>CM054799.1:0-4800000 GCA_028984075.1 Pieris mannii | reverse complement strand
AAAAATGAAAAAAACTTTCAAATCATAATTTGTAACCAGCTTCCTGAAGGGAAATCGAAAAAAGAACGCTTAATTAAAGCCATAAAATATTATAAAAAAATCTTTGAATGGCCAGTATCATTCAGCATTAGTAAAACCTTTTTGGTCACGAGACAATATAAAAACATAGGTTAACTATAAAGTTTATAGTTAATCAGTTTCGGAATCTATCACGGTATGAGAAGACTGAAGCATTTAGGCCAATACTGATTTTGGAAATATTTTCTATTTTTTATTATGTTATATAAACGGAAAAACAAATTTTATATATCGTTCTAATGAACTGTCTTCAGAAGTAGGTTTGCAACAGGGTGATCCCCTAGGGCCTGCAATTTTTAGTTTGTATAAATCCAATAATAAAAAATTTAAATTCTAATTTCAACGTTTGGTATTTGGATGACGTAACCGTAGAAGTTGATATGGGTACTGTGTTTTCGAAACTTATTTTAATCAAAAATGAATTTGAATGCATTGGTTTCTAGCTTAATTTTAGTAAATCTTGAATAAGATTATCATGATTCATGTGCACTGTTTACTTTTTTTTTTATGTAACCTATATCAGTTTAGTTTATTTTTATTTCTTTTTGTTTCTGTTAAGTATGTTTTTTTTCCTATTTTTATTATTTGTAATGTGTATTTTTGCACTTGTTGCCTACCTTAGTTAATATACTCATAGTGTATTTTTCCTTTACTCACAGTGGTTGTCTGGAAGAAATCGCTCTAAAGCGATAAGGCCGCCAGTTGCTTTTCATTAATTTATGTTTAATATATATATTTTTTTACCTTTTATGTAATGCAACGAAGTGTTAATAAATAAATAAATGCGAACTTTTTATAATTAACTGCCACTTAAATTCAAATGACGTAAAACAAAAAATAATATTCATATATGTATATAAATCTGTTGTGCGTGTATATACTCCTGAACGGTTGGACCGATTTTGATGAAATTTCTTTTCAGAGTACTACTAAGAATATTGTTTTGTATTAAAGACGTGTACATAGTTAGTAGGCTCATATTAAAATTTTATTTTTCAAAGAATTTTCAATTTAAATCCTTGTATCGAGATTATATTTTACTTTCAGATTGATAAATGAGAAATTCACCGAACTCATGCGGAATGATCCGGCGCATTCCAAGCGAAAAGTGTTGGCTGGAATCGTCATGACCATTGGAGAGGGTATCGAAAAGTCGAAGGTAAGGAAAATTAAGTTTTCACTAACATATGGGACATTTCACGTGAAGCGGGCAGCGAAAAACAATTATATTTTACATTTTAGTAAATTAGGTTAGACTTTTTTTTATAAAATACTAGTGACCCGCCCCAGCTTCGCACGGGTGCAATGCTGATGAAAAGCAGGTTTTTATTATGTATTGTTATTTCCGTCGCTGGAAAGCTCCGATAATATACGCGACATATACCATATAGACATATACCATCGCGGACTTTTCTGTAGACCTTTTCAATGTGTACAATACTTAGTACATTATTTTGATAAAACTCGTAGGGTTCAGCCTGCGTTTGCAATGTAAGCGGAAAAAATGTAATTATTTACGACATCACATTAGAAACCTCAAAAATAACAGTACTTCTCCACTATTTAATGGATGTTATTATACATATAAACCTTCCTCTTGAATCAATCAATTGAAAACCGCATCAAAATCCGTTGCGTAGTTTCAAAGATTTAAGCATACAAAGGGACATAGGGACAGAGAAAGCGACTTTGTTTTATACTATGTAGTGATACTCTACTGCCATCGTGTCCAGGGACTTTATCTATCTCACATTTTTTTTAACAAAAGTAATACATTTCACTGCTACTATTTGTGAAATAGTGTATTGGAATTGTTACGCGTCGGGAAATACAGTTAGACTTAAGTTAGGTTATTAATTGTAAGTTAGGTTAGATTGTAATAAGCCACATGTATATAAAAAATACGTATTATATAAACGATATTTATTTTTAACATTAATTACAATAATTTACATTTCTTCTCTATTAATTTTACCATTTACCATAATCCTCCGAAACGGCTTGACCGATTTTTATCAAATTTTATATGCATATACAGTAGGTGTGAGAATCGACTACTATCTATTTTGCATCTAAGCGATATGAGACGAATCAAGATTTTTTTTTAATTCTTGACGATTTTTTTTTGTTTTTATTTTTTATCATACTACATATAAAAATATATACAACCCTTAATTTTACCGCTTTACAATTAACACCTATTTTTTATTTGATAGTTAGGGAGAAGTTTGTCACTAGGGTAGGTTTTTGTATAAAACAGGGGGAAAACGGGCAGGACAGGCTCACCTGATGTTAAGTGATACCGCCGCCCATGGACACTCTCAATGCCAGATGGCTCGCGAATGCGTAGTATAGCAAAATGGTCTGCTACTACATATTTATATAGCTTAATAATTTGTTCGTATTGTGATTATATAAAGGTTCTTGTTTAGAGCCAAATGCAAACAATATATTACGCAAGGCCACCTCGCCTAAACTGCAGCGTTGCATATACTCAGTAACATTGCACACGGCACCCGTGGAGGCACGAGGCGCTTGGCGTTGACGTCAATCGCCCCGCCGGAAGTTCGGGTTCCATTTTTATTACATTATTGTTAGATCTGACATCATCCATTAGCATTTAATTGTAATTTTAATTAATTGTAATTTCCTTTTTTTTTAAATATAGTTTTAAAATAAATTTGCATTTTTTTGCATCCATTGGCTGCACCCTACGTAATTAATATTTCTTGTATGTTTATGTAATATATATTGTTTAATATTTACTTTTTTGGTAGGCTTAATTATTTTTTGTTACTAACATTGGCAGACATTTTTGTTGAACACTTACGTAATTATTTTAGATAGATTAATCAATGAAAAGAATTTAATTCGGTTTAATATTAAACTTTGTATTTTACATATATTTTGAAGAGTTTACTACTCTTAATAAATATAACGGATGCTGTAGCCGATAGTATTTACTGGGGTTATAAAATGTTTTTTTTTGCTTCTTGATTAAAAAAAGGTTTTAATCAATTCTTCAAATGATACTGGCCACTAAAAAAATATTATTTTTTTTAAATATTTTCTAGCCTAAATTGTGGCGTTCTTCTTTCGATTATCTGTATAATGTCATTTTTTTCTTCCGGAAGCTGGTTACATAATTTGAAAATTCATTTAAAAAAAAACATTCCAATGCGCAATGATTCTGGCCACTTAAAAAAATATAGGTTCTTTAATATATTTCATGGTCTAAATGGCGTTGCTCATTTTTCGATGTACAATGTCAATTGTCAAAATTCAATATTTACAGATTATAGCAGTCTCTACCGGGACTAAATGTGTTTCGGGCGAATATATGTCGGTCAGTGGAAGAGCTGTCAACGATTGTCACGCTGAGGTCGGTATAATTTCTGACTTTTTAGTATAATTATTTAAGTTCTTTACCTGTGCCCTTACTCTGTAATTGTCAGGTCTTGCTCGTATAGAGTCAATATGTTACAATAATTGGAAACAGGACGCTTGATATGTGTAAAGTTAGCTGATGCTTAACATAGAGGGCGCATTTTTAAAGGAAGTTGGCCTAGTGGTTTTAGCGTACGACTCTCATACCTGAGGTCGAAGGTTCGATTCCGGGCTGTGCACCAATGAACTGTCTATGTGCGCATTAAACACGGCGAAGGAAAACATCGTGAGGAAACCGACATCTCTTAGACCCAAAAAGTCGACGATGTGTGTCAGGCACTGGAGGCTGATCACCTACTTGCCTATTAAATTTAAAAATGATCGTGAAACAGATTAAAAAATCTGAGGCCAAGACCTAAAGAGGTTGTAGCGCCACTGATTAATTTTAATTATTATAATTATTAAACAAGTTTGACAAGATTTTAAATATTACATATAATTTGTTGTTTTATTATGGTGTTATTAACATTTTAAATTAAACATTAAAGATTTTAACGCATGATGACGTGCCATGCCTGTAAACACGGAAACGTCAAGTTTATTAGAGTTAAGTATCATTTTTAATGTACGAAGAAATTAAGCTCCGAGACTATATTTGACAAATGAAGTCTATGAATAAGCATTCTATGTCATTGTTGAATGTGGAGTCGCTGACCAGAGTTGCAGAGTACTGGCATTGTTGTTTACAAAAAATGACGGTAGTTCGAAAATTGTATATACCCAGCCATTTATTTATCGTATATTCTTTTGGATGGAAAAATCAGGGTTACAGCAAAGAATACATCGAATCGAAAATCCATATGTGATAGACAGAAGGCTATTTGTCTATGTAATGATCACAGAAACGATTGCAATCAGATACCTTTGTAGCCGGATAATTATTATTTTTGATAGTACCCTCAGATTTAAGATTGTATAAAATTACATTATTTCCTCAATAGGTGGCCGCGCGACGTTGTCTACAGCGATATCTGTACAATCAATTGTTGATGTACGCAAGTTCTAAAAGTAAGTAGTTTTTTACATGTTTTCAGCAGGGTTACTCCTTAAAATCAATGTCTAAATTTTCCGTAAAATATAGAAAGTGATTATACCATAGCCAGAAAAAATTGGGGCACACAGAACATACGCTTTTTGTAGAAATATTTTTTAGATCCTCGTATGCCAATAGAGGAATCTGATCTAGAGCCTTTGCCGGAAGGTGGATACAGATTAAAAGAGAATAGGCAACTCCATTTATATATAAGTACAGCGCCGTGTGGTGATGGAAGGATATTCAGTCCTCATGAGACGCAAACGGAACGGGATAAACATCCAAACAGGTTTGATTGCTTCTTCTATTTTTTTTTCTTCAGATTTCTGTATCTGTTTCCTGATAGAATAGAAGTTATTCTGCTAAGTATATATAAAAAGAGTGATGGAGAGTATATTGTCAGATTTTCTTTTCCGTTGTACGCCCTTGACATGAGAACTGGCAATAAAATGTAAAATTAGAAGTATTGAATATTTCTTTTATACATTCACCGAAATACAATTTTGAAACTGAAATTTTACGATATCTGTGTGATTTTAGATTCTCCCGAGGGCAGCTTCGTAGCAAGATTGAGTCCGGCGAAGGGACAATACCAGTGAAGAAGTCTGCGTTCATACAAACATGGGATGGAGTTTTACAGGTACTTGTTTATTAGGTTCGATCCATTGTCAAATGTCTCCGGCCCGAAGGACCAGCATGTCTCAAATATCAGGTAGACAGCCTCATTTGCTGAGCCTGTTTCAGTACACTGACTTTACGTGACGACTTTACGTGGCTGACTTTCCTCTACAGAGGAAAGTCAGCCACGTATTCCTGAAATGCGTCAATTCCATGCTAGTAAGGGCTATGTCGGCCTAATATGGCTGTTTGCTCTATCATATTTAATATTTTTTCTTTAGAGCAGTTTAGTTATATTTTTATGTTAAAGAGGATTTTATATAAAATGTTATTTTATAGGGCGAGCGTCTCCTAACAATGTCGTGCTCGGATAAAGTGGCGCGCTGGTGTGTCACCGGCCTACAGGGGGCGCTTTTATCGCAACTCATCAAGCCTATTTACCTCGATTCGTTGGTGCTCGGGTCCTTGCTGCATACAGAGCATATGTATAGGTAAGTTGTTTTTTTACATATCTGGTAAATAAAGCTTCATATATTATCATATATCAAAAGATGTTTCAATCAAGCAAAATCAAATTCGCGATTGGATAGTGATTTTTACCATTAGTATTGCGTTTTTACCAGCAGTATTATTTAGTATTGCGTCTCACTTAGTGTTGCCCCGCTTTTTTTGGTAGCTGACAGTTGACTTTTACAAATGACAGCAGTCACTTGACAATTGACGTCGACTTTTACAAAAGACAGCTATCACTTGACATGTGATGTTGACTTTTACAAACGATAGCTATCACTTGACGTATGTCGTCGACTTTTTCAAATGAGTTGTCATTTGACACATGACGGCTTTATGGTCAAGGAAAGATAGTCCTTCTAAACTGTCAGATGAAAGGTGTCGATTCCAGGAAAAAATATTTGCGTTACGCATCGAAGTATCTGCGCAAGGCACATACAGGGCATGAAATATTTTCAGTAAATGAAATAGGAAACTTTAGCCAATTATATTTATTAAACTATATTAATTATTCTATAGAAAATGGCGGTTGTCGATGTGTCATTAAGTAATAGGTTCCTCGGGCCCTGAAATCGTTAATAATTTTAGTCTCCAAATATGGAATTGAACATAATAAATAGAGTGACCACTACTTAAAACAAAGCAATCTATTATTCAATATATTGTCTTATGATTCTAAAGAGACATTAAAAAATATATCTTTTCAATCTAGTCCAACTAAAGACTTACAACTAATTTAAGGGTCTGTTTCACAATGTCCGGATAAGTTCCAAATAAGCTATTTATTACTTATTGGTAGGATAAACAGTATTTTTTGCTTTTCACAACTTTATCTTTCGAATAATTTATGTGTTGCATAGCTATTTGGTACTTTATCCATACATTGTGAAACAGGCCCTAAGTCTAATTTACTAAAAAGGACTTTTAAAATTAGTATGTACAAACACTACTTACAGTCTATTCAAAAGGAAGACACTTGTGTAAGTTTTTAAATAGACACAAACTACGCAGGTATTAAATTATGAACGAATTTTCTAATTATTAATAGGAATCTATTCACTGTTAATAGTCAAAAAATCTCGCCTTCCAAACAAATTCATCAAAAAATTATTCCTGCCAACTTCGACGCTAAATTTTCTGGGTCGATCAGGATTTATATCCCTAAACATAACATTATACAGATCCTGTGGTGTTTTTATTGATGTATTGATTTCTCTTATTTGACTTTTAAAGAATCCAAAAATCTTTAACATAGGTAAAATTGATCTACGTAATCTCTTGGGGGCAGAACTGAATATGTTTTTTATGTTGAGTTCTGGTCCACGGAAACTCGTTACAAATGGATTCCTTTTGCCGATACTCCGAGCTTTACCTGAAATGAGAAACGTGCACCCCTTAACCGTGGTGCATAATTGTGCAAATTTCTAAAATACGTGATTAAGTGTGTCACAATACAAGAAGCACATGAGTTATATACTTAATAGGCTACTGACATTCAGAATTTTCTGAAACAAAGTACTAAAATAGGAGAAGTGTCTGAAACAAATCCATTCCAGCAGCAATGATAGATTCCGAGAAGTCCTATAATTCTGTATTCAACGAAGAGCTTTTTGACGACCAATCCCTTTCTGAGCGCCTTGATCCCTTGGCGATATTAAGGAGTCCATGGAAAGATTGTTCAGATTTATGCTCAGCTGAGTCATCGGATATCGAGGCAAAATACAGAATTGCACACGTATCATCTTGTCGTCTGTCGTTCTACAATCGAGCATTTTTAAGTTTTCGCCACGCACCACCACTATGCAGAACCAGTGCTACCCATTGAAATATTTCCGAACCTATTCGAAATAGGGTCCTTCAAAAAAAGAGCCTACCAATTCTTTGAAGGCGTGATACTTGCGAGCCCTTTATCACCTAACATCAAGGGAGTCTTCTGCCCGTTTGTCCCCTCTTCTATAAAATAACAACACCTTATTGTTCATTTTTGGGAATCCTTGATAGACCATGATTAACCACATACAACCCGCTGGAACTTAACGGCAGCTAATATTCATTGAGACTGGTCAGATGTACTGGACAAAGGTATATTGAAACAATTAAAATAAACAATACCCAGTATTCCATATCTCTGTGATACTACCAGAGCTATTGCCAAATCAGAAGACAAGCTTGGTATAGTGAAAGGATGGAGTACTTCCCTTGGAACCTAATAGGATCTTCTCTTCTCGATCCTCGATCAGTCTAGCCACTGTCTAGTCGGCTCTAATGAAGAATATAGGGCATTAGGCTAAGCCCTAGAAGATGTATATGTCGCACTAAAGTAGTTAAATCAGAGAGAAAATTGAATCTCTAGACAGTTCATTGAAGATCGATAAGCCCTTCATCATATGCCAAACATGAAGAAATCTAACAATATACGAAAATGGCGAAATTAATGATGCAGCAGAGAGTGAAAAGCTGAATTTTATAAAGCACGAAATATGATGTGATAGCCTCAAAGCCATAAGTGACCCAATATCCCAAAAGTCCTTACGTCCTATCCACCCCGTATCCCATATTTGTTCTCTTCGCGCTGGAACATCTGCCATGCTTATACTCCTTCCACGAATTACACTCGGACGCAACAAAGGCTTTTGGACGAAGCACAGATTCGCTGTAAAACCTATAAGATCGCCAGTGACTGCAGAAATCTGTGGGGTTAAGAAGTATTTTGTTAGTAAGAGTGACTAAGCAAGGGTATCATATTCTCATTCGTTATAGGAAAATGAGAAAAAGCCATCAGCCCATCAGTAGAGATTACTAGAGATTCAGGCTTCAGCGACAGTCATCCCTTACGTCCAAAATTTTCCAATAGATTTTCTTTTGAAAATATCGCAAGGATCTTGCCTAAAAAAAAGTCGACGGCGTGTGATCACCAACTTGCCTATTAGATTCACAAATTATCATTAAACAATTAGACCTCTGAGGCCTAGAACTAAAAAGATTAGCTCCACCGATTTATTTTTTTAATGCAGATATATAAACTGCATGTGTTCAAAAACCATCATTGCTATTTTCGTTTTATTTAGTTGGCAGAGACCACCGATCGCCAGTTGCTACGGTCCTGTCATACCTCCCTCAGTACATCAACTTTCAAAACATTCACCATGCGTGCTCGGTGATTTTCTTTTTAAAAGAATATATAGAGTTAAGCTCTATCGGAGAGAACTTCGTAGGCGATCTTATACGAACATTTATTTAACAATTCCTGTTGCGGTATGACGACCTCCAATTCGCAACCAGGTTGTGGGCTCATGCCACCATTGGGAAAGAAGTCCACGTGGCCTACGGGACGGTTAAAGCCTGAAAAGAAAAAGAACAGTGTTAGATACGTCTCAATAGTTGTAGAGAAATGTAAGAAGATTTTCAGATTTTGGGTACTTGGCACTCCTGCGCATCCCATTCGTGATGGTCCCCGATCTATCGGAGTATTTACCACTGCTTGAGCTCTGTCAGTACTGGCATGTGAGTTGGACTTGTCTCTGTGATCACTCTTTTTCACCAAATATCCAGGCTCAGTTGTGATTACCCACCGTTGCTAAATTGACCAAGAGAAATGTGCTTACCAAATATACCAGCGTCCGTGTGAATGACGTCCACAAATTCAGCATCAGATGGGTCCAACCTCTGTTCGAGTGGCACGTTGTCGAATAGAGGAAATGCCGGGTCCAAACCCGTTATACGGGACACGCGACCTGATAAAAAATTAAAATTTTATAAATAAACCTCAACTAGTTGATCATGTGACTCTCTTTTCTATCGCGTTTGCTATTCGAGAGGCACTTTGTCGTATAGAGAGAACGCTGGAACAAATTACTTTCAAAGGATATGCGAGGTAAAAGCGCTGTAAACTTCAACTAGCTAAAGATCGACATGACTCTCTTTTCTTTTGCACTTCAGTTGCTTTTTGAGATTCGTCTAATGGAGAGAACGCCGGCTACATCAACTAGACACGCTTGTAATAAATGTCCTATAAGCCGCAACTAGTTAAAAATTGTGACTCTCTTTTCTATCGCACTTCAGTTGCTATTCAATTGTCACATTGGCGAATATAGAGTATGTCGAAACTGTGTACAATCAACGACATATAAAATCATCAATCTATGAAGCATAACTATATTCTCATTTCTGATTCTATCTAATAATCAAATCTGAAGAAATATACCTGATTTCAAGCTGTATCCAGCTACTCCGGCACTCTGAGATCCCAAACTGTGACCCACGAAGTGTGTCTTCGACAATTTCAGACCTCTGAAAATAATTTATTTCTTATTTTCTTATGACACGGAATTGTTGCCATTGAGGGTTTATATTATTAAACTTTCAGCGTCCGACTCTCATCACTGAGATGCACCTGGATGCAATGGACATTCTTTCTATATGCCCATTAACATTGGCTCGAACGGTGAAGATGAACGCGAGGAAACCGGCTTGCCTTAGACCCGAAAAGCCACGGCTTGTGTCACGCACAGAAGGCATCAAAGGCTTTTAAAATTTATTTGGTGATTACGTCAACAGTAATTATTTTTATATATCTTTTTTTATATACTACCCACACATGGTATATTATGCTTGAAAACGAAATGCATTTTCGAGGATTTTTAAAAACTGACAAGAGAACAGAGGGGCGATAAATTGCAGTAATTCTTTTTAAATTGATTACTAATACCTGGAGACTAAATAGTCGACGAATTCAGCTGCAATCCTCCCAATGTACCAGGTGTTAGAAGCCGCTGTAAAGTACCAAGGTCCTGCCTCCAGGAGTTGCGCATCTACCATTATGACGTTAGTGTCTTGTCGCTGAATGTAAGCTGGGAAGTTAAAATCCTATATTTAAAAAAAATTGGTTGCCTGTAAAGTCGGTATAAGGGCGAAAGTTTTACGTGACTACGACTTTGAGTGGTAAAATAATTTTAATGTGAATATTCATTCGTATAGTAGGAAGAAGGATGAAATAATAGTAACAATTTAAAACATTATGTCTGTCTCTCTCGCTCTTAGGCGGGCTAACCATGCCCGAGTGGAAGGGACGCGTGCCTCTCATTCGCTCTCATTGTGAGCGCATAACGTGAGCGGAGCGTAACGCAGTTTCTTGAAGTGTCACCCGGCAAACCAATTTATAAGACGTTGTCACGTCAAAATGTCGATTTTTCAATAAATTTTTGTATCTAAAACACATATTTGGTTCGTAATCCTACAACTAACACCATTTTCTTTTTCTGCGTCTGAGGCACAAACTTACTGTTGTGGTCTCAGAATGACCAGCGCTGAGGAACTCGTCTGCTCCACAGCATAATGCTGAGCCAGGAGCCAGGGCCAGTTACAATTACAACACACATACATCACACACTTAAAATGTAATTTGTTAATTTTTGTCTTTACATATTTTTTTGAAGTTATACTTCTTTAGGCGCGATCGTGAAAAATGATGAAGTGAATTTTTACAATACGCGCGCGCACGCCGACACCTAAATTCGACATTGTAAAGTTAGGTCTAGGTGGCATGAAAATCGATAACTATGTTCAAGTTGTATATTCTAGTATTTTTATATTTATAACACGTGTTTCGTAACAGTATAATTAAACAGTGTGAATAAATAAAAAATATTTTGGTGTTTTTGAATCAATTTCATGTACGACGGAGATAGTATTTACTAATTATTTATTAGTATATCATAAATATTGAATATTAGTGATAAAACTGATTTGAATAAACTGTTTTGAGTGCATTTATAGATTGCAGGTTAGGGAGCGTTCAAGTATTACGTCACGCAATTGAACCCCCCCCCCCATATGTAACACGCCGTAACGTTTTTCTGTACCCAATAGTAAAACATTTCGTAACCACCCAGTGACTCATATAAATTAAAAGTTGCCATTTATCTGGAGTAAAGTATTGGAAAGTTGAAAATAATATTAACAATAACGTATAATTCAATCCCCCCCCCAAATACGTTACGTAATACTTGAACGCTCCCTTAATTGTCGGCATTTATATTTTATTTACATCGTTAATCATTAAATAAAATAAATTAATATTTTTTGATTAATTTTAATATTTATCGTTAATCATTACTGCATTTTAGTTATTTTTCCATACGCCAAATAAGTATAACTTCTAACGCGTGTACATAACATACTCTTTTTTTTATTTTGCTGTTTTTATTATTATTATTTCTGTGAATGTGTTTCGTTAAATGTTATGTCTATGTCTAACAATTATATACAACAAAAAACAATTACATACAGCCAAAGATGGAATTCACAAGCTACAATATAAAACGTTCATTTACGAAAGGAAATAATCAATAAAAATGATTAAATATTTAAGTAAGTAATACCTAATTCGGGTGTGTTGTGTGATGGTGTGAAAGTGTGGGTGTGTATGTGGGAAGTGCTTATGATGCCGGTTTAGCGCTATGGATATTCTTAATACTCGTTTTAAGCATGTAATTTTTCATAGTGATCATATTAGAATTCTAGTATACTAACTAAGGTTTAATACCTTCTCTAACTAAGAGGGCGCTGCCGTCGTTTGAAGTTTCCATAAAGGCGTGGAAGTAGATCACGGTCTCATCATTGAAGTCTATGCTCGATGCGAATAAGCTCTCATCATCGTCTATGGTTAGCGTGTACGGTTCATTGGGGTTGTGTCTGTAAATTATTATAAAATTAAAATCCGACCGCCGCCTAAAGGCCTCGGACTACAAATAAATTATTTATGTAAATATGATAACATATAACGCCTGCGGAACCGCCTCGCAAAGTTATATATGTGGCAGCCTACTAGCTCAATTTTTTTTTATATAGAACAGGGGGCAAACGGGCAGGAGGCTCAAACGGAAATGAAAGTTCATCCAAGTTCTACCAAGTTTCTTTTTTCTCAAATTGTAAAGTTATCATATAAGTGTTCTCATGTAAGTGACTAATGTCTTTTGAGAATAAATGTCTTTAAACCTAACTTTAAAACTTTATGGTTGAATGAGTTACTGGGTGGAAACGAAACCTTTTACTTATGAGTACAGAAAAAGGTTACAGCGCGTTTGGGGGGGGAGAGAAAGAACTTGAACGCTCCCAAAGCTAGTTGGCTGCGACATATGACGTCGTCGACAAATCAAGATGGCGTCGCCATACCCGTTTCCCGAGTAATGCGGACACTGTTAATACGTCAAACATACCTTGTATACAACAGAAACGCGACATCATTGTTGTCACGTACAAAGGGGCACTTATCCTTATTCACAGGTGTTATTTGGAGTAGGCCATTCTCGAATTGCACCCCTGGAGGACCTGCATATAAGGAAATGATTAGAAAATATGAATAATCAAATCGAAAGATTATTTTTTCATGTCTGAATTGCGCACATCAAACAATTCTTTATTTTATTTATTAACACTTCGTTACATTATCTTATATATTTAAACGAGCAATTCTTGTATATATATATAATTGGAATCTCGGAATCGGCTCCAATGATTTTCATGAAATTTAGTATACGAGGGGTTTCGGGGGCGATAAATCGATCTAGCTAGGAATCATTTCTAGAAAATGTCATTTTATTCGTGTTTTATCAACTTGCTCGTTTAAATTGATTGCTCGTCAGTCACGTAAAAACTTAAATATGAATATAATTATCTTTATTCGATAATTATATTCATATTTTATCATTTAATTAGTATGTAATTCGTACTTAAATATAATTTCCAAAAAACACAACTTATAAAAAAAAATCCCGAGCAAGGCTCGGTCATCCACTTACTAAAAATTAAACATAATTAAATGAAAAGTCAAAGTCAAAAATCATTTATTCATATAGGTAACATAATGTACACTTATGAATGTTAAAAAAAAAATATACATTAAATGAATCTAATTTTACAGTTACAGTTCCGAATGGAGAGCAACTGGCGGCCTTAAACTAATATTTTAGATATAACTTATCTAATATACAAAATTCTCGTATCACGGTGTAATTAAACTCCTCCGAAACGGCTTTCCCGATTCTCATGAAATTTTGTGTGCATATTGGTTAAGTCTGCGAATAGGACAACATCTATTTATCATCCCCTTATTTTATTATTTTTTGGATAAATTTTTTAGTTTTTATTTCTTCATGATAACGGCATTCAAAAATACACACAGCCCTTAATTTTCACCTCTCTATAATTAACCCGTATTTTTTAATTGTTAATTTAAAACTAATGACTGTGAAACTGATGTTCATATAAAAAATTCACAGAAAACCCTAAAAAGTTTTCATTCCTGAAAACCGAACAGTCTCTGATAGCATAGCAAAATGTACCATGTTGGTATGTACTAAAAAGGCAGGCTTAGTAAAATAACAGTTAGGAGAAACATTTCGCGGGGGCAGCTAGTACACTTATAAATATGCCCATCTCGTAACTCCTTTGTATACTGCTGCGAAGGTTTCAAGGTTAACAGAAAGTATACTACAAGCTACTTCTGGTTTGAGCATTAGACATGTTAAGAAATACAACTATACAAATTTCAAGTCTAAGGGCTTGTTTCACAATGTATGGATAAAGTGCCAAATAGCTATGCAACACATAAATTATTCGAAAGATAAAAGTTCCAAATAAGATACTTCGCATTTCATGAATAGCGCTATCTGACAGTCGTGAAACGCAACAAACACTGGTTTATCCTACCAATAAGTAATAAATAGCTTATTTGGCACTTATCCGGACATTGTGAAACAGGCCCTAAGTAACATTAAAATTAATTGACTTGCTGGTACACTGCTGGCAGCCTTTTCTGTATTGCCATATTATATTATTCATTGAGGAAAGCTCCAACTCTGGGGTCACCAGGCGACAACTTAAATCATCAGTTAGCGCCTGTGCATCTGAACATGGCCTAAGAGTCTCTTCGCCAAAGGGAAACCAATTGAAGTTGAAGGACTCTTATATTTAAGCTGTTTATTATTTTGCGCCCACTCTGCGGCTACCCCAGTTTGTGGTGTGGAGATGAGACAGGGAAAACGTGTCCACACAAGAAGCATCCCATACCAAAGCCCGTCCCATCTTCCAACGACATCTCAGCCGGGCTGTTTGTCATCGTATCTTTTTTTCCGTGGGGAAATGCGTTACGCATACCCTCCCGCGGCACGGTTACCTGGTGGTGAAGGGTTATGTGGGACTCGCTACTGTGCATACCCATTAAAACCCCACGGCGCCACCAACAATCGCCCGAGGCAAGATACGGTAACAGCTTAGCCTTGTCCGCATCCAGCCACGCGATCAGCCGTTCAAACCCGCAGTCCTCGGCGGCCACGAATGATGTCGAATGGACATTGGCTTAGCAAGGGCCATTCACATCGGCCAATTCGCCCTGTTTTATGAAACTGGTGGAGGCCGGGTACAATGCTTGCAGGGATTTTTTTTTTATAGAACAGTTTTTGTTTAGTGATACCGCCGCCCATGGACACTCTCAATGCCAGAGGGCTCGCGAGTGTGTTGCCGGCCTTTTAAGAATTGGTATGCTCTTTTCTTGAAGGACCCTAAGTCGAATTGGTACAGAAATACTTCAGTGGGCAGCTGGTTCTTGTCATCGTATCTTGCGATGTCTCAGTATTAGTTTTCGATTATAACCGTATGGAATTTCGCGGTTAAATGTAACCGCTCATTATTGTAACACGTTACGAACCCGGAATGTAATGATTTATTATGATTACCGATTTACCAATGTGTTTAAAATGTTTCGAAAGGATGACGAAGTGACGGGTTCAATGACTTATTTGGTGGCTGGTGTTGATATTTTAGTGTGTTCTTTGATGGGAATTAGTCTGTAGCTGTCAGAGTAGCTGACAGCTACGGAATAAAAAATGTTGATTTTAAAAGGATTTTTTTGATATGTCAGAGATGGCAAAGCTTTTTGGCCGAGCACATTTTTCAATTTCAATGTGAGTCTGAACACTCTATACATACAATTTATTTGTTAGTGAATGTATCCATTTTATGAAGTGCGGTGCTCCATATTAGAAGTGGTTTTACTGCCAGCTAAAGAATAGAACAAAGTGATTAAAGTTGATTCGATATATTGAAATATTAGTTATTTTTGTATTAGGTCACTTGTGTAAGTAAATATTTAGATTTACCTTTGTGTAGGTAAAACAAAAAATACGTAGCATTTCATTTTTAACTGCCCTGAAATGGGTAATTTCCCCTTTTTCGGTGGAGAACTTTTTTTTTTAAAAGCGTCGCACAGTCGGCAACCGCTGTCCTTGTCTGACAAATGAAGTTACGCGCTAACTCTCTTTCACTCTACCTCAAATATTTATCATCTTTAACCGCCAGCAACCCTTATTTGCGGCCAGATATAATTAGGCACCCTTATACGAAAATTAATAGAAAAAAAAATAGCTTCAATTTGACATTTCATTAATTTCATTAATAGATATCCGTCATAAACGTATAAATATATCGAAATCATTTGGCTGCAAAGAGGTGCGGCCATGTGCGAAACGGCAACCGTGATTTTTTAGAATCTTCATATTAATTACCGTGATGTAGACGTTATTTTATTTTAAAATTAAATGAACGTAATCTTTTACCAAAAATCAATTCAAAATAATTTAATTAAAAATATTGGCGGCCAAATTTTGATAGGCAACCTAGTAAATATATATTCTCCTAATTATAAATAAACATAAAAATTTGGTTTTAAACAAAAACTCGATGAACGCACCAATCCTGCGGTGGGATCTCGGACTAACAGAGGGTGTTCGAGAGAAAAAGCCGGCGTAAAAAGCAAATCATCAAACAATACTACAATATTTAAAACAAATTAATTAGAAGCAGCCTGCCCAGCACTAGTCCCAGGCCCTTTTATCACCTAGTTAATCGCTAACTTTATAGTAAGCCTTTTTAAACATCTTTTATTTAATACATTTCTCTGGGATTTTTTTAAAAAAGAGTATCTCTTTTCCCAAAAAAGAATTACTAACGTTAGATAATCTAGTACGGGGAAATTGCAGCCTGCGTTTGTTCCGAGTATTGACATTGTGCGTATGTTCTATTCTAGTAAACTTAACTATTTTTGTATACATACGTAATATTTTCATAAATATATATCCATAACATAGTACCCGTAACATTGTATATGTTACGGGTACTGACGGTTATATCATGTATCGATACGAAGAATATCAGATATATCCGATATCAGATGTATGACACATAGGGAACAAACCGGTAATCCGTTTGCGTGACAGCGCCCGCGATTCGCTTGCGAAAACATTGTTCGCGCTAGCAATTTTCTATGCCATAACGTGGTGCAATTTGTTTATTCATCCAATATATACATGAAATTGTAAAATAATTCCGATGAAATGGATATTCCATTTGAATTGTAACCTTTTTCAACATTTCTAATAGTCTCTGGCCTATTAAAAAAAATTGTTCATCAATCATCAAAACATTTCCATTTTTATTGAATTTGTTGGAAATTGTCTCTGGTCTACAAACGTATTTCTATCTATTTGGTAATTGGGTTTTTTCTGACCTATTAACCTTTTATGACTATTTTTTGAAGTGAAGCTTGTTTAGGTGCCTGAGGGTAAATATTTTACGGATAAAACGCAATAATAATATTAGCGTCACGAAGATGTGCAGCGTTTTTGTCGAAGAAAAGGGAGAGAGCGATTGAGGCCGATTGGAGTGAGTGAGAAAGAGTAAACGTAAGCATCATGCACTGTGCCATCGAGCGAGTGGTGGTAGAGATCTTGTGAAGTGAGAGAGAAGAGAAGGGAAAAAATACAAGCTATTGTTGGATATATTCGTTTTGTAGTTACATATTAGAACTTTTGATTGCAATTCTGATGCATAACGTCTTGTCCACTAAACGCAGATTTTTTATTTATTTATATCATCATTAGCACGTATACAATTTGTATATAGATATACAAATACATGAAGTGGTCAGATACTGGTATATGAACACCTATTTTACGTTAGTGAGCAGTGTTGGCCTAGTGGCTCCAGCGTGCGACTCTCATACCTGAGGTCGTAGATTCGATCCCCGGCTGTGCACCAATGGAGTTTCTTTCTATCTGCGCATTTATTTGCTCGAACTGTGAAGAAAAACAACGTGAGGAAACTGACATGTCTCTAGACCCAAAAAGTCGAGGACGTGTGTCAGGTACTGGCTGATAACCTACTTGCCTATGACATTTTTAAAAATTGATCATGAAACAGATTCAGAAATCTGAGGCCAAGACCTAAAGAGGTTGTAGCGCCACTGATTTTTTATTTTTTTTAGTTATAATTAATTTAAAAAGAAGATTCACTTCTGACATGTGTACTTTGTACGTACGCACTTTTTTCTAATGAATTTCAAATGCGCACATTGACAGCCGGGAATCGAACTTACGACCTATGAGATGAGAGTCGTACGCCACAATGCCAACATAGACGTTAAAACGTTTTTTAACTAAGAATTCAAAATTTTACGGTTTTTTTGTGACTGCAACATTTTTTCTTAAAGTTTCGATGATATACTAATGCATAATATACATATTATAAATACATAATGTATAAAGCAATATAAATATATAAAGCATTTGGTGGATTTTTATCAAAAGCCGTCCTGTACCATTTCATTTTATTCGTTAGGAACACAAATCTTTTATTCGAAATTAGATTTATAATACATTTAACTGCGATAATTTAATTAAATGAATGATGCTGATTTGCCCTGCACTTATTAATTTAAATTTAATTAAAATATTAAATTGCTTACTTTAATATTTTAGCACGCAGTTTTTTTAATATAATTTTTAACTACCAACGAATCTTTTTTTTTCCTCTTTATTTTACAAAATAATATAGTATATCACAATATGTTCATTTAGAAAACCGCTGTGGTTTGTATTAATGTAACCATAGCAGTCTTGTTTGGGAGCGCGACAAATGCATGTAAAAGTAGTTTTTTAATTTAGAATTTACTAGTGACCCGCCCCAGCTTCGTACGGGTGCAATGCTGATGAAAAGCAAGTTTTTATTCTGTATTGTTATTTCCGTCGCTGGAAAGCTTCGATAATATACGCGACATATACCATCACGGACTTTTCTGTAGACCTTTTCAATGTGTACAATACTTAGTAAATTATTTTGATAAAACTCGTAGGGTTCAGCCTGCGTTTGCAATGTAAGCGGAAAAAATGTAATTATTTACGACATCACATTATAAACCTTCCTCTTGAATCACTCTATCTATTTAAAAAAACCGCATCAAAATCCGTTGCGTAGTTTCAAAGATTTAAGCATACAAAGGGACATAGGGACAGAGAAAGCGACTTTGTTTTATACTATGTAGTGATGTTGGTTAGTGTTAGACTATCTATTATGTGTTTGGCTAACCGCTAAGGTACGAAGTTGGCTATTATTATTATTTAAGTATTGATTAAGATTATAAATTAACTGAAGAAACGTGAAATGGTTTTACGTAATTTTTTTTTGTAAAAAAGTTTTGATATTTGTAGAAAGATTTCAGAAAAAAAATACTCGGGTAATATAGACGTCGCTAACATAGTTATGGCGATTAATATTATTTAACTATTTATTACTTTCTTGGCGATTCCTTTAAGGTTTCAGCAGTTCGGCTATGGAATTCACTTCCCGTCACTATTTGCTTAGCTCCTTCTCTATCTTCCTTTAAATTTCTGCTGTAAAAACATTACCTGTCCACGTCATATTCCTAACTTGCGTACTAACTACTAACTGACGTGAGACTGATCTTGAATCAGCATCTTGAATTCACGTGCACTTTTTACTTTTTGTTTTTTTTTTATGTATCCTATATCAGTTTAGTTTATTTTTTTTATGTTTCTGTTAAGTATGTTTTTTCCTTCTTATTGTATTTGTAATATGTATTTTTGCACTTCTTGCCTACCTTAGGTAATTTAATCCATGTTTTTTTCCTTTACTCACAATGGTTGTCTGGTACAAATCGCTCGAAAGCGATAAGGCCGCCAGTTGCTTTTCATTAAATTATGTTCAATTTTTTTTTTCTTTTATGTAATGCAACAAAGTGTTAACAAATAAATCTTATATATTTAAACGAGCAATTCTTGTATATATATATATATATATATACAATTGGAATCTCGGAATCGGTTTTCATGAAATTTAGTATACGGGGGGTTTCCGGGGCGATAAATCGATCTAGCTAGGAATAAATGATAGAAAATAACAAAAAAGTGGTGTTTGAGTGGTCCCAATTTAAACTGAAAAATGAATCTTCCTGACATCTATCGGAGAATAATAATACTATTTTTTTTAAACTGCTCTAAAGACACAACAACACTAAAGCTATTCCAGCATATATATTCTATATTGTTCATATTTCATCATTTTATTAGTATGTAATTCGTACTTAAATATAATTTCCAAAAAACACAATTTAAAAAAAATAAAAATACCGAGCAAAGCTCGGCCATCCAGGTCCTAATATTATAAATTAACTAAAGATGTCAAAAACTTCGTAGTTTAATTTTAGCTATGCCATAGCACACATACAAATATTAAAAATAGCTCATAAAACTGGCTCAAATATAAATTATATAAGTTATTTTAATTTCCATTCGTGGGGTTTTTTTTGGGACTACATGCACTATCAGGCACGCAATCAGGCAGATATGTGACCGAGTGGCTAAATAGTAGGGGAGTGTCGAAATATCCCCTTTCCTAAAAAGGGACATTATTAACATGGAAGGTTGGCTTCTCCCGCCTGGGCGACAACTACTCCGGAAATATTGTCATAATATTTATGGGCGAGTTGGGGCCCGCGTTACTTCTCGTGCTATTTTTGTCTGTGACATGTCTGACAACGTGGGGTTTAAGTGCACAGCTAATTAGAGGTTTAGGTTGTATGGAGTTTTCCTTTACGAATACTTATCGCAATACATTACAATAAAGGTACACTGTCACAGGAAAAAAAATGTTATAAAAAAAAAACAGTGCGCCACAACCTCTACATCTAGGCCTCATATTTCTGAATCTGTTTCATGATTTATTTTCAATCTAATAACCAAGTACTTCAACCTCCAGTGCCTGACACATGACGACTTTTTGGGTATAAGACATTGGTTTCCTCACGATGTTTTCCGTCACCGTTCGAGTGAATGTTAAATGCGCACATTGAAAGTCCATTGGTGCACAGCCGGGGATCGAACCTACGATCTCAGGGACTAGTCTCAGTCCACTAGGCCAACTCTGCTCTTTGTTTTTATACATTTTTAAAGTGTTGAAAATGACAAATCAAAATTTAATATCGTAAAGAAAATGATTAAGTTTAAACCAAAATCCCATCACCATAAAAACACTCACGTATTGCAGACAAGAAGCAGGCGATTGGTAAAACGTTTTGCATTATTGATCGGAATCTTACATGAAACTGATAGATGCGCGCGCGCACGATTCACAACACTTCCCTGCTAGTGGGGTGTTATTATGTAACGCAGAAATTATTTAACCTACATTTATTATACGCTTGGTTTGTCTATTACATTACTATATGGCGAATGTAAATATTTGTGACGGCTCTTTGCAGTGATAAAAAAAAATGTTGTGTGGTTTTGTGAAACTTTTTTTTCACACTGTAGACATTTAACTAAAAAATTTTCGAATAATATTCCATTAAGGGTATAAAAATCGCTTTATCAATCCTAATTTTATACTTGGAAAATTGGAATTATATTAGGACTAATAAAAGTATACTAATTTTTTTATTGAATTCTGTGTCTTAGAGTGTACGACATACATAAGACTTAACAATTATTTAGATTATATACACATATTAAAATAGCGTGGAGCGTAAAACATATACTTAAATTATGTTTAAATAATTATAAATTTACAATAATACATAACTTTAATCCGTTAAAAAAAGTGTTTTCTTTAAAAGTTAGCCTTTATTCTAGTTACACGGGCGTTACGGTGTGGCAATATATTTTACCCCTCCCCGCCTCGTCTCGCAACACACAAATCCGGCGCGCTTGCGGTGTGACTGCAAGTGTATAGTGATTTATATGTAGGATGACGTTGCCGGGCCGCACCGCACAGTTATCGCATCGTGTGACCGTGCTATTAGTACTCAAACTCCGACTGAATTAAGGCCTCCAAATTCTTCCACATGTCTCTCTTCTTCGCGACAATTTTCCGCTTCTGTTCCGCTATCCCTTTTATTCCATCTTCAAGATTTGCTGGTATGTATCTAATATGTTTATTCATAAAAAGTTAGTTTCATTTCACGCATGCCCTGCAAAACTTCATACGCACTTGACTGCAGGTAACTCGCTTTACATAAACATATGTAGCTTATAAATTATTAAATTAGGTTACATTAATACAATTAAATTACGTAGTGTTTTTTAGTAAACTTTTAAATTTAGCAAGTACGTCTTATGTATTGAGTAAAGTATGGAACTCGTTTTTTTAAAGTTCTATCTCCATTGTAATTTTGTACCATGGGTATTTTAAATTTACCTTGTGCCAGTCTAATTCACCACACCTTTGTAAGGTAGGTAAGGTTCGTAGGCATTCTCTGTTTTGTCCCACTGGGCCATTACAAGTAAGGATCTTCTTGACTCTGTCATCACAAATGCAATGAGACCATCCTATTTCCACTTTCCACTTCTTCATACTTTTTAATTGTTAGGTTCATTTTAAAAAACTTGTATTAAATCCCCCTAAATAATTGTTCCTCCTAGTATTCAACATTCCCAGTAAATTTAGCGTGTAGGATTGATTGTTTTTTATCCATGTAAGTTTTTCTGTATGGTTAGGTTAGGTAGGTGGACTCATTTTCCGCAACTAGACTCAAATTTGATCCGTTTTGCGTAAAGCCCTGGGTAATTTAGCCAGCCTAGCTCCTTCCAAAAGCTCAGGAGTCTCCTGGGCACTTCACAGGCTTCCAGGACTACGTGGGTGACTGATTCAAGTTTTCTGTATGTTTCAGAGCACTCTGTGGACGTATTGAAGGTTTCATACAAGGTTTGCCGGCGCCGTACCGTCTTGTTGCGCCAAAGTTAGCGCGTGCTGCAAGTACGGAGACCAGATCGCCTGCGCGCGCGCCGTCTTTCTCTGTTTGCTGGTGTGCTACTGCCCCGGTGAGTTTTTACCAGCCGTATCATATCATGAGGAGTGTTCCGATAAACTCTTCGGAATAATATCTGCTGCTGTCATCTTCAAACGTTAAGAACGCATTATTTCACCTTTGAGTTCTGGTGTTCCACTGAGCGTTTTTAAGGCACTTCTGGTCGCGCACAAACACTATATGGAACCAGCTGCCATGCTATAGGAAAGTAGTTGATCAGCCTTCTGTGTTCACACGCCGTTGACTATTTGGGTCTGAGACATGTTGGTTTTCTTCTTTCACAACCCGGCACTTGCGAGCCTTCTGGCAATATGAGTGTCCATGGCCGGCGGTATCACTTAACATCAGATGAGCTCTTGCCTATTACATAAAAAAATAATACGGTCTTAGATTTCTATATTCTGATCTCTGTCTTTCATGATATAATAGGCAAGTACCCATCAGTAAACACGCCGTTGACTATTTGTGTCTAAGACATGCTGGTTCCCTTCTTCCACAACCCTAAGTCGGTAATCCTTTCACGCCATCACCTTGGGCCTAAGCCTTCTTCCCCGAGAGGTTTCTCTTCATTTAAGTGCGCACATAGTCAAGCATGAGAGGTGAACGTATAAGTCACTCCTGGAACTATGCTCTTTTAAAGGCTGCAACGCACTAAAATGGGTGTTCGTGGGTTGCAGTCGTCCACAACTTGGGCGTCCCGAACGCTCCTTTGCCGCCTATGAAAATAAATAGATATATTGATAGTTTTTGATTTTTCAGGCACCAGAAGTGGTAAACGCGGTGACAGGGAAACTGGATAATGAACTACCCTCACTTTTGTGTAAGCAAGCAATGTTCGCGAGGTGGATATATCTTACAAAGCAACTTTCGTCTCTACCACAGGTATGTTAATGTTTACAAAATGTGGGTAGGCAGCTTATTTTCGTTGTAGGGTACTTCACTTGTTATCTTGTTATGTATCAAGACTGCTGTCGATCTATTATGACATAGCAACTTTGGCAAGTGCAGCGAACCCAAATCCGATGATGATTCTCTTTCCACGGACTCTATTCACGCAATTTGATTACAGCATTTACTTCACTGTTCGGTTGGATTCAGTTCCTCGCTGGTCATGTCCAAGATACTTATTTGTTATTTGTTTATGATTGTCTGTATATAAGCCATGACACTGATACTAATTCGACTTAGGGTCCTTCAAAATGCGTGCCAATTCTTAAAAGGCACTCGCTTACGTACGCCTCGCCTCGCCATCTCACATGTGAACCGTTATACAAAAAAAATTTGTTCACGTGTTATTTATCACTAAGGCGTTTGTTTATTTTATTACTTCTTCAGGGGTCACTTTATTACTAAAGGTTGGCTGTTAGCAACTTGAACTGCTTAATATTGCACCAGTCTAAAACACCCCTGGCCGAAGGTCCACTCCCGTACGTTCTGCAACCACGACTTCTTCCTTCTATCAGTCCTCTTGCCTAGATTTTGCCTATTAAGTCCTATCGATGGTGACTGTCGGACAGAACATTCATGTCGTCATTATTTCTTTTTTAAATTGTAATTATGTTTTTTGGAACGATGTTCCATATCGCGCGTTGTGAAAGGAGGCTAGACGGAAAAAAATGCTTACGAAAAGTTGTCACGACACTTTTTGCTATAGTTGTTGTAATTCACCGGTTCTCGACCGATCACCGAAGTTAAGCAACGTCCGGCGAGGTCAGTACTTGGATGGGTGACCGCCTGGGAACACCTCGTGATGTTGTCTTTTTTTTTCTTTTCCTAGGGATAAGAAATGAAAGCAACAAAGTATTAAGTGTTTTTTCAAGGCATAAATAAAATAGAATCCCAAACATATGTTTCCTACTTCAATTACCACAAGCCAATTATTACTAAAGCCTACTACTGGTTAAGTTTTAATAACATTATATTTGTTAATAATAAAAAAAATATTATAACTTATTACAATGCCTTCACTAATTAATCGAAACTAACTTCGTTCCATCCGGGTGTCCCTTGACACCACCCAAGTTTTTTTTATCGTTAGGTGTTCTTAGAAGCTATTCAAAAAAAATTGTTATTTAAGCGTTGTTTGCTAGTTCCTCTTCAACCCAATTTGAGAGTTAATGAACATTGGAATATTTCTAATCGTACATAAGTTTGTGTAAATGATATTTCAACTGTCTCCACAGCCAACATGTTTCACGTACGCATTCCAGATCACAGAGTGAAATGATTTGGATTGACAGGAAATTCATCCGATACAAATCTTTTGTAATCAGAATCGTTTAGATATAAATCTACTAAAGAACTTAAAACCTATATCCATAATTACTGTTAACAATATTCTTTTGCAACATGGTAATAATAATTGAAACGGATAAATAGACTACTAAAATAGATTTTAAATATATGTATCTTTAACCCTGGCAGCATTTCCTCGCTAAAATACCAGCTCTGGGGTCCCCGGCACTGACGGACGCCAACTTAATTTTTAATTAGCGCCTGTACACTTGAACCCCACTGCCTAAGAGTCTACTCCAAAGGAAAAAAAGTTAAAGATATTTTTGATTCAATATTAACTTCCTACGCTTTTGTCTATACTAATGTATATCTTTAATATTATAAAGAGTAATGATTTGTATGTTAGTATGTTAGTGAGGAAACGTCTCAAAAAGTATTTATATATAATATATATTGCTAAAAATAAGGATCCTACTATAACTACAATGTTACCCAGGTGTTAAAAAAAATCCTATCAAATGTCTTTCATCGCATGCGCTGCGAAAACTATTGACGAACAAAAAAAAACCACGATATTAAAGAACATAATATTATCTACAAAAGCAGTGAAGAGCTGTGTTGGCCTAGTGGCTTCAGCGTGCGACTTTCATACCTGAGGTCGTAGGTTCGATCCCCGGCTGTGAACCAATGGAGTTTCTTTCTATGTGCGCATTTAACATTTGCTCCAACGGTGAAGGAAAACATCGTGAAGAAATCGATATGTCTTAGTGACGTGTGTTAGGCACTGGAGACTGATCTACTTGCGTATTAGATTTAAAAATGATCATGAAACAGATTTAGACATCTGAGACCAATACCTAAAGAGGTTGTAGCGCCACTGATTTATTTTATTATCTACAAAACATTTAAAGGTTTAGTTATTTTATTAGAAGGGAAATAAAACACAAGATTTAAAGTAACAAGTGTAGGCAAATATAATATACACACGAAGACAAAAAATAACAAAAAATAATATAGTATTGTCTTTTATTAACATAACTTTTACATATTTAAAGAAAAACACTTTTTTAACGGATTGAAGTTATGTATTATTGTAAACTTATAATTATTTAAACATAATTTTAAATCGAAACCAACTCCGGGGAAATAAATACAGATAATACATTTTCTACAGCTGTGATACTTTTTTGACATTTAACACCTTTGTCTTCAGTCACCGTGACCACGCACGCTGTAAAGCGCGCGAAACGTCGGTTAAATTTAAAATTATGTTTAAATAATTATAAGTTTACAATAATACATAACTTCAATCCGTTAAAAAAGTGATTTTCTTTAAAAAATAATATTTCATAAAAACAAAAGGAATATCGATTACAAACCAGACCATATCTAGCTCGTTTATTAAAAGCCTCAATCATTACAAATATTTAGTGCTTTATTTATTTTGCCGTCATAATAGACATAGCTACGTGTGTGTGATGTTAACAGGGGATCGTAGCTGGGAGACCATTGGTTCAGGATCCGGAGAAGTTACTCTACGCTGAAGCGAAGCAGCTCTCGACTAGCTATCAGGTAGCATTTTATCGATTTCAAGAGATTCTATGAGCGATTTTTTATATAGCACTAGCTGACCTGGTAAACGTCGTTTTGCCGTTTGCATTTATAATACAAATTAAGGGTTGATCGTAAAGGGTTGAAAATTCAGGGTTATATGTATTTACTAATGCTGTATCATAAAAAAAAAAATTTCTCATAAAAAATAGGGGTGGATTACCCTTGACATTTGGGGGAATAAAAAATAGATGTTGTCCGATTCTCAGACCTACCTAAAATGCACACAAAATTTCATGAGAATCGGGAAAGCCGTTTTGGAGGAGTTTAACCACAAACACCGCGACACGAGAATTTTGTATTTAAGATATAGCAACAACAACAATAATAATTCAATAATTTCAACCGGCGGGGGTCTTCCCTGAGAGATACGACCTCCAACAATTCAAAATTCGAATTCCTCCCTTAAAGGCCGGCAACGCACCCACTAAAAATTGTCTATGGGCTGCGATAACTGCCTTTTTGTGCGTCCCGCAGGCTCGTTTGCTAGTTTTAAAAAAACACATTGAAAGTTTGGCTTTTAATATTAGTTTTTAGTTAGACATCTGGATTCAGTTTTACAGAAAAAAGTATTTGCTTACTGTGTAACTGAAAAGAAAATTAGTAAATTTTTTAATCTGAATCTGAACCCCATCGAAATAAATTTAAAGATTCTTGTACATTTCTTGCAGGTGGCGAAACAGTGTCTCGTGACCGCGTTTGAGAAAGCTCAACTGGGAACGTGGGTGAAGAAACCAATAGAACAGGATCAATTCTTATGTGAAATACAGGAGGCAAGCCCTCAAGTACTGTTCGCCTAGGCGGGTCACGAACCATGTATCAACACGCAGGTAATCAAACCCGGGCTAAACACTTCAAATATTCACGTGCATAATGATACATTATCATTTAAAGAGATTATACGTAACAATCCAAAGCGCACACGCAACGTGGATGAAGATAACTTAGATGAAATTAACGATAAAGAAAATGCGGGCTTAGAATCAAATCTTAAAATAAGTTCAAATGATACTTTTAATTTTAAAAGTAAAGAATTTGATCTAGAAATTGTGAAACATCATATTAATAAATTTGAAGTCATATTAAGTAGGTATTTATAAAATTATAACAACTAACGTTGTCAAACGCTTGCAAGATTTCCATAATGACAACAGTTTGAAACGAAGTCAATCAAATACGAAACCAGTGAATAATTAGATGTTTCTAACGTAAAAGTTGAATGTTTTGAATATGAAACGCTTTTTGATAATAAAGAATGTTCTAGAAACAATTTAAATGTTAAATATTAAGTAAGAGAGACTGACTATAAAGATTGTGAAGATTTTAGTAACGTAATATTATTTGTTAATTAAAATTGTAATGATAATAGACCTACTTGAACTGATTCAGATATTTTTGGGTCTTTAAATACAAAAGAACTTTATTGTATCAAAATATCTGAAATTGGGAATAAAATTTAAGACTTGAATAGGCAGGATAATATAATTTTTTCTCGTATTCAAATTAGAATTTAAAGAACTGATCTCGTTATTTTAGTTATACGTAAGAATTATAAACCAACATTATAAAACTACAGTTATACGTACATTCTAGACAATTTTGAATCTGCACCTGTAAATGGAGTATTAAAAATCGCATTTTGACGAAAATCGTACTAGGCCCAGACAAGGAAAATATAATAAGAGAAGAGAGAAAAATCTACTTTTACAATCTAGAGTAGAAAAAATTCAATAGTACTTACCGTATTCACTGAAATTAAATATTCGTACATAAAAAATCTTCCCAATACATTTTTTACTGTGGCACATTTGCACAGTATTTGTTTGTCAAACATTGTCCAAATAAGGACTTAAAGGTCTATGTTACCAGGTCATAAAATAAAAAAATATATATATATTTGTTTGTCTATGGTTCAACTAGCTATCCGATAAAGAAAAGCGTTTCAGCCCATGTTTGAATGTCAAATGTCACACAATTTATTTCATAAAGAAATACCACTTCCCAACAAGAAACTTTTAACGTCATCTCATGTCAGTGTCAAATGTCAATGTAAAAATACTAAGTATTTCTCAAATGTGTTAAGTCCGGGTGTCACCGCTCACGATATAATGCTGCGTGTTGGTATTCAAGTTCGTGGTCAACTTAGCCGACAGTTGACATTTCCAGAATGTTGCCAGTAAATAAATATTATTGACAATTATTTAAATTTCGTCCGTTCGCGCCAATTTGAATATTGACAATAATATTTTCTTACTTTAAATAAATTTATTACGATTAATAATTTTTCCAAGTATTAGTTCTATTTAGTGGCGTGAATCAACCAGTTAAGCCTAATACAAAATATGGTTTTTTTTTCTAATTTATAGGTGAGGCTACTCAATGGATAGCAAAATTTCTTGTTTTAAATGCATATAATGCCAAAGTATTGTTAATTGTAATTTTTATGTAAGTCTTAATGTTTAGTTTAGTTTGGGTATTAGTCTTATGCTACGGTTTAGGAATGTGTGTTGTTTGTTTTAAAAATAGCTTTTAAGTTTCATAATTTGAATGGCATTAATCGACAAATAGTTTTACAGAAAATTTTTTGCTACCATCGGCCATATATATTGCAACAACAAGGTATTTCTAGGGCACACAAGCACAAAACTGATCTCGATAATTTGGAAAATATTTGTGATAGTAAAGTAATTGTTGCTAACGCAACGCTATCTGTGGCGGTAACATCACCATGATCATTTCTTAATTTGTCAATTGACAATAGAAAATAGATAATCGTTTTACGTTAGGAAAGTCAAACATTTGTCAACGTCATGTGTCAACTGTCAAATGTCAACAAGCTGTTTTGAACTAACGCGATACATGGCCATCTCTATTGTTAACCTCTGCCATGAATTTAACAAATTTATTATTAAAATAAAAAAGATGATTGTGATTTAATAAAGGTATCGTGATAATTATTTGCAATGTAGCATTTTGATTCAGTCAATCATGGCGCAATTAAACATATACTAGTGTAATTGTAATAGTCCATTACCCGCGTCCCCTAAACTTAGTACGTCTAAAATTTCTGAAATTTTGATTACTTAAAAATAATTACATTAAAAAATTTTTTTTCAATTGGTGTTTTGTCTCAATTTGTCAAATTATGTTTCCGCTGTAATAAAAAGTAAAGTACTTATATTTTTTATAAATAATAATGGAATTCAAAGTATTATTTATCACATTGCACTCAGATGATATTTATATTTTAGTATTTCTTATAAAAACGCCACGATTCAAAGAATTAGTACCACAAAAAACACCGCTGTGTCCCTATCACTCTGATGTTATATGAACGAGACAAAACATTTTTGGTAAAATTGTACATTTGACGACATTCTCCCCAAACCTAATTCTATAATTAATGAATACAATATCTTCACGCACAATGTAGGCATTGCTAGACAATTTTTCTATTATTTTATTGTTGATACTTGTGATTCCATAGTTGGTTGTTTTTGTGATTATAGTTTTAAGAATTAAATTTGAAATATATTTTGTGTTTTATTTTAAACCTTGACGAGCCTCGTTTTGCTTGGATCGTAAATTTGTGGGGTTCGATCGATATCGATTTTTAATCAACTGTCTAGAGATTCAATTAAGTTTCTGAATATCTACTGCGATAGTGACACCATAATCACTTCTATAATATTGTTATTGTGGGTGATAACCGTTTGCCTTGTCTATGTACCTATTCATTTTCGCTAGTCTAGATCCAACCAGTCAACATATCGCTCGTAATAAATAAATTAAAGTAAGACAAAGGTACGAACTAAATAATATTGCCTACATCGATCTTACGTTGTTATTTCAATACTATTTTTGTATGAATTTCCGGTATTTCAGAAAAAAAATTGTTTTCATGACCCTATTCATTTTCGCTAGTCTAGATCCAACCAGTCAACATATCGCTCGTAATAAATAAATTAAAGTAAGACAAAGGTACGAACTAAATAATATTGCCTACATCGATCTTACGTTGTTATTTCAATACTATTTTTGTATGAATTTCCGGTATTTCAGAAAAAAAATTGTTTTCATGACCCTATTCATTTTCGCTAGTCTAGATCCAACCAGTCAACATATCGCTCGTAATAAATAAATTAAAGTAAGACAAAGGTACGAACTAAATAATATTGCCTACATCGATCTTACGTTGTTATTTCAATACTATTTTTGTATGAATTTCCGGTATTTCAGAAAAAAAATTGTTTTCATGACCCTATTCATTTTCGCTAGTCTAGATCCAACCAGTCAACATATCGCTCGTAATAAATAAATTAAAGTAAGACAAAGGTACGAACTAAATAATATTGCCTACATCGATCTTACGTTGTTATTTCAATACTATTTTTGTATGAATTTCCGGTATTTCAGAAAAAAAATTGTTTTCATGACCCTATTCATTTTCGCTAGTCTAGATCCAACCAGTCAACATATCGCTCGTAATAAATAAATTAAAGTAAGACAAAGGTACGAACTAAATAATATTGCCTACATCGATCTTACGTTGTTATTTCAATACTATTTTTGTATGAATTTCCGGTATTTCAGAAAAAAAATTGTATTCATGACACGCCGTAAAAAATATCTTGTAAATATTTTTTGTGATATTGATACACTCTAACCACATTCAGAGACGCCCATTTCAAACCGGATTGAAATAATGGCAAAAACATAATTCTACTGTCCATAATTGGTTCCGTTATTCAAATTATTGCCATGTTCATAAAATACACTAATTACATTAGATATTAGGCTTTTGAGTATGGTATTATTGGCTCTTGAATATATTAGTTTTATTATAAAAACGTGTGTACTTATGTACACGCGTTAGAAGTTATACTTCTTTGATGTAACAAAATAAAACTTTTCAAAAATTTTATTAGTTTACCTTAATCTGTTGGTAGAAGAAAGAATAAACAAAAACTAAAATGTTGACCATAACTAACTTCACATCGTAAAATCGTTAAACTTTTATCATTTTTCCTAACCCGCCAAAAGAAGTATACAAACATTTGTAAGGGCGTGTTGAGAATTAAACTCAATTGTCCTTAAGAATTAATTTATTGTTCTGCTTGACACAATATTGATTACATTACAGAAAGTAGATACATACAATTATAGTAACCTAGCGTTGAACCGTAGGGAGGACGCGGGGCATCGCAACCCTTATGTTCACCTAGCTAATGCTTAACTTAACGACGCCGGGCATCGGTCAAGAAAAGCTACTGTAGATCCACGAGCAGACGACCCGGGGGGCTATCGTACTCGCAGACGTCTAGCTAGCGAATGCCACGAGCTTGGTCGCTTTTTTTTTTTAAGAATGGAATCTCGCTGTTGGCCTTAAGGGCCTTTACAGCTCAGCACGGGCTGTTTTGGCGAGCTTAGCTCAGCCGGAATGGGTGGGGTTCCCGCGACTCGCGCAAGGGCTTCTCCTGTGAGACTCGAACCTCGGCTTGGGCCGCCGGGGGGGGTCAATCGCCTGAAGGGCAGGACGGAAGCTCACTGGAGTGAGCGAAAAACGAAGTAAAGGTCCTCGCCTTCCCCGGAGAAGGCGGTTTTTAACCCTAATCTGTTTATTGCTACTGCTATTATTATTATTGGCCGCGCGGGCGGCTTTTAATCTATTGTTAGCTATTGTGATTGGATCATCCGGATCCGTTAGAATGTGTCGGGGCCTCCTGCGAGCCTTTTTAGTCGGGAAGGGAGCTTGGTCGCCGGTCGGACATCGCATTATATAGGAGCCGCGCGCTTCTATGTGTGCGTTGCGTGTAAGCGTGTTGACCGTAGTGTGACATTGTTTACGCCAACGCGAGTCTGTCGCGTTACACATTTAGAAATTAAATTAGGCCGACTTGAAATACTTTCGACGACCAATCTCTCTCCGAGCGGCTTGATCCTTTGGCGTTGCGTAGAGATGTGGTGTCACTCTGCCTCTTCTACCGCATTTACCATGGAGAGTGTTCAGAGTTGTTCGGATTAATATCTGCAGCTGAGTTTCATCGTTGGACGTCGAGGCAAAATACGACCAATTCGACTTAGGGTCCTTCAAGAAAAGAGCGTACCGATTCTTAAAAGGCCGGCAACGCACTCGTGAGCTCTCTGGCATTGAGTATCCATGGGCTGCGGTATCTCTTAACATCAGATGAGCCTCCTGCCCGTTTGTTATATATAAAAAAAAATTACCCAAATGGGTTATATAACCCGACTTATAAGGGGGCTCATACTCCCCTTCTTAAATGAACACCTTCTGAATCTCTTTTTATGAAACTTAAGTAACGGGCAGGTCCATCTAAAGTTAAGTGATACCGCAAGCCATACATTGCCAGAGGGCTCGCAAGTGCGTGACCGGATTATTTAAGAAATGCAACTCCTGTAGGCTGTAGCCTACGTCGAATTTGTTCCGAAATACTTCAGTGGGTAACAGATGAAACTGCAGGTATTATTAATAGTTGTTTAAATAATCTAGATGTCCGAATGCAAACAAATACAAACGAAATATGCATTTGTGGAAGCTTAAATAGACCATCATGATTCTCGTTTTTTGATGACGGTAATAAATGTATAGTAACTCAGCAAAAAAAAACATATTTTTGGTCTATACGCGCAATCATTGTGTCTGCGGAGGCCAGATTTATTGTACGTCCCTATAGTAAGAACTATATACCTATAGACATGTCGGGAGGTTAATTTGTATTGACTAGTGTTACTAGAATAAAGATCCCTATGTGATCAATACTTTGAATGATTTAGATTTTAATATAGCTGCCTTGAGAGTTTTTTGAGAATTAGTATGTAAAGATGTAATAATACCTAAATGTGGAAACTGATAGATGACCTTCATCATATCTTATTATATATAAATCTCCTGTCACGATGTTTGTCCGCGATGGACTCCTGAACTACTTAACCGATTTTAAATTAAATTGGCACACCGTGAGCAGTCTGGTCCAACTTAAGAGATAGGATAGCTTGGATCTTTAATTATAGTCGCAATTTTATTTTATTGCAAATTATTTGTCTATAATTAATTGACAGCCACAATTATCTGTTAACTCCAACAGATTCTAACAGATGTCGGGTACAGTTGCAAATATTTGTTGATCATTTGATACAATTCTAACAGATGGCGCTGTGTTAAAAGTACCAACGTTTCACATAAGTACCCTACCGTTTCCCTTGAATAGTTTACTACTATGTAATATAACAAAAACCTTAGCCACAGCAACGCTTGGGCGAGTCTGCTAGTATAATATAATACTGAACCTTTATAGCTGTAAGCTTCCCTAAAATTGAAAAGTGAAATAAAATAACATCAATAATTTTTAATTGTATATAATCTAAGACTGTAATTTCAGCGCATCATTTTTCACATCACTCTCGTCCATCCAGTGCATTTTCTTAATATGCTTCTGTAGTTCATGATTCCTTACAAACGCAGTCTTGCAAAACCCGCATTCCAGCTTCAATCCCTTCCCGTGCTTCCGTTTGACGTGATCTGATCTTCTCGACGAAGATATAAAACGCTCCCCGCAATCCTCACACTCGTACGGCTTCTCGCCCGTATGCCGTCGTCTATGGTACACGACGGCCATCTTGGATACAAGTTTCATGCCGCAAATGTCACAGGCGAACTTCCTTTCCCGCGTGTGAACGACGCTGTGTTCGGAAAGACGAGCGGACGTGTAAAATCTTTTACCACACCACTGGCACTGATGCGGCCTCTTGTCCATATGAATCCAAATTATATGATTCTGCAGTTGGGGCCGTGTTGGGTAGACTTTCTTACAGTAATCGCAAATAAACCTCGCCGGATCGCGAACATTCGAGCGTTTGTTCCGTGGTAGAGTTTTTAGGTTAGGTTTGGCGTTCGGTTCGCATTTGGATCTGTGGTATCTATAACAGCCTCTATTGGCGAACTGTGCGTCGCATAATCTACATGTCCGTACAGCGTGCATCTGGCTATGATAGCCCAGGGAGGCGCGTTTGCTGAACGTACTCCCACAATCAATACAGGTATACGCATTCCCAGAGTGGCATTTTCTAATGTGTGCCTCTGCGTCTGTCTCATTTTTGAACAGTAAAGGACAATCATTACACACAATCATTTCTATCTTATGAACGTTCTGCAAATGGGACTTCATCTCTCTGCCCCTCCCAAACATCCGCGCACAGAGCCAACACGCTTCTTTGAGACTGCTGTTTTTCAAATGTAAATTTAAATAATACGGACTGTGAAACTCTTTCCCACAATCGCTGCATGCACAATTCGGGCCGTTCCTGGATATCCTCTCTTTCTTCTCTGGTTTCTCGTGGTATATTTTTGGTTTATTTATGAAATGTTTGACGAAACTCTTCATGTCACCATCGAAGGGTTTGATACTTTGCAAGGTTAGATTGTCGTTAAATATGAGATATGTTGACTGCGGGTAGTGCTCTCCATCAATAAAGTTGATAGAATTGAAGCAATTACTCCATGCATTTTGTGAGTGTTTTACCAATATACGAAATTGGAAAGCAGATATTGCTAGATTAGTGCAGGCTGTGCAGACTCCATTTGGGCATACATCTTCGTTGGGATGCAGCTGAAATATTTAGAGATACATTAATATTATGAATTATATAATGAAAACCAGGAAATGAAAAATGTTAAGCAAATATAAATGTATAAAACCGCTTCGTAAGAAATTAATGTATCGTTAAATTTAATATAACAATAATGTAAAATTTACCGAACCCAAACTGCGCAATTAATTCAAAAGAACCAAAATGTAAAACTTTTAAAATAAATAAAAATATATCGGAACTAAACTGTAAAATAAATGCAAAATTATGATGTGTATAAATTACCAATATATAATCAAATGAAAATTAATAAATTAGACAAATATAAGAATTAAAATAAAGAAAATTAGTAAATGTAAAATGTTATGTAAATATAAATGTATAAAACTGCTAGGTAAGAAACATAAGGTACAATAAACAAAAATATATATATTTTTTTTTCAAACATACACATGTATTGATGAATAAATAAATAAATAAAGCTAAAAAAGTCCCTGATAAGCAAACGTCAGGGGTTTGTAGCTCCACGGCCGGAGCAGTCGCTGCCGGGGAGAAGGCTGAGTAGGCAGGGGCATTTAAAAAAAATATATATCATGAATTAAGTATTAAGGAAAAATATACTCAGCGGACTTTAAGCTTTTACAATGTTATTTAATTAAATTATTATTTCACTTTACATTTGCCTTTAACAATAAATAATGTACCTCTTATTGAAAAGAAAAGCGAAAAATATCTTGGATATAATCCACAACTATTAACTTTGATTAACTAACATGGACAACGCACATAAATCATTTAATAACAAAATTATCTTTTCTCGTAAAGTCCGTCTTCTTATTTATAATTCTTTGGCAAAATCACACCTTCTTTACCGTATATAAATTGGGAGAGCCGCGACAAATTGCTCAAAATAAAATAATTAAAGTGCTTTCCAACTTAACTTAACTTTTACACATAAAATCTACAGAGAAACAAAACTTATGAATATAAAACAATTATTTCAATTCAATACAAGCTTTTTAATCAACAAAATTTTAAATGACTACATACACAATAACATAAAAAAAATCAAGGCGCTACAACCTCTTTAGGTCTTGGCCTCAGATTTCTGAATCGGTTTCATGATCATTTTTAAATCTAATAGACAAGTAGGTGATCAGCCTCCAGTGCCTGACACACGCCGTCGACTATTTGGGTCTTAGACATGTCGGTTTCCTCACGATGTTTTCCTTCACCGTTCGAGCAAATGTTAAATGCGCACATAAAAAGAAACTCCATTGATGCACAGCCGGGAATCGAACCTACGACCTCAGGATGAGAGTCGAACGCTGAAGCCACTAGGCCAACACTGTTCACACACACTAACATTACTTTCACTAAAATAAATCAAATTCAAAAGCGCAGTTCACGACACCCTAATCATTTAATTATACCTAAGTATAGAACTAATTATTAAAATTAAATATTAGATGCACATGCCCTAGCTGGTTCCAGTAGCTTCCTGAAGCATAAGAGTTTCCTGAGCACTTTGCAGGCTATGTAGTGACGTCAGTTCCGAGGAGGCTACAGCTGTTTTGTCTTGGATTTATATTCCGGGTTCCCACTACGCCGGACCGGTGAAACTTCCGTGCCGGTGAAAGTGCAGGAAGGGTTAGTGACTGTACAATTTATATAAAGCTATTTACATAAACCCGAGTCCGGCATTTTTACCAAGCGTTTTGTCACTACCAAGTGCCGGTAGAACCACCAGAGTAATGTGGAGGAGTTTGTGCCTGTATCTGTCTCCCGCTCGCCGTCCTCGCTTCGAGTCATTCAGCTCGCATTTTCTGAGTTCACCCATTAATGTTTCAAAGGTTCCAAGTGAAAATCTTTCTTGTAAAATAGGATGTCCAATGTTTTATTTTGCCTTCTATTAAGATACCATCACAACACAGCAATTTCTCGATTGTGCGCGGGCTGTGCATCAATGGACATTCTTTCTCTGTGAGCAGTTAATATTTGAACGATCATCGTGAGGAAACCGGTTTCCCTTAGACCCATAACATCGACGGCGGGTGTCAGGCATATTAGGCTTATCAACTACTTGCCTATAAGATAAATGATCATGAAACAGATTCAGAAATCTGAGACCCAGACTTCAAAAGGTTGTAGCGCTGCTGATTTATTTTCTGTAAAATTTTAATTACCTATATACCTTTTGACATAAACTACAGAAAATTATTCTGAATGTAATAACAAATAAAAAATTACATTTTTATAGTGAAATTGTTTATCACAGCTTGTATGTAAAAACATGTAGACCGTATAGGTCTACATGTCAATTACAATACAGGAATTCAAAGTTTGACAGGAATTAATACACCAACCCCTTCAACTATACCTAGCAATATGGCTAATTCATAACATGATGAGATAACAATTCATTTTTGTACTAAAAACTGGCTTATCCTTTTAAAATGATCTCCACATGGCTGACCTGTCTCGCTTTCGTTTAAAATTTTGGTTACCGTCTGAAGATGTTTATGTTGATTTCCAACTCAACAATGATTCAAGTAAATTCTTGAATCATTGTATTGTATTTAATAATCATTAGTATTATAAACTTAAAGACATTCAGATGGGCTTGGAAACATGCAGAGAATATTCCAGAAGATAAATTCCTTTCTAACTACACCTTCACTCAACATAATATATGTGAGGCGTTCATAGCAATCAAGAAACTTGACTTTTTAAAATACACAAGTCAGGTTAGTTTCTAAGTAGCAAGGCACATTACTTACTATATTATATAATTCTAAAAATAACTTGATTATAATTGATATTAATAATAATAAAATAACTTGAAAAGTCATATTTGTTTATAACATACTTAAACCTAATACTAGATATACTTAGACCAGGTGCAAATGAAATCAAAATTGAAGTATGTGAATTAGCCTAATAGCATTTTTCATCCTCCAAATAATTTGGATGGTAGGTTTTTTTTTAATTTAAATACATTAAACGGTAACATTTTACAATTGTTATTTTCATATAAAATGTTATTTTAGTCATTTGCCGCCATTTTTATCTGAGGCGTCAAAATCGGAACGTTTCGTTTATCACAAAATCGAAGAATAGACTATGAACATACCTGTAATCCTGTTATGCTTAGAAGGATCTCTCCCAATGTGACTGATTTTCCTCCATCTTTCATGACCGTGTCCCCTAAGAAAACTTGACCTTCTTGAGTAGTACCCATGCAAATACGACATTTATCTAATCCATCGCCGCACAAGATATGTGATATTATGGCTTTAATATCAATTTGTCTAGTCATTTTTCAACTTCATATAAACACAAACAACGTTATAAATACCAGAAATAATAACGATGTAAATAATGTTATTCCGATTTTGTATACGTTTTTTTTATTCGTATTTTATTATTAATCTGGGTGTTATCTGTTGACCAATTGTTGGCATTTGACAGGTGGCGGAGATCGTTATCCGTTACCATAGATAGAAGCCTTGGATAACTAGACGTTATCTATTAAATAATTATTGAACATAATGAAACAAAAGAAAAAAATCAAAGGAAAAATAAGCGTGGATATAATCCACACAATATAATTGTGTGTATATCACATACAATTATATTAATAATATTAATGTGATTCTATAGATTTTTCGAGGAACTTAGATTTAAGATGAAATGAATAATAATTGATTTCTTATATATACAGTATTCACAGTTCACCCGAGTAAGGTTAATAGCCGTGGCCCGTGCATACTAACTTGTGAAATGTGAATCACTTTCTGCACGCAAATGCAAAACTGTTGCGTTCAATACCGGGATCATTTTTTAATTAATATGAATTTGTCGAATAGTCTTTTTGCCACTATCACAAAATGAAGTGGTATTGAAAGCAAACTTTTAATTACTACATGGCTTCACAAAACATTATGGAATAGTATAACTTGTATATAATAATAAATTGTTTAAATATTTATTATTAAATGTCAGTCACGTGACACAAAACTGTCAGGATTAGTCAAATCGCACGCAGCGTGCTCGTAATACTTGTTTTTTATGTTAGTTTACCAAGATTTCCATGGTCTACTAGAGTCAAGAGATCAGAAGTGTAAAATATTTACCACTACATATTTCCTGGAAATGAAGGACTAAAAATGTCAACTGTCATTTATCATATAAGTATATGGATAAAACCTGGCAACATAAATTAAATGTATGTTAATTGCCATTTGCGATTTATCTTATGTCAGAAAAAAAAAGCGCGGGAAAGTTCGAACAACAAGGGCGCCTTTTTTTAAAAAAATTAAGTTAAAATAATACAAATTGTTATTGTTGTAAGTTTTATTTACTCAAAAAGTGTGATTGTGTGCCGCGATGTCCCGCGGTAGAAAAAGGCGGAAAAAAAAGGAAGATGTCGAGGGAGACTCCGAGGAAAGCGCTGCGGTGCGGGACTCTGAGTCTGACTCCATAATTTCCGAGGAAGATGTAGATAAGTATATCCCATTTAAAATACCTAACTACGTCCGTTACTATCCTGAAGATGGTGGCAATTTTGAATATATTGTATTTCTAGAAAGTTCTGACAGAGACAAACCAATTGGCTCGAGAGACATGATGTCTCTCGCTAACGCAATAAAAAGATACAACAAAGGCGTAAAACAATTAAAAAGGATCAATAAAACAAAAGTAGGAGTGATTTTCGAGAGACCAGCTTTGGCTAATGCAGCTCTTAGCAATAAAAAATTTCTGGATAACCACAAACTTTACGCTAGTATACCAGCTGCCGCAACTGAAACAACTGGCGTTATTAGTCACGTGCCTATAGATCTATCAAACAAACAGATTTACAGCGCTTTGACGAGCACAAAAAATATAGTCTCGATCAGACGCTTCATGCGTAGGACTAACGAGAACAGTAACATCAAATATGAACCAACAAAAACTGTGTCCATCACATTCTCTTGTCCAAACTTACCTGAGAGTGTTGACTTAAATAGTTGGAGATTTGAAGTTCGTGCCTACATACCTCCAGTAAAACAGTGCCTCCGTTGCTTGAGATATGGTCACATTGCCAAATTTTGTAAAAACGCTGAAAGATGCTCCATCTGTGGAGAAGGTCACAACTTTAAATCTTGCAATGTTAACCCCAAAGAGGCCTCTTGTTGCCATTGTAAAGGGAACCATATTTCAATATCTTCTATATGCCCTATCAAAAAAGAAAAAATTCAGCAAAATAAAGATAAATTTCAAAATAAAAGTTATGCACAAGCTCTTAATAGCACTAATTTTCCCTCACATAGTAAAACAGACCAATTCCTTTCATTACTCAATTCAGAAATAATACTTAAAACCATTACTGAATCACTTGTTAAATTAATCACCCTCAACAGGACCAATGAATCCAAAATTTGTTCTAAAACCATAAAAGATGTTTTAAAAGATTCTTTCAAAAAGCAGAATAGTAAACAATCTTTAATTATATCCTAATGGATACTTTAAATATAGTACAGTGGAATGCTCAGAGTATATTGCACAATCAACATATTTTCAATCATTTTCTATTGGATAACAATATTCATGTGGCCATTCTTTGCGAGACTTGGCTTAAACCTCATCATAAATTTAAATTGCGTAATTTCGATGTAGTAAGACTAGACTCAGGAAACTCTCACAATGGTGTAGCCATACTTGTACATAGATCTATCTCTTACTCTAATGTAAATACTGTTTATGATAATTCTCTTCAAAATATAGCTATTAAAATTAAATATTCAAATTGCAAGGAATTAACTATTGTAAGCCTTTACAGCCCAGGTAATTGCAGCCCTCCTTTTTCACCACATAAACTGAATAATTTAATTAAAAGCCTCCCTGAACCAATTTTCTTGGCGGGGGATTTTAACTGCCATAATATAGTTTGGGGCAGCCAAACCTCTGATTGCAGGGGCAAAGACATTTTAGATGTCATTCATAAAAACAATTTAGTCCTACTTAATGATGGCCATGTTACTACAGTCGGCTCTCACATATGGAGACCTAATGTCTTGGATTTAACCATAGTCTCTCCTTCCATCTCTTTACAATGTGACTGGATGGTCTATGACGATCCATTAGGCAGCTATCACCTCCCTGTAATAACAAAAATTCTACTCAGTTTTAATAATTCTTATTCTATAGATATACCTGATAGTAATCCTCTCCCTTCTTCTTGTAATTTAAAATTAGTTGATTGGGATCTATATTCCACTAAAGTTGATTTGTTATTACATAATTTATCCCTAAATACTCAAGATCCTATTTTAACATACAACAATCTTATTAAATGCTTAAACAGGGCTCTATCGGAATCTCTTCCTTTCTCTTCATCTGGTCATAATAATTCTCGTTTAAAACCAAACACAAAAACAAAAAGAAATCCACTTCCATGGTGGAATTCAAATTGTTTTAAAGCTCTCACAGATAGTAAAAATGCATACTTACAATTCAAAGAAGACCCAACTGAACAGAATTATATAAACTTTAAAAAGCTTCAAGCTAAGAAGAAATACATAATTAGATCTGAAAGAAGATTAAGTTGGAACCAATTATGTGAATCCTTTAACAGAACTACACCTATTTCAATTATTTGGTCACATATGCGTAAATTTAACAAAACTTACTCACCTTCGTCTGTGTTTGATAACAATTATGATTGGATTATTCATTTCCTCAAAAAATACACTCCAGATACTGTTGAGCCAGCATCCCACTTTGACAATCAAGATTGGTCTTGCCCTAATCACAGATACTTTTTGGAACCATTTTCATTTGCCGAATTAATGTCAGCAATATCAACTAGAAGAGACACAACAGCCGGTTTAGATGGTATTCCATATAAAATGCTAAAGCACTTATCAATTCAATCCAAATCAGTACTTTTAAAAGTTTTTAATCGTCTTTGGGAACAAACTTTGATCCCAGACGATTGGAAGATTGATTGTTTAGTGCCCATATTAAAACCTAATAAAGAGAAATTTCATTTTAATTCATATAGACCTATTGCTTTGACTTCTTGTGTGGGGAAAATATTTGAACAACTATTGAAACAAAGATTAGAACATTTCATAGAATTAAATAAAATATTACCTTCTAATCAATTTGGATTTAGAAAGGGCAGATCTTCTAGAGAGAGTATTGCCCATTTACATTTGGACATCTTTCAAGCATTCAAATCCAATAATGTTTTGGCCAGTGTATTTTTTGATGTAGTAGGGGCTTTCAATAACGTAAATCATCATATTCTGTCTTCAGAGCTTGTTTCCATTGGTCTGCCTGTAAAGGTTGTGCAATGGATATTTGAGTTCTTACATGGTAGAAAAGTTTATGTTAAATATCATAACAGCCTTATAGGCCCACGTTTCTCCTATAAAGGCACCTGCCAAGGCAGTATTTTAAGTCCTTTAATCTTTACACTGTATATTCACAAACTTAACTTAATTTTAGGTCCCAAAGTAACTAACTTACAATTTGCAGATGATTTAGTGGTATATTACTCTGATGCCAACTCTAAGAATATAGCTTCCATATTAAATTCTAGTTTAAAAAATTTACATACCTATTTTAATTATCTTGCCTTAGACATAAGTATAGAGAAATCCAAAGTATTAGTATTCAATAAAGGAAGGCCTTTTCAGGTCAAATTATATTATGATAGTACAGAACTCCCAGCTGTAACCGAAGCTAAGTTCTTGGGTGTGTTGTTTCTTAACAATGTATCCTGGGGTAAATATGTTGATTGTGTAACTGACAGAGCTACAAAGGCACTGAATATTTTGAGGTCTCTTGCTGGAACATACTGGGGCTCTGATCCTAAAATTCTTTTAACTCTATACAAATCTCTTGTTCGTAGCCACTTTGAATACAGTTTCTTTTGTTTTGCTTCAAATAACCAACTGCTTCACAAATTGGATGTCATTCAAAATCATAGTCTTCGACTTATCACTGGGGCAATGAGAACAACTCCCATAAATTCACTCCAAGTTGAATGCAACACTCCTCCACTATACTTAAGGTTTCAATATCTAAAAAGGAGATTTTTGCTAAAATTACTTTCTATTAATAATCACTCCCTTATTAACAAACTTACTCATCTTAACAATAGTTTGCATATGAATTCCCCTCTATCAAGCAACTATCCCTTTCTTTTGCATGAGCTCCCCTTCTTGTTAAATTTGGTCAATCAGCACAACATCTTTAAATCAGATAACTGGGTTTGCTATACTAAGAGCTATGAAAGTATTATGCATAACATCAGCATAGTTATAGACAATAAACTGAGAGATCGACACGAAATCTATAATGTTATATCTCAATATCCCAATTATAAACACATTTACACAGATGGCTCAAAAAAGAAGGATAAGGTTTCAATGGCATTCTATATACCAAGTTTGAAGTTTGGACGAGGTACTAAACTAAATGAAAATTTGAGCATATTTTCTGCAGAAGCTCTTGCTATTGTTTCTGCATTAAAATTCATTGAAGATCGTTCGGAAAGATATTGGTTAATCATCACAGACAGCATGAGTGTTCTAAAAGCTCTGCAAAATCATCAATTCAGTGCTAAGTCAAACTATATTATCACCGAAATAAGATACTTATTGTATATGCTATTTAAAAGAAATTACAGTGTGGAATTCTTATGGACGCCCTCGCATATAGGAGTCGCAGGCAACGAGCATGTGGATTTCCTTGCACGTGCGATTGTCGACAGTGACAGCGGCAGCGCTGCTGACAATGTTGCCGTTCCGTACACAGATTTACTACCACTTCTAAAGTCAAAACTTAATCAGGATTGGAAAGATCTTTGGCAAGAAAGTTTAGCGAGAAAAGGCACTTGGTACGCTGCAATCAACCAAGATATTGGAATACCATGGTTTTGTAAATCCAGCAATTACAAAAGCAGAAGATTTTATACAACACTATGCCGCCTTAGATTCGGACATTGCAGATTTAATTCACATTTACACCGCATGCGCATTATTATGTCTCCCTCCTGTTCGTATTGCAATTCAGACGTCGATCAAACTTTAGACCACATATTCTTCGAATGCTCTGAATTCCATATCCAACGCCTATGTTTGTCATCTAATCTGTTAAACTATCACATAAGACCTGAAAATATTCCGCGCTGTATTCAAGACTTGCTTATGAACCATGATATATATGATACTATTTATGAATTTATTTCTAATACGGTTCAAGAAATTTAAAAGGATTGTACTCCTAGGATTGACTAATTGGTTTGAATGGACATATTTTTGGATTTATCTTAAGATCGGATTTGAAACAAGCACCTGAAAATTTAATAATTTTTACTTGGATTCTACTATTATTGCTTATGGATTTGACTTCGACCAATTCAAAACGTCGAAAAAGTGATTTAGGCTTATAAGATCGAGATTAATAAGACATGACAACAATAAGACAAGACATGGCTTCGGCCTTACGATGAAGAACAATGAAGACGTGGCTTCGGCCTTTAAAACTACCAAAATTTTCCAATTATTACCAAAAATAAGACCTGGCTGTATGGACTAAAGTCCTTTGCCTTTCCCATTAGGGATAAATTGAAAAAAAAAAAAAAAAAAAAAAATTATCTTATGTCAAATAGAGTGTTGTTTTGAATTACTTAAAGGATTTTGAATTTCTATCAAGATGGTAAATAAATTTGAAAATTTCGTTAGAATCCGAAATGAAAAGCCAGTGAATTGTATTAAAAATGATTGCTAACGTGATAAATACTGTTATAGTTTATATATTTATAAAAGGGATAGCGTACTATCATATTAAAAAAATATTTCTATTTGAAGGCTATTTTTCTATATAATAAATTTTATTATTTCATAAAGTTAGTCTTAATTACACTACGTACTTGTTATTCTCTTCCGTTCTGCACCCTGCACCATTTGAGAACTGGCAGTAAATGTAAAATTACATATACATGTTCATAAGTATACATTTTGTTACATATAAGATTAATTAATATTTGAATTTGCATGCTTGAGTTAATGTCTGTGTTAGGTGATTGTCCTATGGAATTATGTATTAAATTATTGTCACCATGTTTGGTCAAGTACTTAAGATTCTTAATACTTTCTAGGCTTTAAGCGCTCTGTACATACATCTTCAAATATTTATGAGAACTATATAATTTCAGCAACCTCAAATATTAGTGTTGAAGGAGGGGACAGACCAAAGTCAAGGGAAACCTCAACTTGTATCCAATATCAATGCTTGTCAGCTAGTTGTGGATGCTGTAAGTAAATTACTGTTATATAAATATTCTGGCATATGACAAGATGTTAAAAAAACTTGTTGTCTTAAAACTACAAAATGACTGGGAAATACTTTATTTTAAGTTATATTAGACAAAGCTTAAATCTATAGATTTTTCTAACCAAAAATAACTCCTTTAGATTGGAACGCATACTAATGCCTGGCCTGGTTCATTGGTATTTTTTCTGTATATGAATCTAAAACAAATAATGTTTTGCCAATGACAGCTACAGATATACAAATTAGGTTAAGTTATTCTATCACAAGTAAACAATGGACGGTCTTCTACCGGCAACAGTTACTAATAATGCAACAGTAAAAATAAGTTTATATGATTCTCAGGTGCGCACTACCTTGGGACCTCGTGGTATGGACAAGTTGATTGTGGATCATAGTGGTAAAGCTGTCATATCCAACGATGGAGCCACAATCATGAAGGTAAATGATTTCCATAATACCCCCATTTGCAAGAGACAGTGTAAAAGATACATCGAATAAAAGACAGCTCAGTGATATGTAATAATAATTTATTTATTTATTTATAAACACTTAGTTGCATTACATAAAAGGAAAAAAAAATATAAACATAATTTAATGTAAACAACTGGCGGCCTTATCGCTTTAGAGCGATTTCTTCCAAACTATAAATAATAATAATTCCAATAATAATTATTTATTTAAAGTTTCATCAATCAAGTACATGAATTGGTGAAACTTATATGTTATAATTTACAATCAATTTAACAAGTAATTCTAGTATGGTTTGGAGTGTTCAAGTGTGTGTGTGTGTGGGAGAGTGTATTAAATATATTACTCAATAATACCAGTTATACACCACAGCTTTACAGGGATGATATTTTTTTCACCTGTATAATACATTTGTATTTATTTTATATTTACACAACGTATTGTAATGTTAGGATCATCAACCATGCCCTAAGATGAAATAGTTTAAAATTGGTTGTTTAGGACATTGTTTGATTGTAAATGTTCTAATTGGTATCTCAAGTCACAATCTCATCAAATATATCAAACAGATTTTTTTTGTACAATTATGAACATTGGCTTTTTGTGTGATAGACATTAAAAAAAAATCAGTGGCACTACAACCCTTTTAGATCTTGGCCTCAGATTTCTGAATCTGTTTCACAATCATTTTTAAATCTAATAGGCAAGTAAGTGATCAGTCTCCTGTGCCAGACACACGTCGTTGACATTTTGTGTCTAAGACATGTCGGTTTCCTCACGAACCTTCACCATTTGAGTAAATATTTAATGTGCACATAGAAAGAAAGTCCATTAGTGCACACAGTAGAGGCGCACGCTGAAGCCACTAGGCCAACACTGCTCTTAGTATATGAAATAATCTATATAAATAAACATAAATCACAAAATATATTGCTCGCAAAACTCAAAGATGGCTGGACCACTTCAAGTATTTATTTCCTCTGAGAAAGCTTTCTACATAGAGAAAAATTAGAAGCTTTAAGTTTAATTTGTACTAATGTTGATATGTAAATGGATATTAAAATTGTCGTCCTTTATTCATTCCCTAGGTCTCAAATCAGTTTTCCAAATGATTTCTGCCATAGCACGCTGAAGCCACTAGGCCAACACTGCTCTAGTGTGATAGACATGCTGGGCCTAAATCAGCGATTACTTAGATTTTTATTTGTTTGTTTTAATTACAGCTTTTGGACATCATCCATCCAGCTGCAAAAACGTTGGTAGATATCGCCAAGTCACAAGATGCTGAGGTACATATTTCTTGTATTTTTAGTTGTGTGTCTTTAACTTTTTTTTTATAGAACAGGGGGCAAATGGGCAGGAGGCACATCTGATGTTAAGTGATACCGTCCCCTATGGACACTCTCAATGCCAGAGGGCTCGCGAATGCGTTGCCGGCCTTTTAAGAAGTAGCATCGGGAATTGAACTTAAAGAGCTTTGCATGGTCAACTGTGACCCGTTAACCTTGAAGAATATTCATGAATAATTCTAAATAATGCGGATTGTAATAGTGCGGTTGTTTTTTAGTTATTGGCAACATATCTTTTAAGATTTCTGGGTTATATATAGATATATAGACAGGTGGACACTGATAAATAACAATTTTCTATCGGTGAAAGAATTATGAAAATCTGTTTTGTGTTGAGATCTCACTAGATTTGATTTTATGGATTGCAATATAATTAATATTTATCATTACTAAGTAGTGTTTCTCAAGAAAAAAAAATAGTGTATGTACTTATGTACACGCGTTAGTAGTTATACTTCTTTGGCGTATGGAAACCAAATAACTAAAATGCAGTAGTGATTAACGATAAATATTAAAATTAATCAAAAAGATTTTATTTAAATAAATAATTAATTAGTAAATACTATCACCGTCGTATATGAAATTGATTTAAAAACACCAAAATAATATTTATTTATTCACACTGTTTAATTGTACTGTTACGAACGTGTTCTAAATATAAAAATACTAGAATATACAACTTGAACATAGTTATCGATTTCCATGCCACCTAGACCTAACTTCATTTTGTTAATTTTGTGTCACGGTGCGCGCGCATCGTAAAAATTCACTCATCATTTTTCTCCATCGCGCCAAAAGAAGTATAACTTCAATAAAACTGCTATAGAATGTTCATCATTGATTGTATTAATGGAGTACAATGGGATTTTTGTTATATATTTTTATTATGTAAATGGTGTATATGTATGTTGAAATGACCAAGGTCCATATTTCATCAGGTTGGAGATGGTACAACATCAGTTGTGATCTTAGCCGGAGAGCTGCTGAAAAGGCTGAAGCCATTTGTGGAAGAAGGTTAGTAATACTGGGTCGTTCACATTGCTGGTGGGAATTTTAATTTTGAGATTAAAGTTTAAATGTTGGTGATAAATTATTTAGAATATATAAATGCTGATCTACTTAATATTAGTGGAATTAAATCAGTGATATCAAGTCTTGAAGTTTTACCGACACAAGAACTGTTACATGTATGTATCACTACATAGTATAAAACAAAGTCGCTTTCTCTGTCCCTATGTCCCTTTGTATGCTTAAATCTTTGAAACTACGCAACGGATTTTGATGCGGTTTTTTTTAATAGAGAGAGAGATTCAAGAGGAAGGTTTATATGTATAATAACATCCATTAAAATGTGGAGAAGTACTGTTATTCTTAAGGTTTCTAATGTGATGTCGTAAATAATTACATTTTTTCCGCTTACATTACAAACGCAGGCTGAACCCTACGAGTTTTATCAAAATAATGTACTAAGTATTGTACACATTGAAAAGGTCAACAGAAAAGTCCGTGATGGTATATTTCGCGTATATTATCGGAGCTTTCCAGAGACGGAAATAACAATACATAATAAAAACCTGCTTTTCATCAGCATTGCACCATTGCGAAGCTGGGGCGGGTCACTAGTTTAATAATTAGAATAAAAATAAATCAGTAGCGCTACAGAGTGGCACAGTGCAGAGGAATGGCGGGATTTGGAGGAGGTCTTAGCCAAAAAAGGGCACACAGATGCACCAGAATTGGATTAAAATGGAAATTTGTTTAAATGTACATATAAAATGTATCTAAATAAAGGCTAAATCCTCCTAATAAAATAATAAAAAATAATATAAACAATAAAAAATATTATTATTTACTTATGGACTTTCTATGTGCGCATAACATTTGCTCGAACGGTGAAGGAAAACATCGTGAGGAAACCGACATGTCTTAGACCCAAAAAGTCGACGACGTGTGTCAGGCACTTGAGACTGCCTATTAGATTTAAATATCATCATGAATTCAGAAATCTGAGGCCATGACCTAAGAGGTTATAGCGCCACTGATTTTTTTTAAAGAAAAACCTTTTATTTATAGGCGTTCACCCGCGGATTATTGTACGAGCTGTGCGCACCGCTTCGAAGCTAGCTGTGGACAAAGTTAAGGAATTAGCTGTGCGAGTTGAAACCAAATCAGCTGAAGAGCAACGGTGAGTGAACAAACCAAATCGGCTTTGGGCCATCAAAAGAGTATGCTAATTGTTAAAAGGCCGGCTACGCACTTGCGAGCCTTCTGGTTATGTGAAAGACATAGCCATAAGTTCAATTATACGCAATACATATAGGCATAATTAGTTTGTCACCAATGATTAAAAACACGGATCCAATTTCTGATTTATCAGTGAGGACAATATCGTTTATGAGGTGACAATATTTTACTATTAATTGAAAACTTAATTTCAAAAGAAACTTCTTTAGGCGCATGAGGGTGATTTTTTTACGGATCGTCACGATATTGTTTTATTTTACAGCGATTTACTACAAAAGTGTGCGGTGACAGCTATGTCATCAAAACTGATCAACCAACAAAAGGACCACTTCTCCAAGATGGTTGTTGATGCTGTACTGTCGTTGGATGCACCTTTGCTTCCCTTGGATATGATTGGTAATTATTTAAAAAAGTCACAAAACTTCAAAGTAAAGTCTTGATAATCGTGAGATCAAATTAAAATCGAAAATGGTAGGTCTATTTCAGGCACTCTTCAAGCATATTTATGAAAAAAATTTTAATGTTGATATTGTCGTACAGAACATTTAATAGTAATTAACACGCAAAATCTATTTGACAGCTGTCAGAAAATATATCTGTCAGTTAAATGACAGTTGTCAGAAGAAATATCTGTCAGTTAAATGACAGCTGTCAGAAAAGTTTCGTACATACAACAAGGCTTCAAGAGTATATTGATCGGTTAGTGTCATAATATTTAGTTCCTTAAATTTATTCCGTACCGACTCCCTCGGAGAAACACGACATAAAGTACGGGGTATAGGAGATAGTCACCGATGATTATAAACACGGATCCAATTTCTGAATTATCAGTGAGGATTTTAAACTGTATGAGGTGACAAAATGTTATAAATGTTCATTCATCGCGACTTCGCACGGACAACCGCGAACTTAACCTTAAAAAATATATACCTACTTACCTAATGAATACTTACCTATTGTGGATTGGTGAGAACCGCAACACTGCAGTACTCTTAATAATATAAACGTATGACTATTTCTGCCCCTTTTGAAGGGTAGTTAATATTTATCAAGCTTTATAAATTTTCTTGAACTCAAACATGTCTCTCATCGTGGAGAAATGGTTGGTACCAAAAAGATAAGCTAAATAAAATCAAATTAAGGAGAAACGAAGTTCGCGGCGGCAGCTAGTACATATATAGTATGTTATGTTTGTATGCATGCTTCAAAAAGTTCAGCACCGATAGAGCTGAAATTTTAACATGATATATAATCCGCGTCAAGGATTGTTTTTATCTATTTTTTGCATCATAGTCTAAGATCCGGGATTAGAAAAATATACCCTCATCTGTTATTTAGATGAAACAATTTTTTATAAGCAGATTTCAATATCATGAACTTTCAATATTTTGGGTTCACATAACTATAGTTTACGCTCTTCCGAAAACTATATCCTTGAAATCCCATCTCACAACTCCTCTTTTCTTGGCGATTCCTTTAAGGTTTCAGCAGTTCGGCTATGGAATTCACTTCCCGTCACTATTCGCTTAGCTCCTTCTCTATCTTCCTTTAAATTTCTGTTGTATAAACATTACCTGTCCACGTCATATCACTAACTACTAACTGACGTAAGACCGATCTCGAATTGGATTGTCATGATTCATGTGCACTGTTTACTTTTTGTTTTGTTTTATGTAACTTGTATCAGTTTAGTTTATTTTTATTTCTTTTTGTTTCTGTTAAGTATGTTTCTTTTTTGTATTCCCTTTTCTATTTTTGCACTTCTTGCCTACCTTATCTAATATACTCATAGTGGTTTTTTCCTTTACTCACAGTGGTTGTCTGGAAGAAATCGCTCTAAAGCGATAAGGCCGCCAGTTGCTTGTTATTAAATAATGTTTAATATTTTCCTTTTATGTAATGCAACGAAGTGTTAATAAATAAATAAATAAATAAATATTTTATATTATATACCTCTACATAATATAAGAAATAAGCTACATTTATTTACCTTTTCTGACCTCGCTACAGGTAAGTATAGCAATCATAGAGATGGGTGCCTACTACAGTGAGGTATAAAATATAAAGTATTGACGGTTTTAACTTACTACATGTAACTAACATGAGAAAGTAAAAATTAAAAATAAATTAGTTGTTAATTAATTAATTACTATTAATTGCAGCAGGCTTATGGTGGCAGAGGTTGTTTTTATAAGTTCATGATATTGAAATCAGCTTATAAAAAATTGTTTCATCTAAATAAAAGATGAGGGTATATTTTTCTAATCCCGGATCTTAGACTATCAGTCACATGTCTGCGACCACGAAAAAATAGAAAATAAAATCACAAATTTTGTCCTCTATCAGGAGGAGGCATGGTGAAATAGGAGCACGCACTTACATACTCATGGGAACAACACGCAAATACATAGTAGAAATAACTAACATTAATTAGTAATCACCTTCATTGCGTTAAGGTATCAAGAAGATAGCTGGTGGAGCGCTGGAGGATTCGTTCCTAGTCGCTGGAGTAGCTTTCAAAAAGGCGTTCTCCTACGCTGGCTTCGAGATGCAGCCGAAGAGTTATGATAGCTGCAAGATTGCCTTACTCAACATCGAGCTGGAACTGAAGGCTGAGAGAGATAATGCAGAGGTATTTTGGTTTCTTTAATATTTTTGAAGTGAAACTTTACGCACGCTTGACTTGTGGAGTAAGCTGGCGAACGCGTGACGTAAGCGTTACGAAAAGTGTGATCGGGCAAAGCGAACGGAAGTTGAGTGGGGGATATAAGCAAGAGACAGCAGTGCGCGCGCACATTTTCTTTCTCTCTTCCTCTCATAGGTTATCTGTATAGGTGTCACGTTCCGTATATCTAAGCACACTTGCAGGCCTATTGTCTGTATAGTATATGGCGCGTTGGGAAAAATTATGAAAGTAAATTTTACGATGCATGTGACAAAAATCCAACACCCTGAAGTTAGCTATAGTCAATTTTAAGTTTATTCTATTAGTGTTGTTTTATCTACAAATGAGAATAAAGCGACAGATAAAATTTTTGAAAGATCATGTTTTTTTTTAAATTAGATATTATTCTAGTATTCATTGTTTTGCGTTTATTAGTAAATATAAACGAGAAAATTCTTGAAAATATTTTTTTCCGGGGTTTTTTCGAGGCAGGTGTTAAATGCTTTGAAAAAAATTGTGATTTTTTTGTCCCCAATGATTATAAATACACGGATCCAATTTCTGATTTATCAGTGAGGAATTCAATGTTGTATGAGGGGACAAGAATTACTAAAATATCTAGATCGTCTATAAGTTTGAGCCTGTGCATTATTGGCCTAGTGGCTTCAGCGTGCGAGTCATTCCTTCGATGAATTCGATCCAGGTTCGATCCCCGGCTGTGTATAAATGAACTTTCTTTCTATGTGCGCATTTAACATTCGCTTGAACGGTGAAGGAAAACATCGTGAGGAAACCGACTTGTTGGCACTGGAGGCTGATCACATATTTGACAAATGATCATGAAACAGATACAGAAATCTGAGGCCCACGCCTAACAGTTGTAGCACCGCTGATTTTTTTCATCTCCAAGATGATGATTGATAGGTAAATTGTTAGCCTATGCTTGACCCATCGAGTTATGGGTCGACCCATCGACATATGGGTCAAAGAAAGGCATGCCGTTTTTCTCCGACCGGGACTCGTACCCGATACCCCCAGCGATGCAGTCGCCTAATTAGACCGCAAGACTATGTACCACTAAATCATAAATACAAGAAAAACGCATAAAAAACGTATAGTCCCTTCGGTGTCGTTATAATAGATTTGACTGTTTATACATAACCTTTGAATAACATTTTTAGGTTCGCGTAAATAATGTGAAGGAATACCAGAAAGTGGTAGACGCAGAGTGGCAGATACTATATGAAAAGCTCGCGGCTTTGCACGCGAGTGGAGCTAATGTCGTCTTGAGCAAGTTGCCTATTGGCGATGTCGCCACACAGTACTTTGCTGATCGGTTAGTATTTTTATTAATATGTAAATATTGTGATTTGTAATTGTGTAGAATTCTGACATGTTTTATTATGATTATCGATTTACCAATGTGTTCAAATTAGATGACGAAGAAGTGACCGGTTTAATGAGTTATTTAGTTGCTGGTGTTGCATGAAATGATATTTTAGTGTGTTTTTTAATGGGAGTTGTCGAGTAGTGTACTCGGATTTTTCATTCAGTGGCAATCTGACAGCTGTCATTTTTGACATGTCACAGATTACCTTTTTTTTGGTCGGACACATTTTTCAATTTCAATATGCGTATGAACATCTGAGTCTATACATACATTTTATTCGTAAGTGTATCCATTTTATTTAGTGCGGTTGCTCCATATTAAAAGTGGTTTTACGGCTAGTGATAATTACGTCCCTTTTTATCACAAACAGTAATAAACGCACAAGTAAAGATAACATGGAGTTATAAGCGATGATACCAGCTAAAGAATAAAATAAAGTTATTAAAGTTAATTTTATGTATTGTTCGTGATATTGAAATATTAGTTTTTTTGTATTAGATCACTCAAGTAAATATTTAGATTTACAGTAAAACGATTAAAAATTGAAGCATTTTATTTTTATTGCCCTAAAATTTGTTCCTTTTTCGGTGAACTTTTGTAGCAACACTTATGAAATGTCAGGATTGACAATGACATGAAATGAAAAATCAGAGTATACTTGCCTATTACATTGACGTATCACGAAACAAATACAATCTGAGGCCTAGACCTTTGCCACTGTTAAAAAATCTTTGTAAATTGTTAGTTCTTAGGTTATGAAATTTAACTCTACAATAACGACTTGATTAACTTTAATCGTTAAATATTGTATCAAAATAAAACTTTTAATTTTACTAGCGACATCTAGTTTGATATATGTAATACTACTTTGCATTACCTAACAAAAATTTTCAGTGGCGAGCACTTGTAGTTTTAATTTAAATTCACTTCTTTCACTTCACTGACTCTATATAAACTAAATAAGTTCAAAGTTAAACCAATTGCGCATGCGCATGTGGAACTACTTTTATACGTACTCCAACTCGGCCACCCCACTTCGGGTGTACGTTCGACGTCTTTGGAACGTGGAGGTGATACGGATGGTATTTTGCATTCTGCCGTGTCCGATGACGAAAGATAGCTGCAGATAGTATTATTTCTAGATCAGCCTGTCTAACACTAGTTTTTGATTTTTGGATTTGAAAACGTTATCCTTCACCGTACGAACGAACGTCTGGGGCACCAATCCGTCTGGAGCATCCGAACCAATTATTTATTTATCCTTTATTGCCTTATACAAAAACACGCATAACAAAAATAAAAATAAAAAATAAAAAAACAGTTACAAAAGATATAAGGCAAAGGGCGGCCTTATCGCTTACAAGCGATTTCTTCCAGGCAACCCTAATGAGAAACAACGTTAAAGAATCACCATCAGAGGGTAGAGTACAAAAAAAAACAATAAACAAAAGCAACAAAAAAACTAAAAACTAAAAACAAGCGTTACTATAACTAATTGAATATAATAAAACAAAATCAAAGAAAAAATTGCAATAATAATAAATAAAAATAATTATAGACAAAAATTTAAAAGCAAATAAAAAGGTTAACCTATAAAAATAAATATATATAAAAAGCAGAACTCATTACGAGGTAGAAAGAAAATGATCAAAAAGAAGCTTTTTAAATACATTTAAAGATATATCAGAGATGAGAATCGCACTGAGGCCACCTGCTCTATAATATAAGAATATCTTTGGTTTTAGTGATATGTTTTGCGCTGGACGCGTCCCAGATGAAGACATTAAACGCACGCAGCGGGCGTGCGGCGGTGCTGTACTCTCGTCCACCAGGGATTTGAAGCCCGATGCCTTGGGACATTGTGCTCACTTCACCGAGAAACAGATTGGCGGGGAGCGGTACAACTTATTCACTGGTATGTTTTTTTTTTGTAGCACTTAATTGCGTATACAATCAGATAACATTCAGGAGGAATATTAAGTGATATTTCCGTCCATGGACACTTACGGCCGAACCCAATAGTTAATCGACAATCTGAGATCAGACCGTGACAGTCGATCGATCTCCTATCTGCGTCCCAATGACCTGACCCTACGAAGACTATCCATTTTTGGCGACTGATAAAATGCAATCTCTTGGCTGCTTACACTCATTTGATAATCCAAATAAGTAAATAAACCGTACAACATGTCCATGTTGAAAACATATCAAATAGCTTTTTAATTATTTTAAAAACTGGTGTAAGTTAAAATATTAAGATAGGATATTGGCACAATTGAACTGTCATTTTCATACGAAGATCAATTCACATACACCGATCCGACCTACCATGGATAGCTTGTATCGACATATGGCTATTACAATTCGTCGATTGGTTATTGGCATACGTTTATCAATATTTGGATTAAAATGTCTATCTCAGATGGTCAAAAATGGATTGAGATAGATTATTGGCTTTGGGCGTTTATGTCAGAAGGGTCCCGAGTGCGTTACCGGTCAATATACGTGGTTATATATACTGTCGTCCTTCAAGAATAGTGCGTACCAGATTTACAGACAACATTTCCCCCCACCCCCCAATTCCTAATACATGAACGATTTCTATTCATATTATATCAAACAATATTGTATTGTTTGATATAATATCTATAAAAAATATATGGAAACAGGCATATTATCTTGCTCTTATAACAAATTATAAACGAAAGGTGTACCCCAAGGTTCATTCAGTGATACAACTTCTTTCTTAGGTTATGAAAATGGTGCACCGGACGGTGAGATTTTCTAATATGTATCATATATTCATTAGCACATGTTTAATTATTAGTCCTATCTCACACGTATTAGTAAGACTCAGTCGAGTGACTATATAATAAATAAGTCCATAGTTAGAAAGATCATACGTATGATTGTTGGTAAAAAAAATAGCTAAGTATTTTTATTAATTAAATCCTTGAATGGTATTTATGTTGTCAGCACATTGACATTATTAGCAATAGTTATTAGTACATATGTATTTGGTTAGCTATACACAATAACTCTATTGATTGTTTGTCGGATGAAATATATCTGTATTAATTTTTAGTTATTTATTGTTCAGGAATCGTTTAAAACACGTAAGTCTTTTCAAGGGTTTATTTTCAATTATTTACTAAAACACGCGGAAAATACTGTTTACGTATAAGGGCATGTTTCACAATGTATGGATAAAGTACCGAATAGTGCAACACATAAATTATTCGAATGATAAAAGTTCCGAATAAGATACTTCGCGTTTCATGTGAATAGCGCCATCGGACACTAGTGAAACGGAACAAACACCTATCCTACCAATAAGTAATAAATAGCTTATTTGGAACTTATCCGGACATTGTGAAACAGACCCTAATTGTGCAGTTTTATCACTTAGATATAATTCTCTCGGTAAACCAGTGATGCCCAATCCTACAGAATGTCACCCCTACATCTTCGAATATCCCTAAATATTGATTTAAAAAATCGGTTATCTGTAAAGTCGGTTTACTGACGATAGTTGAACGTGACAACATCATAAGACAATACTGATGAAATAGTTAATTCTATTAATTCGGTAGATATTTTGTATGGATATAGAGAAGGAGGTAAATGGAAATCACAATTGAATTGATCAAGTTACATTTACTTGTACGCGTAATAAATACAATTATGTCAATTTTTAACGAACGAACGCTGTCGATTGCGGATGCCGATTGTGCCTTAGATGGAACGCCTCAGAACGAGGTAACGCCGTGGTCGTCATGTTTTTTTTAAATTTTGTCAAAATGAATAAAGTTTTTGTTGTAAAATTATTTAAAATATTGCGGTGTTTAAAATATATTGTGATTTTTTGTAAATTATATATCTATCTAAATAAATCAACCTAAATTTAGGGGGAACACCTCCAAATTGACATCACTGATTCGTACTCGAAACTGAATTAGGTCGCGTATCGGTCCGCTTATAATTGGCAATAATCAAGTGGTCTTGACACACACACACACATAAACGTACGTACTCTTGCACATCACTCCGTTCGTGGCGTACGGAGTATATTCCGTCGCTTTGAGAAGGTTCCGTTCTTCCTTCTCTTTCGCGGTTAATTCTGTCCTTGTCTAATCTAGAACGGTCTCTACATTATTCCTACATCAAAGAGTAACAGGCCCGGAAATGCCTGATACCAGATTTACCATGTGCCTACTAAGTCTGAAAATGTCATAGATTTCAATTTTGTAACACTGTAGCTGGTTGAAAACGTCTCTGAAGATGTAAAATGACGGATAGAAATAAACAAAAATCATTAATTCATATAGGTAACATAATTTACACTTATGAACGTCAAAATATACTTTAAATGATTCTAATTTTACATTTACTGCCAGTACTCAAATCAAGGGCGTAGAACGGAAGAGAAGAACTGGCAATAAACTCTCCGCCACTCTTTTTAATCGCCAAGTTTTTTTACACAATGTCTGTAAGGAGCTGCAACAATTACACCATGTTCCATATGACATCTTGAGTAAAGATAGATTTATCCTCTATCAGCACGAGGCATGGTGAAATAGGAGCACGCACTTACGTACTCGTGAAACCAACACGCAAATACGTAGTAAAAACAACTAATATCACCGAATTCAAGTCACCACAAGTAGCACCCGTTCACGAGTATGACACATGGCCAGCCATCGGCCCCCTCGCCATATTTTACGGAGAGAGATATCAAATCGTAACAATAATAATTGTATAATTTATGAGTTGTAGTTGTAATCTTCATTCATTTTAGAATTACCGAGTAACCATAGATATATATTTGTTTTGTTAGGATGCCCGGCAGCTAAGACCTGTACGTTGATCCTCCGTGGTGGTGCTGAACAATTTTTGGAAGAGACTGAGAGATCTCTTCATGATGCTATCATGATTGTTCGCAGGACTATCAAGAATGATGCCGTTGTTGCTGGTAAGAATTTTTGTAATTTTTATAGCTCGTTTAAATACTAGTCTTATATTAAATTATTATTAAATATATATCTATGTATATGTACATGTCACGGCTTATGTTATAAGAGGGTGTAATTTGTTTTATTAAAATGGCAACACCACGTACAATCCATAGACTTTATTAATTGTTAATTGTCAATGTGTCAAAGTGGGTATATATATACAACTTCAAATCTGCGACGCATATGTAATTAGCGATCAGAATTACATTACGTAATTTATTACGTAACAATAGTTTTAATGCATGTATTAATTTGATGAGCAGCAGTGTTGGCCTAGTGGCTTCAGCGTGCGACTCTCATACCTGATATCGTAGGTTCGATCCCCGGCTGTGCACCAATGGAGTTTCTTTCTATGTGCGCATTTAACGTTTGCTCGAACGGTGAAGGAAAACATCGTGAGGAAACCGACATGTCTTAGACGCAAAAAGTCGACGACGTGTGTCAGGCACTGGAGACTGATCACTTACTTGAATATTAGATTTATATATGATCGTGAAACAGATTCAGAAATCTGAGGCCAAGGCCTAAAAGAGGTTGTAGCGCCACTGATTTATTTTTTATTAATTTCATGAATGCGAATGAGTTTCGTGCCCTGAGCGATTTTTTGGTGAAATTAGTTTCATGCCATTGCCACAAATATGATGGAGATGCGACGTGTTAACGTATAGTTAAACGACTAGGCTGTTAATAGAATGGCTGATTTAACTAGTTGGCAAATATGTAGCAGCCAACTATATTAGTATTATATAATAATAAATAGTATATTATATAATAATATTGGTTACTGCGATACCGATAATTTCGCGACACTAATTATTTTACGAGTTTACTTTTGCATACATCCAAACTACTTTCGTGAAGCTGATTTCACATGCATGTCACTAATTTCCTAATATTAATCCGGCTTTAAATACGCACAGAAGTCTTTCATATTTCCAACTATAGTGATCTTAAAAATGTCTAGGCGGCGGCGCCATTGACATGGAGCTGTCAAAACATCTGCGTGATTATTCAAAGAGCATTGCTGGCAAGGAACAACTTTTAATTGGCGCTGTAGCGAGGGCCTTCGAAGCCATACCTAGGCAATTGTGCGACAACGCAGGCTTTGATGCGACCAATTTACTGAATAAACTCAGGCAGAAGCATCACCAAGGTAACAAATCTTTTGCTTATTACACATTTGACGCATGGATTTTGACAGATGGCAGATGACCTTTGTTTATGTGACGTGGAACGTCAGTTTACACATTTCTGACAATAATGTTACTTATCATGATTGAAACACCTATGTTATAGATTTTTCTAACCTTCAAAGAAATTCTGCTAATAATAACTAAAAACTAAATATATGTAAAGACAAGGTAATTAATTAATTGAAGAAACAATATTTAGAGTTTTTTTGTTTTATAAAAGTTCTACAAAACCATTATTTTAAATAAAAATTGGAATCTGTCGAATTTTTTTAAATGACACGCCAAAGGTCCCGTCTATCCAGAGAGTAACAAACTGAATTAAACGTCCGTTTTGACAGATGACAGATAGATAAATAATATTTTTTTTATATTCCACATAGGCGATAAAGAATACTAAGGGCATGTTTCACAATGTATGGATAAAGTACCAAATAGCTATGCAACACATAAATTATTCGGAAGATAAAAGTTCCGAATAAGGTACTTCGCGATTCATGACGAATAGCGCTATCTGACAGTTGTGAAACGCAGCAAAGACTAGTTTATCCTACCAATAAGTAATAAATAGCTTATTTGGAACTTATCCGAACATTGTGAAACAGGCACTTAGTATACTCATATTGTTAACCCTGATGGGTCAGTTCAAAATTTGACAGTTGACAGTATGGTATACATATAACATTGACATTCAAAAATATTGTCAACATTGAGTCACGGTTCCAATTTCTGATTTTTCAGTGTGGACAAAACGATTTACATTTAAAAATGCATTTCTAAAGCCTATGTCAAATGTATAGTTATTTATTTTATTGAGGCACATTGTTGATCGTGTCCGGAAATAACTCGTGCGAAATTAAATAATATACGAAATTAACGTGATTTTTACTCCAGTGTTGCCATGTTTTTCCACTCATTTAAGATAATCACTGTTTAAATTTTCTCTTCAAGTGAGACTGATTATCGTCATCTTAAGATTTAACAATCCCCGTTATAGATACCTCAATACTAAATAAAATGAAACGTTTCAATTTATATTAAAATTTTTCTCCTAATTACATTCCTCAAATTTATAATATATAATAAATAATATATAATTCCAAAAACTTTAATCTTGAATCAATTTTTATATATATTATAATTTCACATGTTAATAAAGAAATATCATGACACAAGGATTATAAATATATTAAATACTTAATATCGATTTCTGAAGATAATAGAAAATTTATAAGTTTAAAGATCGTAAGGTTATTATTAATTCGAACTAAGGTTCTTTGAGAAACAGCGTACGTAAGCGTAAGATAAAAGACCGGCAACGCACCCACTAACAATGGGTATCTTATGGGCTGCGATGACTACCCATTTGGGCGTTCCGCAGGCTCGTTAGCCCCACTATTGTTTTTTTTTAATAGAGCTGTATTTTTATTTTAAAACACTTGCTTTATTGAATTCGTAGGTGAAGTATGGTACGGCGTGGACATCCAGAAGGAAGATATAGCTGACAATTTTGTTGGTTGTGTTTGGGAACCTGCTGTCATCAAGATCAACGCTATCACCGCTGCTTGCGAGGCAGCAGCACAGGTTAATCATTCAATTCAAGTTACACGCAATACAAGAACACTACACACAGGGATAATTAAACATTTATCAGCTAAGATATACCGCAGTGAACCCGGACCGCGTTGTAGGAGTATTTTTGGAAAATAACGCATTATATGGGGTACAAAAATCGTGTTATTGGGGGACGGAAATCCCGATATAGGAGGCAAAATCGCATACGGGAGAAATACAGCTTTATATGGTGGGAAGAAATCGAGTTATAAGGGGGGTAATACCACGTCCTGTTGGATGGAAATCGCGGTATAGGGGGAATATCGCGTTATATGACGGACGGAAATCGTGTTATAGGCAAACATAAAACATTAAATGGGGTGGCGAGTTTTAGGGGTTTATGGTATAGGTTTCATTTTTTCTCAGTTTTTGTTGCGTATTCAACTTCTATCTTCAGCCTGACAAGTCCATGTTGGTCATGGCATGGTAAAATACTTTGTGGGTTTGAACGCACGTCCTCTTAGGGTTGAGACTCGGACATTTAAACTCTGCTATTTTCTGTCATTTGTTTCATTATCACCAATGATTTAAAATAATCGGTCAATGCCTATACACCGTGAGGTTCTTGATAGTAGACATGAGGTGATTTTAAAAATGTATGCCCCGTTTATAAGAATAACAGACGTTTTTGCTACGGTTCGTTTTTATTTAGACAATTTTTTTTTTTTTTCAGATTTTGTCTATAGATGAAACCATCAAGAACGTTAAGAGCAGCGGTGACATGCCAACAGCTGGTGCTAGGGGCATGGGAAGACCACGAATGGGCTAGAATGTATCGTTGCCATGGTAACGGTGGTTGCCATGGCGATCTCCCGGTGAAGTTGCTATGACAACCCGCTTTGTTATTAATCTTGATGGTCGTGGCCAAATTAACCAAATGTGATCTAGATGGTCGCGGATTGACGTTGCCATGGTAACGTTTACTAAGCTTTAAATAAATGAATATTAAACATCTATAATTCCGATAATTAATATGTGAATGTCTATATTTTTGATTTCAAAAATTGTATTAATATTATTTAAATAAATACTTTAAATACCATTTGACAATTTTTTAACACTGGCTCGGAGAACATTCTTAAAATGCTTTCGTTTAGAAAAATGAGGGTAAATATATCTAACTAAAGGTAAAATATTTGAAGTCGGTAAAGTTATGAAAAAACTAGACAGTTTTTAATGGCTTTGAACGAATGAATCAAGTTCAAAGTCCTAAATAAAATTTCTGGAAACTTCTAAGAACTGAATTAAAAAAACTGTTAAGAACGATCTGTAATCAATTCAAAAATGGCGTCGTTTCGTTACCATGGTAACGCGGATTGGTTGTCATGGCAACACTAACCAATGCCTTACTCCACTATATGCATTTATTGGCATATAAGATGATATGACGCAATAATATGAGGATAACTATATTTATGTGTAACCCTGGTATAATTGTTCCATATCCCGTAGGTTTCTTTCGCTAGACAGTCTGACATTTTAACAATGGTTATTTATGCTTTCACAAAGTTAGTATTAAGTTTTAGTAATAAAATAAAAGTATTAACAATTTGTATTTTTATTTCTACTTTTTTATCTTTCGAAAATTGACCAACTCTTAAAAAGCCGGAAACTGTTTCGAGTTTTCCGGTAATGTGATGTAATATCAATTAACATCAAGTCCTCTTGCCCGTTTGCCCTTTTATCTTAAATATAAAACTCTAGTTACAATGTTACTAATTGTACTCCTCCGAAACGGCTTGACCGATTTTATTCAAATTTTATATGCATATTCGGTAGGTGTGAGAATCGGCTATTATCTCCTTTTTCATACTGTGTCCACCATTTACATTTTATTTTTGGACGAAATTTTAATTTGCCGTACAAAAATAATGGCCATTAAAAAATACTTACAACCCTAAATTTTCACCACTCTTATCACCAACCCTTATTTTTTAAGTCATTTTAAAAATTTAATTATCCTGCGTGATAACTGATCAATTATCACCTGGTAAGTTATCCCCGCCAGTTGAGCCTAACATATAATTGAAACTTATTACATGGTAACATTAGTATCAAGACAGTTTATGCCTGCTATAATTAGTGTTACCAGTGCTAGATTTTTTAAATTTCCCGCGCTTTTTCTGGATCAACACTCATTTGCCAGACTATATCGGTGTCACTTCCCAGTCAACAGCACTGAGTAGGGATGACACCGAAGCCGGTTTCTCTCTCACTCCCTCCACAGTTTTCGCCATCTGTTCATGCATCAAGGTTAGTAGTAATGGCTGATTTACACAGGGTCAGTAGACAAGTCAGTGGCAGCGCCAATGTCGGCGCCGCGACTGACTTTAACTGTTTACACGAAGTAAGTAGTAGTGGTGCGTTTCTCAGGATGACCACACGTATGTGAAGTCAGTGGGAAAAATGAATTCGCGAAAACAACTGAAACGACGATTTAATTATTTGTGGAAAAATTTATCAATTTTGCTGTTGAATGAGTTAATAGAAATGGTAGAAAATGAGATAACTAAAAATAAACGACAATGGGTAAGAAAATCGATTGACGATAGAAACGAAACTGGTGGCTCGGCTTTGTTGCTGAAGCAATTGCGATTTGAAGATCCTGTGGAGTACAAACTGGCTATGAGGATGTCACCACAGAATTTTGACGAATTGCTGTCAATGATATCGAGCTCTATTCAACGACATGATACATTCATGAGAGACGCTTTACCAGCCAAAATTAAACTGGAAATAACGCTAACATTTTTGGCTTCAGGAATGTACTATCGGTTCCTTAGTCACTTTTATCGTGTCTCAAATCCAGCAATTTCTCAACTAATACCAGAAGTGTGCTGGGCAATATATACGGCACTAAAAACACATATTAAGGTAAAAAAAAAATTTATTATTAGAAAATTAAAAAATACAACATCAAAATAGTATTAAGAATTTTCATAGGCACGCATAATCGTGTTAACAGCAGTGTTATTTTCACTTTCAGCTTCTTCGTTGATCGTGGTGCTGTAATTCAAAACTGAGGGTGTAATAATAACCTGCCTGGGGTTTACAAACGTGGGGTTCGTTGATCGATCGGAAGTATGAAATCCTAAAGAGCTGTTGCTAGTGGCAGGCTCGGCAACCTCTGGTGGGTAAAATGTTATGGTGTTGTCGCTTGATGCAGTCATTGGGCATTTTCTGTATACTTCTTTTGTTGTATATCAGCCAATCTAGCTTTGGATAATATTTTTTGGATCTCTTCTTGTGCAATAACAGATTGTTCTTCAGACAGTTTTTTTAGTTGAGCCGCCACATGTTTACCGAAAATATCAGCGTCAGACACTTCTTCAGATGGTGACATATTAAAATCATTTGACACACTTTTTAAGTCCTTTATCATGGCGGCCATCTGAGATATTTTGGAGCGTTTTGATCGCGGAGGCCCAGATTGAATGGGAGCTGTCACAGAATTTCGAACTGGCGTCTGGATGGCTTGAGTTGGCGTTTCAGTAGATCTTGATACATTTTCAGCTCCGTCACCAATACCCTCAGCTTCACCCAACTCAGCTTCATCGTTGCTGATTCCTGAGTTATCCTGTTAATGAGAATAAAATGTAATGTTTAATAAATTACTAGTTGATGATAATACGTATTTAGGGTGTAATTTTTTTTTTGTTTACAGATTCCAGAACGAGAGGAAGAATGGAAAATTATTGAAGGCGGTTTCAATACCAAGTGGAATTTCCCTTCATGTTATGGAGCAATCGATGGGAAGCATATTATAATTAAAGCTCCTCCAAATAGTGGAAGTGAATTTTATAATTATAAAAAAAAACAATAGTACAGTATTGTTAGCACTTGTAGACCACGACTATTGTTTTTCATATATAGACGTTGGAGCGAATGGAAACGCCTCTGATGGAGGTGTTTTCAAAAATTCCTCATTATATCGTCGGTTGGAAGATGGATTGCTTCCTACAAATGGAGTAATAGTTGGTGATGCAGCATTTCCACTGAAGAATTATTTACTAAAACCCTATCCAGGTACGCAGCTAAGTACTGCCGAAAAAGTCTTTAACTACAGGTTGTCGCGTGCAAGGCGCATAAGTGAAAATGCTTTTGGTATACTGGTTTCTAGATTCCGAGTGTTCGAAAAAGCAATTCCAACCCATTTGGACACAGTTGATGCCATTGTCTGTGCAGCCTGTGCCCTGCATAATTGGTTGCGAAAGCGTTCAAGTTCCTACATAAAATCTACTTGTGTAGACAGAGAGGACAATGATGGACAAATAATAGAAGGAACGTGGAGATCGGAAATAAATCCACTACCAAGCATTTCAGAACAACAAAGAGGCAACCATTCCATGACTGCTAAAGAAAAAAGAGACCTATATAGGAACTTATTTATGACTGCTGGAAGTGTGCCATGGCAATTGGATAGAATTCATTAATTGATTGTTGTATGGAAATAAAATAAATAAGTTACAATAAATACTTACGATTGTTTTTCTTTTTACAACAGCATTTTTTATAAAGCCGTCCAGTTCTTGAAACCACTTGACTTTTGGGACATATACGTTCCCACTAGCGCCAGATCTGGTGGATTTTTGTATTTTGTCGAGCTCTAAATAATAAGTAGCCCTTATGGCTTTAATTTTATTTTTTAGTTCAGTAGAAGTGAGCCCTTTAATTTCCATTTGTTGAGCGATATTTTGCAACGCTGTTGACCGCATTTGTTTATTGCGGTAATTTGGGGATTTAATATCCCAAAGGCACTCGTTTTCTCCATATAATTGCACCAATTTCAAGGTTTCGGCTTCGCTTAACTTCATTTTTATCGCCAGCGAAAAAAACGTGGTCACTCTACAACGCAGCGGCAGTGACTGACCACGCACTGACTTGTCCGTTTACACGGGGTTTATTTGACTGGCGCGGGCGTGCGCGGGTGGCGGGGGGCGCCAACTGACTTTAAAATATTCGTGTCCGAATATTCAAGTCAGCGCTGACTTCAAGCCACTGTACTGACTTCAAATCAGTTTACACAGGGTTTTTTTCGGGTCAGCACTGACTTGCCTCGAATTTGTAGTCAGTTACTGACCCTGTGTAAATCAGCCTTAACGATTACAATTATCATGTTACTATCTCAGTGTAACTCTAAAGGTGCGTATACATTAAGCGCGGCAGCCGCGCGATCCAATGTTCGACCAGAGTTGACGTTCATTTGCCGCGCGAGCCAATATGTAGATATAAATTTAGTTGGACGTGACAGCCGCGCGCGGCAGGTGATCCATCACGAACAGACCGCGGCGGATAGTCAGACCAGTTCACTATTGTAAACCTGCGAGTATGGACTAGCGTGGTCGGGCGACTGCCGCTTTCATTGTGATTCACCAACTTATTTGTAAAAAAAAAGAAAAATCGTTCGCATTTTCTTACTGATTTCTACCCACGCATCATACCTCAGCGATTTAATGTGGTATTGGGAGGATTTGCTGTTTCACAAAAATTCTTTAGCGCTATACAATTTATTATCTAGTATTAGTAAACGGCACTTTTCGTTGTCCATTTTTACGTAATAGCCGCGCGAGCCAAATTACCAAAACTACAACCGTCCCCACTGCGCGCGAGCGAACTGTTGAAACTCCTTTGATGCGGTCTCAAAAACCGACAGAGCGGATCGCCCCGCGGCACGTTCGAGCGCGGCAATGTTCGCGTCGCCGCGCGCCAATGTTCGATGGTTTGCCGCGCTTAATTTATACGCAGCTTTATATGAACTGTGTTATCAATTAAATTTACAATTAAACTATTTTATCAATAATTATTAATATTGATTGCAGTTCACACGCTCCATACCTCTCACTCATATATCACATCCTTAAACACAATACGTTGTTATTTTTTTTCTACACTAGAATTTCCCTAGAAATAATTCATATAGCAAAACGATGTTTGCCGGGTCAGCAAATAAAATCTATATAAAAACTAAAAAAATATCTTTGTATGAGATACACCTAAATTAAATTTATACTGTATGACATGTTATAAATTTATAACGACCTGAATTAACCCTTAACATTTGGTCAGGGACTGATCGAAAATTCTGACCGCTCTAGGCTATTTAACGAGATGCGCCCCCTCATGTTTATATATTTTTCAAATTTAATAGTTTATAAAAAATCACTTTTTATGTACATTTAACGTAGAAAGTGATATATTATACAAGCGAGGGCTGTAAGCTTTTGCTGACGGAGTGTGATACTAAAATCTCCCATCTGTAGGTGCAGTTCACAGTTCTTTCAGTGTTTTGTGTCGGTCTAGTTCAAATATGCAGGGTATGATGCATAGCATCTAGCGAAGGTGCGATTTTAGCGCGCCCCCCTAGATCGTCGCACCCTAGGCTGCAGCCCAATGAGCCTAAGGGTTAATCAGGCCCTGCATTTAGTTTGCGCTTCAATTTATTTACTAAAATATATATGTAATGAACTATTTACATTAGGTTCTCGACTGAAGTCTTTTAAGATGTGTATTTTTCATGAAACTCTATTACTTGCTTTGGAGGTTGGCCGTCAGTGTCGTGAAGCTTGAGTCAGCTGTGCCAGATGAAGCAATTCTTCCGCAGTCGCAATACCGTTAACCAATTATTATTCATTGAAGGAGGTTGTAGCGATCACGTTGAAGACGTTTATGAACCCTGTCGTAAGAGACCTTCAGCTTGCGACGATAGCACCAGATCTCTTTCGCTAGTTTCATGAACTCTACTAAGCATCTGCAGATTACAAAACAATAAACTGACGTACAGGGTTTGGCTCCATAAAGAAGGGTTTTAGAAGGTTCTATATTGCCGTACTTCTTATTGTAATGAAGATCGACGCTACGGTGAACGGAGAAATAATGACTAATTATTGAATAAATAAATATTATATTCGTACTTAAGCACACCTCCATTCATAATTATTTTATATTATATAACACATGTTATAGTGTAGACAATCAGATAGTTATTAAAATATGTATGGAAAGGATTTCACGTTCAAATAAGATGAGTACTTAAGTGCAGCGCTATCCAGCAGCATGCAACTTCCTAATAATCGGGAAGAGCGTACCAATTCTTAAAAAGCCAGCAATGCACTCGCGAGCCCTCTGGCATTGAAAGTGTCCATGGGTATCACTTAACATCAGGTGAGCCTCCTGCCCGATTGCCCCCTGTTCTATTTTTTAAAAAAAAGCCCGTAATATTTCGCAACTACCGCGGGGATTCTTTGTAAGAAAGTAATAATAATTATGAAGGTTTAAAAATAATAATAATATTAGCATATTGACACAGCAAGATTTCTAAAACGGCTCGTGCGAAAGTTTTACATGAAGATGCCGAAAAATGCATTGCAAAACTAGTCTGTATATACCGAGGGAATAGGGATCCAACACGGTGTGGCTAACTGCAAGCTGCACCACGTATGCAAAAGAATTTTACGCCATGATAATTAAACTATTTAATCACCGTCGTGTGGAGTTGCTGGACTCCCATCGACCGCGTCCCCAGGTGGTGGATAGGGGAATGCCCCCCAGATATGGGAGGTACTAGGGAAATCAAATACCTAGCGCGAACCAAAACCAGCAGGCATGGTCATGCCTTAGTCTTCTAGATGTGGCCTAAGGGATCTCACCCCGACAGAAAAGACAAAGCTGTGGATCAGCGACAATACATGAAATGGCGGAATTTAAAACATATCTACCCCAGGAGGGTACCACAAATCGTGGAGAATCCCTCCCTGAACCCGACTCCCCTGATCCGAGTTCAGGCTGCCCCTCGTATTCTGGGGGGGGCACATTTCGCTCTAAAAATTTAATACTGAAAACGAATAACTCGAAACCTAATCTTACGCAGCAGGTCTTCCATAAAGGACTCTTCACAAATAGACCTAGATCTAACTCCTACAGTGGTATTCCGTCGGAAATATCTGTAACTAACGTACAATCCCTACAAACTCTCGATAAGGAATACGATCATAAAAACGACGAAAACGACACACAAAACTGGCAAGAAGTAAACAGTCGTAAGAGACAGCGAAGTAGCCCTAATATAACGACACGATCCCAGAAACAAACCAAACTAAGTTATTGGCTGGCAGCACCGGTACCAACATCAAATATGTTTGCGGATCTGGAAACTAATGAAAAACAGCCAAAAACTACAGACCAAGTAACGCGTCAAGTAGTAAAACCTCCACCTTTTTTTGTTGATAAGGTTAGTAATATCCAGCCCCTATCAAAAATGCTAGAAGAAGTGGCACCTGACGACTACGAAATCAAAATTTTGCAAGGTGAAAAAGTCAAAATTCAGGCTAAGACCTCCGAGTCATATTCGACTATTTATAAAGAACTCAAAAGTAGAGACACTGAATTTTACACATACCAACCTAAAAGGGAGAAAAACTTTAGAGTAGTACTTAAACGCATGCATCCCTCAACCGACACTGAAGAAATAAAACAAGCCTTAGAGGAGTTACACCATAAACCAAACAACATTTGGAATGTTAAAAACAGCAGAACAAAAAAACCTCTTCCTATGTTTTTCATAGACTTGCAACCAAGTCCTAACAATAAGGACATTTACAGCATCAGGTCACTCCTTAACTGCCAAATAGAAATTGAACCTCCAAGACCAAAACGTTCAATTCCTCAATGTTCCAACTGCCAACAATATGGTCATACGCAGAAATACTGCCATAGACAACCCAGTTGTGTGAAATGTGCTGGACCCCACCATACGGCAAACTGCCCGAGAAAGGAACGTTCAGACAAAGTAAAATGTATTCTCTGTGAAGGTAACCATACTGCAAATTATAAGGGTTGCATTGTCTACAAAGAGCTGCAAAAAATAAAATATCCGAGATCAACATCCAATAACCGAAAGCCTAAAAACCTAGGAAATGTAACCAAAATAAGCCAAAGCAACGTTGAAAATAACGCAGGCAACTCATATGCAGCAGCTGCAAAAAATGGTCAAAACCTAGAAACAATTCAAGATAACACTACTGAACAACACATGGTGGAAATTTTACGTACCTTCAACAGCTCGATACAAGCTCTCATGAACCAAATGCTAACAATGACTCAGATGTTAGCTGAACTCATGTCGAAGCTGTCCAATTCGCATCCATAAAACTATGCGTGTGGAATGCCAATGGCCTGTCAAACCACTCTAATGAGTTAAAGATTTTCTTAAAAATAAACAAAGTGGACATTATGCTGATTTCTGAAACTCACTTTACGTCTAAGAGCTTCTTCAAAATACCCAACTACACATTATACCATACGATGCATCCTGATGGTAGAGCACACGGTGGATCAGCCATTCTTATTAGATCTAACATAAAACATCATCAGGCACAACCATACCAAAAGGACTACATCCAAGCCACGAGTGTTGTTGTGTATGACTGGATAAGTAAGATCACAGTATCGTCACTTTACTGTCCACCAAGACACACTGTAAAGAAGGAACAGTTTGATGACTACTTCAAATATCTTGGCAATCGTTTCATAGCGGGAGGTGACTATAATGCCAAACATACATTTTGGGGCTCCAGGCTTACTCTTCCTAGAGGCCGCGAACTTTTTAAGAGCGTACAGGCAGGAACTATGAACGTAATCTCAACAGGACAACCTACATACTGGCCGTCTGACCCAGCAAAGATACCAGACATTATTGACTTTTGCATCACCAAAGGTGTATCAAAGGATAACATATCTTGCTATAGTTGCTGGGAGCTATCATCGGATCACTCTCCTATTCTGGTGGAAATTGGAGTGAAAGTTAGAGAGACAACTAAAAAGTATACATTGCACAGTAATAAAACCAACTGGGATATGTTTCGTATCCTGGTAGACGAGGCTTTTAGCGCAGAAATCGCACTCGAAACGGAAAATGACATTATGAATGCGGTTGAATTTTTCACCACTAGTATCCAGAGTGCGGCTTGGGATTCAACTCCAATAGCCCAACAACATAGACCAACTGGGCAATGTATACCTCCGAGTATCCTGAAAGAGATTGGAGCAAAAAGAGATCTTCGCAAACTGTGGCAGCAAAACAGGTGTCCCGATACAAAAAAATTATTGAACCATAAAATAAAAAAACTTAAACAAATCCTTGATCAAGATCGAAACGCTACTTTTCAGGCATATCTCAAGGATCTTGATGCCACCTCAGCTACTGACTACTCCTTGTGGAAAGCAACAAGAAACATCAAACGACCTACAACAATTTCCCCGCCATTGAGAAAAGCGGACAATTGTTGGGCACGTAGTGACCAAGAGAAAGCTTACACGTTTGCTGAGCATCTATCAAATGTTTTCCAACCTCATCCCTATGAGGGCCCAGCAGACCACGAGAAGAAAGTAACCGAATATCTGAAAGAAATAGAAACAGAGGACACTACGTCAATGAAATTTACAACGAAAGAGGTCAGAAGAGCAATACAAAAGGCAAAATCAAAGAAATCACCAGGATATGACCTCATTACAAATAAAACTCTGCAAGAGCTACCTGACTCTGGAATAACAATGATTACAGCAATTTATAACGCCATAGTTAGACTCCAATTTATTCCACCGCAGTGGAAAACTGCACAAATAATTATGTTAATAAAACCAGATAAAAAGCCTGAAGATCCAAAATCATATCGACCAATAAGCCTGTTACCCATACCATCAAAGATACTCGAAACATTAATACTACAACGTATTATGCCATTGGTGGAACAGCATGGACTGATACCTGACCACCAATTTGGATTTCGTCAAAGACACGCGACTGTAGACCAAGTGCACAGGTTAATAGGCGAAATAGACAAGTCTTTTGAATCTAAAAGGTATTGCGCGAGTGTCTTTCTTGATATATCGCAGGCCTTCGACAGAGTATGGCATGAAGGATTATTATTTAAAATAAAATCGTTTTTTCCCAACAACATTTATAAGATCCTCAAATCCTTCTTAGAGAATAGATATTTCTTGGTAAACCACGGAGAGGCTTTCTCGGGTCTTTGCAATATTAATGCGGGAGTTCCCCAGGGTAGCGTCCTGGGTCCGCTACTCTATCTGATTTACACGTCTGACCTACCAACATCAGACTGTGTAACAACTGGAACCTTTGCCGACGACACCGCAATTTTGTCCTCTCACGAGGATCCAACAGAGGCGTCAAAAATCCTACAAAAAGGAATAAACGATATTTCAACATGGCTTAAGAAATGGCGAATCAAGGCTAATGAAACGAAATCAATAAATGTCAACTTCACCTTAAAAAAGGGTGTATGCCCACCAGTAACGCTTAATAACGTCGAAATTCCACGAGCAGATCATGTTAGATACTTGGGTTTACACCTGGACAAGCGACTTACATGGCAAAAGCACATCTTTACCAAACGCAAACAGCTGGGACTGCAAATACGGAAGTACCATTGGTTAATTGGTCGCCGTTCGCAACTATCAATGAACAACAAACTTCTTTTGTACAATGTTATGCTCAAACCAATCTGGACTTATGGTATCCAATTGTGGGGGACCGCCTCTCATTCCAACATTGAAATCGTGCAGAGATTCCAGAATAAAATGCTGCGAATGGTAACCGACGCTCCATGGTACGTGACAAACGAACAGCTGCATCACGACCTTCAAGTATACACTGTCAAACAAGAAATTCTGCGTCATACGAAAACCTACAAAGAAAGGATCATAAACCACCCAAATCGCTTAGCGAAAGTCTTGATGGATGAAACTCGCGCATCTCGTCGACTTAAACGGAAAATGCCCCAAGACATACTTAAACAATAAAGTAAAGTAGGATGTGACCCTAGTCGCATTCCGAGCATGCCATGATAAGTCCCGACCTACCAACTACTTAATGTCCCCCAGTATGTGACAGATCGTAGTTTATAAAAAGACAAAAAAAAAAAAAAAAAAATTTAATCACCTTCCTAGAAGTTATAGATCACTGACGAGCAATTCTTTCAAGGGGAGATCAATTAATATAATGGATAATGTCCTTGAAATAGAATTAAATTATATATTAAATTATAAATTATATAACGTAACTTTTCTATGATTATGACATAATGTTAATGTTTGTATTATATATTATGACGTTATAAAATTTATATGACATTTGCATGCCTATTTATATGTAGCGGATTGTGCGGTTAATTATATTAATGTATCTATTTGTACCACTATCATAGCAAATAAACATTACATTTCAAATCCGATACAATCTGTTAACTAGGACATTAAATGATTTGCACTTAGGAGAATCGTGGAAAGGGGATATTTATGGTAAACCGTATGCTGATAGGGATTTTAGAAAAAAATATATATATGTATAATATATTTAGCATAAAAAGACACTATAATATCCATGATTTATTTATCACTACATAGTATAAAACAAAGTCGCTTTCTCTGTCCCTATGTCCCTTTGTATGCTTAAATCATTGAAACTAGGTAGGCAACGGATTTGGATTCGGTTTTTTTTAATAGATACAGTGATTCAAGAGGAAGGTTTATATATAATAACATCCATTAAATAGTAGAGAAGCACTATTATTTTTGAGGTTTTTAATGTGATGTCGTAAATAATTACATTTTTTCCGCTTACATTGCAAACGCAGGCCGAACCCTACGAGTTTTATCAAAATAATGTACTAAGTATTGTACACATTGAAAAGGTCTACAGAAAAGTCCGTGATGGTATATGTCTATATGGTATATGTCGCGTATATTATCGGAGCTTTCCAGAGACGGAAATAACAATACATAATAAAAACCTGCTTTTCATCAGCATTACACCCGTGCGAAGCTGGGGCGGGTCACTAGTCTATTAATAAAATAGACTTTAGCGTATAATCACAACGCGGCGACTAATCTTATCTTTTTAGCTTTAGTTATTATTAATTTTTGTGTTCGTGTTTGTTTTAATTTCTTTCTTTGATAGAGTACTTATGTTCTAATATAATTGATGTGTATGTGTGTGTTAATACAGGGATGTCATATTTTCTTGTATTTTTAGAGAAACATTGTTTTAGAACGTATATAATAAATAAATATTTCTGCTCATGAAATCAGTCTTTTTTAGCGTGTTGTGCGTTGTCGGCCTTTGAAATTCTGGTTACATTCTATTAAACCTATTCGATTCAAATCCAAATATCACCTTGAGTGCAGTTTCGGTTCACGGACGGCGAAGCTATGCTTGAGCTATTAAAATAAAAATATATTCCTTTAACTCTGAGGGTACTTTTATTGGAGAGAAAAATATAAACATTCCAAGCCTACGGGATAAAATAGCAAAATGTTCCAATGTGGTCCATTCGGTAAGTGACGAGTCCGGATTTTTCAATCCATATCAGTATCTACTGATCTCAGTCTCAGTATCAGTATGTACTGCGTACTTTTTCAATGAGTTTTGAAAAGTTCACAGCAATAGGATGTTGAATCATTAAATTCGCCTGTGAAATAGACGTGTGCGATCGATTGAAATCATCGCCCGCGTCGCCGCTACGGTTGCTGAGCATCCACGATGGTTAGTTGAAAACATGCTGCTTCTTTGAGCCTCCAACGTTGAAGTCTTCAACGAATTTTGGCCTTAAACTTAAGATTACATCCATATAAAATCCAAATAGTCCATAAAATCAAAGCAGACGACTACAACCATCGAAAAATTAACTGTCAGAATCTAGAGATTTTTTCAGAGAAAAATGCGGTAGACGAAGTTTATTTTAATGATGAGTCATACATTCACCTCGAAGGGTAGGTCAATCGTCAAAATCGTTACTAATCATCAAGCAATCCAAAGAGTAATTAACTGCCTTCACCAGGGAAATCGCTTCTTCCCTCAAAAGAGCTTCCGTCTTGCACATCCGATAATTGACTCAGCCAAGGTGCCCCAAGCGGCTCGAGTCTCACAAAAGTCACCCTTGTACTAGTCATGGGAAAAGCCCATCTAGGTCCTTCAGACCAACAGCGAGATTAAAAAATATCTAACAAAACCAGAGCCCACTCGGTGATTAGACCCCTTTAATTTAAAGGAACTATTCACTGATCCTCCAAATTAGAAATACAGTCCATTTTAATCTGTATTGTTTATTTGGCGAATAAAAATCCATTTAATATACAAGACCTAACCTAATTATTAGAAAGTTGAGTCAGTGTTCCGTTTCCTTGTACTAAAAAGATTCATACCTAACGGATGCGGATATCTTACCTCACCTAACCACCTCGAACAATGAACACGCGGGAAATTATTAATTACACAAAAACATTATCCGTTTGTGTGTTAATTTCGTTTTCTCATCAGTATACCTTTGCATGTTAGATTCACGCAACGTCTTCTATGCAGCCTCCAATAATGGCGGCAAAGGTACCTGTCAAAATTTCAGTGGCCTTGACATTTGTGTTGTCAGTGCAAGTGTCATGTTGGACAGTCGATTTGGCGGCAATGAACGAATTGAATTTAGAAACGGAAGTGACGAATGAGAGTTCTGAAAATCTAGGGAGCGATGTGGAGGACGTCTATACAAGCAGCGAACTTGAATATCAAAGTTATATGGAAAAGCGGGTTTGTTATTTTAAAATTATATACTTATCTTAATTTTATATGTCGTGATTATTCCTCGTAAGGAGTTTTAATATCACTTTAACCTTTTTATGGTTAATTTTTTTCTAAAATAATATATTATTCCTCAAGTCTTTACTCTATGACCTAGCCTAACGTAAGACTATTAAGTAATTTAAATACTTGAAACTGGCATAAAGTTATAACTATTGCCATATAAAAGTAATTTAAGTCAAGCTTAATTTACTAGTAAGGATATTTAAAGTAAAAAAGTGTCCAATACCTATATATAATATTATATTACTTAATAGTCTATATTATAGACTATTAAGTAATATTATTGGACTCTATATAGAAGAAGACACTCTATACAAATTTTTCACATACCAAATTACCATTATTCTCGAAGTTTTTTTAATCATAATTTATTGCACAAATTGACATCATATTGATATTAAAAATGACCCTGCAACAGAACAATGGTCTAATTTACGCGCATTTTAAAGAGAATTTTGGAAACCGGAGATTTAAATAATTTCTTTTATTTTTAAATGGAATTAAGATAAAATAAATTATTTATATTATATTATTATAATCTTTATTATTATTTTATTTTTAATCTTCATAATTCACGTGTTCCTAGTCCTAACTTCATACAAACACAATTATATAATTTTTGATACCTTAACAAATGAAAGAAAGAAAATACTTTAATACAAAAAAAACAAATAGACTCCCGCAGGATTCCCTGTCATGGGCAGCTAGTTTCTGCCATTTGATATATTAATGATTTTAGGTACTTGAATTAATACAATCTACATAACAATTACAATAATTAATATATTGCTGAGCAATAAAACTACTTTCCTTTAATTGAATAGAAAAATGAAAAGTTTTGAATCGGTAGTGATCATTTGGTTTTAAAAAAAGTTAAAGTTGAAAGGGGCTCAAGAAATAAAGCGTTGGGCGAAATAATGCGTTTTTGGGTTGCTTATATGAATGTAAATAAATAAATAATGACCTATGGCTTATTATTATGGGGTCATGCTGCTGATGTCGAATCTATTTTCATCCTGCAGAAGTGGGCTATTCGTGCAATCTATAATTTAAAATGTAGGGAATCTCTGAGAAATAAATTCAAGGAAATGAATATACTTACCTTTCCCTCGCAATATGTTTATGAAAATATTATGTATGTATACAAAAATAGTTAAGTTTACTAGAATAGAACATACGCACAATGTCAATACTCGGAACAAACGCAGGCCGCAATTTCCCCGTACTAGACTATCTAAAGTTAGTAATTCTTTTTTGGGAAAAGGGATACTCTTCTTTAGTAAATCCCAGAGACTCTTTTATCTCTGCCTTTTAATAAATTTAAGAAATGTATTAAATAATAGCTCTGTAAAGACGCTTAACGATTGACTAGTTGATAAAAAGGCCTGGGACTAGTGCTAGTACATAGTATAAAACAAAGTCGCTTTCTCTGTCCCTATGTCCCTTTGTATGCTTAAATCTTTGAAACTACGCAACGGATTTTGATGCGGTTTTTTTTAATAGATAGAGTGATTCAAGAGAGAGGTTTATATGTATAATAACATCCATTAAATAGTGGAAAAGTACTGTTATTTTTGAGGCTTCTAATGTGATGACGTAAATAATTACATTTTTTCCGCTTACATTGCAAACGCAGGCTGAACCCTACGAGTTTTATCAAAATAATGTACTAAGTATTGTACACATTGAAAAGGTCTATAGAAAAGTCCGTGATGGTATATGTCTATCTCTTATGGATAACCCACAATAACTTGTTTTTGTCATTTACTTTTTACGACAAATAATGGCTAATTTTCGAAGCGATTTTAACCAATACAGCATTAATCCTTACCCAATTAAATACCTTGAATACATTGTTCATTTAATATAGATCTATACAGCCCATTACAGCTTATTTAGCAGCGATCGAACGCGTATATTACCGGAGCTTTCCGGCGACGGAAATAACAGTACATAATAAAAACCTGCTTTTCATCAGCATTGCACCCGTGCGAAGCTGGGGCGGGTCACTAGTAATTAAATAAGTGTTGTTTAATGATTTGCTATTTTAAAAGACTAACTAGAGATTTTTACGCCAGATTTTTCTCTCGGCCTACACCCTCTGTCTTTGGGATCTGAATTTGGGATGCCCATTCAAATATAATAACGTGGAAAAGTGATAACTGTATCTTTTAACTTAACTTAACTGTATCAGTTTTTCATTTTTTCTTTTATTGTACGGGGAAGGAAAATATTCTGTTTAAATAATAACAAAAAATTCTGTTAACAGATTGTGTCGTTAACAGAACTGTGATAAAAAATGACTCAGTGGACATTTTCAGCACACCACTTTTCGACGAGTCGCTTTTGAAACCAATTCGACTGAGAGTCCTTCAAGAAGAGAGCGTACCAATTCTTAAAAGGCCGGCAACACACTCACGAGCCCTCTGGCACTGGCGTGTCCATGGGCAGCGGTATCACTTAACATCAGGGCCTCCTGCCCGTTTGCCACCAGTTCTATAAAAAAACCTTGCGGTGTCAATTAGTTTCTTTATTCCCACATAATTATGTATAGACAATGTATACTCGTGGATGCTTGGAGGACACATGTGAGCTCTTCCATACAAAACCTCTCGGGAGTTGTGAGTGATATTGAGTGAAGTTGCAAGGATCTAGTTAGCGCTGCGCCTGTTGATTTGTCATTTTTACGCCTTTGTATTTTTGATTGTCCTTCTCCAATAAGCTTTTTGAACGTTTAGATACAAATGTAATTCTGGCACAGAATGGCCGACTTGTAAGTACATTCGTCTCACATGAATAACAATTATAACTATATAATTAACCACGCAATATTTAAATTGAGTGTTTAACTCAATAAAGTGTTTAGAGGAATTATACGGTACCTACAGATGAGTTTCATCACGTCATACAAAATACCAACTGTATCACCTCGACATTCGTTCCACAACTGGGCGGTTGTTAAGTTTTTGCCGCGCACCATTATTATCTGTGACGTCTGACTTAGAGCACATAACAATTTTTTAGGGTCGGCCACGCGCTTCTGACAATGTTAGTGTCTATGGGCGTCTTAAGATCGGGTAAGCCTTCTATTCTGCCCGTTTCCCCTTTCAATAAATAAAAATCGGTTGTCTGTAAAGTCGGTTTACTGACGATAGTTGAATTGTGAATATGGACATACAAGTACATGATCATCTATTGGGGTATTTACATTAGTAATAATTAATTTACAAAGAAGTTTACTTTGTTAACAAAGATAGTACCTTAAACAAAATAACAGATTTAATTCATTTTCTTTGCAGATACATGGAGTCCTCAACAATGGCAGAATATACTTGGACGGTCTGCGGAAAGCGATGGCGCATTATCGCGAGAGTCTCGACAACTGTACCAATGTGCCTACTACGGTGAGTATAGCGTGTATAAAAAAACTGTTAAATCAGGGCTGCGTGGAGGCCAATTTATGTCACCTCTCCGGGAGATCAATTTGCCTGAGAGAAAATTTCACAAACTCGTGGCAGACACGTATTGGACGTGTGGGACTTGGTCCGTCCTGGAACCATGTTCTTTGGTTCAAACCAAGAACTTTTTGAAGTTCAGGCAAGAGGTTGTCTAAATTTTTCACATAACGCTTTGAAACTAAATGCAAACTTTCTTTGAGACACCTGTAACCACTGCATTACTATTTTCATAGACGCTCAAGGAGAGAAATAATATCGCTGGTAAAATATTCATAAAGATTTTATTTGTATTAGACTCTACTTACACACTCTTCCCTCCCCAGCACCAAGTGACAAAGCCTTCAAAATCCTTCTACATCATAAATCATTCTAAATATTTGCGAAAACCGATAAGTGAGATAGACGCGGTGTAGTATTTGTCTTGTAGAAGATAGAGATGTAGAATGGACATTTGTAATCAAAGGAAAGAAATTATGATAAATGCCTAAAGTAATATTAATTTACAGACCCAATCATCAACCTGGCTTCCAGAAAATGATCCAACTGTACCATCAGAACCTGACCTCTGCATGAGTATAATGGCAGCGAGTGATCAGGTCACTAAGTTATCTGAATTGGCCCTTTGGGCCACCAACGAGCTGAGGGAACGAAAGTTTGCTGATAAGGTATTTTGGAATGCCTCATTGGTCTATTGCAGATGAGCTAAACATCTGGGTGAAGCCTTATTGCAGCTATATTAAAACTTATAATTGCGATTTTTTACTAAATTCAAGGGTAGCAAGACGTTATTACTATTTTTTATGTAATAGGATGCAAACTGGCACTTAACATAAGATGATGTTAAGTGATACCGCCCCATGGACATACCTGACCATGGACAGTGACATTGTCAGAAGGCTCGCAAGTGCGTTGCTGACATTTTTAGCGGTGTTTCTAGCTGGCATCGGAGCAGCTATGCAATAAATATTAGTAGAATTTAATCATGTCCTCATGACCCACGCTGGATCCGCCCTTGCCTGTTCTCGTGTTACAGCAATCGTGACGAATATTCAATCGGATATCAAAGACAATTAAGTGTTATTAAATACAGATAGAACTTGCATCTCGGTTCACACGCACAATAATACAGCAAGTTTTAATAGAGATTAAACATTCAGAAATTTTCAGGATACAGCTCAGCAAGAAGAAGAGGAACTTCTGATGAAACTAGCCTGGTTTTTGGATCAGCTCGCGCAGCTGACTGGCTATATGCCTGATCCCAAAGAGTTTCAACCTAGTAAGTTTTATATTTAGAAAATACTCAAAGTACAATAAGGACATAATCGCTAAAACGTATCATTCTTTGCAATGATTCCTAACTGTAATTGCATTGTCTGTGGCATTTTTAAAAGTTAAGTCTATCATAAAGTTAATAAGCTATAGTAATTTAGAGTGTTAATCTTTATGTGCAATATGAATAATGACAATGACAGAAGTGTGTTTGTCCCTTGTTCCTCAAACTTATTAAATTGTTAATTAAATTTTATAGACACCACTGAGTCGAGTACAATGCAAATGGAAGAAATGACAACAACTACAATCCCAGATACAACAATATCTCTTGAAATTATGCAGTCTGTGGAAAATGGTCCGCCATTGCCAAAACACGCGCCAAAATTTACTAATAATATAAAAAAACGATCAGTAGATAATGAAATGACAAACTTTGTTAAAAATTACATAAAATACAAAGTGTGGAATACTGATAACTCTGTCATAGACACAAAATCGGATAGTTACGAAGTAAAAAACGAAATTAACACGAAATCAATACAAAAACGTGACGTTTTGGCAAAAAAGTTTATACAACTGCGACCGCCAACGAAAAAAAGGAATTTAAAACCAAAAAAGATTTACGTTGAAAAGCCGAAGCGGCATTTTTTTCAAAAGCAACATGGCGGCATGGCTGTCAAAATAATACGGAAGGCGGTAAAACCAAAGCTGGCAAAGCGTTCGGTTAACTATGAAGATTACGGAATATCGAGAATTCCCGAAGACCCAATGCAGGATATAAGCTATTACGTTAAAAATAAACCTGGAACTATGTACAGCCCCTCAGTGGTGCAAGTGGCCAATGTTTATGATAGTTTAATGAAACATTATAATTTAGCGACGTTTGAAATGATTAAACGATTTGGTTCTAACATTACTCTAGGCATGGACAATTTGGGTAACGGTGCTGTCAAATCCATGGCTGACGCTCAATAAAAAAAATTATAACAGATTTCTCAATTTTTGGAGGTTATATTTTAATTTGTTATTCTTAACACAAAAAACAAGTCTGATTGATTAGTAAATATAACATTGGTGAGCTAAGACCAGGCTCATTGTAAAGAGAAATTTAGTTTAGAGTGGTTAAAATTATTACTACAAATTTTTTCACTAACGGCTGGGTCTCAACTCTGAGGGTAAAATTCAGAAGTGAGACCTTGAAATGGACTGGATTTTGACATGCCTCCAGAAGTCTTACCCAAAATAATATCCAGTATGTCTTTTAATATAAGAAATATAATAAAAGAGTACATACATTTATAAATAAGATAAGCCTGGCCGAAAAGAAATTAAAAACTGTCAAACCCCGTATGTCAATAACCATTTGACAGCTGTAGTGTGTAAAAATAGAATCTGCCCTAAACTACACGATGTCTTGCGACTTTTTTAAACACGAATTACATTATCTACATTAAAGTTTACATCCATTATCTACTATTATTCGTAGTAGTAACCGCGGGTATTTAGTATTTGTATAGCTGTCATTTACAAAATATTTTAAGGATTACGAAAAAGAAAACACCATATATTTGTTCATTTTTATTTTGTACATTTTTATGCGCTAAGTTTTAATATATAATTAATGACAATTTTCTTTTATTTTGTTCCCTTCATACATCTTAATATATATATTTCTTCTGTGCGTGTGTATGTGACTGAACTCCTCTCAAACGACTGGACCAATTTTGACGAAATTTTTTGTGTGTGTTCAAGGGGATCTGGGAATGGTTTAGATTCACAATTTTGTCCGCTGGACAATGTTTTTTTAATTATTTTTTAATTTTATTAGTAGTTGTTGATTTTGGAATGTTTTACATTAGATGCGACAGACGGCGCTACCATCGCAGTGTCAAATTTTAAATAATATTCGAATTTTAATTTTAGTCTATCCCGACAGTTAGCGCTGCGATCAAATTAAAAAAAAAGTTTTGTTATCATTGTGTTATTGTAGACCATGTGCTGGATCGTTAGATATTGTCATAACATTTGAATAATAATTTTCATCAAAATGGTCCAGAATGTTAATTTAGCTTATTAAAAAAAGTTTGAAATTTTCAAATTAAAGACGTGTAGACAGGACAACGTCTGTCGGTTCCGCTAGTTGTTCTATAAATCATATCCCTTCGTACCTGACGCTGTCGAGTTATACAGTAAAAAAGTAAAGACCCACCAAGACATACAATAATTAATTATAAAAAACTATGGTTATATTTTTCTATATAGGACTCAAAGATAAGAAAACCCCTTATTTTTAAACATTCTAATAAAATAAAAAAATTCTACGATCTACCAATTAATAGTCTATGTTTTTTTATTGTTACGATCAAAAACATTGCTAAATTTCAGTTTCATTTCCTATTCACAATAACACTTTCAAATTAACGATTGTTAGCTTGCACATTATATGGCCTGTCACGTTTTATTTATCCCGAAAATAAAAATCTTGATACAATACTATTTTCCCGCCCGCTCTATAATCTATACGAACCTTTATGTTATGGTCTGTGCGGAACTAGTACCGACAGCCTCGTGGGATTGGACCGTATTTTGAGTTCGCTGCAGTACTAACCGTTTTCCATGTTGACAATTCTGATCCATCCTTATAGTTGCGTAATCTTGATATAATTAAATTGTGAATTATTAAAATGACGCAGCAATTCCATACGCACAGACTATAACATAAATGTCACAGTCTTAATATTCTTACTTTTTCTGAAAGTTTTGCTGATTGCTGGTTAATTGGACAAGACAGTACGTTTTCTAATGTGTAATGAGAATGGCGATCTGTGTTCGCACTCTATAATACATTAATTGGACTAAAAAATAAATATCATGTAATTACAAATTTTGACATAGACAAAAAGTAATTTATTCGATTTTATATTTAATCAGATTAGAAATTCATAGGTAAGTTTAAGTGCGAACTCAATGTATTTTTAAATATAAATAAAAAAAAATATATAAGTTACCTATTAAACATTACGTATTGATCATTTTGAGTTCTACTCTTAAATTGTCTTTGAATTCACAGAGCTTAAACATAGTCTTAACCTTGACCCTTTGACCAGTTTTATATATTATAGAAAATAAAGAAAAAAAAATATTTTTTCTTATCAAACTGTATATTTGTGAGCATGTAGATAAATTACGTATATAAACGACAATTAACTACCTATAACATCAAACATCTACCCCGTGGATGTTATCTGTGATGTGTAGAGGAACTAGTAGACATATGTCTCGTAAAATTATAAAAATTGCATTCCTAACCTAAAATAAATTTATTTGGATTTATAAGGACTGTTATCGTTATTTACCAAATATTTTAAGAACGAAAACCACTTTCAGTGTGTTACTGTAATATTAAAAAAAATCACTTCAATTTGACGGCTATATTCTATTAAAAACTAAACGTCAAATTATGAAATGGCATTTGACGGAATGCGATTCGCGCCGTTTAGTATATTTTAGAATAGATATAATAAGTATTTTTATTGTTATTTATTTGATCTTGTGGTTTGTATTAAAAAAAATCACATCACTAGCTGACAATTTCACGTTGTCTTCGATATACATATCTATCGAAATATTACGTCAATCCTTGAGTTATCGCAAATATTACAGAATTTAGGGACGTAAATAATAATAAATATTTTATCATAACTGCTATTTGAAATGACATTAAGATATTGGACGACCTTCTATAACCTTCATTAATAGGCAATTGAGTTGCTTTATCTGTGATCGCTGTTTTGTTTAATGACATGTTGCTTATCTGCAGCTCAGAGTTAAACAAAGTATTAAACTCGTTTAAAAATTTAGGGATATGCAGAATTTTGTCATTCAGATAGCTGTGTTCAATTTGTCCAAACTAATGATAAAACATATTATAATAAATACAAAATCTTTGGTATTCAGAGGTGAGGAACAAATTTTTTATAACTCCTGGAATCTTCGAACAGGCTTTTTACGAAGTACACCTTTAAAAAAAACACAACCAGTGTTAGAAGTTTGTCCATTTCTTGTTAAAGTAGCAAAGCAAATGACTAACAGGTGTTTATATTAAGCCTTGAGCCTGCCAATTTTGATATCAAAAAACGGGCAATCGGGCAGGAGGCTCTTCTGAAGTAAAGTGATATCGCAGCCTCGCAAGTGCTTAACCGGCCTTTTAAGAAAAAATATATCAGCCCTTGATATAAGATTTAATATTGACGTTATTTACGATAATATCTCTATATCAACAAAAGAATCCAAAATAATTAATTTTTCTACAACCCTGATAGTTCCATATTGATTAATTTATTTTTAAATTAAAGACACAAGAATTTACCTGGAAAACCCCGATGAGTGACATAAAAACTATATGGACTAGCGACCATTTCAGCACCCTGTAATGAATTACTAACTTGAGAAAGAGTACAGGATGACAAATCAAATCAAAAATAATTTATTCATATAGGTAACATAATGTACACTCATTAACGTCAAAGAAAAAAAATATACATTAAATGATTCTAATTTTACATTTACTGCCAGTTCTCAAATCAAGGGCGTAGAACGGAAGAGAAGAACTGGCAATAAACTCTCCGACAGTTGAAAGCGAGCTTTAAGTCTATGGTTTCATTGTGAGGTCGTGACAGTTGTTATCGATTTTCAAATATCGGTAATCGTTTCATGGAATGGCCCTAAGAAAACTCCCAGTAATACTTACTCACCTTACTGCGCTCGGGTTGACTCATTCATGGGCGTATCGTCAATATGTGGGGCTTTGGGCGCTTACGGGATAGTCCCCCGTAGACTTACACGCGAAATAAAACACAGACCAAAGCAATAGACGGAGAAATACCCGTTCCGTTAGATACGTATCGCACGTCTTACTTCTTAGGAATTCTTAGGATGATAACGGTTCAAAAAAGAAAAATAAAAAGGAAACGGTTAAAAAAATAGGTTAAATAATGTCATTATTTTAAGTAATTTAGTTTGTTATGGAAGAGCTGGGAACCCTAACACAGGTATTTTTTACTTAAGAGTTTCCAAATCTTACACTTTGAAAAGAAAATGTACTTAAAATGAATAAAGACTTTATTATTATTATTATTCCAAAATAATGATTGGAATTTTAAAATAAAATATCGCGTCAATTCAGTTATCAGTGGGGACTAGGGGCATTCTGTGTCTATGGTCCCTTAAGTAGATTTTCGCGCGTTTAATGACTGACATTTGACAACTTTCGAAATTAGATAACCCATATTTAAAAAGTAACTACGGATAGATGAATTTTTCAAATATTTATAATAAGCTGTAAAATCTATGATAGACCATACTCTCGATTAGAGACACAAGTAATACATTTTCTACTAAAAGAAACGTCAATAAGTAGACGCCTAGAACTGTCTGTGTTTCCGGATCACATAGAGTGGAAATTTCAAAAAGGACTCTAGCTGGCCAATATATTGTTGTATGTTCAAAAATATGAACGATTACAAATGGTGACTTTCTCGATTCGACTTTCTCAATACTCGAAACAATAATTTTAGTGTACGACTAACCAGGCTCCAGAAGATAAACCACTCCTTATAGAATTAAAAAAAAACTCCCAAGCGAAATTGGAGAATTATCACTAGATAAAACGTTAATTACTAAAATCAGCTTTTTTATAATTTTGACGATTATTAAATGATCCTAATCTAAGTAAGTTTCTTGCCAGTTCTTGCCCGCGGTACTCCCTTAAATAGCGAACTGGTAGTTAATGTAAATCAATCAATTTAACATCCTTTCTTTTGAAGTTCATAAGTGTACTTGCCTACTTATATGAATCAAGTTTTTTTTTTGTTTTTTTTTTTTATAGAACAAGGCAAACGGGCAGGAGACTCACCTGATGTTAAGTGATATTTTGACTTTGCCTATATTTAATTCAATTCAAAATTATTTAAGTAACTTAATGTACACTTATGGACTTCAAAAAAAACGAAATATACATTAAATAATTCTAATTGTAATTTTAAATAAAAGCTATAGCTACCGATCACACATGTCCTCAGCAAGATTCCTATCTCTTGCTTCGTGGGCTGACAGCAGCTCTTGCAGCCGTTTCGCAGCTGACACATTATCCTTTACGCGAGTGACCGACTCAGATATATCTCTTACGCGCATAACATACGTCTCAGCTGCGTTACCTGCAAATAATATATATAGAATTTTAAATTAAAAATTCTTAAACGGCCGGCAACGCACTCGCGAACCCTCTGGCATCGAGTGTCCATGGGCGGCGGTATCACTTAACATCAGGCCCGATTGCCCCCTGTTCTATAAAAAAAAAAAAAAAAAACACAAAGGTGGAGAATATATATATCGCTACCAACTAGTTAAAACAGTTGGATTAAAGGCTAATTAATAAAGCTGCGACATATATATGTTATAGCCTAAAAAATTTGATGTTTTATTAATTTACCATAGATATAATCCTGTTCAAAAATATGATATTAATATTATCTATGGCTGTATAAGAATATTGTTTATGTATTTTGTTAAATATGACTAATGGCAAATTAATCAAAACAGTTTATTAAACTTAAAGTATAACATCTATGTTATAATATATTTTGAGTTTGGGTTTATGGTATACGATAGAACAGTGTCAGTCCACTAGTGGCTTTAGCGTGCGATTCTCCTACATGAACATTCCCCGGCTGCACCAATACTGTCTAAGTGCCCATATAACACTTGGTCGGCGAAGGAAAATGTGGAAGGTGGAAAGTTTAATCGAAAAACCAAATAGATATCTGGCCAAGAAATAAGGCACCACTGATTTTATTTATGAAGATTTGAAGATTTAATTACATACCCAATTCCATTTCCTTGTCATCATCATAGTCTTTGCTTTGTGAATCCTCGTTATCTATCATTAAATCGAAAAATACCTGAAAATATTGTTAACATTATCATTAAACAGTTCAACTTATATCTAGTATGATTAATGAACCATTACTGTAGTTATTTCAAGAATTTGTACCGGTTAGGTAATCTGCCACCCATGTATATTTCAAATGGGAATCAATTTGAGTGTGGAAAAAGTACGCTCAAACTAAAGGATTTGTTTTGAGAGAAAGAATGGGAGTCTTGGCACCAAGTTTAACTTGAAGGAGATTAAAATGATTGGGCATTTGAAATACAGGAGTCATCAAATCTTAGGTGAAAGTCCTACTTTTTAATAAAAATAATTCAATTTAAATTTATTATAAAAATAATTCCTAATGGCCAGATTGAAAATCCTTACTGTGGTTACAACTCAGATGAAGTGGGCATTGAAAAAGGGCAATAGCCCTGCACCTATGCTTTTTCAATATTTAATTATTAATATTTTAATAAATTAACAAGCCCCTGTTAACAATGTAAATTTTTTAAAATATAACAGGGGGAAAACGCCGCCCATGGGCACTCTCCATGCCAGAGGACTCACAAGTGCTTTGCTGGCCTTTGAAAAATTGGTACCTTTGTTTCTTGTAGGACCCTAACTTGATTTGGTTTGGAAATACTTCAGTGGGTAGCTTATTCCGCATAGTAGTAAAAACTGTCTTTAAAAATGCAGATTTGTAGAACAAAGGATATCAAGGTGGTACAGGTGGAATTTTGTATTTTGCCTCAACTTCCGATTATAAACGTGATCTGCAGGGAATAATATTTTCCTACTCCAAATATTACTTACAGTCTTCTCACTAAAAGTACTAAATGTATTGTCAAAGCAGAATCGATAATCTCCTTCCAGCACAGATGTATGTCTATGTGCGTTCTCTGGCTTCTTATAATCAGCTACAATTATCATTCCCACAGGATCTGAGAGCTGAAATGATATATCCAGCTCACCATGTGATGCGTCTATTACCTGTAAATTAATCATCAGTTATTTATTTGAAATATGTCACGCTTGCTATATATATGAACCAAAGATAGTATTAAAATAGCCATAAAAAATTAATAGAAATGATAAGATATCCGTTTTTTATGTCAATTTTAAATAATTACGGTATGGCAGAGTAATAAAAACTTCAAGTACACATGTAATTAACATATTATCAGTAGTCATTGTTACAGTTAATTAAAGAATATTTTATCAGTGTTGCTAATACGAGTTTTTAATTTATGACTGCTCTATTCAGTGTGTTAAATAACTATTTGCTTAACCTATTATGTGGCAAGGAAACCTTGAATACATTAAAGTTCTAGCCTGATAGTCTTAAATTAATTCTAAGAGCAAATATAGTATTGCTTTGTAACTCTTGATTTCTTTTTCAATTATGTAAACAGCATAGGAAGCAAGTAATTATCGAACCTGACCCTAATGCGTGATAACTAAATGCCTCTATAGTAACGAATAACAGACCTCAGACTTGGCCTGTCTTATTTGATTTAGTCACACTAGTATACACTTTAATTTAATGATAAAAGTTTGTTTATTACCTGATATTCTATATCAATTATTTCATTACGAAGCACTTTTTGATAAAAACAGTCTTGTTTGCCGGCTTGTACAGTAAAAGTCATATCTTTTTCATACGCAAACACAACACTGAAAATAGTAGTTAAGAAAATATAACGCATATTTTTAATAAATGGATAATAAGCCACAAAATTATTTATAGTTCTCAGGATTGTGATATAGAATGATTTGCAGTGATATAAATAGCACAGGAACGTCCGAAGTTGTTTTTAATTTATAAATAGAGAAAAGAAAACGAATTTATAAGAACTATTCGGCCCTCAACCGTCAACACCCACATTATTTTGAAAGTTAAAATTTGCTTCTGAAAAGTCACAATATGTCACTGATAAGAAATGTCAGTGATGTTCAAACTCATACACGTTAACTCTAAAGTTGACATTGACATTTTACATACTTTGTATTCTTTAGGAGTAGATCTGGAAATCATATTTTGAAAAATGGCCGAATGCTAGGAAATATGTGTATTGTGTACTTATATTTATAATGTTCCGTTAAATAGTTGTGTTATTTTAATGTTATCTAAAAAAAACATTGACAAAGATGTCCAGCGGAAGTGGGACAAACGTTGATGGGGTGGTGAGAAACAGTGCCTTAGCTTTTGTTGCGCCTACGCAGCCACAAACTAACAGTTCACAAGGGTCGCAGGATCAGATGGATCCATCAGGTAAATATTTTCTGTTGTCCATGTATAAGCTCCATCTATAGTATTTTTTTTAAATAAAGTTTTAACAGTCACACCTAATAATAAGTATTAAATGGTCAGTTTAATTTTTGAAATTAATAATAAGAAATAAGTTTAAAAAGTAAAAACTACTAACTGCCGTGACACTTCTCTAATATTCATGTAACCCTTTTTTCTTGTATCCTTTTCTAGTTTAGTTTTTTTTGGTTCCTGTGCTGTATGTATTATGTATACCTATGTATATAAGTTTTTGCTCTTCTTGATTATCATATTTTATTTAATAAAAAAATTTACCCTCAGTGGTTGCCTGGGAGAGATTGCTCGAAAGCAACCAGTTGTCCTCTTTTCATTTAAACATGTTCAATTTTTATTACGTTAATGTTATGAAGTGTTATTAAATAAAAATGAATTGTCAAGTGTATAAATTTACAGATAGATTAATGCCAGCTGGTCTCAAAGCTTTATATGAAGCATGCTCCAAGATATATCCAGATCAACCGAACCCATTACAAGTGACAACAAGACTGAAGTACTGGTAAGGCATAGACAGTTTTGTATCCATGTTAAGGTAAAATTATTGACAAGTTGAAGTGCTATGTATGGTTTTTCTCAGATTTTATGACAGTGAAAGTCTTTTTATCACACTCTAAATCTGGCTTAGCTGAAATAAATATTGTGTTAAGAATACCCTAATATCTAGCCAGAAAACATTTAAAGTATATTTGATATAATAATCCAATTACAGGCTTGGTGGCCAAGATCCTCTTGACTATATCAGTATGTACTGGAATCCAGGAATACCAGAGGAAAACATACCTCCACATTGGCATTATGTAAGGTGAGACAGACTTTGGTAAGATTCAAATATCTTCAAAAGTGAAAAGATTAAGACTACAAACTCAATATCAAATATCAGGTCAACGGACATGGATCAAAAGATCGCGAGTATGAGACAAGGAATCCCCCACAACAGTGTCAGACTCTTATGCGGGAATCCCTGAAAAATATATTTTTATCATAGCAATTGTTTTTTGTACATTGCTATTAAACTTGAGTGGTTACACATAATAACCATATTGTTTATTATCAAAATTTTTACATTAAATTAAAAAGTTTCTCTACAGTTTTGGCGTTTCTGATCTTCATGGAGATGGTCGCGTCCATCCGATGCCAGAGCGAGGGGACAAATGGTCTGGTTATGGCTTGGAATTGACATTGAGGTTGGCGTCTGATAGAAGTCAATCCCCACCTGTCTGGCCTGCTGCATTGCTACAGGCCCTCGCTAGATATATATTTACTACTGGTAAGTTGCAAAGTTAGCTTAGAATTTATTACAGATAAGAATTTTCTATATTTAATATATAAGCCATTGTTTTTTATCGCATTTATGAAGTCTAAAGAAAAGAGTGTACTAATTATTTAAAGGCCGGCAACGCACTCGCGAGCCCTCTGGCATCAAGAGTGTCCATGGGCGGCGGTTATACTTTACCAGGTGAGCCTTCTGCCTGTTTGCCCCCTGTTCTATTAAAAAAATAAAAAAGTCTTTACTAGTTTGGTTGGTGACTCGCGTTTCGGTCATTTTTGTTCACTAGATGTATTAATATATTATTAAAGAAAACATTGATGAGGATAGCAGCATATTTAAGACCTAAACATTGACTTGGTCACATTATTCTGGATGGATTATATTATTTTAATGTACTTACGTAAGCACAGATTTACTGCAATTTAACCCATCCCCATCCCGTCAGCAAAAGTAGGCAAAGCTCTCAAAAAAATAGTACAAAACCATATTAATTTATTATAGGAATCCCCGAAAATGCATTTCATTTACAAGCATAGACAATGTGTGGGTAATATGAGTAAAAAAATAAATTGAAACAATCGACGACCAAAAAAGAAAATACTTGGATTACAAATATTTACATACAAATCGTTCCTTTTAATAAGATTACTATATATTAATTAATTAAATAGTTCAGTTATTAAGTCCGAGAATACATTCCCTAACATAAAAAAAAATACAATATGGAACATAAGATAAACAGGTATCACTTATTCCACGTCATTAAATTTGAACCTGTGGCATCCCTACTCATCGGCAAAGAAGACAGAGGGTGTATGCCGAGAGAAACAGCCGGCGTAAAAAACTGTCGGTACTCTTTTAAAAAAGCAAATCATCAAACAATACTTATTTTAAAAAGAAATATAGCAAATTAATTAGAATTAGCCTGCCCAGCACTAGACCCAGGCACTTTTATGAACTAGATAATCGCTAACTTTATAGTAAGCCTTTTTACACAGCTTTTCTGTAATACATTTCTTAAATTTATTAAAAGGCAGAGATAAAAGAGCCTCTGGGATTTTATTAAAGATTATCCTTTTCCCAAAAAAGAATTACTAACTTTACATAGCCTAGTACGGGGAAATTGCAGCCTGCGTTTGTTCCGAGTATTGACATTGTGCGTATGTTCTATTCTAGTATACTTATCACTATATATATATATATATATATATATATATATATATTTGGTGAGCGTATGGCGGTAGTGTACTCTGATTTGAGGGTATACTTGGAGGGTATTAGGGGTTAGAATATACTGTTTTGTGTTATTTTAATTAATATTGTATTGTATATATTATAGTCTATTTTTATTGTGAGTTTAGCCATGTCTTTAATTGAATAAATAAATGAATAAATATATTAAGAAAGATAAGTTTATATAAGAGTTTATTATTTACATGTTATATATAAATATAAATAATATCTTAAATAATCTAACCTTTCAAATAGAGATATCTTTAACCGCGAATACTAATAGGTATTGGGTTGAATTTTTTAGCCCGCGAATACTGAAAACGAATCATAAGAAGATTTTACTGTACTCAGAGTATTAAACTTTAATATAAAAAATATATTCAAGTATTCTTTGTAGGTAATAAATTCTGCGCCGGCGATCACATATCATGGCACGCGGCACTGGATGGTTCGCAGTCGCGGGTCAGACATTTGCTTGTCGCTGAAGACCCACAATTACACACAGTCAACACACCACACGGGGATGTCATATTTCTCCAGGTACTAGCTAGTTAACCCTGGGTTTGCGATACCCAGGTTCAGAACCAGTATGTTGCACAGTTCCCCGTTGTAGACGTTGCGTTTACCGAATGCTGTCTCCTAGTTATCGACATCTATATTTATACATTATGTACATCTTTGGCCATAGGTCAGAATATGATAAATGCAATTTCATTAAATCCAAATTAAAAATCAATCTTGAAGGCACTATTAAAATAAACTAAATATACTAAATAAAATATATTAATAAGTCATAGTGTTTAAAAATATGCGTATCATTGTCTTGTCTATGACCACAGATATCTTAATATATATAAATCTCCTGTCACGATGTTTGTCCGCGATGCACTCCTAAACTACTTAACTGATTTTAAATTAAATTGGCACACCGTGAGCAGCCTGGTCCAACTTAAGAGATAGGATAGCTTAGATCTTTAATTATAGTCGCAATTTTATTTTATTGCAAATTATTTGTTTATTATTTGATACAATGCTAACAGATGGCGCTGTGTTAAATGTACCAACGTTTCACATAAGTTCTCCTACCGTTTCCCTTGAATAGTTTACTACTATGTTATACAAAAATTTTTAGCCACAGCAACGCTTGGCCGAGTGTGCTAGTAATATAATATATTTTATTTACGTAAGGGGTCGTTCAAGTATTACGTAAGTAATGCCCAATTTATCCCCCCCCCCATTCTCTTGTCAGCAAAAGTAAGCAAAGCTCTCAAAAATAATAGTTAATAATAGTATTGATATTTAGTAGGAATCCTCGAAAATGCATTTCGTATTTAAGCATATGATAGACGATGTGTGGGTGTATGTGTAAAAAAAATTACTGTTGACGTAATCACCAAATAAGAAAATCAAATAAAACATATAGTGCTTACGTAATACTTAACGGCCTAAGAATGGTGTGTGTATTTTTTTAATACATTGAATGTTTTATTATATATTATCTAGTTAAATAGAGGTTATTTAAATATTTCAAAAAACTGATTATAGCTAAGTTCAGGGTGTCGGTTTTTGTGACGATGTGCGCGCCAGGTATTTAAATAAATATTTCTTAATTTCACCTTAAACATTCGCTGGTAAGAAAGAAAACATCGTGAAGAAACCAGCCCAAATATCAGCGTATGTAAGACGCTAATCACCAGACTTAGAAAAATGATCACGGAACATACACAAATCTGAGGCCCAGACCTCAAAATTTTGTAGGGTTACTTGTTGGCACTACCTGAGTGCGAAAATAATAGTAATTTTTGTGGTTTTATTTTTAAAGATGGTTGGATGCACAACGAGAGAGCTGAGAGCAGCCCAGCGTGGTTCCGGGTTCGAAGTTCTGAAACTATTAAGCGAAGATCCAAAGTAAGACACACAATTTACGATTTTAATACACAAAACTTTTATGTATAAGCTAAATAGTAGTCGTGGTTAGTGAGGACTAACAAAGAACAATGGACTAAGATAGGATGGTACCGGAGAAACAGGAAAAGAAAACGAGGAGGTCGAATTAAAAAATGGAAGGAGGTCTGCCAAGGATAGATGGACGGGGAAATGTTAGTAAAGTTGATAAATCAGAGAGTTAATTGAATCTCTAGATAGTTTATTAAATATCGATATCCAATGAAGTCACTTAAGTTCCGCCATACAAGTAAAAAAATAAAAACATACGTTTATTTTGGAACATAGGATCATAAGAGTATCACTTATTCCACGTCATTAAATTCAAGCCTGTTGGCATCCCTACTCATCGGCAAAGAAGACAGAAGGTGTTGGCCGAGAGAAAAAGCCGGCGTAAAAAACTCTCGGTACTCTTTTAAAAAAAAGCAAATCATCAAACAATTCTACAATATTTAAAACAAATATAGCATATTAATTAGTAAACGAAACGTTTACGAGTTTCCTTAACGTTTCTAGGCAACAAGATTTACCTAACCATTTAAAATAAAACAAAACACGGAATTTCCAAGAAATAACAATAAATAATGAAATAATCATGACGGAGTCGAAAACATGTTTTCAAAATCACCAAAGATCATAATAAAAGCCACTTTGCCAAAATAAAGACTGTAAAAGTAATCATCTGTTGTCGTGACCGCCATCTTGTTTTACATTATTAATCAACACGCTGGCTTTCCGTCAGACAGATAGTTAAACATTTTAGACGCTGCTATATTTAAATGCTAGCGACTTGATTGAATATCGATCTTTGATTAACTGTGTAGAGATTCAATTAACTCTCTGATTTAACTACTTTACTCCAACAGAAACAATTGGGGGGGGCCTATATCGACAGACAACCTGGCCAAACAAAGTGGTTGCAAAGGTCTATCCACAGACACTGATCCGACCTACCATAGATAGCTAGGACAGATGACTATTACAATCCGTGGATTGGTTATTGACACACTTTTACAACATTGGGATTAAGGTGTCTATCTCAGATGGACAAAAATGGATTGAGATAGGTTATTGGGTTTGGATTATATCATTGCTTGTAAGGTTCTGGTAAAGTCACTGGTGAAACTGTTCCTGTCTCGTGGAGTAAAGAAAAGCTGATTTCAGATGTGGTGGTGATTGGCTCGTGACTCGCGTATCCAGACGACGATCAGCGCGTTTGGCCATTTGTAATCGTCAATTGGTCCATTTGGCTGGAGTGTCTGCGAGGGTTAACTGGCAGAAGTATTGTATGGTAAGCAAATACAGACTTTTGGAATTGAATTGCTTTATCATCGTTGTGACAGACACGTAAATTGATACGATTTGACGTGCAGAAGGATAGCCTTATACTATACACTGTATAATAATCCTTTAATTTAGAAGAAGTTTTTGGTTCAAAAATCTTATGAATTTTTGTGTCTTAACTGTCGGTTTTTTCGTTTCATCAACTTATAAACTTACATTATTTTAGTTTTTATCAAAGTTAAATAAATATTAAACTTAAAAATTTGAATAATAGTCTATTACTACATCTGCATAGTAAAAAAAGTCTAATTAACATTTGTATAATAGATTTTAATTTTTTTTTTATTGTTAACAAACAAACAAAATCATTTATTCATATAGGTAACATAATGTACACTTATGAACGACAAAAAAAGAAAAGAAATATACATTAAATGATTCTAATTTTACATTTACTGCCAGTTCTCAAATCAAGGGCGTAGAACGGAAGAGAAGAACTGGCAATAAACTCTCCGCCACTCTTTAATCGCCAAGTTTTGTTTACACAATGATGGTTAGGTGCTGCAACCATTACACCATATTGTAGATTGCGTCAAAATTCAAGATTGATATATAATAGAAATTTAAATTTGATTTTTTTAAAATAATAATCTCACATGACACAAAGAATATCACATTTAAATAGTGAAAAAAGTCTAATTTACATATTATTAATTGTGAAAACTTTTAAATTCATTGTAGTTATCAAAATTGATGATTGATATTAAACTTAAAATTAAAATTACATTTGTCTCATTATCTTGAAACCAAAATTTCTGAAGTAATCTCTTCCCTCCCACGTGTTAATTGCACACGTGTTTAAGAAGTTATACTTCTTTTGGCGCGATGGAGAAAACTGATGAGAGTGAATTTTTATGATGCGCGCGCAAACCAACACCTAAATTCGACATCGTAAAGTTAGGTCTAAGTGGCATGAATATCGATAACTATGTTCAAGTTGTATATTCTAGTATTTTTTACATTTAGAACACGTGTTTCATACCAGTTCAATACAGTGTGAAAAAATAAATATTATTTTGGTGTTTTTAAATCAATTTCAAATACGACGGTGATAGTATTGACTAATAATTTATTTACTTAAATACAATCTACATATTTGATTAATTTTAATATTTATCGTTAATCACTACTGCATTTTAGTTACTTTTTTTCCATACCCCAAAACTCCTTTTTTTTCTTTCTAGGGTCGCCTGAAAGAGATCGCTTGTTGCGATGTGACCTGGGGGTCTAGTCAAGACGGCTTAACAGTAGTGTATGTAGAAAGTCGAAAACTAAATTTGTATGAAAATGACAGCTAGTAGTTATACTGTCGACACTTGACTACACCCCCTGTTGCTGTTATTTATTGTTATTGAAATTTAGCCAAGTTTAAAGATAGTCATATTCTATTGTCTGACATAGTCTGTCGACTTTTCGTGTATATTAATATGTGTGAAGTGAATTTTTGGCAATCTTTAAATCAATTTTTCTACATGTGATTAGTTTAGGCGGGCGTGATCGATGAACAATGTCTTAATTAGTACGAATATTTATGTATCTTTTTAGAGCGAAGATGAACAACCTTTGACTCCAAGTGTTGAAAGGGAGATTAAGGAGACATTACAACGCGGACTCTCATCGATGACGGATAGAGGATCTGAAGGTAATATTTTAATTTGCAAATGAACATAACATAATTTTTTGGTAGAGCAGAAAAAATAAAAAAAATGTGAGCCGTCACGGGACGCCTGGCAGATGTGAAACATCGAAATTATTTTGTGAAATAATATGCAGAAAAGAACAGATTGTGATAGGAACTAAATATGTCATAATGATAAAATAAAATTTTACGATTTTGTTTTCCAGATAACGATGACTATTTATTGAACAAACATTTATTTTCATTAAATACAAAAATTTACAACTGCATATAGATTGTATGTATATACCATCATTTAGCGTGGCGATGCGTCGCCACGCCAGAAATCGGTTTTACGTGCGGCTATAGATGTTTCACATCAATACTTTGTACTGTTTATATTTGTTTATGGAAACTTTTTCATTCGTTCATGCAGAATCAAAATTTAGGTAAATACTATCCAAAAATATTAGCGCATAGTCAAATAATACATAGTCAAACAATATTAGAAAATGGATAAAATTTCATTTTTATACGCTTTCACAGATCACAAATCATTTCACTCTATATCTGACATACAATATTCCAACCGTATACAATATTGAAATGTCAAACAAATTTTATTTTTAATCTATGTTACGGTCTGTGATTATTTTGTCAATTAATTATTTAAAATGCTCATTCATTTTTATTAGTGGATTTGCTTTTGGGTCGTAGACGGACTATGGTATAGACCAGGCATCAGCGTACAGAGTGAGATAGCGAATATTATAATCCAACTATTTACAAAGGACACGAAGTGTGGCAACTACCTGACGTTGGTAATATGAATCGCAATTTAGTCGGTTTTCACTGAAAAATATGTTTGGAATTGTCGTTTGTTTGGAAGTGTTGTTGGGTCGAAGTATTAATTCATTGAATTCATTGACCAAAATATACATCCGAATGAATAATTCTAGAACAAAGTTACTGAGTCGTGACAAAATAAGCTACTTACCGATGAAAAGTTATGTTTGGTTCTTTTCGTTCACATTAGCCTTTACAGCATATTATACATCAATACACCATGACTTACACTTTAAATACACCTCTTATAATGATAAAGTCTTAAAATATGGGTTTGACTTGGGTTTCACAGATTTATCAGTAAGCGGTGCAAACTTGTTTACCACCAAGGGCTCGGTGGTACACAAATAAAAGCCGATACGCAAATACAGACAGAAAAACTGATGCTCTGTTTCGCTCGCACTTAAGTATTTCACGTTAATGTCTTCTCTCATTAGTTATTATTGTTATTTTAGCAGCTTATCTAGTTCTATACTCTATCTACGTTTTGGGAGTTCAACAAACTGTCTTTTATTATGTCACAGAGCAGAGAGCGATTTTGCCGAAAAAGGCGCAAAATTTAGTATAGAGTATACAGTAAATCTTATATTTTAACAATTTTATTAAATATCAAAATATGTATAGTGTAGCGACGAAGTCAAATTAAAGTAGGCAGGACTAGTGAAATGAGGCGTAAAACTATGGAATCACCGTCGCTACACCTGACTCTCTCAAGCGTAAGCAAAAAAAGCACAGGAATCTAAACAAAAGAGACAGTGATGTTTTGGGAATGGGTGCGGTAAGGACGGAAGATGTGAATATAGACAAATGTGTTTATGATATTATAGTGATAGAGTCAGTCTTGTATGGGACTACATGATGCCAATTGAAAGACCGTCTCATAGGCATGATGACGGCTAAGATCAAATAAAAGAATACTATAGGTTATGCTCATGTCGTAAAACAAAACTTGACCAAGTATCGCCATTTATAAAATTTATTTTTAAATAATACTTAAAATGTTTTTCAGGTCACAATATGTCCACAGATAGCTTCGAAATGTCGAGTATGGAGAGAGCTTTGCCACAGATACCAAATATAGTTCAGGTAGGTATCAATTCTTAAGGCCGGCAACGCACTTGCCACATTGAGAGTACGCCGCTGGTATCACTTAACTATATTGTTTGTTATAAATTATTCATATAAAATTAAAAATGTCTTTATTCGAATACACTATAATTATACTAACTCCATGTCATTTATGCTTTCACTATGGAGCGTTCAAGTTTTACGTAATGAAATTTGGGGGGGGGGGGGTCCGATACTTTACACCACATAAATGGCAACTTTTAGGTTTAATGAGTCACTGGGTAATGAAACGTTTCACTATTCAGAAAGGTTACGGCGCGTTACATGCCCCCCCCCCCCCCCCTAAGAGGGGTCAAGAATCTCCAAAAATTGCGTGACGTAATACTTGAACGCTCCCCTAGTACACGATCTTGGACAGAGTGAAGGCCTGCAAATTCTTGAGTAAGCAAGAGACAGCAGTGCGCGCGCACATTTTCTTTCTCTCTTCCTCTCATAGCCAAATACGTTCCGTATATCTAAGCACAAGAATTAATAATTTTACAATCAACCACAGTAATTACTGATGTATCCAATAATGAAAATAATGAATAAAAATAAAAGATTAAAACCAATGAAAACATGAAATAAATTTATTTATTTGTAGAAAATTAATATATTATGTATATGTACATACATGTATATATTGTACTCACACATATATATATATATATATATGTGTGTATATATAATATATATACAGTGTAAACTCTTTATAACGATACTCGAGGGACTGAGCATTTTTTGTCGTTATAGAGAGTTTTAGTTATATGGAATGACCAAAAAAAACCAAATTAATAAGAATTTTTAATACAAGAATTGATGACTTAGTTCAAAACGCTTTCCAATTTTTTCGTCAACACTAATCGCTTTCCGTTTACTGGCCATGTTAACAGTTTCAAAGTAGGTTTACGACTGATAATACGATAGGTACCCAGTATGCTTGGTCGAAGCTTTAAAGTCTTTTGTTACCTGATAACATAACATAAACAATAATACCGATAATAAATATTTACTGTCTACAAATAAGAACACATTTCTTCGTAATAGACAATGTCGTATCGCTATAAAGAGTGTTTTAATATGTGAGTTTTAACGCAAACCAACCAACTTGGGCTCAGTCCAACGTTATAGGGACTCGTTATAAAGGTTGGCGTTATAAAGAATTTACACAGTATATAGAAAGAAGAAAGAAGTTTCACTTCGTGTGATCATAAGCACACTCGTTTTTATCTAGTCTATGGTAGACAGGTAGCTACCTAGTTATGTACTTAGTAGTTTTTTTCAGGAATCGTGGAGAGAGGACAGCATAGAATATTTGGAGGGAGTGCATCTGATGCTGAATAGTGAAGGTGCTAGTCTTCTTCCTCTTGCTATTGAGTGAGTATTGTGGATTTAAAATATTTATTTATTTAATTACTAGTAAATTCGGCCAAGCGTTGCGGTGGCTAAGGTTTTTGTTATATTACATAGTATTAAACTATTCAAGGGAAACGGTAGGAGAACTTATGTGAAACGTTGGTACTTTTAACACAGCGCCATCTGTTACAATTGTATCAAATAATAAACAAATAATTTGCAATAAAATAAACAAACGTGGACAAACATCGTGACAGGAGATTTATATATATTAAGATTACTAATCTTACAGCTTATACTTATACATATTAAAAGACAATACAGATAGCCAAAACAGATTACATAGATTAACAATATAACATGTATATGAAACAGAAAACAAGCAAGTACATTAGTCATTAGGCGTCCATGCGTCGGGTTGTCTCTCTCCCTAAAATATGGCGAGGGGGCCGCTACTTGTGGTGACTGGTCGTACTTGAATTCGTGTATGCGGTGATATTAGTTGTTTATACTACGTATTTGCGTGTTGTTCTCACGAGTGTGTAAGTGCGTGCTCCTATTTCACCATGCCTCCTGCTGATAGAGGACAAATCTTTGCTTTTAATTTGTTTTTTTATTCTTTATTACTCAATATGTCATATGGAACATGGTGTAATGGTCGCAGCTCCTTACAAGCATTGTGTAAAAAAAAACTTACTTAAAAAGAGTGGCGGAGAGTTTATTGCCAGTTCTTCTCTTCCGTTCTACGCCCTTGATTTGAGAACTGGCAGTAAATGTAAATTCACAATTTTTAAATTTTTTGACGTTCATAAGTGTACATTGTTACCTACATGAATAAATAAATTTTGTTTTGTTTTGTTTTTGTTTTATTAATAGACAAAGATACATTAAAAAAAAACTAAAGTAAACTGAAATTTAACATTTGAAACAACAAATAATACTTAGAATTTAAAATTACTACATAAACAAAATCAGAGTCTTCCCGCTTCTTCAAGTACTTCTAGACATCATTTTTGAGGCGGAAAGATCAATGTCCTAATAATGGTTGTCATAGTTCGAAAAATAGGCGAATTATGCAGGTAATTCGAGTTTGGACGTGCATCCAGGTTTTTATATGTAACCTGACGTATGGCGCCATTTATAAAGCACAGACTATCTTAAGAGATAATATCTGTAAAAACAAAGACAAAAAATGATCTCCATAGGACCTTAAGAATTTTAAATACCCTAAAGTCATATCAAATATGCATCAAAAAACATCTAATATCTTAAATTGTCTGCGGACAACGTATTTTCTATCCCCCTTAAAGTTAATGATCATCACTAAATTCATTTTTAGTTTTTATGATACAGCCTACGAAAATACTACAATCCTTAATTTTCATCCATCTAAGAACACTATGGTTTATATATACAGTTTTTTTTTAATATAAAAAGTTTTCATTTTGCAAAACCGAACATTCTCTGCGGTCTGCATATCGGCTGCATCTCAAAATGTTCCATGTTGGTATGTACTAAAAAGGCTGGCTAGGCATTAAGGAGAAACGAAGTTCGATTCCTATAAACTTGGATAAAATTTCAGTTAGATCTAAAATAAACCAAATATAATAAAACTCTTGAATTTTATGTTTGATATATTTTAGCTCTAATTTTTTTTTAATTGGATTCAATTATTTACCTACTAATAAAAATTATAGTATCCGGCAAATAGCTTGAACATTAATCGTTAATTTATTTTGATTAATTTTTAATTAATTACATTAATCGCGCGATCACACCTTCCCACCTTAAAATCGCTTCAGAAATTTTTTTTCAAAACGTTTGCCGGCTACTATACATATATAAGGGGGGTTAAGATGGGGCATGGCCTAAAAAAGGCAGTAAAGAAATGACCGAATTTTAGCGGTCGTGTGCGCCATTCGTCGCACTTCACATGGCGTCAAGGCGCCCGTTCAGTGACAGTTCTACCGCCGTCAGTGGGCGGGGCTTTTGTCTCGCCAAGAAGACCGTATGCTGTCAGCGGTTCTTGGCTTCAGGTGAGTTTCCATACTTCGTATTATACGTCAATAAAAAAAAAATGTTTGGAAGCACATTTGGTGCTCTCAAATCGAGGGGGTAGAACAGATGAGATGAATTGGCAACTCTCAATACTATATTATTCTAGCCCGATTAATAAACGCTAAATTAACTATGACTATGGCAATACTAAGTATAAACATGCAAATTGTCATGACATTTGACACAATCAATTTAGGATTTCTTTCCGAGAAATCGTAAAGTAACTTAAAGACTTTTCTGATTTTTTTTTAATAATTTTAGAGTTATAACGCAAAATAACTAACATTTTAATTTTAAATAGAACTTATTATGAGACATTTACTAGTAGCCATTGATAGTAGATTTACTTTTTAATTGATAGTAGCCATTTTTTCAGATTCTTATACCAAAGGAACTAGCAGAGGAGATATCAAAAAAAGTAGCACCACTGGCAAATTTAGCGGAAATGGACTCTGAGACTGATGACGATGAAAACCATGACGCAACCACAGCACCTACCATTCCCCATACGATATCTTGGCCGAGTTATAAATTAAAAATCTCTGTGTTACCCGATACTGATTTTTTATAAATGTAAAATAAATTAAATATTTAATGACCGCCAATGTTTTTAATGCGCTAGATACAAGTCCGTTTGCCGTGTCAAAAAGTACATAAATATAAAGAATTGAAAGAAATATTTTAACATCAAACTTAATCAATCAACAAACAATAAAAAATATAAATGTGAAATTATTATTTTTACTCAAATCAAAATTTATATCGTCAGGTCTAAATTTACATAATACAGTTCCCTTATTAATGGTGTGTTGAGCAAGAAACTTCAACTTTCACAACAACTTCACTTTTTAATCTCTTTAATTAGTCTATGTGTGTAAGATGTATACATCCCGCCGCCCGCGTAATCCAAAGACAGTCACAACATTTTATTCAGTTGTTTATAGACAATTTCATTGTAATATTTTTTCTGTGGTTACACATAAACCATAGATTAAAGCAACCAGATATAATTTCTAAATTCAGTGTGAAAAATAACCTTACAATTTTTGATGTGAAACATCTATAGCCACACGTAAAACCACACGTAAAAATTTCTGGCGTGGCGACGCATGCCGTGGCGACGCATCGCCACGCTATATGATGGTATATACATACAGTTTATATGCAGTAGTAAATTTTTGTATTTAATGAAAATAAATGTTTATTCAATAAATAGACATCGTTGTCTGGAAAACAAAATCGTAATATTTTATTTTATAATTATGACATATTTAGTTCCTTGACAATCTGTTCTTTTCTGCATATTACTTCACAAAATAATTTCGATGTTTCACGTCTGCCAGGCGTCCCGTGACGGCTCAAATTTTTTTATTGCTATTTTAATATATTTTCTAAGAACTATCCGGTCCGGTAATGCAGTGATTCACTGTGATGTCTGTTTGAAGCGACGTTTAAATTTACAACTGTGTAGCTTACATCCCTTCGTAGTTTGCGTTTTATCGTTTCATTAATTAAAAGATAAGGCAATCGGAAGAACGGATGGATAGGCATCAAACGAATTGGTGGACAATAGTAGTCTGGATACTACATGCCTTATCACAATCTCATAAACAAACAAACATACATATTTAAAGAAAGTGTTAGAGTAACTTGTGTTTGGGCGTTGTCGTGTGTGTGAACTCCCAGATTTTTTAGTGCGCTGTAATACATGATTCAGGCAAGACTCCTGGAGTTTTCGACGAGTAGTGTCGACACTACAGGTGTACAGAACATACCAGAGAAGAGTACATTTGAGGAAGGTTCGGACTTCGGAGCGTGAGAGTTATATAAGGAGTCGTAGAATTTAAGTCTTAGTATGGAAAGATTAAAAGGCGAGGTATCGTAATAGCGAAAATGTTTGATAATTTCAGAATGAGACTCAGAAATGACGATTCCCGTATGTCTAGTAAAATTTTCACATACGGCTTGGCGATAAGTCTATAGCTTCTGAAACTTACCTTAAATCATAGACTTAGTATATACTGGCGTATAGACCAACAAAGCGAGCGAGGGAGAAGAAAATCCATTACGGAAATTTAGCAAGATAGAAAAGGATAGCGAATCCAATGAAACTGTGACTGGTTTTGAATGACAGGTCATCACAAGTCGGCACGCGGAGAAACAACCCCTTAGTATTTTGGACTTTTTGCGAACATCGTGGTTTATTTTCAGTAAATCTAATTGTATTCAACAATGGTTACATGTTCTGTGAGTGATTGTGGTGTTAATAATAGAAATAATCCTGAAAATTGCACATTTCACAGGTAAATACCCAAATCGCGCGTCATCACTGGCATGACGCGTTTATTTTTGGTTAAAATTTGTCTTTTATCCTATATAAAATATAAAATAATGCCAATGCTTTTGTTTACTTTCATATTTTGTATATGTGGAAGTCCATTTGTTGATAATTTACATGATTTTAATGGATAAATATTTCATCAATTAATTTTACATGTACGCTAGGGATTGACTCAAATTAATCGATAGAATTATCGATATTTTATCTTGAATGTTACTTATGAAAATAAATGCTTGCTTACGTTTACCGTCTCGTATCTGAACCATTTTGCCCAATTTTGTATTATTTGTCCAACAGATTCCCTCTAGATACTATACTAAGAGGAAAATGGTTGAGATTAATTGGGCGCGTTGGTTGGAATCCAAAGAAGAACTCTACCATTTGCAGCAAACATTTCCCGGACGAATATAAAAGAAAAAGACGAATAAATACAGTTTTAGTTAAAGGAACCATTCCAACTTTATTTGTACCAGTAAGCATATTGCTATTTTACGAATATCAATAACACCTATAAAAACATTGATATACGCTAGAATTGGTGAAATTTTAGGGCCTATTGCGCCAAACGCGTTGCCGGTTTGTTGGCGTTGATCGCCTGGTTCATTTTAAAATAATTGTAAAAAATACCAGATTTTCATCCAATACCTTTTTATTCTAATTTTATGAAGTTTATTTTTTTATTAAATAATGATGTATTTTTTTCTTCACATTTTCAGGGACATAATTATAAAAGAGAGAATCCCGTCATCATATATCAATCGGGACATAGCTCTACCTTCATATCACAAGCTCCAGAAAAAAGTGTTCAGCTCACACCGAGAACAAAAAAGCTTATTAGCAAAAACGACAAACTGAAACAAAAGCTACAAGAAAAACAAAAAAAAAATACGTAGATTAGCAGCAAAAAATAAAAGACAGGCTCTAAAAATAGTCACCCTGAAAGACGTTCTACATGAAATTCATTCAAGACCGGGATTGAAAGATCACTACAGTGATGTTACTATGGCATGCAGTAATGAATTAATACAGAATTTAATTAACCGGGTTAATGACAAAAAATGTGGTAAAGTGCAGTCTTCGTGTAACTGTAAGGAACCAGTTTAATAAAATTGTTCTGTTTAAAGGTCAATAAATTAATAAGCAATGAAAAAAGTTGTTTTTTTATTAATGCATTTTTTTACATAATGTCATAATTATAATCTGGACAAAAACAGTCTATGGAACAACTTTCTCCAAGGGTCGAACATCTAACTTCAATAAGTTATCGATAGTCCTCCAAAGTAAAAGGTACATCACTAGCTAATGCACACACTGACAAATCAAAATTGGTCACGCTTTATCGAGCTGCCAGTTCGTCTATACGCCAGTATATACTAAGTCTATGCCTTAAATTACGCGTATTTTGAAAATTGTTTTTGGTATTATTCTTACTATCCTAATCTGTATTCTGTAGTCATGCTACGATACTTTACAGTTTACGTTTACATGCTCTGTGGCAGCGCTGTTGTCTCATGTCTATTGTCTGCCAAATATAAATACTAAAATATAATAAGACTTTAGACTACAGGATTAAATATTAAATATGTTAAATTAAAATCCTATGCACTTTAGTCTTTACAGTTCACACTCAACAGTATTACTCTTAAAATTGTCATAGATATAATAGCGGAAAATTATCTGAAAAACAGAAATGGAAAAATCTAAAAAAAGAGCTCCCAATTTCAATGATCAGGAAAGAAAATTCCTTTTAGCACTCGTAAAGAAGTATGTATTACTATATTTTGATTAATTTAGAAGCTTATTCGTGGAACCGCTTGTACTATAGTTGACGATATCTGCGTTTTTAGCTCATATTTTGAGAGAATTTACAATCCTAGAATTCTAATAAGCTTTTGTTTGCTAGGCAATATATACGCCTACAGTAGACCCCCCAGAAAATAAAAAACCTGACAACAGCAGGGTATAGCTGTATGTACAATGTATAATTTCTAATATAAAATTAGCTTCACAGAGCATACAAAAATAAATGACATATAATTAAAAATTATTGATTGTTTTAATAGGAGTTGAAACTGACAAACATTTTTTACCTGGAAATTGGGAATGTTTATATAATATACCTTAAATGAGAATGAGGAGGACACTAATTTTGAATTTTTGTTCCTAATAGGAATCGGAAACAAAAATTCAAAATATTGTTATAATATTGTAGATATAAACATGTTATTGAAGCCAAAGGTTCTTCATCTCATGACATTCACAAAAAGAATGTTGTATGGGCAGATATATGCAGAGAATATAATGCCTTGTGTACCACAGGACCTCGAAGTACTGCCATGCTTAAACATTTCTACTTTAATATTAAGCACCGATCTAGAGTGGATGTATCATTAAGAAATGTGAGTAAACATTATTCATAAAATAAAATTCAGTTCAATAGTGCTATTGAACTATTTTTTATATTGATACTGCAGTATTAATATTATTATATTAGACAAAAATAAATTGCTATTCCAATTATAATAGTACAATTATACCGACATATTTTTTATGTATAAGTTAGTTAGAATTCAGAATTTCTTTTTGTCATTCCAATCTGTTAAGAGTAAATTGTTCTAGCAATTACCAAATTCTAATATTTACACCACAAGTCCTGATGATTAATAATTACTTTGCCATCTAAAAGTGAATTTATTTCTGAGCCTTTCTATTAAAGATTGTTATGCTGGTTAAATCCTTACTGTTTCATAAATGAAAATCTATCATTTATTTTTCATTGACTTTATTTTAAAGAACTAGAATATATTATAAACTTGTTTTTTACATTTTATTATATTTAATTCAAATAATTTTCTGTTAAACTAGATAAATATAGTGGAAGTCATAGATTGATTGATGGAAACAAACTAATTATAATTAGGCAGATAATTTAAGAGCCTACTTAATTTTAAATAGATATATAATAAATTCACCTAGTTTGGGAATTATATGAAATAATATTTCAGGAACTAAATGACGCTTCACTTGGAAGTATTAGTAGCAATGATGCTTCAAAAGATGGCTGTGATGGAAATGTATGTATAACTAGTTATTATTAAGCGAACTTGTTATATGTTTATATCTGTCCAATTAAACAGTTTAAATTAAAACTATTTTAGACAGATCAAATAGCAAATGTGTTGAAAAATCTAAAGCATGCAAGAATGGCCCAGTATGGTTTGGTTTTGGAAAACCAAACACAGGATTCTGAAATAGGAATGGGTAATTCTCATTTTGCTAATATATTTTTTAAATGTTAATTTATTTGACTAGATCACAGTAATGGAGTAAAAATATCCATTACATATTTTGACACAATCAAATATTAAAAAGAAAATTGAAAATATTGTTTTAAAATGTGTGTGTTAAGTTATAATTTTTCTTTTTTTTTTTTTTTTTTTTAATATGGCTTTAATTTGTGCCAACTGGGCACAAGGTACTTCGCCAGTGTCGTGTAGATGGAGAAGGCACGAAGGAGATTGATCGGTAAAAATAATTAAAACCTAAAAAAAATAGTTGGAATTTGATTGCATAATTTTTCTTATGTGTGTATTCATTTTGTCTTATTTATTTATTGAAGTTTGACACATCATACATAATACTATATCTATGGTATAAGTTACAAACTCTTTTATCTAAAATACATATACCGGCAAACTTCATAAGCATTAACGCCTTTAGTACACCTACGCAATCGCATGCGGCAGCGAAACGACGAATAAACTGTAAGTTGTATGGCAACGTTTCGCATGTGTTTTGTCTCGCTCTAATATATAGCTAGATGAAATAGTTGCGTCCTTGTCGGTATTGTTCCGCAAGTAACTGCGAAATGGCTGTTACACAGAGGCAGCCGTTTCGCTAGAGGAGTTTCGCATCGCAAGGCGTCACCACGCGTTCTGTCGGCGAGGACAGAATTTCGCACAATGGAAGCCGAAAATATTGAATTTGATTCGAAATTATCCCGAATTATATTTAGTTGGGCATGTTGATTAATGCCCAACTAAATATAATTTAGTAGACGACTGGGACGACTCAGATGACATTCTGAAACGACTTCTGCACCTACAGCCCACGAAAGCTACAATGACATTTCCTTGCGAAAAAACTGCAGTGTACCAATCGCAATCATTTCGCAAAGACTCGCAGCCGCATACGAACGCGTAGGTGTACTAAAGGCGTAAACAAGAGTGTGGGGAAAAGTTTGCGCATCCTATCGCCAGGGATACAAACGTCAACTGATTTACCAATCACGCGATCAAAACGTCACTCTCCCCAAGTGATACTTTAAAATCGCTTCTGGGAGGACATTTATTCTATGTTTGATGGTATCTGTACATGAAAATTTTTGTAACATAGATTTGCTATTAAATTTTTGCTTAGCAGAAAAAACCCAGCAAAATAGCAGATGATGAGTTAGGCACTTAATGCTTTCATTAAAGCCCATCAGCCCACTACCGAATATATCCAGCTCCGGATAAGTATTGTGTTTTTTTTCGTTAATTTTAAGGCGCCTGAACTTTTAGTTTGGTTTTTGCACACGAAATTTGGATTTCTTATACCTGGTGATGTAATGGTAATATTAAGGTATATACATTAAACTTACTATTACAGATTCTATGGAAATAAAATCCAGGGGTAACAGTAGATCATCAGATTTTTCTGGTAAGTAATATTAATATGAAACCATATTTGGGCTAAGCCTTGTAAAGATGAAAGAATTTTTTAAATTTGTGCAGTTGTGAGCCTATTAATTACAAACATTCAGGTGTGATCAAGTATTAAGGAAAAAATTCTTGCCGATTTTTTACCTACCCTCAAATGACAATAATTTTAAAAAAGCATTTTTTTCCTGGCTTTACCGAAAGCTTACCCATCACCTGATACTGGCTTCACCATGATGATATCTGTATAACAGGTGACTCGGAGAATGATGACCCGGAGTTGGAGGTAGACAGTGAATTGTGGGCGTACTACGAGAAGGAGTCTGATATGTGGGTGAAATGTTCCATGTGTGGTCAGCGGCTTAAACAAGACGTCGATACGTTATATAAACATCTTAAAGAGGTGCACTCCATTGTTACTGGGGTGAGTTATCCATATTTTAATACATTTTTATATTCGTAATTTTAACAAATTGTGAATTTACTGGATGAGGGTAGGATAGGTTGGTAGAATGCGTTACGAAACATTGCTTCAAGCCGAAACGATTTTAAGTGTTTTTCTATAAAAAACTTAACTGAGCTCAATTTTTTGAAGTTATATTTGCGCGTTAGGGAAAAATGATGAGAGTAAATTTTCTCGATGCGCGCGGACACTGATACAAAAAAACGATACCCTGAAGCAAGCTACAGTCAACATTTTAGTTTTTAAAGTTATACTTACTTTAGTTATATTTTTACGATGAGCCCGCACACCGTCACAAAAAACCGACACTCTGAAGTTAACTATAGTAAACACTTTAGTTTTTGTAGTTAGGTTAGGTCCTTTAGCGCGTTAGAGAAAAATTATGAGAGTTAATTTTCACGATGTGCGTGCTCACCGTCACAAAAAACCAACACCTTGAAGTTATAGGCAACATTTAAGTTTCTGAAGTTATACTTCTTCGCGTTAGGGAAAAATGATGAGATTTGGTGTGTCTTGTCTAATATCGATTTTATTACATAGGTATTTCTTATGTATTGAATACGTGTTTTTTTTTAGAACAGGGGGCAAACGGGCAGGAGGCTCACCTGATATTAAGTAATACCGCCGCCCACGGACACTCAATGCCAGAGGGCTTGCGAGTGCATTGCCGGCCTTTTAAGAATTTGTACGCTCTTTTCTTGAAGGACCCTAAGAGTCCCCGCAGACTACAGACTTACTTTCGGCCGATAGTTTAGTCGAGTTGGCCTGTTCGTGCGCACACTGTACCAACAAAACAGTTGGGTTGGTCGCGAGTGCGCAGACTAGCCAACAAATGGTTTGGCCGATTGATTAATTTACTAGAGTTGGTGAAGAGATCAGTCGAAAAAAATGGAGATGAATCGAAAGTATCGGGTACATCCCATCTACAATAACAGATTATTGCAAGGGAAGTTTTACACAATTCATTCTAAATGACTAGACTTCCCGGAAAAGTTTTTCTACTTTTATCGAAAGAGCATAACCAGCTTCAATGAACTCGTTAAATTAATTGGACCTTCAATATCAAAGCAGTCGAGTGGGCCAAGTATGCAAGAGCGCCATACTGATCAAGTGGTCGGCCGATTATTCGCCGATGGTTTAGTTTGAAGGCAGTCGTGAAGCCCATCAAACTTTTTTATCGGCCGATACTGAATCACTGTAATGTGCGCATCTGCATACATGTTCATACTGATTAAGAAGCCGACCAAACTATCGGCCGATAAAAAGTTTGTAGTCTGCGGGGACTCTAAGTCTGATTGGTTCGGAAATACTTCCGTGGGAAGCTGGTTCCACAAAGTGGTGTTCATTACACTTACATTCTCGTGAGAACAACATGCAAAATAAATACATAGTAGAAATAACTAATATCATCGCATACACGAATTCAAGTACGACCAGTCACCACAAGTAGCACCCGTTCACGAGTATGACGCATGGCCAGCCATCGAACCCTCGCCATATTTTAGGGAAAGAGACAACCCGACGCATGGACGCCGGGCGTCGAGAGTCACCGATCGATTTATTTGAAAATTATTATCAAATATAAATTTTCATTTGTTTTTTCGTGTCTTAATTTCAGAACAAAGATGAAAACTATACCGAGGTGATCTATCTAGAAGACCCAATAGAGAGTCAAGAAGAGAGAGTTCTGAAGGAGGTTCAACCGAAGGGACTAAAAAGACATGTGAGACTACTATGGTTCTTTACTAAAGTTTTATACAGTGTGTATATATGTCGCAGTAAAGTAGCTAAATCAGAGAGTTAATTGAATCTCTAGACAGTTAATTAAATATATAAATAATAAAGCAGCGTCGAAAACGTTTCACTATCTGTCTGACCGAAAGCCAGCGTTTAATAATGTAAATAAAGATGGCGGTCACGACAACAGCTGATTACTTTTAAAATTTGTTTCAAATTGTGGTCTTTGGTGAAATTGTAAACATGTTGTCGGCTCGGCCATGATTTTTTCGGTGTGATCGTGAAGAACTGAGAGCTTGGAAATTTTGTGTATTGTTTATTGTAAATGGTTAGGTTAGGTTAGTCTAGTTGCCTAGAAAGGTTTAGGCAACTCGTCAAACGTTTCATTCAGTCACTTATCTGACGTAACTTTAGCGACTCGATTGAATAACGATCTTTTTTTAACTACTTTATTGAATTGAAACTTTAAACATTCTTTTACTAATAGAAAGCCACTTTATTTGTGAGTGTTAATATATGATGAAAAGATCTTTTTGGGTAGTCGGCTTTTCTAAGCCAGATGGGTGGAACAAAAACTTTGCGAACGCTGCCTTAACGATGAGAGATAGACATGTATAGAGCTAACTTACACTGTAACTCAATATGTAAAAATAACTATGTGCCCTCTGTCACTTTTTTTTCAACTACCCTCAATAAATGAAAATCTTGCAAACCAAACCAATTCGAATTAGGGTCCTTCAAGAAACGATCGTAGATCTAGAATAGAGAGTGTCCATAGGCGGTATCAGATAACATCAGGCGATTCTTCTTCATGTATGCGCCCTGTTCTATATGAAAAATGACGACAACGCACTCGCGAGCCGTTTGAAAGTGTCTATGGGCCATATCACTTAACAGCAAGCTTAGAAACGAATTATTATTCAATATATTTCAGAGAAACGAGGCTTCAGATGAGGCAGAAATCTGCGATTTTGGATTATACGTAACGAGTTTGTTAAGAGATCTACCGAGGAATGTGTGTGCGCAACTCCAATTAAATATAGTTGATTTAATAGTAAAAGCGAAACTAGAAGAAACTGGACCAGATATTAGTATGGAGGTAGATCGTGGAAAAGAACTGATGGAAAATGAGGTAAGTCCAGAATTTTAGGGACTAGAGAACCTAAACCAAAACGCTTCTCGAAGCGTCTATGACGTAGCATGCTTGTAAACAAATGTAACTTAAGGTGTCAATTGTCACTTTTAAATTATTTATTTATTAACACTTCGTTACATTACAATATAAAAGTTGAACATAATTAAATGAAAAGGAGGGCGACTGGCGGCCTTATCGCTTACGAGCGAAGTCTTCCAGGCAACGAAACTGAGTAACAGAAAAAAAATTACACATTTGATTCGATCAAGTGTGTGTACTTATGTACACGCGTTAGAAGTCATACTTCTTTGGCGTATCGGAAAATTATAACTTAAATGCAGTAGTGATTAAGGCAAGATAATAAAATAAATCAAAAAGATTTTATTAGTAAATACTATCACCGTCGTATATTAAATTGATTTAAAAACACCAAAATAATATTTATTTATTCACACTGTTTAATTGTACTGTTACGAAAGACGTGTTCTAAATATAAAAATATTTAGAATATACAACTTGAAGTTATCGATTTTGCATGCCACCTAGACCTAACTTCATTCTGTTAATTTTGTGTCACGATAAGCGCGCATCGTAAAATTTCACTCTCATTAATTTTTCATAACGCGCCTAAAGAAGTATAACTTCAAAAGTCTCCGATAATAGACGTAATTCAACTCCGTATTTGAAAAATTGTATAACGATTAGACAAATAAAATAAATATGTAAAAATGTAAATAAAATACATTTTATTTACATTCTAAGTCATCGTTGTTTCGAGAATTTGTGATCGTTTTGTGTCACGTGACTCACGTATGTTTTTCATTATTTTTATTGTGATTTTTAGATAAATTATTTACTTGTTATTTCACTCCCAACGCTTTTAAAACCCATTATACAGAATAGTCTATATATCTATAATATCTCTATAAATACGATTGTATTTTACTTGAGTATATTAAAAAAAAAAAAAGTTTGTGTCGAAATTACTATAGATGCACAATGTCTTATAGAATTAATTTCAAAAAACTATTTTTAACAGATATATGCCTACAAAATAAAATATGGTAATATAAAAATAAGTCGATCAAAGTTTATTTTTAATAGAATATTTTTTCTAAAAATTAACAGCGTACGAATGGCGCCTTGACTGGACTTTCACAGATTACGGTAATTGCGCGCATTCTAGCAGAAATAAAGTAATCAAAAACATTGTATAATGAATCTGCACGGTATGCAAGTAAATAAAAAAAACATGTGCAATTCACACGTGGTAGAAGTGAAACCTTCAACAACAAAAGTTTTTATAATTGATCATATACAAATTTAAAAATTTCACAATCTAAATGTATTAAGCTTTTCTTTAAAAACTAAAAGTATATTTTAATGATAAAATTTAATAATTCTTTAAGATTAAAGAAACGAACTCCTATCTCAGTTTCTCCCATGTTAAATCTTAAGAACTTATGTTTCTGTCTCTTTTTACTGTCGCTTTTTCCGTTGCATCCGGTTTGAAATTACAATGATTCTAAAGAAGTTCCTCTATCTATCTCATTTTCACCCACGTTAAATCGTATGAATTTATGTTCATGTCTCTTTTTACTGTCGCTTTTTCCGTTGCATCCGGTTTGAAATCACAATGATTCTAAAGAAGTTTCTCTATCTATCTCAATTTCTGCCACGTTAAATCGTATGAATTTATGTTCCTGTTTTTTTTTACTGTCACTTTTTCCCTTGCATCCGATTTGAAATCACGATTGTAAAGAAGTTTCACTTCCAAAATAATTAAAACCTCTTATATAGTCTGTCAAGTGAATTAACATTTGGTAGGAGACATTAAAAATAAAAACAACTAACTACATTTTTAGGGCGGAAATTATCAGTTCAACAAACACACTATTTCTTATGAGTATAAATCTAACATATAATTAAAATTAATCTAAAAATATAGGCGAGTCGTGATCACTCTAACGCATATCTTAATTCTACTCTTTTTTTTCTAGAACCAACAAAACACCAAAACAACCAACCAACTAGAACACTCAGAAATATCAACGGAAAGCCAAAAAGAAATGGATACAAAAATTAACAAAACTCCAAAAATACGGACGAAGCTAAAACATGACGCAGCAAACGAGAATATAATTGAAAATTTTGGAAACTATGTCGTAGCCCTGTTAAAAACTTTCCCGCGAAAAGATGCCAATACGAAACTTCAAAAGGATATTGTTGATCTCATAATGACAGCACGGCTACAGACTATGAAAAATAGATTAACAGATAACACCATAGATAAATTAGGCGTCCGACGGGATTTATTTGTAGAAATAAAAGCGTAGCGTTCTATTTTCAAATTGTTTTATTTAATGCTTATTCGAATATTATATTGTATAAAACTTCAGAAAGGCATGGTCCCGGTAAAATTTCCACATATTATGTAATATTAACCCTTACAAAAATCAATGATAATAACAATTACAAACCTTTATTCTTCCACATCCTATTTACGTAAATAAAATGAAATAGATATAAATACAATTTTAACTAATATGCGGACCCTGTCATCTGTTTACCGCGCTATGTGGCCTGCCATTTAAGTTTTAGGGGCTCAGCGTTATTGACGGTTTATCTGCGAATATTTACGTTTGTCGCGTAATGGAATTCCGAGACTACTCCTTTCTGTTGCACGCTGGCACGAACGTGTTTTTGAAGATCCAAGTTTGTACTCCACATGTAAGGCATGGCAGCAAGCAGGAATCCACTACCTTTTTCTTTAGCTTAAGTGGGAGCTTACTTTTGAGGATTTCTTTTAAGCTCCAAAACTTCTTCCACAAAATCACATAAAAACAGCAAATAGATAATCTTAATGAAATGTAAGAAACCAATTCTTAAAAGGCCGGCAACGCACTCGCGAGCCCTCTGGCATTGAGAGTGTCCATGGGCGGCGGTATCACTTAACATCAGGTGAGCCTCCTGCCCGTTTGCCCCCGGTTCTATTTAAAAAAAAAATTGTCAACTAGTTACGTAGTTAAATTAAGTTAGTGTATGAAAACATAGTTCGCCCTTGAGCATTTAAAGGTTATCTAATGGGAAAATATATTTCTTATAGAAAAAATATCTTAGATCCTCTCGCCATCCATTTGCTAATTTTTGCATTTACAGTAAGTCGTCAATATATTGTGTACTTTAAGCTGATATTTAGCGTCGGTAATAAGTAATGGCATAATTAGATGCTTAATAATTTAAAATTTAATTTTAAATAATTTTATTGCTAAAATGCTTCATACACCGGTAATATCACACCCAATCATTACACTTGTAAGTAAAACGAAACCGTATCTTGTATGAACCACGATGAAAAAGAGCTATAGGATAGAGTGAGACAGAAAATTACATAGAGTTGTCATAACATCACCTAGTTCTCATCCGCGTTCCGAACAAAAACGATCGCCTCCGCATTACCTATTACTCGAAAACCCTAAATATGGCAACTAGGCGTAAGTACAGCCCACTTTGGACCCATTTTGAAGATACAGGAAACAAAAGGGCAAAATGTAATTACTGTTCTCGCGAAATAGCAGTGTCTAAGAGTTCTATAGGAAGCCTGGGGCGTCATCTGAAGACGGTTCATCCTACAGTTAATGTAAAAAATGTCATGGAAGACACGCAAGAAGGTAATCTTTTTGTATTGCTGTAAACTTTTGAAGGAACTAAAACTCGCCTATGTATAATTTTTAATTGCTCAATAGAAAGAACTCAATATATACGAGTACAACATATAATAATGTAACCTGACTATATTTCAATAGTAACATTACCCTAAAATATTTTTATCACGATAATCGCGCACTGTTTTGCGCATCTCTTAAATATTAAAATCAATATATTCCGCATTTCTGTAGCATACCGATTATCTGTGTGACCAACTGATTTAACAGTAGAAGCACGGTTATTACTGTCAATTTGACAGTGACATTTGTAAAACTCAACAGGTTACCCAGCCTCTCTTATTTTGATTTTTGCGGTGTTTATATTTATAGTTTGTTATCCTTAAAAGTATGCCGAACCAGTCTGATTCTGAAAATGATACTCCGAGTAAAAAATCTAAGAAATATTTACAAAAATATAAGCCTGAGTGGGAACGGGAACCCGATTTCCTAGGGTGGATAGGAAGATGTCAGAATCCATATGAAGCTAAGTGTAAAGTGTGCAATAAAGTAATTAATATTGCGTCCGGTAAAGAATCTCTACGTCGACACGCAACAGCTGAAAAACATAAGAGAAATTTATCGAAAGGCTACAATGAGTTACATACGCTGGAAGGTTAGTGTCAAAAAGTCGTCTACCGCGATTTTACAGATTTTAAGTTTTTACATATATTTTGATACAACTTTACTGTAGTTATCGCCCACTCACTATTTTATTTTTTCTTACTAACCTAAATAAGTATGTCAATCACTATTTTCCGTTGCACGAGAATTTTCGATACTTGCCATTTAGGTGTTCATGAAGTCGTGTTATATTTGGACTACATTTCTATCCCAATACTAGAATTAATAGTAACAGAATAATCAGTGTCAAATCATTAGTCATTGCTTAAAGATTATAATATATTGGGGCTGTAATATCCACAATAAATAAAGAAAATATACTGTAAATAACAAATGCAACTAAACAATGCAGACAACAATTTTAATTGTATTATTATGTGTTAAATAAAGGAACAATAGGTTGTCAAATAAAATTGTTGAAAAAATCACAAGACTGATTGTATCATTTGCATACTTAAATTGCAGTGTCCAGTTTTCAGCCGGAACTTATTATGTTTGAGTTTTATTTAAAATTGAATTTTTTTGCACTAATGACATATTGCAATTATAAATACTTAATCCAAAAATATATAGAATATTCACAGATAAATAATTTAAATTTTATTGTAGAACAGAACAGAATACTTCAAAAGTTCAATTTTGATTGATCACCTAAAACGTTTAGATAGATTAATTTTAAAGTAAATTAAGAATTTTAACAGTAGTCGACCTACTTTGTACTACTACGAGTATGTATCTATGAGAGCTAACTAAAACAATGTCCATTTAATATTATGACACACACAAGTATTGGCCTAAAGGTCAAGATACCAGGCCATAGTTTAAAAAAAACACTCACAAGGACCTTTACTCCTTTAATACATAGACAATATTTTAATATCTATTCATAAACATACTAACCATCCTTATTACTCTTACCTCTTCTAGGGTGATAAAATATTATATGACATATGATGTTATTTAAGACAAAAGTAGTAATAATTAAAAAAAATCGATTTCAATGATGCCTCCACTCCTGCCATCACACAGTATCCAAATGTTAATGACACATTAAATTTAATTGCTAAAATAATTTCAGTTTATACATCATTATGTTAATAAGATTGCAGGTACTTAAATTATTATTATTTTTAAATTTTTACTTCTCTTATTAATTCTAATAACAGAAATTAATAATAACTCCATTTTTGAAATATATTCAAAAAAATTATAGCCTACTTACATTACTTACATTATTTAATACATCAAAATTATTAAAATTTTATCCACAATTAAGAGAGTTAAGTAGTGTTCTGTTAACATACAAAGTAAACCTTTATCAGTGATAAAATATAAGGTGAACCATATTACCAATATTTTTAAAGTCACTGCACAGGAGAGACGTATATCAGGGTTCACGGGATACCACACCTTATGTCATCATACAGTTTATCGTATTTCAAAAGAGCATCATCATTATTACGGTAATAATAATATAGGGTTTTACTGAATTTTGCTTTGTGACGTCACTGGAGCGAATGATATACCCGCCCTTGTGAGGCAAATGTATATTATTTAAAAGGGCCTGGTACTAGTGCTAGACAGGCTACTTCTAATTAATTTGCGATATTTGTTTTAAAATAAAGCGATTTAGAAATCCGTCGCACGAATTGGGGGTTGTACGTTTGGGGAGGCCTTTGTCCGACGGTGGACAAACCAAAATCTAACAAGCAAATGATTCCTAAATGTATTTTTTTTTCTGTATTCAAAATCAACGAAACTTATCATCTATTACAATTAAGTTTTGGAAATAAAGGTTATTACTAATACTAACATTTACCCGGCCCATCGTCCTCAAAGGTACATAAGCCGGTCGATTACCAAACAGAACTCGTAGACAGCTCAGGTTCTGTATCAAGCCCACGTCCACTATTTCCAGACGCCATCACAAGAAATGATCGCGAGAAATCAGTGGCTAGTATGTATGGCAAAGTCGTACGGAAAATCAATGCAATCAAAGTCCAAAATAGCCATTTCAACAAATTGCTAATAAAATAGCGCATATTAACGTAAAAAAAAAAAATAACGGACTCTCGGGGGAGGGGCAGACAAGACTATGTGAATATTGCGGATCTCTGATTCGGTTTTGTGTACTTTTTGAATATAAAATTTTGTAAATAAAGTAGTTAACACTTTACAATAAAGTAAGAATAAGCTAATACAGAAAATCAAAATAAAATAAACGCAAGCAGTAAACTTACGTGAAATGACAAATTCCCACACTGTTCTGGCAAAATCTACATTCGAAATGGCGGTTTGTTTGTTCGAAAAACTCAATAAATAAACGCTAAATCTAACAACACGACATAAGTTTATTTCCATGTTGATTATTCTATAACTTAAAATTAAAAAATGAGGAAATGACTACATAGTATAAAACAAAGTCGCTTTCTATGCTTAAATCTTTGAAACTACGCAACGAATTTTGATGCGGTTTTTTTAATAGATAGAGTGATTTAAGAGGAAGGTTTATATGTATAATTAAATAGTGGAGAAGTACTGTTATTTTTTGCGGTTTCTATTGTGATGTCGTAAATAATTACATTTTTCCGCTTACATTGCAAACGCAGGCTGAACCTTACGAGTTTTATCAAAATACTAAGTATTGTACACATTGAAAAGGTCTACAGAAAAGTCCATGATGGTATATGTCCATCTCTTATGGATAACCAACAATAACATTTGTTGTCATTTACTTTTTACGACAAATAATGGCTAATTTTCGAAGCGATTTTAACCAATACAGCATTCATCCTTAACCAATTAAATACCTTGAATACATCGTTCATTTAATATAGATCTATACAGCCCATTCCATCTTATTTAGCAGCGATCGAACGCGTATATTATCGGAGCTTTCCAGCGACGGAAATTACAATACATAATAAAAACCATTTCATTTCATCAGCATTGCACCCGTGCGAAGCTGGGGCGGGTCACTAGTATTAGATAAATAAAAAAAAAATTTTTTGCTTTCATCGATTTTTTATGCAGACTGTCACATCTCTAATAAGTAGGGATCGCCCGGATGCCTACAGATTCAAATTTAATGACGTGTAATAAGTGATACCTGTAGGTATCTTATGTTCCATAATAAACATATTTAATTTTTCCTTTTTTTTATATGATCTATGCCTTGCCGACACAATTTCGTGGAGACTCGAATTAAGGAAAACCGCGTCATAATTTGCTATGTCACGGTGAGCCATAATCTAAAAATTTATTGCTACACTAATTTTATAAGAAATTGATATTTTGCCCAAAAAATGTTACGTTGTCCATTTAGTATATCTATCATAATTTTAAATAATATTATGGAGAGTTTATTTCACCTAAAATTGTGACACATGTCCTAACCATATTTTCCAACAATTAGGCCTAAAACCTGACTACACGTGTGTTCACACGACACACATTCACATAAGTAACAGAATATAATCAAAGTTACTTAATAATGAATTTGTTTAATTACATTAAAAGAAAATTAGTAAATGTACTTTTGCAATATTTTTGTTTAATTTTCGCAACTTTCTACGGTTTCTTATTGTGTAAAACCTCAGGAAACACGTGAACGAGGATTGCTCAAAACTTTTTAAACAATCTTTAGTTCTAAGATTTTTTTGGTAAAAACTTTTCGGTATGTTTCCAGAATATTCTACGATTGCATATTTTCATAACCTAACCAAATGTAAACTGTTGCCCAAGAATTGATAGTCAAGAAAACGTGTATATACTATATGCCATCAAGCGCGGTGCGGCAACGTCGCACACTTTGTGATAAACAACATGACCTACATGACCTCGACGTCCCGCATGTTTATTGTTTGAAAATGTTTTTCAATCCATCACTTTTTTATAGTTTTCAATGCAAGTGTCACTCGAAAATACCCAGACCAGTTGAATGTATAAAATTTAATCTCAGAATCGAATTAGAAATAAAAATGTGTTTATTACACATTATTTTAAAGCAACACATGGGTGAACGTGTTTTAAACACGTTTTGCTGAATCGTAACGGTCTCACAATAGCAATCGATTTCTGTCCCGTTTGCTTATTTTCAAAGTTAACCAAGAGCGAAAGAGACAAAACATAAATGTGTCGTCAAGTACGGTTTTATTTAATTATCCAGTAGCCGCAGTTAATTAATACGCAGTTATTTTTAACCTTTTTTCCTGTTAAAAGTCAACCTAACTTAAAACTATAGATTACTAAATTGCATACACTAGAGACCGATGTCATAGAAATAGATATTCTGTGAAAATCTGATATAACGACATCGAAGGGATTACTGATATTCGGTCGTAAAAACCATAGTCATAGTCGTAACATCTGATGACGTTATGAAGTACCTAATACAGTAGAATTCAGCCGGGATCTTAGATTTTGGTCAATATAACCGGTATGTTGTTCTAAGCGATGTCGTCGTTTTGACATATCGATAATAATAGTAATTTATTACCTATCGTATACATGTCCGCTAACAAATGTGCAATATTAAACACTACAGAATGCTGAACTTAAGATACTTCTCAATTCCATTCACATAAATGAAACCCTTTTTTAAATTCACAAAAATTATTTTAACTTCAAAATGTAAATGTACTGAGCAGTGAAAGTTATTTTACCTACTTAAGATATCCCTTTAAACATTTTTAAACTGGCAAACATTTATATTATTAACAGCGGCACACAGAGTCGTTCATTAAAACTTACAGGTACTCGGGTTAATAAACATTTATAGCACAATGCAGAGGTCATATTCAAACACTGGCTGTGCCTATCTCATAAGAAAATATCGTATATTATCAAGGAAACGGTATATATGAGGTACCACGGCGCTATAACTATCAGTCATGGCCATAGACAACTAGTTTTGTTGTCTATTAGAAATGTCCTTTAGAAGTAACGCTCATTTTTAATAGAGCCTCGGCGTAGCTCAATCGATTTTCTATTTATAGGATACATTTAACGGGCAAATTGTGTTGTCTCTCTCGCACAACCAAGAACATTTTGCTCGTTGTATAGACTCATTTCACTCTTCATGTGTATCCAATATTCTCCCTTATAAAAGCTAAACTAGTGTCTCTTTCTATCAAATTGTGTTTAGGCTGTGATGAAAAGAGACGACGCTAGTCAAGGCCTTTGGACGGTTTCTGTTTTTATTAAGAGAAATTAGATGGTAACTGAGTTCCAAGGTTGCAGTCTTGTTTCGGAATCTCACCGTCAGTTTCGGTCATGATATAATTTTATTTTCAAAATATTTAAACAACTGAAATGTATATAATAATATATGATCGCAATGCTGAAACATTGTCAAGGTCTTTTTCATTCGTATATAACAAGCATCGGTGGTTCAGTGGTAGAATGCTCGCCTGCCACGCGGGCGGCCCGGGTTCGATTCCCGGCCGATGCATACCCTTTTTTATTTTTATTCGTAGTTGAATATAACGATATTCTATTATTACCGTATAAAAGAGATATAAACAATTTTTAATAAAAACAATAAATATTCAATTAATCTTAAAAGAGTTATCTGTTATTGTTTTGTATACTTTAATGAAACATCGAAAAATCATGGTGTCTCATTCCAACGCATGCATTTAGTCCCAAAATAAAAACTAAATCTAAATTGCACTATTTTAACAAAAGCCCTTTTGCGTCTCTTTCTGAGAACAGATATGGATCTGTTAACGCGATGTGATAAGAGGAGACAGATGTACTTTAATTAATACGCTGCAATTAATATTTTTTATGAATGAATTCTTTTAAAGGGTTTAATAATTTAGGTCTCGTTTTAACAAATAACTACATTTAAGGACTCATTTTCTTCGAATATGCTGAGTCGTTTGATACCTAAAAAAATGTATAAACAATATATATATTATGTATTTTTAAATTTAATTTAATATGAGAAAGCTGTATCTTTTTTTCCAACTCACACATAATTAAATTAAATTTTTAATAATGATTTTTGTTATATAATAGAATAAATTATTATTATGTGAGAACAAAATACAAGAGAACAAAATATTTCGCCGTAATTTTGGGTAATTTGTCGAATTTATGAGATCTAATAATTTGTGAATTTTTCTAATTATTCAGATATTATATTGCAATGTCGTTGTAACAGATCTTTTATAACTGACCCCAAAAAGGAGGTTATCAGTTTGTCCTTGTTATACTGAGATAATATTTTAGACTAATTTAGATGTGTGTATCAAATTGGTGTAAGTTTGTCCAGAAATTTATCTAATGTAATATTAATATATCTAACACACTTCTTGCAGAACGATTTTCATTAAAAAAGCTTCATCGGTTTTTGATATATCCACGCATTTGTAGACATATTAAAATTACTGCTTTGCGATCACAGCTACCTCTGACTCTGACGATTCCACCACACTGGACCCTGATAGTGAGCTGTGGGGTTTCTACGACAAGGAGCCGCGGAATCGAGCGAAATGCTCCATGTGTGGGGTTGTCATAAACAGACATCCAGATACCCTATACCAACATTTAAAGGAGGAACATTCGAAAGTATCAAAGGTATTTTTTTATATAGAACAGGGGGCAAACGGGCAGGAGGCTCGTCTAATGTTAAGTACCGCTCATATACACACAATGCCAGAGTGCTCGCGAATGCGTAGCCGGCCTTTTATTAAAAAATAAAAACAGGGCAAACGGGAAGGTTACTCATCTAATGTTAAGTGCTGCTCACGGACACTGAATACCAGAGTGCTCGCGAGTGCGTTGCCGGCCTTTTTTAAAGATGAGGGACAAACCTGCCGGAGGCTCATCTAATGTTAAGTGCCGCTCATGGATACTAATTGCCAGAGTTCTCGCGAGTGCGTTGCCGGCCTTTTATGTACAGAACAGGGGCCAAACGGGCAGGAAGCTGATCTTCTGTTAAGTGCCGCTCATGGACACTCAATGCCAGAGAGCTCGCGGTCGCCGACCCCATTTTATATAGTACCTACTGATATGTCCTTGGGAATAATTGTGAAGAATATTCGAGAACTTTCGTTCGCTCAATCCATATTTGTGCTGCAGTATCAGGCTATTTGGGGTTCATTATCGTTTAGTAAATTTGTTTTAAATTACTTATTAGTTTTAAGTTATAGATTGTAATGTTAAATTGTGTCTGTGCAGAGACAATTTATAAAAACAATATGTTTTCATAGACTACAGATTTTTGAAGTTATACTTCTTTTGGTGCGATGGAGAAAAATGATGATAGTGGATTTTTACGATGCGCACCTAAATTCGACATCGTAAAGTTAGGTCTAGGTGGCATGGAAATCGATAACTATGTTCAAGTTGTATATTCTAGTATTTTATATTTAAAACACGTGTTTCGTAACAGTACAATTAAACAGTGTGTATAAATAAATATTAATGGTGTTTATAAAACAATTTCATATACGACGGTGATAGTATTTACTAATCATTTATTTATTTAAATAAAATATTTTTGATTAATTTTAATATTTATCGTTAATCACTACTGCATTTTAGTTATTTTTTTTCAATACGCCAAATACACACACTCTTTTTTTAATTCACAGACGTTAGAATTCAACGATCGAGATGAGAATTATACAGAAATAATTTACTTAGAAAACCCTCCTCACGAAAAAGAGAGACCGGTGAAACGAAAGCGGAGAGAGAAAAAAGACCAACACGACGATTTGGAAGATTTCGGGAAATATGTTGTTGGTCTGTTGAAGGGAATACCGGAAGAACAATGCACGGAACTGCAAATGTCAATTGTCAATTTGATTATGACGGCTAAGAAGGGTGTGACGGACGATGATGTATTGGAGAGAGAAGAAAGTATTGTACAGGTTGGTATTTTTAATTCTTTTATGCCTGATGAAACCACACAGTTTTAGCTGATGCAGCGACACCTTATTTTTTACTACAATCACTTTGATGAAGTATATATATGTTACGACATATATATATAAACTACTTTACTACGGTAAAGTAGTTAAATTAGAGATTAATTGAATCTCTAAACAGTTAATTAAATATCGATATTCAATCAGTAACTACTAAACGAATACATTGCATCTTTTCTCGATCTCCCTTTCCCACTCAATTTCAATCGGTCTCAACCTCTCCCTTTTCTTCGTCAAAAACGCTGCAGATCTTCGTGACGTTCCGTAAAAAATTTACCCTCATGCGCCTAAAGATGCCACTTTAATAAAAAATCTTCGTTTACTGCACAAGACGTATGCGACAGAATTGCCATCTAAAGTTCTAATATGTAACTACTAAACGAAAACATCAACCAATAGCGTGTATTTTTTCTCGATCTCCCTTTCTCACTCTCTCTAAATCAGTCTCAATCGCTCTCTCTTTTCTTCGACAAAAACGCTGCACATCTCCGTGACGTTTCATCCATAAAACTGTTACCCTCATGCGCCTAAGTTTCACTTCAAAATGTTCTTTTAAAGGTACAAGAGCCCACGAAATCGGAAACGGACCCCATACCCCACGAACAGAAAGACACAAAGGACACACGCGAAAAACCAAGGAAAGGCAACGAATTTAGCACAACGGATAACGATGACCATATAACGAATTTCGGCAAATACCTCACCAGTCTGATGAAGCTATTAAACAAGGAGACCAGCGCTGAAGTCCAATTGAACATTGTCAATCTAATAATCGGTACCAAGTTGCAATGCCTGCGAAAAACTAAAAATAAATTTATGGAAATTCAAACAAAATTATTGCTTGCTGAATCGTAATAAATATCGTTTTATTTATCTCCTTAAATACCTGTTTGATTTTATTTTTGTTCTTAAACACATGCTAAAATGAAGACATATTTCAGTCTAGGCTCCGAATATGATTTTCTCCCATTCGCTGTCGAGACCCTTGGTCCGTGGGGTCCTAGCGCTATAAGACTTTTTAGGGAAATATCAAAAAGGTTAGTCGGTCACAGGAGACCGAAGAGCTGGCATCCACCTCGGGCAAAGAATTAGTCTAGCTATTCAAAGGTGGTGCCAGTATTTTCGGAACCTTGCCTAAAGAGACTCCTTTTAATAATATATTTTAGTTTATGATAATCTTCTACCGCATTTACCATGGAGAGTGTTCAGAGGAGTTGTTCGGATTAATACCTGCAGCTGAATTTCATCATCGGACGTCCAGGCAGAATACGAAAATCCACCCGTATCATCTCGACGTCGACCCACTAACCTATTTCCGAACCAACTCGACTTAGGGTCCTTCAAGAAAAGAGTGTGCCAATTCTTAAAAGGCCGGCAACGCACTCGCGAGCCCTCTGGCATTGAGAGTGTTCATGGGCGGCGGTATCACGTAACATCAGGTGAGCCTCCTGCCTGTTCGCCCACTGTTCTATAAAAAAAATGTATAGTAATTAATTCAGATACTTTGACATTTAAACACGTTTCAACTTCAATCTTCTTTTAGTGTATATGTGTGCCCCTTTGGCAAAGGCGTCCTCAAAATTCCGTCGCTGAGGGCCTCGCGGTAACAAAAGAGTTACTCTGGCTCCAAATTAAGATGTTCAGCGTCAATTCGTAAACAACTGAACGACTCAAATGAGCAATTAGCCCATGCACACTCATAGCAACAATTTTAGCAACGATTCATTAAAAAAAAATTATATAATGGCAAAGTTATAATACTTTATGCCAGTTTCAAGTAAAAGCTAGAGAAACTAAACGCGAGAATAAAATAAAGAAACACATCAAAAAACAAAGGGATAAGCTAATTAAAACATAATATTTACATAAATATTAAACAGTTGGAATATAATATGAAACCTAAGAAATAACATAATACATAAAAATATACCTAATAACTAACCTTAAAATTTAATTATTAAAAAATATTATTAAAAGTAGTCCCTTTAGGCAAGGTTCCGAAGATACTGGCAGCGTTCCCCCTTTGAATAGCCAGACTAATTCTTTAAACAGTTAATTAAATATCGATATTCAATCAGCAACTACTAAACGAATACATTGCATCTTTTCTCGATCTCCCTTTCCCACTCAATTTCAATCGGTCTCAACCTCTCCCTTATATTCGTCAAAAACGCTGCAGATCTTCGTGACGTTCCGTAAAAAAATTACCCTCATGCGCCTAAAGATGCCACTTAAATAAAAAATCTGCGTTTACTGCACAAGACGTATGCGACAGAATTGCCATCTAAAGTTCTAATATGTAACTACTAAACGAAAACATCAACCAATATCAATCGTGACCTGTGTAATTCTTGTATCTCCTCTTCTTTTTGTATATTATGTAATTCACTATTTGCTGTTCATGAATCTGTAAGATTAGCTTTTTAGTTTCATTTAGTTAATGTTAAATGTTAATATTATTATTGATTATGATAGAAGATAATTCATTATAATACAATAAAAAAAAATCATTAATATATGTTAAAAGCTAACAAATGCTACATTAGCTGTAGAATTAGGGGAGAGGTGGCATGAAAGGGACATTTTTGATTTTAAGGCCGTAGTCAGCGATTGGGAAAATATTTGGAACATGATGGAGTCAAATAGAATTTAATATTAAAGTATCGAAATGAAATGGAATAAGTTTCATTAATCAATTTCTCTTTGTTTATTTTTGCATTTTTTTAATGTGTCCCTTTCATAATTGGACTGTATTGAAAGGGGCTTGGTAATTTATGAAAGCAAACCTAATTTCAAGGAAATCAATGTACATAATGAATAACTTTAATAATATTTTTCTCAGATAAAATGAATTTAAGAAATTTAATAGATTTCATAAGACACTTATGATCAACAGTAATTAATAAGAAATAAAACACTTATATACATTTGAAAACAAATCAACAATTTCATATAGCTTATTAGAATAATATAAAAAAAATAATATAATTTATTTCAGACCAATTAATAAGTCCATAATACTTATAACTATGTTAGCAAAATTATTAAAAACATTTAAATATTGAATTCATAAGTTTCGTAAGTTTAGTAATTAATTCAGCACATTCGGGTTTATTAGCTATTACCATCAGGATATTGGCAGGACTAAAACTACATTAGAAAAATAATTATTTGTTTTTTTAAATAGAATGACAAGCTGTAATGTTTTACATACAGTTTTATAAATTTAAACTTAAAAAAAAAATATTGACATTTTTATTGACACCCTGAGCAAAAAAATTAAAAACGCCGCTATCGCTACAGGTTTCGTGTGCCCATTTCGTGAACTTCTTAATTTGCAGAAATACCAGTCAGAATCTTTATCTACATATTTTGACAACGACTCGCTGCTGCTACTACTACTGCTTTGATTTTTTGTGCAACCTTTGTCGGCCGTCAGGACATCCCATTCATAACCGTTCGGTACTGGCGTGTACTGTTTAACGATAATAAGAGAAAAAATACTTTTTAATTCCTGTCTAGTCTGTTTGTATTGCGTCTGACGAAGTCGGTCATTTAAATTGTCCCTTTCATGCCAGCTCTCCTCTACGAAATAAATGAGTTACAAATAGAGCTGTAGAAATCGTAGATCAAATAAAATGTCAATGCTTTTGGCTGTTTTCAACTGAATACCAGTGCGGAAACACTTGTAATGTTTCCTGATTATAAAATAATGTTCACAATTTAGATTTTTTATTGTGAAACCGGTCCACCAAGAAACGTATCGCAAACATTACGAGGAAATCCTATATGACGCAGTATGTTTCGACAAGCCATCGCGTAGAATTCTCAACATAAATATGAATTTATCTTTGTCCCTCTGTTTTCTGTACTTTTAGTTTATGAACATTAATTTTAAAAAAAATCATCGAATTTAGTGTCAAGAAAGTTTCTTTTTATTTATACAAATACTATATTCATATCTAAAAAGGTCGCAAGTTGTTATCTACCAATAGGCTAGGAATATATATACTTTAGTTAAAACTTAGTATAATTTTACATCTATTACATTTAAAATAATATCAAATCAAAATACGTTTATTCAGTTCCGTTTTAGCGCATGCTTGTGAATGTCAAAACTGCTTACAAAATTCGTAAATGCGCATGACGCCATCCGTTCGCAAAACTACCAGGAGGCATTATTATGAGAAGAACGGCAAGAATCTCAGCAAGTTTTTCTCGCCCTTTACTAGAAACTCTCATAAAGAGGTCTACAAAGTTACTTAAGTAAAATAAATCTATACTTTGAGTACCACTACATGCATAAACATTTATAATTTTGACCTCTTGCCCGATACAGTCCCGAAACAAATTGCTTAGACTATACCACGACTTATATTTCGATTCCACATTTGACATTAGCTTCTGTCATTTTGTAAAATAATGATACCACATATTATAATAGTGTAGTCTTGTTCACAAAAATTGATAAAAAATCGCGATTTATGTTTATGTAATCATAATATTGGTGTGCCAATTAAAGACTAAATTATTGATTTTCTTTTTAATAAATACATAATTATTCATAGTGATTATTTATGAATTAGTCATCGCTGCTTTATTTTATAAAAAGTTTATATTTTTGTTTTTTATTATAGTATAGTTTATAGTTTTTTGTGAACTTTGAGTGAATCTATTTGCATTGGTTTTTCATCAAAAGGGATCCTCAGCCAAGTACATCACAAAAAGACGTGGATGTTTTCTTGTGTCCAAGAAAAGCTTTCACTGTTACAGAAAAAGTAATGATCCTTAATAAAATCAAAAATTAAAATATTTAATTTCCTGATATACTTAGTTTCTATTAAACTAGTAGTTGTTTGGATATACTACTATAAACCAGAGGAATTGATCCGGAAATATTCCATTTCCGTATCGAATAATTTCGCAACGTCACTATTTAGTACTTTTCATAACGTTGCAACACTGAAATTGTCTAATCTGGAATCGAATTAAAAGTTTTAGTATAGGTAATTTAAAAAAAAAAAAAAAAAAAACCGTGCGTTCGTACACGTAACACGACAAAGAACAAGATAATGATCTACCAGTATATGTTCACTCTCTGTATTTGTATATCTATATCACACTGAACTGAACATATAATGACCTTGGCTCAGCAAGAGCCAATCACATCGGCCATTTCGCCCTGTTTTATAGAGCTGGGGGAGACCGGGTAATGCTTGCAGTATCGCTTAGCATCAGATAAGCTGTTTGTTATTAAAAAAACACATTGTTGACTGAGACAGACATAAGAGACTCTTAAATAAATGTTTTTACCATCGTTGAAGGTCGACCGTCATAATTGCTATTTACATATTTACGCAGTTTACGCGCGTGCAAAGATTTTTTCTATTTGTCTGATTAATGTCTCACATTGATCAGGAGTGAAGCAACGGTGGATCCAGTGGGTGGTCATGTCCACCCCCCCTGAGCTGGTTCCAGGACTTAGGTGGACCACTAATTGGACATAATGATTTTATTAAAATATTTTGACATAATCCAGATTTTATGTAACTCAATATCTTCAATATTTAACTAATTAAATATAATGACAAACGTGTAAGTTCTTGACTTGACCACGACTATGTGACCCCACCTGGCGCCAAAGCCGGATCAGCCCTTGGTGTGAAGTTGGCTACCTAGGACCTATCGAATTAATTTTTAACTTTTAATAAAACATCATTTTTGTTTGTGTACTTACATCATTTTATGATTTACTTTGAAATGTAATCAAATTTATGTTTTGAAATATTCTATAAATATAGTTTGAAATATTGAATATTTTTCTTTTATTCACCAATGAATACTATAATATAAGAATACTTAATCTTAATATATATAAATCTCGTGTCACAATGTTTGTCCTCAATGGACTCCTAAACCACTTAACCGATTATAATAAACTTCGCACACCATGTGCAGTTCGATCCAACTTGAGAGATAGGATAGTTTAAATCTCAAATAATAGTCGCAATTTTATTTTATTGCAAATTATTTGATACAATTCTAACAGATGGCGCTGTGTTAAAAGTACCAACGTTTCACATAAATTCTCCTACCGTTTCCCTTGAATAGTTTACTACCATGTAATAACAACAACCTTAGCCACAGCAACGCTTGGCCGAGTCTGCTAGTATTCTATAAATATAGTTTGAAATATTGAATATTTTTCTTTTATTCACCAATGAATACTATAATATAAGAATACTTAACTTAATAAGCCGCATAATTACACCATAATTTCCGAATAAGGAAACTCAAAAGGCTTACATTCGTTCTGTCACGTATCTCTTCAGGATATTGCGTAGAATTAATTACGTGTCGCCGTCGTCTCGGCAATTTGTAAATTAATTTACAATCGGAATATGAGAACACAGTGCAGTGCATTTGTAACACATAGGTAGTTCTTTATATATGCTACTAGCAGACTCAGCCAAGCGTTGCTGTAGCTAAGGTTTTTGTTATATTACATAGTAGTAAACAAATATTAGCAATTAAATAATATTGCGGGTATAAATTGAGATGTAAGCTATCCTATCCTTTAAGTTTGATCAAACTGCACACGGTGTGCAAATTTGATTGATATCGGTTCGTTAGTTTAGGAGTCCATCGCGACAGGAGATTTATATATATTATAGACTATTTAAATACAATTTTTAACACAGACTAATTAAATTGACCAAGAAACCAAAATTTAAATTATTAAACAACTATTTGTTTGTAGCATCTTAATTAAAAATTAAATAACTCTTTACATAGTAACTTATCATTTTAAAAAAAATCAAACAAATACACGCCATAGGTACCTTGCTCGTCCAGCAAATTTACTTATCTTGCCGATGCCGCGTACAAATTATTTGAAGAAGTCAACTGTCACAGTAAATTAGTTAAATCACAGAGAAATCTCTAGACAGTTAATTAAAGATCAATATTCGACCAAGTCGCTAGGATTTTGATTTAAATAAAGCAGCGTCGAAAACGTTTAACTATCTGTCTGACCGAAATCCAGCATGTTGATTAATAATGTAAAACAAGATGGCGGTCGAATTTTTGAATTGCTGAAATTGTAAACATATAGTCGACACCACCAAAATTATTCCATTTGTAAGCTTAGAAATTCCGTGTTTTGTTTTTTTGTAAATGGTTATCTTAGTCTTGTTGCCTAGGAACGTTTAGGGAACTCATTAAATGTTTCGTTCACTCACTTCTCTGACGGAACATCAGCGATTTCATTGAATATCGATCTGTAATTAACTGTCTAGAGATTGAATTAACTCTCTAATTTAACTACTTTACTGCGACATAACAATTACCGTCTAAAATTTGCGTTTAACAAATTCAAAAAGGCATTAATCTTTAATGCCTTTTTGAATTTGTTAAACATTGTTAAGCATGTGAGCATACTAGACTAGAATTGGGACGGCTGATGGCGACGTGTATCTCGCTCGCATATACATATTAAGTTTCTCATGTAATAAAAATATATTTTTGTAATGAGAAATAAAGTTGTTTCTCATTATACATATATTATACCTGCGAACTTTGTACCGGCTAAGTATAAGTTAAAATTATAATTTACACATAAGCTAAACTTAATTTATGATTTTATGAAAGTAATATAATGAAAAATATTAAAATACAAAAAAACAAAAATTTAAATTTTTGATACCAAACCGGTTTGCGTAAAACATAATTAATATTTCATAACGTAATATTATATTTTAATAATGTTTTGATTATGTAGTGATAAAATAATTGAATTGAATATGATACGACTCACATGTTTTATGTATGAACAATCAAGAACCCGAATTTGAGACCCTTATGATTTTTTTGCAGTTTGGGAGTTATATTTGTGTTTTTTAACTTGGTACCTGATTTAGCGATAGACAGATATGATGATTTGGCAATAGTTAACTTATGCGTCTTTGAAAATATTTAAGATAATATATAGTTTTTCTTTTCATTACTTAGCTTAAACAATAGCATATTTAAATATTTTTTTCAATTAAAGAAATTGCAAACAAAAACTTTTAAATCATTTTAAATATAGTAGAAGAATTATATTTTATTTCAAAGTTATTTTTTAAAAACTTCCGTATTTTACAAGCTTACCTTGGTACATATCATAGCTATCTCTTTTGTAACATAGCTAAATTATTTTTCCATATATCAAACCAGAAAATATATTTCGTAATAAATAAAAAACAACAAAAATATTTGCATCAATTTATTGAAATAACGAACATCACGATCAATAGAAGTATGAAGCCTTGTTGTTTTTTTTATTTTCTGTAGATTAAGGTTCTATAGATATAAATAAAATATAAATATATTTTTTTATATAACTTCTGGTTATGCACTTCTTGCACTTATCATGTTTATTTATTGTTTTCTTTTCTTACTAGGGTTGCCTGGAAGAGATCGCTTGTTAGCGATAAGGCCGCCCGTTGCATCCCTTGTAATTTTTATGTATTGTGTTATTTGTGTTTCTTTGCAACGAAGTGTATAAATAAATAAATAAAAGCTCGTGTTTAAGGTCGGGCGACCATGGGGAGGGGCCTTTTAATGGGTCCTCCGCGACCGATGCACCTGCATTTAGACCCATTAAGGTGCTCAATGGTGCATCTGGCAATGCACCATTAAGGTGCTTTCTTACCGTCCTCTTAGCGACTCTACACTACCATTGAAATATCATATTTCTTATGCAAGTTGACGTCAAAAAACTCTAGAAGATTCTCTCAAAAATCTTAAGAATTTTTCACCGTTTAGAAGATTGGCAAATTCAAAGAAATTGTTGATTTCTCAGCCTAGCCTAGTTATTCGGGGATTTTGCAGAGCCCACGAATGAAGAAAACTTATGGCAATATGGCGTACCGACCACACATACACTACGCAAACATATATCTAGCTACTCATTTATATCTTTATAATTGCTGGCGCAGTGGTGTATTTAATAAAAGTAAAAGCCTAGTGGCTTTAACGCACGATTCTCATGATCTTACATATTATCCACGGCTGTGCACAATTGACTTCATGTGTCAACAATCGGTCGAACGGTTAAGGAAAACATTGTGAGGAAATCGGCTTGCCTTAGATCCAAATATCAACGGCGTGTGTCAGGCACAAGAGGCACCTACTTTCCAATTAGATTGACAAATGTACATGTATACAGAATCTGAGCTTAAAATGGTTGTAGCGCCACTGAGTTACTTTTATTTTAAACAATCTAATTGTGGGTTCAAAACCGGCACTACGTTGAAAAGATTGCAAAAACTATACAAGTCGGCGATTTATATGAAAAAGAGCAATCTCATAAAATCCGTCTCTGCTGATATAACTGGTATAATAATTACCACCCTCCACAAAAAAACCTCCCCCAAGCCGACTGGTCCTCGAGGGGGAAAGCGACCACAACCCTCCAACATATAAAGACAACAACCACCAAAAATCAGTAATTTACATAGCATCCCTCAATGTACTCACCTTGAGAAAAGAAGAAAATCTTACGGAACTGACATATGCGTTAAAATCTATTAAATGGGACATAATTGGTTTGAGCGAAGTGAGAAGAATGGGCGAAAGTATTACTTGCCATCCAGACTATTTCATATATCAAATAGGGGAGACGCAAGGCCAATATGGGGTAGGATTTATTATTAAACAACACCTAAAACAATATGTGGAAGAATTCATAGGAATCTCAGAACGCATAGCGATTATGAACCTGAAACTGCCGGGATATAAAAAACCGTGGTCTATCGTACAAATATATTCACCCACAGAGCGATCAAATTTGGAAACGATAAACAACTTTTACCATAACTTAAACGAAGCCATTCAAGAACATACACATAAAAACCTTATAGTCATGGGTGACTTCAATGGTCAAATTGGAGCAAGACGCCCAGGAGAAAACGCAATACTAGGTCAATTTACATATAACAACAAGACTAGAAGCAGAAATGGGGAAAAAATCACAAACTTCGCGCTAGAAAACAAACTAACAATCTTAAATACTATGTTCAAGAAGAACCGAAAGACCATGTGGACCTGGATCTCGCCGGATGGTAAAACAAAAAATGAAATTGATTTTATTATGACCAACAGAAACAGCTACTTCTCAAACTTTACCGTCATTAAAAGATTTAACTTCGACACCAACCATAGGCTACTTAGAACCGAGCTTAAAATAAACCAACCGAAAAAAGCTAGACCTAGACAAAACTCAGGAAGCACAAAACTCAACGAACAGCAATTAGAGCAAATAATAACAGCCCTAAGAACTGAACTTAGAGACTTCAAAGAGAATACTAAGGAACTAGAAACCCAAGATAAATACAATTATATAGAGAATATTATCAAAACTCAAACAAAACTCATAGCAGATACTAAAATTGATGAAAAAGGAATGCTATCACAAGACACCATAAAACTCCTAGAAGAAAGAAAGCACCTTACTAATGAAAGAAGCACTCAAAATAGAAGACATAAATTAGCCAAAATCAGCAAAGACATCAAAGAAAGTATGAGGAAGGATAGAAAACAACGAAGGATGCGAACAATAGAAAATTACATACTGAAAACCGGTGGAACAAAAAAAGCACTTAAAGAGTTGACCATCACGAAGAACTGGATCGTAAAAATTAAAGACGACCGAGGAAAATTTGATCATCATAGAATTGACATACTAAAAACAGCTACTTCATACTACAAAAAACTGTATCGAAACAACACCACGCAAGCTGAATTCAATCTAGTAGAAACCTCGAACACCCCCAGTATTCTCCAAGCTGAAGTCAGCAAGGCTATCGATACCCAAAAGAATGAGAAAGCACCCGGGCCTGACGGCATAAGCAACGAAATCTTAAGATATAGCAAAGAGATCCTGCTACCTGTCCTCACAGATATGTTCAACGATATCATGAACACTGAAATCATACCTCAGCAATGGACCGAATCTCACATCATCCTAATGTATAAGAAAGGCGACAAATATGACATAGGAAATTATCGCCCTATAAGTCTTATGTCCAATGTATATAAGATTTTTGCTAAGATCATCTTAAAACGGATCGAAAGAACTCTAGACGAAAACCAACCTATTGAGCAAGCAGGATTCCGCAAAGACTTCTCAGTGATCGACCATATCCACGTAGTGCGTCAAATTCTGGAGAAATACAACGAATATCAACTCACATACTACATTGCATTTATTGATTATAGCAAAGCATTCGATTCTCTACAACATGGCAGAATATGGGAGGCGTTACAAGAACAAGGGATCGAGCACAAGTACATTCGACTAATAAAAAATATATATAGCTCCAGCAGAGCAAGAATCCAACTAGAAAAGAAAAGTACTCCTTTCAGAGTAGAAAAAGGCGTAAGACAGGGAGACCCTCTATCTCCGAAATTATTCTCCGCAGTACTAGAATCAATCTTCCGAAGACTTAATTGGGAACATCTGGGAATTAATATAGACGGCCAACTGCTATCGCACTTGAGATTTGCTGATGACATAGTGTTATTGGCAAAAACAGCAGAAAACCTAACCAGAATGATAAAAGAACTTGCGCAAGAAAGTGAGAGTGTAGGCTTGGCAATGAACCCGGAAAAAACTAGGGTGATGACAAACGGGCACAAACATACTATAGATTTAGGTAACTCCGAAATCAACTATACGGATGAATACGTATATCTAGGGCAGCTCATAACTCAAAAAGATTCTATGCAGAAGGAAGTGGACAGAAGAGTTACAAATGGCTGGAAGGCATACTGGAGTCTAAAAGAGGCTATGAAGGATAAAGAGCTCCATATAAACCTAAAAAGTAAACTTTTTAACACCTGCGTACTACCTGTCCTTACGTATGGGTGTCAGTCATGGTCCTTAAATCAGGCCACCTCAAACAAATTAGCAACTTGCCAGTATGCAATGGAAAGGAGCATGCTAAAAATTAAAAAGTCCGACAGAGTTAAAAAAATCGTCATTAGGAACAAAACAAAAACTACCGATGTAATAAGCAAAATCAAGAGACTCAAATGGCGATGGGCTGGTCACCTGGTAAGAGGACACGACAAATGGAGCAAAAGGGTGACATGGTGGTACCCAAGGGAAGGCGAACGGAAAAGAGGCCGACCACAGAAAAGGTGGGACGATGACGTTAGACAAGTGGCAGGAGTCACATGGAACAGAGTGGCTCAAGAAAGAAAGGAATGGAAAAGATTGGAGGAGGCCTTTGCCGACTGGCAAACAGATCTAGGAAAGATAACAAAACAACAAATATTACACTAAATTTAAGCATAATATAAATCTTTAGAATTTAATGTTAACTTAACAAATCCATGTACCTAATTGATCTGAATAAAAGGCTATTATTATTATTATTATTATAATAATTACCTATTTTATTATATTTCATATCTGGCAGTGTCCATGGGCGGCGGTATTAACACCCGGTGTGCCTCTTGGTGTCTCTTGTCCGTTTGCCCCTGTTCTATAAAAAAAAGAAAAATGTTAAGTTATTTTTCTGAAAAATGTTTTTATGGATTGTCTATCGCACTTTAACCAGCTACCAATTGGAAAAAAAATATCGTAAAACTTCTTCCTTCACAAGCAAAACATGCTACAGGAGACAGCAGAGAGAGGACTCTCTAGGACGAACCCGAGGGTAAGAAGACGCGGAGTAAATAGGAGATATGTCCATCTCCCACCTCCTGTAGTGTATACTGCAGCGGAGGTTTCAAGTGGAACAGGTATGATGATGTCCATATGGAACGCGAGTGCGACCTTTCAACCGAAGTTTTATTGGGTAATGCAGAATTCTCCATACCCCTATTTTCGGGGCAGGGATTTTTACTTCGGTTATAAAAAACGCCCCTTCCCGACTAAAATGGCTCACAGGAAGCCCCGACACGTACTAACGGATTAAAAGACTAGGGTAATGAACCGCCTTCACCGGGGAAGGCGAGGACCTTTACTTCGTACTTCGCTCGCTCCAGTGAGCTTCCGTCCTGCCCTTCAGGCGATTGACCCCCCGCGACGGCCCAAGCCGAGGTTCGAATCTCTCAGGAGACGCCCTGCGCGAGTCGCGGGAACCCCACCCTTTCAGGCTGAGCTAAGCTCGCCAAAACAGCCCTGCTGAGCTGAAAAGGCCCACAGCGAGATTCCATTAAAAAGTTATAAATAATGATTATTTAACTTGTATGAAATACAATTCGAAACTCACCTACCTAGAATCATTTAATTCTAGGTACAACTGTGAGGTTTTTAATGAAATAATAAAGTTTTTATTATGTAATGACACAATAATCTATAAAAATAAAAATGAATTGTAAAATATATTGCCAAGCGCAAAACTTGAAGACGGCTTCCTTGAATTCAGAGGAATGGTTTTATGGCAAAGGAAAAATATTTGAATAAATGAAATTTTGAGTTTTTTTGTACTCAGGGTTTAAAAAAGCGACCAGTCTATGGACATGGTATGATAGCAAAACGTCCTATATTGTAGTACATATTAAGAAAAAACACGCCAGGGCGATTAAAAAAGCGCTGGTTAGAGCGTAACTAGTCTGTGCTCCGCAAGAATCTAAATACTGCCTTATGATGACTCGCATGAAGAACAAATTTACACAATACCTATATAACAGACTGTGTCTATACTTAATATCCTTTAATGTACCCAAAATTGTCCTACGCCCAAACCTAATCTCAATCCATTTTTGATCATCTGATATAGACATGGTGGTTTGTGTATTCGTTTACTAGTTAATTTAATTATATATATTATTATTAGCACTTATACTTAGTGAATAGAGATATACAATTACATACATGGAGTATTAGGGCTTTTACCTTTATTTATTTATTGATAAAAAAGCTTGCCAACGGCTTACCTTAGTAATTATTAATTCACAAAGAAGTTTCACTTCTGACATGTGTACTTTGTACACTTTTTTTTAAAGTGATATTTTTCCTAAAAATTGTTACGTTGTCCATTTATGCCCAAAAACAATAACCTATCTTAATCCATTTCTGCCCATCTGAGATAGACATCTTAATCCAAATAATGATAAGTGTGCCAATAACCAATCCACGGATTATAATAGCCACCTGTTGAAACAAGCAATCCAAGGTAGGTCGGATCGGTGTTTGTGTGATGGACCTTTGTATGAAAATGACAGTTCTACTGTGCCAATATCCTATCTTAAGATTTTAACTTAAAACAGTTTTTAAAATAGTTAAAAAGCTATTTGATATGTTTTAAACATAGACATGTATATTTTAATATTATTTGTACGGTTTTATTTACTTAATATTGATTTTCAAATATGCGTGTAAAGAGCAAAGAGATAGCATTCTATCCGGCGCCAAACCCTACGAAGACAATCCATATTTGGATTAAAATGTCTATCTCAGATGGTCAAAAATGGATTGAGATAGGTTATTGGGTTTGGGCGTAAGAAGAAAGTCCCGCAGAAGACGTCATGAAATCCAATTATACTCCAAGTATTCTGTTTCTTTGTACCTAGTGATGCCCAAGATTGTTTCTGGTATCAAGGCTCAGAACCAGTCTCGTGCACATATGCCCGGTTAACGTTGTCTGCTGTATATGATGGCAAAGTAAATTCACAGAGATTGTGTATGTTATATTTAAATATACTTCATTCATTTCAACATTAGTATTGGCATAGTCTGTAAGAATATTTCTGTAAATATCAATCTGAAATATAATAAAATTAATCAGGTTTTTATATAGAGTAAAATTGGATAACTTACCAACCCCATCTAGAAACTGCGTCTTTTTCTTCGTTACTGAGACTCAGATATCCCCCAGCCGACTCTACCTATCCTCTTTGAAACACTCCCATGTGTCGGCAGGAGTTTGCGTATACGTCAGTGAGGATTGTCGTTGCCTCGGAACGCTTGCAGTATCAGACCTATCTAACCCCTGGCTGCACGTATGCGATGCGATGCACTGCGATGACCTTGTGATTCTACGCATGCCTGTATAGTTCCAAACCAATTCAATTTAGTGTCCAAGTGCGTACCAATTTTTAAAAGGCCAGGCATTGTGTCCATGGGCGGCGGTATTACTTAATAAAAGGTGAGCCTACTGCCTCTTCCCCCTGTTCTATAACAAAAAATATTGTTACGTTTTGTGATTACTTTAAAGATTAAATATTTTAAACTATTTTGAAGTTGTTTCATCTCTATATATAACCAGTGCATCCGACAGGCTTTGTCCTTGCATGGTATTTCAAGCAATTAGGATATTAAACAAAGTATGAATTACCGACTGCTGCACCATCTGCTGGGCTGATTCGTGTTGTCATTTATATATAAATATATATATAAATGAGAACCCTGGCCATATATGAATAATATATTTAATATAATATATGTAAGCTATCCTATCTTGTAATTTAGATCAAACTGCATATGGTGGACAAATTTGATTTAAATCAGAATCTTTAGAAGTTCAATGTGAAGCTTAATTTTTTTTTATTATATATATTATTTCATTTTTGGTGTGCTAAAATATATATTTGTGTACTGTACCTGTAAATACTATTATTATTAATACTTAGATTTAATTGTTTTGCATGCAGTGTTCTACTTCATTGACTATAATTGCCCAATTGTGTATTAATTTAATATATGTAATTTTCAACGTAATGTGATGCTTTCACAATAAATTTGTCACTAATGTTATATGAAATCTTACCATCAGAATGTTGGCCAGCCTTTTGCGGTCTTGACTTGGCTGGTATCTTGACCATCAATGTTCTTTCTTCATCTTGAAGTTGATACAAGGTAACCACTATGTGGTTTGGTACGTTTAATCGTTTGATATATCGAAATATTTGGCGGGCTCCGAAGAGCCCTGGGACTGGACAGGACTGAAGGATGGGAAAAGGTAAGGACTGGGATGCTGCGAGCGACTCCAGACGTGGCAACGACGCCACCACGTCACTATCTTCACTTAAAAGTATACATTACAAACTAATATTATAAAAAACTTGTAAAATTCCAAATATACTTTTTTTTGTACATCACAGAAGCTCTACGACAGGCCACAGACGCCCGCAGCATGAGATCAATATACTCTCTGTACAAACATATATAATCTTCCAATTTGATAACACTTGCTTTTCTTTACCGTATCGTTTAATTTTTATACTACAACTAGAATTAAGGACATGCAGTCATCGCTTAATTATTTTTTAAAGCTCTCTTCCAGCGGGTTACAATGCACTGTGCAGTTCTTCAATTAAATTGTGGACCAACCGCTGCAGCGAGACTGTATGTTACAAATAAAAATACATTGGTCTCGATAAATAAAACGATACGACTAGCGGGTTGACCCCTGGGCCCGGCCGTTCGAGCCTCAAACCTTCAATCAAAAAATATAATATAACGCCTCATTTATAAAAGAAATGCAACGTTTCTATCCTTGCAACGGCAAGACTAGCCGGGCGCGCCGCCGAGCAGTACGTCTCGCCCGAAAATTTAAAACTTAAGTAGACTTCAGTCAAGATAAAACTCAATCCTATAACAAATAGGGCAAGGCGTCGGCGCAGCAGCAACAAACATCACAGTAGCGCCGCGGACCGTTTGGAGTTACAAGGCGAAGGTGTCGAGGGGCGAAGCGCCGGGCTACGCTGCACCATCACCCCGCTATAGTGGTTACCCGCGCCCGCTATATTTTTTTTTACATTTTTCTCATTTTAAAGGGTTTGGGGACACCACAGCGACGCGACCGTGCTACGCTTACTCTTAACTACTAAAATTTTCACAAAAATAATACCTAACGCCGGAATTTAGACACCGCCAAGTCGCCAAGGTGCGCGCGGCTTCGGACGGCGATTATCGCGTCATCAAATAAAAAACTTAGCACAAGAGAATCGGTGGTGTAGTCTACCACCGCAGTTCAGCGACAGACTACACCCCCGTGCACTTAACTAGTTACTAGAGTCTCTGGGGATTACGCCGATGCACAGGTGACGTTGAGAATGAGTTTGAGCGGCAGAGCGTGATCGGGTTCCAGTCGGCAGCGGCCATCGCGGAACCAGTGGTTGGGCGGAATCGGCAGAGCGGTAGGATGGGGCGATGCTTCCCACTTGGCCGCGGCGTAGCGCTCATCGCGCCGCTCGCGTTCACGCCGAGCCAAGGCCATGGGTAGCGCACTGCGAACCACGCGCCTGCGACTCCGTTGCTGTTGTGCCTGGCAGTTCATCGCGCACACTTCACTTAACACTTCAATACGGAGTTCACTTATCACTTTAGCGGTAGTTGGGCGTCCGCGGAGCAGAGCGCTATTGCACGACTTACACAAAAACAAGATGGTTGCCGTTTCTACGTCGACCAGGCAATTCCGCCTCTCTCGGCCTCGAACCACTGTCGATCTACGCGGATGACACGTCGAAACTCACACTGCTTCACTTTCACGACTTTAACGTCGACTCTCGCACTGCTAGCTCCGGTGATAATCAATTAATAAAACAAAATATGGACGCCACCTTTCCATTATTCGCACCTACACCTTTCGATTTCGACTACGTCACGTTGGTGGCGCTCCGAGCTTATATAGGATAATGGCGGCGGGGCAATACGCATGCGCGGAGAGGGGAATTAAGGCGTTTATACACCGAACGGATAATGAATGTTCGAAATTAAGTAATTTTTAAACTACTCAGCTAAAATTAGCGAATGCAAAGTTGATTTACGATCACTTGTAGTTAGTTAATTGCTTGTCATTCTTCGGTATATCTTAAGACAATATTATCGTAATGACAAATAAACGTATTAAGTAAATCACCGATATCTCGAACTTTTATAATATGTATAATAATTTACTAAATAAATCATTTAAAGCTTAATATTAAGGACTTTGTTTAGCACGAAGCCGGATTTTATATATTTTATTCATCAAATGAAATATATTTATAGAAGTTAGTATTATAACTACAAATTGTCCACACACTTATTAATATAAACACTGTAACTATATTTTATACGGCCGTTCACCATTTGTAAAGATAGGAAATAAACGGGCTTCATTATTTTTATTATGGATATCTGCATTTTGTTTGAATGATTTAAAATCTTATTAATGTTAATATGTGATATGATCCATAGACCTACTTTACAGACAAGCACATTTTTCATAATAACTTTTAATCATATAATATGATAGTATTACTAGTTCAAAATATGAGCAAATAAATGTCTAAGAATTATTATAACGTTTTAAGCGTTCATGTATATTACGCTTTATTTTTATGCTATGGGCCTAACGCTAGGCTGCTCAAGTTGCGTGAAAAAAAAACTACGAAAACAAGGAGGTGGAGTTATAATGCGACAAAATAAAGAACGCGTCATGACAAAGCTATTTCCTACTTCGCGACGCATATTGGAACAGCCAGGATTATCTATATATGGCTGCTTGTTATTTTTAGTTTGATATAAATACGATAAAACTTGTTTGTTATTGTAAAAACAAACGGATTTATCGTTATCATTTGTAATTTTTATATACTTGACGTAATTTAGTGATATTTTAATAGGTATTATTCCAATAATAAATTGCGCAGTTGCGTAGTAAGATATTACGCAACCAATTTTAGGAGTACTGTTTCGTAATGCGTTATGCACGGACGAAAACAATGTATGTAAATCGGTCGGATAGCCCAGATATAAAACAACAAAGGATTGTTCGTCACGTAGGCACGGCAGCTAAAAGCAGAATGAAAATATTCTTATTAATAACAAAATATATTATGCTTTTGTTTTTAACAGCTGTTACATGACGTTTGACGTAAATAAACACAGACGATATACACATATAGGTAAACGAGTTGAATGACCTAATTCTATTTTAATTTAATTGTAGAAAGTGAATACAGATTAACTTAGATACGTATTCTTAATTATGTAGCGGCAACTAGTTACTTCCTACAGGCATAAAACGGTAGGTATAGTTTATACCTACTATTATTCTAATTTATATTAGAAAGAAGGAGATTATTACGATTAATAATAATAAATATAAAAAAAAATAAGATTTTTATTTTTTAGACAAAGATCTTATAGTCTGTATAGTTTGATACTGAAAATTTTAATATATTTTTGATAATAGTCGAAATATATTAATTTTAAGTAGTTATCTTATCATTTACGATTTTTTTGAATAAGGATAATTTAACGTAAAATAAGTAAAGCCGCGGTCAGACATTTTCACCTTTTATTTTGAACAGCTGTTAACAGATGTTTGACGTAAATTAAATATTTAAATTTCGAAAGTCAAAACCGAAATCAGGCATTTATTTGTTAATATGTATTTATTATGGTTGTAATTTTTCATCACAGGACCAATATTTTTGAAAGTTTTTTTATTAGAGAGATGCATGAATGCAGCTTTTAGTATATTATCATGTGAAAATCTTTATTCTATATTGAAGCGACTGACAAACAGGAACCGTGGCATTGTCAAGGTGCTTGTCACACGGATTCCGCTTTACCAAGACACTATAATATATTTATGTTTTAACAATGATTCCGGATTGTGGGATTCGCGACTAACATTTATACATAATATATAATATGCAAAAAAGATTTCGCTACAAGCTTTTTCAGATATATATGGTACTCATATCTTATTTTATTTTAATTCATATTAGCAATGTCCCCGTACTAGACAATCTAAAATTAGTAATTCTTTTTTGGGAAAAGGTATAGGTTAGGTTGATTTCTAATAATTTCAAAAAAGATTGCAAAATTGCAAAGTCACAATATTTTAGTTCAAAAATAAAAAATAGCATGGATAAAGTAAAAGCTACCTGGAAAGTAATATACGAGGAATCCGGTAAAGCAGCTGACAAACGAAGCGATTATACATATATAGTAAAAGGGAAATTAATAAAATCGGACTCAGAGGTGGCTTCTAAGACTGTAATTTTGAAGAGTTTTTTACAAATGTTCCACTCAGTACGACCAAGTCCCTGGATTCTCCACCTGCTGCTGCGATGCCATTACTAGGAAAGTGTGTACCTAAATGTAATATTAAGTTTCATTTCAAACATAAAACTTGTAATGATATCGTTAAAACCTTTAAGCTTATTAATTTAAAAAATAGTAAAGATATATGCGGTATGTCAACAGTCATTTTAAATTCCGTTATTGATGTAAAAAGCTCTGAATTGTCTATTATTTTTAACAGATGTATCGATTGTAGAATCTTTCCGAACGAAATGAAATTAAGTAAGAATTACTCCATTGTTCAAGGCAGGTAGTGAGTCTGATTCGTCAAACTTCAGACCTGTTTCAGTGCTCCCCGCGTTAATGATAGACTAACTTTCTTTACATTTTAATAAAAATAAACTCCTACATAATAAACAGTATGGTTTTACTAAGGGTTGCTCCACAATCGATTCCAGTGTGAAGTTGATTTCGGACATATTTAACGCCTGGGAAGAATCATATGATGGAGTCGGCGTCTTTTGCGACCTGTCAAAGGCCTTTGACTGTGTTCATCCAGATATACTAGTTGGAAAGCTTCAACACTATGGCGTTGATGGCAAAGCTTCCAGTCTGATGAATTCATATTTAAAGGGAAGGATCCAAAAAGTTCATAGCAATGGAGTCACCTCTCCGGGTTTGCAGGTGTCAATCGGCGCCTCCAAGGCTCGATTCTCGGGCCTTTCTTATTTCTGATTTACATAAACGACCTCCTATTCTTTGTCAACGAAGTTCATGAGATGGTATTGTTTGCTGATGACACTTCACTTTTATTTAAAGTGAATAGGAAAAACATATTATTGAACGATGTAAACAATTCCATCTATCGTATAGTTAACTGGTTTAATGTGAATAACTTACTGCTTAATGAGAATAAAACAAAATGTATTAGATTCACAACTAATAACGTAAAGCGAGATATTGGTAACCTGAAAGTTAAGGACAGTGAACTAAACTTTGTTGACAAAACTGTTTTCCTTTTGAAGTGGGGCCCACACATAGAGACTCTTTCGAATAGGCTGAGCTCTGCAGCATATGCAGTAAAGAAAATCCGACAGCTTACTGATAAGGATACGGCTAAAATTGTGTACCATAGCTACTTTCACAGCGTTATCTCGTACGGTATTCTACTGTGGGGTGCTGCTGCAGAGGTTCAATCCATATTTGTGTTGCAGAAGCGGGCTGTTCGGGGTATTTGTTGTGTTTCCCCGAGGGAGTCGGTACGGAATAGATTCAAGGAACTAAATATTATGACATTATCCGGTCAATATATTCTTGAAGCGTTGTTGTATGTACAAAAAAACTTAAACGATTTCAAAACAAATGGTGTATTTCACCAGTATAATACGCGTAATAGAACTAATTTGAGTGTGCGACCAACCAGGCTCCAGAAGATAAACCAATCCTTATATGGAAATTGTATTCGTTTTTCCAACAAACTCCCAAGCGAAATTGGAGAACTGTCACTAAATAAATTCAAAGCCCTTGTTAAAAGTAAATTAATTAATAAAGTCTTTTATAAATGTGACGAATACTTAAATGATCCTAATCCTTGGGATTGATTTGCTCCAGTTCAAACAATTTCTAATAAAAACTTGGCGATTGAAAAGAGTGGCGGAAAGTTTCTTGCCAGTTCTTCTTACCCGCTCTACGCCCTTGACTTGCGAACTGGTTGTAAATGTAAATTTACAGTTAATTTAATTTGTTTTTCTTGACGTTCATAATTAGTGTACATGTTTACCTATATGAATAAAGATATTTTTGATTTGATTTGATTTGGTTATCTCACATTCATAATCTAATCAATATATGTACAGATGATGTTACAACGAATATACATATCTGATATATTTTTTAAATAAGTAACATGATTAACGTTGTATGTTTGAAATTAATAAATTTAAAAATAGTGTACAGGTATTGAAAAATCGTTTTTTTTATTTTTTAAGATTGTTATTTAATTTAATAACTTAGGTTTAGGTAGATACATTTTACAGCGCACGAAATCATGACATGGTTTATTCGTCGCACAAGTAGATACTCAATAAAATATTTATTGAATTGTCCAAAAATCTTTAGCTTTATTACAAATTGTAAAAAAAAAATCTAAAATTAGATAAGAGATTTATTTGTAGAACTTTTGTTTTCGAACATCAGGTTGTCATGTGAACAACACATTTGTCTATATTCACGCCATTTTATTCCGCTCTGTTCACATCTTTCGTCCTTACCGCACCCATTCCAAAAACAACACCGTCTCTTTTGTTCAGATTCATGTGATTCTTTTGCTTACGCTTGACATCAGTGAGCGTTTGTCTCCTGTTCTATAAAAAAAATCCTATTTTGACGTAGTTATGTTTCGTGTCAGTAAAATCATTTCACGTTTTCTCAACACCAATATTATTTTATAGTCTATTAAAGTTTTAGGAGACCAGGAATTTAAAAGAGGAAGAAGGATGATGTCGGTGTGCGACGCAGGGATTAAATTGTAAAATAACCTAAATATACATTAAGTGGCACAATTGATTAGCGTATTTCGTGGTTCAGATTTTTTAATTCAGTCTCATCTGGTTCATCTCCTTGTAAGCTGTTTTCACGATATTAATTCACTAAGTTTTGAATTCGCAGAATTCCATGACATTTTCCTGAATCATTAGTTTTTTATTTATGATAAATGAATATTTTTTAAAGGTAGACGATGATGTAACCGTATTTTACAAGAAAAGGGACCCCGCAATGATTGTACAGAGATTCTGGTGTACGTTTGATATCTCAAAACAAAGATAAGTCTAATTTAGTTCAGTTTTTAAAAATAATTCATTCCTTATCCCTACGAAAAGAAAAAGAAGCCAACATCACGAGGTGTTCCCAGGCGGTCACCCATCCAAGTACTGACCTCGCCCGACGTTGCTTAATTTCGGTGATCGGACGAGAACCGGTGTATTCAACGTGGTATGGACGTTGGCGACAGCTGTTTCGAAAATATAAAATGTAATTGCAAAAAGGCGTCGTCATTACGTCTTTTGGTCTTAATTTTCTCCGTCTAAACACTAACTAATAACTTGAATTAATTTAATCTATGTTATATATAACTGGTAATATTACTTCGATACTTGATCATTGTAAAAAAGAGAGTTTGTAGGATTCAGGGGACGTTCTATACAATCCTGCCAAAACCGGATTTTAACTGGTTTAAAAAAATATATTATTAGGGGAACTATGCATTATTTTTTATTACATTCAATGATTATTTATATCATTATAGCATAGAATTATATATAACGTTCTGAAAATATTTTAACAAAGTAGTTGCAATGTGAACCTAATTAAATAGAACGTTAAAAACAATTGAACTAGATAATCCTTTAATAAGAAAATAGATTTTTTAGATAATATACAATCAAGAATACAGTATTTAGAATTTTCTTAACCTAAAAATTTAAAAAAATTAAATACTTTGGTCCTGTGTACCTTTACGCTGGCAGCATTTCCCCGCTGTATTGCGATACTTATTCGTTGAGCCAGGTAAGTGCCAGCTCTGCGGTCAACGGTACTATCTCCCAGACGCCAACTTAAATATTTAATTAGCGCCTGTGCACTTGAACCCCATGGCCCAAGAATCTCTACTCCAAAGGCAACAATATCAAAGGAGGAAAGAATCTTATATTTGCTCCGTGTATTATTTTCTGTCTACTCTGCTCCCCCCAGCTTTTTTTCTTATCTGAAGGATACGTGATACGGGGCAAACGTGTCCCATAAGTAGCATACTAAAGCCCTCCCCATGTTCAAAGGGATCAACGACCTTCCATCCGGCTGCTTGCCATCGTCTCTTGCGATGCCAGTGGGCTCCATTGCTGGAACCCTGACGGAGGCACGAGTGTGGCGTAGAAAAACGACCCGTTCTCTTTTGGCTTTGGTGTCCAAGTTACTTCAAACTTATGGGGGTGTACACTCCTAAGCGGAGGCCGATGGCAATGCAAAGTGGTCAGGGTTCAAAAGGGTGTCAGTATTGGTGATGAATAAGCATTAATGATATTACCTAAAATGTATTTTTGTAACTTCTATTCTACCTTTTAAGAGAATATGCACGCCATTATGTGTGGCAGAATATGCGAACTTTCGAGAACATTTTATATTCTTCCATATAAACTATTTGTAATTTATCATCTTAGTCATCATTATGAGTCATATCATATCATGATCAATCCTTATATTATTTTATGACATTATATAATATTAACTTTTTTCCAAAAGTTAAGTCATATTTTAAAAAGTCCAGTGGGAAGATTTTTTAATGTTTTTTATTATTATAAACCTTCATTGCCATACCAAAGGCGTTTTGCCTATACATAATGTGGTTTTGATAGTTATCTGTATAAATCATGGCCTTAAAAAACGCTTATGCATAGATGAGCCTGGGTTTAAAAAAATCTATTATTAAGAATGAGGATTTTATACGTCAGTCACGTGACACAAATACATTAGTCAACGCTGACAGATTATAAAATATCTTTGCTAGTTTATTCCTTATTGGAGTTTAATTTCTTCGGACTCTAATTTCTTTTCTTATTGGCTGGATACGACGCCATCTTGTCTAGAGAGGTATTTGGTGAAATTATACACGATAATAATAATAATTATAATTAATGATTTTAAAGCCTAAGTAAGGTAATTAAAAGTAAAACTTTTAATAGATTTTATATCAACTAAAAAATAATCTGAAAGGCATTTTTAAATATCACGAATTCAACATACAATAAAATTTTTTAAGGTCAATGACACTTGCTTTTACCCCATCAATGTAGGGGTAGAAATTAAACAGTTTTAACAGAATTACACAAAAGCGGTGTGACCCCAATAGCATTATTATTAATAATACATATATTATGTCCCTTAAAAAAGGGGACGCTCAGACACTTGGACCTATTCTAAAAATTTAATTTTGTTGCATAGCAAAAATTTTAGAGTACATTGTCTTCACATATAATTATTTAACTAATGTATACAAATATTGTAAATACTTCTCCACCCGAACCTACCTTTGGAAGGGGCAACTAGAATCATCTTTATATTTTGTTTAACGTTCACAAGTGACATTTTAGGTGGTCTAATTGGAATAAATGTTTTGACTTGACTTGAACCCTTGGAATTGACAGATATCCTGGAGAAATGGGGAGTCGCCCATGACCTGAAGTGGTTGCAGGTAATAAACCCGAATGTGATGTTTTGAGAAACTGGGGTCCTATAGATGCTGGTGCCTCAAAACAACGCAGATTTATGAATTAAATGTTTTTTTTTTAATTTTGGTAATTTTAATTTGAATTTTACTACCTTAGTTATAAGTATTACTCTACAAAAATATATATATTGAAAATGGCCTGAATTAAATTTTCATTTTTCTTATTTTAAATAGGTTCATAAACGACAAATTTATTTACAGAGACACATAAAATATATAGAATTGATAAACATCCTCCTTTGTAGTCAGTTAATATGCGTGATTATTAAATATAGTTTTGAGTGGGATAACTGTTACGTACAAGTATTTGACGCAGATGTTTTTACCAATATTGCTACTGGGCCACCGCGTCGATTTATACATTTTTTACAAATGCGCGCCAAACAAAAACATCAAAATCCCACGCATTGTCTGTCCTTGTCCAACGTCGTTTGCGTAAAAGAGAGCTACATCAGCTGACGTTTTACGTAACAAGTTTCCGTGACAGCTGACAATTCCGAATTCCTGTGTTTTTTTCCCTAACTAGAAATGGAGAGAATTTTTAAACATTCTATTTCATATACAACTTAATTTAGCGTTTTGAGTTAAAGTTTAAAATGTCATTCTTTTCAATACAAATTTTAGGAAAAGCCGGCAATATATTTTAATGCAATGTCACTTGATAAGAGCGTAGTCACAAATCGGCTGTGCACCAATGTACATATGATTTGATGATGACATATGTCAGATTAAATCACTTACTTGTCTATGAAATAAAAAAGGTTTAGAAAACGTATGTAATCTGGGGCCAAAAGTTTAAGTAGCCCTTACCCGGATTTATAAGTAGCGAGTCCCACATACCACCTCAAATGTGTTTAAAAGAAAGTTTAGGTACATTTTTTTAGCTTACGTTACGTGAAAATGTTGGAAGACTTCATGGTGCCATGAACATGCTTCCAGGTGGAAGGAGTAGCGTCACACACGTCCAATAAGTCTCTGCCACGAGTTGAAATTTTCTTAGGCAAGTTGATCTCCAGGAGAGGTGACATAAATTTTGTCACCTCTCCTTTTGTTGGTTCAAATAAAAAATTTAATCTGAGTTACAAATGGTTTTAATTTTTGAAAACATGAGTTTATAACTAACATATTTGCGGGTAGTGTGTTTGGAAAAGTGAGGGTTCACAAATCTAAATGATCCGTGTGTTTATTGGACATCATAGGATATTAAAATATTTATGAGAGAGGTATAAACTAAAGGGCTCAATATTAGCTTCAAGTGTGCGATGATAGTTTTTTTTAATGGCAATAGTTAAAACTTTTTGCCAGTTTCAAGTAAAAGCTAGGGAAACTAAACGCGAGAATAAAATAAAGAAATACATAAAAAAACCAAAGGCATTAGATAGTTAAAAGCATAATATTTACATAAATATTAAATCTTATTATTATTACTGATTATAAAAGAAGATAATACATTATAATACAATAGAGGATAAAGTAAAAGGCAGGAGATTTTAGTCGGAAACGGAACATGTAGTAATTGTAAGGAATTCAGAAAGGAGGTGCGGTCACACTGGGAACAAGAAAAGAAAATATGGTCGAGGTCACCAATATCTTCTCCACACCCTAAAATATGGCGAGGAGGCCGATGGCTGGCCATGCGTGATACTCGTGAACGGGTGCTACTTGTGGTGATTGGTCGTACTTGAATTCGTGTATGCGGTGATTATGGTTGTTTATACTACGTATTTGCGTGTTGTTCTCACGAGTATGTAAGTGCGTGCTCCTATTTCACCATGCCTCCTGCTGATAGAGGACAAATCTTTGTTTTTAATTTATTTTCTTATTCTTTATTACTCGATATGTCATATGGAACACGGTGTAATGGTTGCAGCTCCTTACAAACATTGTGTAAAAAGAAAACTTGGCGAATAAAAAGAGTGGTGTAGAGTTTATTGCCAGTTCTTCGCTTCCGTTCTACGCCCTTGATTTGAAAACTGGCAGTAAATGTAAATTCACAATTAATTAAATTTTTGACGTTCATAAGTGTACATTATATACCCATATGAATAAATAAATTTTGATTTTCACTTTGACTTTAAGAAACAGGAGCGACGTATGATTTTTGATATGCGTAAATGTGTGTTAAATATTTTAAATAATAATGATTTATTAATTAACCGAAATTGATTTGATTTGAAAATAAAAAACTAGATGGAATTCTTTGTCTGGTTTAAAATTTAAAAATAGAATGTCTCGAACACGTTTCGTATAATTTATGACAAATTTCAAAGGAAATCGATAATGTTATCTGTGATAAATGTTGATAGTCATATTTACTTTTTCATTGACGTCATCTGTTTGTAAGTTCACAATAATAAGCGTGAATGACTGATAAATACGATTAAAATTATGTCGTAAAAAAACTTGCAAATCATCAATTACAAATCGCGGCAGTCTATTGTCTTTGCTTAACTTTCACTCTGTGTATGGTCCATTTTCATTGTAATTTCAGCAAACGCCTAGACAAAACCTTCCAACATACGTTCAATGCATAATAACATTAACCATGTTTTCTTAATATCATTATTATTATATATTGTCGTAAGATTTTAACTTACACCAGTTTTTAAAATAATTAAAAAGCTTATTGATATGTTTTGAACAAAGACATGTATATTTTAATAATATGTGTACGGCTTATTTACTTTATTTGGTTTATATTGATTATATGAGTGTAAAGAGCGAAGAGATTGCATCCTATCCGTGGCCAAAAATGGATTTGGAAGTCTTCGTAGAGTTTGGTTATTGGTATGTAGATGGGAGATCGATCGACTGTCACGGTCTGATAATTAATACACAATCTCAGATTGTTTTCAATCTGAGATTGTGTTTGGTGGATTGGGTTCGGGCGTAAGGCTACTTACTTCAAAGACAGAGATATATAGAGAGTACGTATTGCCCATTCGTACCCCTAAGCGGTTGATGGCAAGGCAAAGTGGTTTAGAGTCCAAAAGGCTGTCAAAAAGTGTTTGGCGAATTTTAATTGAAATAATGCAATAAAGGCTTTATCGTGTTTAATGAAGCGTAACTAAAGACCGTGATTGTAGCCAAGGTTACGGTGTTAAAATGGCGTTCATGGTAACAAACGATTGCATCTTGAAGCCACGATTTGTGGCCAGAGGGGTTTCGTGATTGGATAATACGCAGTTATTGCTTGAAGACTAAAAACGAACTAATCTAAACTAAAAAATATATATATATTTATTTATCAGTCTAGTATATATATATATATATATATATAAATTCTAGACTGATAAATTATTATTAAATCTAGGAACACAAGTCTATTTTAATGTATTATTTTAAAACGCCACACAGTTGAAGTTGCAAATGTACGCATAAATTATTGACTTGACACTTTTAAAAACCGTCATCAGCTACCTAGTATCGTCTCGCTGAGCTGATTACAACGAGCTCAATGACGGTATGTCTACTGGTTACCATCCTCGAGATCCAGTACCCACCTTCGGAGTCCATCATCAGGTTCATATAGTCACATTTCAACTATCGTCTCGCTGAGCTGATTACAACGAGCTCAATGACGGTATGTCTTCTGCTGACCATCCTCGAGATCCAGTACCAACCTTCAGAGTCCATCATCAGCTGATAATGATGATAATGATGATGATGGCCCGGTTTCGGTATTTTAGCAATACTGACATTAAAAAGTTTTTATCCTCAGAACGAATTAAACATGTCAAAAAATCATGTTAGTATGAACTCGTTAAATTGGCCACCACCTTTTTTCTAGCTCAATATTGATTTATAAATTTTCATATTTAGCTAAAGTTTGGTTTCGTGTTCACGTAGTTCTATTTGTTAGTCTAGATGGCGTTAGAAAATTATTTTTTGTCGTAGAGGTCAAATCCTCAAAGTCATCGACGAATATTAAAGCCTTAAGTAAAAAGTTTAGCTGTTCTACTTTAAAGTTTTGTTCCCGTAATTGTTTTGAGCAGTATAATTGGGGATGGAAGTCCTTTGTTTTTCCGAGGCCTCCTTACTAATTCTTGAATTGGCAAAAGGTTTCTTTTTAAATATCTTGTTGGGGTCACGCTTAGTCGAAATAAAAAGCAAATAATTAAAATACACAAAAAAATACAGTTATAACTAGATTTATTTAGCGCCATCTCGTGTAAATATAAATAATTACAACTTCATTTTTCAGAGCTATTCAATGAAGTAGAGGTATAAACAAGTAGCAAAAAGAATCAGCATTAAGCAATAATAATTTCAAAGGTTGAATTTCTAAGAGAGTTATAATATCAAGACAATTTCCTTAAGTAAAAACACAGAAATAGAGTTAATACAGGTTTAATTTCGATCAGCGCCATCTCGTCAGCTTAGATCTAACTATGATCTAACGTTTTACAAACTTGACGTGGGATCAGTACTATCACAGCAAAATAGTACAGGGCTAATAAGATAGATGTAGTAAAAATGATTAATTAATGTATAGTTTATTAAACAAAAACTTGCTATATAAAAGACTAGCCGACCCCGCCCGCTTTGCTGGGCGAATTTTCAAAGGAAATAAATTAAATTTTATTCATCATTTTTATTTTATTTTTTGCTTTTTTTGTTAATTTTTATTTTTTTTATTTATATTTTTTTTGCTTTTTTTGTAAATTTTTATTTTTTTTTCTGATATTTACAATATTTTTCAAAGAAGAGTCAAATTCATTTAAAATAAAATTTATTGACATAATAAATTATTATTATTATTATTATTATAATAAATGTTGATGAACAACAAAACAAAGAATTAATGGAAAAATTGTCCAATAGAAATGGTCCGATTCATGGAGAAATGAGTATTAATCTTCCTCCAATTAATTATTTATCAATGACAAACAAAATTTATTTAATCATTTGTATGTATATATATTTTGCGGCTGTGGACCGACATGTGCTTTATTGTACCGTATCTACCCTGTGTCCCATTATTCGGCGGAACACAGTGACATGAGGAAACCACAGAGAAAACTCACGCCAGTTCAATCGGTGATAGGCAAATTTTCATTAATCACTAAAATTCTGCATTGTAGTGATCAATGAGCCTTTAACTTATACCTAACAACAATGATGTTCATGCAGGCCAATCGTATTCTTAAGAAGATCACCCATCAAAGTACTAACCACTCTAAAAGCTGCATAGATTGGGTGATCAACCGAATCATACGCCAGCTGCATAGCTATCACTGCCGCACTTATATTAAATAATCTTATTACAATTACAATAATAAACATTAATATTTTTTTTAAAATAGAGAAGGTAGCTTGAAAATGAACCGAAATTTAGAGCTAAATGTACGTCAATGTAGATCAATAATATTATTTTCTGGACATTTTCTAACTTTCTTCTTTATTTTTTAATCTTTTTGATTCCTCTATTTTTTCAATCTTCTCCTTTTTTCCCTTGTTCCTTCGTTCTTCTCCTTATCCACTTTTTCACCTACTCTTCCTTCTATGACTTCTTCGTCTTCTATCTCAGTTGATTCCGTCGCGATGTTTTTTTCATCTGATGGGGTTGTATTAAAAGTAAATTTATTTGTTATGTTTTATATAAGTATCTCAATCAACAAATAGAAAATTACTTTTTAATTTTCACTCCTGCTGTTGTTTAGCCTGTTTAACCAAACGCATCATTCGTTCTTGGTCTTTTCCCTCAAAGTAAGTTCGTATTTCATGAAAGTATAATAAAGCGTTGTAAATTCCGTCAATTAACGATTTCTAGATAAATTTAAATAATTTTTATTACATTCATAATTAACTCTTAAACTTTATCATCACTTTATTTTATTATTTATGCACATTCACCTCTCTAATCTCTGTAAAGGAAAATTTACTTATATTATCGTATTCTTCAAAGCAACCAATCCCTTCATGGAATCTTCTGTCACTTAAAGCGATTCGGACTGTTGTGAAGCATCCAATATAAGACTTTCTTGATTCTTTTGATAGTTAATGTCGAATTATTAATAAAAATTCGTAATTTACAATTTAATTATATATCAATATATTTTACAAATCATTACTCACCTAAAGTTTGAGCTTTTATCTCATGAGACCAGTTTTTAGAACCAAACACATAGTCAGCACACAAACATAAACTTTCAATACTTTCTCTGTCTGACATTTTTATTTCACTTCTCAACCGCTTATGAACTGACGTTTTATCATAAAATTAATTAGGTTATATAAAAACAAATGAAATTAATTAAATAAAAAAAAAACAATTGACTTTAACCTTTTCTATTTAAATAGTAAAAAAATAATCATTTGGAGTCTGTAGAAGTTACAGTTTGGAAACATAAATTTAACATTCTCACACCCACCCCCGCAATCCCTATTGGAAATAGAATTTCGTAAAATCCTATTTGAGATGATTTCTGCATGACAAATAAAAGATTACTACCAAATTTAAAGTCTATAGAGGTTACAGTTTGGAAATAGAAATTTCACATTTTAACACCCACTACCGCAATCTTTTTCGGCGGTGGGTTGTTGTAAAATCCGCTCTTAAATCATTTCTGCATCACATATAGACGACTCTAGCTAAATTTGGAGTCTGTAGCTTAAAAAATAAAAATTTTCACCCCCGCAACCCCCTGTGGGGTGAGCTACCGTAAAATTCGTTCATAGACTATTTCTACATCTCTTACAGAAGATTCCTACCAAATTTGGAATTTATAGGAGCTAGTTTAAAAACGGGAATTGTTCATTGTTAACGCCCCCGCAATCCCCTTTGGGGGATGAATTTCTTAAAATCCGTTTTTAGTTGTTATGTAGAGGATAACGAAAGTAATATTCCTACCAAGTTTCACATTTCTAAGTCCTATAGTTCACGAGATTTCGTGATGAGTAACTATAGAAATTGGAATACTTCGATTATCATCGAAATTTTTAACGTTTTAGCAGACTTTTTTAAAATTTTCTTACATATAAACATTCTCCTGACAATTCTGAAGACAATAAAAAAAAATTAACCCAATCGGTCCAGCCGCTCTCAAGTGATACTCGATCATAGATACGGCATTTTATTTTTATCAAAAAATGAGTGTGGGTGTGCAGGGGTGCGTGGAAGTTTGTAAGTAGATTCTTAGCTGAATGTAAAAGAACATTATCCGTTTAGTAAACTCCGTTGCCATGGAAACAAAAGAATCAAGAGAAAACGCTTGCAATTAGCGGGATAAATGTTCATAAAAGTAAAACAGCAATAAAAAAATGAAGGAAGGTTAGAATTCGAAAAATAAATAGCCATAAACCATCTAGGAAAAATTTCGCATCGAATGGTGGTGGTTTCATGTAGATACGATCAGTGGTTTAGGCGTGATTGAGCCTCAAACGAAGACCATTTTCATTATATATATATATAGATAGATATATAGAAGAAAAAAGAAAAAATAAAAATTTTCATTGTTAAACCACCCCCGCAACCCCCTGTGGGGTGAGCTACCGTAAAATTCGTTCATAGACTATTTTTAACGCCCCCGTAATCCCCTTTGGGGATTTTTTAACGTTTTAGCAGACTTTTTTAAAATTTTCTTACGTATAAACATTCTCCTGACAATTCTGAAGACAATAAAAAAAAATTAACCCAATCGATCCAGCCGTTCTCAAGTGATACTCGATCATAGATACGGCATTTTATTTTTATCAAAAAATGAGTGTGGGTGTGCAGGGGTGCGTGGAAGTTTGTAAGTAGATTCTTAGCTGAATGTAAAAGAACATTATCCGTTTAGTAAACTCCGTTGCCATGGAAACAAAAGAATCAAGAGAAAACGCTTGCAATTAGCGGGATAAATGTTCATAAAAGTAAAACAGCGATTTTTATGGGGAAATTCGGTAGATGTGAGTAAAGTTTTAATTACTCAGAAAAAATGTATCAGGGCTATTATGGGCGTTGGACCTCTTACTAGCTGCAGACCGATTTTTCACGAACTCGGTATTCTGACAGTACCGAGTTTGTATATCTTAGAAGCAGTTATGACTGTAAAGAGGTATCCAACATTATTTGAAACATTTAAAGAAACTTCCTTGCATATACCGAGGGATCCAACACGGCTGCGGGTACCTGCATGTTGCACCACGCTATATTCTAAAAATTGTTACGCCATGGCTGTTAGAATATTTAATCACCTTCCTAGAAGTTACAGATCGTTGCCATGTAATGTTTTCAAGGGGAAGGTGATTGGGTTTTTAAAGGCAAGGTGCTTTTATAGCGTGGGCGAGTACCTAGATCATAAGTTTGAAATTAACGCGGGGAACATCACTTCAGATGTTATTAAATACAAGAAAAAGAAGCCTAACGATTAAATCTTTGTATTTTTTAGATAAGAATTATTACAAACAGTTTCGGGAATTGCGAGCTTTTTAATTGTTTAATATTTTTTTCTTTTTTTTAATATATAATATAGAACGAAGCCTGTACTCTTGATGAGCTAAAGTATTTCTGTCAATTAAGTCCTCTGTATTGTTTGCATAATGTATAAAATGGTAATGTACCCATATAATTAGTTTGTTGACAGTTGTATTATCTGTACTCTTTACATAATAAGCGATTAAACCTAGATTGTGTTCTTTAGTTCAAATGAGAGGACTTAAAAGGTTGCCTGGAAGAGATCGCTTGTTAGCGATAAGGCCGCCCGTTGCATCCCTTTTAATTTTTATGTATTGTTTTATTTTTGTTTCTTTGCAACGAAGTGTAAATAAATAAAAAATAAAAATAAATAAATAAAAAAATGGAGGAAGGTTAGAATTCGAAAAATAAATAGCCATAAACCATCTAGGAAAAATTTCGCATCGAATGGTGGTGGTTTCATGTAGATACGATCAGTGGTTTAGGCGTGATTGAGCCTCAAACGAAGACCATTTTCATTATATATATATAGATAGATATATAGAAGAAAAAATAAAAAATAAAAATTTTCATTGTTAAACCACCCCCGCAACCCCCTGTGGGGTGAGCTACCGTAAAATTCGTTCATAGACTATTTTTAACGCCCCCGTAATCCCCTTTGGGGATTTTTTAACGTTTTAGCAGACTTTTTTAAAATTTTCTTACGTATAAACATTCTCCTGACAATTCTGAAGACAATAAAAAAAAATTAACCCAATCGGTCCAGCCGTTCTCGAGTGATACTCGATCATAGATACGGCATTTTATTTTTATCAAAAAATGAGTGTGGGTGTGCAGGGGTGCGTGGAAGTTTGTAAGTAGATTCTTAGCTGAATGTAAAAGAACATTATCCGTTTAGTAAACTCCGTTGCCATGGAAACAAAAGAATCAAGAGAAAACGCTTGCAATTAGCGGGATAAATGTTCATAAAAGTAAAACAGCAATAAAAAAATGAAGGAAGGTTAGAATTCGAAAAATAAATAGCCATAAACCATCTAGGAAAAATTTCGCATCGAATGGTGGTGGTTTCATGTAGATACGATCAGTGGTTTAGGCGTGATTGAGCCTCAAACGAAGACCATTTTCATTATATATATATAGATAGATATATAGAAGAAAAAAGAAAAAATAAAAATTTTCATTGTTAAACCACCCCCGCAACCCCCTGTGGGGTGAGCTACCGTAAAATTCGTTCATAGACTATTTTTAACGCCCCCGTAATCCCCTTTGGGGATTTTTTAACGTTTTAGCAGACTTTTTTAAAATTTTCTTACGTATAAACATTCTCCTGACAATTCTGAAGACAAAAAAAAAAAATTAACCCAATCGGTCCAGCCGTTCTCGAGTGATACTCGATCATAGATACGGCATTTTATTTTTATCAAAAAATGAGTGTGGGTGTGCAGGGGTGCGTGGAAGTTTGTAAGTAGATTCTTAGCTGAATGTAAAAGAACATTATCCGTTTAGTAAACTCCGTTGCCATGGAAACAAAAGAATCAAGAGAAAACGCTTGCAATTAGCGGGATAAATGTTCATAAAAGTAAAACAGCAATAAAAAAATGAAGGAAGGTTAGAATTCGAAAAATAAATAGCCATAAACCATCTAGGAAAAATTTCGCATCGAATGGTGGTGGTTTCATGTAGATACGATCAGTGGTTTAGGCGTGATTGAGCCTCAAACGAAGACCATTTTCATTATATATATAGATAGATATAGATATATAGAAGAAGAAGAAAGAAAAATAAAAATTTTCATTGTTAAACCACCCCCGCAACCCCCTGTGGGGTGAGCTACCGTAAAATTCGTTCATAGACTATTTTTAACGCCCCCGTAATCCCCATTGGGGATTTTTTAACGTTTTAGCAGACTTTTTTAAAATTTTCTTACGTATAAACATTCTCCTGACAATTGTGAAGACAATAAAAAAAAATTAACCCAATCGGTCCAGCCGTTCTCAAGTGATACTCGATCATAGATACGGCATTTTATTTTTATCAAAAAATGAGTGTGGGTGTGCAGGGGTGCGTGGAAGTTTGTAAGTAGATTCTTAGCTGAATGTAAAAGAACATTATCCGTTTAGTAAACTCCGTTGCCATGGAAACAAAAGAATCAAGAGAAAACGCTTGCAATTAGCGGGATAAGTGTTCATAAAAGTAAAACAGCAATAAAAAAATGAAGGAAGGTTAGAATTCGAAAAATAAATAGCCATAAACCATCTAGGAAAAATTTCGCATCGAATGGTGGTGGTTTCATGTAGATACGATCAGTGGTTTAGGCGTGATTGAGCCTCAAACGAAGACCATTTTCATTATATATATATAGATAGATATATAGAAGAAAAAAGAAAAAATAAAAATTTTCATTGTTAAACCACCCCCGCAACCCCCTGTGGGGTGAGCTACCGTAAAATTCGTTCATAGACTATTTTTAACGCCCCCGTAATCCCCTTTGGGGATTTTTTAACGTTTTAGCAGACTTTTTTAAAATTTTCTTACGTATAAACATTCTCCTGACAATTCTGAAGACAATAAAAAAAAATTAACCCAATCGGTCCAGCCGTTCTCGAGTGATACTCGATCATAGATACGGCATTTTATTTTTATCAAAAAATGAGTGTGGGTGTGCAGGGGTGCGTGGAAGTTTGTAAGTAGATTCTTAGCTGAATGTAAAAGAACATTATCCGTTTAGTAAACTCCGTTGCCATGGAAACAAAAGAATCAAGAGAAAACGCTTGCAATTAGCGGGATAAGTGTTCATAAAAGTAAAACAGCAATAAAAAAATGAAGGAAGGTTAGAATTCGAAAAATAAATATCCATAAACCATCTAGGAAAAATTTCGCATCGAATGGTGGTAGTTTCATGTAGATACGATCAGTGGTTTAGGCGTGATTGAGCCTCAAACGAAGACCATTTTCATTATATATATATAGATAGATATAGATATATAGAAGAAGAAGAAAGAAAAAATAAAAATTTTCATTGTTAAACCACCCCCGCAACCCCCTGTGGGGTGAGCTACCGTAAAATTCGTTCATAGACTATTTTTAACGCCCCCGTAATCCCCATTGGGGATTTTTTAACGTTTTAGCAGACTTTTTTAAAATTTTCTTACATATAAACATTCTCCTGACAATTCTGAAGACAATAAAAAAAAATTAACCCAATCGGTCCAGCCGTTCTCAAGTGATACTCGATCATAGATACGGCATTTTATTTTTATCAAAAAATGAGTGTGGGTGTGCAGGGGTGCGTGGAAGTTTGTAAGTAGATTCTTAGCTGAATGTAAAAGAACATTATCCGTTTAGTAAACTCCGTTGCCATGGAAACAAAAGAATCAAGAGAAAACGCTTGCAATTAGCGGGATAAATGTTCATAAAAGTAAAACAGCAATAAAAAAATGAAGGAAGGTTAGAATTCGAAAAATAAATAGCCATAAACCATCTAGGAAAAATTTCGCATCGAATGGTGGTGGTTTCATGTAGATACGATCAGTGGTTTAGGCGTGATTGAGCCTCAAACGAAGACCATTTTCATTATATATATATAGATATATAGAAGAAGAAGAAAGAAAAAATAAAAATTTTCATTGTTAAACCACCCCCGCAACCCCCTGTGGGGTGAGCTACCGTAAAATTCGTTCATAGACTATTTTTAACGCCCCCGTAATCCCCATTGGGGATTTTTTAACGTTTTAGCAGACTTTTTTAAAATTTTCTTACGTATAAACATTCTCCTGACAATTCTGAAGACAATAAAAAAAAATTAACCCAATCGGTCCAGCCGTTCTCAAGTGATACTCGATCATAGATACGGCATTTTATTTTTATCAAAAAATGAGTGTGGGTGTGCAGGGGTGCGTGGAAGTTTGTAAGTAGATTCTTAGCTGAATGTAAAAGAACATTATCCGTTTAGTAAACTCCGTTGCCATGGAAACAAAAGAATCAAGAGAAAACGCTTGCAATTAGCGGGATAAATGTTCATAAAAGTAAAACAGCAATAAAAAAATGAAGGAAGGTTAGAATTCGAAAAATAAATAGCCATAAACCATTTAGGAAAAATTTCGCATCGAATGGTGGTGGTTTCATGTAGATACGATCAGTGGTTTAGGCGTGATTGAGCCTCAAACGAAGACCATTTTCATTATATATATATAGATAGATATAGATATATAGAAGAAGAAGAAAGAAAAAATAAAAATTTTCATTGTTAAACCACCCCCGCAACCCCCTGTGGGGTGAGCTACCGTAAAATTCGTTCATAGACTATTTTTAACGCCCCCGTAATCCCCATTGGGGATTTTTTAACGTTTTAGCAGACTTTTTTAAAATTTTCTTACATATAAACATTCTCCTGACAATTCTGAAGACAATAAAAAAAAATTAACCCAATCGGTCCAGCCGTTCTCAAGTGATACTCGATCATAGATACGGCATTTTATTTTTATCAAAAAATGAGTGTGGGTGTGCAGGGGTGCGTGGAAGTTTGTAAGTAGATTCTTAGCTGAATGTAAAAGAACATTATCCGTTTAGTAAACTCCGTTGCCATGGAAACAAAAGAATCAAGAGAAAACGCTTGCAATTAGCGGGATAAATGTTCATAAAAGTAAAACAGCAATAAAAAAATGAAGGAACGTTAGAATTCGAAAAATAAATAGCCATAAACCATATAGGAAAAATTTCGCATCGAATGGTGGTAGTTTCATGTCGATACGATCAGTGGTTTAGGCGTGATTGAGCCTCAAACGAAGACCATTTTCATTATATATATATAGATAGATATATAGAAGAAGAAAAAAGAAAAAATAAAAATTTTCATTGTTAAACCACCCCCGCAACCCCCTGTGGGGTGAGCTACCGTAAAATTCGTTCATAGACTATTTTTAACGCCTCCGTAATCCCCATTGGGGATTTTTTAACGTTTTAGCAGACTTTTTAAAAATTTTCTTACATATAAACATTCTCCTGACAATTCTGAAGACAATAAAAAAAAATTAACCCAATCGGTCCAGCCGTTCTCAAGTGATACTCGATCATAGATACGGCATTTTATTTTTATCAAAAAATGAGTGTGGGTGTGCAGGGGTGCGTGGAAGTTTGTAAGTAGATTCTTAGCTGAATGTAAAAGAACATTATCCGTTTAGTAAACTCCGTTGCCATGGAAACAAAAGAATCAAGAGAAAACGCTTGCAATTAGCGAGATAAATGTTCATAAAAGTAAAACAGCAATAAAAAAATGAAGAAAGGTTAGAATTCGAAAAATAAATAGCCATAAACCATCTAGGAAAAATTTCGCATCGAATGGTGGTAGTTACATGTCGATACGATCAGTGGTTTAGGCGTGATTGAGCCTCAAACGAAGACCATTTTCATTATATATATATATAGAAGATAGATATATAGAAGAAGAAGAAAGAAAAAATAAAAATTTTCATTGTTAAACCACCCCCGCAACCCCCTGTGGGGTGAGCTACCGTAAAATTCGTTCATAGACTATTTTTAACGCCCCCGTAATCCCCATTGGGGATTTTTTAATGTTTTAGCAGACTTTTTTAAAATTTTCTTACGTATAAACATTCTCCTGACAATTCTGAAGACAATAAAAAAAAATTAACCCAATCGGTCCAGCCGTTCTCGAGTGATACTCGATCATAGATACGGCATTTTATTTTTATCAAAAAATGAGTGTGGGTGTGCAGGGGTGCGTGGAAGTTTGTAAGTAGATTCTAAGCTGAATGTAAAAGAACATTATCCGTTTAGTAAACTCCGTTGCCATGGAAACAAAAGAATCAAGAGAAAACGCTTGCAATTAGCGGGATAAATGTTCATAAAAGTAAAACAGCAATAAAAAATGAAGGAAGGTTAGAATTCGAAAAATAAATAGCCATAAACCATATAGGAAAAATTTCGCATCGAATGGTGGTAGTTTCATGTCGATACGATCAGTGGTTTAGGCGTGATTGAGCCTCAAACGAAGACCATTTTCATTATATATATATAGATAGATATATAGAAGAAGAAAAAAGAAAAAATAAAAATTTTCATTGTTAAACCACCCCCGCAACCCCCTGTGGGGTGAGCTACCGTAAAATTCGTTCATAGACTATTTTTAACGCCTCCGTAATCCCCATTGGGGATTTTTTAACGTTTTAGCAGACTTTTTAAAAATTTTCTTACGTATAAACATTCTCCTGACAATTCTGAAGACAATAAAAAAAAATTAACCCAATCGGTCCAGCCGTTCTCAAGTGATACTCGATCATAGATACGGCATTTTATTTTTATCAAAAAATGAGTGTGGGTGTGCAGGGGTGCGTGGAAGTTTGTAAGTAGATTCTTAGCTGAATGTAAAAGAACATTATCCGTTTAGTAAACTCCGTTGCCATGGAAACAAAAGAATCAAGAGAAAACGCTTGCAATTAGCGGGATAAATGTTCATAAAAGTAAAACAGCAATAAAAAAATGAAGGAAGGTTAGAATTCGAAAAATAAATAGCCATAAACCATCTAGGAAAAATTTCGCATCGAATGGTGGTGGTTTCATGTAGATACGATCAGTGGTTTAGGCGTGATTGAGCCTCAAACGAAGACCATTTTCATTATATATATATAGATAGATATATAGAAGAAAAAAGAAAAAATAAAAATTTTCATTGTTAAACCACCCTGTGGGGTGAGCTACCGTAAAATTCGTTCATAGACTATTTTTAACGCCCCCGTAATCCCCTTTGGGGATTTTTTAACGTTTTAGCAGACTTTTTTAAAATTTTCTTACGTATAAACATTCTCCTGACAATTCTGAAGACAATAAAAAAAAATTAACCCAATCGGTCCAGCCGTTCTCAAGTGATACTCGATCATAGATACGGCATTTTATTTTTATCAAAAAATGAGTGTGGGTGTGCAGGGGTGCGTGGAAGTTTGTAAGTAGATTCTTAGCTGAATGTAAAAGAACATTATCCGTTTAGTAAACTCCGTTGCCATGGAAACAAAAGAATCAAGAGAAAACGCTTGCAATTAGCGGGATAAATGTTCATAAAAGTAAAACAGCAATAAAAAAATGAAGGAAGGTTAGAATTCGAAAAATAAATAGCCATAAACCATCTAGGAAAAATTTCGCATCGAATGGTGGTGGTTTCATGTAGATACGATCAGTGGTTTAGGCGTGATTGAGCCTCAAACGAAGACCATTTTCATTATATATATATAGATATATAGAAGAAGAAGAAAGAAAAAATAAAAATTTTCATTGTTAAACCACCCCCGCAACCCCCTGTGGGGTGAGCTACCGTAAAATTCGTTCATAGACTATTTTTAACGCCCCCGTAATCCCCATTGGGGATTTTTTAACGTTTTAGCAGACTTTTTTAAAATTTTCTTACGTATAAACATTCTCCTGACAATTCTGAAGACAATAAAAAAAAATTAACCCAATCGGTCCAGCCGTTCTCAAGTGATACTCGATCATAGATACGGCATTTTATTTTTATCAAAAAATGAGTGTGGGTGTGCAGGGGTGCGTGGAAGTTTGTAAGTAGATTCTTAGCTGAATGTAAAAGAACATTATCCGTTTAGTAAACTCCGTTGCCATGGAAACAAAAGAATCAAGAGAAAACGCTTGCAATTAGCGGGATAAATGTTCATAAAAGTAAAACAGCAATAAAAAAATGAAGGAAGGTTAGAATTCGAAAAATAAATAGCCATAAACCATTTAGGAAAAATTTCGCATCGAATGGTGGTGGTTTCATGTAGATACGATCAGTGGTTTAGGCGTGATTGAGCCTCAAACGAAGACCATTTTCATTATATATATATAGATAGATATAGATATATAGAAGAAGAAGAAAGAAAAAATAAAAATTTTCATTGTTAAACCACCCCCGCAACCCCCTGTGGGGTGAGCTACCGTAAAATTCGTTCATAGACTATTTTTAACGCCCCCGTAATCCCCATTGGGGATTTTTTAACGTTTTAGCAGACTTTTTTAAAATTTTCTTACATATAAACATTCTCCTGACAATTCTGAAGACAATAAAAAAAAATTAACCCAATCGGTCCAGCCGTTCTCAAGTGATACTCGATCATAGATACGGCATTTTATTTTTATCAAAAAATGAGTGTGGGTGTGCAGGGGTGCGTGGAAGTTTGTAAGTAGATTCTTAGCTGAATGTAAAAGAACATTATCCGTTTAGTAAACTCCGTTGCCATGGAAACAAAAGAATCAAGAGAAAACGCTTGCAATTAGCGGGATAAATGTTCATAAAAGTAAAACAGCAATAAAAAAATGAAGGAACGTTAGAATTCGAAAAATAAATAGCCATAAACCATATAGGAAAAATTTCGCATCGAATGGTGGTAGTTTCATGTCGATACGATCAGTGGTTTAGGCGTGATTGAGCCTCAAACGAAGACCATTTTCATTATATATATATAGATAGATATATAGAAGAAGAAAAAAGAAAAAATAAAAATTTTCATTGTTAAACCACCCCCGCAACCCCCTGTGGGGTGAGCTACCGTAAAATTCGTTCATAGACTATTTTTAACACCTCCGTAATCCCCATTGGGGATTTTTTAACGTTTTAGCAGACTTTTTAAAAATTTTCTTACATATAAACATTCTCCTGACAATTCTGAAGACAATAAAAAAAAATTAACCCAATCGGTCCAGCCGTTCTCAAGTGATACTCGATCATAGATACGGCATTTTATTTTTATCAAAAAATGAGTGTGGGTGTGCAGGGGTGCGTGGAAGTTTGTAAGTAGATTCTTAGCTGAATGTAAAAGAACATTATCCGTTTAGTAAACTCCGTTGCCATGGAAACAAAAGAATCAAGAGAAAACGCTTGCAATTAGCGAGATAAATGTTCATAAAAGTAAAACAGCAATAAAAAAATGAAGAAAGGTTAGAATTCGAAAAATAAATAGCCATAAACCATCTAGGAAAAATTTCGCATCGAATGGTGGTAGTTACATGTCGATACGATCAGTGGTTTAGGCGTGATTGAGCCTCAAACGAAGACCATTTTCATTATATATATATATAGAAGATAGATATATAGAAGAAGAAGAAAGAAAAAATAAAAATTTTCATTGTTAAACCACCCCCGCAACCCCCTGTGGGGTGAGCTACCGTAAAATTCGTTCATAGACTATTTTTAACGCCCCCGTAATCCCCATTGGGGATTTTTTAATGTTTTAGCAGACTTTTTTAAAATTTTCTTACGTATAAACATTCTCCTGACAATTCTGAAGACAATAAAAAAAAATTAACCCAATCGGTCCAGCCGTTCTCGAGTGATACTCGATCATAGATACGGCATTTTATTTTTATCAAAAAATGAGTGTGGGTGTGCAGGGGTGCGTGGAAGTTTGTAAGTAGATTCTAAGCTGAATGTAAAAGAACATTATCCGTTTAGTAAACTCCGTTGCCATGGAAACAAAAGAATCAAGAGAAAACGCTTGCAATTAGCGGGATAAATGTTCATAAAAGTAAAACAGCAATAAAAAATGAAGGAAGGTTAGAATTCGAAAAATAAATAGCCATAAACCATATAGGAAAAATTTCGCATCGAATGGTGGTAGTTTCATGTCGATACGATCAGTGGTTTAGGCGTGATTGAGCCTCAAACGAAGACCATTTTCATTATATATATATAGATAGATATATAGAAGAAGAAAAAAGAAAAAATAAAAATTTTCATTGTTAAACCACCCCCGCAACCCCCTGTGGGGTGAGCTACCGTAAAATTCGTTCATAGACTATTTTTAACGCCTCCGTAATCCCCATTGGGGATTTTTTAACGTTTTAGCAGACTTTTTAAAAATTTTCTTACGTATAAACATTCTCCTGACAATTCTGAAGACAATAAAAAAAAATTAACCCAATCGGTCCAGCCGTTCTCAAGTGATACTCGATCATAGATACGGCATTTTATTTTTATCAAAAAATGAGTGTGGGTGTGCAGGGGTGCGTGGAAGTTTGTAAGTAGATTCTTAGCTGAATGTAAAAGAACATTATCCGTTTAGTAAACTCCGTTGCCATGGAAACAAAAGAATCAAGAGAAAACGCTTGCAATTAGCGGGATAAATGTTCATAAAAGTAAAACAGCAATAAAAAAATGAAGGAAGGTTAGAATTCGAAAAATAAATAGCCATAAACCATCTAGGAAAAATTTCGCATCGAATGGTGGTGGTTTCATGTAGATACGATCAGTGGTTTAGGCGTGATTGAGCCTCAAACGAAGACCATTTTCATTATATATATATAGATAGATATATAGAAGAAGAAAGAAAAAATAAAAATTTTCATTGTTAAACCACCCGCAGCCCCCTGTGGGGTGAGCTACCGTAAAATTCGTTCAAAGACTATTTTTAACGCCCCCGTAATCCCCATTGGGGATTTTTTAACGTTTTAGCAGACTTTTTTAAAATTTTCTTACATATAAACATTCTCCTGACAATTCTGAAGACAATAAAAAAAAATTAACCCAATCGGTCCAGCCGTTCTCAAGTGATACTCGATCATAGATACGGCATTTTATTTTTATCAAAAAATGAGTGTGGGTGTGCAGGGGTGCGTGGAAGTTTGTAAGTAGATTCTTAGCTGAATGTAAAAGAACATTATCCGTTTAGTAAACTCCGTTGCCATGGAAACAAAAGAATCAAGAGAAAACGCTTGCAATTAGCGGGATAAATGTTCATAAAAGTAAAACAGCAATAAAAAAATGAAGGAAGGTTAGAATTCGAAAAATAAATAGCCATAAACCATCTAGGAAAAATTTCGCATCGAATGGTGGTGGTTTCATGTAGATACGATCAGTGGTTTAGGCGTGATTGAGCCTCAAACGAAGACCATTTTCATTATATATATATATAGATAGATATATAGAAGAAAAAAGAAAAAATAAAAATTTTCATTGTTAAACCACCCCCGCAACCCCCTGTGGGGTGAGCTACCGTAAAATTCGTTCATAGACTATTTTTAACGCCCCCGTAATCCCCTTTGGGCATTTTTTAACGTTTTAGCAGACTTTTTTAAAATTTTCTTACGTATAAACATTCTCCTGACAATTCTGAAGACAATAAAAAAAAATTAACCCAATCGGTCCAGCCGTTCTCGAGTGATACTCGATCATAGATACGGCATTTTATTTTTATCAAAAAATGAGTGTGGGTGTGCAGGGGTGCGTGGAAGTTTGTAAGTAGATTCTTAGCTGAATGTAAAAGAACATTATCCGTTTAGTAAACTCCGTTGCCATGGAAACAAAAGAATCAAGAGAAAACGCTTGCAATTAGCGGGATAAATGTTCATAAAAGTAAAACAGCAATAAAAAAATGAAGGAAGGTTAGAATTCGAAAAATAAATAGCCATAAACCATCTAGGAAAAATTTCGCATCGAATGGTGGTGGTTTCATGTAGATACGATCAGTGGTTTAGGCGTGATTGAGCCTCAAACGAAGACCATTTTCATTATATATATATAGATAGATATAGATATATAGAAGAAGAAGAAAGAAAAAATAAAAATTTTCATTGTTAAACCACCCCCGCAACCCCCTGTGGGGTGAGCTACCGTAAAATTCGTTCATAGACTATTTTTAACGCCCCCGTAATCCCCTTTGGGGATTTTTTAACGTTTTAGCAGACTTTTTTAAAATTTTCTTACGTATAAACATTCTCCTGACAATTCTGAAGACAATAAAAAAAAATTAACCCAATCGGTCCAGCCGTTCTCGAGTGATACTCGATCATAGATACGGCATTTTATTTTTATCAAAAAATGAGTGTGGGTGTGCAGGGGTGCGTGGAAGTTTGTAAGTAGATTCTTAGCTGAATGTAAAAGAACATTATCCGTTTAGTAAACTCCGTTGCCATGGAAACAAAAGAATCAAGAGAAAACGCTTGCAATTAGCGGGATAAATGTTCATAAAAGTAAAACAGCAATAAAAAAATGAAGGAAGGTTAGAATTCGAAAAATAAATAGCCATAAACCATCTAGGAAAAATTTCGCATCGAATGGTGGTGGTTTCATGTAGATACGATCAGTGGTTTAGGCGTGATTGAGCCTCAAACGAAGACCATTTTCATTATATATATATAGATAGATATATAGAAGAAAAAAGAAAAAATAAAAATTTTCATTGTTAAACCACCCCCGCAGCCCCCTGTGGGGTGAGCTACCGTAAAATTCGTTCATAGACTATTTTTAACGCCCCCGTAATCCCCTTTGGGGATTTTTTAACGTTTTAGCAGACTTTTTTAAAATTTTCTTACGTATAAACATTCTCCTGACAATTCTGAAGACAATAAAAAAAAATTAACCCAATCGGTCCAGCCGTTCTCGAGTGATACTCGATCATAGATACGGCATTTTATTTTTATCAAAAAATGAGTGTGGGTGTGCAGGGGTGCGTGGAAGTTTGTAAGTAGATTCTTAGCTGAATGTAAAAGAACATTATCCGTTTAGTAAACTCCGTTGCCATGGAAACAAAAGAATCAAGAGAAAACGCTTGCAATTAGCGGGATAAGTGTTCATAAAAGTAAAACAGCAATAAAAAAATGAAGGAAGGTTAGAATTCGAAAAATAAATATCCATAAACCATCTAGGAAAAATTTCGCATCGAATGGTGGTAGTTTCATGTAGATACGATCAGTGGTTTAGGCGTGATTGAGCCTCAAACGAAGACCATTTTCATTATATATATATAGATAGATATAGATATATAGAAGAAGAAGAAAGAAAAAATAAAAATTTTCATTGTTAAACCACCCCCGCAACCCCCTGTGGGGTGAGCTACCGTAAAATTCGTTCATAGACTATTTTTAACGCCCCCGTAATCCCCATTGGGGATTTTTTAACGTTTTAGCAGACTTTTTTAAAATTTTCTTACATATAAACATTCTCCTGACAATTCTGAAGACAATAAAAAAAAATTAACCCAATCGGTCCAGCCGTTCTCGAGTGATACTCGATCATAGATACGGCATTTTATTTTTATCAAAAAATGAGTGTGGGTGTGCAGGGGTGCGTGGAAGTTTGTAAGTAGATTCTTAGCTGAATGTAAAAGAACATTATCCGTTTAGTAAACTCCGTTGCCATGGAAACAAAAGAATCAAGAGAAAACGCTTGCAATTAGCGGGATAAATGTTCATAAAAGTAAAACAGCAATAAAAAAATGAAGGAAGGTTAGAATTCGAAAAATAAATAGCCATAAACCATCTAGGAAAAATTTCGCATCGAATGGTGGTGGTTTCATGTAGATACGATCAGTGGTTTAGGCGTGATTGAGCCTCAAACGAAGATCATTTTCATTATATATATATAGATATATAGAAGAAGAAGAAAGAAAAAATAAAAATTTTCATTGTTAAACCACCCGCAGCCCCCTGTGGGGTGAGCTACCGTAAAATTCGTTCAAAGACTATTTTTAACGCCCCCGTAATCCCCATTGGGGATTTTTTAACGTTTTAGCAGACTTTTTTAAAATTTTCTTACATATAAACATTCTCCTGACAATTCTGAAGACAATAAAAAAAAATTAACCCAATCGGTCCAGCCGTTCTCAAGTGATACTCGATCATAGATACGGCATTTTATTTTTATCAAAAAATGAGTGTGGGTGTGCAGGGGTGCGTGGAAGTTTGTAAGTAGATTCTTAGCTGAATGTAAAAGAACATTATCCGTTTAGTAAACTCCGTTGCCATGGAAACAAAAGAATCAAGAGAAAACGCTTGCAATTAGCGGGATAAATGTTCATAAAAGTAAAACAGCAATAAAAAAATGAAGGAAGGTTAGAATTCGAAAAATAAATAGCCATAAACCATCTAGGAAAAATTTCGCATCGAATGGTGGTGGTTTCATGTAGATACGATCAGTGGTTTAGGCGTGATTGAGCCTCAAACGAAGACCATTTTCATTATATATATATATAGATAGATATATAGAAGAAAAAAGAAAAAATAAAAATTTTCATTGTTAAACCACCCCCGCAACCCCCTGTGGGGTGAGCTACCGTAAAATTCGTTCATAGACTATTTTTAACGCCCCCGTAATCCCCTTTGGGCATTTTTTAACGTTTTAGCAGACTTTTTTAAAATTTTCTTACGTATAAACATTCTCCTGACAATTCTGAAGACAATAAAAAAAAATTAACCCAATCGGTCCAGCCGTTCTCGAGTGATACTCGATCATAGATACGGCATTTTATTTTTATCAAAAAATGAGTGTGGGTGTGCAGGGGTGCGTGGAAGTTTGTAAGTAGATTCTTAGCTGAATGTAAAAGAACATTATCCGTTTAGTAAACTCCGTTGCCATGGAAACAAAAGAATCAAGAGAAAACGCTTGCAATTAGCGGGATAAATGTTCATAAAAGTAAAACAGCAATAAAAAAATGAAGGAAGGTTAGAATTCGAAAAATAAATAGCCATAAACCATCTAGGAAAAATTTCGCATCGAATGGTCGTGGTTTCATGTAGATACGATCAGTGGTTTAGGCGTGATTGAGCCTCAAACGAAGACCATTTTCATTATATATATATAGATAGATATAGATATATAGAAGAAGAAGAAAGAAAAAATAAAAATTTTCATTGTTAAACCACCCCCGCAACCCCCTGTGGGGTGAGCTACCGTAAAATTCGTTCATAGACTATTTTTAACGCCCCCGTAATCCCCTTTGGGGATTTTTTAACGTTTTAGCAGACTTTTTTAAAATTTTCTTACGTATAAACATTCTCCTGACAATTCTGAAGACAATAAAAAAAAATTAACCCAATCGGTCCAGCCGTTCTCGAGTGATACTCGATCATAGATACGGCATTTTATTTTTATCAAAAAATGAGTGTGGGTGTGCAGGGGTGCGTGGAAGTTTGTAAGTAGATTCTTAGCTGAATGTAAAAGAACATTATCCGTTTAGTAAACTCCGTTGCCATGGAAACAAAAGAATCAAGAGAAAACGCTTGCAATTAGCGGGATAAATGTTCATAAAAGTAAAACAGCAATAAAAAAATGAAGGAAGGTTAGAATTCGAAAAATAAATAGCCATAAACCATCTAGGAAAAATTTCGCATCGAATGGTGGTGGTTTCATGTAGATACGATCAGTGGTTTAGGCGTGATTGAGCCTCAAACGAAGACCATTTTCATTATATATATATAGATAGATATAGATATATAGAAGAAGAAGAAAGAAAAAATAAAAATTTTCATTGTTAAACCACCCCCGCAACCCCCTGTGGGGTGAGCTACCGTAAAATTCGTTCATAGACTATTTTTAACGCCCCCGTAATCCCCATTGGGGATTTTTTAACGTTTTAGCAGACTTTTTTAAAATTTTCTTACATATAAACATTCTCCTGACAATTCTGAAGACAATAAAAAAAAATTAACCCAATCGGTCCAGCCGTTCTCGAGTGATACTCGATCATAGATACGGCATTTTATTTTTATCAAAAAATGAGTGTGGGTGTGCAGGGGTGCGTGGAAGTTTGTAAGTAGATTCTTAGCTGAATGTAAAAGAACATTATCCGTTTAGTAAACTCCGTTGCCATGGAAACAAAAGAATCAAGAGAAAACGCTTGCAATTAGCGGGATAAATGTTCATAAAAGTAAAACAGCAATAAAAAAATGAAGGAAGGTTAGAATTCGAAAAATAAATAGCCATAAACCATCTAGGAAAAATTTCGCATCGAATGGTGGTGGTTTCATGTAGATACGATCAGTGGTTTAGGCGTGATTGAGCCTCAAACGAAGATCATTTTCATTATATATATATAGATATATAGAAGAAGAAGAAAGAAAAAATAAAAATTTTCATTGTTAAACCACCCGCAGCCCCCTGTGGGGTGAGCTACCGTAAAATTCGTTCAAAGACTATTTTTAACGCCCCCGTAATCCCCATTGGGGATTTTTTAACGTTTTAGCAGACTTTTTTAAAATTTTCTTACATATAAACATTCTCCTGACAATTCTGAAGACAATAAAAAAAAATTAACCCAATCGGTCCAGCCGTTCTCGAGTGATACTCGATCATAGATACGGCATTTTATTTTTATCAAAAAATGAGTGTGGGTGTGCAGGGGTGCGTGGAAGTTTGTAAGTAGATTCTTAGCTGAATGTAAAAGAACATTATCCGTTTAGTAAACTCCGTTGCCATGGAAACAAAAGAATCAAGAGAAAACGCTTGCAATTAGCGGGATAAATGTTCATAAAAGTAAAACAGCAATAAAAAAATGAAGGAAGGTTAGAATTCGAAAAATAAATAGCCATAAACCATCTAGGAAAAATTTCGCATCGAATGGTGGTGGTTTCATGTAGATACGATCAGTGGTTTAGGCGTGATTGAGCCTCAAACGAAGACCATTTTCATTATATATATATAGATAGATATAGATATATAGAAGAAGAAGAAAGAAAAAATAAAAATTTTCATTGTTAAACCACCCCCGCAACCCCCTGTGGGGTGAGCTACCGTAAAATTCGTTCATAGACTATTTTTAACGCCCCCGTAATCCCCTTTGGGGATTTTTTAACGTTTTAGCAGACTTTTTTAAAATTTTCTTACGTATAAACATTCTCCTGACAATTCTGAAGACAATAAAAAAAAATTAACCCAATCGGTCCAGCCGTTCTCGAGTGATACTCGATCATAGATACGGCATTTTATTTTTATCAAAAAATGAGTGTGGGTGTGCAGGGGTGCGTGGAAGTTTGTAAGTAGATTCTTAGCTGAATGTAAAAGAACATTATCCGTTTAGTAAACTCCGTTGCCATGGAAACAAAAGAATCAAGAGAAAACGCTTGCAATTAGCGGGATAAATGTTCATAAAAGTAAAACAGCAATAAAAAAATGAAGGAAGGTTAGAATTCGAAAAATAAATAGCCATAAACCATCTAGGAAAAATTTCGCATCGAATGGTGGTGGTTTCATGTAGATACGATCAGTGGTTTAGGCGTGATTGAGCCTCAAACGAAGACCATTTTCATTATATATATATAGATAGATATATAGAAGAAAAAAGAAAAAATAAAAATTTTCATTGTTAAACCACCCCCGCAGCCCCCTGTGGGGTGAGCTACCGTAAAATTCGTTCATAGACTATTTTTAACGCCCCCGTAATCCCCTTTGGGGATTTTTTAACGTTTTAGCAGACTTTTTTAAAATTTTCTTACGTATAAACATTCTCCTGACAATTCTGAAGACAATAAAAAAAAATTAACCCAATCGGTCCAGCCGTTCTCGAGTGATACTCGATCATAGATACGGCATTTTATTTTTATCAAAAAATGAGTGTGGGTGTGCAGGGGTGCGTGGAAGTTTGTAAGTAGATTCTTAGCTGAATGTAAAAGAACATTATCCGTTTAGTAAACTCCGTTGCCATGGAAACAAAAGAATCAAGAGAAAACGCTTGCAATTAGCGGGATAAATGTTCATAAAAGTAAAACAGCAATAAAAAAATGAAGGAAGGTTAGAATTCGAAAAATAAATAGCCATAAACCATCTAGGAAAAATTTCGCATCGAATGGTGGTGGTTTCATGTAGATACGATCAGTGGTTTAGGCGTGATTGAGCCTCAAACGAAGACCATTTTCATTATATATATATAGATAGATATAGATATATAGAAGAAGAAGAAAGAAAAAATAAAAATTTTCATTGTTAAACCACCCCCGCAACCCCCTGTGGGGTGAGCTACCGTAAAATTCGTTCATAGACTATTTTTAACGCCCCCGTAATCCCCTTTGGGGATTTTTTAACGTTTTAGCAGACTTTTTTAAAATTTTCTTACGTATAAACATTCTCCTGACAATTCTGAAGACAATAAAAAAAAATTAACCCAATCGGTCCAGCCGTTCTCAAGTGATACTCGATCATAGATACGGCATTTTATTTTTATCAAAAAATGAGTGTGGGTGTGCAGGGGTGCGTGGAAGTTTGTAAGTAGATTCTTAGCTGAATGTAAAAGAACATTATCCGTTTAGTAAACTCCGTTGCCATGGAAACAAAAGAATCAAGAGAAAACGCTTGCAATTAGCGGGATAAGTGTTCATAAAAGTAAAACAGCAATAAAAAAATGAAGGAAGGTTAGAATTCGAAAAATAAATAGCCATAAACCATCTAGGAAAAATTTCGCATCGAATGGTGGTGGTTTCATGTAGATACGATCAGTGGTTTAGGCGTGATTGAGCCTCAAACGAAGACCATTTTCATTATATATATATAGATAGATATAGATATATAGAAGAAGAAGAAGAAAGAAAAAATAAAAATTTTCATTGTTAAACCACCCCCGCAACCCCCTGTGGGGTGAGCTACCGTAAAATTCGTTCATAGACTATTTTTAACGCCCCCGTAATCCCCATTGGGGATTTTTTAACGTTTTAGCAGACTTTTTTAAAATTTTCTTACGTATAAACATTCTCCTGACAATTCTGAAGACAATAAAAAAAAATTAACCCAATCGGTCCAGCCGTTCTCAAGTGATACTCGATCATAGATACGGCATTTTATTTTTATCAAAAAATGAGTGTGGGTGTGCAGGGGTGCGTGGAAGTTTGTAAGTAGATTCTTAGCTGAATGTAAAAGAACATTATCCGTTTAGTAAACTCCGTTGCCATGGAAACAAAAGAATCAAGAGAAAACGCTTGCAATTAGCGGGATAAATGTTCATAAAAGTAAAACAGCAATAAAAAAATGAAGGAAGGTTAGAATTCGAAAAATAAATAGCCATAAACCATTTAGGAAAAATTTCGCATCGAATGGTGGTGGTTTCATGTAGATACGATCAGTGGTTTAGGCGTGATTGAGCCTCAAACGAAGACCATTTTCATTATATATATATAGATAGATATAGATATATAGAAGAAGAAGAAAGAAAAAATAAAAATTTTCATTGTTAAACCACCCCCGCAACCCCCTGTGGGGTGAGCTACCGTAAAATTCGTTCATAGACTATTTTTAACGCCCCCGTAATCCCCTTTGGGGATTTTTTAACGTTTTAGCAGACTTTTTTAAAATTTTCTTACGTATAAACATTCTCCTGACAATTCTGAAGACAATAAAAAAAAATTAACCCAATCGGTCCAGCCGTTCTCAAGTGATACTCGATCATAGATACGGCATTTTATTTTTATCAAAAAATGAGTGTGGGTGTGCAGGGGTGCGTGGAAGTTTGTAAGTAGATTCTTAGCTGAATGTAAAAGAACATTATCCGTTTAGTAAACTCCGTTGCCATGGAAACAAAAGAATCAAGAGAAAACGCTTGCAATTAGCGGGATAAGTGTTCATAAAAGTAAAACAGCAATAAAAAAATGAAGGAAGGTTAGAATTAGAAAAATAAATAGCCATAAACCATCTAGGAAAAATTTCGCATCGAATGGTGGTGGTTTCATGTAGATACTATCAGTGGTTTAGGCGTGATTGAGCCTCAAACGAAGACCATTTTCATTATATATATATAGATAGATATAGATATATAGAAGAAGAAGAAGAAAGAAAAAATAAAAATTTTCATTGTTAAACCACCCCCGCAACCCCCTGTGGGGTGAGCTACCGTAAAATTCGTTCATAGACTATTTTTAACGCCCCCGTAATCCCCATTGGGGATTTTTTAACGTTTTAGCAGACTTTTTTAAAATTTTCTTACGTATAAACATTCTCCTGACAATTCTGAAGACAATAAAAAAAAATTAACCCAATCGGTCCAGCCGTTCTCAAGTGATACTCGATCATAGATACGGCATTTTATTTTTATCAAAAAATGAGTGTGGGTGTGCAGGGGTGCGTGGAAGTTTGTAAGTAGATTCTTAGCTGAATGTAAAAGAACATTATCCGTTTAGTAAACTCCGTTGCCATGGAAACAAAAGAATCAAGAGAAAACGCTTGCAATTAGCGGGATAAATGTTCATAAAAGTAAAACAGCAATAAAAAAATGAAGGAAGGTTAGAATTCGAAAAATAAATAGCCATAAACCATTTAGGAAAAATTTCGCATCGAATGGTGGTGGTTTCATGTAGATACGATCAGTGGTTTAGGCGTGATTGAGCCTCAAACGAAGACCATTTTCATTATATATATATAGATAGATATAGATATATAGAAGAAGAAGAAAGAAAAAATAAAAATTTTCATTGTTAAACCACCCCCGCAACCCCCTGTGGGGTGAGCTACCGTAAAATTCGTTCATAGACTATTTTTAACGCCCCCGTAATCCCCATTGGGGATTTTTTAACGTTTTAGCAGACTTTTTTAAAATTTTCTTACATATAAACATTCTCCTGACAATTCTGAAGACAATAAAAAAAAATTAACCCAATCGGTCCAGCCGTTCTCAAGTGATACTCGATCATAGATACGGCATTTTATTTTTATCAAAAAATGAGTGTGGGTGTGCAGGGGTGCGTGGAAGTTTGTAAGTAGATTCTTAGCTGAATGTAAAAGAACATTATCCGTTTAGTAAACTCCGTTGCCATGGAAACAAAAGAATCAAGAGAAAACGCTTGCAATTAGCGGGATAAATGTTCATAAAAGTAAAACAGCAATAAAAAAATGAAGGAACGTTAGAATTCGAAAAATAAATAGCCATAAACCATATAGGAAAAATTTCGCATCGAATGGTGGTAGTTTCATGTCGATACGATCAGTGGTTTAGGCGTGATTGAGCCTCAAACGAAGACCATTTTCATTATATATATATAGATAGATATAGATATATAGAAGAAGAAGAAAGAAAAAATAAAAATTTTCATTGTTAAACCACCCCCGCAACCCCCTGTGGGGTGAGCTACCGTAAAATTCGTTCATAGACTATTTTTAACGCCCCCGTAATCCCCTTTGGGGATTTTTTAACGTTTTAGCAGACTTTTTTAAAATTTTCTTACGTATAAACATTCTCCTGACAATTCTGAAGACAATAAAAAAAAATTAACCCAATCGGTCCAGCCGTTCTCAAGTGATACTCGATCATAGATACGGCATTTTATTTTTATCAAAAAATGAGTGTGGGTGTGCAGGGGTGCGTGGAAGTTTGTAAGTAGATTCTTAGCTGAATGTAAAAGAACATTATCCGTTTAGTAAACTCCGTTGCCATGGAAACAAAAGAATCAAGAGAAAACGCTTGCAATTAGCGGGATAAGTGTTCATAAAAGTAAAACAGCAATAAAAAAATGAAGGAAGGTTAGAATTCGAAAAATAAATAGCCATAAACCATCTAGGAAAAATTTCGCATCGAATGGTGGTGGTTTCATGTAGATACGATCAGTGGTTTAGGCGTGATTGAGCCTCAAACGAAGACCATTTTCATTATATATATATAGATAGATATAGATATATAGAAGAAGAAGAAGAAAGAAAAAATAAAAATTTTCATTGTTAAACCACCCCCGCAACCCCCTGTGGGGTGAGCTACCGTAAAATTCGTTCATAGACTATTTTTAACGCCCCCGTAATCCCCTTTGGGGATTTTTTAACGTTTTAGCAGACTTTTTTAAAATTTTCTTACGTATAAACATTCTCCTGACAATTCTGAAGACAATAAAAAAAAATTAACCCAATCGGTCCAGCCGTTCTCGAGTGATACTCGATCATAGATACGGCATTTTATTTTTATCAAAAAATGAGTGTGGGTGTGCAGGGGTGCGTGGAAGTTTGTAAGTAGATTCTTAGCTGAATGTAAAAGAACATTATCCGTTTAGTAAACTCCGTTGCCATGGAAACAAAAGAATCAAGAGAAAACGCTTGCAATTAGCGGGATAAATGTTCATAAAAGTAAAACAGCAATAAAAAAATGAAGGAAGGTTAGAATTCGAAAAATAAATAGCCATAAACCATCTAGGAAAAATTTCGCATCGAATGGTGGTGGTTTCATGTAGATACGATCAGTGGTTTAGGCGTGATTGAGCCTCAAACGAAGACCATTTTCATTATATATATATAGATAGATATAGATATATAGAAGAAGAAGAAAGAAAAAATAAAAATTTTCATTGTTAAACCACCCCCGCAACCCCCTGTGGGGTGAGCTACCGTAAAATTCGTTCATAGACTATTTTTAACGCCCCCGTAATCCCCTTTGGGGATTTTTTAACGTTTTAGCAGACTTTTTTAAAATTTTCTTACGTATAAACATTCTCCTGACAATTCTGAAGACAATAAAAAAAAATTAACCCAATCGGTCCAGCCGTTCTCGAGTGATACTCGATCATAGATACGGCATTTTATTTTTATCAAAAAATGAGTGTGGGTGTGCAGGGGTGCGTGGAAGTTTGTAAGTAGATTCTTAGCTGAATGTAAAAGAACATTATCCGTTTAGTAAACTCCGTTGCCATGGAAACAAAAGAATCAAGAGAAAACGCTTGCAATTAGCGGGATAAATGTTCATAAAAGTAAAACAGCAATAAAAAAATGAAGGAAGGTTAGAATTCGAAAAATAAATAGCCATAAACCATCTAGGAAAAATTTCGCATCGAATGGTGGTGGTTTCATGTAGATACGATCAGTGGTTTAGGCGTGATTGAGCCTCAAACGAAGACCATTTTCATTATATATATATAGATAGATATATAGAAGAAAAAAGAAAAAATAAAAATTTTCATTGTTAAACCACCCCCGCAGCCCCCTGTGGGGTGAGCTACCGTAAAATTCGTTCATAGACTATTTTTAACGCCCCCGTAATCCCCTTTGGGGATTTTTTAACGTTTTAGCAGACTTTTTTAAAATTTTCTTACGTATAAACATTCTCCTGACAATTCTGAAGACAATAAAAAAAAATTAACCCAATCGGTCCAGCCGTTCTCGAGTGATACTCGATCATAGATACGGCATTTTATTTTTATCAAAAAATGAGTGTGGGTGTGCAGGGGTGCGTGGAAGTTTGTAAGTAGATTCTTAGCTGAATGTAAAAGAACATTATCCGTTTAGTAAACTCCGTTGCCATGGAAACAAAAGAATCAAGAGAAAACGCTTGCAATTAGCGGGATAAATGTTCATAAAAGTAAAACAGCAATAAAAAAATGAAGGAAGGTTAGAATTCGAAAAATAAATAGCCATAAACCATCTAGGAAAAATTTCGCATCGAATGGTGGTGGTTTCATGTAGATACGATCAGTGGTTTAGGCGTGATTGAGCCTCAAACGAAGACCATTTTCATTATATATATATAGATAGATATAGATATATAGAAGAAGAAGAAAGAAAAAATAAAAATTTTCATTGTTAAACCACCCCCGCAACCCCCTGTGGGGTGAGCTACCGTAAAATTCGTTCATAGACTATTTTTAACGCCCCCGTAATCCCCTTTGGGGATTTTTTAACGTTTTAGCAGACTTTTTTAAAATTTTCTTACGTATAAACATTCTCCTGACAATTCTGAAGACAATAAAAAAAAATTAACCCAATCGGTCCAGCCGTTCTCAAGTGATACTCGATCATAGATACGGCATTTTATTTTTATCAAAAAATGAGTGTGGGTGTGCAGGGGTGCGTGGAAGTTTGTAAGTAGATTCTTAGCTGAATGTAAAAGAACATTATCCGTTTAGTAAACTCCGTTGCCATGGAAACAAAAGAATCAAGAGAAAACGCTTGCAATTAGCGGGATAAGTGTTCATAAAAGTAAAACAGCAATAAAAAAATGAAGGAAGGTTAGAATTCGAAAAATAAATAGCCATAAACCATCTAGGAAAAATTTCGCATCGAATGGTGGTGGTTTCATGTAGATACGATCAGTGGTTTAGGCGTGATTGAGCCTCAAACGAAGACCATTTTCATTATATATATATAGATAGATATAGATATATAGAAGAAGAAGAAGAAAGAAAAAATAAAAATTTTCATTGTTAAACCACCCCCGCAACCCCCTGTGGGGTGAGCTACCGTAAAATTCGTTCATAGACTATTTTTAACGCCCCCGTAATCCCCATTGGGGATTTTTTAACGTTTTAGCAGACTTTTTTAAAATTTTCTTACGTATAAACATTCTCCTGACAATTCTGAAGACAATAAAAAAAAATTAACCCAATCGGTCCAGCCGTTCTCAAGTGATACTCGATCATAGATACGGCATTTTATTTTTATCAAAAAATGAGTGTGGGTGTGCAGGGGTGCGTGGAAGTTTGTAAGTAGATTCTTAGCTGAATGTAAAAGAACATTATCCGTTTAGTAAACTCCGTTGCCATGGAAACAAAAGAATCAAGAGAAAACGCTTGCAATTAGCGGGATAAATGTTCATAAAAGTAAAACAGCAATAAAAAAATGAAGGAAGGTTAGAATTCGAAAAATAAATAGCCATAAACCATTTAGGAAAAATTTCGCATCGAATGGTGGTGGTTTCATGTAGATACGATCAGTGGTTTAGGCGTGATTGAGCCTCAAACGAAGACCATTTTCATTATATATATATAGATAGATATAGATATATAGAAGAAGAAGAAAGAAAAAATAAAAATTTTCATTGTTAAACCACCCCCGCAACCCCCTGTGGGGTGAGCTACCGTAAAATTCGTTCATAGACTATTTTTAACGCCCCCGTAATCCCCTTTGGGGATTTTTTAACGTTTTAGCAGACTTTTTTAAAATTTTCTTACGTATAAACATTCTCCTGACAATTCTGAAGACAATAAAAAAAAATTAACCCAATCGGTCCAGCCGTTCTCAAGTGATACTCGATCATAGATACGGCATTTTATTTTTATCAAAAAATGAGTGTGGGTGTGCAGGGGTGCGTGGAAGTTTGTAAGTAGATTCTTAGCTGAATGTAAAAGAACATTATCCGTTTAGTAAACTCCGTTGCCATGGAAACAAAAGAATCAAGAGAAAACGCTTGCAATTAGCGGGATAAGTGTTCATAAAAGTAAAACAGCAATAAAAAAATGAAGGAAGGTTAGAATTCGAAAAATAAATAGCCATAAACCATCTAGGAAAAATTTCGCATCGAATGGTGGTGGTTTCATGTAGATACTATCAGTGGTTTAGGCGTGATTGAGCCTCAAACGAAGACCATTTTCATTATATATATATAGATAGATATAGATATATAGAAGAAGAAGAAGAAAGAAAAAATAAAAATTTTCATTGTTAAACCACCCCCGCAACCCCCTGTGGGGTGAGCTACCGTAAAATTCGTTCATAGACTATTTTTAACGCCCCCGTAATCCCCATTGGGGATTTTTTAACGTTTTAGCAGACTTTTTTAAAATTTTCTTACGTATAAACATTCTCCTGACAATTCTGAAGACAATAAAAAAAAATTAACCCAATCGGTCCAGCCGTTCTCAAGTGATACTCGATCATAGATACGGCATTTTATTTTTATCAAAAAATGAGTGTGGGTGTGCAGGGGTGCGTGGAAGTTTGTAAGTAGATTCTTAGCTGAATGTAAAAGAACATTATCCGTTTAGTAAACTCCGTTGCCATGGAAACAAAAGAATCAAGAGAAAACGCTTGCAATTAGCGGGATAAATGTTCATAAAAGTAAAACAGCAATAAAAAAATGAAGGAAGGTTAGAATTCGAAAAATAAATAGCCATAAACCATTTAGGAAAAATTTCGCATCGAATGGTGGTGGTTTCATGTAGATACGATCAGTGGTTTAGGCGTGATTGAGCCTCAAACGAAGACCATTTTCATTATATATATATAGATAGATATAGATATATAGAAGAAGAAGAAAGAAAAAATAAAAATTTTCATTGTTAAACCACCCCCGCAACCCCCTGTGGGGTGAGCTACCGTAAAATTCGTTCATAGACTATTTTTAACGCCCCCGTAATCCCCATTGGGGATTTTTTAACGTTTTAGCAGACTTTTTTAAAATTTTCTTACATATAAACATTCTCCTGACAATTCTGAAGACAATAAAAAAAAATTAACCCAATCGGTCCAGCCGTTCTCAAGTGATACTCGATCATAGATACGGCATTTTATTTTTATCAAAAAATGAGTGTGGGTGTGCAGGGGTGCGTGGAAGTTTGTAAGTAGATTCTTAGCTGAATGTAAAAGAACATTATCCGTTTAGTAAACTCCGTTGCCATGGAAACAAAAGAATCAAGAGAAAACGCTTGCAATTAGCGGGATAAATGTTCATAAAAGTAAAACAGCAATAAAAAAATGAAGGAAGGTTAGAATTCGAAAAATAAATAGCCATAAACCATCTAGGAAAAATTTCGCATCGAATGGTGGTGGTTTCATGTAGATACGATCAGTGGTTTAGGCGTGATTGAGCCTCAAACGAAGACCATTTTCATTATATATATATAGATAGATATAGATATATAGAAGAAGAAGAAGAAAGAAAAAATAAAAATTTTCATTGTTAAACCACCCCCGCAACCCCCTGTGGGGTGAGCTACCGTAAAATTCGTTCATAGACTATTTTTAACGCCCCCGTAATCCCCATTGGGGATTTTTTAACGTTTTAGCAGACTTTTTTAAAATTTTCTTACGTATAAACATTCTCCTGACAATTCTGAAGACAATAAAAAAAAATTAACCCAATCGGTCCAGCCGTTCTCAAGTGATACTCGATCATAGATACGGCATTTTATTTTTATCAAAAAATGAGTGTGGGTGTGCAGGGGTGCGTGGAAGTTTGTAAGTAGATTCTTAGCTGAATGTAAAAGAACATTATCCGTTTAGTAAACTCCGTTGCCATGGAAACAAAAGAATCAAGAGAAAACGCTTGCAATTAGCGGGATAAATGTTCATAAAAGTAAAACAGCAATAAAAAAATGAAGGAAGGTTAGAATTCGAAAAATAAATAGCCATAAACCATTTAGGAAAAATTTCGCATCGAATGGTGGTGGTTTCATGTAGATACGATCAGTGGTTTAGGCGTGATTGAGCCTCAAACGAAGACCATTTTCATTATATATATATAGATAGATATAGATATATAGAAGAAGAAGAAAGAAAAAATAAAAATTTTCATTGTTAAACCACCCCCGCAACCCCCTGTGGGGTGAGCTACCGTAAAATTCGTTCATAGACTATTTTTAACGCCCCCGTAATCCCCATTGGGGATTTTTTAACGTTTTAGCAGACTTTTTTAAAATTTTCTTACATATAAACATTCTCCTGACAATTCTGAAGACAATAAAAAAAAATTAACCCAATCGGTCCAGCCGTTCTCAAGTGATACTCGATCATAGATACGGCATTTTATTTTTATCAAAAAATGAGTGTGGGTGTGCAGGGGTGCGTGGAAGTTTGTAAGTAGATTCTTAGCTGAATGTAAAAGAACATTATCCGTTTAGTAAACTCCGTTGCCATGGAAACAAAAGAATCAAGAGAAAACGCTTGCAATTAGCGGGATAAATGTTCATAAAAGTAAAACAGCAATAAAAAAATGAAGGAACGTTAGAATTCGAAAAATAAATAGCCATAAACCATATAGGAAAAATTTCGCATCGAATGGTGGTAGTTTCATGTCGATACGATCAGTGGTTTAGGCGTGATTGAGCCTCAAACGAAGACCATTTTCATTATATATATATAGATAGATATATAGAAGAAGAAAAAAGAAAAAATAAAAATTTTCATTGTTAAACCACCCCCGCAACCCCCTGTGGGGTGAGCTACCGTAAAATTCGTTCATAGACTATTTTTAACGCCTCCGTAATCCCCATTGGGGATTTTTTAACGTTTTAGCAGACTTTTTAAAAATTTTCTTACATATAAACATTCTCCTGACAATTCTGAAGACAATAAAAAAAAATTAACCCAATCGGTCCAGCCGTTCTCAAGTGATACTCGATCATAGATACGGCATTTTATTTTTATCAAAAAATGAGTGTGGGTGTGCAGGGGTGCGTGGAAGTTTGTAAGTAGATTCTTAGCTGAATGTAAAAGAACATTATCCGTTTAGTAAACTCCGTTGCCATGGAAACAAAAGAATCAAGAGAAAACGCTTGCAATTAGCGAGATAAATGTTCATAAAAGTAAAACAGCAATAAAAAAATGAAGGAAGGTTAGAATTCGAAAAATAAATAGCCATAAACCATCTAGGAAAAATTTCGCATCGAATGGTGGTAGTTACATGTCGATACGATCAGTGGTTTAGGCGTGATTGAGCCTCAAACGAAGACCATTTTCATTATATATATATATAGAAGATAGATATATAGAAGAAGAAAAAAGAAAAAATAAAAATTTTCATTGTTAAACCACCCCCGCAACCCCCTGTGGGGTGAGCTACCGTAAAATTCGTTCATAGACTATTTTTAACGCCTCCGTAATCCCCATTGGGGATTTTTTAACGTTTTAGCAGACTTTTTAAAATTTTCTTACGTATAAACATTCTCCTGACAATTCTGAAGACAATAAAAAAAAATTAACCCAATCGGTCCAGCCGTTCTCGAGTGATACTCGATCATAGATACGGCATTTTATTTTTATCAAAAAATGAGTGTGGGTGTGCAGGGGTGCGTGGAAGTTTGTAAGTAGATTCTAAGCTGAATGTAAAAGAACATTATCCGTTTAGTAAACTCCGTTGCCATGGAAACAAAAGAATCAAGAGAAAACGCTTGCAATTAGCGGGATAAATGTTCATAAAAGTAAAACAGCAATAAAAAATGAAGGAAGGTTAGAATTCGAAAAATAAATAGCCATAAACCATATAGGAAAAATTTCGCATCGAATGGTGGTAGTTTCATGTCGATACGATCAGTGGTTTAGGCGTGATTGAGCCTCAAACGAAGACCATTTTCATTATATATATATAGATAGATATAGATATATAAAAGAAGAAGAAAGAAAAAATAAAAATTTTCATTGTTAAACCACCCCCGCAACCCCCTGTGGGGTGAGCTACCGTAAAATTCGTTCATAGACTATTTTTAACGCCCCCGTAATCCCCATTGGGGATTTTTTAACGTTTTAGCAGACTTTTTTAAAATTTTCTTACGTATAAACATTCTCCTGACAATTCTGAAGACAATAAAAAAAAATTAACCCAATCGGTCCAGCCGTTCTCAAGTGATACTCGATCATAGATACGGCATTTTATTTTTATCAAAAAATGAGTGTGGGTGTGCAGGGGTGCGTGGAAGTTTGTAAGTAGATTCTTAGCTGAATGTAAAAGAACATTATCCGTTTAGTAAACTCCGTTGCCATGGAAACAAAAGAATCAAGAGAAAACGCTTGCAATTAGCGGGATAAATGTTCATAAAAGTAAAACAGCAATAAAAAAATGAAGGAAGGTTAGAATTCGAAAAATAAATAGCCATAAACCATCTAGGAAAAATTTCGCATCGAATGGTGGTGGTTTCATGTAGATACGATCAGTGGTTTAGGCGTGATTGAGCCTCAAACGAAGACCATTTTCATTATATATATATAGATAGATATATAGAAGAAAAAAGAAAAAATAAAAATTTTCATTGTTAAACCACCCCCGCAACCCCCTGTGGGGTGAGCTACCGTAAAATTCGTTCATAGACTATTTTTAACGCCCCCGTAATCCCCTTTGGGGATTTTTTAACGTTTTAGCAGACTTTTTTAAAATTTTCTTACGTATAAACATTCTCCTGACAATTCTGAAGACAATAAAAAAAAATTAACCCAATCGGTCCAGCCGTTCTCAAGTGATACTCGATCATAGATACGGCATTTTATTTTTATCAAAAAATGAGTGTGGGTGTGCAGGGGTGCGTGGAAGTTTGTAAGTAGATTCTTAGCTGAATGTAAAAGAACATTATCCGTTTAGTAAACTCCGTTGCCATGGAAACAAAAGAATCAAGAGAAAACGCTTGCAATTAGCGGGATAAGTGTTCATAAAAGTAAAACAGCAATAAAAAAATGAAGGAAGGTTAGAATTCGAAAAATAAATAGCCATAAACCATCTAGGAAAAATTTCGCATCGAATGGTGGTGGTTTCATGTAGATACGATCAGTGGTTTAGGCGTGATTGAGCCTCAAACGAAGACCATTTTCATTATATATATATAGATAGATATAGATATATAGAAGAAGAAGAAAGAAAAAATAAAAATTTTCATTGTTAAACCACCCCCGCAACCCCCTGTGGGGTGAGCTACCGTAAAATTCGTTCATAGACTATTTTTAACGCCCCCGTAATCCCCATTGGGGATTTTTTAACGTTTTAGCAGACTTTTTTAAAATTTTCTTACGTATAAACATTCTCCTGACAATTCTGAAGACAATAAAAAAAAATTAACCCAATCGGTCCAGCCGTTCTCAAGTGATACTCGATCATAGATACGGCATTTTATTTTTATCAAAAAATGAGTGTGGGTGTGCAGGGGTGCGTGGAAGTTTGTAAGTAGATTCTTAGCTGAATGTAAAAGAACATTATCCGTTTAGTAAACTCCGTTGCCATGGAAACAAAAGAATCAAGAGAAAACGCTTGCAATTAGCGGGATAAATGTTCATAAAAGTAAAACAGCAATAAAAAAATGAAGGAAGGTTAGAATTCGAAAAATAAATAGCCATAAACCATTTAGGAAAAATTTCGCATCGAATGGTGGTGGTTTCATGTAGATACGATCAGTGGTTTAGGCGTGATTGAGCCTCAAACGAAGACCATTTTCATTATATATATATAGATAGATATAGATATATAGAAGAAGAAGAAAGAAAAAATAAAAATTTTCATTGTTAAACCACCCCCGCAACCCCCTGTGGGGTGAGCTACCGTAAAATTCGTTCATAGACTATTTTTAACGCCCCCGTAATCCCCATTGGGGATTTTTTAACGTTTTAGCAGACTTTTTTAAAATTTTCTTACATATAAACATTCTCCTGACGAAAAATAAATAGCCATAAACCATCTAGGAAAAATTTCGCATCGAATGGTGGTGGTTTCATGTAGATACGATCAGTGGTTTAGGCGTGATTGAGCCTCAAACGAAGACCATTTTCATTATATATATATAGATAGATATAGATATATAAAAGAAGAAGAAAGAAAAAATAAAAATTTTCATTGTTAAACCACCCCCGCAACCCCCTGTGGGGTGAGCTACCGTAAAATTCGTTCATAGACTATTTTTAACGCCCCCGTAATCCCCATTGGGGATTTTTTAACGTTTTAGCAGACTTTTTTAAAATTTTCTTACGTATAAACATTCTCCTGACAATTCTGAAGACAATAAAAAAAAATTAACCCAATCGGTCCAGCCGTTCTCAAGTGATACTCGATCATAGATACGGCATTTTATTTTTATCAAAAAATGAGTGTGGGTGTGCAGGGGTGCGTGGAAGTTTGTAAGTAGATTCTTAGCTGAATGTAAAAGAACATTATCCGTTTAGTAAACTCCGTTGCCATGGAAACAAAAGAATCAAGAGAAAACGCTTGCAATTAGCGGGATAAATGTTCATAAAAGTAAAACAGCAATAAAAAAATGAAGGAAGGTTAGAATTCGAAAAATAAATAGCCATAAACCATCTAGGAAAAATTTCGCATCGAATGGTGGTGGTTTCATGTAGATACGATCAGTGGTTTAGGCGTGATTGAGCCTCAAACGAAGACCATTTTCATTATATATATATAGATAGATATAGATATATAGAAGAAGAAGAAAGAAAAAATAAAAATTTTCATTGTTAAACCACCCCCGCAGCCCCCTGTGGGGTGAGCTACCGTAAAATTCGTTCATAGACTATTTTTAACGCCCCCGTAATCCCCATTGGGGATTTTTTAACGTTTTAGCAGACTTTTTTAAAATTTTCTTACATATAAACATTCTCCTGACAATTCTGAAGACAATAAAAAAAAATTAACCCAATCGGTCCAGCCGTTCTCAAGTGATACTCGATCATAGATACGGCATTTTATTTTTATCAAAAAATGAGTGTGGGTGTGCAGGGGTGCGTGGAAGTTTGTAAGTAGATTCTTAGCTGAATGTAAAAGAACATTATCCGTTTAGTAAACTCCGTTGCCATGGAAACAAAAGAATCAAGAGAAAACGCTTGCAATTAGCGAGATAAATGTTCATAAAAGTAAAACAGCAATAAAAAAATGAAGGAAGGTTAGAATTCGAAAAATAAATAGCCATAAACCATCTAGGAAAAATTTCGCATCGAATGGTGGTAGTTACATGTCGATACGATCAGTGGTTTAGGCGTGATTGAGCCTCAAACGAAGACCATTTTCATTATATATATATATAGAAGATATATAGAAGAAGAAGAAAGAAAAAATAAAAATTTTCATTGTTAAACCACCCCCGCAACCCCCTGTGGGGTGAGCTACCGTAAAATTCGTTCATAGACTATTTTTAACGCCCCCGTAATCCCCATTGGGGATTTTTTAATGTTTTAGCAGACTTTTTTAAAATTTTCTTACGTATAAACATTCTCCTGACAATTCTGAAGACAATAAAAAAAAATTAACCCAATCGGTCCAGCCGTTCTCGAGTGATACTCGATCATAGATACGGCATTTTATTTTTATCAAAAAATGAGTGTGGGTGTGCAGGGGTGCGTGGAAGTTTGTAAGTAGATTCTAAGCTGAATGTAAAAGAACATTATCCGTTTAGTAAACTCCGTTGCCATGGAAACAAAAGAATCAAGAGAAAACGCTTGCAATTAGCGGGATAAATGTTCATAAAAGTAAAACAGCAATAAAAAATGAAGGAAGGTTAGAATTCGAAAAATAAATAGCCATAAACCATATAGGAAAAATTTCGCATCGAATGGTGGTAGTTTCATGTCGATACGATCAGTGGTTTAGGCGTGATTGAGCCTCAAACGAAGACCATTTTCATTATATATATATAGATAGATATATAGAAGAAGAAAAAAGAAAAAATAAAAATTTTCATTGTTAAACCACCCCCGCAACCCCCTGTGGGGTGAGCTACCGTAAAATTCGTTCATAGACTATTTTTAACGCCTCCGTAATCCCCATTGGGGATTTTTTAACGTTTTAGCAGACTTTTTAAAAATTTTCTTACGTATAAACATTCTCCTGACAATTCTGAAGACAATAAAAAAAAATTAACCCAATCGGTCCAGCCGTTCTCAAGTGATACTCGATCATAGATACGGCATTTTATTTTTATCAAAAAATGAGTGTGGGTGTGCAGGGGTGCGTGGAAGTTTGTAAGTAGATTCTTAGCTGAATGTAAAAGAACATTATCCGTTTAGTAAACTCCGTTGCCATGGAAACAAAAGAATCAAGAGAAAACGCTTGCATTTAGCGGGATAAATGTTCATAAAAGTAAAACAGCAATAAAAAAATGAAGGAAGGTTAGAATTCGAAAAATAAATAGCCATAAACCATCTAGGAAAAATTTCGCATCGAATGGTGGTGGTTTCATGTAGATACGATCAGTGGTTTAGGCGTGATTGAGCCTCAAACGAAGACCATTTTCATTATATATATATATAGATAGATATATAGAAGAAAAAAGAAAAAATAAAAATTTTCATTGTTAAACCACCCCCGCAACCCCCTGTGGGGTGAGCTACCGTAAAATTCGTTCATAGACTATTTTTAACGCCCCCGTAATCCCCATTGGGGATTTTTTAATGTTTTAGCAGACTTTTTTTAAATTTTCTTACGTATAAACATTCTCCTGACAATTCTGAAGACAATAAAAAAAAATTAACCCAATCGGTCCAGCCGTTCTCGAGTGATACTCGATCATAGATACGGCATTTTATTTTTATCAAAAAATGAGTGTGGGTGTGCAGGGGTGCGTGGAAGTTTGTAAGTAGATTCTAAGCTGAATGTAAAAGAACATTATCCGTTTAGTAAACTCCGTTGCCATGGAAACAAAAGAATCAAGAGAAAACGCTTGCAATTAGCGGGATAAATGTTCATAAAAGTAAAACAGCAATAAAAAATGAAGGAAGGTTAGAATTCGAAAAATAAATAGCCATAAACCATATAGGAAAAATTTCGCATCGAATGGTGGTAGTTTCATGTCGATACGATCAGTGGTTTAGGCGTGATTGAGCCTCAAACGAAGACCATTTTCATTATATATATATAGATAGATATAGATATATAGAAGAAGAAGAAAGAAAAAATAAAAATTTTCATTGTTAAACCACCCCCGCAACCCCCTGTGGGGTGAGCTACCGTAAAATTCGTTCATAGACTATTTTTAACGCCCCCGTAATCCCCTTTGGGGATTTTTTAACGTTTTAGCAGACTTTTTTAAAATTTTCTTACGTATAAACATTCTCCTGACAATTCTGAAGACAATAAAAAAAAATTAACCCAATCGGTCCAGCCGTTCTCGAGTGATACTCGATCATAGATACGGCATTTTATTTTTATCAAAAAATGAGTGTGGGTGTGCAGGGGTGCGTGGAAGTTTGTAAGTAGATTCTTAGCTGAATGTAAAAGAACATTATCCGTTTAGTAAACTCCGTTGCCATGGAAACAAAAGAATCAAGAGAAAACGCTTGCAATTAGCGGGATAAATGTTCATAAAAGTAAAACAGCAATAAAAAAATGAAGGAAGGTTAGAATTCGAAAAATAAATAGCCATAAACCATCTAGGAAAAATTTCGCATCGAATGGTGGTGGTTTCATGTAGATACGATCAGTGGTTTAGGCGTGATTGAGCCTCAAACGAAGACCATTTTCATTATATATATATAGATATATAGAAGAAGAAAAAAGAAAAAATAAAAATTTTCATTGTTAAACCACCCCCGCAACCCCCTGTGGGGTGAGCTACCGTAAAATTCGTTCATAGACTATTTTTAACGCCCCCGTAATCCCCATTGGGGATTTTTTAATGTTTTAGCAGACTTTTTTAAAATTTTCTTACGTATAAACATTCTCCTGACAATTCTGAAGACAATAAAAAAAAATTAACCCAATCGGTCCAGCCGTTCTCAAGTGATACTCGATCATAGATACGGCATTTTATTTTTATCAAAAAATGAGTGTGGGTGTGCAGGGGTGCGTGGAAGTTTGTAAGTAGATTCTTAGCTGAATGTAAAAGAACATTATCCGTTTAGTAAACTCCGTTGCCATGGAAACAAAAGAATCAAGAGAAAACGCTTGCAATTAGCGGGATAAATGTTCATAAAAGTAAAACAGCAATAAAAAAATGAAGGAAGGTTAGAATTCGAAAAATAAATAGCCATAAACCATCTAGGAAAAATTTCGCATCGAATGGTGGTGGTTTCATGTAGATACGATCAGTGGTTTAGGCGTGATTGAGCCTCAAACGAAGACCATTTTCATTATATATATATATAGAAGATAGATATATAGAAGAAGAAAAAAGAAAAAATAAAAATTTTCATTGTTAAACCACCCCCGCAACCCCCTGTGGGGTGAGCTACCGTAAAATTCGTTCATAGACTATTTTTAACGCCTCCGTAATCCCCATTGGGGATTTTTTAACGTTTTAGCAGACTTTTTAAAATTTTCTTACGTATAAACATTCTCCTGACAATTCTGAAGACAATAAAAAAAAATTAACCCAATCGGTCCAGCCGTTCTCAAGTGATACTCGATCATAGATACGGCATTTTATTTTTATCAAAAAATGAGTGTGGGTGTGCAGGGGTGCGTGGAAGTTTGTAAGTAGATTCTTAGCTGAATGTAAAAGAACATTATCCGTTTAGTAAACTCCGTTGCCATGGAAACAAAAGAATCAAGAGAAAACGCTTGCAATTAGCGGGATAAATGTTCATAAAAGTAAAACAGCAATAAAAAAATGAAGGAAGGTTAGAATTCGAAAAATAAATAGCCATAAACCATCTAGGAAAAATTTCGCATCGAATGGTGGTGGTTTCATGTAGATACGATCAGTGGTTTAGGCGTGATTGAGCCTCAAACGAAGACCATTTTCATTATATATATATAGATATATAGAAGAAGAAAAAATAAAAAATAAAAATTTTCATTGTTAAACCACCCCCGCAACCCCCTGTGGGGTGAGCTACCGTAAAATTCGTTCATAGACTATTTTTAACGCCCCCGTAATCCCCTTTGGGGATTTTTTAACGTTTTAGCAGACTTTTTTAAAATTTTCTTACGTATAAACATTCTCCTGACAATTCTGAAGACAATAAAAAAAAATTAACCCAATCGGTCCAGCCGTTCTCGAGTGATACTCGATCATAGATACGGCATTTTATTTTTATCAAAAAATGAGTGTGGGTGTGCAGGGGTGCGTGGAAGTTTGTAAGTAGATTCTTAGCTGAATGTAAAAGAACATTATCCGTTTAGTAAACTCCGTTGCCATGGAAACAAAAGAATCAAGAGAAAACGCTTGCAATTAGCGGGATAAATGTTCATAAAAGTAAAACAGCAATAAAAAAATGAAGGAAGGTTAGAATTCGAAAAATAAATAGCCATAAACCATCTAGGAAAAATTTCGCATCGAATGGTGGTGGTTTCATGTAGATACGATCAGTGGTTTAGGCGTGATTGAGCCTCAAACGAAGACCATTTTCATTATATATATATAGATAGATATAGATATATAGAAGAAGAAGAAAGAAAAAATAAAAATTTTCATTGTTAAACCACCCCCGCAACCCCCTGTGGGGTGAGCTACCGTAAAATTCGTTCATAGACTATTTTTAACGCCCCCGTAATCCCCTTTGGGGATTTTTTAACGTTTTAGCAGACTTTTTTAAAATTTTCTTACGTATAAACATTCTCCTGACAATTCTGAAGACAATAAAAAAAAATTAACCCAATCGGTCCAGCCGTTCTCAAGTGATACTCGATCATAGATACGGCATTTTATTTTTATCAAAAAATGAGTGTGGGTGTGCAGGGGTGCGTGGAAGTTTGTAAGTAGATTCTTAGCTGAATGTAAAAGAACATTATCCGTTTAGTAAACTCCGTTGCCATGGAAACAAAAGAATCAAGAGAAAACGCTTGCAATTAGCGGGATAAATGTTCATAAAAGTAAAACAGCAATAAAAAAATGAAGGAAGGTTAGAATTCGAAAAATAAATAGCCATAAACCATTTAGGAAAAATTTCGCATCGAATGGTGGTGGTTTCATGTAGATACGATCAGTGGTTTAGGCGTGATTGAGCCTCAAACGAAGACCATTTTCATTATATATATAGATAGATATAGATATATAGAAGAAGAAGAAAGAAAAAATAAAAATTTTCATTGTTAAACCACCCCCGCAACCCCCTGTGGGGTGAGCTACCGTAAAATTCGTTCATAGACTATTTTTAACGCCCCCGTAATCCCCATTGGGGATTTTTTAACGTTTTAGCAGACTTTTTTAAAATTTTCTTACATATAAACATTCTCCTGACAATTCTGAAGACAATAAAAAAAAATTAACCCAATCGGTCCAGCCGTTCTCAAGTGATACTCGATCATAGATACGGCATTTTATTTTTATCAAAAAATGAGTGTGGGTGTGCAGGGGTGCGTGGAAGTTTGTAAGTAGATTCTTAGCTGAATGTAAAAGAACATTATCCGTTTAGTAAACTCCGTTGCCATGGAAACAAAAGAATCAAGAGAAAACGCTTGCAATTAGCGGGATAAATGTTCATAAAAGTAAAACAGCAATAAAAAAATGAAGGAACGTTAGAATTCGAAAAATAAATAGCCATAAACCATATAGGAAAAATTTCGCATCGAATGGTGGTAGTTTCATGTCGATACGATCAGTGGTTTAGGCGTGATTGAGCCTCAAACGAAGACCATTTTCATTATATATATATAGATAGATATATAGAAGAAGAAAAAAGAAAAAATAAAAATTTTCATTGTTAAACCACCCCCGCAACCCCCTGTGGGGTGAGCTACCGTAAAATTCGTTCATAGACTATTTTTAACGCCTCCGTAATCCCCATTGGGGATTTTTTAACGTTTTAGCAGACTTTTTAAAAATTTTCTTACATATAAACATTCTCCTGACAATTCTGAAGACAATAAAAAAAAATTAACCCAATCGGTCCAGCCGTTCTCAAGTGATACTCGATCATAGATACGGCATTTTATTTTTATCAAAAAATGAGTGTGGGTGTGCAGGGGTGCGTGGAAGTTTGTAAGTAGATTCTTAGCTGAATGTAAAAGAACATTATCCGTTTAGTAAACTCCGTTGCCATGGAAACAAAAGAATCAAGAGAAAACGCTTGCAATTAGCGGGATAAATGTTCATAAAAGTAAAACAGCAATAAAAAAATGAAGGAAGGTTAGAATTCGAAAAATAAATAGCCATAAACCATCTAGGAAAAATTTCGCATCGAATGGTGGTGGTTTCATGTAGATACGATCAGTGGTTTAGGCGTGATTGAGCCTCAAACGAAGACCATTTTCATTATATATATATAGATATATAGAAGAAGAAAAAAGAAAAAATAAAAATTTTCATTGTTAAACCACCCCCGCAACCCCCTGTGGGGTGAGCTACCGTAAAATTCGTTCATAGACTATTTTTAACGCCCCCGTAATCCCCATTGGGGATTTTTTAATGTTTTAGCAGACTTTTTTAAAATTTTCTTACGTATAAACATTCTCCTGACAATTCTGAAGACAATAAAAAAAAATTAACCCAATCGGTCCAGCCGTTCTCAAGTGATACTCGATCATAGATACGGCATTTTATTTTTATCAAAAAATGAGTGTGGGTGTGCAGGGGTGCGTGGAAGTTTGTAAGTAGATTCTTAGCTGAATGTAAAAGAACATTATCCGTTTAGTAAACTCCGTTGCCATGGAAACAAAAGAATCAAGAGAAAACGCTTGCAATTAGCGGGATAAATGTTCATAAAAGTAAAACAGCAATAAAAAAATGAAGGAAGGTTAGAATTCGAAAAATAAATAGCCATAAACCATCTAGGAAAAATTTCGCATCGAATGGTGGTGGTTTCATGTAGATACGATCAGTGGTTTAGGCGTGATTGAGCCTCAAACGAAGACCATTTTCATTATATATATATATAGAAGATAGATATATAGAAGAAGAAAAAAGAAAAAATAAAAATTTTCATTGTTAAACCACCCCCGCAACCCCCTGTGGGGTGAGCTACCGTAAAATTCGTTCATAGACTATTTTTAACGCCTCCGTAATCCCCATTGGGGATTTTTTAACGTTTTAGCAGACTTTTTAAAATTTTCTTACGTATAAACATTCTCCTGACAATTCTGAAGACAATAAAAAAAAATTAACCCAATCGGTCCAGCCGTTCTCAAGTGATACTCGATCATAGATACGGCATTTTATTTTTATCAAAAAATGAGTGTGGGTGTGCAGGGGTGCGTGGAAGTTTGTAAGTAGATTCTTAGCTGAATGTAAAAGAACATTATCCGTTTAGTAAACTCCGTTGCCATGGAAACAAAAGAATCAAGAGAAAACGCTTGCAATTAGCGGGATAAATGTTCATAAAAGTAAAACAGCAATAAAAAAATGAAGGAAGGTTAGAATTCGAAAAATAAATAGCCATAAACCATCTAGGAAAAATTTCGCATCGAATGGTGGTGGTTTCATGTAGATACGATCAGTGGTTTAGGCGTGATTGAGCCTCAAACGAAGACCATTTTCATTATATATATATAGATATATAGAAGAAGAAAAAATAAAAAATAAAAATTTTCATTGTTAAACCACCCCCGCAACCCCCTGTGGGGTGAGCTACCGTAAAATTCGTTCATAGACTATTTTTAACGCCCCCGTAATCCCCTTTGGGGATTTTTTAACGTTTTAGCAGACTTTTTTAAAATTTTCTTACGTATAAACATTCTCCTGACAATTCTGAAGACAATAAAAAAAAATTAACCCAATCGGTCCAGCCGTTCTCGAGTGATACTCGATCATAGATACGGCATTTTATTTTTATCAAAAAATGAGTGTGGGTGTGCAGGGGTGCGTGGAAGTTTGTAAGTAGATTCTTAGCTGAATGTAAAAGAACATTATCCGTTTAGTAAACTCCGTTGCCATGGAAACAAAAGAATCAAGAGAAAACGCTTGCAATTAGCGGGATAAATGTTCATAAAAGTAAAACAGCAATAAAAAAATGAAGGAAGGTTAGAATTCGAAAAATAAATAGCCATAAACCATCTAGGAAAAATTTCGCATCGAATGGTGGTGGTTTCATGTAGATACGATCAGTGGTTTAGGCGTGATTGAGCCTCAAACGAAGACCATTTTCATTATATATATATAGATAGATATAGATATATAGAAGAAGAAGAAAGAAAAAATAAAAATTTTCATTGTTAAACCACCCCCGCAACCCCCTGTGGGGTGAGCTACCGTAAAATTCGTTCATAGACTATTTTTAACGCCCCCGTAATCCCCTTTGGGGATTTTTTAACGTTTTAGCAGACTTTTTTAAAATTTTCTTACATATAAACATTCTCCTGACAATTCTGAAGACAATAAAAAAAAATTAACCCAATCGGTCCAGCCGTTCTCAAGTGATACTCGATCATAGATACGGCATTTTATTTTTATCAAAAAATGAGTGTGGGTGTGCAGGGGTGCGTGGAAGTTTGTAAGTAGATTCTTAGCTGAATGTAAAAGAACATTATCCGTTTAGTAAACTCCGTTGCCATGGAAACAAAAGAATCAAGAGAAAACGCTTGCAATTAGCGGGATAAATGTTCATAAAAGTAAAACAGCAATAAAAAAATGAAGGAACGTTAGAATTCGAAAAATAAATAGCCATAAACCATATAGGAAAAATTTCGCATCGAATGGTGGTAGTTTCATGTCGATACGATCAGTGGTTTAGGCGTGATTGAGCCTCAAACGAAGACCATTTTCATTATATATATATAGATAGATATATAGAAGAAGAAAAAAGAAAAAATAAAAATTTTCATTGTTAAACCACCCCCGCAACCCCCTGTGGGGTGAGCTACCGTAAAATTCGTTCATAGACTATTTTTAACGCCTCCGTAATCCCCATTGGGGATTTTTTAACGTTTTAGCAGACTTTTTAAAAATTTTCTTACATATAAACATTCTCCTGACAATTCTGAAGACAATAAAAAAAAATTAACCCAATCGGTCCAGCCGTTCTCAAGTGATACTCGATCATAGATACGGCATTTTATTTTTATCAAAAAATGAGTGTGGGTGTGCAGGGGTGCGTGGAAGTTTGTAAGTAGATTCTTAGCTGAATGTAAAAGAACATTATCCGTTTAGTAAACTCCGTTGCCATGGAAACAAAAGAATCAAGAGAAAACGCTTGCAATTAGCGAGATAAATGTTCATAAAAGTAAAACAGCAATAAAAAAATGAAGGAAGGTTAGAATTCGAAAAATAAATAGCCATAAACCATCTAGGAAAAATTTCGCATCGAATGGTGGTAGTTACATGTCGATACGATCAGTGGTTTAGGCGTGATTGAGCCTCAAACGAAGACCATTTTCATTATATATATATATAGAAGATAGATATATAGAAGAAGAAAAAAGAAAAAATAAAAATTTTCATTGTTAAACCACCCCCGCAACCCCCTGTGGGGTGAGCTACCGTAAAATTCGTTCATAGACTATTTTTAACGCCTCCGTAATCCCCATTGGGGATTTTTTAACGTTTTAGCAGACTTTTTAAAATTTTCTTACGTATAAACATTCTCCTGACAATTCTGAAGACAATAAAAAAAAATTAACCCAATCGGTCCAGCCGTTCTCGAGTGATACTCGATCATAGATACGGCATTTTATTTTTATCAAAAAATGAGTGTGGGTGTGCAGGGGTGCGTGGAAGTTTGTAAGTAGATTCTAAGCTGAATGTAAAAGAACATTATCCGTTTAGTAAACTCCGTTGCCATGGAAACAAAAGAATCAAGAGAAAACGCTTGCAATTAGCGGGATAAATGTTCATAAAAGTAAAACAGCAATAAAAAATGAAGGAAGGTTAGAATTCGAAAAATAAATAGCCATAAACCATATAGGAAAAATTTCGCATCGAATGGTGGTAGTTTCATGTCGATACGATCAGTGGTTTAGGCGTGATTGAGCCTCAAACGAAGACCATTTTCATTATATATATATAGATAGATATATAGAAGAAGAAAAAAGAAAAAATAAAAATTTTCATTGTTAAACCACCCCCGCAACCCCCTGTGGGGTGAGCTACCGTAAAATTCGTTCATAGACTATTTTTAACGCCTCCGTAATCCCCATTGGGGATTTTTTAACGTTTTAGCAGACTTTTTAAAAATTTTCTTACGTATAAACATTCTCCTGACAATTCTGAAGACAATAAAAAAAAATTAACCCAATCGGTCCAGCCGTTCTCAAGTGATACTCGATCATAGATACGGCATTTTATTTTTATCAAAAAATGAGTGTGGGTGTGCAGGGGTGCGTGGAAGTTTGTAAGTAGATTCTTAGCTGAATGTAAAAGAACATTATCCGTTTAGTAAACTCCGTTGCCATGGAAACAAAAGAATCAAGAGAAAACGCTTGCAATTAGCGGGATAAATGTTCATAAAAGTAAAACAGCAATAAAAAAATGAAGGAAGGTTAGAATTCGAAAAATAAATAGCCATAAACCATCTAGGAAAAATTTCGCATCGAATGGTGGTGGTTTCATGTAGATACGATCAGTGGTTTAGGCGTGATTGAGCCTCAAACGAAGACCATTTTCATTATATATATATAGATAGATATATAGAAGAAAAAAGAAAAAATAAAAATTTTCATTGTTAAACCACCCCCGCAACCCCCTGTGGGGTGAGCTACCGTAAAATTCGTTCATAGACTATTTTTAACGCCCCCGTAATCCCCTTTGGGGATTTTTTAACGTTTTAGCAGACTTTTTTAAAATTTTCTTACGTATAAACATTCTCCTGACAATTCTGAAGACAATAAAAAAAAATTAACCCAATCGGTCCAGCCGTTCTCAAGTGATACTCGATCATAGATACGGCATTTTATTTTTATCAAAAAATGAGTGTGGGTGTGCAGGGGTGCGTGGAAGTTTGTAAGTAGATTCTTAGCTGAATGTAAAAGAACATTATCCGTTTAGTAAACTCCGTTGCCATGGAAACAAAAGAATCAAGAGAAAACGCTTGCAATTAGCGGGATAAGTGTTCATAAAAGTAAAACAGCAATAAAAAAATGAAGGAAGGTTAGAATTCGAAAAATAAATAGCCATAAACCATCTAGGAAAAATTTCGCATCGAATGGTGGTGGTTTCATGTAGATACGATCAGTGGTTTAGGCGTGATTGAGCCTCAAACGAAGACCATTTTCATTATATATATATAGATAGATATAGATATATAGAAGAAGAAGAAAGAAAAAATAAAAATTTTCATTGTTAAACCACCCCCGCAACCCCCTGTGGGGTGAGCTACCGTAAAATTCGTTCATAGACTATTTTTAACGCCCCCGTAATCCCCATTGGGGATTTTTTAACGTTTTAGCAGACTTTTTTAAAATTTTCTTACGTATAAACATTCTCCTGACAATTCTGAAGACAATAAAAAAAAATTAACCCAATCGGTCCAGCCGTTCTCAAGTGATACTCGATCATAGATACGGCATTTTATTTTTATCAAAAAATGAGTGTGGGTGTGCAGGGGTGCGTGGAAGTTTGTAAGTAGATTCTTAGCTGAATGTAAAAGAACATTATCCGTTTAGTAAACTCCGTTGCCATGGAAACAAAAGAATCAAGAGAAAACGCTTGCAATTAGCGGGATAAATGTTCATAAAAGTAAAACAGCAATAAAAAAATGAAGGAAGGTTAGAATTCGAAAAATAAATAGCCATAAACCATTTAGGAAAAATTTCGCATCGAATGGTGGTGGTTTCATGTAGATACGATCAGTGGTTTAGGCGTGATTGAGCCTCAAACGAAGACCATTTTCATTATATATATATAGATAGATATAGATATATAGAAGAAGAAGAAAGAAAAAATAAAAATTTTCATTGTTAAACCACCCCCGCAACCCCCTGTGGGGTGAGCTACCGTAAAATTCGTTCATAGACTATTTTTAACGCCCCCGTAATCCCCATTGGGGATTTTTTAACGTTTTAGCAGACTTTTTTAAAATTTTCTTACATATAAACATTCTCCTGACGAAAAATAAATAGCCATAAACCATCTAGGAAAAATTTCGCATCGAATGGTGGTGGTTTCATGTAGATACGATCAGTGGTTTAGGCGTGATTGAGCCTCAAACGAAGACCATTTTCATTATATATATATAGATAGATATAGATATATAAAAGAAGAAGAAAGAAAAAATAAAAATTTTCATTGTTAAACCACCCCCGCAACCCCCTGTGGGGTGAGCTACCGTAAAATTCGTTCATAGACTATTTTTAACGCCCCCGTAATCCCCATTGGGGATTTTTTAACGTTTTAGCAGACTTTTTTAAAATTTTCTTACGTATAAACATTCTCCTGACAATTCTGAAGACAATAAAAAAAAATTAACCCAATCGGTCCAGCCGTTCTCAAGTGATACTCGATCATAGATACGGCATTTTATTTTTATCAAAAAATGAGTGTGGGTGTGCAGGGGTGCGTGGAAGTTTGTAAGTAGATTCTTAGCTGAATGTAAAAGAACATTATCCGTTTAGTAAACTCCGTTGCCATGGAAACAAAAGAATCAAGAGAAAACGCTTGCAATTAGCGGGATAAATGTTCATAAAAGTAAAACAGCAATAAAAAAATGAAGGAAGGTTAGAATTCGAAAAATAAATAGCCATAAACCATCTAGGAAAAATTTCGCATCGAATGGTGGTGGTTTCATGTAGATACGATCAGTGGTTTAGGCGTGATTGAGCCTCAAACGAAGACCATTTTCATTATATATATATAGATAGATATAGATATATAGAAGAAGAAGAAAGAAAAAATAAAAATTTTCATTGTTAAACCACCCCCGCAACCCCCTGTGGGGTGAGCTACCGTAAAATTCGTTCATAGACTATTTTTAACGCCCCCGTAATCCCCATTGGGGATTTTTTAACGTTTTAGCAGACTTTTTTAAAATTTTCTTACATATAAACATTCTCCTGACAATTCTGAAGACAATAAAAAAAAATTAACCCAATCGGTCCAGCCGTTCTCAAGTGATACTCGATCATAGATACGGCATTTTATTTTTATCAAAAAATGAGTGTGGGTGTGCAGGGGTGCGTGGAAGTTTGTAAGTAGATTCTTAGCTGAATGTAAAAGAACATTATCCGTTTAGTAAACTCCGTTGCCATGGAAACAAAAGAATCAAGAGAAAACGCTTGCAATTAGCGAGATAAATGTTCATAAAAGTAAAACAGCAATAAAAAAATGAAGGAAGGTTAGAATTCGAAAAATAAATAGCCATAAACCATCTAGGAAAAATTTCGCATCGAATGGTGGTAGTTACATGTCGATACGATCAGTGGTTTAGGCGTGATTGAGCCTCAAACGAAGACCATTTTCATTATATATATATATAGAAGATATATAGAAGAAGAAGAAAGAAAAAATAAAAATTTTCATTGTTAAACCACCCCCGCAACCCCCTGTGGGGTGAGCTACCGTAAAATTCGTTCATAGACTATTTTTAACGCCCCCGTAATCCCCATTGGGGATTTTTTAATGTTTTAGCAGACTTTTTTAAAATTTTCTTACGTATAAACATTCTCCTGACAATTCTGAAGACAATAAAAAAAAATTAACCCAATCGGTCCAGCCGTTCTCGAGTGATACTCGATCATAGATACGGCATTTTATTTTTATCAAAAAATGAGTGTGGGTGTGCAGGGGTGCGTGGAAGTTTGTAAGTAGATTCTAAGCTGAATGTAAAAGAACATTATCCGTTTAGTAAACTCCGTTGCCATGGAAACAAAAGAATCAAGAGAAAACGCTTGCAATTAGCGGGATAAATGTTCATAAAAGTAAAACAGCAATAAAAAATGAAGGAAGGTTAGAATTCGAAAAATAAATAGCCATAAACCATATAGGAAAAATTTCGCATCGAATGGTGGTAGTTTCATGTAGATACGATCAGTGGTTTAGGCGTGATTGAGCCTCAAACGAAGACCATTTTCATTATATATATATATAGATAGATATATAGAAGAAAAAAGAAAAAATAAAAATTTTCATTGTTAAACCACCCCCGCAACCCCCTGTGGGGTGAGCTACCGTAAAATTCGTTCATAGACTATTTTTAACGCCCCCGTAATCCCCATTGGGGATTTTTTAATGTTTTAGCAGACTTTTTTTAAATTTTCTTACGTATAAACATTCTCCTGACAATTCTGAAGACAATAAAAAAAAATTAACCCAATCGGTCCAGCCGTTCTCGAGTGATACTCGATCATAGATACGGCATTTTATTTTTATCAAAAAATGAGTGTGGGTGTGCAGGGGTGCGTGGAAGTTTGTAAGTAGATTCTAAGCTGAATGTAAAAGAACATTATCCGTTTAGTAAACTCCGTTGCCATGGAAACAAAAGAATCAAGAGAAAACGCTTGCAATTAGCGGGATAAATGTTCATAAAAGTAAAACAGCAATAAAAAATGAAGGAAGGTTAGAATTCGAAAAATAAATAGCCATAAACCATATAGGAAAAATTTCGCATCGAATGGTGGTAGTTTCATGTCGATACGATCAGTGGTTTAGGCGTGATTGAGCCTCAAACGAAGACCATTTTCATTATATATATATAGATAGATATAGATATATAGAAGAAGAAGAAAGAAAAAATAAAAATTTTCATTGTTAAACCACCCCCGCAACCCCCTGTGGGGTGAGCTACCGTAAAATTCGTTCATAGACTATTTTTAACGCCCCCGTAATCCCCTTTGGGGATTTTTTAACGTTTTAGCAGACTTTTTTAAAATTTTCTTACGTATAAACATTCTCCTGACAATTCTGAAGACAATAAAAAAAAATTAACCCAATCGGTCCAGCCGTTCTCGAGTGATACTCGATCATAGATACGGCATTTTATTTTTATCAAAAAATGAGTGTGGGTGTGCAGGGGTGCGTGGAAGTTTGTAAGTAGATTCTTAGCTGAATGTAAAAGAACATTATCCGTTTAGTAAACTCCGTTGCCATGGAAACAAAAGAATCAAGAGAAAACGCTTGCAATTAGCGGGATAAATGTTCATAAAAGTAAAACAGCAATAAAAAAATGAAGGAAGGTTAGAATTCGAAAAATACATAGCCATAAACCATCTAGGAAAAATTTCGCATCGAATGGTGGTGGTTTCATGTAGATACGATCAGTGGTTTAGGCGTGATTGAGCCTCAAACGAAGACCATTTTCATTATATATATATAGATATATAGAAGAAGAAAAAAGAAAAAATAAAAATTTTCATTGTTAAACCACCCCCGCAACCCCCTGTGGGGTGAGCTACCGTAAAATTCGTTCATAGACTATTTTTAACGCCCCCGTAATCCCCATTGGGGATTTTTTAATGTTTTAGCAGACTTTTTTAAAATTTTCTTACGTATAAACATTCTCCTGACAATTCTGAAGACAATAAAAAAAAATTAACCCAATCGGTCCAGCCGTTCTCAAGTGATACTCGATCATAGATACGGCATTTTATTTTTATCAAAAAATGAGTGTGGGTGTGCAGGGGTGCGTGGAAGTTTGTAAGTAGATTCTTAGCTGAATGTAAAAGAACATTATCCGTTTAGTAAACTCCGTTGCCATGGAAACAAAAGAATCAAGAGAAAACGCTTGCAATTAGCGGGATAAATGTTCATAAAAGTAAAACAGCAATAAAAAAATGAAGGAAGGTTAGAATTCGAAAAATAAATAGCCATAAACCATCTAGGAAAAATTTCGCATCGAATGGTGGTGGTTTCATGTAGATACGATCAGTGGTTTAGGCGTGATTGAGCCTCAAACGAAGACCATTTTCATTATATATATATATAGAAGATAGATATATAGAAGAAGAAAAAAGAAAAAATAAAAATTTTCATTGTTAAACCACCCCCGCAACCCCCTGTGGGGTGAGCTACCGTAAAATTCGTTCATAGACTATTTTTAACGCCTCCGTAATCCCCATTGGGGATTTTTTAACGTTTTAGCAGACTTTTTAAAATTTTCTTACGTATAAACATTCTCCTGACAATTCTGAAGACAATAAAAAAAAATTAACCCAATCGGTCCAGCCGTTCTCAAGTGATACTCGATCATAGATACGGCATTTTATTTTTATCAAAAAATGAGTGTGGGTGTGCAGGGGTGCGTGGAAGTTTGTAAGTAGATTCTTAGCTGAATGTAAAAGAACATTATCCGTTTAGTAAACTCCGTTGCCATGGAAACAAAAGAATCAAGAGAAAACGCTTGCAATTAGCGGGATAAATGTTCATAAAAGTAAAACAGCAATAAAAAAATGAAGGAAGGTTAGAATTCGAAAAATAAATAGCCATAAACCATCTAGGAAAAATTTCGCATCGAATGGTGGTGGTTTCATGTAGATACGATCAGTGGTTTAGGCGTGATTGAGCCTCAAACGAAGACCATTTTCATTATATATATATAGATATATAGAAGAAGAAAAAATAAAAAATAAAAATTTTCATTGTTAAACCACCCCCGCAACCCCCTGTGGGGTGAGCTACCGTAAAATTCGTTCATAGACTATTTTTAACGCCCCCGTAATCCCCTTTGGGGATTTTTTAACGTTTTAGCAGACTTTTTTAAAATTTTCTTACGTATAAACATTCTCCTGACAATTCTGAAGACAATAAAAAAAAATTAACCCAATCGGTCCAGCCGTTCTCGAGTGATACTCGATCATAGATACGGCATTTTATTTTTATCAAAAAATGAGTGTGGGTGTGCAGGGGTGCGTGGAAGTTTGTAAGTAGATTCTTAGCTGAATGTAAAAGAACATTATCCGTTTAGTAAACTCCGTTGCCATGGAAACAAAAGAATCAAGAGAAAACGCTTGCAATTAGCGGGATAAATGTTCATAAAAGTAAAACAGCAATAAAAAAATGAAGGAAGGTTAGAATTCGAAAAATAAATAGCCATAAACCATCTAGGAAAAATTTCGCATCGAATGGTGGTGGTTTCATGTAGATACGATCAGTGGTTTAGGCGTGATTGAGCCTCAAACGAAGACCATTTTCATTATATATATATAGATAGATATAGATATATAGAAGAAGAAGAAAGAAAAAATAAAAATTTTCATTGTTAAACCACCCCCGCAACCCCCTGTGGGGTGAGCTACCGTAAAATTCGTTCATAGACTATTTTTAACGCCCCCGTAATCCCCTTTGGGGATTTTTTAACGTTTTAGCAGACTTTTTTAAAATTTTCTTACGTATAAACATTCTCCTGACAATTCTGAAGACAATAAAAAAAAATTAACCCAATCGGTCCAGCCGTTCTCAAGTGATACTCGATCATAGATACGGCATTTTATTTTTATCAAAAAATGAGTGTGGGTGTGCAGGGGTGCGTGGAAGTTTGTAAGTAGATTCTTAGCTGAATGTAAAAGAACATTATCCGTTTAGTAAACTCCGTTGCCATGGAAACAAAAGAATCAAGAGAAAACGCTTGCAATTAGCGGGATAAGTGTTCATAAAAGTAAAACAGCAATAAAAAAATGAAGGAAGGTTAGAATTCGAAAAATAAATAGCCATAAACCATCTAGGAAAAATTTCGCATCGAATGGTGGTGGTTTCATGTAGATACGATCAGTGGTTTAGGCGTGATTGAGCCTCAAACGAAGACCATTTTCATTATATATATATAGATAGATATAGATATATAGAAGAAGAAGAAGAAAGAAAAAATAAAAATTTTCATTGTTAAACCACCCCCGCAACCCCCTGTGGGGTGAGCTACCGTAAAATTCGTTCATAGACTATTTTTAACGCCCCCGTAATCCCCTTTGGGGATTTTTTAACGTTTTAGCAGACTTTTTTAAAATTTTCTTACGTATAAACATTCTCCTGACAATTCTGAAGACAATAAAAAAAAATTAACCCAATCGGTCCAGCCGTTCTCGAGTGATACTCGATCATAGATACGGCATTTTATTTTTATCAAAAAATGAGTGTGGGTGTGCAGGGGTGCGTGGAAGTTTGTAAGTAGATTCTTAGCTGAATGTAAAAGAACATTATCCGTTTAGTAAACTCCGTTGCCATGGAAACAAAAGAATCAAGAGAAAACGCTTGCAATTAGCGGGATAAATGTTCATAAAAGTAAAACAGCAATAAAAAAATGAAGGAAGGTTAGAATTCGAAAAATAAATAGCCATAAACCATCTAGGAAAAATTTCGCATCGAATGGTGGTGGTTTCATGTAGATACGATCAGTGGTTTAGGCGTGATTGAGCCTCAAACGAAGACCATTTTCATTATATATATATATAGAAGATAGATATATAGAAGAAGAAAAAAGAAAAAATAAAAATTTTCATTGTTAAACCACCCCCGCAACCCCCTGTGGGGTGAGCTACCGTAAAATTCGTTCATAGACTATTTTTAACGCCTCCGTAATCCCCATTGGGGATTTTTTAACGTTTTAGCAGACTTTTTAAAATTTTCTTACGTATAAACATTCTCCTGACAATTCTGAAGACAATAAAAAAAAATTAACCCAATCGGTCCAGCCGTTCTCAAGTGATACTCGATCATAGATACGGCATTTTATTTTTATCAAAAAATGAGTGTGGGTGTGCAGGGGTGCGTGGAAGTTTGTAAGTAGATTCTTAGCTGAATGTAAAAGAACATTATCCGTTTAGTAAACTCCGTTGCCATGGAAACAAAAGAATCAAGAGAAAACGCTTGCAATTAGCGGGATAAATGTTCATAAAAGTAAAACAGCAATAAAAAAATGAAGGAAGGTTAGAATTCGAAAAATAAATAGCCATAAACCATCTAGGAAAAATTTCGCATCGAATGGTGGTGGTTTCATGTAGATACGATCAGTGGTTTAGGCGTGATTGAGCCTCAAACGAAGACCATTTTCATTATATATATATAGATATATAGAAGAAGAAAAAATAAAAAATAAAAATTTTCATTGTTAAACCACCCCCGCAACCCCCTGTGGGGTGAGCTACCGTAAAATTCGTTCATAGACTATTTTTAACGCCCCCGTAATCCCCTTTGGGGATTTTTTAACGTTTTAGCAGACTTTTTTAAAATTTTCTTACGTATAAACATTCTCCTGACAATTCTGAAGACAATAAAAAAAAATTAACCCAATCGGTCCAGCCGTTCTCGAGTGATACTCGATCATAGATACGGCATTTTATTTTTATCAAAAAATGAGTGTGGGTGTGCAGGGGTGCGTGGAAGTTTGTAAGTAGATTCTTAGCTGAATGTAAAAGAACATTATCCGTTTAGTAAACTCCGTTGCCATGGAAACAAAAGAATCAAGAGAAAACGCTTGCAATTAGCGGGATAAATGTTCATAAAAGTTGGGTTTCCATTTTCAACCGTGGTGGAAGGTAGTCCATAGCCGTGTTAAAAGTATTATTAGCCGTGTTATAAGTGTTATTATTCAATTTTTAACAATAGTGTTAGCTTTTATAAGTCAAATTTGAAGTAATACAGAATACGTAAAATCAGTGAAGTGAATAATAGTGAATCTAATCAAGCTATGAAGTGCCATGGCTGTAATAACGTATTAAATGTCGATCATTTTTTAAAGTGTAATAATTGCAAACGCAAGTTTTGTTATGAATGCCTTGATGTTGCTGCCGGGTCGACTAAGCAGCTCAGTGCTGAGCAATTGGCATCACTTAATTGTCCTCTGTGTCAGAATGTAACTCGGCGTAAAAACAATGACGATAATACTCCTGTCCGGCGGGGTCGCAATAACCAATCACCAAGCGCCTCCTCATATATAACGACGTGTAAAGAGCCGGAGTGTGATTTTGCTACGAAAACTTCTGCAGGCGCTGACTTTTCTAAGCAGCCGGTTACGTTGGACAGTATTAGCAAACTTATAGACTTGAAACTGTCCCCTGACTCATCGTTTATGCTAAATCTACGGTCCGCGCTTAGAAAGGACTTGAAGGACATGGTGACCGACGAGGTTAGCCGAGCTGTTGAGTTGGTAAAGGCTGACTTCACGACGACAACGGATTTTATCATCTTAGAACAAAATGATTTGAAGTCAAATATTGCAGACAAAGACAATCGAATCAGGGTACTCGAGACTGAACTTACGAAATCTCAAAACACGTTATCAAAACTCCAGAGTCGTTTATTTACAGTTGAAAAGATTTCACGTGACTTAAACCTCGAGATTCACGAGGTACCCGAAAGCAAGACTGAGAATCTGATGGAGTTATTCAAAAAACTCTGTGAGTGTTTAAATGTTGTGGTATCTGAGAGTGATGTTAAAGCATGTCGTCGTGTAGCTAAGATGGACTCAAACTCCAAAAGGCCGCGAAACATACTAGTTACCCTCTCAACGCAGCGTCAGCGTGATACACTCTTGTCTGCGTTGACTCGCTTCAATAAGTCCCACCCTGACACCAAACTATCTACTACCGATATTGGTATTGGCGGCTCGTCGTCGAGCAGGATATACTTGTCTGAACATTTGTCTCCTGAAGCTAAAGAGTTACACCGTGCGGCACGTAAATTTTCTACTGACAAGAACTACAGGTTTGTTTGGGTGCGATTTGGCCAAATTTATGTTCGTAAGGATGAATCAAGCCCGGCCATTCTAATTAAAAGTCATGATTCCTTCACTAAATTGTCTTAATTGTTATTACTACTACTAATTTGTTTGTTTATCATTGCTTAGTAAGTTACTTGATCAATTTTTGTTTTTATATACTGAATCACACGTTATTTCCACAATGATTAATATATTTTATCAAAATGTAAACAGAATTCGTAGCAAGTTAACTCAATTTTCTTTAAATCTGTTAAATTCTAACTTCGATATTATATGCTTGACGGAAACGAACTTAAATATGAGTGTTTTCGATGGCGAAGTTGTTGACGCCCGTTACAATCTCTTCAGACGAGATCGTGCGGATTCCTCCTGTGCTAAAACCGAGGGAGGTGGAGTTTTACTCGCCGTCCATAAAAAATACCAGGTCATCCGTCAAGCATCGTGGGATAGTGATATGGAGGATGTCTGGGTTACTCTTATTCCTGAAGCACGTGACACTTCTCGCATAAATTTATGTGTTTGCTATTTGCCTCCTGATATTAGAATTAACAAGCTTGAACTCTTTTATAGCCATTGCCAAAATTTACTTCTTAATCGTTTCCCTTTGGATAATTTCTTATTAATTGGTGATTTTAACACACCTGATTACTCTGATTCGATTAATCCCTCTCTGTCAATTTCCCCTAACCCGAGTAAGAAGCTCCTTCTACTAAATGAATTAATGTCACTGTGTAATCTAAAACAGCATAACTTTATCACAAATGCAAACGCTCGCTTGTTGGATTTGGTGCTTTCTAATATAGATTGTATAAGTGTCAATGAAACACTTGCATTAAGTTTGTTAGATAAAAATCATCCCGCAATTTTGATTACTCTTTCTCCGATTCAGATTTCTAAAGGGCTTCAACGCGCTAACATTAAACGGCTTAATTTTGCTAAATGTAATTTTGAAAACATTAAATCTGAACTCCAGTCTGTGAACTGGTCCGAAATCTTATCGTCCCCTTGTATTGATGAGTGCACCGAAGCTTTTTATGAGCTTTTATTTGAAATAATATCAAGAAATACACCAAGTTGTTGTAGCAAATTCTCATCTTATCCAGTCTGGTACAGCAAATCCTTAATTAAATGTAATAAAGAAAAAAACTTATATCATAAACGGTTTAAGAGGTTTGGGAATCCCCGCGATTACGACGTTTTCTCTTTGCTGAGGGAGAGATGCAAATTTCTTACCAAGATTTGTTACGACAAGTATATCGCATCCATCGAGGACTCGTTGGCCAAGGACATTAAATCATTTTGGAGATTTGTGAATAATCGTAAAGGCCATATTTCAGTGCCTCACACCATGACACTTGAAAATACTTCTGAGACAGACGGTCAGGGGATATGTGACCTTTTTTCGCGATACTTTGGTTCAGTTTTTGACGATAAAACTAATAAAACTATATACACTGACCAATCTGGTGCTGTAAATAACACGTATTTTAATATATTATCTGGCTTTTCTATTACGGTAACAGATATCAAACGTAAAATAGATAGTTTGGATATTAACAAAGGGGCGGGTCCTGACCTTCTGCCTCCTATTTTCATAAAAAGTTGCGGAAAGGAGTTGTCCATTCCATTATGTGTTCTCTTTAATAAATCGTTAACTAGTGGTGTGTTTCCTAAGCGCTGGAAAACTGCCCACATAATACCTATTTATAAAAGTGGTGATAAGTCCAATTGTAAAAACTATAGACCGATAAGTATTTTATCTTGCGCTGCTAAATTATTTGAGTCAGTGATGTATACTCATCTGTTCAGTCATTTTAAGCCTGTTCTTTCAGACAAGCAACATGGTTTTGTTAGAAACAGGTCTACGGTCACTAACCTTCTGGAATACAAAAACTATCTCTGTCAAGTGTTTGCCACAGGTGGCCAAGTTGACTCTGTTTACACTGACTTCTCTAAGGCTTTTGACAAAGTAAATCACCATCTGCTCTGTCATAAGTTAGCGTCACATGGTATCCACGGCAGTTTATATAGATGGATCTGCTCATACCTAGACTCTAGAACTCAGTTGGTTGCGTTAAAGGGCTTCATCTCTGCACCTATCGCAGTTACATCGGGAGTACCTCAGGGATCCCACTTAGGGCCATTATTCTTCGTAGTTTTTATTAATGACCTTATTCAACAACTGTCCTGCAATTGTCTCTTATATGCAGATGACTTAAAAATATTTACTTCTATTACTAATTTAGATGACTGCTTAACATTACAGCGTGATATCAATACCGTATCACTATGGTGCAAGACGAACTACATGTATTTAAATATAGACAAGTGTTTTGTCATATCGTTTACTAATAAACGAAACAAAATCGTATGGAACTATGTCATAGATGGTCAATTAGTTAACAGATCAGATGTTGCAAAAGACCTAGGTATCCTGTTCGATGACAAGCTTTCATTCCGTGCCCACTATAGTCACATCACGTCTAAAGCAAACCATCTACTGGGTTTTATTCTTAGATCCACAAAAGGTTTTAAAAATCCTCGTAGCACCTTGTACTTATACTTCAGCCTCGTAAGAAGTATATTAGAATACGGTAGTCCAATATGGTCGCCGAATTATAAGGTGCACATTGACGATATTGAACGAATTCAGAGGAAATTTCTCAGAATTTTATGTTATCGTATAAAACCTGGCCGGTCTAACTTAAATTATTGCGATAGACTCCTGAAATTTAAAGTTCAACCATTAGAATCCAGACGCATAGTCTTCGACTTAGTTTACCTTTACAAAATCACCCACTCCATTATAGACTCTCCCGAACTACTAGCTCACATTAGCCTTAACATTAGATTTAGTGCCCGTAGAGCTAACGAAGTCAATTTATTTTCCCTTCAAACTTATAAGAATAACATCTCTTTTTACAACCCTTTGACCAGGATGGCTCGTCAATATAACGAGATGGCAAAGAGCAACCACTTACTTGTGGACATATTCTGTCGCAACATCAATAAATTCATTAGTGTCGTTAAAGACATCCTCCATCGTAGGTTAAGTGCTGACCCTTGTGGTCCTGGTTAACGTTACGTTAAATTGGTGTCGAGGAACTTATTATTATTATTATTATTGTTTTTTTTTTTTTTTTACTATGTTACCTTTGTTAGTTATGAGCCTTTTATTGATGTAACATTAATTTTGCAGTGTGCACATGGTTTTACATTAGAATCCTGTTCATAACTATTAGTTTTAAGTTTATTTTTGTAAAGATTATAATGTGTTTTGTGCACCAAATAAATAAATAAATAAATAAATAAATCAAGAGAAAACGCTTGCAATTAGCGGGATAAATGTTCATAAAAGTAAAACAGCAATAAAAAAATGAAGGAAGGTTAGAATTCGAAAAATAAATAGCCATAAACCATCTAGGAAAAATTTCGCATCGAATGGTGGTGGTTTCATGTAGATACGATCAGTGGTTTAGGCGTGATTGAGCCTCAAACGAAGACCATTTTCATTATATATATATAGATAGATATAGATATATAGAAGAAGAAGAAAGAAAAAATAAAAATTTTCATTGTTAAACCACCCCCGCAACCCCCTGTGGGGTGAGCTACCGTAAAATTCGTTCATAGACTATTTTTAACGCCCCCGTAATCCCCTTTGGGGATTTTTTAACGTTTTAGCAGACTTTTTTAAAATTTTCTTACGTATAAACATTCTCCTGACAATTCTGAAGACAATAAAAAAAAAATAACCCAATCGGTCCAGCCGTTCTCAAGTGATACTCGATCATAGATACGGCATTTTATTTTTATCAAAAAATGAGTGTGGGTGTGCAGGGGTGCGTGGAAGTTTGTAAGTAGATTCTTAGCTGAATGTAAAAGAACATTATCCGTTTAGTAAACTCCGTTGCCATGGAAACAAAAGAATCAAGAGAAAACGCTTGCAATTAGCGGGATAAGTGTTCATAAAAGTAAAACAGCAATAAAAAAATGAAGGAAGGTTAGAATTCGAAAAATAAATAGCCATAAACCATCTAGGAAAAATTTCGCATCGAATGGTGGTGGTTTCATGTAGATACGATCAGTGGTTTAGGCGTGATTGAGCCTCAAACGAAGACCATTTTCATTATATATATATAGATAGATATAGATATATAGAAGAAGAAGAAGAAAGAAAAAATAAAAATTTTCATTGTTAAACCACCCCCGCAACCCCCTGTGGGGTGAGCTACCGTAAAATTCGTTCATAGACTATTTTTAACGCCCCCGTAATCCCCATTGGGGATTTTTTAACGTTTTAGCAGACTTTTTTAAAATTTTTTTTACGTATAAACATTCTCCTGACAATTCTGAAGACAATAAAAAAAAATTAACCCAATCGGTCCAGCCGTTCTCAAGTGATACTCGATCATAGATACGGCATTTTATTTTTATCAAAAAATGAGTGTGGGTGTGCAGGGGTGCGTGGAAGTTTGTAAGTAGATTCTTAGCTGAATGTAAAAGAACATTATCCGTTTAGTAAACTCCGTTGCCATGGAAACAAAAGAATCAAGAGAAAACGCTTGCAATTAGCGAGATAAATGTTCATAAAAGTAAAACAGCAATAAAAAAATGAAGGAAGGTTAGAATTCGAAAAATAAATAGCCATAAACCATCTAGGAAAAATTTCGCATCGAATGGTGGTAGTTACATGTCGATACGATCAGTGGTTTAGGCGTGATTGAGCCTCAAACGAAGACCATTTTCATTATATATATATATAGAAGATAGATATATAGAAGAAGAAAAAATAAAAAATAAAAATTTTCATTGTTAAACCACCCCCGCAACCCCCTGTGGGGTGAGCTACCGTAAAATTCGTTCATAGACTATTTTTAACGCCTCCGTAATCCCCATTGGGGATTTTTTAACGTTTTAGCAGACTTTTTAAAATTTTCTTACGTATAAACATTCTCCTGACAATTCTGAAGACAATAAAAAAAAATTAACCCAATCGGTCCAGCCGTTCTCAAGTGATACTCGATCATAGATACGGCATTTTATTTTTATCAAAAAATGAGTGTGGGTGTGCAGGGGTGCGTGGAAGTTTGTAAGTAGATTCTTAGCTGAATGTAAAAGAACATTATCCGTTTAGTAAACTCCGTTGCCATGGAAACAAAAGAATCAAGAGAAAACGCTTGCAATTAGCGGGATAAATGTTCATAAAAGTAAAACAGCAATAAAAAAATGAAGGAAGGTTAGAATTCGAAAAATAAATAGCCATAAACCATCTAGGAAAAATTTCGCATCGAATGGTGGTGGTTTCATGTAGATACGATCAGTGGTTTAGGCGTGATTGAGCCTCAAACGAAGACCATTTTCATTATATATATATAGATAGATATATAGAAGAAAAAAGAAAAAATAAAAATTTTCATTGTTAAACCACCCCCGCAACCCCCTGTGGGGTGAGCTACCGTAAAATTCGTTCATAGACTATTTTTAACGCCCCCGTAATCCCCTTTGGGGATTTTTTAACGTTTTAGCAGACTTTTTTAAAATTTTCTTACGTATAAACATTCTCCTGACAATTCTGAAGACAATAAAAAAAAATTAACCCAATCGGTCCAGCCGTTCTCGAGTGATACTCGATCATAGATACGGCATTTTATTTTTATCAAAAAATGAGTGTGGGTGTGCAGGGGTGCGTGGAAGTTTGTAAGTAGATTCTTAGCTGAATGTAAAAGAACATTATCCGTTTAGTAAACTCCGTTGCCATGGAAACAAAAGAATCAAGAGAAAACGCTTGCAATTAGCGGGATAAATGTTCATAAAAGTAAAACAGCAATAAAAAAATGAAGGAAGGTTAGAATTCGAAAAATAAATAGCCATAAACCATCTAGGAAAAATTTCGCATCGAATGGTGGTGGTTTCATGTAGATACGATCAGTGGTTTAGGCGTGATTGAGCCTCAAACGAAGACCATTTTCATTATATATATATAGATAGATATAGATATATAGAAGAAGAAGAAAGAAAAAATAAAAATTTTCATTGTTAAACCACCCCCGCAACCCCCTGTGGGGTGAGCTACCGTAAAATTCGTTCATAGACTATTTTTAACGCCCCCGTAATCCCCATTGGGGATTTTTTAACGTTTTAGCAGACTTTTTTAAAATTTTCTTACATATAAACATTCTCCTGACAATTCTGAAGACAATAAAAAAAAATTAACCCAATCGGTCCAGCCGTTCTCAAGTGATACTCGATCATAGATACGGCATTTTATTTTTATCAAAAAATGAGTGTGGGTGTGCAGGGGTGCGTGGAAGTTTGTAAGTAGATTCTTAGCTGAATGTAAAAGAACATTATCCGTTTAGTAAACTCCGTTGCCATGGAAACAAAAGAATCAAGAGAAAACGCTTGCAATTAGCGGGATAAATGTTCATAAAAGTAAAACAGCAATAAAAAAATGAAGGAACGTTAGAATTCGAAAAATAAATAGCCATAAACCATATAGGAAAAATTTCGCATCGAATGGTGGTAGTTTCATGTCGATACGATCAGTGGTTTAGGCGTGATTGAGCCTCAAACGAAGACCATTTTCATTATATATATATAGATAGATATATAGAAGAAAAAAGAAAAAATAAAAATTTTCATTGTTAAACCACCCCCGCAACCCCCTGTGGGGTGAGCTACCGTAAAATTCGTTCATAGACTATTTTTAACGCCCCCGTAATCCCCTTTGGGGATTTTTTAACGTTTTAGCAGACTTTTTTAAAATTTTCTTACGTATAAACATTCTCCTGACAATTCTGAAGACAAAAAAAAAAAATTAACCCAATCGGTCCAGCCGTTCTCGAGTGATACTCGATCATAGATACGGCATTTTATTTTTATCAAAAAATGAGTGTGGGTGTGCAGGGGTGCGTGGAAGTTTGTAAGTAGATTCTTAGCTGAATGTAAAAGAACATTATCCGTTTAGTAAACTCCGTTGCCATGGAAACAAAAGAATCAAGAGAAAACGCTTGCAATTAGCGGGATAAATGTTCATAAAAGTAAAACAGCAATAAAAAAATGAAGGAAGGTTAGAATTCGAAAAATAAATAGCCATAAACCATCTAGGAAAAATTTCGCATCGAATGGTGGTGGTTTCATGTAGATACGATCAGTGGTTTAGGCGTGATTGAGCCTCAAACGAAGACCATTTTCATTATATATATATAGATAGATATAGATATATAGAAGAAGAAGAAAGAAAAAATAAAAATTTTCATTGTTAAACCACCCCCGCAACCCCCTGTGGGGTGAGCTACCGTAAAATTCGTTCATAGACTATTTTTAACGCCCCCGTAATCCCCATTGGGGATTTTTTAACGTTTTAGCAGACTTTTTTAAAATTTTCTTACATATAAACATTCTCCTGACAATTCTGAAGACAATAAAAAAAAATTAACCCAATCGGTCCAGCCGTTCTCAAGTGATACTCGATCATAGATACGGCATTTTATTTTTATCAAAAAATGAGTGTGGGTGTGCAGGGGTGCGTGGAAGTTTGTAAGTAGATTCTTAGCTGAATGTAAAAGAACATTATCCGTTTAGTAAACTCCGTTGCCATGGAAACAAAAGAATCAAGAGAAAACGCTTGCAATTAGCGGGATAAATGTTCATAAAAGTAAAACAGCAATAAAAAAATGAAGGAACGTTAGAATTCGAAAAATAAATAGCCATAAACCATATAGGAAAAATTTCGCATCGAATGGTGGTAGTTTCATGTCGATACGATCAGTGGTTTAGGCGTGATTGAGCCTCAAACGAAGACCATTTTCATTATATATATATAGATAGATATATAGAAGAAAAAAGAAAAAATAAAAATTTTCATTGTTAAACCACCCCCGCAACCCCCTGTGGGGTGAGCTACCGTAAAATTCGTTCATAGACTATTTTTAACGCCCCCGTAATCCCCTTTGGGGATTTTTTAACGTTTTAGCAGACTTTTTTAAAATTTTCTTACGTATAAACATTCTCCTGACAATTCTGAAGACAAAAAAAAAAAATTAACCCAATCGGTCCAGCCGTTCTCGAGTGATACTCGATCATAGATACGGCATTTTATTTTTATCAAAAAATGAGTGTGGGTGTGCAGGGGTGCGTGGAAGTTTGTAAGTAGATTCTTAGCTGAATGTAAAAGAACATTATCCGTTTAGTAAACTCCGTTGCCATGGAAACAAAAGAATCAAGAGAAAACGCTTGCAATTAGCGGGATAAATGTTCATAAAAGTAAAACAGCAATAAAAAAATGAAGGAAGGTTAGAATTCGAAAAATAAATAGCCATAAACCATCTAGGAAAAATTTCGCATCGAATGGTGGTGGTTTCATGTAGATACGATCAGTGGTTTAGGCGTGATTGAGCCTCAAACGAAGACCATTTTCATTATATATATATAGATAGATATAGATATATAGAAGAAGAAGAAAGAAAAAATAAAAATTTTCATTGTTAAACCACCCCCGCAACCCCCTGTGGGGTGAGCTACCGTAAAATTCGTTCATAGACTATTTTTAACGCCCCCGTAATCCCCATTGGGGATTTTTTAACGTTTTAGCAGACTTTTTTAAAATTTTCTTACATATAAACATTCTCCTGACAATTCTGAAGACAATAAAAAAAAATTAACCCAATCGGTCCAGCCGTTCTCAAGTGATACTCGATCATAGATACGGCATTTTATTTTTGTCAAAAAATGAGTGTGGGTGTGCAGGGGTGCGTGGAAGTTTGTAAGTAGATTCTTAGCTGAATGTAAAAGAACATTATCCGTTTAGTAAACTCCGTTGCCATGGAAACAAAAGAATCAAGAGAAAACGCTTGCAATTAGCGGGATAAATGTTCATAAAAGTAAAACAGCAATAAAAAAATGAAGGAAGGTTAGAATTCGAAAAATAAATAGCCATAAACCATCTAGGAAAAATTTCGCATCGAATGGTGGTGGTTTCATGTAGATACGATCAGTGGTTTAGGCGTGATTGAGCCTCAAACGAAGACCATTTTCATTATATATATATAGATAGATATAGATATATAGAAGAAGAAGAAAGAAAAAATAAAAATTTTCATTGTTAAACCACCCCCGCAACCCCCTGTGGGGTGAGCTACCGTAAAATTCGTTCATAGACTATTTTTAACGCCCCCGTAATCCCCATTGGGGATTTTTTAACGTTTTAGCAGACTTTTTTAAAATTTTCTTACATATAAACATTCTCCTGACAATTCTGAAGACAATAAAAAAAAATTAACCCAATCGGTCCAGCCGTTCTCAAGTGATACTCGATCATAGATACGGCATTTTATTTTTATCAAAAAATGAGTGTGGGTGTGCAGGGGTGCGTGGAAGTTTGTAAGTAGATTCTTAGCTGAATGTAAAAGAACATTATCCGTTTAGTAAACTCCGTTGCCATGGAAACAAAAGAATCAAGAGAAAACGCTTGCAATTAGCGGGATAAATGTTCATAAAAGTAAAACAGCAATAAAAAAATGAAGGAACGTTAGAATTCGAAAAATAAATAGCCATAAACCATATAGGAAAAATTTCGCATCGAATGGTGGTAGTTTCATGTCGATACGATCAGTGGTTTAGGCGTGATTGAGCCTCAAACGAAGACCATTTTCATTATATATATATAGATAGATATATAGAAGAAAAAAGAAAAAATAAAAATTTTCATTGTTAAACCACCCCCGCAACCCCCTGTGGGGTGAGCTACCGTAAAATTCGTTCATAGACTATTTTTAACGCCCCCGTAATCCCCTTTGGGGATTTTTTAACGTTTTAGCAGACTTTTTTAAAATTTTCTTACGTATAAACATTCTCCTGACAATTCTGAAGACAAAAAAAAAAAATTAACCCAATCGGTCCAGCCGTTCTCGAGTGATACTCGATCATAGATACGGCATTTTATTTTTATCAAAAAATGAGTGTGGGTGTGCAGGGGTGCGTGGAAGTTTGTAAGTAGATTCTTAGCTGAATGTAAAAGAACATTATCCGTTTAGTAAACTCCGTTGCCATGGAAACAAAAGAATCAAGAGAAAACGCTTGCAATTAGCGGGATAAATGTTCATAAAAGTAAAACAGCAATAAAAAAATGAAGGAAGGTTAGAATTCGAAAAATAAATAGCCATAAACCATCTAGGAAAAATTTCGCATCGAATGGTGGTGGTTTCATGTAGATACGATCAGTGGTTTAGGCGTGATTGAGCCTCAAACGAAGACCATTTTCATTATATATATATAGATAGATATAGATATATAGAAGAAGAAGAAAGAAAAAATAAAAATTTTCATTGTTAAACCACCCCCGCAACCCCCTGTGGGGTGAGCTACCGTAAAATTCGTTCATAGACTATTTTTAACGCCCCCGTAATCCCCATTGGGGATTTTTTAACGTTTTAGCAGACTTTTTTAAAATTTTCTTACATTTAAACATTCTCCTGACAATTCTGAAGACAATAAAAAAAAATTAACCCAATCGGTCCAGCCGTTCTCAAGTGATACTCGATCATAGATACGGCATTTTATTTTTATCAAAAAATGAGTGTGGGTGTGCAGGGGTGCGTGGAAGTTTGTAAGTAGATTCTTAGCTGAATGTAAAAGAACATTATCCGTTTAGTAAACTCCGTTGCCATGGAAACAAAAGAATCAAGAGAAAACGCTTGCAATTAGCGGGATAAATGTTCATAAAAGTAAAACAGCAATAAAAAAATGAAGGAAGGTTAGAATTCGAAAAATAAATAGCCATAAACCATCTAGGAAAAATTTCGCATCGAATGGTGGTGGTTTCATGTAGATACGATCAGTGGTTTAGGCGTGATTGAGCCTCAAACGAAGACCATTTTCATTATATATATATAGATATATAGAAGAAGAAGAAAGAAAAAATAAAAATTTTCATTGTTAAACCACCCCCGCAACCCCCTGTGGGGTGAGCTACCGTAAAATTCGTTCATAGACTATTTTTAACGCCCCCGTAATCCCCTTTGGGGATTTTTTAACGTTTTAGCAGACTTTTTTAAAATTTTCTTACGTATAAACATTCTCCTGACAATTCTGAAGACAATAAAAAAAAATTAACCCAATCGGTCCAGCCGTTCTCAAGTGATACTCGATCATAGATACGGCATTTTATTTTTATCAAAAAATGAGTGTGGGTGTGCAGGGGTGCGTGGAAGTTTGTAAGTAGATTCTTAGCTGAATGTAAAAGAACATTATCCGTTTAGTAAACTCCGTTGCCATGGAAACAAAAGAATCAAGAGAAAACGCTTGCAATTAGCGGGATAAATGTTCATAAAAGTAAAACAGCAATAAAAAAATGAAGGAAGGTTAGAATTCGAAAAATAAATAGCCATAAACCATCTAGGAAAAATTTCGCATCGAATGGTGGTGGTTTCATGTAGATACGATCAGTGGTTTAGGCGTGATTGAGCCTCAAACGAAGACCATTTTCATTATATATATATAGATATATAGAAGAAGAAAAAATAAAAAATAAAAATTTTCATTGTTAAACCACCCCCGCAACCCCCTGTGGGGTGAGCTACCGTAAAATTCGTTCATAGACTATTTTTAACGCCCCCGTAATCCCCATTGGGGATTTTTTAACGTTTTAGCAGACTTTTTTAAAATTTTCTTACATATAAACATTCTCCTGACAATTCTGAAGACAATAAAAAAAAATTAACCCAATCGGTCCAGCCGTTCTCAAGTGATACTCGATCATAGATACGGCATTTTATTTTTATCAAAAAATGAGTGTGGGTGTGCAGGGGTGCGTGGAAGTTTGTAAGTAGATTCTTAGCTGAATGTAAAAGAACATTATCCGTTTAGTAAACTCCGTTGCCATGGAAACAAAAGAATCAAGAGAAAACGCTTGCAATTAGCGGGATAAATGTTCATAAAAGTAAAACAGCAATAAAAAAATGAAGGAACGTTAGAATTCGAAAAATAAATAGCCATAAACCATATAGGAAAAATTTCGCATCGAATGGTGGTAGTTTCATGTCGATACGATCAGTGGTTTAGGCGTGATTGAGCCTCAAACGAAGACCATTTTCATTATATATATATAGATAGATATATAGAAGAAAAAAGAAAAAATAAAAATTTTCATTGTTAAACCACCCCCGCAACCCCCTGTGGGGTGAGCTACCGTAAAATTCGTTCATAGACTATTTTTAACGCCCCCGTAATCCCCTTTGGGGATTTTTTAACGTTTTAGCAGACTTTTTTAAAATTTTCTTACGTATAAACATTCTCCTGACAATTCTGAAGACAAAAAAAAAAAATTAACCCAATCGGTCCAGCCGTTCTCGAGTGATACTCGATCATAGATACGGCATTTTATTTTTATCAAAAAATGAGTGTGGGTGTGCAGGGGTGCGTGGAAGTTTGTAAGTAGATTCTTAGCTGAATGTAAAAGAACATTATCCGTTTAGTAAACTCCGTTGCCATGGAAACAAAAGAATCAAGAGAAAACGCTTGCAATTAGCGGGATAAATGTTCATAAAAGTAAAACAGCAATAAAAAAATGAAGGAAGGTTAGAATTCGAAAAATAAATAGCCATAAACCATCTAGGAAAAATTTCGCATCGAATGGTGGTGGTTTCATGTAGATACGATCAGTGGTTTAGGCGTGATTGAGCCTCAAACGAAGACCATTTTCATTATATATATATAGATAGATATAGATATATAGAAGAAGAAGAAAGAAAAAATAAAAATTTTCATTGTTAAACCACCCCCGCAACCCCCTGTGGGGTGAGCTACCGTAAAATTCGTTCATAGACTATTTTTAACGCCCCCGTAATCCCCATTGGGGATTTTTTAACGTTTTAGCAGACTTTTTTAAAATTTTCTTACATTTAAACATTCTCCTGACAATTCTGAAGACAATAAAAAAAAATTAACCCAATCGGTCCAGCCGTTCTCAAGTGATACTCGATCATAGATACGGCATTTTATTTTTATCAAAAAATGAGTGTGGGTGTGCAGGGGTGCGTGGAAGTTTGTAAGTAGATTCTTAGCTGAATGTAAAAGAACATTATCCGTTTAGTAAACTCCGTTGCCATGGAAACAAAAGAATCAAGAGAAAACGCTTGCAATTAGCGGGATAAATGTTCATAAAAGTAAAACAGCAATAAAAAAATGAAGGAACGTTAGAATTCGAAAAATAAATAGCCATAAACCATATAGGAAAAATTTCGCATCGAATGGTGGTAGTTTCATGTCGATACGATCAGTGGTTTAGGCGTGATTGAGCCTCAAACGAAGACCATTTTCATTATATATATATAGATAGATATATAGAAGAAGAAAAAAGAAAAAATAAAAATTTTCATTGTTAAACCACCCCCGCAACCCCCTGTGGGGTGAGCTACCGTAAAATTCGTTCATAGACTATTTTTAACGCCTCCGTAATCCCCATTGGGGATTTTTTAACGTTTTAGCAGACTTTTTAAAAATTTTCTTACATATAAACATTCTCCTGACAATTCTGAAGACAATAAAAAAAAATTAACCCAATCGGTCCAGCCGTTCTCAAGTGATACTCGATCATAGATACGGCATTTTATTTTTATCAAAAAATGAGTGTGGGTGTGCAGGGGTGCGTGGAAGTTTGTAAGTAGATTCTTAGCTGAATGTAAAAGAACATTATCCGTTTAGTAAACTCCGTTGCCATGGAAACAAAAGAATCAAGAGAAAACGCTTGCAATTAGCGAGATAAATGTTCATAAAAGTAAAACAGCAATAAAAAAATGAAGGAAGGTTAGAATTCGAAAAATAAATAGCCATAAACCATCTAGGAAAAATTTCGCATCGAATGGTGGTAGTTACATGTCGATACGATCAGTGGTTTAGGCGTGATTGAGCCTCAAACGGAGACCATTTTCATTATATATATATATAGAAGATAGATATATAGAAGAAGAAAAAAGAAAAAATAAAAATTTTCATTGTTAAACCACCCCCGCAACCCCCTGTGGGGTGAGCTACCGTAAAATTCGTTCATAGACTATTTTTAACGCCCCCGTAATCCCCATTGGGGATTTTTTAACGTTTTAGCAGACTTTTTTAAAATTTTCTTACATATAAACATTCTCCTGACAATTCTGAAGACAATAAAAAAAAATTAACCCAATCGGTCCAGCCGTTCTCAAGTGATACTCGATCATAGATACGGCATTTTATTTTTATCAAAAAATGAGTGTGGGTGTGCAGGGGTGCGTGGAAGTTTGTAAGTAGATTCTTAGCTGAATGTAAAAGAACATTATCCGTTTAGTAAACTCCGTTGCCATGGAAACAAAAGAATCAAGAGAAAACGCTTGCAATTAGCGAGATAAATGTTCATAAAAGTAAAACAGCAATAAAAAAATGAAGGAAGGTTAGAATTCGAAAAATAAATAGCCATAAACCATCTAGGAAAAATTTCGCATCGAATGGTGGTAGTTACATGTCGATACGATCAGTGGTTTAGGCGTGATTGAGCCTCAAACGAAGACCATTTTCATTATATATATATAGATAGATATAGATATATAGAAGAAGAAGAAAGAAAAAATAAAAATTTTCATTGTTAAACCACCCCCGCAACCCCCTGTGGGGTGAGCTACCGTAAAATTCGTTCATAGACTATTTTTTACGCCCCCGTAATCCCCATTGGGGATTTTTTAACGTTTTAGCAGACTTTTTAAAAATTTTCTTACATATAAACATTCTCCTGACAATTCTGAAGACAATAAAAAAAAATTAACCCAATCGGTCCAGCCGTTCTCAAGTGATACTCGATCATAGATACGGCATTTTATTTTTATCAAAAAATGAGTGTGGGTGTGCAGGGGTGCGTGGAAGTTTGTAAGTAGATTCTTAGCTGAATGTAAAAGAACATTATCCGTTTAGTAAACTCCGTTGCCATGGAAACAAAAGAATCAAGAGAAAACGCTTGCAATTGGCGAGATAAATGTTCATAAAAGTAAAACAGCAATAAAAAAATGAAGGAAGGTTAGAATTTGAAAAATAAATAGCCATAAACCATCTAGGAAAAATTTCGCATCGAATGGTGGTAGTTTCATGTCGATACGATCAGTGGTTTAGGCGTGATTGAGCCTCAAACGAAGACCATTTTCATTATATATATATAGATAGATATATAGAAGAAGAAAAAAGAAAAAATAAAAATTTTCATTGTTAAACCACCCCCGCAACCCCCTGTGGGGTGAGCTACCGTAAAATTCGTTCATAGACTATTTTTAACGCCTCCGTAATCCCCATTGGGGATTTTTTAACGTTTTAGCAGACTTTTTTAAAATTTTCTGACGTATAAACATTCTCCTGACAATTCTGAAGACAATAAAAAAAAATTAACCCAATCGGTCCAGCCGTTCTCGAGTGATACTCGATCATAGATACGGCATTTTATTTTTATCAAAAAATGAGTGTGGGTGTGCAGGGGTGCGTGGAAGTTTGTAAGTAGATTCTTAGCTGAATGTAAAAGAACATTATCCGTTTAGTAAACTCCGTTGCCATCGAAACAAAAGAATCAAGAGAAAACGCTTGCAATTAGCGAGATAAATGTTCATAAAAGTAAAACAGCAATAAAAAAATGAAGGAAGGTTAGAATTCGAAAAATAAATAGCCATAAACCATCTAGGAAAAATTTCGCATCGAATGGTGGTAGTTACATGTCGATACGATCAGTGGTTTAGGCGTGATTGAGCCTCAAACGAAGACCATTTTCATTATATATATATATAGAAGATAGATATATAGAAGAAGAAAAAAGAAAAAATAAAAATTTTCATTGTTAAACCACCCCCGCAACCCCCTGTGGGGTGAGCTACCGTAAAATTCGTTCATAGACATTTTTAACGCCTCCGTAATCCCCATTGGGGATTTTTTAACGTTTTAGCAGACTTTTCAAAATTTTCTTACGTATAAACATTCTCCTGACAATTCTGAAGACAATAAAAAAAAATTAACCCAATCGGTCCAGCCGTTCTCAAGTGATACTCGATCATAGATACGGCATTTTATTTTTATCAAAAAATGAGTGTGGGTGTGCAGGGGTGCGTGGAAGTTTGTAAGTAGATTCTTAGCTGAATGTAAAAGAACATTATCCGTTTAGTAAACTCCGTTGCCATGGAAACAAAAGAATCAAGAGAAAACGCTTGCAATTAGCGGGATAAATGTTCATAAAAGTAAAACAGCAATAAAAAAATGAAGGAAGGTTAGAATTCGAAAAATAAATAGCCATAAACCATCTAGGAAAAATTTCGCATCGAATGGTGGTGGTTTCATGTAGATACGATCAGTGGTTTAGGCGTGATTGAGCCTCAAACGAAGACCATTTTCATTATATATATATAGATAGATATATAGAAGAAAAAAGAAAAAATAAAAATTTTCATTGTTAAACCACCCCCGCAACCCCCTGTGGGGTGAGCTACCGTAAAATTCGTTCATAGACTATTTTTAACGCCCCCGTAATCCCCTTTGGGGATTTTTTAACGTTTTAGCAGACTTTTTTAAAATTTTCTTACGTATAAACATTCTCCTGACAATTCTGAAGACAATAAAAAAAAATTAACCCAATCGGTCCAGCCGTTCTCAAGTGATACTCGATCATAGATACGGCATTTTATTTTTATCAAAAAATGAGTGTGGGTGTGCAGGGGTGCGTGGAAGTTTGTAAGTAGATTCTTAGCTGAATGTAAAAGAACATTATCCGTTTAGTAAACTCCGTTGCCATGGAAACAAAAGAATCAAGAGAAAACGCTTGCAATTAGCGGGATAAATGTTCATAAAAGTAAAACAGCAATAAAAAAATGAAGGAAGGTTAGAATTCGAAAAATAAATAGCCATAAACCATCTAGGAAAAATTTCGCATCGAATGGTGGTGGTTTCATGTAGATACGATCAGTGGTTTAGGCGTGATTGAGCCTCAAACGAAGACCATTTTCATTATATATATATAGATAGATATATAGAAGAAAAAAGAAAAAATAAAAATTTTCATTGTTAAACCACCCCCGCAACCCCCTGTGGGGTGAGCTACCGTAAAATTCGTTCATAGACTATTTTTAACGCCCCCGTAATCCCCTTTGGGGATTTTTTAACGTTTTAGCAGACTTTTTTAAAATTTTCTTACGTATAAACATTCTCCTGACAATTCTGAAGACAATAAAAAAAAATTAACCCAATCGGTCCAGCCGTTCTCAAGTGATACTCGATCATAGATACGGCATTTTATTTTTATCAAAAAATGAGTGTGGGTGTGCAGGGGTGCGTGGAAGTTTGTAAGTAGATTCTTAGCTGAATGTAAAAGAACATTATCCGTTTAGTAAACTCCGTTGCCATGGAAACAAAAGAATCAAGAGAAAACGCTTGCAATTAGCGGGATAAATGTTCATAAAAGTAAAACAGCAATAAAAAAATGAAGGAAGGTTAGAATTCGAAAAATAAATAGCCATAAACCATCTAGGAAAAATTTCGCATCGAATGGTGGTGGTTTCATGTAGATACGATCAGTGGTTTAGGCGTGATTGAGCCTCAAACGAAGACCATTTTCATTATATATATATAGATAGATATATAGAAGAAAAAAGAAAAAATAAAAATTTTCATTGTTAAACCACCCCCGCAACCCCCTGTGGGGTGAGCTACCGTAAAATTCGTTCATAGACTATTTTTAACGCCCCCGTAATCCCCTTTGGGGATTTTTTAACGTTTTAGCAGACTTTTTTAAAATTTTCTTACGTATAAACATTCTCCTGACAATTCTGAAGACAATAAAAAAAAATTAACCCAATCGGTCCAGCCGTTCTCAAGTGATACTCGATCATAGATACGGCATTTTATTTTTATCAAAAAATGAGTGTGGGTGTGCAGGGGTGCGTGGAAGTTTGTAAGTAGATTCTTAGCTGAATGTAAAAGAACATTATCCGTTTAGTAAACTCCGTTGCCATCGAAACAAAAGAATCAAGAGAAAACGCTTGCAATTAGCGAGATAAATGTTCATAAAAGTAAAACAGCAATAAAAAAATGAAGGAAGGTTAGAATTCGAAAAATAAATAGCCATAAACCATCTAGGAAAAATTTCGCATCGAATGGTGGTAGTTACATGTCGATACGATCAGTGGTTTAGGCGTGATTGAGCCTCAAACGAAGACCATTTTCATTATATATATATATAGAAGATAGATATATAGAAGAAGAAAAAAGAAAAAATAAAAATTTTCATTGTTAAACCACCCCCGCAACCCCCTGTGGGGTGAGCTACCGTAAAATTCGTTCATAGACATTTTTAACGCCTCCGTAATCCCCATTGGGGATTTTTTAACGTTTTAGCAGACTTTTCAAAATTTTCTTACGTATAAACATTCTCCTGACAATTCTGAAGACAATAAAAAAAAATTAACCCAATCGGTCCAGCCGTTCTCAAGTGATACTCGATCATAGATACGGCATTTTATTTTTATCAAAAAATGAGTGTGGGTGTGCAGGGGTGCGTGGAAGTTTGTAAGTAGATTCTTAGCTGAATGTAAAAGAACATTATCCGTTTAGTAAACTCCGTTGCCATGGAAACAAAAGAATCAAGAGAAAACGCTTGCAATTAGCGGGATAAATGTTCATAAAAGTAAAACAGCAATAAAAAAATGAAGGAAGGTTAGAATTCGAAAAATAAATAGCCATAAACCATCTAGGAAAAATTTCGCATCGAATGGTGGTGGTTTCATGTAGATACGATCAGTAGTTTAGGCGTGATTGAGCCTCAAACGAAGACCATTTTCATTATATATATATAGATAGATATAGATATATAGAAGAAGAAGAAAGAAAAAATAAAAATTTTCATTGTTAAACCACCCCCGCAACCCCCTGTGGGGTGAGCTACCGTAAAATTCGTTCATAGACTATTTTTAACGCCCCCGTAATCCCCATTGGGGATTTTTTAACGTTTTAGCAGACTTTTTTAAAATTTTCTTACATATAAACATTCTCCTGACAATTCTGAAGACAATAAAAAAAAATTAACCCAATCGGTCCAGCCGTTCTCAAGTGATACTCGATCATAGATACGGCATTTTATTTTTATCAAAAAATGAGTGTGGGTGTGCAGGGGTGCGTGGAAGTTTGTAAGTAGATTCTTAGCTGAATGTAAAAGAACATTATCCGTTTAGTAAACTCCGTTGCCATGGAAACAAAAGAATCAAGAGAAAACGCTTGCAATTAGCGGGATAAATGTTCATAAAAGTAAAACAGCAATAAAAAAATGAAGGAAGGTTAGAATTCGAAAAATAAATAGCCATAAACCATCTAGGAAAAATTTCGCATCGAATGGTGGTGGTTTCATGTAGATACGATCAGTGGTTTAGGCGTGATTGAGCCTCAAACGAAGACCATTTTCATTATATATATATAGATAGATATATAGAAGAAAAAAGAAAAAATAAAAATTTTCATTGTTAAACCACCCCCGCAACCCCCTGTGGGGTGAGCTACCGTAAAATTCGTTCATAGACTATTTTTAACGCCCCCGTAATCCCCTTTGGGGATTTTTTAACGTTTTAGCAGACTTTTTTAAAATTTTCTTACGTATAAACATTCTCCTGACAATTCTGAAGACAATAAAAAAAAATTAACCCAATCGGTCCAGCCGTTCTCGAGTGATACTCGATCATAGATACGGCATTTTATTTTTATCAAAAAATGAGTGTGGGTGTGCAGGGGTGCGTGGAAGTTTGTAAGTAGATTCTTAGCTGAATGTAAAAGAACATTATCCGTTTAGTAAACTCCGTTGCCATGGAAACAAAAGAATCAAGAGAAAACGCTTGCAATTAGCGAGATAAATGTTCATAAAAGTAAAACAGCAATAAAAAAATGAAGGAAGGTTAGAATTCGAAAAATAAATAGCCATAAACCATCTAGGAAAAATTTCGCATCGAATGGTGGTAGTTACATGTCGATACGATCAGTGGTTTAGGCGTGATTGAGCCTCAAACGAAGACCATTTTCATTATATATATATATAGAAGATAGATATATAGAAGAAGAAAAAAGAAAAAATAAAAATTTTCATTGTTAAACCACCCCCGCAACCCCCTGTGGGGTGAGCTACCGTAAAATTCGTTCATAGACTATTTTTAACGCCTCCGTAATCCCCATTGGGGATTTTTTAACGTTTTAGCAGACTTTTTAAAATTTTCTTACGTATAAACATTCTCCTGACAATTCTGAAGACAATAAAAAAAAATTAACCCAATCGGTCCAGCCGTTCTCAAGTGATACTCGATCATAGATACGGCATTTTATTTTTATCAAAAAATGAGTGTGGGTGTGCAGGGGTGCGTGGAAGTTTGTAAGTAGATTCTTAGCTGAATGTAAAAGAACATTATCCGTTTAGTAAACTCCGTTGCCATGGAAACAAAAGAATCAAGAGAAAACGCTTGCAATTAGCGGGATAAATGTTCATAAAAGTAAAACAGCAATAAAAAAATGAAGGAAGGTTAGAATTCGAAAAATAAATAGCCATAAACCATCTAGGAAAAATTTCGCATCGAATGGTGGTGGTTTCATGTAGATACGATCAGTGGTTTAGGCGTGATTGAGCCTCAAACGAAGACCATTTTCATTATATATATATAGATAGATATATAGAAGAAAAAAGAAAAAATAAAAATTTTCATTGTTAAACCACCCCCGCAACCCCCTGTGGGGTGAGCTACCGTAAAATTCGTTCATAGACTATTTTTAACGCCCCCGTAATCCCCTTTGGGGATTTTTTAACGTTTTAGCAGACTTTTTTAAAATTTTCTTACGTATAAACATTCTCCTGACAATTCTGAAGACAATAAAAAAAAATTAACCCAATCGGTCCAGCCGTTCTCGAGTGATACTCGATCATAGATACGGCATTTTATTTTTATCAAAAAATGAGTGTGGGTGTGCAGGGGTGCGTGGAAGTTTGTAAGTAGATTCTTAGCTGAATGTAAAAGAACATTATCCGTTTAGTAAACTCCGTTGCCATGGAAACAAAAGAATCAAGAGAAAACGCTTGCAATTAGCGGGATAAATGTTCATAAAAGTAAAACAGCAATAAAAAAATGAAGGAAGGTTAGAATTCGAAAAATAAATAGCCATAAACCATCTAGGAAAAATTTCGCATCGAATGGTGGTGGTTTCATGTAGATACGATCAGTGGTTTAGGCGTGATTGAGCCTCAAACGAAGACCATTTTCATTATATATATATAGATAGATATATAGAAGAAAAAAGAAAAAATAAAAATTTTCATTGTTAAACCACCCCCGCAACCCCCTGTGGGGTGAGCTACCGTAAAATTCGTTCATAGACTATTTTTAACGCCCCCGTAATCCCCTTTGGGGATTTTTTAACGTTTTAGCAGACTTTTTTAAAATTTTCTTACGTATAAACATTCTCCTGACAATTCTGAAGACAATAAAAAAAAATTAACCCAATCGGTCCAGCCGTTCTCGAGTGATACTCGATCATAGATACGGCATTTTATTTTTATCAAAAAATGAGTGTGGGTGTGCAGGGGTGCGTGGAAGTTTGTAAGTAGATTCTTAGCTGAATGTAAAAGAACATTATCCGTTTAGTAAACTCCGTTGCCATGGAAACAAAAGAATCAAGAGAAAACGCTTGCAATTAGCGGGATAAATGTTCATAAAAGTAAAACAGCAATAAAAAAATGAAGGAAGGTTAGAATTCGAAAAATAAATAGCCATAAACCATCTAGGAAAAATTTCGCATCGAATGGTGGTGGTTTCATGTAGATACGATCAGTGGTTTAGGCGTGATTGAGCCTCAAACGAAGACCATTTTCATTATATATATATAGATAGATATATAGAAGAAAAAAGAAAAAATAAAAATTTTCATTGTTAAACCACCCCCGCAACCCCCTGTGGGGTGAGCTACCGTAAAATTCGTTCATAGACTATTTTTAACGCCCCCGTAATCCCCTTTGGGGATTTTTTAACGTTTTAGCAGACTTTTTTAAAATTTTCTTACGTATAAACATTCTCCTGACAATTCTGAAGACAATAAAAAAAAATTAACCCAATCGGTCCAGCCGTTCTCGAGTGATACTCGATCATAGATACGGCATTTTATTTTTATCAAAAAATGAGTGTGGGTGTGCAGGGGTGCGTGGAAGTTTGTAAGTAGATTCTTAGCTGAATGTAAAAGAACATTATCCGTTTAGTAAACTCCGTTGCCATGGAAACAAAAGAATCAAGAGAAAACGCTTGCAATTAGCGGGATAAATGTTCATAAAAGTAAAACAGCAATAAAAAAATGAAGGAAGGTTAGAATTCGAAAAATAAATAGCCATAAACCATCTAGGAAAAATTTCGCATCGAATGGTGGTGGTTTCATGTAGATACGATCAGTGGTTTAGGCGTGATTGAGCCTCAAACGAAGACCATTTTCATTATATATATATAGATAGATATAGATATATAGAAGAAGAAGAAAGAAAAAATAAAAATTTTCATTGTTAAACCACCCCCGCAACCCCCTGTGGGGTGAGCTACCGTAAAATTCGTTCATAGACTATTTTTAACGCCCCCGTAATCCCCTTTGGGGATTTTTTAACGTTTTAGCAGACTTTTTTAAAATTTTCTTACGTATAAACATTCTCCTGACAATTCTGAAGACAATAAAAAAAAATTAACCCAATCGGTCCAGCCGTTCTCAAGTGATACTCGATCATAGATACGGCATTTTATTTTTATCAAAAAATGAGTGTGGGTGTGCAGGGGTGCGTGGAAGTTTGTAAGTAGATTCTTAGCTGAATGTAAAAGAACATTATCCGTTTAGTAAACTCCGTTGCCATGGAAACAAAAGAATCAAGAGAAAACGCTTGCAATTAGCGGGATAAATGTTCATAAAAGTAAAACAGCAATAAAAAAATGAAGGAACGTTAGAATTCGAAAAATAAATAGCCATAAACCATATAGGAAAAATTTCGCATCGAATGGTGGTAGTTTCATGTCGATACGATCAGTGGTTTAGGCGTGATTGAGCCTCAAACGAAGACCATTTTCATTATATATATATAGATAGATATATAGAAGAAAAAAGAAAAAATAAAAATTTTCATTGTTAAACCACCCCCGCAACCCCCTGTGGGGTGAGCTACCGTAAAATTCGTTCATAGACTATTTTTAACGCCCCCGTAATCCCCTTTGGGGATTTTTTAACGTTTTAGCAGACTTTTTTAAAATTTTCTTACGTATAAACATTCTCCTGACAATTCTGAAGACAAAAAAAAAAAATTAACCCAATCGGTCCAGCCGTTCTCGAGTGATACTCGATCATAGATACGGCATTTTATTTTTATCAAAAAATGAGTGTGGGTGTGCAGGGGTGCGTGGAAGTTTGTAAGTAGATTCTTAGCTGAATGTAAAAGAACATTATCCGTTTAGTAAACTCCGTTGCCATGGAAACAAAAGAATCAAGAGAAAACGCTTGCAATTAGCGGGATAAATGTTCATAAAAGTAAAACAGCAATAAAAAAATGAAGGAAGGTTAGAATTCGAAAAATAAATAGCCATAAACCATCTAGGAAAAATTTCGCATCGAATGGTGGTGGTTTCATGTAGATACGATCAGTGGTTTAGGCGTGATTGAGCCTCAAACGAAGACCATTTTCATTATATATATATAGATAGATATAGATATATAGAAGAAGAAGAAAGAAAAAATAAAAATTTTCATTGTTAAACCACCCCCGCAACCCCCTGTGGGGTGAGCTACCGTAAAATTCGTTCATAGACTATTTTTAACGCCCCCGTAATCCCCATTGGGGATTTTTTAACGTTTTAGCAGACTTTTTTAAAATTTTCTTACATATAAACATTCTCCTGACAATTCTGAAGACAATAAAAAAAAATTAACCCAATCGGTCCAGCCGTTCTCAAGTGATACTCGATCATAGATACGGCATTTTATTTTTATCAAAAAATGAGTGTGGGTGTGCAGGGGTGCGTGGAAGTTTGTAAGTAGATTCTTAGCTGAATGTAAAAGAACATTATCCGTTTAGTAAACTCCGTTGCCATGGAAACAAAAGAATCAAGAGAAAACGCTTGCAATTAGCGAGATAAATGTTCATAAAAGTAAAACAGCAATAAAAAAATGAAGGAAGGTTAGAATTCGAAAAATAAATAGCCATAAACCATCTAGGAAAAATTTCGCATCGAATGGTGGTAGTTACATGTCGATACGATCAGTGGTTTAGGCGTGATTGAGCCTCAAACGAAGACCATTTTCATTATATATATATATAGAAGATAGATATATAGAAGAAGAAGAAAGAAAAAATAAAAATTTTCATTGTTAAACCACCCCCGCAACCCCCTGTGGGGTGAGCTACCGTAAAATTCGTTCATAGACTATTTTTAACGCCCCCGTAATCCCCATTGGGGATTTTTTAATGTTTTAGCAGACTTTTTTAAAATTTTCTTACGTATAAACATTCTCCTGACAATTCTGAAGACAATAAAAAAAAATTAACCCAATCGGTCCAGCCGTTCTCGAGTGATACTCGATCATAGATACGGCATTTTATTTTTATCAAAAAATGAGTGTGGGTGTGCAGGGGTGCGTGGAAGTTTGTAAGTAGATTCTAAGCTGAATGTAAAAGAACATTATCCGTTTAGTAAACTCCGTTGCCATGGAAACAAAAGAATCAAGAGAAAACGCTTGCAATTAGCGGGATAAATGTTCATAAAAGTAAAACAGCAATAAAAAAATGAAGGAAGGTTAGAATTCGAAAAATAAATAGCCATAAACCATATAGGAAAAATTTCGCATCGAATGGTGGTAGTTTCATGTCGATACGATCAGTGGTTTAGGCGTGATTGAGCCTCAAACGAAGACCATTTTCATTATATATATATAGATAGATATATAGAAGAAGAAAAAAGAAAAAATAAAAATTTTCATTGTTAAACCACCCCCGCAACCCCCTGTGGGGTGAGCTACCGTAAAATTCGTTCATAGACTATTTTTAACGCCCCCGTAATCCCCTTTGGGGATTTTTTAACGTTTTAGCAGACTTTTTTAAAATTTTCTTACGTATAAACATTCTCCTGACAATTCTGAAGACAATAAAAAAAAATTAACCCAATCGGTCCAGCCGTTCTCGAGTGATACTCGATCATAGATACGGCATTTTATTTTTATCAAAAAATGAGTGTGGGTGTGCAGGGGTGCGTGGAAGTTTGTAAGTAGATTCTTAGCTGAATGTAAAAGAACATTATCCGTTTAGTAAACTCCGTTGCCATGGAAACAAAAGAATCAAGAGAAAACGCTTGCAATTAGCGGGATAAATGTTCATAAAAGTAAAACAGCAATAAAAAAATGAAGGAAGGTTAGAATTCGAAAAATAAATAGCCATAAACCATCTAGGAAAAATTTCGCATCGAATGGTGGTGGTTTCATGTAGATACGATCAGTGGTTTAGGCGTGATTGAGCCTCAAACGAAGACCATTTTCATTATATATATATAGATAGATATATAGAAGAAAAAAGAAAAAATAAAAATTTTCATTGTTAAACCACCCCCGCAACCCCCTGTGGGGTGAGCTACCGTAAAATTCGTTCATAGACTATTTTTAACGCCCCCGTAATCCCCTTTGGGGATTTTTTAACGTTTTAGCAGACTTTTTTAAAATTTTCTTACGTATAAACATTCTCCTGACAATTCTGAAGACAATAAAAAAAAATTAACCCAATCGGTCCAGCCGTTCTCGAGTGATACTCGATCATAGATACGGCATTTTATTTTTATCAAAAAATGAGTGTGGGTGTGCAGGGGTGCGTGGAAGTTTGTAAGTAGATTCTTAGCTGAATGTAAAAGAACATTATCCGTTTAGTAAACTCCGTTGCCATGGAAACAAAAGAATCAAGAGAAAACGCTTGCAATTAGCGGGATAAATGTTCATAAAAGTAAAACAGCAATAAAAAAATGAAGAAAGGTTAGAATTCGAAAAATAAATAGCCATAAACCATCTAGGAAAAATTTCGCATCGAATGGTGGTGGTTTCATGTAGATACGATCAGTGGTTTAGGCGTGATTGAGCCTCAAACGAAGACCATTTTCATTATATATATATAGATAGATATATAGAAGAAAAAATAAAAAATAAAAATTTTCATTGTTAAACCACCCCCGCAACCCCCTGTGGGGTGAGCTACCGTAAAATTCGTTCATAGACTATTTTTAACGCCTCCGTAATCCCCATTGGGGATTTTTTAACGTTTTAGCAGACTTTTTAAAAATTTTCTTACATATAAACATTCTCCTGACAATTCTGAAGACAATAAAAAAAAATTAACCCAATCGGTCCAGCCGTTCTCAAGTGATACTCGATCATAGATACGGCATTTTATTTTTATCAAAAAATGAGTGTGGGTGTGCAGGGGTGCGTGGAAGTTTGTAAGTAGATTCTTAGCTGAATGTAAAAGAACATTATCCGTTTAGTAAACTCCGTTGCCATGGAAACAAAAGAATCAAGAGAAAACGCTTGCAATTAGCGAGATAAATGTTCATAAAAGTAAAACAGCAATAAAAAAATGAAGGAAGGTTAGAATTCGAAAAATAAATAGCCATAAACCATCTAGGAAAAATTTCGCATCGAATGGTGGTAGTTACATGTCGATACGATCAGTGGTTTAGGCGTGATTGAGCCTCAAACGAAGACCATTTTCATTATATATATATATATAGAAGATAGATATATAGAAGAAGAAGAAAGAAAAAATAAAAATTTTCATTGTTAAACCACCTCCGCAACCCCCTGTGGGGTGAGCTACCGTAAAATTCGTTCATAGACTATTTTTAACGCCCTCGTAATCCCCATTGGGGATTTTTTAACGTTTTAGCAGACTTTTTTAAAATTTTCTTACGTATAAACATTCTCCTGACAATTCTGAAGACAATAAAAAAAAATTAACCCAATCGGTCCAGCCGTTCTCGAGTGATACTCGATCATAGATACGGCATTTTATTTTTATCAAAAAATGAGTGTGGGTGTGCAGGGGTGCGTGGAAGTTTGTAAGTAGATTCTTAGCTGAATGTAAAAGAACATTATCCGTTTAGTAAACTCCGTTGCCATGGAAACAAAAGAATCAAGAGAAAACGCTTGCAATTAGCGGGATAAATGTTCATAAAAGTAAAACAGCAATAAAAAAATGAAGGAAGGTTAGAATTCGAAAAATAAATAGCCATAAACCATCTAGGAAAAATTTCGCATCGAATGGTGGTGGTTTCATGTAGATACGATCAGTGGTTTAGGCGTGATTGAGCCTCAAACGAAGACCATTTTCATTATATATATATAGATAGATATATAGAAGAAAAAATAAAAAATAAAAATTTTCATTGTTAAACCACCCCCGCAACCCCCTGTGGGGTGAGCTACCGTAAAATTCGTTCATAGACTATTTTTAACGCCTCCGTAATCCCCATTGGGGATTTTTTAACGTTTTAGCAGACTTTTTAAAAATTTTCTTACATATAAACATTCTCCTGACAATTCTGAAGACAATAAAAAAAAATTAACCCAATCGGTCCAGCCGTTCTCAAGTGATACTCGATCATAGATACGGCATTTTATTTTTATCAAAAAATGAGTGTGGGTGTGCAGGGGTGCGTGGAAGTTTGTAAGTAGATTCTTAGCTGAATGTAAAAGAACATTATCCGTTTAGTAAACTCCGTTGCCATGGAAACAAAAGAATCAAGAGAAAACGCTTGCAATTAGCGAGATAAATGTTCATAAAAGTAAAACAGCAATAAAAAAATGAAGGAAGGTTAGAATTCGAAAAATAAATAGCCATAAACCATCTAGGAAAAATTTCGCATCGAATGGTGGTAGTTACATGTCGATACGATCAGTGGTTTAGGCGTGATTGAGCCTCAAACGAAGACCATTTTCATTATATATATATATAGAAGATAGATATATAGAAGAAGAAGAAAGAAAAAATAAAAATTTTCATTGTTAAACCACCTCCGCAACCCCCTGTGGGGTGAGCTACCGTAAAATTCGTTCATAGACTATTTTTAACGCCCTCGTAATCCCCATTGGGGATTTTTTAACGTTTTAGCAGACTTTTTTAAAATTTTCTTACGTATAAACATTCTCCTGACAATTCTGAAGACAATAAAAAAAAATTAACCCAATCGGTCCAGCCGTTCTCGAGTGATACTCGATCATAGATACGGCATTTTATTTTTATCAAAAAATGAGTGTGGGTGTGCAGGGGTGCGTGGAAGTTTGTAAGTAGATTCTTAGCTGAATGTAAAAGAACATTATCCGTTTAGTAAACTCCGTTGCCATGGAAACAAAAGAATCAAGAGAAAACGCTTGCAATTAGCGGGATAAATGTTCATAAAAGTAAAACAGCAATAAAAAAATGAAGGAAGGTTAGAATTCGAAAAATAAATAGCCATAAACCATCTAGGAAAAATTTCGCATCGAATGGTGGTGGTTTCATGTAGATACGATCAGTGGTTTAGGCGTGATTGAGCCTCAAACGAAGACCATTTTCATTATATATAGATAGATATATAGAAGAAAAAATAAAAAATAAAAATTTTCATTGTTAAACCACCCCCGCAACCCCCTGTGGGGTGAGCTACCGTAAAATTCGTTCATAGACTATTTTTAACGCCTCCGTAATCCCCATTGGGGATTTTTTAACGTTTTAGCAGACTTTTTAAAAATTTTCTTACATATAAACATTCTCCTGACAATTCTGAAGACAATAAAAAAAAATTAACCCAATCGGTCCAGCCGTTCTCAAGTGATACTCGATCATAGATACGGCATTTTATTTTTATCAAAAAATGAGTGTGGGTGTGCAGGGGTGCGTGGAAGTTTGTAAGTAGATTCTTAGCTGAATGTAAAAGAACATTATCCGTTTAGTAAACTCCGTTGCCATGGAAACAAAAGAATCAAGAGAAAACGCTTGCAATTAGCGGGATAAATGTTCATAAAAGTAAAACAGCAATAAAAAAATGAAGGAAGGTTAGAATTCGAAAAATAAATAGCCATAAACCATCTAGGAAAAATTTCGCATCGAATGGTGGTGGTTTCATGTAGATACGATCAGTGGTTTAGGCGTGATTGAGCCTCAAACGAAGACCATTTTCATTATATATATATAGATATATAGAAGAAGAAGAAAGAAAAAATAAAAATTTTCATTGTTAAACCACCCCCGCAACCCCCTGTGGGGTGAGCTACCGTAAAATTCGTTCATAGACTATTTTTAACGCCCCCGTAATCCCCATTGGGGATTTTTTAACGTTTTAGCAGACTTTTTTAAAATTTTCTTACATATAAACATTCTCCTGACAATTCTGAAGACAATAAAAAAAAATTAACCCAATCGGTCCAGCCGTTCTCAAGTGATACTCGATCATAGATACGGCATTTTATTTTTATCAAAAAATGAGTGTGGGTGTGCAGGGGTGCGTGGAAGTTTGTAAGTAGATTCTTAGCTGAATGTAAAAGAACATTATCCGTTTAGTAAACTCCGTTGCCATGGAAACAAAAGAATCAAGAGAAAACGCTTGCAATTAGCGGGATAAATGTTCATAAAAGTAAAACAGCAATAAAAAAATGAAGGAAGGTTAGAATTCGAAAAATAAATAGCCATAAACCATCTAGGAAAAATTTCGCATCGAATGGTGGTGGTTTCATGTAGATACGATCAGTGGTTTAGGCGTGATTGAGCCTCAAACGAAGACCATTTTCATTATATATATATAGATAGATATATAGAAGAAAAAATAAAAAATAAAAATTTTCATTGTTAAACCACCCCCGCAACCCCCTGTGGGGTGAGCTACCGTAAAATTCGTTCATAGACTATTTTTAACGCCTCCGTAATCCCCATTGGGGATTTTTTAACGTTTTAGCAGACTTTTTAAAAATTTTCTTACATATAAACATTCTCCTGACAATTCTGAAGACAATAAAAAAAAATTAACCCAATCGGTCCAGCCGTTCTCAAGTGATACTCGATCATAGATACGGCATTTTATTTTTATCAAAAAATGAGTGTGGGTGTGCAGGGGTGCGTGGAAGTTTGTAAGTAGATTCTTAGCTGAATGTAAAAGAACATTATCCGTTTAGTAAACTCCGTTGCCATGGAAACAAAAGAATCAAGAGAAAACGCTTGCAATTAGCGGGATAAATGTTCATAAAAGTAAAACAGCAATAAAAAAATGAAGGAAGGTTAGAATTCGAAAAATAAATAGCCATAAACCATCTAGGAAAAATTTCGCATCGAATGGTGATGGTTTCATGTAGATACGATCAGTGGTTTAGGCGTGATTGAGCCTCAAACGAAGACCATTTTCATTATATATATATAGATAGATATAGATATATAGAAGAAGAAGAAACAAAAAATAAAAATTTTCATTGTTAAACCACCCCCGCAACCCCCTGTGGGGTGAGCTACCGTAAAATTCGTTCATAGACTATTTTTAACGCCCCCGTAATCCCCTTTGGGGATTTTTTAACGTTTTAGCAGACTTTTTTAAAATTTTCTTACGTATAAACATTCTCCTGACAATTCTGAAGACAATAAAAAAAAATTAACCCAATCGGTCCAGCCGTTCTCAAGTGATACTCGATCATAGATACGGCATTTTATTTTTATCAAAAAATGAGTGTGGGTGTGCAGGGGTGCGTGGAAGTTTGTAAGTAGATTCTTAGCTGAATGTAAAAGAACATTATCCGTTTAGTAAACTCCGTTGCCATGGAAACAAAAGAATCAAGAGAAAACGCTTGCAATTAGCGGGATAAGTGTTCATAAAAGTAAAACAGCAATAAAAAAATGAAGGAAGGTTAGAATTCGAAAAATAAATAGCCATAAACCATCTAGGAAAAATTTCGCATCGAATGGTGGTGGTTTCATGTAGATACGATCAGTGGTTTAGGCGTGATTGAGCCTCAAACGAAGACCATTTTCATTATATATATATAGATAGATATAGATATATAGAAGAAGAAGAAGAAAGAAAAAATAAAAATTTTCATTGTTAAACCACCCCCGCAACCCCCTGTGGGGTGAGCTACCGTAAAATTCGTTCATAGACTATTTTTAACGCCCCCGTAATCCCCATTGGGGATTTTTTAACGTTTTAGCAGACTTTTTTAAAATTTTCTTACGTATAAACATTCTCCTGACAATTCTGAAGACAATAAAAAAAAATTAACCCAATCGGTCCAGCCGTTCTCAAGTGATACTCGATCATAGATACGGCATTTTATTTTTATCAAAAAATGAGTGTGGGTGTGCAGGGGTGCGTGGAAGTTTGTAAGTAGATTCTTAGCTGAATGTAAAAGAACATTATCCGTTTAGTAAACTCCGTTGCCATGGAAACAAAAGAATCAAGAGAAAACGCTTGCAATTAGCGGGATAAATGTTCATAAAAGTAAAACAGCAATAAAAAAATGAAGGAAGGTTAGAATTCGAAAAATAAATAGCCATAAACCATCTAGGAAAAATTTCGCATCGAATGGTGGTGGTTTCATGTAGATACGATCAGTGGTTTAGGCGTGATTGAGCCTCAAACGAAGACCATTTTCATTATATATATATAGATATATAGAAGAAGAAGAAAGAAAAAATAAAAATTTTCATTGTTAAACCACCCCCGCAACCCCCTGTGGGGTGAGCTACCGTAAAATTCGTTCATAGACTATTTTTAACGCCCCCGTAATCCCCATTGGGGATTTTTTAACGTTTTAGCAGACTTTTTTAAAATTTTCTTACATATAAACATTCTCCTGACAATTCTGAAGACAATAAAAAAAAATTAACCCAATCGGTCCAGCCGTTCTCAAGTGATACTCGATCATAGATACGGCATTTTATTTTTATCAAAAAATGAGTGTGGGTGTGCAGGGGTGCGTGGAAGTTTGTAAGTAGATTCTTAGCTGAATGTAAAAGAACATTATCCGTTTAGTAAACTCCGTTGCCATGGAAACAAAAGAATCAAGAGAAAACGCTTGCAATTAGCGGGATAAATGTTCATAAAAGTAAAACAGCAATAAAAAAATGAAGGAAGGTTAGAATTCGAAAAATAAATAGCCATAAACCATCTAGGAAAAATTTCGCATCGAATGGTGGTGGTTTCATGTAGATACGATCAGTGGTTTAGGCGTGATTGAGCCTCAAACGAAGACCATTTTCATTATATATATATAGATAGATATATAGAAGAAAAAATAAAAAATAAAAATTTTCATTGTTAAACCACCCCCGCAACCCCCTGTGGGGTGAGCTACCGTAAAATTCGTTCATAGACTATTTTTAACGCCTCCGTAATCCCCATTGGGGATTTTTTAACGTTTTAGCAGACTTTTTAAAAATTTTCTTACATATAAACATTCTCCTGACAATTCTGAAGACAATAAAAAAAAATTAACCCAATCGGTCCAGCCGTTCTCAAGTGATACTCGATCATAGATACGGCATTTTATTTTTATCAAAAAATGAGTGTGGGTGTGCAGGGGTGCGTGGAAGTTTGTAAGTAGATTCTTAGCTGAATGTAAAAGAACATTATCCGTTTAGTAAACTCCGTTGCCATGGAAACAAAAGAATCAAGAGAAAACGCTTGCAATTAGCGGGATAAATGTTCATAAAAGTAAAACAGCAATAAAAAAATGAAGGAAGGTTAGAATTCGAAAAATAAATAGCCATAAACCATCTAGGAAAAATTTCGCATCGAATGGTGATGGTTTCATGTAGATACGATCAGTGGTTTAGGCGTGATTGAGCCTCAAACGAAGACCATTTTCATTATATATATATAGATAGATATAGATATATAGAAGAAGAAGAAACAAAAAATAAAAATTTTCATTGTTAAACCACCCCCGCAACCCCCTGTGGGGTGAGCTACCGTAAAATTCGTTCATAGACTATTTTTAACGCCCCCGTAATCCCCTTTGGGGATTTTTTAACGTTTTAGCAGACTTTTTTAAAATTTTCTTACGTATAAACATTCTCCTGACAATTCTGAAGACAATAAAAAAAAATTAACCCAATCGGTCCAGCCGTTCTCAAGTGATACTCGATCATAGATACGGCATTTTATTTTTATCAAAAAATGAGTGTGGGTGTGCAGGGGTGCGTGGAAGTTTGTAAGTAGATTCTTAGCTGAATGTAAAAGAACATTATCCGTTTAGTAAACTCCGTTGCCATGGAAACAAAAGAATCAAGAGAAAACGCTTGCAATTAGCGGGATAAGTGTTCATAAAAGTAAAACAGCAATAAAAAAATGAAGGAAGGTTAGAATTCGAAAAATAAATAGCCATAAACCATCTAGGAAAAATTTCGCATCGAATGGTGGTGGTTTCATGTAGATACGATCAGTGGTTTAGGCGTGATTGAGCCTCAAACGAAGACCATTTTCATTATATATATATAGATAGATATAGATATATAGAAGAAGAAGAAGAAAGAAAAAATAAAAATTTTCATTGTTAAACCACCCCCGCAACCCCCTGTGGGGTGAGCTACCGTAAAATTCGTTCATAGACTATTTTTAACGCCCCCGTAATCCCCATTGGGGATTTTTTAACGTTTTAGCAGACTTTTTTAAAATTTTCTTACGTATAAACATTCTCCTGACAATTCTGAAGACAATAAAAAAAAATTAACCCAATCGGTCCAGCCGTTCTCAAGTGATACTCGATCATAGATACGGCATTTTATTTTTATCAAAAAATGAGTGTGGGTGTGCAGGGGTGCGTGGAAGTTTGTAAGTAGATTCTTAGCTGAATGTAAAAGAACATTATCCGTTTAGTAAACTCCGTTGCCATGGAAACAAAAGAATCAAGAGAAAACGCTTGCAATTAGCGGGATAAATGTTCATAAAAGTAAAACAGCAATAAAAAAATGAAGGAAGGTTAGAATTCGAAAAATAAATAGCCATAAACCATCTAGGAAAAATTTCGCATCGAATGGTGGTGGTTTCATGTAGATACGATCAGTGGTTTAGGCGTGATTGAGCCTCAAACGAAGACCATTTTCATTATATATATATAGATAGATATAGAAGAAGAAGAAGAAAGAAAAAATAAAAATTTTCATTGTTAAACCACCCCCGCAACCCCCTGTGGGGTGAGCTACCGTAAAATTCGTTCATAGACTATTTTTAACGCCCCCGTAATCCCCATTGGGGATTTTTTAACGTTTTAGCAGACTTTTTTAAAATTTTCTTACGTATAAACATTCTCCTGACAATTCTGAAGACAATAAAAAAAAATTAACCCAATCCAAATTTCGCATCGAATGGTGGTGGTTTCATGTAGATACGATCAGTGGTTTAGGCGTGATTGAGCCTCAAACGAAGACCATTTTCATTATATATATATAGATAGATATAGAAGAAGAAGAAGAAAGAAAAAATAAAAATTTTCATTGTTAAACCACCCCCGCAACCCCCTGTGGGGTGAGCTACCGTAAAATTCGTTCATAGACTATTTTTAACGCCCCCGTAATCCCCATTGGGGATTTTTTAACGTTTTAGCAGACTTTTTTAAAATTTTCTTACGTATAAACATTCTCCTGACAATTCTGAAGACAATAAAAAAAAATTAACCCAATCGGTCCAGCCGTTCTCAAGTGATACTCGATCATAGATACGGCATTTTATTTTTATCAAAAAATGAGTGTGGGTGTGCAGGGGTGCGTGGAAGTTTGTAAGTAGATTCTTAGCTGAATGTAAAAGAACATTATCCGTTTAGTAAACTCCGTTGCCATGGAAACAAAAGAATCAAGAGAAAACGCTTGCAATTAGCGGGATAAATGTTCATAAAAGTAAAACAGCAATAAAAAAATGAAGGAACGTTAGAATTCGAAAAATAAATAGCCATAAACCATATAGGAAAAATTTCGCATCGAATGGTGGTAGTTACATGTCGATACGATCAGTGGTTTAGGCGTGATTGAGCCTCAAACGAAGACCATTTTCATTATATATATATATAGAAGATAGATATATAGAAGAAGAAGAAAGAAAAAATAAAAATTTTCATTGTTAAACCACCCCCGCAACCCCCTGTGGGGTGAGCTACCGTAAAATTCGTTCATAGACTATTTTTAACGCCCCCGTAATCCCCATTGGGGATTTTTTAATGTTTTAGCAGACTTTTTTAAAATTTTCTTACGTATAAACATTCTCCTGACAATTCTGAAGACAATAAAAAAAAATTAACCCAATCGGTCCAGCCGTTCTCGAGTGATACTCGATCATAGATACGGCATTTTATTTTTATCAAAAAATGAGTGTGGGTGTGCAGGGGTGCGTGGAAGTTTGTAAGTAGATTCTAAGCTGAATATAAAAGAACATTATCCGTTTAGTAAACTCCGTTGCCATGGAAACAAAAGAATCAAGAGAAAACGCTTGCAATTAGCGGGATAAATGTTCATAAAAGTAAAACAGCAATAAAAAAATGAAGGAAGGTTAGAATTCGAAAAATAAATAGCCATAAACCATATAGGAAAAATTTCGCATCGAATGGTGGTAGTTTCATGTCGATACGATCAGTGGTTTAGGCGTGATTGAGCCTCAAACGAAGACCATTTTCATTATATATATATAGATAGATATATAGAAGAAGAAAAAAGAAAAAATAAAAATTTTCATTGTTAAACCACCCCCGCAACCCCCTGTGGGGTGAGCTACCGTAAAATTCGTTCATAGACTATTTTTAACGCCTCCGTAATCCCCATTGGGGATTTTTTAACGTTTTAGCAGACTTTTTAAAAATTTTCTTACGTATAAACATTCTCCTGACAATTCTGAAGACAATAAAAAAAAATTAACCCAATCGGTCCAGCCGTTCTCAAGTGATACTCGATCATAGATACGGCATTTTATTTTTATCAAAAAATGAGTGTGGGTGTGCAGGGGTGCGTGGAAGTTTGTAAGTAGATTCTTAGCTGAATGTAAAAGAACATTATCCGTTTAGTAAACTCCGTTGCCATGGAAACAAAATAATCAAGAGAAAACGCTTGCAATTAGCGGGATAAATGTTCATAAAAGTAAAACAGCAATAAAAAAATGAAGGAAGGTTAGAATTCGAAAAATAAATAGCCATAAACCATCTAGGAAAAATTTCGCATCGAATGGTGGTGGTTTCATGTAGATACGATCAGTGGTTTAGGCGTGATTGAGCCTCAAACGAAGACCATTTTCATTATATATATATATATAGAAGAAGAAGAAAGAAAAAATAAAAATTTTCATTGTTAAACCACCCCCGCAACCCCCTGTGGGGTGAGCTACCGTAAAATTCGTTCATAGACTATTTTTAACGCCCCCGTAATCCCCATTGGGGATTTTTTAATGTTTTAGCAGACTTTTTTAAAATTTTCTTACGTATAAACATTCTCCTGACAATTCTGAAGACAATAAAAAAAAATTAACCCAATCGGTCCAGCCGTTCTCGAGTGATACTCGATCATAGATACGGCATTTTATTTTTATCAAAAAATGAGTGTGGGTGTGCAGGGGTGCGTGGAAGTTTGTAAGTAGATTCTTAGCTGAATGTAAAAGAACATTATCCGTTTAGTAAACTTCGTTGCCATGGAAACAAAAGAATCAAGAGAAAACGCTTGCAATTAGCGGGATAAATGTTCATAAAAGTAAAACAGCAATAAAAAAATGAAGGAAGGTTAGAATTCGAAAAATAAATAGCCATAAACCATCTAGGAAAAATTTCGCATCGAATGGTGGTGGTTTCATGTAGATACGATCAGTGGTTTAGGCGTGATTGAGCCTCAAACGAAGATCATTTTCATTATATATATATAGATATATAGAAGAAGAAGAAAGAAAAAATAAAAATTTTCATTGTTAAACCACCCCCGCAACCCCCTGTGGGGTGAGCTACCGTAAAATTCGTTCATAGACTATTTTTAACGCCCCCGTAATCCCCATTGGGGATTTTTTAACGTTTTAGCAGACTTTTTTAAAATTTTCTTACATATAAACATTCTCCTGACAATTCTGAAGACAATAAAAAAAAATTAACCCAATCGGTCCAGCCGTTCTCAAGTGATACTCGATCATAGATACGGCATTTTATTTTTATCAAAAAATGAGTGTGGGTGTGCAGGGGTGCGTGGAAGTTTGTAAGTAGATTCTTAGCTGAATGTAAAAGAACATTATCCGTTTAGTAAACTCCGTTGCCATGGAAACAAAAGAATCAAGAGAAAACGCTTGCAATTAGCGGGATAAGTGTTCATAAAAGTAAAACAGCAATAAAAAAATGAAGGAAGGTTAGAATTCGAAAAATAAATAGCCATAAACCATCTAGGAAAAATTTCGCATCGAATGGTGGTGGTTTCATGTAGATACGATCAGTGGTTTAGGCGTGATTGAGCCTCAAACGAAGACCATTTTCATTATATATATATAGATAGATATAGATATATAGAAGAAGAAGAAGAAAGAAAAAATAAAAATTTTCATTGTTAAACCACCCCCGCAACCCCCTGTGGGGTGAGCTACCGTAAAATTCGTTCATAGACTATTTTTAACGCCCCCGTAATCCCCATTGGGGATTTTTTAACGTTTTAGCAGACTTTTTTAAAATTTTCTTACGTATAAACATTCTCCTGACAATTCTGAAGACAATAAAAAAAAATTAACCCAATCGGTCCAGCCGTTCTCGAGTGATACTCGATCATAGATACGGCATTTTATTTTTATCAAAAAATGAGTGTGGGTGTGCAGGGGTGCGTGGAAGTTTGTAAGTAGATTCTTAGCTGAATGTAAAAGAACATTATCCGTTTAGTAAACTTCGTTGCCATGGAAACAAAAGAATCAAGAGAAAACGCTTGCAATTAGCGGGATAAATGTTCATAAAAGTAAAACAGCAATAAAAAAATGAAGGAAGGTTAGAATTCGAAAAATAAATAGCCATAAACCATCTAGGAAAAATTTCGCATCGAATGGTGGTGGTTTCATGTAGATACGATCAGTGGTTTAGGCGTGATTGAGCCTCAAACGAAGACCATTTTCATTATATATATATATATAGAAGAAGAAGAAAGAAAAAATAAAAATTTTCATTGTTAAACCACCCCCGCAACCCCCTGTGGGGTGAGCTACCGTAAAATTCGTTCATAGACTATTTTTAACGCCCCCGTAATCCCCATTGGGGATTTTTTAATGTTTTAGCAGACTTTTTTAAAATTTTCTTACGTATAAACATTCTCCTGACAATTCTGAAGACAATAAAAAAAAATTAACCCAATCGGTCCAGCCGTTCTCGAGTGATACTCGATCATAGATACGGCATTTTATTTTTATCAAAAAATGAGTGTGGGTGTGCAGGGGTGCGTGGAAGTTTGTAAGTAGATTCTTAGCTGAATGTAAAAGAACATTATCCGTTTAGTAAACTTCGTTGCCATGGAAACAAAAGAATCAAGAGAAAACGCTTGCAATTAGCGGGATAAATGTTCATAAAAGTAAAACAGCAATAAAAAAATGAAGGAAGGTTAGAATTCGAAAAATAAATAGCCATAAACCATCTAGGAAAAATTTCGCATCGAATGGTGGTGGTTTCATGTAGATACGATCAGTGGCTTAGGCGTGATTGAGCCTCAAACGAAGATCATTTTCATTATATATATATAGATATATAGAAGAAGAAGAAAGAAAAAATAAAAATTTTCATTGTTAAACCACCCGCAACCCCCTGTGGGGTGAGCTACCGTAAAATTCGTTCATAGACTATTTTTAACGCCCCCGTAATCCCCTTTGGGGATTTTTTAACGTTTTAGCAGACTTTTTTAAAATTTTCTTACGTATAAACATTCTCCTGACAATTCTGAAGACAATAAAAAAAAATTAACCCAATCGGTCCAGCCGTTCTCGAGTGATACTCGATCATAGATACGGCATTTTATTTTTATCAAAAAATGAGTGTGGGTGTGCAGGGGTGCGTGGAAGTTTGTAAGTAGATTCTTAGCTGAATGTAAAAGAACATTATCCGTTTAGTAAACTCCGTTGCCATGGAAACAAAAGAATCAAGAGAAAACGCTTGCAATTAGCGGGATAAATGTTCATAAAAGTAAAACAGCAATAAAAAAATGAAGGAAGGTTAGAATTCGAAAAATAAATAGCCATAAACCATCTAGGAAAAATTTCGCATCGAATGGTGGTGGTTTCATGTAGATACGATCAGTGGTTTAGGCGTGATTGAGCCTCAAACGAAGACCATTTTCATTATATATATATAGATAGATATAGATATATAGAAGAAGAAGAAAGAAAAAATAAAAATTTTCATTGTTAAACCACCCCCGCAACCCCCTGTGGGGTGAGCTACCGTAAAATTCGTTCATAGACTATTTTTAACGCCCCCGTAATCCCCATTGGGGATTTTTTAACGTTTTAGCAGACTTTTTTAAAATTTTCTTACATATAAACATTCTCCTGACAATTCTGAAGACAATAAAAAAAAATTAACCCAATCGGTCCAGCCGTTCTCAAGTGATACTCGATCATAGATACGGCATTTTATTTTTATCAAAAAATGAGTGTGGGTGTGCAGGGGTGCGTGGAAGTTTGTAAGTAGATTCTTAGCTGAATGTAAAAGAACATTATCCGTTTAGTAAACTCCGTTGCCATGGAAACAAAAGAATCAAGAGAAAACGCTTGCAATTAGCGGGATAAGTGTTCATAAAAGTAAAACAGCAATAAAAAAATGAAGGAAGGTTAGAATTCGAAAAATAAATAGCCATAAACCATCTAGGAAAAATTTCGCATCGAATGGTGGTGGTTTCATGTAGATACGATCAGTGGTTTAGGCGTGATTGAGCCTCAAACGAAGACCATTTTCATTATATATATATAGATAGATATAGATATATAGAAGAAGAAGAAGAAAGAAAAAATAAAAATTTTCATTGTTAAACCACCCCCGCAACCCCCTGTGGGGTGAGCTACCGTAAAATTCGTTCATAGACTATTTTTAACGCCCCCGTAATCCCCTTTGGGGATTTTTAAACGTTTTAGCAGACTTTTTTAAAATTTTCTTACGTATAAACATTCTCCTGACAATTCTGAAGACAATAAAAAAAAATTAACCCAATCGGTCCAGCCGTTCTCGAGTGATACTCGATCATAGATACGGCATTTTATTTTTATCAAAAAATGAGTGTGGGTGTGCAGGGGTGCGTGGAAGTTTGTAAGTAGATTCTTAGCTGAATGTAAAAGAACATTATCCGTTTAGTAAACTCCGTTGCCATGGAAACAAAAGAATCAAGAGAAAACGCTTGCAATTAGCGGGATAAATGTTCATAAAAGTAAAACAGCAATAAAAAAATGAAGGAAGGTTAGAATTCGAAAAATAAATAGCCATAAACCATCTAGGAAAAATTTCGCATCGAATGGTGGTGGTTTCATGTAGATACGATCAGTGGTTTAGGCGTGATTGAGCCTCAAACGAAGACCATTTTCATTATATATATATAGATAGATATAGATATATAGAAGAAGAAGAAAGAAAAAATAAAAATTTTCATTGTTAAACCACCCCCGCAACCCCCTGTGGGGTGAGCTACCGTAAAATTCGTTCATAGACTATTTTTAACGCCCCCGTAATCCCCATTGGGGATTTTTTAACGTTTTAGCAGACTTTTTTAAAATTTTCTTACATATAAACATTCTCCTGACAATTCTGAAGACAATAAAAAAAAATTAACCCAATCGGTCCAGCCGTTCTCAAGTGATACTCGATCATAGATACGGCATTTTATTTTTATCAAAAAATGAGTGTGGGTGTGCAGGGGTGCGTGGAAGTTTGTAAGTAGATTCTTAGCTGAATGTAAAAGAACATTATCCGTTTAGTAAACTCCGTTGCCATGGAAACAAAAGAATCAAGAGAAAACGCTTGCAATTAGCGGGATAAGTGTTCATAAAAGTAAAACAGCAATAAAAAAATGAAGGAAGGTTAGAATTCGAAAAATAAATAGCCATAAACCATCTAGGAAAAATTTCGCATCGAATGGTGGTGGTTTCATGTAGATACGATCAGTGGTTTAGGCGTGATTGAGCCTCAAACGAAGACCATTTTCATTATATATATATAGATAGATATAGATATATAGAAGAAGAAGAAGAAAGAAAAAATAAAAATTTTCATTGTTAAACCACCCCCGCAACCCCCTGTGGGGTGAGCTACCGTAAAATTCGTTCATAGACTATTTTTAACGCCCCCGTAATCCCCATTGGGGATTTTTTAACGTTTTAGCAGACTTTTTTAAAATTTTCTTACGTATAAACATTCTCCTGACAATTCTGAAGACAATAAAAAAAAATTAACCCAATCGGTCCAGCCGTTCTCAAGTGATACTCGATCATAGATACGGCATTTTATTTTTATCAAAAAATGAGTGTGGGTGTGCAGGGGTGCGTGGAAGTTTGTAAGTAGATTCTTAGCTGAATGTAAAAGAACATTATCCGTTTAGTAAACTCCGTTGCCATGGAAACAATAGAATCAAGAGAAAACGCTTGCAATTAGCGGGATAAATGTTCATAAAAGTAAAACAGCAATAAAAAAATGAAGGAAGGTTAGAATTCGAAAAATAAATAGCCATAAACCATTTAGGAAAAATTTCGCATCGAATGGTGGTGGTTTCATGTAGATACGATCAGTGGTTTAGGCGTGATTGAGCCTCAAACGAAGACCATTTTCATTATATATATATATAGATAGATATAGATATATAGAAGAAGAAGAAAGAAAAAATAAAAATTTTCATTGTTAAACCACCCCCGCAACCCCCTGTGGGGTGAGCTACCGTAAAATTCGTTCATAGACTATTTTTAACGCCCCCGTAATCCCCATTGGGGATTTTTTAACGTTTTAGCAGACTTTTTTAAAATTTTCTTACATATAAACATTCTCCTGACAATTCTGAAGACAATAAAAAAAAATTAACCCAATCGGTCCAGCCGTTCTCAAGTGATACTCGATCATAGATACGGCATTTTATTTTTATCAAAAAATGAGTGTGGGTGTGCAGGGGTGCGTGGAAGTTTGTAAGTAGATTCTTAGCTGAATGTAAAAGAACATTATCCGTTTAGTAAACTCCGTTGCCATGGAAACAAAAGAATCAAGAGAAAACGCTTGCAATTAGCGAGATAAATGTTCATAAAAGTAAAACAGCAATAAAAAAATGAAGGAAGGTTAGAATTCGAAAAATAAATAGCCATAAACCATCTAGGAAAAATTTCGCATCGAATGGTGGTAGTTACATGTCGATACGATCAGTGGTTTAGGCGTGATTGAGCCTCAAACGAAGACCATTTTCATTATATATATATATAGAAGATAGATATATAGAAGAAGAAGAAAGAAAAAATAAAAATTTTCATTGTTAAACCACCCCCGCAACCCCCTGTGGGGTGAGCTACCGTAAAATTCGTTCATAGACTATTTTTAACGCCCCCGTAATCCCCATTGGGGATTTTTTAATGTTTTAGCAGACTTTTTTAAAATTTTCTTACGTATAAACATTCTCCTGACAATTCTGAAGACAATAAAAAAAAATTAACCCAATCGGTCCAGCCGTTCTCGAGTGATACTCGATCATAGATACGGCATTTTATTTTTATCAAAAAATGAGTGTGGGTGTGCAGGGGTGCGTGGAAGTTTGTAAGTAGATTCTAAGCTGAATGTAAAAGAACATTATCCGTTTAGTAAACTCCGTTGCCATGGAAACAAAAGAATCAAGAGAAAACGCTTGCAATTAGCGGGATAAATGTTCATAAAAGTAAAACAGCAATAAAAAAATGAAGGAAGGTTAGAATTCGAAAAATAAATAGCCATAAACCATCTAGGAAAAATTTCGCATCGAATGGTGGTGGTTTCATGTAGATACGATCAGTGGTTTAGGCGTGATTGAGCCTCAAACGAAGACCATTTTCATTATATATATATAGATAGATATATAGAAGAAAAAATAAAAAATAAAAATTTTCATTGTTCAACCACCCCCGCAACCCCCTGTGGGGTGAGCTACCGTAAAATTCGTTCATAGACTATTTTTAACGCCCCCGTAATCCCCTTTGGGGATTTTTTAACGTTTTAGCAGACTTTTTTAAAATTTTCTTACGTATAAACATTCTCCTGACAATTCTGAAGACAATAAAAAAAAATTAACCCAATCGGTCCAGCCGTTCTCAAGTGATACTCGATCATAGATACGGCATTTTATTTTTATCAAAAAATGAGTGTGGGTGTGCAGGGGTGCGTGGAAGTTTGTAAGTAGATTCTTAGCTGAATGTAAAAGAACATTATCCGTTTAGTAAACTCCGTTGCCATGGAAACAAAAGAATCAAGAGAAAACGCTTGCAATTAGCGGGATAAGTGTTCATAAAAGTAAAACAGCAATAAAAAAATGAAGGAAGGTTAGAATTCGAAAAATAAATAGCCATAAACCATCTAGGAAAAATTTCGCATCGAATGGTGGTGGTTTCATGTAGATACGATCAGTGGTTTAGGCGTGATTGAGCCTCAAACGAAGACCATTTTCATTATATATATATAGATATATAGAAGAAGAAGAAAGAAAAAATAAAAATTTTCATTGTTAAACCACCCCCGCAACCCCCTGTGGGGTGAGCTACCGTAAAATTCGTTCATAGACTATTTTTAACGCCCCCGTAATCCCCTTTGGGGATTTTTTAACGTTTTAGCAGACTTTTTTAAAATTTTCTTACGTATAAACATTCTCCTGACAATTCTGAAGACAATAAAAAAAAATTAACCCAATCGGTCCAGCCGTTCTCGAGTGATACTCGATCATAGATACGGCATTTTATTTTTATCAAAAAATGAGTGTGGGTGTGCAGGGGTGCGTGGAAGTTTGTAAGTAGATTCTTAGCTGAATGTAAAAGAACATTATCCGTTTAGTAAACTCCGTTGCCATGGAAACAAAAGAATCAAGAGAAAACGCTTGCAATTAGCGGGATAAATGTTCATAAAAGTAAAACAGCAATAAAAAAATGAAGGAAGGTTAGAATTCGAAAAATAAATAGCCATAAACCATCTAGGAAAAATTTCGCATCGAATGGTGGTAGTTACATGTCGATACGATCAGTGGTTTAGGCGTGATTGAGCCTCAAACGAAGACCATTTTCATTATATATATATAGATAGATATAGATATATAGAAGAAGAAGAAAGAAAAAATAAAAATTTTCATTGTTAAACCACCCCCGCAACCCCCTGTGGGGTGAGCTACCGTAAAATTCGTTCATAGACTATTTTTAACGCCTCCGTAATCCCCATTGGGGATTTTTTAACGTTTTAGCAGACTTTTTAAAAATTTTCTTACATATAAACATTCTCCTGACAATTCTGAAGACAATAAAAAAAAATTAACCCAATCGGTCCAGCCGTTCTCAAGTGATACTCGATCATAGATACGGCATTTTATTTTTATCAAAAAATGAGTGTGGGTGTGCAGGGGTGCGTGGAAGTTTGTAAGTAGATTCTTAGCTGAATGTAAAAGAACATTATCCGTTTAGTAAACTCCGTTGCCATGGAAACAAAAGAATCAAGAGAAAACGCTTGCAATTAGCGAGATAAATGTTCATAAAAGTAAAACAGCAATAAAAAAATGAAGGAAGGTTAGAATTCGAAAAATAAATAGCCATAAACCATCTAGGAAAAATTTCGCATCGAATGGTGGTAGTTTCATGTCGATACGATCAGTGGTTTAGGCGTGATTGAGCCTCAAACGAAGACCATTTTCATTATATATATATAGATAGATATATAGAAGAAGAAAAAAGAAAAAATAAAAATTTTCATTGTTAAACCACCCCCGCAACCCCCTGTGGGGTGAGCTACCGTAAAATTCGTTCATAGACTATTTTTAACGCCTCCGTAATCCCCATTGGGGATTTTTTAACGTTTTAGCAGACTTTTTAAAAATTTTCTTACGTATAAACATTCTCCTGACAATTCTGAAGACAATAAAAAAAAATTAACCCAATCTGTCCAGCCGTTCTCAAGTGATACTCGATCATAGATACGGCATTTTATTTTTATCAAAAAATGAGTATGGGTGTGCAGGGGTGCGTGGAAGTTTGTAAGTAGATTCTTAGCTGAATGTAAAAGAACATTATCCGTTTAGTAAACTCCGTTGCCATGGAAACAAAAGAATCAAGAGAAAACGCTTGCAATTAGCGGGATAAATGTTCATAAAAGTAAAACAGCAATAAAAAAATGAAGGAAGGTTAGAATTCGAAAAATAAATAGCCATAAACCATCTAGGAAAAATTTCGCATCGAATGGTGGTGGTTTCATGTAGATACGATCAGTGGTTTAGGCGTGATTGAGCCTCAAACGAAGACCATTTTCATTATATATATATAGATAGATATATAGAAGAAAAAAGAAAAAATAAAAATTTTCATTGTTAAACCACCCCCGCAACCCCCTGTGGGGTGAGCTACCGTAAAATTCGTTCATAGACTATTTTTAACGCCCCCGTAATCCCCTTTGGGGATTTTTTAACGTTTTAGCAGACTTTTTTAAAATTTTCTTACGTATAAACATTCTCCTGACAATTCTGAAGACAATAAAAAAAAATTAACCCAATCGGTCCAGCCGTTCTCGAGTGATACTCGATCATAGATACGGCATTTTATTTTTATCAAAAAATGAGTGTGGGTGTGCAGGGGTGCGTGGAAGTTTGTAAGTAGATTCTTAGCTGAATGTAAAAGAACATTATCCGTTTAGTAAACTCCGTTGCCATGGAAACAAAAGAATCAAGAGAAAACGCTTGCAATTAGCGGGATAAATGTTCATAAAAGTAAAACAGCAATAAAAAAATGAAGGAAGGTTAGAATTCGAAAAATAAATAGCCATAAACCATCTAGGAAAAATTTCGCATCGAATGGTGGTGGTTTCATGTAGATACGATCAGTGGTTTAGGCGTGATTGAGCCTCAAACGAAGACCATTTTCATTATATATATATAGATAGATATATAGAAGAAAAAATAAAAAATAAAAAATAAAAATTTTCATTGTTAAACCACCCCCGCAACCCCCTGTGGGGTGAGCTACCGTAAAATTCGTTCATAGACTATTTTTAACGCCCCCGTAATCCCCATTGGGGATTTTTTAATGTTTTAGCAGACTTTTTTAAAATTTTCTTACGTATAAACATTCTCCTGACAATTCTGAAGACAATAAAAAAAAATTAACCCAATCGGTCCAGCCGTTCTCGAGTGATACTCGATCATAGATACGGCATTTTATTTTTATCAAAAAATGAGTGTGGGTGTGCAGGGGTGCGTGGAAGTTTGTAAGTAGATTCTTAGCTGAATGTAAAAGAACATTATCCGTTTAGTAAACTTCGTTGCCATGGAAACAAAAGAATCAAGAGAAAACGCTTGCAATTAGCGGGATAAATGTTCATAAAAGTAAAACAGCAATAAAAAAATGAAGGAAGGTTAGAATTCGAAAAATAAATAGCCATAAACCATCTAGGAAAAATTTCGCATCGAATGGTGGTGGTTTCATGTAGATACGATCAGTGGCTTAGGCGTGATTGAGCCTCAAACGAAGATCATTTTCATTATATATATATAGATATATAGAAGAAGAAGAAAGAAAAAATAAAAATTTTCATTGTTAAACCACCCGCAACCCCCTGTGGGGTGAGCTACCGTAAAATTCGTTCATAGACTATTTTTAACGCCCCCGTAATCCCCTTTGGGGATTTTTTAACGTTTTAGCAGACTTTTTTAAAATTTTCTTACGTATAAACATTCTCCTGACAATTCTGAAGACAATAAAAAAAAATTAACCCAATCGGTCCAGCCGTTCTCGAGTGATACTCGATCATAGATACGGCATTTTATTTTTATCAAAAAATGAGTGTGGGTGTGCAGGGGTGCGTGGAAGTTTGTAAGTAGATTCTTAGCTGAATGTAAAAGAACATTATCCGTTTAGTAAACTCCGTTGCCATGGAAACAAAAGAATCAAGAGAAAACGCTTGCAATTAGCGGGATAAATGTTCATAAAAGTAAAACAGCAATAAAAAAATGAAGGAAGGTTAGAATTCGAAAAATAAATAGCCATAAACCATCTAGGAAAAATTTCGCATCGAATGGTGGTGGTTTCATGTAGATACGATCAGTGGTTTAGGCGTGATTGAGCCTCAAACGAAGACCATTTTCATTATATATATATAGATAGATATAGATATATAGAAGAAGAAGAAAGAAAAAATAAAAATTTTCATTGTTAAACCACCCCCGCAACCCCCTGTGGGGTGAGCTACCGTAAAATTCGTTCATAGACTATTTTTAACGCCCCCGTAATCCCCATTGGGGATTTTTTAACGTTTTAGCAGACTTTTTTAAAATTTTCTTACATATAAACATTCTCCTGACAATTCTGAAGACAATAAAAAAAAATTAACCCAATCGGTCCAGCCGTTCTCAAGTGATACTCGATCATAGATACGGCATTTTATTTTTATCAAAAAATGAGTGTGGGTGTGCAGGGGTGCGTGGAAGTTTGTAAGTAGATTCTTAGCTGAATGTAAAAGAACATTATCCGTTTAGTAAACTCCGTTGCCATGGAAACAAAAGAATCAAGAGAAAACGCTTGCAATTAGCGGGATAAGTGTTCATAAAAGTAAAACAGCAATAAAAAAATGAAGGAAGGTTAGAATTCGAAAAATAAATAGCCATAAACCATCTAGGAAAAATTTCGCATCGAATGGTGGTGGTTTCATGTAGATACGATCAGTGGTTTAGGCGTGATTGAGCCTCAAACGAAGACCATTTTCATTATATATATATAGATAGATATAGATATATAGAAGAAGAAGAAGAAAGAAAAAATAAAAATTTTCATTGTTAAACCACCCCCGCAACCCCCTGTGGGGTGAGCTACCGTAAAATTCGTTCATAGACTATTTTTAACGCCCCCGTAATCCCCATTGGGGATTTTTTAACGTTTTAGCAGACTTTTTTAAAATTTTCTTACGTATAAACATTCTCCTGACAATTCTGAAGACAATAAAAAAAAATTAACCCAATCGGTCCAGCCGTTCTCAAGTGATACTCGATCATAGATACGGCATTTTATTTTTATCAAAAAATGAGTGTGGGTGTGCAGGGGTGCGTGGAAGTTTGTAAGTAGATTCTTAGCTGAATGTAAAAGAACATTATCCGTTTAGTAAACTCCGTTGCCATGGAAACAATAGAATCAAGAGAAAACGCTTGCAATTAGCGGGATAAATGTTCATAAAAGTAAAACAGCAATAAAAAAATGAAGGAAGGTTAGAATTCGAAAAATAAATAGCCATAAACCATTTAGGAAAAATTTCGCATCGAATGGTGGTGGTTTCATGTAGATACGATCAGTGGTTTAGGCGTGATTGAGCCTCAAACGAAGACCATTTTCATTATATATATATATAGATAGATATAGATATATAGAAGAAGAAGAAAGAAAAAATAAAAATTTTCATTGTTAAACCACCCCCGCAACCCCCTGTGGGGTGAGCTACCGTAAAATTCGTTCATAGACTATTTTTAACGCCCCCGTAATCCCCATTGGGGATTTTTTAACGTTTTAGCAGACTTTTTTAAAATTTTCTTACATATAAACATTCTCCTGACAATTCTGAAGACAATAAAAAAAAATTAACCCAATCGGTCCAGCCGTTCTCAAGTGATACTCGATCATAGATACGGCATTTTATTTTTATCAAAAAATGAGTGTGGGTGTGCAGGGGTGCGTGGAAGTTTGTAAGTAGATTCTTAGCTGAATGTAAAAGAACATTATCCGTTTAGTAAACTCCGTTGCCATGGAAACAAAAGAATCAAGAGAAAACGCTTGCAATTAGCGAGATAAATGTTCATAAAAGTAAAACAGCAATAAAAAAATGAAGGAAGGTTAGAATTCGAAAAATAAATAGCCATAAACCATCTAGGAAAAATTTCGCATCGAATGGTGGTAGTTACATGTCGATACGATCAGTGGTTTAGGCGTGATTGAGCCTCAAACGAAGACCATTTTCATTATATATATATATAGAAGATAGATATATAGAAGAAGAAGAAAGAAAAAATAAAAATTTTCATTGTTAAACCACCCCCGCAACCCCCTGTGGGGTGAGCTACCGTAAAATTCGTTCATAGACTATTTTTAACGCCCCCGTAATCCCCATTGGGGATTTTTTAATGTTTTAGCAGACTTTTTTAAAATTTTCTTACGTATAAACATTCTCCTGACAATTCTGAAGACAATAAAAAAAAATTAACCCAATCGGTCCAGCCGTTCTCGAGTGATACTCGATCATAGATACGGCATTTTATTTTTATCAAAAAATGAGTGTGGGTGTGCAGGGGTGCGTGGAAGTTTGTAAGTAGATTCTAAGCTGAATGTAAAAGAACATTATCCGTTTAGTAAACTCCGTTGCCATGGAAACAAAAGAATCAAGAGAAAACGCTTGCAATTAGCGGGATAAATGTTCATAAAAGTAAAACAGCAATAAAAAAATGAAGGAAGGTTAGAATTCGAAAAATAAATAGCCATAAACCATCTAGGAAAAATTTCGCATCGAATGGTGGTGGTTTCATGTAGATACGATCAGTGGTTTAGGCGTGATTGAGCCTCAAACGAAGACCATTTTCATTATATATATATAGATAGATATATAGAAGAAAAAATAAAAAATAAAAATTTTCATTGTTCAACCACCCCCGCAACCCCCTGTGGGGTGAGCTACCGTAAAATTCGTTCATAGACTATTTTTAACGCCCCCGTAATCCCCTTTGGGGATTTTTTAACGTTTTAGCAGACTTTTTTAAAATTTTCTTACGTATAAACATTCTCCTGACAATTCTGAAGACAATAAAAAAAAATTAACCCAATCGGTCCAGCCGTTCTCAAGTGATACTCGATCATAGATACGGCATTTTATTTTTATCAAAAAATGAGTGTGGGTGTGCAGGGGTGCGTGGAAGTTTGTAAGTAGATTCTTAGCTGAATGTAAAAGAACATTATCCGTTTAGTAAACTCCGTTGCCATGGAAACAAAAGAATCAAGAGAAAACGCTTGCAATTAGCGGGATAAGTGTTCATAAAAGTAAAACAGCAATAAAAAAATGAAGGAAGGTTAGAATTCGAAAAATAAATAGCCATAAACCATCTAGGAAAAATTTCGCATCGAATGGTGGTGGTTTCATGTAGATACGATCAGTGGTTTAGGCGTGATTGAGCCTCAAACGAAGACCATTTTCATTATATATATATAGATATATAGAAGAAGAAGAAAGAAAAAATAAAAATTTTCATTGTTAAACCACCCCCGCAACCCCCTGTGGGGTGAGCTACCGTAAAATTCGTTCATAGACTATTTTTAACGCCCCCGTAATCCCCTTTGGGGATTTTTTAACGTTTTAGCAGACTTTTTTAAAATTTTCTTACGTATAAACATTCTCCTGACAATTCTGAAGACAATAAAAAAAAATTAACCCAATCGGTCCAGCCGTTCTCGAGTGATACTCGATCATAGATACGGCATTTTATTTTTATCAAAAAATGAGTGTGGGTGTGCAGGGGTGCGTGGAAGTTTGTAAGTAGATTCTTAGCTGAATGTAAAAGAACATTATCCGTTTAGTAAACTCCGTTGCCATGGAAACAAAAGAATCAAGAGAAAACGCTTGCAATTAGCGGGATAAATGTTCATAAAAGTAAAACAGCAATAAAAAAATGAAGGAAGGTTAGAATTCGAAAAATAAATAGCCATAAACCATCTAGGAAAAATTTCGCATCGAATGGTGGTAGTTACATGTCGATACGATCAGTGGTTTAGGCGTGATTGAGCCTCAAACGAAGACCATTTTCATTATATATATATAGATAGATATAGATATATAGAAGAAGAAGAAAGAAAAAATAAAAATTTTCATTGTTAAACCACCCCCGCAACCCCCTGTGGGGTGAGCTACCGTAAAATTCGTTCATAGACTATTTTTAACGCCTCCGTAATCCCCATTGGGGATTTTTTAACGTTTTAGCAGACTTTTTAAAAATTTTCTTACATATAAACATTCTCCTGACAATTCTGAAGACAATAAAAAAAAATTAACCCAATCGGTCCAGCCGTTCTCAAGTGATACTCGATCATAGATACGGCATTTTATTTTTATCAAAAAATGAGTGTGGGTGTGCAGGGGTGCGTGGAAGTTTGTAAGTAGATTCTTAGCTGAATGTAAAAGAACATTATCCGTTTAGTAAACTCCGTTGCCATGGAAACAAAAGAATCAAGAGAAAACGCTTGCAATTAGCGAGATAAATGTTCATAAAAGTAAAACAGCAATAAAAAAATGAAGGAAGGTTAGAATTCGAAAAATAAATAGCCATAAACCATCTAGGAAAAATTTCGCATCGAATGGTGGTAGTTTCATGTCGATACGATCAGTGGTTTAGGCGTGATTGAGCCTCAAACGAAGACCATTTTCATTATATATATATAGATAGATATATAGAAGAAGAAAAAAGAAAAAATAAAAATTTTCATTGTTAAACCACCCCCGCAACCCCCTGTGGGGTGAGCTACCGTAAAATTCGTTCATAGACTATTTTTAACGCCTCCGTAATCCCCATTGGGGATTTTTTAACGTTTTAGCAGACTTTTTAAAAATTTTCTTACGTATAAACATTCTCCTGACAATTCTGAAGACAATAAAAAAAAATTAACCCAATCTGTCCAGCCGTTCTCAAGTGATACTCGATCATAGATACGGCATTTTATTTTTATCAAAAAATGAGTATGGGTGTGCAGGGGTGCGTGGAAGTTTGTAAGTAGATTCTTAGCTGAATGTAAAAGAACATTATCCGTTTAGTAAACTCCGTTGCCATGGAAACAAAAGAATCAAGAGAAAACGCTTGCAATTAGCGGGATAAATGTTCATAAAAGTAAAACAGCAATAAAAAAATGAAGGAAGGTTAGAATTCGAAAAATAAATAGCCATAAACCATCTAGGAAAAATTTCGCATCGAATGGTGGTGGTTTCATGTAGATACGATCAGTGGTTTAGGCGTGATTGAGCCTCAAACGAAGACCATTTTCATTATATATATATAGATAGATATATAGAAGAAAAAAGAAAAAATAAAAATTTTCATTGTTAAACCACCCCCGCAACCCCCTGTGGGGTGAGCTACCGTAAAATTCGTTCATAGACTATTTTTAACGCCCCCGTAATCCCCTTTGGGGATTTTTTAACGTTTTAGCAGACTTTTTTAAAATTTTCTTACGTATAAACATTCTCCTGACAATTCTGAAGACAATAAAAAAAAATTAACCCAATCGGTCCAGCCGTTCTCGAGTGATACTCGATCATAGATACGGCATTTTATTTTTATCAAAAAATGAGTGTGGGTGTGCAGGGGTGCGTGGAAGTTTGTAAGTAGATTCTTAGCTGAATGTAAAAGAACATTATCCGTTTAGTAAACTCCGTTGCCATGGAAACAAAAGAATCAAGAGAAAACGCTTGCAATTAGCGGGATAAATGTTCATAAAAGTAAAACAGCAATAAAAAAATGAAGGAAGGTTAGAATTCGAAAAATAAATAGCCATAAACCATCTAGGAAAAATTTCGCATCGAATGGTGGTGGTTTCATGTAGATACGATCAGTGGTTTAGGCGTGATTGAGCCTCAAACGAAGACCATTTTCATTATATATATATAGATAGATATATAGAAGAAAAAATAAAAAATAAAAAATAAAAATTTTCATTGTTAAACCACCCCCGCAACCCCCTGTGGGGTGAGCTACCGTAAAATTCGTTCATAGACTATTTTTAACGCCCCCGTAATCCCCATTGGGGATTTTTTAATGTTTTAGCAGACTTTTTTAAAATTTTCTTACGTATAAACATTCTCCTGACAATTCTGAAGACAATAAAAAAAAATTAACCAAATCGGTCCAGCCGTTCTCGAGTGATACTCGATCATAGATACGGCATTTTATTTTTATCAAAAAATGAGTGTGGGTGTGCAGGGGTGCGTGGAAGTTTGTAAGTAGATTCTTAGCTGAATGTAAAAGAACATTATCCGTTTAGTAAACTTCGTTGCCATGGAAACAAAAGAATCAAGAGAAAACGCTTGCAATTAGCGGGATAAATGTTCATAAAAGTAAAACAGCAATAAAAAAATGAAGGAAGGTTAGAATTCGAAAAATAAATAGCCATAAACCATCTAGGAAAAATTTCGCATCGAATGGTGGTGGTTTCATGTAGATACGATCAGTGGCTTAGGCGTGATTGAGCCTCAAACGAAGATCATTTTCATTATATATATATAGATATATAGAAGAAGAAGAAAGAAAAAATAAAAATTTTCATTGTTAAACCACCCGCAACCCCCTGTGGGGTGAGCTACCGTAAAATTCGTTCATAGACTATTTTTAACGCCCCCGTAATCCCCTTTGGGGATTTTTTAACGTTTTAGCAGACTTTTTTAAAATTTTCTTACGTATAAACATTCTCCTGACAATTCTGAAGACAATAAAAAAAAATTAACCCAATCGGTCCAGCCGTTCTCGAGTGATACTCGATCATAGATACGGCATTTTATTTTTATCAAAAAATGAGTGTGGGTGTGCAGGGGTGCGTGGAAGTTTGTAAGTAGATTCTTAGCTGAATGTAAAAGAACATTATCCGTTTAGTAAACTCCGTTGCCATGGAAACAAAAGAATCAAGAGAAAACGCTTGCAATTAGCGGGATAAATGTTCATAAAAGTAAAACAGCAATAAAAAAATGAAGGAAGGTTAGAATTCGAAAAATAAATAGCCATAAACCATCTAGGAAAAATTTCGCATCGAATGGTGGTGGTTTCATGTAGATACGATCAGTGGTTTAGGCGTGATTGAGCCTCAAACGAAGACCATTTTCATTATATATATATAGATAGATATAGATATATAGAAGAAGAAGAAAGAAAAAATAAAAATTTTCATTGTTAAACCACCCCCGCAACCCCCTGTGGGGTGAGCTACCGTAAAATTCGTTCATAGACTATTTTTAACGCCCCCGTAATCCCCATTGGGGATTTTTTAACGTTTTAGCAGACTTTTTTAAAATTTTCTTACATATAAACATTCTCCTGACAATTCTGAAGACAATAAAAAAAAATTAACCCAATCGGTCCAGCCGTTCTCAAGTGATACTCGATCATAGATACGGCATTTTATTTTTATCAAAAAATGAGTGTGGGTGTGCAGGGGTGCGTGGAAGTTTGTAAGTAGATTCTTAGCTGAATGTAAAAGAACATTATCCGTTTAGTAAACTCCGTTGCCATGGAAACAAAAGAATCAAGAGAAAACGCTTGCAATTAGCGGGATAAGTGTTCATAAAAGTAAAACAGCAATAAAAAAATGAAGGAAGGTTAGAATTCGAAAAATAAATAGCCATAAACCATCTAGGAAAAATTTCGCATCGAATGGTGGTGGTTTCATGTAGATACGATCAGTGGTTTAGGCGTGATTGAGCCTCAAACGAAGACCATTTTCATTATATATATATAGATAGATATATAGAAGAAAAAATAAAAAATAAAAAATAAAAATTTTCATTGTTAAACCACCCCCGCAACCCCCTGTGGGGTGAGCTACCGTAAAATTCGTTCATAGACTATTTTTAACGCCCCCGTAATCCCCTTTGGGGATTTTTTAACGTTTTAGCAGACTTTTTTAAAATTTTCTTACGTATAAACATTCTCCTGACAATTCTGAAGACAATAAAAAAAAATTAACCCAATCGGTCCAGCCGTTCTCAAGTGATACTCGATCATAGATACGGCATTTTATTTTTATCAAAAAATGAGTGTGGGTGTGCAGGGGTGCGTGGAAGTTTGTAAGTAGATTCTTAGCTGAATGTAAAAGAACATTATCCGTTTAGTAAACTCCGTTGCCATGGAAACAAAAGAATCAAGAGAAAACGCTTGCAATTAGCGGGATAAGTGTTCATAAAAGTAAAACAGCAATAAAAAAATGAAGGAAGGTTAGAATTCGAAAAATAAATAGCCATAAACCATCTAGGAAAAATTTCGCATCGAATGGTGGTGGTTTCATGTAGATACGATCAGTGGTTTAGGCGTGATTGAGCCTCAAACGAAGACCATTTTCATTATATATATATAGATAGATATAGATATATAGAAGAAGAAGAAAGAAAAAATAAAAATTTTCATTGTTAAACCACCCCCGCAACCCCCTGTGGGGTGAGCTACCGTAAAATTCGTTCATAGACTATTTTTAACGCCCCCGTAATCCCCTTTGGGGATTTTTTAACGTTTTAGCAGACTTTTTTAAAATTTTCTTACGTATAAACATTCTCCTGACAATTCTGAAGACAATAAAAAAAAATTAACCCAATCGGTCCAGCCGTTCTCGAGTGATACTCGATCATAGATACGGCATTTTATTTTTATCAAAAAATGAGTGTGGGTGTGCAGGGGTGCGTGGAAGTTTGTAAGTAGATTCTTAGCTGAATGTAAAAGAACATTATCCGTTTAGTAAACTCCGTTGCCATGGAAACAAAAGAATCAAGAGAAAACGCTTGCAATTAGCGGGATAAATGTTCATAAAAGTAAAACAGCAATAAAAAAATGAAGGAAGGTTAGAATTCGAAAAATAAATAGCCATAAACCATCTAGGAAAAATTTCGCATCGAATGGTGGTAGTTACATGTCGATACGATCAGTGGTTTAGGCGTGATTGAGCCTCAAACGAAGACCATTTTCATTATATATATATAGATAGATATAGATATATAGAAGAAGAAGAAAGAAAAAATAAAAATTTTCATTGTTAAACCACCCCCGCAACCCCCTGTGGGGTGAGCTACCGTAAAATTCGTTCATAGACTATTTTTAACGCCTCCGTAATCCCCATTGGGGATTTTTTAACGTTTTAGCAGACTTTTTAAAAATTTTCTTACATATAAACATTCTCCTGACAATTCTGAAGACAATAAAAAAAAATTAACCCAATCGGTCCAGCCGTTCTCAAGTGATACTCGATCATAGATACGGCATTTTATTTTTATCAAAAAATGAGTGTGGGTGTGCAGGGGTGCGTGGAAGTTTGTAAGTAGATTCTTAGCTGAATGTAAAAGAACATTATCCGTTTAGTAAACTCCGTTGCCATGGAAATAAAAGAATCAAGAGAAAACGCTTGCAATTAGCGAGATAAATGTTCATAAAAGTAAAACAGCAATAAAAAAATGAAGGAAGGTTAGAATTCGAAAAATAAATAGCCATAAACCATCTAGGAAAAATTTCGCATCGAATGGTGGTAGTTTCATGTCGATACGATCAGTGGTTTAGGCGTGATTGAGCCTCAAACGAAGACCATTTTCATTATATATATATAGATAGATATATAGAAGAAGAAAAAAGAAAAAATAAAAATTTTCATTGTTAAACCACCCCCGCAACCCCCTGTGGGGTGAGCTACCGTAACATTCGTTCATAGACTATTTCTAACGCCTCCGTAATCCCCATTGGGGATTTTTTAACGTTTTAGCAGACTTTTTAAAAATTTTCTTACATATAAACATTCTCCTGACAATTCTGAAGACAATAAAAAAAAATTAACCCAATCGGTCCAGCCGTTCTCAAGTGATACTCGATCATAGATACGGCATTTTATTTTTATCAAAAAATGAGTGTGGGTGTGCAGGGGTGCGTGGAAGTTTGTAAGTAGATTCTTAGCTGAATGTAAAAGAACATTATCCGTTTAGTAAACTCCGTTGCCATGGAAACAAAAGAATCAAGAGAAAACGCTTGCAATTAGCGGGATAAATGTTCATAAAAGTAAAACAGCAATAAAAAAATGAAGGAAGGTTAGAATTCGAAAAATAAATAGCCATAAACCATCTATGAAAAATTTCGCATCGAATGGTGGTGGTTTCATGTAGATACGATCAGTGGTTTAGGCGTGATTGAGCCTCAAACGAAGACCATTTTCATTATATATATATAGATAGATATATAGAAGAAGAAAAAAGAAAAAATAAAAATTTTCATTGTTAAACCACCCCCGCAACCCCCTGTGGGGTGAGCTACCGTAACATTCGTTCATAGACTATTTTTAACGCCCCCGTAATCCCCTTTGGGGATTTTTTAACGTTTTAGCAGACTTTTTTAAAATTTTCTTACATATAAACATTCTCCTGACAATTCTGAAGACAATAAAAAAAAATTAACCCAATCGGTCCAGCCGTTCTCAAGTGATACTCGATCATAGATACGGCATTTTATTTTTATCAAAAAATGAGTGTGGGTGTGCAGGGGTGCGTGGAAGTTTGTAAGTAGATTCTTAGCTGAATGTAAAAGAACATTATCCGTTTAGTAAACTCCGTTGCCATGGAAACAAAAGAATCAAGAGAAAACGCTTGCAATTAGCGGGATAAATGTTCATAAAAGTAAAACAGCAATAAAAAAATGAAGGAAGGTTAGAATTCGAAAAATAAATAGCCATAAACCATCTATGAAAAATTTCGCATCGAATGGTGGTGGTTTCATGTAGATACGATCAGTGGTTTAGGCGTGATTGAGCCTCAAACGAAGACCATTTTCATTATATATATATAGATAGATATATAGAAGAAAAAAGAAAAAATAAAAATTTTCATTGTTAAACCACCCCCGCAACCCCCTGTGGGGTGAGCTACCGTAAAATTCGTTCATAGACTATTTTTAACGCCCCCGTAATCCCCTTTGGGGATTTTTTAACGTTTTAGCAGACTTTTTTAAAATTTTCTTACGTATAAACATTCTCCTGACAATTCTGAAGACAATAAAAAAAAATTAACCCAATCGGTCCAGCCGTTCTCAAGTGATACTCGATCATAGATACGGCATTTTATTTTTATCAAAAAATGAGTGTGGGTGTGCAGGGGTGCGTGGAAGTTTGTAAGTAGATTCTTAGCTGAATGTAAAAGAACATTATCCGTTTAGTAAACTCCGTTGCCATGGAAACAAAAGAATCAAGAGAAAACGCTTGCAATTAGCGGGATAAGTGTTCATAAAAGTAAAACAGCAATAAAAAAATGAAGGAAGGTTAGAATTCGAAAAATAAATAGCCATAAACCATCTAGGAAAAATTTCGCATCGAATGGTGGTGGTTTCATGTAGATACGATCAGTGGTTTAGGCGTGATTGAGCCTCAAACGAATACCATTTTCATTATATATATATAGATAGATATAGATATATAGAAGAAGAAGAAAGAAAAAATAAAAATTTTCATTGTTAAACCACCCCCGCAACCCCCTGTGGGGTGAGCTACCGTAAAATTCGTTCATAGACTATTTTTAACGCCCCCGTAATCCCCATTGGGGATTTTTTAACGTTTTAGCAGACTTTTTTAAAATTTTCTTACATATAAACATTCTCCTGACAATTCTGAAGACAATAAAAAAAAATTAACCCAATCGGTCCAGCCGTTCTCAAGTGATACTCGATCATAGATACGGCATTTTATTTTTATCAAAAAATGAGTGTGGGTGTGCAGGGGTGCGTGGAAGTTTGTAAGTAGATTCTTAGCTGAATGTAAAAGAACATTATCCGTTTAGTAAACTCCGTTGCCATGGAAACAAAAGAATCAAGAGAAAACGCTTGCAATTAGCGGGATAAATGTTCATAAAAGTAAAACAGCAATAAAAAAATGAAGGAAGGTTAGAATTCGAAAAATAAATAGCCATAAACCATCTAGGAAAAATTTCGCATCGAATGGTGGTGGTTTCATGTAGATACGATCAGTGGTTTAGGCGTGATTGAGCCTCAAACGAAGATCATTTTCATTATATATATATAGATATATAGAAGAAGAAGAAAGAAAAAATAAAAATTTTCATTGTTAAACCACCCGCAACCCCCTGTGGGGTGAGCTACCGTAAAATTCGTTCATAGACTATTTTTTACGCCCCCGTAATCCCCTTTGGGGATTTTTTAACGTTTTAGCAGACTTTTTTAAAATTTTCTTACGTATAAACATTCTCCTGACAATTCTGAAGACAATAAAAAAAAATTAACCCAATCGGTCCAGCCGTTCTCGAGTGATACTCGATCATAGATACGGCATTTTATTTTTATCAAAAAATGAGTGTGGGTGTGCAGGGGTGCGTGGAAGTTTGTAAGTAGATTCTTAGCTGAATGTAAAAGAACATTATCCGTTTAGTAAACTCCGTTGCCATGGAAACAAAAGAATCAAGAGAAAACGCTTGCAATTAGCGGGATAAATGTTCATAAAAGTAAAACAGCAATAAAAAAATGAAGGAAGGTTAGAATTCGAAAAATAAATAGCCATAAACCATCTAGGAAAAATTTCGCATCGAATGGTGGTGGTTTCATGTAGATACGATCAGTGGTTTAGGCGTGATTGAGCCTCAAACGAAGACCATTTTCATTATATATATATAGATATATAGAAGAAGAAGAAAGAAAAAATAAAAATTTTCATTGTTAAACCACCCCCGCAACCCCCTGTGGGGTGAGCTACCGTAAAATTCGTTCATAGACTATTTTTAACGCCCCCGTAATCCCCATTGGGGATTTTTTAACGTTTTAGCAGACTTTTTTAAAATTTTCTTACATATAAACATTCTCCTGACAATTCTGAAGACAATAAAAAAAAATTAACCCAATCGGTCCAGCCGTTCTCAAGTGATACTCGATCATAGATACGGCATTTTATTTTTATCAAAAAATGAGTGTGGGTGTGCAGGGGTGCGTGGAAGTTTGTAAGTAGATTCTTAGCTGAATGTAAAAGAACATTATCCGTTTAGTAAACTCCGTTGCCATGGAAACAAAAGAATCAAGAGAAAACGCTTGCAATTAGCGGGATAAATGTTCATAAAAGTAAAACAGCAATAAAAAAATGAAGGAAGGTTAGAATTCGAAAAATAAATAGCCATAAACCATCTAGGAAAAATTTCGCATCGAATGGTGGTGGTTTCATGTAGATACGATCAGTGGTTTAGGCGTGATTGAGCCTCAAACGAAGACCATTGTCATTATATATATATAGATAGATATATAGAAGAAGAAGAAAGAAAAAATAAAAATTTTCATTGTTAAACCACCCGCAACCCCCTGTGGGGTGAGCTACCGTAAAATTCGTTCATAGACTATTTTTAACGCCCCCGTAATCCCCTTTGGGGATTTTTTAACGTTTTAGCAGACTTTTTTAAAATTTTCTTACGTATAAACATTCTCCTGACAATTCTGAAGACAATAAAAAAAAATTAACCCAATCGGTCCAGCCGTTCTCGAGTGATACTCGATCATAGATACGGCATTTTATTTTTATCAAAAAATGAGTGTGGGTGTGCAGGGGTGCGTGGAAGTTTGTAAGTAGATTCTTAGCTGAATGTAAAAGAACATTATCCGTTTAGTAAACTCCGTTGCCATGGAAACAAAAGAATCAAGAGAAAACGCTTGCAATTAGCGGGATAAATGTTCATAAAAGTAAAACAGCAATAAAAAAATGAAGGAAGGTTAGAATTCGAAAAATAAATAGCCATAAACCATCTAGGAAAAATTTCGCATCGAATGGTGGTGGTTTCATGTCGATACGATCAGTGGTTTAGGCGTGATTGAGCCTCAAACGAAGACCATTTTCATTATATATATATAGATATATAGAAGAAGAAGAAAGAAAAAATAAAAATTTTCATTGTTAAACCACCCCCGCAACCCCCTGTGGGGTGAGCTACCGTAAAATTCGTTCATAGACTATTTTTAACGCCCCCGTAATCCCCATTGGGGATTTTTTAACGTTTTAGCAGACTTTTTTAAAATTTTCTTACGTATAAACATTCTCCTGACAATTCTGAAGACAATAAAAAAAAATTAACCCAATCGGTCCAGCCGTTCTCGAGTGATACTCGATCATAGATACGGCATTTTATTTTTATCAAAAAATGAGTGTGGGTGTGCAGGGGTGCGTGGAAGTTTGTAAGTAGATTCTTAGCTGAATGTAAAAGAACATTATCCGTTTAGTAAACTCCGTTGCCATGGAAACAAAAGAATCAAGAGAAAACGCTTGCAATTAGCGGGATAAATGTTCATAAAAGTAAAACAGCAATAAAAAAATGAAGGAAGGTTAGAATTCGAAAAATAAATAGCCATAAACCATCTAGGAAAAATTTCGCATCGAATGGTGGTGGTTTCATGTAGATACGATCAGTGGTTTAGGCGTGATTGAGCCTCAAACGAAGACCATTGTCATTATATATATATAGATAGATATATAGAAGAAAAAAGAAAAAATAAAAATTTTCATTGTTAAACCACCCCCGCAACCCCCTGTGGGGTGAGCTACCGTAAAATTCGTTCATAGACTATTTTTAACGCCCCCGTAATCCCCTTTGGGGATTTTTTAACGTTTTAGCAGACTTTTTTAAAATTTTCTTACGTATAAACATTCTCCTGACAATTCTGAAGACAATAAAAAAAAATTAACCCAATCGGTCCAGCCGTTCTCGAGTGATACTCGATCATAGATACGGCATTTTATTTTTATCAAAAAATGAGTGTGGGTGTGCAGGGGTGCGTGGAAGTTTGTAAGTAGATTCTTAGCTGAATGTAAAAGAACATTATCCGTTTAGTAAACTCCGTTGCCATGGAAACAAAAGAATCAAGAGAAAACGCTTGCAATTAGCGGGATAAATGTTCATAAAAGTAAAACAGCAATAAAAAAATGAAGGAAGGTTAGAATTCGAAAAATAAATAGCCATAAACCATCTAGGAAAAATTTCGCATCGAATGGTGGTGGTTTCATGTAGATACGATCAGTGGTTTAGGCGTGATTGAGCCTCAAACGAAGACCATTTTCATTATATATATATAGATAGATATATAGAAGAAAAAATAAAAAATAAAAATTTTCATTGTTAAACCACCCCCGCAACCCCCTGTGGGGTGAGCTACCGTAAAATTCGTTCATAGACTATTTTTAACGCCCCCGTAATCCCCTTTGGGGATTTTTTAACGTTTTAGCAGACTTTTTTAAAATTTTCTTACGTATAAACATTCTCCTGACAATTCTGAAGACAATAAAAAAAAATTAACCCAATCGGTCCAGCCGTTCTCGAGTGATACTCGATCATAGATACGGCATTTTATTTTTATCAAAAAATGAGTGTGGGTGTGCAGGGGTGCGTGGAAGTTTGTAAGTAGATTCTTAGCTGAATGTAAAAGAACATTATCCGTTTAGTAAACTCCGTTGCCATGGAAACAAAAGAATCAAGAGAAAACGCTTGCAATTAGCGGGATAAGTGTTCATAAAAGTAAAACAGCAATAAAAAAATGAAGGAAGGTTAGAATTCGAAAAATAAATAGCCATAAACCATCTAGGAAAAATTTCGCATCGAATGGTGGTGGTTTCATGTAGATACGATCAGTGGTTTAGGCGTGATTGAGCCTCAAACGAAGACCATTTTCATTATATATATATAGATAGATATATAGAAGAAAAAATAAAAAATAAAAATTTTCATTGTTAAACCCCCCCCCGCAACCCCCTGTGGGGTGAGCTACCGTAAAATTCGTTCATAGACTATTTTTAACGCCTCCGTAATCCCCATTGGGGATTTTTTAACGTTTTAGCAGACTTTTTAAAAATTTTCTTACATATAAACATTCTCCTGACAATTCTGAAGACAATAAAAAAAAATTAACCCAATCGGTCCAGCCGTTCTCAAGTGATACTCGATCATAGATACGGCATTTTATTTTTATCAAAAAATGAGTGTGGGTGTGCAGGGGTGCGTGGAAGTTTGTAAGTAGATTCTTAGCTGAATGTAAAAGAACATTATCCGTTTAGTAAACTCCGTTGCCATGGAAACAAAAGAATCAAGAGAAAACGCTTGCAATTAGCGGGATAAATGTTCATAAAAGTAAAACAGCAATAAAAAAATGAAAGAAGGTTAGAATTCGAAAAATAAATAGCCATAAACCATTTAGGAAAAATTTCGCATCGAATGGTGGTGGTTTCATGTAGATACGATCAGTGGTTTAGGCGTGATTGAGCCTCAAACGAAGACCATTTTCATTATATATATATATAGATAGATATAGATATATAGAAGAAGAAGAAAGAAAAAATAAAAATTTTCATTGTTAAACCACCCCCGCAACCCCCTGTGGGGTGAGCTACCGTAAAATTCGTTCATAGACTATTTTTAACGCCCCCGTAATCCCCATTGGGGATTTTTTAATGTTTTAGCAGACTTTTTTAAAATTTTCTTACATATAACCATTCTCCTGACAATTCTGAAGACAATAAAAAAAAATTAACCCAATCGGTCCAGCCGTTCTCAAGTGATACTCGATCATAGATACGGCATTTTATTTTTATCAAAAAATGAGAGTGGGTGTGCAGGGGTGCGTGGAAGTTTGTAAGTAGATTCTTAGCTGAATGTAAAAGAACATTATCCGTTTAGTAAACTCCGTTGCCATGGAAACAAAAGAATCAAGAGAAAACGCTTGCAATTAGCGGGATAAATGTTCATAAAAGTAAAACAGCAATAAAAAAATGAAGGAACGTTAGAATTCGAAAAATAAATAGCCATAAACCATATAGGAAAAATTTCGCATCGAATGGTGGTAGTTTCATGTCGATACGATCAGTGGTTTAGGCGTGATTGAGCCTCAAACGAAGACCATTTTCATTATATATATATAGATAGATATATAGAAGAAGAAAAAAGAAAAAATAAAAATTTTCATTGTTAAACCACCCCCGCAACCCCCTGTGGGGTGAGCTACCGTAAAATTCGTTCATAGACTATTTTTAACGCCTCCGTAATCCCCATTGGGGATTTTTTAACGTTTTAGCAGACTTTTTAAAAATTTTCTTACATATAAACATTCTCCTGACAATTCTGAAGACAATAAAAAAAAATTAACCCAATCGGTCCAGCCGTTCTCAAGTGATACTCGATCATAGATACGGCATTTTATTTTTATCAAAAAATGAGTGTGGGTGTGCAGGGGTGCGTGGAAGTTTGTAAGTAGATTCTTAGCTGAATGTAAAAGAACATTATCCGTTTAGTAAACTCCGTTGCCATGGAAACAAAAGAATCAAGAGAAAACGCTTGCAATTAGCGAGATAAATGTTCATAAAAGTAAAACAGCAATAAAAAAATGAAGGAAGGTTAGAATTCGAAAAATAAATAGCCATAAACCATCTAGGAAAAATTTCGCATCGAATGGTGGTAGTTACATGTCGATACGATCAGTGGTTTAGGCGTGATTGAGCCTCAAACGAAGACCATTTTCATTATATATATATATAGAAGATAGATATATAGAAGAAGAAGAAAGAAAAAATAAAAATTTTCATTGTTAAACCACCCCCGCAACCCCCTGTGGGGTGAGCTACCGTAAAATTCGTTCATAGACTATTTTTAACGCCCCCGTAATCCCCATTGGGGATTTTTTAACGTTTTAGCAGATTTTTTTAAAATTTTCTTACGTATAAACATTCTCCTGACAATTCTGAAGACAATAAAAAAAAAATTAACCCAATCGGTCCAGCCGTTCTCAAGTGATACTCGATCATAGATACAGCATTTTATTTTTATCAAAAAATGAGTGTGGGTGTGCAGGGGTGCGTGGAAGTTTGTAAGTAGATTCTTAGCTGAATGTAAAAGAACATTATCCGTTTAGTAAACTCCGTTGCCATGGAAACAAAAGAATCAAGAGAAAACGCTTGCAATTAGCGGGATAAATGTTCATAAAAGTAAAACAGCAATAAAAAATGAAGGAACGTTAGAATTCGAAAAATAAATAGCCATAAACCATCGAGGAAAAATTTCGCATCGAATGGTGGTAGTTACATGTCGATACGATCAGTGGTTTAGGCGTGATTGAGCCTCAAACGAAGACCATTTTCATTATATATATATATAGAAGAAGAAGAAAGAAAAAATAAAAATTTTCATTGCTAAACCACCCCCGCAACCCCCTGTGGGGTGAGCTACCGTAAAATTCGTTCATAGACTATTTTTAACGCCCCCGTAATCCCCATTGGGGATTTTTTAACGTTTTAGCAGACTTTTTTAAAATTTTCTTACGTATAAACATTCTCCTGACAATTCTGAAGACAATAAAAAAAAATTAACCCAATCGGTCCAGCCGTTCTCGAGTGATACTCGATCATAGATACGGCATTTTATTTTTATCAAAAAATGAGAGTGGGCGTGCAGGGGTGCGTGGAAGTTTGTAAGTAGATTTTTAGCTGAATGTAAAAGAACATTATCCGTTTAGTAAACTCCGTTGCCATGGAAACAAAAGAATCAAGAGAAAACGCTTGCAATTAGCGGGATAAATGTTCATAAAAGTAAAACAGCAATAAAAAAATGAAGGAAGGTTAGAATTCGAAAAATAAATAGCCATAAACCATATAGGAAAAATTTCGCATCGAATGGTTGTAGTTTCATGTCGATACGATCAGTGGTTTAGGCGTGATTGAGCCTCAAACGAAGATCATTTTCATTATATATATATAGATATATAGAAGAAGAAGAAAGAAAAAATAAAAATTTTCATTGTTAAACCACCCCCGCAACCCCCTGTGGGGTGAGCTACCGTAAAATTCGTTCATAGACTATTTTTAACGCCCCCGTAATCCCCATTGGGGATTTTTTAATGTTTTAGCAGACTTTTTTAAAATTTTCTTACGTATAAACATTCTCCTGACAATTCTGAAGACAATAAAAAAAAATTAACCCAATCGGTCCAGCCGTTCTCGAGTGATACTCGATCATAGATACGGCATTTTATTTTTATCAAAAAATGAGTGTGGGTGTGCAGGGGTGCGTGGAAGTTTGTAAGTAGATTCTAAGCTGAATGTAAAAGAACATTATCCGTTTAGTAAACTCCGTTGCCATGGAAACAAAAGAATCAAGAGAAAACGCTTGCAATTAGCGGGATGAATGTTCATAAAAGTAAAACAGCAATAAAAAAATGAAGGAAGGTTAGAATTCGAAAAATAAATAGCCATAAACCATATAGGAAAAATTTCGCATCGAATGGTTGTAGTTTCATGTCGATACGATCAGTGGTTTAGGCGTGATTGAGCCTCAAACGAAGACCATTTTCATTATATATATATAGATATATAGAAGAAGAAGAAAGAAAAAATAAAAATTTTCATTGTTAAACCACCCCCGCAACCCCCTGTGGGGTGAGCTACCGTAAAATTCGTTCATAGACTATTTTTAACGCCCCCGTAATCCCCATTGGGGATTTTTTAACGTTTTAGCAGACTTTTTTAAAATTTTCTTACGTATAAAAATTCTCCTGACAATTCTGAAGACAATAAAAAAAAATTAACCCAATCGGTCCAGCCGTTCTCGAGTGATACTCGATCATAGATACGGCATTTTATTTTTATCAAAAAATGAGTGTGGGTGTGCAGGGGTGCGTGGAAGTTTGTAAGTAGATTCTTAGCTGAATGTAAAAGAACATTATCCGTTTAGTAAACTCCGTTGCCATGGAAACAAAAGAATCAAGAGAAAACGCTTGCAATTAGCGGGATAAATGTTCATAAAAGTAAAACAGCAATAAAAAAATGAAAGAAGGTTAGAATTCGAAAAATAAATAGCCATAAACCATTTAGGAAAAATTTCGCATCGAATGGTGGTGGTTTCATGTAGATACGATCAGTGGTTTAGGCGTGATTGAGCCTCAAACGAAGACCATTTTCATTATATATATATATAGATAGATATAGATATATAGAAGAAGAAGAAAGAAAAAATAAAAATTTTCATTGTTAAACCACCCCCGCAACCCCCTGTGGGGTGAGCTACCGTAAAATTCGTTCATAGACTATTTTTAACGCCCCCGTAATCCCCATTGGGGATTTTTTAATGTTTTAGCAGACTTTTTTAAAATTTTCTTACATATAACCATTCTCCTGACAATTCTGAAGACAATAAAAAAAAATTAACCCAATCGGTCCAGCCGTTCTCAAGTGATACTCGATCATAGATACGGCATTTTATTTTTATCAAAAAATGAGAGTGGGTGTGCAGGGGTGCGTGGAAGTTTGTAAGTAGATTCTTAGCTGAATGTAAAAGAACATTATCCGTTTAGTAAACTCCGTTGCCATGGAAACAAAAGAATCAAGAGAAAACGCTTGCAATTAGCGGGATAAATGTTCATAAAAGTAAAACAGCAATAAAAAAATGAAGGAACGTTAGAATTCGAAAAATAAATAGCCATAAACCATATAGGAAAAATTTCGCATCGAATGGTGGTAGTTTCATGTCGATACGATCAGTGGTTTAGGCGTGATTGAGCCTCAAACGAAGACCATTTTCATTATATATATATAGATAGATATATAGAAGAAGAAAAAAGAAAAAATAAAAATTTTCATTGTTAAACCACCCCCGCAACCCCCTGTGGGGTGAGCTACCGTAAAATTCGTTCATAGACTATTTTTAACGCCTCCGTAATCCCCATTGGGGATTTTTTAACGTTTTAGCAGACTTTTTAAAAATTTTCTTACATATAAACATTCTCCTGACAATTCTGAAGACAATAAAAAAAAATTAACCCAATCGGTCCAGCCGTTCTCAAGTGATACTCGATCATAGATACGGCATTTTATTTTTATCAAAAAATGAGTGTGGGTGTGCAGGGGTGCGTGGAAGTTTGTAAGTAGATTCTTAGCTGAATGTAAAAGAACATTATCCGTTTAGTAAACTCCGTTGCCATGGAAACAAAAGAATCAAGAGAAAACGCTTGCAATTAGCGAGATAAATGTTCATAAAAGTAAAACAGCAATAAAAAAATGAAGGAAGGTTAGAATTCGAAAAATAAATAGCCATAAACCATCTAGGAAAAATTTCGCATCGAATGGTGGTAGTTACATGTCGATACGATCAGTGGTTTAGGCGTGATTGAGCCTCAAACGAAGACCATTTTCATTATATATATATATAGAAGATAGATATATAGAAGAAGAAGAAAGAAAAAATAAAAATTTTCATTGTTAAACCACCCCCGCAACCCCCTGTGGGGTGAGCTACCGTAAAATTCGTTCATAGACTATTTTTAACGCCCCCGTAATCCCCATTGGGGATTTTTTAACGTTTTAGCAGATTTTTTTAAAATTTTCTTACGTATAAACATTCTCCTGACAATTCTGAAGACAATAAAAAAAAAATTAACCCAATCGGTCCAGCCGTTCTCAAGTGATACTCGATCATAGATACAGCATTTTATTTTTATCAAAAAATGAGTGTGGGTGTGCAGGGGTGCGTGGAAGTTTGTAAGTAGATTCTTAGCTGAATGTAAAAGAACATTATCCGTTTAGTAAACTCCGTTGCCATGGAAACAAAAGAATCAAGAGAAAACGCTTGCAATTAGCGGGATAAATGTTCATAAAAGTAAAACAGCAATAAAAAATGAAGGAACGTTAGAATTCGAAAAATAAATAGCCATAAACCATCGAGGAAAAATTTCGCATCGAATGGTGGTAGTTACATGTCGATACGATCAGTGGTTTAGGCGTGATTGAGCCTCAAACGAAGACCATTTTCATTATATATATATATAGAAGAAGAAGAAAGAAAAAATAAAAATTTTCATTGCTAAACCACCCCCGCAACCCCCTGTGGGGTGAGCTACCGTAAAATTCGTTCATAGACTATTTTTAACGCCCCCGTAATCCCCATTGGGGATTTTTTAACGTTTTAGCAGACTTTTTTAAAATTTTCTTACGTATAAACATTCTCCTGACAATTCTGAAGACAATAAAAAAAAATTAACCCAATCGGTCCAGCCGTTCTCGAGTGATACTCGATCATAGATACGGCATTTTATTTTTATCAAAAAATGAGAGTGGGCGTGCAGGGGTGCGTGGAAGTTTGTAAGTAGATTTTTAGCTGAATGTAAAAGAACATTATCCGTTTAGTAAACTCCGTTGCCATGGAAACAAAAGAATCAAGAGAAAACGCTTGCAATTAGCGGGATAAATGTTCATAAAAGTAAAACAGCAATAAAAAAATGAAGGAAGGTTAGAATTCGAAAAATAAATAGCCATAAACCATATAGGAAAAATTTCGCATCGAATGGTTGTAGTTTCATGTCGATACGATCAGTGGTTTAGGCGTGATTGAGCCTCAAACGAAGATCATTTTCATTATATATATATAGATATATAGAAGAAGAAGAAAGAAAAAATAAAAATTTTCATTGTTAAACCACCCCCGCAACCCCCTGTGGGGTGAGCTACCGTAAAATTCGTTCATAGACTATTTTTAACGCCCCCGTAATCCCCATTGGGGATTTTTTAATGTTTTAGCAGACTTTTTTAAAATTTTCTTACGTATAAACATTCTCCTGACAATTCTGAAGACAATAAAAAAAAATTAACCCAATCGGTCCAGCCGTTCTCGAGTGATACTCGATCATAGATACGGCATTTTATTTTTATCAAAAAATGAGTGTGGGTGTGCAGGGGTGCGTGGAAGTTTGTAAGTAGATTCTAAGCTGAATGTAAAAGAACATTATCCGTTTAGTAAACTCCGTTGCCATGGAAACAAAAGAATCAAGAGAAAACGCTTGCAATTAGCGGGATGAATGTTCATAAAAGTAAAACAGCAATAAAAAAATGAAGGAAGGTTAGAATTCGAAAAATAAATAGCCATAAACCATATAGGAAAAATTTCGCATCGAATGGTTGTAGTTTCATGTCGATACGATCAGTGGTTTAGGCGTGATTGAGCCTCAAACGAAGACCATTTTCATTATATATATATAGATATATAGAAGAAGAAGAAAGAAAAAATAAAAATTTTCATTGTTAAACCACCCCCGCAACCCCCTGTGGGGTGAGCTACCGTAAAATTCGTTCATAGACTATTTTTAACGCCCCCGTAATCCCCATTGGGGATTTTTTAACGTTTTAGCAGACTTTTTTAAAATTTTCTTACGTATAAAAATTCTCCTGACAATTCTGAAGACAATAAAAAAAAATTAACCCAATCGGTCCAGCCGTTCTCGAGTGATACTCGATCATAGATACGGCATTTTATTTTTATCAAAAAATGAGTGTGGGTGTGCAGGGGTGCGTGGAAGTTTGTAAGTAGATTCTTAGCTGAATGTAAAAGAACATTATCCGTTTAGTAAACTCCGTTGCCATGGAAACAAAAGAATCAAGAGAAAACGCTTGCAATTAGCGGGATAAATGTTCATAAAAGTAAAACAGCAATAAAAAATGAAGGAACGTTAGAATTCGAAAAATAAATAGCCATAAACCATCGAGGAAAAATTTCGCATCGAATGGTGGTAGTTACATGTCGATACGATCAGTGGTTTAGGCGTGATTGAGCCTCAAACGAAGACCATTTTCATTATATATATATATAGAAGAAGAAGAAAGAAAAAATAAAAATTTTCATTGCTAAACCACCCCCGCAACCCCCTGTGGGGTGAGCTACCGTAAAATTCGTTCATAGACTATTTTTAACGCCCCCGTAATCCCCATTGGGGATTTTTTAACGTTTTAGCAGACTTTTTTAAAATTTTCTTACGTATAAACATTCTCCTGACAATTCTGAAGACAATAAAAAAAAATTAACCCAATCGGTCCAGCCGTTCTCGAGTGATACTCGATCATAGATACGGCATTTTATTTTTATCAAAAAATGAGAGTGGGCGTGCAGGGGTGCGTGGAAGTTTGTAAGTAGATTTTTAGCTGAATGTAAAAGAACATTATCCGTTTAGTAAACTCCGTTGCCATGGAAACAAAAGAATCAAGAGAAAACGCTTGCAATTAGCGGGATAAATGTTCATAAAAGTAAAACAGCAATAAAAAAATGAAGGAAGGTTAGAATTCGAAAAATAAATAGCCATAAACCATATAGGAAAAATTTCGCATCGAATGGTTGTAGTTTCATGTCGATACGATCAGTGGTTTAGGCGTGATTGAGCCTCAAACGAAGATCATTTTCATTATATATATATAGATATATAGAAGAAGAAGAAAGAAAAAATAAAAATTTTCATTGTTAAACCACCCCCGCAACCCCCTGTGGGGTGAGCTACCGTAAAATTCGTTCATAGACTATTTTTAACGCCCCCGTAATCCCCATTGGGGATTTTTTAATGTTTTAGCAGACTTTTTTAAAATTTTCTTACGTATAAACATTCTCCTGACAATTCTGAAGACAATAAAAAAAAATTAACCCAATCGGTCCAGCCGTTCTCGAGTGATACTCGATCATAGATACGGCATTTTATTTTTATCAAAAAATGAGTGTGGGTGTGCAGGGGTGCGTGGAAGTTTGTAAGTAGATTCTAAGCTGAATGTAAAAGAACATTATCCGTTTAGTAAACTCCGTTGCCATGGAAACAAAAGAATCAAGAGAAAACGCTTGCAATTAGCGGGATGAATGTTCATAAAAGTAAAACAGCAATAAAAAAATGAAGGAAGGTTAGAATTCGAAAAATAAATAGCCATAAACCATATAGGAAAAATTTCGCATCGAATGGTTGTAGTTTCATGTCGATACGATCAGTGGTTTAGGCGTGATTGAGCCTCAAACGAAGACCATTTTCATTATATATATATAGATATATAGAAGAAGAAGAAAGAAAAAATAAAAATTTTCATTGTTAAACCACCCCCGCAACCCCCTGTGGGGTGAGCTACCGTAAAATTCGTTCATAGACTATTTTTAACGCCCCCGTAATCCCCATTGGGGATTTTTTAACGTTTTAGCAGACTTTTTTAAAATTTTCTTACGTATAAAAATTCTCCTGACAATTCTGAAGACAATAAAAAAAAATTAACCCAATCGGTCCAGCCGTTCTCGAGTGATACTCGATCATAGATACGGCATTTTATTTTTATCAAAAAATGAGAGTGGGTGTGCAGGGGTGCGTGGAAGTTTGTAAGTAGATTTTTAGCTGAATGTAAAAGAACATTATCCGTTTAGTAAACTCCGTTGCCATGGAAACAAAAGAATCAAGAGAAAACGCTTGCAATTAGCGGGATAAATGTTCATAAAAGTAAAACAGCAATAAAAAAATGAAGGAACGTTAGAATTCGAAAAATAAATAGCCATAAACCATATAGGAAAAATTTCGCATCGAATGGTGGTAGTTTCATGTCGATACGATCAGTGGTTTAGGCGTGATTGAGCCTCAAACGAAGACCATTTTCATTATATATATATATAGATAGATATATAGAAGAAGAAAAAATAAAAAATAAAAATTTTCATTGTTAAACCACCCCCGCAACCCCCTGTGGGGTGAGCTACCGTAAAATTCGTTCATAGACTATTTTTAACGCCTCCGTAATCCCCATTGGGGATTTTTTAACGTTTTACCAGACTTTTTAAAAAATTTCTTACATATAAACATTCTCCTGACAATTCTGAAGACAATAAAAAAAAATTAACCCAATCGGTCCAGCCGTTCTCAAGTGATACTCGATCATAGATACGGCATTTTATTTTTATTAAAAAATGAGTGTGGGTGTGCAGGGGTGCGTGGAAGTTTGTAAGTAGATTCTTAGCTGAATGTAAAAGAACATTATCCGTTTAGTAAACTCCGTTGCCATGGAAACAAAAGAATCAAGAGAAAACGCTTGCAATTAGCGGGATAAATGTTCATAAAAGTAAAACAGCAATAAAAAATGAAGGAACGTTAGAATTCGAAAAATAAATAGCCATAAACCATCGAGGAAAAATTTCGCATCGAATGGTGGTAGTTTCATGTCGATACGATCAGTGGTTTAGGCGTGATTGAGCCTCAAACGAAGACCATTTTCATTATATATATATATAGAAGATAGATATATAGAAGAAGAAGAAAGAAAAAATAAAAATTTTCATTGTTAAACCACCCCCGCAACCCCCTGTGGGGTGAGCTACCGTAAAATTCGTTCATAGACTATTTTTAACGCCCCCGTAATCCCCATTGGGGATTTTTTAACGTTTTAGCAGACTTTTTTAAAATTTTCTTACGTATAAAAATTCTCCTGACAATTCTGAAGACAATAAAAAAAAATTAACCCAATCGGTCCAGCCGTTCTCGAGTGATACTCGATCATAGATACGGCATTTTATTTTTATCAAAAAATGAGAGTGGGTGTGCAGGGGTGCGTGGAAGTTTGTAAGTAGATTTTTAGCTGAATGTAAAAGAACATTATCCGTTTAGTAAACTCCGTTGCCATGGAAACAAAAGAATCAAGAGAAAACGCTTGCAATTAGCGGGATAAATGTTCATAAAAGTAAAACAGCAATAAAAAAATGAAGGAACGTTAGAATTCGAAAAATAAATAGCCATAAACCATATAGGAAAAATTTCGCATCGAATGTTTGTAGTTTCATGTCGATACGATCAGTGGTTTAGGCGTGATTGAGCCTCAAACGAAGATCATTTTCATTATATATATATAAATATATAGAAGAAGAAGAAAGAAAAAATAAAAATTTTCATTGTTAAACCACCCCCGCAACCCCCTGTGGGGTGAGCTACCGTAAAATTCGTTCATAGACTATTTTTAACGCCCCCGTAATCCCCATTGGGGATTTTTTAATGTTTTAGCAGACTTTTTTAAAATTTTCTTACGTATAAACATTCTCCTGACAATTCTGAAGACAATAAAAAAAAATTAACCCAATCGGTCCAGCCGTTCTCGAGTGATACTCGATCATAGATACGGCATTTTATTTTTATCAAAAAATGAGTGTGGGTGTGCAGGGGTGCGTGGAAGTTTGTAAGTAGATTCTAAGCTGAATGTAAAAGAACATTATCCGTTTAGTAAACTCCGTTGCCATGGAAACAAAAGAATCAAGAGAAAACGCTTGCAATTAGCGGGATAAATGTTCATAAAAGTAAAACAGCAATAAAAAAATGAAGGAAGGTTAGAATTCGAAAAATAAATAGCCATAAACCATCTAGGAAAAATTTCGCATCGAATGGTGGTGGTTTCATGTAGATACGATCAGTGGTTTAGGCGTGATTGAGCCTCAAACGAAGACCATTTTCATTATATATATATATATAGAAGAAGAAGAAAGAAAAAATAAAAATTTTCATTGTTAAACCACCCCCGCAACCCCCTGTGGGGTGAGCTACCGTAAAATTCGTTCATAGACTATTTTTAACGCCTCCGTAATCCCCATTGGGGATTTTTTAACGTTATAGCAGACTTTTTAAAAATTTTCTTACATATAAACATTCTCCTGACAATTCTGAAGACAATAAAAAAAAATTAACCCAATCGGTCCAGCCGTTCTCAAGTGATACTCGATCATAGATACGGCATTTTATTTTTATCAAAAAATGAGTGTGGGTGTGCAGGGGTGCGTGGAAGTTTGTAAGTAGATTCTTAGCTGAATGTAAAAGAACATTATCCGTTTAGTAAACTCCGTTGCCATGGAAACAAAAGAATCAAGAGAAAACGCTTGCAATTAGCGGGATAAATGTTCATAAAAGTAAAACAGCAATAAAAAAATGAAGGAAGGTTAGAATTCGAAAAATAAATAGCCATAAACCATCTAGGAAAAATTTCGCATCGAATGGTGGTGGTTTCATGTAGATACGATCAGTGGTTTAGGCGTGATTGAGCCTCAAACGAAGACCATTTTCATTATATATATATATATAGAAGAAGAAGAAAGAAAAAATAAAAATTTTCATTGTTAAACCACCCCCGCAACCCCCTGTGGGGTGAGCTACCGTAAAATTCGTTCATAGACTATTTTTAACGCCCCCGTAATCCCCATTGGGGATTTTTTAATGTTTTAGCAGACTTTTTTAAAATTTTCTTACGTATAAACATTCTCCTGACAATTCTGAAGACAATAAAAAAAAATTAACCCAATCGGTCCAGCCGTTCTCGAGTGATACTCGATCATAGATACGGCATTTTATTTTTATCAAAAAATGAGTGTGGGTGTGCAGGGGTGCGTGGAAGTTTGTAAGTAGATTCTAAGCTGAATGTAAAAGAACATTATCCGTTTAGTAAACTCCGTTGCCATGGAAACAAAAGAATCAAGAGAAAACGCTTGCAATTAGCGGGATAAATGTTCATAAAAGTAAAACAGCAATAAAAAAATGAAGGAAGGTTAGAATTCGAAAAATAAATAGCCATAAACCATATAGGAAAAATTTCGCATCGAATGTTGGTAGTTTCATGTCGATACGATCAGTGGTTTAGGCGTGATTGAGCCTCAAACGAAGACCATTTTCATTATATATATATAGATAGATATATAGAAGAAGAAAAAATAAAAAATAAAAATTTTCATTGTTAAACCACCCCCGCAACCCCCTGTGGGGTGAGCTACCGTAAAATTCGTTCATAGACTATTTTTAACGCCTCCGTAATCCCCATTGGGGATTTTTTAACGTTTTAGCAGACTTTTTAAAAATTTTCTTATATATAAACATTCTCCTGACAATTCTGAAGACAATAAAAAAAAATTAACCCAATCGGTCCAGCCGTTCTCAAGTGATACTCGATCATAGATACGGCATTTTATTTTTATCAAAAAATGAGTGTGGGTGTGCAGGGGTGCGTGGAAGTTTGTAAGTAGATTCTTAGCTGAATGTAAAAGAACATTATCCGTTTAGTAAACTCCGTTGCCATGGAAACAAAAGAATCAAGAGAAAACGCTTGCAATTAGCGGGATAAATGTTCATAAAAGTAAAACAGCAATAAAAAAATGAAGGAAGGTTAGAATTCGAAAAATAAATAGCCATAAACCATCTAGGAAAAATTTCGCATCGAATGGTGGTGGTTTCATGTAGATACGATCAGTGGTTTAGGCGTGATTGAGCCTCAAACGAAGACCATTTTCATTATATATATATATATAGAAGAAGAAGAAAGAAAAAATAAAAATTTTCATTGTTAAACCACCCCCGCAACCCCCTGTGGGGTGAGCTACCGTAAAATTCGTTCATAGACTATTTTTAACGCCCCCGTAATCCCCATTGGGGATTTTTTAATGTTTTAGCAGACTTTTTTAAAATTTTCTTACGTATAAACATTCTCCTGACAATTCTGAAGACAATAAAAAAAAATTAACCCAATCGGTCCAGCCGTTCTCGAGTGATACTCGATCATAGATACGGCATTTTATTTTTATCAAAAAATGAGTGTGGGTGTGCAGGGGTGCGTGGAAGTTTGTAAGTAGATTCTAAGCTGAATGTAAAAGAACATTATCCGTTTAGTAAACTCCGTTGCCATGGAAACAAAAGAATCAAGAGAAAACGCTTGCAATTAGCGGGATAAATGTTCATAAAAGTAAAACAGCAATAAAAAAATGAAGGAAGGTTAGAATTCGAAAAATAAATAGCCATAAACCATATAGGAAAAATTTCGCATCGAATGTTGGTAGTTTCATGTCGATACGATCAGTGGTTTAGGCGTGATTGAGCCTCAAACGAAGACCATTTTCATTATATATATATAGATAGATATATAGAAGAAGAAAAAAGAAAAAATAAAAATTTTCATTGTTAAACCACCCCCGCAACCCCCTGTGGGGTGAGCTACCGTAAAATTCGTTCATAGACTATTTTTAACGCCTCCGTAATCCCCATTGGGGATTTTTTAACGTTATAGCAGACTTTTTAAAAATTTTCTTACATATAAACATTCTCCTGACAATTCTGAAGACAATAAAAAAAAATTAACCCAATCGGTCCAGCCGTTCTCAAGTGATACTCGATCATAGATACGGCATTTTATTTTTATCAAAAAATGAGTGTGGGTGTGCAGGGGTGCGTGGAAGTTTGTAAGTAGATTCTTAGCTGAATGTAAAAGAACATTATCCGTTTAGTAAACTCCGTTGCCATGGAAACAAAAGAATCAAGAGAAAACGCTTGCAATTAGCGGGATAAATGTTCATAAAAGTAAAACAGCAATAAAAAAATGAAGGAAGGTTAGAATTCGAAAAATAAATAGCCATAAACCATCTAGGAAAAATTTCGCATCGAATGGTGGTGGTTTCATGTAGATACGATCAGTGGTTTAGGCGTGATTGAGCCTCAAACGAAGACCATTTTCATTATATATATATATATAGAAGAAGAAGAAAGAAAAAATAAAAATTTTCATTGTTAAACCACCCCCGCAACCCCCTGTGGGGTGAGCTACCGTAAAATTCGTTCATAGACTATTTTTAACGCCTCCGTAATCCCCATTGGGGATTTTTTAACGTTTTAGCAGACTTTTTTAAAATTTTCTTACATATAAACATTCTCCTGACAATTCTGAAGACAATAAAAAAAAATTAACCCAATCGGTCCAGCCGTTCTCAAGTGATACTCGATCATAGATACGGCATTTTATTTTTATCAAAAAATGAGTGTGGGTGTGCAGGGGTGCGTGGAAGTTTGTAAGTAGATTCTTAGCTGAATGTAAAAGAACATTATCCGTTTAGTAAACTCCGTTGCCATGGAAACAAAAGAATCAAGAGAAAACGCTTGCAATTAGCGGGATAAATGTTCATAAAAGTAAAACAGCAATAAAAAAATGAAGGAAGGTTAGAATTCGAAAAATAAATAGCCATAAACCATCTAGGAAAAATTTCGCATCGAATGTTTGCAGTTTCATGTCGATACGATCAGTGGTTTAGGCGTGATTGAGCCTCAAACGAAGATCATTTTCATTATATATATATATAGATATATAGAAGAAGAAGAAAGAAAAAATAAAAATTTTCATTGTTAAACCACCCCCGCAACCCCCTGTGGGGTGAGCTACCGTAAAATTCGTTCATAGACTATTTTTAACGCCCCCGTAATCCCCATTGGGGATTTTTTAATGTTTTAGCAGACTTTTTTAAAATTTTCTTACGTATAAACATTCTCCTGACAATTCTGAAGACAATAAAAAAAAATTAACCCAATCGGTCCAGCCGTTCTCGAGTGATACTCGATCATAGATACGGCATTTTATTTTTATCAAAAAATGAGTGTGGGTGTGCAGGGGTGCGTGGAAGTTTGTAAGTAGATTCTAAGCTGAATGTAAAAGAACATTATCCGTTTAGTAAACTCCGTTGCCATGGAAACAAAAGAATCAAGAGAAAACGCTTGCAATTAGCGGGATAAATGTTCATAAAAGTAAAACAGCAATAAAAAAATGAAGGAAGGTTAGAATTCGAAAAATAAATAGCCATAAACCATATAGGAAAAATTTCGCATCGAATGGTGGTAGTTTCATGTCGATACGATCAGTGGTTTAGGCGTGATTGAGCCTCAAACGAAGACCATTTTCATTATATATATATATAGATAGATATATAGAAGAAGAAAAAATAAAAAATAAAAATTTTCATTGTTAAACCACCCCCGCAACCCCCTGTGGGGTGAGCTACCGTAAAATTCGTTCATAGACTATTTTTAACGCCTCCGTAATCCCCATTGGGGATTTTTTAACGTTTTACCAGACTTTTTAAAAAATTTCTTACATATAAACATTCTCCTGACAATTCTGAAGACAATAAAAAAAAATTAACCCAATCGGTCCAGCCGTTCTCAAGTGATACTCGATCATAGATACGGCATTTTATTTTTATTAAAAAATGAGTGTGGGTGTGCAGGGGTGCGTGGAAGTTTGTAAGTAGATTCTTAGCTGAATGTAAAAGAACATTATCCGTTTAGTAAACTCCGTTGCCATGGAAACAAAAGAATCAAGAGAAAACGCTTGCAATTAGCGGGATAAATGTTCATAAAAGTAAAACAGCAATAAAAAAATGAAGGAAGGTTAGAATTCGAAAAATAAATAGCCATAAACCATCTAGGAAAAATTTCGCATCGAATGGTGGTGGTTTCATGTAGATACGATCAGTGGTTTAGGCGTGATTGAGCCTCAAACGAAGACCATTTTCATTATATATATATATAGAAGAAGAAGAAAGAAAAAATAAAAATTTTCATTGTTAAACCACCCCCGCAACCCCCTGTGGGGTGAGCTACCGTAAAATTCGTTCATAGACTATTTTTAACGCCTCCGTAATCCCCATTGGGGATTTTTTAACGTTTTAGCAGACTTTTTTAAAATTTTCTTACATATAAACATTCTCCTGACAATTCTGAAGACAATAAAAAAAAATTAACCCAATCGGTCCAGCCGTTCTCAAGTGATACTCGATCATAGATACGGCATTTTATTTTTATCAAAAAATGAGTGTGGGTGTGCAGGGGTGCGTGGAAGTTTGTAAGTAGATTCTTAGCTGAATGTAAAAGAACATTATCCGTTTAGTAAACTCCGTTGCCATGGAAACAAAAGAATCAAGAGAAAACGCTTGCAATTAGCGGGATAAATGTTCATAAAAGTAAAACAGCAATAAAAAAATGAAGGAAGGTTAGAATTCGAAAAATAAATAGCCATAAACCATATAGGAAAAATTTCGCATCGAATGGTGGTAGTTTCATGTCGATACGATCAGTGGTTTAGGCGTGATTGAGCCTCAAACGAAGACCATTTTCATTATATATATATATAGATAGATATATAGAAGAAGAAAAAATAAAAAATAAAAATTTTCATTGTTAAACCACCCCCGCAACCCCCTGTGGGGTGAGCTACCGTAAAATTCGTTCATAGACTATTTTTAACGCCTCCGTAATCCCCATTGGGGATTTTTTAACGTTTTAGCAGACTTTTTAAAAATTTTCTTACATATAAACATTCTCCTGACAATTCTGAAGACAATAAAAAAAAATTAACCCAATCGGTCCAGCCGTTCTCAAGTGATACTCGATCATAGATACGGCATTTTATTTTTATCAAAAAATGAGTGTGGGTGTGCAGGGGTGCGTGGAAGTTTGTAAGTAGATTCTTAGCTGAATGTAAAAGAACATTATCCGTTTAGTAAACTCCGTTGCCATGGAAACAAAAGAATCAAGAGAAAACGCTTGCAATTAGCGGGATAAATGTTCATAAAAGTAAAACAGCAATAAAAAAATGAAGGAAGGTTAGAATTCGAAAAATAAATAGCCATAAACCATCTAGGAAAAATTTCGCATCGAATGGTGGTGGTTTCATGTAGATACGATCAGTGGTTTAGGCGTGATTGAGCCTCAAACGAAGACCATTTTCATTATATATATATAGATAGATATATAGAAGAAAAAAGAAAAAATAAAAATTTTCATTGTTAAACCACCCCCGCAACCCCCTGTGGGGTGAGCTACCGTAAAATTCGTTCATAGACTATTTTTAACGCCTCCGTAATCCCCATTGGGGATTTTTTAACGTTTTAGCAGACTTTTTTAAAATTTTCTTACATATAAACATTCTCCTGACAATTCTGAAGACAATAAAAAAAAATTAACCCAATCGGTCCAGCCGTTCTCAAGTGATACTCGATCATAGATACGGCATTTTATTTTTATCAAAAAATGAGTGTGGGTGTGCAGGGGTGCGTGGAAGTTTGTAAGTAGATTCTTAGCTGAATGTAAAAGAACATTATCCGTTTAGTAAACTCCGTTGCCATGGAAACAAAAGAATCAAGAGAAAACGCTTGCAATTAGCGGGATAAATGTTCATAAAAGTAAAACAGCAATAAAAAAATGAAGGAAGGTTAGAATTCGAAAAATAAATAGCCATAAACCATCTAGGAAAAATTTCGCATCGAATGGTGGTGGTTTCATGTAGATACGATCAGTGGTTTAGGCGTGATTGAGCCTCAAACGAAGACCATTTTCATTATATATATATAGATAGATATATAGAAGAAAAAAGAAAAAATAAAAATTTTCATTGTTAAACCACCCCCGCAACCCCCTGTGGGGTGAGCTACCGTAAAATTCGTTCATAGACTATTTTTAACGCCTCCGTAATCCCCATTGGGGATTTTTTAACGTTTTAGCAGACTTTTTTAAAATTTTCTTACATATAAACATTCTCCTGACAATTCTGAAGACAATAAAAAAAAATTAACCCAATCGGTCCAGCCGTTCTCGAGTGATACTCGATCATAGATACGGCATTTTATTTTTATCAAAAAATGAGAGTGGGCGTGCAGGGGTGCGTGGAAGTTTGTAAGTAGATTTTTAGCTGAATGTAAAAGAACATTATCCGTTTAGTAAACTCCGTTGCCATGGAAACAAAAGAATCAAGAGAAAACGCTTGCAATTAGCGGGATAAATGTTCATAAAAGTAAAACAGCAATAAAAAAATGAAGGAAGGTTAGAATTCGAAAAATAAATAGCCATAAACCATCTAGGAAAAATTTCGCATCGAATGGTGGTGGTTTCATGTAGATACGATCAGTGGTTTAGGCGTGATTGAGCCTCAAACGAAGACCATTTTCATTATATATATATATAGATATATATAGAAGAAGAAGAAAGAAAAAATAAAAATTTTCATTGTTAAACCACCCCCGCAACCCCTGTGGGGTGAGCTACCGTAAAATTCGTTCATAGACTATTTTTAACGCCCCCGTAATCCCCATTGGGGATTTTTTAACGTTTTAGCAGACTTTTTTAAAATTTTCTTACATATAAACATTCTCCTGACAATTCTGAAGACAATAAAAAAAAATAACCCAATCGGTCCAGCCGTTCTCAAGTGATACTCGATCATAGATACGGCATTTTATTTTTATCAAAAAATGAGTGTGGGTGTGCAGGGGTGCGTGGAAGTTTGTAAGTAGATTCTTAGCTGAATGTAAAAGAACATTATCCGTTTAGTAAACTCCGTTGCCATGGAAACAAAAGAATCAAGAGAAAACGCTTGCAATTAGCGGGATAAATGTTCATAAAAGTAAAACAGCAATAAAACAATGAAGGAAGGTTAGAATTCGAAAAATAAATAGCCATAAACCATCTAGGAAAAATTTCGCATCGAATGGTGGTGGTTTCATGTAGATACGATCAGTGGTTTAGGCGTGATTGAGCCTCAAACGAAGATCATTTTCATTATATATATATAGATATATAGAAGAAGAAGAAAGAAAAAATAAAAATTTTCATTGTTAAACCACCCGCAACCCCCTGTGGGGTGAGCTACCGTAAAATTCGTTCATAGACTATTTTTAACGCCCCCGTAATCCCCATTGGGGATTTTTTAACGTTTTAGCAGACTTTTTTAAAATTTTCTTACATATAAACATTCTCCTGACAATTCTGAAGACAATAAAAAAAAATTAACCCAATCGGTCCAGCCGTTCTCAAGTGATACTCGATCATAGATACGGCATTTTATTTTTATCAAAAAATGAGTGTGGGTGTGCAGGGGTGCGTGGAAGTTTGTAAGTAGATTCTTAGCTGAATGTAAAAGAACATTATCCGTTTAGTAAACTCCGTTGCCATGGAAACAAAAGAATCAAGAGAAAACGCTTGCAATTAGCGGGATAAATGTTCATAAAAGTAAAACAGCAATAAAAAAATGAAGGAACGTTAGAATTCGAAAAATAAATAGCCATAAACCATCTAGGAAAAATTTCGCATCGAATGGTGGTGGTTTCATGTAGATACGATCAGTGGTTTAGGCGTGATTGAGCCTCAAACGAAGACCATTTTCATTATATATATATAGATATATATAGAAGAAGAAGAAAGAAAAAATAAAAATTTTCATTGTTAAACCACCCCCGCAACCCATGTGGGGTGAGCTACCGTAAAATTCGTTCATAGACTATTTTTAACGCCCCCGTAATCCCCATTGGGGATTTTTTAACGTTTTAGCAGACTTTTTTAAAATTTTCTTACATATAAACATTCCCCTGACAATTCTGAAGACAATAAAAAAAAATTAACCCAATCGGTCCAGCCGTTCTCAAGTGATACTCGATCATAGATACGGCATTTTATTTTTATCAAAAAATGAGTGTGGGTGTGCAGGGGTGCGTGGAAGTTTGTAAGTAGATTCTTAGCTGAATGTAAAAGAACATTATCCGTTTAGTAAACTCCGTTGCCATGGAAACAAAAGAATCAAGAGAAAACGCTTGCAATTAGCGGGATAAATGTTCATAAAAGTAAAACAGCAATAAAACAATGAAGGAAGGTTAGAATTCGAAAAATAAATAGCCATAAACCATCTAGGAAAAATTTCGCATCGAATGGTGGTGGTTTCATGTAGATACGATCAGTGGTTTAGGCGTGATTGAGCCTCAAACGAAGACCATTTTCATTATATATATATAGATATATAGAAGAAGAAGAAAGAAAAAATAAAAATTTTCATTGTTAAACCACCCGCAACCCCCTGTGGGGTGAGCTACCGTAAAATTCGTTCATAGACTATTTTTAACGCCCCCGTAATCCCCATTGGGGATTTTTTAACGTTTTAGCAGACTTTTTTAAAATTTTCTTACATATAAACATTCTCCTGACAATTCTGAAGACAATAAAAAAAAATTAACCCAATCGGTCCAGCCGTTCTCAAGTGATACTCGATCATAGATACGGCATTTTATTTTTATCAAAAAATGAGTGTGGGTGTGCAGGGGTGCGTGGAAGTTTGTAAGTAGATTCTTAGCTGAATGTAAAAGAACATTATCCGTTTAGTAAACTCCGTTGCCATGGAAACAAAAGAATCAAGAGAAAACGCTTGCAATTAGCGGGATAAATGTTCATAAAAGTAAAACAGCAATAAAAAAATGAAGGAAGGTTAGAATTCGAAAAATAAATAGCCATAAACCATCTAGGAAAAATTTCGCATCGAATGGTGGTGGTTTCATGTAGATACGATCAGTGGTTTAGGCGTGATTGAGCCTCAAACGAAGACCATTTTCATTATATATATATATAGATAGATAGATTAAAAATTAATCTTAACATTGACCCATGTAAATGACGTACAAATAAAAAAAATAATAAAGACAAATTTTTTTTTCTGTTCTAATAGAACGTTCGTGTATTTAAATTGGGTATTTAATTTAGAATATTTTAATATATGTACTTAATCGATGAAAAATAAGTATATCCAAGTTATTTTAAGATTCAATTAAATGAAGTAATTCTTGGGGTCGATCTGGGAGACCCGCGACCTAACGTTTTTAGCAGATGTCATATATTCCTATTAACAATAAGCCCTGTGAAGAATTTCCTGCATCTGTCATAACCAAAGGTCTCCATCACACCAAACAGTGATATTTTAAATATTGTTTCTAGTCTGTTTGATAGATAAAATTTTCAAGCCGTTTTTAGGCGGCTCAAAGGACATTCTGGAGTAACTTCACTGAACGTTGGAAAAACGAAACGCCTTTTACGATGTTGACAACTGGTTTTTGCTGAGGACTTAAAAAACTACAAATAAATAGAAAAACGTTTATGTATATTCCTTCTTACGTTTTGGAAAATATTTTGGAATACGTTTAACAATGTGGACCACTGTTTTTGATATGGATTACTTACTATTGCTTGTTGATGGGATAGTAATAATAAAAAACATTATGAAATAAAATTTATTCCCTTAAAAATTAATTTAATTAATTCTCTAACTCTCCGTAAACATAACTTGATTATGATCGACATTTGTAGTATCTAACTCTATGGTTCCGTTAATTGTCAAAACCGGTGCATTTTTCTGAAGAGCCTGTAACCGAGCTGTCATTATAAGATTAACAATATTCATTTGAAGTTTCGCGCTAATTTTATTCTGTGGGACCGTTTTGAGTAAGCATGTGACGTATGTTCCGAAATTTTCGATTTCCCGCTCTTCGTTCTCCGTTAGGTTGATCTTGTAGGAGTATTCTTCGCGGTAGCTAATTCGTCGCTTGGGTCGTTTGGGGGTTCGCGTGTCTTGATTTGTTCCGAATTCGCTGGAGGTTGTTGTGTCTAACTTGTCTTGATTTTCCTGATTCTGAAAAATGTAAAGTATGTGTAAATTCACACATCACATCTTCATTGGGGGGCATTCAAGTGTTACCTAAACAGATTTACTGAGTTTATCCCCCCTCTATTCAGAAAAAGTAAGCAAAATTCAAAAAGTACATACACATTTTTTCTTTTTGTGGGAACGTTCGAAAACGCATTTCATTTTCAAGCATAGACAATTCTGTTGACCATCACCAAATAAGAAAATCAAAGACTCTCTCCGAAATGCTTACATAATACTTAAATGTTATATTTCCAATAATATAATCTAAAAACACTGGCTATCCCTAAATCCGGATAAATTCTTATAAGTTCTTTAAATAATACATAATAATTAATTCCATAAATTAATCTTTATAAGTATCTTAGGTTTAGCATTTACTTATTTATTATATATGAACACTTTAAAACAGAAAAGGAATTGTATATGTTCGCTTTGTGAGCAAATATTTAGTAATTCTTACCTCTTGACCTATATCCGGTGGATCAATTTCCTTACTTCTCTCACCCACTTCGCTGTCTATATCTGGTGTTGTTTGTAAATTAATTTTCGTATTCATAATCAACGTCACAATTTCCATTTGTAGCTTTGAACAGGCTGCCCTTGGTACACCTTAAAATTTTGTATTGGATTAAAACCGGTAAGACAATCTTATTTACAGGTTTCACAATGTTATTTTTATTTTGTATTCCTACAGCGAACTTAAATTATACATCACAATTATACTAAAGAAACATCTTATATCCAAAGATGAAATATATATTATTTTTAAAAAAGATTCAAAGTTTACAAAACTTTTAACGGAAAACTCAATAAAAAATATTAAATACTATTATAATAGGTGTGCTCATGATGCAGATGATTTAGCTATGTAGATATTGTCTATTTTAATTTAACTAGTATTAAACTTGTTTACATTAATTTTTAATATTTCATTTTTGAATTTACATTGCCCTACAATTGCAAATATTTCAAAAGAATTTTTTATACAAGAAATAAGCCAAAAGTATAACACTTGTGAATGATGTATGCTTAATACACATTCAGAACACATACACACCTTTGAGTAATCCTGTGATATATTTTCCAAAATTTTCAATTTCCACATCGTCCTTACTTTGGCATTTAATCGGTTCATTGTATTTTGTGCTACTTGTGCTGTAGCGTCTCTTAAAAGTTTTCTTGGCCTGGGGTTGCACTTCAAACAAAACTTTATCCTGATCCTCCTTTACCGTCTCTAATGGTTCTTCAAGGTAGATTACTTCTGTAAAATTTTCTTCATTGTCTTTGTACTCCAGATTCTGGAAAAGTGATATGTTACAGACACATGAGCCAATTGGTATATTTGAAATGTGACTTAAGCCTGATCTTACCTTTGAGTAAGATGCAGGCAATCCTGTCAAAAAAGAAAATCACATATTTTATCAGCATTAGACAGATTGTTACTCTTGTAAAATTATAATAAAGGTGATGAACTGATATGATTACATGTAAAAAATTCTTGTGGAAAATGGTATGACATCTTACTATAAATCATACTATTATTGTGATTCTACAGCTGTTATCTACTGTCATAATAGTTTACCAAGTTTTTTATATTTAACAAACTGATGACAATGAAGAAAAGACAAACAAACTCTAGCAACATTAGAAACATTGAATATATAACAAAATGAATAATGAATTAATTTAAATAAAACAAAATTGAGACTTATTGTACGGTATCAATGATTTTATATCAGAAATGTTCAGAAAGCACTTTTCTAGCAAACACATTATGATTATATATTAGTTAACTTGACTTAATTTCGAGAAGAGATTCTGGACTTGATTCTCTGTGATTTTTTTTAATATCAGAAAACAAGTAACACTGATTAGGTGCTTCCATGATTTTGTATGTAACTTTGCTACTTTGAACAAGTTTTTAATAAAGTAAGCATCCAGCAGTAAATGATTGATATTTTGCTGGGTATCAAAGTCAGAAAGTGTTGGCCTACTAGCTTTAGCATGCGACTCTCATACCTGAGGTCGTAGGTTCGATCCCCAGCTGTGCGCCAATGGTATTTCTTTCTATGCGCATTTAACATTTGCTTGAATGGTGAAGGAAAACATTGTGAGTAAATCATCATGTCTTAGACCCAAAAAGTTGACAACAAGTGTCAGGTACTGGAGACTGATCACCGTCTTACCTATTAGATTTAAAAATGATCATGAAACAGATGCAGAAATCTGAGGCCAAGACATACGGAGGTTGTACCGCCACTGAGTTATTTATTATTATCAAAGTCAATATTACATCTGACAGTAAGTTTAAGTAACATAAATTAAAATTAATCACCTCGGAGATTTTAGAATGTTTTTCTTTTAGATGTTTGTACAGTGTATCTGCATCCCGCCTAAGCCGTACATCACACATGGAGCATTTGGCCTTGTTATGAGGTTCCTTGTCAAAGAAACCCCACAGCTCGCTATCAGGATCCAATACAATTGATTCTTCATCTTCACTTCCAGAGTTAGTTTCTGAAATTAACACAAATCTTTGGTTTACTTGAGCCCACAGTTAAATATAACTTCTTTAATTATTGCTGTAGTATTAACTACAAAATTAAATAAAGATTGGTTTTTACACTTTTAGTTGGATCATACAAACATCAAATCGAAAATCCCTCCAATGACACAATTTAATACTCACACTACGGAGTGAATTTAAACTAGAAGAGTTTTATTAATATATTATAGCTAAAGAGAATATAAAATATTCTTATCAAAGTAGCAAATTCAGTACCAAATTTTTAACACATGCCTTGGCTCATAAATCGCAGAACTTACATTATTTGTAATACGTTCATATATATCTAAATAAGTTTAAGTAGCAACCCATATTTAACCTTTTTTAGAAGCCTGAATTTCACCGATGTTTACAAGATCACTATGCTTATATTGTAAATGTTTCTTAAGATTTGTTATCGACGTTTTAAATGAGTATAGTTTTGAGCAGAAATGGCACCTCGCATCTGTTGAATTCGGTGTCTTATCAAAATAATTCCAAAGTTCACTCGTCATTGATAAAATCACAAAATAACAGTGATTTCCTTAAAATATATAGCAACAGTTATTTAACAGCGCTAGAATGCACGACACGACCAAAATGGCCGCCACGAGTATTGACAAAATATAAAGAAAGCGACATAAGACATCTTTTCTTTTTTAAAGACTAGTCTAATAATATTACGGAAAGTTGTATAAATTTTATAGTTAGAATTTTTATTCGGTATCAGTTTTGCTATTTACCATGCAAGACCTCTAAGAAGTATCCACATATTAAAGTTGTAGGTTTTTAATAAAAGTAAATATAGATATTCGGCTAGCATTCGAGAATATATTGGCCGAAGCCGAATACTATATTCATCACTATAACTTGTTAACATAAATATTTCGTAATCGGATTCAATGGTTCGTGAACTTACTACATGGAAGTATTGGATTGACGGAGTTATGAATACTTTTAATTGCCACTTCAGCTCCATGTATCCTCATATATGCTTCATTATGTTTAGCCTTCAAATGTTTTGCCAAAGATGAAGTCGACGCTCTCTTCCCCGTACCGCCGCGAGAAATGTATATATTACAAATATTGCATTGAGCGTAACGCGAATCATCCTTAACATCAAAATAAATCCAAACTGAGGATCGTTTTTTATTATTCATTTAAATCGAACTTATTTTGGAAAGTGTGAAAATAACAAGTATAAATATTTGCTTACGTCGTGTAGACAATTTGTGAATCAGATCGTATTTATAATTTAAAGATGCAATTACACCGACTGATATTAAACGTGTTATGACAGCCTGAAAGAGAAACGAACGCTTTGTAGAACGTAGACAAGCGCGCTAGACGCAGTACGAACTACGAACGACCTTTTCGGCCGGAATTCTGACCTGATTCCGAATAAACTATAATCTGTACAACACTACTTGTATTATCTCATACTTTTAAGTTTTTAAAACTGGTACCTATTATTAAAATTTTCGACATTAAATTTTAATATACTAAAACAGATTTTAATATAATAAGTATTTTTGTAGGCTATTCTATTGAAGCTTCTTTGATATACTTATTTACTGTAACACAGTTTTAGGTTTGTTACAGTAAATTTATGTAATATAAATAATACAAATACACTAGTTTTTTTTAGAATCAAAAATACTTATTAGTTAGACTTTACAGGCATTTAAATTTACTATAAAATATCAAGTCCCGCTAACAGTTAGTGAGTGGCGAGTGCATGTGACGTCACTTTACAACTATTAACGCGGTATTTTGTTTTGTTTTCATCCGCGCATTACCTTATTAGTGTTAATATACGAATGAAGCGATTTATGCTACAATTAATGAAATGGATGAAGGATTCGAAAAATGATAGTCGAATATTCTGCCTAAAATAGTTGCCGCCAAAATGCTAGGAATAAAAATGCAAAGGTATGTTTACATTTTATGCTATTTAAAAAATATATCTGTTCTAAATTGTAAATAATGTCATATGCAACTCAAATAGGCAGAAAGAAGTTAGTGAGTTGAACAGATGTAGTAAACCTTTTTTAATTTTGATCCGTCTTATCCATAAACGTAACGTAGACGTTGTATTTATTCGCTTATTTTTATTTTTTCACTTATTACAGATCGACAAGAGGCTGCAATGGTGATGATCTTAGAATAATAAGACATAGAAACCAAGTCCGCGCGTCAATTTTGAAGCACCTTAATTGGAGCCATAAATGGCTCCAAACGCCGGGCCGCTCCGTAGTGTTCAATGTCAACGCACGGCGAACGTGTCTCGCGAAAAAAAAATTATTATGACGATTTGTGCAGTTAAATTGTGTCACAACACATCTGAAAAACAAAAGAAATGTGATAACATCACTTTTCACAGGTAAGCTTTCAGTATTTCATAGTATCTTGTAGTTAATTAAGTCAAAATAGAACAAAACAGAAAAGTTTTAATTCAATGCACAGTGTTGCCCGATTGTTAAAATATTTTCCCATTTTAACTGACTTCATTGCTCCGACAAATTAATTTTAAAACAGTTGCTACTGTTACTTACTGTTGTTGTTGTTTAATGTAGGTGTTTGTGTGATTTAGCGATATCGTATACCTGAAATTGTATTACTTGAAAGTTGAGAAGTAAACGAACTTTATTTCCACACTTGTTAAAATTACAACTTATAGGAGTATTGCGTGTTGTTGTTCAAAGGATTCCCATCGACCCTGTTATTGCTGACAAGTGGGTGAAAAATATAAGGCTTAGTCGTGGAGAAGTATATTGGAAGCCAACCAAAAATACACGAATATGTTCAAAACATTTTAAGAATGAAGATAAGTACATAACACAGGGTGGATCGTGTAGGTTGCGTCGAAATGCTGTCCCTGTTAAGGTATAATTATCAAAGCATTATTTAGTACTTATTATGTGTATTTTGGGATTTTGTGACACAATGTTGATAAAAATAAATGAAGCAAATGATAATAAAATTACTTTTTTCAGGATTTACATATTTCATGCACAGGCACAGATGATCAATTGGATGAAGAAGATAATGTGGATGAGATTTCACCTGTTCATGGGCTATCGGTGAGTGTAATGGTTAATATAAACAACTTGACTGTCAAATGAGTCACATGTGACTCTTAGGAAAATAAATGTTTTTCCCCACGCCCATTAGCCACGCCAATTTTTGAGTCATAAAATAAAATATAAACAACTATTTTTATGAAATATATTTATTTAATACAGTGCTAGTGTGAATGCTATTTTACCTTACAGAAACGAAAAAGACGTTTGGTAGTTTTTTAGACAGTGAAGTTGTTAATAACTATTTAATTTTAGTAAACTGTCTATGTAGTAAACTTACTTACCTGACTTTTTTTAGGGTTTAAATGCTGCTGAAGACAAAACGGAAGGTGTTCGTGGAGCTTCAAATAGAAATTTAGTTACTGAAAGTTCATCGCAGCCTGTAAGTAATCGTTAATAATTCCAATCAAAAGTGTTGAATTTGGGTATTTAAAATTTAACTGTAGATTTTTAAATTGGTCATTTCCTTGTTGCACCCAGAATTTGTAAATATTGTGGCATGAACTTATAAGAACTTTTATTTTACAGAGTACGTCACGCGGGAATGTGAGGCGCCCATCAGACGACGAATTCGACTATATATTCGACACTCCTCGTAAGGCCCTCCTTCGAAAAAAGTTAAAGAAAAGCACATTACTTAATCTCAAACATAGAAAAGTTATAAAAACTTTAAAACAAAAGACCCGGCGTCTCCAAAAGAGGAATAAATCGCTCAAAGGAATTTTAAGTGAACTACAAAAAAAGAGATTCATTAGTAATGATGTGTCTAATTTATTGTCTGAAAATGTTTTTGCAGCCGATTTATTCAATAACATGGTAAAAAAAATTAAAAAAGATAAAAAGCGTCCTATGCCAAAATACACACCTGAGTTCAGAAAATTCTGTCTTACATTGCACTACCATAGTCCTCGAGCATATACATACGTTCGTAATACTTTTGATACGTGTCTTCCACACCCAAAAACGTTGTATAATTGGTATTGCAGCATCGATGGATCACCGGGTTTTACAAATGAATCCTTTAAACTTTTAAAATCAAAGTCCCAAAGCTCGGACAAAACGTTAATATGTGGACTGATTGCCGATGAAATGGCGATAAGACCTCAAAATATTAAAGGAGGTCTGGGAAATGTAGATGTTGGCACAGGCACAACAAGTGGTATAAAAGCCTCACAGGCTTATGTTTTTATGCTTGTTTGCCTGAATGAGCGTTGGAAAATCCCTTTGGGATATTTCCTAATTCACAGTTTGGAGGGAAAACATAAAAAAAATTTAATAAACATATGTTTAGCTAAATGCCATGATGCTGGAATTAAAGTTGTATCTCTTACCTTTGATGGTCACCCCACCAATATTTCAGCGATGGAATTGTTAGGTTGTCGGGTGAAAGATCCAAAAAATATGAAAACCACCTTTAAGCACCCTTCATCAGATCACGAAGTGGCGGTATTTCTAGATCCATGCCACATGATTAAGCTTATCCGTAATCACTGGGAAGACAAAAGCCAATTCCTCGATGAGCAAAAAAATGTTGTGGATTGGAACTACTTGGTACTTTTAAATGATTTGCAGGATACAGAAGGACTGAACATTGCGAACAAGCTAACACGAAGACATTTAGAATTTAGAAATACAATTATGAAAGTTAAACTGGCCATGCAACTTCTTAGCAGAAGTGTTTCTATCAGTCTAAAATTTTGCCGCGAAACCCTAAAACTGGACAAATTTGAAAAATCTGCGGGCACAGAAAATTTTATTATGCTTTTGAACGACCTATTTGATGTTTTTAATTCAAGAAGATTAACACAATACGGATTTTGTCGGCCATTGTCAAAAGATAATAAAGTAAATATATTCGATCTTCTTGAAAAAGCCAAAAAATATATCTTAAATTTAAGTATAAAAACTACTAGGAAGCGTACGTACCATGAAAATGAGGCTGCTATAAGAATAAAAGTTAAAAGTTTTGAGTCAGTCTTAAGTGTTCAAAGTAATAAAGGTTTTAAAGGAATGTTGATATGCATAGAAAGCCTAAAACACTTGTATAAAACTCTTGTTGAGGATACAAAAGAAATGGTCTATATTTCTACGTACCGTTTGAGCCAAGATCATTTGGAACTGTTCTTCGGCATGATAAGAATGAATGGAGGGCATAATGATAATCCAAATGTCCTTCAGTTCAAAGGTGCATACAGAAAACTATTATGCCACATGGAACTACAAGCAGTGGTAACAGGCAACTGTGTGCCATTAGAAGATATTTCTGTCCTGACTTGTTCTTCTGCAATAAAATGTATCAATCAAACCACTTTTTCTGAACGTTTTGACGATGACGAAGAACAGCCGTACCAAGAATCAGAAAGACACGCACCTGATGTAGACATTGCTTCTCTGATAGCTTCGACTGATGACCCAAACTACAAAAATTATGTCGTAGGCTACATTGCAGGGAATGTTGCGAGATACTTAATGAAAAAAATTAAGTGTAATTTTTGTATCGATAGCATGCTCACAAAAGAAAAATTGTGGTTTCACAAATTGGTCACTCTAAGGGACAACGGCGGTTTAATTTATGTATCAGAAGCTGTTTACTTAATCTGCGGCATAGCCGAAAATTATTTCCGGAAGTATATGGCGGAGACAAATAATTTAGATAAAACATCAGAGACAAAACTTGCTTTGACAATTATGGAAAAACTTGTTGGTAGGTCTGTTTTCCCTGATGCAGAGGAACATGTAAATGAGAAAAATCATGTTAACAATTTGTCAAGGCTCATTATTGAAAGATATTTGCGCATTCGTCTTTTTTACGAGTCGAAAAAAGACAATGTAATGAAAACAGCACTATCAAAGCGGCAATTACTCAGGAAACAAATACAGTTCACAGGTTTCTAAACTGATTATTTTTTTAATAATTATTTTTTTCTTTTTCTTAATATGAAGACTATTCGATTAGAAATAATTGTTGATTTGATTGGTTTACTTTAGTTACACAGTATACAAATTCATAATTGTATACAATAATTAAAATATATATATTTTTACGTGTTGTTGTTTTCTTTAATTCGTTTCTTAAAAATAAACATTCCCGTATTATAACAATATTACACATCCACACTTTACCACACATAGCTATTTATGCATTATTGCCAAAAACAAATGGTTATCAGTGGCCGAATCATTACCCCACTTTCGGGAAAACTGGACCTTCACTGGCAACATTACACAAGTGTATGTGTGCGTGTCGCCGAGCGTAAGCACGTAATCGGCCCGCCTGTGTGAACCGGTTTAGTGCGTCACTTTTGACAGAGCGCTTGTATGAAGACTATCTTTCTATGTCTAATTATTCTAAGGTGATGATGCTATTGGTTAAGTACAAGTAGAGAGTAAGTGATATGTGTACGGTCATATATAGAATCCTCCCAGAACATGATGAAAGGACCAAAAACTTTTAAATGTAACTTGCGAAGGTTGTGCTGCCAGCAGAGTTGTGAAACGACTACACTACAGCATATACAATATGGCTACATCGTAAATAATTTATGTAGCACTCTGTTAAAATATTTTAAAAAGTGTATCAAAAAACATCTATTCATGAAGGTTTAATAAATTTTAATATCATTTATTGAAATGAATTTATATCTTGTCCTCCTTGCAAAATTCTCCACTATTCAGACCTAGTTGCGATCCAAGTTTATTTATAGTCAAAGTAATATAGAGGATTAAAGTTTTCATTAAGACTTCAAGGCAAGACATTACTTTAATTAACTCAAATTGTAATTCTTTTTCAGAATCAAAATTGAAATACTATTAGATATATAAGATATTATTACTGTTACCAAGCGAGTAAGCTTAATTGAATTGATAGCTTCACTAAATATACCTATTCCTATCAACACTATTATAAATAAAAGAAAATATGAATTTTGCAAGATAATACATTAGCCATATACTTAAAAAGTATTGCAATCCACAAACATTGATTAGTCTCCGATGCATTGCAAAATAGAAATAAATATCAATCCAACATCTATTTTATTTATCTTTTTCTTAAATTCCATTAAGGTCAACAATTTATGTTTGAATGATAATTGCTTTAAGAGTGTGTAGTGAATATGTAAGAAATACAAAGCCCTAACTGTCTGCAATAATTTTCTCAACCCCACAAGTGACTATTGAAACATCAAACCAAACTTTACCAACACTTAGGTGAGATTGTAATATCTATAAGAAATTGGCAATATAATTTAACAAAATGCATTAATGTAAACAAAATATTTACAATCTCTATCAAAGTCAATTAATATTTTTGTAATGGACAAAGAAGGATGAATGATTTATTTTATCGTAAAATTAATTTATCTACAAAGTACATGTACGTACTATACCAGTATGGCGCATCTCTCTTACACAAAGAAACCTAAGATTCATAACTATTTGTTTGAAACATAAAACTGATATGTTTAAAATACTTCTGACAAAATCTCTTGGTATTGCATATTGGTTATGAGTTTCACCGTGTGGGTTAGGTACTTCATATTACCTGGTATGGATCAAACTATGTACTGACATACCTTTTTCTTTTTTCCCTGGATACGCTTCTCGATGTTTTCGGTATATATGTTTCGTTAAATTTGATACAGATGCGCGGTAACTAAAGCTTTCCTTACAAAGTTTACACACCGCCCGTGAGTTACCAATATCATCAAAATACTTCCAGGCAACACTGCTTCTAGGTTTATAAATATAACTCATTTTATATTAAAAAAATACTAGTCGGCACTATCTTTTGAAGCCACGCTTATGATACTAGCTTACCCTTACGATTCCGCTAAAAAGTATATTATCTTAGATGCGTCGTACGCGAAGTGACGCATCAGTACAAATGTCAAATGCTGCTAACCAAAAATACCACAGCCTTTTAGTGTCAAGGACTGTATGGATCACAGAACATAAATGTGATATCACCCGGGCCGCAAGATTTTAAACATATTTTCGTGTTATCTTGTATTTCCTAATAAATTAATACATTTATGTTTTGTTGAAAGGACCGTGCTGCTAACTTGGCTCAAGAAGAAACTGCCAAATTGATGATGCTTCTCAAGGATTACCGAAAAAAAGAAAAGAAACGATTCACTCTAGCAATCTATCAAAAACAAAATATAAGAGGGCACGATTTGTCCAATTATGCTAAGGAAGAGCATCAAAAACCTTTGCTGCACAAAGAAGCATAATGTCGTACGGGATTTTATTGTAAAGTCGGGCTGCTGACATTGAATCCATTTTTATTTTTCAAGAGAGCTTTTAGAACCATTTATAATCTACGTTGTTACGAATCTCATAAACATAATTTAATTACTAGAAATAAATATGAAATAGCTCAACCATCTTTCAGATCAGCCAAAGTTCAAACATCATTTATGGGGTATATTGGCTTAAATGTTACAATAAAATACCCTGTGACATATTAAACCTCAATAAACGAAAATTTTCATTTGTAAACAAGTATATGAATTACAAATTAGAGGATAATATTCAAGATAAGAATGCTTGGAAACACGCTGGTCCTGCTCCATAGGACAATCATAGAGCCTTGACAAAATCTATTGCAGATCTAATTTTATTTGTATTAATACTATAAACGCACTATTTTATATTTATCTCACACTGTTTTATTCGTTTTTTATTACTCTTTAATGTATAATATTCTATGGTTACAATATTTGTAAATATGTGAGGAACATGTATACTCACTACAATAAAGACCAGTATAGTAATTTTATTTTGGGAGTATGTACATTGTCTTCACATATATTATTTAACTAATGTATACAAATATTGTAAATTTATTTTTAAGAGTAACTGTGGAGTTTCTTGCCCATTCTTCTGAAACTACCTTTTGGAAGCGGCAACTAGAATCATCTTTGTATATTAACATTCAAAAGTGTTTATTTTTATTTATTAAGTGGAATAAATGATTTAATTTGAAGCTTACCAATGCAGCAGATGAAAGAAAGGCACAAGAAATATTTGGAGCAGCAAGAAGAGTTGAATCAAATTGAGGTGAAATGCAAGAAGACACAATTAGGTAGAAAATATTAAATTGCTGCTTTCATGTAAATTTTGTAATGTTATTTTTTAATAAAAATGTTATAATTAAACAGTTTATTAATCTATTCACATGTTTTATTTATAAATTCATGTTATTAAAGTAAAGTAGGTTGATGCTAACTCATATATGTATGTAATAGAAAGCCCTAAAAAATATCATAGGTTGCTAACTAATGTTAGCATTAGTATTTGTAGTTAGTAGTTTATTGCAGGTATGTAGGTACTTATAACTTAATATTATAGGAATTTAAATACCATATTACCAATTTGACCATTAGTTACTCTAACCACGGCTCAAAAAATGCATTTTGCTGATTTTTAACTAAGTAATAGTTATAATATTTAACCAATACTTGAGTTAACTATGGATCAAAAACCTGGCCCTGAATAAAAATCCACCCATGGAGTTGAATAAAGTGCTACCAGTGGTTACTAATGGAGACTTTTATATCTAATATATCCAATAAATATTATTTTTTAAAAAGCGTTTTGTTCTTCAATCACATGAGATATCTATGGCAGAGAAACATAATTATGTATGAGTAATTAAGGCAATACTATATTATTATAAAGGATAGGTACATACCCTGTGAAGTTGTCCTTCGCCTTTCTCCTTTTCTTTCTGGAATAATAAATAATATTTTTAGCTAAGCAAAATGATAAAATTTCGAAAAAATTCATTAAATAAAATGTCTATCTATTTCTATTGATTCATTGCGAAAAAATATGAATCAATTTATGATGATACTTCTCAGAAGTGTAAACATTTTTGTTTTAAAACAACTAAACACAGGTACAGTGTAAACTCTATATAACGCATTTTATGGGGTACAGTGTAAACTCTATATAACTCCATTTCTAAGAGTATGGAGAGTTGTCGTTAAATAGAGAGAAGAAAAATCAGAATTACAAAAAGAACGCTTCCCCACCTACTTTAACATAGTTGATATGATGACGTTGCTTGAATTTTCCGAGCCATCCTTCTGATGCTTTGAAAGAAGTTAAACCAAGTTCTTTAGCAAAATTCTCTGCCTTAGCTTTAACGATCGGCCCCGAGATAGGCATATCATTTAGACGTTGTCGGTGAAACCATGAAATTAAAGCTTGATCCAAATTCTCGTATTTAGGTTTCTTTAATTTTTTGGAAGATTTCCCTTCGGCTTTAGCTTGAAGAATTTTTTCTTTGTTTTTCCATATTGTGGACACGGTAGAGCAACTAAATCCAAATCGTTTGCCAACATCACTTATCTTCTCTCCCGTTTCTATTGCGCGTATCAGTAAAACTTTTTCATCAATACACAGTGACTTTCTTTTACTAGCCATGTTTACAGTTTGAAAGTTGGTGAGCTACTGATAAAATTATAACGTAGGTACCTTTAGATAATCTATGGCTCCTACTTGTTAGTCATGGTCGTCACCAGTCTACATACTCTACAAGTGGAAGCAACTCCAATTTGTATACAAAAGAACGAAGTTCTTAGAAAGTTCGTATGCATGATGCCGCCAGTCGATTTTCTTGCGGGTTAGGATAATTAAGCGACAAATAACTTACAGGATTGTGCGTTTTTAACTAATTTTAGCAACTTAAAAGGTAATGTAGGTGTAATGCTATGTAGAGTGTATCCTTGTATGGCACACAAGCTTAACCAACCAAAAAGCCAATTGATTTCGACGTTTTACGGACTTCATCGTTAAATTGTGGTACGTAACATGGAGTTTACACTGTACTTGGATAAATTCCTAATCAAATAATATTCTAGAGCCGGAGTTTCGTGATTTCAAACATAGCATAAATAGTAAAGAAACCTTGAAATGACTCCTTTTGCGCCTCTGATATTGTACTGAGAAAAATGTCCTTGTGTTTCCTCCGCAAATGAGCCTTTAAATTACCCGTGGTTCCACTAAAGCTATATATTTCACAACATATATAACACTTTGCCTTTTTTTCACTGTTGTCTATGATTTCGAAATAATCCCACACTACATTGGGTACACTTCGTTGCATTTTAGGACACACTAACCCGCCAAACTATAAAACAAATAATACTTTGGCTAATTAAAAATTAGTATAAAGTAAAATAAGAAATTGATTTAGTCATTGGTGCAAAATAAAATACAATATAAATCTTTTATTTTTAATAATTATTGAGGAAACGACTTGTTCCGTTAACATTATATTTTAACATATTGTGATTATATAGAAACTAACTCCTAAAATTATAATTTCATCACTGATAACAGACATTATATACAATGAATGTTCAGTTAGTTTAATTATATGTAATAAACTTTCTGTCCCTAGCTGTTTCGCTCACTTGAATTAAACTCTGCACATAATAAAATGGAAGGTGAGCCGGTAATTTATGTGTTGCATTGTTATTTTGTAACTAAAAGCACTGATATTGGTACAGACAGTATTATTGAGCCATGTCATGTCATTGGCATATCTATTCTTAAATTATTTATTTATTTGATGACCATTGACATGGTTATGGTTAATTGTAGATGAAATTTAAATAAGGACCTGTTTTGCTATTATGAAATAAAATGCAATTTGATAAATATATTTTTTTATGTTACTTTTAATTTTATCTAAAGCTTTAGCAATGGTTTATTGACTGTTAACTTCAAGATTTGAATCAGTAGAATAGTAATATTAATAGAATCAATTCAATGTTATGTTGAAATATTATTTATATTTAAAATAATTTTTTTTGCAATAAACTAATTTTAATTACCCTGCTGGTATGGTTTATTGTATAATTTACAAATATATATTAAATATTACAAAAAGTTGAGAAGATACAATTAACAATGTGCAACTATAATAAATTAATATTATCTAAACAATATGTAGACATAATTTTTTAATATTACTTTAGTTAGTTCTTTGATCTGCACTTGGTTTTTTGAAAAAGATAATATAATAAAAAACATAAGCTGTATGGGTTGTTTCTGAATAGAAACAAATACTGATGTGTCTAATGAGTTTCAGTATAATTATTATTAAACTTACATACGTAACAAACAGAATAAAATATATCAGGACAGGTTAACATTGATAAAACAAACTTCCTATTAACTACTGGTAAGGATACTGCATAGAACAATTGTCTTCTTTATTAAGTTTTAAATTTACCTCCATCTGTGTACTGACTGGTTTACAATTCTTCATATTAAACTTTTTAAACAAATTGTTCCTGGTCTACAAAAAGCTCATCTCTTTTCTTCTGACCCTCATACCCAAGAACTGTCTAATGTCTCCCAGGTATTTAACTTTAAATTTTAATTCAGTCTTAAGACATTCAGTTTCTCTTTTACAATCAGAAAAAAAACAAAACTATATTTGTTTAATAAATAAACAAGGTTTATATTGTACTAACTCTATATCCAAAAGATTGTGAACAATCATCTACACGCTTATAACATGCCCTAGCTGATTGCTTCAATTCATAGATTGCACTATTTAGTTTCAACACTTTTTTCTCCCTATCACAACATTCAAAATTCTCAGGTAAGCACATACATCTTCATTTAAATGCCCATATAAAAATGCTGTGTTACATCAAGGTGAGTTATATTTAGGTTATATTTAACACTTAATGCAAACAATAGTATTATTGTTTAGTGATGAACCACTGGAGAAAAAAGTTTCTGTATAGTCTATTCCTGCTTTCTGTGTAAAACCTTTGGCAACTCACCGAGCATGATATCTTTTGTTATCATCACTGTCCACTTTTTTCTTTAACACCCACTTACACTTAACCACTGTACTAATAGCTTGCTTTGGCCTGCCCACCACTTCCCTTCCCAGCTTCATTTTCTTTAAATGATTTCAATTCCTCCTGCATAGTACAATTCAATTCCTTTTACAATTTTGGAGAAAGTAAATTAATATCAAATTAATTATCCTACAAATCTGGTCTATTTTATATAAAAACTAGCAGACTCGGCCAAGCGTTGCTGTGGCTAAGATTTTGGTTATATTACATAGTAGTAAACTATTCAAGGAAAACGGTAGGAGAACTTATTTGGAAGGTATAGCTTATGTGAAACGATGGTAACTTTTAACACAGCGCCATCTGTTAGAATTGTATCAAATAATAAACAAATATTTGCAATAAAATAAAACTGCGACTATAATTAAAAATCTAATCTATCCTATCTCTTAAGTTCGATCAAACTGCTCACGGTGTGCCAATTTAATTTAAAATCGGTTTGGTAGTTTATGAGACCATCGCGGACAAACATCGTGACAGGAGATTTATATATATTAAGATTAAGATAAGATATACACACACCATCTGCTAAATAAAACAATGAATATACTTATCAAACTTCTATGTAAAAAATTGAAATTTACAAAAATAAAATAGGCCTATGTGGTGTGCGGCTTAAAATAATTAACACTTAATTTAATAAATGTTAAAAGGGTTAAATTTGCTAACAATACAGTTACAATTAAAACAAGACTTAAGTATTTAATTTCAAACACCATTCGGAACTAACTATGGATTCTAGTTAAGCTAAAAGGATTAAGAAGTGAATATTTTCGTTAACAGTAAATTAATAATGAAAAAACAGTAAATTAGTAATGAAATTAAATCAATTTATCTAACCGTAACTAAATTTGTAAGACTTAATTTTAAAGCCGATATTCCGATACATACTTGGTTCATCGTTTCTTCTTTTCTCCCTAAAATAATTGTAATAAATTGTTGTTTTGTAATAAACAAAACTCCTGTGGGTGTATTGATTTGAGATGATTTTTCAAAGAAGTAATAGTGCGTCCCTTCCGCGAATACCTTTTATTACATATCTTACACTCCGACTTCTCCGGATTATTTTTATCTAATGTAAAATAAGTCCAGATTCTGCTTTTTATTGGTGGCGACATTTTACTTAATATTTTTATAAAAAAATTATATAATATTTATATAAAAAACTATGAATGCACGTCATAAACACTCACTGTAACTTTAATTTATTGACAATGAGTAAAAACTAAAAACACAACAAACCAAACCTATAGTAGTGTAGGATCTTGTTTGTTACCTAAAACAAATGTGCGCCTTCCTATTAGTCAGTTACCGAATGAAGTTAGCAATTACCAAAACAAACGCGAAATCGAAACACGTGCCACTCTGGCTCCGCCCACTTTCTTTACAAGTAATTACTTGTTAGTGTGAATCTGCATCCGTGAAAACTCCGCATTGATTGATGTGGATGTATATGCGGATGCAGATGTCTGAATAAATGCGAATGCTCCGCATTTGCGGATGCGGATGCGAATATTCGTAACGACCCTATTATAATGATATATGAATAATACTACAGTGCAACCTTGGTATAACAAATCGGAGGGGAATAAGAAAATATTCGTAATATCAAGTAATTCGTTGAACTGAGGTTTGTTATGTTGAGGTTAGATTGGTCTAAAATTCGTTATAAAGAGGTAAAAGAATAGTTTTATTCACCTCAATATTACGTACTTATCTTGTTATAGCGAACAACTTCTACTAATAAATGATAACACATTTTTATCAAATTACTACTTATATGCTAAGTATTTAAAAACAATTAGGTAGATAATAATTTTTTTTTCTTACATTAATAATCAAAAACAATTAACAATGTGGTTATATAGTTTAATCTCAATTTTGTTCATTGATTAGAACATGTAGAGACATGAATCACATTATAAGATTAACAGTTATATTATTGGTAACACTAGGTTTCCCTTGAGACTTGTAAACGCGAAACCGGTGCAAGTGCTAAATGAATTTATGGTACACTACTTACTGCAGCTATTTCAATCCACAACACGAAATACTCTGAAGCGGAGGACGCGTTCTTTTACACATGCGTGAAACCCTTGCAAGCGCTAAATGAATTTCTACCTTATGCGACGCCACTTACGGCAGCTATTACGATACACAACATTACTGTAAAGACCATAGTAACATGTGTTTACTAGCAGTATATATGTGTTTTTTTTTTTTTTTTTTTTTTTTTAAGAATGGAATCTCGCTGTTGGCCTTAAGGGCCTTTACAGCTCAGCACGGGCTGTTTTGGCGAGCTTAGCTCAGCCGGAAGGGGTGGGGTTCCCGCGACTCGCGCAAGGGCGTCTCCTGTGAGACTCGAACCTCGGCTTGGGCCGTCGCGGGGGGGTCAATCGCCTGAAGGGCAGGACGGAATATATATGTGTATATGTGTATAATAAGTATATATGTGTAATACAATTTTAAAATTTATTCAATTATAATTTTTTAAATACTTTTTTCGTTTTTACGATAGTTGGAAAGATTAGGTACCTATAATATGTCGAGTTAACTTATAACAATATGGCAATATAGTAGTTTGACAACTCTTGTTTTGACTTTTCTTTCTTTCTAATCTAAAATCTTTCTAAGGTCTTTATTTATATTAGTTTAGACATTAAATTTTCTGTGCTTTGTGGACCAATAGCATATTCTAAAAGTACTTAACTTATAACTAATTCCTATATTTTGGTCACACAGTCACATTTTTCTAAATACTCGTGGAACTAGTATTTGTAACTAGTTCTTTTAAATACCTGTACTCCTAAGACACACCGTCTTTAACCAAGTACGACTCACCTATGAATGCACTTGAATTTTATCTAAAAGTTTGATACAACCATAAAAAAACCTAAAGCTCTTATTGCTCAATTACCGTACACAAAAGTAACGAAAAATAGTGGCGTTTGTCGCAAAGAATTTCGTCAAACACTAACAAAATATTGATATGGTATAACCATAGACACGGACTGTCTTAGGATCCTTATTGACACTGACCAAAAAAAAAAGACCTAGCTGTATGGTCTATGGACTAGTCCTTTGCCTTTCCCATTAGGGATAAATTATTAATTAATACATACCATTATTGACACCATTGACATTTTTGATTTGACACGTATAGGAAGCAGCGAATATTAAGTTTCTAATTTTCTAGCTACTAACTAGATATGCAAGTTGCAAAAGTTTTATGATATTAATGTAAACTTCATTATTATAATAAATTACATTTTAATTATACTAAATTAAATTTTACTTAACATTTTAAAACTGTTATAGCCTTGGCTTTTTAATATTGGGTAATATTTGTCACCCCAACTCAATAGTTTGACTATCAAAGCAAAGGTGGAAACTATTGACTTGAAGGTATATAATCCCCTACTTCATGTAATCCTATTATTATTTATATTTCTCTTTTATACTGAAATTACTAAACAGCTTACTTAAAGCCTGTTGCACTCATCTTTTATGTCCATTTCCAATATTTTGTTATCTTGTATGTAAGAAAGTAGGTATAATTAATTACTATTTTATTTTTATAATAATGATTTAAAATTTTAACAATTATTTTGTTATCAGAATCAAAATATGAAGATTACATACTTTTACTGTTGCACCACTCTTCTAAAGTGTTGAAAACTTCAGTAGATTCAAAGTCCATTTGTGGCTCTGAAGCACAATCTGATGCATAATCCGTGTCTTGTTTGGTTGCCTGAGAACACATAAATAAAAAATTGTTTTGCAAAAATTTTCATGAATTAATGTACTTATATACATTTTGTAAACAAAATGATGGTAATTTACCATCAGTGGATCTACTCCGGAAAATTCAAGAAGAATCTCTTCTAACTTTGATAGTGGTGCAGGGATATGTTTACCACCAGTTCCCTCCAAGTACTTTTTTATTCGGAGTGCTTTGGATTTGGTGTCTGACCGCCAGTCCAGCCAACACTATAACAAGAAGGGTTAGTTTGTTTACTTATGGTTTTAATATGCTGTATTGCTCTTATAAAATAAACTTTTTCAATAGAATAACAAAGTTACAACATACTTTCCACCATTTTTCTGGGGTTTTGGTGGCTCCGGACTCCAATGCATTCAGATGGCGGGCCAGCTCTTTTATTAATTCGTCTTTCTTTCGCGCACTTTCAGCACCTGGGACGCGACCTTGTGAAACGTCCGGGTGGTCCATCATAAATTCTAGCAATACTTTTCTTTGCTCTTGTGTTACCCTAGTTTTCTAAAAAGTAGAACCTAATTAATGTAATTAATAAAAACAGTCAGTAACAGAAAGATTGGACGACACCTACCTTATTCATTTTGAAAAACTATACTGTAAGAATACAGGAATAAAAAATAATTTTAAATTGTTACACTGTTTTCAAAATAGTAAATATTTGGCACAGATTTCATTAGTATATGAGTTTAAACGTCACATAGGCTGACAGTGACATTTAAATCGTGGAATTTAATCCACTCAAATGGCTCCAAAAAAATTTTTTTATCCCAAGAATAGAATTGGTGTTGCAAACATTCAAATGCGAAAATTGGCTATACGACTAAAAATCCCGTATTTCCTGAATATTTCACCTAATAGATATAATATAATATTCTATTTATTTTTAACAGTTTATAAAATTTTCTTAACCTACAAAGTAATAAAAATAATTAAAAATAAAATAAAAAGAAATCTAAATAGTTTGGTCCCTGTGCCAGTGCACCTTTGACGCTGGCAGCATTTCCTCGCTGTATTGTAATACTTAATTGTTGAGCCAGGAAAGTACCAGCTCTGGGGTCACCGATACTATCAATTAGGTGCCAACTTAAATCTTTAATAAGCGCCAGTGCGCTTTTCGAGAAAGTTGCGCAAACATTTTGTTTAAGAGTTCGAATAGGAATATATAATATTATTTGACACTTCGCTATAGACACTAAAACCATTATTTTCTCGGCATCTAAACACTGCAATGGGAGTGTTGGTGTTGGAGTGTATCACAAACAGTACAACATAGTTCAGAAAATTAAATTACCTCCAGAATCATCTGTCTTTTACGGTGAATGTTTTGGACTACTAAAGGCTCTTGAATATGTGCTGTGTTTCAAACTCAAACAAACCGTGGTATTTACCGATTCCTTAAGTGCATTACAGAGCTCAGCAAAATTTTCACTTAAACCCATTCTTTCATGTTATTTTTGAATGTAAGAGAAAGCTGTTGCAATGCCAATTACACAACTATTTAGTATCATTTTGTTAGATACCTAGTCACTGTGGTATTTCTGACAGTTTGGCTAACAGTGCTAACGTGACCGGACGTATACCCGTACAAGAATTTTGGCCATGATCTTGCTGCTTTGCCCGACATACAGGTGTCCCAAAAGTCGACGTCAAGTCGAAATTTTCTCATAGATGGCCGAATGGAACTTCAAAAATACATGACTTAATTTTTTTTTTTAATTTTTCTGATAACTGGTGTGGCATTACCTATGAGAAAATTTCGACTTGACGTCGACTTTTGGGACACCCTGTATATCTCCACAAATGTGGAATATGTGTTGGGAAGAGAACGGCCGGATTAAGGGTCGTTCCTTGTATGCTATACAGACTTCCATTCCCAGGAAGCCATGGTTTGCCAATTTGTCATTTATACAGGCAAAAGGAAAAAAAATTTTTTAAATATGTTTCATAAAATCTCGATGAAGGTTGTTTTATATTAGGATATTGACTATATCTTTTTATGCCTTATATGCAGTACAATATTGATTTAAAAATATCACCAGATTTAATTGAATATTTTTTTTAATTTTCAGGTGTCATTTTAAAGTCACCTCAAGTTTATTTCTAAAATATTTTCTGTAGAATTCGTCAGTTCTATTTTTTGCCTGAGGAAAACCCGATTATGGGCCCACGCCTCGGCAAGTGAGAATAGATCAGGGAGTGTAGGGGTCTAGGTAGTGAAATATGTTTTTAGAAATAAAACACTAAGTAGTTAATTTATTACTTGATAAACATATTGTAAAACTTTAATGAGCTCCATAAATGGGTCGTTTTTGTATTTAAAATTGTTTTGCCGCCACAAAAATTCGTATAAATTAGACCTATCTTCAGGCACTTTGGGGTTATCAGGATCTGAGCGAGTGACTTTTTTATGTATGTACCCATTCTGTGATAAACAATCATATACTTTCACTGTAAAGTATATGATGCACCAACTACTGAGTTGGTGTGGATGGTAGTGCCAATTTCTTCATTTTTATGTATAAGTGGCACTAATACTGACTGAATATTGTCTGGGCACACTTCCAATCTCAGATCTTTTGTTGTCTCCTCCATCATACCAATGACCCAATCGTCCTCAATTTGTCGTTCTACAACAATTAAAGAATTAGTAAAATAGTTTTTTTAGTTGTGGTAATAATAGGTTTTGGAAAAAGCGCGGGAAACACGAAAGTGGACGTGAGCATTTTTCGATTTGATAAAATTTTATTTTGTTTGTTGGATTAGGTTCAGTAGTTTAATGTAGTTTGTGTATATTTATTTGTGATTTCTTAGTTAATAGTGTACTTCATTCATCGTTTATTGGTAAGTTTTCTGTTTTATATATTTTTGTTCCTTATGGAGCCGTGTGATGACCCTGGGGGCGGAGAAGTTCCTGGGGTTGGATATGATCTAACTATTTCTAATGGCGAGTCTGGCATGAAAAAGGCGGATCAGTAAATTCTAGCAGTGGTGCTAAAAAACGGAGAGCCACTGTCAATAAACAAAGGTCGCATTGTCATAAAGAGACGTAATAGGAAACATGAGGGCAAGGAAATCAAACTAAACGAATGTCATTGCATTTCTTTACCTAATACCAATACTCAAAAAAGTACTGCTCCCTTGTTCACGGAGTCACAACTACATTAGTTTAATAAAAGACCAGAATTTGTAGCTCGTTTAACATAATAGGCAAGTGATGCAGCACTAGGTATATATTGTTCACGTACAAAGAATACAGCAAACTCCTAATGACAATGTAACAGTCCATCCTCTGTCTATATATCCTATAATCCGCTTTTGGTAGTTTCTTAAACATAATTTCTATTCATAATGTTGTTAACGGAAGCTTACAACGAATTGGCGGTAATAGACTGTCTCTGTGTTTTAATAATTACCAAGACGCAAATTCATTCCTAAATAGCCCTGCTTTACAATCAGTCGAGTATAAGAAGTTACGGAAAATATTAATTTACTTTATTTACTTAATTTACTTTACTAATAATGGCAGTGAAAACCTACTGGGACTGTGGTTCTTATATTTAATGGACAAATGCTTCCTAAGCGAATTTTAATTTGCTACACTGCTCTCCCAGTTGATCTTTACATTTTCCCCACAATACAGTGTTACAATTGTTGCAGATTTGGTAAAAGCAATTTGTAGATCAAAACCAAAGTGTGTCAAGTGTGGCCAATTCCATACGACTGATCAGTGCTCTATCCTACAGGAAGATGCATACTGTTGTTTATGTCAAGGTCCCCATTTTTCCACAAAAAAAAAGATGTTAGAATTTGATCTTCAAAAGGCCATCAAAGAAACTATGGCCAAGAGCTGTATTTCGTATGCATCTAAAATGTCTTATGCTGATGCTTTACTTTCTTCTTCCAATGTAGGGGCTTCTAATATTTCTACTCTTCAAATGAACAGACACTTAAACAGTCTTTGAGTAATTCTTACAAAAAGACTGTTTTCCTCAAACCAAAATCGATTCCTAAACTATACAAAGGTTATGACAGAAATACAAGAATTAATTAAAGCCCTTACCCAGGAATGGTTGTGCATTAAACTATAATGAATTGACATTACAATCTTTTGCAGACCTAATTAAAATTATCATGAACAATTTATCAGTCTAATATTCTTTCACCGTCCAACGCTGCTCCCATACGTCCGAACACAATAATTAATCCACAATCTCAAATTGTGTTCAATCAGACCGTGACAGTCGATCGATCTCCTATCTGCATCCCAATAACCAAACCCTACGAAGACAATCCATTTGGCAACGGATATAATGCATGCCATTTTTAACAAAGGTTTATCAACATACACCGATCCGACCTACCATGGATAGTTTGTATCGAGAGATGGCTATTACAATCAGTCGATTGGTTATTTGCATACTTTTATCAAAAGATGACTATCTCAGATGGTAAAAAATGCATTGAGATAGGTTATTGGGTTTGGGCGTAAATTGACACTATCGTGAACTTACCAAATTATATTAAAAATGTACAAGCAAGCCAAAGCTCTACAGTGGAACTGTAGAAGTGAATAATATCACAATGTATCACAAATAAATATAAACCTTTTATCTTTGCTCTACTAGATACTTGGTTAAAACCAGGTGCTCCTTGTAGGTTTTCGGGATATGCCTGTCTCCATTGTGTATGTATTGACGGGTATGGCGGGGTTGCCTTACTAGTCAAGCATCATCTTTTTTCCGTTCCGTTTCCGTTTTCTCACTCCCCTATTCCTTCTCATAGTAATGATTTTAAATTATTGCTGCTATTGTTAATAATATCTGCTATGTTTCAATATATCCCTCATCCAAGTTCTTCTATCTTTATTGAAATTGACTCTATCATTTCTACTCTTTCTAAGCCTTTTATCTTATTAGGTGACTTTAACAGTCAGTATAGTTCTTGGGGCAGTTCCACAACAAATACATACGGAGTTCCATTGATGGAACTGTAAGACTCACATAATCTTTCTACAGTGGTACTGCGACCCGGCGGAACTCTCCCAATGACGGCTCAAGTGTCCCTGATTTAAGCATTTGTACTCTTAGTTTAGCTTCTACTATTTCATGGTCTACACTTTCTTCTTCATGTGGTAGTGACCACTTCCCTTTACTTCTTAGGCTTCCTTTTCATATTAATTTTACATTTAGACATTCTCCTACACTAAAATATCAACTTAATAATGCTGATTGGGATACCTTTAAAACCCTTATAGAGTACAAGGTGACTTCCCTTCCTAATATCTCGCATGGTTCAGAATCAATTTGTGCTGATGCATTAACTAAATTATTTATAGAGATAGCTGACAAAAGTTTTCTGGATAAAAATGGTGCTCTGGGCTTCATTCCATAGCCACCTTGGTAAGATCAACAATGTTTAGATGCAATTAAAAAAAGAAAACAAGTTGAACTACAATATTATGAGAATTGTACATCTAAAAATTTTGATCTGGTTACAGAAAAATCACAGACAATAAAAAAGCAGATGTCTGGAAATCTTTTTATCTCTTTATTTCCCCTAATGTGTAATATTAGAAGATTCAGGTGTGCATTTACTGAAACTTCTGGTTCTCTCCCCCGACTCATTAACTAATCAATTCCTCAACAGACTTGACATGTAAGAATTAGTAGGATGCATGTGTTGAAAAGTTTTTTCTAGATGTGATACACAAATATCTCTTCCATGCATTTCAGAGCAGTTTAATTAATTAATAAACAGAGATAGTTTTATAACCTGCTGATCCTATCCTTTATCCAATGTAATTTTTGTTCGAAGTAAATTTCTTTTTCTTTACTGTTCTGTTTCCTTAACTTTTTGTGTGGCGATTTTTTTCTTTTTAGCTGTTTTTTTAATATTTTTGTTTTTAACTTCTTTAAAAAATAATATATTAATATTATTTTTTAAAGAAGCTCAAAGTCTTTTTAGATATCTTTGGTGCTACAAAATGCAGCCTCTCAACCCTTGCATAATATAGCACAGACATTTAATTGAATTATGCCTGTGCTTTGTTACAGCAGGTGGGGGCTGGTCTACCTCCATGCATATAGGTTTGAAATAACACTGTAGAGCTAGGGGTAGAATAGACACATCAGTTGAGGTTGACTAATGAGATGTTTTCATAAACGCAGACCAATCATATTTACATGTAGATAAATATTAAACAGTTAACAAGTAGTAAATTTTAATTAATAGTGCTAAAATACAATTACCTCTTTTGCAATTCTGTTTCCCAAATTTTGATATAGCAATCTGGATTATCTTCCCTGGGCCACCAATCTTTCATACAAATTGAATTTTATTCATTTGATAAATTGCTATAGCTTTCCTGGAAGTTTTGCACCAATGATTTATGGTTGTTCGGCTTAAGGATTTTTGCCTACTTTCTTTATATCAGTCTTCATGAATGGCTGTGATATAATTCCATTTTTGAAAATATGCATATAACAAATAGAAGACATGTACTAAGTCTATTTTAATGTTATCGAAAAACGTTCCTCTATTTCTAGGAAGTTTCGATTTCGATTTGCAATTTCCTTTCGGACAAAACCATGAACCAAATGTTTTATTTGTCGATTTAGCAATTTTCATGGGTTAACTATATGTTTTACATTACTTTTGAGAATGCACTAATCCATTTTCTTCAGCGAATGCCAGTCTAATTTCACATCCTGACCACTTCTTCAGTATAGAGGTGACGATCGACAACGCGCCCATTGTCCTCAAAGTCATCCGTCGAAACAAAAGTGAAAGCCAGTCGTCTACTAAGCAAAGAACTCGAAGACGGCTCAGATTCAGGATCACGTCCACATCCACTATTTCCAGACACCATCATAAAGCACCGATCGCGAGAAATCAGTGTGCAGTATGTTAATGCAGAGGTCTGAGGTGGTACAGAAATGAGAAAAGCAATATAATCAAAGTCCAAAAATATAGCCAAGTTTCCAAAATATCCAAATAAAAGAAACGCAGCACATTCACGTAAACTTGACAGTAACTGAATGATTTTTTTTTTGAGTTTATGTGCCAAATCTGCCAATTGCCAAACGGTATGAATTTGTTTTTTTTATTATTTATTTATTTATTAGCCGGATACAAAGTCCATTGGCAGGTATGAATTTGTGTACTGCAGTGCTGCCAGATGGTCACGACTCACGGCGTACGTAGTACGTACCAAATACCAGTAGAGTCGGGCGGCTCGCGCCTAGACTAAACCTAACCAATGAAACACGTATCCTATTCTTACGATCTATTCGAATTTGAATTTAAGGAGTTCGAGTTCCTTTTTTATCTATCTCTTATTTTTATTGATTATTTTCCATTCGTTAATTCCGTTCCATTCGCTAATTTTATTTTTTTACCCGTTTCCCTGTTATGACCCTGGGCCACACCAATGCACAAACCGTGCGGGCCATAAAAAAAAAATGCTCTCACTTTATAGCAATTAGATTTTAGAAATTAGAATCATTCGTTTGTGGATTGGAGAGTGCTCAATTTACAAGCGAAGCGAAGATTTATACTTTTTCCATTGCTGGCTGCAATTTGCAAAGTTCAAACTGCAACAAATATGATCCGTGAAATAATATTCGTGTTACTTGCGATAATCACTGCTTCGAGTATGTGGTCATTATTAAGCAATGTTTTTCATATGGCATTGATCGATAACATGCTGTTAGATACAGTTATTGGAGTTGTGGGTGCTGGTAACTTCTCCTATTGGCAACTGGGGCATAGTGGGCCTCTACGAGTTGAATTAACTTCTCTCAGTGGGGATGCTGATCTTTATGTAGCTGATAATTTAAGGCAAGAGATGTATAATCTACTTAATATTATAATACAATTATATTTGTGATGAGTTTTTAGAATACAAACATTGTTATATATAATGTTTCAACCAAACTGCATAATTGTTGATTACTGTGTGTTGTGACAAACTTTTTAATTTAGTACAGCTAGTGAAAAAAATCACTGATGAATTCATTAAAGGTTTATTAGGCTTATTTGTTATATATAGTTTGAACTTATACACATTAGAAGTTGATTGTTATTTTAATAATTATAGTTTATACTTTTCTATATGAATGTTATAGTAATATTTTCTTTTACACATTTAAAGAAAAACACTTTTTTACGGATTATAGTTATGAAACGTCAGTTAAATTTAAAATTATGTCTAAATAATTATAAGTTTAAATACAATAATACATAACTATAAGACAGTTTAAAGTGTTTTTCTTTAAACTGTCTTATGATGTTTGAGTTGAAACAATTAGGTTGTAAGTTTAAATTCTGGTTTAAGTATAATAAATTAAACCATTTTCAGACCAAGCTATGAATTTGGTAAACATAACTTCAGCTCTATAAGCTTTGGTGTTGATATTGTCAAAATTCCTGAAGATTTCCCAAGACCCATTGGTAAGTAGATTTATCTAATAAAACTAGTTACATTATATTCATTTCTGAATTGAATGATCAAAATGAAATCAAAAAACATGATTTTTCATAATGTACAAATGTGTTTGTATTACTACAAAGTCACTGTAATTATTAAAATATTGATTTTTTCAGTTGAAAAATTGATAGTTTTTTTATAGGGTGGTACTATGGCAGAGAAGTAAAAAAAAAATTTTTGCAGGTATAGGTATATATGGACATGGAGCCCACCCAGTATCAACATACAGCATCAATGTTTTTCTAGAAGATGGAGATGCAAATGTAATAAGATTTAATAAAGTCAAAATGGAATCAATGGGTAGGTGTATCTATTTTTACACACTACAGTTCATTTTGGGGACACCGGGACTTGTAATTGGAAAAGGGACAGTCCCATTCAAAACGGGATGTCTGGTCACGTTATTAATGACCAACACTTTGTTTGATACTATGTCAAAACCTTGTTCCTTTAGATTTATCTTTGATTAGTGCATGTAAAAACAGTACTATTTTTTCTATTGTAGCTACATGTAAAGTTCATATTTGCTACCAAATAGGTAATGAGTGGTGTGTAAATCTTTGGAATTAGGTGTTATAATTAAACAGTGTTATCCTACAAATAACTTTCCAGTATTTATTCAAGTTTTATATAATAAATATGATAAAGCCTGCAATTATATTTACTGTCCTACTAAGCATTCACTAAATACAGCTATATTTTTTTGCAGTTACTAAACCGAAAGGAAAAATTTCATCAGCAAGAGTTGAAGAAAAACCACACTTTTTAAAATTTCTAAATTTTTTAGATGTGGTTTTTGATACATTTGTATTGTGAAAGTGGCATCTTTAATTCAATTGTGAGGCAAATAGAATTTTGGTCATAAGTGTTGCCAGACCATATAATGATATACCATATAATTGGATACAAATAATCCATGTTGGCTATGTATTTGGGGTCATATACCATAGACAAAAATATTCAAACTTAATTGAAACATGACTTCTCATTATAGAAAATAAAATATTATTTGTTATAGGATCATTCTCTATAGATTTATATTTGTTGTGGATGAGAATTGAAATATATGAAATGTTCATTATCTATGTTGATAATGTTTGTTAAATGTTCAAATGTTTTGTACGATATAATATTTTCACACTAGAGTAATAAAAAAATTTATTTATCCATTAAAAACGTACCTTAATTAATGTAATATATTATTTATGTAACAAATATCATTTTTATTAAATTAATATAGTTTTGTGATTGTGAGTATCTAGTCTGAATTTGAGTTTAAATAAAAGTATATCACATATTTTGTTTTTAATGTGTACAGTGATTGACATTGAGTTTCATGGTCATGAGTATGGTACTTAATATGTACTGTGTGCCAAATCAATAACAATTTAGCGCGTTTCGTTCGCAATTTTATTGTAAAATTATAATGACCGTATCATAGTTTTTTTTTGCGCCTGGGGCCCAATCTAACCGTCGTCTCTAGCAGAATGACCAGCGCTGTGGAACACATCTGCTCCATATAATTATGCTGAGTCAGGGCCAGTTACAATCACAACGCGCACACATCTACACACTCAAGATGTATCTTATTCTTTTTTTTTTCATAATTTTTTTGATTATTATTTCGTTTGTTTTTCGTATAATTTATTTATAGGTGTTGACCTAGTGGCTTCAGCATGCAACTCTCATCTCTGACGTCTTAGATTCGATCCCAGGTTGTGCACCAATGGACATTCTTACTATAGTTAGTTAGTTAACAATTGAATAACTTTTTGAGAAATTGTGATTAAACTTTTTTTCTTCAGGGCTCGATTCTTTCAAGTGTTAAGAAGATACTTACTAGAATTTTTTTTAATCACATTTTATGCTATAAAAAAAATATTTTTCTTGCTGAACCCTCTTTAGCGGCGCGCCGCGGCGGCGCGCGCATGCTGTAACTGCCGCGCGGAGCCCTATTTTCAACGTCTCATTAAAATTATAAATAATTTTCTTTTCATCTTATTTTGTTAATAACAATTGCATTTTTAACCTGCACCAAAATCCTTCAAAAACATTTTTCTACAGCTGATTCCGAATCGAATGAGCCATCGCTCATATTTTTACGACCTTTATCTCTATTTTTCACATTTTTGAACGTGTTGACTAGACTATTAACATTCGCTCGAAAAACATCGTGTGGAAAAAAGTCTCGGCGTATGTCAGGCATAGAAGTATAATCACCTACTTGGCTTGTAGATTGATAAATTATCATGAAACAATATACATAGTTATGGAGTAGCGGCACTGGTTTATGTAGGCTTCCTATGTATCTGTTCAAGATTCTCAGAAACTTATATTGACATGATCATAGATTAACACAGAATTCTAAAAGCATGAAAATCAGTTCAATAGTTTTTGATATCCACAAATTGCTTGAAATTGAAACACGAGGCGCAAAACCGAACGCAATGGAGACTCGCTTTGGACGCCCTCTGCCCCACCTAGGGGTTATAGGACATGAAGAGAAGAGAAAAATTGCTGAACAAAATTATATTGACGGATAAGTTCTTCCAACTATGACAATAAAACACCACATATTATGTTAATTTATTAAATTATGAACACAAAGCTTGCAACAGATATCTTATTTACACTAACTTTGTTTAAAAACAAGTACTTAATTTATTATACTAAACTAAAGTACTCTTTTGTCTCTTTCTCTCAAGTTGTTTACGTTTAATGAAGAGTCTACTTCAGTTAAAACAGTGCAAGTGATCCATTTTTTATCAATGGCTAAATATAAATAAAATAAAATACAAATTAATAAAAATTATAATACAAACTGTTAGTATTAACAATTTAATCAGATCTCAGTTAAGCGGCTTCTTGACTATGATACCTAATCATTAAATAACAACCACAATCAATATCTAAATATATTATAATTTAACAAAAATTTAATTATTTCCGTTAAACAAAATCTAATTTAAAACAGGCTAAAAATGCAGTGATTTGGCGCGTATGACTCCAGTATGTCAATTGTCAATACCCAATTATACGTTTTTTTTACTTAACGGTCAATAACCTGGGGGTCTAGTCAAGACAGCATAACAGTAGTGTATGTAGAAAGTCGAAAACTAAATTTGTATACATATGCTACTGTTAAGCCGTCTTGACTAGACACCCTGGGCTATTGACAAAATCGCCGTCTCCGTCTGACCATTAACGTCAAACGAATATGTACGAAATAGGTCACGTGACAAAGCGAAAGCTTTGACGTCATTCCTGCGAATGAAGTGCGCTGTAGTTTCTTAGATACTTTGTTATTTTAATAAATTATTCATTTTTTAATTATTACATACTATCGTATAATATTTGTTTCACAATCTTGCATTATCCATTTAATCATTTAATTCAAAAGAAATATAAATAAAAAAACGAGTGTGCTTATGACCACACGACTAAAGTGAAACTTCTTTCGCTCCATCTGTATGTATATGTGTGAGTACAATATATACATGTATGTACATATACATATATTCATTTTCTACAAATATTAAAATTTATTTAATGTTTTCTATAAATTCTAGAAATTGTCATTAATTAATATTTTTGCATAAATATTTTATTTTTATTTATTATTGGATACATTAGTAATTACTGTGGTTGATTGTAAAATTATTAGTTATTGTACTTAGAAATACGGAACATATTTGGCTATGAGAGGAAGAGAGAAAGAAAATGTGCGCGCACTGCTGTCTTTTGCTCATATCCCCCACTCAACTTCCGTTCGCCTTGCTCGATCACACTTTTCGTAACGCTTACGTCACGCGTTCGCCAGCTTACTCCCCAAGTCAAGCGTGCGTAAAGAAGTTTCACTTCAATAAAATAGTTGTCTGTGTAGTCGTTTTACGAACGACAGTTTAACGTGACAACGTCTTAACCAAATATTGATAAAATGATTCCATACTTTTATGAATAAATTTGTATAATTTTTTAGAAATTATCACTTTTTTGTATAACAAAGAAGTTAATCCTCGGATGTGTAGGCCAATCGAAGAGTTAGATGCCGCGCAAACGTATCTAGAATCAGCGTGACAGAAAGCCGCCGTTCATTGATTTAAAAGACATTGTCACGTCATTAGAACCGACTCTAAAAATCAATATTTAACAAATATATGACACATACAATGACAATATTTCTTATTTCTATTGAGTTGGGGTGCGTTCAAGTATTACGTAACGAATTAGGGGGGGGGGGGGGGGTTTAAGGATAAAACGTTACGATGCGGGGCGGGGATTGAATTACGCGTTATTGTTAATTTTATTTTCGACTTTCCAATACTGTACAACACATAAATGGCAACTTTAACTGTAACAAAACGTTTTACTATTTGGTCAAGAATCTCAAAAAATTGCGTGACGACTTGAACGCTCCCTTATCAAGAATAAAACATAAACGACAATAATCGTTATAGGGGGTTTACACCAGGTAAAAATAAGTCAAAGACAATATGTGAAGTAAGTAATATAAAAAAATCGCTTAAATAAGACAATTATTCGACTTTTTCAGTCTTCTTAGATTTAGCGGCTAACTTAGTTTTACAATCTTCATAAATCCCATCAATGTTAAATGCAGCCTTAATATTGTCTTTGGAAAAGAGAAATCTGTAAAAAAAAATTATACTAATACAAGCAGTACTGGTAAAGGCTATTTTGCCCATAAGTCAGTCAAACCTGCATTAGTGAGAGATAAAGGGGCAATCTCATTTTGTCTTACAGTGGTTTCTCACTAACCAGAGTTTCTACCTCTTACTTATTGAAGGGGTTTCTTTAATATATATAAATGAAATAAAAAAATATGTAATAGTATTTGTATTATTATAGCTAGCTCGTAGATTAGTGAATGCCTAGAGGATTCAGCGTGTGACACTCATCCCTGAGATCGTAGGTTCGATCCCCGGCTATAAAACACTGGACTTTCTTTCACTGTGCGCTTGAAGAGTAAAGGAAATCATCGTGAAGAAAACCCTACTTGCCCATTCGATAGAGAAATCATCATGAAACAGATACTAGCATCTGATGCCCGGATCTAAAAAGGTTGTAGCCCCACTAATTTTTTTTTGTTTTTTTTTTGTATCTGAATTTTATTAACACAAATATCGCTATTTTAAAATGGGTTTGGTGATACCAAGGTGGGTATTAGAGGTATTTTTTGGCGGATCCCAAAAAATTCACATATAGTTTACGACCCGTTGCTATCTACCAAACATGCACAGATTACAAAAAGGTTTGCAACAATCGAGCTGTTGGGCAGTTTGTCAACAAACACGAAAATGATGAAGACATTACAATCGTATTTATGAAATAACACTCACTTCTGCAACTTTCCAGTGTGGTCAGCATGAGGCTTCCTTGTCTTCTCCTGACCTTCACTGAAGAGTATCAGAGTTGGCAGCTGACGACTGGTCGGCCCATCTTGTACTCTGTATTTAGTTGCTGCTTCTGGGTATCTGGAATTTATGTGTATGTGGGTAACATAATGTACACTTATGAACGTCAAAAAAAATGCTTCTAATTTTACATTTACTGCCAGTTTTCAAATCAAGGGCGTAGACTGGAAGAGAAGAACTGGCAATAAACTCTCCGCCACTCTTTTTAATCTCCAAGTTTTTTCTTTCACAGAACATTTGTAAGGAGCTGCAACTATTACACCATGTATGACATCTTGAGAAATAAAGAATAATAAAATAAATTAAAAACAAAGATTTGTCTATCAATCCTATCCTAATAATCAAACAGGTACCAATCTTTTTTTAATACACAATTGGGGCCGCTCAAGTATTACGTAAGCAGCAATTTATCTCTCCCCCCCCGTCATCATGTCAGCAAAAGTAAGCAAAGCTCTCAAAAATAAAAGTACAAAATAAACATTAGACTGTCGCCATTAAAAATAAATAAATACATAACATTAGACTGATTCAAGTTTATTTTTATTTTTTATTAATATATCTAAAAAGCCTCTTTGTTAGACAAAAAAAAACCTAAAAAATGATCTTGAAAATGGGCCCCCCCATTCGTCAGCTACCCTTTCATTTTTAAAATGCATTGAAAAAAAAAACTTGCAATTATATTTTTTTTATTTTGAATCAGTCTAATAAACATATTAAATTTTTGTAGGAATCCTTGATAATGCATTACGTTTTCAAGCATAATCAAATCAAAATTTATTTATTCAATTTAGATGCGACTTAAGGATGCTTATGAATGTCAAAAACGTTTACAAAATTCGCGAAAGAGCAAAACTACGCCATCCGTTCGCAAAACTACCAGGAGGTCTTATTCTGAGAAGAACGGGCAAGAAACTCAGCAAGATTTATCCCTCTACATACAATAATTCAAAGGAAAATGTCAGAAACCACAACGTCATTTAAGTTACATAAGTCAAAATATATTATTAATCTGTTCAGTGATTTACTACATTCACCATTACATTACATAAACTATAAGTATAACAGTAAATAATTACTGTTGACCTAATCACCAAATAATAAAATTAAAGACCGTCTACAGTGCTTATGTAATACTTGAACGGATATTTACGGAAAATTCTGGACACAAAAAGAGATCTTAAAAGAAATGTACAACAATATAAAAAGATTGGTACACATGTTCCTTCTGCCAACCCTTACTTAAGTTATCAACTTCAGAATAAAGAACAAGATATCAATGATACAAAACGCTATGGAAAGAAGCATCTTAGTGCTGAAGGGAATACAAAAATTAAGATGCTATGAGTATGACTATACATGTAACTGTGGGGACAGCTGCCGACGTGTGCAATTGTCGAGTCGCGCAACAGTTGTCTCCGGGCCCCGTTGCGCGTTTGACGGGTGACATCTCAACATAACTAAATGCAAAGACCCTCACAGGTGTATTGGTGAACCAAAGGAAAGGTGGGATGCCGATCTAATGGAGGTAGCAGAAATTGGTTTATACCCAAAAGCAGTCTAATTTAGAATTTAGAAATAAATAATAGCATTACCAAGATATACTGGTAACTAATGTAAACTAACATATCAACAAATGTCATGTTACAAAATGGCATAAATAACGCATTAATAATATTAATTATACTTATAGTATATAAGTACTTTTTCCTTTTAGTCGAGTCTAAATTTATATAAAACAAATGTATAGTCAAATGACATACCTGCCAACATCTATTTTTCCAAATTTGAAGTTCTCCAAACTATAACTAGCTGACAACTCAGAAAATACAGGAGCAAAGTTTACACATGCTGGGTGCCATGCTGCATACAAACAGACAATCCAGGTGGTGTTCTTATGATGCTTCAATTCATCTTCAAATATTTGGGCTCCTCTAAAGTAGGTTACCAGCTCTGGACCAGAATAAGTGGGCTCAGGGAGAAGAAGAGCAGATAATATGAGTATTGCACCATAGGGTATTCCGTACCTAAGAGAAAATGTTTATATTATCCATTAACTTTCTACAGATATTAAAGTAAACACAGTAAGGATAAGCTAATCACATTTAAATTTATTAAAAAAAGTATATTAACAATTTGATAGGACGAATGAATGTTATTGTTACTTATGTAATTGTACTGTTAAGTTTTAATTAATAGGCAGATGCATTGACATTACCTAAGTGTGTAATTAAAATAATACTACATACATTATTCATTGAAAGAAATTTTCTTAGTCACATTTAAGTACTGTTTGAAGTCTTCAATGGGGTATGAGACAATGGGGTATGAGGCAGACATATACAAATAATGTGGTAAAGGGTAATTAACTAATGAACTTAATCTGTACCAATCAGCAGTGATGTGTCAGGCCCTGGTATGCCAGAAAGTAATTATTCCATAATATGAAGTGAAAACTCTTAAACACTTTTAGCATGTGATCATCGAGTTTGACATACAAATGTATTAATTATTGTGTATATTTATCTTAATTATCAAGTTTTTACTGTCCCAATTGACCTTATTACTGTATTTGATTTTATCCTATTTTATGTAACTTTAAAATAAGGATATACCACATAATATTTAGCATTAAATAGAAAAGATAAATATTTAAATACACACCTTACATCTGCATAGAACCACAGAATTAAGTTTGCGATCTTCGTGTAAACGAAGGATGAAGATAAATAATTTACCATTGTCACACTTCCAGCCTTCCTTGTCCTTAGCATGACGACAATAATTAAGAAAAATAGGATTTCCGTTTCCCTGCTATCTAATTCACAGTCGGCATTTGGAAACAAAAACTCACATGTTAAATATGTCCGTTTAGCAATAACATAGGATAAACTAAGGATGATATTCAGCCAGTAATAGGGCTTTAATAATTGTTTCAAATCAGTTTTAAATGCCATATTTATTTCAGGAATTAGATTTTGACCGACACCGAGCTGCGCCCCGAATCCAGTGTTGCCAGATGGTCTTGGCGACATACCCCTAGACTAATTTTGATTTCTCCCCTGAAATCCCCTAGGTGCCCCCACCAGTTGAGAAGGACCCCCCCCCCCCAATCATCATATGTAGGAGGTATGCGGTCCGGATCCTATTATTACGATCTGTTCATACTTCAATTTAGTTCAAAAATCAGGAAAATAAAATAGAAAAAAAAACTGTACTGGACAAGTTTTTGAAATTTCCCCTAAATATTTTTCCCTATTCTGCCCCTAACTGGTTGAGAAACCCCTAAATCTAGGGGGTAATATCCTGATCTGGCAACATTGCCTGAAACCCGTTTGAGATTAAATTATATTTGGTTGTCAGAAGTCAGTTATCAATGTCAAATTTAGATGTCAGTCACTATCAACCAGATATCACAGACTGTAAAAAAGGACAGTACAGATTATTTAACACAGAAATTTATGAATCTGCATTACTAAATTACCAATTATTCATAATTTTGTAGGTACTGAATATGAAAAAAATAAAGTAAAGACAACGCATAGCAATATAAATTATATTTTGAAATCTAGATTTCGATGTGTCTTTCGTAAATCGTAGTTATTATTTAGCAACTTAATGAATCTGGGAACTTTTTTAAACAAATAACAAAATCATCTATGCTGTCGTTGCAAAATATATGGCACACACGGTAATTTGCCGACTCTTCAAAATGATAAAAACATACAATAATTAAGTTATAGTATTTTCCATTTTTAAATTTCAAAACACACTTACATATTCATATGCTTCGCGCAGTCTAATTGACGTCATAAGTATATTTAACGAATAATATTACTTTACATAATAGTCTATATAACTCCTTGAATGAAGGATTAGAAAAGATAATCCTAAAATATTGGACTGATTGCACTATCTAAAAAATAAATCTAAAGTTTTTAATTAAACAATTTACAAACATCTGATATAAACATAAGGCCAATCTTAAACCTTATTATACAAAGGGGTGTGACTTTAATATTTTTTATAAGGTATCATAATTTGAATACTTGACAGGGTTTTAATACCAATAAATAAAAATACTTTGAAATATAAGTTTTATTCAAAATTTATATAAAAATTACATTTTAGACAAAGAAGTAAAATATGTACTTTATGATATGTAGAATTTTTAAAATCTATATAGGTGCTGAAAATTTCGTACTTTCGACTCCATCTTAAATCTGTATAATAAATATAGTATTGTTGTTTTTTTTTTTATATAATAGGGGGCAAACGGGCAGGAGGCTCACCTGATGTTAAGTGATACCGCCGCCTAAAAATAAATATGGCAATAAAATATTTTATATTATAATATAAATCTCTTGAATTGTCTATCACAGTTATAAGTTTTACAAAACACTATCATTCTTTACAACTGGGACAACTGTGTCCCGATAAATGCTATTATTAAATGCTAGCATTTTTTCGCCCTCCTCTTGTGACGTCACTTCCGGTCGCTTTTGTTCTGCAATGTAATAATAATTAACTGTTGCCTTTTCGCAGTCTATCTTTTGTTTGTTTTATTATTTCTTACTTTTTTTAATATCATCTTATTTCTAAATGAACAATGATACTATGTACTTTAAATATTTGTCGGATTATGGGAACACTGCACATATTTGAGCAAGTCTTAATTCATGACGTATTAATTAAACAAAACTTATCTGATGTATGTGATATTGTAATAAAGCCTTTATTTAAATAAAATCAAATCAAAAATCATTTATTCATGTTGGTAACATAATGTACACTTATGAATGTCAAAATAAAGAAATTTAATGTATTTAAATGCTTCAAATTTAACATTTACTGTCAGTTCTCAAATCAAGGGTACGGCATTGCGGCATGCCACAAGGCCGCATGCTATAAAGTTTAAAATGTCGCACATTGCGGCAAGAACCGTGCGGCATGGCAACACGTTTTAATCATTTTTATTTTATAGACAAGTAGATCAGCGTTTTGTCTGACACATGTCAAAATCCAGAGACATGCCGATTTTCTTACGATGTTCTCCGTACGAACGATAGTTATATAAATAGACAGAAATAAATAGAAAGTATGTGTGTGCAAGAGATGATTCTATTCCATACTAAGATCGATTTATTATCATGAATTATAATTTTATGTTTAAATAAAACAAATGATACCTGAGTCATTTCGCGTGAGCCAAGCGAATAATAGCGCGTGGACAGCCGCAGCGAAAAGTGCAATACCAGCCAATATACGAAATGACCCTCTACCCCCCGCACGACTGTACAGTTGACCCCCTACTAGGGATCCGAGAGCGAAACCTGCAAGATATCTATCGTACAAATTTAAAAAGAAAAGTTATAGAACCTGTGGGGAAAGATAACTGTGGTTCATCTTCAGTTCATCAAAAATATCCAGTCAAACTACTGACTGGCCTGAAGTTTGAGAAGTGAAGGTCGGAATTACTTCGTTAGCGCGTTTTAAAGGTATGACGTCACCGCAGCGTAGATTATAGAACTACAGAACTAACATTATTATGTTGACAGCACATACATTAATATAGCCCGACAATATTCTCGATACCTGAATAAAGTATATCATTTATGGAAATTAATGACACGTAAGAAATAATCATTACATTTTTTACACAGACAACCACGCCGGTATCCTTTCCGCACAGATTATAACTTTGTTATAGACGTGACAGCGAATTGACAGTTGTTAATCGATACTAAAGTAATTTTGCACTGTCACTGTTATATTCTTTAAAAATATACACAGGTACATATCCCTTGCACTCCCTTTGCCATAACCAATACCTGTACCCCTTTGAAGCTACACCGTAATAAAAGGAGATGGACAACAGATACCAGCAGCTTTGATCGAATACTTCACATCGGACCGGTCAATTCTCCACTAGTAATTAGTCTATAATATAGAGAATTGATCGTGCATCTCATATCAATTCAAGTCTTAATTATTGTATTAATTTAATTAAAGTAATTTCAATACATTTTGTTTTTTTTTGGGATTCACCGCTGGCCCTCACGAAATTTTATAATCGTGTTCTCAAACTAAATATAAACAATTTATAAATATGAGGGTAGTTCTAAATTTATTAACAACTTACCCACACCATCGTCCATCCCAGCGACAATCCCTTGTACAGTTGCTGAATAACCGTCAGGTGCAACGTGAGCTGCATAGCCAACTATCGTTGAATAACATAATGCGTAGGTCGGACCTTGCATTATACTCTAAAAAGGAAATAACATAAGAATAAATATTAACATTTGACCAATAAAAATTGATTTAAATCATTTACATAATACTCTTACGACATTGTAAACTGTCAAAAATTTGTGATGTGTATAGTCTATTATCATCGTATTCTATAGCAATTATAATCTGTCAAAAACAACAAATGGTTGCTTAAAACGCAAATTCGCGGGAAACATGAGGTTTAAAAAACAGTGATGGTACAAGGTGTCAAGGGTCTAGAAGGTGACTCCAGATTTCTGTTTCTATTACGTGATCATTATCATCTACTCATAGGCAAGTAGATGGACCTTCAGTGCCTGAAATGCACATACCATAACATATATTCTTGTTGAGTCTGCATGCCGTATTCCTCACGAAGTTTTCCTACATCGAGTACGAGCGATACGAGCGAGTGTTTAATGACATAGAAAAGTCCATAATGCACAGCCAGAAGTTGTAGAACAGCAATGAAAGAAGCATGTTCAAGTGACTAGGCCAACGCTGTTTTATCAGTGGCTGTCTATAATAGCAGAAAGGCGAAAATTTTATGGATTTTACGAACAATCAGAACTCAATGCGTGTTTTGTATTATCTACATGAACTATATTTATCATCTGTAATATTTAATTTCACAATTTGACGGTAAGCTTTGCTAAACCACCCATAACGTACAAATAAAGTTTACTGTCATCAAAATGGCAATATATTGTTGACAGTGATATTTTACACATTCATACAACTTGAGGATTTGACTTATGTCAAATCCTCAGACATGCAAGCACTGGTCTCAAGTCATCAGCCGATTTGCGACAAGCGTGACCACTAACGCAAATAAATTAGTATGAAAACGGTCACGTGACAAAACCATATCGTTCATTACAAAACGTCTGTAAATCTATGCAATTAATTATTTCCATACATTGTGTCACTGTTTCGAGAAGTGGATTTTCGCTGAGGGTACCGCAGGGGTCAGACGGTCAATGTATATATCGCGATCCTTGAGATCTCTATCGCTATTGACGTGCAAATGCGGCAGAAATAAATATTGACCATATTGACATGTATGTAAAATGTAGATTTTTTGTGATCCATCAACATCTGTCAATATTTGTTGACTGTGTGTGTGCGTGTTGATTTGGAAGAGCACTCAGAGTAAAATGATGGATCACGGTTTTAAAAAATAAAAAAAGTATTTTAGTGTTAATAACATAACTGATTACACAAATTTTTGTTTTAGTGAACTTAATATAGCATTATATATAGTGTGTAACTCCGAAAAATAATCTTTTGAATATTGACGATATTGAAGTTAATATCTACTGAAACTGTTGTACGACCAGCTGATTCAATATGTATTGAGACAGGGGGTCTAGTCAAGACAGCTTAACAGTAGTGTACGTAGAAAGTCGAAAACTAAATTTGTATGAAAATGACAGCTAATGTCGACAGTTGGTAACAACTACTAGCTGTGAATAAAGTATATCATTTATGGAAATTAATGACACGTAAGAAATAATCATTACATTTTTTACACAGACAACCACGCCGGTATCCTTTCCGCACAGATTATAACTTTGTTATAGACGTGACAGCGAATTGACAGTTGTAAATCCATACTAAAGTAATTTTGCACTGTCACTGTAATATTCTTTAAAAATATACACAGGTACATATCCATTGCACTCCCTTTGCCATAACCAGGTATCGTGATATTTGAACGCGATCACTTAAACATATTTTCTTACCTCAACAAAGACAAGGTGCCATGGGTGCTGTATGAGGGAGATAGCGATCATTCTCACTCCGTAGCAGAAGAGGCAGAAAGTAAGAGTAGTGCCATAACCCCAACGGTTTAGTATTTTTCCTGAAATGTATTATTCGCTGAAGTTTGCAATCATTTTATCAATGTTTTGTAATCACGTTGGCACATTGTACTATCTTTTTTTTTTCGCCCATGGTGCAGGCTATAGACCAGCAGTCTTTCGACCATACTATTGTACTATCGTCCGTAAACTGACTTCACAGACTATTTTTGAGTAGCAAACAATACCAGAGGTATTAAAAAAAGTAAAAGTATTTTAATAGAAACACAACCTCATGAAAATTACTTCATTTTGAAATTACGGAATGAGATCCTCACGATGTTTCTATGAATGGAAAAAAACTCACCGGAAAAAAAGAAAAACAATACTTCTCCAATAAAACTCTGTCCGGCCACAATGGTGCCCTCTATAAGTTTAATATTCGCTTTTGTTCCTGTCACTTCTGCTAGATCTTCTAAAAACCTGTAACAGACAAATACAGGTTTTAACACCATATGTAGTCTGTAGCTGTATATTCAGCGATATAGTCTGTGCGGCAAAGCCTCCGCAAACTAAAATTATTTTTACGTCAACTGTCAAATGACTGTTTTGACATGTTTTTGTTTTAAAATGACTAATTTAAAAGCCATAAAAAATCACTAGTGTCAATTTATACTGACAGAACGGTGTTTTCAATAATAAATATAATTTAGCAGTTGGACCTCTAGGATAATTATAACTAGGGTTCTTTTACCGCAAACTCTAGCGATCATAGTGCATGGTTTTTGAAGTTACACTTCTTTTGGCGCGAATGAGAAAAATGATGAGAGTGAATTTTTACGATGACACCGACACCTAAATTCAACATCGTAAAGTTAGGTCTAGGTGGCATGGAAATCGATAACTATGTTCAAGTTCTATATTCTAGTATTTTTTTATTTAGAACACGTGTTTCTTAACAGTACAATTAAACAGTGTAAATAAATTAATATTATTTTGGTGTTTTTAAATTGATTTATTTCTGATTAAAAATTCTTTTTGTTTAATTTTAATATTTATCATTAATCACTACTGTATTTTAGTTTTTTTTCGCTTCCGCTCAATTCCAACGCGTGTACATAAGTACACATACTCTTTTTTTTATATGAGAAAACGTTTTAAGGAAGATTTGCGACATTCAATGGCTCAAAGTCGACGATGATTGACGGACATATTTTATATAACGTGTCAGACATACTCTTATTTATTTATTAACACTTCGTTGCATTACATAAAAGGAAAATATTAAACATAATTTAATGACAAGCAACTGGCGGCCTTATCGCTTTAGAGCGATTTCTTCCAGACAACCACTCTCTTCAATTAGAAGTTTATTAAAACAACAAAGGTTTCGAGAAGCGATTCCCACGTCAAACAAAACAAAAATATCTTTATTCATATCGGTAAACAAGTACACTTATGAACGTCAAAAAAATTAAATTAATTTACATTTACTACCAGTTCTCAAATCAAGGGCGTAGAACGGAAGAGAAGAACTCTCCGCAACTCATTTTAATCGTTTAAGTTTTTTTACACAACGTCAAAGTGACATATTATAACAATTTAATATATTGCAGTCCACGAAAATCAAATTCACTTGTTCTTCTGTGAGTTCGAATTAATTTACACACAAATTGCTTAAAAATTTAACACACGCACACATAACTAGTCTTCAACAAAAGTTTAATTCTCTAAAAATATACAAAACTTACCAAAACATATAATAAATGATGAAACTATCGAAAAATCCAGCCACGACCGCGAACATTATGAAGACAACAACTTTTGGTATCTTCAATATTTTTTTTAAAGCTTTGCCGGAATCTGTGGGACTCGAAAGTGAGGGTAGCTGCAAAAATTAAAATTGTATTTTTTATATATAATTTGTCAGAGATAAAATATGTTAATTAATCATTCAGATAAGTGATTCTTAAATGTAAATCCCGACCAATTGTAGCCTTCTCCGATAAATAAGCTTTAATAGTAACACTGACTATGGTCACACCTATGCAACTATACTATGTGTCTATAGTCGACACATTATGTACTGAGTCGTCGGGCCATATAATATATATGTCACCGATAATAATGATACTTAGCTAGCTGCGCACGCGATATCCGGGAGAAAATCTTAAGGGAAACCATGTTAAGGGATAAATCACCACATAAGATGGTGAAGATACGGATAAATATTTTTAGTCTAAGATCCGACTGCAGGAGAAGTGCGCTCGCCAGTTATTTGCTAAGAATGTGTTTTTTACCGATCACGCCAGACCGATGTGAGACGCAGTATGCCTTCTGTCCCGCTCTAACACGTATTGGCCGCATCTATGTTACGTCACCGTCTGTGAGGTTTATTTTCCTTACCGAATTTCTTGATTCGGTCGCCGCGCTTAATGTCCGCGATAAAATCTATGCAATAGCATAAAAATACTTACAGTTAACATCCTACAGCTGGCCAAATCTACGAAGGTGGCCACTATTGCTATAATAAACGCTGGGGTAAAATTCTTATATGTCCCAGAGAAGAGATCGATAAGCCTGCCCCCCAATAAAGCAGTTATGCCATATCCTACTGTGCCCCATGCCCTCTGGGCACCGTACTTTGAGCCTCCATCGGGTCCTTAAATTTATTTATTGAACGTAAGCACATGTATGCATCTACAGTATATGATACAAGCTGTTTTATCTAAAATATATACTTACACAAAAATATGTCTAAAAATACTTAGTAATTTTGGTTAAGCAGAAAAATTACAAGCACGATAGCGGATTAGGTACGTTATAATCGCGAAGAATTAGAAATAATGTGCCTGAACTCATAGATTACTTTGATGGGCATTATAGTGTATATGAGTTCCGTTTTACGTGATTCACATTCAGCATAAGCAAAACTGATAATTAAAAAGGTAGGATGCGGTGCGGGGATAGATTTATGCGTTATTGTTAATATTAGTTTTGACTTTCCGATACTTTACAACACTTGCCAATTTTTTTTTTAATGAATCACTGGTGGTAACGAAACATTTTACTATTGGGTACAGAAAAATGTTACGGCGCGTTACATGGGGGGGGGGGGGGTCAAGAATCTCCAAAAATTGCGTGACGTAATACTTGCTCCCTAATAACAGAGACTTTCACTCACCTAAAACATCGAAGCAAACAGCATCCCCAATACAGTTAGCAACATTAAACGCGACCGTCCCCACGCTCATCATTAGTACAAATCCCCAAAACGTGACAGTCGTGTAAAAACTCGAATAACTTTCGTCAATCCCGCCATCATTATTTTCCCGCGCATCTAACGTATCTTCGTAGCAGAGTAAATTGCAGTCCTGTTTCGGCATGCATGCTATCTCGCTCCCTCCAGTCTCCATTTCCATATGTAAAAGCGAGCAAGATGTATTTGTCACTGTTCCGTCTATATAAATTGTGCTTACTTCGGTGGAGTTAGATAGATACACATTAAAGTTGTCGTCTGTGGAACAATTCCAGTGGCAGTTGTACTTGTCAAGTGTCAAACTATCTACGGTTGTATGAGGTTTTATATATATTGTGTCGTTGAGGTTGTATATCGATTCTAAGATTCTTTCAGGTTCGTCGGGAACAGACAGGAACCATAGACAACAATATGAGCCAGACATTATTATAATAAGTAACATGAATACTAGTTTTCTGTGGTTCTGGAAAAGGAAAATAGAATTATAGTGGCTACAAATTTTTGATAGTAATCGAATGACACATTTAAACAAGCTACAACGTCACAACCTGTTTTTAAGTCCGGGCCTCAGCTACGGACTATTGGGGTCTAAGGCATGCCAGTGTCCTCACGATGTTTTCCTGCACCATTCAAATATTAAATGCGCACATTTAAAGTCCATTGGTGCAAAGCTGATCAAACATAAGGCCTCAGCGACTCGAACTCAAAAGCAACGGAACACACGTGAAACTTCTTCATGGACAGAAGGGCTTTTGTTTTAAATAGATAAACAAAGTGGGCGTGTGTTCAAAGCAGGAAAAACATGCACAATATATCTATTTATTAAAAATATCTCACCGGCCAATAATCCACTACATAACCAACCATTGGTTTAGCACCGGCCCACAGAAGTGGCAACACAGCTGTCACCATTCCCATGACAGCCGCGGATACGCCCAACTGGCGACCGAAGACATTTATCTGTGGCAGGATAGGTCCTAGAGCTGAAAGTTAAAGAACAAATTTCGTCAGTTAAACGGCGTGTTTGAGTTAATTGGCTGCGACATAAACACCGAATCGGTATCCCACTCCAACGGGTTTTAGACGTGACGTCTTATAATTCGAAGGAGCCGGCTGCACGCCAGTGTTCACAACCATACGATAATTATCGTACATTTTCGATAATTTAATAGCTACATACGATGTACGATGGTTTTATTTTTCAAATTTGATGATTACACGGATAGCCCAATAATAATTACAGTTTTTTAGTGTTAGTGCCATCTATTGGCTCATTGTTTTATTAGGATCACATGCCGTTGCTTCATGGCGCAATCCTTTCATTGGTCGTTACTGTTGTTCAATTCGAATTTCGAATTATAAATTCGACACTCGAAGTGCCCTCGTCCACTCCCAGCTCAGGTCTTGCCTTACGTCGAACATTTAATTTTAATTATTATTTTTTCAACTTAAAAAACACAAGTTTACAAGATTTAAACTATAAATAATTTCCAACATATTATTGTCACGTTTCATATGATTTTCAAAAGTATTTTATCCATTTTCCTGACTTGTACGATAATTTTTATCCATGTACGATAATTTTTCAGCCCTGGTACAATAGTTGCCTGGCTTCAGGTTGTGAACACTGCTGCACGCACGAAAAAACATGACGCATGCAGCGTTACCTCGCTTAAGACGCACGCGGCGTTACCTCTGTTCAATTTAAGGATTGAAGTGCAAGCGGGAGCGCGAATCGAGCGACAAAGAGGCACAATCGGCTGCGTTCGTTCGTTAAAAAATGACATAATTGTATTTATGAGTACAAATGAATGTAACTTGATCAATTCGATTGTGATATTTCATCTCTATTTACATATCGGTATCCATACAAAATATCTATCAAACAAATAAAATTAAAATTTTCTCATGAAAAATGCAACCACTCCATCAGAATTTTTTCTTATGACGTTATCACGTTCAACTATCGTCAAATCAAATCAAAAATATGTTTATTCATATAGGTAACATGTACACTTATGAACGTCAAGAAAAACAAATTAAATTAACTGTTAATTTACATTTACAACCAGTCAATAAACCGACTTTACAGACAACCGTTTTTTAGACAGTCAAATCTCTCAAAACTTACATGACGTAATACCAAAATGGCGTCTTAACTTTAATATGGAGACGTCCGAACGTGACAAACTTAATTATGAACTCAGAACAGGTCGACGCTGCCTATTTCGACATTAAAAAAGCGTTTGATATAGTCGATAATGACGTGCTTTTGCAGAAGTTTGCACATATAGGATTCACTCCACACTTATTGAACTTTATGGCCAGTTTTATGGAAGATCGAACGCAATACGTGGAATACGCTGGGTGTAGGTCAGAGGCTTACTTTACGAGATCAGGCGTGACACAAGGCAGCAATTTGGGACCTTTGGAATTTCTGATAATGCTGAATGACCTACCGAAAGTTGTCAAGAATGCAAAGTGCTTGCTCTTCGCTGATGATCTCAAACTGTACATGCCTATAGAGAGTATAGATGACTGCATTCGGCTACAGGAAGACATTGATCGAGTGGTTAATTGGAGCAGGAGAAATAGATTGGAGTTTAATTTGGCGAAATGCAAAGTGATATCTTTCTCAAGGGCACGGTTAATCACTCGGTACAATTATACCATTAGTGGGCTAACATTGGCTAAAGTCTCAGAGGTCAAGGATCTGGGAGTTTATTTTGATACGAATCTTGGTTTTTCGCACCATGTAGAGATGATATGCAAAAAGGCCTACAGAAATCTGGGGTTCGTATTAAGAACAGCTTGTGGCTTCGAGAACATCGGTGCGATCAAACCCTGTTTGTTCTGGGTATGGTGGGGTACGACCAGCTACGCCTCAGAAGAGAGTTAGCTCTGTCAGTTTATATATTTAAAATACTTACGGGTCGGGTGCATAATCCGGATATAATGGAGAGACTGGGTCTACGGGTACCAAGTAGAAACCTGAGGCTTACGTCTAAGCTTTTGGATGTACCGCGCGCACATTCCAACTTGGTTAGCAAAGCGCCACTCACGCGAGCAATACAGATCATTAACAAAATTTCCATTGAGGTGGACCTATTTGTTTGTACGCTGGCTGAGTTCACAAGAGTTGCTTGCTATATTGTTAGTTATAAGATTTAGGAATTTAAGTTTAATTTTTTAATGTTTGTATGTAGGTTAGTTGGTGTGGGAAATATATTGGAATTCTATCGCATTAGTTGTAACTGTTAAGATAGGAAAATTTACTGGAAATAAATAAAGATTTCTGTATGGACGCCCATAATAGGCAAGTCGGTGATCTCAAAGGCATATTTTCTTTTCCGATTTCCCCAGCCACTAAAAAGCTACTTGGACTTGGAACGTGAACTACGTTTCTACTCCATACAGTATCCTTCAAATATGACAGGATGATGCTTTTGTTTCATTTATGCCTTATCGATTATTTCATAGGCCGCAGAATGTCTCTTATTGGCGTTAAAGAACGAAGTTTAAATGAAAGATAAATAAGGTTTATTATACGCATCATTATCTGTCTGTTAACATTACTATCTGTTTGGTATGTTAATCCAACCATTACAATATACTTTAATCGTCATAATCCTATCCGCACATAATGTATGTTTCAATACATTTTACGATGGGCTTTTATAGCGAAGTCATCACATCGTAAGGACAAGACAAATGCCAAGCAAAGACTTGTAGAAACACTAAATATATTATTCATATGTCATCGTTTAAATTAAAGGCAACAAAATTATTTTAATCATTCAAAACGAACATATTACATGTTCGATATTTAAAACTGAAAATGTTATCTATGATAATTTTAGCATTAATCATTGTCAAAGAAATAAAATACATAGAAATGGTTCGAATTATTAAGAAAAATAAATATTTATCAACTGACTGAATAAAAAGTAATTTTGATAAAGAAGAATCTTTTTATCTATGTATTTCTTTGTTGATAGAGAGGAGTGAGAGAGAAAGAGCGAGCGTGACTAGCGAAGATTGAACGAAGGAAACGGTGCGCACTGCGCAGTGAATGAATACTCGTTCAGAATTTTTAAAAACTTGATTTCTTACCCGCTCTACACCCTTGACTTGCGAACTGGTTGTAAATGTAAATTTACAATTAATTTAATTTGTTTTTTTGACGTTCATAAGTGTACATGTTTACCTATATGAAAAAAGATATTTTTGAGTTTGAGTTTGTGGAGTTATAGATAGAGAAGATATAATTTGTTTCGTGAGTTAGCATCAATGTTACAATATTTTTTTGTATAGCAACATCGATGATCTTCGAGCATCTCGAGAGTAGTTTTTTATGTACTAAAGGTAATAAGTGAGTAACATACAATAATAGTTCTCCTACGTCACAGTATTTATTATCATTAAAGCAACATTATGACACTCGATAATAAAAAAAAATCACAGACGTGTCATAGTTCGCCTACATTTGTCGACGTATAAAATTATCATTTTCGAAAAGTCGGTTAGTAATAGACCCGCACGTCGGAAACTGTAATTTAGGCCAACCTTGACCGTGTATCGGCGTTCACGTGAGAAATTTCCATGATTTTATTAATAATAATGTACTATGCAATTTAGAATGGATACAGAGTATCCACCTGCATACATTGATCTATTTCTCCAAGGTACTGCATATACAATTAATAGTTGATTAGTACTATTATAATACATATACTAACAGATCAAAAAGACGTTGTCCTGTACACATGTTTTACATACAAAAAAATATCTAGTAATGTAAACTATTGCCAACTCCACTTACAAAAACCCAAATTCTGTGCAGCCGTTAAGGAGTTTAACTATGAACGCATTCACAGAAGATTTATATTATATAGCAGTTGTTTAGCATAGTAAGATCCTAACTTCATTGACAATTTATGTTTATTAATACTCATTTAAAAATACTTAAGTTTAAGCATGTAAGCCGTAAGATATCATTATTTACATTATACAGTAATAAAATGACTAAATGAATATCTAGTTTATACATTTATTTCCAACACACCGTATTTAGAATATTTTTAACCTACACAGTAATAAAAATAATAACTTAAAATTTATACGTTGATATTTAAAACAAATACAAAAATAAAAAGGTCATCGTAACTATTATTCAAATGTTTAAGTATATTTTACATACCAAGAAGAATATACTGTAAAATAAAAAGCTATTATATAAAAAGTGAATGTAGTAAACGAGATAAAATCCTACCAAATTTTATAATTTACTACTTAGTAGCCTAATGGTTATTCGCTCCATTCGCGACCCGTAGGTTGCGTGTTCGAAACTTGCGCACCGTTCGTCGCATGTCGCAAGTTCACAGTGTCCGCAATTTTAAGTTATTCTTACAGTTTAGAAATTATAAAACCAGTGTGAGATTCTAAAATATATTATACTACTCATCAGTTATTGTATCAGTATTATTAAATAATTAAAGCAGAAATCTAAGGATAGACCCATAAAAATTGTAATGCCACTAGATGTATTTATAGATATAAATAAAAAATGGTACATTACACACATAAATTGTTTATAATAAACTTACCAGCAAAGAAGAAGAAGAAGTGAATTTTAATTGGTAGCAAACTCTTATCTACCTCTAGCTTCATGGTTGTCAATTAATTCTTCAAAAAAATAATGCACTTGAAATTAACGAACAGCTATAGCTGGGTCTTAGGAAGAAATGTCACGTGTACGGGATCACGCATAGCTAAATAAGTTTAGATACTCGACAAGTTAAGTCTTTAGAGCTGAAGCAATAAGGCAACTTTAAAATTGTTTGTTTACACAATCCTTCTACTGTTTACAAATCCAACGCAAATAATAAACGTTTTTATTAGAGTAACATTGACAGCTTGATAGCTGCCAAGAAAGCGTTGACATTGAATTCACTGACAGTGGCACAATTTAATCTTGTTACTTGAAGTTTGAACTGGTATTAATTATGAAACACTGTATAGACTAGACAGTTATAAACTACGTCTGTGGTATAAAACAATGAACGAATGAAAACAATTGCTTAAACGCTCCAAATTTGAATTTCAAATAGAAATGTATTTATGAAATGTGTCGCCGTGAACTTTTTACATAATGTATTTTTATTTTATTTGAAGTTTCGCAAGTAAGGAGGTAAAAATGGAGGACGAAGAAGACTTTATAGGTTGTGTAAGTTGCATGAGTACAAATGATTTATGCGACCTATTTGCTATTTACACAAATAATGATGAAACCTACGCGCAAATGTTTGAAACATGTTTTGAATTTAAGGTTAATTTTAAGCTTTTATTGGTGTCTGAAACTTAAATTTGATGTATGCGAAATAAATTGTTTACTAAATAATTAAACATTTCAGATATCAAACGATTTTAAATATATATGTGCTGTTTGTGTTGATTCATTGGAGAAGTCGCTCTTTTTCAAGAACCAGACCACAGAAAATATAAGAATGCTACAAACCATCAAAAGTAAGTTATTTTTAGTATCATTACTGTTGCTATTCTTAAAGATTTTGACTTCAGTTTTTAAGTGTCACACAATCATATTATAAGACTTTTCAGTTCTTATATTAGAAGCTTAACTAGCAGTCATCAATTAATATTTGTTTAACTAAAAACAATAAACTCATGTACATGACCTTTACTGATTATTGCCAAACTTCACAGAGCTTCTATGCATGTTGTGAGAGTCATAGCTGTGCAGGCTTTTATAATTTATAATTTTATAACATTAAAATCAAATTGTAGTTTATCTAGATACATTATTCTTTCAAACAGATATCTGCACCTTATTGTGAAGTTAATGTTATATGTAAAATATAATATACTCTAATTCCCATTACAGATGAAGAATACCTAGATGAGGCTATATTAGAGGAAGGAGATAGTTCCTCCACAAGCCAAGGGCATTGCAGAAATTCTTGCCACAAGAATGGCGATGGTGAGTTAGAATTACAGTTGCAGCCTTGCTATAAGCAATTTTGAATTATTAGCAAATTATTATTATTATTAAATAATAAATTTGACAACATTATTTTAAATCTCAGGTAAAACAATTTATAACAGTTGCGACATTATTTATAAAAATTATTAAGAGTTGTTGAGTACAAATAACATTTATGCTATCCTCATATAGACCTTGATGATGTGGAAATTGAAGCCTTGGATGAAACTACATGTATCTACTGTAATCTTGAGCTGTCCAGCCCTGAGGAGGTCCAGCACCATATAAGATTGGTCCATGGTCTGGAACCTCGTACTGGAAAACAAGTGAGAGAGTGTAACCTCTGTGGGGCGTCGCTAAGAGATCTACCCGATCACTTTAAAAGGTAAAGAATTTTCGGAATATATAACAGTAAACTTGTTAAGTAAAAGGTATGTGTGGGAATTTCTTAAATCTACTGAAGTGATGAAGTGTGATGATTCCCAACGTTTCAAAAATTCTTTCTATATAAGTCTGAAAAAATAAAAGCGACCCGGATTCAACCACGAATAATGAAAATTATATACCACTTCCCTTTCGCTTTATCATAAATATTTTACAAATGTGTGTAAAATTATACGAAATAGCCTTTAAGTAAGGGAGCATTCAAAGTACCTACACCACCACATAAATAGCAGCTTTGAGGTTTAATAAGAATTACGACTCAGTGAAGTAACGAATCGTTTTCGACGTCGGGGGGAGGGGGAAGTCAGACTTAGATAATAAAATAAATCACTGGCGCTACGCTTCAGATCTGATCCTCAGATTTCTGTATCTGATTCATGATCATTTCAATTTAGGAGGTAAATCAGTCTCGTGTGCCTCACGCCTTCAACTTTTTGATATAAGCGAAACTGGTTTCCTCAAGATTTCTTCACCGTTCAAGCGAATGTCCAATGCGCTCACAGAACGTAAGTTCTTTGGTTAGCTCACCGCCTACAACCAAAAACCCTAATTGACATTGACATTGAAAGACTGGCTTATGAACACGCCTTATGCAGCTGCGTTTGAGACCCACGATGTAAATACACTTTACTCATTCCTCACTCACTCATTCACTCACTTACACATTCACACCCACATACTTACTCACGTACTCAGGTGTGATGATTACGGTTCAAAAAAGAAAAATAAAATGTATGTAATGTCATTATATTAAGTAATAAGTTTGTTTATGGAAGAGCTGGGAACCCTGACACAGGTATTTTTTACTTAAAAGGGTTTCCAAATCTCACATTTTGAAAAGAAAATGTACTTAAAATGAATAAAGACTTATTATTATTATAGTCTACGACCTCAGAGATGGGAGTCGCACGCTGAAGCCACTTTAGAAAGTCAGGCTTATCGTTACCAAATTTTTGGTTACTTTTTAGGTGTCACAGTGGCAAAGAGGACAATCGCGAATACGCTTGTCATTTTTGCGAAAATATTTATAAAAGTAAGAAGGCTTGCTTTACCCACCTGCGGATGAAACATGGGTGTGAGTAGCCTGATTTTTCCCAACTTCGAATTGGTAGGCATCCTCTGAATGTTGGGGAACTGGAACACGTTCCCACGTAACCAGCTGCCCATTGAAGTATCTATATATTGATCTGTCTCTGATCTTTTAATAACAAAGAAATTAGTGGCGCTACAACCTCTTTAGGTCTTGGCCTCAGATGTCTGAATCTGTTTCATGGTCCTTTTTCCATCTAATACTCAAGTAGGCGATCAGCCTCCAGTGCCTGACAGACGTCGTCGACTTTTTGGGTCTAAGACATGACGGTTTCCTCACGACTTTTTCCTTCACCGAGCAAATGTTAAATGCGCACATAGAAAGAAAGTCCATTGGTGCACAGCCGGGGAATCGAACCTGAGGTTGTAGCCTCAGGTATGAGAGAGTTCAGTTCAGTTCAGTGATCGCACGCTAAAGCCACTAGGCCAACACTGGTTAAAAAAATCTTTTAAGAAAAATATAGCTTAAAAGATTAGCACTTTTGAGGGCTTGTAATTCAGAGTTGTCAATGAGCAACTTAATAGATGCCTCTAGGCTGCCACCTGTAGCATAAAAATTATCCTATTGATGTCTGGATATCCAAGGTTTGATTTTCAGTTAATCAGTAATTGTTCGGATTGATAGGCGTGGTTTCTCAACTGTAAAACAAATTATTAAAATCTGTTTCGGGTCTAACCACCTAAGATTGCCGAAGTCGGGGAAAATGGAGGAAGTTGTTGGGTGCCACTAATACGACCGTCAGGAATGAAAAGAGCGAATGAAGAAGAATGTCTGTTTTTCTGCCGAACCCAATATCCACAATCACAGATTGAAAACAATCTGTGATCAGACAGTGACAGTCGATCGATCTACTATCTGCATCCCAATAACCAAACCCTACGAAGACAATCAATTTTTGGCGACGGATAGAATTCAAACTCTTCGCTTTACACTCTTCATAATGTAAACCAAATACAGTAAATAAAACTGTACAAATAATATTCAAATATACATGTCTATGTTTAAATCATATCAAGTAGCTTTTTAATTATTTTAAAAACTGGTGTAAGTTAAAATCTTAAGATAAAATATTGGCATTAAAAGTTGAACAGACATTTTCATACAAAGGTCTGTCCACATACACCGATCCGACCCACTATGGATGGCTTGTATCGACAGACGACTATTACTTTTATCTATAATTAATTATGGATTAAGATATCTAACTCAGATAGTCAAAAATGGATTGACATAGGTTATTGGGTTTGGGTGTGAGTCTTTACACGTACCTTCGTTCAGAACTGGCATCAAAACTTGTTATGTACATAGATCATTTAAAAAATGCCAACGTGTCTATGGTTTATTGTTTATGGTCTCCAAATGTTACCCGTTAATCCACTTTCCTCAACCCCTAATCCTTCCTTTAGTAAAACTGTGCAACGACCATTCGCCGAAGTACTCGTCACACGATCGCAAAAAATGTCATATTTGCGGCAGAGACTTTAGTCAAAAACAAATATTGAACAATCATCTGTGGAAGGCTCATGGTTTTGAGGTTAGAAATCAGTTTAATAAACCCGCTACAAATTCTGTGTTGCCATTTTTTTCTCCTTTTATCAGTCGTCTGATCTATTTGGGTCTGGGGGCAAGGAATACGGTCAACAGTGTCTTAATATAAATTATTTAAAATAGAATATTCAGATCCGAATCGGTAATTATAAGTAATATAAGTTGTGTATACGGTTATGTTCGTAATTAGATTGTGAACCAAGAATTTAATGTACATTTGACATTTTAAATATATAATAGTAGAATATAGTAGTTTCGAAAACATTTCGCAGTTTAATGAGCAGTTTCCATGGTAGGATTTAAAACATTTTTTCTGCGTTCCATATGTGGAACCAGCTGCCCACTGAAGTATTTCCGAACCAGTTAGACTTAGGGTCGTTCAAGTAAAGCTTTGATAGTGTCCATGGGCAGCTGTATCACTTAACATCAGATGAGACTGGCTGAGTTCTACGAAAAGTAAGTTTTCTACATTTCCTTATAGGTGGAAAAAAGAAAAGCATTCTTTTGCCCCTTATGCACTGAACGCGTTAGTTATGGATCTAACTTTAGTGCTCATCTCTTGAATAGGCACAGCGTGACGGAAGAGGTGGAACAATTGGAATTTAGTTCCATGGATGGTAAGTTAATTTTTTTTTTATAGAGGGCAAACGGGCAGGAGGCTTACCTGATGTTAAGTGATACCGCCGCCCATGGACACTCTCGATGCTAGAGGGCTCGCGAGTGCGTTGCCGGCCTTTTAAGAATGGCCTCTCTTTAAAAAAAAAGTTCTTGCGTACAAAGTACACATGTCAGAAGTGAAACTTCTGGAACATTATTACTAAGGTAAAAACCCCAACAGATGATCATGTACCAGTATATCACTCCATGTTTTGTTTATCCATTTGCACACTGTTTACTGAATACGTGCTAATGATATATGTAACTAATCAATCTGTTTTCTGTTTCTGTAACTAAATGTAAAAAAAAACAATAAAAAAAAAATTACTGCACAAGACGTTATGCGACAGAATTGACATCTTAAGTTCTAATATGTAACTACTAAACGAATACATCAACCAATAACGTATATTTATTCTCGATCTCTCTTTCTCACTTCAATCGTAAAAAATTTCTCTCAAGCGCCTTAAGAAGTTTCACTTCACAGAGTTTCAAACGCGTTCACTTAAATGCTTTTAAAATAGAACATTGTGCTCTTTCAATAAGGCGACTTTCGGCGCAACCTATATGCAAGGGCGGATCCATCTTTGCCGCCAGGAGGGGTCACATAGTCGTGGTCAAATCAAGAACTTACATTTGCCATCATACAAAGTTATATTAAATTAACTACTAACTGACGTGAGACTGATCTTGAATTAAATTATCATGATTCATGTGCACTTTTTACTTTTTGTTTTTTTTATGTATCCAAAATCAGTTTAGTTTATTTTTATTTATTTTTTGTTTCTGTTAAGTTTTTTTTTTCCTTCTTATTGTATTTGTAATATGTATTTTTGTACTTCTTGCCTACCTTATGTAATATAATACATGTTTTTTTTTCTTTACTCACAGTGGTTGCCTGGAAGAAATCGTTCGAAAGCGATACAGCCGCTAGTTGCTTTTCATTAAATTATGTTGATTTTTTTCTTTTATGTAATGCAACGAACTGTTAATAAATAAATTAATTAAATATTGAAGATATGTAGTTACATAAAATTTCGATGGTGACAAAATGTCATTATGTTCAATTAGTGGTCCACCTAAGTCCTGGTACCAGCTCATGAGGGTCATGACCCCCCGGTCGAACACCCCCTGGATCCGCCGTTGCCTATATGTATCAATATAATAAGTAAATATCGAAGAAAATGAAATTGATGAAAATCCGGGGTTTTAACACGTCCTCACGAATCGTTTCTGTCTTCATCAAAGTTGTTTTCATAATATTTTTTTTTTAGATTTCATTCTTTACAAAAGTGCTATACAGGAAGAGACAAAATATCGTTTTCGCAAAACAACAGCGAGCAAACAGACTATAGAAGGTGTTCGCTCGCATTATATGTGTAGTCAGTCCGGCATATATGTGTACCAGGTATAATTTTAATGTTCATTTACATGAGAAACTTTAATATGTATATATATTAAGTTTAGTAAAATACTATACTCACTCTAACATGCATCTTTAATGCCCATTGAATTTGTCTAACGCGTCAATATTTTGACGGTAGTTGATTAAATAATTGCACACCCTCATACTTAATATAAATTTTCAAATAATTTGTACGCGCCTTCGGCAAGATAAGCAAACTCGCTTGGCGAGTATTGCGAGTAGTTGTGTATTTGATTTTTGAAGTGAAATCTTTAGCGGCGTTGTTATTTTGAAATGGGTAAAAATTGTTAAACTCGCGTCAGGACACGTGACCTGATCAAAAATTCGGAAGACGGATGGAGAGTAGACAGCTGGCGTATTTAATGTAATTAATATAAATTGTCATGTTGGTGTACGATAGCGCAATAAATAAATATTGTATTGTACCACATAAATGATAGTACTTTTATAGTGATATAATTATCAGTATAAACTTCTTGATGTAATATTTCGTTTGAGAATGTTTTGAGAAGTAATTACAGAATAATAATTGACATTTCTGCGACGCCATCTTGTCTAGTAAAGGGTTTTGGCGAGTTTTTCGACATAATGAAGAATTTATAAACATTAACAATATATGCTATAATCGCTAATACGGTTTTTGACATCTTAACACATGTTCAAAAAATGATAGTTAAATTTAGTAGTTAGTGAATTTTGACAACTACCTCCATTCTTGGTTTCATCATTGGAATCGTTATTGCGACGGCAACGAATTCTGACGTAGGATAGAAGCACAGGTCTTATGGCCGCGCTGAAAACAAACTTTCTGCGACCCAAATTGCAGCCTAGCGGCGTGGCAATCGCGCCAACATATTCAGACGGCCTAACAATAACATACACGAAGAGAGTGCGAGAGAAGGTTCCCCCAGTGTATCTTAACTACGAGAGCAAGAGAGAAGACCGATGCCATCGTCGCAAAGTACTGCGTAAACTGGGGGCCTTTTGGATTCGGCATACGAAATCATGGTCTGCGCTTCTATCATACGTCCGACTTCGTTGGTCTGCGCGCCCATCTTGGCCAAGACTACTAGAATTGGATTTTGATTTAGGGTAAAGGCAAACGTCCAGCGCCAGAGAGACAAATTTACAAGACGGGCAAGGCGTGTCCCGCGCACATGATCGTTACGGAAACATTGGACAAAGTGCTTGTCACGTTCTACAAGACGCACGTGGGGCACGGGCGTGAGTAATTTAGTTAGCTTCGATACAAAACAAAACAAAACAAAATTTATTTATTCATGTAGGTAACAATGTACACTTATGAACGTCAAATAATTTAAAAATTGTGAATTTACATTTACTGCCAGTTCTCAAATCAAGGGCGTAGAACGGAAGAGAAGAACTGGCAATAAACTCTCCGCCACTCTTTTTAAGTAAGTTTTTTTTTACACAATGCTTGTAAGGAGCTGCGACCATTACACCATGTTCCATATGACATATTGAGTAATAAAGAATAAAAAAACAAATTAAAAGCAAAGATTTGTCCTCTATCAGCAGGAGGCATGGTGAAATAGGAGCACGCACTTACACACTCGTGAGAACAACACGCAAATACGTAGTATAAACAACTAATATCACCGCATACACGAATTCAAGTACGACCAGTCACCACAAGTAGCACCCGTTCACGAGTATGACGCATGGCCAGCCATCGGCCCCCTCGCCATATTTTAGGGAGAGAGACAACCCGACGCATGGACGCCGCCACAAGCAATGACATTTGAGTGAGCATGACGATCCTTGAAATGTGCACTTGGCTACACAAGAAAATAGTAATAATACTAATTATACTGAAATAATTTGATACCACATGAATCACGGTTTGTTCCCACTTTACATTAAAAAAAAGTCGTAGATGTCGACGATCGCCCCATAGTCTGAAAATGCAGCCGAGAGATTCTATCGCGTTACCTATTTATACTGAAGCAATTCATATCCAAGCACTATGATCGTTTAAGTATTCATTTATATTATAATAGGCCTTAGCAAGCAGTTTTACTTTAATGTACGATTTAAATTTATTTATTGACAATATTTGTATCTCACTAGGGATTTTGTTGAAAAAACGTATGCAATTGCCTTGGAAAGAATTACTCGTTTTATGCAGCCTCGTGGTTGGAGCGCTAATTTTGTCTTTATTACGAGTACTATAATTATGGAAGCTACTATTCTTTTTAAAAATATCTATATTTTTCCGCACATACAAAATACTCTCATAAATGTATTGACTTGCCAAAGTTAAAATATTTAATTCCTTAAACTTATTTCGGACTGACTCCCGTGGGGACAACCCACAGATCGCTCTTATAGCCCGTTTTTGCACTACAAATATCGAATTAATGTCAGCGGCATTACCCCACAAAATAACACCATATGACATGATACTATGAAAATAGCTGAAATAAACGAGCTTTGCTGTATTCTCATCCGTAAGATCGCGTATCTTTTTCACTGCGAACGCTGCAGAACTTAGCCTATTCGAAAGACCTTCTATGTGTTGGCCCCACTGGAGTTTACTATCTAAAGTAATTCCCAAGAACACCGCACTATCAACAAAGTCTATTTCCTCGTCTTTAATTATTATTTGAGAATGACTACTTTTTACATTTGTAGTTTCAAATTTAATACATTTTGTCTTCTTCTCGTTTAACTTAAGATTATTTGTACTAAACCAGTGAACCACACTGGAGATGGCACTGTTTACATTCTCAAGTGATGGATTTCGTCGTTTCACTTTAAATAAAAGCGAAGTGTCATCAGCAAACAGTACTATCTCGTGAAGCTCCTTTACAAGAAATGGTAGGTCATTTATATAGACGAGGAATAAGAAGGGACCAAGTATGGAGCCCTGCGGTACGCCCATAGTAACAGACGATCCCTGTGATATAGCTCCATTTACATTTACCTTCTGAATTCTATCGCTCAGGTATGATTCCATAAGATTTAGCGCTTTTTCGCTAATGCCATAGTGTTGAAGTTTTTTGATAAGGATTTCGTGATGGACACAGTCAAAAGCCTTTGATAAATCGCAAAAAACTCCAATGGCATCATGAGAATTTTCCCAAGCATTTAAAATCTCGGAAATTAATTTAACGCCAGCATCGGCTGTAGAGCGACCTCTTGTAAAACCATACTGCTGGCTATGCATAAGTTAGGTTAAACAATCCCTGGTGCAATATTCTAACGCCAAACAAATATGACAACGGTCACGTGATAAAGCGTCAGCTTTTTGTTGACTCTGACAGTTATGAGACGTCTACAATTGAATAGATCATATTTGACGTCACTTTTATCACAGACGCAATGTTGTGACGACTTTTAGTTCGTATATAAATTGTTTTTTAGGTAATAAGTAATGGTAAAATTACCTAAATATGAAATCGAACTTGAAATTATAAAAAAATTATGTAAAATATATTATGAACGGGGCGGAAAGGCATTTCCCTGTGTTCGCTATTGTTTTGACAGCTAGACTTTGCACGTATGACTTCCTTTTGTCAAATCCTATGTTTCTGACGTATGGCAATCTGCTAATCGGGATGCAAGGTACTTTGGCTTGACATATTTTGTCAGGCTCATTATTTACTTGATGAGAGATAACAAATGGTCACAAAACAGGTATGGAAGTCAATGGCCCAAGATTATAGCGATACAGCGTTAGTTAGCGTTTAGTAGTTGGTATCAACTGTGGACACTAGCTGTCATTTTCATACAAATTTAGTTTTCGACTTTCTACATACACTACTGTTAAGCCGTCTTGACTAGACCCCCTGGTCATGTTTTTAAAGTAACAATTAACAAATCGTAAAACAGCTGATCGTAATGCGCCATCTTGTTTCTCCGAGTACAGTTGTTTAAATAGTTTGTAATACTATTTCTCAACGCAGAGCATAACATTGTATCAAGGTACACCACACCCGCAAACTTTAGGTACAGGTGTCCACGGTGGCTAGAAATATATATTTACATTGTAAACACTATTTTAAAAGAGTAAATGTGCAGTTTCTTATTATTATACTTTGTTTAAAAATAAATTACTTAATTTTATTTATTGTTTGGCTCCATTGACGCCGTACCCCAACTCGAAATTGGTATAATTTTATTTTTAAGAGTTCTTTAATAAACTTTTAGCCTGTCCCTACTATGAACCCCGCGAGCCGAAGCGGCTAAAAACAGAGGCTGATACGGATAACGAGTCGTTAATTTGTGACACATGTGGAGCCAAAATGGAGTCTGCAGAAAATTTGCACACACATGTGACGGCACACGGATTACAATTGTACCCTTGTGAATACTGCCATGAGGTATGTATTACGCAGTTTGCACGGGTCAATGATTTTCAGGATTCCACCGCTGAGCAGATCTCAACAAGTTCGTAGTATAATTGTCAAGTTTAGATGCGTGGAAGATCGTGATAGCTTTTACTCTGCTGTATATAGATATAATAAATCCAACTCTAGTGACAAATTAAATACATCATTACTAGGAATCGCAGGTGATAAGAAACCAGTGTATGTGAGTGAACATTTATCGCCTTCCAACAAATCTTTACATGCCGCGGCTCGTAAAAGGGCGAAAGAACATGGATATAAATTTACATGGGTAAAAAGTGGACGTATATACGTTCGAAAAACTATTGATTCTAAGTATATATTGATTAAAAATAGCAAAAGCCTTGCTCTAATAAGTTAATACTATCAGTGCATACTTAAGTACCCATCACGGGTAAAAATAAATACTTAATAGCTAAAATGTCTCTTTCAATCTACTATCAGAACATAAGAGGTATGAAGAGCAAGACTGTTGATATTTACAATAATGTATTGTGTAATAACTTTGATATAATATGTTTATGCGAGACTTGGCTAGATGCCGATGTATTTTCATCTGAACTGTTCGATGACAGATATTGTGTGGTACGTAGGGATCGTGATCCTGGATTTTGTCGACGGTATGGTAAGGATCATGGAGGTGGTGTACTAATTGCTTATTCTAAGAAACTCAAAATTTTGTTGAGAGATGACTGGCAGTCTGACTGTGTCGAGGACTTGTGGGTACAAATCACATTGTATGGTGATTTTACTATGAATCTATGTATTGCATATCTGCCTGGATATCTATCGGCAAATGCAGCTTGTGATTTTATTCAAAAATGTGGTCGCATAGTTGGTGACATGTCTGATCACAGGACTTGTATATTGGGTGATTTTAATCTTAGTAATGTTCTCTGGTCAACTGAAACTGGCTGTCCTCTGAACAATTACTGTGAAAAGTCAAAAGCTTTGTGTGACCTATTCGATGTAACTATATTGCGACAGCTAAATTTTAATAAAAACTATAAGGGTCGAATACTAGATCTAGCTATAACTGACTGCCCAGACTTATTTACAATTACACCGACTCTACACATAAGTCGTCTAGATGAGAACCATCCGACATTTGAACTTATACTTCGAACCACTCCTTTTACATTGATACAGCACACATTGCTTAAAAAACTATGTTTTCGTAAAACTGACTATGAAAGCTGCAGAAAGGATATATTGAAAATTGATTGGGCTGAATATTCATTCAATATGGAGTGTGACGAATTTGTTCTGTTATTTTACAACAATATACATTCAATTATAGAAAAATATACTCCTAGGTCTAATGGTCCAAACAATAAATATCCGCAATGGTATTCCAAAAATTTAATTAAATTGCTAACATCTAAAAACAAAGCTCATATTAGATATAAGCGATTTGGTAACCCAAGGGACTATGACGAATTCTCTATGCTCAGAACTAGAACTAAGGAAGTTATTAAGAGTTGCTTCAGAACATATATAGAACGAATTGAAGAGGATGTTAAACTCAACATAAAAGCTTTTTGGCGCTACACAAAATCTAAACGTATCACCAATAATATTCCTGGTCGGATGTGTTATCAAGACAAGGTTGGTACTACGGGTGAAGATATTGTAAACCTGTTTGCTAGTCATTTCTCATCAATTTACTCTTCTAATACCACAAATAATTACTTTCCTAGCTTTCTGTCATCGAACTACTCTATTGGTAATTTACAAATAACTAGAGAGGAACTGTTAAAAAAGTTACAAAGTGTCGATCTCTCTAAGGGTGCTGGTTTTGACGGGATTCCACCTATTTTTGTTCGTTTTTGCGCTACTGCTCTTGTTACACCGTTATTGATTATATTTGAGAAATCTTTGCACGAGGGAGTATTTCCTAGCCTATGGAAGATAGCCAAAGTTACACCAGTGTATAAATCTGGAGACAAAGGTGATGTTCTGAATTATAGACCTATCTGTATTCTAAACTTATTTGCTAAGATATTCGAGGGTTTTATCTATACCCATATGTATAACCATCTCAAACATATATTGAGCCCACGACAGCATGGATTTGTTACTGGAAGGTCAACCAACTCTAATCTTTTATGCTATACTACTTATTTATGTTCATCATTCAATGATAAAAAGCAGGTGGACGCTATATATACCGATTTTTCAAAAGCTTTCGATAGAGTGGACCATTTTGCATTGCTTGTGAATGCTCAGCATTTGGGGATTCATGGGAACTTATATAGATGGTTAAGTTCTTACCTTTTGAACCGTACACAACTGGTTGCTCTGAGTGGGTATGAATCATTTTTAGCAACATCGGGCGTGCCCCAGGGGTCAAAGCTGGGTCCTTTACTGTTTTTGTTATTCGTGAATGACTTGCTTAGCAAGATAAGCAGTGAATGTTTGGCATATGCAGACGACATTAAAGTCTTCAGACGTATATCCGATGAAAGAGATTGTGAGACCTTACAATCGGATATTGATACTATCTCTGCTTGGTGCGATGAAAACTATATGGTTCTGAATATTAAGAAGTGCCGAGTTATAACATTTACAAAAAGAAGGAACCCTGTCCAGTATGGATATAGTGTTAAGGGTATTCTTGTTGATAGAGTTGAGGTGATTCGCGACTTGGGAGTGATGTTTGACTCTGTGATGTCTTTTAGACCTCATTATGATCACATATGTAGTAAAGCTAACCGGATGCTATCCTTTATTCTTAGAACCGCTAAACCATTCAGGCGAGCCGACTCCTTGATTGTCTTATACAGCTCTCTCGTGAGAACCATGGTTGAGTACTGTTCAGCGGTATGGGCCCCGATATATAAAACTCATATAGATAGATTGGAATCTATACAAAGGCGGTTTATCAAAGCATTGTGCTGTAAGTATGGTCTTAGGCGAAAAATAAACCAATATGACCAGCGTCTTGCCCACTTTGAAATGGTAAGTCTTGAAAGGAGGAGGTGGATGAGCGACCTGTGCACTATACATAAAATAGCAAATGGCTCATTTGACAGCTACCTTTTAGAGAAACTAGAAATCAAGGTACCGACGCGTTCTGTGCGGAATTATTTATGATACCTATAACTAATAACAATGTGTCCCAGAATGCTCCGCTCGTTAGAATGTGCAAATATTATAATGCTGTGTGTACTGAAGTTGATATTTTTCACAATAATATTTGTAAATTTAAAAAGATAGTTCATGGTGAATACTTGCAACCTTAAATACTAATTTGAATTAATTAATGTATATATATATATGTGTGTTCTTTTCTTCTTTTTTTGTCATTCAATTTAATATGTGTATGTTGTTTGGTTGATATTTAGTGTAAAATGCTGTGTACAGATATAATTGGATATCAGATTTTCAAATGTTGTTTAGTGTATAATAACTGTATGTATGTAATCAATCTGTTTTCTGTTTTTGTACCTAAATGTAAAAATAAAAATAAAATAAATAAATATATATAACAAGAGATACCCCAGCCGCGTTATAGGAAATCGCATTGTAGGAGTATTCTCATAAATTTTTCAAAAACTAGGAACACAAATTTATTATAGTTGTTTAGTTTAATTTTATTTATTTATTTATTTAGTACTCCTACAGCTAACATACATAGAATATAGACAGGTGAATACCTGATACATTTTATATCAAAAAGATGTATTTAATACAATTAACTAATTGTGATTTAATTTAATTAATTAAGCCTAAATCGGTTGTGTTGTGTAATGGTGTAAAAGTGTGGGTATGTACGTGATGGTGTGTATGTGGGGTATGCTCATGATGTAGGTGATTTTGCGCTATGGATATTCTTAATACACTTTTTAACCACATTCCGCGATAACCCAAACAAGTCAAGGCCTAAATAGTGGTCATTGTATGTCCGGGCAGCGCGATACAAAACTGAGTTTTTTTTCCATCAAAATTCCGCTGTAGGGTAGTTGTAATACTTTTATACAGCCGGGGTAAAGCAGGCAAAAGGCTCACCTGATTTGAAATGATACTGCTTATAGAAATTCTTAATGCCAAAGGACTCGCAAGTACGTTGCCTGCCTTTTCATTTAAATCAGTAAATTGGTGACTGCGGATGTTTTTTATAGGCAACCGACATTAAAGGCCGATTTATATGTATCAGTGAAGCCACAGTTCCGACACAGTACCGGCACGGAGCGAAATGTTCTGTCTTAAATTCTCTGAACGCATCCCTATTTGTCTGTCAATCGTGTACAGATTTGTTGACAACAATATTTTTTGTCGGATCACTGACGCCGACATTGATTGACTTCTTAGTTTATGCAGAAAAATATTGAATGCTCCCTAACATTTTAAAATATTCAAAATATTTTCTTTCATCTCAACTCATTTGATGAATCCTCCTTCCGTCTCTCTTTATTTCTTATGTTATTCATGTTATGCTGCTCTGCTTCGTCTAAAGCAACAGCTGTCAATGCTAGCTCTTTAGTATACTGAGTACTGACATGTGTGAATTGAATGACTGACGCAACATCACTGACACAGAACTGAGCGGTGAGTGATTGGACTGTTGCTTCACTCACATATGTTATATCGACCTTATGACGCTCTTGCGGTAGTCGTGGGAATAAGCCAATGTCGGCCTACTTTTGCCAAACAGCCAGAGCTGAGCTTTAAAGGCCGCTGGTTCCTTTAGGCCATTCAGTGGTTTGCTTCAGGTATCTTTCCTTTTCTTTGGAGGAACACTACAGCATCCTACCTCCACAGATGACACTTGGCTTTTAACGAAGATATAATTTAGGGAGCGTTCAAGTATAACGTAACGAATTTGAGGGGGGGGGGGGGGGGTTGGGATATTATTTTCGACTTTAACCACCACATGAATAGCCCCCACAAAAAATAGGGGGTGTGTTGTCAAGAATCTCCAAAAGTTGCGTGACGTAATACTTGAACGCTGCCTTACGCTTTATTATTTTTGCAGTTATTCCAAAATGTCGATGCATGGAACCATCACAGAAGACGGGAACACAATTATGTTTAGTTTTGTTTTAAGATTTTTGTTTAGCACGAAAGCGGTTATGTTATTCTTTTTGTAATAAAAAAAAAATATTACTTTGGAGTTTTATTTTATATTTATCGATTTAGAAGAACAACTGAAATAGCGGATGTTAATTGTTGAAATATTTAAATTTCGCCGTAGTATTGTTTTTTTTCAAACTGAATTGTTATTTTGCACATAAAACTATAACAGTTATATTAAAAATAAATAGAATAAGTGGAAATGGGTGGGGCCTACCTAAGGATAAAGCCATACTATGCGGTAACGGTGCGGTGCGGGACTGCAATTATTTCGAGTTATAGGGTGCCGTACGGGCGTTGCGGACTGCGGTGTGACAATATATTTTACCCCTGTTCGCCTCGTCTCGCAGTTCACTGCGCGCTTGCGGTGCAAAGACGCGCAGTGGTGTAACGCGCCGTGTGACATGGTATAGTAATTTGTATGTAGGGTGACGTTGGAGCGGTGCCGCACCGCAGTAACCGCATCGTATGGCCGCGCTTTAAGGGCCGACGCAATGGCTACGTGGCCAGCGACGTTACCATGGCTATGTCTGGCGTCCCTGCGTCGCCAATGCATTCAGATCTGTCTCGATACAGGAATAGATGTGGAAATTAGTGCGAGCACGAGTGTGGTCGGTGCTCTCGATCTTCGCCTTGCTGCCACTCCGCTTTTTGGTGCGCGAGTCCCACCACGGATCACGGTAAAAAATAACGAATGAAGACTTTGAGAGTACATTTTAAACAGTAAAAGCTTTAATTAAATTATATGAGTACTGGCATCATACGATATTTTTTATTTACGTTTTGTGATATAAACAGACACTATATTGAACAGGCTGTACTGTAGGACCAACAGATAAATTCCTCGCGAGTCATTTTCCGTGCGCAAGGTTAGGTGAGGCAATCTCCAACATCCAGAGTGGCTAACGACAGCGGCGCCTTTGAGCATATCAAAAAGCTGACACCCGATGGCTCGTTCAGTCGGTCGCTAGCCCGCGTCAGCGCGCCTTTTTAATAATATGCATTGGTCGGGTGCACGTAAGTTGCGTGTTAGCGCGCGGAAAATCTACCAGCCGAGATTTTCGCTTCACATTATTAAATTGCATTGAATCCGTTGAGTCAGTCTGTCCATAACACGTTAATAAGATTTTTGACGTATGTGGATTGCAACAAAAAAAAAACTATTTTTATGAAAACTTTATTACCAATTCATACAATTACAAGTTACAACCCCAAATGATTGCTAATATTGATTAATATAAAAAAATTAAGTAAAACGTCACAATTTCGGCTTACAGCCAATAAATTTAGAATTTCTAAATATTTATCACATATTGCGTAACATTTTAACAGATAAAATAATCAGAATGAAATGGTTCATTCTATAATAAATGTTTAGTAGAGCAACCATCGATAAACGTTTGACATGTGAAGCATTTATAGATATTAAAAGAAATTAAAGAAGAATGACAATCTAAACAATATTTTTATTTAATTTTTTATAAAATGTTTTTTAATTCAATGTTCTAATCCACTAATATAAAAATAAGTTCTAAAACTAATTATTTCATTAAGTATTGGCGAAGATCTAAAGACTAGTAATATTATGCGGATTATAAATTCGTTGTCAGGCCTAAACACAAAAACGAAACGACAACATCAGTTATTGACGGAAAATATGTTTTAGCGGGAAAAAAAGAATATATAGTTCAGTGTTGCCGTTATTAAATATACAGAGAACAGAAATAATCAATTTTATGGACAACTGTACATGTTAAAGCCTTTTCGAAGTGACGTCTTCCAATTCCGCCAACATCAGAAATCAGGAACCAGCTGACTTCTTATACTTATGAAATCTCGGGCATTTCTGAAAATAATATATAATAAACAACGTTTAGAAAATAAGAATTGCCCATTTGTTTGCGCACAATCTAGATTTTTAGATTGTGCGCAAACAAATGGGCAATTCTTATTTTCTAAACGTTGTTTATTCACAAAAATTATACATTTATTTTATTTAGTAACAACAGAAACGCGTAAATTCATGTATATTTAGTATGGGGCCTAGTAAAAATTACATTAATAAATACTCTTGGATCGGAGGAAACCAGGTTTTTACTAGTGCTAGTGTCCGTAACAAGACGTCCATGTCGATGTATTGGTCTAAGATTCGGCTGCAGGATTACTGCGCTTATCGGTTATTTGCTAAAAACCAATTTTTATGTTTATTTATGATAAGGAGAATCAATATCTACCAAGGCATTCGCTATTCTCGTTTGACATATCATGTTATGCGTTAACTCGTAACGTTGAACGGAAAAAAAACTTTGGATAATTAAACAAAATCATACTTCAAATAATAAAGTATTTGAACGAATATGTATTATAATAACGATATTTCGAAAATTATTGAATTTTCATGAAGCTTTGTACTGTTTGCGCAAACATCCAGCTCCATCAAAACCTACATTCAAGTCAAAATAAAAACGACGCGTATGAAAACACATGACAGGAACTGGCTTACCTAAATGCTTTTGCGACAGTTCGGGCATGTCTGCTGCTTCTCAAGCCAAGGCAGGATGCATGAGGTATGGAATCTGTGCGTGCACGCCAATGCCATCATCTCTTGCTCCTTAAGTATCACATCGAAACATATGGAGCACTGTTCCAGAGTCCATGATCTCTCGCGACTGGAAATAACATTTTAAATATTATAAACGCACTTACAGCCTCTCACCTCATTAGTACGAAAATTAGATGTCATGCCGTAAGATCCCAACGCCTTTCTGGCCAGTGCATACCAAATATATTTTAGACATACTAAGTATTATAATACAGACGCAATATACAGGCAGACTACATCTATAATAAATTAAATAGGCTGCTTAATAACTACCTGTCACAATGGACCGGCTTCTGAACGAACCTTAGATGCTTCTGAGACCTAATTCGACTGATGTTCACTCTCATTCACCCACACACACTCATGCACGTGTTAACACAAACAGTAAAAAAAATCTGTGGAATTTGCTACTAGCTTGGTTATGGAAGAGTTGGGAGTCCACAGGTATTTTTAACGTAAAAGGGTTGCCACATCTTACACATTATAATGAATTGTTTGTAATGAATAAACACAATTTTATTTTTATTTTGGTGTAGTACGCACAAACAGTGCGCGCATTAAAGGTATTTTTATCTGATACCTTTTTTAAGCTAAACAGAAATGTATTTTTTTTTACCATGTATTAAATTTAATTGCATTATTTTGAATTGAGTAAAAATTTCATCATTCTACCTATATAAAAATGTATTTATTTATTAAAGAAGTACATTATCTTTACAGACTATACCAATACGATAATGTCGAGAAAAATAAAATTAAACACATAATACACAAAAGTAACATTACAGTCTAAATTAATGTTATTAGTATGATAAATAGTGATAACATTAACATAGTCTGTAATGTTTAAAGCACCTTTGTTAGGTAAAATCTTTTTGACATATTTTAATTGAATACTCGTTCAGCCCTTGCAATAAATAAATAAATAGCCTGGCAGCGTAATCTTGATATTATGATTTGGCAAGAAACCCTTTTCCAACTGGCCTATAGCCAACATATACATATTTCTAAAATGCGAAGTCTCCTTACGTCACGTATATGTCCAAACAGAACAATATTTTATTTTACAAAAGAAATTTGACATTATTTTACAACTCAAAAAGGACTAACTTGACGTTTACCTCCTCACCTTCATTCTAAAACGAGAATTAGCGCGAATTGTTGTCTATGACTGACCGTATGTCAAAATAAAAAAAAAATATTACATGCGAGAGACGCTGATAATACCATTAATTTTATACCATGAACAAACAAAAGCAATCCAAAATATGTGTCGTATTTCAAAAATATTCAATGTTTTCAGGATTATTTTACTTTTTTTTTAAATTATGTATGGCATCTCTATTGTAGTCAACAGAACTGGTGTTCACACAAAAACACAAAAAACTAACAAAAACATGCAAAATTTAGACCTCACAAATCTCAATTATGAAATGACAAATGCCATGTTATTTGTTACTGGTTAACATTTTTCACCAAAAATCATATATTAGTAAAATAACTACAAAAAACAAAAGACTCTTACAACGCTTCCCTTTTCTTTGCTGATGAAAGCGATGATCTGGAATTATTTCTGAAAAATTATTTGTACTATGCTTTGATATGAGACTAGTAAGACAGCTATAGTGTGTTGTGTGAATTTAATACAAAAATGCAGTCAATATGTTTTTAATTAACTTAGCTCTGACCAGGATTGCTAAAATTTGCATTCACAGCTCTTAAGCAAAGACATTATTGTATTTTATTTATGAATTAGCGGCGATAATAAAAATAAAAATGTAATGTAAATGGAGACACCTATTTTCAATACAAATTCAATGATAAAATGACATTGTAACTGCAGTATCAACTGGAAATTTTGTAATTATAGAAATTGTTTAATATTTTCTTATTAGATATGGAACTTACAGGGGACCTACACTGCGGCTACTAAAACTTGAATATTGCCAACCCATAATCCCCATCATTCGAGGTAAAGGGCTATAATAGCTATATGAAGCTTCAGATGATACATGAACAAAGTCGTCTCGCTGAATATGTTCAAAGTCTGAATCATTCTCAGATCCTTCATATACTGATTCTAAATCACTAGAGTTGTGTGTATCACTATCTGTGTTTTGATTCTCCTGGTCATCATCATCTAAATCACTAGATTCAACACTCATTACATCATTATCGGAGTCCTCATCAATTGATTCATTATCATTTGATACAGATTCATCATCATTTGTTTCTATTTCATCTGTAGATCTTTCAGAATAATCCATATTCTCATATTCAACAGAGTCCTCGCTTTCAGATAAAATCAGGGATGAATCAGGGTCGGTCTCATAAATACTAGTGTCTGTAGTTGTTATATAGTCATTGCTGGTGTCGGTGTATTCCATAGTGCTGTGTAAAGCAAGCAATGATTAAAGCAAGGCATGCAATAAAAAGCTTTGATGTTTCACTATGTGAAATAAGTAAAAGCAGAATGAATTGATTCTAAAATTCTTATAAAAATTTTACTTCACACTTATAAAGTATAAAAATCTAAAATCATTATGCATGCAAATAATAATTTAATAATAATTAAATGCACTAATTATACATGGGTAGTTATTATGTATGATTATTATTGGTATGATTTTAGCTCATGGTATTGTGTCTTTAGTCTCCCTTTAATACCTTCAATGGATTTTATCATACATTTTACTGACTGCTGTGTAAAGGGTTTTTTATATGGAGAGATTTAGAATTGATCATAAAAAAGTCAATTTATATAACAATCAAGATATAAGCATACATAGCTTACCATTTCTGAATCTATTTGTTATAGTGGTCATAAGTAAGGTGTTACAAACCATATACAATGAGTGTTTTATATTTTTAGAACAAAAAAATACTGTTTCGAATGCAATCATTTATTATTGTATAATTTTTAAAATAAATTACATTCTCAACAATCTAGAAAAATTTACAATTTAAAGTAAAACAAAATATTATAAGTTAATTTCGACGATAACCGACGTTTCCTTAATTATATTTACAAATGGTAAGGACATTGGAAAGGCAGGTAGGTGAAAGGTACATACAAATTTATTTTTAGTAAACTTCATTAAATAGCGTCTTTCCAAGCATTTGATGGTTTTCATAACGACAAATAAGTATATCTAGAATATTTAATTTATAGTATTGACTTACAATTGCTGACCTTCCCACTGATTCGAAGTACCAGCCTCAGGTTCTTTTTGGCCAAAGAAGTAGTACAAGGCAGCCCCAACGCCAACGCCAACTCCGATAGCTGCAACCGCAAAACCTAACCCACGACCAGAACTGCTTGTTTTTTCAGAATCTCCCTGGCGAACACTCATAATGTTCTATTGTTCTAAATTTTCACAGAGTACAAACACTAATCCAAGGAGGATTTTTAAAAGATGTTTTCCACTAACAGCAGTTTAAATAAAATATTACCACTTATAGATAATAGAGTATCACAGACATAGGTGTTGTAACATTATTATGATTTACTCAATTTATTAAAAATGTACAAAATGACATACTAATTTATTATTACTTACTCGACCGGTGGTATGCTAACAAGGTAGCTTTAATTCGGGAAATTAATAAATTATAACATACGTAATTTTGACAATGGTAACATTTTATCATTGTCTTAGGTAGAACATAGTATATACCTACTCTCTTTGTCAGCCTATAACAGGGGAATTACTCAAGCTTAGTGATTTTACTGAATTCACCACCATTAAGGTTAGTTGAAACTTTCTATAGTTGTGAAGAAATATATTTTTTGCCTTGTCAGTTTTAGTGGATTTGAAAGTATGTTAATTTATTTATGCATATTGTTTGATGTATTGAAAATTTAATTCAAAGAAAATATTAAATAAGCCTATTGGGTTTAAAAATCATTGTAAGTTAGTTATTTTTTCGTCCGCCATCTTTGAATGTCCGTATTAGAGTTGGCATCATTTTGTTCTCGTGTCTTACAAATACAGACACGAGTAAAGATGTTCAAAAAAAACTATGAACTGTAGCAGAAGAAACAATACATATGTTGGGAATATATATAAGTTAAGAGAGCTTAGGGAACTCGTGTATTTTTCTATTAGTTCGACTGTCAATGAAGGCCATATACGTATAAAGTGTGTCAGCCACCTGCAAAATTCAGCTACAAGCTAAGCGTAAGTCCTCCGTTCCAAATTCAGAAAAGTTAAGTTACTTCCAGGCAAAATGGCGGATCTCAAAGCATGGACCTTTGGTTTCGTAATTGTAGCGGCTGCAGTAGTAGCAGCCATAGATTATTTTCGGCATAGGAATGTACAGGGGCAGTACCATACCTACGGCCAAAGGAATTCAAGACGCCAATAATAACAAGGTACCGAACTAGATAATAAATATTTAATCTAATATTAGTGTACATTCTTTTTGCCATGGCTATACAAATTTCTTGCTCCTAATCTCTTGTCACAATCTCGCCTTGAGCGTTGTCAAACGTCAAAAATTATTTTAGCACTACAAAGATTTTGTGCTCTATTATAAGGGCTATTACACTACGCGATATTCAGACAGTCCAAGTAAGACTGTCTTAAAATCTAACTAGCCAAGCTCGCTATTACACTGGAGTCTGGACTGAATACCGCATGCTAACTCATTTGCAAAGCGTACGTAGTCACTGACGGATGTCGCCATGTGACTTAAGAAACTACCTTAGAGTAGGAGTTGCCGAGTTTGAATGTCTATTGAAATGTTATATTAGTAGTTAATATTATTATATGTAATTTAATAGTTACTCCATACATTCAATATGGCAATAAATATGGCATGACTCGGTACAAATCAAGAACAGAACCAGGCTGGCACACTTTAGTATGTTGTCATTAGAGAATCGCAGAAAATTTATTGAAATTTATTGATACATCGTTTGCAGCTAAGATATTCTATAATAAGATTGATTGTCCGAACCTTCTTTCTAAATTTAAGATTCATGTACCCTCCCGATACCCCAGGCATCCCATTATTCCATTTGTCCCTCCTTTCCGTAGAACGCGTTTTGGTCAAAGCTCTCCGATATCCAGATTAAGCATTCTGATAAACAAGCTGGGTCTGGATATCCATGGTTGCTCCCCTCACACATTAAAATCGATTTTTGTTTAGTTTTTTGTAATTGTTTCTTTTTTGTGATGATTGTTTTGTTTAATAATTGCTTCGATTGATATTTGTATTTGCTCTAATATTATAAATATAAAATTTGTATGAATGACATGTTTGCCTCTAAGTGCTTGTCACATTAAAAATTGTATTTTGTGATTGTTTTTACCAATGTATCAGTGTGCCGAGCGTTGGCAAACTTTATCTATAAAAAAAAAACATTCCAAAGTACTTTTTTTTCCTGTAAGACTGTCTGAATATCGCGTAGTGTAATAAGCCCTTATATGTATTGAGTTCCAAACGATACAATTTACGCACAAGGGCGTCGCCTGATTGTCAAGGAGTTCACAAAGCCAGTAGAAATAATAAGCTATTCAAATATGTATACATATTTGTATGTTCGCAGAGTGAATTCACAGTAGCGAAATTGTGTATATTATATGTTTGATTTTATATATGTACATTATTATATTTTATTAAATGTTTCTCGACATATTGTATTGGGATATTCTGTAAGGATAATGTGTCTGTAATAAATAAAATGTATCAACCTACCTCTTTCACGCATCCTTCTATACGCTTGGTATTAATTAGTTTTATCTTATATCTTTAAACGAGCAATTGTATATATATAATTGGAATCTCGGGATCGGCTCCAACGATTTTCATGAAATTTATTATACGGGGGCGATAAATCGATCTAGCTAGGAATAAATGATAGAAAATAACAAAAAGGTGGTGTTTTAGTCCCAATTTGAACTGAAAAATTAATCTTCCTGACATCTATCGGCGAATAATAATACTATTTTTTTTTAATTGCTTTAACGACACTAAGGCTATTCCAGCATATATATTCTATATTGTTCATATGTAATTCGTACTTAAATAAAATTTCCAAAAAACACGATTTATAAAAAAAAAATACTGGTCACCCAGGTCCTAGTTCTTTAGATTATAACTTTTAAAAGGTTTTATATAATATATAGGTAGCCAAATTAATGTATTCGAAGTGTTCACGAAAAAATTTACGGGCGTAGATAATAAGCTTTGTTAATGTCAAAGATAATAAATCCGTAGCAACAGTAGATAATTTATTATATTTTCTTTTCAGGTTATTGAAACAACCGATGTTCAAGATTTTTTTTAAAACATTTGTTCTTATTCCATATTCTATTTATATGTAATCGGGTTGTATAATGAATTGTAATTTCGAAATATAAGAGCTATATATATTTGAATTTAGTGTTTTATTTTACCATTGTATTCAACGGAAGTATACGCAGCAATTTGCAAACTCACCTGTTGCCACAGACTGCATGGAATATCGAATAAAAAACATCTTCATAAATGCATTTATTGGAAAAATTGGATTGTGTACATGCCAGTAGTTTTAATATATATAACATATCCTAAACTAGTATTGCTTAAATACCCATTCATAAGCAAACAAACAATTTTACTTTTACATGACGAAACTGTCATAGACTATTAATTTGAGTGTTGCCACTTTTTGTCAAATTGTTTGGATTTCGATACATTCAATTCTTTAAAAAACTGTTGAAATACTAAATATCTAGTAAAATTAAGTTGAATTTAGGGACCACAAATCAGCCTTAGCGCTATCTATGATATCCGACCGTCACAATGCACACTGTCAATGTCAGATGTCAGATTTAGCGTTTAGCAAGACTGTATGTTCAAAATCATCCTTTTACATATAGTAGTTAATTTTTGAATTTAATATCAAAATGAAAACCAAATTTTTTCAAAACCGAATTTAAATTTATTCTGTACGGTCCAAAACGGATTGATTAAATGTGAAATTGTTCGCGTTTCAATCAGGTAAAACATTAAAGATCTAGAGTACTTCAAGTCCCAATTATAAACGTCTTATATAAACTGTAAGCAAAGGCTGCCGATACACAATCCTAACATCTTGTGTATAGACAGCTTATTTATCAATGATATATAAAGTGGCTTGGATGCTTGGCTGTTATCTAAACAAATGTTTATAAATTGCTTCGGTTGGAATCAAACCCAGGGTTTACGGGAAGGACCAGTGGATAAATTGCGAAATTAAATGTCATACAAACGATAACAGATGCCGCCAGTCATATATGGAGAATTTTCAAAGTTTCAGAAAACGGACACCTGCGCCTAACCACTTTATAAAATCATCAATTAGCATTAAAATTTACATATAATCATTAATTTAAACTTTGTACTAACACTAAGACACTAACCATAAAGTTACTCAGTCCATCACATAGCATTCTTTTCAAGAATTTAATTGCGGTATTCGTACTTAATAACCGGATTCAAATCGGTAAGTTAAAACTTCAATTTTAGTGTGCACGTGAGTTATTGTATAAAATATCTATTATTGGTAACTGAAGATAACTGTTGAGATTTTGGAATTTTAAGTACGAATCCGTTTTTTTTCCAATGCGGGTAGTTACAACATTCATACCCTCAAAACGTATGACACAAAAAAGCATTCCTAATAATATAGGAATAAAAACTTCAATACACAGCTGGCGTATAATGTATAATCGATAATACGGGATTGAAACCAGCAACAAATAATTGTTGTTATAAATTAATCCAGTATCTGTCAAATTTTGACATTTGCATGTCAAGTTTGATACATTTTTGTATGTTTTAATTGCTATGGTTATAAATTAAAAAAAATTATAACCTGACATATGTGTAATAAAAAAATCCTTAACATATTAAAACTGAATGTAAAAAATATAATACCCGAGAAATTAAAAAAAAACTTAGAAAATTTCATACAAATTACAAAGAAAAAAAATTTTTTTCGTTTAAAAAAAATACATTATACACCATACTATGTTATACGGCGGGCTTACTCGCGCAGTTTGAGTACGTGGTCCTTGATGGCGCCACCGTCACCTTCAGATACAAAGCGTTTGCGACCTCTGAAACAAAAAAAAACATTGAAAACTTCACCGTCAAAACTAAAGAACGTCTTAAGCAAAACTATAACTAGCCCAGACACGCGGTTTGACCCGTTAATAAGATCATAGACACAAAATCTTTCCTAGATACATCGTTGGAAATAGCAGTTTGTGAAATCGTCGCATTCAAACTAATACAGTATTATTTATATCTTCACGCCTTTTTTCAGAAGGGGTAGGTAGAGATCACGTATCTCATGCTTTTTTCAAAAGGAGTACGTAGAGATCACGGCTCTTACGCTCTTTTCAAAAGGGGTAGGTAGAGATGGTTCTTACGCTTTTTTCAAAAGGGGTAGGCAGAGATCACGGCTCTTACGCTTTTTTCAAAAGGGGTAGGTAGAGATGGCTTTTACGCTTTTTTCAAAAGGGGTAGGCAGATATCACGGCTCTTACGCTTTTATCAAAAGGGGTAGGTAGAGATGGCTCTTACGCTTTTTTCAAAAGGGGTAGGCAGAGATCACGGCTCTTACGCTTTTTTCAAAAGGGGTAGGTAGAGATGGCTCTTACGCTTTTTTCAAAAGGGGTAGGCAGAGATCACGGCTCTTACACTCTTTTCAAAAGGGGTAGGTAGACATGGCTCTTACGCTTTTTTCAAAAGGGGTAGGCAGAGATCACGGCTCTTCACTTTTTTAGAAGGGGTAGGCAAAGATCTCGAATCTCACGTTTTTTTTTAAATTTATTTCACACAAAAAACATACTTCTATTGCTACAAAGCCGGGAATCAAACCACTCCAATAGGCCAGCATTGATGTAATTAATTATAACTATATATAATAAATAATATATTTTAACATTTAATCTAATAATCTAATACAATTTCCTCACCGAGTGGGCATACGCTTGAGAACAGTCTCGCCCAATCTGAACTTGTGTTGGCACCGTTCAACGAAGCGATCCAGCATTATGTACGCCAGGGGCACATCCAACACTATATCAGACATATCTTCTAGCACTCGGAGAAAGCCCTGAAAATACAATTTCATATTGATTAATAAAAATGTTGTGGTTTTATGAAACCACGGCAAAAGTGAAACTTTTTTTCACATAATAGACATTTAACTAAAAATTGTTGGAATAATATTCCATTAAGGGTATAAAATCGCTTTATCAATATTAATTCTATACTTGGAAAATTGGAATGATAATGGGACTTATAAAAGTAAACTAAGTCTCCAACTAATATTTTCATTGAATTCTGTGTCTTAGAGAGTACGACATACATAATACTTAACAATTATTTAGATTATATACACATATTAAAATAGCGTGGAGCACTTGCACAAATGAATAATAGTCTATACACTACACGGTCAGCTGCTGCGAACTATGTGCGCCGCCATATTGGCCTTGGCTGCTATGACGAGCGCCTTTCACTTTATCCCTACTCCGCGGCCGACCGTCACGCGACGTGCGCCACACAGACCAAAAAGTTTGAGACGATGTAATAAAAGTTTCACTTTAACAAAGAATTCTAATCTTGAAATAATATATTGTAAATTTTTGTATTTATAATTTATAAAATGGTGTACAGAACGGATTTTTTCGATACATAACCTGCGCACGCGCTCTGATTCGTCGTTACGTTTGGATTGCTGTTTGTCTATAAATATTAGATTCTTCTTATGACATCCAAAATGGAGAATTTATTTTTTAACGTGTCTTTCAAAAAATCAAACTCAAAAATATCTTTATTCATCGTCAACGTCAAAAAATTTAAATTAATTGTAAATTAACATTTACAACCAGTTCGCAAGTCAAGGGCGTAGAGCGGGTAAGAAGAACTGGCAAAAAACTTTCCGCCACTCTTTTCAATCGCCAAGTTTTTCATACAAATTGTTTGAACTGGAGCAAATCAATCCCAAGGATTAGGGTCATTTAAGTATTCGTCACATTTATAAAAGGCTTTATTAATTAATTTACTTTTAACAAGGGCTTTGAATTTATTTAGTGATAATTCTCTCTCTCTCTTCTTTGAAGAAATTGAACATCTATTATATTTCTATTAGGTCACTTAAGTAATTAGAAATACCTTTTTGTAGGCATTTTTTTTTTAATAGAACAGGGGGCAAACGGGTAGGATGCTCACCTGATGTTAAGTGACGCCGCCCATGGGCACTCAAATCCAAAAAAAAATCTCAACCATCAAATTTTTTTTTCAGTGAAATTTTTAGTACCAACATATGACAAGTCAGATTTTTTTTTTTAATTTCAATATCTCACCCTGTCCATCTGATCTGGTGTGACAATAACGCAGCGTCGCAGTTCAGACAGGAACGTACAAAGCTGTTCTTCAACACTTGTGTTGATCGCTTCAACTGCTAATAAGACGGTCTGAAAATAATATTATAGATATTTATATATATAATTCTTCTATGAGTGTGTATGTCACTGAACTTCTCTCAAACGACTGGACCGATTTTGATGAAATTTTTTGTGTGTGTTTAAGGGGATCTGGGAATGGTTTAGATTCACAATTTTGTCCGCTGGACAATGTTTTTTTTAATTAATTTTTAATTTATTAGTAGTTGTTGATTTTGGAATGTTTTACATTGGATCCGACAGACGGCGCTACCATCGCAGTGTCAAATTTTAAATAATATTCGAATTTTAATTTTAGTCTGTTCCGACAGTTAGCGCTGCGATCAAATTAAAAAAAAAATTGTTATCATTGTGTTATTGTAGACCATGTGCTGGATCGTTAGATTTTGTCATAACATTTGAATAATAATTTTCATCAAAATGGTCCAGAATGTTTTAGCTTAGGGGCCGTTCATTAAATACGTTCGCATACACGGGGGGGGGGGGGGGGGGGGGGTCTGGCTGAGTGTGTCAAGATGTGACAAGGGGGGAGGGGGGGTATAGGGCAGCGTGACGTTCGCCGTTTATTATTTTTTGACATGAGCGCTAGCTCTGTGGCGCGACTCTAGCGGCGTTGCGATCCGTCACAACGGGTTTCTTTGTTTTTCCAATACTTGAGAGAGTAACGTTTCCACGTACCCTGCGCTCTCGATAACAAATAAAAATACTATTTCTCATGTATTTATTGTTATTTTATTACTTCATTCGTCATTTAGCAGTGAACTAAATAATAAATGTTTTTAATTTTCAGAATTTGTCTACTATCATTAAGAATTTTTTATACTCAGCAGGGGGGGTCTTAGTTTTTGTGACGAAATATTACTAGGGGAGGTCACAAAAAGTGTGACACAGCGTGACAATGGGGGGGGGAGGGGGTCAAAAAAAGCTGATTTCAGTGTGACGTATTTTATGAACGGCCCCTTATTAAAAAAAGTTTGAAATTTTCAAATTAAAGACGTGTAGACAGGACAACGTCTGTCGGTTCCGCTAGTATCATTTCTAATAAAAAATAGGGGTTGATTTTATGGGGGTTAAAATTAGGGGCTGTATGTATTTTTTAATACCGTATCATAAATTTTTGAGGAAACCGACATCTCTTAGACCCAAAAAGGCGGCGACGTGTGTCAGGCACTGGAGGCTGATCACCTACTTGCCTATTAGATTTAAAGAATGATGAAACAGATTCAGAAATCTGAGGCCAGGACCTAAAGAGGTTGCGCCGCTGATTTTTTTTTTATTACCACGCGTGTTTATGAGTCCTAAACAGCTCCTTCTAGTTATCGTCATAGTCACCTCATACACCAGCTCGTGGTGGAAATGCGGCACCTCCAGATCCTTCACGCAACGCATGGCTTCAGTCAAGTCAGACGACGTCAGGTACTCTTTCAGGAGAAGTTGGATCTGGCGGATCAGGGATTTAACTGGCCTGGAAATATTTTAATTTATTTATTCACACTTCGTTGCAGAGAAACACAATACATTAAAATTACAAGGGATGCAACGGGCGGCCTTATCGGTAACAAGCGATCTCTTCCAGGCAACCCTAAGATCTTATTTATTTATTAATATAAAAATAAAACAATAAAAATCGTTTTTTTTTTAGATTTGTATATATTTAGATGTGCTGGGGGCAAATGTTTTAACAATAAAATCTTACCTGATGCCACCACCAACGCCCCATATGTTGTCCAGTCGGACTAGTCCATGCTTCATAGACAATAGAGTCTCCGCTCTTTGGATTGTTTGTCTGCAATTTTAAATTTTTAAACATTTTATCGATGTAAAACTTTAGATTTCCTCAAGTGTTGTAAAAATGTATGACATTTTGACATACGAGATTCCACTCTTGACAGTTTGACCATTTTGACATACGAGATTCCACTCTGACAGTTTGACCATTTTGACATACGAGATTCCACTCTGACAGTTTGACCATTTTGACATACGAGATTCCACTCTGACAGTTTGACCATTTTGACATACAAGAGATTACAGATACATGGCAGAAAAATTATTACTAACGTAAAAGCCGCAATGTGTAAAGTATGTGATCACTACGTGTATGTATTTGTTTTGTTTTTATTCACACTGTTTACACACAAATTAAGTGTAGGCCAGCGGTGAATCCCAAAAAAACGAACTGTATTTAAATACTCAATAAATTGTTGTTACTGTCGTGAAATTTCCGTAAAAAAACCCATAAGCGCTTAAAGAAGTTTTACTTCAGAAAATTATTTATTTATTTATCCTTTATTGCCTTATACAAAAACACGCATAACAAAAATAAAAAATAAAAAAAACAGTTACAAAAGATATAAGGCAAAGGGCGGCCTTATCGCTTACAAGCGATTTCTTCCAGGCAACCCTAATGAGAAACAACATTAAAGAAACACCATCAGAGGGTAGAGTACAAAAAAAAAAAACAATTAACAAAAGCAACAAAAAAACTAAAACTTAAAACAAGCGTTACTATAACTAATTGAATATAATAAAACAAAATCAAAGAAAAAATAGCAATAATAATAAATAAAAATAATTATATACAAAAATTTAAAAGCAAATAAAAAGGTTAACCTATAAAAATAAATATATATAAGCAGAACTAGTTTTTAAATACATTTAAAGATTGCACTCGTCTAATATCGATTGGTAGGGAATTCCATAGCAGGACACTCTGCACAGTAAAGGAGGAGTGATAGAATTCAGTTTTATGAGTAGGAGTTTCAAGAATTACCTGGCAGGCGGATTCAACTCCACATTGGACATGGCCTGAACAAATCTAGGCGGTAGACAATCATCAGCGACACACCTGGCGATGAAGTTAGACAAGAGTACTGCTGCATCTGGCGTGTCCAATATGAGATCGGGTAGCTTGTCCAATAATCTTTCAAATGCTGAAAATAATAGAAATGTAAGTGTTTGGCTTCGCCATATCAATTAATCCTGCTCACAGTAATTGTATGAAAAACTTGTTCGTATTAATACAACACAAATACACACATATCAAGAAATCTTCGCAATGCGGAAATGAAAATAGGAAGGAGTAGAAATTGATTTTTAGCACAATTGTTTCTCACTGATTTATCTCCGACGATGTTATTTGTGCTACGTACTACGAAACTACTTAACCGATTAGAATGAAATTTGCACACCTTGTGCAGTTTGGAGTAACTTACCATATAGGATAGCAAGATATATATTTCTACTGTACGTGTGTGTGTTACTGAACTCCTATCAAACGGCTAGACCGATTTGAACGATTTTTATGCATTTGAGTGGAGCCCTGGATTTAGATTCAGAAATCAACCTGGCAGATGGCGCTGCAGTCGGTACTTTTATACTTTGTTTAATATCCTAATCGCTCTCGTCGGTGGGGTCCGCCAGCATATAAATACGTCCATTTTCAACTAACCAACACTGTCAACTATCATTTAGAAACAGCTACTTTGGCCATACAGAAAAGAAGCCAACTCTAATGGTAGGGAAAAATCAGGGGTATCAGACAAAATCAAGAAAGATAAATTATGAATCTCAAAACCCCTCATGCCTTGAGAGAGGAGACAATTACTAATGAAGACTACAAAAGTAAAAAAAATAATGTTTAAAGAACTTCATTTCTTATTCGACTCAGACTAACTGAATACAGTTAGTCCGAGTCGTCTGTTACAAAATTATATTTACAAAATTACAAAATTTTTTATTTACAAAATTCATAAGAATCGGTCGAGCCGTTTCGGAGGAGTATGTGAATGATTGTGACACGAAAATTTTATATAAATAGAAAAGATATCGCTATAAACATATAGTTGGTTTATTTTCAAAATTTCTATGTTAGATTAGTGTTAAATTATATCTCATTAATGCTTTTATTAATTTATTTGATAAAAACTTACCATAACTGATATCTCGAACCGAGAACACTCTCCCATACAAATCCGATATCAGAACGGAAGCCATTTCACAGTGCGAAGGTTTGTGATCCAACGCGATCTCAATTATTGTTTCACATACCTTAAAAAACATTTTTATTTATTTTATTCATATCCTTAATACCTTATAACACGGTACTTTCAAACATTTTTATATTACGCGATTGCAGTCGCGTACGAGTGATCAATATAACGCGGGGATTTCACGTTATATCTATATATTTGTAGTGATTGAATGGACTTGAACTTTTGCGTCTGATGCGCAAACTAGCTGACGTGGTCTCTGGCGGAGTGATCAGCGCTGTGGAACATTCTGCTCCTCAGCATAATGCTAAGCCAGGGACAATTACAGCGCACACGCATTACATACCGAATGGAAAAAGGAAACAAATATATACATATCATTATATACTTTATTTAATTTTTTCTCTTTGATTGATTGATGATTTTGTGTGTTTTTTTTTGTTTGTAATACATGATATGAATGATATGTCTAACATTATTAGACACTTTATGTTAAACTTCCTTTTCAATGGTTAGTTATATTTAGTCTGGAGTAAGGCTATGACGTGTGAAGTGAAAATTCTTTAGGCGCATAAGGGTACGAATGAAACGCAATAATAATATTAGCGTCACGAAGATGTGCAGCGTTTTAGTCGAAGAAATGGAACAGAGCGATTGAAACCAATTGAGAGAGAATGAGAAAGGGAGATCAAGAAAAATACACGCTATTGGTTGATGTAATCGTTTAGTAGTTACATATTAGAACTGCGACTTCTAAACTTAAACAGAACCGATCTCAAAACAATGATAGGGACAATAACGGGCCATTGTCTCCTTAATAAACATCTATTTGTCCTAGGCGCGACAGACAGCCCCATGTGCAGAGGCTGTTTCAGCGCAGAGGAATCAGTCACCCACGTAGTCCTGGATTGCGAGGCTGTGGCTAAACAACGTACGAAAATCCTCGGAACAGTGAGTTCGCTCCGAGAAGCCTGTGAAGTGCCCAGGAGACTTCTGTGCTTCTGGAAGGAGCTGGGCTGGCTTAAGTAGCCAGGGCTTTACGCAAAACGGACCAATTTCGAGTCTAGTTGCGGAAACTGAGCCCACCTACCTTACCTTACATATTAGAACTTTAGATGGCAATTCTGTCGCATAACGTCTCGTGCAGTAAACGCAGATTTTTTATTTATTTATATTATCATACACGTACACAGTGTGATAACACTGTGAATAAAGATATACTAATACATAGTATGATCATATACTGATACATGAACATATAGGCTTTTACCTTAGTAATAATTTACAAAGAAGTTTCACTTCTCACATGTGTACTTTGCACGCACTCTTTTTACCAGAATACATTATAACATGGTACTCACCAAGTGGCTCCGTTTCGCCGTGACATACTCCAAGAAATCTTCAGCCGCTGCGTTGGTATCTCCATGCTCGAAGTACTCCAGTATCACTGGCTCCGATTTACGCTGAAATTAGAACCATCCATAAACTTTTCTTCTAAGACTTTCTGAGGAACTGTTTAGATCAGTGATTCCCAAAGTGGTCTATATCGACCCCTAGGGGTCATCGTCAGCGAAAAAAAAATTGGGTGTCCATGAAATGAAAATGGGGGGTCCATGATAGTGGATCTCAACACATACACTGATAGTACCTATTTACTTACATCATAAAATAAAAAAATAAATCAGTGACGCTACTACCTCTTTAGGTCTTGGCCTCAGATTTCTGAATCTGTTCCATGATCATTTTAAATCTAATAGGCGAGTAGGTGATCAGCCTCCAGTGCCTGACACACGTCGTCGACTTTTTGGGTCTAAGACATGTCGGTTTCCTCACGATGTTTTCCTTCACCGTTCGAGCAAATGTTAAATGCGCACATAGAAAGAAAATCCATTGGTGCACAGCCGGGGATCGAACCTACGACTTCAGGTATGAGAGTCGCACGCTGAAGCCACTAGGCCAACACTGCTCACTTAAATCATACTATCTTATAATAGCTAAACAAATACATTATTTATAAAAGTACTTATGAAGTAAAACAATTATTTTGAGTAGTTTTAAATTAAATTAATTAATGTATAAATTAACATGTGTTTTTACTTTAAGTTTACAACACTGAACTTCACTACAATTAGAAATTTACAGGAATTCAATATCAGGTAAGTAGGGGGTCTACGCATCACGGAAAAACATGGCAAGGAATCTTCGACACAAAAATGTTTGGGGAACTCTGGTTTAGATATTAAAAAATCGATACTAATTATTTAGAATTCAGTTCCAACTTTAAATTCGTTGTTAGAATTAGTTAGTTCTCGTTCATCTGCAATCAGCCATAATCATATATTTTCTGAGGATAATTTGGGTTGGATGCGATTCCATTGAAAGGCACCTATGTGTATACCTATATGTATGTGTTATAGAAACTGGATTTTAGGTTAGTTTCTCTGGTCTATATCCATCTTTTTAGGCGATTTACATCTCCTGAAGTTAATTCTTGGCCAGTTCATTTGTATGTTCGTTTAACCTTTCCCTATCTACTCCTCTTTTTGTGGATTACTTCTTTTAGATTGGCATCTCCAGATAATAGTGTATTTCCATGTAGAAATTAGTGTGCACTTGCATTACATATACAAATAAAATCTTTACCATAATTGTCGTGTATTGTAGAAAAGATAACTCGTAACATATACGCCATGAGACCTATATGTTGTATCCACTGTTTAAATCTAAAACGTCCTTCAAACACTTTCTTTTGTTTGTTTACAGCACATATAATTATGTATGTATGCACTTACATAATTATATGTGCATAACTATATGTATGTATACACATATTATACTGCTCTATATATTTGCTCACGAACATAAAATATTCTCAATCATAAATCTAATAACAACATAGTTTTTTAAAATCATACTTTAGTGTACTGTTTCCATGGTAACCCATCATTTTTTCAACCGCACCATGTGTTGCTTAACTTAACAAATCTATTTTACTTATAAATGTGTCAAGTCGCGTCTATTACTATCGAATCCTCGGCGTTGCGACACCGATTACATCAATCCACGCATTTTGTGGTATATGTGATCGACTGAAAGCGGTTGGCCAAAATAAAAATTAGGTTACACCTTTGTCATCTTTAAAAAAATAGTGCTGTTTCTGTATCAGTCCTGTGACCATTTTTCTAATAGGTGTATATACGGAAGAAATTCCCTTCAATCGCCCAGGCAAACCTGGCTTTAAATTCGCCGATAAGGCAGAGCTGAAGACTTAGAGCGAGGTGAAATCTTAAAAGGCTGGCAACGCATTCGCGAGCCCAGCAAGAAAATTTAGAGTAGGTTAGTTTTATACGTACATGTGTTCAGTAATTATTTGAAGATATGCTATATATAAAATAAAAATATGAGTTTCTATCAATATGTACAATATTATTTACATAAGTGCAGGTAGCTCGCATTGATTTTTTTTTAAAAACCTGTCGATCTTTTTTTTTTTAAAAAAACCTTATTACTGTGTCCCAATCCCTTCTAACATTCTTTTTCATTCTCTTCTCATTTTCCCAGACTTAATAATTGCTTTTTTGAATAAATGGATGTTTCAAACCGCTTCCGCTCATGTCTTGTACACGTGACCGCTATACGGATGTCAACGACCCGGCAAGGCGCGGCTCGTATCTCGGTCGTGCCAAAATGTTTGCGTTTGATAACGCTTTGTATACAAATATCAGCTGGGTTATTCTCTGAATTCTTGCTTTGTGGCGATCTTCAGAGAATATTTAGATAAGAAACAAAAGCTAGGAGTATTCTATTAGGGTTCACTCTCATCTCTGGTCAAAGGTTCGATCCCCAGCTGTGCACCAATCATTTAATGATTCTTTTTTTTTGACGTTTATAAGTGTACATTATGTTACCTATATGAATAAATGATTTTTGAATTGAATTTGAATTGACTGGCCTTTACTATTCAGTTTGGTCGAACGGTGAATGAAAACATCGTGAAGCAACCGGCTTGTTTTAAGACCCAAACAGTCGACGGCGTGTTTCAGGCACAAGTGGCTGATCACCTACTCGCCTATAAGATCATGACACAGCATAAAGAAATCTGAGGATCAGAACTTAAAAAGCCGTAGCGCCATTGATTATTAACAATCTCTGAGATAAATTTAAGGAAATTAATATACTTACCTTTCCCTCGCAATATGTTTATGAAAATATTATGTATGTATACAAAAATAGTGATAAGTATACTAGAATAGAACATACGCACAATGTCAATACTCGGAACAAACGCAGGCTGCAATTTCCCCGTACTAGACTGTCTAAAGTAAGTCATTCTGTTTTGGGAAAAGAGATACTCTTCTCAAATAAAATCCCAGAGGCTCTTTTATCTCTGCCTTTTATTAAATTTAAGAAATGTATTAAAAAAAAGGCTTAGTATAAAGTTAGTGAATATCTAGTTGATAAAAGGGCCTGGGACTAGTGCTGGGCAGGCTACTTCCAATTAATTTGCTATAATTGTTTTAAATATTGTTGAATTGTTTGACGATTTACTTTTTTTTAAAAAGAGTACCGAGAGTTTTTTACGCCGGCTTTTTCTCTCGGCCAACACCCTCTGTCTTCTTTGCCGATGAGTAGGGATGCCAACAGGCTCGATTTTAATGACGTGAAATAAATGATACCATGATTATCTTAAGTTCCAAAATAAACGTATTTTAACCATAATTTCAGGAACCCGCCAAAATGCTTCTCTATACAAGATGGCGTCCCTACACATGACACGATTTTACGAACTATTTCAGATTTATTACATAAATAAATATGTTTGTTATGGAATATTAGATACAAAGTCACTTATGCCATGTCATTAAATTTGAATCGTTAGACATCTTTACTCATCGGCAAGACAGAGTGCAGGCCGAGAGAAGAAGCCGGCGTAAAAACTCTCTCCTCTTCTCTTTTAAAATAGCAAATCATTAAACAACACTTATTCTAAAACAAATATCGTTAATTTTTAAATCAATTTAATATACGACGGTGATAATATTTACTAATAGTTGATAAAAGGGCCTGGGACTAGTGCTGGGCAAGCTACTTCTAATTCATTTGCTATATTTGTTTTAAATATTGTAATTGTTTGATGATTTGCTTTTTTTTTTAAAAGAGTACCGAGAGTTTTTTACGCCGGCTTTCTCTCTCGGCCAACACCTTCTGTCTTCTTTGCCGATGAGGGATGCCAACAGGCCCGAATTTAATGACGTGGAATAAGTGATACTCTTATGATCCTATGTTACAAAATAAACGTATTTTTTTATTTTTTTATTTCAATAAAAACTTTTTGATTAATTTTAATATGTATCATTGAATCACTACTGCATTTTAGTTATTATTTTTCATACGCCAAAGAAGTATAACTTCTAACGCGTATACATAAGTACACACACTTTTTTTTTTTTTGAAATTTTTTAATCGATTACTATGTAATAATGTTGACATATTTCATTTGTTGTTGCAGCATTGTAAATGTACCCTATTTTTAACAAAACATTTCTCTGGAGTTCATAGTCGTCAGCCGTCATGGTGACAATTGACATCATTAAAGATATTGCTACTCACCACGATTTCCTCAGGCTCTGCCTCAACAATCACTTGTTTAAACTCAATGTCACCATTGGCTATAGCTTCAGAGTCGTAGTTTGGATCGTTCTCGTCTTCCGCGTACTCTTCAAGCATTTCGGAGCCTGGCAGACCCCAGACACCCTTCCCACCAGCACCACCTACGTATGACTTACATGTTATTCACATTCATAAGAAAGTAATGTTTCATGGTAGTCAAAGTTCAAAGGAGGTCGCAGTCTGTTGAAAAATGTTATTCAAACTACAGTTCCAACAAATTTATGTACATAACATGTCGCAGTAAAGTTTAATCAGAGTTTAGTTCATTCACTTGTCTAACAGAACTTTAGCGACTTGATTGAATATCGATCTTCTCATTAACTGCCTAGAGATTCAACTAACTCTCTGATTTAACTACTTTACTGCGACTACATACAAAAATTAACTTTTATAATTTGTAAGTGTTGGCTGTTATACTTAACTTACTGACTTTATCGGAACCTTTTACCCGTAACTTTCAAAATTCCGGAGAAAAAATTACGACCTGGCAGAGCGTCTTTTCACACCCTACATAGAAAATTCAGAGTACCAATTCTAAAAAGGCCGGCAACGCACTCGTCAGCCCTGACATTAAGAGTGTCCATGGACGGTATCACTTAACACCAGGTGACCCTCTCTGACATTTGTCATCGCTTTGATCCTAACTATATTTCCCTTCGTATTAAAAGCTAAAGTCAACACAGCCGGGGTTCAAAATCAAATTTAAAATATCTTTAATTGTAAATTTACTATCAGTTCGCAAGGCAATGGCGTAGAGCGGACAAGAACTGGCAATCAACTTTCAGCCACTCTTTTTAATCACTAAGTTTGCAGTCGTACTAATTGTTTAACCTGGAGCAAATCACTCCCAAGGATTAGGATCAATTAAGTATTCGTCATTATCATCATTTATATAAGGCTTTATTATTTAATTTACTTTTAACGAGGGCTTTGAATTTATTTAGTGATAATCCGCTAATGTCGAACCTATGACCACAATGATTCGCACGCCGAAGCCACGAGTCCAACACCAAAAAAAATCCCGATAATACAAAAGAATTCTTAACAAAAAGATTTTTATTGAAAAAACAATAATTTTCTAAAAATAATTCCCAACTTTGTAACCCCTTGGCAACGCCCTGGTTGCCGCCTGACTCCGTGGACAAATAACTGTCTGCAAACTGTATTAAAACAATTCAAATTTAATACATTTAAATTTCTTTGTATTCAATTCTGCGTGCGTGTTTACTGTTTGAATATATCTCGCATGGTAACACAAAGGTTGCATTGTAATAATAACAACAGATAAAGACTCGAGTGATAACGCACATGTATAACATAATAGGCGAATCGATTAACACGATTAAAACTCTTATATACATATATATATATGTATATAGTAAACACACACACCACAGGAGACCGAAGAGCTGGCAGCTGCCTCGGACAAAGAATTAGTCTACCCATTAAAAGGGGGAAACGCTGCCAGTATCTTCGGAACCTTACCTAATGGGACTTCTTTGAATAATATATTTTAATTATTACATTTTAAGGTTTAGGTATATTAGAATTAACGACAATTATATTTTTTATTGGTTTAATGAAATGTCAAGAATGTACTCATTTAAATAAAAAATGAACGGAAAACTGTGTTTTTCACTTATTAAATATGTGTTGTTTACGGTTGTGTTGCCAAAATAACACACATTGTAATAATTTGAGACGCGTTGTCGCTACTGCGCAGTTGTATTAGTCACGAAAACAAATCGATGACCACGTGATTGTAAATTTTTGTATTCTTTCGATTTTTTTCAATTGATTTCGACACATAATTGTGTAATCTTGTAATGTCTTTCAACCTTGGCAAAAAACGCACAGAGAACTTTATTTAATAATAATAGGAAAGTATATCTCTAAAGAAGTTCTCCGGCCACGTCTGTATGCACGCTAAATCAAAAAAGATTTTCGTTCGCTTTTCAGCTTAGTGTAACTACCGAAGTTAATTATTTATGTGTGTGACTGAAATATTAATATTTTTGCAACAAAATCTTGACCCACACACGCGGAAAGTCTCGTCTGCGCACGTGCTTTATCAGCCTATAATAATTAATAAACGCCACTTGTGTATATAGAAGTAAAAAGTTTACAACAAAAAGCTTTTTAATTAAAAATAGACTATAATAAAATTTGGTTACCCTACGGATTACTTCAAATTCAAAATCTATGAAATTTCACCTTGGAAATAGTATTACATCACCAATGTTCATATCTGGTTATTTTGTAATGATATATATCTTTTTCAATGAGCAGTGTTGGCCTAGTGGCTTCAGCGTGCGACTCTTATACCTGAGGTCGTAGGTTCGATCCCGGGCTGTGCACCAATGGAGCTTCTTTCTATGTGCGCATTTGACATTTGCTCGAACGGTGAAGGAAAACATCGTGAGGAAACCGACATGTCTTAGACCCAAAAAGTCGACGATATGTGTCAGGCCTCAGCCTACTTGCCTATTAGATTTAAAACATGACCATGAAACAGATTCAGAAATATGAGTCCAGGACCTAAAGATGTTGTAGCGCCACTGATTTATTTATTTATATGTCGCTTTCAATTTCTGAGGCTCAGTGGTAAAGGTGACTTTATTCGGAGTGTTGTTAAATAATAAACTGTTCAGTTAGAAGCTGCATACCATTCGTTATATATAAATCTAAGATCTCTGCATTGGGCATTTAATAGTTATTAAGTAAAAGTATCAAGCATCTGTGCCCAACATGTGATTTAGTTTTGTAATTTATTGGGTCTATACAGAAGGCACACATGGTGAAGAATACTTATGTACTACCAGAGTAGAAATACTACATCTTAGCATTCCCCACTTTACATTCTGTAAAAAAACTTGGCAATTAAAAAGAGTGGCGGAGAGTTTATTGCCAGTTCTTCTCTTCCGTTCTACGCCCTTGATTTGAGAACTGGCAGTAAATGTAAAATTAGATTCATTTAATATTTCTTTTTTTTGACGTTCATAAGTGTACATTATGTTACCTATATGAATAAATAAATTTTGACTTTGACTTTGAATCCCAGCCCCAAGGTTGCATTGGATCCCACCAATACATTATTTCATGTTCCTGTGTATGCGTTCAATATATGACGAAGAAGAAATTCAGACAAAAGTCATAAATTGTAAAATAAAGGTTATTATTAAAGCAGACATTCCCAGTCCCAAGGTTGCATTTAAATCCTGACAATACATTATTTAATGTTCCTGCGTATGCTTTCTATATATGACGAAGAAGACATTCAGACAAAACAAGTAATAAATTGTAAATTAACGGTTATTATTAAAGCAGACATTCCCAGCCCCAAGGTTGCATTTGAATCCCGACAATACATAATTTAATGTTTCTTTGTATGTGTTCAATATATGCTGAAAAACAAATTCAGACAAAATAAGTACTAAATTGACTTAAAAATTAACAGAAGCCTGCAAACCTACTTGAATATATTGAAATATTATCAAAATGCAGAAACATGATGCCAAGCCAACATTTGAGAAGTATGTTTTTTCTAAAATGCTTACCGAAAATATTTGACTGACCTTCAGACTAGAATTGAGTTTGACATATCAAGTTACATTTTATTTTATAACATGAGTGTCAGATCGTCATAAGGCTAGTGTAAGAGTATTTAAAGTTATAAAGGGAAAAACATTGACTTTAAATTATACTATTTGATTGGATTTTTATCACTGATAGCTTTGATTAGTAATGATTGATAGTTGACAATAAATGCAACATTTTTGCATTGGCTGATACATATAATACTCTCAACATTGTATAAATCCTAACATTCATGGTAAATAAAATATTATAATTTATTATTGTATTAGAACCATTATTTAATCTGTATTCCTTAATATTTGTAAACCTCAGTACTTATACATCTGTGTACTTAGAAGAATCACAAAAAAAATATGACCAAAAAAGTTCTAACTAAAAATTGTTATTTAGTTATTATTGTTATTGAAGTTATCAAAAAAGGTAACTATTTAAATATAATTACTAATTAAATTTATTACAAAGTAAAAACCTACATTTACACTAACAAGTTATGTTTTCTGACACTAGTTACAAGGGCATTGATAGTTTAGAAGTCATTAGACTTGGCTGTAATTTTAATCATGACAAATACCAGGGGGATGCTATGATAACATATGTTTATCTCTATGTTAACCTAATGTAGTTAAAGTTCCAATTGATAAAATGTAACATTTCACTTCAAATTTAATAATTTGTAAAAATTACATACTTATACATTTCAAAAAAATAATAATAATAATATTCCTACTAAAAATTGCTAAAATAGAAATAAAGCAAAGCTTAAGTACTAATAGGAATAAACAGTCCTTCAATGTTGAAAGTTGTTTAGTATTGTGTAATAAGTCATTCAACGTACGTGACCTACACCAATGCATTTAAAAAGGGCGAGTCTATAAATATATCCATACAGACATAGTGCATCTAACTGCGCAGAAATGTTTGACCTTGAAATTGCCGCAAACCTATTTCGACCACCGGTCTATAGTAAACACCACCCTCCTGCATCTGAATTCAGACTGTATACGCTCTCGAAAGTTCTTTTTCGCATTATTTTAATTAAACGATGATTGAGTTATGAACAATTTAAATTACCTTTTTTAGGCAGGCCCCTGCCATGCCCGTTCCTTGGTCGACGACTATTCTTCCAGCTGCGATATTTAGGAAGCGGCGCGGATACGTTGTTTCCTTCCTTGCTGTTAGTACGGGCCAATTTCTTGTGCCTACGACGCACACGGCCTGAAATGGAGGCAGCGGCGTCACCAGCGCCTTGCTCTACCACCGGCTTCTCGTTTTCTTCCATAACCACGTTTTCAGTGTCGGACACAATGCTTTCAACTTCCATTGTGGCGACGACGCCAACCGGCTTCGGTTGAGAAAACGGAGAAAGCTTACTCAGGTTTTATGAATCTACTCAGATTCTATTAGGACTTAGAATTGGGATAAAATATATACCACAATCGGTACAATTACTAAGGAATAAAGAAATTTCAGTGAAAACGGAACACGCGTTACCGAGACCGACACAGTACTTCTATAATATTAAGCTTATTTGTTTTGAGAACCCACCGATGTGAAGTTAGCAAAATAACAGAACCTAGGAAATTGTACACAGAACAGATGGGAAATGTTGTGACAGTCCTGCCAACATTAGGTAAATGTTGATCCAATCATAATACGGTTGAAGATTATATAAAACCTCTGCGTCGGTAAGCTGTATGTTAATTCGACTTAGGGTTTGAAAAACTAGGTCCGTATCATCAATCAATTTAAAAATAAAATTTATTTTTGAAGTGAAACTTCTTTAAGCGCTTGAGGATTAAATTTTTACGGATGAATGTCATAATAACAATATTAGCGTAACGAAGATGTGCAACCTTTTTGTCGAAGAAAAGAGAGAGAGGGATTGAGAACGATTGAGAGAGGGTGAGAAATGGGGAACGTAGCATGAAGCAAATAGCCATGCAGCGAGTGTAGGGAGCAAGCAAGTAAGGAAGATCGTCAGAGATTGAGATAAATCGAACGTCATTACGCACAGTGCCATGGAGCGAGAGGTGGGAGAGAGCTATAGTGGGAAAGATTGAGAGAGAGAGAGAGAGGAAGGGAGATTGAGATAAAATACAGACTATTGCTTGCTCCTTAGTAATCTGTAGTATGTAGTATGTACCCTGCGTTCATTTGTATTTTGTATTGTTATTGACATCCCTGAGTGTGGATTCGGGAATTATTGGAGTTAGGCGATTTGGCTCTATAATGAGTTAGTGACGATTCTGCGCTAAATAATAAATATGAATAAGTTAAAACTTGACGTAATATGACTTGTACAATATTTACTATATTAGTACTGTATTTGTAGATTATTACTATATTTTAAACCTGCCTTGATATTGAATTGATCAGTTATTACTATTAACTTGGAACTTATATAACAATTAACTAAAACATAATATTGGGGTCAACGGTGTTACTTTGTTTTTATCATTGGTTGAAATTTAAATCGTAAATTGTTTTATTACTTTAATTGTTAAATTCAAAAATAAAGAAATTGTTTATACCACAAAATGAATCATCGTAAAACAGATTTTGTCACAAGATTTCGTTTATTAAATTCTCAAGATAATACTGAAGAAATTGTGTGGTCATGCAGCAGTTCCAGTGATAATGAGAATGATGGTGGTAAAATGAATAGTATCCAAGACCTAAAACATTCCAAGACAAGGAAAAGGAAAGCAAGCAAAATGATGTTTACCAATGACATTTGTAATTTACATTTAACAATATCAGATACCTCCCAAGAAAGTCAGGGAAATTATAACACCTCACCCATTCTTAAACCAAGACAATCAAAATCAATATCAAACCGTAAGAGGAACCACTCGCCACCCTTATACTCTAAAATAAAGGAATCTACATCACCAATTTTACTACCAATAACTGATAAACGAAGATCTATAAGTCCTGTGTTAGTCTCAAAATTAAATGAAAACACTTCAGAAGTATGTAAAAAGTTATTTAATTCAAATGTTACCAATCAGTGTAGCATTAAGAAAAGATGCATTTCACCCATAGTATGTAAAAGAAGCACTGAAGGCCCTATTGGCTCCACCTTGATTTCAACTAAGTTTGTTTATAAATCTGACAACAATCAAAATAAAACAGCATTAGTAGAAAAAATTAAATCATATTTTCAGAGGAGTTTAAGTACAGAATCTCTGTCACAAAATTCAATCAGTGAATGTTCTACACCTAAAAATAGTTCAAAAACCAGTGATGAGGTAGAAATAATAGATTTTACACAAGGCTTGCCCATGCCAGTAAAACATGAAGGTTTCTCAGTTACTACACACTCGGCAGAGAAAAATAAAAAGGTCAAATACAAAAAGGATGGTTTAGCATATCGCTTAGAAAATTTATTAAAAAAACAAAATGCCAATTTTTCTTTGTGGCAGCATGAACAATATCTTGCTAATAATTCAAACTTTATCATGCCAAAGGGAGTATGTGCAGTTTTCCGAATTAAAAAAGTTAATTTCAAATTTGGATGTTTTTTACTACTAGCAATAAATGACAAGGACGAAGTCTTCATTATTTTAATTAATAAATTATATGTGAAAGAAAAAATTGATAGTGATGTAATTTTAAAAATATATGAGCCTTACAAAGTGTTAGATTTTAATGACAAATGTAAATTAATTGTTAATGTATGTAAATATGTTTGTGAATCATTTATCTTGTGAATTCATTCTAAAATAAAATTTAAAATAAATCTTAGTTGTGTAAATATGATTTAATTTTAATTCAAACAATTATACAAATCAATTTGAAACAAACTGGCAAAATCAACTTCAATTATGACTGATTTCTGTCTGAATTTATATTATTTATAAACTAAGAAAATAGGCTTTGACATTGGCAGATACAGGTCGTTCAATACAGATAGATTCATTCAGATACAGGCCCCCCTATTCTTGTCAAGTAAGATAAGCTCTCAAAAATAGTACATAAACATATTATTTTTTCTTTTTGTAGAAATCCTCGATAGTGCATAGACAATATGTGGCTAATATGTGAAAAAAAGTAAATTATTACTGTTGACGTAATCAGTAACAAAATCAAAGTCAAAGGCTCCTTCACCCTTATGGTGCTAACGTAATACTTAACAGTTCTCCTTTTTAACAGTTCCTCTTTTTAGGCTAGTCGTACAAACGATACGCAACATCTGATAGTTATTTGTTTTTGGCAGTACTTCTATAGAGAGCTCCATTCATAAATAGTTCAATGGGTGACCGTAATTTTTATATTATACTATACTTAAAATATGTTTTTTAGGAGTTTTACTGCTTTTGTGATTAATAGTTAATGCCTACACTGTACAATCCGGAGTTTATAGATGCTCACGACACCATATTAATAATTCAGGGTTTAAAATTTTATGTAGTCCTAAATATTAGACATTAATAAGTACAATTTTACTACTAAAAAGTCTATAGTCCCAAATATTTCTACCATATTGTAGAGGAGCGTCAAAAGCAAAAGCATCTGGCAACATTGCTTCAGTTTTCTGAATCCGACTTCCGCAGTCGATATTCTTTACAATTTCCCAAGCTTTTAAATTTATTTTTGGACTGTGTGTAATGGTTACGGTGATAAATACTAACGTGTGATTACATAGTGTTTATAAGAGATAATATATGTGTCCTTTATATGATTGTTTAGTGTATTGATTGGCGCTTCAAAAACATACCTGCGTGATTTTACAGGTGAGATTAACCCTGAACTATTGAAAACCATTAAATTATGGACGAATTAAACATAACATAGATTAAAAGTAGTCCTAATATTTAAATAATCAGATTTAATATTTCTTTATATTTATCTATGGTTGCGAATTAAGATTTTTTAATTATTAAAAAAAATATTCACGGATGGAAAATCTAAAATAGTTGTCTATTATAGAAAGATGTCTGAATTAGAAGTGTATAAGAATTGAATTTAGGATTAATTTAATTTTTAGATGGACTTGACTTGTTTTGCGCCAAAGAATTTGTATTACTATAAATAGGTGCTTTATTTTTATTATAAGGATAAGTGTGTGTGTATGTTTTTGTTTTCTAGCTAAAAAGCCAGTACGGCCTCAGTGCAGGCGGAAAATATAAACCGCTTAAATATAAGATTCTTTCCTCCAACTTCGATTTTGTTCCGTTTGGTAGTGATTCTTGAGCCGTGGGGTTCATAGGCGCTAATTGAAGATTTAAGTTGGCGTCTAGTAGATAGTGCCGGTGACCACAGAGGTGGTGAATAAGTATTGCAATACAGAGAGGAAATGTTGCCATCGTTAAAGTGATACTGCAACAGTGCCAAACTTTTTAATTTTGTTTTAATTATCTTTTTATTACAAAACAAACAAATAAAAAAAAATATCTTTATTCATATAGGTAAACAAGTACACTTATGAACGTCAAAAATTTAATTAATTGTAAATTTACATTTACTGCCAGTTCTCAAATCAAGGGCGTAGAACGGAAAAGAAGAACTGGCAATAACCTCTCCGCCACTCTTTTTAATTGCCAAGTTTTTTACACAACGTTTGTAAGGAGCTGCAACCATTACACCATGTTCCATATGACATCTTGGGTAATCAAGAATCACTACATAGTATAAACAACAAACAAACAAAGTCGCTTTCTCTGTCCCTATGTCCCTTTGTATGCTTAAATCTTTGTAACTACGCAACGGATTTTGATGCGGTTTAATAGATATAGCAATTCAAGAGAAAGGTTTATATGTATAATAACATCCATTAAATAGTGGAGAAGTACTGTTATTTTTGAGGTTTCTAATGTGATGTCGTAAATACTTACATTTTTTCCGCTTACATTGCAAACGCAGACTGAACCCAACGAGTTTTATCAAAATAATGTAGTATTGTACGCATTGAAAAGGTCAACAGAAAAGTCCGTGATGGTATATCTCTTATGGATAACCCACAATCACTTTTTTTTGTCATTTACTTTTTACGACAAATAATGGCTAATTTTCGAAGCGATTTTAACCAATACAGCATTAATCCTTAACCAATTAAATACCTTGAATACATTGTTCATTTAATATAGATCTATATAGCCCATTACAGCTTATTTAGCAGCAATCGAACGCGTGTATTATCGGAGCTTTCCAGCGACGGATATAACAATACATAATAAAAACCTGCTTTTCATCAGCATTTGCACCCGTGCGAAGCTGGGGCCAGTAGTAATAAAATAAATTAAAAACCAAGATTTGTCCTCTATCAGGAGGAGGCATTCAAGTACGGCCAGTTACCACAAGTAGCACCCGTTCACGAGTATGACGCATGGCCAGCCATCGGCATTATTATTTTGGTTAAGAAAATTATAAATACTATATATGTGATCGTTATTAGAAGGATTGATGAACAATACAAACATACTCATTCACCATATATTTTGAAGCTCGTAAGTGCTGGAATACTAGAAAACCTATTTTTGCCTATTATTTATTGACTATTTAAGTTGTAAGATTTTAATAAACAGGACAGTTTATTAAAAATCCTCATGAAATCCTCCGTTATTAAATCTCATTTGGCGCCTCTACGCCTCTCCTCGCGTCATTATTAGGTATTAATGTGCCGAGAGGCTGTATTACTTTAATAAACAGTATAATTATAAAATTGTAATTTAATATTTCAAATGAGAAACACTAGCCGACACAAGGATTCCCAATGTGGGCTGATGCATTTTCTTTATTATGTATATAGTGTTTTCTTTATATTTTCATTCCTTTTTATTTATACAAGCCTTTTCCCCGGGGTGTACAACGTTCACGGATATCCACTTGCTACGGTCCTGATTTACCTCTCCATTCATGACTGCCTGCACCTAATAATGTTACCGTAAGAACTGTGAAAAATGATGTAAATTTTTCGATGCGCGCGCACACCTTCACAAAATACCGACACAATGAAGTTAACATTTTAGTTTTTTCTATTGTTAGTGTCCTTTTTTCTAACGTAGGTAAAATTTTTCAAAATATTTTTATTTTGTTACGCCTTAGAAGTATAATTTTCTAACGCGTGTACATAATTACACAAACGTTTTTATTATATATATATAACAAATAAATAATTGTACATTGCCTAGGGTTGCCTGGAAAAATCGCTTGTTAGCGATAAGGCCGCTCGTTGCCTAATAACTTATGTAACCTGTTAATTTTTTGTTTTTTTTTTTAATGTGTAATTATATTTATTATACTAATGAAGTGTAAATAAATAAATGGTATTTACGGTTAATGATGTCACCGTAAAAAACATTGTTCATTTTTTTATAGTTTATTATTTCTTTCTTTACATTAAATAAAATTAATTAATTCTTTAAAGGCCGGCAACGCACTCACGAGCCGTCTGGCATTGAGAGTGTCCATGGGCGGCGGTATCACTTAACATCAAGTGAGCCTCCTGCCCGTTTGCCCTCTGTTCTTTAAAAAAGAAATGAGTTAAATTGCTTGAATAGCAAACTGTTGTAAATAAATCTAAATAACTCTGATTCAAATTTCATTACTTCATTGAAACCAGCGTCTAAATATACTATAAATTTCATTGCTGAAGAACTATTTCTGTGCTAAAATTCCACGATCGTTCAGTCATGAAGACGTAAACACATCTCAGTGTATATTAGATAATAAACATTGTGGTATGAATAATTTCTTCTTGTTTATGTTATTACTTGATAATAAACTTTGGCGTTTATAATGGGTCACGTCCGGCCGCAGGGTTGCTACTTTTCAATTTTTATAATCGTTATGTTTTAGTTAATTGTAATAAAATCACAAATATTTATTGTTAGCAAAGTTTAATTGAATAATAATTTACGATAACCGAGAATAAAACAGAGATTACGATAGGAACTATCAGTTTTAACAAAGTCATCAAAAGGAAGGAACTATAGAGTATAAACAAACATATAGTCTATCCTACAGAAAAACGATCGACGTGACAGTCGATCGATCTCCTATCTGAATCCCTATAACCAAACCCTACGAAGACAATCCATTTTTGGTGACGGATAGAATGCAATCACTTCGCTCTTTACACTCATTTTTGATAATCAATATAACCCAAATAAAGTAAATAAAACCGTACAAATAATATTGAAATATATATGTCTATGTTTAAAATAAAAAATATGTGTGTGTACCAGAGTACACAGGTAAGAAGTGAAACTTCTTTACGACATATCATTTTTCTACTATTTGCAACTTCACGAAAATGAGGTAAATAAGGCTTAAGCCTTAAGAAAAACAATTTTTTCAGTCATATTTATTAATACTTCCTAATTTTAACAGATTTATATACATTCACTGATACTTACCATCAAAAAGTGAGATTTACCTCAAATAAATATTAAAATCATGCTCATACGTGTTGAAATTATAAAACGAAATGTATAATCACTCTCACTTTTCTTGTAAATTCACTTAAATTTGAACAAGTCTTTATTTTATAACTTTCAATTTAACATATTGTTATTCTTATTTCAAACCAAACTTCAAAACTAATATATTGTTGTTATTATTATCATATATTACATTATATTCTTTACGTCACTATACTAAACTTCGATAAAAAAGCAACATGGCGCGTAACCGAAAAACGTGACGTTTTCTTACAAAATCTCTCCCATACGTCGATAAAGAAGTTTCACTTCAACATATCAAATAGCTTTTTATTTATTTTAAAAATTTGTGTAAGTTAAAATCTTACGATATTGGCATAGTTGAAGTTTGATTTTCATACAAAGGTCTATCCACATACACCGATCCGACCGACCATGGATAGCTTGATGGCTATTGCAATCCTCGATTGGTTATTGGCACACTTCAACATTTGGATTAAGATTTCTATCTCAGAAGGTCAAAAATGGATTGAAATAGGTTATTGGGCTTGGGCGATAAAGGAGAGAGGCCTCGGTGAAGGTTTGAACAAATGTTTTATAAGCCTTTTCCGAAACTATTTTGCTACAGATTATAACATATTTGGACTTTAATATATTTTCACTCCAATATATCTCGGAGGCCTCCTCAAACCTTTTCCTGTTTATGGAGTTTTCGCTCGGTTATTAAATTTTGTGTAATGTAAACAATATACTTCGTATTTCAGTTACCATAAGCCATTAATAACACAAATATATAATAACGACATCAATGATAGTAATAATTCAATTACAATTAATGAAATTCAATAATAATCTTTGTAGTAATAAGCTAAAATGAAATAATTGTTTAATTTGTATTGTCTATGATAATAAAAGCCTTTTATTAAACTTTATCTAATTTAACTTTATTTAAACAATTTCAGTAAAGTTGCATATAGTAAATTATTTTTTGAAAAATAACATCATAAAGAAGTTTCACTTCTTACGAGTGTACGCAAGTACACACACACTTTTTTTGTAGCTCCTGCTGTTAGTTTCACTTCTTCCTCCCATCTCTTGCGTTATCGGCTTCTTCTTCGTCTCTAAGGTACCAATTTATTGCTCCATTTTTCATGGGAGCTACGTAGCATATTACCATCTCCATTTCATTTGGTCTTAGTTCTAGCTCTTACGTCTGTGTTTCTTTGTTTGTCTAATTTTCTTATGCTCAGAATGGTTCTGTCCATGGATCCCATGTGCTGGTTTGAGAGTGCCCAAGTTTCGCAGCTGAAAGCTAGGAATACTTGTGTAAAGTCTCTTCATTTTTTTGCTGAAATATTTGTTTTCATGGATTGACCAATATTTTCCATCCATTTGCAATTCTTCTATGTAAAAAATGGATTACTTAGGACATAAACTAACAAAAATACATACACTTTTACAATACTAAGCCAAAACTACTAAGCTAACTAAGAAGAACTACGCGCGTGACCTCTAGCATCGAGAGTTTCCATGGGCGGTGGTATCACTTAACATCAGGTGAGCCTCCTGCCCGTTTGCCCCCTGTTCTATAAAAAAATAATAATGTCGTTACATATAATATATACAACGACAGGTAGTATAGAGCTGTGTTGGTCTAGTGGCTTGAGTGTGCGACTCTCATCTCTGAGGTCGCAGGTTCGATCCCCGGGTGTGCACCAATGGACTTGCATTTAACATTCGCTCGAACGCTGGTAAACATCGTGAGGGAACCAGCTTGATGATTACTATGTAAGTTAATAATATTGTAAATACTGTATTAAATACATAATATCTCTATTGTGAACTCACTCTCATATAAATATGTCGATAGTCGGAGTATTCAGTAGACGTTAGAATCTGGCCCATCTTTGCAATGCTCTTCACACATATCCCTTACATACCAAAACCCGAGTTGGAGACCACTTTGGAAGACTTGGCAAGATTTTAAGTAGATAGTTGGCCAACCGTACTGTAATAATTATTCTTTGATTATTTTGTAGCATAGGGCAAAATGATTTAGCAGAGAATTTTACAATAAAGTTAAGGTGAATGACCCCAAGTTTGTTTCTATGAACTTTGTACCTTTAAAACATTTTTAAATGTAGATATTATCGTTTGTTTACAGAAAATGGATAAAATCTATCAACACTGGAGAGGATTTGTGACTCTTTTGCTGTTTTCCCTTTTATCAGTAGGTATGTAAACGGAATATTTTTGGAATTTTTTTAATGTAAACAAAGTCTTTTATATGTATCACAGCTGTTGTCATCTATAATCGTGAGAAATGTTAGGTCCAAAAAAATTAAAGGGACGGATTTATCACCTATTTGTCTATTAGAAAACAAACATACAGAAATGTGAAGCCTTTTTCGAAGTTTTTCGTATTTATTTAGTGAAATATATGTCGCAGCCAATATACTTAATTAGCCGTTCAATCAAAAGCCTAGCCTCTTCAGTACATAGCGCCGTTTAACTAGCGGCCTGTAAGATATTCAGCCAGTTAATCAAACAGCTAGGCAAATGATGTTCAATACCGTTTCATTACTTGCATAGCATTAGTTGACTCAAAGTTAATTTTAGTTCCACTTTGAAACTCTTCAAACTATGGCATCGGAAAACCACAACTTTGGTAGTGACTTCCAAGACTTCATTAACCACAAGTACAATGGATGAGTGTAGTGACAATTTTCATGTGAATGTAGTTGCGACCGACACAATAAATTTAATTTTTAGAGAAATATTTTTCAAATCACATGATTCATCTCTTTTATTTCTGCCACCTGGTCACTCTATCGTACGGCCTAAGCCAGCCTGTTTATTGAAGTTTAAAACCCGAGTTACATAGACTCCCGGGTCCCTCTCACATTCAACCGGGGCACACAGGAATATCCTAGCTGACCAGAATCACCAGTTTTAATTATGTTTCAGCACACGCAATAGACTGTTTCAAATGCGTATCAATGAATGGCAAGTTTCCAGCATGTGATGACCCCTTTCACAACAACCATTCCCTACAAATGCTGGAGTCGCCATGTATGGGGGGAAGGAAAGGGAGGGATGGACTATTCCCAGCCACTTCTTGCATTAAAATTGCTGGTGTTTTTGGTAAGATAATTAAATCGAAGTAATGAATTAAATCTATCAAATGTTTCTCGTTGGTTATGTCAGATTTCAGTTGTGTAAATACATACATATACAAGGTGTCCCAAAAGTCGACGTCAAGTCGAAATTTTCTCATAGGTAATGCCACACCAGTTATCAGAAAAATTAAAAAAAAAATTAAGTCATGTATTTTTGAACAAAATTTCTTTTTATGGCCGATCTAAGAAATAATGAAGTAAGTGTTATACCACGTTAGAATCCTTATTAAATGCGCGAACTTTTAAAACTGCTTGCCAAACTGGAGTAGAACTTGGTACGGTATAAAATGACATTTTCCTACAAGTTGGAGTGATCGGCACAGGGTTTAGGATCATAAGTTACATAAAGCACTATTCGGGATGACGTAAGAGAAAAAAAATGGGCAAAAAGTAAATATTTGTAACAACAGGAATGAAAAAACTATCACATGGTGTACATTTTCTGGAATAAAAGGAATATTTCCATAACTTCAAAAATACATGACTTAATTTTTTTTTTAATTTTTCTGATATCTGGTGTGGCATTAAGTATGAGAAAATTTCGACTGACTTTCATATGTACAAATACACGTTAAGAACCTGCCTAAAGCTACCAAATTTCTTTTTTCCACCTGCTTTAGTGAGAGTCGCATCTTAAAGAAAAAAATATTGTTTTATACTTTTTTTTTTAACAAACGGGCTGGAGGCTCACCTAATGTTAAGTGATACCGCCGCCCATGGACACTCTCAATACCAGAGGGCTCGCGAGTGCGTTGCCGGTTTTTAAGAGTTGATATGCTCTTTTCTTGAAGGACATTAGGTCGAAATGGTTCAGAAATACTTCAGTGGGCAGCAGGTTCCACAAAGTGGTGGTGCGCGGCAAATCTGCCTAGAAAAACGCTCAGTTGTGGAACTTAATTGAGATAAACATTTCATCTATATTACGATATTTATGTTTTGTGTTTTTTCCTAACTAGGCTTGCCTGGAAGAGATCGTTTGTTAGCGAAAAGCCCACCCGTTAAATCCCTTACATTTTTATGTATGTTATTTGTTTTCCTGTAAATGTAACGCAGTGTAAATAAATAAATTAGATTAAAAAAATAGTGTCCTCTCTTAATAATACAACATTTTTTAAAGCTGTGTTACTTTTTTTTTTGACATTCAACACCTTTTGTCTTCAGTCACATGACCACGCTGTAAAGCACGCGAAACGTCGGATAAATTTAAAATTATGTTAAATAATTTTAAGTTTACAATAATACATAGCTTCCGGTAAAAAAGTGTTTTCTTTAAATGTGTAAAAGCTATGTTAATAAAAGACAATACCTAAATTAACAATTTAGTTTCTATAAAGTTGAAATATATATTTTCAGATGACACAGGTGAATCAATAACGGTGCGAGGCTGTGGTTTGGATTCCGGTACAGCAACGACTGATACGGAAATCATCAGAATGTCGCATTGTGGTCGCTTTTATTACAATGACAGGTATTACTAAAAACCTTTCTATATTTATGACAGGTTCTTTGTCAATCGTAAGAAAACTGTTAATATAAATACATACATTACATAATGTTTTTAGAAATTTTCCAAGGTGCATTATGTTTTCAGGCAAAGACAATTTGAAATATATGTGTAATAAACGGAACTGTTATAACACAATCAAAGACAAGACTCCCCCTCTCCTACTCCCCTATAATAATAATAATAAACCTTTTTATTTCCTGTTTTACAATAGTTGGTAGCAACTTTGTTTGTTTGTTGGCAGTAACTTAAAAAAAAATGTAAGTATGTTAGCTTAGATTTTATTTATTAACACTTCGTCGCATTACATAAAAGGAAAAAAAAATATAAAACATAATTTAATGAAAAGCAACTGGCGGCCTTATCGCTTTCGAGCGATTTCTTCCAGGCAACCACCGTGAGTAATGGAAAAAAAACATGGATTAAATTACATTAGGTAGGCAAGAAGTGCAAACATACATATTACAAAGATGCCCATTTTTGTCGATTCTGTACTATGGAGTGCCAAATTTGCCAGCTGATGTTTTCAGATCATCTTCCCAGCGGTCTAAGGGTCTCCCCTTCCGCCTCTTGCTTGGTGGTCCTTTCCATCGAATAACTCGTTTGATCCACTTTCTGGTAGACATTCTTGCTACATGGCCAGCCCAATGCAATTTCATCTTCTCCCGGGTCACGTAACGAGGGGGCGGATACGGAAAAACATTACGGCGCGTTACATGAGGGCGGGACTAAAAATTTTTTAATCCTTGGTTAGAGTTACTAATGGTCAAATATCAAACCACTAGTCAAAAAGTTAACTACTCAGTATAGGAGGGTTAAACAAGATGGCCGCTGGTTATTTATATAACAGCTGTTTATCACAGAAATAAAAGAAAAAGCAAAAAAATATATATGAAATATGGTGGAAAGCGTTTGGATTGTGGAAAAGAAGGTTTCCCTGCATAGGCTCACAATTAAGGGGATTTAAAAATGTCCAGCTTATAATAATAAGCTGGACATTTTTAATAAGCAATAGCTAGCACTGCAATATTGCATACTATATGCATAGAACAGGGGGAATCAGTGTTGCCAGGACAGGGGATTTTCTCCTAGATTTACGGGTTTCTCAACCGAGTTAGGGGCAGAATAGGGGATTTCAGGGGAGAAATCAAATTAGTCTAGGGGTATATCTAAAATACCATCTGGCAATACTAGGGGGAATATCTGCCGTAAGACGATGTCAATTCCACACTTCACCTGCCGATAGAATTAGCTAACTTTTTGTGGTGATAAAACACGTCGGAATTTTCAGATATGTCCACGGCTGTCTACAGAGCTGTAACGACGCGGACGCGTGCAACGGAACGAACGGTGTCGTGTCATCTGTTGTTATCATATTTACAGCACTATTTCTCGTTTATAAAAGCTAGCAATAATTAGAATTATGACTCCAATTGAAGATCGCTTTAAGTTTTTTAAATAATATTTGTTACACTTTATTCAGAAGCTGGCGATCGCGACTTATGTGATTAGAATGTATTTCTGTTGAATATGCAACCTTATTTCTTAATTTGATTTCAATCTAGACCTGTTATATATTTATGTAAATGTGAAATATCGCTAAAAATATGTCTTTTCAAAGATGGGTCTCAAAGTTGCATTATAGTCTATGGATAGGTACGATTCACAAACGAAACATAACGCTGTCTGACTCCTGTACATCAAGAGACAGAACCAGCAGACTCTGATCCCAAATTCTGTGCACCAATGGACATTCTATGTGCGCATCTAACACTCGCTGTCACCAAGGAAAACAGTTGAAACTGGCAAATCGATGACATGTGTCAGACAGAACACTGTTCTATTTGTCTATGAAATGGAAATGATCAAAACGTATAGTATATATAGTCTGTGGTTCATATAGAGTAACGCTTTGGATTTTAATAATAATCCAATGCGCTCGTTTCTGAATCGTATCCTATGATAGAACTATTCACATAGTTTTTGTACCGCTTAGTCCACAGTACAAAAAAAAAAAAGGAATTGAGTCTATTGGAGTGTAATATTTTAGCTTTATAATTTAAAAAATACGGGTCTATGTCCACTATAATTAATATTCACCCCATTATATAGATTTGGTGCTTTTATTAGATGCATATATTTAATATAATTCGAGTATTTAATTCAATAATTTTGAAACTTTTTGTTGAATTATCAAAGAACAGTCAAAATCTGTTATAACGACATTGAAGGGACTACTCATATTTGGTCGTAAAAACAGGTAAACGATGTCGACGTAAACGGTTTTGACTGTAGTCGTAAAGCAATAAAACACTAGAAATTACCTTTTATTGGTGTTAGTTACATCTGCCCCTCAGCACAAACAGTGTCCTCTCTTCGTAACTTCCACTAGTAATACCGACCCTAATTTAGTTTTATAAATTTATTTGGGTTTGCGAGAAACAAAACCTCTTTGGAATCTTGGAAGTTACAGTATAAGGGCACTAATCAGTGTTTATCGGGGGGTCTTAGACAAGATGGCTTAACACTAGTGTACGTAGAAAGTCGAAATCGACTTTATTACTTACACTGCTAACTTTAACCAATATTATTATTTTCAACGAAATTATTAACGAATTAGTATTATTATTTTTTGCGACTGAATCTAGCTTCTGTGGTCTTTGGCAGATTGACCAGCGCTGTGGAACAGCCTGCTCATCAGCATAATTTTGAGCCAGGGCCAATTATGCTGTGGTTGTCCACAGCATACACGCACACGCTTAAAACGTACCTTGTTCTTTAAAACAAAATAAATTTGTTATCTCTCATTCTTTTAATATGTTTTTCTATTTCTATGTCTGACACTAGATTTGTATGAAAATTTGTCGACACGAGCTGTTCATACAAACTACGGCATCTTGACTAAACTCCCTCTATGAACACAGATTTCTCTGACGTTAGTCTTGTGAGTCAAGTGTCTAATCGACACGTCTTTCGAAGCACATTCAGAAATAGGTATCCTATATAGCTTAAAGCACAATTTTATTGAAGAATTTATTTGTATAAACAACGTATAAGTATACTGTTGTAGCCGCTAGGCGACTGCAAATAGAACGCAAAATGTACCTCTCAGCCAGTCACATCTCTTTCAAAAGCTCTCTGTCTCTTTTCGTCACTGTTAAAACACGATTTGGCAAAAAGAAACAAAAGAATACATTGTAAAGCTATGGTGGAGCTACATACGATTTGACAGTCACGTGACCGTTGCTTGAGTCGTTGGTGAGTGATACATTTGAATTGTTGAATGCCTGTTTTGAATGGTACGAAAGAGCAGGACAAATGCGTTAAACAGTTGGAATAGAATACCAAAAAATGTTATATTTCCGTTAATCTGTTGTTGATGTTTTGTCAGTAGCAATAGGTATGCCACCGCACGGCTCATATATCACTTAGAGAAGATAACTCTGATGTACACAAAATACTTTTTATTATTTTTTATATAAACGGGGGCCAAAAGCAGTTTCATAATCACACAACACAGCCAAATTACCACTTAGTTAAATGTATTGAATACTTTTTGTTTGTTTGTTCGAACCTTTTTGTAGTAAAATTTATGTTAGCTGTAGGATTACAAAATAGATAAAAAAAGAGTGTGTACTTATGTATACACGTTAGAAGTTATACTTCTTTGGCGTATGGAAAAAATAACTAAAATGCAGTAGATTAGCGATAAATCTTAAAATTTATAAAAAAAATGTATTTAAATAAATAAATTACTAGTAAATTCTATCACCGTCGTATATGAAATTGATTTAAAAACACCAAAATAATATTTATTTATTCACACTGTATAATTGTTACGAAACACGTGTTCTAAATATAAAAATACTAGAATATACAACTTGAACATAGTTATCGATTCCATGCCACCTAGGCCTAACTTTACGATGTCGAATTTAGGTGTCGCTGTGCGCGCGCAGCGTATAAATTCCCTCTCATCATTTTTCTCTATCGCGCCAAAAGAAGTATAACTTCAATAAATAAATAATCGGTCGTTAAGGCAGAATACAAAATACCCTATAAGTTTTCATCGCGTACTACCACTGGAAACAGCTGCCCACTGCTGCTGCTTACCAAATAATCTCGCAGATTCTGCTCAAAGCTCAGTTGTTGTTATAGTGTATTGTTTACATCAGAGCATCAACAGTAGGTATAGTTACTGTACAGACGCGGATATAGGTTTGGTGCCAGTTCATGTTTTATTTTTTTTATTTTTATCGGACCATTACACGCCATTCATACATCTGCATATTCATTAGTAGTATACAGCAACTCTTTTCTTTTTTACAAAGTATCGTGATTAAAAAGGGCGGAGACTTTAGAGAGGCCGACCCACTTATGCTTTAAAAAATTGTTTTGGATCATTCCTATGTCATTAATATCACCAATACTCACGCTTTATCACGTGACCCTTCAATCAAGCGTTAATGGGTCACGCCAGTCTAAAGTGACTTTGTCTATCGCCCTATATCCCGCTCTACGCCTTTTGACATTGATAATTACCAATATAATGGAATAAATTTTTTTTTGTATACTTTTATAAGCAATCTATATCCGCGCCTTAAAGCACTTAGATAAATAAAAAATATTGTACTTAATAATTTATTTAATATTTGTACACGATTATATAAAAAATGTATATAGATGTAATATACACGTAAAAAATTACGTATTTTTATTTAAAAACACACCCAATTTCCAGAGATTATTTTAATTAAATCAATGACAGGTATTTAATCTCGTCTGTGCTGTGTTATGAATGAACCATGAATGAACTATGAACACCATTTAATTTTTCAAAGAAACTTCTTAGCTACAGAGAGAATCGTCATTGTACTAGGCAGTTATATAATCTATATAATAAAGGCTATTCCCAGATTTTTAAGCTATTGCATAGATTTTATCGCGGGCTTTGAAAGCAGCGACCGAATCAAGAAATTCCGTAACGAAAAAACCGAACCCTGCGTTCGGCTTTTTGATTGATGTGATATAGATGTGGCACGTAAGCACGGCCGGTGCAGCGTGTACGCGTTAGAGTGAGACAAACTATATAGGCGGCGTTAGTCTAGTAGAGTGGTAGATTTAATTAATATCAAAGAAAAAAATACTGCATAAATAAATAAATAATTATAATTGCATAAGTTGATAAAAAATGCTATGCAATAGCTTTACCGCGGCAGTCCCCGAGTGCCACGTTTTTTTTTTATTTGTCCACGGGTGCTTCTTTTAGAAAAGAAAGAGATTCCTCAAGAATTGTTTAAGTTAAAACGGTTCCTCATTTGTGTTACCTTGAATTTTGTTAGCGGTCACGGGTCAAGGGATTTTATTCGAACTGGCTTACTATTTTTAAATTATCCATTCTAACAATATAACAGAAAATATTAACATAATAAACTACTTTTAATGATCCACATAGTCATATAGGTATATAATATATAATTAATCTTCATCAAAATGTATGTCTGACTGTTCAGTGGGATCCATCGTATAATCTGCGTCATCGTAGTCTGTGAGTGGACTTCCTAAAACATTTTAGAAGAAACTTTATTTTACATAATAAAAATGATTATTAGGACATTACAATAAATTGACAATAATTGCTTTCATCTCAATTTATATCCGCAATATTATTTTATTGCAATTTGTTATTTGATACAATTCTAACAGATGGCGCTGTGTTAAAAGTACCCACGTTTCACATAAGTTCTCCTCCCGTTTCCCTTGAATAGTTTACTACTATGTAATATAACAAAAACCTTAGCCACAGCAACGCTTGGCCGAGTCTGCTTGTATAATATATAGAATGATTCATGAGGAAGGGTAGGTATAATAAACGGTATTCCTTCTGTGGCCGGAGAAAAAATTAACACAAAGATAGGCACCAATACTTACTGTCAGTAGCAGATGAAGGTGTTACTGTGTCACACTTGCACCGCCTCATCTCTTCCAGGATTCGGAGTGCGGATGGCAGCAGGTTTGATTCCTCATCGGGTACATCTGCTGCATATATTTTATCAAAGCCAAAAGTTTTTTTACGTTGACAGCTGTCATTTGTTAGACATAGACCGTCCAGCAATGATCAAGGAGTCAGTCTGAGATCGAGACTCTGACAATTTCATGTGTTTATGGGCGGTGGTATTAATAAACTTCCGATGAGCCTACTGCCCGTTTACCCCCATTCTGTTAAAAAAGGCCGGCAACGCACTTGCCAGCGTGGCATTAAATGTGCCCATGGGCGGCGGTATCATTTAACATCACGTTGAGTCTCCTGCTCGTTTACCCCCATTCTGTAAAAAAAAGCCGACAACGCACTCGCCAGCCTGCCTTAAGATTTTTCCCGATCCTTCCCGTTCCCATTTCCCGATCCTTTGGGAAACCAAATTATCCACCTTCATAATATTCAAGCGTACACATTTATGGATTTCTTTTCACTCGTCCCTTCTCTAGCATCGTCTCAGACCAGGCCTATCCAATCTGACATTACCATCAACGGTTTCCCAGTTATTAACGTGCTAATCCAATAAATAAATATGACATACCAAATTGCACTGATGTGGTAGGAACTTCATCATGACACTTGCAGAATGGATCAGCCAACGCCCGTTCCTCTTCAGCCTTACGACGTATCTCTGATGGCAGCTCCTTGGAACCTGGAGATAACAAGACGGAAGCAAGAGTAATTACATATGCAGGTTTTTTTTTGTGGTGACATCTACAATCTGATGCTACAAACACCGAGATGGCGTCATGAAACGCGCTAATGAAGTATTTTCCACTGACAACATTTACAGTCGTGGTTTAGGTTGGTTAAGATTCCTTCTGTTTATCCAACTGACTTTGGAATACTCATAGTCAAAATACGATCAAAAACCGCCTTCACCGGGCAGTGGCGAAGCTACCTTGGGTGGGGTACGGAAGCTGGTGGTGTCACCCCATCAAAATTAAAAAGCAATAAATATTATATGATAAAGGCCATGGATGGAGGAATCGCTGAAAAAGAAATTTTTATGCAAACGATTTTTGTTTGTTTGTACATTGTTCTTAAAGTTGAGAGACCGTATGTGTGTCACCCCAAAAAAGGTGACACTCGGTCCGGACTAAAATACTGCCTTTACGTCAAAGGAAAACCAAATTCTTTGCATTATTTTAAAACTTCCTCTCCTTAGAAATTAATTTAAACCATATTTAGAATATTTATAATGAATAAATAATGTTTTGTTTATAAAGACCGCATCATTCCGTGCAGTTACCGTAATTATACGGACTCTACTGACACAGATTGACACTCACACTGATGACTGACACAGACTGGCAACAGATTACAAAAACAGACAGATTACAAAAACAGACTGTTTTTATATAGAATGATAAATGTTTTTGTAATCTGTGGTGAGCCACTTACCCTCTTTAAATTTTTGTATGTATTAATTAATAATTAAAAATCCGCACAATCTACCACATATAAATAGGCATGCAAATGTCATATAAATTTTATAATGTCATATAAAACAAACATTAACATAACGTCATAAAAAATAGGTAAGTCAAGTTATTTAGAATAATTGTCAAACTTTTATAAATTTAATCACCTTTCCCTTGAAAGAATTGTACGTCAGTGATCACTAACTTCTAGGAAGGTGATTTATTCGGAAGGTCTGAAAAAAAGTCGTAAACTATTTTTATATATCCTAAGGAAAACAGAGAAACTTACACAAGTCTTTGGGTCTGAATGGCTCGCTCCTGTCCAGGGCTTCCCCAACAATCACCTTCATGTAATGTCGATAATCTGACACCTTGACCGGCTTTTGAATTGCTCCGGTCGCCACAGCTATACCTGTTTTAAATAGATAACATGAATTTTCATAAAAAAATCAGTCACAATTTACCGGTTTCAAAGTCATCTCTTTTCGTTGCAGCGTAAACATGATTTGTCACAAAGAGACGGGTGTATTTTAGTTGTGTCTACTGGTTGGAATTTTGCGGCTTCGAATCGTAAGCGTCATTAAAAATTTAATTGAAAGCATATTATAGAACACGGGGCCAGTTCACCAGCTCCGATCATGGACACTCTGCCAGAATGCGTTGCCGGACAGAATTATTACGTTCTTAAATAATATATAAGGCAAGCTTATCACGGATGCATTGATGGTCTTTGAGATAGGCTCTTTACAATAGATTTCATACAGAATTTAAAGAAATACTTTGTTACGGAGCAGTCCTTGGATCCTTGATGACATCTTCATTCTAAAAGAATGCTGAACCTACTTACATTCATCAATAATCTCCCGTGACTCCAAGTCAATCTCCACCTTCTCCCGCAGTAGCTGGTTCACATCCCAAGTAACATTTGCCACTTCCTCGCGATGTTCACGCGATCTTGTCATTACTAGAACGTTTTTTTACAATAGTTAAACACTAATTTTAGTCTGGTCTTCAAGAATAGTTAATTCAGGTGCGATGTGGAGCTCCACACTGGCATGAGGGTATCCCGGGATGGGCTATCTGACATGTTGCTCTAGCACAGATTGCAGCTGGAAGAACTCTGCTACATAATTAAATATGTCAGTAAGATTACAGTACAAGCGGTGACGCTAGTCCCGCCAACCAGGAGTCATCAGCAAACCATTTTTAAGAAAGATTTGACAATCGTCCAGGCCAGCTAGTTATTGGGGGTCCTGAAAATCGTTACTAACATAATGCTTGCAATGAAATGTTGGCTGGATCGCTTCCCTGGGTGAAGCCTAACCCAGTCGCCGGTCGCTTGCCACCGTCAAAGTGCCAAGTCTACTTGAGCCGACTGGAATTGCAAGAGACGATGGCAAGAGACTGGACGGTATGAGTTTGATTCCATGGAAGATGGGCCAGGTGTTGGTAAGGGATGCAACCAAAGCGTTCAGATACGCTGGCCCCATCCCGTCTACATGGAACCAACAACAGAGCTGGTGTGGTTTGTGATGCGGTTGAAAAAGCTAAAGCTTGCAAATACATGGGGTCTAGGCTCCGAATATGATTTTGTCCCATTCGGTGTCGAGACCCGTAGTCGTGGGGTTCTAGCGCTATGAGATTTTTTAAGGGAATAGTAAAAAGGTTAGGCAACATCACTGAAGACCGAAGAGCTAGCAGCTACCTCGGACAAAGAAGTAGTCTTAATATTCAAAGGGGGAACGCTGTCAGTATCTTCGGAACCTTGCCTAAAGGCACTCCTGTTAATAATATATTTAAGTTTTTATATTTTAAAGGTTAGTTTATGTTAACATAGTACCTGTCAGCTGTCTATGGTATAGCGTGGTGCTGCCATTCGAATAAAACAAGTGGCATCGTGTTCTTTTAAAAATTCCTCTCAAAATATTACAAACGAAGGATCTAACGGATCTAATGACTTACCATCGAATAGTAATTCGTTGAGCCAACAGCGAATGTCATGCGCAGGAGTGTAGCGTTCATCGCGTGTCTTAACTTCTTGATCACGGCCTGCGAAAAGAATGTTAGAGTAAAATAATTTGTTAATAAACGATTATTATAAAATGAATAATATTTATAAAAAGATAAATAAATAAAAATATTAATTTTATCCGTTACTACGGTCACGGATTCGTTGAATCTAGGATAACGTAGCATGCTTATAAAGAAAATCTCTTCGCCTGAGTTGTGTAACCCACTTTAGTTATGGTACATATATAGGCTGTCTCTGTAAGAGGGCACTTTTTAAAATTGGATTTTTTTCTTTTATGTAATTTCATATTTGTATTTTTTGTGTTTCATCTGTGAAGTATATTATTATTGTTCACTCGTGTCAATTTAGGATCACCTGTTAAGGCAGTAGTGTTTTTATAAATAATAAATTATAAGAAACATAATTTACAATGTCTAGTAAATTTCAATCAAGGATGTACAGACTAAGATCTGGGGGTCTATAAGTATGTAGAATGTCGAAAACTAAATTTGTATGAAAATGACAGCTGTAGTTGGTACCAAATGTCGACACTAGCTGTCATTTTCATACAAATTTAGTTTTCGACTTTCTACATACACTACTGTTAAGCTATCTTGACTAGACCCCCTGACCATAATCTAGAATTGAACATTAGCGTACTCACTTCTGGTATACCTCCACCTGCGGTCTTTCCTTGCAGTGGTCTCAACAGGCTCTTGTTTGATCGGGCAGATTCGACATCGACAAACATCACCAAGTGGCTCTCCACATTGAGTGCATAGTTCTGTAAGAATTATTCCTTTTTAATGTACATTTCATTTTAAAAAGATCGTCTCAAACTTTTTGGCCTGTGTGGCGCATGTCGCGTGACGGTCGGCCGCGGAGTAGGGATAAAGTGAAAGGCGCTCGTCATAGCAGCCAATGCCAATGTGGCGGTACACATAGTTCGCAGCAGCTGACCGTGTAGTGTATAGACTATTATTCATTTGTGCCAGTGCTCCACGCTATTTTAATATGTGTATATAATCTAAATAATTGTTAAGTATTATATGTGACTCTCTAAGACACAGAATTCAATAAAAATATGAGTTGGAGACTTAGTCTACTTTTATTAGTCCCATTCTCATTCCAATTTTCCAAGTATAAAATTAAGATTGATAAAGCGATTTTATACCCTTAATGGAATATTATTCCAAAAATTTTTTAGCTAAAAATCTATAATGTGAAAAAAAGTTTCACTTTAAATAAAACCACACAACATTTTATTATATTATGGATGAAGGTGCTGCTTTTCATCCAAGGAAGGTAACTAATCTAAGAAATTACTGGACCAAAAACCAAGTGACAATTTTTTTATGATGGCGATGCCCCTTGAGCTTTGAGTCAACTCGGGCTGTTTCGTCATGTGAAGCACAGCCGGTATCGTGGAAGCTCTCTGAAATAAGTAAACTCGTCTTCAGGAGTTCAAGTATAATATAACCAATTTAGGGGGGAGGGGCGGGGGGTTGTTGTATAACGTAAATAAATTATGCGTTATTGTTAACCCTTAACACCACACGCGGGGGACCTAGGTCCCCCACCGCACCGATTGTAGCAAATATTTTAAGTACTTTAAACCCGATGCGCTTGAGTTTTCGGGTATTCTCAGTGCCGCCCAAGGACTCGCGGGGAGTTGACGCGCACCTGGCTACTGTTCTTAGTTTAAGAGGTACGAGTCGATGGGGGAGCCTAGTCCCCCACGAATGTAATTACGTTAGTTTATTTGTATTTTCATTTTCTTATTTATTTGTCTCTTTTTAGGTTAGTTGCGCAATATGGATAAAAGTTTGAACCCCCAGCAGATAGAATATCTCTTAAATGAGTTAGACTCAGACGAAAATGAGAATGAGGACATTTTTCCGGGCCCATCATCGGATTTGAGCGACGCGGAGTCTGAAATCAGTGATCACGATACCGAAAGTGAAGAAAGTATCTCTGAAAACGAAGACTTAAATGACAACGATGAACAACGCCAAAACAGCAATGCTTATTATGGCAAAAACAGATATAAATGGTCAAAAGTACCACCGTCACGATCACGGGTGCCAGCTCATAACATTATTGTTCAATTGCCTGGTCTGAGAGGCCCTGCACAAGCCAAGAATGAAATGTCTCCATTGGAAGCATGGTCTTGTCTATTTACTGAAGATATGATTGATTTGATATTAGAACATACGAATGAAAAAATCACAAATTATTTAGAAAATCATACATCTGACTCAGCCTACACTTACCATGTCAATAGAGACGAAATTTTGGCATTTATTGGGTTGATGTTTCTAACAGGCATATTCAAATCTGCAAGAGAAGATGCTAGAGGCTTGTGGTCAGCTAAAACAAAGGGTAGACCTATTTTCAGAACAGTTATGAGTCTAAATAGATTTTTGTTTATTTTATCATGCTTAAGATTTGACGAAGAACGTACAAGAAAAGAACGAAAAAAGACAGACCGGCTTGCTCTCATATCAGAACTGTTCAACAAGTTTTTAAATAATTGTATCGGTAACTACAGCTGTTCCGAGCACGTAACTGTTGACGAAATGCTAGTTCCTTTCAGAGGTCGTTGCATTTTCCGTATGTACATGAAATCGAAACCAGCGAAGTATGGCTTGAAAATAATGTGCTTATGTGACGCAAAAACGTATTATTTATACAATGCTTTTATTTATTCAGGAAAAGAACCAACCTCTCGAACAAATACAATGTTGATACCAACAAGGAACGTTTTGACACTGACTGAACCAATATATCAAACTAACCGAAATGTTACTGGCGACAATTGGTTTTCGTCAATTGAGCTGGTTGATGCTTTGAAACAAAAAGGCCTAACTTATGTAGGCACAATTCGTAAGAATAAAAGAGAAATTCCTCCGCAATTTCTTCCTCATAGAAGCAGGCCAGTTCTTTCTTCAGTCTATGGGTTCCAAAGAGATAAAACAGTTGTGTCTTTTGTACCGAAAAAGAATAATTGTGTGGTGTTCATATCATCCATGCATCATGAACCTGCAACGGATCCTGCAACTAAGAAACCAGAAATCAATGAATTTTATAATTCTACAAAAGGTGGCGTAGATGCTCTTGACCAGAAGTGTGCAGCTTACAGTGTAAACAGGAGAAGTCAAAGATGGCCAACAACAATATTCTGTGCGATGTTGAATACATCAGGAGTAAATAGTCATGTTCTTTATTGCGCGTCAAACCCCCAAAAACGCATGAGCCGTTACAAGTTTTTAGAAGAACTTGGATATGCTTTGGTAACTCCACATGTTATGAATAGAAGATCTATGAAAAATCTTTCAAAAGAGCTGAAAGATATGATTGACAAGTTTCTTCATGAAGTTGTTGTTGTTGAGCTTCCTGAAGATCAACCTTCACAAGGATCGAGCCAAAATAAAAGACCAAAGAAAGCTCGCTGCCATTTATGCCCACGGATTAAAGACAGCAACACTCCAAGAGTGTGCTCAAAATGTATGAAAAATGTGTGTCGTGTTCATTCTGTAGACGTAAAAATATGTGCCGAATGTCAGGAGAAACATTAATTAGGCTATAATTATTATTTTGATAGAAAATATGGAGACTGAAATAATGTTCCTCAACTTGACTGAGTTTTGATATTTGCTAGGTACTATGTGCATTCCTCTTGTGATTTTAGACGTTTGAGTATTTTCAAAGATTTAAATGCTTGTTTTGTAATTAATAAGATAAGAGTAACTACATAAAAAGACTCGATTTATTTTTTGTCCCTAATTTTAAGTCACAATTTCTTCCTAAAGTTACCTCTTAAAATTTTGGGTAGTTTTTGTAAGTTGTTTTGTTTGACACTAGAAATGTCTATTTTTTTGTTTAAATTTATAAATAAATACTTTTATAATATTCTATAAAAGAAACTGGTATTGTGATAAAAATGGCACTGATATATAATTTTTCTTTTTGGGGGACCACACTCCCCCACGTGTGCAGTTGCGTGGCCAGAAATAGCGTGTGGTGCTAAGGGTTAATATTATTTTCGACTTTCCGATACTTTACACCACATAAATGGTTACTTTTAGGTATAATAAGTCACTGGGTGGTAAGGAATCGTTTTACTGTTGGGTACAGTTTTATTTTTTTGAATGGAATCTCGCTGTTGGCCTCAAGGGCCTTTACAGCTCAGCACTGGCTGATTTGGCGAGCTTAGCTCAGCCTGAAAGGGTACAGAAAAACGTTAAGGTGCGTTATATGGCGGGGGTGTCAAGAATCTCCGTTAATTGCGTGACGTGAATACTTGAACGCTCCCTTCCCCGGTGAAGGTTGTTTTTAGCTCTGTCCTCCAGTGGCTCCAGTGGATGGTGGCTAAGATCGAGAAGCTGCATATATAGTTGAAATTTCAATACCTCTTCTATCTTCAGCCTCATCCAGCATCCCAAAGATGCTGTGCCTGGCTGCATCCATCCTTGAATTTTGCACCGCGGCTATCTGCATCCGACTGGCTGACTTATGGATCTCGGGCAGAAGGAATTGCTGAACCAAATCAGCAACCAACTCGTTCTGTTCCGCCGTTGACCTGGAAAGAAAGCCCAATAATGGAATTAAAAAAGTTAACTAATACATTAACCTGGGTACACTTTATCGTACAAAAACTCATCTGAAGAGGGTCGCAAACGCACCAGTTTCAGAATTGGTATACTGTTTTCTGGGAGGATACTTGTCGAAGTCGAATTGGTTCGGAAAACCTCAGCGGGTTCCACATAGTGCGTGGTGTGTGGCAAAAACTGTCTTTAAAACCCCATAAACTCTGATTTTTTATTCCGTAGAATTCTATTCTGAGAAGTGCTACTAAAAAGTTCTCCATCAAAAAAGGGACGAATTTGATTTGAGGTCAATATGTATCAGTACAATAAGAATTACTACGTATTTTTTATTATTTACCTAGAAAAAGGTAAATATTTACTTATTCAAGTGATCTAATACAAACATGACAAATATTTCAATATCACGAACAAAGTATCGAATTAACTTTAATTACTTTATTTAATTCTTTAGCTGGCATCACTGCCTACTAATTCCAGGCTTAGTAAACCTTTTAAAAAAATAAAACGTTATCTATTCTTGTGCGTTTTTTACTGTTTGTGATGAAAAAGAACGTAATTATCACTCGCCATGCCGCTTAATAAAAGGGATACATTCACTAGCATATAAAATGTATATACAGACTCAGATGTTCTCTTATTAAAATTTAAAAAAATGCCCGGCCAAAATGGTTTGTAATCTCTGTCTAAAGAGCTGCGAGAATTCTCCGGAATTAAATATCAGAATATAGTTGTGCAAAGACGGACGTCGAGGTGGCACAGCACATATTTAATACATATATCTAACCTACCTATACTATATTATACACGTCTCTTCCAGAAATGCGTGCATACCATCAGAAACAACTAAACCAATTTTGATGAGTCCAAGTTCTAAGTGAGAATATTCCTGATGCAAATCGAGATCATATTTAAAAGATTTAGTTTCTAGAAAATTTTTCAAGAGAGAGGTTTTTAAAATATCCAATTTCTTTTATTTATCATCTAGAGCTGGCCCCGGTGGCTTCATCATACGACTCTAAATCCATCTCTTCCATCTCTCTTTCTATATTTAACACTAGCTCATACATATTTGTGTAGGTAGGTGAACTCATTTCAACTCTCACTCAAGGAAAACATCGTGAGGAAGCGGACATGTCTTAGACCCAAAAAGTCGACGACGTGTCACTGGAAGCCGATCACCTACTTGCCTATTTGATTTAAAAAATGATCATGAAACAGATTCTGAAATCTGAGGCCAGGACCTAAAGAGGTTGTAGCGCCACTGATTTATGTTATTTGTTTGTAATAAATGTTATGTCTGTCTGTATATATTTCATGGAAATCGTTTCGCATGCCTTAAATCCAAGGCTTGTCTGACTCAGATGGTGGATTACTTGCCTATTAGAAAAATTATCACGAATTAGATACAAAATCAGAAATACAGAATCGCCACTCTTTTCTCATCATTTATCACACATATACTCATCCCTCTCTAGATTTTTTAACGTGCGTCTTACATGGAATCATGTTCCTTCAAACTCAAATCGACTTTATCAGCATCAGATTTCACTTTCTTCAAAGCATCCTCCTCTGCTGCCAATTCCACGCCCTGCTGCAATATCTCTTGTAGATAGACGTCTACCGTCTCTTGTGTAACTCCAAGTATCTGGCATAAAGAAAAATCTATTTAACAAAAGAAGAAATTACAAGTACCTGACCAGGTTTAAACGAAAATTGATTTAAAGTATGGAGCATCTATGGCTAGACCCAGCTCCTTTAACAGAATGCTCAATTTGGAAATCGGTGAATTTGACCAGTGTTCTCCAGAAAATAAACAAATGGAATGGATAGGATGCCTGGGGAATCTAGAGGGTTGTTAGGGCCATCGATTGTTAAACATTTCTCCAATTAACATAATCAACATTTCTCCAGACAGCATCTTAAAGTGCTTTATCCTGATCTTGGGAAATTTTTCGAGATGCCACTGGAAAAAAGTAGATGCCACTGGAGAAAAGAATCCAGGACTCTTCTTCAAGACAGTAATCTTTTTTGTAAGCGCTCGAGTCGTTATGCGTTTGCAATAAATTTCTAGATACCTGTTTGAACATTTCATCGTGCTCCCTTCTCCTCTGTTCTTCCTTCTGCCTCCGACCAGCTTCAGCCGCCTCGCGCATTGACTTTTCGCGTACTGCAATTAATAAATACTTGAAATGATTTTTGATTTGAAAACACTAGGTTCCAATTAGAGTCAATAAATCCCAAACGACACAGCATCTTTAGAAAGATGTTTGGATTCATTGTGACTTTTCAGGGAGACGTTGGCCGCGCTAAATCTGAATTCTTCGTAACTAGAATGGGTTTATATATGTTATTTTAATATATATTAATACATATATGTTTCTACTCTTATAATTTTTTATTCTTTATATGTAAAACATATCACAAAATTAATTACTAAGGTTCATATATCATATTCAAAATTTTGCTTCAAATTGAAAAACTATTTGCTAAAAGTCTATTTACGATACTGCCCAGCCACCACAAGCTGTCAAACACGGGGAACAGTTTGATAATTCGTAAATCGTACCGTCTATTGTCTAGCTTTTCTCAATCGTTCTGATGCCGACTTAAATGGATTTATTGCTCACAATTATTGATTAACCCACGCGAGGCATGTACAGATCTTGTATAGATCTAAAAATAAATCCTCGGTGCAGTCAGGTCGTAAATCAAATCAAATAGTTTATTTGCTAGAACAGTGGTACAATTAGCTACACCTCAGATCCGCCACATATAAATAGCCATGCAAATGTCATCTTAATTTATATATGTCATATAATACAAACAATAGTATCCAAGTTAAGTTAGGTATTTAAAATCTGTGTCAAACTTATAATCTAGATATTCGTTCACGCTATAAAACTCTTTACACTTTGCTTTAAAAATTCAATCAAAAATTCATATAACAAAAATTTGTAATTATATTAAAAATTATATTAAAGTCTGTAAAATGCCTAAAATCGGAGTTTCTAGAAGGAGCTAGGCTGGTTTAATTACGCACGAAACGCACAACGGACCCAATGAGTGATGCGTGCAGAAACTGGAGTCTACACTATGTACAAAACAAAACAAAACTTATAATAGACGGCATGTACTGCATGAATGTAGGCACATAATAAGTAAAAAATATCAAAGAAGCATTAATAATACCTACATGCGATGAGTATGAAAGCATGATGTCTTCTCTCTTCCTTCAGTCGTCTCAACTCCTTTTCTAGGAAGTCCAAGGCTGCTGAAACAGCCCCACCACACAACTCTTCTACTAATGCTGAAACTGCGTCTTCCTAAAAATTGGGATTAAATGACACAATTGGCGTTCTGTTGTACCAATAACTTATAAATACGCGTTATTTGGGTTTCATTCTCTCTCGTGGGGAAAAATAAAAGTATTAAAAAAGAATCATAACAGTATCATAATCGTACTTTTTAAATAATATTACAAGGAGAGATTTTTTTCCTAATTTACAAGGCAGAAAGCAAAAAAATAAATACAGTTTCGTTTTTTTTTTGCCGAAATCTAAGCAAAAATCGGAATGCTTTTATACATGGCGGGTTTAATATTATCCTACTGAATGTAGGTATCGTTAGAAAACGAATCAAGCAAACTCTTGTGTAATGAAGATACTAATCAATCAATCAATCAATCAAAATTTATTTATTCAGTTTAGATGCGACTTAACGCATGCTTATGAATGTCAAAAACGTTTACAAAATTCGCGAAAGAGCAAAACTACGCCATCCGTTCGCAAGACTACCAGGTCTTGTTCTGAGAAGAACGGGCAAGAAACTCAGCAAGTTTTATCCCTCTACATACAATAATTCAAAAGAAAATGTCATAAACCACAACGTCATTTAAGTTACATAAGTAAAAATAAAATAAAATCTGTTCTGTGATTTACCACATTCACCATTACATTACATTCCATTACATTACATTACATTCACAACACTTCCAAGAGAACAAAGCAAATTATAACAATATAATTATACCTATTGCCAAGCGTTTTTATCTTCTAGGTAAGCATTAACTGTGTAGTAACCTTTACACATTAAGGTTTTTATAATATGTGTTTTGAATCTGTTGAGAGGCAGTTCCAATATTTCACTAGGAATCATGTTATAGCAGCGTACACTTAGGCCTATAAATGAAGTGTTTATTTTCTGCAACCTGTAAGACGGCTGCTACCTTACCTTCGCTTCAGCCTCAGTTCTCAAAGCGTCATGATCCCTGGCTTTTGCTTCCTCTCTAGCAATTCTTGCGCGATCTTCTTTTTGTAAACCGTGCGTTGTCTTCAATTCCTCTGTAAGTTCTGCTGCCCTGGTACGTCCTTCGTACATCTGTGTCAAGTCATTATTTATTAACAAACACACAATCTATTTCAGGTTCCTAAATCATCAAGATTGCTTTTTACTCTGATAATGAGTAGCAGACGAGGCAAAAAGAGCTGTTAAGACTTGGAGCGAGGTGAAATACTAAGCCCAAGACAGAATGTGATAGAAACTCACTGTGGACGCCCTCTGCCCCACCTAGGGGTTATAGGACATTAACACATAACATAACAAATCAACAAGAAGCCAATATAAAATCACATTTAGCACACACAAGCTTAATTAGCTTACGACTTACGCTATAGACAATTGGCCAACACTGATGTGCGAAGTAATCAATTACAGATGTAAAAATACATGGAAGTGTCCCATAGAATAGAAAGACTGTCTGGATCGAATCTTGTACCAGATCAAGCACCAGACTATCCCACTTAGTACCATTAGTACCAGCACACACAACTTTAATAGTTTTTAATGATAAAATCCCAAAATGTATATTATTTTTCACTTAAGTCCCGATGAAATTATTATTACAAATTATTTACGGCGAAGTCAATAATGTTATCTTACCAAATTCTGCACGGCGCGTCCCCTAATAATCTTCTGTAGCGTCAGGGCTGCTTGGTGAGATGCCTCGTCATCGTCAGGCACTTCCTCCACTTCGGGAGTGGGAGGTCGTGGGGTTACCACAACTCGACGTGGTTTTAACACACGTAGAGGACCCGCACTGTGAGATACAGCACCGAGGCGAGCTTCTGAATATTTAAATTATTTAAATAAGACAGACAAATGATTTAAGACCTAATGTATAACAGCCATCATTATTCCTAAAACAGACATTTCTATAATGTCGTCGTTTTAAACAAATTCACTTCAGAGCTGGTGGATTATATTGAAGATAAGAATGCTTGGAAACATGGCGGTCCTTTTCCAAAGGACTTGACAAAATCGATTGGTTACTGATCATTTTTGAGTTTATTGTTATTTTTTACAATATTCTACGGTTTCGATATTTGTAAATATGTGAGGAATATGTATTTATCTCTGTAGTCGGCAGCTCATGTCTGAGCGTCGTGGTCAGCAACGAAACATCTAGAACGGACTGCTTCCATCGGTTTCTGTCCAGCGCTTCCCTTATCACACTGTATAGCTTTGAAGACGATGTGTTTCACTTGATCGGTCCATCTGGTTTGTGAACGGCCACGTGATCTTTTGCCTTCTGTGTTACCAACTACGATCAGTTTCTCCAAGTTCTCATCGCCTTTGCGCATTGTGTGGCCGAAATACGATTCGCTGTAGGCATACGGTGGACAAGGGAGTGTATTAGACCTGTATAGTATTTTTATTCTGGGAGTACATATAATTTTTTAACTAATTATTCAAATATTGTAACTTCTTTTTAAAAGAGTAAGTTTAGAGTTTCTTGCTCTTTCTTCTCCACACTTCTTTTAGAAGAGGCAGCTAGAATAATCCTATTTAACGTTCAAAAGTGCCATTTTAGGTGGTCTAAGAATAAATGATTTAACGTTGACTTTGGTGTTTTTCTAATAACATTTTTTTTTTTCTATATACATGTGTCTTCACTAAGACATCATGGAACATTACGATCTAGCCTAACTTAAGACTAATAAGTAATTTAAGTCTAACCTAATTTACTAAAAAGGATTATTATATAAGTGAGTGTCCAATAACACTACTTACAGTCTCTATTAAAGGGAAGAAGACACTCTGTTCTTGTGATCTATTTTGCAGACACTCTTTAGCACTTGATATTTACGTACATTATCACTAAATCACTAGTTCAAATGGTTTTGTCCTTTTCAGTCTTCTCACTAAGCCCGTGGTGTCAAGGAGTTGGATAGCCTCGACATTCACGTGATGGTGGAGCCTATGTTCGTGTGCTCCAGCAGTCTTTTTTATTACTGTAGCGACTAATAACATTTAGCCGAGTAATTTTAAATAATCCAGAGATAACTTACTCTTTAAATCATTATGAAGGCTTTCAAGGAACTCTTCGCTCCACTTGGTCTCCCTTTCGCAGAGCTGGGTGGTGTTCCTTGGAAGGTGATGCCCAGAACACGTTCTGCCTAAGTTTTGGCCACACTGCTCTAACCAGGCTGGCGGAGCAGCAACAACAAGGTGGTCTTCTAATGCTGGAAAGGACGTCTTTGGATCTTTATCTATAGGGCTATTGAAGTGGAGTCACTCGTGTTTTTAAAAGAATATTAATTACATTCTGAGAGCAGTCGTAGGTTCGATCCCCGGCTGTGCACCAAGTTTCTTTCTATGTGCGCATTTAACATCTGCTCGAACGGTGAAGGAAAACATCGTGAGGAAACCAACATGTCTTAGACCCAAAAAGTCGACGGCGTGTGTCAGGCACTGGAGGTTGATCACCTACTTGCCTATTAGATTTAAAAATGATCATGAAACAGATTCAGAAATCTGAGGTTAAGACCTTAAGAGGTTGTAGTGCCACTGATTTATTTTATTATTTATTAATTATATTCTACTGTCATAATGGCTAAAACGAATATTACTTTAGCTTCTCCGTTTTCGTTAGAAAAAAAGTTATTGCTTTCTGAACAGCACGGAAGGCTTATTCCCAAAGACAGGACACCGCTGGACTGGACTTTAGAATAATGAGAAAAGATTTGTTTGTTTGACACATTGGAAAAAATGATTGGATCACCGCCGCTGAACTGATCGCAGCCGCCCCTCTGGCGCTTACAAAGTAACTCTGATAAACAGTAAGTTTAATTCATAATAGTTTGCTTTTAACTCTGAAAATTATTACTAGTTCCGATAAAGCGCTTCATTCGTTATTTTGCATCTTTAGAATTCGTCGATTGTTCTCTGTTTATGATTGAGAAAAATTGGTCCTTCGAATCAGATTGATTATAAATTAAACATAATAGTAGTATATACATATTTCATAAACACAAGCATATAAGCGAAAAATTGTTGTTATTTCTTTAAACCTATTTGGAAAATTCTATTTATCATCTTCTAATATAGTTCTACCCTACAATTGAAACCAAGCATGCACTTACACAATAGACCTGGATCATAGACAATTTCCGCGTGCCTCCTCTTGGCCTGGTACCCGTGTCTGGCGCGGGGTGCTCGCAAATCTGAAGTAGGATCCACAGCCGCCGCCACCGGGTCTCCTCCACCCCGAGCTGCGCGTTTTGCTTCGACTAAACCTACCCGACCGCCCATACTATGTAAGGCTTTGAGTTTACGCATTTCTGAAAAAATATTACGACTTTTTCAATATTTACTTATTTTTAGGTGAGGCACAATAAACAAATATATACTACGTTTGTATTACTCCACATAAATTGAATTGGATTGTCATGATTCATGTGCACCGTTTACTTTTTGTTTTGTTTTATATAACCTGTATCAGTTTAGTTTATTTTTACTTCTTTTTGTTTCTGTTAAGTATGTTCTTTTTTTTTTGTTTTCCCTATTTTATTATTTGTAATATGTATTTTTGCACTTCTTGCCTACCTTACGTAATATACTCACAGTGGTTGTCTGGAAGAAATCGCTCTAAAGCGATAAGGCCGCCAGTTGCTTTCATTAAATTATGTTTAATATTTTCCTTTTATGTAATGCAACGAAGTGTTAATAAATAAAATAAAATAGATAGATAGTTTTTTTTTACCTCTATCTCTGGTCAGACGAATATGATCAATCTTCCTTTCCATATCAGCTTTCTTACACGCCCATAACTTTGCCAGCTTCTTACCAACACGCGTTGTCTGTCTCTCTCGTTTCTCACTTTGCTGCTTGTGTAAGAGAGACAGCCGGATGTCTTGTAGTTCATCTATTTCCTGTTTAGATATTGATATATGAGAATGCTGAGCCTAGTTAAAATTCGTGTCCCTACTCATCGGCAAAGAAGACAGAGGGTGTAGGCCGAGAGAAAAAGCCGGTGAAAGAACTCTCGGTACTCTTTTAAAAAAGCAAATCATCAAACTATACTACATTTTTTTTTCTATAGAACAGGGGGCAAACGGGCAGGAGGCTCACCTGATGTTAAATGATAAAAACAATAACGAAGTTTTTAATTATAATATTACATAACAAAACGTATGAATGATATATATTTAGACACTGAAAAGGACACCTGTATCACGACAATTATCTTAAGGAATAGTTTAAAGTTCACCGAAATCGATTTAGTATGGATAATTTCAGGAGTCATAATAACTTAATAGGTAAACAATTACACTTATGAATATTAGAAAAAAAGTTAAATTAATTGTAAATTTACATTAGATTGATTTTGCGTAGAGCGGGCCAAAAGAACTGGCAAGAAACTTTCCGCCACGCTTTTCAATCGCCAAGTTTTTTATACAAATGGTTTGAACTGGAGCAAATCAATCCCAAGGATTAGGATCATTTAAGTATTCGTCACATATATAAAAAGCTTTATTGATTAATGTTTAATGAGAGCTTTGAATTAATTCAGTGATGATTCTCTAATTTCGCTTGGGAGTTAGTTGTGAAAACGACAACATCTTCTGTAGGAGTGGTCTATCTTCTGGAGTCTGGTTGGTCGTTCGCTTAGATTAGTTCTGAGTAATATAATGGTGAAAGTCACAATTTGTTAATACTCGGAACAAACGCAGACAGTAATTTCCCCGTACTTTTTTCGTTTGGGAAAAGGGATACTCTTTTTAATAAAATTCCAGAGGCTTTTTTATCTCTGCCTTTTAATCTCTGCCTTTTAATAAATTTAAGAAATGGATTAAAGAAAAGCTGTGTAAAAAGGCTTACTGCCAGCCTGCCACTAGTGCTACGCAGGTTGCTTCTAATTAATTTGCGATATTTGTTTTAAAATAAGTGTTGTTTGATTTGCTATTTTAAAAGAGTACCGAAATTTTTACGAAGGGTTTTTCTCTCGGCCTACACCGTCTATGTTCTTTGCCGAGTAGGGATATCTACCGATTAAATTTTAATGGCGTGGAATAAGTGATACCTGTCTATTTTATTTTAATTTTAAAAACTTTTATTTTTTTTTGTACATGCAACGAGATTATATTGACCAGATAGTGTCATAATACCTATATGTTTTACGCCCAAACCCAATAACCTATCTCCATTCTGATCTATCTGAGATAGACATATTATTCCAAATATTGATCAAAATTACCAATCGTCAGATTGTAATAGTCATCTGTCGATACAAGCTATCTATGGTAGGTCGGATCGATGTATGTGGATAGAACTTTGTATGAAAATGACAGTTCACTGTGCCAATATCCTATCTTAAGATTTTAACTTATACCAGTTTTTAAAATAATTAAAAAGTTATTTGATATGTTTTAAACAAAGACATGTATATTTGAATATTATTTGTACGATTTTATTTACTTTATTTGGTTTATATTGATTATCAAATATGAGTGTAAAGAGCGAAGCGATTGCATTCTATCCGTCGCCAAAAATGGATTGTCTTCGTAGATTTGGTTATTGGGATGCAGATAGGAGATCGATCGACTGTCACGGCCGGATTGTTTTCAATCTGAGATTGTGGAATCGTGGAATCGAAAAATCGAAAAGGCAATTAATTCCTAAGTTTGCTTTTATTGCCCGGCATTTATAATTATATATAAGGTCCTTACATATGAAATTGGCGTTTTGTATGGAAGGAACAAAAAGTCGAATATTTTTAAATATAATATATTTAAATTAAAATTTTTGTCTATAATTATTTTTATTTATTATTATTGCTATTTTTTCTTTGATTTTGTTTTATTATATTCAATTAGTTATAGTAACGCTTGTTTTAAGTTTTTAGTTTTTTGTTGCTTTTGTTTATTGTTTTTTTTTTTGTACTCTACCCTCTGATGGTGTTTCTTTAACGTTGTTTCTCATTAGGGTTGCCTGGAAGAAATCGCTTGTAAGCGATAAGGCCGCCCTTTGCCTTATATCTTTTGTAACTGTTTTTTTATTTTTATTTTTGTTATGCGTGTTTTTGTATAAGGCAATAAAGGATAAATAAATAAATATTTAATTAATCAAATTATGAACCATTGTTTTCTATGAACTTTTGCCATCTCATAGGTAGTTCATTGATCCCTTTACTAAAAAAAACCAGTCGGACGGGAATCAATAAAATCTGTAAACGCGATTTGGACTGCCCCATCAGAGTTAAATTTTTTCCCTTGCAAGAAGTTGTCCAAATTTCGAAAAAAATGGTAATCTGTTGGAGCAAGGTCCGGGGAGTACGGAGGATGTCTTAGACATTCCAATTGAAGCTCTTCTAATTTGGTAGCCGTCTGTTGTGCAGTGTGTGGTCTAGCGTTGTCGTGAAGTAGCAGTAGCGTGGAGCGATTGACCAGCCTAGGTTGTTTAGCCGCTAGCTTTTCCATCATGGTTTGCAATTGCACTGTTTAGTCTGGCCAGATTTGACAAAACTGCGGTGAACAATACCGGCACTAGTCCACCAAACGCTTACAAGTAACTTTTTGGGGTTAATTTTCGCTCGGGGCAAGATTTGGCTGGCTGGCCAGGCTCCAACCATTACGCTGAGCGCTTCCGATTATCGTAAAGAATCCATTTTTCATCACAGGTAATGATTCGGTTTAAAATACCTTCATTATTGTGCCGGTTCAGTAATGTGACGCGCGTTTGCCGGTTTGCTTCAGTTAATTCGTGAGGTACCCATCTTTCAAGCTTTTTAATCTTCCCAATTTGCTTCAAGTGAATTAAAACAGTTTTATCACTAACACCGCAGCCTGCAGCTAACTCGGACGTGGTTTGTGATCGATCCGCTTCCACAATAGCCTTTAAAACTTCATTATCAACTTGGGTCTCAGGCCGTCCACGGGGCTTATTCTTTAGGTCGAAATTTCCAGAACGAAAACGTAGGAACCAAAAACGAACTGTGTTATCTTTTGCAACATGATCGCCATACAAATCATTCACCCTTCGAGTCGTTTCCGCAGCACTAGTGCCACGGCGGAACTCGTACTCGTAAATAATGCGATACTTTCTTCCATTTTGTAAAATGAGTGACGCAAACAGAAAAAAACACAAGAAAAGAACAAATGAATGACGGTCATCGAAGCATAAATACATGAGTAAATAGCTGTACAAATTTGAATTTGAAATTCCTTACCAAAGCGGAGAACATCCTGATTAAAGTGGCCAGTACGAAATACGCCAATTTTATATGTAAGGACCTTATATAAATGGACCTTAATAATATATATACCTTGATAGCACCTTGCGCTCCCTAATAGTATAATTTATAAAATTGTAACGAACGTAGACAGAAAGAAATTATCACAATTTCTGGTACTCTTTCTAGAAACATTTTAATAAACTCACGGCCTCTCTGAATATCCAATCCTTTGTTTCGATGTCTGTTATGATAGCATCCTGGCGTTTCATCCATCTCGGGAACTGACCTTTCTCAATCAACTGGGTCCATTTACGGGCATGACGCATTCTGGAAGATAAACTGTCATTCTGGGCAAAAAAATTATCGCAAATAGAAAATAATAATTATTATTACAATCAAAACCGTTTACGACGACATCGTCTAGAACAGTGATTCCCAAAGTGGTCTACATCGACCCCTAGGGGTCTATGATAACCTGCACGGGGTCTAAGTCAGCGAAAATGAATTAAGTGGATCTCAACACATACACTAATACCTATTTACTTACATCATACTATCTTATAATATCAAAACATATACATTATTTTAAAAGTACCTATGCAATAAAAAAATATTATATGTTTATAAAATTGTGTAAGTTGTAGGATGTTGGTATTAGCTTTGTGGTCGCTATACATTTTGAACTTGTTAAAACAAAAAACATTAAATGTATGTAAACTTGCTGAAAATTTGTGTTAGACAAGGCGATTAAATATATTGTATTTGTACTAACTTGTTGATAATCTCAGTTGTATGAAAGTCTGCGGGCAAATCACCAACTCGGTACGGCTTTCCCGGGCCTGGAAAATATATCTGTTTTTATTTGACTAATTGTAGGAAGCACTTTGAATTCTATATAATAATCATCATACACACAGACACATTGTGAACAATGACAATAATTATGAATCATAAATTATTTTCTTATATATCTAGGCGGATGCCCTTTATCATCAGAATCAGCCATGTCGTAATTAAGTTTTAATGAGGGTAGAAACAAAATAATAATCCAAGTCACAGTCAAAACCGCACAAAGTATCTCTCTTACAGAAATTCACTAAAATCTATTCATTACCAATTAGGGAATCAATAAATCAATCACTTTTAATTAGTTTTGAAACAACAAGGCACAAGATTAACTCGGAACAAACGCGATTCGACGCAAACGTGGTGCGTTTGCCGTTGATGTTCGAAAGCAAGTGAAGTTCAAAATGGCCGCGGTGACCAACGACACGACGCTCCGCCAGACTGACAGTTGTCAAATCTCGTTCCAACGTATTTCTCATTAGATGCCGCTAGCAATGCGCCGTCATATATTTGTTTATTAACAGCTGACCAAATTTCAACTTAAATTATCGTAATTATATATATCGCAGTAAAGAAGTTAAATGAGAGAGTTAATTAATTCTCTAGACAGTTAATTAAATATCGATATTCAATTAACTCTCTGATTTAATTACTTTACTGCGACATATAAACAATGATGCTATTTACATTTATACAATAATGAAGTTTTACACAACAGAAAACTGTTGTCCTTTTTATTTAGTCGTTGATATAAGTAGGATTTTAATTACTATAAGAATATTGATTACTCTTAACATGTTAATGCGCATTTCTCTACGTTCCATTTTTGTATTTGAACTACTGAATCTAGCAACTAAAGGAAATGATTACATGAATTAACATACCCCATTGTAAGTTGTCAAGATAGACAACTTCCGGTGTTTCCTGGCATGTTTCCGCCGGTTTCGCTTCCGGTTGCCACGGTATAGTTTGAGCTGAAGATTCCCTGTACATATTTATTAGAATTTAGCATTTCGTAGGTTTTAATTAGATTTTATATAATACTTAAACAGGCTACATAGCCATGTGTAGGAGGCAATCCAACTTCTCGACACGACAGGTATAAGACGCCTAAACAGAACTCAGCATTTTGAGTTAATAAACCTATCCAAGTGCGGTATCTCAGACACATGAACATACTGTCAAAATATAGAACACAAACGCAAAAACCCAATTTTGATATATCCAAATATTGATAAAAGGGTGCCAACACCAATCGACGGATTGTAATAGCCATCTGTCGATACAAGCTGTCCATGGTAGGTCGGATCGGTGAATGTGGATAGAACTTTGTATGGAAATGACAGTTCAACTGTGCCAATATCATATCGTAAGATATTAACTTACACCAGTTTTTTAAATAATCAAAAAAGCTATTTGATATGTTTTAATATTATCTGTACGGTATTATTTACTTAATATTAATGATCAAATATGAGTGTAAAGAGCGAAGAGATTGCATTCTATCCATTGCCAAAAATGGATGGTCTTCGTAGGGTTTGGTTATGCAGATAGAAAATCGATCGACTGTCACGGTCTGATCTCAGATAGTGGATTAGTTATTTGGTTCGTAGTTTAAGCTATTCATTATTATTGTAGAATTAAGTCAACATAATATTACTTATTAGCCATAATTACTGTTTTTTTTTATAGAACAGGGAGCAAACGGGAAGGAGGCTCACCTGATGTTAAGTGATACCGCTGCCCATGGACACTCTCAATGCCAGAGCGCTCGCGAGTGCGTTGCCGGCCTTTTAAGAATTGGTATGCTTTTTTCTTGAGGGACCCTAAGTCGAATTGTTTAATGATTCCAGATTAGGTTGTGTGTTCAGATCATGTTGGGGTGAACAATTTAGGAGTTGCATAGGCGATTCAAGTATCTTTGATATTCTTATAATCACTACATAGTATAAAACAAAGTCGCTTCTCTGTCCCTATGTCACCTTGTATGCTTAAATCTTTGAAACTACGCAACGGATTTTGATGCGGTTTTTTTTAATAGATAGAGTGATTCAAGAGGAAGATTTATATGTATAATAACATCCATTAAATAGTGGAGAAGTACTGTTATTTTTGAGGTTTCTAATGTAATGTCGTAAATAATTACATTTTTTCCGCTTATATTGCAAACGCAGGCTGAACCCTACGAGTTTTATCAAAATAATGTACTAAGTATTGTACACATTGAAAAGGTCTACAGAAAAGTCCGTGATGGTATATGTCGCGTATATTATCGGAGCTTTCCAGCGACGGAAATAACAATACATAATAAAAACCTGCTTTTTATCAGCACCCGTGCGAAGCTTGGGCGGGTCACTAGTATTATTATATATTAATCTTATTTACTTTTCATTACACATATTACCCACACCTTGTCTATGCTTGAAATTAATTTTCGAGTTTTACATACGTACCTATACAGACTCTGCGTTCCTCGGTTTCTTGGTCTCGTTGGTCCCACTGTGCACGCAGGAGTAGGTGGTTGAAAATCCGGTGTCGCACATGGTACAGCAAGCAGCTTCTTTGGGCTGAAAGTTTTTACTTCATAAGCCAAAAAGCCACAAAGAGATGGTACCTGACATACTACACGGTTCATTACGTGTTAACTAAGAGCACAGACAATGCGGTAACAGTGTGGTGCGACGCCGGAGCTGTGCCGCAACGTCATCCTACATACAAATTACTATACCATGCCACACGATGCGTTGCGTCGCACTCGCACTCACACCGCAAGTGCGCCAGGGATATTAGACGGCCACTCAGAAATCCTTGTGCCGAGCTGGCTGAGAGCTGGTATTGAAAACGAAAAACTGGTACACCCTGACACTTCGATCGTCTAGTCGTCTTAGCTCCAAAATATGATTTACAACCTCAAAAAAAACTTTTCCGCAGAAAAAAGTAACGATTCATGGTATGGCCAGTCTTGGTATTTTTGCGTACAAGGACCGAGTAGTCTTGGTACATGGTACTAAATGGGCTAAAAACTAGTATGTTTACCAAGAAGTTGGTACGTCTGACATCCCTGAAGTGCGCCGGATTTGTGACCTGCGAGACGAGGCGATGTGGGGCAAAATATATTGCCACACCGCAATGCCCGTATGGCACCCTATAGCTTGAAATAAATGCAGAGCGGCGTCGCACCGCATCGATTTTTCTCTCTGCTTGAATTACCGAAATTCTTGGTAATTTTATTTTATTGTGTAGTTGTCTTTTATTGTATTTTATTGTATTTTTTTTAATTCTTATTTTTCGCAAAACTTATGTTTACATATATTTTATAAAATTATCAGTAGATTTCGTAATATGTATGATGTTGTAGACTTAATAAATAAATAAATACCGTATCGTGTTGCCGCGCTCTAACCAGAGATAATGCCAATCAGATTAAATACTAATTTACATTGTTATCTGTTTACACGCTTGGCAGACCCGCATCTTCTTTGATACAAAATGTAACAATATTGTGTACTACCGGGTACAGGTACATCTGATTGGTAAGTTCTCATATCATTTTAATATATTCTCACATCATTTTTTATGTGAGAAACTGAATAAAACATAGGGAAGGGGTTTTTTATATCAGAGATATAACCCCATAATGCTTTTTAAATATTTCATAATTACTCTTAATGACAATAATTTTTCTATAAAAATATTAAAACTTTAAAAAGTTTGGTCCGTATGGCAAACTTCCTCGATTTATTGTGATACTCATTAATTGAGCGAGGTTAACTCCAGCTCTGGTGTCACTTTGGTGGTACTTTTGATTTTGGATTTAGGATAAAAAGTTTCACAGACATAATTGTAGGTCAAGCGATTTATTATAAAGTATGTCTATATAAATTTTTTGTACGATGAATAGTTTAGGAGATGTGGGCAAAAACGTGTGTTCACCCCTTTTTCCAAGATGGCGGCCGGCGGATAAGGGCGCCAACACCACAAACCTGAGTTTAAGCTTGTACCCCACCCCCCCTACATATCCCAAAGTTGAGAATCTGTTAATGTGTCAACTTACACAGCACCAAACTTGAACCTATCCTTTCCGGTCAGATGTGGTGTCGGCACATTTCTCGCTTCACTCACTTTACGAAGATATGCGCCATATGACCGGTCCACGTGATGAGGCAGTCTACAGTTTGGATGATACACTGGAATGTATAATAAAATTAATATATATGTTCGATCTTAAATAGTTTCTGGGCGAAGCAATTTTGCTAAGAAAACATCAATTTGTATTACGTTGTATTCCTAATCAATATTAACGGCCTATATTAAAGTATTTAACGGCCAATGGTGTTTAAAGGGTTCAAAAACCTCAGTCGTGAGAGTCATAAACCCCAGCTGTGTACCACTAGGCCATCACTGCTTCAAAACTAAGGCCCCCCTTATTTATGCTCTTAGTGATCGTGGTGCATCAATCCACTCTAATTTCACCACATAACACCTCTGATCACACCATCCATCGTATATATTTTGAGGGTAGAATTGAACTATGTGCAATTATACATGTGAGCGAGACCTATGTCAGAAAAATAGGAGTTCGTCCATCCAAAACCGACCCACTCTGTGTGTTAATCATCCACGCAAAGCGAGAATCCTTTCTTTGAGAACTGCTGTCACAAGATTGTCCCTCGCCTCTATGGCGCTATGATTCGGAGACGAACAATGCCAAAATTTAAAGGATTTTATAATTTTTCGTACAACTCGTGTATAGTTCAGTTGAATCTGGGTATTTTCAAAGCAGAATGCATAAATTGAGAACCCGCATCCCGCAGGTCAACTTGTAAGTATATACGGAAGAAATTAACGTGTTTTACGTGAGTTGAGGGCCAGCGGTGAATCTTCAGATTTGGCCGGTCAAATCTGAAGATTGATGTGAGGCATCCGATCAAAGCTGCTGGTATATGTTGTCCATCTCCTTTTATTACGGTGTTGCGTCAGAGGGTGCGGTATTAATTATGCGGGGCAAAGGGATGGATATGAAACACGTGGCACAAACTTTATTTTAAATATTCAAAATATACGTTTACGAACAAATTTACGTTAGTTTCATAATAACTTTCGCCCAAAGCTCCCAAGTCGATTTCGTGTATTTTCTCGACCTCTTCATCAATAATTTAATTTAAATTATATAGTAAATAATTAAATTAAAAAACTGCCACATCCTCAGTAGTTTTCGAGTTAAAGTTTATAAATAAAGAGAGGTTTATAATAAAGAATATGACATACCAACTCTCATCCGTGGGAATTTCCGTAGCTCGGAGAACATTGTCTTATAAACTGGCTGGATGACCTGCAAAAAAAAGAAATGGCCGCTCGACGTATGTATCCTTGCATAAGTTAATAATAAGAAACCAAATCCAATCATCGTACTTGTAGCCAATAAATTGTAAAACGTTAAGTAAAAAATGTGCTCTTTAGTTTTTCATACATTCATATAGTTAACCCTGTAACCTTAACACCCTGTTAAGACACTATTAACTATTATATACAGCATTGTATTCTTCTACCGCATTTACCATGGATAGTGTTCAGAGGAGTTTTTCGGACTAATACCTGCAGCCGAGTTTCATCAACAGACGTCAAGGCAGAATACAAAATATCACCTCGCCGTCCGTCGTTCCACAACTGGTTTCTGAAGGCAGTATTTACCGCGTACCACGAATATGTGGAAACAGCTACCCACTGAAGTATTTCCGAACCAAATCGACTTAGGGTCCTTCATGAAACGAGCGTACCAAGCCTCAAAAGGCTGTCAATGCACTTCCGAGCCTTCTGGCAAAGTGTGTCCATGGACGGCGGCGGTATCCCTTATCAGGTGAGCCCGCTTGCCTATTACATAAAAAAAATATAAAAGACATTTTACCACTTGCGCAGAGGCCATGGCGGCTTTAAACGCCGTTCTTGCATAGTCGCGAGCTCCAGACACGATATACGCCGAATCTGTAGTGAAAAATATACATCAATAAAAAAACTCCGCTGACGCAACACCAAGTGAGTCAAAATAAATAATATATTTGTGGAGGAAGGGATTAGGGAGATTACAATTCGCAAAGGCGATGAGAACTTAGAGAAACTGATCGTAGTTGGTAACACAGAAGGCAAAAGATCACGTGGCCGTTCACCAACCAGATGGACCGATCAAGTAAAAGACTCATCGTCTTCAAAGCTATACGGTGTCATAAGAGAAGCGCTGGACAGAAACCGGTGGAAGCAGATAGTCCGCTCCAGATGTTTCGTTGCTCACCACGACGCTCAGACATGAGCTGCCGACTAAAGAGAGAGAGAGAAGGAAGGGAGATGCTGCTCTTACTCAGACCTAAAGGGAGGATTCTCATCCAGTCTAAGCACTGACAGTATCCAAAGCAACATTGTTACACCTTTATATATCGTGACCTTATATTTACGTGTTGTTCCCACGAGAATATAAATGCGTGCTCCTATTTCACCATGCCTACTATCGGGTGCGCGTAGCGAGTCGAGCCAATTCCTCCTCGCGCGAAGCAGCCCCCACCAAGGGCTAATAGACCGCCCCCGTACCGCCCTGTATCAGCAGGGTGCGAACCAAGACTCTACCCGAAGGGGGCACATGCCCCGAACGGGCTTAAACATCCCCCTCGCGAGGGAGGATTCAGCAATAGCTACTGGACCATGCCTACTGCTGATAGAGGACAACAGTTTATTTTTATTTAACTAATAACTCAATATGTCATGAGAAACATAATGTAATGATTGCAGCTCCTTACAAACATTGTGTAAAAACCTTGGCGATTAAAAATTGCGGAGAGTTTATTGCCAGTTTTTCCCCCATTCTTCCGTCCTTGATTTAAGAACTGGCAGTAATTGTGAAATTAGAAGCATTAAATATGTATTTCTTTATTGCGTTATATAAATGAATAAATGATTTTGATTTTATTTTATTTACCAATAAAATCAGTATTCAATTAGTTACCTACATTAATTACAAAAATCCTCACAATCAGCCGTATAAATAGGCATGCAAATGTCATCTTATTTTATAATGTAATATACATATAAAACGAACAATAATAGGCGACCTAAGTTATTTAAAATCTGTGTCAAACTTATAATTTAGACATTCGTTTACGCTAAAAACCTTTTGCCTTTAAAAATTTAAAATTTTAGTATAACTCCTAAAAGGCCCGCAACGCAATCGCAAGCGGCGGCTAACATCAGGTGATCCTCCAACAGAATTCCCCTTGATGCTTAAATTGATGCCTTCGTTTTAAATATATTTCAACACGAATTGCGTTTGTTGAATATGATCAGAACTCATTAACTCTTACAGAGTTCTGAATCGAACATCCAAGGTTGTAGCTCGACTGGTTTCTTTGGTAAATCATGGAAGAAACTGGCATATAGTATTGTCTTTTATTAACATAACTTTTACACATTTAAAGAAAACACTTTTTTAACGGATTGAAACTATGTATGTATTGTAAACTTATAATTATTTAAACATAATTTTAAATTTATCCGAAGTTTCGCGTATTTTTAACGGATTTAAGCTATGTATTATTGTCAACTTATAATTATAAGTTAGAAGATATATTCAATATCTTCAATCCTGTAAAAAAATGTTTTCTTTAGAAACTGGCATTTAACCTGGGTTTACACTACGGTTGGACTCATTATTTCCTTTCTACGGCACTAATTTTCTTTCTTACTTGTTTGTTTATTTGAACGCTCTATATTTTGTTCACTCAGGCTTTCTAACTTTTATAAGCGTGACGATTACCTTATCCCATCCAGTGACGGCAACTCCGACCGGATGTTGCCCCATAGGACTTACTTAAAATATTACTATACTGATTAATAACACTCCTATACTGGTTTGAGAGGTTATTTCAAATGCGTATCAAAAATACATTCCAAATATTTCAGTTTGGTTTGACAAATTGACTTACGTTTCGCATTTCCCGAGAAAAGCTTTTGATTGGAACATCACACACACATAAGCAAACTACTGAAATAAGTGGTTTTATTATTTTATAATAGAACAGCTTGTAAAATAATAAGTTGACGCTAACTCCTACAGGATAACATCAAATATATCCTACATCGATTATAACACTTGGTTTGAGAGGTTATTCCAATTGCGCATCAAACTACATTCCTGCTTTTTGGTATTTCAATTTGGCTTTACAAATTGAATAAACGAAATGCATTCAAAAGTCTATTTACCGAGAAACTAGACCATGAACATCGTGACACAACGGAATAAATGCGGTTGAAACGCAACGAAAAGCAAACTGTCGTTATTTTGAAACATTATAATTGTTAATAGCCTTATCGTTTTTATAGCTGAACTTACCGTATAAATAATCATGCACTCGGATTTGTGACACATTATATTTTCTTGGTGCTTCGAATATTGTTTCGCCACTCATATTTATAGATTAAACAACAATATTGGTTGCTAGGTAACAGAATGAGTAAGCCACATAGAGTAAGTACATTGGTATAATCTATTTATTCTGTACCTACAATTTAACAAGCTCACAGCACTGCATGACACTTAGTTTTTTTTATTCCACTGCATTATTCTACCTTAACAGTTGCTACTAATTCGATAGAACGCCAAAATAATACCCACACCAATTATCCTACATAAAAAAATTGGTTGCCTGTAAAGTCGGTATACGGGCGAAAGTTTTACGTGACAACGACTTTGAGTGGTAAAATAATTTTAATGTGAATATTCATTCGTATAGTAGGAAGAAGGATGAAATAATAGTAACAATTTAAAACATTATGTCTGTCTCTCTCGCTCTTAGGCGGGCTAACCATGCCCGAGTGGAAGGGACGCGTGCCTCTCACTCGCTCTCATTGTGAGCGCAAAACGTGAGCGGAGCGTAACGCTGTTTCTTGAAGTGTCACCCGGCAAACCAATTTATAAGACGTTGTCACGTCAAAAACATTAAAAATTATACTTATATGCCTAAATATTATAACTAACAATATAGCAAGCAACTCTTGTGAACTCAGCCAGCGTACAAACAAACAGGTCTACCTCAATAGAAATTTCGTTAATTATTTGTATTGCTCGCGTGAGTGGCGCTTTGCTAACCAAGTTAGAATGTACGCGCGGTACCTACATCCAAAAGGGAGACTGTAAGTAGCTGACACACCCACAGGTCGAATACGCTATCGACCTGTGGACATAATGTAACATAAGAACTAGGGAAATAAACATCTTTCTTTCTTTCTTTCTAGTACAATCTTGGGGCCAATCACCAGCTCTTATTGCGAGCCTATTGACAACTTACAACTGAGATGCATCGCTTATTCGTATTATGACATCGAAAAAACGAGGCAGTTTAGGTTTCCAGGTGAACTTAACGTTAATCACATTTCGTTCGTTCAATTTGAATGAAAATTCGTACCATGTGCGCGGCTGAACCAAAATTTGACAATTGCGCCTTCAAACTATGACAAAACAAGCGATTCTATGAAAGTTACCTTTTTGAAGTAAAACTTCTTTACGCACGCTTGACTTGGGGAGTAAGCTGGCGAACGCGTGACGTTTACGAAAAGTGTGATCGGGCAAGGCGAACGGAAGTTGAGTGAGGGATAAAGCAAAAAACAGCAGTGCGCGCGCATTTTCTTTCTCTCATAGCCAAATACGTTCGGTATATCTAAGCACACTGCAGGGCGATTTTCTATATCAGTGTAGGAGCAAGAGAGAGCAGTGCACGCGCACATTTCTTTCTCACTTTCTCTTACATATATATATATATATATAAAAGATATCTGCTCCATAACTTCGTTATCATTTGAACTACTGGATTTCTATTCCGGTCTTTTATAATATTTAAAAAAATAATCGGAGCGCTACAACTTCTTATAGGTCTTGGCCTCAGATTTCTGAATCTGTTTCATGATCATTTTTAAATCTCATAGGCAAGTAGGTGATCAGCCTCCAGTGCCTGACACACGTCGTCGACTTTTTGGGACTAAGACATGTCGGATTCCTCACGATGTTTTCCTTCACCGTCGAAATGTTAAATGCGCACATAGAAAGGAACTACATTGGTGCACAGCCGGGGATCGAAACTACGACCTCAGGTATTAGAGTCGCACGCTGAAGCCACTAGGCCAACACTGCTCTTAACTTCTTACTGCGCTTATATTCCAAGTCCATTAAATATATAGATCCATAGACAATAATTTTATTCAAAACAAATAACATAATACATAAAAATATACCTAATAACTAACCTTAAAATTTAATTAAAAAATCTTATATATTTAAACAAGCAATTCTTGTATATATATATATATATATATATATATATATATATATATATATATATATATATATAATTGGAATCTCGGAATCGGCTCCAACGATTTTCATGAAATTTAGTATAAGGGGGGTTTCGGGCGCGATAAATCGATCTAGCTAGGAATCATTTCTAGAAAATGTCATTTTATTCGTGTTTTATCAACTTAAACATTGAATTGCTCGTTTAAAGATGTCAGTCAAATAAAAACTTAAATATGAATATAATTATCTTTATTCGATAATTATATTCATATTTTATCATTTTATTAGTATAAAATTATTAATATTTTTTAAGTAGTAGTTTTAAATTCTTAGTATTATTTGTTGCTTTTAAATGTCAAATTTCAGTTTTTTTATTTTATTATTATTATTTTTAATGTAAAATTTTCTTTTAATACGCTTTACTTGTTTTCTGCTTTTTATACACAATTTGTTAATCTATGTAATCTGTTTTGGCTTATTGTATTGTATTAGTATTTTGTATAATAATATGTATTAATTAGTAAGCTGTTAGATTACTTATAATTAAATAAATAAATAAAAATAATTCATACTTAAGTATAACTTCCAAAAATCACTATAAAAAAAACCCCGAGCAAGGCTCGGTCATCCAGGTGCTCATTAAAAGGAGTCCCTTTAGGCAAGGTTCCTAAGATACTGGCAGCGTTCCCCCTTTGAATAGCTTGACTAATTCTTTGTGCGAGGTAGCTGCCAGGTCTTAGTTCTCCTGTGATGTCGACTAACCTTTTTGATAATTCCCTAAAAAGCCTTAACGCGCTAGGACCCCACGGACCAAGGGTCTCGCCGCACCAGCTCTGTGGTTGGTTCCATGAAGATTAGAAGGGGCCAGACAATAATTATGTTGTTAAAAAAACGCATTTGTTTTGTTAAATGTTTATTAATTAACACGATGCTTTCAGCGCAGCGTCCAGTTCGGAAAGCGTTGAGGTCGCCTTTTTCAACTGCTCTGTCTGCTGTTTGCCCGTCTTCGCGAGGGCAGAGAGACTGACTTTCAAGTTAGCTAATCGAGTTTCCACTCTTTCCTTCTCCTCACTGAGGAGTTTCAGGGCCTTTGAACCTAAAAAGTAATTTACAACATGAGAATTTATAAAACCATGGCGAGTGTAGTTTGTGACATGATGCGTCATGACGAAATTATTTATTTTAAATAAATACACACAAGACTCGCAAGTGCGTTGCCGACTTTTTTTTAAAAGAACAACGGGGAAACGGGCAGGAGGCTCTTTGGATATTAAGTGATACCTACGCTCATGGACACACATTGCCGGAAGACTCGCAAGTGCGTTGCCGGCCTTTTTTTAAAGAACGGGCAGGTAGCTCATTGGATATTAAGTGATACCACCTATCATGGACACACATTGCCGGAAGACTCGCAAGTGCGTTGCCGGCCTTTTTTTTACAGAACAGCGGGGAAACGGGCAGGAGGTTCATTTGGTGTTAAGTGATACCACCGCTCATGGACACATCGCGCTGGAAGACTCAAAGGTGCGTTGCCGGCCTTTTTTTACGGGACAGCGGGGAAACGGGCAAGTGACTCAATATATGTTAAGTGATACCACCGCTCACGGACACACGTCGCCGCAAGACTCGAAGGTGCGTTGCCGGCCTTTTTTACAGAACAACGGGGAAACGAGCAGGAGGCTCATTGGATGTTAAGTGATACCACCGCTCACGGACACACGTCGCCGCAAGACTCGAAGATGTGTTGCCGGCCTTTTTTACAGAACAGCGGGGAAACGGGCAGGAGGCTCATTGAATTTTAAGTGATATCACCGCTCACGGACACACGTCGCCGCAAGACTCGAAGGTGCGTTGCCGGCCTTTTTTACAGAACAGCGGGGAAACGAGCAGGAGGCTCATTGGATTAAGTGATACTACATAAGCTTCAGAGTTCAAGTCATATGATTTTAATTAACAAATAAAAAGGGTTTGATAATAAGGATTTCATCCCTCTACGATCGACCCCTATTTTTACTATAAAAAAAACAAAAAAAAAAAACATTTTTGGAGTACACCCCTTATCACTTAAGGGTTTGAAAGATAGATAGTAGCCAATTCTCAGACTTACTTAATATGCATAAAAAAATTCATAAGAATCGCTCTAGCCGTTTAGGAGGAGTATGGGAACATTGTGTCACACATATTTATATATCACATATCCTTACCCAACAGAGGTATATAATCTCCCGCCTTCTCATCTCGTATGTCAAGTGTGAACCATTCGTCCACGTCTTCAGAGTCCGATGACTGAAAATCCTGTCAAAAATAGAAACAGTGCCTCTTCAATCTTCTAGGTCTGAGTTTTAGTCAAGGTCACCCATCTGTGCCTGACACTGATGACTGAAGACTGATGATTTTATTCGAGCTACCTGTTTAGTACATACCAACATAGAACATTTTGCTATGCCAGAGAGACTGTTTGCTGCTCCAGAATAAAAAAATATGTGTGTGTACCGGAGTACACAGGTAAGAAGTGAAACTTCTTTACGACATATCATTTTTCTACTATTTGCAACTTCACGAAAGTGGGGTAGATAAGGCTTAAGCCTTAAGAAAAACAATTTTTTCAGTCATATTTATTAATACTTGCTAATTTTAACAGATTTATACACATTCACCGATACTTACAATCAAAAAGTGAGGTTAACCTCAAATAAATATTAAAATCATGCTGATACGTGTTGAATTTATAAAACGAAATAATTTAAAATAATCACTCTCACTTTTCTTGTAAATTCACTTTTAAATTCAAATTTGAACAAGTCTTTTTATTTTATCACTTTCAAATTAATATACTGTTATTCTTATTTCAAACCAAACTTCAAAACTAATATATTGTTGTTATTATTATCATATATTACATTATATTCTTTACGTCACTATACTAAACTTCGATAAAAAAAGCAACATGGCGCGTAACCGAAAAACGTGACGTTTTCTTACAAAATTTCTCCCATACGTCGATAAAGAAGTTTCACTTCATAAACCTATAGACCGATGTTTCTTCATCATAAAACAAAGATACTTTATTTATTAAAGAATTAAAAAAATTTAGAGGTCAGTAATGTACAGCGTTTTGAAACTAAATATTTCAAAATACGCTACATAAAAAAAAATAGTTGCGAAGAATATGTGGGTACAATATTTTTTTTACAAAAATGCAGGTAGGTCGAATAGTAATAATTTCTTCCAGATATAAATAAATGGTTATTAATTTATATTGAATTTTTATAGATACATACGTATGTGTGGACTTTTTGACTTGTTGATGCAAAACGTTACGAAACGGGGCCAATTAATATACTTACATCAAACAACGAGTCGTCTTCAGACACGTTCGTATCACAATCGGAAGGCACTTCCTCGTCCATTACTTCCGGTTTCATTATATCTTGGAATTTTGGTTTACTTTCCAGTTGAGATAACTCCTGAAAAAAAGCATTTATCAGTTATTAAAAAAAATAGCACCGAGAATCAAACACGAGTCCTTACAGTTAATCGCATTAAATAAAACCGAATTCAAATACGAATTATTAACACAAAAAATGCGTGAAAGAACCCTTTTTTTTATTTTTTATTTATTTATTCTAAGTGAAAATGAATTTGCGCATCCCCTGCCCTAGAAACTTGCAGGGGTATGTGGGACTCGACCCACACCAAAATCTCTGCTATTCAAAGACTGGGTGAACAATACCCACTAAAACACCTCGACAAATTCCTACAAAGCCGCGTTACAGAGGCTCCGGGGTCGCTAACGCATTCTACCGGGACCTCAACGGCATATTAAACTCAAAAACCTTCAGTGCAATAAACACATAAAAAGGAATGTTGAATTACTGACCACTGTAATTACCAACCTCGGCCTAGAACGTATTGCTACGTTCTAAACCTACACAGTATCCTTTCTATAGTTCGATGTCCTCTGCATACTATAAAAATTCAACCATGCCCTCCATGTACGGTTTAAGCAGTTGTCCGGTACCGTACCCTACCAAAGGCCGAGAATAAATTTAAAACTTACTCTCGTACCGGGAATTAAACCCAGTAGGCTCACCATAGCAGCTACATACAAAGACCGCTAGGCTATGAGGCCCTTAAACCCCTAAAGAACCCTACCCTCTTTTTTCAACACGTTTCGCACAAGGACGGCACTGCACTCTGCACCATGCTTTTAGCAGCCATCCATTTCAGTAAAGTCGAAACACGTTAACGATCAAGACTAAAACGTAGACACCGATTGAAACTATAAAAAGAGCAAGCGTCACTTTAATATACGCATGTTGAACGAGCGTAACATTTAACATATACAAGCATGCCGCATGGTCAGTAATTACATTACTAACTGATATTACCTCCATATCTTCATCCAGATATTCTTCTGTATACTGCACTTCTTCTTTGATCGGCTGCGTGATCTCCCTCGAGAAAGTTGGTTTTTTAATTATACTCTGCACTTCGCGTGTTATTGTTTTTAGCTGTGGTTTACCTGAAAACAATATCAGGGTTCTTTAGAAAAGAGTATATCAATTCTAAAAAGGTGGTCACGCACTTGCGAACTCTCTAGCATTGAGTGTCCATGGGCGGCGGTATCACTTAACATAGCCCTAATGCTTGTGTTTTATAATATATTTTGTTACAATACAAACAACATCGCTTTTATATACGATAATTTAAATAATCCTAATCCCTGGGATTGATTTGCCAGTTTGAAACAATTTGTATGACACAAACTTGGCGATTAAGGGTGGCGGAGTGTTTTGCCAGTTCGTCTTGCCCGCTCTACGCCCTGGACGTGCGAAATGGTTGTAAATGTAAAATCAGAAACAATTTAACATCTTTTCTGTGTACGTCGATACGTGTACTTGTTTACCTATATGAATAACGAACGAAAAGAAAATGAACGTCAACAAAGAAATATACAATAAACGCTTCCAATTCTATATTTACTGCCAGTTCTCAAATCAAGGGCGTAGAACGGAAAAGAACTGGCAATAACTTTTTTAGTTATATCTTTGTAAGCTGCAATTACACCATGTTCTACAAGACATCTTAAGTAATTAATAATAATAAAATAAATAAAAAACAAATATTTGTCCTCTATCAACACAACTGAAAAAATTCAACAATATATTACAAGAAAATTCGAGTTCTTGGCTTGTAATATAGAGAAAAACAATATCCAAGAACTCGAATTTCAAAATGAAATTCGATAACGCGTATTCAGGGAGAGGAGGGGAGGGGGGGGGGGAAAGATTTTCTTTCACCTTAGGGAGCGTAAGTATTACGCAATTTTTGGAGGTTCTAGACCCCCCCACCGTAACGTTTTTCTATATCCAATAGTTAAACATAAAGTCCCCCCCCCCTTACTGAGGATTTCTCATCGTTCAAGTTATCGAGATTCCACTGTACATGTGAATTTCATATTACCTCGACTCTTGTCAACGATGACAGCCTTCTTGGTGACTGTTATGGAGGGCCTGATGACTCCAGCCTTGCCCGTAGTTTCCGCCGCAACTTTGCTGGCTCGCTCCTTCGCCATACCAAATATTCGCTTCATTGTCGTCACCTCTTCCGATGACTAGAATTAAACAGATTCTCTTTTCATGGTCTGAGTTTGAAGTGATTTCTTTAGCGGCGTTGTACACTTTTTTGGAATGGGTAAAAAATGGTCAATTCGCGTCATGACACGTGACCTGATCGAAAATTCGAAAGACGGATGGAGAGTACACAGCTGGCACGGCGTATTTAATGTAATATAAATTGACACGTTTGTGTACGATAACGCAATAAATAAATATTATTTTCTACCACATAAATGATATTAGTTTTATACTGATAATTAAAGCAATTCGTGCAAAATTATTATAGTGCTTACATAATACTTGAACGGCACCTCTCATTGAGAGTAATCATGTCAAGTGTTAAAAAAAATACTCACGTCATAACTGTCACCCTCTCTGTCACTTGTCACTTCAGTCTTAAGTGTGTATTTCATTGGTTGTGTCTGACTTTGCTGGAAAAATAATATCTCGTAAATTGTTTATATAGAACAAATGGTATGCATGTGTCGTTCGCTCAATCTGAAAGATCCGAATCAATACTGTCACTGACAAAAAGATCTGGTTTGTTCGACCCGTTCAATCAAATCAAATCAAAAATCATTTATTCATGTAGGTAACATAATATACACTTATGAACGTCAAAAAAATACATTAAATGCTTCTAATTTTACATTTACTGCCAGTTCTTAAATCAAGGGCATAGAACGGAAGAGAAGAACTGGCAATAAACTCTCCGCCACTCTTTTTAATCACCAAGTTTTTTTTCTTTTACACAACGTTTGTAAGGAGCTGCAACCATTACACCATGTTCCATATGACATCTTGAGTAATAAAGAATAATAAAATAAATTAAAAACAAAGATTTGTCCTCTAACAGCAGGAGGCATGGTGAAATAGCAGCACGCACTTGCATACTCGCGTGAACACGAAAATACGTAGTAGAAACAATATCACCGCATTCACGAATTTAAGTACGACCACAAGTAGCACCCGTTCACGAGTATGACGCATGGCCAGCCATCGGCCCCTCGCCATATTATAGGGAGAGAGACAACCCGACGCATGGACGCCGCCACAAGCAATAACATTTAAGTGAGCATGATGACATCAATCGAAGATTAATCCAATTCAAACGAACTAAAATATATTACAACTGCTAGGTTCTGATTTGTAAAACAACTTCGGTTCAGACTTCTGAGCGAACAAAACAAACAAATTGTTCGTTCATTACATCGTTAATCCTTTCTCTCATAAATAAATAAATCAGTGGCGCTACCTCTTTAGGTCTTGGCCTCAGATTTCTGAATCTGTTTCATGATCATTTTTAAATCTAATAGGCAAGTAGGTGATCAGCCTCCAGTGCCTGACACACGTCGTCGACTTTTTTTAAGACATGTCGGTTTCCTCACGATGTTTTCCTTCACCGTCGAAATGTTAAATGCGCAAATAGAAAGAAACTCCATTGGTGCACAGCCGGGGATCGAAGCTACGACCTCAGGTATGAGAGTCGCACGCTGAAGCCATTAGGCCAACACTGCCCTTTCCCTCATAGCTAACGTTCAATTGGATCGCGACCTCATGGCTCATTGAGCGAACGAATCATTCCCGAACGAAGTGACCCATTTGTTAGCGAGGATTTGAAGATCTCGTTCTTTTGAACGATGCAATCGCGAACGACACATAGTGCGCGACGGGATTTTAAGAATTTGTATGACTTATGCATTTAAATTTGAAGAAAAGCTAAATATAAACCAGTTATTACTTATTACTGTTTCTTTTGAAACAGGAGTTAATGACAGCCTCATCGAATGTTAAGTGATACCGCCGTCCATGCCCACTCTGAATACCGGAGGGGTCGCGAGTGCGTTGCCGGCCTTTTAAAAATTTGTATGACTTATGCAAAGCAATTTGAAAATAAGTTAAATATAAACGAGTTATTACTGTTATTTTTGGAACAGGTGTTAACGGACAGGTGGCTCATCTATTAAATGATACCGCCGTGCATGCCCACTCTGAATACCGGAGGGTTCGCGAGTGCGTTGCCGGCCTTTTAAAAATTTGTATGACTTTGCATTGCAATTTGAAGAAAACTTAAATAAAAACGACATTATTACTTATTACGGTTTTTTACGGAACAGAAGACACTGTAGTAGGGATCGCGAGTGCGTTGCCGGTCTTTTAAAAATTGGTACACTCTTTTTTCGTACATATGTCATTGACAAAGGCATACCTGTCTCACATCGTAGGTGTCTTCGTCACTCATATCCTCGGGTTCCGCCTTTGTGGGTACCTTCTTGTTCAAAACACTTCTTGCCACACGCACTTCTCTTATGTTCTCTACTTGCTGAAAATAGATTTTTTTCATTTATACGTAACTTAAACAAAAAAGAAAAAGACTGTTTACTTGTTACTTAATAATACCACAGATAATTTTCAATTTAAATACTGCTTATGCAAAAAAAAAGAACTTTTATATCATGTAGAGTAAGATTGTTGCTCCTCCTCCAAAAATAAGGAAGGACGCTCGATGATCATCGATGTTGAAAACGAAAATATTGTTCATCAATGTTGAAAACGAAAATATTGTTCATCGATGTTGAAAACGAAAATATTGTTCATCAATGTTAAAAACGAAAATATTGTTAATCGATGTTGAAAAAAAAAAAATTGTTCATCGATGTTGAAAACAAAAATATTGTTCATCGATGTTGCTATACGAAAAATATATCATCAATGTTACATTTATAAAAATTCTGAACGCATGTTCATTCACTCATTCATTCCCTTCGTTCGTTCTTCGTAGTCTCTTTCACTCATTCTTTATGCACATGTCTGTAACGCTAGAAATATTTGCCTTGACTTCGGGCTTTATGCTATATTGAAACATGTTTTTTATAACCGTACTACACTTTTGATCACGGCCACTTTTAAAACCTCTTTAGATTTTTTAGAGTGACAAAAAAATTGAAAGGTAACCGTATTGTATGTCAGATGAATAAGGCTAATCACCTACTTCGCTATTAAATGATCACCACACCAATACACAAATGATCACTCAGGCACCTGGATTTTTAAGTTACTTCCAAGTTTTTTTTTCCGCTTTTACTTAGCTGTTAAAATGATCACCACACCAATACACAAATGATCACCCAGGCGCCTGGATTTTTAAGATACTTCCAACTAATAAAATATTCACAATGTTTATTATTAATTATTGGCAAGTTATAGCCAGCATTGTATGCTGACACAGGACGCTGGTCTTTGCTGGTTCCCTCATAATTTTTCCTTCAGCTGGCATATATACCTTAAATACATCGTCGTCATCACTTGTATCATCATGTCTGTCTGCTCTTGCTTTCTTTGTTAGCTCTTTGGTCTTTGTCTTTTGATCATCTTCACCGAGCATTCTCTAAAACATTTAAATATGAAATCTGTAATTCAGATGCAAAACAAACACTCACCACATATCTACGGTAAATTCATGATTGATGAATCACAATTCAAAAACACAACTTCAGGAATGAGAAACTTCACATTTATAAGTAAAAATTTTAAATAAACAACATACCAATAATTCGTCAGTGGAATGTCCGTCATCATCAGATTGTTGTATTGATTCATCTATGTCACTCTCTTCTTTTGCTTCATGCGTTTTCTTGCGAACAAGGAATGTACCCAGGGCTTCGGGTATCTCAGAGTTCTGAAGTTATAAACAATGGTTAATTCAAAAATTGTCACAGGTTAATATTCATTTATATCAATGTCCCAAAAATAAAATAGACAAATAAAATTATACCAATAAAACATGTATTCATTTAAATCATAAAATAAATATAAAATATTTAATAAATAGTAAAAACCTCCTACAAGTTGTCTGGTCTTAGTCAGAAGACTGATTGCACGAAATGCCCGGTGGGAAAAAGTATTAGGTTCTTAATAGGAATGTCACTGGCTATTATGACTAACAGTTTTTATGACCAAATATGCATAGTCCCTTTGATGCCATTACAAAATATTTCCATTGTATATTAATAAAAATTAAATCCTAACTAATCCTATCTCAGAAAACGCTCTACCATCAAGATAACATTAACTTCACAATATACTTATTAACCTAATTTATAGGTATCTACCTATATAGTTGATTAATTTTGTTACTATTCAAATTTGTTTTAAGTAATATAGTTCCAAGAAAAACAAGATAATTCTTTCTTCAAAATAATTTTATGAGAATAAGTAACCATACCTGACTAGTACCTTCCATACTATCTAAGGCTTGTTCAATATCTTCAGCTTTTGTTGTGCTTGTGTCGTTTTGTGTCTGATCTACTTGGGTATCTTCATTCTGCACTGAATCATCTGCTAATTTTGTAACATCTAAACTTTCATTTGTTTCGTTATTTTGGTCTGGCTGAAATTTTTTACAGAAAGATTTTTGAAAGAGCAGGCAGGAGCATTAGCTACCTGCTCATCTGAGGCTTAGGCGTGTCTAAACTCTGCCATCTTTACTTTATATCTTGGTCACACCCATATGTGAAACAACCCATACACAACAACATAAGTTTAGTAGAAAGAGACAATATACATACCATAGTAGTTCCATCATCATCAGTGAGAATCCCTTCACTAAGCCATTCCTCTTGTCCCTCATCTAACTCATCATCTGTCCCTTGACAAGAAGTCTATAAGAAAAAAACAATTGATCTTTGTCTTCCGTTTTTCTCAATGGGGCATACATAAGTTGTTATTTACATAACGTACAATTTTTAACAAAGTAAATTATGTGTCAGAACCGTGTCGGTATTGTTTACAGACAACTACTAAACATTTAGCACTCGATTAGATGGTCAATACCGCGTTATTATGACCCAGGAAAATGTATATTACTGGCAACGCATCTATGAATACATTTATAGAGAAAAATTGTGAAAAATAACCTAGTCGTTACGTACGATCAATAATTTACCTCGATCTTAGACATTTTAGCTGCTGGTTCTTCAGTGTCCGACATCTTTACACAATAAATATTTAAGTACAAGCTTTTACTTTCGTTTAACAAGGATATACAGTATTTCACGTGAACTTAACACTTAACGTATACAATATACTTTTTGTATTACAGAAACTTCATCATAATTCAAAACAGCAAACAGCTTTTTTAACTTGTTACATGAATGATCACAGACACAGATCTAGTAAAGACTTCACTAGTCACTAGACTTCAACACAGAATGCAGATATGATCTGGTAGGGACTAGAGCGCTTAGTCAAGGTGCCCTACTAATACTGTATGTAGTACATCGAAATCTAAATTTGCATTACAGTTCGTGTCGACAAATTTTCATACTAAACCTCTAGGGAGAAATGTATGATTACAAATAAGTTTTTTATTTGTTTTATTTCCGTATATTTGCACATCCAACTTTAGTCAGTACTCTTAACTGCCGTTTTTTGCTAGTGACTAGCAATTAAGAAGAATTATAAGAAAAAGCTGGTTTATATTATGAACCTCGCTAAAATAGCAAAGGACAGGATATAATGTTGGTCCTATAAATTCAATGTATTTTAATTTACTTGTTAGTTTAATTTGGGACTAAATGTAATGTTTCTGATGATTGACTCTAACAAATTTTTATTGTACTTATCATACATACAAATTGAAACTGTTTACTTTGTACTGATGCAATAAATTGACCAAAAGGTATGATTCGAACAAAATAAATATAATTATAATTATTTTTATTTACAGCAATAACATTTGTGAAATACTATCCCCGATAGTAAGCAGTGTCGTAAAACAATCTATGAAATTGTGAATAATATGGCCTAAGGTTTTTTATTACTTGATATTGACACTTGACAGATGTCTTATGTCAGCAGTCGCCCGTCACCGTCGGTTTATATTCGTTGATAGTTTTTGGGTTAAGTTTTGAACTCGTAAAGTTTATTTTATTGTTCATTTAATTAATTACTTCGACTCTTACACAAGTCCTCAATACAATGTCGAATAGCAACTTATTTATGAAGACAGGGTTTGTTAGAGCTCCCCTGCAAAATGGTGTTGGCCGCTATGTGTGTCAGCTTCAAAGGATAGTGTTTAAATTTTGCAAAAGCCACGGTGGTAGTCGGGGTTTAAGGTAATTATATACTTCAGTCCAACATAGAACTACTACAGTTTTAGGTTTTTAATGAAAACCATTTAAATTTTTCCTAACCTATTTGTGGTATCACATAGACCACTGCAATGTGAAATGTCTTATGAATCTTACTTTTGTTTATGGAGTACTTTAAAAGAGGTTTTATAGAACAAGAGATATAATATTGCGTCTTATGTGACACAATATATAATTACTTAAGTAGAGATACACAATGTATACAACTACTTTAAATGCTTACATCACACTTGCATGCATGATGGCAGTTAGCATGTTCCAAGCAGATCATTACTACTACTTTTGAAATTGTTTTGTACAAATTTTTATCTTCCTCATAGTATTCAATTTTTTTTACAAGTGTTGCCCTAAACTTTTTAGTACAACAGCAATTAGATGCCTGGTTCCCCTTATTTTGTCCTTTTTAACAGTGTAAGACAAAAATAATTCTTTTAAACATTATAAAAAAAATCCACAAAGATGATTAATTTTCAGGGATTTTATAGAACAAGACTTAGTGGACTTTGCCAAGAACAATCCAAGTGTAGTTGTCTATTTGAAACCTCGAAGACACAGATCACCTGTTATAGTTGGTGAATATTGTAAGTTAATTATATTTTTATTTGTAGCTAGCATTTGTATTCTAGAAACATTTTCTACGAAAATTATCTTAGAAGCTTAAGATTAAATCACTAGAAAAATTTATTTTTGACCTAGATGAGGAGACTTAATAACTAACAAAATAGGTTAATTTTAATTTTAAAACATTTAACATTAGTTCCTAAAGTTAAATGTTTGCTATAATTTCTATATTAGGTATTAAGTAGTAAAAATGTCACTGTATAATTTTTGGCTACGTTGTGAAATTGGGTGGACTGCCTTATGTTTTATGTTTGTTTGTAATTTTTTTTAATATTTTTAATTTGATAGCCAATATGTACACTGAAAATCAGTGTTACTGGTGACAGTAATTTAAAGCTGAGTTGAGCCCATCTTTTAGTAGAATGGCTATGTGGCAATGTTCTAATCATTAAAATGTATTTTCTTTCTTCTTATCTTATTACAAGTAACTCATTATTGTTTCAGTAAACGGAGACAGAGTTTGGATGTCTGTTAACCAAAGAACTCATTTGGAAATTACAAAATGGATAGAAAACCTCCGCACCCAACAAGGCAATTTGTCAGAAATACGTCTTCGTAAATATCAGTACACTGATCACCCATCAATACAAGGGCCATGGACACCATTTACATTCAAAAACCCAGAATTGAATATTGCAGAATTGCCCAATGTGAAATTTGGTGAAAATAATCGTTTGCCTATTTCCGCTACTGAACAGTTGAGATTGATGTTTGAAAAGCAAAAGCTGAGCGATGTTAAAACTGCAGAATAGATGCCTGAAGATGAATAATCTTAGTTTTTGTGCCGTACCTTATGTTAACATTGATGTTACGATATTCTTTGTATATCAACATCGATGCTTTTGCTTTGAACATTGATGATCATTGATCATCCCTAATTAGTAGTAATTTGTAAGCGTTACATTGGTGCTAGTGAAACACCTCAAATAGTTCTTCTGTGTATTTAACACTGCATATTTAATTAATTAATGAACCAATTCGACTTAGGGCCCTTCAAGAAGAGAACCAATTCTTAAAAGGCCGGCAACGCACTCGTGAGTCTCGTATTGAGTGTCCATGGGCCGCGGTATCATCAGGTGAGCCACCTGCCCGTTTGCACCCAGTTTTATAAAAAAAAAATTATGTGAAGCCTCTTACAGAATTATTGATAGGAAACATGATAGATAGATAGAATTGAAATGTAGATATAGTAATAAAGAATTATTAAGTTTTACCTGTGTTTTACTTGGCCATATACGAGCCCCGATGCAAAATAGTTTGTCTAGTAGGCAAGTAGTGCAAAGGGTGTATAGAAAGTAACTATGTACTGGTAAATTTTTTTTTTCCAAGAGCGCTTCGTGCAATCAGTCCTCTGACTATGAGCAGATAAGTTGTAGGAGGATTTGATAAAATAATCAAGAATGTTTAATAAACTACAATTTGAGGAACATTTTAAAGTTTATTTTAACATAACTGAAATTCTTTCATCGCTTTACGTAATAAAAAAAAATAAAGAAAATGTTCTAAACGTAACTAAAAAATCTAACGTACATTTGCGTATTTCTTAATGATACTTATTCGTCTACCACTTACGCCCAAACCCAATAAATAGCTTATTATAATATTATACTCAATCCATTTTTGACAATCCGAGATAGACATCTTAATTCAAATGTTGTTAAAGGTGTGCCAATAACCTTTTTTTTTTTTTTTTTTATAGGAATCTCGCTGTTGGCCTTAAGGGCCTTTACAGCTCAGCACGGGCTGTTTTGGCGAGCTTAGCTCAGCCGGAATGGGTGGGGTTCCCGCGACTCGCGCAAGGGCGTCTCCTGTGAGACTCGAACCTCGGCTTGGGCCGTCGCGGGGGGGTCAATCGCCTGAAGGGCAGGACGGAAGCTCACTGGAGTGAGCGAAATGCGAAGTAAAGGTCCTCGCCTTCCCCGGAGAAGGCGGTTTTTAACCCTAATCTGTTTATTGCTATTATTATTGGCCGCGCGGGCGGCTTTTAATTTAATGTTGGCTACTGTAATTGGATCATCCGGATCCATTAGTACGTGTCGGGGCCTCCTGCGAGCCTTTTTAGTCGGGAAGGGATAATAATTGATGCTATTACGCACCAGTGGGTTGGGATGGTGTTTAGCCTTGTCGAAGTGGCGTTTGGACGCCAACTTCATCCATTGGGCTATGGTAGGGAGCTCCAGGTCATAGTGGAGATCGACGTTTCAAAGGTGTGCCAATAACCAATCGACGGCTTGTAATAGCCATCTGTCGATTTAAGCTATCCATGGTAGGTTGGATCGGTATCTGTGTATGAAAATGACAGTTCAACTGTGTCAGTATCCTATCTTAAATTCCTTTTTAATGTCCCCAAAAATGGATTGTCTTCGTAGGGTTAGGTTATTGGGATGTAGATAGGAGATCGATCGACTGTCACAGTCTGACAATCTACAATCTCGGATTGTTTTCTATCTGCGTTTTTGGTAAATAATTGTAAACCTTGATTGCCATACAAAAGGTGTTTTTCCAGTTCCAGATAAATTTTAGGCACAGCCAATTTTTCCTCAAGTCTACTTCGACAGATTTTTATTCCTGTTGACTTATGTAAGTATGTTTTTGTGAACGTGTAAGGACATTTCTAAAATACATATACATACAGAGAAGGGATAAAATTTTGAGCTTTTTAAACAGGTACGCAACTATCAAAATAGCTTGCTCGAATTGCATAAGTAACACGTTTTTTGAGCTTATAATACCCTACTTACTTCGACTGAATTTCCCCAAACTATACTACACGCACAAATCAACTTGGCACCGGCGTGGAATGTGCTTCCCTCCCACCACACCCCACCGCCTACCGCTCTTGCCCTTGTACGATCAATAAATTAAATCGTAGTATTTAGTAGTCATTTTATTAAAAATTAAATGTTGATATTATAAATAATCAATAGATATATACATATAGATATATATATATATACTGCTCAAAATAATTACGGGAACAAAACTTTAAAGTAGATCTAAACTTTTTACTTAAGGTTTTAATTATTACTGGCCACTAGATAATGTTAAGGCATTGTCGAAGAAAATAAAAAACAAAAGAGCATCGGCGTTTTGGTTAGTAGTCCTATAATAAAGTGGCAGTGTGTCTAGAAACACCTAAAAACAAAGTGACGTCTTTGAATTTTCATTACTTTCTAATCACAGAAAACACATTTTAAGTAGTTTTTTTCAATATTTTGAGTATTAATAGAAATTAAAGTGAGCCTTTTGAGTATTGTTATTCATTGAAGCGAGTGAGTTTAGGTCATAATGCCAGATCTGCCTGAATTGCATGTCTCCCGAGCTATCGCTTTGCTTTAAGAGGGTCGAACTATGCGTTATGTAGGAAATAATCTAGGAGTAGCACCTTCTGTTATCTACAGACTTTGGAAGCTATACCGTGAGACGGGAGAATACTCACGAAGGCGTGGTCAAGGTCGAAAGAGAAAAACTACACGTTTGCAAGATCGCTACATCGTCAACTGTGCTTTACGTAACCGCACCACAACTGCAACAGGTCTACAAAATACACTAAGGACGGCTACTGGTGTAGAAATTTCCGACCAGACGGTAAGAAATAGGTTGTTGGAAGCCAATTTGAGATCACGCCGACCAGTTCGGGCTGTGCGTCTAACAATTCAACGTAGACAAGCTCGCCGACAGTTCGCGCAAAATCACGCTAATTGGCAACTTCGACATTGGAGGCCAGTGCTTTTTACTGACGAATCACGATTCCGTCTAACACGTTGCGATGGTCGTCTCCGTGTTTACAGACGCCCAGACGAGCGATACAGTGCAGCAGCAGTCCAGGAATATGATAAATTTGGATGTGGCTCTGTGATGGTTTGGGCGTTAGTTTGGACGAGCGCACAGATCTCGTCGTTGTTCCCGGGCGCTTGTGTGCTCAAACTTACATTGAAAATGTGCTCGAAGATCATGTTTGGCCCGCAGCATATGGTATGGGCCCAGATTTTCTTTTAATGCAAGATAATGCCAGGCCGCATACTGCAGCCATCACGTCAGATTACTTACGACAGCAGGAAATCCGTGTAATGGAGTGGCCTTCCATAAGCCCTGACCTAAATCCAACTGAACACATTTGGGACTTGCTTGACAGGCGCATCCGGAAGCGTCCGATTGCACCTCAAACACTGAAGCAGCTCACTGAAGCGTTAATTGAAGAATGGGAGCGAATTCCACAAGAAGATATTCGGAGGATCATACAAAGCATGCCACGTCGTTGTCAAGCCGTGATTAGGGCTCATGGAGGCCACACACGTTACTGAAAGTCACTAAAGACGAATATTCAAACGATATAAGAATATTTCTTTGATGGACCTTTTTTATCACCAATTAGTTTTTCGTCTACAATGCACATTTTAATTTTTTTTTAATAAAAAATAAATACAAATTGAATTTTTTTATTAATTGTAGTAATTAACAAATTAGCAAGGTAAAAAATAGCGAACAAGTTAATTTAAATCTAATTTTAGTTTAAGCAATAGAAAGGAGAAAAATCTTGTTCCGCTAATTGTTTTGAGCAGTATATATATACTTATTATCGCGAGTGTCGAGATGCATTACAGATTACTTGATTTTTTTATGCAGCTAGTACATCACTATGACGTCATAACGTCGTGGTGCAGAGTTCTGCGTGTAGTAATTCCATATCTAAGGTTAGATACATGGCCGTATCAATAAACTCTCTGTCTATGGGCTCATATCACTAGCTAGTAAGGAAAACATCGTGAGGAAACCCGAAACCGGGATGTTATAAATCCGAAAATTGACAGGTGACAGACAGAAGCTTCATAGTACTTGTCTTATACAGGCTGGCTATAAAAGTCGTGGACCTAACGCAACTAGGGGTAAGATGCGGTCATCAGATGCAGAAAATTTTCCGGGAACTTTCCAAGCACAACCCTTGCAAAGTTATAATTTCTGTGTTTTCATAAGAAAATGGCCTGTTTGTACTAATTCGTATTAAAATGTGAAAAAATCTACATTCTGTATCGCTTTGATGAGTCCTTGCGTTAGACATGCTTTTTATGGCTGTTTATTGGGTGTATTGAAGAGATAATACTAAGTTTTACGATATAAAAATTTCTCAAATCATAGCTTTTTGTTTACTATGGACTCCATTGTGAAAAAAAAATCTCTACTGAAAACCTTGTATTACAATTCTGAAAAGGTATTATAAATAGCCATGGGTAACATAACAACGGTTGTGAAATAATTAATTTAGTCAATTGTCAATTTTTTTTTTAATTTAGCATTGTCAGAGTATGATTACTGTCCAAAGGCTAAACGTCAAACATTCAAATGGCAAAACGCAAAAAATATATAATGATGTAAGCTGCAATACCTTCTCCATCTACACGACACTGGCGAAATACCTTGTGTCCGGTTGGCACATATTAAAGCCATTAAAAAAAAATGCAATACAGGCGGTTTGGTTAGGTTGAAAACTAAATTTGTTTGTTTTGTTGACTAAGCCCCTAGTTGCAACGTCACCAGATGATACACCATAGAAAAACAACATTTTCAAACAACAATTTAATAGTATAATATAAACAAATACATATTTATGCCTGTAATACACATTTCGTCGGATACAAATTTATCGTTACGTAAAGCTTGAATAAAAATAACGGCTGACAATAATTCAAAGCGCAATTTTTTTATAAATATAATTGTATGTACATTTATTCACCTATCTTTTTACCTTACCTATTTGGCTTTTAAAAAAATTGTCAAAGTTTTTGAGGTCAAATTTATTTTTAAAGTTCTTTTTCTTATAAAAAGGTATAAGAACGATCTAGACGAATTACAAATCGTGTTATATATTTTTTTCCTCTTAGAAAATCATAACATAACAAAAAAAATCCACATCAATTTTTTTCGATAAATTATCGCAATAAAATGTTGCTTTAAGTAATTATTACTAAAAAAGTTTTTAACTATAATTAAACTATATCTAGTCATATTTCCTCTTACTAATTTTCGATACACTAAACATTTTCCTAATAACACGATATATTATATACAATACAATACATATAAACAATAATTGGTCCAACATTAAGTATTCGTACCACTGATATTGTTTGATAACTGATCGGAGATGAAGGGCACCTGAAAATAATTAAACATTTATGAAATACACGTTAAGTAAAAAAATATCTATGTTGCCAGTATGAATCCAAATATAATTGTATTAGAGTTATGAGAGGAAAACAAAATGGTTGTCTGTAAAGTCGGTTTACTGACGATATTTGAACGTAACAACGTCATATGAAAATACTGATGGAATGGTTGCATTTTTCATATATATTTTGTATGGATATAGAGGAGGTAAATGGAAATCACAATTGAATTGATCAAGTTACAAGGCGATTGTGCCCCTGTCGCTCGTTCCGCGCTCTCGCTTGCACTTCAAGCATTAAATGGAACGCCTCAGAGCGAGGTAACGCCGCATACGTCATATGTTTTCATGCGTGCAGACGGCGCCATCTAATTATAAGACGTTGTCACGTCAGAAACACGAGATTCTCTTACGGTAAATGAAAATATTGTAAAAGCTAATTAATTCTGCAAGGACCAGCAACGCTAAATTAGATATCCATAGTCTACAGAAATTTCCCTATTCCAGCTATTACGTATGCGGCAAACAATTTATAGATACAATCTTAATGTACATACCTAAATTACGTGTCACGTTGTTTGTCCGCTATGGACTAATCTACCGAACCGATATAAATGAAATTTGCACACCGTGTGCAGTTAGATCTAACTTAAAAGATAGGATAGCTAACATCTCAATTTATACCCGCATTATTATTTTATTACAAATATTTGTTTCTAACAGATGGCGCTGTGTTAAAAGTACCGACGTTTCACATAAGTTCTTCTACCGTTTCCCTTGAATAGTTTACTACTATGTAATATAATCAAGACCTTAGCCACAGCAACGCTTGGCCGAGTCTGCTAGTATATAATAAAACTATTCGTTACCTTTAGTTTCGATTGCCATTTCTATATAATGTGTAATTAAATCTGAAGGCTTGTTCGGACGATTTCTGAACAATTTCGATATTTCCTTGGCTTTCTTGTAGTAACTGAAAAGAGAAGTAATTGAGTGTGGCAAGAATTTAGGATGCTAAATGGGTGAAGAAATATGTATGTTATAATAACTCAACATAATTTTAATGAAAAAGCTAAAGTCTGCAAATACAGGGGTCTAGGCTCTGAATATGATTTTGTCCCATTCGGTGTCGAGACCCTTGGTCCGTGGGGTCCTAGCGCGTTAAGGCTTTTTAGGGAATTATCAAAAAGGTTAGTCGACATCACAGGAGAACGAAGAGCTGGCAGCTACCTCGCACAAAGAATTAGTCTAGCTATTCAAAGGGGGAACGCTGCCAGTATCTTCGGAACCTTGCCTTAAGGGACTCCTTTTAATAATATTTTTTAATAATTAAATTTTAAGGTTAGTTATTAGGTATATTTTTATGTATTATGTTATTTGTTTTGAATTGTATGTAAATAAATGTTTATAATTTTAATGATATAGGTAAACAAGTACATTTACGAACAAAAATTTAAATTAATTGTAAATTTACATTTACAAGTTCGCAAGTCTAGGGCGTAGAGCGTGAAAGAAAAACTGGTAAGAAACTTTCTCTTACTTTCTTTCTTTTTAATCGCTAAGTTTTGATTTATACAAATTGTTTGAACTGAAGCAAAACAAGATAAGGATTATTTAAGTAAATGTCAAATTTATAAAAAGCTTTATTGATTAATTTAACGCGAAGTTTGAATTTATTCAGTGATAAGTTTATTTAGTGAACCTAACATTTATTATTAATTTTAGTACATTAATAAAATCATAGATTAATTTCAGCTAATCTGTAACAAGACATTAGGTGGTACGCCATTGAGAAAGTAGCTATAAAACTAAAAAAAAACGATATTATGCACCGTGTGTTGCCACCAAAAAAAATTATACATTCATTACATACATACATATTAATTTGTTATTTTAATTTAAGTTATTGTCAAATCAATTTCTTTTTTCGCACATGGCGTAGTCTTTCGACCATACCGTCTTTCGTAGAATTTATCCATTAATTATTGTCAAATCAAATCATTAATAGTTTACACATAGACTATTACATAGAGAATGTCGGCATGTAATTGTGACTCTGTGGAATGTATCAATGAATAGAACTAACCTGTCATTCCTAAGCATTTCATCCAACGCAACTTTTACCTCCGGCGCCATTTCCGGTGAATATTTCACCCGTAACGCATGTCCCGCTTCGACGCTTCTTGCAGCGTTATGCGGTTGGTCGGCGAACACCGGTATCGTTAATATTGGGATGCCATAGTATATTGACTCCATCATGCTCAATAATCCACCGTGGGTGATGAAGATCTTTACGTTTGGATGAGCTGTAAGGAGAAAATAACTATAACACTGAATTTATCCGTGATTTTGATGATTATCGTCCTAGATTACATAAAACTAGATTTATTAATGTTGTTAAAAATAACTATTCAGAAACACTAGGTACTCCTACAAAATGAATACCTTTTTAAGCTATTGCATAGATTTTATAGCAGGTATTGAGCACGGCGACCGAATCAAGTAATTCCATAACGAAAATAATTATAATTGCCTAAGTTCATTATAAAATTAATGTAATCTCTATATATATAACATTCCCGTGTCACAATGTTAGTTCCCATACACCTCCGAAACGGCTTGACCGATTCTTATGAAATTTATTATGCAAATTGTAGGTCTGAGAATCGGCTACTATCTTTCAAACCTCTGAGCGATATGGGGTGTCCAGCCTATGTCTGTGGTTGCCCACTGAAGTATTTCCGAAACAAGGCCAAAGTCTCTGGCAATGTGAGTATCTATGGGCCGCGGTATCATTAGTCATGCTCTATTGCCAAAATAAAATAAACTGTAAAAAAATATAGTTAAACTCTCACCAAGTATACTAGATTGTGGCATCCATGGCCTCACATGAACATTCTTTGGCAGACCATCAATTTTCTCGTCGATCTTCCATAAAACGGTTTGCTTCAGACTTCCGAAGACTTGGATGAGTTCCTTTTTGGTATTCCCTTTAAAGGCAGATGCCTTCAGCACGGAACCCAGGCTGAAGTAGATGACACCTTGGGGTGAAGCATCCAGTATTTGTTTGAGATCCTGTTTCGGTATAAAACAATAAAAAAATTAATCACGCTACATATAAGGTCTGGGCTTCAGATTCCTGATCATTTCTGTGACCTGTGTCTAACGCGTAGCTTAATTTATGCCGCCGATTGAACCTACGATCTCAAACCAAAACAGCTCATTAAAAAAATCTTTAAAAATTATTTTGACCAAATACGTAAAATGTAAGTAATTACATAATGTTATATTGTGAGCTGTTGGTGTATCGCACCTTCAGCTATAATAGGGACAGCCACGTCAGCCGAGTCAGCGTTTGGTCAATGTTCAAATGTAATCTGAATCCAGCCAAAACGTGTAATATTGGCGAAATACGTAGCTTATTTGTGTTAGTACAAGGCACGTGGAATAATTTTGAATATCTTAAATTTATTTGCTATATTTGCCTGTGTCCTAAATTTATTACAACCGATTTTTGAAGTGAAACTTCTTTAGGCTCATGAGAGTAAAATATTTACGGATGAAACGCAATAATAATATTAGCGTCACGGAGATGTGCAGTGTTTTTGTTGAAGAAAAGGGAGATTGAGAGAGCAAAGGCGAATTACCTTACAGAAATTGTATTTTTAAAATATTAGTATTTTATATTTTATGCAAAATAATGTGATCAAATCTCAAATGACGAATTGTATATTAAAATTCCACGTGTTTTTATTATCGAAGAAAAAAAATAATTTATAATTTGTATTAATTGTCGACACTTCTAACATTTTAATGCCAATTAAATTCCTAACATATCTTTTTTTTACTCTAAAGCCCCTCTAAGTCTGGGAAATATAAAGTTTTAGACTTATAAATATATACAAGACTTAAAAATTAGTTTTTAGATGCCTACCAAATACAGTTTGTAACATTAATTGTGTTAAGTGACCATTAATAATTATAATTAATGAATCGATAATTAGTAATTATTTAATAATAACCTCGCGTTAGCTAAAAGTAGTGTCATTTATATCTTATCGCGTCAGAAACCTCAATCAGTTCATATGAGCCATGGCAATCGCACACGTTCTACTACATTTAACATTCATCGTATTTTGTGACAGCGCCCGGATATTAGCCGTTTTCCCCGCGCCATGTTACAGCCACCAGCTGGCTTTCCGACCCCTGACATTGGAGCTGGCAAGACAGGGACATCACGTGACAGTGATCACCCCGTTTCCAGCGTTCCTGAACGGAACAACGCCGAGAAACATCACAGAAATCGACATAGGGAGTTGTATAGAGAAATTGATGCACAAAGCGCTCGTCGACGATATGAAAGACGCGAAGGATATTTATTCGCAGCAGGTAATCGCGTTCGATGCTGCGAAGAATGTCTTTGACATAATAATGACGGAGTTGAGGGATTTCCTAAACAGCGGACAGGTCTTTGACCTCGTTCTGGGTGAGGCTTGCGCGCGGTTCACACTGGTGTTTTCGGAGATTTTCAAAGCGCCGTTCGTCCAAGTCAGTTCCTTTGGCGGCACTTTTGACACGTTCAGTATAGTCGGTGCCCCGCTGCATCCACTGCTGTATCCACTTGCCGTTCGTGAGAAATTCAAGAACTTAACTGTCATAGACAAATTGAGCGAATTATATAAACATTATCGGTTGGTGAAACTGTATTATGAGGTGGAGGCTGCGGAGAACGAAGTAGCCAGACGGCATTTGGGGAAGGAGTTTCCAACCATGGGAGAGTTGATGAAGACTATTGAAATAATCCTCTTGAACGTGCATCCTGTTTGGGACTCCAACCGCCCGGTTCCACCTAATCTTATTTATTTGGGAGGCCTGCATTTGCAAAAGGAAAAGGAACTTTCTGAGGTAAGTCAATCTTTGACCTTTATTTATGGACATCTGGAAAGCGGTGTTGGAGTAAAGAAAAACACTTTTTTACGGATTATAGTTATGTATTATTGTATTTAAACTTATAATTATTTAGACATAATTTTAAATTTAAACCGACGTTTCGCGTGCTTTACAGCGTGCGTGGTCACGGTGACTGAAGACAAAGGTGTTAAATGTCAAAAAGTATTACAGCTGCAGAAAATGTTGTGTTATCTGTATTTATTTCCCCGGAGTTGGTATCGACTAAAAGATGTAGACGTCGTCGTGTAGTTGTAGACGTCGGTTTAAATTTAAAATTATGTCTAAATAATTATAAGTTTAAATACAATAATACATAACTATAATCCGTAAAAAAGTGTTTTTTTTTAAATGTGTAAAAGTTATGTTAATAAAAGACAATACGGTGTTGGAGTAGTTCAACGACTTTTATGAGGTCGATCGAACCCAGCTGTGCCCGGGTGACGGAATGACCTGTATTTCTATGTGTGATGGCACTTGCTCGTAGAGTGAAGGAAAACATCGTGAGGAAACCGGCTGTCAAACCAAAACGTCAACGTGTGTCTGACAAAGAAAGTAGATCACTTACTTGTCTATTAAAAAATATTAGAATACAAAAATCTGCGGCCAGTACTGAAAAGGTTGTAATAGATTTTTTTAATGAAAGTCAAATTTAAAACGGAGCAATTGTTTTGGAGTTTTCCATTTGAGAAACATATATACATGTATGATAGATAATCAGATAAGACTTAAAAGAGATTAATAGACAAAAGATAAAATGGAATTGGGTGCGGCGAGTCAAGGCATTATCTCTATATATATATAATAAAATTCTCGCGTCACAATGTTAGTTCCCATACTCCGAAACGATTCTTATGAAATTATTATGCATATTCAGTAGGTCTGAGAATCGGCTACTATCTATCGAACCCCTAAGCTTTAAGGGTTTCCAGCCTACTAAATTTTATTTTAAAACAGATTTTTTTGATACAGCATACAAAAACACATACAACCTTTAATTTTCACCCCTCTACGATTTTTTATTATAGTATATAGTTATGTTTAAGTTATAAATGTTTCCTTGAAATAATATTCATCGCAATGTTTGCCGGGTCAGCTAGTATATATATATCGCATATTTATAACGATGCCCACTTTTTAAAATAGCTGTACCGGGTATGTATAATGTATATTACTGTTGAAATAAGAAAAATTTAACCCTAGTTTAATAACTCATATTATTGGTACATCTCTATTTTTTGCTGGCAACCCTGACACATCACTGTTTGTGATATCTAAAATTCTCTAAAAATTTAACCCTAGTTTAATAAGTCATCTTATTAGTACATCTCTATTTTTTGCTGGCAACCCTGACACATCACTGTTTGCGATTTCTGAAATTCTCTCCAAAATATCTCTATGCGCTCGTTCGGTTAAGAAAAACATTAGATCCAAAGAGTTGGCGTGTGGCATAGATAGGCGACTAGCCTATCAGAAAATGATCACGAAACATGTACATAAATCTAGGTCTAGATATGAAAACTTTGGTTGGCTCTTAATTCTTTTCTTTAATATATATAAGGGGGGCAAACGCGCCTGCGGGACGCCCAAAAAGTCAGTCATCGCAGCCCATAGACACAGTAAGATGTGGAAAAAAAGACTTATTAATAATATCATTTCCATAAGTTTTCCTCTCTGGTATCAGTTTAGAACACGCTGGGATAGTTACGTATTTACGAATTTATTTTCTATAGTTTTGCAATCTGAAACCAGGACGTCACTGTCATAAATATTCATTTAACTATTAATTAATCTCAAGATTAAATAATTAATGCTATATTTAATTATCGTATTAGTAAATTAGTAGTGTAGATGTCACAGTAAACTAGTTAAATCAGAAAGTTATCTAATTAGAGAGAATCTCTAGTCTGTTAATTAAAGATCGATATTCAATCAAGTCGCTAGCATTTTGATTTAAATAAAGCAGCGTTGAAAACGTTTAACTATTTGTCCGACCGAAAGCCAGCGTGTTGATTAATAATGTAAAACAAGATGGCGGTCACTTCAACAGCTGATTACTTTTGAAGTCTTTCTTTTTTAACAGTGGTTATACGTGAAACAACTAAAAAACAGATTTTATTTTGGAAAAGGGAATAGCATTTTTAGGAGCGTCGCAAACGGTTCCACATGTTGCTGCTAAAAAGGTAGTCATGGTAGTCACTCAGAGATGAGAGTCGCGAGTCTAATAATGTTACCTAGAATGTAAGTTTTAGCGCGAATTGTTCCACATGTTGCTGCCAAAAAGGTAGTCATGGTAGTCACTCAAAGATGAGAGTCGCGAGTCTAATAATGTTACCTAGAATGTAAGTTTTAGCGTGAAAAGGCCATCAAAACTAAGATGTCAATAAATGTAGGTAGTTCTCGCTACTTGACTCTGAATCATATACCAAAACTATGAGTCCCGCACGTTGATATTGCGACTGGCGGCCATCTCAGTGACGTACTCGAACTGTCAAGTGTCAGTGTCAGTACCGTGCGCAAAGTCAGCCAGCGCTTACGCGTATTGAGTACTACGTGTTTTATATTGCTTTTTATTTTAATTATCCTGTTTTATTTTTGTTGTTTAGCTTTGTTATCATAGACTACTATGTAAAATATGGTAATTTAATAGGAAATATTAATAATTAAATACCTATAAATATATGTATATAATATAACCCTAGATTATTAACTTTTTTCACCAGAGGTAGCAACACCTCATACGAAAAGAAGATTAACCGAAACAGGTTGTTCACCTATATTGAAGCAAATATATTAATATTAACATTTCTGTTATCTGTACTTTTCTGCCGTGGATGGCGTCACGCAGCTGTTATTGTGACAAGGTTCCATCGCAATAACAACGTGCGGGGCTAGTAACAAAAGTTACGTTATTTGTGTAGCCCGAACATATTTTTATTTATTTACAGGAATTGAAAGCCGAGCTGGACGAGACAAAAGGGGTGATTTACATGAGCTTTGGAAGCACTATTCGATCGTCTATCTTAAGTCAAGAGAAAGTTGACATGCTCCTAAGTGTCTTGGCACAACTTCCGTATACAGTCTTCTGGAAATGGGATGTGAACATGAAGAATGCACCGAGTAACGTTATTGTGAGGAAGTGGTTTCCTCAGGCTGATTTATTAAGTATGTATATTAACTCATACATTTAGTGTGTGGGTACACTTACTCATGCACTCAGGTGTGATGATAACGGTTTAAAAAATAAAAAGGAAACGGTTCAAAAAAATAGGTTAAATAACGTCATTATTTTAAGTAATTAAGTTTGTTATGGAAGACCTGGGAATCCTGACACAGGTATTTTTTACTTAAAAGGGTTTCCAAATCTTACACTTTGAAAAGAAACTGTACTTAAAATGAATAAAGACTGTTTATTATTATTATTATTAAATAAAACTTCTTTGAGTTGTAAAAAATTATTCGCGTCGCATAATAATGCCTGATGGTTACGAAGCGATCGCCGTTACTATTTAGTTAGCGAAAACTAACTTCCGTCACACACGACTATGAAAGTAATTAGTAAAGTGAATAATAACAGACGTTTTTACTAAACTTGGAAAGTGGGCAGCTAAAGAATAAAATAAACTAATTAAAGTTACGATATATTGTTCGCTACATTTAAATATTTGTTATTTTTGTATTAGGTCAATTGAGTAAGTAAATATGTTTTTACCTTTTTGTATCTAAAACATATAAAATACGAAGCATTTTATTTTTTTATTGTCCTCAAATAGGTTTTTTTTTGTTTTTTTTTTTTATAGATCAGGGGGGAAAAGGGGAAGGAGGCTCACCTGATGTTAAGTGATACCGCCGCCCATGGACACTCTCGATGCTAGATGGCTGGCGATTGCGTTGCCGGCCTTTTAATAGCAACACTTATGAAATGTCAGAATTCGACGGAATGAAAAATCTGAGTTTTGGCGCGAATTAAAATCTTTAAATAATAATACGCAATTTCTTAACATTTATGTTAATTATAACAATGTTATTACTTTGTGCTGCATGTTCAAATCAAAGGGCAGCCATTTATTATGCGGAAGTGCAATAAATGTTAACTTTGTTTTGAACAAATTACACAAATAGAATGATAAATTAATTAACCGCGTCTGTTACTATAGTTACCACGGACGCGGTAACCATGGCAACAGATACAGTAACTTTTATCTGCGGTAATTTGCAATCATCCCTAAGGATATGAGCGAATTTGTTCTGTGGTGCAGTCATGTGGAGTGACTTCCTAATAGAAGCATCTACTCATCTTCTGCCTAGAGCTACTGCCTGTCTTCTAGCTCTAGAATATGGTGACGTTTGAGTCAGCTCACATACTGTCTAATGGTGAGTTGGCGAGCAAGTTCGTTCGGATGACAGCTTAACCGCTCTTTGTATTTCGCTGCCAGTCTCCGAAAATCCTCTTTGATAGTTCTAATTTTTAGGTGAATATATAAGGAGTTTGTTATCTAAAGAAAGTCTTGAGTTTCTTCCTAGCATCCACTAAAGGCTGATATACTTTAGCTGGAGCTCTTGCTTTCTAATTGTTTTGTTACATCCAGTATCTAACATCAGTTTGGCATGGGCATGGACCTATTCTTAAGTGATACCGCCCATGTCCATAGGGCTACTTAAAATAAAGACCCAAATGTATTTTTTTTTTCAGGACACCGGAAAGTAAAGCTGTTTATCACGCAAGGAGGACTTCAGTCCATAGATGAAGCTATAGATGCTGGAGTACCAATGGTGGGAGTACCCATACTCTGGGACCAATGGTACAATGTCGATAAAATTGTGGAATTAGAAATCGGAGTTATGTGTGACATTCGTACATCGTCTAAAGACGACTTTAAGAATGCTATTGAGACAGTTCTAAATAATACAAGGTAATTTTAGGCGAGTTAACCGATACTATGCGCTAAATATGACTCCCAAATGTCAAAACCAGTACGTTTTTGACATGCGAGAATCATGATTAAGTTTAATTCTTTGGATTAAAATGGTCTGTGATGTCATAGACGGAAGAATAATAAATAGATAATACGATAATGTATTTGTTGCTTTGCCTTGATTTTTTATTACTAATGCTTTTTTCAGATATAAAACAAACATAGAGAAACTTCGTGATGTGATAAATGACCAGCCGCAAACGTCACTGCAGAAAGCAATATGGTGGATAGAGCACGTCATACGCCATAAAGGCGCCAAATATTTGAAATCGCCCGCGTTCGATATGAGCGTCACAGACTACTTCGAAGTTTACTTAATATTGTTTATGATTGCTGTCTGTTTAATCATATTTTTAATTTTAACGTTAGTCATTAAATACTCATTGAATAAACTCTGTAATAAAAAAGTTAAGAAAGATTAATTAGTGGTTTTATTTTATATTTATTATTCATAATAAAGAAAATTACTACTTCATAAAACGAGTTACATACATTTTTGTTGTTTTGTTGTTCACTAACGCCTGATCCAAGATCCATACAAATCTCTTTTCATACTTTATCAAATTCATTTTCAAAGAATAGTCTTTGAAAATGAATTTGATAAAGTATAGTCAGCGTATTAATAGTGAAATATATCTAGCTGTCCCGGCAACCGTTGTGTTGCAATAACAATATTATTATAGTACTAATAATCCCTTTTAAATAGGGGTTGGTACAAGGGTTAAAAATAGTATGCATTTTTAAACGACTTAAACTAAAAGACATATATATATACATACGTCATTCACTGCAACAAAAGCTTAAGAGTGGGACTCGGGAGAAGTTCCTCATTCGCCTTTAAATATATAGGATAAGGGTATTATAGGTAATATAGGAATGTACTTATTAGGAATATTATTAGAGAACTGGCGAGTCCTTTTGCGAGTTGCAGCAAATATATTTCTCGGAGCAATGGCGCTGATGTCAGCTGCCATTGTAATTTAATAACATCAAAGTCAAATTAGTTCAAATTTTTATTTGATTTGTCAACATTCATAAATTAAATTAACAGACTTTGATAGTCTGTAGTAATTTTTTAGTATCATATAGATGTGTCTGTATATGACAGTTCCTGTCAACAATTTTTCATACAAATCTAGTTTTCGACTTTCTTCATACACTACTGTTATGGCATCTTCACTAAGCCCCCAGCGCCATTGCTTCGACATATTTATTTTAATATATGTATATGTGTAATAATTAGTCTGATAGTTTCCGGGATAGTTACTAAAATGTCTGACGCAGTCCCGTGATTAATCGCGTATATTGATAAATAATATGGTTTTTGATTCATTTTGCGTGCTGATTATAATAAAGATAATAGTTAAAACTGTAAGACGAGAAGTTAAAACCTTACAAAATAAATAAATCAGTGGCGCTACAACCTCTTTAGGTCTTGGCCTCAGATATCTGTTCCATGATCAAGGCAAGTAGGCGATCAGCCTCCAGTGCCTGTAACACGTCGTCGACTTTTTGGGTCTAAGACATGTCGGTTTCCTCACGATTTTTTCCTTCACCGTTCGAGCAAATATTAAATGCACATAGAAAGAAACTCCATTGGTGCACAGCTGGGGATCAAACCTACGTTAACGTTAAAGTTAAACCTGCTTCAAGTTAAAACCTTACCTCAGCTAATTCTGGTATGTTACCATCGATGTGATATCCAGCTATTTCTACGACATTCGGCGGTATACTTCTAGCTGTTGAGAAAGAGGGATGGCTGTCCGAGAGCAGGATAGATACATTTCTGTGAATTTCCCCGAATGGCGGCAATGAAATTCCTCTAGCTGCCGCTAGAGGGCCAAAGTGTTCTTCGTAATCCGACTTGAACACTTGGTATGACTTCCTAAAAAACATTTCGGTCTAGAAAACATTTAGGATATTTTAAAATAGTTCAGGACTGTTATATTTGACAGAAGTTAAGGAGTTTCTCCCATTAAATTCCTGGGAGGCAAAAATAAATTTACATCAATTTTCCTAAGGAAACTTTAAAGTAGGCATATATAATTAATAATAGTATAATTCGACTGAGGGTCCTTCAAGAAGAGAGCGTACCAATTCTTTAAGAATTGGTGATGTAATGAAGTATTTCCGAACCAATTCGACTTAAGGTTCTTCAAAAAAAAGCGTACCAATTCTTAAAAGGCCGGCAACGCACTCACGAGCCCTCTGACACTGAGAGTGTCTATGGGTGGCGGTATCACTTAACATCAGGTTAACCCTGTCCGTTTGCCCCCTGTTTTGTAAAAAAAAATTGTGGTGGTAATGCACAAAGTTTCACACACGAAAAGAATGCTTTTACGCAGAGTTGAACACTAAATAGATTGTGGGCCACCTGTATGGAAAACCTGATCTTAAGTTATACCCATGAACACTCAATGCCAAAGGGCTCGCGAGTACGTTACCCGCCTTTTGTGTGAAAAGGGAAGGAAGGAGAGGAAGATGCCTCAAAAATCGATGTGGTTTGAGTCTCATTTGACTTACCACTCCTCTATCATCATCATGCCGTAAACTATGGTGCTCTGCAAGCGATGCCAAAATGTCATGGGAATAGGATAATCCGTGTGTATACTTGGTATAATTGGGAGTGACCTCACAGCATCGACGAGTTGTTCTACATGATAATTGAGGACATTTCCACTTAGGACAATCCACGGAACTCGTTGGACCGCTGCATAGCTAAAACCGATTTAAATTTTTTTTACCAAAGCATTTCATCACAAAACAGTTGTCCTTATATTACAATATTTTTGAAAAAAAAAACAAGAAATGTGACTTTTTTGTGTTTGCGTTACATCGTCAAACGCATTTTCGAAAAATTTTTTTGAAAAAATAAACAAAAATCTTCTAACAGCGACTGTTTATTTGCGTTTTAACTGATCTAAATAAAAAAAAACAGTTGTCTACATCGTCAAACGCAGTTATGAACTGTATTTTTGATAAATCAACAAAAACTCTGTGTTTTAACAATAAAGATTATCTATTTGGATGAAAGAACTGTGTTCTTCCAAACTACAGAGACTGCTTCTCTAAGACAGTTATAGTTTCGCGGACTGGTAAATTTTTTAAATAATATTTTAATAATTACTAACACCAAATAAACCACTCACCCAGCGTCAATATCTGTAAAGAACCATTCAGTCATGACCGCATCCAACTGATCGTTCACCAGCACCTCTTGTATCGCCGGTTTTTTTATTGTGGCAAGTGCTAAATCTCTGGCGAATTTTGCGACATCTCCCATATTGACATTAGGATCTGACATGTCGATTTCTGATAAGTAATAAAGAGCCGTTAATATATTTTTAATGCTTACAACAAGTATTTCCGAAATAACTTGACTTATGGTTCTAAATGCACAAAAATCAAGAGGTAGACCAAAGAAAGGAAGGATTGATGAAATAAAAAGACAAGTCCTAAAAGCTGGATCACCAAAGCAAAAGACAGAAAGATGTGGAGGAAAATGGAGGAGGATTTTGATTATTGACGTGACAACGTCTTATAAATTGGTTTGCCGGGTGACACTTCAAGAAACTGCGTTACGCTCCGCTCACGTTATGCGCTCACAATGAGAGCGAGTGAGAGGCACGCGTCCCTTCCACTCGGGCATGGTTAGCCCGCCTAAGAGCGAGAGAGACAGACATAATGTTTTAAATTTTTACTATTATTTCATCCTTCTTCCTACTATACGAATGAATATTCACATTAAAATTATTTTACCACTCAAAGTCGTTGTCACGTAAAACTTTCGCCCGTATACCGACTTTACAGGCAACCAATTTTTTTAAATTCATTTATTAGTTACTTAAAATTTACTTTAACTTCTAAGGCTTACGTACACACACGTTTTTTGGAAATTAAAAACCCTCTAATTAACCATGACCTGTCTCACCATAGGGGAAACATAATGTGTGATATAGAGACGACACTAATTAAAAAGGTACAACTATACTGATTTCTCAATTCGATTGAAGTTCTATAAATAAACAACCATTTTTCTTATGCATTTTGTAAGCTATTGTTTAGATTTCATCGTGGGCTTTGAACGCGGCGACCTAATCTAGAAATTCCGTAACGAAAATATAAACCTAACACACGATGACGCAATATAGGTGCGGCCAATACGCTAGAGTGGGGCAGAACGCATACTGCGTATTCACATATCAGTGACGTAACGTAAGCGCGGCCGGTGCAGCCGGTACGCGTTAGAGTGAGACAGACTATATAAGCGTAGTGTGCTAGAGTGGTAGCGTCAACTAAAAAAATACTGCAAAAAAATTATTATAATTGCATAAGTTGATAAAAATGCTATGCGGCAGCGCTCGATATCAAACTTGCTTTGAAACTTAAAAGTTATAAACGAAAATGACTCACTTTCTAAAAATTCCTTGTGACTGCTCAAATCAAATACAGTGATGTTATCATGTTTCTTCACAGCCTCCGGGAATGTTGTCGCAAATAAGACCTAAAAAATAATATTTGATTTTAATCAAATACAATTTTTATTCAAATATACTATTGTATTGGACAGAAATGGCACCCTTTTTAAAAAACAAAAAATGTTTTGTGACATAAGTGTGTGTTGTTATATAAATAAAAACTTTATTAATGACAAATAGATAGAGCCCCGGTGGATAACGAAATATTAATTAGTCCGTGGTACATGTCTTAAGTGTTACAAATACTCACACACAAGTCTTAAAAGACACTAAGGGTCTGTTTCACAATGTCCGGATAAGTTCCAAATAAGCTATTTGTTATTTGTAGGATAAACAGTATTTTTGCGCGTTATTTGTCATGAAATGCCAAGTATCTTATTCGGAACTTTTATATTTCGAATAATTTATGTGTTGCATAGCTAATTGGCACTTTATCCATACATTGTGAAACAGACCCTTATATTAATAACTGAAAAATTCTAAAAAATCACCTTCTATGTACATTAGCGAGAACGCTGTAAGTTTTTGGTGCCGGAAGGACTCTTTTTAGGGCTGAAAGAGACCTTTGCAGCTGCAGTTGGTACTCATCTATTTTGATATTTTTAGTTTGATTTTTTTCGAGTTTTTGATTGAATCTAATTTGGATACTGAAATCTGATCTGCTTGATCGATAGATGTTTGATTGATAGATCCAGTTCACAGTTTATTTAGTGTTTTGTCTCCTTCTAGTTGAATTATGCAGGGGATGATGCATAGGATTTATATCAATTGAAAATCAGATTATAGAGTAACCGCGCTGATAACGTCTGTTACCTTATGTCCAGCTTTGACCAGCGGTTGCACCACACTATTGACCAAGTGGAAGTGACTCTTCGACGGGACCATGTGGATGCAGAGGATCTTGTAACTGACCGCAGAAGTCACAAGAAGGAGTAGAAGATACAGTTGCTTCATCTGAAAATAGAATATGAGATTTAAAACAAAACTTTTAAGAAGTTATGCGCGCGCACCGTCACAAAAACCGGCAACCGCACGCCGTCACAAAGGAACCGACATCTGCACACCGTCACGATAAACGACTCCCTGAAGTTAGCATAGTCAACATTAGAAAAAAGATATCAATTTCTTTAATTATATGGAATTTTTTTTGTGATTTTTAAATAAACTTTAATTAACTAGATAATGCGTTATAATAAAACTAAAAAATTAAATACCTTTTTGTTTGTGTCGAATGAGGCAAGAGATAATTTTTTTTAAAAGATATTCCTACATAAGTATACATGTGTTTTTTTAATATAGATTTTATTTTAACCCCATTGCCGAGTATCGAACCCACAGATAATACTTGTAAAACGGTATTAAGGTTCTTCTATCATGTATCCTATACAATGCAAAGAGGCGACGAGAACTTGGAGAATTTGATCGTGATCCCCACATCCTATACAAAAGCCTGTCTCATCCTCCAAGGGATCAACGACCTCCCATCACATTCATCGTCTCTAGCGATGCCTTTTGATTCCATGGCTGGAACATTGACAGACGCAGAGTGGCATATGATGTCGTTGATATATTATGGATATTATATTCTATTTAAGAGATAATCTGGAGTAATGATCCATTACAATCCTGTAGAATTGGTGCAGTCAAAGTCAAAGTCAAATTATTTATTCCAGTTAGACCAAATGGCACTGTTGAAGGTTAATTAAAATATAAAGATGATTCTAGTTGCCCCTTCCAAAGCTTCGTGTGGTGGAGAATGTGCAAGACACACTTACTCTTTTAAAACAGGATTTACAATATTTGTATACATTAGTTCAATAATAATTTGTCGACATCACAGGAGAACGAAGAGTTGGCAGCTACCTCGAACAAAGAATTAGTCTAGCCATTCAAAGGGGAAACGCTGCCAGTATCTTCGGAACCTTGCCTAAAGGGACTCCTTTTAATAATATTTTTTAATAATTAAATTTTAAGGTTAGTTATTAGGTATAATTTTCTGTATTATGTTATTTGTTTTGAATTCAGAATTTATAAGAGTAATGTTATCGACGTTAAAAATTAAATAGAATTCGCTTTTGTTCAATAATTATATGTGAAGATAATGTACTTCTAGAATATAACTATACAGGTCTATTATTGTATTGTTAGTATACACGTTCCTCACATATTTACAAATAACGAAACCATAGAACCGTACATTAAAGAATAATATTAAGTAAATAAAACGGTGTGTCAGCGAACAGACTGTTAAATATGTACTTTGTTGTATGTACAACCACTTAAAGTATTCAAACACTTAAGATATTATGGTGTAATATCTTAATAAACATAAATCTTCTGTCACGATGTTTGTCCGCGATGGACTCCTAAACTACTTAACCGATTTTAAATTAAATTGGCAAACCGTGAGCAGTCTGGTCCAACTTAAGCGATAGCTAAGATCTCAATTTATACCCGCAATATTATTTTATTGCAAATATTTGTTTATTATTTCATACAATTCTAACAGATGGCGCTGTGTTAAAAAGTACCAACGTTCACATAAGTTCTCCTACCGTTTCCCTTGAATAGTTTACTATTATGTAATATAACAAAAACTTTAGCCACAGCAACGCTTGGCCGAGTCTGCTAGTTTGATAATAATAATATTTTGAAAGAAGTATTTTTATAATAATATATTGGAAATATTTTACAAACAAAACAAAGTCATTGGAACCTCTTGGCATTGGAAGACTTCCATTCAGATTATCTTTTATATAATGTATAACGTATAACGTAATGATATGTGTGATATTCAAGTACAAGAAAGTAAAATCGATATAAAATGTAGATTTCCTATAAATATTGTATTTTTTTATATTTCTACGCCTGTTCCGAAAATGTCAGTCGTTTCAAAATTTCAATAAGAAATTAAAACGGTATAAAATTAAATTTAAAAATATTAAAAGAAATTAGTGAAGGTAGTTTCATATGGAGAATATTGAAAACGAAACTCCGTATTTACTCTAATTTAAATTTAAATCGTTTTTGCAATATTTTGTATGACATTGATTTAGTAATTATATGTGAAGACCTAGAAAAAAATAGGTGCATGATGCGACCTATACAAAAGCAATAATTATATTATTTTACGTGGTGCTTACATATTTATAAATATTTTTTTATTTATTTTATTTATTTATTCAGAAGATTCACAGCACAATACAAAAATAGATGAATATATACATAACAATATGGGCCAATTATAAATCTTCACAAATAGTTCAATAAGAAGGTACCTAAACATTTCAATTTTTTTTTTGTAACTATAGATTTAAAATTATTCTTTTAAAAAAGAAATGTTATGATTTATTGAATTGAAATATGTTTTATTTACAATCGCATGCCGCTTTGCACATTGGCACAAGAAAATCAAAATACAAGATTTAATATGACAAGCACTTATATACTTTTAAATGAATTATAAAAACTATATTTTATTATAGTATAATATGCATAGTTTATAGTACTGTGGTGGAATCACACCACAATTAATCTGTTCACCAGGAACTTTCCAATGCTATCTTCACGCAACACAACAAATTTCAAAATAACGATCACTAGGATACAAAAAAGTATTCATACAAAAAGTTTTTAATAGAAATAAATAATATTGTTTAATAGTATTGTCTTTTATTAACATTTTACAACCGCGGTACCAATTGACAGACAAGATGGCGGATAATTATCAGCTGTTTTATTATTATTTACAAAAATCGGATGATATAGCTTATTTTTAAATTTACGTAATAAAAATATAATGAATTTTGTCGGAGACAATAATTTTATTTATTTTAGAGCATTTTCTCGATAGCTTGCATGTTACACAATAGCTTAATCAGCTGAGAAGTGTTTTATTTACTAATAAAACTAGGAAGGAAGTTTAAATATAGTTATGTCAAATTCCCTTCACTGAACTGGGAACTTTAATATCGAGCACTAAGTGACATCAGACACAAATATGAATCAAATTTAATAAAGTATAATTGGCACCATATTGTGGCTGCGACCGTTGCGCAGAAGAGAAAAATTGGGTGTCCTGGGGTAGCGGGGTGCGGGGCGGAGGAGCATTACAATATAATGCACGAGAAGCAATCGTACATGTACGATAATTTCATAGCTGCGTACGATGTACGATGGTACGCGACTATCGTACGCGGATTGTACGATAATTTCCGTTCTCATGAAAAATTTGATGATTACACAGATAGACAATAGCCCAATAATAATTACAGTTTTTTTAGTGTTAGTGCCATCTATTGACTCATTGTTTTATTAGGATCACATGCCGTTGCTTCATAGCGCAATCCTTTCATTGGTTGTTACTGTTGTTCAATTCGAATTATAAACGCGAAATGTTTCCACTCCCAGCTTGGGTCTTGCCATACGTCGAACATTTAGTGTGAATTATTTATTTTATTCAATTAAAAAAAAACACAAGTTTACAAGATTGAAACTGTATAAATCATTTCCAACATATTATTGTCACGTTTCATATGATTTTTAAAAATATTTTATCCATTTTCCTGACTTGTACGATAATTTTTATCCATGTACGATAATTTTTCGGCCCTGGTACGATAATTGCCTGGCTTCAGGTTGTGAACACTGGAAGCATGTAATGATTACATTCGTTTTGCTTCCCGCGCGTTAAATGCAAAATAAACGTATTTTATTTTATTTACTAGGTACGTCAGCTAACATCTGTGCCATATGCGTTAATTGACTTGTTATTACTTTTAATTGTTTATTATAATTATTTTGTTATTGCATGTTAATTATTTATTATTATATATTGTTTATGTAGTTTGTGGAGGTGTTGAAAAATACGAACACACGCAAATATTTAGGTATATCTATGGTTTTTACTTTGAGTATTTTTCGATTAATTGATTCATTAAAATCAAATTAAAAGTGCTATTGAGGAAGCTTAGGCTCAGTCACTGAGATCTTTATAACTATTTATTAACGCCCGAACCCAATAGTTAATCAACAATCTCAGATTGAAAACAATCTGAGATCAGACCGTGACAGTCGATCGATCACCAATCTGTCAATAACGAAGAAAATGCATTTTTGGCGACGGATAGAATACAATCTCTTTGCTCTTTACACTCATATTTGATAATCAATATAAACCAAATAAAGTAAATAAACCCGTAAAAATAATACTAAAATATACATACATGTCTATGTTTAACATATAACATATCAAATAGCTTTTTAATTATTTTAAAAAATGGTGTAAGTTAATATCTTACGATAGGATATTAGCACAGTTGGACTTTCATTTTCATGCAAAGGTCTATCCACATTCACCTATCCGATGAATACCATGGATACAAGCTGTATCGACAGATAGCTATTACAATCCGACGACTGGTTACACACACTTTTATCAATATTTGAATTAAGATGTCTATCTCAGATGGTCAAATCAAATGAAATCAAAAATATCTTTATTCATATAGGTAATGTACACTTATGAACGTCAAAAAAAACAAATTTAATTAATTGTTGTCAAAAATGGATTGATATAGGTTAGTGGGCTTGGCCGTAAGTTGACCGTCGTAATAATAATCAGATAAAAACTGCTTGTCATGATGACTTCACAACTACAGATACTAGTACCGGTGACCTTGGCGCTGGCCTTAATATATTTTTAATAGGCAAGTAGGTGATCAGCCTGCCTGACGATGACTTCTGACTATCTGGCCGGCTTCATCATAATGCTGTTACAATTGCATCAAATAATAAACAAATATTTGCAATAAAATAATATTGCGGGTATAAATTGAGATGTAAGGTATCCTCTCTTTTACGTTAGATCAAACTGCACACGGTGTGCAAATTTGATTGATATCGGTTCGGTAGTTTAGGAGTCCATCGCGGACAAACATGAGACGTAATTTACATATACAGTGCAACCTCGATATAACAAATCGGAGGGGAACAAGAAAATATTCGTAATGTCAAGTAATTCGTTGAACTGAGGTTTGTTATGTTGAGGTTAGATTGGTCTAAAATTCGTTATAAAGAGGTAAAAGAATAGTTTTATTCACCTCAATATTACGTACTTATCTTGTTATAGCGAACAACTTCTACTAATAAATGATAACACATTTTTATCAAATTACTATATGCTAAGTATTTAAAAACAATTAGGTAGATAATAATTTTTTTTTCTTACATTAATAATCAAAAACAATTAACAATGTGATTATATAGTTTAATCTCAATTTTGTTCATTGAAACATGTCGAGACATTAATCACATTATAAGATAAAGAGTTATATTATTGGTGGAAACTTTATATAAAGGAAGAATTTTGCCAACCCAAAAGGTTGGCAAAATTCGTTAATTAGAGGTATGAATACTTTTTCTTGATAGTTGAAAATTCGTTATAAAGAGGTTGTACGCTATATATATATTACGTCTCATGTTTGTCCGCGATGGACAATTCAAGGGGATTACGAAGAATTTGTTAAATCGAAGAAGTTATCGTATATCGTATAATCGTTATATTGAGGTACGTTATATTAAGGTTGCACTGTATTAAGATTGTAAATCAAAATCTTAGTTTTATTCAAACACTTAAACCAGTTGTTACTATCTGACACTATAGTTATTAATCTAATCAGATAATGCCTCATACGTGACAATTTACCGATAACAAAATCATTTACAATTAAACCATATATTGATTTATATTTACAAGTTTTATATTCCCTATTTGAGTTTGAAATACAAGCAATATATTTTTATTATTTATAGTTTTTATTTATTCAATAAATTTTTAAAATACTTTATCGCTGCCCAATGAAGTATTTCCGAACCAAATCGACTTAGGGTTCTTCAAGAAAAAAGCTTACCAATTCTTAAAAGGCCGGCAACGCAATCGCGAGCCCTGTGGCATTGAGTGTCCATGGGTGGCGGTTTCACTTAACATCAGGTGAGCCTCCTGCCCGTTTGCCCCCTGTTCTATAAAAAAAAAATCTCTGCCAATCGTCACATTTTGTTTTACTTGCTTTGTGCCAATTACATTACAAGTCGCCGCCACCTCTACGTCCGCCATTTTGACTACAGCTGTTGATGGGATGGAGCACAGGCGAATCGCGAATATTCAGGTCTTGTGAGCATACTCACAACGAACAAATATTCATGAAAATATTTACATCGAGCGAAAACTCGATGACAGTCGCTTCTTTATATTTACTATCGCAATGCACCGAACAAATTCTTACGCCGACAGAATTTGGTATCTGTGACGAAACAATACTCTTTTTATCAATTTTAAATTATTATTATCATGACTATGTAGGTTAAAAATTCCTTACGGTTTGTCATACGCTTAGATTAGTTCTGTTTTATACTCGTGAGTCACCATTTTTAGTCGTATAAATTATTTGTACATACAACTATCAAATATATTTACTGTAGATAAGCATAGATGGCGCTGATATTAAATTAACAGATGCTAAAGCGTGCGACCTTGGGGTCGTATTCGTATCACGTGATCTGTGCACCAATGAACTAAAGCCGCGTTTCCATTACGGCCGAGTTACACGAGGCAAGTATTTAAGCTAGGATAGCAAGCCAGTACTGTCCTGGCTTGCTGATCTGACTTGGAACGTGCTAGTTCTGTTTATATGTGGCTAGGATTATTTTAAGTCAGTACTATTGAAGTGACTGAGTTGACCACACGTCCAATATGAGCTGCATGCGAAAACACTATTCGACTGAATGAAATACTTCGAAAACTGTGCCAGATCACACTATACGAACTAGGAGACAAAAACTGTCTGTCTGTCCCTGTATTTAATTTGTCACGATTTTTTGTGGTGCTGATTAACGTTTAGATTCGTCTTTATAACTTTGAAGTTAGTTCCACAGACATTCATGGTCACAGTTGAACAAACTATAAATTAATATCCATAATTAGTTTGGGCGTCTTAAAATCTCAAGCCTGCAAATACAGGGGTCCAGGCTCTGAATATGATTTTGTCCCATTCGGTGTCGAGACCCTTGGTTCGTGGGGTCCTAGCACGTTAAGGGTTTTTAGGGAATTATCTAAAAGGTTAGTGGACATCATAGGAGAACGAAGAGCTGGCAGCTACCTCGCACAAAGAATTTGTCTAGCTATTCAAAGGTTCCTGCCAGTATCTTCGGAACCTTGCCTAAAGGGACTCAGGGAATAATATTTTTTTAATTATTAAATTTTAAGGTTAGTTATTAGGTATATTTTTATGTATTATGTTATTTGTTTTGAATAAAGAACACGTCACAATGACAAAGATAATCAAAACGCCTGGTTCCTGCTTACGAGCCAACTGTTAACTGGCTTCCCCGGCCACATGAAGCTAAGACACAAGCCAGGGTAGTTAAATCAGTGGTGGGGGCGCTACTATCATAAAGAATCCAGTTTAAAACTATCCTGGCTTGTTAACTAGCTTACTAGCCCAGAAATGAAGCTAATCTACACGAAGCCAGAAATCCTTCGGGCATTCAAGTACTTGCATGCATGTATGACACTCTTGCGTGCAAGTGAGTTGCATTGGAAACACGACTTTGTTCAACTTGACTTTGTAAACCATCATATTACAAATTAAAGGATTATGTTGAGGTTAAGAATGCTTGGAAACATGCTGGTCCTGCTGCATATGACAATCAGAGAGCCTTGACAAATTCAATTTACATAAACATTAAATAAAATATAAATGCAATATTTATATTTTATTTAACGTTAATATAAATACAATATTTGTATTTTATTTAACGTTTACAAGTGCCATTTTAGGTGGTCTAATTGGAATAAATGATTTGACTTTGACTTTGACCTTGACTTGCAGCCTCATACAAGTTAGTTCCCTAGCTATACAGTGTTTAATACGAGTAAAAGATGTGCTGTGGTTAATTTGAAATAAAAATAAAAATATTATAGTGTTATTTGTATCCACTCTTACTTAATCTTTCACTTAGCACTCATTTTTACAAGGTAATCTTGCTTACTTCCGTCTACAGACGAGCTCATGCGGTTTGAACCTAATTGCATGCAAGTGGCTTACAAGTTACAAGTAGTTGTATACAATTTGCATGCAAATTTCAACTTGTATGCAAGTCACTTGTATGATGGATACGCGGCGTATCAGTTCTACTGTGAAGGACATCACAAACATCGTGAGGACCCCGGCATGTGTCAAACGATGACACGTGTCACATGACACTTAAAAAAAATTATCGGATGCGATTTGAGGTCAAAACTCTTTGGTTGGCTTTAATATTACCGAATAAAAAGGTAAACTATTAAAAAAACTCGCATACGGATTTAAAACGACCACTATTTTAGCCGCGACTTGTTAAACGCCGAATATTTGTGTCTTAAAAGGTCTTGTATTAAGAAGCACAACTCACATCCACCCCCTCATGCACACTATCATATCATCATCGGGAAACCAATCAGTCTCTAGGGTTCGATAGCACAATATTTCATGTTGGTATGTACTTAAAAGTAGGCTAGGAGAAAAGAAACTTCGCGGTAATAATAATTCATAATTTTTATTGATTTTTTCCTTTCGTAAATGTGTGAACTTTTTTTGTATATGTTATCTTTGGCTATATCTTAAGTATAGACTTTGTAATACATCATGAACTTATCAATTTAATTGCAAATTTATTAGTTTAATCATTGCAAACGCTATTGGGGATAGCAGAATACGAACGCAAAACAATTATGTAACATGGAAACTGTCAATGTCAATGACAATTGACGAGTGAAACAAAAGACGAATGGCGCGTTTGGTGGTTGTGCTTGGAATAATGATGTATTCGTAATACAATATGAACGATTAGTCTGGTAGACATGAGGCATTAATATCTGCGTATTTATTGGTAATGCAAAAGAATACATGTCAACAAGGGATTTGGTGAATGCTTTCGATAAGGATAAGGTGGTGTCTGATTTTGATTCAAAATAAAAATAATTATCATTTATTTATTTACAGTTCAGCTTTTGAATTATTGAAAAATGACGAGATGATACTCACAATTAATTGTAACTCTGAAATCGCCAAGGTTTTATTACAAATTATAATATAAATTGAAAATTATAAAACTATTTAGTAATAATAAAATTTAATAAAATTACAAAAAATTAAAAAAATACACCATTTCCTCGCTGTATTACGATACATATTTATTGGTTATTGATTTACGCCTCGAGAGTATAGCCACACGTAGGCACTCCTATTTCGCTTATATTCTATTGTTCGCGAGTGGTTAATATAGAAAAAAAAATTGAATTATTATTGAATCTTTTATTATCAAAGCTTTCGATGACCCAGCACTATTATTAAATTATATATATATATATATATTATATATTATGTTTTTGTATCGATTAGAAATTAGAAGTGCTTATAGATTGAGTTTGCAATTATCTTATCAGACTTTACCGACTTTGACTTGGGATCTATAAATTTCATATAAACAAACAATTATAGATAACATAAAATTATGTTGCATACGTGTCATGATTGGGCAATTTAATCTATCGATAAAAAGCCCAGCCGCGCAATTAACCTACAAGTTTACCTCTCAATTAACTAAAACATAACTGACCAGGGGGCTTGGACAAGATGCTTTAACTGTAATATAAAAAGTTGAAAACTTTTGTATGAAAATTTCGTTCATTTTCATACAAAGAAAATTTTCGACTTTCTACATACATAAGTGTAGTAAGTGCCTTAAGAGGCCTTATAAACTCCCAATACAACAGTGACTAGTGGCTTTGCGTGCGACTCTCATCCATGAGGTCGTAGGTAAGATCACCATGGACTATCTATGTCCGTATTCAATATCAGCTTGAACGGTGAAGAAAATCGTGATGAATCGACGGCATGTGTGAGGCACAGGAGGCTGATCATCTACTTGCCCATTAGATTGATAAATCTTTAAAGAGATACAGAAATGTGAGACCTTATGAGTGTGTATTTGACCTAACTACCAAAGTAGTCAAATGAGGACATTAATAGGAGACAGTTGTTGTCTGTCGTTTGTCACATGAAATTCTTAGTTTATGACGCCTGTGGAATCCGCGAAAGACCTTAAAAGTAGAATTACACTTTATAAAAAAAATGTGTGTACTGTATAGTAGGAAAAATAACTAAAATGCAGTAGTGATTAACGATAAATATTAAAATTAATCAAAAAGGTTTTATTTAAATAAATAAATTCTTAGTAAATACTATCACCATCGTATATGAAATTGATTTAAAAACACCAAGATAATATTTATTTATTCACACTGTTTAATTGTTCTGTTACGAAACACGGATTCTAAATATAAAAATTCTAGATTGTACAACTTGAACATAGTTATGACTTTACGATGTCGAATTTAGGTGTTGGTGCGCGCGCGCGTCGTAAACATTCACTCTCATAATTTTTCTCTATCGCCCCAAAAGAAACTTCAACTTCGTGTAATGCACAGAAACGTAGCGAAAATCATCAGCGTAATTTTTTGAATAAGTAAGTTTGTATATATATAATATTGTTCATCACTAATAAAAATAAAATAAAATGCGTAGGTAAAAAAAAACATAACGCTTTAAGGCGTGCCTTTTACTTTTGAAGTAAAAATTCTTTGGGCGCATGAGGGTAACATTTTTACGGATGAAATATAGTAATAATATTAGCGTCACGACGATGCAACCGATTGAGAGAGAGTGAGAAATGGCGAACGTCGCATCACGCAAATAGCCATGGAGTTAGAATAGGGAGCAACAAGTGAGAAAGATCCAGAGAGATAGTGTGAGATAGAGTGAGATAGAGTGAGATAGTGTGAGAAAGAGTGAGATAGAGTGAGATAGAGTAAGATAGTGTAAGATAGTGTGAGATAGAATGAGACAGTGTGAGATAGAGTGAGATAGTGTGAGATAGAGTGAGATAGTGTGAGAAAGAGTGAGATAGTGTGAGAAAGAGTGAGATAGAGTGAGATAGAGTGAACGTCGCATGACGCACAGTGCCATGGAGCGAGAGGTAGGAGAGAGGTAAAGTGAGAAGATTGAGTAAGAGATCAAGGGAGATCGAGAATAAATACACGCTTTTGGTTGATGTATTGGTGTGTAAACAGTGTGTATATAGATATACAAATACATTGAAATGGGGCTTTTATCTAAGTAATAATTAATTTACAAAGAAGTTTTACTTTTGACATGTGTACTTATTTTATTAGTGTAAGTTATTTTGATAGTAACACGTAATTAAAACAATAAATATATGAATGATATCATCTTCACTAATACCACAGATTTTGAAAAATAGCCTTCAATTCGTCTTCTAAATACAAAACCAAACGCTTTCATGTTACAAGTATTCCCCTTATTATTAAAAACATCAAAATTCTATACAAAATCTAATTTTGCTTTAATCCATGCCCCCTTCGGGTGGTGTTTATTTTTCGAACCCTGCTAACATAGGATGGTACGGGGACGAGCTGTAGAGCTCCACTCGCTGCTCATAACCGATGGGAATAGACGGTCTAACAGAAACTAAGGATAAAAAAATATTTATTTATTTATTTACACTTCGTTGCAAAGAAACACAAATAAAACAATACCTAAAAATTACAAGGGATGCAACGGGCGGCCTTATCGCTAACAAGCGATCTCTTCCAGGCAACCCTAGTAAGAAAGAAAACAATAAATAAAAATGATAAGTGCAAGAAGTGCATAACCAGAAGTATCAGATACATCTTTACAATCAAAATAAAACATAAAATAAACACATTGGATGTATCCACAATAGGTTTCACTAATATAACTAATACAAACAAAACAAAACATGACAACGACACATAATAATTAAATAATTAAATAAATAACTTTCAATACAAATAACATAATACATAAGAATATACCTAATAACTAACCTTAAAATTTAATTATTAAAAAATATTATTAAAAGTTATTATATATATTATTTTATATAACTTCTGGTATTTATATAAAATAATATATATAAAGTTTAGAAAACTTTATATATATAAACTAAACTTGATCCATAATCTTGAAAAAAAAAAAATATATAAAAATATCACAGATGCGGCAATGAAGAGCAAATTTTGTGAACAATTTAAATGCAATAAATCTTAATAAAGGAAATATTTATAATAACTTAAATATATTTTTACAACAAGGAATTATAAAAACGATATCAAACGTAGATTTATCAACTGAATGTTTCCGTATTGATTACGAAATCGTTTATAGAATATTTATATTTTAAGCGAAATAAAACGTTCCGTGATCGTCGGAATAATATTTATTAAAATTATTTATTAAAACAAGTGAGCAGTGCTGGCCTAGTAGCTTCAGCGTGCGTCTCTCATACCTGAGGTCGTAGGTTCGATCCCCGGCTGTGCACCAATGGACCCTCTATGTGCGCATTTAACATTTGCTCGAACGGTGAAACATCGTGAGGAAACCGACATGTCTTAGACCCAAAAAGTCAAGGATGTGTGTCAGGCACTGGACGCTGATCACGTATTAGATTTAAAAAAATAACAACAGATTCAGAAATCTGAGGCCAAGACCTAAAGAGATGTAGCGCTACTGAATTATTATTACTATTATAAATAAAAAAAATAAATAAGTAAGCGATTTCAAATTTAAAAATCGAACAAGGCGGAAAAATGACTAACGTTTCAAAATAGGTCCGAGCACTAAAATAAGTAGATACCTGCCAGTTCAAATTTAAAAATCGAACAAGGCGGAAAAATGACTTCCGTTTCAAAATAGGTCCGAGCACTAAAATAGAAAGTAGATGCCTGCCAGTTCAAATTTAAAAATCGAACAAGGCGGAAAAATGATTTCTGTTTCAAAATAGGTCCGAGCACTAAAATAGAAAGTAGATGCCTGCCAGTTCAAATTTAAAAATCGAACAAGGCGGAAAATACACTTACTTTTCAAAATAGGTCCGAGCACTAATTTAAAATTGGAACGCGTTCATCTCACACGCTCGTCTCTAAAAAACTAATATAAGTAGACTCTGTAATCAGTCAAGATACAGGAATCTAATCTTAATAAGACTAGATGTTCAGTTCAAATTCACATAATTAATATATTTTTTTCCTTGTATATTGCACAATGATTTCATTTTTGGTAACTCATACAGTATGCGGTTTATTTATGTAGGCACTCATGCAATATAGAAGAAAAACAAAATATAGGATTAAATATGACAAGCACTTAAAGGCAATCAAGCACGAAGTGTGAGGAATATCCAGACCTAACTACACAATATAACATTTTTTAAAATCCGACTAGAAAACATAATACACCTTTCTTTCATAAACTGTATACACTCCGCGTAACGTCTCTCGATTTAACGACGAATTGAATTGACTTGATTGGTTTAGCTTGTCTTCCAATGATACACTCTACATAGCATTACACCTATGCTCAATAACGACAGAAATTGAGTAATAATTTTTAAGTTGCTAAAATTTGGTATATGGGATACATATCTATATAACAACCAATGTAGCCTTAGTAAATTAAATTAAATCACAATTAGTTAAATGTATTAAATACTTTTTGTTTGTTTGGTCCCTTTTATAAATCTTTTTGTTGTAAAATGTATTATGTATTCCATCTTTGGCTATATTTTCAGTGTATTTGTTTGTGATTATATATAATGTATGTTAGCTGTAGGAGTACTAAATAAATAAATAAATAATAACCCCCTATCATACATAGTAGTTTTTTTAAGTAGTAGTTTTAAATTCTTTAAAACACTACTTTTTAAAATAATTAAAAAGCTATTTGATATGTTTTAAACATAGGCATGTACATTTAATATTATTTGTACGGTTTTATTTACTTTATTCAGTTTATATTGATTATCAAATATGAGTGTAAAGAGAGAAGAGATTGCATTCTATCCGTCGCCAAAAATGGATTGTCTTCGTAGGGTTTGGTTATTGGAATGCAGATAGGAGATCGATCGACTGTCACCGTCTGATCAATCAATCTCAGATTGTTTTCAATCTGAGATTGTGGACTTATTGGGTTCGGGCGTTATTCAATACTGCGCAGCTGTGTACGTTATTTTGTCGCTTTATTATGATGCCTCGCAATAAACTCGACTGTTGACCTCATGCATACGAACTATCTAAGAAATTCGTTCTTTTGTTTACAAATTGGGGTTTCTTGCACGTATAGCCTGTTATTGACCATGACTAATTAGTTGGAGTCATAGATTATAGTACTGGAATTCGTGTATGCGGTGATATTAGTTGTTTCTACTACGTATTTGCGTGTTGTTCCCACTAGCATGTAAGTGCGTGCTCCTATTTCACCATGCCTCCTGCTGATAGAGGACAAATCTTTTTTTTTTTACTTATTATTCTTTAGATGTCTCTCTTTATTAGGAACGCTTTGGGTACACTAGAATCGTTTTTTGTAATTCCAGAGAAATTTTTAAAAACAGACTTTGTGTAACAAAAAATTTTTTTATGGCCGCTCTAAGAAATAATGGAAACAGTGTTATACCACTGTAGAATCCTTATTAAATGCGCTAACTTTTAAAGCTACTTGCCAAACTGGAGTAGTACATTTTTTTTTCAGGACGATCAGTTGAAGTAGTGCGAAAATTAATTTTGAAAACTTGGTTCGGTATAAAATGACATTTTCCTACAAGTTGGAGTGATCGGCACAGGGTTTAGGATCATAGGTTACATAAAGCACTATTCGGGATGACGTAAGAGAAAAAAAATTGGCAAAAAGTAAATATTTGTAACAGCAGGAATGAAAAAAACTGTCACATGGTGTACATTTTCTGGAATAAAAGGAAAATTTCCATAACTTCAAAAATACATGACTTAATTTTTTTTTTATTTTTCTGATAACTGGTGTGGCATTACCTATGAGAAAATTTCGACTTGACGTCGACTTTTGGGACACCCTGTATATTAAAAATCAATACAAATGACAATGTTCAATAACAATTATCTAATCTTACATAAGTACTAAAAAAATAATAATAATAATTTATGCTTCAAATTTTAATATAATGTTATGTTTGTGTTACCTTAAACGTAGGTTATATAATATACTAAATATTGTTATTATGACCTATCGTTATCTTTAGTATTATGTAGTGTATATATAATAAACTTTTATAATTATTTAAATAGTCTATAGTTTATGTGATCGCATCATACGGCTGATAAGAGACATGTTACGCTGTATTAACCTGCACTGGCCATGACATACGGGCTACACTCGTCTGAGTTGCACTACAGTTACACTCATGTCTTACACTCAATCAAAAGATGATGGTGCGATCTTTCTATTTTATTCTTATCTTATCTTATCTTACTACAAAAGTAGGGTACTTTTGTAGTAATTACGATAAAATATAAACTTTTGAAAATGAAACAGAAACTTTGAAAGTTTTTTTTAAATATTGTGTGTACAAGTAATAAAGAAAAATTTTCGAATTTGAGGTTTTTTCAATTTTTTGCATTTTCTAATAATGTATATTTTTTTTACACCATCAGAAAGTAGATATTTCAACGAACAAAAAGCCCCCAAACTTTTTGAAAAAAGCTGAAATTTTGACGTCAGAATTTTCGATTGAAAATTAGGGTGCTTTTTTGATATTAAGTTAAAATGAGGCGAAAAAATAAATATTTTTAATCAAATAAATTACAGTATATTTGGAACATAATAAGGTAAGTTTTCACCAAATTTCGTAGAAAAAAAAAACTTTTTAAAAACGATATAAATAAAAAACCAAAAACTTGGTTTTTTGAATTTTTCACCTAAATTTTGAGGTTATGTGAAAAAATTGTAAATACCAAAGTTGTAGATCTTTTTATGACCTACAACTTTGCCATTTAACTTTTTTCCATAGGACTGGTAGTTTCGCCGGAAATCAAGATAAACAATTTTTCCCCCTTAAAAGTCACCCCCTCCCACTTCCCGAACTCGGATCGACCGTAATTTATTTTTCCTTTAATTTTGATCATATTCCCCTGCATTTCTAATGGGTTTCAGCCTACTGTAATTTTTTTTGGTTTCAAAAATTATCGACACTGGTCTATAAACAATCCATACAATGTAAAAGCTGAAAACCAAAACTGTTTAAATATGAATGTTTGAAAATATGTATGAATGTATATTATTATTTTTTATTAAAAAAAAAAAAGATCTGAGTGGTTGGCATGCAGCACATTGGGTGCCTCATACTTGGATCCGAGGGCTAGGGTTGACAATGGTTTTAAAAAAATTAACGGGACGTTCGCACGGATCCGAGTGGGCGGCACCGCTACTGAGACCCCGCTCCACTCGGATCCGAGAAAAGAGCCCTTAATGTGTTAATTATTATGATTTTATATGGTAATTTTTATTTTGTGATAAAACTTTAAAAACATTTGCCGTATAATTGTATCAGGCGCATTAAAATTAATCTATACTAATACGAGGAATGATTTGTATGTAAGTATGTAAGGAATTGGATCAAAAAGTACCATGCTATTAATGCTAGTAACATTAATATATGAAAATTCTTGATATCGCTATGTTTTTGCTATTAATGTTTAAAGAACTTTATTTCTCATTACAAAAAAATATTTTATTTACAATTTTTTTTTTATAGAACAGGGGGCAAACGGGCAGGAGGCTCACCTGATGTTAAGTGATACCGCCGCCCATGGACACTCTCAATGCCAGAGGGCTCGCGAGTGCGTTGCCGGCCTTTTAAGAATTGGTACGCTCTTTTCTTGAAGGACCCTAAGTCGAATTGGTTCGGAAATACTTCAGTCGGCAGCTGGTTCCACAAAGTGGTGGTGCGCGGCAAAAACTGCCTAGAAAAACGCGCAGTTGTGGAGCGGCGGACGTCGAGGTGATACGGGTGGAATTTCGTATTCTGCCTCGACGTCCGATGATGAAATTCAGCTGCAGGTATTAATCCGAACAACTCCTCTGAACACTCTCCATGGTAAATGCGGTAGAAGATGCAGAGAGATCCCACATCTCTACGCAACGCTAAAGGGTCAAGCCGCTCGGAGAGAGTTTGGTCGTAAACGATTCGAACCGCTCTTCGTTGAATACGGTCAAGTGGGAGGAGCTGGTACTGGGGAGCACCCGCCCAGAGGTGGGAACAGTACTCCATGTGGGGCCGAATTTGCGCTTTATATAGTTGCAAGCGGTGGCCCGGAGTGAAGTACCGTCTCGCCTTACTGAGCACACCGAGCTTTTTGGAGGCTAATTTAGCCTTTCCCTCCAAGTGAACTTAATACATATTAATATGTATATATACGAGCGACATACACATCGCCATTAGCAGTCTCAATTTTAGACAACTGTGTCCACTCTGACATGCATCATTCCTGCCTTTTTGAATTTGTCAAACACACCAATATTGCAAATTTTAGATGGTAATTGATTAAATAATTGCACACCCTCATGCCTAATAGACTTCTTCAAATAATTTGTACGCGCCTTCGGCAAGATAAGCAAACTCGCTCGACGAGTATTGCGTGTAGTTGTGTATTTGATTTATATTAAATTAGTTATAGCACAAATGTTGGCAGAACAAAATCAGTGTTGTCACTTGAATCGTTCGTATTAGAAAACCGCTAAGCTATCTTCTAATAAAATTCTCGTGTCACAATGTTAGTTATACTTAAAGTGACCATATATTTTTTGACTCAAAACGATACATTATTTTAATTTTAGTTAAATAATAGACAATTAAAAAACACTTCTTTAAAGTTATTTATTTCGGACAAGTTAGTTGACTTGAAAGTTACGAATCACAAAATATACGTATCCAATTTGGTTAGTTACTTATATTGTATCACAAAGAACGATTCGGTGGCCGTCGATGCATAATCTTATACTAAGTCCTGAGTACATACCTCTATGTAGTGCTCCTTATTAGGAAAGGCACAATGTCAGCCGTAAGGATGTGGAGAAATTGTTAGTTTGGGTACAAAGAGGTTAGACTGATGCTGCCTGATGATATCTTGCCTTACAATAATAGTTCATGCACAAAAACACTCACTATAAGTCTTAATGGAGAACGTAACTATTGGCAAGAAATGCACCAAAACACTATATATAAAACTGCATCTAACTTTACCCAACTAAAGCTGGACAACGATTCATTAACAATGCGCGGATCAGCCGAGTAATATTTTTGGGATCATCCTCATTACATTTTATTAAAATAAAATTGAGTATATTACGAACATATATTTATCAGAAGACCACATATTTTTATAGAGATAGTCACGATTTTAAATATGAGTGAAACTCTTGGCTCATTTTTTAATATTCTGCTGCTTAAATTTTCACATTTAGACTGTTATAAAACAAATCAATATTTTCATCAATATGATTGATTTGGGTTTGAAGCATATTTCTTTCATTCAACTTAGGGCCATCTGATGGAGAATTCCATGAATGCATTGGGATCACCTGGGATGGTACCACTCTAGGGCGTAGTACGGAATCCCACGGGTACTGAGTGTTCTCACCTCTGCACGGGAGCTCCCCAGTACCAGCTGGTTCCGCTTGACTGTATTCAACGAAGAGCGATTCGAATCATCGACGACCAGTTACTTTTACAGCGGCTGTATTCCTTCGCATTGCAAAGAGATGTAGGATCTCTCTGCATCTTCTACCGCACTACCTGCAGCTGAGTTTCTACACCGGACGGGAAGATACAAAATACCCTACGTATAACCGCGACGTCCGTCGTTCCATGACTGAGCGTTTCTTACAATTTCTACCGCACACCACCACTTTGTAGAACCATCTGCCCATTGAAGTATTCCCCAACCAATACAACATAGGGTCCTTCACGAAAAGAGCGTACTCCCCCTCAAAAGGCCGGCAACGCACCCACTAAAAATGGGTGTCTATGGGCTGCGACGACTGCCTTTTTAGGCGTCCCGCAGTCTCGTTTGCCGTATCAAATAATAAAAAACAAAAAAAAATCTTAAAAGGCCTGCAACGCACTAGCGAGCCTTGCAATGTGAGTGGTATCACTTAACATTGGACGAGCGTCTTGCCCGTTTGCTTCCTGCAACAGATTAAAAAGTGGGGCACTTTTATAGATACTATAGATACTAAATATCAGCATAGTACATACACGTATTAGTTTTTTGTAGGATACCTCGAAAATGCATTTCGTTTTCAAGCATAGACAATGTGTAATGTGTAAAAAAGTGAATAATTACTGTTGACGTATACCAATAAGAAAAACATAGCCCCCCCCCTCACCTCTATGGTGCTTACGTACTAGCTCCGCACGTTGATATTGTGATGGAACCTTGTGAAAATAACAGGTGCGTGACATCATCCACCGCTAAAAAAGTACAGACAACAAAAACCTCAATAATAATATTCATTTATTTGCTTGAATGTAGGTGAACAATCTGTATCGGTTATCTTTTCACGTGAGGTGTTGCCAATCTCTGGTGAAGAAAGTTTATAATCTAGGAATAATATAAGGTATTCAATTGTAAATATTACTATTAAATTAACTACTACTATGACAACAAAACTAAACAACAAAAATGAAACATGAACGAAAATAAAAGTAAAAGACACACGTGGAAGATGCACGTAATATATAAATGTAATTATTATAACTAATTATAATATTTAAAAATAAATTCTAGATGTACCTATAAATGACATCATTATTATCTGTTAAATATTGTATACTCGATTGTTAAAACTAATAATTCTAAGCAAACTTATTTTGTCCTACCGTCATTTTGTGAATCATACTTGTTTGTTAACGGGTATAAAAGAGCGGAGCTACAGTGGCGTAGTTCTTCCGGCTGAGCTATGCTCGCCAAAACAACCCGTGCTGAGCTGTAAAGGCCCTTAAGGCCAACAGCGAGATTCCATTCTCAAAAAAAAAAAAAAAAAAATAAGGCGTAGTTCAGTGGCTCGTTGACTTTCAAGGTAACATCTAAGGTACGATATTATTTTGATTACTTTTTTGGTTGGACTATTGTATTTAAAACTACGGTTAATACAAACACTTGTTGTTGTTAATTATGATTGGCATATTGTTATATGCGATAGTCTCTGGTTATATACTGCAAGATAAATAAAATGTGATTATGAATATAATCCTTATATTTATATTTCCCTCTAATACATATTTCCCCTTAATACCTAATAATAAACAAGATTCTAGTTATATATCTACAGTTTTTAAAATAAAATTTATAACACGCAATACGCGTAAGGGCTGGCTGACTTTGCGCACGGTACTGACACGACAGATCGACTACGTCACTGAGATGGCCGCCAGTGTAATGCTAGATAGAAAGAAATGGAGCGTGAACTTCCAAAATTAATTTTTTCAAGGTGCTACGTAAACATTCTTTCATCAACAAAATTTACATACAAGGTCACTATAATTGAGCGTATCATACAAAATTAAAAATAAACATTTCCATTTCAATATCAGATCACAATGGTGCTGTTTTTATCAGTTCTGTTAATAAAACTTGCGTTTTGTAATTGTGCGAACATTTTGTTTCTGGCCATAACCCCGTTGTATAGCCACCAGACAGCTTTAAGACCCGTGTACATGGAATTGGCCAGACGGGGCCATCAGATGACCGTGGTATCAGGTTTACACCCGAACGTATCCCACGAAAATGTGACGCACATATATTTGAACCGCACTTTCAGCAGCCTCAGCCGGTTAGTCGACGATATGAAAGGCGCGGACTCACTAAAATCCCAACAAATTACGACTTTTAAAAACGCAAAAATCGCTCTGGAATCCATACTGAATACTGATATGAGTGATTTGATAAAAAGCGGAAGAAAGTTCGATTTAATAGTCACAGAAATTTGTACCAGATTCTCCGCAGTGTTTTCAGAAGTGTTCCAATCACCAATGGTTTTGCTGAGCACACTTGGAGGGAGTTTTGATACATTCCGTATGGTCTCATCACCGGAGCAACCGATCCTGTATCCCATTGGCATCCGAAAGAGATTCACGAATTTAACAGAGGTGGAAAAAGTTGTGGAGGCGTACCGACATTTTGATTTGCTTAAATTGTATTATGATATGGGTGAATTTGATGAGGTGGTGGTTAGGAAGTATTTGGGTGATGACTTTCCATCTATACACGAGATAAATAATAATATAGATTTGATTATGTTAAATTTACATCCATTGTGGGATTCCAATCGACCAGTACCATCTAATGTGATATATCTAGGAGGACTACAGTTGCAGGGGCATAAAGAATTGTCACAGGTAATAAAATATAAGTTGCAGTAAAGTAATTCAAATCAGAAAGTTAATTGAATCTCTAGACAGTTAATTAAATATCGATATTCAATCAAGTCCTTAGATTTCAATAAAGTAGCGTCGAAAACGTTTAGCTATCTGTGTGACCGAAAGCCAGCGAGTTGATTAATTATGTAAAACAAGACTCCGCCATGATTTGTTATTGTTAAATCTTGTTCCCTAGGAACGTTTAGGAAACTCTTAAACGTTTCGTTCACCTACTTGTCTGATGGAACTGAAGCGCCCTAATTAAATATCGATCTTTAATTAATAGTCTAGATATTCAATTAAATCTCTACCTTAACTATTTTACTGAGACATATACACGACACGTCAGTACCTCTCATTCTTGCGGCCGTACGTTCGATCCCCGGCTGCACCAATGGACTTCTGTCATTCTTTCTAATAATAATTTATTTGCAAGAATATGGTACGGAAATTTTATGGTGGTGCCATCTAAAATTCGCATAAAATAAAAATAAAAACAGTCTTTATTCGAGTACTTCATTTATGTTTAACACTAGTACTTGACCTCCGATTAACGTCCAAACCCAATAACCTATCTCAATCCATTTTTTATCATCGGCGATAGACAAATATTGATAACAGTGTGCCAATAACCCATTGACGGATAGTAATAGCCATCTGTCGATACAAGTTATCCATTGTAGGTCGGATCAGTGAATACACCAGTTCAAATATGCCAATATCCTATCTTAAGATTTTAACTAAAACCACTGTTAAAAGTAATAAAAGAGCTATTTGATATGTTTTTAACTGTATATTTTAATAATATTTTTACGGTTTTATTTCCTTTATTTTGTTTATATTGATTATTAAATGATGTGGAAAGAGCGAAGCGATTGCATTATATCCGTCGCAAAAATGGATTGTCTTCGTAGGGTTTGGTTATTGGGATTGAAAACAATCTGAGATTTTGAATTAATTATTGCGTAAAGGATAAAATATCACATTATTTAAATATAACCACCGGGAGTCGGTACCATATTTCCCTAGTTCGCAAAAGAAACTATTTTCTGACAAGAGTGGTGCGTCCCTGTTTAAATCTATAAACTATTTAATGTTACAGGATCTGCAGACTATACTGGACGAATCAAAAGGAGTGATCTTTATGAGTTTTGGGAGTAGTGTGCGCTCGTCTATACTGAATCGCGAGAAAATTGATATGTTTGTGAAGGTCCTGTCTGAGCTACCATATACAGTGATGTGGAAATGGGATGATGAAGTGGTAAATTTACCGGAAAACTTTATTGTTAGGAAATGGTTCCCCCAACGTGACTTACTGAGTGAGTAATCTTTATAAACAGGATGCAAGTTTTTGTTAAAAAAACTTTACTTCAAATAAAAATACTTACAATAAGCCAATATTGTTTTCAAATTTAAAATATAATATTAATAAAAAAGTATTTCGTTTAAGTACATTTTCATTCCTAGGTGTAAGATTTGGGAACCCTTTTAAGTAAAAAATACCTGTGTCAGGTTTCCCAGCTGTTCCATATATATTTATATATATATTTAAACTATATATTTTACATCTTCATAAATATCCCTGCAGGACACCCCAAAATAAAGTTCTTCATCACGCAAGGTGGTCTTCAGTCCGTAGATGAGTCCATAGATGCCAGGGTTCCAATGGTGGGTGTGCCAATACTTTGGGATCAATTTTACAACGTGCATAAAATTGCTGAACTCCAAATTGGTGTCATGTGCGACATCGAAACAGTTTCTGAAGAAGAATTCAGAAATGCTGTCGTAGGTGTACTAGCAGATCAAAGGTTTGTAACATATCCATAGCAAATTCTGTTAGATTAATCTGGTGTTCGAATGTATTTTAAGGTCAGCTGCTTTCGTATTATATAACATCAGGTGAGCCTCCTGCCCGTCTGCCCCCTGTTCTATAAAAAAAAATAGCATCGGCTGGGTCTCTAATCCCTGAGATCGTATGTTTGAACCCTGGATATGGACCAATGGACTCTTCGTCTCTGCTTTTGTTGCACCCTCCGTTAAAACAGGCGCATATACCCCTCGTATATGCCCCTGTCAGACCTGTCGCGCCCTGCTAATACAGAACGGAACGTGGGCGGGCCTATAGCCCTTGGTGGGGGAACAAGCGCTTCAGGAGAGTTGGGCTCTACCCGCTGCGCGCAGCCGAAATTTCTATGTCTTTGTGAGGGAACCGGCTTTAGACACTCAAAATTCAGGTGGCACACAGATTCAGATGTTGTTACAACCGCTTTTTGTTTTAGCAAAATAACTGTTTAGGGTTGTCTCACAGTGTCTATAAAGACCATCAGAATCTGTTTAGGCTTCCAGAGTGGGGGTAACGACCCCCATTGATATTTCGCGCATAAACGGCTGCTATTAAAAATAGCAGTAATTTATACTAATACTTTATTTTTACAAAATTGCAATACCTCATAATTATTACAATTGTATTACTTTATTATTAATAAAATAGTAATACTTTATTATTATTAAAATTTCAATACTTGTCACATTAATTAAATTGCAGGTACCCAATCAACATAAATAAACTACGAAATATCATGAATGAAAAGCGACAGAGTTCCCTCGAGAAAGCAATATGGTGGATTGAATATGTCGCACAACACAAGGGCGCCAAGCATTTGCGATCACCGGCTTTTAATATGAGTGCCAGAGAGTACTATGAACTTGATTTAGTGTTATCTGTAATAATGTTCGTTATGATTTTATTTTTCCTTGTCATTTGGCTTATAAAATATTGTTGTGCCTTGTGTATGGGTATTAGACGTGAGAAAAAAGTACGTATAGAGTAAATTGACTTTAAATATATATATATATGTCTACTTCACTAGTAAGTACATAGTTAAATAGGAGAGTTAATTCAATCGTGACCGCCATCTTGTTTTACATTATTAATCAACACGCTGGATTTCGGTCAGACAGAAAGCTAAACGATTTCGAAGCTGCTTTATTTAAATCAAAATTCTAGAGATTCGATTAACTCTCTGTCTAAACTACTTTACTGCGTCATATATATAAATTTTTTTTTTTCTTTTACTTACTAATTAATTTATTACTTACTTACTTTGTAATATAGTATATACTATATACTATATAGCGGTTTTCTAATGTAACATATTACAATATGTTACATTAGAAAACCGCTGTGGTTTGTATACATATATCACCCTTGTTTGTGCTCGGGTATTAAAGCGGTCCGTATAATTTTGGCTAACTCAACGATGTTTTATTTCTAAATTCCAATTTCCAACTCAAAAATAGTTTAATACAAAACAACATAAAATTGTGATATTTTGTATTGTAATTAAAGAATGTTCTGGATCCATGCTGCAAGATGCTGGCAATGTTACAGATATTTTAACCAATCTCTTTAGGAGTGCTGCGATTGAGCTTGTACTACACGTACAAATCAACTAGGCACCTGATTTGGGCATAATGACAGTTGGCGAGGTGCCTAGTTAGCTGCTGCGTGTAGCTCCTAGAATAACGGATCAGAGCGAAAAAAACTACCCACAAATATAAAAATTATTACTTCTTTCAATGCATTCAAATCGAGTTGGGTGGATATGTCAAACAAAATTAAGGTTTTGTTGCATGTAGGATTTGTGATTATGTGTTAACATTGAAATACTACAATGTTGTTTACCAGAAGTATTGTTTCTCACGTAAGTACCATTTTTGTCTTTTTTTAAGAAAATAAAGTCTTTAAACCTATCAGACTTCGTCAGTTTCTATTAAAACATTGGCACTTAAAAAGTCAAAATAGAGATGAAATATTATCTTCTTTTGACATCTGAGGACACACTAATGTACGTTTATTTTGGAACATAAGATCATCAAGGTATCACTTATTCCACGTCATAGAAAATTAATTAATTAAATTTGAAAAGGAAACTTAGGAACAACTGATAAGTTTTGTTACCTTCACCATTAATAAATCTTTTAATATACCTAGCAATCAAAATCCTTCGACAATTAAGTCTGAGAGTTGACAAAATCAGTCTGACATTTCAAAATGGCGACTGTATTACCAATTTCAGCCGCCAAGAAATGTATGTAGAATCCTAGCACTGTACATCTCGAAAAGTCGTAGACAAGAAAAACCAGAGACTATTTTATAAACTATGATTTAATTAAAACAAATAAAAAACCGCTTAGTAATAAACTTTATTAAAGTAATAATTATTACGCTTACATAAACAGTGATAATTGCATTTAATTATGTCACAAACGAACACAAACAAAAGAATTTGTGGCAAAATGGTGATGTGGCCACGCCAATGTCAATTGTAATTCTCGTTTAAATTCGTTCATCGTTAGCGGGTCTCGATTGTCGAAAATTTAATTTGTGTCAAGTTGAATACCAAAGAAATTCACACAGATAATCGTACAAACGCTATTTGAGAAAATTTGAGTTACACTTATTTAAGCGAAACTGGTGAAAAAATGTTAACTTCTTTATTTTGACGTTTTAAATATCTTTGTAAACCATACAAGAACATTCCAAAAACTTAACGATAGATGAAGTTTAGAATGTGACTCTAAATTCTCTAAAAAGCAAATATATCATTAAATTAAACCAGCTACATATATATCAAATTTAATTATACTACTATATGTAGTAGTAGTTTTAGCTATGGCTAAAGGAACAAATAATTCATTAAGATACAAAAGTGATGGTTTGCGCACGGTGACGGGGGTAACAATTTTGAGGTTATTTTGCTTCGAGATAAAAAGCCTAATGTCTAACCTATAAATAGTTACAAGTACAACTGACAATTGACAGTTAATTGGTATTCACACTTTGTCTCTGACATAAGTCACGTCTATAAAGAAATAATCTATGTATTAAAAAAAAATCTATGTATTTTAAGACAGCTGATAGAAATCCGCCATCTTGTCTCGCAACAATACATTGATATTTTGACTGATTTGACCCGAAACGCTGAATACTTTTTAATAATGAAAATATTGTTCAAAAAGTTAATAGCGTTTACATGTAAGGTATAATAAAACAGAGATACAAATGAGCTACTAATCAGTAAATGTAATTAATAAGAAATTGCTATAAATATCACGCATTCAGGAATTAAATAGTTTATAATAACGATATATACTTTTCAAAGACGTCCATATTGTTATCTTGGGTAGTTTTGTGAATTTCTACATCTCCATCCGAGGTTAGAAGGGCCTGCAAAAAATAATTAAAATTATTCACTGGCTGGAACAATAAGCGTGATTTATCTATCTTTTCTAGGTCACATGATCAGGGGAAAGGATAAATGGAGTAAAAAAGTCACACAATGGTACCCAAGAGATGGAAAGAGAAAGAGAGGCAGACCACAAAAAAGATGGGACGACGACATTAGACAAGTCGCGGGAACAACATGGGGTAGAGTGGCCTTAGAAAGGCCAGAATGGAGAAGATTGGAGGAGGCCTTTGCCACCTGGCAAACGGACACGCAAAAATGGAACAAAATAACAATTTAAAGAAAAACACTTTTCACAGCTTTTCAGCGTGCGTGGTCACGGTGACCACGCACGCTGAAAAGCACGCGAAACGTCGGTTTAAATTTAAAATTATGTATAAATAATTATAAGTTTAAATACAATAATACATAACTATAATCCGTAAAAAAGTGTTTTTCTTTAAATGTGTAAAAGTTATGTTAATAAAAGACAATACTAAAATAACAATTTACTAAAAAAAAAAGAATATACTGTCATGTCAGATAAAAGGCTATTTTATTATATTATCACAAATACTAGAAAGAAATTTAAGCAATAAATATATGGATTAATTAATAATAATAATTACCACATTCCGATCTTTGGCAATACATCTCTTCGCTGTTTTTTCATAAACCTTGTATGGACGTATATCACTTTGGGTCAGGTTCCATACATCCAAACGGTTATTCACAGTGGACATTATATAGAATGGGTCACACTGAGACCAGACCAACGAAGACACTGGGAGCTGGAACAAAATTTGTGAATCTCATTTAAAATGAAGAAAAGTACTGTATATGGGTGTGGTATCAGCGCTGGTACGCTTTAAGGTCTTGGCCTCAGGTCATCATGAAGAGAAGTATCTGCTTCATGATAATTATTCGTGAATATAGAAGAGTTGAGAAAGACAAATGTTCTAGTGGGGTATCAGCAGTGGTGTAGCTACCTTGGGTGGCACCCGGTGCGGAAGTTGGTGGTGAAAAACATCCCGATTGACAAGAAAAAATGTTGTGTCGTTTTATGAAACCACGGTAAAAGTGAAACTTTTTTTCACATTATACACAGGCTACTTCTAATTAATTTGCTATATTTGTTTTAAATATTGTAGAATTGTTTGATAATTTGCTTTTTTTTAAAAAGAGTACCGAGAGTTTTTTACGCCGGCTGTTATCTCGGCCAACACCCTCTGTCTTCTTTGCCGATGAGTAGGGATGCCAACAGGCTCGAATTTAATGACGTGGAATAAGTGATACCTTGATGAATGTTCCAAAATAAACGTATTTTATCATTTTTTTATTCTCATACACAAATTCGATTAGCGTTAATGCCTAGCCTAATGTTAATGACTGAAAACAATTATAATGAAATATTCTTGGTGACACATACCTGAGAATCTATATATTGACAATCATAATCGATTTGCTTAACCGCCACAGATCCCAAATAACGACCTTTGCTGTCAGCTCGACATTTTTCCAATGGAATGGTAGGAGAATTCCTATAAAGAAAACTTATTTACGCCTCATAATTGTATTTATGTCGCTGTAAAGTACTCGAAACGTTTTAATGTAATCTACAAACAAAACATTCATATCTCAGGGTCAGTATCATGGTATACATGTCGCAACCAACTCGCTTAATTAGCCGTTCCATCAGCCAGTTGATCAAACAACTAGACAGATCCTTGAATCGATGACGTTTAATTACTTGCTTAGCCTGTTCACCGTTCATTTAAATTTAGCTCCAGCTTCCGCCACTCTCAAACGCGAAACGAAACTCTTCAAACTGTCAATATGACAAACCACAGCTTAGAAGGTCAAATTTTAATGAAAATAAAAAATAAACAACGGAAGAGTGTATTGACAACAATAATTTGAATTTAGTTGTGACAAACTCGATTTATATTTTGAAAATATTTTTGTATAATTGTTTTAATTTTCAGCTGTTAGAATTGAAAACAATGTTTCGATAGAGTCGGAGACAGCGTTCAATATGCAACATATTTGTTAATAGGGATCTGTGGAACAGACTCTCAGTTCTGGTCCTTGGTATCGCACACATCCCAACCAACAACTCCAGTTCTAGAAGAACACTTGGGTTGCTTACAACTCTCCGTAAGACTTCGAAGATTGTAATTACCGACTGTCCAGTGTAAGAAGAACTCTGCCCTCCAACAAAGAACATAGATGTATGGTGCCCGTATCGGTGGCGGCTAAAAAGTATGGCAGACCTGACGCTTCTAAAACCGTTACTGTTGAGGAATCTCCTAAAACATTAAAAACAATTTAAATAAAATTATAAGCTGTTTCACAGTTAAATAATTTATGTTATTGTAATCTGTATAAAAGAAGAACGCGCCAAAACGGTTTCTAAACAAGATGGCGTCACAGGCCCATGACCTGCCACGCTTATAAGTTTTTTAGTTAATTTCAATCGAAAATATGCTCACGAATGCAGACGAAATGAAACTCAAATAATTTTTAGTTTCTTACGAAATTAAACACAGTATGTAAATTAAAAAAAAAAAACAATGAAAGACTAAAATATAAATTTCCAAATAGACCCCGCTCAACAATCAAATTGCCTCCCTGTGGAACGTCGGGAAATACTGCCATAGATTAATAACATGTACCTGACAGCATTGCTCTGAATATATATTATTAACAACAAATAATGTTTATTATCTGTGGGTAATACTAAGACAATACATACCAGTAACATATAACCTGTCAGTGTTAATACTCCCACCAATTCGTTTAAAAATCAAAACTTCACCACAATTCTTTCCAATCAAATAACTATCAACATTATTATAGTTGACAATTTTCAATGCGTTGCACACAATTCCGCTCTCCCAATTCGAATTTTGCGGGAGATTACTGGCAACACTTTTGTCATGTGTCATGGCGGATTTTGGGCGCGAATAATGTTTGCCTTGTCGTCTATGGATTAGTCTCTTCTTGGCTTTGTTTAAACTAAAGTCCATTTTCAGTTCATTTGGCACAATATAGTCGCTTATATTAATGTCTTGATACTGCTCCAGTTTCATTTTTGACCAAAATGCCTTTCCCAAATCGTGCGATGTATTTTTATTTTTCTCTTGAATTATTGAATAAATAATGATAATTCCACGGTGGAGCAACACGCAAATCTTAAAAACAATATCGTTTTATTTATACAGTTTGACATATTTGATTTAAGTTTGTTTTAGAAATTTCGCTGCATAATAATAAAGTCGATATCATTGTAGCGACACCTTTGCCAACAAAACGATGACGCGCTAAAGTATTTTCAGCTAAGCATATAGCCTCATCAAGGGCTAAAATTTCCCGCGCCCGTACCTCGCTGTATTAGCAGGGCGCGAACCCGCAGAAGGCATATGTCCCAACGGGCCTAAACGCCCCCTCCAAACAAACAAAATAACTAATGACTAAGATCTTCAGGCAAGTCAGTTAGAAGATGATATCAGTAAGATTCACTTTAGCTTGGAGGACCTGTCCACCATCCTTTATCCACAATAAAAAATATTTTATAATTGACCACGAAAATTTAAATGTGCAACTATTAAATTATTCATACTTGTACATATACCTAGTAATAACATGTTTTACGTTCCAAATACGCCCACGAAGCGCTGCCTAACTTCATTCAAGCCTTCTTCATTTTTTTATCGATAAGGGGGGGCAAATGAGCCTACGGGACACCCAAAACGTCTTTGAAGGATGGTATTTTTTTAATAAATTGGAGGTGGTATAGGAAAGACCGGGAGTTGGAGACGGGAGTTCCAGAGTTGGCTAGGTCGCAAAAAAGAATCTACTTCTCTAACCAATAACCTCTCGCTACTTTTCCATAAAAATCATTTTAAAATATTGTTTCTTAATACCTCTTTGATATTAAAATTGAATACTAAAACCTCTTTACTTACCTGTCCCAAAAGTTTATTTCCATTTTCCAAAATTACTGTGCTGCCAGTAACGAATTCTAAACCTACAATTATATCCAATGTATGGCCCAATTCTAAATTTGAGGCGCTACTCGTAAACGCAGATTGACGTAACTTGTTGCCATATGTAAATTTGTTTACATCATCATTAGTGTTGCCAGATACTAAATTCCAATTTGCATCTTCAGACAGATCCCATAAATGCACTGTTCTAGAAAAATGGTATTAGCTATATTGCTGTCATGAATAAATTTAAAATAAGTCGACTGTAAAACATCTTTTTTTCATTGACATGCCTATTTAATCCCCGCAATAAATTAAGCTTATAATATGTACTCGTTTATTGACCTTCAAGTGTACATTGTGTTACCTAAATGAATAAATTAATTTGAAAGTTTAAACTCTTTTATTTAAAATATATGACAATTTTAGTAAGGGTCTGTTTCACAATGTCCGGATAAGTTCCAAATAAGCTATTCATTACTTATTGGTAGGATAAACACAAATTTTTGCGTTTCACGACTGTCAGATAGCGCTATACGTCATGAAACGCGAAGTATCTTATTTGGAGTTATCTTTCGAATGATTTATATATTGCATAGCTATTTAGTACTTCATCCATGCATTGTGAAACAGGCCCTAAACATAAATTTTACACAAAAAATAAATTATAAACACCAGAAATTTTTAAAGCACAAAAAAATTACCAGCAAATCAGTGGATTAGGTTCGAGACATGCACGTAACAATGCTATCTTTAATACAATCAGCCCACAACCGAATATACCCAGATCCAGATAAGTACTGTTTAATACATTAATATCGCGAAGAATTCAAAAGAGCGGTGCCTGAACTCCTTTATTGGTTTTTGCAGAAGGAATTTTGCTGATATGAACCTTGGGAATGAGTATGGGACGACAATTTTAATACCCTCGAAGTTAAGTAGGTCTGAACTACTGAGCGATTTGGATTAAATAAAGAGTAACATCATCAGGGAGGATAAAACTTGCTGAGTTTCTTGCCCGTTCTTCTCAGAACAAGACCACCTGGTAGTTTTGCGAACGGACGGCGTAGTTTTGCTCTTTCGCGAATTTTGTAAACGTTTTTGGCATGCCTTAAGTCGCATCTAAATTGAATAAATAAATTTTGATTTTTGATTTTTTTGATCAAAATTATTGACGCTGAGCAATATACCCTGAAACTTAAATGGAGATGGGCAGGCCACGTAGCGCGGTATACAGATGACAGGTGGTCAAAGCAGTAACCGAATGGGCTGGTCCAAAAGGAACAAGAAACAAAGGAAGACCAATAGAGCGATGGGCTGACGATGACGATGGCACAAAATAAATTCGGGTGGAAAATGTTGGAGGAGGCCATCTCTCGGACAGGGGCCGCATCTTAGTTAAAATTGTATTCTATTTAATTAATTTATGTAAAAAGGATGTGGAAGAATAAAGGCTTATTATTAATATTTAAGATCAAAATCAAAGCCATATAGAATATATAATACTCACCCGTCTCCAAGCGCAGCCACAAATATATCATCAGAGTCTCCTCTTAATCTCCCAATTTCTACCTGTTCTTTGCTAATTAATACTTTAATGGGTTCTAATATAGCAACATTCAAGTCCCATAGACATAGAAAACAATTGTGTTGGAGCGTTACTTCAGTGTTACCATGTATTGTTATTACTAAATTCGTTTTCGTCTCTGAAAACACTACACCGACAATTTTTGTGCTTTGCAATATCTCGAATTTGTTTAATTCTTTACTTGAAATTGAGATGTAGCCGCTACTGAACGGGTATTTTTTATTTGCAATTAAATTCGTTGCCGTGTTGCCAGTATTTCTACTCAATATATTGGTTATTCTACCATCAACTTTCTTTAGAAATTTGCGTAATTTGCTTACATTATAGTCGCATTTAGTTTTTGACATATAAATGTCATATGGCAACATTTTGTCATCACCAGCGCCATCTTTCTGTTCTAAATATATTCTTAGGGGATTTCTTTTATAATCTTCGTCTACATCACCATCGGTTTCTTGATTATATTTGATTAAATTATTAATTTTAAGTTCAATCTCATTAGAATCTCTTTTTGTTTTTACACTACTTAAATGAACAGTATTTTTTGTGAATTTAATTGGATATTGCGTCCATTTATTGCCATATTCAATCTCATCAGTTTGAACCTCCTCAGTGATACCATCATCAAACGTTTGTACAGCAACTTGCGTGTAATTGGCACGACCAAATGTCGCCATATATAACTCGTATGGAATGGGTTTCATTTCGAATAGTGTAAATGACATTTGGTGCAGTGTTACCATGCTTAAAATATCTTTCGCCCGTTGCTTTAGTTTATCAAATATGCGTCGTCTTCTTCTGTTTTCCTTTGATTTTGTAAAGTCGATGAATAAAGGTCTGTAATTATATATAACTAAATAAAGCCAGCTATATTTTATTTATTATATTATATTTGATGAGTATTCCTCGTATTTATTCAAGTTTATTACATCATTCAATATTACACTATTTTAACATTATATTTTGCAAGCTATCTTTTCTAAAATATATGACAAATATGATATGATTTAACAAAAATTAAGAAATAAAAATTACCAGCAAAACAGCGGATTAGGTATGCGATAGGCACTTTGCGATGTCTTCTTTAAAATTGATCAGCCCAATATCGAATATATAGCGAGTATATCCGACTGCGGATAAGTACTTATTATATTCTTTTTTAAATGTTACTTTCGTTTTAGTATTTTTCTACTTCTGTAACCTGTTTTTCAACATGTACACACAATAAAAGTAGTAATACATAATTAACATATAATGTAATGATTTATCAAAAAGTCGGATAAGTTAAACATTCTACTGTTTTATTTCCGTTCAACCAAGCGTGTAATAATATAATTTTCATTTTTGTAAGAAAAATAAATTATACTAATTTTTTCCTAATTTTTTGTAATTATTTCCCAGTTATTTTGCATTATTTCTTATATTTCGACTGATATAGTAAAATCTCGTTTACTAAAACCTCCGTATATCAGTCGAAATAATCAGTAAAGCCTCCTCCAGCAGTTCTATATTAAACTGTCTATGTGCGCTCAGCGAAGTAATACATCGTGAGAAAACCGGCATGAATTAATATTAAAAACTTACGACCAAGAACCAAAATTGACTAACTTTTTAACTATTAACAAATAGACTGACCAAAAGAGATATGGACTGGTCTGAGGACAATGTTTAAAATACAATGGAGGAGTAAAAGAGAATGGGCATGCTAATATGTAAACTTGAAAGAAGCAAACAACTCAGTGCTGTGCCAAGAGATGGGACCAGAAATCAGGGGCGCTCAAAACCTAATGGCGTAGATGATGGAAGCCTGGACCATACTGGACCAAACTTGCCGATGATAGAACATATTGGAGAGAGCTGGGGGAAAGTTTGTGACTATCTCAATGTTAAATTTGTAATTCGGAAACAATAGTTTTATTGTTATTAACTTCAATCAACTACCTTCAACTTCTTGACAGCACGGGCCTAGTGAGAAGATTAAAGAAGACAAACCTTTGGATTTAGTGTTAGTGCACGTAAGTAAGTGAAAGGTTTTCTTGAAGGACCGTCAGTCGAATTGATTCGGAAATATTTCAATGGGCAGCTGGTTCCACAAAGTGGTGGTGCACGGCAAAAACTGCCTTGAAAAAACGCGCAGTTTTGAAATGGCAGACATCGAGGTGATACGGGTGGAATTTCGTATTCTGTCACGACGTCCGATGATGAAATTCAGCTGCAGGCAATCTGAACAACTGCTCTGAACACACTCCATCGTAAATGCGGTAGAAGATGCAGAGTGACCCCGCATCTCTAAGCAACGCCAAAGGATCGCTCTTCGTTGCATACGGTCAAGTGGAAGGAGCTGATACTGGGGAGACCCCACCCAGAGGTGCGAACAGTACCCCATGTGGGCCGAATTTGCGCTTTATATAGTTGCAAGCGGTGGCCCGGAGTGAAGTAAATTAGATAATACTTAAATTACTCGTTATTCTTAAGTTAAGCTGAATCGTAATGCTAAAAAAATGACACACACATACCGTTCTAGAACTTCCACGTGCACATTCTTCATGCTGGAGACAGCACTCGAACTGGACATATCCTGAAACCCTTCATCTGTTAGAGACGTTCTCTTCTCTGTATCTTCTATGATGAATTCCATTGGCTCTGTTTTCGCTGATCGCTCGCGCAGGTCGAAGGTGCCTAAAAAAATGGTATATGATTTAGGCTTCGGTGTTCTAAAAATGGCATTGAAAAAAAGATTTTAAATAGCTAATGATCATGTACCAGTATATGATCACTCCATGTATTTCTATATTATATACACATTGTATAAGTGCTTATGAAAATATAAAAATCTGCATTTACTGCAGAAGACGTTATGCGACAGAAATTCCATCTAAAGTTCTAATATGTAACTACTAAACGAATACATCAACCAATAGCGTGTATTGTTTCTCGATCTGCTTTTCCCACTCTCTCTCAATCGGTCTCAATCGCTCTCTCCATTTTGTTCGACCAAAACGCTGCACATCTTCGTGACGTTTCCCTAAAATTTTTACATTCACGCGCCTAAAGAAGTTTCACTTCAAAAATTATATTACACCTATAAGATTTTCAGCCCAGCCCATTACTATTTTTTTAAAGAAAGTTTGCCAACGCTCGGCACACTGATACATTGGTAAACGAACCACAATATACAATTTTATACTGACAAGTACTTATAGGCTTAAAAAAGATAGAAATCGATCTAAAGAGTAAGGGGAGCCACTTTGTATATCCAGAACGTTTATCAGACTGAATGAAGACTGAATCTGGACATTACGCGGCTTTGACCAAAACGCCTTCTTCAAAAGGAGTAACAAATAAATGTATGGAGTATCCAGAGGGTCCCCGAAATTGAAACTTAATAATAATAAAGAATATTTGCCTTTTACATGTTATTATTATTATCTTCATCATCATTGTTCAACTCATCTATAACTGTAAAGAATAACCTTATGCAGTCATCTGAATGCGCAACCGTCTTAGACCGGCACGGCTATCAACCGGCTTTCCCTCATAAAGAAGGTCCCCATAGATAGAAGGTTCGGGCAATCAACGTGATTATTTATCATCACGATATATCTATCTATATATCTACGACTCTCCAATGACAACTCCAATAAAGTGCCAGCCTGTTTTCGTTGGCAACTTTTTTTATTATGTGAAGATAAGTGATACTTATCGCTCCTGAATGTCAAACATTTTTAACATACGAGAGTCAGAGATGCTTTTGCGATGCGATAGTTGAGACAGCAGTCTGAACTATTAATCATTTGAATCACAATGTTTGTGATCTTGCATCGGATTCTTACTGAACATCTATGATCGATTCAAATATCGCGCAAATATAAACCAGTTGCGTTTCAACCCGGTTTTAAGTCCGGGCCTCAGATTTATATCCGATTCATGATCATCATCTAAAGGGAAGTAAGTGATCAGCCTTCTGCGCTTGACACATGCCGTCGACTCATTGGGTCTAAGGCGAGTCAGTTTCCTCACGATGTCTTCCTTCACCGATCGAGCGAATATTCAGTGCACCTGAAAGATAGTCCATTGATGGACAGCCGATCGAACCCTAGGGATGAGAGGAACCAACACTGCATCATCATATTAAAATAGTAAAATAATATCATCATAGTAAAATAATAATAATTTTATATAATATTTAACTTAGTATATAAGATTCAAATTTTTTCGACGTCCTGTGTCAGAAAAACTCTGTTCTGTTTTCTGTAAGAAACTTTTTTTCTGATCATGTTAACAAAAAATCAATGACGTCTTATAGAGAAGGGTTTAAAAAGTAAAATCATTAAAACAAAACAGATGCAGAAATCCGAAATCATGGGTAAGACGAAAAGAATCCATCCAAGGACGATTCTATAAGAAAGAGGACTACAGTGACCTGCTATTTCAATTCTTACCAGAATCCAGCATACTCTCTTCTTTCAAGTGTTTCTCTATCTCTTTCTCATTGCCTGATTCTTCAGTGTGAGTAGAACTGTGGTACGAGTCAAAATCAGACTCGTAACTCTCGAAATCATCTTCATAACTCATTTCTTCTTCACTTGGATCCTTATCCTGTAAAAAGTAATATTATCCACTATTTAACTGGTTAAATGGAAAGAACCAATAGTAAGAAAAATATTTATAAAAATGGAATAAAAGCGGTAGCAGGTAGCGAATGGAGAAAGAAACCCATGGACAGAGATAATTGGAAAAACTGGAAGAGGCCTTAACCCGTGAAAGGGTCCCGATCAATGGTACTAGGATATATGGTATCTAGCGTATATCGGATCCTATAATATATATATATATATATATAACAAATCTCAGTTGTATATACATTTAAAATTATTGGATATGAATAATTATATATTTAACCAACCAGATTAATTTGGCCCATAATCACTCTCAAAGCCAAATAGCTCGCTGGTGCGTTGCAAGAAGAATTTGTTAGTTCTTTTCTTGAAGCAGAAACTAGAGACTACTAACTAGAGGACTAGTGTTAAGTCAATGACACGTATTTCTGTCATGAATAAAGTCTTGACTTAAATAAATAAATCAGTGGCGCTACAAACTCTGTAGATCCTGGCCTCAGATTTCTGAATCTGTTTCATGATCATTTTTAAATAGGCAAGTAGGTGATCAGCCTCCAGTGCCTGACATACGTCGTCTACATTTTGGGTCTAATACATATCGGTTTCCTCACGACGTTTTCCGTGAAGGAAATGTAAAATGCGCACATAGAAAGAAACTCCATTGGTGCCCAGCCGGGGATCGAACCTACGACCTCTGCTCTAAAAAGTCTTTACTTAAAAATATAAATAGTTGAAACTATACCTTAGTCTGTTCACCATTTAGATCAACGTAAAAAACTTTAGATTGGGCTTTTAATTTCTTTGTTAAATTCATCATTTCACTATTATTATCCACTTCATTTAAAACCTTAACTTCGTGATCTTCTAACGTCCTAGTATTCTTCCTTTCTCTTTCTTTATCAACCTTTATTTCGTGAGGTTTCCTTTTAATATCTGCCTCACTTGACTCCTGTTTGACAATTCTTCGTTTCGCCATCGGCGAATTTACCGCTACCGAAAATGGCAACACTTTTGCCCTCGGCTTGACAGATTCGATTTTTGACGTGGCGGGAATTGGTGAATTTTTGTGATGCAATGGCGTTGAAGGTTTTATTGAAGTGCTAGTTAAATTCGTCGTAGATTTTTTAGTTTTCAATGCGCTTTTTTGTCGTGAATAAATATCAGCGGTGCTTGATTTTTGGGGAACGGAGCGTGGTGTGCTGACACTGTATATGCTTCTCTTTAATCTTTCATCTTGTTTCGTGATAGGATTATCATCTTGCGTTTTTTCTTTTACTTTTTTGGCAACAGTTTTCCTTGATGAATGCATTGTTCTACTTAAACACCTGCGAAATAATTTATCCTCATATATATAACAATTTAAAAAAAACTTTTTTAATTTATTTATTGCTAAAATTTTATAGACATTGTAATTGCTAATTAGGATTGCAATTTAAATTTAAGGATAAATGAAATAGTAATAGTTTATTTTCAATGTATGCACATATGTATTATGTAATAATTAATCATATGATATACTTGTTTAAAATATACTATTCATTATGGAAATGAAGAGGCTATAATAATATTAATATAACAACTCGCAGTGTAGCAGTGTTGGCCTAGTGGCTTCAGCATGCGACTCTCATCCCTGGAATCGTAGATTCGATCCCCGGCTGTGCACCAATGGACTTTCTTTATCAATTACACACTTTATTCATTCATTCATTCACTCACACATTTGCACTTACTCATACACTCAGGCATGTTGATAACGGTTGAAAAATAAATAAAATAAGGTTAATTAATAATGTAATTATTTTAAGAAATTGAGAATTAAGTTTGTTTATGGAAGAGCTGGGAACCCTGACACAGGTATTTTTTATTTAATAGATTTTCCAAATCTTACACCTAGGAATGAAAATGTACTTAAAATGAAAAAAAAAAAAACACTTTTTTATTTCTTATTGTATTGTTTATCCACTCTTTTGTACGTGGGTACTACAGTAACCAAAAACATTATGGCCTCATACGAAGAGTTTAAGAAAACGACATCTAGTTCAAACTGACGTTAGAAATAAACGTTTTTATCGACGTAGAACGATAGCTTACGAAATAGTGTACCCAATAAACTACAGATAGCAATGAAATATGAAGAGTTCTTTGTAAAAAAAAATCCAAAGTCGGTAAAGTGGTGCTTGTGAATTTTAGAGTGTCGGCAATTATGTCGTTAGTTTAAATATTTCTTTAATTATCATACATCAAAATAAACATGAATATTTGTACTTTATGATTATGATAATATTTTATAGTTTTAAATGCGAAATTGAGTTTGATTTCAACTTTAAAATATTGTTACGGCATCTAATTATTAAAAAATGTATTTTAATCTATATCCTTTAAGCTATTCTCTGGTATTTTGTTCATAGTTATTATATTCCAACAGATATATTGGTTTTTTGCGATGTATCGGGCGCGGTGCGCGCTGGTCTAGGCCGCGCGAGTAGCTGTACAGGTGACATGTAAACAGTCGTGCGGCCCGTGCATTAAGAGTGGTTATCGCGTTATTCCATCGAATGGTGAAGAGAAACAGTGATGAAACCGCCTGCCTTACACGTATGTCAGGCATAGATTGATCACTAACTTGCTTATTAGATTTGGTACTTACAGTATTAACGGCACCGCGGCAAAAATTTTGGTTTCGATATCGCAATCCGTTTTATTTTTTTAATGAACATCTCCTCTTCATTATATTAGTGTAGAGTTTAATTTAATTGTCTATTCGTCTAATGAATTGAAATTTATTGAAAATCTGATTTCATAATGTTACTTATAGAAAACAGAAAATTAAAACGATACAGATATCGCTAATTCATTCATCTATGTATTTCAATACTGCGTAATACATAAGTGGCAGAAAAAATTGTAGTATACCTAAATTATTTAAACACATGTTTCGTCTAAACATTATTTTTATATCGATTCGCCAAGCTTGTTATAATGTTTAAATGTCATATTAATAGCCGATAATAATAATTATCAAAAAGATAACTTACCATGAGTTAAATTAAAATGATTAATTCTTAAATAACTACAACAACACACTAAAACTTATTCAGTATTTATATCTTAACTCGATGACACCGACATTTTCTTGTGTTGACGTTGCGTTGTCATGGCAACGGTCATAGATATGGTAGACTAGTGATTCAGGTAATGTCAAGAAGACAGTATTTTTTTATAGAACAGGGGGCAAACGGGCTGGAGGCTCACCGGATGTTCAGTTAATATAATACGTTGTTATAATGTCTATTGTATTATGCAGTCAAACGGGAGACATCGTTTAGCGCCCGAACCCAATAATTAATCCACAATCTCAGTTAAAGAACAATCTGAAATTGTGGATTGTCGGACCGTGATAGTCGATCGATCTCCTATCTGCATCCCTATAACCGGTTTGGTTATTGGGATGCAGATAGGAGATCGAAGGATAGAATTCAATCTCTTCGCCCTTTACACTCATATTTGATAATCAATATAAACCAAATAAAGTAAATAAACCTATACAAATAATATTAAAATATACATTTCTATGTTTAATACATATCAAATAGTTTTTTCATTAATTTAAAAACTTGTCTAAGATAAAATCTTAAGATAGGATATTGACTCAGTTGAACTGTCATCTTCATACAAAGGTCCACATAGCTTGTATCGACAGATGGCTATTACAATCCGTCAATTTACAATTGGCACACTTTTATCAATATTTGGATTAAGATGTCTATCTCAGATGGTGAAATATGGATCGAGATAGGTTATTGGGTTTGGGCGTATAACAACATACCGGTTATATTGACCAAAATTAAAGGTACCTACCGGTAAAATTCCATTGTATTTGGTTCTTAATAAACGTCTTGTTACGATTATCGGTTTTTACGACCAAATATGAGAAGTTCCTTCGATGTCGTTATAACAGATTTTTACTGAAATTCAATTTTTAAATGTATGAAATTTTTCATAAATGTTTTCTTATATTTTTATGTAAAATAACTAAGTGAGTGACTGTTTATACGTTTTGAAGGGAAACCAGATTTTTTGACCTTAACTCCCTTCTTTCCCTCCCATCCTGTCCTATCGTCAAAATTTTAGGGAAATTTATTTCTGTTAATAAATTAAACTTATAAGATTCTCCCTTCCATAACTTGTAGTATAATGTTAACCTCTTGTATATATTATTATACTAGCCGACCCCGCCCGCTTTGCTGGGCGAATTTTCAAAGGAAATAAATTAAATTTTATTCATCATTTTTTTTTTTTTTTTTGCTTTTTTTGTTAATTTTTTTTTTTTTCTTCTGAAATTTACAATATTTTTCAAAGAACAGTCAAATTCACTTAAAATAAAATTTATTGACATAATAAATTATTATTATTATTATAATAATAAATGTTGATGAACAACAAAACAAAGAATAAATGGAAAAATTGTCCAATAGAAATGGTCCGATTCATGGAGAAATGAGTATTAATCTTCCTCATCTCACATTCGACGACTCGTCGCTCGTAAGTTGAGTTTGCCGGGACGTAAAACATACTCGTTAACATAACGGAGTTTAAGTATAATAAGAAGGTACTTCACTTCAAAATAAACCATAGCCATAAACCATCTAGGAAAAATTTCGCATCGAATGTTGGTAGTTTCATGTCGATACGATCAGTGGTTTAGGCGTGATTGAGCCTCAAACGAAGACCATTTTTATTATATATATATAGAAGATATCTGTGTGTGTTGTCTTTTTTGTGAAGTCATTTTTGTTTTGGGTAACTGCTTAGATTAAATTCAACCCATTAAATCTATCCTCACCGTGTTAAGACTTAGAACGCGACATTGGCGGAATTGTCATTTACACAGAAGTCGCCATTAAAAATAAAGTGAATAGTAGACTTGTTGAAAAAATAATTTTATTTATATTTTAATTGTTCTCTTTAATTCCAAATTGGTGTATAAAATAATTTTTTTTGGAATGAAGTTAGAATGAAGCTAGACGGAAAAAGTAAACTCGAAACGTTGTATCTTATATTTTTGATCAAGCCGTCGCCAACGTCCATACCACGTTGAATACACCGGTTCTCGTCCGATCACCGAAGTTAAGCAACGTCGGGCGAGGTCAGTACTTGGATGGGTGACCGCCTGGGAACACCTCGTGATGTTGGCTTTTGTTCTTTTCGTTAGGATAACAAAAGAAAATTATGTTTGGAATCACTCAGCTAAATTGGTCTTGTTTTTGTTTCGAGAGATAAAAACTACACCAGAATCCCTGTATAATAATGGCGGGGTCCCCAGTTTCCTTGTAAAATACGGTTACATCATCAATTACCTTTAAAAATATTCATAAATAAAAAAGTAATGTTTCAGGAAAATGTCAAGAAATTATGCAAATTCAAAACTTAGTGATTAATTCACTAAGTTATCACGAGAACAGCTTACAAGGAGATGAACCAGATGAGACTGAATTAAAAGATCTAAACCACGAAATACGACACGCTTATCAATTGTGCCACATAATTTATATTTAGGTTATATTACTATTTAATTCCTGCGTAATACCACGACATCATCCTTCGTTGACGACATCATTTAATAGACGACGAAATATAATATTGGTGTCGAAAAAATCTGTCATACTGTTATGATACCAATTAAAATATACATTAATCGAAAGGAACTTTGTTTCATCAGGGTGTCACTTGAAACCGCTCAAGTTTTTGAGGTTAAAACTTCTTTAGCGGCGTTGTACACTTTGTGGAATGGGTAAATAATGTTAAACTCGCGTCAGGTCACGTGACCTGATCGAAAATTCGTAAGACGGATGGAGAGTAGACAGCTGGCGCGGCGTAATTAAAGTAAAATAAAATGTCATGCTTGTGTACGATAGCACAATAAATAAATATTATATTATACAACATATAGTACTTTTATAGTGATAATTAAAGAAATTCGTGCAATATTATTCCGTAACCATTCCAAAATATCAAAAATGTACAACTTAAATATTCAAGTTTTGAAAGTGTAACAAAGTGGAACTTTTATTACATCGTCTCAAACTTTTTGGTCAGTGTGGCGCATGTCGCGTGACGGTCAGCCGCGGAGTAGGGATAAAGTGAAAGGCGCTCGTCATAGCAGCCAAGGCCAATATGGCGGCGCATATAGTTCGGAGCAGCTGACCGTGTAGTGTATAGACTATTATTCATTTGTGCCAGTGCTCCACGCTATTTTAATGTGTGTATATAATCTAAATAATTGTTAAGTATTATATGTGACTCTCTAAGACACAGAATTCAATAAAAATATTAGTTGGAGACTTAGTCTACTTTTATTAGTCCCATTATCATTCCAATTTTCCAAGTATAAAATTTATATTGATAAAGCGATTTTATACCCTTAATGGAATATTATTCCAACAATTTTTAGTTAAATGTCTATAATGTGAAAAAAAGTTTCACTTTTACCGTGGTTTCATAATGTTATGTTATGTTTTAGTAAAGAAAAAACGATCTTAAATTGCATATACTTATATTTACGCATACATAGTCGGAGTCAAAGTAACAATTATACTCTGCGAGACTTATTTACTCTTACTGACAACTCGTAAATAGATTAAAAATTGCGATACAGTCTATAATTATTGTCTATGTTTGCTCTTTATTTATGTTTTCAAGTTGTTTTATTCTGACAGGCACTTGTACGGCTGGTAGATCGACGCTTTTGGCGCGACGGCGGCCATTTTGTGATTCTGCATTGGCGCGTTTTAATTCGGGCGGGAGAGGTTCGAGGTCAGGCAACGTTGGCCTTTTACGCGCCACTTCTGGAGTTTTTAATATTCCACCTGTAAAAAATACCTTATTTTGATATTTGATAGAATTTAATAAGTTTTTCGACAGGTTTGAGACAAACTCACTTTTCGACGGTCTTGACCCACTGACGCTAAACGAAGTTTGTATGGGAATGACATTAACAGTGTTGCCAACTTGGGAGTTTACCACCCAAATTTACAGTGAATCAAGATTTCCGTGGAGGCTTAAGGAGGTACATTTATTAAGGGGGTTTTAGGATTTACAAGATTAAAAAAAACGCGCGATTTTATTCAATTTAAATTAAGCCACGAAACCAATCAACTCAACCAAACAAACATAACTGAATTATCAAAATTTTCATACAATTTGGACTATTCATGTCTTTTATAATATAGTATAATTATGTATATACATTGTATATTACAATTGTGTGCGATACTGCGGGCTAGCCTGGGCCGGCCTGGCGCCTTTATAAGGTTTCATGTCAATTTCTCAAGTGTATGTCCTTTTACATACACATTAAAAACAATAATTGCAATTTACACGTGATAGAAGTGAAACCTTCAAAAACAAAGTTTTATAATTAATCAATCATTGTAAATGTAAATTTACAGTTATTTTAATTTGTTTTCTTGACGTTGATAAGTGTACATGTTTACCTAAATGAATAAAGATATTTTGATTTGATTTGACAATATTTAAATTACCTTAGCTGTGTGATTAAAGATATTTGTAAGTTATTTTATAATTACGTGATAAACAATAATGCCTATAGTAAATAACGGTATGCTATCTGTACCATGCTATTAATTTTAGCTGTAATAAAAAAAGTGCGTATATATGTACACGCTTTCTCGATTTTTTTCGATTTCAAAACAAATGGTGACTTTCACCAGTATAATACGCGTAATAGAACTAATTTGAGTGTGCGACCAACCAGGCTCCAGAAGATAAACCACTCCTTATATGGAAATTGTATTCGTTTTTACAACAAACTCCCAAGCGAAATTAGAGAACTGTCACTAAATAAATTCAAGGCCCTTGTTAAAAGTAAATTAATTAATAAAGCCTTTTATACATGTGACGAATACTTAAATGATCCTAATCCTTGGGATTGATTTGCTCCAGTTCAAACAATTTGTATTAAAAACTTGGCGATTGAAAAGAGTGGCGGAAAGTTTCTTGCCAGTTCTTCTTACCCGCTCTACGCCCTTGACTTGCGAACTGGTTGTAAATGTAAATTTACAGTTAATTTAATTTGTTTTTCTTGACGTTCATAAGTGTACATGTTTACCTATATGAATAAAGATATTTTGATTTGATTTGAATGATGTTTAAATTAAACATTTTTCACTATCCAAATGTATAACTTTTTATTAAAAACAGTATATTTTAATAATAAATTTTAATTTATAGGTATAATATAAATGTTTCATTTGACAAAAACTAAAACAAAAGTTTAAAATTCGATTAAATGAAATCGAGGCTGTATAATGCCTGCTATCTCATTTCCTCCCACGTTAAATCTTATGAATATATTTAAAGAAAAACACTTTTTTACGGATTATAGTTATGTATTATTGTATTTAAACTTATAATTATTTAGACATAATTTTAAATTAAACCGACGTTTCGCGTGCTTTACAGCGTGCGTGGTCACGGTGACTGAAGACAAAGGTGTTAAATGTCAAAAAGTATTACAGCTGTAGAAAATGTTGTGTTATCTGTATTTATTTCCCCGGAGTTGGTATCGACTAAAAGATGTAGGGTTTCTGCAGAAATTGCTCACGGTGTCCTCCATTTTCGCGGATTGTTTATTTTGAGATTTTAATTTGGATATTATTGGATCCCAGGTGTTTGATAATTTTAGGCCGTCCTCTCTATTGAAATTGGCGTGTTTTTTGATTTCAATGGCTTCGCGTACCAATCTTGGGAAGAATCTTTTTTCTTTCGCAAGTACTTTCGGTTGGTCAAATAATCCGTAAAAAAGTGTTTTTCTTTAAATGTGTAAAAGTTATGTTAATAAAAGACAATATTATGAATATATGTTTCTGTCTCTTTTTACTGTCGCTTATTCCGTTGCCCGTTTGAAATCAGATCGATTCTAAAGAAGTTTCACTTCAAAAAGTAAGTTACATAAGTTATTACGCAATTAGGCCTTATCGTTAACAAGCGATTTCTTCCAGTCGACCCTAATATGGAACAATAAAAGAAACACCGAACAAGAAGCGATGTGAGCAAGAATAATGGCACATTAAATAAATTTAAGCTAAAAAGTTAGATGTGATTATAATTTGTATTGTAATGGAGAAGGTGGAATATTTTTTTTTTTTAATGTTTGATAGTAAATAAGTGTTATACAAACCTACATATTTAATAACATAATAATGTACCCTTTCTCCTCTGTGTCTGTTCTTCTGTTTCTTCTTTCTTCTCGCAGCCGTCTGCTCTCGTTCTGGCACCGAGTTTTTGGGAACTAAAGATATATTTTACAATTTTTTTTAATAAACTATTACAGACAATTCAACATTACTAGATAGTAAGTAATTACTTATTAATGTTAGACTAATTGGCCGGCAACGCACTCGCGATCTATCCGCCACTGAAAGTCTATGGGCCGCGGTATCATTTAACATCAGACGAGCCCATTTGCCCCTGTTCTATAAAAATAAATTACATGTATATCACGCTCCATACAAATGAATCTAATATCTGACCTACCCCTGCTCCACCAGCAGCTTTGTGAGTCTGGCAACTTCAGCCCTTAAATGATGCAGTTCCTTGTCTTTGGCGCGCGACTCCTCGGCGGCGGCGCGCTCGCGAGCTGTCAGACGTGCGCGCATGTCGTCAAAACTAAAAAAAAAAGTTTTATATTTAGTTGATATGGACTACGATTTACGCCCATTACAACCAATCTCAATTCATTTTTGACCGGATAATACAGACTCTTAATCCAAATGTAAAAAGTATGCCAATAATCAATCGACGGATTATAGCCATCTCGATACAAGCTGTACATGGTAGGTCGGATCGGTATCTGTGTATCATCACTACATAGTATAAAACAGTCGCTTTCTCTGTCCCTATGTCCCTTTGTATGCTTAAATCTTTGAAACTACGCAACGGATTTTGATGCGGTTTTTTAAATAGATATAGCGATTCAAGAGAAAGGTTTATATTTATAATAACATCCATTAAATAGTGGAGAAGTATTGTTATTTTTGAGGTTTCTAATGTGATGTCGTAAATAATTACATTTTTTCCGCTTACATTGCAAACGCAGGCTGAACCCTACGAGTTTTATCAAATTAATGTACTAAGTATTGTACACATTGAAAAGGTCTACAGAAAAGGCCGTGATGGTATATGTCTATCTCTTATGGATAACCCACAATAACTTTTTTTTGTCATTTACTTTTTACGACAAATAATGGCTAATTTTCGAAGCGGTTTTAACCAATACAGCATTAATCCTTAACCAATTAAATACCTTGAATACATTGTTCATTTAATATAGATCTATACAGCCCATTACAGCTTATTTAGCAGCGATCGAACGCGTATATTATTGGAGCTTTTCAGCGACGGAAATAACAATACATAATAAAAACCTGCTTTTCATCCGCACCCGTGCGAAGCTGGGGCGGGTCACTAGTAAAATAATAAATAACTAATAAAAACAAAGATTGTCTGAGGCATGGTGAAATAGGAGCACGCACTTACATACTCGTGAGAACAACACGCAAATACATAAATACGGACGATATAGTAATCACAACAAATCTTTGTTTTTAATTTATTTTATTATTGTTTATTACTCAAGATGTCATATGGAACATGGTGTAATGGTTGCGGCTCCTTACATTGTGTAAAAAAAAACTTGGCGATTAAAAAGAGTGGCGGAGAGTTTATTGCCAGTTCTTCTCTTCCGTTCTACGCCCTTGATTTGAGAACTGGCAGTAAATGTAAAATTAGAAGCATTTAATGTATTTTTTTGACGTTCATAAGTGTACATTATGTTACCTACATGAATAAATGATTTTTGATTTGATTTGATTTAATCGCACGTTACGACGGTAATTTTGACGAAGTACGTAAAAATCTATTACAACCCTTTCCGTGGAAATAATACGACTATGGTGAAACACAGACATATATTACCGTTCTTTATTTGTTTTTGATGTGAAACATCTATAGCCGCACGTAAAACCGATTTCTGGCGTGGGGACGTATGCCGTGGCGACGCGTCGCGTACGCTATATGATGGTATATACATACAATCTATATGCAGTAGTAAATTTTTGTATTTAATGAAAATAAATGTTTATTCAATAAATAGTCATCGTTATCTGGAAAACAAAATCGTAATATTTTATTTTATCATTATGACATATTTAGTTCCTATCACAATCTGTTCTTTTCTGCATATTACTTCACAAAATAATTTCGATGTTTCACATCTGCCAGGCGTCCCGTGACGGCTCAAATTTTTAAATAGTCGAATCAATTTTATATGATTATTTCTACATTGTAATCTAAACTAAAACTTTATGTGCAATAAACAATTTTCGTAGAAAATATCCTCTGTTTTTTTTATAATAAAACTAGCAGACTCGCCCAAGCGTTGCTGTGGCTAAGGTTTTTGTTATATTACATAGTAGTGAACTATTCAAGGGAAACGGGAGGAGAACTTATGTAAAACGTGGGTACTTTTTACACAGCGCCATCTGTTGGAATTGTATCAAATAATTTCCTATAAAATTAAATTGCGACTATAAAGATCTAAGCTATCCTATCTCTTAGTTAGACAGACTGCACACGGTGTGCCAATTTAATTTAAAATCGGTTAAGTAGTTTAGGAGTCCATCGCGGACAAACATCGTGACAGGAGATTTATATATACTAAGATGTTGTAAAAATTTCGAATAAAATAACAGTGACCTTAGTTAATATACTTACAGTTTTCTTAAACATGCGCACTTTCTTGTCAAATGCTCAATTTGTTCCCTCGAAGCCTTCTCGACATGCGTCAGTTTAGCCGCATCATCTCCCCTCTTCTCTCGCAAGTCTTTTTCTCGCTCTAGTGCCTCTCTAGGTAAGTTAGTAAGGGACAGAGATATTGAGTATTGTTTATAGAAGTTTGTATCGAAATAATTCAAGCAGAAGTAATTGAATTTGGAATATAATTGACAGCTGTGTTTGCATTCTGTGTATGTTCTATAAATTATAAATATTTGAATTTAGAATACTGTATTCTAAATTTAATTAAGAAACAACAGAAAAATAAATTTGTATAGATTAGCAGTTTAACTACGCCGCTTATTTTTAGCGGGAGTTTTTGAATTTGGAATATAGTTGAAGATAAAAATATGCGTCTAAAGATTGAAGCGGGACATTTGAATTTAGAATAGCTTGTCATGGAATAAAAAGCAATTTATTTAATTGCAGATAATATTTTTGAATAATTAAAAAAACATTTAAAATTATTAAATTTTTATTATATATATATATATTCAATAAAATTTAAACATTCAGTAACAATTAATGACAAATGAAATTATTTATAGACTAGCAATTTGAGCTAAAGAATGATTGTTATGACTAGATTGAATGTTTTGATGAACTTAAAATATGTTTTGACTCAGTCCAAAATGGCAGTTCGAAATTTGCTTAATATAATAGAATAAAAATATATTTAACGCGACATTTGGTGTAATTAAACGACTCGGCTTTTACTTTTCTTTATGCGTGAATAGAAAAAGAAGGCTAATAGTAAAAGAAAGGTTGCTAGAGCGAGACGGAATGATCCTGTGAGGACGCACGTGCAGCAGGCCGACAGCAAAGCGCCGACCCAGCCGAAACTAAAATCAACATTTGTTCATTGTTTTTTTTTTAGTTATTAAAAAAAACACACTCTATGGATCTCAGATTTTTGTATCTGTATTAAAATATACTTGAGCAAATTATGATTAAATTTAAAAAAAAACTAAAGGCTCCTTGAACACTTGATCAGCGACTGAACCGCGTGATATACGATTTCGATCCAAACAGGGGATTTTATACTTCAAAAAGTTCACTATTGTAGCAAGGAGCAAGCAAGTTGGGGCTAGCAGCCAGATGTTCTAGTAAACGGCTGACGGGTGAGCAAGTGGCAGAACTAACGGCGAGTCCCGGTATCAGCGTGTAGTTTTTGGCTTTACTTAAATTAATCCCCACAATTTGGTGGAATCAAGATGTCCTTGGTATTTTGAGGGGGTACGTTTTAGGGAGAATTTATAGATAAAAAACACATCTTTAAAATTGTCTTTATTCGTGTGTACAAAAAATTCTAGAGGGTAGAACGATTTTTAGGAATTTGAAGTTGGTCTTAAAAATTATATTGGAGTTGGCAACACTGCTAGGTCACGTGACCATTGCCATACACTTCCTTTATCACGTATATTAGCTTTTTATAGTTAACGTTCTCTATGGATGTGAAGATTCATAAAAACATCTCGCACCAGCTCCAAGTTTTCGTCAACCGCTATCTTCTCCGTTGTTTGGATATTGGCCCGAGAAGATCCCAAACGAGCAACTTTCCCAGCAGATTAAACTACGCAAGTGGATAAGAATAGGCCATACTCTAAGGGGGATTCCAATTTCAAAGGAACTTGATTGGAATTCGCGGGAAAGCCGAAACCTGACCAACCAACCCTAGTGTAAAGTTTAAGGCTCAAGACTGAACGCGATGGAGAGTCTCTGTTGACGCCCTCTGCCCCATCTAAGCTTTATAGGACATTAAGTCATTCCTAATACTAATACTGCCCTTTGGACTGAATGTGTCTGATGAAATGTGTTCGTTAAATGATATGTACATGCGATGGTAGCCAAATTTGTCCAAAAGGCAATATTATGTTGGGGCTTGTGACGTGTCTTTTCGACGGTCGTGACCCATTTTTCACGAATTTTGATTTAGTGGGTCAAGCCCGTCGAAAAGTTAGTTTGTCACAAGTCCCAGGACTAATTTCACTACCAAACTTAGATGGAATTGTTAATTTGAATGTTAAACACCTAGAGAGGAAATTTAGTTTTTATTTGATTTTTGTTTAATATTTTAGTTGGCTGGTAGATAGTATCGTGTCATCTCAGAGCTGGGGATTTTTTAGGTAAATTTTCAATGGTTTTAGTTTTTTATTTATCAATTTTTATTACTGTAAATAATGTGTGTTGGAAATAAATCGATTAATAATTTTGTTTTATATTGTATATATGCAATAAATGTAATATAATAATAAAATGATCTAGCTTTTAGATAAAATTAAGGTACGATAAGTATTCCAAGTCTTCTTCAAAAACTGTGTTTTTTTGTACCCAGGTACTTCACAAGCCCAAGCTTGTTTCCGATACTAAGGACTCGAACAGTCTGTTGCACAGATCCCCGTTAACAAAGACGTTGACTACTGAATGCTGTCTCCAACTATCGACATTTTTATATGTTCGCAGTAGACAGTAGCAATGTCGAAGTAAAGTTAAATCAGAGTTAATTGAATCTCTAGACAGTTAATCAAAGATCGCCATTCAATCAAGTCGCTAGCACCTTGATTTTAATAAAGCAGCGTCGAAAACGTTTAACTATCTGTCTGACCGTAAGCCAGCGTGTTGATTAATAATGTAAAACAAGATGGCTGCCACGACAACAGTCTTTCTTTCGGCAAACGTTGGTTTGTTGTGTGAGTGGTTTTTTGACTCCGCCATGATTATTGGAAGTTACTGAGTACTGACGCAGTTTTATTTCCTCTGGAGGCGTTCTTAAATTAGTAGTCAGTTTTTTTAAGCTAGGATATTAAACACACATATAAGACACGGCAGCAAAAGCTAAAGAATCCTTTCAGCCGAGTCCAGAGAATCACGAAACACAAAGCCATAATTATGATAAAATAGTTAAACAGGGGGTTAATATGGTGAGAAGAGTTTCTAAGGGGTGAGGAATGGTTGGGTGGGGTGAAAAGAATACCTTAATTCCTGCTCAGTGACGGCAAGTGTTCGACCGCACGCCGCGGTCTTCATCGCTAATGCGTCGAACTCGTGGGATTTTGATTGCAACTGAGTTTTTAATTCTGGGAATGTTTATCATCTGCGTTCATCATTTGTTTAAGAACAATAATATTCTATAGGTGAGGTGTCATTAGAAGAAAAGAGGGCAAACGGGCAGGAGGTTAGTCTGATGTTAAATGATACCACCGCCCATAGACACTCATACTGCCAGAAGGGTTGCAAGTGCGTTGCCGGCTTTTATTATAGAACACCGGGCAAACGGCCAGCAGGCTCACCCGATGTTAAATGATACCGCCGCCGATAGTCACTCACACTGCCAGAAGGGTTGCAAGTGCGTTGCCGGCTTTTATTATAGAACAGCGGGCAAACGGGCAGCAGACTCACCTGAATGTTAAATGATACCGCCGCCCATATACACTCATACTGCCAGAAGGGTCGCAAGTGCGTTGCCAGTCTTTTTTATAGAACAGCGGACAAACGGGCAGCAGACTTACCTGATGTAAGATAATACTGCCGCCCATAGTCACTCACACTGCCAGAAGGGTCGCAAGTGCGTTGCCGGCCTTTTTATAGAACAGCGGGCAAACGGGCAGCAGGATCATCAGATGTTAAGTGATACCGCCGCCCATAGACACTTATACTGCCAGAAGGACCGCTAGTGCGTTGCCGGCCTTCTTTTATAAAAACAGCACAAATGGGCAGAAGACTCATTATGAAAAAACACAGTACACTACAACCATTTACGTCTGGGCCTCAGATTTCTGTATCTGTTTCGTGTTTATTTATTGATAGGCAAGTGGGAGATCAGCCATCTGTGCCTGACACTTTGGATGTGAACCTGTGGTATCCTGAAAAGAATCATTTGAAATACCTGCAATTTCTTCTATTAAGTCTTTCTCCCTCTTGACCCTCTCCTCGTCACCTTCTTGCCGGCATTCAGACTTCATTCGCTCTAAGCAATTCTCTTTGTCCTCCATGAACTGTTCCCATTGCTCTTCTGTATTGTCCCAATAATGATCATGAAAAGTATTTTTCTTACTAATATTATAAACGCAAAATTTTGTAAGTATGTATGAAAGTTTGTTAATCTTTCACGTAAAAACTACTGAATGGATTTTAATGGAACATTACAACCTTCAATTAAACCTTAAAATTTAATAACTAAAATATTAAAAGCAGTCCCTTTAGGCAGGGTTCCGAAGATACTGGCAGCGATCCCCCTTTGAGTAGCTAAACTAATTCTTTTTAGGGAAATATCAAAAAGGTTAGTCGACATCGACATCACAGGAGACCAAAGTCTAAAAAGAAGAAGAAAGTCACTTACCCATTTCCAACCGATGTTTTTCCTTTATCTTACTGATCTGATCGTTTTTCTCTGCTATGAGTTTGCTTCTGGTCGTCTCCAGGTTCCGTCTTGCATCTTCAGCGTCCGTCGTGGCTTGCTCTTCAACCAGCCGAAGTCTGGTCGACCATTCTTCTATTAATCGCTCTGAAAGGTTTGAAGATATTTTGGATTTTTTTTTAAAACATGGGAGATAGATACCTAAAGCGTTTACACTTGGACCAGTTACACCTCTTGGAAGTGCGCTGCCAATGGAGCTTCTCTTGAATTTTTTCCAAATAAATTGGACTATTTTCAGATTTCCAATGAATAATTTCACGTGACACCATGTTATAGACTCCTATATTGCCAAAAACTAGAAAGGTTTTTTTAAATCTCTGATTCTCTATATTTCATGTGGGCCAATCTAATATAAAGAATTTATACATTTTACAATAAATAATTTATTGTGAGAACAATGATAGGAAAATGAAAACAGATTTTAAAAGGTCCCTATGGTGTGTTCCTGATCTGCAGCAGCCCCAGCTTTTTTGCTTGTCCGAGAAGCTACTAACATAAACACAAGTAGCATCAACATAAGAATGCTTGGATTCTTGGAACCATGCTGGTCCTGCTCCATAGGACAATCATAGAGCCTTGACATAATCAATTGGTTGCGGATCTAATTTTACATATTTTTTTTGTTTTACAGTACTGGAAACGCTATTTTATATATTGAATATGTGAGGAACATGTATACTATACAACAATAGACCTGTACAGTAGTTTGATTATAGGAGTGAATTGTCTTCACATATAATCATTTAACTGATGTATACAAATATTGCAAACCCTATTTTAAAGGATTAAGTGTGGAGTTTCTTGCCCATTCTTCTCCACGCTTCTTTTAGAAGGGGCAACTAGAATCATCTTCATCTAGTTTATTTAACGTCCAAAAGTGCCATTTTAGGTGATCTAATTGGAATAAATGGTTTGATATTGATATTCATCCCATAACAAAACCCATCCCATCTCCCAAGGGGTTAACGATATCCCATCTGGCCGCTTACCATCGTCCCTAGCAATGCCTATTGGCTTCAAAATGGCTAGAGCATTGGAAGCAAGATATATGATGTCGTTGAGCACCTTCATTACGACGTCGGTTAAGAGAATTTGTCAATACTGTATATTTTTTTGTTATACCAAGTATATATCCCATATTTTTTCGAGGCTATGGTACTAAATCCTGGGCTGCAACTCGCAACGGTAACCTGGAATAAAAGCCTTACCTTTCTCCTTTTCGAATCTTTCGTTCATCATCTCCACATTATTCGCGTAGTTGATGTCGGCTTTGTCCAGGAGATGTCTCAATTGCAGGATGTCCCAGTCGGCTTTGCTGTTCGCTTCGGCGATTGCTCGCTCGAATTGTGCCTCCTTCGCCGCTAATACTTCTTTCAGATTTTCAAACTGGAATTTCGTATGTAATTAAAATTGTACTTCTAGAAATACAATTCGCTACAATACTTAACCGTATGGCTCATTTAGTTAAATCAAAATGCTAGAGACTTGATTGAATATCGCTCTTTAATTAACTGTCTAGAGATTCAATTTACTCTCTGATTTAACTTCTTTACTGCGACAGATCGATCCCCAATAGAAAGAAACAAAACATAGAAAGTCCATTAGGAATTGAACCTACGACCTCAGGGATGAGGCTAGCACGCTTAAGCTAAAACTACTGTCCTCTGCGATATTTAAGGAAAAATCCGTCGTATAGAGTGGAGGTTCATCTGATGTTAAGTGATGTGGACCGTCATATTACAATATTACTCCCGTGAAGTCGTATTGGAAATATGAGCAGCTGGTTTACTAAAGTGATGGGCGGCAGATCTTACACTCAGCTGTGAAACGATGGACATCCAATAGAACACATACATTTTTGAGAATACATAATCTATGTACACCGTTAAATAGGAGATGTAAACATTTTGAAACTTTATTTATTTATTTATTTATTAACACTTCGTTGCTAGAAAGAAACACAAATAACACAATACATATAAATTACAAGGGATGCAACGGGCGGCCTTATCGCTAACAAGCGATCTCTTCCAGGCAACCCTAGTAAGAAAGAAAACAATAAATAAAAAATGATGAGTGCAAGAAGTGCATAACCAGAAGTTATATAAAAAACAAAATATATATATTAATCTGTAAAACCTTAATCTAGAGAAAAAAAAAAAAAAACAATATTAATAACTAAATAAAACTAAAAAGCTAATCTTACAGATTCATGAACAGCAAATAGTGGATTACATAATATACAAAAAGAAGAGGACTTTAGTCCTAATTGGAATAAATGATTGGAGAAGTTAAAAGATAATGAGAGGAGAGAAACTTTACTTGGAATTTGCATAAAGTTAAAACTATTGCTATAAAAAAAATATATTGAAAGATATCTTGATATATATAAACCTGTCACGATGTTTGTCCGCGATGGACTCCTAAACTACTTAACCGATTTTAAATTAAATTGGCAGACTGTGAGCAGTCTGGTCCAACTTAAGGGATAGGATAGCTTAGATCTTTAATTATAGTCGCAATTTTATTTTATTGCAAATTATTTGTCTATAATTAATTGACAGTCATAATTATCTGTTAACTCCAAAAGATTCTAACAGATGTCGGGTCCAGTTGCAAATATTTGTTGATCATTTTATACAATTCCAACAGATGGCGCTGTGTAAAAAGTACCCACGTTTTACATAAGTTCTCCTACCGTTTCCCTTGAATAGTTTAATACTATGTAATATAACAAAAACTTAGCCACAGCATCGCTTGGCCGAGTCTGCTAGTATAATATAATTTTTATATTATTAATATTTAAAATTTAAATTACTACTACATTTAGATAGTGGAAAATAGTCTAATTGACATATTATTGATTATCAAAACTATAAAAAATTAAATTTGATATTTAAATTAAAAATTATCGTAAAACCAATTTTTTTTTAATTTAATTTATTATATACAACTCACTCTCTCACACACACGTATTCACACACACACATACTTAAAATCTTACTGGAATTTAGAAGATCTGTAGCCTTCTTACGTAAACTGCCCCAAAAGGAAACAAACGCACCAGGAGCTGTAGTCTACCAATAAAACAGTCCCAGATGGGGCACTAGCGTCAGAGAAATTGTACGGTCGTAAAAAGAAATTGACTTTATTTTCCGACCATCTTCTCTTGACACACAATATTATGTATTGTGTGTGTCAAGAGAAGAAAAATCGTCATACTCATACTCAGACCCCAACTTACCCTCGTAGTGACCTCCCGCAACTTCCTCTCAGCATTCTTCGTATCTCTTTCCGTTTCTATCCTTAAGTTGGCAAGTGTTGTTCTGGTCTTCTCTGCATGTGCTCTCTCCAGGGTTGCACGCGCACTTGCAGCACTGGACATGGCTTCTGAATGCTCGGATTTTATTGTGCTTATCTGTTCTGAATGTTGGTGCTTCAGTCGATCTATGGCCTAAGGAATTTACTTAGTTAGTTAAATAGACCCTCACTCTGCCAGAAGGTTACTCGAATGTGATGCTGGCCTTTTTTATAGAGCTGGGGTGATCGGGCAGGAGGCTCATCGGATGTTAAGTGATACCACCGTTTATAGACCGCCACTATGCCAGTAGGTTTAACGAGTGCGTTGCTGCCCTTTATTTATAGAGGCAGGGTAAACGGGTAGAAGGCTCACCTGATGTTACATGAAATCGCCGTCTATAGAACCTCACTCGACCAGAAGGTTTCGAGAATGCGTTGCAGGCCCTTTATTAATAGAACATGGGGTCCTGCAGTCCTACTTAATGTTAAGTGATACCACCGTCTATAGACACTTTACCAGTAGGGCTCGCGAGTGCGTTGCCGACCTCTTTTTTAATAGCACATGTTGAAAACTGCTCGAACTCTTAGCTAATGTAAAGTTATACCACTGTCTATATAGATGGTTAAATGCCAGAAGGCATCGGCAGTGCGTTTCCTGCCTTTTTTACAGAAAAAGTCGCAATGCTTTTCGCTTATTATTATTTTTTAATTAAATTATTATTTTAACACCTCTGAAAATTAAATTGAAAAAACACTTTTATTAACATTAATGTAACGAATTTTTAAACTCACCAACAAATGCTGTTCCTCCTTATCCTGCATAATCCTCGCCTCCTTCTCCAGCAGATCCTTCAGCCTATGCACCTCCAGTTTCAGACTTTCTTCTCTCGTCTCAACCATCTGCAGTTGAAGCGTCAAAGACTGTACTGAACGTTGCTGCTCCGATAAAAGACCCCGTAGTTGCTGCAGCTCGGCCATGTGGGATGGAGTTGGTGGAGATGATTTCAGCTGGTCCACTGTTTCTGATAACTGAAAATCACGATTCTTGAGAACATAAAAAATACAGAGGCAGGTCATGACTCCATAAGGTCTCGCCATACTTATGTAACTTTATAGAAATGTGGGAGGGGGGGGGGGCAGATGTAAAAACAGAGAGTCGAGTTCCCCTTGCTAGATAGATAGATATTAGAGAGTAATTAGGTAATTTGTCTAAAATGAGCCGATTTAAAAAAAAAAAATAAAACGAGTTGGAGACTACCGTCTGTAGACTCTCACTCTGCCAGAAGGCTTCGCGAGTGCATTGCCGACTTTTAGAAATTGGAAGGTTCCTTTTGGTGCCTCAGAAACGATCAGGAAAACGAGAAGTTTTTCTGTTCCAGAATGGGGTTAAATTTTGACTTTTGATCTACTCCAGCGTCAAAATCGGTATTTCCATTGGAAGTGACAGACTCATTACGTCAATTATCATTGTTGATAACAACAGACTTCTGTAAAACACTAGAAACCCTAACCTCTTTCTTCTCCTTCTCAGCATCTCTTGCTCTCTTCTCCAACTCCCTCATTTTCCACTCGCAATCCGCGAGAATTCTCTCCGCTCTCGCTGCCGCCTGTGATCGTGCGGCTTCGTGAGCGGATCGCCATTTTGATATATTCGCCTCTGCTGCTGATAGAGCCTGGGATAAACATGTTTTTTTAAGAATGTAACTATTAAGTTTAGTTATACAGAAATCTCCTCGGCAAGTTATACAAAGAAGTTGCGTCTCTGCTTTTTTTATGAAAGAAGATGTAATGAAACATTTTATTGCTAGTATATATATTATTTGAGTAGTCTCAGCCCATTTTGCCCCAAGAAGGTTTCATTTAAAAAACCCAATAAAAATAGTTGACAGGCTATTTTGAATTTGAGTGGTTTAACGAGGAAACCAGAACGGGCGAGGTAGTGTTGCAATGTCCCGGTCATTCACCTGAGGTCATTGACCGCTCCACCCACCCCACGTCAGTTCTGCCGTAGCACACATATACAAACAGTTTCGGCTTCGAACAGTGCTTCATACATATAAACATGCTTGAACAAACTAACTATGCATATGAAAAAATACCTCTTGTGCCTTCTGTTCCTGTATCAGTTTCTCCTGCTCTAGCCTCGCTTTGTCTCGCTCTAACATCTCCACTCTCGATTCTAATTCCGCACATCTTGTATTTGAGTCTTCTAACTCTGCGCGTATTGCTTTTATTGCTTCATCTGAAATATGTTACACGGCTTAATATGGATCTTTAATTAACTTTCTAGAGATTCAATTAACTCTCTGATTTAACGGTAGTGGGCTGAACGTAATTCGCTGTTTTGCTGACCTTTTTTTTCTGCTTTAAGTATCAAAAATTGTTGGTAATTTTATTTTATTGTGAGTTTGTCTTATATTGTGTATGTTTTTAATTGTATTTTTTTTTAATTCCTATTTTTTGCAAAACTTATGTTTAAATATATTGTCGTACATATTAGATAGAAGAATTTATAAAATTATCAGTAGATATCGCAATATGTATGATGTTGTAGACTTAATAAATAAATAACTACTTTACTGCGACATCTGCAATGATCAAAAGTGTTTTGTGGGTAATTTACAGGGGGTTATCAGTGAAGTGATAAATTTAAAAATAATGTCCCGCTATCCAATGAAAAGATTTGACACCTAAAAATTTACTAATATCATTTCACAGTCTTTCCCCCAACATACATTTTGTTACCATTGGAGTAGAGATTCACACCATCAAATGCAAAGGCGATGGTACAATTCGTGAGTGGTAGACAGTACTTAGGGTTGCCATTTATTACTAATGGAATAAAGATAGTAATTGGATAATTCTAATGCATTACCATTTCGTCTGTTAAGCTGGTCAGCGAGGTCTGCAGAACAGCTCCTGGCTGCACCAAGTTCTTCCTCCAACGACCGACTTCGCTGTCGTATTAATTCTGATTCTTTGTACGCAGATGCGAGGTCGCATTTTAATCCTGGAATCACATTGTTTTTTCAAGAAAAGAGCGTACAAATTCTTAAAATGCCGGCAACGCACTCGCGAGCCCTCTAACATGAGGTGTCCTCCTGCCCGTTTGCCCCCTGTTCTATAAAAAAAATGTGCGTGCGTACAAAGTACACATGTCAGAAGTGAAACTTCTACTTGATAGAGAAAAAACCATTTGCCCCGTCTCACCATCGTCAGACAACCAAAAAACCTAGGGCAGCCGCAGAGCAGGCGGTAGGATAAACAGTACAAATTCGAGTCTTTTCTTAAGCCTGATAGATAGTTCCGGTGACCCCAGAAATAGTGCGTTCCTAGAGTTAAAGGTCCACTGGCAACGAGAAACTTTTTATACCAGGGATATTCATTTTTAACTACATTTGTATTATTACTAGATTCATAATATTTTAAATAGGTACTGTATATTTAAATAAATCTCTAATAAAAAGGAAATTAAAACACATTTTAAAAGGATGGTCCCAATGGAAGTATCTAACGCTATCAGCATTCCCTTGCTGTATCGTGATTCGTTGGAATGCATTAGCTTAAGTCACTTAAACTAAAAAACCGTGTGGCCTGTGAAGGATACAAACCAACAATAGGCGTGAAGAGGCGGATGCAACCGCCGCATCGTATGTCGGGAAGCGGATACGACTCTGCTGTTATCGCATCCCGGATAAAGGTGTCTGCCCACTATCCCGTAGCATACCCTGACCGTATTAGGACCGTTTCAGACAAAAAACTATTCTTTGTATTGAGATTATTGATTATTCTTTGTATTGTTTTTGTTGGGGCGCCTGGGTTTTAGTAGGTATGGACAAGAGCGAGTCCCACATAACCCTTCAGCACCAAGCAGTCGCGCCGCGAAAGGGTATGCGCAATGCATTTCCCCAAGTAAAAAAAGTCACTGAAACTATATACCAGGCGCCAACTAAAGTCTTTGATTAGCACTAGTACAATCAAACCCCAAGAATCTCAAATCTAAGAATCTTTTTTTTTTATTAGTTTCTTTAAGTATACCTATACACGAGTTGCGTTTTGTTCCCCGTGGGTTTTCGCATGACGTGTTTCAAGGTAATTCTTTATTTTGAATACAAGGAAACTGGGCTGGCGTATTGCCAATTTGACTTGTAGTGTTAATGCACTTTCTTTGTATATTTGAACGTAACTGACAAAGGTCTGGCTTAGTATGGAATGAAATGACTCAGCCATAACAGATACGATCTTAATGTAACACGATAATACAGAAAATAACGAATGTATTTTGTAAATTAATTATTACTTAGGTTAAAATAGACGATCATGTATCATCCTTCAGGCGCAGTCAGGTAAAAAGCTATCCTTGGGTACTTACCTATATTAAGTCGATGATCTTATTTACAAAGCTAACTCAAATTCTAAACTACCGTTTTTAATATTCGTACTTATAAAAAAAATGTTTTTAACCACTGGCAGTAGGCCCAAAGGTCACTGTACGAAATTCTTCGTGCTCCGCGTCCGTACTATACCAGTATATGATCACTCCAAAAAATAAAAAAATAACATATGTTTATTTTGGAACATAGGATCATAATGGTATCACTTATTCCACGTCATTAAATTCGAGCCTGTTGGCATCCCTCATCGGCAAAGAAGACGGAGGGTGTTGGCCGAGAGAAAAAGCCGGCGTAAAAACTCTCGGTACTCTTTTTTTTTCTCATTTATTTATTTATTTATTTATTTGATGATTTCCTTTTAAAAAATATGTATACGTGCTAATGATCGAATTATTAAAAAAAACTGCGTTTAGTGCAGCACAAGAATGTAGTGGCTGTTGTCATTAAATATAAATAAGTGTACAATATTGCACATAGGTAGTCCGTACAATACTTTTCGCCTAGCGCCCGAACCCAGAATCTCAGATAGAAAACAATCTGAGATTGCGGATTGTCAGACCGTGAAAGTTGATGGATCTCCTATCTGCAATGACGGATTTCTATCCGTCGCCAAAAATCACTTCAACTTCACTGCAGTCTCTTCCCTTTTTGTCGTTCCATTTTACTGAGCTTACACTCATCTTTGTTATTCAATGTTAACCAAATAAAGTAAATAAAACCTATTCTTTATTTTTAATGGCGACTTCTGTGTCAATCACAATTCCGTCAATGTCAAAATAAAACCTATGCACATTGTTTCACCCGTCAAACCAACTGTAAATAAATTAAGAAAGGATATTGTCACAGTCGAACTGTCAATTTCATACAAAGGTCTCTCTCTCCACAGATACCAATCCGACCTATCATGGATAGGTCGTATATAGATGGCTATTACAATCCGTCGATTGTTTATTGGATTTTTACAACATTTGGATTAATATGACTAGCTCAGATGGTCAAAACTGGATTGAAAAAAATTTGAGCCGTCACGGGACGCCTGGCAGATGTTAAACATCGAAATTATTTTGTGAAATAATATGCAGAAAAGAACAGATTGTGATAGGAACTAAATATGTCATAATGATAAAATAAAATATTACGATTTTGTTTTCCAGATAACGATGACTATTTATTGAATAAACATTTATTTTCTTTAAATACAAAAATTTACTACTGCATATAAATTGTATGTATATACCATCATATAGCGTGGCGATGCGTCGCCACGGCATGCGTCGCCACGTCAGAAATCGGTTTTACGTGCGGCTATAGATGTTTCACATCAATAGGTTATTGGGTTCGGGCGTAAGTCAACAGTTAATGGGAGTATTCACGCAAAAAGACTTGGGTGTTACTATCAGTTGAGATTGGATATTTTCTCCAAATCGAAGGTGGCCATTCGAATTGCTTTTCGTACGATTAACTGGTAGGAGCTGGTACTGCCCACTGAAGTATTACCGAAGCAATTCAACTTAGGGTCCCTCAATAAGAGTGTACTGATTCAAAAAGCCAGAAATGCACTTGCGAGCCTCGGCAGTGTGAAATATGGACGGTGGTATCACTTAAAATTAGTGCCCCACCTGCCTGTGTGCTCCCATATTAAGCCAGCCCTCAATCAAACCTTAGTAAAACTTACGGTCAATTTCCTGGTCCTTAGCATCTATCTCCTTCCTGAACGAGGTGATTATATCCCTCGCTCTTTCTATCTCCTCGCATCTGTTATCAGCGAGTTCCGTCAGTGTCGCCACTTGTGCTTGGAATTTCGTTTCTTGGTTGACAAGGTCCTTCCTGAAATAGACAATATTATTAGTAGAAGTTCTTCGATCTTTGATGCCTTGGAAGATGGGACAGGCTTTGGTCTGGGGTGCTACCAGTGTGGACTCGGTAGCCCCGTCTCAACTCCTTCGGACAAGCACAAATGCTGACGCGGTAGAGCAACTTTGACTTTGTTTCCCTACTCCAAACAAATCCTCTCCTCTCTTGGGGTACAAGTGGAAGCTAATCAAAAATTTTAGTTGACGCAGCTGTACCGGTGAATCTAGAGCTGGTGCTTACCTCGCTCAACGGATAAGTATCGCATGGCGACGTGTATCTCGCTCGTATAAGTACATATTAATATTAAGTTTCTCATCTATATATATATATATATATATATAATTCTTCTGTGAGTGTGTATGTCACTGAACTTCTCTCAAACGACTGGACCGATTTCGACGAAATTTTTTGTGTGTGTTCAAGGGGATCTCGGAATGGTTTAGATTCACAATTTTGTCCGCTGGACAATGTTTTTTAATTAATTTTTAATTTATTAGTAGTTGTTGATTTTGGAATGTTTTACATTGGAAGCGACAGACGGCGCTACCATCGCAGTGTCAAATTTTAAATAATATTCGAATTTTAATTTTAGTCTATCCCGACAGTTAGCGCTGCGATAAAATTAAAAAAAAGTTTTGTTATCATTGTGTTATTGTAGACCATGTGCTGGATCGTTAGATATTGTCATAACATTTGAATAATAATTTTCATCAAAATGGTCCAGAATGTTTTAGCTTATTAAAAAAAGTTTGATATTTTCAAATTAAAGACGTGTAGACAGGACAACGTCTGTCGGGTCCGCTAGTCTATATATATAAATGAATCCCTATTTCCCTTGGTCACAGCATCACGCGAGAACGGCTGGACCAATTTAGCTAATTCTTTTTTTGTTGTGTTTGTCATTGTCGGGAGAAGGTTCTTATGAAACAAAAAATAAAATAATTATATAATATTGTTTATGATAGAGTAGTGTATTGATAAAATACATATTACATTTATCATTTATTACATTATCATTATTAGTTTTTAAATTTCAATTTAATATCGAGTTTTGGTTAGTTTGGATAGACTAAAATACACGTGACTAACATAGAACTTGCTTTACTTGGCTATAAAGAAGAATAAAGACAGAACAACGTCGGTCGGGTCCGCTTGTGTAAAATAAAATATATTTTTTTCTAATGAGAAATAAAGTTCTTTAAACATTATACTCGGTGGAATGCCAGCTTTGAAGATACAGGCAGTCCTCGTACTTACGGCATGTTAGGTTCTCGAAATACGCGACGTAAATCGAAACGACGTAAGTCGAGACATAATTTTTCATATGTTTACATGTAAAACTCAAGGGTTAGGTTCCATACGGACTCGAAATTTAAAGAAAAAACTGCATTTAGAACAATATACTATATTAAATATACATACTTTATTATCAAAAGTAAGTTCTTAAAATATATTTTTTTGGTATTTGTGTGTTATTAATTTTGTTAATAATTATAAAACTAATAAAAATATGCAATGAGAAATAATAAATTAAACTTTTGGCTTAAAGAAACTATAGCATAACAGATCATCAATATCATCCGCAGTAACTGCAATTTCAGGCAAACGGTTAGCCAAATGAACAGTGTCAGTTGTGATTTCATCGATATTTGGTTGATCTGTGTGATGAAGAACTTTCAGATGGCTTAAAAAAAGTGGGCATAACATTTTCCAAACTCGTTATAAATTGTTGGGTGTCACCTCATCCCATGAAGCAGCAATATTTTTTACGCGTTGCAAGATATTATAACTTTTCCAAAAATCTCTCAGCTCCATGCCGTCATTTTCATTAGCGTTTACAGCCTGTGAAAAAGTTCTCCTGAGATAATAGGCCTTATATGACGCTATAACTTCCTTGATCCATCGGCTGTAATACCAAAGTGGTGTTCGGTGTGCCGTCCCCACGGACATTGACCTTGCGACAAGTGAATTCTCCTATGCCGTAAATCGAAACAAATGACGTATCTTGAGGAATAGTATCAAAAAATTGTTTGACGTAACTTGAAACGACGTAAATCGAAACGACGTAAGTCGAGGACTGCCTGTATACTGCCACAACTTTTTAAATTGGTTTTAATTGCCTATTTATTAATTACATATTATGATTTATTAAGACTAAAGACCTTATATAAATAATAGCCCGAGTCGAGATCCTCGCGGAGACAAGAGCAAGTCGTGAGGAAATTCAGGAAGACCCACAAAAACAGCCGGTGCTGGACAGCCCTACAGGCCAACAGCACCATTACACAAATTTTTATTTTAAAAAAAAAGTGGGTATACGAGCCAAGGCTGTATATTTTGCTTGATTAGGCTTTTGTAGTTTTGCGTAGCGATTACCTGAAGTGTCGGAGTTACGCTCCTAGAGTATAGCCAGACGCAGGCATTCTCCTTAACTGTTACATTGCATTCTTTGGTTCGTAGCAATTAATTAAATCACGGAAGTTACGCCCTGAGAGTATAGCCATACGTAGGCACTCTCTTTAACTGTTACAGTGGATTAATTTGTTTCATAGCAAATAACTAAATCATGGGAGTTATGCCCCGAGAGTATAGCCAGACGTAGGAACTCTCCCTGTTACACTGTATTCATTCGTTTCATACTAATTGACATTTATTTCGTTTATAGCGAGAGCCACGCGAGTGGATATAGAGTAAATCTAAAATCCTCTGCCCATACACTGAGAAAATATCCCAAAATCATTCTTATCTAACTGAAATTGGATTTTAGACTTTCTATTTATAATGTTTAGAGAAAATATATATTTTTAATGATAACAGTTAAACGTTGGAATCCATTTTAAATACAGTTAATGCAAAACAGATGTACCACTTGAACAAATGTATTTAGATATTGGATACAGTTAGCGATTTATAGTTTGATTTGGAAGTAGCAATATTTTTAAATAAATTTTGCGTTGTTTTATAATGCATAGAAAGAAAAAGTGATAGTATTGCAATTTATACTCACAAAAATCCGACGAAATCTAGTTCTTAATCCACCCAAAAATATTTATGTGTGTCTTAACAACTCTTCTTATATTAGATTTTTTTGCCACTAAGCTTCCCAGACTTCTTTGCTTACACTCTTAATGTTTACTATTATTATTATTACATTAATTTTCCTTTTTTGCGTCTGAGGCGCAAACTACTGTGGTCTCAGAATGGCAGAATGACCAGCGCTGTGGAACACGTCTGCTCCACAGCGTCATGCATAACCAGGGCCAGTTACAACCACAACACACTTAAAATGTACCGTATTCATTTTTTTACTTTCCATATTTTTGAAATGAAACTGCTTTAGGAGCATGAGTCTAAAATGTTTATGCATGCAACATCGAAGATGAACAACAACAATCAAATCAATCAACAAAAACAGGCCTGCGCAGGTGCGCGAGTATTGGTCATCGCGTCGCGCGCGACCTCCGGTCTTATTATCAAGTGATATAAAGCCGGAATGCGCGTGCGTCGCGTTATCGATGCTCGCGCTAGCCTTAGCGGGTGACTATTCCTATTATGATTGCTTGCCGTCCACTCTTTTGTTCTCGGTGCTACCCTATTTTTATTGTTAGTTATAATTAATTATTTAGTTAAATCTAGATATGTCAAAATTGCAAATCTCATCTAAAGATTGCATAGTCCCAGTTTACCTCATTATTAATGCTAAACTTCGAAATATTATAACTTTAGTTTTTATCTGTTTTGTCTTATAAGTTTTTAAAAAAAGCAATACGGCTTTAAGTTTGTTACATTCCAGGAATTAATGTACACTGGACATGTAGCACTTTTAATTGTTATTGATAATTAAATAAAGAATTATTGAAATTGAATTGAAAAATCAAATCAATCAACAACAATCACGAAGATGTGAAACGCTCTTGTTGAATAAAAGGGAGAAAGCGATTGAGACCGATTGAGAGTCTTTTTCAGACATTTTGTACGTTTGGGGAAAAATACTATGATCTCATTTCTCAATAACATTGGCGCTAATCCAAATTCGAAATTGCAATATAAACAATATCAAAAACATCACGTATCCGTTTTAAAACATTAGTGAATATTGAAAAACAATTTTATTTATTTTCGTTTTAGTACGTACCAAATTTTAGTTTTCATTATCAACAATTTTAATACAAAGAATAATTCTTCCGGAAAATTCAGTACAAGACGTAATGGCGCCAAAACTAACGACAGTCCATAGACAAAACAAAGCTAATTTCTTGTCATTCACTAAACTCATTTGTCTTCATAATCAATTAATTTTAAAATAAGAATACAAAATATTCCCGCGAAAATCAGAACACATTTTTTTCTCATCCAAACTAAACTAATTTGTTTTTGCAATGGTTTTATTTAATATGAATTAAATTTCTCCCGCGCAATTTAGCACTACACAGAATGGCGCGAAAATCGTCATTACAGTTTTTGATGAATCTAACATTTCAAGTAAAATATTTCTTCATTTTCACTATAATCAAAGGTACGTAACTAAACTAATTTCACAGAAATATAAAATATGAATTAATAATTTCCCGCGAATAAATTGTCACACTAGTATTATCATTTATGAAATAATAATAAAAAATCTGCGAAGTTACTATACGTACGAATGACGCCACGCGTGATTAATGGCGCTGCCACAGATAACTAAAAAATTTGAATATTGCATTGATAATAGGTGTCATACGCGCATTTTACTGAGAAACATTTATGAATCATACATTCACAGTGTGTTATGATAAAACAAATGCTTACTAATAATATATTTGTATTAATAATTTTAAAAGGATTACTTTTATATGAATTTACTTCAAATGAGGTAAGGCTGAAGCGAGGGTATAAATTCTATGCTCTTGGTTTGACAATATTTTTGAGCTGTCACTGTCTAGGTGACAGCGTATAAATAAACACAGTTTAAACTCGGTTTAATTTAACTCAAAGAAAATAGATTTTCACATATCACATGAGCCTGTGTTCATATATTTTATGTGCCTTTAATTGTAATCGTTATATTTAACTCAATTTTTAACAGTAATGAATAACACACCTTTACATTTTATAAATTGAAACTGTTATTATGTATCTATTTTATGATCATTTGTCAATCCAATAGGCAAGAAAGTGATAATTCTTCATATGCCTAACATGCCGTCGACTCGCCCGTAACGCCCGAACCCAATAATTAATCCACAATCTCAGATTGAAAGCAATCAGACCGTGACAGTCGATCGATCTCCTATCTGCATTCCAATAACCACACCCTACGAAGACAATCCATTTTTGGCGACGGATAGAATGCAATCTCTTCGCTCTTTACACTCATATTTGATTATCAATATAAACCAGATAAATTAAATAAAACCGTACAAATAATATTAAATATACATGTCTATGTATAAAACATATTATCAAATAGCTTTTTAATAATAATAAACATTTTAAAAACTGGTGTAAGGTAAAATCTTAAGATATTGGCACACTTGAACAGTCATTTTCATACAAAGATTTATCCACTTACACCGATCCGACCTATCATGGATAACTTGTATCGACAGATAGCTTTTGCAATCCGTCGATTGGTTATTGGCACACTTTTATCAGTATTTGGATTAAGATGTCTATCTCAGCTGGTCAAAAATGGTTATTTGGGGTTATTGGGTTTGGGAGTTAGACAAGTTAGTTTCCTCACGATGATTCATTCACCTTTCGAGCTAATGTTTAATGCGCACAAAGAAAGAAAGTTCATTGGAGCACGGCCGGGAGTCGAGTCTACGACCTCATGGATGAGAGTCGCACGCCGAAGCATATTAAACATATGGGATGTTCTATCTTGTTTTTTTTTTATAGAACAGAGGGCAAACGGGCAGGAGGCTCACCTGATGTAAAGTTATACTGCCGCTCATGAACACTCTCAATGCCAGAGGGCTCGCGAGTGCGTGCCAGCCTTTAAAAATCACAACCCATTTTTATCTTTGTTAATTAGTTTATTCTTTACAAACAATAGTAATTAATTTATATTCTTACAGAAAATGCTCAAGGGAAAAAATACATGTCTTAAAAGTCTGTTCTGAGAGACGTATGTTTTCTTCTTTTCTTAATGTATTTCTCTTTCCACATACATCAAAATCTTGTAGGAAATACTTACACAATATAGTATGTAAATTTTTAGTGCGTATCTACGATACGCTACAAACAAATATAAGCGAAGCTATTTTTAAATCCCGATTGAAGTGGTATTGACAAATTGAATAAATATTTGAAGATATGGCAACAAATCAAGCACTCACACGCGCGCATTTTTGACGTCATTGTAAAAACCGCGGGAAACGGATAATTAAATTTATAATATTTTCTTTATGTCATTATTTGTTAAAATATATATTGTACCTTTTATTCCCCTAAATCTTGGAGATTCACACAAAGCCGTGGGCGTGACTAGTGTTTAATGAAGACGAATTTGAAGTTAAAAATATCCACGCGGGCGATGTACGTCAACGGATGTTAATGAAAAATCGACAACGAACGAAATGATGGGTCAAATTCTTTTATTATTACTTTCTGTTTTCGTTCGTTGTATTTTATTTATTTACTAGACTCGTGAACTTCGTATCACCTACATATATTTGCCCAAACGTAATACAACCTTTTTTAAAACATGCCAAAGACAACTTCAAACAATAGCCATGAAACACATTTCTGCAAGCACCTACAAATATATGACAAATGACACTAATTAATCTAAATCGACAGGAACACAGAATAGGAACAGATTTAATTGTTGTTTTTAGTATGTTTCTTTACTTATTATTTATATTTCCAACTGTTTAAACCTTCTCTGGACTTCCACAAATAATTTAAGACCGATATTAGCCAAATCGGTCAAACCGTTCTCGAATTATAACGAGACTAACTCATTCTCTAATTACTCACACTAATTATTATTTGACTCAAAACGGTACATTTGTTTAATTTAGGTCAAATATTATTATAAGTACAAGATATGACTTTGAAAAAAGACATTTATTTAGAAAAAGTTAGTTGGTAGATATTATTAAAACATAGTCGTCGAGAACTCGTTGGTATGTACGACCAAAATTCGAACTCTAATTAACTATTCACTAGACAATTTCATTCATTCCGGAGTTTTATCAATCATTCACTTTGTCACAACACTATTTTTATTTCACCAAAAACTGACAACATACTAAACGTCAGATGACTTCGTCAAATTAAAAAAACGACTTTAAATAAGAGGTTCCTGAAGCTGACACATAGATGGCGCCAGAAATAAATACGATTTTTAGTTAGGCCTAAACAAAAGACACGTGTATAACTGTCGTATTATTTGTGAGATATCCTGTTTGGAGTGTTAGTGTTGTTTTGGAACTTTTTCTTTAAAAATATTTATGTAAAGGAACTTTGTGTGTTAATAAAACTACAACTGAGCTGTTTGAAGGTGTTTAACCGTAATAAATCTGAATTTATTTCACCGTAATCTCCAGATTTAACCTCAAAAGAATGCCTATTTTGAAGCTAAAGACAAATCGTACGATAAAATGGTATGACTTAGCCGTATCGCTCACGAAGAATGAATTATCAAATCAAATGTTATCAAAAAAAAGTCAAATTATAATCTATACCACCTCCTTCGAACTTATAAATATTGCCATATAAAGATTTCAGTACTTAAATCGCTTTTAAAATAACAAAATACAAAAGTGGGTAGCTGCATTTTTGTATTTATATATATATATATATATATTTTAAATGCTTTAAATTAGAAAGATTGTTAACGTCCCCCTTTCGAAAGAGTTTTATTACAAGATAATATAGAACGTATATTATCCCAAATGAATTCCGATGTTCTACTAACCTAACTCAAACAATGTTCACTGCCAAGTAGGATTTCTTGTTTGTAGGTCGGTTAGTTTGAATAGTTATAGTATACTATTTCAAATCATTATACTAAACGAAATAAGTAACTTTGAAACGATTAAAAGTGATGGTCTCTTTCTGTCAAGTTGCGTTTAAACTGTGATGAAAAGAGACAGATTTACAAAAGTTATTTGCGAAAAACAGAATTGTTTTCATTATGTTTATGGAAGAATATAAATATATCCTCTCAACTAAACAAGTTCAACGTTTCTTTAAAGAGTAGAATTTGTTTGTTTTTGAAGTAACTAGATTACAAGACAGACAATATTCTAGCGATTTAATTTCATTCTTAAACACAAAAATGTATGATATACATGTAAAAGTTATTAAGTAAATCATTTATTCGTATTAACATATTTATTATAATATATTTAATTAAATTATTTTATTTTAGCTAGCTAGCTTTACCCACAGTTAAATAATAAAAATAAACTTTCAAAGTAAAAACACTTTTTTTAAAATTATGTCTAAATGATTATAAGTTTAAATACAATAATACATAACTATAATCCGTAAAAAGTGTTTTTCTTTAAATGGGTAAAAGTTGTGTTAATAAAAGACAATAAAAATAAACTTACTTATCGCTACTGAGCGATCTCTTTAATCAAAATGGCGCGTTATTATTAATTTAAATGTAATTTGTTATGTATATTTAAATTTGGTTTTCAAATACTATAATTTTGATTAAGTTAAAATATATAAACAAAATGATACTCACGCGTCTGTTTCCTCAATAACGACTATATCGCTATCCTCTTCTAACTCCTCCTGCCTCTCTATCTCTTCCTCACTCTCACTCTCAACACTTTTCACACTTGTCTCATCACCGGACTCCTTATCACACTCAAGGAAACCACTATCACTGTTATCGCCAGATATCCGTTTCAAATCTTCAACACAGTCAATCCGAATCAAAGGACTCTCGACTTTAATGACAGTCTTGTTATAATCCGGGTCATCTTCTAAATACTCTGTTTCTTCAGAAGTAAGCGATTCGAACGACGAATCGGCCTCTTCATCAGTCTGTTGCTCGCCATCGTCGAAGACGATATGCTTTCTAAACGTCACCCGTTTTTTTCCATTATCAGATCTATCATCATCTGAACATCCCTCCTCAGAGCGTGGAGGCTTCAAATTCGACTTCTTTATAAATGCAGATGACTCTGTATTCCCTAGACCTTCTGTATCTATTTTATCACCGTCATCCGCTTGTAACAGCTTCTCCAATTCACCTTTGAGTTCGTTTTTGTATGCGTCAATCTGCTCCTCCACCGTATCGTAAACTGGTTCTGGCTTGCTGTTTTCAATACCCATTTGGTCATTGAGATCGATGTTACAGTCTATAGTCTTCGCTATCTCGCGCAGGAGTGCCTCTGCATGTCGTTTATCATCCAAATTTGGTTCGTTCACGTACACATGTGACACGTGTTGTCTGGGAGTCTTTGCGTACTTCGACAGGACGAGCTGCCTAACGCAGTCCGAATCGTCAGCCGTACGCGGCGCGTCTTCGATATTTTTGGCAAGTGTAGGCGATGCGGGGCGTTCTATAGGATTGAGGCTCGGTTTCTCCTGCGTTCGAAATTCACGCTTTCGTTTATTGCGTCTCTTGCGACCCATGATGTTGAGGAATGCAACAACTGTGGTCTTCTGGCTGTAATCTGTTTCGGGTAGTAATAGATTCACTACATCTTTGCTGGTCGTTCCCGTTTTTTCGTTTGTGACATTGTCGTTTTGCGTACGCGCTTCGACTGAAATTAGCTTTGTGTGCTCAGAGCTCGGTTGTTTTCGGACCGGCTCGGGCGTGTTCGCGCCGTCGGCCTTCGATTTTCTTTTAAAAAAGTTGAACATGGTTTGTCAAGGGGTGCTCATGTCCGTTACGCCTGGAGTGAATATTTGAACTGGTATAAATAAAACACTTGAAACGAATGGAGTCAGATATTTATACATCAATCAAATCTGGAGTTTAATTCTCACTGGTTTTGAATATCTTGAATGGTTTGCGAGTGTTGCGATGTTTTGTTATAAGATTTTCTAAGATTTCCAGTGGCTATTGAATACGTAATACTGATGTTCATATATAAACTTTTTAGCACAGATTACTAATGAAAAAATAATGTTTTGTTTGTTTTTAAAAATATATTTTTAGGTTTTGTCTATTGAAACCGTAGATAAGAATTATGATAATAAACGCAAGCTTTTAAAACCTTGTGGCTATAAAACATCAAACAATAGATCACAAACGCGTTAATAAAATAGATATCTGTGGTTCCTTTGATACTTATATGAGCAATAAAACACAGATAATGATTTGATTCATATTTTTTCGTATTATTTAAAAGTAAAATAAATCAGTGGTGTTACAACCTTTTTTATGTATGAGTCTCAGATTTCTATATAAGTTTCATGATATTTGTCAATCAAGTAGGTGGTCAGTCTCCAGGGCCTGACACCTGCCATCGGTTTCCTCACGATGTTTTACTTCAACTGAATGTTAAATGCGCACATAGAAAGTCGCACGCTGAAACCACTAGGCCATCACTGCAAGTGCATTGTAAGTTTAAAAAACAACATAATATATGTATTTGCTTATAACGAACTAAAAGACTGGACTATCAAATTGTTTTTCCCGCAGTATTTTTATTAATGACAAAAATATGAAAGAACCTGTTCGATGACAGATCCCTGATAAACAAGTATGTTTGTTTATTGTAAATATACTCAGATATCGGTTTGAATCTCGGCCAAATCTAATTCTCGCTGCGTACTATTTTCTATGAAATATGGACGTTTTGGAGGTCTTTATCCAGGAAAATAGTTTATTGATTCAAATGTTTTATGCTGTGTTTAAATTGTAAAGGGATAGCGGGGAAGGATGAAAAAAATGGCGAGGATGAGAAACGAGTGGAAAAATTTAAGGCCATCCGTCGAATGGCGAGTGTTGAATTGTTTTATAAAAATTGAATGGAATTTATTATATTTATGAAGATATTAAGAAAAATAACGATCGTTAGTGGCCCGTGTTTACGTTCACAAGCGTGGTGTACTTTTCGATATTTATTTTATTATTCAGTATCTAATTCTCATAAATATTTATGTTGATTTGATATTTTATTAAGTTTATTTATATTAAAGCTTGCAAACGCTCGGCACACTGATACATTGATACAAGAAAAACAAAATACAATATTTAATGCGACAAAAACTTATAGAAAAACATATAAAACACGAAGAGATAAAAAATATAAAAAGTAAAGGAAAAATGATTTCAAAGTGTGCAACTGGGATACGGACCTACCTCGCTATAAATTTTGAGTTAAATATATTTTTTGAGTTTGAAATATTATTTATTTATTTAATGAATATGGCCACATTATATTATAGTAAACGAGAAAAATACATACTATTGGTTGCTGTATTCCTTAAGTAGTTATGTTCTACTATATAGTAAAACTTTAAGGTCAGTACCTTGCTCTTACAGACGTGCTCAAAAAAAGCATGCTAATAAGCTTGCTTAAAATTAGCATGCTCTGCAAACTGTTCACATTTTCCAGAAATAAGCAGACTTGATTTAAAGCATACTCCTAAATAGACATGCTCAAAGCAAACGTACGGACAGACGTGCTATTTGCTAAATGGCGTATATTTGCTCTCGGCCAAAATGGATGTACAAGTATATAGTGACAGTGCTATCCGTACAGAACTCAATAAAATAATCATATTGCTTGCAACGGAAGAACTTGTGTAAGAACATTTTGGTGAAAAATAAAAAAACAAAAAAAAGGAGATTTTGGGTTCCACAGACATTCGTAACTTCTATAATGTGACACAAAAAGCAAAGTTTTTTCTTTTCCCCAACGCGACATATTGCGGGTTTAATTTTAATTAATTACATCAATTAATTGCATAAAATAGTAGGATAATAGCATGCTAATAAGCAAACATGTTCAGACGTGCTCGGAGCACGCCCCCTACCTACCCGCGCCTCAGGTAGAAATAAGCATGCTCATTACATTACATACGTGCTACTAATGAGCACTTGCTCAATAAAAGCATGCTTTCGTGCTAGTAATGAGCACGTCTGTCCGTACCTTTAGATGGCCATTCTGTCCCATAACGTCTTGTGCAGTAAACACAGATTTTTATTTATTTATATTATCATTAACACGCAGTTTGTACACTGTGTGATTATAGATGGAGTGGTCATAGACTAGTACATGATTATCTATTGAGGCTTTTACTTTAGTAATAATAAATTTACAAAGAGATTCTGACATGTGTACTTTGTTCGCACGCACTTTTTTAATATACTTTTGTGTGTTAAACACACACACGCAAACTTCAGATGACATAACGCAATAATTCAGCAATAAATCAGTGTATGTCATTACCACGTGTTTTTATTTTTAACAATGCCATGACTCAATGAGTCCATTGCCAGAGAAATGACAGAATTGATGCGTAGCCCGTGGCTGCGCACTGACCTGCTGATTGATTTGTTTGGACTAATAAATAATCTAATCTTGATATTTATAAATGTACTGTCACGTTTTTCCGCGATGGACTCCTAAACTACTTAACCCATTTTAAATTAAATTGGCACACCGTGTGCAGTCTGGTCCAACTTGAGAGATAGGATAGTTTAGATGTTTAATTATAGTCGCAATTTTATTTTATTGCAAATTATTTGTTTATTATTTGATACAATTCTAACAGATGGCGCTGTGTTAAAAGTACCAACGTTTCACATAAGCTATCTATCTTTCACATAAGTTCTCCTACCGTTTCCCTTAAATAGTTTACTACTATGTAATAACAACAACCTTAGCCACAGCAACGCTTGGCCGAGTCCGCTAGTTTAATTATATAATAATAAAGTCTAACTAGCTGCCCCCGCGATATTCGTTTCTCCTTAATGCCTAGCCTACCTTTTTAGTGCAAACCAACATGGAACATTTTGCTGTGATACCCCGGAGACTGTTCGGTTTTCCGGAATGAAAACTTTTTAGGTTTTCCTGTGAATTTTTCTCTCACAGTTTAAATAAAAGTTTTTAATTAACAAATAAAAAATAGTAGGTTGGTTGTAGAGTGGGGAAAATTAAGGGTTGTATGTACTTTTGTATGCTATATCATATCAAAATATTGTCTAAAAGATAATTTATTATATAAGATAAAAAATCTGCGTTTCTGTAAAAGACGTTATGCGAAAGAATTGCCATCTAAAGTTCTAATATGTAACTACTAAACGAATACTTCAACCAATAGCGTGTATTTGTCTCGATCTCCCTTTCTCTCTTGTTGTTTTTGTTGTTTCTGTCTTGTTCTCACTCCCTCTCAATCGGTCTCAATCGATCTCTCCCTTTTTCTTCGACGAAAACACCGTCACAAAAAACCGACACCCTGAAGTTAGCTATAGTCATAATTTTCTGTTTTTTAAGTTATATAGCTTTTGGCGCGTTAGGGAGAAATAAGAGTAAATTTATACAAAACCGTCACAAAAAACCGACACCTTGAAGTGAGCTTTAATCAACGTTTTTGGATTTTTGTAAAATTTAGTTAAACTTTATTTAACTAGATAATGTATTATAATAAAACTTTACAAACGTAGATTTTTTTAATATTTTCTTGTTACGCCAAAGAAGTGTTACTTCTAATGCGTCAAATCAAATCAAATCAAATCAAAAATATCTTTATTCATATAGGTAAACATGTACACTTATGAACGTCAAGAAAAACAAATTAAATTTACTGTAAATTTACATTTACAACCAGTTCGCAAGTCAAGGGCGTAGAGCTGGCAAGAAGAACTGGCAAGAAACTTTCCGCCACTCTTTTCAATCGCCAAGATTTAATACAAATTGGTTGAACTGGAGCAAATCAATCATTAGAAACCAAGGATTAGAATCATTTAATATTCATCACATTTATAAAAGGCTTTATTAATTAATTTACTTTTAACAAGGGCTTTGAATATATTTAGTGATAGTTCTCTAATTTCGCTTGGGAGTTTGTTGTAAAACGAATACAATTTCCATATAAGAAGTGGTTTATCTTCTGGAGCCTGGTTGGTCGCACACTCAAATTAGTTCTATTACGCGTATTATACTGGTGAAAGTCACCATTTGTTTTGAAATCGAAAAAATCGAGAAAGCGTGTACATATGTACGCACTTTTTTTATTACAGCTAAAATTAATACACACACATACACAGGTGCACACACGCACACCGTTATTTACTATAGGCATTATTGTTTATCACGTAATTATAAAATAACTTACAAATATCTTTAATCGCACAGCTAAGGTAATTTAAATATTGTCAAATCAAATCAAAAATATCTTTATTCATTTAGGTAAACATGTACACTTATGAACGTCAAGAAAAACAAATTAAATTAACTGTAAATTTACATTTACAACCAGTTCACAAGTCAAGAGCGTAGAGCGGGTAAGAGGGTCATCTTATAAAAGCGATAAAAGCGATAATTAGTGTTTTTAATTGTCGAACGAATCCGCTAACGCCCAAACCCAATAACTTACTTACTAACTGAGATAGAAATCTTAATCCAAATATTGATACACGAGTGCCGTAGGCGTAGTTTTGCTCTTTCACGAATTTTGTAAACGTTTTTGACAATCATAAGCATGCCTTAAGTCGCATCTATATTGAATAAATAAATTTTGATTTTGAATAACCAATCGACGGATTGTAGCCATGTGTCGATACAAGCTATCCAAGGTAGGAGACCTTTGTATGAATGTGACAGTTCAATTGTGCCAATATCCTATCTTAAGATTTTAACTTACATCAATTTTTAAAATAATTAAAAAGCTATTTGATATATTTTAAACATAGACATGTATTTATTAATATTATTTGTACAGTTTTATTTAATTTATCTGTTTATATTGATAATCAATTAATATGAGTGTAAAGAGCGAAGATTGCATTCTATCCGTCGCCAAAAATGGATTGTCTTTGTAGGGTTTGGTTAGTGGGACGCAGATCGATCGAATGTCACGATCTGATCTCAGATTGTTTTCAATCTCAGATTGTGGATTAATTTTTGGGTTCCAATGCCACTCGAATGTCAAAAACGTAGTGTATTTCATGAAATATACTAAGATATTAAATCTACCTAATGTGTTGTTATTGCGTGTTTAATATCCAAGCACACACGAAGTTTCTAGAATAATTATGACGTCATACACATTACTAACTATATTATGCACAGCTTTTATTTACGGTTACATTAATATTACTATTTGGTGTATTTATAATCTCGACCTAGAGAATGTTTATCAATGTAGCGACGTAGTATAGTGTATAAATATACAAAGGATAAAAGAAAACTAATATGTAATTTTCTTATTGCTTTTACAAGATAGAAATCTCAAACCAAAATTATATAAAACCTTATTTTATTTTTATATAGACGAATAGATAAAATACTTCTTTGTTCATTTTTTTTTAAATCGAAAAATATACGACATGGCCATAAAGAAATATTTATGAAGTTTGTAATACTGGCCACTAATAAAAAAACGAATAAAAAGTAAAAATAGGGATGCACGAAATTCAAATTTTCCCTCCATTTTGTGATCTAATTGATTATTATATTAAATATACGACATTTTAAAAATAAAAAATTGCTAATACAGTTTTCGCTGCCACTGCAAGCCTTCGAGGAGTATATAAGGTTTTAACTCTGAATAAAAGGGAGCATCAAAGTTGGATCAATTATGTGTATTAGCGCTGGTGGAAAAATGTTTCACCTCTATATATGCGCACAAAAAACCCACGTTAAATGGGATTTTGTAAGAATATTTTTTAAGAATACGTTAAAAAGATTATTAATAATATCCATAGCGCTAAATCACCTGCATCATGAGCACACCATAACACAACACAGCCGAATTAGGTATTACTCAGTTAAATATATTTAATAAATATTATTGATTTATCCATTACGTGAATGTTTGAACAATTTTGTGTATATTCCATCTTAGTTAGTTTTGTTTTTTTATAATTTATGTTAGCTGTAGGATTACAAAAATACATAAATTAAAAACTAAAATCGGATTACAGAAATACAGTTAAAACAAAGAAAAGTGTATTAATACATCAATTCACTGTTATATAAGTAGTCTGTAACTTCAATCATCAATTTTAAGAAATTTCTAGAAATCAATAAAAACGTATCCGTTTCGAGTCAAAAGGAAGTTGGTCGCGTCCGGCTGTCTTTGATGTCATGGTTGACGATTCTACAAATGACAATTTTATCTTTTCGGGACTTTTCGTTAGTTAATTATAAAATAATAGCTTCTCGCGAGTTAAGGTCGGTGGCGAAGGAATACTTGAGAATGAGAAAATATTTTTTTTTAAATTATATTTAAATTTTTTACATAAAAATTATAGTCAAAAACGGATTATAACATTATATAGGGCAAACAAAATGTTCTAACAAAGGCAATATACTGATCATTTACATGTTTATGTTTCTGGGAATATCATTTTTTTTATAGAACAGGGGCAAACGGGAAGGAGGCTCACCTAATGTTAAGTGATACCCATGGACACTCTAAATGCCAGAGGGCTCGCGATTGTGTTGCCGGCCTTTTAAGCGTTGGTACGCTCTTTTCTTGAAGGACCCTAAGTCGAATTGGTTCGGAAATACTTCAGTGGGCAGCTGGTTCCACAGAGTGGTGATGATTGTGTGTTGATCTTAAAAAAAAGCTTATTTCGTTTGGAAATACGCGGAGATATGCAATATGTCATTATAGATTAACAAAAAAAAATCAGTGGCGCTAAAGCCTTTTTAGATCTGGGCCTCAGATTCCTGTATCTGTTTCATGATCATTTGTCTAAGGTGCGCCGGTTTCCTCACGATGTTTTCCTTCGTACCAGCGAAGGTTAAATTCGCGCATAGTAAGTCCATTGGTGCACAGCCGCAGATCGAACCTACGACACATAGAGATGGGTGTCTTCAGCTAAAACCAACGATATATATATAGAGTTTATATACTAAATTTACAATACTTGAAAGTGTAATTCCAAATAATATATGTAAGTCAACAAAGACTTATAAAATTCTTCTTAAGTTTTAACTCCAATTTTTAAGAATGTTCCAAACAATTATACCCCAATAATTTATCAGAGTTCTACAAAAAAATAATTTCGAATGAAATAAACAAAACATCGCAAAAAACGCACAGATCACTTATGTTATTTCGCGCGCGATTTGACAAACGACCCGGCCATTTGCAAAAGCTGCGTGACAGCTGTCAAGCTCGCGCGCACAGACGATATTTGTTCGCGCGTCGCGTCCGCGCCCCAGTATGCCGCTTAGAGACTGGTTAATGTTACGATTGTAAATAGATGTGTTATTTCTGCCGCACTCGTTGCCTTTTTGCTTGACTCAGATATGCTGATACATTTAGGAAGAGGGCAAAGGCCTGCGAGGGTTGCATTTTAAATGGACAAACTTATTTCCTAGTCCCAAAATAATATTATTTCTAAGAAAAACATGAGTTTCATCCAACTTGGATTAGGCCGTGGGAAGATTAAAGATGGCGACGGAGGACCCCAGTCCCCAGAACTGGAGCTTTCGTCTCTCAACAAATGAGTGTTAAAATATCTATATATCTATTTAAAAGTGCAAATAAGTATAAATTAGATTTCTTTCAATTTAAACGAATAAAATTAACAATTTTAATTTTCATACTATAAAAGTATATTTAATAACACCCAAATATAAAGTAAATATGAATATTTAATTATTATTACTAGTACGCTGGTTAGCTGCTCATACTTCCCTTGACATTCTTACCAGCCACAAATTTGGAAAAACCAAGCCTTGTTTAATTGAAATAAAATATTTCTGAACCTATAACTTCTTGTGAGCAATAGATTGCAGCAGGTATGAAGAGCCATGACAGCTCCAGCTTTGGCAAGCATAGCTCTGCCTAGAATGATTACCTCAGCTCATGGGTGACTCCTGCGAGTCTAGAACTTCTAGATGGATCGTGAACGTGATCCTATGTGTGTATTGAAGATTGGATGAAGGCATTTCGATTCAAGTTAACCTCCGATACACACAGAAGACACAACATTGACTTGGAACGGGAAATGGTGGAACTGAATACCAGAGGTAAAAAGCAAAAGTCATGTTAGTGGATTTGGCTTCACTCCTTACAAATTCTGAAGAACTGGTGGACTTTGAACTTGTTCACGAATTTGTATATTTACGATCACTCATAAGTGACCAGGGAGGGTGTGACTAGAAAGTCCGTAGACTAATGAGCAAACTGACCAGAATATGGCAAAACAGAAACGTATGGAATGCTACCAAGAGCTGACTAGTCAGAACCGATCCTGGTCAATTCGTGTTGCGGACCGAAATAGATAGAGGCGTTTGAGATGTGGTGTTGGAGGAGATTGTTGCGTGCCATGGACTGCAAAAAGAACCTTCCATTCTCAACCAACTATAGATCATCACAAGACTATCAACTATCATTTACAAATGGGTACTTAGCTAAGGTGGTAATGGTAGAGAGGAGGTGATGGCAGGGGAAGTCAGAAGAAGAGGAAGGGTGGATTGCCTGCCCGTTGTTCTACCCAAACGAAGACAGTTACGACATCAGAGGCAAGGGCCACGCGTCGGGATTTTCAATACAGACACGACCTTCAATAAGAAGAGGAAGATGCCTGTATAGAGAATTCACTTCAGAGGTTTATGGAACTGGGTATGACAATAATGAGCACCTCTCTGTATCTTCACATCTAAGCTACATACAGATATTGAAGATGCACAGAACAAGTGTGTTTTTTAATTCTTTATACATCACAGTATGTTACATTAGAAAACCGCTGTGGTTTATATTAATGTAACCATAGTAGTCTTAACAAATGCATGTAAAAGTAGTTTCTTAATTTAGAGATTATGTTTAGCGTTAGGCTATCTAATATTTGTTTAGACTATTTATTAGCCGCGGCTCTTGATGTACACACCCGAATTTGCGTTACCTCTCTAGTCTGTATGTGCTCCACTCAATTCTGCTCGTCTAGAAGACATTTATTTACTTTTTCTGTTATTGGCAGTATGTTAAATTCCTTTTTCTTCACTTTTATATGAGTCAAGCAGTTTTCTTGCAGTGCAGTGCAGACTTACAAGGACGCGTCATCCACAAGAGATCTGTCTTCTAACGATGTTACGCATAAACATGTCAAAGTATAATACAGAATATAACAGTGAATATACCAGAAACTCAAACAAAGAAATCTTTGCTTATATAACTCCGAGAAAACGTGTTAATTAATTCAATAATTTTCAGTGAAAGTTATTCGTTCGGTTCATTGATTAATTAAATATGTATTAACACCTGATTGTATATTGCTCGTTTCTTCCTTCAGGTCGATTTATTGATATTATACAATCTATTCGTATGTTGTATGTGGCCTGATACACCTGATATCAGACCACTTCGGGCGTTACAGATCTCTTACCTTTAACAAGAAATTCTTCTATTATAAATAATTATGAAGTATGTAGAAGTATGTTGGAGTGTAGCTCGTCTGTTTGGGCTCCGCATGAAGCTAAATACTGTCTTATGTTGGAGCGCATACAGAATAAATTTGCACGTCACCTCTATAACAGACTGTATGGCGTCTATCCTTACTATCCTTTAATGTACCCAACATTATTTGTATTAGGGATGGTGGGGTACAACAAATTGGAAACCAGACGGGACTTACATTTGGCCTACTACGTACTGAAAGTCTTGAGGGGGATAGTGTGTAACCCGAGTGTACTCCAGGAACTGGGCTTCTTAGTACCTATGGGATATGTGCGACGGCGACAGCGAAGGTTATTTGCGATACCAAAGGCAAGAACTAGTCTGTTGCACAGATCCCCGTTATCCAGGACGTTGCGCTTACTAAATGCTGTCTCCGATACTATCGACATATTTATATGTTCGCAGAGTGAATTCACAGTAGCGATATTGTGTAAATTATGTGTCTAATTTTTATGTACATTATTATAATTTTATTAAATGTTTCTCCACATTGTCGTATTGGCATAGGCTGTAAAGATAATGTGTATGTTTGAAATAAATAAATAAATAACTATTGCTTTTTTTTCTGCACTATGTATGTAAGTTTTTGTGAGAACAATTTTTATTATTGATAAAGCTTGCTAAGATAAGCACTTTTAGATAAACGTGACATACACGAAGAGATCATACAAATATTAAACAAAACAAAAAATTATTAATCGAAATCTTTGCAAATAAACGATTTATTATTATATGTATGTTCTTCTTGCCCGCTCTACGCCCTTACGAACTGTTAGTAAATGTTAATTTAGAATTTATTACTTTTCTGACGTTCATAAGTGAAACCTAAATGCACATATAGAAAGAAAGTCCATTGGTGCACAGCCCGGGATCGAACCTACGACCTCAGGTATGAGAGTCGCACGCTGAAGCCACTAGGCCAACACTGCTCCAAATATTTAACGACAATATTTATGCCTGAGTCCTAAGCTTTGACGCCGGAAATCAAATCCAAACAGTTTTGCGAAATAGGCACATAATATCCTCGTAGTTTCCGCAGTATTTAGTCATTTTTAATTGCCATTTATTCACTTGGGTAACAATATCGAAGTTTCCATATGGATATATTGTTGTATATATTTCATTGCGTATGTTCTGTGTTAGGGATTATGTATGGTATATTATAGGGTTCTAATAGTGAAGATATTGTCTGTAATGTAAAAATAGATAATACTTTGACAAACCCATAAAGTATAATTTACGAAAAACAAGAGCTGTGTATGTTCCTACGTGGATTAACAAAATTATAACGCCTGATGAAAATCGTAAAGCAATATAATCTTTGGTAGTCTTACACCAGAACCCAATAACCTATCTCAATCCAGTTTTGACCATCAAAGATAGATATCTTAATGAGAATGTTGTAAAAAGTATGTCAATAACCAAACGACAGATTAAAAAAGCCATCTGTCAATACAAGCTATCCATGGTAGGTCGGATCGGTATCCGTGGATAGATCTTTGTATAAAAATGACAGTTCAACTGTGCCAATATCCTATCTTAAATTTTATTTGGTTTACATTGATTAACGAATATTAGTGTAAACTCAGATTTTTTTCTATCTGAAATTGTGGACAAATTATTGGGTTCGGGCGTTACTCTCGTATTTTAATTGTGAAATAATAATTTATCATTTATCATCATATCATATGTGTACGTACGTACGTACGCTACAACCTCCTTCATTTAATAATAATGGTTTAAATCCAGAATAAACGGCGTGTTAGTAGAACGAAGAAATCCATTTTAGCCACATTGATTGGACTGCTAAGATCAGAGTGAAGAGCTGCATCTGTCAGGTCAAGCCACGCTTCAAGAAACTAAAAGAAGATTCGTATATGGTGCAAAAGGATTACAAATACATAAACGAAAATCCGACTGGCTGACTATATTATAGTTTTTAATACGATATCTTATCAGTGATAATGCGTATAAGTATTTAGTGTTCGATAGTATTGTAAAGAGAACGGATCAATATGAGTGGTGTACATTTTGAAGGCGATGTAAGTAAATAAATAAATATGTTATTTAACACCAGCTTAATAAATAAGAAAACGACGAAGCGAATTTGAATCAAATGTCATTGATACTGGTCCAAATCTTTTTATGCATACATTAAAAAACAATTCAGCTCTATAACAGGAATCCCATCGGTTTTAAAAAATGAGGCAGATGAACTTGTTGTTGAGCCATCAATGATAGCAGAAATATTTGCTGATAACTTTGAGTCTATTTACTCCCCAGAACCTGATGGACGTCTGGATCTTCTCACGCACTTAATGGGTTAACGTTTGTTTTAAGTTTTTTTGTTTTTTTTTGTTAATTGTTTTTCATTTTTTTACTCTACCCTCTATTGGTTTCTTTATCGTTGTCTCTCATTAGGGTTGCCTGGAAGAAATCGCTTGTAAGCGATAAGGCCGCCCTTTGCCTTATAACTTTTGTAACTGTTTTTTATTTTTGTTATGTGTGTTTTTGTATAAGGCGATAAAGGATAAATAAATAAATACCAATAACATTTTCTTTGTGGCTCGCTTGTGGAATGTGCGTGCTCCTATTTCAGCATGCCTCCTGCTGATATGATAGAGGATCTTTGACAATCTGTGACAAATCGTTGCTTTAACCACATTATATAGGTTACTTAAGATGTCATGTAGAACATGGTGTAATGGTTGCAGCTCCTTACAAACGTTTTTTTTTATATAGAACAGGGGGCAAACGGGCAGGAGGCTCACCTGATTTTAAGTGATACCGCCGCCATGGACACTCTCAATGCCAGAGGGCTCGCGAGTGCGTTGCCGGCCTTTTATGAATTGGTACGCTTTTCCTGAAGGACCCTAAGTCGAATTGGTTCGGAAATACTTCAGTCGGCATCTGGTTCCACTAAGTGGTGGTGCGCGGCAAAAACTGCCTAGAAACGTTGTGTAAAACAAAAAACGAGAGCTTATTGCCAGTTCTTCTCTTCTGTTCTGCGCTCTTGATTCGAGAACTGGCAGTAATTACATTAGAAGAATTTTATGTATATTCCTTTATTGACGTTCATAAGTGTACATTATGTTACCTAATGAATAAATAATTTTTGACTTTGACTTTGTGGAATTATCTTAAGACATTGCGTCTCTATGCGTATTCAACAAAATGTATTATGGAGAGTGTTCTCAATAGTGGTTTGGGTTGATCCATGCCATGTCAACTAAGTAAGTGCCGGATTAATTCAAAAGCATCTCCTTGATGGCTGAAAGTCTGCTTCACAAGACACTTTCTTTTGCGAACTTCTGACCTGTGGAATCTACGCCCAGTGGAAATCTTACCAGATACCAGAAGAGTATACTCCTCCCTCAAAGGCCACGAACCCACTAAAACTAGGAGTTCGTAGGAAGTGATGAATGTCCTTTTAGGCATCCAGTAGGCCAATTACTTCACTGGCTATGGTTTTTCCAAAATATGCCAGTGAATACAAAATATTTGATGATTTACCAATTTGCCGTGAATGTGTTAACGGCTTAGTTATATTCCTCTGTCCTAAAGAGTGGATTCTCGACTAATCAAAATGCTGACTGGTCTGAGCCATCAGTGGCTATTGCGTTTCAGGGTATGACGTCTTGCAGTGATTGTAGTAATTATTGTATATTGGACAATTCGTTTGTATTGTCTATTACCAACGAGTTATAAATTTGAACGAGCTATAGACAATATTTTGAAAGGTTAATTTAAACGATAACTAAAACTCCAATTTTATTTTTCAGAATGGCGTGCAAATAGTCGACAATGATTATGGTGGAGGAGTTAACGTTGTAGACAATGATTATGGTGGAGGAGTTAACGTTGTAGACAACGATTATGGAGGAGGAGTTACTGTTGTAGATAATGATTATGGAGGGGGAGTTAATGTTGTAGATAATGATTATGGAGGGGGAGTTAACGTTGTCGACAACGATTATGGTGGGGGAGTTAATGTTATAGACAATGATTACGGTGGCGGGGTTAGTGTTGTAGATAATGATTATGGTGGGGGAGTTAACGTTGTCGACAACGATTATGGTGGGGGAGTTAATGTTGTAGATAATGATTATGGCGGTCAATTTACAGGTCAACGATAAATAGTTTTAGAGTAATATTTTAAAATAAATAATTTCCTTATACATTGTTTCATTTATAACGTCACTCTAAGATTTCTAAACCATATATAAAAACCGTGTTTAGATTTCTTACTTTCTTCACCATCCTAATTATAATTTACTAACAAACTAAACAATACACGAGGAGAGAAATAGGATAATCTATCTATAAACGTATACAGAGGTGTTCCCAATGATAGGTGATGTTCAGTAATATCTATGGAAACTCAATGCCAGAGGGCGTTTTAAGGCCCTTTCCCGGCACGAATTGCTGTGTCAGTGTCTTATTATCATAATGTCGTTATCTTAATAGATATTTATTACTGACATTTAATAAAAATAAACTCGAGCGGTCATTCAAGTATTAAGTTATAAGAGTGGAATGACAAAAAAAAAGCGCTCGATTAAATTCAAATCGTTATGCGATACAGGGTGTGGAGGCATTTGCGACCTTTCCGAGCATAATTTTGTAATAAAGCATCATTATAGGTGTTGTAAAAACGATACACATTATTCAAACATTGTTTCTTATAATTTAAAGGTCTTATCGAGTTGAGGTTTTTGTTGTCTATCAATGGAAAGCAAAGCGGGACAGGTTTTTGACTTTTTAAAATATTATTAATCTGCATTATAAAAAAAACAGAAAACGGATGGGTGTACCTATATTTAAAAATATTTTAATTAAATAATTAATTGCATTACTCGCATTTGGCATCACCTTTTAACCTTTCGAGAGTAAAGTTTATATTTCTGACTTATAACTTACAGAACGTGTTATCACTACATAGTATAAAACAAAGTCGCTTTCTGTGTCGCTATGTCCCTTTGTATGCTTAAATCTTTGAAACTACGCAACGGATTTTGATGCGTTTTTTTTTAAATAGATAGAGTGATTCAAGAGGAAGGTTTATATGTTTATATGTATAATAACATCCATTAAATAGTGGAGAAGTACTGTTATTTTTGAGGTTTTTAATGTGATGTCGTAAAAATTACAATTTTTCCGCTTACATTGCAAACGCAGGCTGAACCCTACGAGTTTTATCAAAATAATGTACTAAGTATTGTACACATTGAAAAGGTCTACAGAAAAGTCCTTAATGGTATAGGTCGCGTATATTATCGGAGCTTTCCAGCGACGGAAATAACAATACATAATAAAAACCTGCTTTTCATCCGCACCCGTGCGAAGCTGGGGCGGGTCACTAGTATTCTATAATACAACTTTGGGTTGATCAAAGCACCTAGCGCGCGTCTTGGACGCTATAACGCCTAATGATAAATGTCCAATTTTCAAAAATTAATGTTTATGTATTGTTATTGGGGTGGACTGGGATGCGCAATGGAGAGCTGCAGCACTGAGGCGCGCCAGCCCGTAATAACAATTAGTTATGTACCTGACACATTAAATTAATGTAATTTAACATTTTTTTTTCTGAAATTGATTACTTTGTTTGCGATAAGACATATCGTGTAAATTTCAAATTCCTTCAAATGAATTCAAAGTCTCAAAAATTGACTATGTTTGGATATTTTTTTCTATCGAGCGAGGTTATTTCAAACTCAAACTCAAAATATCATTATTCATATTGGTAAACAAGTACACTTATGAACGTCAAAAAAAAGTAATTAAATTAACATTTACTACCAGTTCTCAAGTCAAGGGCGTAGAGCGGGTTAGAAGAACTGGCAAGAAACTTTCCACCACTCTTTTCAATCGCCAAGTTTTTAATACAAATTTGAATCGTGTACTAATCTTTTAAAATGATTACATAAACTACTCAACTCCACAATAAATTTTTCATTTGTCCTACTTTAAGAAACGACGACGAAAAATGAACATTGTACAATTTTGGAGCTTGGCGACCGGATAGATCCTTAAGAGTTGGTGTTGCTCAGCGGTTCCGCCGCCATAATGGAATGATGAAGCCGGTTTGCAGCCCGTTAACACCGAAGAGAGAGTTCAGGGAACTATTGAATATTACAAATATTCAGTGTCACTATTAAAAGTTACAAGGAACTGGGTCTGCACGATTTTAAGTTTATCATAGCATGTATACTGGCAGCATTTGCTCGCTGTATTGCTTTGTTTATATGCTGTACGGGAACCAGGTTTAGGGTCTATGACCATCCGATGTACCCAAATATAAAACTGTGGTTTTGCATTACCTCGCTAACATTGATGAACAAATGATGTTTTTATCATTAGCGGGGAACGAACCGATGAGCTGCCGCCGTTCATGGACACCCATGTTTGTAGTTGCGTTGGACTTATGAATATGTTCTTTCTTTTAAATTTGGGAGAAATCCGCCTCCAAATCAAGTAACTCTTTGAGTATGTTTTGGTCGGTGAACAAATGGAGAAAAACTTACCAATACGCGAAGAATTCAGCTAAATCCATACAGTCGATGTCCCGTCTCTGTGGGACTGGTTCATCAGCTATCCCAGAATCCACGTCTTCCTCACAACTTGAACATTCGGAGTCGCTAACCGATCGCACGTCACTCATTGCCGTCTTGTCATTCGTTAGGCTGTAAATATTAGAACATTTAAGACAATTTATTTATTTCGCTAACCTACAGCTAACAATATATAAAAACAAACAGTTACACTAAAATATATAGCCACAGATGGAATACATATATACAAAAAGGATGAAACATTTACAAAACGGAAAATCAATAAAAGTGTGTGTACTTATGTACACACACCAAGTTATACTTCTTTGGCGTGTGGAAAAAAAATAACTAAAATGCAGTTGTGACTAACGATAACTATTAAAATTAATAAAAAAGATTTTATTTAAATAAATTATTAGTAAATACTATCAGCGTCGTATATGAAATCGATTTAAAAACACCAAAATAATATTTATTTATTCACACTGTTTAATTGTACTGTTACGAAACACGTGTTCTAAATATAAAAATACTAGAATATACAACTTGAACATAGTTATCGATTTTCATGCCACCTAGACCTAACTTTACGATGTCGAATTTAGGTGTTGGTGTGCGCGCGCATCGTAAAAATACAGTAGTGATTAACGACAAATATCAAATTTAATCGAAAAGATTTTATTTAAATAATTAAATTATTAGTAAATACTATCAGCGTCGTATATGAAATTAATTTAAAAACACCAAGATAATATTTATTTATTCACACCTGTTAAATTATACTGTTAAGAAACACGTGTTCTAAATATTAAAATACTAGAATATACAACTTAAACATAGATATCGATTTCTAGACCTAACTTTACGATGTCGAATTTAGGTGTTTTTGCGGGCATCGTATAAATTCAGTCTCATCATTTTTCTTCATCGCGCTAAAAGGAGTATAACTTCAAAAATTATTTTTTAGCAAATTACCAATGAGCGCACTATTCTTGCAGCCGGATCTTAGACCAATAATACTCATTTTAGCCATATCCCACAGATAGCATAAAGAATCGAAATGTTGCACGACACAAAACTGCATAGTTTGATTTTTTTGTATAATATTAACAACTTCTATATTCAATTCTTTCTCAATCCCAAAACCCCTTCTTATCTCAAAAATCATTTCAAATTCTTAGGTCCTTCTAACTATACGCTACGCTCTTCCAATAGATGTCTATTGGAAATTCCATCCCACAGCTCATCCTTCATAGGCAATTCATTTAGGATTTCCGCCATTAGGCTGTGGATTAAGCTGCCCGAGTCTATACGATTGGCTTCCTCCCTATCGTCTTTTAAAACTCTTCTATATAAATATTTCCTAACCTTATCATATCCTGATCAATCGTGACCTGTGTAATTCTTGTATCTCCTCTTCTTTTTGTATATTATGTAATTCACTATTTTCTGTTCTTGAATCTGTAAGATTAGCTTTTTAGTTTTATTTAGTTATTAATATTGTTTTTTTATTTATTTTGTCTAGATTAAGGTTTTATAGATTAATATATATATTTTGTTTTTTATATAGCTTCTGGTTATGCACTTCTTGCACTCATCATTTTTTATTTATTGTTTTCTTTTCTTACTAGGGTTGCCTGGAAGAGATCGCTTGTTAGCGATAAGGCCGCCCGTTGCATCCCTTGTAATTTATATGTATTGTGTTATTTGTGTTTCTTTCTAGCAACGAAGTGTGAATAAATAAATAAATAAATATTTGTCAAATTGAAGACGATTCTCAAAGCAAATCTCAATCATTAGTAAAATTTCGATAAATATACATGATACATTATCACTTTAAACGCAACAGATTTATCGATTCTATGAACCTATTTAAACAGATAAGAACCTGTTAATCAATATTTCTTTATCAAACATTTGTAGACTGTACGATTGTGTTTCAAAGTGTTTTCAAAGTATACCAACGCACTTTAATTTCTGAGATCGTGGGATCAACATCGTCTGTGCACAATGACTTTTATGTGCGCATTTAACATTCATAGATAAGGGGAGAGAGGAAAGAACGGGAAACAATTTCAATAGGAATTGGAACCGCGGTACAAAAACTCATATGGCATCTGAACCACTGTCAGTTTTTCTGGTTGGATTGGTTTTTTCTAGGGGGTGTCCATAAATTATGTGAGGTGTTTTTTTTTAATTTTCTGTACCTCCCCCAGGTGAGATGTCGTGATTTATTCAAACCCTCCCCCGCGCCCCAATCTCAGGTGAGATTTTCAAATGTGGGTTTCTTCGCGCGTTGGATTGTTATTGTAAAAAGAAGAAAAAAATGCTTCGTGCTTTTATTTACGACTAGTTAAGACAACTCAATTGCTCAGAGTTTAATTATAAGTGTAATAAAAATTTAGGGCCAACCGTTTTCATGTATATGTGTGTATAATTTGTGACGTCACATTTTCTTGTATAATTTCATGCGTACTCTTTAAAACTTATAATAAATAAACACGGCTCTATTGAAGTAATTGCATTCATTCAAAAGACTTTTCGTTAGCATGAGAATTTGAATTACATAAACCTTATTTGTGCTAACAATGAGGAATTGATTGACCCAATTTCTATTATTTAGGGCAGTGTACCCAAAGTGCATACGGCTAAATGTCACGTGCAATGTTGCCAGGAATAATTGTCTACATTATTGAATAGGTTTGTAAACAATATTTCAAGAGTTTGGTCACCAAATCAAATTAGGTTTAAAATTAAAAGACTTTATTTCTCAAAAAAGAATAATACTTTATATAATCATTACAGTGTAGTCGTTTCCAAAATAATCACAATAAAGCGATAGCTGCACATGCAACAAACTTAGAATAAACCAAAGACATATTATGAATAAAAATGAATTATAAGAAATGAAATTAAGTATAAGTATATTTCTTCGATTTGAATCTATTGAAAGAAGTTATATTTTATACAGCTGTGCGCCTTCGTAGGTAAACATTTTTTTTTTGACAAGAATACATGTATTGTTAATATAAAGTTGTTTTAAATTCATTAAGTGTTCCGATACACATCTATTGTAGATGAAAGATAATTATACTGCAACAGTATTTTGATAATTTTATTTTGCAATACTTGAATTTTCGTTAATGTATAACCTAATTCAAGGAGATAAAAAAATCAGTGGAGCTACAACTTCTTAGTTCTTGGCCTCAGATTTCTGAATCTGTTCCATGATCATATTTTAAATCTATTAAGCAATATCACATCAGCCTCCAGTGCCTGACACACGCCGTCCACTTTTAATTTCTCAGGCAAGCCGGTTTCTACACTGATTTCCTTAATGTCCATTTGTGCACAACCGGGGATCGAACCTACGACCTCAGGTATGAGAGTCGCACTCCGAAACCACTGGGCTATAGAAAAATATAAACCTAAAAAATACATAACGTCCATTCTATAACAAACATAGCAGTTTATAATTATTATATGCAATAGTTTTTTTTTAAGTGACACCGTAGCCCTTGGACACTCGCACTGCCAGAAGGCTCGCAAGCGCGCTGCCGGCCTTTTAAGAATCGTGTAATAATTTAATTCAAGTATACATGCAAAGCTGCGAAACACCGTTTGTATGGCAATCAAGGGTTATAATAATTTACCAAAAAAATTAAAAGCACCATCTGATATAATTGTATCAAATAATAAACAAATATTTGCAATAAAATAATATTTCGGGTATAAATTGAAATATAAATTATCCTATCTTTAAGTTAGATCAAACTGCACACGGTGTGCAATTTGATTGATATCGGTTCGGTAGTTTAGGAGTCCATCGCGGACAAACAACGTGACACGTAATTTATATGTATAATTAATAAAATATGCATAACGTAAATATATATTTTAATAATACATAATTACGTTATGCATATAAGTATACTTAAATATATACCTAATAAACACATTTTAATATTAAGAAAAAGATCGGTTGGTTTGGACATTTGAATGACATTCAATTTTCGAAATCAGCGACCTTAAATAGACAGAAGATTAGGTTTATATCTAACGAGCACTTAGTGTAATTTTCTATTTGTACTCTCATAAATTTGACGTATTGCCAATAACAGCTGGGAGATGAAAGATGTCCGCGGTCATTGGGGCTTAAAAATGTGTCAAAATAGTTGCGTCATCGGACGCGTGCCCGCGTAGCACAGATTATAATTAATCAGAGATTGAAGTTCAACAATTAGAATCAATTTCTAACCAACTTTATGTTTTGTTTGAGCCTAAATTACTTTTTCATTCTCCAAGCATTTTGTAACAAGCTTAGTTCTTGATAATATCATTACTCATGTATATTTAAAAGTCGTTGTTTGTGTTGTACACATGTGTTATGATTAAACATATGACATAACAGAACGCATGCCACCAAAAAGTTACATTACAAAAGAGCCTGCTGCCCGTTTTCCCCCCTGTTCTATAAATAAAATATATAATCGTATTTAGAAATATATATTTCTCACATCAGTCCACTTATTAGGAACGTAGGGTTTGAGCTAGGTATACTAAAAACGAAAAGAAATTCGTTTGCGTGAGCAGTTAATACACACATTATTTAATTTTAAAAGACAAATATTTAATAATAGAAAAAAGGGAAATGTTCCGAATACGGGACAGAGACAGTACCGGCGGACATTTGAAACTAAGCCTAAAATACGGGACGTCCCGAATGCTAACTACTCTAACTTTACAATGAAGCAATTCTTTATCAAGTATGCAAAATTAATTATTATCTATTTCAATCGTAATATACGAGTACATAATAAAAATAATTAAGAGTGTGTGTACTTTATACACGCGTTAGAAGTTATACTTCTTTGGCGCATTGAAATGCAGTAGTGATTAACGATAAATATTAAAATTAATCAAAAAGATTTTATTTTAATAAATAAATATAGAAATAAAAACTATCACTGTTGTATATGATTGACTGAAAAACACCAAAATAATATGTATTTATTCACACTGTTTAATTGTACTGTTACGAAACAGGTGTGCGCGCGCATCGTAAAAATTCACTCTCGTCATTTTTCTCCATCGCGCCAAAAGAAGTATAACCTCAAAAAACAAATTTTACAATCTTTTTAATTTCTCTTGATTAGTATTTTTTTTTGTTTTGTTTAATATTTGTATGATCTCTTCGTGTATGTCATGTTTGCCTATAAGTGAGTGTCTCAATAAAAATATGTATAAATATAATGTATCAGTGTGCTGAGCGATCGCAAGCTTTTATCAATAAAACAAAATTAATTAAATTCCCTTAGAACATACATAAGTCTTGAAGTCTTGAAGAAAGTTATTCCTTCATATTCTTTAGGAATGTATGTAATGTGTGTGCGTGTGTGTGCGTGTGTGTGCGTGTATGTAAGTATTTTAAATGTCGACATACTTTAAAACAATATACAAATTCTGAATAGGTTTCCGAAAAGTGACATCACACGATAGATGTTAAACATCTTTATGACCTTATTTTTAGAAAAATGATATATTATAATATATGTATTATTATTTAACAAAATTTGTTAAATAAAGTTTAATAAAAGCCTTTTATTATCATAGACAAGAATACAAATAATACAACTATTTCATTTTACCTTATTACTACTAAGATTATTTACAGAATTTCATTAATTTTAATAGAATTATTACTATCATTGTTATCGTTATCATATATTTTTGTTATTGCCAATGGTAACTGAAATATGTAATATAATATGTATATTATTTAAGATGGCGTGTAACCGAGAAGTGTGTCGGTAATTTTTTTTCCAACGCCAATAAAGAAGTTTCACTTCAACGGGTTGGATATGTTCTATAAACCCCCAAATACGAGCTAATTAAGCTGCGTATCTAAGTAATAATAATAGACAACAGGTTTTCAGAAGAAACATAGACAAATTATCCATTCCATTCACAATTAATCAAACATATAAACGAATCGCATTAATACTCGCAAAATAAAAATACATACACACAATAGTAAATACACTATATACCTACATATAACACTATACACTGTTTATATACTTTTTAATGTCCTTATACGCACAAAGTCGCAAGCTGATTTTCTTGCGGACACTACACTGTACTGTAGTACACTGGTCAAATCTACACTGGGTAGCGAAAAACGAAATGCATGGAGCATTTATTTGATTTATTTTAAGATTTTTTTTTTATTAAAACTAGTTGGTTCTCACTTCGGGTTTTTATTGAACTATTACTAGAGCCTAGAACTATTACGAGAGAGACTATTTGATTTATTACCTATTACTATTATAGAGCTCGTTTTTTTTCAGGGTTTTGAGCCCACTTTGTCTTTAAAGACAGCAACTGAATGGAAGGGATCACGGGGAAGAAGAGCGCCCCTAAGAAAAAGTGTATAATAAATAAATAAATAAATCAGTGGCACGACAACCTCTTTTAGGTCCTGGCCTCAAATTTATGAATCTGTTTCATGATCATTTTTTAATCTAATAGGCAATTAGGTGATCAGCTTCCAGAGCCTGACACACGTTGACTTTTTGGGTCTAAGACATGTCGGTTTCCTCACGATGTTTACCTTCACCGTTCGAGCAAATGTTAAATGCGCATATAGAAAGAAAGTCCATTGGTGCACAGCCTGGGATCGAACCTACGACCTCAGGTATTAGAGTCGCCCGCTGAAGCCAATAGGCCAACACTGCTCAAGAAAAGGTGTATAGAAGATATGTAAGCAGGAAGCGAATGGAGATAGAAAGCCATGTTTGGTAAAATCTGAAGGAGGTTCATGGTACTCAGAGACTGATCGAGAGTTCTAACCGCTCTAGGCTATTAGTCATCATGTGCCCCTTTATTTTTTACTTAATAGTTTGTAAAAAATCACTTTCTATGTACATTAGCCAAAGCGCTGCAAGTTTCTGCTCGCGGAGTGTGAAGCACAGTCACTATTTATTATTTTAAGTGCTGAAAACTAAGTGCTGAGACCTTTCGCCGCTGCAGCTGGTAATTTCAACTGTCAAAAAAAATCTAAATATTATCTCCACGTTTGGGAACACGAATGAAATATTAAAAGTTTTTATTAACGGCAACAAACCCTTTGGGGTTCTGGCAGAAATATTATTTATTTATTTATTCAATTACAGACATGGCTAAACTCACAATAAAAATAGACTATAATATATACAATACAATATTAATTAAAATAACATAAAACACAGTATATTCTAACCCCTAATACCCTCCAAGTAACCCTCAAATCAGAGTACACTACCGCCATACGTTCACCAAATAGGTCGCTCTCCGGTGAAGAGATAATACTCAGCTAAGGCCGATTTTAAAACTTGCGCCCAATTGACGCATTCTTCTGCAAAGGTTTCTCCTAAATCAGTGGCAAGTAGTTCTATTTTGGAGTTTTACTTTGATTTTTTTCGAGTTTTTGACAGGTTTTTAGTACCGTCGATTCTTCAACTAATATCTTAGTAAATTATTCATAAAATTTTCCATCTGCTTGTAGATCCAGATCACAGTTCATTTAGTGTTTCGTCTCGGTCAAGTTGAAATATGCAGGGGCATGGGCATGATGCATAGCATCCAGCGAAGACGCGATTTCAGTACGCCCGTACCCCCCTACATCGTCACGCCCTGGGCTGATGCCTAATTAACCTAAAGGATACCAGGACCTGATGGTATTGAAGAAAGTTGTTAAAAAATGTACATAACAAATCTTAACAATATACAGTATATTCAACATTTTGAAGGCGAAATGGAGTTCGCGGGGTAACTAGTTTATTCGCAAGCTATAAGTAAGATGAATAGCATTTTATATACATACTAGTGACCCGCCCCAGCTTCGCACGGGTGCAATGCTGATGAAAAGCAGGTTTTTATTATGTATTGTTATTTCCCTCGCTAGAAAGCTCCGATAATATACGCGTTCGATCGCTGCTAAATAAGCTGTATTGGTTCAAATCGCTTCGAAAATTAGCCATTATTTGTCGTAAAAAGTAAATGACAAAAAAAGTTATTGTGGGTTATCCATAAGAGATAGACATATACCACCACGGACTTTTCTGTAGACCTTTTCAATGTGTACAATACTTAGTACATTATTTTGATAAAACTCGTAGGGTTCAGCCTGCGTTTGCAATGTAAGCGGAAAAAATGTCATTATTTACAACATCACATTAGAAACCTCAAAAATAACAGTACTTCTCCACTATTTAATGGATGTTATTATACATATAAACCTTCCTCTTGAATCACTCTATCTATTAAAAAACCGCATCAAAATCCGTTGCGTAGTTTCAAAGATTTAAGCATACAAAGGGACATAGGGACAGAGAAAGCGTCTTTGTTTTATACTATGTAGTGAAATAGACTCTAAAAACCAAACTCAGGAGTTCAGTCACCTCTCTTTCGAATTCTTCGCGATTATAACTGATTAAACAGTACTTATCCAGAGCTGGATAGGTTCGGTAGTGGGCTGATCAATTTTAAAGAAAGCATTAATGCCTATCTCATACCTAATACGCTGTTTTTTGGTTATTTCTTTATCTGCTTAACAAAACATTTCTGGTACTTTTATAGTATTTTTATTTTATCTTCGTACATACATTTTTAACATTTACATTTACCTAAATTGTCATATATATTTTAGATAACATATACCATAGATATAGGACGGAGTAAAGTTTAATATATAAATAAATAGATTTAGAATCCATCAAGTACAGAGCGTTCCAATTCTTGAAAGGCCGACATCGTGCCTTTGGGCAATGTAAGCGTCCATCAGTGGCGGTATCACATAACAGCCTCCTGCCCGTTTGCTTGCAATTACATGAAAAAATATAGTTAAACAACTCTACGACTTCTCTGCTCTTAACGCAGCCAAATACTGCGTTATTTTTGCTCGAGTTCAACGCTGCAAGATGCATCGGCTATTATGCTAAATAGCTAATTTGACAATTGTATTTAGTAATTACAATTTCGTAATTGCTATAAATAAAACTGTTCTTTTTCCTACTTTTTTATTAAATATAAACTATTAAAAACAAATGCAATCTTAAGCCAAGAACTGTAGACTTGTAGTCGCTGAATATAAAAAAGAGTGTGTGTACTTATGTACACGCATTAGAAGTTATAATTCTTTGGCGTATGGAAAAATAACTAAAATGCAGTGGTGATTAACGATAAATAATATAATTAATCAAAAAGATTTTATTTAAATAAATTATTAGTAAATACTCACAAAAATCACCATCGTATATGAAATTGATTTAATACACCAAACTAATATTTATTTACTTACACTGTTTAATTGTACTGTTAAACGTGTTCTAAATATAAAAATACTAGAACATTGTTATCGATTTTCATGCCACCTAGACCTAACTTTACGATGTCGAATTTAGGTGTTGGTGTGCGCGCGCATCGTAAAAATTCATACATTCATCGTAAAAAGAAGTATAACTTCAATAAAATATACTTTATTTATTTATTATTTATTTGCTCAACAGTATTCCTAAAGCTACTTAATAATAATAATAATATATTTATTTGCAAGAATGATACAATAATGTTTTGGTGATACAATCTAATGTTCGCATATTCTTATACACATACAATGGCGTGCAAATTTGTCTTAAATTGAATTTTACATAGATATTACATATGAGTCATAATATAGTCAATCCTTGTAATATTTTATCACTACCTCATAAATTATTGAAATATATGTTTACGTTATCAAATTAATATTAATTATAATAATTCACGACATGTCAATTTTTAAAAACTATTGCATTTTTTTACGATATTGCATTATTTGTGAAATTCATTACTTATTAAAAAAATTTTTTACTGAATTATCGTAATTACGCTACAGACCACGACTGTTGTATAAAAATTGAGTTTGAATTCGAGTGACTTATGAAACAATATACAACAAACAATTACATTACATACAAAAGCCAAAAACGGAATACACATTAAAACATAAACATGAAGAACAGTTTCACGTACTTATACAAAAAATATAATAAACTGTATATTTATAAAAATCCTAAGTTCTAAGATTCATTGATCATTATAATATATATTTAATGTAAAGGTATAATAACAAATCCATTATTAATAAAAGATACGTGGATAACCCTGAAAATGTTTAGAACTGGCCAGTTAGAAACATTGCTAATGAATACTTTTTTGAATTCCAACGTAGATAGAGTATAGAACTAGATAAGCTTCTTAAATAACAATAATAACTAAAGAGAGAAGACATTAACGTGAAATACTTAAGTGCGAGCGAAACAGAGTATCAGTTTTTCTGTCTCTATTTGCATATCGGGTTTTATTTGTTTACCACCGAGCCCTTGGTGGTAAACAAGTTTTCACCGCTTACTGATAAATCTGTGAAACCCAAGTCAAACCCATATTTTAAGACTTTATCATTATACGAGGTGTATTTAAAGTGTAAGTCATGGTGAATTGATGCATAATTGGCTGTAAAAGCTAAAGTGAACGAAAAGAACCAAACATAACCTTTCATCGGTAAGTAGCTTATTTTGTCACGACTTAGTAAATTTGTTCAAGAATTATTCATTCGGATGTGTATTTTGGGCAATAATAAGTAATCTTCAATGAATTAATACTTCGACACAACAACACTTCCAAACAAACGACAATACCAAACATATTTTTCAGTGCAAACCGACTAAATTGCGAATCATGTTACCAACGTCAGGTAGATACCACACTTCGTGTCCTTTGTAAATAGTTGGATTATAATATTCGCTATCTCACACGCTGTACGCCGATGCCTGCTCTATACCATAGTCCGTCTACGAATTCCAATTTTAAAACTCTATGGGAATCTAATGTAGTATATTGCAATCATTTGTCATTTGTTTTTGTGAATTGGCGGCAAATATAAAACTCTTGTAACACGTGAAAACCTTACGCGAGAAAAATTTCGGTCAATGAATTATTATGAATTTCGTTGTGGATTTACACAACAACAAAGCTATGATGGGCTGCGATTAGCATTTCTTAATGAAGCCCCATTTCGTGCCACATCCAAAATTGGTTTAACGAGTCTAAGCGTGGACGTAGCAATCTCAATGATGATCCGCGTGATTAAGCATTTTCTACCAGAGATTTTTAAATAATTTTTAAATATATTTAGTTATATTAAACATATCTGTTTGCTGGTTATTTGTGTTATAATCTGAAATAAGTATAACTTAAAAGGAGTATTAAGAATATCCTTAGCGCAAAATCACCTACATCAGGAGCACGCCCCACATACACACCTTCATTTACTTACCCACACTTTCACACCAAATCAAATCAAAAATCAATAAGGAAATATACATTAAATGCTTCTAATTTTACATTAACAGCAGTTCTCAAATCAAGAGCGTAGAACGGAAGAGAAGAACTAGCAATAAACTCTCTGCCACTCTTTTTAATCGCCAAGTTTTTTCTTTTACATAACGCCCATCAGCAACACAACACAGCCAAATTAGGTATAACTATAAAAATAAACAGTATTCACAATATTCTTAACAATAATAATTAATAAATACATATAATTAAAACGAATTTGAAAACTTTTGTCCCTGTGGTGTGTCCTTTAACACATTAAGCGCTATTTTCTCGGATCCGAGTGGAGCGGGGTCATAGTAGCGCCACCCACTCGGATACGTGCGAGCGTCCCATTATTTTTTTAACCATTGTCATCCCTAGCGCTCGGATCCGAGTATTCGGCACCCAATGTATGCTGACTCGGATCTTTAGATTTAATAAAAATAATAATATACATTCAAACATATTTTCAAACATTCATATTTAAACAGTTTTCATTTCTGGCTTTACTTTGTACCCTCGTATCCCGTTCTCGTTTGTGTCTTGTCAAACATGGATCTCTGTTATGCGTAACCAAAGAGCTTCAGAATTAATATCTAATAAACTTGACTGCTTTCCGTCACCTAATCGTGATTAGTAAAGATTTAAAAAATTTAAATTCAATTCACCAAACACTAGTTTTGAAGCGTAGAGGCAAGTGTTATTAATTGTAGTGAAATCACGCAATACTGGAACGACCCCGACTATTTAATGTTTAAAAAAACTAAATTCAAAGTCTTCTTAAAAAGTTCGTTATATATAAATTAAATACTTCATTTATAGGCCCAAGTATACGCTGCTATAACACGATTCCTAGTGAAATATTGGAACTGTCTTTCAACAGATTCAAAACACACATTAAAAAAACCTTAATGTGTAAAGATTACTACATAGTTAATGACTACCTAGAAGATAAAAACGATTTGTTTTGTTATCTTGGAAGTGTTGTGAATATGTATGTAATGGTGAATGTGGTAAATCACAGAACAGATTTTTATTTTATTTTTTACTTATGTAACTTAAATGACGTTGTGGTTTATGACATTTTCCTTTGAATAATTGTAGAGGGAGGGTAAAACTTGCTGAGTTTCTTGCCCGTTCTTCTCAGAACAAGGCCTCCTGGTAGTTTTGCGAACGGATGGCGTAGTCTCTTTCGCGAATTTTGTAAACGTTTTTTGACATTTATAAGCATGCCCTAAGACGCATCTAAACTAAATAAACGAATTTTGATTTTGATACCTACATATATAAAATCCACGCACAAAATGAAAATAACCTACTTGGCAAAAACAATTACTTTAAATATAACTCCTTTGTTGTTATTATTAGAAATTACGTTGAAATGTCGTTGGTATGAATTTATTAATTATTTGAAGAGCAGAATAATTGATTCGTTAGTATTGTATTAAAAAGCAAATAATGAAACAAATGAAGCATTTTAAGATGAATACACAAAGTATGAAATCAAATCAAATAATCAAATCAAAAATTATACGCGTTTTGAGTTTTCAATGGGAATGTGGAGGTCATATATCCAGAGCGCGCGATAAAACAAAACACTTCTACAACATGGACTGGGCTGGAGATGTATAGGACTACAAAGAAAATTGACGTTATAGAACTAGCGGGGAAAAGAAGAAAAAAGAAGCTAGGAAGCTGACGAGCAAAATATCTATATATAATTATTCGGTAAGGAATATTAATGACCAAGTCTGACACCATAATTGTTGCTATGTTGTTGTTGACAGCCCCTTGACACATTGCACTTTTCTCGGATCCGAATGGAGCGGGGCAATATGGTGCAGCCCACTGGGATCCGTGCGATGTTCATTTTTTAACCATTGCCATCCTAGCTCAGTCAAACAGTACCTGGATGACCGAGCCTTGCTCGGGTTTTTTTTTATAAATTGTGTTTTTTGAAAATTATATTTAAGTACGAATAACATACTAATAAAATGATAAATTATGAATGTAATTATCGAATAAAGATAATTATATTCATATTTAAGTTTTTATTTGACTGACATCTGTAAACGAGCAATTCTATGTTTAAGTTGATAAAACACGATTAAAATGACATTTTCTAGAAATGATTCCTAGCTAACACGATTTATGGCCCCCGAAACCCCTTATACTAAATTTCATGAAAATCGTTGGAGCCGATTCCGAGATTCCAATTATATATATACAAGAATTGCTCGTTTAAAGATATATTGTCGTCTTGTCCTTCCTGTCAGGTTAGTTCAGCATTTTTTTCCTTTTAATTTTATATTTTATTTATCTTTCGAGGGTGATTTATGATAAATAACATTAAATGACTAGAGCTCGCAGAAAGAGCATAGATAAAATTTACTTTCGAGTCTTCGCTGTTGCCACGATCAAATCTATGAACGTTACATAAAGTCTATTAGCTCTGCCAAGCCAGTTCAGTTGGCAATCGAAACATTCCTACAGTTTCCTAAAAAAATAGTCATCATAGTAATTAAACATGTTGCTGAAATCCGAGATGGGCTATGTTGGGGGCTTGTAGAGGGGCTGATTTGGAGACTAAATTTCGTAATAAGCGAAAAGATATTTCTCATCAAGTATTTGTTAGTAATATAAGTTATTGAGTACAAGACATGTTGCGTTTTCCTGTATTTTAATTTAATGTAAAATTTTATTGTAAAGCCTATATTTAAATTATATATATATATAAATTTTACCTTTAAAAACCAATTTATTACAACAATAAGTTGGTCTAGTGGCATGTTCAACTACACATCAGTAGGTATCTGTTTCGATTTCAGGGTAGGGCCAACTAAACAGCAAATTAAGAAAATATCAAAAGCAGCTTTTAAATTTCAATTTTAATATTATTGTAAGCCACTCGCTCTTTATAATGAAAAAATATATTAATTATTCAGTATCTAAGTGCAATTGTTTTAATACAACGTGTAATAACAAATATAAAAAATTTAAGTATTTTTAAATGGCTGTTTTAATCTTATGTTTGACTTTGACAGTGACAGCCGAGTCTAAAGTCTTAAGAATACAGATCAATCAGTCATTTAATTCTACTGTACTGTACGGTACGAAGTTTAATGCCGGCTTATGTAGAAATGACTTTAATAACTATTCCTAGAAAATGCAAAAACTTGCATATTTATAGATATTGTAATATAAATTTTTAGAAATAAAAAGTACGCAAATTGGACCTGATGACATTTCCATTTTTTTTGACATTTTTGATAGAACGTTTGTATGAACGATTATTATTTATTTTTGAGGTTTGGAGGGTTTTGAGGTTATTTTTAGGATTTTTTAAATAAATAAAACCAGACATAAAACCGACTCAATTTATTAATCATCTTCAATCGCATCTGAATATTTCTCAAACGATCTTCATTTGTCTTCTTTCTTTTCTTTTTCACTTCTTCCTCGAACTTAAACCGACTCACATACACCGGATGCCATTTCTCCACAAAATGTATCTCTGAAAACTTATCATGGCAATTGCTGCATTTTAACCGATAACCTGTCTTCTTACATGTGCTGACTTTAATATGTTCAATATTAGAATTTGTCATCTTCTTAAAACACTTGGCACATAATTCAACAATATCCGTGTTGGAACCACTTATATGATATATAGTTTTCATAGCAAAGTTGCCATGAAATTTATTCATATTACTCAAAGTGATGCTCTCTGGACAACTCTCCCAACTAAACAAACTGTGATGATAATTATATAAATGTTTCTTGAAACTATAGTACTTAAAATTACATATTGTACAAGCATTTAGTTTACAATTCTTCGGAAAGACATTCCTATGTACTTCTTTTAAATGTTTTTTTAAATTGCCAGAGCTAAAATATTTGTCGCACATGAGGCAAAGACTCGGTTGGATTTTTGCTATTTCTAAATGTGACATTTGATGAAGTGTCAGTGCATATCTGTAAAAAAAAATTACCAAAGAAAATCACATAAATAATTCCTCTTCTTTTTTATTTGCTCAAGTGCTTTACAGAAATTGGCTAGCAAATCTTAGGAAAAAAATTGTACTAGATTCTTTATTTAAAAAACTTGATGCAGTTTTGAAGGTACAAAAAAAAATTAGTACTATTTAGTAATGACATAGAGAATTTCATTTTGAAGTACACATTTTTAAATAAGGAACACGAATAGAATCAAAAATATTTGTTTTCTGCTCTTAAGATTTCAATTAAATTTCTTTTCTGTGTAATCCATTTTTTCTATATACTCTTGGAACTGACATCATACTTAATTAAACATGTTAACTTAGAATTAAGCAAAGTTTTATACATGTTAGAAATTTGAATTACTATACCGAGTTAAATTTGGTTAAAACAAACTAAAATCCATAAAAATTTAAAACAAATGGTGGTACAACCGGAATTCCCAATCTCAGGATATCTGAATCCTTCATCATTATGTACTAGAAGTACAAGTATACACAGATAGCTGACCAACCTTAGTAACAAAAGAAACACTAGACGTTCAACTTTAAATTTAATGAATGAATAAAAAATCTAAAGTAGTTGAAAACATACCTGTTAGGAAACATGTTGACATTTTGACAGTACTTGCATTTATAATTGCATGATTGAGTTAGCTCATTATAATTTATACTTAAACATCTTTCGCTATCTTTATTCAACTTTGTCTGTAACATTCCATCATTATTTCCACTTGCACTTCTACAGTTACTTATTGACTCTGCATTTGTTAATTGTGAATTAGTTAACTTATTTTCAATATTTGGTGATATTTTTTCATCGTAATACACATCTGGCAATATATATTCTTCATTCTTAATATCTTTCATAGTATCATACAAATTAAACCCCATCACCCTCTTATCAATTGCCATCCATGTATTACATATACTTTCAGGTTTCCCATTCATATAAGAATCTATTTGGCTCTTTGAGCTTTTAACTGTATCGTCTGTTTTTTCCACAGGTGATTTTTCTAAATGTTTATAACGGTTTAAAATGTCCCCTTTACCCTCTATATTATCTTCATCATCCGAAATGTTTATGATTTCTAATTTTTTATTTGATATGCTTGTACTTGGAGAATTATATATTCTTTTGTTTGCAGTTTGTTGCAATGCTGAGACATGATTATGTTTCTCTAAAAGGTGATTGACCAGATCGTTAACTGTTTGAAAATGGTAAAGGCATTCTTTGCATTGGTGAAGTTCCTGCTTAAACAAAGGTATAACAATGTGATGTGCATTGTGAATTATATGTGAATATCTGAAAAATAGAAACAAAAAAAGAAACATGAGGTTAAAGAAACTATTAATAACTATCCTTGCTATTAAATGCCAACTAATACACCTAATTGTAAACAGTGAGACTGGTGTAAGAAAGAAGAGAATAGATATATGCTAAATATACATAATATAGATCATATGCCCAATGTATTAGAGTATCTCTCACATTATAGGACTACATACTTTTAGTAACTAAAGCATCTAGATATCTGATGTATATCAGCTATATTTATATTACTTATAGCTGATATATCTGATGTATATCAGCTAATTACCATAATATGCACTTCAAAAGTAGAATTAAAAACCTCATACCTGCTATCAAATGTTTCGTCACAGAAATCACATAGTATTTTTTCTTTACGATTTTTCAGTAGCATACAATATGAGTTCTCATCGAATTTTCCTTTATTGTGTTTCATGTCTAGTTTCTTAAATAAGTGCTGAAATTCAAGAAATATTTATTAGTTCCTAATTAGTTTGATACTTGGCAATGCGAATCATCTATATGTAAAACTGAAATAATTTGCCGATATGCAACTTCCAAAGTGGGTAAATGAGACAGAAATCTTAAATATATTAGGAAATAATGGTAGAAGTCCATATAAAGCTTGAGAATCCTATATACAGACAGATTTAAATAAAATTTACAAGGTTAACACTTACGCAACCTAGACAAAAGCCCACCAAGTAATATAAACTATAAGACTTAATTAGGCAGCATATTATGTTTTATATGCGGTTTATTGTTATAATTAATTCAATATATGTCCCTTTATATTGTTAGCACGATTTACGTCACATTACACGAATATACTTTTTAAAATAGTTAACAAAGAAATGAGCAATTATCGTTAGCATTATAACATAAAAACGAATAAATATATTTGATAACATTCATAATATTATAAATTAAATAACTTCGGATAAAAATTCTGATTTCGGACTAAGACAAAGTGAAAACTGAAAAACAATTTAATATTGTCAATTAAGAATTGTCATTACAATTTACAGAATACAGACTAAAAAGTCTCTACAAATAATTCAGTTGTAGAACTGAAACTAGGACTATGTATATTTTCTAATGCGTAACAAAGAAATTAAATATAACATATCGTTTCTTTAATAACCACGTTTGTCAGTTTTGAAATAAAATGAAATTACCATTGAGTGATTACTTTTTTTACACCTAGCTTATTAATTTTGATTTGATTTGATTTTCAAATCTGTTAAAATTAAGCAAACACAATTCAAATTTTTAATTAGGTATGTGGCAAGTGTCAGTTGCCAGACAGCTGATTTGATGCGTCAGCTCAGCTGTCTATTGTATATTGTCTGTTTTTATTATTTGTTATTACTTATAAAAAAATATACTATAATATCTCATCGAGAAGTTGTAGTATAATATAATAATATTATATTGTGTGTTTATTATGAAGTAAAAAGTTTTGTCAAACAATTTTTAAAGTGCAAAATGGTATGTACTGTAAATTCATATGTGAATATTAGTTTAGATTTTCATGAAGTAAACAAATCTTTATTATGTCTGCTTTCCTAAATAGGACTTGAAAACTTTCGCTGATAATGATTTTGACCCCAAGGACTGGATCAACCGGGCTTGGAGTATTAGTGGGAATCAAGAAAAGGAGGTGGGTATATTTGGTAAAATTTTAAATAAATTATTATTTCTTTTCTGACCAGTATTTTGAGATAAACATATCACCGATAAATTGTGTTCATATATTTTGCGTATTGGGCATTTAAAATGTGATAGTTTTATATCTTCTAATCTCATGTACTTCTATCTTGTTCTTTACGGACTATGGTTTTTTAACAGGCCTAAAAATTAACCAATTTATTTGCCCAAACTAAATCAGTCAGTAAGAATCATGCTTCATAATTGTATTTCCTAACTTTGATCTGGACTCTATAAATAAAAATAGGTACCTACTGAGTTTTATAACTAGTTATATGTAATTTTTAACTGGCTTTATACAATTATTTTACCATAATTTCAGATATTTGTAGCCAATACAGTAACAAGACTTCAACTGTATATGAAACAACTTAGTAACTCATTAGATGAAACAACAACTCAAGTAAGTTGGTAATTATAATCATTGCTTTAATACCACCCCGTTACAAACCATAATAATCTAAGCGGTTTTTATAATAAGTTTATGTAAATGGGTGGAACCAATTTTGCTGGAAATTTTTTCTGTATTGCAAATTCACCTATCAAACCAGAACAATTATTTGAGGAAATGAATCAACACAACGTCAAGTTGTAAGCATAGTTGTAAAGCTATAGACGTAAAATTTATTTAATTAAAGAAAATGCTACCAACATAAAAAAAATATAAAAGTATAATGTTATGCTGGATGATATCCATGGTCTACCCTACACCTACTACCCACACTTATAAGTAATAATGTAACTACCCACACATAAGATTAAATAGACATATTATGATCAATAGATATCTACCTCTATACCAACCTTATTATAAATTGTGAGTGTGAGCTGTACAATTTATAATTAAAACAAGAAAAGTTTTATTTGTTTAAATAATTTCAGATACTTACGACTGTACCTCGAATCATTCAAGATGTTTCGTCGTTACAACTAGATGGTGCGTTACTTCAACAGAAGTTAAGGAGCTTAGAACAACAGGTTCAGAGCGTGGAAGAAGAGACTGGGCACTCTATTGAGAGCTTACAGAAGATAGATTTATTAAAAAGCCGATTAGAGGTAGGAGAAAGTTGATACTAATGCTTTGCTTTTGGCAAGTTTCCAACTTACACCTTAATCTGTCCGTCCATTTCCATCAGAGCTTAACAATCACCTTAATGTTACTAAGACATCACTATCTATTGGTCCTATGTTCATTAGTTTCCTGATTTTGAGTTTAGTAGGTTCAAAAGATAGATCCACCCAGGCAAGAGGCCGGATGGGTTGTCGATGACCAGCTTTATTATGCGATGCTGGAGCGGCCCATAGCAGGGGGAAAACTATAAACGGCTTAAGTATAAGCGATTTCCTCTGACATTGACTCTTTGTTCTTTTGTGTAGACTCTTAGGCCGCGAGCATCAAGTGCACAGATGTGGTTTTAAATTTTTTTGGTCCTGTTGTTTTTTTGTGCTATTCTAACTCTAGTATCTGTTTACTATACTATACTTTTAAAATTAATTTGTATTTCATAATACGGCTTTTAGTTGCTATGCACTGCAGAATTATATTTCTAGTGGTAATACTTTTTCAATGTGCCAATTTCGAATATGCCCTGAATCCGATTCTCCGATACTCATAAACATCTGTCCACAGAATGCTGCATCAGCCCTCCGCGAGGCAGATAAATGGGCAGCTTTAGCTTCCTCACTCGAAGACACCTTGGAAGCAGGGATACCAACACAACTGGACAAGCTGAAGGAGGTGGCTGATCTGGTGGTCGCTATGACGGATAGCTTAGAGGTATTTTCTGCAACTGCAAAGGGGCCAGAGGTTCGATTAAGAATCCTTTTAGGAAGGAAAAGCATTTACCTTCCATCATCCTTGTAACCTAGCTCTGTTTGATTCAAATCTATAGCGTATTATTTAGGGATTTATTTTTTTGCTACGATATCTCCATAGATATGAATGAAGTATTTTATCAGGTACTTAGTGATGCACCCGACTATGACAAGAAACGTACACAGTTGGAATTGTTATACAATAGGCTAGAGGCAGCCATTAGTCCGGCGTTCATTGAAGCACTCACTCAAATGGATGCAGGTAAGAAACCATTTTAGTGATTTTTCCTGAAAAATTCTAGCCAGCAGAAAAAATTGATTACCTCGATGTTTTTTTGGTTTTACATATTTGTTTAATGTTATTTTGCAAAAATACACGGTTAATACAATTGCTGGGTCGAGGGTAGGCTTATAATAGAGAAGTTGATTTATTCGATTTATCAGCCGGCGTAAAAAAACTCTCGGTACTCTTAAAAAAGCAAATCATCAATGTATGCATAAATTATGATGAGTATTGATAGGTGTTTGATTTGTGTGTTACTATAGGATGGTGTTGCCTGTTTTTATTGCCCGGCTCAACCAATTTTAAGTGGCACCGCCGCCCATGGACACTCAATGCCAGAAGGCTCGCGAGTGCTTCGCCGGTCTTTTAAGTATATTTTTCTTGTATGAAGATTTTTAATACTTAATTCTTAAATATACAACATTTTCATTTTCTGGTGCTTACTAGACTTGACGTCAATCTGAGTATATATTATTATCAAGTGTCGGATTAACAGATCGCACGAGTGCATATGTGTCAATATTCCGTGGTATGAATCGCTCGGTATCCGCGCATCGTTGTTGGCGACGCGCTGCGGCCGCTAGACATTCGTCCAATTGGCGGCGTCTTGATTCGCACACTCTGGCGGCACTGACTAGACAACTCACCAGTGATGCTAATAGGCAGGTGAGAATTAAGAAAACCCTATAATTATGTATTATATTTCTGTATTTGTTACATGCTCATTTTACTACGTCATGAACGATGCCCTCGATGACGCTTCAGGTTTTGGGATTGAGGCAGGGTTTCTTCACAATCTTTGCCTTCCCCTTACAAAATTTCTCACATAGAAAGAAAATCTCATTGATGCACCCATTCAATTCGATGATATGGGTCAGACAGAAGACAGATCTCTTGTCTCCAGTATGTTTTCTGCATAGGATATTTGTATTATGATTTTTATATTAAATTGGTTTTAGGTTGAATGGCTGACAACGGTACTAAAGTCGGAAACGCCTATAGCGGAATTGATAAGACTTTTCACGGACCTGCTTTTATCTCTGGATCCGTCACCGACTAAGGTATTTAAATTGATAGATAACAAGGAAGGCTTTTATTAGGCTTTATACTATGATTTAACTTTATGCCTAATTTTAATTGTAGCTCGGTTTTATTTTTAAATATTTAAATGGTCCTTCAAGCCGGATATGACCTATGGATATTATTAAAAGAGGAAATTCATTATTTCAGATACAGATAAGATTAAAATGTTTTTGTGAAGTTTAAAACTAAGACATGTTTATATAACAAGCCTATGGACCTATAAAGTGCGTTGCTGGTGTTTCATAAATAAATTCTATTAGATATGAAATTGCTCACGGTCGGTCATTTACCTAAGGTCATTGAACTGAGGTCATCGAACTTAGGTAATTGAACTAAGGTCTACGTGCGCATTAGTGTGTGAGCTGGACCATAATAAGTCGATCTCTTGATTGTAGATAGTATGGTCGCTTAATGGCTAACGCATCGATACGTGCCGTCATGAGCCACGAGGCTGATCTGTTTCTTTAAATTATGACATTGCCTTAGGGGCCGTTCATAAAATACGTCACACTGAAATCAGCTTTTTTTGACCCCCTCCCCCCCCATTGTCACGCTGTGTCACACTTTTTGTGACCCCTCTAGAAATATTTCGTCACAAAAACTAAGACCCCCCCCCCCCCTGCTGAGTATGATAAATTCTATATAAGTATTGGAAAAACAAAGAAACCCGTTGTGACGGATCGCAACGCCGCTAGAGTCGCGCCACAGAGCTAGCGCTCATGTCAAAAAATAATAAACGGCGAACGTCACGCTGCCCTATACCCCCCCTCCCCCCTCTCTTGTCACATCTTGTCACACTCAGCCAGACCCCTCCCCCCCCCCCCCTTGTATGCGAACGTATTTTATGAACGGCCCCTTACCAAAAGCAGATAGATTGTAATCTAAAAATGAAGAATGAAAATTGAATCAATCTCTTGAATTGAGATTATGGTTGTTTGTTTTATATATTTATACAGTTCCTTTTACAATTATATACTCACACTATACACGTCTATTATAGTTACTCTTTCAGACATTTGTGACTACAACTCTAAAAGACACGTGTCTACGTAGACATTTTGACGATGTTTAATGTAATTTTAGATGTTAGTAAACACTAATCGTTAATTATTTTAGATTGTGACGGCGAATTTTAAATTATGCCAATCCGCTGATGAAGGGATGACGATGTTGATCGATTTGAAAGCAGATATAAATGAATTTATTGATTGTATTATTAGACTCATAGGTGCTGGTAATAAAGGTATGTACTAATAAGGTATATAAGCGCCAAAATAAAAAAATCTGCTGTCTGTAAACGGTTAACAGACGAATAACATAATCTCCCATTTATTCGTTTACGTAAATTTACATAAATAATTGCAACAAAGATAAAGTTAGTTTTCCCGAGCGCATAATTTCGCGAAATTCAGCTGTTAAGTGGCCAGCCAGATCGTGTGATTTAACACCACTGGATTATTTTTTGTGGGGCTATGTTAAAGACAGAGTCTATACGGAGCCAATCGAATCGATTGCAGCCTTAAAACTCAAAATCCGTGATGTCATTAACGAAATAGACCCTCCATTTTGCCAAAAAGTGATTAAAAATTTTGATGAAAGAATCAACATCTGTCAGCGTGGTCGTGGTGGACATTTGCCAGATATCATTTTTCATTCATAATTGCCAAACTTTTCTCTTTGTAATACAATAAAATTTTTATTCATTTTCCTCTAAATTCTTTGTTTTATTTTGTTTAAGAAAACAAAGTTCTTGTTGAAATACCCTTTACCATTTAGTTTTGATTGTAAATCTACCAAATAGTCACATAAGTTAGCGAAATTTTAAAAACAATGAAAGAGTGGTAAAAATAGATCCCTGTTTCGTCCAGGTCGTAATATTTCTGCAAGAGTGGTAATAGTAAACTATTCTAGACATTCGTCATTACCGCCGTAATGTGCGGTTTGAAGAAAATACTTTTTGCTTTTACGACTTAGTTCCCTGGGGCAATAGATATATACTACACGCATAAGTTAACTAGGCACCTCGCCAAGTGGAATTATCGCCAACAATGGTGTCAAGTTGATTTGTGCCTGTAAATGGCTTGATATCGAAAGTGTGTAGGAAAGTAGGCAATGAGCATGGACCACACTTCATCATATCTCTCTCTCTATCTCCTTCGCTCAACGCGTTTTTCCTATCAGAGGACCTTTCATCTTTAGTTTTTTTGCTTGGCGTCTATTTTCTGGGACGTTTTTGATAATAGGCAAGTGGTCAGACTTCTGTCTGTGTCATCTGTACCTGATATGCCGTATTTTAACGATTCCTGGTTCTTCATACGTACGAGGTCAAAATATGACATGTGTTAGCTTTTAATATTTACTTAATTAAATTCTAAAAAAAATATGAAACATATTCTTAAAAATCTTGCTACAAGTGCGCATGTGCAATAGTAACTCATTTGACTCGTTCGGTTGTTTACGAATCGTTACGAAATCACCTGAAGGATGGTTGGGTCGGAGTAGGGAATAGATTATAAGAGGTTGTAACACATGCGCACGCGCAATTCAAGTTCAAGTTTAAAGTTAAAAAAACAAAAAGTCAAAAGTTCACATGAATCATGTAATAGATAGTTCATAATACATAAATATTTTTTTCAGAGAAATTATCAAAAGCTACACTAAGAGAATTGGGCAAAATTGTTTACGCCCCGTTGAAAGAAATGATGCCGACTTATCAACAGCTTCAGACCCAGATATTTCTCGCTTATTTAGATGATCCTCGGTTAAATGAGGTATGAAATTTTGATCTACCCGCAATATTTATACTTATAATTTGTTTGTTTAAATTTACTGAACTTTTGATTCAAAGTTCTTGTGGAAAATAAATATAGGCTGAAAAACTTCGGTGAGATATAAATTTTTGATCTACCCGCATAATTTATATTTATAATTTGTTTTTTAAATCTCATGAACTATTTGTTCTAAGTTCGTCTTGGATAGATATAGGTTAAAAAACATAAAAAATTAGATTAAAATTAAGGTACCCGCATATTTATTCAAATTTTATAACAGAAGAATTTGTTAACTCTTCATGATATATTTTTATAAGTTAATTATCAGAGCGATACGTGAAACAAACCACTTTTCTATAGAATTGATGAACACAAATTTCTATCATATTATGATATTATTATTCAAAACTGCTGACTAATTTTAACTGGCTTCTTAGATATCTTATACAGGCCGTATTCTTATATATCGTCTTGAAACCCATCGGAATGAGTCGGACAGCAGAGTTGGCCTAGTGCCTTCAGAAATCTCATCCCTGAGGTCGCCCAAACGGTGAGGAAACCGGCATCTTTGGACCCAATAAGTCGATGGCGTGTGTCAGGCACACGAGGCTGCCTATTTGATTGACAAACAGCGCCACTGATCATCGGAATGACTACAAATAAAGAAATTTACAAATTGGTCTTAATTATTTTCAGAAGGATCTTCTAGAAAACTCCAGAGCGATACAGTCAATAGCAGAAGAGAGTGACAACTGGTTGAGTTCAGCTTATAGCAGAGGGAAGAAGATTGCAGGAGATGCTATATATATCTATTTTAGTTCGACCTTGGAGGTAATTTTTTTTGGCTAAAATTCATTGGAATGTTAAAAAAAAACATTTTTAATTTCACACATGAAAGATACTTGAATATAGTTTTTTTAGTATAGAAAAACAAAAAACTGAACGGCGTGACTCAGCCATTACAGAAACGATCTTAATCTAACACGATATTACGGAAAAGAAGGAACGTATAAATAAGGCTACTCACTATGGTTTTAAGATTAAGAACAAAAAAAGTATTATCCCCGCAAATTGCTATTGCGCCTGGCCGCCATTTTGGTGACGTATTTTGTTGACATTGACATTAGACACTCTGTAACGTTAGCATTATTCTGGCTGACGTGAATTGCGCGGACAAGTACCTACGAGTTTTTGTTTAATTTAATTAGGCTAGATTTTTATAAAATTGAATCAAAATCTAACCTAATTATATTATTGATATATATATTACTTATTTTTATTAATTGATATTATAATAAAGATTGAAAATCACACGATCATTTTTCATTTCTTAGATAGATACTATTTCCAAGATGTGAAATTAATTAAATGTCATCAAATATCAGTTTATTCGTAAAATGTAATCTTACAATAAATGTCATTTCAAATCTGTCAAACTGAATAATTAACCTATTAAATTTACAATTGCATTTCTTTTTTTGCAAGCTGTACTTTTCTATTCTGGATGACGTCACGTGGCTCTTAATGTGACAAGGTTCCTGCGCATTAGCAATTTGCGAGGATAGTACGTACGTGCAAAGTACACATGTCAGTAGTGAAACTTCTTTGTAAATTAATTTTTACTAACGTGATAACCCAAATGTATTTTTATATCTATATGTCGTTAGAGCTTAATTAGCCGTTCAATTAACAGCCTAGCCAGTTGACTAAACCGCGCTGTTTAGCGGCCTGACAGCGTACGATAGAGTCATTATTTGGCAGAAATAACAAAGATGTAACATATTACACATAATATTTCCATTAAATGAAATTGCTTGAGTCACATTCACATAATTATTGTGACTACACTCTTCTATTGCATTTGTTGTTTTTCATGAAACTTTGGAAAACACCATCAAAGATGTGGTTTTCCGACGTCATATTGACAGTTTCGATTTGAGTTGAGAGTGGCAGAAAGTGGAAGTAAAATTAAATTAACTAGCTAGGCCAATAATGAAACGCCATCGATCCAAGTCGTTTGCCTAGCTGTTTAATCAACTGGCGGATTATCTTTCAGGCCGTTAGTTAAACGGCTAGGCTGTTAATTGAACAGCTAATTCAGCAAGTTGGCTGCGACATGTATACAATTTGTATACGTCATAAAGCACTCTTGAATTGTTGCAGACATTTATGACCGCAATTCTCCGTTCAATAAGCAGTCACATGCGTCTTATCGAGAGCACATTCCTCTCATCAGCATCAAAAGGTCAACATGAAGGTGTCCTTAGCGTGACATTCCCCGCGTCCTTGACCTTGGAGACAGCCGCTGGTCTACTCATTGATGTTATGGTTAAATGGCAGACTGCACCAGGTAATTTAAATTTATCCCCAAATCTTCTCCAGCGTGCGACTCTCATCTCTGATGCTGTCGGTTCGGTACTGGCTGTGCACCAATGGACTTTTCTATGCGCATTTAACATTTTGAGGAATTGTGAGGAATCGAAGTCGTGTGTCAGGCAAATGAGGCTGATTACTGACTTGACTATTAGTTTGAAAAACTAGAAACTGATATCCTAAAAACTTATTTTTATTAAAAACTAGTGACCTGCCCCAGCTTCGCACGGGTGCAATGCTGATGAAAAGCAGGTTTTTATTATGTATTGTTATTTCCGTCGCTGGAAAGCTCCGATAATATACGCGACATATACCATTAAGGACTTTTCTGTAGACCTTTTCAATGTGTACAATACTCAGTACATTATTTTGATAAAACTCGTAGGGTTCAGCCTGCGTTTACAATGTAAGCGGAAAAAATTTAATTATTTACGACATCACATTAGAAACCTCAAAAATAACAGTACTTCTCCACTATTTAATGGATGTTATTATACATATAATGAATCACTCTATCTATTAAAAAAACCGCATTAAAATCCGTTGCGTAGTTTCAAAGATTTAAGCATACAAAGGGACATAGGGACAGAGAAAGCGACTTTGTTTTATACTATGTAGTGATTGTAATCTATAATTTACTGAAGTGAATTGAATTAATTGAAACATAATTAATATTATATGTTTATTTCCTTGCTAACATTTAATTATTAAAATGTAGAATATCACCGATTAAATAATAGTAAATTTATCTGTGGCAGATTAACTCATCAAACATTTAAAAAAAAAATCCAAATCCCCGTATCAATGTTTATGGGGTGCTACTTTCTGCATACATTTAGGTGATAATCATCTATAGCGTAAACTTGATATTCCGGCTGCGTCCCACTCAAATTTGATAATGGAAGGGCTCCAAGTGTATTGCTGAGATAATGTAAATAAGTATGCAAATTGAATTCCCAAGTCCGTTTCAAATGAAACTTTTTCGGGGGGTTTTAAAACTTAATCTACGATATGAAAAGGAATCTAGCGATTATTATCTGAATTGACGCACAGATTAACAGTAATGTATACTGTTTAATATATGAAAATTGATTAAAAAGGAAGAAAAAAAATCCAAAAACTAACCGAAAGTAACCGAAAATAACCGTAATTAACCGAAACTAACCGAAAGTAGCCGAAAACAACCGTAATTAATAGAGAATAACCGAAACTAACCGAAAGAAGCAGGAAGTAACCTAAAGAAACCGAAGCTAACCGAAAGTTGCCGAAAGTAACTGAAAATAGCCGATACTAACCGAGAATAACCAAAACTAACCAAAGCTAACCGAATGTAGCCGAAAATAACCGATACTAACCAAGAATAACCGAAAGTAACCGAAGCTAACCCAAAGTAACCGAAGCTAACCGAACACATTAGAAACCTCAAATATAACAGTACTTCTCCACTATTTAATGGATGTTATTATACATATAAACCTTCCTCTTGAATCATTCTATCTATTTAAAAAAACCGCATCAATATCTGTTGCGTAGTTTCAAAGATTTAAGCATACAAAGGGACATAGGGACAGAGAAAGCGACTTTGTTTTATTAGTATATATAAAACAATTAGTATGTATAGTTTTAGTAGTATCACTACATAGTTGTAGTGATTAATCAGGGAATTCCTGTTACTCCAAAGAAACTAAATAAACATATATTGATTTCATTGATTTTATATAAATTTTTGATCTACCCGCATAATTTATACTTATAATTAGTTTTTAAATCTCCTGAACTATTTGTTCAAAGTTCGTCTTGGATAGATATAGGTTCAAAAACATAAAAAAAATATAGTTTTAAATTAAGGTACCCACATATTTATTATACGCAAATCTTATTCAGCGAGCGACTCTCATCTCAGAGGTCGTAGGTTCGTTCCCCGGCTGTGCACCAATGGACTTTTCTATGCGCATTTAACATTCGCTCGAACGGCGAAGGAATCATGATGAATCGAAGTCGTATGTAAGGCACAGGAGGCTGATCATCTACTTGCCTATTAGATTGACAAATCAAGAAACTGATACAGGAATTCTAAAAACTTATTTTTATTAAAAATTCATCAGAGAATTTCTGTTACTCCAAAGAAACTAAAAAAAAATATATTAATTTCATTGATTTGTTTGATTTGATATATTTTCATTGGATTGTCAACATATATTGTTTCATATTAATATTGTAACCCAATTGTTTATTTAAAACTGAATCAGGCTTAATTTTTATATTTTGTAGTTTCTTTTTGCGTATGAGGTTATTTTTTTTGCGGAACGTCACGTTAAGTGCAACGTTTTTGTCGAATAAAAGGGTTATAAGCGATTGAAACCGCTTGACAGTGAGAAAGAGAGATTGAGATAAATACAGCGTGTATTTTTTTGATTGATGTATTCGTTTAGTAGTTACATATTAGAACTTTAGATGGAAATTCTGTCGCATAACGTCTCGTGCAGTAAACGCAGATTTTTTTATTTATTTATATTATCATACACGTACACAGTGTGATAACACTGTGAATATAGATATACTAATACATAGTGTGATCATATACTGATACATGAACATATAGGCTTTTACCTTAGTAATATTTAATTTACAAAGAATTTTTACTTTTGACATGTGTACTTTGTACGCACGCATGTTTTTATTTTCTGGATTATTTTTTTTTTCCCTTGCTTGGCACATTTTCTTGTATAGTTCTATGCATATATACATATATAACTTATATATATATTTTTTGTTTATTTTATCAAAATGTCTGCCGGACTGTATGAAGTACAGTGTAGCCAACATAAAAAGAAAACAGAACATTTTTCGGAACATTTCTTTTTTATTATATTTATTAAAGCCCAAATATTACATTAATATTTCAGAAGAAACCCCCGACGAGAATCCCCTATTCGATCTTCCGGTCCTGTTAGGTCAGGAGTCCCGGGAAAGTAGGGCTTCGCCCTCTCTGGCGGAGCTCCGCAGAGTACGAGATCAGTTAAAGACCCTCGCTAGGACGATATTGAGGAATCCAGTTGATATCCAATTAGGCAAGTATTAGTAATGTAATTCCATCATCAGATATTGGAAAAGTATTTTCATCTTTTTTTCATGCACTTTTTAAGACTAGCTGCTAGTAAAGGTGTTTCTAAACCGATATGGCAAACAACACATTCAAATCGGCCACACACTCAAATCGGCTAGACACTCAAATCGGCTAGACACTCAAATCGGCAAGACACTCAAGACGGCGGCTAGGAATTTGAAAGTGACCCATTATCTCAATATTATATTAGAAATCATGACTGTCAAGTTTTATTTGACAATCCAGCCTTGGTGGAAGATTTAAAAAAACGTTTATGAACTAATATTTTGAGAGCTTTGCTTTCTTTTGCTGACAAGAGGGGGGGGGGGATAAATTGTAGTTAATTAGCTTACGTAATTGAACGGCACTATTTTAAGCATACATGTTAGTTTTGGACTGATACATAAAAACGTGTGTGTACACATAAAATATGAATTGTATGCATACAAAGAAGCATAAGCGTACAATGAGCGTAACGGGACAGTAGTGAGTGAGATTTACTAGACGTTGTCACGTTAAAAAAAAGTGCGTGCGTACAAAGTACACATGTCAGAAGTGTTTGTAGATTAATTAATTAATTATTAATGTACACGCGTTACAAGTTATTCATTGGCGTAACGAGATAAAAATGTTTTTTTTTTTGGTGCGTGCATTCAGCGTTGATTTCAGGTCATAGTAATAGAAAAATTAATTAATTGTATAATGGCAATAATTTACGTTATATAGAATTTTTTAAATAATTTTCTTGGGTTTACCATGACTTTCCCTATCACCCGATATCAGCATTACAATTTTTTTTACCTTTTTTTTATATAGAACAGGCAAACGGGCGGGAGGCTCACCATATGTTAAGTGATAATAAGCCCATGGACACTCAATGCCAGAGGGCTCGCGAGTAAGTTGCCGGCCTTTAAAAAATTAGTACGCTCTTTTCTTGAAGGACCCTAAGTCGAATTGGTTCGGAAATACTTCAGAGGGCAGCTGATTTCTAAGTGGTGGTACGCGGCAAAAATGTTGATTTTTTTATTTCAGATAAAATTCCGAACCTTTCATTATGGTACAATAATGATGCGCTGTCAACTGACCTTCCAGACTTCGCGCTATCGCCCCAGGAGTATATCACAGAGGTATGAAACCATAGACAAGTTTAGAACGATTACTAAAAAAAATATCTTCTTCTGTTTATGTGCGCGTATAACATCGCTCGAACGGTGAAGGAAAAGACATCGTGAGGAAATCGGCTTTCCTGAAACCCAAAAGTTCGATGCCGGGTGTCAGGCACAGGAGGCTGATCACCTACTTGCTAGATTGGAAAATCATGAAACAGATATAGAAATCTGAGGCTCAGAACTAAAAAAGTTTTTTGTTTTATTTTTAGCTTCACACAGAGCGTCTAAAATAGTTTCTATAAAGTGTTAAAAATCATGAAACATTCAATAAATCTGAGGCCCAGAACTAAAAAGTTTTTGTTTTTTTTTAGCTTCACGCAGAGCGTCTAAAAAAGTTTCTAAAAAGTGTTAAAAATCATGAAACAGATTCAATAAATCTGAGGCCCAGAAATAAAAAAAGTTTTTGTTTGTTTTTTTAGCTTCACGCAGAGCGTCTAAAAAAGTTTCTAAAAAGTGTTAAAAATCATGAAACAGATTCAATAAATCTGAGGCCCAGAAATAAAAAAAGTTTTTGTTTGTTTTTTAGCTTCACGCAGAGCGTCTAAAAAAGTTTCTAAAAAGTGTTAAAAAAATCATGAAACAGATACAATAAATCTGAGGCTGAGAACTAAAAAAAGTTCGTCGATAATTTACCGATACTTTTCATCTTTGCGCATTGCGCATCTTGTTTGATCTACTTGCATTGCAAACGAGGCACGGACTATATGACTATATGTCTGGGAAATCCCCGCGTTTTACGACCACACCCATTAACCTATCTCAGTCCATTTTTGACCATCTGAGATAGACATCTTAATCCAAATATTGATAAAAGTTTGCCGATAAATCGACGGATTGCAATAGCCATCTGTCGATACAAGCTACCCAGGGTAGGTCGGATTGGTGTATGTGCATATACCTTTGTATAGAAATGACAGTTCAACTGTGCCAATATCCTATCTTAAGATTTTAACTAACACCATTTATTTAGCCATGTATATTTGAATATTATTTGTAGGGTTTTATTTACTTTATTTGGTTTATATTGATTATCAAATATGAGTGTAAAGAGTGAAGAGCATTGTAGGGTTTGGTTATTGGGATGCAGATAGGAGATCAATCGACTCTCATGGTCTGATTGTTCAACAATCTCAGATTGTTTTCAATCTGAGATTGTGGATTTCCATTCCATTTCACCAGACAATTTTTTAACTGTATCTGTTTGCTTTTAACTGTATCGCGTATAGTATTACTTTCGTTACCAAATTAAATAAGACAGAATTTCAAAATTGTTACATTTTTAATTATTACCAGTAATTTATTTTAATTATTATTCTAAATTTTAATAACTAAACCTTACCTATAATCTTATTTAAAGTTTGTGACGGTTAATGTTTTATAATAAAATTTAGCAACGATATTTATAACTTAGTTAAATTTTAACTCAAGAGGTATTGGTATCGTATCGGTTAAAAGTCCTAACGAGCTGTGTTGCCAGGTGGAATTATAAAATGACAATTTGTCATTTATAGAAGAATGTGAAAATTGTTTATGGTTGGTTACCATGATTACGATGAATAAATGCAATCACGGTAACTAAGCATATTAAAACGTATTTTGTGTTTTTTTAGATCGGCCAATATTTGATGACATTACCTCAGCACTTGGAAATGCATTTATCGGAGAAACAGGCGCCGTGGCAATTTTTATCCGAGGTACTTTTTTCCTTTATATCTACAGTATTCTAGAATCTACCAGAGATATTAATCTTATCGATTGAGACTGACATAGAACTCGTTAGCCTAATCCGTAACTACTTTATCTATGGCAGGAGGCCAGAAATTTAAGTTATTAATTATTTCCAATTCGAATGAAGAATTCAAATAACCAATGCGTTTCGTGCGTTTCTATTCTTTTTATTCCACTTTTGACAGCCAGTAATGTTTTTTTTGTATGGCAATAGTTATATTATGGCTTATGCCAGTTTCAAATAAAAACAGTTATGATAACCGCATTCTAAATTCGAATTTGTTCAAACGTCTCGTTACCATAAAATCTTTAGTACTACGTAATTGTAGGTTTGTACGTATACGTGCGAAGTGTACGCTGAGAAGATATTGAATATACGCAACATGGACCCGCTTGGTACGAAACGTTGTCTTACAGATATTGGTAAGTTCCTTAGTATATAAAAGTGGTTGAGGATTTATTGTTCCCCCAGTGTATCATGACTACCAGAGCGAGAGAGACGGATGTTTGTCCAGTGTATCTTAACTACCAGAGCGACAGAGACGGAAATCGACACCAGCGCTCTATCCTACGTCTGAATTCCTTTCCCAAAGAGATTGTTTGCTTTTCCAGAATTAGAAATGAGTTTAAGGTTTTTCTGTACGATTCACCCAAGTTTCTCTCCAGATAATCACCCACGTAGTCCTGGAATCCGCGGCTGTGGCTAAGGAAATCCTCGGAATAGTGAGGTCGCTCCGTAAAGCCTGTGAAGTGCCCAGGAGACTTCTGTGCTTCTGGGAGGAGCTAGGCTGTCTAAATTAGCCAGGGCTTTACCTAAAACGTACCAAATTTGAGTCTAGTTGAGGAAAATGAGTCCACCTAACCTAACCTAACCTAACCTCTCCATAAAAAACTTCCTCAGAAAAATACTCGAATTCGTCTAGCCATGGTCGAGTTATGAGCTTAGCTTAGCGACTCATTTTATATATATACACAATAGTAATTTAATGTATTTTATTTTTCAGTGTATTTAACAAGTGTGGTTGAAGATTTAGGGACGAATGTAACTCCCGCCCTCAAGAATTTGGAGAAATCTTTGCGCAGTGCCACTACCAGCCATTAACTTGTAATTTGTTAACTTATTATTATACAAAATTAATAAATGCTTTAAATATAACTGTGTTTATTTCTATAAAAAACTCAAGTATAGTTCGGAACAATCTAAGTTTCATTAAAATTGGCTTTGTACATGTATAACATCTCTGGACATGTATAACATACTCATACGTACGTTGTTATGGTGGTAATTTTTTTCGAAGTCAGACATCCATCAGATTTAAGCTCAAGACTGAGGTTAAGAAACAACCATCAGTATGGTAACACAATTATAAACTTATTTAACGACTAAAGATTGATTGAATAAAAAAATATATTAATTATAATAATATTATTAGTCCTCTCATTATTTAGTTGAGTTATTCATCGCAAAAAACTTCGTAATTTTAATGGATTTAACTGTAAGAAAGTTTAAAAAGATTTATTACATTTTATTCACCTATGTTATTTTGGTCTGGATTGATTTTTACTCTATGATTTAACACGTTGATTCCTTTTACAAGTATGTCCTTCAATTGTCATTAAGTGTAAATTGTCACCTGACATTCAGAATTAAGGTTTGAATTTCAGATTTAAAACTGGAATGCTTTGACTTCTGTGATTTATTAAAATTGCGATTATAATTAATAATATAAATTATTTTTTCAATATTTACTGCCGAATTATCATCCTCGATGAAAGTAGAAATAAATAAGGAGCTAATCAAGAAATGATATCATGAATGTAAACAATAAAAGAATGGATAATATGACGGGTAAATACTTTTGAAATTTTACTTTTATAATTTTTGGGTATCTCTTATACATAGACATTGAGTTCGAGACACAACTATTATTGTAAATCAAAGGTAATAAATGATTTGCCTTGAGTTATATATTAATTTAGTAAATACCTGCTACGTGTACTTGGAAATGGATTTTCATTATTGTGTGAAAAATGGACAAAAAACTAATTCGAAAGTTGTTGAAAATAAAACAATGTCATAATATGACAAAGCAATTTGTTCTACAAAAAATAAATGTTTTCTACTATACATACGTTATTATAAAAACATAGATATTTCAAGATCATTATATTCAATTTCCAGATGCTCAGAGTTCAAAAAGAGTTAAACGTGAATGCAGCTATGGTGATAAATGTTATAGATTAAATCCAGCACATTTTCGAGAATTTAGCCATCCTCATTGTAAGTCAGTTTAACTCAGTCTGCTAGATTAGACTTGACAAAAAACCTTTATGTTCATGATATTTCTCTGTGTAAACATATAGTTTTAATGACAGTTAAGTTACATTATTTATTCCTTTTTTAAATTATGCACTCCTTTTATTAATAAAAACTTAATAAGCACATTCCTTGTTATCTGGACGTTAAAGAGTATCCTCGATTCTATCTCCTTTTTCTTAAAACTATGTAGATTTTTAAGTGTCTTAACTTATAATAAAAGTTATAATTTCAAGTGGAAAACATACTAAATACCTATGAAGGAAATGGTGACTATGATATACCTCAGCAATATTCAATGCAACGGAGTCAAATTATCGAACAATTAAATATTATTGTTGAGAAGAAGTTGTATGTAGGAAAAATTGGAACACAATCATCTGAGTAAGGATTAATTCTTATATTATTTCTAATAGAGTAATACTTTAATATTAGTTTTTTGTTATTATCTTTCTAATGGCTAGATTATATTAATTATATTTGTAATGGGGCATCTTAAAGTGTTCCATATTGATAATAATAGCCTTTGTTGCTGTAAGATACTTACGCTAGTAAATGAAAATTTAAAGTACTATAAACACTAATCATTCATTTGCATTTAAAAAGTTTTAGATCCTTTTATTACCTACAACTTTGCCATTTGATTTTTTTCGATAGGACTTTTAGTTTTGCCGGAAATTGAGAAAAACCGATTTTTACCCTTCCTCCCTCACCCCCATCCCCTTCCCGACCTCGGATCGCCCGTAATTTATTTTTCCTTTCATTTTATAATATTCCCCTCCTTTTCTAATGGGTTACATCATACTATTATTTTTTTTGGTTTAAAAAATTAACGACCCTGGACTATTAAATAAAATCTTTTTGATTAATTTTAATTTTTATCGTTAATCACTACTGCATTTTAGTTATTATTTTCCATAAGCCAAAAAAGTATAACTTCTAATGCGTGTACATAAATACACACACTCTTTTTTTTAACTGTATAATAATAATGCAGTTCTAAGTAATACTTAGAACTGCTTACATAGTTACTATGAAATACAAATAACTCTTATTGTCAGTATTGTGTTTCATGATATATTTGTAATGTGCTTGGAAGCATAAAGGGCTCGTACTTAACTGCAGACTACTTTATTAAGTAATATAGAGTGCCTTTTGCAAAGTCTGTTTTAAATACATAGTGAATGTAGTGTAAAACCATATTTTTATGGCTGGAAATATTTGGCAGTGCTTAAATAAACATCTTATGTATATCCTTTCAGTGATACACAATCAAGTTCACAGACCAAAGATGAAACATTGAATACACAAAGTACAAATGTAACACAAATAAAACCGCAGAATATAATGGCAACTATTCCACAGAGTAGTCAGGATAGTGTTAAAATTAATAGAGAAAAAATCCAGAATCAAGAACAAAAAGTAAGAGGTATGTACGGAGTGACAAAAACAGACATGTACATATGTACAATTATATTAATATTAAAATAAAAATATGGTCAAATAAATTAAAAACAAATTAATAATTTGGATAAATATACAATTCTTATCATTTCTGAATATCAGTTAACAGATATGAAAAATAAATTATAGTTTAATCTGATTTAATTATTAACAAAAATTTACCATAACTATGCTTTTTATATTTCTCTGAAAAGAAAAATACAAAATAGTCTGAATCCAACTTTTTTTGACTTATTGATGAGATAAATATTTAAATAATTCTTAACTAACAAATGAGTTCACCTGTGTGAGATTCTTAAAATTGGCTCCATGTACTGAATTTCACAAGCGTAAGCACATAGGTTAAAGACATTTATTCACTCATAGTTAGAATCTCACCAGATCGGTTGTGCGTTGTGGCTCACTCCTTCCAGAAGTCTGGCACGGCTCTAAGGATTTCTGTAGTTTGGTTAGCCATAGCCACACATTCTAGGACTATATGCTGAAACAAATGTCTATACTATTTTATATTACTATCAATGGATAGTATATATATACAATCACTACATAGTATAAAACAAAGTCGCTTTCTCTGTCCCTATGTCCCTTTGTATGCTTAAATCTTTGAAACTACGCAACGGATTTTGATGCGGTTTTTTTTAATAGATAGAGTGATTCAAGAGGAAGGTTTATATGTATAATAACATCCATTAAATAGTGGACAAATACTGTTATTTTTGAAGTTTCTAATGTGATGTCGTAAATAATTACATTTTTTCCGCTTACATTGCAAACGCAGGCTGAACCCTACGAGTTTTATCAAAATAATGTACTAAGTTTTGTACACATTGAAAAGGTCTACAGAAAAGTCCGTGATGGTATATGTCTATCTCTTATGGATAACCCACAATCACTTTTTTTTGTCATTTACTTTTTACGACAAATAATGGCTAATTTTCGAAGCGATTTTAACCAATTTTTCACGAACTCGGTATTCTGACAGTACCGAGTTTGTATATCTTAGAAGCAGTTATGACTGTAAAGAGGTATCCAACATTATTTGAAACATTTAAAGAAACTTCCTTGCATATACCGAGGGATCCAACACGGCTGCGGGTACCTGCATGTTGCACCACGCTATATTCTAAAAATTGTTACGCCATGGCTGTTAGAATATTTAATCACCTTCCTAGAAGTTACAGATCGTTGCCATGTAATGTTTTCAAGGGGAAGGTGATTGGGTTTTTAAAGGCAAGGTGCTTTTATAGCGTGGGCGAGTACCTAGATCATAAGTTTGAAATTAACGCGGGGAACATCACTTCAGATGTTATTAAATACAAGAAAAAGAAGCCTAACGATTAAATCGTTGTATTTTTTAGATAAGAATTATTACAAACAGTTTCGGGAATTGCGAGCTTTTTAATTGTTTAATATTTTTTTCTTTTTTTTAATATATAATATAGAACGAAGCCTGTACTCTTGATGAGCTAAAGTATTTCTGTCAATTAAGTCCTCTGTATTGTTTGCATAATGTATAAAATGGTAATGTACCCATATAATTAGTTTGTTGACAGTAGTATTATCTGTACATATATGTTTACATAATAAGCGATTAAACCTAGATTGTGTTCTTTAGTTCAAATGAGAGGACTTAAAAGGTTGCCTGGAAGAGATCGCTTGTTAGCGATAAGGCCGCCCGTTGCATCCCTTTTAATTTTTATGTATTGTTTTATTTTTGTTTCTTTGCAACGAAGTGTAAATAAATAAATAAATACAGCATTAATCCTTAACCAATTAAATACCTTGAATACATTGTTCATTTAATATAGATCTATACAGCCCATTACAGCTTATTTAGCAGCGATCGAACGCGTATATTATCGGAGCTTTCCAGCGACGGAAATAACAATATAAAATAAAAACCTGCTTTTCATCAGCATTGCACCCGTGTGAAGCTGGGGCGGGTCACTAGTATAATATATACAAACGCAGGCTGCAATTTCCCCATACTAGGCTACCTAAAGTTAGTCATTCTTATTTGGGAAAAGGGATACTCTTCTTTAATAAATCCCCTGAGGCTCGTTTATCTCTGCCTTTTATTAAATTTAAGAAATGTATTAAAGAAACGCTGTGTAAAAAGGCTTACTATAAAGTTAGTGATTATCTAGTTGATAAAAGGGCCTGGGACTAGTGCTGGGCAGGCTACTTCTAATTAATTTGCTAATTTCTTTTTTTTTTTAAAGAGTACCGAGAGTTTTTTACGCCGGCTTTTTCTCTCGGCCAACACCCTCTGTCTTCTTTGCCGATGAGTAGGGATGCCACAGGCTCGAATTTAATGACGTGGAATAAGTGATACCATGATGATGTTCCAAAATATACGTATTTTTTTTATTTTATTAAAACTTAGGTAAACCCAAACTTCATAACAGGCTCAGTAGTTTTGTAGCATGGATATGTATAGGAAAAATATTTGATTTGGTTTTCAGATTCTGACTATAGGCCAATTGTGCCACCGACTCGAAAATACTCGGAGTATTTCAAAGTGGTTCCAGAGAAAAACAAAATGGCGGAAAAACATGACGCCAGCGCGCCCTATTATATTTTCTACACCACCATTACAGATGCAAAAGAAACACACACACAGCCTTATTCTATAAGTTTTCAAGGTAACAATGTGATTTTTTTTAATTTTATGGCAATAGTTATGTAGCAGTGAAGTAGTTAAATCAGAGTGTTAATTGAATCTCTAGACAGTTAATTAAAGGCTGTTGGGGGATTTGGTAGCGATTTGTGTGACAGACAAGAGGCTGTACTTTTTTTATGTAACAGGTGACAAAAAGATAAGAGGCTCAACTGATGTTAAGTGATACCGCCGCCCATGGACAATCTGATTACCAGAGGGCTCGCGAGTGCGTTGCCGGCCTATTTTTATAGAATAGGGGGCAAACGGGCAGGAGGCTCAGCTAATGTTAAGTGATACCACCAATAGACACTCAATACCAGAGGGCTCGCGAGTGCGTTGTCGTCCTTTTTTAAGAAACGGTGAGGCAAACGGGCAGGAGACTCAACTGATGTTAAATGGTTCCGCCGGCCATAGTCACATTGGCATAGGGCTCCCAAGTGCGTTGCCGGCCTTTTTTTATAGCACAGGGCGAGAGGCTCACCTGATGTTAGGTGTTACTGCCGCCCATTTAGTGTAAATGCCAACGGGCTCGCGAGTGCGTTGCCGGCTTTTTTTGTAGAACAGGTGGCAAACGGGTAGGAGGCTAAACTGATGTTAAATCATTCCGCCAGCCATAGACACATTGGCATAGATCTCGCAAGTGCGTTGCCGGCCTTTTTTTTATAGAACATGAGGCAAACGGACAAGAGGCTCATCTGTTATAAGTTGTTACTGCCGGCCATAGATACACTGTCATAGACCTCGCGAGTCCGTTGCCGGCCTTTTTAAGAATTGGTACGCTCTTTCTATACGATATATTTTCCGTTACAGAAATATTGGATTCTAGTCTCGGCGAATTGAAGTGTTCGCTGCAAATTAATTTTATGGTTGATGTGAGCTGGCTTCTTGCTCAATATTATTTCGCTGGATACAGGTAATGTTTTTCAAAGGAAATTAATTAATTACGCAACAAGCTTTTTAGGTCTTGGCCTCAGGTTTCTGAATCGTTTCATAATTAGTCTAATAGATAATACTTCTCGTTAACTTTTTTTTTATAGAATAGGGCAAACGTGCAGGAGGCTCATCTGTCATTAGGTGTTACTGCCGCCCATGAACACTCTCAATGCCAGAGGGCTCGCGAGTGCGTTGCCGGCCTTTTAAGAATTGGTAACTTTTGCAAGAGAAAAGTGTTTGTGAAATGTAATTCTTATTTATAGTAAAATTATTTGTTTATAAGTTCTAAAACAATGTGTATGTCTAAAATTATACAAGAAAATATGATATGAATTATATTAGAACATTAACAGACTAGCAAGCGAAAAAAATTAAACAAAAAACCTCAAAATACACCCGAAATAGAACCTCTTTCAGCACAGACTATTAATATATATACATAATATTAATTATCTGTAGCAGTCTCTGCTCTACGTACTAAACCGGAGTTTCCCAAACTTATTATCATAGGTACTTTTATAATTAATGTATATCACTACATAGTATAAAACAAAGTCGCTTTCTCTGTCCCTATATCCCTTTGTATGCTTAAATCTTTGAAACTACGCAACGGATTTTGATGAGATTCAAGAGGAAGGTTTATAGGTATAATAACATCCATTAAATAGTGGAGAAGTACTGTTATTTTTGAGGTTTCTAATGTGATGTCGTAAATAACCACATTTTTTCCGCTTACATTGCAAACGCAGGCTGAACCCTACGAGTTTTATCAAAATAATGTACTAAGTATTGTACACATTGAAAACGTCTACAGAAAAGTCCGTGATGGTATATGTCTATCTCTTATGGATAACCCACAATAACTTTTTTTTGTCATTTACTTTTTACGACAAATAATCGCTAATTTTCGAAGCGATTTTAACCAATATAGCATTAATCCTTAACCAATTAAATACCTCGAATACATTGTTCATTTAATATAGATCTATACAGCCCATTACAGCTTATTTAGCAGCGATCGAACGCGTATATTATCGGAGCTTTCCAGCGACGGAAATAACAATACATAATAAAAACCTGCTTTTCATCAGCATTGCACCCGTGCGAAGCTGGGGCGTGTCACTAGTAATATACTATAGTACGGACGCGGAGCACGAAGAATTTCGTACAATGACTCCTCATCTTATCTCTTTGTCGCTCGCGCATAAACATATTGCCGTTGCGCTCACACTGATGCAGTGACCGCCGTATTCAGAGATTGTAAACCTTTTAGTCATAACCATAAAGACTTGTGGTGGTGTACATGTACTTTGGTTTGTTTTGTTATAAGTAGTAATTCCTTTTTTAACGCTTAAATAAAAGAACATTCCGTGCTGGGATACGCTCGTGTGTAGTTTCGTTTTTGAGGTTAAGTTTGTTGTGAGTGGTGTTTGTGTGTTAAGTCGTTGAATTTATTTGCTGTTATTATTAATAATAACGGTAAGAAGTAAAATGGAACCAACCCCGTCTACGTCTTTCTGGTTTTTTTTACCAAATCTTAGTCGCAAACATAACTTTTCCTTTTTATAAATCCATCAAGCCGTTTAGTCTAAATAGCGAGCTAAACATTTAAATTTGGCGCCAAAAATTCGCTATTTTGTTTTTATAGTTATGATATACCAGTGTCACTATCACAGTATATACGAATTTAACGACATATCTCAAGCGAAAATCCATCAAGCCGTTCAGGCTGCAGAGCTTGCTAAAGAATTATACATACATACACTCGAAAAACATAACCCTCCTTCAGGCGCAGTCGGGTAAAAAGCTATCCTTGGGTACTTACCTATATTAAGTCGATGATCTTATTTACAAAGCTAACTCAAATTCTAAACTACCGTTTTTAATATTCGTACTTATAAAAAAAATGTTTTTAACCACTGGCAGTAGGCCCAAAGGTCACTGTACGAAATTCTTCGTGCTCCGCGTCCGTACTATATATTATAATATCAAAACATACATTTCAACCAAATATATCATACCTATTTACTTACAGTAAATAGGTACTATCAGTGTATGTTGAGATCCACTACCCCCATTTTCATTTCATAGACCCCCAATTTTTTTTTCGCTGACGTAGATCCCTTGCAGGTTGTCATAGACCCCTAGAGGTCGATATAGACCACTTTGGGAATCACTGTATTAAACATTTTGTAAGAAATGTGATATTAAAAGTATATAAAATTATTACAATAACAAAACTCGTACACATATGTATTTGTATATCTATATACAAATTGTATATATGCTAATAATTATATAAATAAATAAAAATACTTTGTTTACTACACAAGGCGTTATGCGACAGAATTGCCATCTTAAGTTCTAATATGTAACTAAACGAATACATCAATAGCGTGTAACTCGAACTCCTTTATTCTCTCTCAATCTTTCTCATTATAGCTCTGTCTCACCTCTCGCTTCATGGCACGGTGCGTGATGCGACGTTAGCTCTATCTCACTCTCTCTCTTGATTTTCCTCGCTTGCTACCTGCTCTCGCTCCGTGACTATTTGCTTCATGCTACGTTCGCCCTTTCTCACTCTCTCTCAATCTGTCTCAATCGCTCTCTCCCTTTTCTTTTACAAAAACGCTGCATTTTCGTGACGCTAATGTTATGACAATTGCGTTTCATCCGTAAAAAAATTACGCTCATTCGCCTAAAGAAGTTTCACTTCAAAAAGTCTTATGTTTCCGATACTAAAGGTATTTCTTGATAACATATGACTTTTTATTAATACACTATAAATCTTGTTAATTTTTTTTTTAATTTCCAGTGCAAAAAAACTAACAATTCTCTATGGCGAAGAGTCCCCGGACTTGAAGACGATTCGCCAAAAGAAGCCGCACGTTGACGCCCACTTCGTTACCATGGCAACGCCTTTCGGAAAACACCACACGTAAGTAGATGAAGCTATATAGTTGCGCTCTTCGTATTGTTTGTCTCTTTCTTTCAAATTGTGTTTAGGCTATGTCAGAAAGAATACTTTGAGAGCATTTGAATCATACGCACTGGCGCGAAACAGAAAAATAAAGGTTAATAAAAACTAAATCGATGTTGTTTTACTCTTCTAAAGTTGTCATTGGTCTCTTTCTTTCAAATTGTGTTTATGCAAGAAGGATTTTTTTGCTCTATCTTCGATTATGTTTCTTTTGCAGATTTATTATGGCGCCTGGTAGATAGTACCGGTGACCCCAAAGCTGGTGCTTGCCTCGCCCAACGAATTAGTTTTTTTTATAGAACATGGGGCAAACGGGCAGGAGGCTCACCTGATGTTAAGTGATACCGCCGCCCATGGACACTCAATGCCAGAATGCTCGCGAGTGCGTTGCCGGCCTTTTAAAATTTTTAACGCGCTGAGACGCTTGTAAATTAAAGTCGTGCTATTTTTTCATCTGTACACATTCTTATTAAAAACCTCGTATATATGTAGCGGAAAAGTAGTTAATTGAATCTCTAGACAGTTAATTTAAGATCGATATTCAATGAAGTAGCTAGCATTTTGTTTGAATAAAGCAGCGTCGAAAACGTTTAACTATCTGTCTGACTGAAAGCCAGCGTATTGATTAATAATGTAAAACAAAATGGCGGTCACGACAACAGCTGCTTACTTTAAGTTTTTGTTTCGATTTGTGGTCTTTCGTGAAATTGTTGTCGACCCCGCCATGATTATTTCGGTGTGATCGTAAAGAACTGAGAGCTTGGAAATTTCTTGTTTTGTTTTTTTTAATTAATTGTAAATGGTTAGGTTAGGTTAGTTCTTGTCTAAGAACGTTTAAGAAACTCGTTAAACGTTTCGCTCCCTCACTTGTCTGACTAAACTTTAGCGACTTGATTGAATATCGATCTTTAATTAACTGTCTAGAGATTCAATTCACTCTCTGATTTAACTACTGTACTGCTTACTCTCACAATCTATTCGGTACTTTATCTATGAACATGTTTGACATCTGACATTTTAACGTTTAGAAAAATGATGGTGCTGTGCTACGAAGATGGTTCGTTAAGAGTGGTTGTGTCAACCGCGAACCTATATGTTGATGACTGGGAGAATAGAACGCAGGGGTATGTTTTTTTAAATGTATCTAAAATCAAATGAGATGACTGTAAGAGCAGTGTTGGCCTAGTGGCTCCAGCGTGCGACTCTCATACCTGAGGTCGTAGGTTCGATCCCCGGCTGTGCACCAATGGAGTTTCTTTTTATATAAGATAATATTAAATTTATATTAATAATATATTAAATATTATTATATTTATTTATATAGATATATATAAAAATATAATAATTATAATATAATATATAAGCATATACATAATAATTAATTGATAAACTGTAAAAAATTGTTTCTAATATAATATTAAATAAACTATTGCACTCATTTTTTTGTGGTTTTATGAACCCCGATAAAAGTGAAACTTTTTTCACATTATAGACAACTTACATTTTTGGAATAATATTCCATTAAGGGCCTGTTTCACAATGTCCGGATAAGTTCCAAATAAGAACTTGCTATTTATTACTTATTTGTAGGATAAACAGGATTTTTGCGTTTCACGACTGTCAGATAGCGCTATTTGTCATGAAATGCCAAGTATCTTATTCGGAACTTTTATATTTCGAATAATGTATGTGTTGGATAACCAATGGGCACTTTATCCATACATTGTGAAACAGGCCCTAAGGGTATAAAATCGCTTTATCAATCTTAATTTTATACTTGGAAAATTGGAATTATAATGGGACTAATAAAAGTAGACTCAGTCTCCAACTAATATTTTTATTGAATTCTGTGTCTTAGAAAGTACGACATACATAATACTTAACAATTATTTAGATTATATACACATATTAAAAATAGTCTATACACTACACGATCAGCTGCTGCGAACTATAGGCCCGGCCATATTGGCCTTGGCTGCTATGACGAGCGCCTTTCACTTTATCCCTGCTCCGCGGCCGACCGTCACGCGACATGCGCCACACAGACCAAAAAGTTTGAGACTCTATGATTTCCTGTAAGATGACGGTTAGTCATTTGTGAAACTCCTTCCCCAGACTCTGGTTTAGTCCGCGTTGCCCAGAATTACCGGCAGACGCGATGCCTCATGATGGAGACTCTCCAACGATGTTCAAGAAAACATTATTGCGATATCTCCACCATTATCACTTGCCACAACTCGCTTTTTATATGGAGAGAGTAAAGCGATGCGATTTTTCACACATCAAGTAAGTGATAACATCTTTATTACTCAAGATGTCATATGGAACAGTGTAATGGTTGCAGCTTACAAACATTGTGTAAAAAAACTTGGCGATTAAAAGAGTGGCGGAGTGTTTATTGCCAGTTCTTCTCTTCCGTTCTACACCCTTGATTTGAGAACTGGCAGTTAATGTAAGATTAAAATAATTTAATGTATATTTCTTTTTGACGTTCATAAGTGTACATTATGTTACCTATATGAATAAATGATTTTTGATTTGATTACGATAACGTTAATCAATAGCTTTTTATAAAATTGGCGATTATTTGAATGATACTGATCCTTGAGTTGCTCCACTTCAAACAATTTGTATGACTCAATACTTGGTGATTAAAAAGAGTGGTGGAGAGATTCTTGATAGTTCTTCTTGCCCGCTGTTCTCCCAAAACTGGTAGTAAATGTAAAGTTAGAATTATTTAATATCGTTTCTGTTGACAGTCATAAGTGTACCTGGTTACCTATATGAATAATGTTTTTTTTTGTGTTTAAGTTTTATATGACATAATTGTCTAATTGTAGATTTTTTGACAGTTGACAAATTGCCTCGGCGCGGACTCTATGAATAGACTTCATTGTATTGAATCTGTGTGAATTTGACAGATGACAGAATGAAAAGTGTCATTTAAAGCCCGAAGCCTGCTGGTAATATAACTGTCCATGGGTATCGCATAACATCAGATGAGCTCTCTGCCCGTTCGCCTCCCGTTATGTGTGCGTGTACAAGTGTACACACGTAAGAAGTGAAACTTCTTTATGACCTTATTTTTCGAAGTTGATCTTCTATATACAACTTTACAGAAATTGGTTAAATGTAGTTAATTGGATAAAGTTTAAAAACAAATAATACATTTTACCTTATTACTAAGATTATTATAGAATTTCATTAATTGTAATAGAATTATTACTATCATTGTTATTGTTATTAATAGCTTATGTTAACTGAAATTTGAAATATGTTGTTTAAGATGACCCGTAACGGAAATGTGACGTTAAAAACTATTCCAACGCAGACAAAAAAGTTTCACTTCTAAAAAATTAAAAAAGTGCTATTGAGTGACGTAAAATAACTTATCAAATCAGGTATTACCATTAATATATGAAATTATTATACAAGTCGTGACGTGACGTTTATTATTAATGTCTAAATGACAATTGATTAAAAACCTGACGTTTGTTTACGTGTCATACGTCGATTCGACTAGTCTGTTACTGTTATGTGTCATGTGACGTATTGCGACGCCATCTTGCGTAATCAATTGGCGGGTTTTTTAAATTACAAATGTTTTATTTATTTATTTACTTAACGTAAATATATAATTGTATAATTCAAATTCAAAAATCATTTATTCGTGTAGGTAACATAATGTACACTTATGAACGTCAAGAAAGAAATATACATTGAATGTTTCTAATTTTACATTTACTGCCAGTTCTCAAATCCAGGGCGTAGAACGGAAGAGAAGAACTGGCAAAAAACTCTCCGCCACTCTTTTTAATCGCCAACTTCTTTCTTTTACACGTTTGTAAGGAGCTGCAACCATTACACCATGTTCCATATGACATCTATATGTTCCATAGTAACTTATATAAAATAGTTTTTAAATTCACATTGCACATTTTTAGTGTCTTCTTGATTCCATCAGCCCCTGGTGCCCATTTTGATGTCGACTGGGGCATGACCCGTGTTGGGTCACTATTGCGACAACACTGTTGTATTCCGCCGTCTGAGAACAGCCGCTGGCCATTATTGGCACAAGCCAGCAGCATAGGAAGCTATGGAAAGGAACCTAAGGTATAAACTAGCCAACGGTAGAGTCATTAAGGACTCAGGATGGAGGAGTTTCGTGGGTTTTTTTAAATGGCAATATTTAGAACATTATGCCAGCTTCAAGTAAAAGCTAGGGAAACTAAAAGCGAGAAGAAATAAAGAAACACATCATTTAAAGTCGAAACTCTACTATGTGGAGTCTCTGACTGGGGCAGACTAAACCTAGTCCAATTTAACCCCAAGAAGACACAAGTTTGCGCTCTCTCTCTCTCTCTCTTTGAACACTCTTTTTAAGGTTAAGTCTGGCGTTGCGTAGAGATGTGGGGTCACTCTGCATCTTCTACCGCATTTACCATGGAGAGTGTTCAGAGGAGTTGTTCGGATTAATCCTGCAGCTGAGTTTCATCATCGGACGTCGAGGCAGAATACGAAATTCCACCCGTATCACCTCGACGTCCGCCGTTCCACAACAGCACGTTTTTCAAGGCAGTTTTTGCCGCGCACCACCACTTTGTGGAACCAGCTGCCCACTGAAGTAATTCCGAACCAATTCGACTTAGGGTCCTTCAAGAAAAGAGCGTACCAATTCTTAAAAGACCGGTAACACACTCGCGAGCCCCTCTGGCATTGAGTCTATGAGCGGCGGTATCACTTAACATCAGGTGAGCCTCCTGCCCGTTTGCCCCGTTCTATAAAAAAAAACATCAAAAGGAAACAAAGGGATAAGCTAGTTAAAAACATAATATTAATATAATATTGAATCTTAATATTATTATTGATTAAATTTTGTGTCATATGTTACATTTTTGTTATTTCTGCCAAATTATGACTCGTACGAATGGCCTAAGCATTTTAATGTAACAAACACGGCTGAATATCTTTGAGGCCGCTAGTTAAACGGCGCCGTTTAGTTAAAAGGCTGGCCTGTTTATTGAACGGCTAATTAAGCTAGTTGGCTGCGAGATAAACACACACAAATACATTGTTTTAATGGACCAGTGGCTATCTCGCTCTTACAACTTTATTACAAGTAGCGGCACGAAACTCTAGCGCTGACCGTTATTGCGCAGAAGTAAAAAATAAGGTACCTGATGGGGGCTAACGGAATAAAGAGCGTCGATTGGCTCTCCAGTCCCATTTCGTCCCCCGCACCACAGTACACATGTGCCGCAATCCCCTCCACGTATCGGCCAGCGCTAGACTTACGTGCCGCTGCCTATACAAACATTGATGAAAATATTGATGTGTTTTACAATTCTATCAACATTTCGTAACTTTGTTTTGCAGGCTCTTAAATCTAATTTTTGTTTGTTTATTACTGTTAATTTTATTTTGTGGCCGTTTCTTTAGTTCCTTTGATATATTATTTAAGTTCTAATGAAATTGATGTGTATGCGTAAGTGTGTTAAATTTGTGACGTCATACTTTCTTGTATTTTTTAGGCATACACATTGTTTTAGAATGTATATAAATTGTACAAAATGAATTCTCATATAAATAACAATTTCAGTTATGGCTAACAGGAGATTTTCTTCATCAATTCACAAAAATCAAGGATCAATCGCAAATGTTGTCTACACCAGCTGAGTTGAAGCTAATTTATCCATCTCTAGGTAAGTTCTATATTTTTGTCAAAATCCATCATTTTCGTTCATATTTGTATTAATGCGAGACAAATATGGCCCAAACGGACAGTTCGTTTTATTAAAAATACAGATAATGTTTTATACAAAACGCACATACAGACACAGAGAATACAACATGCATGCATGACAAGTGTGCACAAGCTTCGAGAAGATATTCGTGACCTCGACCATATTTTGTTGTTCCCAATATGGAGCAGTGTTGGCCTAGTGGCTTCAGCGTGCGATTCGCATACCTGAGGTCGTAGGTTCGATCCCGGGTTGTGCACCAATGGACTTTATATGTGGGCATTTCACATTTGCTCGAACGGTGAAGGAAAACATCGTGAGGAAACCGACATGTCTTAGACCCAAAAAGTGGACGACGTGTGTCAGGCACTGGAGGCTGATCACCTACTTGCCGATTCAGAAATCTGAGGCCAGGACCTAAAGAGGTTGTAGCGCCACTGATTTTTTTTGTTCCCAATATGATCGCACCTCCTTTCTGTATTCCTTACAATTACTACATGTTCCATTTCCGACTAAATTCTCCTTTTGATTTATCCTTTACTAGTGACCCGCCCCAGCTTCGCACGGGTGCAATGCTGATGAAAAGCAGGTTTTTATTATGTATTGTTATTTCCGTCTCTGGAAAGCTCCGATAATATACGCGACATATACAATCACGGACTTTTCTGTAGACCTTTTCAATGTGTACAATACTTAGTACATTATTTTGATAAAACTCGTAGGGTTCAGCCTGCGTTTGCAATGTAAGCGGAAAAAATGTAATTATTTACGACACCACATTAGAAACCTCAAAAATAACAGTACTTCTCCACTATTTAATTGATGTTATTATACCAATAAACCTTCCTCTTGAATCTCTCTATCTATTAAAAAAACCGCATCAAAATCCGTTGCGTAGTTTCAAAGATTTAAGCATACAAAGGGACATAGGGACAGAGAAAGCGACTTTGTTTTATACTATGTAGTGATTGTATTATAATGTATTATCTTCTTTCATTATCAATACGAATATTAAGATTTAATAATATTTATGTAAATATTATTTAATTAACTAGCTTATCCTTTTGTTTCTTTTTGATGTGTTTTTACTCGAAACTGGCATTAAGTAGTAACTATTGCCATCAAATTAAAAAAAAAGTCTGCACAAAATTTGAAGGAAAAATCAGAATAGGAGGGAAGAAGAAATAATGCAATAAAAATAATAGCAGTGGCGCTACAACATTATTAGGTCTAGGCCTCAAATTTCTGTTTTAGTTTAATGATTGGTCAATTGTATAGGCAAGTAGGTGATCGCGCCTAAAACGTTATCAGGTTTAGGTCTTGGCCTCAAATTCCTGTCTTAGTTTAATGATTGGTCAATTGTATAGGCAAGTAGGTGATCGCGCCTAAAACGTTATCAGGTTTAGGTCTTGGCCTCAAATTTGTGTTTTAGTTTCAAGATTTGTCAATAGTATAAGCAAGTAAGTGATCGCGCCTAAAACATTATTAGGTTTAGGTCTTGGCCTCAAATTTGTGTTTTAGTTTCAAGATTTGTCAATAGTATAAGCAAGTATGTGATCGCGCCTTAAACATTTTTAGGTTTAGGTCTTGGCCTCAAATTTGTGTTTTAGTTTCAAGATTTGTCAATAGTATAAGCAAGTATGTGATCGCGCCTAAAACATTATTAGGTTTAGGTCTTGGCCTCAAATTTCTGTTTTAGTTTAATGATTCGTCAATAGTATAGGCAAGTAGGTGATCGTGCCTTAAACATTATTAGGTTTAGGTCTTGACCTCAAATTTCTGTTTTAGTTTCAAGATTTGTCAATTGTATAGGCAAGTAGTTAGTAGGTGATCAGTCTCCTGCGCCTGCGGCCTCACACAAGCCGCCGAATGTGCGCTCCTATCTCCATAGATTATTAATACCTAATGCTGAAAACTTCGCTGGAAAAAGTTATACATATTAAGGCCGTATTTTTCAAGCGCGTTTTACTTTACGTATAGCGCCATCTATTGGTAAGCAGGTGAACTATTGTGATTCGAACAGACCCTAACTCATATTGGTTCACATATGCCATGCTGGGTGTTCAGGCTTCAAGAATGACTCCGATATGTCAAATCCAATACGTCTTGTGTTTTCCTTAAAGTCAGTGTTTTATAGAAAACGTGAAGCAGTCGCACGATGGTCTTCTAGGAGGTGGGTGCCTTCCATATGCAGCAAGCGCCCACGCCAAACAACCTTGGCTCAACCAATTTCTTTAGTAAGTATTTCTTTCTTTTTCTTTCTAATTCTTCACGAATATAGGCGTTCAGGTATTCTGTAAGCTCATATTTTGTTAAATATCGCCGTACCGCCGAAAATTTGTTTTTTTTTTTGAATTTTTTTTGTGGAAATTTCGTTTCAAAGTCGTAATTAATACGAGTTCGACTAACGCCCACATATTGTAATGACCCCTGAAGAAACTAAACCTAAACCCCGTCCATTTTATGACTTGCTTGTCGTAAAATGGACGGTGGCCTGGTGCAGCAAAGATATCTTTAATAATAAATCTAATTTTTAATTCATAATTAAAATTGGTGTTGATTGTAGATGCGTTAAAATTAAGCATTGTATGTAACTTTGTATGCTGTCATTAAAAAAAAAAACGAAAAAATAAAAACATATCCAGAGGAATAAAATCCACACAAATTTCACTAAAATCGGTCGAGCTAATGGGAGTAGTTTAATTACCACGACACAATACCTGCGGCTGAATTTCATCATCAGACGTCGAGGCAGAATACGAAATTCCACCCGTATCACCTGAACATCCGCCGTTCCACAACTGCGCGTTTTTCATGGCAGTTTTTTGCCGCGCACCACCACTTTGTGGAACCAGCTGCCTACTGAAGTATTTCCGAACCAATTCGACTTAGGGTCCTTCAAGAAAAGAGCGTACCAATTCTTAGAAGGCCGGTAACACACTCGCGAGCCCTCTGGCATTGAGTGTCTATGGGCGGCGGTATCACTTAACATCAGGTGAGCCTCCTGCCCGTTTGCCTCTGTTCTATAAAAAAAAACAATCCGTCCGGCACTTATAATTAAAGAAAAATCATAAATTGCAAGACTCGTAAAAGAGCTAAAAATCTTTTCAATTACAGCCAATGGAGAGCAACACACACGAATCGCAATAAAGCGATGCCGCACATAAAATCTTACACCCGCGTATCGCCTGATAACAAAATGGCGGCCTATTACCTCCTCACATCTGGGAATATCAGCAAGGCTGCGTGGGGCTCCATAAATAAGGGGGATAAGGCATTGCGGATTATGAGTTATGAGGCTGGCGTGCTGCTGCTGCCAAGATTTGTGGTATGTATATGATAATGGTTTGAGAGAAATAAAAAAAAAATTGTCCAAAATTTCTTTAGTAAATTTAATGAGGGGGGGGATCTTTGATTTTCTTATTTAGTGATTACGTCAACAGTAATTATTTACTTTTTAACACATTACCCATATCTATGTTTGAAAACGAAATGCATTTTTCAGGATTCCTACAAAATACGTTTATGTACACATTATTTTTTTTTACTTTTGCTGACAAGAGGTGGGGGTGGTAGTAAATTTGCTTATTTAATACTTGAATGGTCCCTTTTTTTCATAAAAAAAAAACTTTTTTTTTCTTTTTTTGATCTCTTTCTTTTCTAAAGTTACTAGAATTAAACGTCTTCTATACTTACGGCTTATCTGCTACTTTTAATAGTCCATTGAATATATCGCTAATATAATAAAAATCGCTTTAATTAAATATTGCATATGCAACAATCTTCCAACATACCGTAACTTTGTTTATCATGATCTTAATAAGGGTTAAAATTTCTATTTAGATTTAGTTTTTTTTTGTTTCAGTATTTGTGGCTAGTTGCTCATGTTCTAATATAATTTGTGTGTAAAATATGTGCTGTCATATTTAGGATATTTTTTTGAATACACGTTTTGGAAATTATAAATAAAATATTTTTTTTAATTTCAGATAAATGAAGACTTTTTCCCTCTTAGTAATAAAACGAATCGTTTAATAATACCGTACGATATACCCCCTGTTAAATACACTAGCGATATGTCGCCATGGGTGTCTGATTATTTACGTTGATTTTTCTCTATCTAGCAATGTTGTCATAGACTCTAGAGCAGGGCCCACAGAACGGCCATTTTGATTGTTAAGGGTCTAAGCTAATAGAAAATGTATTAAAATTATTTGGTATAAGTCTCTTGATATTTAAATCCTTAGAATTCTGACAGCTATCATTTTTTGACATGTCAAATGGCAAACCGTTTTGGCAGGACACATTTTTCAATTTCAATACGAGTATCTGAGTCTATACATACGTTTAATTAGTTAGTGAATGTATCCAATTGCTCCACAATAAAATTGTGTTGCGTCCCTTTTCGTTACACACAGTAAAAAACCCACAAGTAAAGAAACATTTTATTTTTCTTAAACTAAACCTGGAATTAGTAGGCGGTGATGCCAGCTGAAGAAATAAAATAAATGTGATATTGAAATATTTGTTTTTTTTAATATTTAAGTCACTTGAGTAAGTAAATATTTAGATTTACCTTTTTGTAGGTAAAACAAAAAATACGTAGCATCTGACTTTTAATTACCCTCAAATGGGTCAAACTTTTCCCTTTTTTGTTGGAGAACTTTTTTAGTATCAACACTTATCAAATGTCAGATTTCTACGGAATTAAAAATTAGAGTATAACTCTGATTAATATTTTTTCTAAAAACCTATTATTTTTCATAAGTAAACAATTAAAATTATGTATGTTTGATTGGGCATAAGAATTTTCGAAAGAGGTATGGTACAAAAATCTTGGAGAACACTCTTCTAGAAGCTTTCATCCCAGAGGTCCTAGCGAACCCCAGATGCAAATAGCTTCTAATGAAGAAGACGGAACACCTATCAATGCACATGGACCTACCAGAAAAGAGCGTACTTCTTAAAATTCTGATGAACGAACTTCAGAAGAGCCTTCTTTCTCGTTTCCCTTTTGTTATATTAAGGCCAGCCTCAAAATTTTGTACTTATAATATACGTATTCAAACTTTGATAAAGGTTTTTCTAATTTTTTTTGTAAATTTTTATATTTTGGTGTTTGCTTAGTTTTATCGTCTAGAAGATATGGATTGTTATAAATCAGTTGTTTTTTTTTATCGGCAAAGTGTTGATAAGATGTTTTTTTAAATGCTGAGAATGTTCCCGTGCCAAATGTGAGTTGTCAAAAATGTATTGAATTGACATAAAGGAGTCTTTAAATGAAAATCTGTGAAGAAGGCACTATAAACTAAGTACCTATTGTATTTGTGATTTAAGAATAAAATATTTTTTTCATATTTTTGGTCTTTTATTTTTGCTTACCATTTATATTCTGTGGCTTTGACAAAACTACCTTATAAACGAACACGTCAAACCAAAATATTAAGTAGCTTTTATTTTGCCGCGTAAATAAATTACATTAAAAATTATCCAGAAGATAAACCACTTGAAAGAAATTGTATTCAGTTTTAAAACAAAAGCCATATTTAAAATTATTGAATTATCACTGAATAAATTCAAACCTCTAACTAGTCAATAATGCTTTTTATAAATTTGACGATTATTAAAATAATCATAATCCTTGGGATTGATTTGCTCCAGATAAAATAATTTGTGACTCAAATTTGGCGATTAAAAAGAGTAGCGGAGTGTGTCTTGTCAGTTCGTCTTGCCCGCTCTACGCCCTTGACGTGCGAAATGGTTGTAAATGTAAATTTGAATCAATTTAACATCTTCTCTGTTTACGTTCATAAGTAACCTATGAATCACTACATAGTATAAAACAAAGTCGCTTTCTCTGTCACAATGTCCCTTTGTATGCTGAAATCTTTGAAACTACGCAACGGATTTTGACGCAGTTTTTTTTAATATATAGAGTGATTCAAGAGGAAGGTTTATATGTATAATAACATTTAAATAGTGGAGAAGTACTACTAATAGTAATTACATTTTTTCCGCTTACATTGCAAACGCAGGCTGAACCCTACGAGTTTTATCAAAATAATGTACTAAGTATTGTACACATTAAAAAGGTCTACAGATAAGTCCGTGATGGAAATAACAATACATAATAAAAACCTGCTTTTCATCAGCATTGCACCCGTGCGAAGCTGGGGCGGGTCACTAGTATATGAATAAAGTTATTTTGAGTTCGACTTTGACTTTGAATTAACTCATCCTTTGGTTTTTAAAATATTTTTGACGTTTCACGTTGTCAACGGTGACATTTTGACAGATACAATAGAATGGTGTTGGGTTTTGTATAATGGTATTAAATTGCTAGCGGTGTAAACCAAACTCTTTTTTAATTTATTTTTATTTAGTTATGTAAAATAAGCAAAAATGTAAATTGATATTAAAAATAACTAATTATTATAATAAACAATATATTAGTAATATGTATTTGATATTAAACAAAATCTTAGCATAACTACCATCTACATATTGTATCTTATTTGAGAGCATCTCAAAAATCTCTTACAATGTTACATAAATTCTAAAATCATAAATTACACAAAACACAACCCGCATACACACCCTCACTTTCACACTATCACACAACACACCCAAGTAAGGTATACTTAGTTAAATGTATTTAATAATTTATTAAATGTTTTTCTTTCGTAAATGTTTGAACCTACATATATATCTTTAGGATATATGTTTGTTATATATAATGTATTATACTTATTTGGTGTAGAATTACGAAATAAATAAATAATAAAAAAAACTTTTATAACCCAGAACTACCCTTAATATATTAATCGTACATTTCAATATAATTATGTTGAGGACATTGATCTAATATGCGAAATATACGAGGAAGAAACAATAAAAGACAATGATAAAATTGATAGTACACGACAGGCGAAATCAAACGAGATGGATGACCAGCTGATAAGACTAGAGAAGGAGACTAAAAAATTAGAGGAAATTACTAAGCTACTTCAAGAAAATATTAGTGAACAAAATAGAAGGGAAAAGAGACTAGAAGAAAAAATAGAAGAACAGACAACAGTGGCGAGACAAGTGTTGGAGGAGAGACGATCCTATGCCAAGGTGGTAACGAGCGGAAAAGAAAGAAGAGAGAGGCCAACCAACGCAAAACACGCTGTTAACATGGAGAACAAACGTGTGGAGCTGCACTCCATGATAATAGCACCACGAAATGAAAAGGAAACGGGAGACCAAGTAATAAATAGAATCAGGGAAGCCGCAAATGTTAAAAGGGGAGGCATTAGAGTGGATATGATAAGAAAGATCAAAAATGGAAAAGTAATAATAGGATGTAGAGATCTAGAGGAAAAGGAGAGACTCAAGCAAAACTTAGAGAGTGAAAATGAACACCTGGAAGTAAAAGAAGTCGAAAACAAAGACCCACTAATCATCCTTAAGAATTTGCTGAATTACAATACAGAAGAGGACATAAAGCAGGCAATAAGAACACAAAATAGGAAAATAGTAGAACACATAAGAGAAGAAGACTGGAGGATGACCGAAAAATACCGTCGCAGAGCGAGGAACCCACATGAGGGTCATGTCATTCTTCAAGTCTCACCAAAATTATGGCAAGCTTTGACTAGTGCAGGAAAAGTGCATGTGGACCTTCAAAGGGTGTGGGTTGGGGATCAGTCCCCCCTGGTGCAGTGTATGAAATGTCTGGGATATGGCCATGGGCGTAAGCACTGCACGGAAGAAGACGATTTGATCTGTGCCTGTGCCTACTGTGGAGGAACCCACATGCAGGAGAAATGTCCTAAATATAAAGCAGATGAAAAACCCACCTGTATAAACTGCAAAAGGGTTGGTCTCGAGAGACAAGACCACGGAGCCTTCGACGTGCATTGTCCAGTAAGGAAGAGGTGGGAAAGTTTGGCCAGAAGCAGAATAGCTTATTGCTAAGGTCCAGCAAAAGGTTAAACCGATAAAAATAGTGCAGGTTAACCTGCAAAGGAAAAGCCTTGCAATGAGCGAACTTATTTACGAGGCACAATCTAGAAAAATAACGTTGGTACGCCGGGGAACGAGAGAGCGGACACATTAGCAAAAGCAGCGTCGGAAAAACTAAGGTCAGGACCTGAATACGCTGCATACCCCCTGTCATATATTAAACATCAGATAAGGCAAAGGACTCTGGAAGTATGGAATGAGCGCTACCTGAGGGGTGAAACAGCTGGAACTACAAAATTATTTATAGGCAATGTTAAAACTGCGTATAAATTGGTAAAAGAGAAGCGTTTCACACCCCAGATGGCGCAAATTCTAACAGGGCACGGAGCCTTTGCATATTACCTGCATAGATTTAAAATTAGGACAAGCCCAACATGTGCCTGCAGTAATGAAGAGCAAACAGTGGAACATGTGCTTCTACACTGCCCTATATTCGCATCGTCCAGGCACGACCTGGAGCAACAAATGCAGATGACTGTAGACCGTAACGGCCTACAGGATATGTTAATAAAGCACAGACCGTGCCTGGAACGGTTCTGTGAAAAAATAGTTGTATATATAAAGGCGGCAAACAAAACAGAAAGAGCGGGTCTCGCGGGGAATTGCGCCCCGGCTCGCCCATGAATATTGTTAATAAAAATATTACAGATGTAGTCGGGGCGTAATTCCCGACGCGTTAAATAGTAGCAGTGAAATATAAAGTCCCTGGACACTATGGCAGGGGAGTAGAGGAAAAATTAATTAAAAAAAAAAAAAAAAAAAAATGCGAAATATGCCACTGTTCGTGCTATAACTATCAACGTTATTGTTAACTATCAACTAGATATCAATCAAATTTGCACACCGTGTGTAGTTTGATCTAACTTTAAAGATAGGATAGCTTACATCTCAATTTATACTCGCAATATTATTTTATTGCAAATATTTGTTTATTATTAGATACAATTCTAACAGATGGCGCTGTGTTAAAAGTACCAACGTTTCACATAAGTTCTCCTACCGTTTCCCTTGAATAGTTAACTACTATGTAATATAACAAAAACCTTAGCCACAGCAACGCTTGGCCGAGTCTGCTAGTATGTTATACATAGACTATACAAAGACATCAAGTAAACATTATGACCCTTTAACTTAGACGTAATTTAAAACTAACCTTATTTACTAAAGTGCCCAATACAAAACTATTTACAGTTTTAGTTAATGGGAAGACACTCTGTTATTGTGCAGGTCGAACAACCTAATTTGTTTGGGCTTTGATAATGAATTTGTAAAAAATTCGAACGAATCGAAATTCATTGATTTGTGACACGCACTTGATGAATTTAACTTCACTATTTCAAAAGTAACTAACAAAACAAGACACAAAAACCAAGATTTAGGTGTTATTTCGTTTCAAAAACACCATTAGTTCTCTCTATCTCTTTCTTCAGCATGCGACTGTCATCTCTGCGGTCGTAGGTTCGATCCCCGGACGTGCGCATTTAACATTCGCTCTCACGGCGAAGAGAAACATGACGAAACAGTTTGTTTTAGACCCAAAGTCAAAGTGTGTCAGGCACAAGAGGCCGATGACTTGCCTATTAGTTTCTCAAATGAAAAAAAAAACAGAAATCTGAGGCCCAGAAATAAAAAGTTGATTTCTTGAAAGATTTTTGTAAATAACCCAGGCTATTTACCGTGAATACTATTAATCAATCATTTAATTTGATTAACTAATTATTGCACGGTTATGCTCCACTTCGTATGAAGAATCTATATATACAAGGAAATTTTTGTTAATTATTTGTATAATCTGTGCCGTCGACTTGAACGCCATGCGGGTGAGTTTATAATAATCTTTTTTAATCGAAACGGGGTACAAACGGGCGCACCTGATGTTAAGTGATAACACCGCCCATGGACACTCAATGACACAGGGCGCGTTACATGGGGGGGGTGTAGTTAAGAATCTCAAAAAATTGCGGGACGTAATATTTGAACGCTCCCTAAATCGAATTGGTTCGCATACACTTCAGTGGGCAGCTGGTTTGGAAAAAAAATTCTTGCAAATGCCCCGTGTGATATAGATGTCGAGGTGACACGGGTGGAATTTCGTATTCTACCTTGACGTCAGATGATGAATCTCTCTCTTTAGTCGGCAGCTCATGTCTGAGCGTTGTGGTCAGCAACGATAGAGCGGACCACCTGTCTCCATCGGTTTCTGTCCAGCGCTTCCCTTACGACAGTGTATAGCTTTGAAGACGACGAGTCTTTCACTTGATCGGCCCATCTGGTTGGTGAACGGCGACGTGATCTTTTGCCTTCTATGTTATCAACCACGATCCAAGTTATCACCGCCTTTGCGCATTGTATGGCCGAAATACAATGAATCTCAGCATTAATCCGAACAGCTCCTTTGAAACTCTCCATGATAAATTCAATGCAATCGTAATATTTATTGACATATTATGTCTCGTATAAAGAATAAATTCAATGACTTAAGTATGACTTTCGTTTGTCAAATTTCAATTTGAACATACACCTCGCGACAATTTTCTACAACTGTATAGCTAGATAGAAATCTGTGTGTTAGAATTATACTAGATTTTGCTATTTTTTTAAAACTTATATTCAAAATTGTATATATTTTAGAATCTATATATTCTAAAATATATACATATACTGTAGATGCCTTTTTGCCTTCCTAATTGTAACAAATTTGGAGACAATTCGAACCACTGTCTGACTTGTAATGAGAGTACCTTCTGCCTCATTGGCGACACGCAGAAGAGTTTCTTCTTAGTATCTCATATGGCTTAAGATATATTTAGGTTTAAAGACTTTATTTTCTCAAAACAGACAAACATGCTACTTATGCGTACATGCAACAGAGCCAAAAGTAAAAGTACTAGAGATACACGAATAAAAACCAATTATAAGAAAATGGAATTAAAAGTAATTTTGTTTGACATATTCACCCAGCCTTGATTTGAATGCATTGAAAGAAGTAATATTTTTTTTTATATTTGTGGGTAGTTTATTATACAGCTGGGTGTAAGTAAACATTTTTTTGCCGTAGTTCGTGCGTATTATAGGTAGTGCAAGGTTCGTAGTATTTTTCTAAATAATAATAATAATAATTTATTTCATATTTGTTATATTTACAAAATTAGTCAGGTTTATCTGACGCTGAACTAGGTGAGAACCTGTATTTCAGCATACAGCGCCTAACCCCTTAAATATAATAGACAAAAACTAGCATCAAGTACATGACTCATTGGCGAAACTTATATCTAAAAAAACTATCACATATGTTGTAATTTACAATAAATTTAATAAGTGATTCTATTATGGTGTGAAGTGTTCAAATGTTCTCCCTGTGATTAAGGTGAGTGTGTGTGTGTGTGTGTGTGTGGGTAAATGTCTTTAAGATGGCAATGACTCCGTAGTGGACTTAAACATTGCTGGAGATATAATAATATTTAAATTGTTTCGTCTGAATGGTTTTTATATAAGACTTTTTTTCAGCTCATATGTTTTTGGTGTATGTTTGTGACTGCTCTGGCGGAGGAATACTACGCGCCGCAGACGTTTAATCAGGTAATTATTCGAAGTTTACCATCAGTTGTATTAATATAATGAATTAAGTTAATTTGTTACACAAATCAAATTGTTACACCTGAAATCCATTTATTTATTTCCTTCAAAAAGTATATTAAATACGTAAAAAACTGTGTTCACTTTGCTTAGTGTGCAAACGTGTACAACCCAATAATAATAATAAGAATCGCTTATTTACAAATGAAAGTACATTCGGATTTATTATAAAATCCGCATAATCAGCCTTATAAAATAGAGATGAAAATGTCATATTAATTATCATGTCATAAACTCTGGATTCACCGACATTAATGGCGTTGTTGTTATGACATATAAGTCATCATAAACAACATAAAAGGAAATTTTTATTACGTAGTTTTTTATTGGTGAAAAAATGTATTAAACTAAGGTAACCAGTTCTTGCCAGTTCTTCTTGCACGCTCTAGGCCCTTGACTTGCGAACTGGTAGTAAATGTAAATTTACAATTAATTAAAAATTTTTGACGTTCATAAGTGTACTTGTTTACCTATATGAATAAAGATATTTTAATTGATTGATCGACCAACTATTTTGTTCAAAAAAAGTACAATTTGCAAGTATTTCTTAAATGAAAAAAAAAGAAGAAAAATACTTTTCTTCGGAGTGGATTTTTTTTTGCTAAACAAAGATGTTCGTCTAATAATGTAGCCACATTTCATTTGGCATATTAAATTTGACTGCTAAGACGGCAGATAAAGTTTTTACAGAGAGTTGCGTCTTCTCACTGCTCCAATAATCATTCCCTAGTGAAAATAGCCCTTTCAACAGCAGTATTAGTGCCTGAACAACATAAAGAAATGTTTATTAAAACTTTTCGAAATTCAAATAAGTATAAAATTATACAAATGAGTACTTTCAGACTACAGGATTTGAAAAGTGTACGGTTTGCGGAAAAAGTGCAAAACTCAGTAATTGTGTTAGTTGGTCACCTTAATTATCAATCAATCAAAATATCTTTCTTCATTTAGGTAAACAAGTACACTTATGAACGTCAAAAAAAACATTAAATTACTTGTAAATTTACATTTACTACTAGTTTGCAAGTCAAGGGCATAGAGCGGACAAGAACTGGCAAGAAGCTTTCCGCCACTCTTCAATCGCCAAGTTTTTAATACAAATTGTTTGAACTGGAACAAATCAATCCCAAGGATTAGGTATGGCTTTGTTGATTAATTTACTTTTAACGAGGGCTTTGAGTTTATTTAGTGATAATTCTCTAATTTCGCTTGGGAGTTTGTTGTAAAAACGAATTCAATTTCCATATAAGGAGTGGTTTATAGAGCCTGGTCGTTCAAATTACTACCAAAGTGAAAGTCACCATTTGTTTTAAAATCGTTTAAATTTTTTGTAAATACAACAAGGCTTCAAGAATATATTGACCGAATAGTGTCAACAATCATTTGAAAAATATTAATAATGATGAATGATAAATTATTTATTCAAGCAGACAATTACAAGTTCATATGGTTATTATTGTAATAGAATAATAAAATAGTATATTAAATCATTAAATTAAAATGAGCACATGCAGTCCATGCTGTTTGCTGTGGGATAAAGCCCGCTTACGTGGCGTACAAAATAAGGAAACTTCAAACTTTTAATAACTTCAACGGGTTCACACGTTTTAATGCATATCTATTTATAATGAGTGTTTATTCATTATAAATAGATATGCATGTTTTTTTATATTAAAATAGATGAAAAAGATTTTAGACGACAATATCTATGACTAAGATTTACTCAAACTTTGATTGTTTTGTAATTGTTTTCTTATTTTTCCTTGCACATTATTTTGTCGTATACGTCAATTATGTGTAACAAGATCGGCTTAATCCAGAGTTTTCAAATCCATTTTTCACGGGAAAATTATTTTTCCAATGAACAACGTACCTACTTAGAAATATCGTATTAATGTCATTGAAAAGTTCAGAGTAAATTATTAATTATTAAAATAGTGATTTTTTTGTATTATTAATAATTATGTCTATGTTATGTTGTGTTATGTCATCGACTTATGATTCGCGATTATTAATTGTTATTTTTATAACAAAAATATATAAAAATGAATCCCAAAAAAATTCTAAGCGCAAAACTCGAAGACGGCTGAACTATGTCAAGTATTTTTCTATATTCCTTGAACTCCGAGGAATTGAAGATGAAGAAACCAGAAAAGCGAACCGAAACTGTATAGGTTAGCATAGCAAAGATCTATATGTTGGTGCATACTAAAAACTTAACCAAAGTACAAACATGTTACGAAACAACTTTCGCGGGGGCAGCTACACATATATTTTTATTTCAAATAAGATTCGGTATTCTTTACTAACACACTTCTCACTTGAAACGAGATTATTTATTTTACCACAATCGCCCATTGATCATATTTTCAGGGCCTCTTCATCACCAGCCTTCATAGGCAACAGACAAATCAACCTTTACCTGGCTTCAGAAGTCTTGGGTTATTTCGTATCATCACAGGCTTGGTCTTCTGCGTTTTATTTTCAAGTTTGAGTCTTTCGTCTGCAATTCTGTTCACATGTCCCATACTACTGGACGTTTGTTGTAAGCTAACCTACGCCCATGGATACCTACAACGAGGGCTAACTGGTATGTCACAGACCTTTGAAATCTCTTTATCTAAAGTCGTATCGATTCGGAAACACCTCTACTGGCAGCTGGTTCCACAAAGAGGTGGTGCGTGGCAGATGCCTTTAAACCGCACTGTTTTTTTTTAGGTAACTAATCTTATAGCTTTGAAGTTATAAGATTATTTAGATATATTGGTGTCTATTTATGGTCTTACATCAATAAAGATCTTGTCATGAATCGGGTAGTTAAAAAATGCGCATGATTACATGTCTGTTAAGAAATTGTAAAATGAGTTCAAATCCAGTGGACCGTGAAATTATTATTCACATGAACTAACATTAATTTCTTAACATCGCGTGGTATTTTTGCGTCATCCACTGTTTTGTTTCTTTACTTTGTAGTTAATTAGTGGCGAAATGGAGAAGGGTTGCTAGAGACAGATTACAATGGAAATTGTTAGAGGAGGCCTTTGCCAAGAGGCACACTGAACTAAAAGACATTTTATAAATAAACAGACACCACAATACAAAGAAAGCAGTTCAGGAAATGAGGCTTATTATTATAATTAGTGGCGAAAATATGTTGATTAGTGTAAATGAATTTTGTAAGTGGTTTATGGGTAGGATATATGGAGGATGGGGGTGACAGGATGACTGGTCGTACTTGAATTCGTGTATGCGGTGATATTAGTTGTTTATACTTCGTATTTGCGTGTTGTTCTCACGAGTATGTAAGTGCGTGCTCCTATTTCACCATCCTGCTGACAGAGGACATATCTTTGTTTTTAATTTATTTTATTATTCTTTATTACTCAAGATGTCATATGGAACATGGTGTAATGGTTGCAGCTCCTTACAAACATTATGTAAAAAAAACTTGGCGATTAAAGATTGGCGGAGAGTTTATTGCCAGTTCTTGTTCCGTTCTACGCCCCTGATTTGAGAATTGGCAGTAAATGTTAAATTAGAATCATTTAATGAATATTTCTTTTTTTTTTGAAGTATACATTATGTTACCTATATGAATAAATGATTTTTGTTTGTTTGTTTGTATACACGAGAACTGTCAGGTATTTTGTGCTTTAGTACTAGAGATAGGGACCAGATATTTGTAAATAGAATCTCATGGTCTCTGTCTACCAAAAAAGAGGAGAAATTTTAAACCGGATTTAGAACCAAATAGTCGACGGCGTGAACAGTAACATTAGAGGCCGCAACGCACTTGCGAGCCCTCTGGCATTAAGAGTGTCGCAGGAAGGTATCACTTAACGGTATCACTTATCATCAGGTGAGCCTCCTGCCTTGTTCTATAAAAAAAAAGTAACAGCACAACCTACTTATCGATTATAAAAACAGAAGTAATCACTGAATAGATACATTTTTGAAGCCCAGAACTAAATTTTTATTGTGCTATTTATTTAATCATCCAGGATTCATACTATCAAAGTGCATTGTAATTATACAAAGTATTAATTTACAAATTTATAACAAAACTATAGGTATAATACAGTCAGCCGAAACATGCTTTTAATATTACTTGAATATTTATTGTAAAACAAGGATTAATGGGGCTAGGTGGCTATGGCTATTAAGTAAGATTGATTCAATCTTCCTGTTAGCGATACGCGTTTATGTGATATGGCGCCATCTTGTGAATGTTTCAGGGAAACGTTTAAAAAGTCGTACTTTTCAAAAATCTGTTTTAGATATCTAGATTTTGGGGGATATAGCATCATCTGCTGCTTAGACAATGTGCCTAAGTGTAGTCATAGAGTAAATTTGTATGAAAAATTGTCAACAAGAATTGTCATTTTCTGTCAGTCAGTGTCTGACACAGCTGAACAGGGGTTCGTCTGTTATTTGAAGCTGGCAATACCAATAGAAGTTTTCGTCAGATTTATTTCTAATTACATTCAAAGAAACATGTATATATTATATTTATTAACACTTCGTTACATTACAATATAAAAACTGAACATAGTTAAATGGAAAGGAGAGCAACTGGCGGCCTTATCGCTTTCCAGTGACCTCTTCCAGTCAACCACTGTGAGAAAAAAATGTGATAAATTACATAAGGTAGGCAAAACCTACAAAAATACATATAATTTATTTATTACAAAAATACAGACATTATCCTTATAGATAATGCCAATACGATAACGTCGAGAATCATTTAATAAAATATAATAGTACTAGCAGACTCGGCCAAGCGTTGCTGTAGCTAAGGTTTTTGTTATATTACATAGTAGTAAGCTATTCAAGGGAAACTGTAGGAGAACTGATGTGAAAGGAAAGGTTATGTGAAACGTTGGTACTTTTAACACAGCGCCATCTGTTAGAATTGCATCAAATAATAAACAAATAATTTGCAATAAAATAAAATTGCGACTATAATTAAAGATCTAAGTTATTCTATCTCTTAAGTTGGACCAGACTGCTCACGGTGTGCCAATTTAATTTAAAATCGGTTAAGTAGTTTAGGAGTCCATCGCGGACAAACATCGTGACAGGAGATTTATATATATTAGATAGTATACACAATATCGCTTCTGTGAATTCACTCTGCGAACATACAAATGTCGGTAGTGTCGGAGACAGCATTCAGTAGGCGTAACCTTCTGTATAACGGGGATCTGTGCAACAGATTGATTTTTGCCCTTGGTATCGCATATAACCTGGGCCTTCGCCGTCGTACATATCCCATAGGTACTTAGAAACCCAGTTCTTGAAGTACACTTGCTTTGCAAACATTGCATATAGTTTTAAGAAGAAACTAAACAGGAACAAAATAAACTAAATTGATACTGAAAAACTAAAAGTAAAAAGTGCACATGAATCACGAAAATCTAAATCAAGATCATTCTCATAAAATGGTTCCAGGTAAACCTCTCTTTGACTGTGTGAGAAAGACAGTAACCCTAAACCCATTTTAAGACCACCCAATTCTTTACTAACATATAATATATCTACAAAACAGGTTAACAAAATGTTTGAGCCCGAACATCTTCCGTGGAACTCAGCATTAAGAAAAGCAAACGAAGTAAGATTATTCATTTGTTTCTTGTTTACGCAACAAGCACGTTTTTTGGGTATTTCACTTACCTTTACTGTCTGATCTTTTCATCTTTATTATTATATAAATAATGGCGTTGTAAATATTTAAAACGTAGCAAAACAATGGTATAGAATTCGCGTTTTGGATAAATAACGTTTCATGTTTAATTCGTACTTCGCATCACTTCGTACTTCTCATTACTTCGTACTTCGCATTACTTCGTACTTCGCATCACTTCGACCTTCTCATTACTTCGTACTTCACTCAGCTGAACTACTGAACGACAGAAGAAAAGATGTTAAATTGATTCAAAATTTACATTTAGTACCAGTTCGCTAGGCTCTATTGAAGTTACCTCTGACACGTGCAATACAATCAAACATCGCTTTATTATTCTTTTTATACTCTTATTTACTTATCTTAAGGTTTCAACTATCTTTAGATTATACATTTTACTATTGTAAATATGCGTTTCAATACAACAAATGTAAATTCTAATCTTATAATAAGAACAGTGTGGACTATGAACGTACCTTTAAAATCAGCAAGCGTTGAATATTCAAATGAGGTTTGCGGTGAATGACCCTAACTTAAATCTTGAACTTTGATAATTGGATTGTTCACGCAGTTTTCATTACAAATTCTTTACTTTCGCTTCGATTTGCTTAGCGAATTTGAGGGGTTCTGTCCATAAAAACAACTGTTACCAATGTTTGTAGGCTGGACCATACTACAGGCCTATATTTACGCGTGATACCAGCACAGCAGGTTCTGTCGCACAGTCATGGAAACCAGAAGGGCCAGCTTATCAAGACTATCCTGACAGGGAATACAGAGGTATATTCTTTGTTTGTAATGTCGATATTGATTTGCTTGAATTTTTTAATAGACTTTATAAATACTTCAAAAGCAGTATGACCTATATTATATAATATTGTGAAATAGTAGATATTTGATTTTTTGAAAGTCGCGTTTGTTTTTGTATAAAAAAAAAGTTTTTCATAAAAGTCATTCTTATAAAACTTTAAAGATTTGTTCTTTGATAATATCACTATTGGAAGCTACGATAATAAATTCCATTAAATTCTATAAATAATAATTTAAGTTTGGCCCACATCCACTACTTTCCTTTTTAGCACTTCTAATTAATTTGCTATATTTGTTTTAAATATTGTAGAATTGTTTGACGATTTGCTTTTTTTTAAAAAGAGTACCGAGAGTTTTTTACGCCGGCTTTTTCTCTCGGCCAACACCCTCTGTCTTCTTTGCCGATGAGTAGGGATGCCAACGGGTTCTAATTTAATGACGTGGAACAAGTGATACCATGATGATCTTATGTTCCAAAATATACGTATTTTATTTAAAAAAATACCTAAAGTGCAAATAAAAACAGACATTATGTTGCAAATTAATGAATATCTAGAGTTTCTGGTTTCACCAAATTAATTTCGCCTTTATGTACCTAATTGAGAGGTCTGTCTGAAAATTCCAAAATAATTCTCATTACAGGACCCGCGAAAGAACAGTGGCGTGCGCCTTACGGGATAGCAAAGGAGCAGCAGGCATCGATATTGCATCATAAACAATCACTGAGTTCAGGTAAGATGTCACTTTGCACGAATCAATTTATCGTTACCAACATTATGAACGGCAAACAAAACCGATAGAGCGGGTCGTGAAGAATTGCGCCCCGGCTTGTCCTTGAATATTATAAATAAAAATATTTTCCTATGTAGCCGGGGCTATGTATTTTGCGACGCGCAACATTCGTGAACAAGTGTATTGGATATTAATGAAATGTATCTTGGTTTTTGGAAAAAAATTGTGAGAGAAAAAGTCCCTGGATACAATGACAGGGGAATATACAGTAGAGTATTATTAATTTAAAAAAAATGTGTGCGTGTACTAGTGTTACGGGTGAGTCCCACATAACTATCTTTATAGTGAGGGATACGTAATAGACGGATATAAAAAAGAAAAGAAGTGGAAATAAAAAACTTAACTTTTTACCAACAGTCATAACCAACATCTTCTCAACTTGTTCGGTGCTAAAACGTTTAGCATTCTTCTTGACCAACAGTAGTTTAATTCTAGAATTGTAGAACTTATTAAATAAGAAACCCAAAATCATTAATATGCAAAATGAAACAGTTTAGCTGCCCACGACACAGGGAATCCTTGTGCAGATAAGTGAACGTTCTCTTTTAATTACATTTTATTGTGCAATAAAGTTTTTTATTTCTTTTCGTTTCTTTTTTTATTCAATTCTTTGTTTTTCTTTTCTTACCTTTTCTTTTTTTTTCTTTTGAAAACTGAGGCTAAATACTATATATATCGAAATCAAAAGAGTTGTCGTTGCCGAGGTCCCCTTCGGGTGTAGTACGTCTATTATCATCATCTTCTATTGTGATTATTAAAATAGAGACACTAAGATCTGCCAGTCCAAAGCCTGTGCACGAAAACTAACAATATTATATGACTACTGTATTTTCCGCTAGATGGCGCTTTTCGGTTCGAGTACGCGTCTGACAATGGTTTGGCAGCTGGTGAAATGATTGAGCCTGATGGTTCCAGAGTTGGCGCTTATCAGTACAAAGACCCTAATGGCCAGCTGGTGAAACTAAAGTATAGAGCTGGAAAAGAAGGCTTCCAGGTCTGTATCACAAATAAAGTATTCGTACAGATACCGGCAAACTTCTTGAGCATTAAACAAGGGACGGGGAAAGTTTGCGCATCGTATCGCAGCGCGGGACACAAACGTCAACTGATTTACATGTCATGTGTCATGTGTGATGATGACACGTCACTCCCCCGCCGTTCCCCCTCAGGGATAACTAAAAATCGCTTCTGCGCAGGCAAGGATATTTGTTCAAGATGTTTGCCGGTATCTGTTGGCTATGATTTTAAATAATCATCATCATCAATACAGCCCCTTGTGGGACTTACTCAAGTACACTTCACCATCGCAATGCCATGCTTCTCGCGTTCAATATCGAACCCATATTGTTTCGAGGTCCTTGACAACTCCATCCCACCAACGCAGCTTCGCTCTACCACGTTTTCTGCCACCGGGTTGTGAGTTCAGTAACCATGGGGTTTTGCACATGTCCCAGCCACTTGAGCCTATTGCTCTGTATGAATTATACCATTTTGGTTTCGTCTAGTATATTAAGTTCTTCATAGTAGCGAATACCCCAAACAACGTAGTTGCAAACATAATAAAAATAATGAGCCTTTATCTTATTGACATTCTTCAATGGCCGGCAACTCACTGACGATTCTTCTAGCGATGTAAGTTCATGAGCGGTGTCACTTAACATCAGGTCCGCTTGCCTCCTATTACATAAAAAAATACAAATATATAACTTTAATATTCGATCCTGTCCGAGAAATCCTCCCACTTTTTCATGAGCTTATATTTTTTATTACAGATTCTTGAAGGCAGTCATGTACCAAAAAGTCCAGCTCCCACCAACCCACAGAGCTCTGGTAATACTATATTATATTTATCACGACGCTTGCTATGTAACCGTCTTATCAATAAGGTCATATAGCAAATCATTAAAATGCCAAGTGGAAGATGTTACTTTTAGATTTTCTATATATGTAGCAGCCAACTAACTTTATTAGCCGTTCAATTAACAGCCTAGCCGTTTAACTAGCGGCCTAAAAAATGTTCAGTCAGTTGATCAAACACCTAGGCAAATGACTTGGATCGATGGCGTTTCATTACTTGCCTAGCTAGTTAATTTAAATTTAATTCCACTTTCAAACTCGAAACGAATCTTTTCAAACTGGCAATCGTAACTTTGATGGTGTTTTCCAAAGTTTAGTGAAACGGCTAGGCTGTGAATTGAACGGCTATTTAAGCTAGTTGGTTGCGACATATATACTAGCTGTCTCTGCGAAATTCTTTACGCCATAATATGATTTTTACTTAGCCTACCTTTTAGATATCAACATTTGGAACATTTTGCTATGCTGTCCCATAGAAAATTTGCTTTTCTGAAATAAAAACCAATTTCTCCTAGTTTTCTCAGAATGCATGAACCAGGAGTTTTCATTTGTATGGATTTTTGTGTGTTAAAAATAATTATTCTCGATTTATTTTCCGTTTTAGCATCTCTATTATGTAGCCTACCGGTCAAGCAAAAAAATTCTAGTTGAACTAGTATGGTTGCCAAAATAATGTTTTCTTTCAGATTCATATTACCAGGAAGCGTACGATCAGCAACGAAGACAATATGAGACACCACAGTACAGTCAGCAACGCCCTGAACCTAATCAGGTATTTATGATTTAAGCGCAGAGGATCACAGCTTTAACTGACTTGACTTAGTAGCTTCAGCGTGTGACTCTCCTTCTTGAGGACGTAGGTTCAATCCCCGTCTGTGCACCAATTGACGTTCTTGTGCGTTTTTGTGCGAACGGATAACATTGTGAGGAAACCTGTTTGCCTTGCGCCAGATCCTGGCCTCCCTGGCCTGGCCCTTCAAGTATTATGTAAGCAGATTGACTGCAATTTATCCCCCCCCCTCCCCCTTCTCCTTAACAGCATAAGTAAGCAGAGGCTCTAAAAAACAGAAAATCAAAATATAAAACCCCAAACCCACGCCATCCGCTTCAGTGCTAGAACGGCCCCAAAGACTGGACGACGTATAGAAAAATTTACGTCTGCCCCAAGTTGGTAGAAAGTGGTTTGATCAGGGACTAAATATTGAACGATATCATTTCAGGGTCCAAAAGAACCGCGTGGTGCTGGTGGGCAATATTATGTACAGAACTGGAGGCCTGATGGCCAATCTGATGGCCAGGTAAGTTCGGTCACCACATTCGTAATACACAATACGAACGGGCAAGTTTTGCATTTTATCTATGGTATTTTATAAATGTATAAGTTATAAAAAATGCGATACGGTATTCCTAGTTAAATGATCCTAATCCTTGGGATTGATTTGCTCCGATTCAAACAATTTGTATTAAAAACTTGGCGATTGAAAAGAGTGGCGGAAAGTTTCTTGCCAGTTCTTCTTACCCGCTCTACGCCCTTGACTTGCGAACTGGTTGTAAATGTAAATTTACAATTAATTTAATTTGTTTTTCTTGACGTTCATAAGTGTACATGTTTACCTAAATGAATAAAGATAATTTGATTTGATTTGATTTGAACTCTTTAATGAATATTTGAAATGATTTATTCAGAGTCAAAAGTCCAAAATCATTTATTCATATAGGTACAATGTACAATCATGAACATCAAAAAAGAAATATTAAATGCTTATAATTTTACATTAGAAGAAAGGGCGTAGAACGAAAGAGAAGAAGTGGCAATATACTGTCCACTACTCTTTTTAATCGCCAAATCTTTTGTTTTACACAATGTTTGTAAGGAGCTGCAATCATTACACCATGTTCCATATGACATCTTGAGTAATAAAGAATACTAAAATAAATTAAAAACAAAGATTCATCTCAGTTTGTCAAAGATCCTTTATCATTAGGGAGGCATGGTGAAATAAGAATTATCAATATTTAATGTTTATTGTTAATACTAATTAACAATAAACATTAAAGATTAATAAAAATAATATCATAAAAGTTTGTACCTATGGCAGTGTATTTTTAACACTGGCAGCATTTCCTCGCCGTATAAATACTTATTCATTATACATACTTATTACACCACTGATTTCACAAGTTCTGCCGTCACCAGAACTATCTACCTACCAGGTGCCAACATCTTCAATTAACGACTGTGCCCTTGAACCCATGGCCCAACACAATTGACCAATTAACATTTTTTTTTTAATAACTTGATGATTTTTTTTTGTGTAAACTTGATTTTTTTTTTGTGTAAACTTGATGATTTTTTTTTTGTGTAAACTTGATGATTTTTTTCTTGTAAACTTGATGATTTTTTCAGTATCGGGAAAATGACGTCGAACCAAACAGAGGACCACACTCGTTTGGCGAAGGCTACGCGTTCGCTTTCCAGGGAAAACATAACAACTACTAATAGATTATTTTATTAAAAAAATATTTTTTCCAAAATTGTTTTAATTATTCCCTACGAAATTATAGTTTCAAGAGTACATATTTAACTAACAAATTACGATCTGTACGCAATTGTCTTTTTATATAAAGTTTGTCACAATACAACTTTATTAAACCTTAAATAAAATAAGAAGTGTAAGGGCGTGTTGAGAATTAAACTCAATTGCCTTAAGAAAGTAATTTATTGTTCTGCTTGATACAATATTGATTACATTACAGTAAGCAGATACATACAATTTGAGTAACCTAGCATTGAACCGTAGGGAGGCAGCGGGGCATCGCAACCCTTACGTTCACCTAGCTAATGCTTAACTCAACGACGTCGGGCATCGGTCAAATTTTGAATTGTTGGAGGTCGTATCTCTCAGATTATTAATACATAGTTCACAAAAAATGGAGTGTATGTACTCATGTACATGCGTTAGAAGTTATACTTCTTTGGCGTATAGAAGATAACAAAAATGCAGTAGTGATTAACGATAAATAATAAAATGTATCAAAAAGTCTATTTAAAAAAAAATTATTAGTAAATAATTTACCGTCGTATATGAAATTGATTTAAAAACACCAAAATAATGTTTATTTATTGACACTGTTTAATTGTACTGTAACGAAACACGTGTTCTAAATATAAAAATACTAGAATGTACAACTTGAACATAGTTATCGATTTTCACGTCACCTAGACCTAACTTTAGGATGTAGAATTCAGGTTACGATGTGCGCGCGCATCGTAAAAATTCACTCTCATCATTTTTCTCCATCGCGCCAAAATAAATTTACGTAATTTAATAACGAGAAATACTCGCGATGTTGTGTTGGATAGTTCAACGAATTAATGAGGGTACGGCTAAAATAAAACAAAAATTCAGTTCATATACCCACATTTTATTAATCTAATAAACAGGCACAATACATTGTTTTAAAGTAAATAACAAGAATTACACAATAAAAAAAACTACCTATTTTTGTATACAAATAAAACACCCTTAAATGATAGACAATACCATAAACTATTTAATAAACAATAAACAGCATAGACAACCACATCAATAGATAAAAAAAAACACCTTTTACACCAAGCATTCATTAATATTCTAATGATAAATTCCACAATAAATATCACTAAAACTATCACGAGTTGCCGATTCAATTTACGGTTTCAACGCGGCGTCTACAAAGGTCCGTAGGTAAAATATGGGAACTAGGCGTATATAGACGACAAAATAGCTCTTAACTATTTAAATTTTTAATAAAATATTTATTATCTATTATTACTACCATACACTTTCAGCGTTCGCTGCTTCTTAATCTAGATAATATATAAAAAACATTATAATATAGATATACTCAAATTTGATATAAATATTGTCTTAATAAAACAAGTCTTGTATAATCTGTGGAAACGTTCTGTGGAATTAAATTTAAACTTAGAATGACTATGGTCGAAAGACTTTAGCCTGCCCTTTGGGCGAATAATAAAAAATGTATATTTTTGGTTATTCTAGTAAATAAGGTCCATACCAGCTATTGTATTACATATCTAAAATACAAATATGAATACATTACGAATTCGACTAAAGATAGATAGAAATAGAAAACTACTTATGGAAGTATATGTGATTATTCAAATGTCTACTTATATGATTTATGACCACGATATTGAATAAAATTCTACGAAACATTTTGACAATTGACTTGTCAAATTTTGTCAATTGTCATATTTAATTTAAGATTATGATATATTTTGATTAAAAGCTATACGATTAAGAGTTACAATAATCATTATATTTGTCGATTATAAATTCTAATAAAAGATATTAAGTTGTCTTACGTCAAAAGTTATACAGTGTGACTGATTCAAGTTGTTGCAAGGAATCTGTCTAAAGCAGAAAAAACCGTCATAACGTTGAATCTAACTGAAAAGATTGCAAACAGACCGAACTTCAACAACGCTGCATCCCCCTGCAGAACTATATTGACCGGCCCCGTACCGCTCTGTATCAGCAGGTGCTTATACATCACCCGAAGCGGGCATATGCCCCGAACGGGCCTGAACATCCCCCTCGGGATGATGTTACATGAACCACGACGATGAACTTCAACACTTCCCCCTTTCTACTTGACGCAGCCATACGTAAATAGAAAGATTTAAGAGCACAGATTAACACCACTATTGCACGTATAATTTGTTTTAGAAAAACACCACACTATCTAGCTCTTTCATTATTACCCGGTAAATAGGGACAGATATATCGCATGTTCATGAATTTGTCGTTCTTCTGACTTAAGGGAGCGGTTTTTGAATAGTTTCATGAAATGGTTGAATTTTAAATTATCTAATATTAAGTTAGCCGCTTATGTTGTTAAATAAAATCGTAAAATGATTTCATGTGCCGCCGCTAGAGGCGCTGATTTGTTTTGGCGGGAAATCCATTTACGAAGCACATATTAATGTGTGCCTTACAGTAGTGAAATATAGTTCCATTACATACGTTTCAAGTGACGGAATAGATATAACTAGGACTAATATACAGTATAATATTGGAACATGATATATGTTACTTGAATATATTATATATTTAATTATTCTAATGCATTCATATTTGACAACTACAATTCCTATCGTATATATCCCTTACGTTACAAGCATAAGGATGGCATATAAAAAATATTGTATCTTGGTCCAATTATTAAAACGTGCAAAATCAACGAGTGATTGATCAGAACGGGATAAAACAATATTGTCAAAGTCACATTTGCAATAAAAAGCGGTATATTTTTTGTAATAAGCTAATATAAAATTGGTCATAGCTGGCTACACTAGGCATATATAATCGTAAAATACTCTTCGACGTCTAAAATTACTTCCATACCTCTGACAGATTAAAAATAAATCGGGCGGGTCACAAGATGGCGACCAAAGTGACGGACAAGATGGCCGCTTATTCTTCTTCCTCGTTTTGGTAGCTCACGTAGCGAACTGATGATTTCTCGCTGATAATCAAACTCTGTAAACAAAATATCACTTATTTATGTAAACTTATGACTTATGTATACAGAGAAATCAAAATATGATCAAAATCAAAAATCATTTATTCCTGTGAGGTACACAATGTAAGGTAATGTATAAAGAACTTTATTTCTCATTACAAAAAAAAACAGAAATATTTTATTTACATGAGAAACTTAATATTAATATGTATATATTATATACGAGCGAGATACACGTCGCCATTACCCGTAACAATTTTAGTCAGCTATGTTCATTCTAACATGCATTAATGCCCTTTTGAATTTGTCAAACACTCCAATATTGCGAATTTGAGATGGTAATTGATTAAATAATTGCACACCTACCATACCTAATAGATTTCTTCAAATAATTTGTACGCGGCTTCGGCAAGATAAGCAAACTCGCTCGACGAGTATTGCGTGTCGTTGTGTATTTGATTTTTTTAAACGACAAGCAACTATGGATAGAGTTATTTAGAATTTTTTTTATCAAGATACAGGTGCTATATACATACAGTTGTTTAATTGTCATAATTTTGGTTTCTTGGTAGATTTTATTAGTCGGTGTTAAAAAATTGTATCTAAATAATGATTTTATTAATTTATTTTGTAGTGTTTGTAAGTTAGAAATTATGTTTTTACATGCCGTACCCCATATTTCAATTAGATATATGAAATGTGGCTTGACTAAACAATTATAAATTAAATGATGTACGGATTGAGGAATACATTTTGATATTGACCAAAATCTGCCTATAAGTGATTTTAGTTTGGTAATTATGTGTGATATATGAAAGTTCCACTTTAAATATGTATCTATTCTAAGACCCAGATATTTTTCCCATTTTTTGTTAGTGATTTCAACGTCTTGAACTTTTAACGGTTGAAAGATAGGAATGATTTTATTTTTTGCTCTGAATATTACATAAGATGTTTTTGAGATATTTATGGTTAGCAGATTTTGTTGAAACCAAGAATATAGAGAATTTAGGTCTGACTGAGCTCGAGCAACCATAGTCTGGATATTTATACCGAAATAAAATAAGCAGGTGTCATCAGCGTAGAGAGTGATTTGGCCATGTAAACCGAGCTCGTGAATTTTATTAATATATATTAAAAATAACAGTGGACCTAGTATAGACCCTTGTGGGACGCCGCATGTTACTGGTATTTCTGAGCTTTGAGCATTACCTATTTTGACTATCTGGGTTCTGTTTGATAGATAAGATTTGAATAATTTTAGCGCACAACCTTTTATTCCTATACGATCTAATTTTTTAAGCAATAGATTGTGGCTTACGGTATCAAACGCTTTTTTCAAATCTATAAAGACACCCAGCGCCATTTTTTTAGAGTCAATGTTTTCCTTTATATGACTGATAAGATCGGCTGTGGCTGATAAAGTGCTGCTTTTTGATCTAAAACCATATTGGCGTTTAAAAATAAAATTGTTAGTTTGTAAGTAAGTATCAAGTCTTGAATAAATAATTTTTTCTAATATTTTTGAGATTGAAGGTAGAATGGATATTGGTCTGTAATTGCCGGGGTCAGTTTTACTGCCTGATTTATAAATAGGAGTAACTTTGGCTTTCTTTAGAGAATCCGGAAATTCACCTTTATGCAACAGCTTATTAAAGCAGACCGAGAGATATTCAGAGAGATCATTGATAATGCATTTTATGGTTTTAGTATTGATTCCATCTATTCTAGTACTGCAATTTGTGTCTAGTGTTTTTATTATATTTGTTATTTCAAGTGTTGTGCATGGACTGAAGTTAGATAATTCAGCATTAAGACTTTGAGGAAGTGCTAGTGTAAAATTAGTGTGAAATTGTGTTGGTATTTCATTAGCTAGTTTCAGCCCTATGGTAGAAAAGTATTTATTAAATGCTGCAAAAATATCGGTTGTTTGAGTTAACTCTTTGGAGTCTATTATAAGTTTTGAAGGTTGCACACTTCAAAACTTATAATAGACATTCTTTGTTTAATTTGTTACTAGCCAATTTATTTATTAGACTCCACATTTTTTTTGGGTTATTAGCGTGTTTAACAAATTCGTTGGAGAAGTAATTATCTTTAGTTTCCTTTATCTTTCTTTTGACCTCGTCTCTTGCAGTAGTATATTGTGCTTGAACAACTATATTTGTAAGATCTTTTTTCAGTTCAGCCCATAATTGGTTTCTATAATTAATTGCATTAATAGCTTCTCCATTTATCCAATCTTTCTGAGGTGGATTAAGTATCTTTTTCTTCACTTGTTTACATTTCCTTATACAGTCCTTAATGGTCTCTTCCAGTAGAGAATAATCAAGTGTTGCTATATCTAAATTGTAGGTCTTGAATAATTTGTAAAATCTTGAATAATCAATGGCTTCATATTCAGAATATATCAATTGTGGGGCTTTGGATTTTTTTAATTCAATATAAAGTACACTTATAAACGTCAAAAAAGAAATATTGAATGCTTCTATTTTTACCGCCAGTTCTCAAATCAAGGGCGTAAAATGGAAGAGAAGAACAGGCAATAAATCCGTCACTTTATCAAAAACCATACCACGGTCCTCATGTCAAAACAAGTATTGTATTTAAATAAAAAAATACATATTTAGTATAAGAGAGAATTTGGTAGACCCTTGCTGACTGTACACCAATGGCTGAACTGGCCGAACGGTAGAAGAAAACATCTTGAAAATAATTCTTGAATAAAATTGAATCATTTTTGTAGGGATACAAAGGAGTGAATCCTCGGACGTATAGGCCAATCGAGAGGAAGAGAGATGTGGCGCAAGCGTACAATGAGCGTAAAGGGACAATGAGTCATGCTTTGTCGTGCGTGCACTCTGCGTTCATAAATTTATTAGACGTGGTCACGTCAAAAAATGTATAACGACCCAACAATATGGACATATTTATATGTTCGCAGAGTGAATTCACATTAGCAATATTGTGTATATTATATGTGTGGCCTAAGACGCATCTAAACTGAATAAACGAATTTTGATTTTATTTTTTATTTTATATATGTACTTTATTATTAAATGTTTTCCGACAGTATTGGCATAGTCTATAACGATAATGTATGTATTTCTGTAATAAATAAATAAATATATATGTCGGCGCATTGCTAGCGCCATCTATTGAGAAATATGTCGGAATTTGACAACTGTCAGTCTGGCGGAGCGTCGTGTCAATTGTCAGCGCGGCCATGTTGAACGTGACTTGGTTTCGAACGTCAACGGCGAGCGCACCACGTTTGCGACGAATCGCTTTTGTTCCCAGTAATCGTGTGCCTTGTTGTTTCATAACTAATTAAAAGTGATAGATTAAGTGATTCCCTAATTACTAGTGAATAGATTTTAGTGAATTTCTGTAAGAGAGCGGTTTTGATTATGACTTTGATGATTCTTCTGTTCCTACCATTATTACAACTTAATTACGACATGGCTGATTCTGATGATAAAGGGCATCCGCCTATATATATATATACCAGTGGCGTTTTATACTTCACCGTTTTCCAACAAAAATAAAAATTAATATTCTGGAATACAGTTATCACCTGTTTCTCATTCATAGCGGGTGGCGAACGTAGTAGCAACAGCACCGGCGCATACGCAAAGTTGAGTATTGCGATGATTACCAACATCCACTCGAAACCGATACTGTTCACGAGCGTGCCGGAGAATGCTGGACCTGGAATTATGACATGAATAATCCATCATCAAGCTAAAGGATTATGATATATTTTGATATGTTATAAAAAGGATATACACGTTGGAAAATGACATGAGATCTTAAAAAGGCGCAAGACGAGATCCATGCCACTTCCTCAACAGTAGACAACAGTATTGCAGCACACACTCTCTCTTTGTATTGAAGAAATCGCATTCCGCCAAGCATCCACGAATATACAATGTAAATACTTAATGATGTAAGGCACAAACAAAATAATTATACCCCATAAACCTTATACCAGTGGCTCTACAACCTTTTTAGGTGTGGGCCTCAGATTTCTGTATTCAATAGGCAAGTACTGATCAGCCTCCTGTGCCTGACACGCCGTCAACTTTTTGCGCCTTAGGCAAGCCAGTTTCCTCACGATGATATCCTTCACCGTTTGAGCGAATACCAAATGCGCATATAAACATTATACAGTCCATTGGTACAGCCGGACATTGAACCTACGACCACTAGGCCAACACTGCTATATAATATCTTACCGACAGCATATCCCAAGCAGAACGCGGTATCACCAATTGCATAAACCGATCCGTATACTGCAGCATGACGTATATCGACCAAGAAACCCAATTCCGGCATCATGGATGAATCGACCATGCCAATCGCGAAGCCGAGGCCAGCGTTCGGGATTATCAGGTGTTCCAGCTTACGTGCCATTGGGATCTGGTGATTGATAAGAGTTTTAACGCAAATAGCACATTTTAATAGTAGATATACAAAAATAATATCAGAAATACCAATAGTAAAAAGGTAGAAATAGCAGTAAAATATATAATATATATTTATGAAATAACGTAAAGAATCAACCCACTAAAAATAGCACATTCATTCAATCACATCATACACACCGCAAACCAACATATAATCTACCCAAAATGCACTTTCATCAAATTCTTTTTCTCAATCCAGCTTTAACGACTATTTAAAGTAAACACTTTTTTTCTGGATTGAAGCTATGTATTTTTATTGTAAACTTATAATTATTTAACATAATTTTTTTAGCCGACGTTTCACGTGCTTTACAGCGTGCGTGGTCACGTGACTGAAGTTTATGTAAAACATTTATAAGTTTACAATAAAAATACATAGCTTCAATCCGATAAAAAAGTGTTTTCTTTAAATGTGTAAAAGCTATGTTAATAAAAGACAATACTATTAACGACTATCTTAAAAACAAAATTTTCACAATCGTCCAAAAGTTTTACAAATTCACTAACAATTTTGAACATCATTTCAACCTGGTTTAAGTCCAGAAGGTATTCTTCTTGTAGTTTAATTGAATTGTAGAACTTATTGAATCAAGCAGCTAAAATCTGTCAAATGGAAGATGTCGCAGCCAACTAGCTTATAATCCGTTCATTTAACAGGCCAGCCTTTTAACTAAACAGCGCCGTTTAACTAGCGGCCTCAAAGATTTTAAGCCGTAGCGTTTGTTACAACATTTAATAAACTAGCTAATGTTTATTCGTACAATAGAATGATGATTAGAATGTGACAAAAATAATTCTAAAAGAATTATTTTGGAATTATCAAAAAGGTTAGTCGACATCACAAGAGAACGAAGAGCTGGCAGCTACCTCGGGCAAAGAATTAGTCTAGCTATTCAAAGGGGGAACGCTGCCAGTATCTTCGGAACCTTGCCTAAAGGGACTCCTTTTAATAATATTTTTAATTATTAAATTTTAAGGTTAGTTATTATCTTATTTGAATATTATAATAATCTTTTCAAATATTTGCTGAGTCAATTTAATTTTGTAAATTAAATATGTTACCAGAATCAGACACAATCCAATGATAATAAGTCCAGAGCAGGCGGCAAGCCAGCGTCCCATTTTGTGGCCAAGGGGTCCGAAAAGGTTTGTTCCTAAATCATACAACATTATTAAACTTTAAGACACGGCACATATCTTAATATATATAAATCTCCTGTCACGATGTTTGTCCGCGATGGACTCCTAAACTACTTAACCGATTTTAAATTAACACACCGTGTGCAGTTTGATTTAACTTAAAAGATAGGATAGCTTAGATCTTTAATTATACCCGCAATATTATTTTATTGCAAATATTTGTTTATTATTTGATACAATTCTAACAAATGGCGCTGTGTTAAAAATACCAACGTTTCACATAAGTTTCCTCCCGTTTCCCTTGAATAGTTTACTACTATGTAATATAGCAAAAACCTTAGCCACAGCATCGCTTGGCCGAATCAGCTAGTATAAACATAAATAAATAAATCAGTGTCACTACAACCTTGTTAGTTCTAGGTCTCAGATGTGTATCTGTTTTTTGATCATTTAGCAATCTAATAGGCAAGTCAATGATAAGCATGTCGGTTTCCTTATAATGTTTTCCTACCGTTCGAGCGAATATTAAATGCGCACATAGACAGAAAGTCCATTGGTGCACAGCCGAGGATCGAACTTACGACCATAGAGATGTCTGTGCCTTGGCACTATTATTATTATTGACATTATACTTGTATAATGATCTGTTTTCTCAATTTTCATTAAGTATTCACGTAAGCAGTGTTGGCCTAGTGGCTTCAGCGTGCGACTTTCATACCTGAGGTCGTAGGTTCGATCCCGGGCTGAGCACCATTGGACTTTCTATGTGCGCATTTAACAGTTGCTCGAACGGTGAAGGAAAACATCGTGAGGAAGACGACAAGTCTTAGACCCAAAAAGTCGACGACGTGTGTCAGGCACTGGAAGCTGATGACCTACTTGCCTATTAGACTTAAAAATGATCATAGAACAGATTCAGATCAGAATCTGAGGCCAAGACCTAAAGAGGTTGTAGCGCTACTTATTTATTTTATTATTCACAAATACATACACGAACACAAATACAATAGTTGTTTTAAGTATTACATTTTACTACAGCCGATCATGGTAATTCTTTTATTTTTATGAAACCGAGGGATACCATAAGACTCATCTGGTGTTAAGTTAAGAGATACCGCCCATGGGCACTCACTTTACCAGAATAAAGGCCCTTTTATCTAGTTGATAAAATGGCCTGGGACTAGTGCTGGGCAGGCTACTTCTAATTAATTTTTTGTTTCTGCTTTTTCTCTCGGCCAACACCTTCTGTCTTCTTTGCCGATGAGTAGGGATGCCAACAGGCTCGAATTTAATGACGTGGAATAAGTGATACTCTTATGATCCTATGTTCCAAAATAAACGTATTTTATTTATTTTAAGTAATCTAACAGCTTACTAATTAATACATATTATTATACAAAATACTAATATAATACAAAAAGCCAAAACAGATTACATAGATTAACAAATTGTGTATAAAAAGCAGAAAACAAGTAAAGCGCATTAAAAGAAAATCTTACATTAAAAAAAAAAAAAAAAATTATAATAATAATTTGAACTGAAATTTGACATTTAAAAGCAACAAATAATACTAAGAATTTAAAACTACTACTTAAAAAAATCAGAGTCTTCCCGCTTCTCCAAGTACTTCTTGACATCTCTCTTTTTGTGGTAGAAAAGATCAATGGCTTGACAATGGTTGTCATAGTTCGATAAAACCCGAAACATTGGAGAATTACGCAGGTAATTCGACTTCGTACGATGCACAGGGAACAATTTTGAGTATCTTGTCGCATACGCAGGAGGAATTTTAAATGAAATTATTGATAGCAAATAGGGACTATCTATCCGCCCATTAAGAATAGCATGTAAAAAGAACAAATCTTGCTGACTCCGTCGATATTCTAGTGAGTCTAAATTAAAATATGAGCAAGAACCTGAATAACTATCGAAACTTTTGTATTTTTTGAAACAAAGAAATTTGATAAACTTTTTTTGTATATTTTCCACAGCTTTCTTGTATTTTACATAATATGGAGACCAAATAATACTTCCGTACTCCAGCACGCTTCTGACATATGCAAAATAAAGGGTTTTTATGCAATTTATATTTTGAAATGTCTTGCATGGCCGCTTGACAAACCCTAACTGTTTATACGCTTTGCCTGTTATGTTATCGATATGTTCTGATAGGCCCATTTTTTCATCTAATAATATTCCAAGGTCTTTAACTAATTTTACTTGTTTTATGGGGATGTTATTGATTTTGTAAATATATTGTATTTTTTTGTTTTTACGTGAAAAAGTTATCTTGTTACATTTGTATTTTATTATTTTTTTTTTTTAGAAGGCTCACAAAGTCGCTTTTTAAGATTTAGTAGGCTGTTTTCTTGTTTGAATGATCCTGAGTCGAATGCATTCAGAAATACATCAGTTGGCTCGTCAATCGTGCGCTCAGTTGTGGAACGGTATCGAGGTGATACAGGTGGAATTTCGTAAAAATAAATCACAAGAAATATTTTTCAACAATTCTTACCAATCAAATAGCAGATGCTGGCAGGTAGAAACGCGACACCTTGCTGCCAACGACGTGCTTCCATGGTATCTGCCATCCAGATGGGTAGACTCGGCTCCAGCATAGCTATGCCCACGTTCGCGAAAGTTATTGCTCCTGGAATTGATAAACGAAACGTGTGGCATTCGGGGACTGCCACGATAAAGCGATTGCAGAGCATTTTTTATCAACCTATGCAATTATAATTATTTTTTTTTTTTACTTATGCAGTATTTTTTTCTTTGACATTAATTCAATCTACCAGACTCAGACTAACAAGCCTATATAGTCTGTCTCGGGTCTCAAAGTATCATCGTTGTGCCGGTCGGAGTGGGGGGTGTTAGGTTTTTTTCGTTACGGAATTTATGGATTCGGTCCCAACGCTCAAGGCCCGCGATAAAATCTATGCAATAGCTTAAAATATATTTTAAAGGACTTGCGTTGCAGATTATTACTATTATTGTCGGTAACATTCAAGTATCATATAAGCAGGCTATAGGAAATTATTTAAGACATTTAGTTCTAGTAACTTTAGGACTACAAAGAAAGCAATTTTTGTGTGTTGGCCTAGTATTCAAATTATTTTTTTTCTTTAAATAAATAAGAAAGTCCTGACGGAGTTTCAAAGAATGAATATGATAAAAATACCTGCAGCGACCAAGATGTAGGGATCAGTGATGAGGGCTTTCAGTGATGGCGGATCGGTTTCCTGACGCACAACTCCAGGCTGAAGGATCATAAGTTGCAGCACTGCGAACATACACATACACAAATCATATACAAAAACCCGTTCGCAGTGGTCATTCACTCGAGACCTGGCATTGGCTTGGTCCGTGGGGTTCTAGAGCGTTAAGGCTTTTTAGGGAATTATCAAAAAGGTTAGTCTACATCACAGGAGAACGAAGAGCTGGCAGCTACCTTGGACAAAGAATTAGTCTGGCTATTCAAAGGGGGAACGCTGCCAGTATCTTCGGAACCTTGCCTAAAGGGACTCCTTTTAATAATATTTTTTAATTATTAAATTTTAAGGTTAGTTATTAGGTATATTTGTATGTATTAAATAATTATATGTCATGACAATGTACTCCTAGAATAAAATTACCATACAGTTCTCATAGTACCATCAGCTACTTAGTAAATTGAATGTCACAGTACGTTCGGAGATCGGTATTAGTCAAACAGAATAATAATTTAACATCGGCCGTATGAGCCCCGAATATCGCAGCACACTCCCACGGGGACTCTTTGTATTAAAGAAATCGCATATGTTAATTATATATTTTATCCATAAGTTTCGTTGGACACACAAAATTAAATTGTGCCTTTTAATACGTTATTACATTTTTTTCATAATCAAGTTGTTTTATTAAATTTTTTAACAATTTTAAAATATTTTTAATGATTATTAAAGTGTGTCCTCGAATTTGTTTCGCCTAAATATGAATTTACTTAGTCTTCTTAATACATACCAACATGTGGAACATATAGCAATGTTCCATATGTTATCATACCATACTACTCCATAGACACAGTTCGCTTTCAATAAAAACCTTCCTCAGAGGTCAGCGCACCATATTTTGAGATTCATTTCTATTGATATAAATAAATATGCGAGAGCAGTGTTGGCCTAGTGGCTTCAGCGTGCGACTCTCATACCAGAGGTCGTAGGTTCGATCCCGGGCTGTGCACTAATGGAGTTTCTTTCTATATGCGCATTTAACATTTGGTCAAACGGTGAAAGAAAACATCGTGAGGAAGTCGACGACGTGTGTCAGGCACTGGAGCCTGATCACCTACTTGCCTACTTCAGAAATCTGAGGCCATGACCTAAAGAGGTTGTAGTGTCACTGATTTATTTTTAAATAAATATGCAGTAGTTTATTCGTTTCAATATGTCTGCTAATGAATACATTCAGCAATACCACGTGTACACTTACATCCGTCTCCCAAAGCCAGCGCTGACAGCATGAGGAAGGGAGCTGTCTTGCCGACAAACTCATACATGAGTCCGCCGAATGGTGGTCCAATCAAAACGCCCAAAGCCAAACCTCCTAAAGCAATACCCATTGCGTTACCACGTTCCTGTAATAGATGATGCCTCGATATATAGTGGAAGAAGAACGTGGTCATAATAAGAGTCTTTGCCTTTCCCTTTGGAGTAGTTTCCAGGTTTCAAGTGCAAATTAAAAAATATTAAATTGGCGCCTGGTAATACTTTTTAGGTTAACAAATAAAATTCAATATAACATTACTCATGAGTAATATTGAATTTCGTTTTGAATATTGGTTTAGTATAATATATAGTATTTATCGAAAGGTAACCTTGTCATCTGGATATCTCTCAGCCAACATCCCCATACCGGAAACGGAAGAGCACGACGAACCGATACCTTGCAACGCGCGGGCAATGAATAGTACGCTGTAGGATCGGCCAAATGCAAATACTGAAAAATATATTTACATGAAATTTGAACCTTATTTCTTCTTCTAGTTTAAATGACATGACTATAGCAGTGTTGGCCTAGTGGCTTCAGCGTGCGACTCTCATACCTGAGGTCGTAGGTTCGATCCCGGGCTGTCCACCAATGGACTTTCTTTGCGCATTTAACATTTGCTCGAACGGTGAAAGAAAACATTGAAAACCGACATGTTTTAGACCCAAAAAAAGTCAGTATGTCAGGCACTGGAGGCTGATGACCTACTTTCCTATAAGATTTAAAAATGATAATGAAACAGATTCAGAAATCTGAACCCAAGACCTAAAGAGGTTGTAGCGCCACTGATTTATTTAAATGACAAGAAACTTACTTATCGTGGAGAGAAACATCAAGATGAATCCAGTGAACATGGGCACGCTGTATCCGATTCTGAAAATTACATAGATATAACATTTATTACTAAAAAAACACACACAGAAACACACAAAATAACAATAAAAATAAAGATTGAGAGTTAAAAAAAAACAAGGTACGTTTTAAGGGTGTTATGCGTGTATTGTTCGCCCTGGCTTAGTATTATGTAGGCTAAGTTGTATAATATTAAGGCCAAAACAAATATTAAATTCGACTTAGGGTCCTTCAGGAAAAGAGCGTACAAATTCTTAAAAGGCCGGCAACGCACTCGCGAGCCCTCTAGCATCGAGAGTGTCCATGGGCGGCGGTATCACATAACATCAGGTGAGCCTCCTGCCCGTTTGCCCCCTATTATATAAAAAAAAAATTAAAAATTACTAGCAGACTCGGGGTTCTACAGGTATAACTTTTTATCGTTTTCAATGTATTCTCCCTTCTAATAAATTTATCAGATCTGACAAATGCCTCATTTACTATAATCATCAGAGCTGAAGATGATATGCTGAATAAGTATCCCAATACAGCGAAGAAATGCTGCCAGCCAGCGACACTGCCACAGCGACCGAACATGATAAAGTTTTAATAATCTATTCATTAATTTTTATTACTATTTTAGGAATGTTTGGTTGCGATAAATAAAACTCCCTAATAACTTGTAGAGAAGAGGTGAAGATGGAACTGAGTGTATAAGAATGTATAATGAATAATATTTTACAAAACTGCGTACATTTGTATAAAAAACTTTGTCTATGGCTAAAAGTAGTTATAACATATTGTGTTAAAACGTTCAGCCAATACGCGCAGGGTGTGGACGAAAGGGATCTTTCGCTACCTGACTCGTGTTTCAACAAAACCGTGGCGCGGCAAAAATTTGACCCTTTTCTGCGCGCAGCGGCTGAAGCGTTCGAATGTGTTCTCCTGAGATCACTTCGATATCCTTGTAGCCTATGCGATAGCGCTGACAAAACTGTTCTTTTCAGAACACACTCGTATCTTACGAAAACGTATAAAACTGTTCTTTTCAGAACAATTTATTCATGTATCAACGATATAACGTTAACAGCTAATTTAGTCACCTACACTATGGTTAAGAAGATTGTAAGTTCTGTATATTGGTGTGTTGGATTTAATTTATTATGAAAGTAATATGATAATGTTAACTTCGCTATTTCATTAAGAAATTAACACAAGCGCCTGAACATTTTTCATTATACAGTTTTAAAATATAAAATACGCCAATTATCCAAAAATTTTGATAAACCTCTATACGTTGTTTTAAATGGCCGGCAACACACTCGCGAGTCCTCTGGCATTGACTGTCCATGGGCGGCGGTATCACTAAACATCAGATGAGCCTCCTGCCCGTTTACCCTGTTCTATTAAAAAAAATAGTTTCTCGATAGTTCGTTGACGCTTTCACTTTACTCCTAATAAGTATTTACATCCTATCTTTGAGAATTTTTAACGAAGCAAATTACAAAAACAATTCTCAATAGCTTACTTTTAATACCCTCAAGCAAAAAAGGTGCCGCGTGAGAGTTCCCCCCTTTCGCGGTGTGGTTCCTTTCCCTTAAAAAGAGACGGCTATAGGCGAACGTTGAGAGCATAATATAATGGAGAATTTTGTTGGTATTTACTTGTGTGTCAGAGGTCCAACGAATGGGTTAGCTATCAGTTGCACTATGGCTTTGCTCGCGAACATGACTCCAACGGCTACTGTTTCATGTATCAGCTCCTGATGCCTTGCCTCCTTCTGGGCTGTGATGTTCACTGTGGAAAAATATTTCAGTTTTGTAGCCTTAAAAGCTGAGCAGAGAAAATAAATTGATTGGTTCATTATTTTTTGTAACAATAATATTTTAATAGTGACGTATTAGTGATAACAAATTATTAATATATAAGTTACCTAAAGAGACTCCTTTTAATAATTAAATTTATGGTTAGTTATTAGGTATATTTTTATATATTACTAGCTGACCCGGCAAACGTTGTTTTGCCATGTTTTTGTGCCAAAAAATTAAAGTTTATAATTACCAAATAAAAAATAAGGGTTGATCGTAGAGGGGTGAAAATTTAGGGTTGCATGTATTTTTGTATGATGTATCATAAAAAAATAAAAACTAAAAATTTTGTCTGAAAAATAAAAAAAAAATTTAGTTACCACCCTTAACGTTTAGGGGGATGAAAAATAGATGTTGCTCGATTCTCCCCCCTGGTATACTTTTATTAAACAGAGTTTAATAAAAGTATAGTGTACTCAATAAGCAGATTAAACAGAGTTTAAACAGATATTAAACAGAGTTTAATAAAAGTATAGTGTACTCAATAAGCAGATTAAACAGAGTTTAAACAGATATTAAACAGAGTTTAATAAAAGTATAGTGCTTATTGAGTACACATATAAGTGAATGTAAGTGCGTGCTCCTATTTCACCATACCTACTGCTGATAGAGGAGAAATCTTTGTTTTTTTTTGTAATATATATATTTTTATTACTTTACTTAATAATAAGATTACTTAAATATTTCGTATGGAAAATGGTGTACAAAAATTTTTGGAGATTAAAAAAGAGAGGCGGAGAGTATTACTTCTTCTCTTCCGTTCTACGCTATTGATTTGAGAGCTGGATGTGAATATTAGAAGCATTTAATATGGTTTTGTTTACAGTCACATTCATAAGTGTACATTGTGTTAAATAAATAAATGGTTTGGATTTTATTTTTATCCAGATTCCAGTTCCCGGTTCACCATAGGGCAGGCCGAGAAGGTGTGATTGTTAGTGAATGTATAAAGTTGTGAAACGATAGTAAAAAAATTGTTTTTGAGAACGTGCTTAAAAATAAAAGAGTGCTCTCTGAAGGAGAAAACACCGTAAGATGAACATCATGTCCAGTTTTCGTTTCCAAAAAGGCGTATTGCTATTCAGTCAATTAATCAAATTACTTACTATGCGTGACGTTCTCCAGTGGCACGCTGGTGACGTTGAGGCAGGGGCAGTAGGGTGCCGTGGGTGGAACAGGTGTGGTGATGTCTTCCAACGCCATGGAGAGCGGCGCGTCCGGATGCTGAATGTCGTAGAGGAACTCCGGGATTATTGGAACTGAAATAAGACATTCGTTAAAGTTTATGATTTATGTAGGGCCGAGTATCTGGAAGCTGTATCCAGAATCCCTCGGTAAATTACCAATAAAAGTATAATGGCCTGTTTATTTATAGCCTTACAAATATAATATAAAAAATATATGATGCCTGAACAGTGCCAATATCCTATCTTAAGATTTTAACTTACACCAGTTTTTAAAATAATTAAAAAGCTATCTGATATGTATTAAACATAGAAATGTATATTTTAATATTATTTGTATAGGTTTTATTTACTTTATTTGGTTTATATTGATTATCAAATATGAGTGTAAACAGCGAAGAGATTGCATTCTATCCGTCGTCAAAAATGGATTGTCTTCGTAGGGTTTGGTTATTGGGATGCAGATAGGAAATCGATCAATTGTCACGGATTGATTTCAGATTGTATTCAATCTGAGATTGTGGATTCACTATTGGGTTTGGTTCAATATTTTATTAACCAATCTTTATATGTTAATTACTTTATCGTTAAACCAGTATTAACCACACAAAGTTCACTAAAGTGTGCAATTCAAGAGGTTATCTTAGCGTTCCTAATGACAATCTAAGTGCCTTAGTAATTATGCCGGCACTGGCTACTACTAAATACTCTGCATATTCTTTAAAGGCCCAAACATAACAGCGACCATTCTACGATACATAAATTTCAATGTCAGACCTACAAATATCTGTGCCTTTTTAAAGGGACCAACAGGCTTATCTGATAAGTATCACCGCCGCCCATAGTTCTTGATTGGAGTCGAATCGTTTCGAAAACACTTCAGTGGGCAGCTGATACCACATAGTGGAGCACTGCAGCAACGCCCAAGGCTGAGTTGTGAAAACACGTCAATGAAATATATATATATTTGTTTATTAGATACGCAATCCCGAAGACAACATTAATTTCTAAACATTTATGCATTAAATCTTTGTTGGGTATATAAAGTTTTTAATCTACCTGTCATGTTCTTATTTCAAATATGTAGGTACGTAACTCAAACAATAAATTTGAATTTTAAAAACCGCAATTGGAAATAAATACTCGAATTTTGAATAATCGTATGGATAGGAGCTCGTTTGTTTTTTAATACACATTGTTATGTTCTAATTTCAAAAATGTGTTTTTGTATACGCAACCCTATAGTCAAAAACTGATTTTGAATTTAAAAAAGGAATGCATTTGGAAAAAATACTCGAATAAAAGTAAATTTAATAGACGCTCATGTGTTTGACACTCTTTATTTGCATGAGTTTATGTTCCAATTTCAAAAATGTGCTTTTATTCGTTATAAGCAACTGCCAAAATAAATTTGGTTGATGATTATTTTAGAAAAGTAATAAATTCATCATCAAATCAAATTATTGACACCTTTTTTTATCTGTATAACAAAATATTATACTTAACCAATTATCATTTGAATTTGTCTTAATATGAATTGCCAAGATATTTTTTTTTTTTTAATATAATAGGGGGCAAACGGGCAGGAGGCTCACCTGATGTTAAGTGATACCGCCGCCCATGGACACTCTCGATGCTAGAGGGCTCGCGAGTGCGTTGCCGGCCTTTTAAGAATTTGTACGCTCTTTTCTTGAAGGACCCTAAGTCGAATTGGTTCGGAAATACTTCAGTGGGCAACTGGTTCCACCAAGGGCATTAACTTAGTATGGGCTACTTACAGTGGAATTTTAACTGGTTGATAATAGTATCATAAAGTAATTCCTGACCATACGTCATACGTTAATTACACACGTCGACACACTTCTCAATATTCACCATTTATCCCATTATATATCTATAATTTAGTTTAGTGCTAGTCTGGAGTCACGTGACTCGTGAACCTGTTCTTAATACCTTTATAGTACGAAATACAACAGTTCAATCATCGGCATAGACTATGAGGTCATAAACACGGAACACTAAAAACAATAGAACCTAATTTAAAAAAGGAAAATGAAATCCTTTAGCAATATTCGAATTTGGAATGAAATTCAATTTATCGATGTGACATCACTAGTAATCAGCTGTCATAACCAGAGCCACTCGAAATCGAATATCGAAAGCGTTCGGGAAATCCCGCCTCATTTGAAAAATACATGGCTGGTTATAAAATGGTTCGAAATTCAAATGGATTTTTTTTATTTTGTCTATGTTTAATGTCATTTAACAACACAATATATATACAAACTATGCATTTATAGTGCAGCACTCTCCCTTTAACAGTCTGTAATGCAACCACCAAATGTATAGAAAAAAATAAATTCAAATCTAATACAATTTACCTTCCAATGCTTCTATAAATTTGATGAAACGATTGACTAGATTATAAAAGAGGAAGAGACAAGGATAGTAAAAGCAATACTTAAGTGGCTTGGCCATAGGCCATATTGGTCTATATAGGTCATGTAGTATCTGGACTAATCTGGGACAACGCAGGAAGGAACAGGACAAAAATACCCAAAAACAAGCATGGAACGTCTGAAAGTATATGAAAAAGATCAGGACCGCGGACATCGTTCTGTGATTTGGAAAAGCAGATGAAATTAATCGGTCTAATTAAGTAATCATATAAAATAGTCATTGACATCGTTATACTTCATTCACCACGATTCAGACAACTGACAACTGACAGCTGTCAGTATGACGTACTAGAATCTTTTAGGTACGTTTCGTGATAATTTTGTAAACACTATTTACGTTGATGCTAGGACTGCATTCCTCAAGAAGTTTTGCTACACTAAGAGAGTGCTAAATGCGGAAAAAGATCCATAGATGCTGCAGACTTTCAACCTCAGGGATGAGAGTTATAATAATTGACAGAATATTCCAAAGTTCTCAAAATTCACGAACTCTATTAGGAAGTATGTTCAGTGCAGACTAAATTTGATTCGAGTGAAAACTAGAGACAATTTGATTTCTGACTCGCGCGAACTTCATCAAAAAGCGTGGTGATGTTCAACTGTCGATAGTTTTAGAAAACCGGTTATTTATTTGAACCGGTATTTGGTACTCAATTAATTTTAAGCATCAAAATGAATACTATATGTATAATATGTTGTCAAAATAACAAAAAAGGTGACTTAGTACTGCAGTGACCTCAAATCACAACAGAACAGTGAGTGGTATTAAGTGATTCCACCCCACCGCAAATTGACACTTCTTTTAAGAATTGGTACTTTTTCTTCTTGAGTTTCCCTTTTCCCTACAGAAGTGAGTTTCCCTCTTCCCTGCCTGGTTCTATATGGCTATTGTGTGCGACAAGAACTGCCTTAAAAAATCAGGTGTGGAACGGATGTCGAGGTGATAACGATGTTATTTTGTATTCTGCCCTGATGTCCGATATTTAACATTTAATTTCTGCTTTATTATTATTAATACAAGTGACATATAAAATCGAATACTTGATGAGTTATTAAAACTCTGGCGTTATCATCCGTAATTTTCAAGAAGATTATCTAATATATCAGGAATCAAACATATAGCTAATACAAATGTTTAAAAACGACAGTTATAGGGTGGTATAAAGCCTTTGTCAAATAATAAACTTTTAACGGCTATACCCATTTTACGGTAAACATAAAATTATCGACAAGGGCACATCACTAGCGGTTCCTTTGATGAGGCGTTTAAGTGAGTTTCACTTTGATCTCGCCGCTCTGCAAATTGACTTGCTTCCGGCCACAGTTAAAATAGGTAATATATATATTAATAGGACACTCTAATATAGTCAGTAACTATTAAGATTTAGGGTATATTTCTGTTTCTGTGTCTGAATTATTTAGAAAATGAGACGTATGTCATTATGTATGTATACAAAAATAGTAAGTATACTAGAATAGAACATACGCACAATGTCAATACTCGGAACAAACGCTGGCTGCAATTTCCCCGTACTAGATTATCTAAAGTTAGTAATTATTTTTTGGGAAAAAGGATACTCTTCTTTAATAAAATCCCAGAGGCTCTTTTATCTCTGCCTTTTATTAAATTTAAGAAATGCATTAAAGAAAAGCTGTGTAAAAAGGCTTACTATAAAGTTAGTGATTATCTAGTTGATAAAAGGGCCTGGGACTAGTGCTGGGCAGGCTACTTCTAATTAATTTGCTATTTTTTTTTTTTTTAAAGAGTACCGAGGGTTTTTTACGCCGGATTTTTCTCTCGGCCAACACCCTCTGGCTTCTTTGCCGATGAGTAGGTATGCCTACAGGTTCTACAAGTGAATTTAATGACGTGATAAAAATCATCTATGAAAATAAAAAATAAAATAAAATACGTTTATTTTATTTTTTATTTTCATAGATGAAGAAAGCATTTTTACCTTATCAAAGCAAAACTTCATTTTGATTGAAACCAAGTTATGGCGAAACATTTTTTAACTTTGTCGAGAAATTCCTTAACAATTTTAACAACAGCCTTTGTGAAAGTTTTTGTAAAATTGTAATTAATTTCATTGTATGAAGACGTTATCAGCGGTTTGACAATACATAGATAAATATATTAAGTAATTAAGTTTGAACCCTGACACAGGTATTTTTTACTTAAAAGGGTGTCCAAATCTTACACTTAGAACGGAAAATGTACTTAAAATGAATAAAGACTTTTTATTATTTATTATTCCGATACGGAAGCCTTTGCCGACTGGCAAACAGATCTAGGAAAGATAACAAAACAACAAATATTACACTAAATTTAAGCATAATATAAATCTTTAGAATTTAATGTTAACTTAACAAATCCATGTACCTAATTGATCTGAATAAAAGGCTATTATTATTATTATATTATTTATTATATTATTAAATATAAACAAATGAAATCAGTGGCGGTACAATCTTAGGTTCGCGCCTCATATATATTTCATGATAATTTATCATTTTTAGCATTTCAAGGTCAGTTTAATATCATATTAAAAAAAAATCCAAAGCTGCCTGTGCATATTACCACAAAGACATTTAGCAAAAATAGGTCTCGTTACTTATGTGGTACTAGCCACTACACATTCCTAGTAAGTAATGATATAATTGTTATTAAAGTTTTTCTGTGATATTTCTCTAAATAAATCTCAGAGATCACATCATATTTTTTTAATCAAGAGAAAAAAATTTAAAATGTAAAAATTATTCTAATAAAACACTAACCCTATAAATATATTATGGAAAAGTTTTTTTTAATCATTTATCAATCTAATAAGTAGGCGATCAGCCTGACTGTCTCACGCCGTCATTTGGATCTGAAACAAGCCGGTTTCATCACGATGTTTTTCTTCACCGTTCCGTAACTGATAAAATGCGCATAGTCCATTGGCGCACAGCCAGGGATCGAACCTATGACCAGGGATGAGAGTCGCTTTAGTCACTAGGTCAACACTGTTCTACAGACAGATATCTTAAATATAAAATTCTTGTGTCACGGTGTTAGTAACCGAACTCCTCCAAAACGGCTCGACCGATTTTCGTGATCCTTATCGAGGATACTAACCAGGGGGGAGAATCGAACAACATCTATTTTTGATCCCCCTAAATGTTAAGGGTTGTTTTTTTTTTTCATACAAAATTTTTTGTTTTTATTTTTTTATGATACATCATACAAAAATACATGCCACCCTAAATTTTCACCCCTCTACGATCAACCCTTATTTTTTATTTGGTAATTAAAAATTTTAATTTTTTTGGGAAGATTTTTATTTTTTCATGACTTTAAATAAACAAATTTCATATTACTCTCAATTTCTACCCCTCTACGATCAATCCCTATTTTTTATTTATTTATTAAAAACTTTAAATCTTTTTGCAAACATTATTTTTTTATTTTGTCATGACTGATTAAAAATTATATATATCATTCTTCTGTGAGTGTGTATGTCACTGAACTTCTCTCAAACGACTGGACCGATTTTGATGAAATTTTTTGAGTGTGTTCAAGGGGATCCTCTGGGAATGGTTTAGATTAACAATTTTGTCCGCTGGACAATGTTTTTTTTAATTAATTTTTAATTTATTAGTAGTTGTTGATTTTGGAATGTTTTACATTGGATGCGACAGACGGCGCTACCATCGCAGTGTCAAATTTTAAATAATATTCGAATTTTAATTTTAGTCTGTTTCGACAGTTAGCGCTGCGATCAAATTAAAAAAAAGTTTGTTATCATTGTGTTATTGTAGACCATGTGCTGGATCAAATATTAAGTAAATTGAAAGGTACTGAGTGTTTTGAGAAGAGTTTTGAAATGTGCCTTAAATTCCTGAGTGCCTGAAATATTCGATAAATTTGAAATCTGTGTCGATAAAAAATCCATCCAAATAAAACTCAGTGTTTTACAATAAATCTTTTCAGTTTATTACTTAAAATTTCATCTTTAATAATCAAAATGGTCCAGAATGTTTTAGCTTATTAAAAAAAGTTTGAAATTTTCAAATTAAAGACGTGTAGACAGGACAACGTCTGTCGGGTCCGCCAGTATATATATATATATAAAATTTACACAGATTACCTGCCACATCGTTCTCTTAAAAAACAACACAAAATCACAAAATAAATTATAATTAAACCACCATTAATAGTCTTCTTTTTCTTTTCGGTTGCATTGCAAAGCATTGTTGGGTGCCTTTCTTGAATACGCTGTTTTGCAGATGATTTTTTTTCTGTTTCACGAAAAATTTCTGGTAATTTTTTTTAAATTATATTTTTTAATTTTAGTTGAGTTAACTAGTACGGAGTTGAAATGAGGCATGGATCAACTGAAACAACTCTTAAAACACCCTCCATAGTACGATATATATAAATAGACTTTTTGAGTATTAGAAATAAAATAAAAGTTTTATATTCACTATAGCAATAGACAATTGTGCTATAAATTGATTAGAAGGCGGGAGAAAAATCGTGAAGCACTGTTAAATAATTCATGAAGCACTTGTCCGATTGGCCGCCATTTTGTTTATCTGTGGCTTCTTCGCGCGTTAATGTAGTCTGTAGATTCAGTTTTAATAGGACAATGGCGGGATATTGTTTAGTACGTAAACTTATCTAATTAATAATTTAACAGATTTTAGAGATTCGATAATCGTTAAAAGAAATTGATGTATCATTTAAGATATTCAAGATTTAGGTTAATTGCCCCAAAGTTTATCAAAATTTAAATTTCGTGTACGATATAGCTAGCCCAGGCATCCTATCATCCCTTTTGTCCCTTTATCAGAACTTTGGCCAAAAGTCAGCGATACCCAGATTGAGATCGTTTTGATAATCTTTGATAAGTTTTCATGAGAACAGAATGGAATGATCATACATTATATGTTATCATCTTAGTTTTAATCATTGTAACCTTGTATGTATATGTGAGAGAAGAACTAAAGATTATTATTATTATTATTATTATTATTATTATACATGGTCATCTATTGGGGCTTTACCTTAGTAATAATCAATTTACTAAGAAGTTGCAAAACTGACTTGTGTACTTGTATGTCCTTTAGTTTTAAGTGAAACTTATTTAGGCGCATGAGGGTAAAATTTTTACGGATGAAACGTCACGAATATGTGCAGCGTTTTTGTCGAACAAAAGGGAGAGAGCGATTGAGACCGATTGACAGAAAGTGAGAAAGGGAGATTGGGAAAACACGCACACGCTATTGGTTGATGTAATCGTTTAGTAGTTACATATTGGTTTTAGATGGAAATTCTGTCGCATAACGTCTTTTGTAGTCAACACAGTTTTTTATTATCTATATTATTAGAACGTATACATTCACGATCATCTATTGGAATTTTTACGTTAGTAAGTAGTAGTAGACACCCAGATGGAACGAAGTTCCTTTCGATTAATTAGTGAAGGAATTGTAATACAATTTTTTTATTTTTTATTATTAACAAATATAATGCTTTTTAAACTAAAAGGCTTTAGTAATAATTGGCTTGTGGTAATTGAAGTAGGAAACATATGTTTTGGATTTTATTTTATTTATGTCTTGAAAAAACTGCATCGATGGTAGTATTATATTTTGTTGCTTTTATTTCTTATCCCTAGGAAAAGAAAAGACTACATTACGAGGTGTTCCCAGGCGGTCACCCATCCAAGTACTGACCTCGCCCGACGTTGCTTAACTTCGGTGATCGGTCGAGAACCGGTGAATTACAACAACTATAGCAAAAAGTGTCGTGACAACTTTTCGTAAGAATTTTTTTCCGTCTAGCCTCTTTTCACAACGCGCGATAAGGAACTTCGTTCCAATAAATTTACAAAGAAGTTTCAATTCTGACATGTTTACTTTGTACACACGCACTTTTTATATATTTTAATATCTCTTCTCACATCAAATACTGTAATAAATTTTTCTTTAGTGTCCTCCTGAGCGTTGGCAAGCTTTTAAAATTACATAAACACATAATTGCCTTCAATTTTTGGGCCGTGTGTTCATCAAAATCCGGATAATTCCAGTCGGTTGAATGTCTCTAAATTAGATTTTTTGAAGTGAAACTTTATCGTCACATTTTTCGGTTACGCGTCACATTTTTCCGTTACGCGCCATGTTTTTCTTGTCCCTACCTCGGTTGAAGCCATTAATAACAAAAATGTATAATAACGATAACAATGATACTAACAATTCTATTATAATGAATAAATTCTGTAAAAATCTTAGTATCTTATAAGGTAAAAGTGAATAATTGTATTATTTGTATTCATGCCTATGATAATAAAAGCCTTTTGTTAAACGTTATCTAAATTAACTTTATTTAACAAATTTCTGTAAAGTTGTATATAGCAGGTCATTTTTAGAAAAATAAGATCATAAAGTTTCACTTCTTACGTGTGTATACTAGTACAAATTCTTAAAAGGCCGGCAACGCACTCGCGAGCCTTCTAGCATTGAGAGTGTCCATGGGCAGCGGTATCACTAAACATCAGGTGAGCCTCCTGCCCGTTTGCCACCTGTTCTATAAAAAAAAAGTACACGCACACATTTTATTTAATTAAACACTTACCAACAGTGGTGAGCAGCATGTTATCAAGGAGCAGGGCAATGGCGACAATCACCAACACCAGCTTTCGGGACTCCCGCATGGCGGCGATGCGCGCGCGCCACCCCATACCTAAGCCGTCTGATGCGGCGCCCATGGTCTGGAAAAAATGTACCTTTATTTTATTTTTAATTTATAATCAGATTTCTGATTCATGATCATTTTTTAATCTCATAGACCGACTCACACCGTCGACAGTTTGGGTCTAAGGCAAGCCGATCTCCTGACGATATGTTCCTTCACTGAAGAGCAGTGTTAGCCTAGTGGCTTCAGCGTACAACTGTCATACCTGAGGTAGTAGGCTCGATCCTCGGCTGAGCACCAATGGACTTTCTTTCTATGTGCGCATTTAACATTTGCTCGAACGATGAACGAAACGTGAGGAAACCGATACGTCTTAGACCCGACGACGGGCACTGGAGATGATTTTTAAATCTAATAGGCAAGTAGGTGATCAGCCTCCAGATAATGAAACAGATTTATAAATCTGAGGCCAAGGCCTAAAGAGGTTGTAAGGTTACTGATTTTTTTTTATTTCCTTCACCGTTCGAACCAATAATTAAATATACGCATAGACAGAAACTCCATTGGATCGAAAAGAGACTCATATGTTGAAGCCATGGCTGACATTGCTCTACTAGAAAGCTTATGAAAGAACGTTATGAATTGTGAAATAAAAGAAAAGAATAATAATTGATAAATCACAGATTTAACATTTCAAGATTTCTATTCATTTAAACGTTCGAAATGACAATTGACAAGACGACGCCATTTCGTGAAAGGACTCATTAGCGCGCCAGTTTCCTGTCGCCATTTTGATTTCAATGGCTCGGCACCCTTTATTTTAATTATCGCAATAAAGCACTGACAAATTGAGATAGGAAAAGAAATTCAGAAAATGGATATAAAATTTAATCAGCAACATTTGTGTGAATATTTCTTGAGAGATATTGATTCGCTTTAAAAAAACTGTAATATGGTCAATATTACAGTTTTTTTAAAGCGAATCTTTCGATTGAAATATCTTATAAGTTCAAAATAAGGGATTGAAACATTAATAAGACACAGTGTCCCAAAGTAGGACCTACTTAAAATACCCACAACGATTCCGTTGTTAATTATTCGTAAATGTATATATTTACGCTTTTTATTTATATATATTGCACATTTTCATCACCTGTACGCCTTGCCGTGACATTCTGGCAGGAGGGGCAAATCCATGACTGTTATTTTTGTTAAATATTTTTTTAATGTATTGAAGTCATAGTATTGTCTTTTATTAACATAACTGTTACACATTTAAAGAAAAACACTTTTTTACGGATTATAGTTATGTATTTAAACTTATAATTATTTAGACATAATTTTAAATTAAACCGACGTTTCACGTGCTTTACAGCGTGCGTGGTCACGGTGACTGAAGACAAAGGTGTTAAATGTCAAAAAGTATCACAGCTGTAGAAAATTTTGTATTATCTGTCTTTATTTCCCCGGAGTTAGTATCGACTAAAAGATGTAGGGCTTCTGCAGAAATTGCTCACGGTATAAGTTTAAAATTTTAATTACAATAAAACATAACTATAATCCGTAAAAAAAATTTTTTCTTTAAATGTATTGAAGTCATGTTAATGATACGCACCTTGCAGGCTGTGCCGATCAATAGGTCTTAATTTTTCACAGAATTATTACACGCAGCACAGTTCATTTTGAAAAGTTAAATTATACAGTGATTTTCAAACCTGCTCTCAGTATCAATGCTATGATGGTTAAATAGCAAGTACACATTAAATTCTTACTATCTAACAACAAAAACACTTTAAAAAACTTATTTTTTCCTACAGAGCCATTAACACCTGAGAAACTACCCGCAAACTACCGTCCTTTCTTTGTAATAAATAATATTATGTCTATGTCTACATTTGTACAAAGGTATTTTTGTACTAATGTAGACTAAACTAGAATTAGCACAAATTTATTACTTGTCTATAGTAGTACGATTTTAAAACAAGTAGTGACTTTCACCAGTATAATACGCGTAATAGAACTAATTTGAGTGTGCGACCAACCAGGCTCCAGAAGATAAACCACTCCTTATATGGAAATTGTATTCGTTTTTACAACAAACTCCCAAGCGAAATTAGAGAACTATCACTAAATAAATTCAAAGCCCTTGTTAAAAGTAAATTAATTAATAAAGCCTTTTATAAATGTGACGAATACTCAAATGATCCTAATCCTTGGGATTGATTTGCTCCAGTTCAAACAATTTGTATTAAAAACTTGGCGATTGAAAAGAGTGGCGGAAAGCGCTCTACGCCCTTGACTTGCGAACTGGTTGTAAATGTAAATTTACAATTAATTTAATTTATTTTTTTGACGTTCATAAGTGTGCATGTTTACCTATATATAAAAGATATTTTTGAGTTTGAGTTTGAGTGTTTTAAAACGTTGGGCCCACGCTTAATTCTATTGTTAAGGGGGCTTTTCAAGGGGGCTGGCTAAATTTATTTGGAATTTGTATTTCATTTTATCATGATCTTATGAAAATTTAATGAATGTTTTTCATTTACAATTTCCCAGTTATTTCTTCCTAAAACCTATCATTTAAGTTTCTGAAGAGTACAATTCAATATAAAAACGTGCGTTGTGTGGTGGGGGTGATAAGATTTTTGGAATTTTAAGGGGCTAGTTTACTCTGCCTATTTCTAACCCTGGCAATTCTAGTCGACACAGCACCAGTTTTGCAGAACCCTCCATCAGATCAGGCGATGGAAGTATCTCAATCTCTACAGAGATATAAAATTCTAAGGTCTTAACAAAAGACCAATTAGTAAAAAAATAGTTTTAAGTTTATTTCAGTGTATGTATGTATGATATACATGAAAAATACTACACCGTTCACCAATTCTTGGAGTATAATTCTTTGAAGAATTATTTCCGAAAATATGAAATCACTAACATCGTTACAAAAAACGGTATGGCACTTACGACCTTTTGTGTTTGGGCTTTATATTTAAGTTATTAATTTACACTTAAAAACGATAAATACTTCAGTTCTTATATGGTTCTTGCTAAATAAAATATCTGATAAGTTATACTGAAGTATGGGAAATCTAAAGTTAGAATTATTAATTAAATATTATAAAACTCACCCTAAATATACTCAGGATACATCACGTAACGTCCGCTCAGCGCCGCGTCTAAAGACGGACTAAGCGTTGCCTTACACTCAAAATATAGCTTGGAATGCAGACCACAGAACAAGAGCTCCGCTATATATCAATCCACCCCCTTTATACAACAAACGTACAGGGAACACGGGGGATGAGGGAGGCCTTTCGCCTGGTCGACCCTTATCAGAGGCCTGATAACGCCAGCAAAAAGATTACGACTTTATTTCAATTGCGGAAGGTCGAAATTCCAATAATACATGAGATATACCCTCATATAATTTGAAGTTATACGAATTTAGATCTTATTGTATTGGTTTAAGGTGTATTTTAATTCGCATAGGAATGTAGAGCTACAGGTTTTCGATAAGTTTTCAGTAAGTGACGCGTGGGGGTTGATGGATAATGTCATGATGAATTTTCGGCAATGAGCCGTGACGTATTGTGGTTTCTTTGTTCGAAATTTGAAAATTGAATTTAAAATTGGCGGCAAATATATATTACAGTCAATTCTTAATTTGAAAGAGCCTGTCAAAAGTTTTCAATTATTACTTTAAGTATGTTAATTCTAAATTCTAAATTGTAATGAAGAGTATGTTAGGCACAGCTGTTTAATACCTTTTCAAATTCTAAATTTAAAAATAGAATAATTTCAGCTCATAAAAGTATTAAAGCATGCTAAATCTGTTTTTAACTGTAAATTTACAACTTAAACAGCATTGCTGAAAAAATAATAGTTTCTTATAAATCAGTATTACGAACAGTATTATGTCCCGTGTTGGAAAACGTAGCTTAATTGTTAGACGCAAAATTAAAAACCCCTCCTATATGTTTAGCTACGTTTAAGTTATTAAAAACTATTTGAATTTTTTAACTATAAACATAAGTATGTTTTTTTATTCAAGAAAATTCCACCATCCAAATTTATAAGCTACACATTATTTGAATTTCAAAATTGGAATGTTTATTAAAATTTTTGAAATCAGAATTACGTATTCGTTAACAGAGGGATCGAGTTGATTTTCCGTTTCCGTTTTATTTATTCCAAATTCAAGAATTCAAAAAGAGAATGATATCCTCAATATTGTAAACGTGATATAATTTATTGCTATTACTACCGTGTCATTACGGTACGATATATTTTTTATTGATAAATATAAATTCTATAACAGAACAATAAAAAATAATTGTAGACACTGAAACGTATTGGCCTCTTTAATGATTTAGCCCCCATTGTGTTTCTAATACACATAGCGTAAATTACAGTTCGATTCCCGTCGAAACAATAACCGATGCTATTTAGTACTAATTTCAGTAATAATGCTGTCTCTTATTATTATATATTAAATTAAATAAAAATGTCACGTAGAACCTTCTCCGCTTCCACCGTATCGCCATAAGAGGTCCTTAATTTCTATTCCCCTCTCTTTCTAAAACTTTGAAAACTATATCTGCGTCTCGCTCTACATCTCTAAGTACATTCCTTTCGCATTTATGACCCATACAAGTATAGAATACGGATTTACTTATCTTTATTTTATTAGGATTTACGGTTTAATATCATATTTACGGTTTTCTCGAAATATCTCTGACACATTGCTTTGTATAAAGACGCAATGTTGATTTAAAGCTGAATTAAATGTTATTAAAAATGGCAAAAATCTGAAAATCGCTCATACGTGTTTTGTCTCTTTCTCTCAAATTAAATTTACGCTGTATTAAAAAGAGACAGAGTATTTCAAACTGATTTTAGATATGTCGAACCTCGTAGCTATCCGTAGATGCACGTAGGCATCGTAGCACGTCTACGAATACCGTAGAGCAGTAATTCCGTTAATGTGAAGAAATTTTTATAATTTTTTTGTAAATAATTATATTATTATATGTAATAGTATATAAACTTATGTTTACATAATACATATAATAAGTATATAATATTCTCGTTGTAGTTCTGACACATACCCTCGATTTTTAAAAGTTTCAGGTGCATGAGGATCACCCAATGTCAAGTGACACCGCCGCCTACCCTGTCAATACCAGAGGGCTCAATGCGTTTCCTTTTATTGAAGGAATTATAATTAATCTACAAGGACAAGAAGAAAGAACTTGGGATGGAAATACTTCTTACTTCTGTCTTAATACTGTGTAGTGGAAACATGCACAATAAGATTGTATGGGTGGATCTTCATATTCTGCTTTCGTATTCCAGAAAGAAAAGAAAATGTATTTAATTGACATAAAATGAATGATGAATGAATGATATCAAACTACCTGGGGCTAACTACGGCCCAAGATCTCTACTTATAAGTTAAGTTATGTACTACTATTACATAAATTATAGTAGTACATAACTTATAAATAAATAATTAAATAACTGATACTATACTAGCTGCCCCCGCGAACTTCGTTTCTCCTTAATGAGATTTTACTGAGCCTATCTGTTTAGTACATACCAACATGGAACATTTTGCTATGCTATCCCAGAGACTGTTCGGTTTTCTGAAATGAAATCTTTTTAGGTTGTTCTGTGAATTTTTCTTTGTATAAACCTCAGAGTTCCCAACATAAGTTTTTAAGAATGAAATATGGTGTAGTGGTTGCAGCTCCTTACAAACAATGTGTAAAAAAACTTGGCGATTAAAAAGAGTGGCGGAGAGTTTATTGCCAGTTCTTCTCTTCCGTTCTATTCGTTGATTTGAGAACTGGCAGTAAATGTAAAATAAGATTCATTTAATATTACTTTTTTTTTGACGTTCATATGTGTACATTATGTTACCTATATGAATAAATTAATTTTGACTTTTGACTTATCCTGTCTATCCTGGTTTTCCATGTCACAGGTTCTTACCTAGTTTGGAAACCAGTGTGCGAATATTGTCACAACTGTAATATTATTTATTATTGTAAATGTTATATGGGAGAAATAAATAAATTATTGTTACGAAGACGGGTCAACTGCAATGTTTTTAGATTTTTCCACTACTTAGAGAACTTTTCAGCAGGCTGAAATATGATTTATGACCGTTTCGGGAGAGGGTCAATCACATATTAGAAAATCGAAATTTACACAATATTGCCGTAGTTTTCAGGAGGCTGAAACATTTTTTCAGTCGGTTTCAGAACACGTATAGACGAATGGTACACTTTTCAGCAGACCCGTTTTCAGGCGTTTTCAGGCCTGGTTATACCCCTTTGATGAAGGAATATTCTAGAACGAATTTTCTAGGTGTGGGACAAGCACTGTTTGATACGCGAAAGAGAGGAAAGATAAGAACCTTCTCGAAGCTAGACCGAGAACTCTAGAACGCCGTACGACAGGCACATAGCAGTGTGCGAAAGAGATAGCGAGTACGCGCGTTCTAGAATTGTGCGATCGCTACTCAGTAGCGCTCCCGCCTAGAAAGTTCTCGTAGAAATATCGTTCGAGACTATTCCCAGGGATATATAAGCGAGCCAAAACGCGACCAATCAGTTTAGTTTCGAATGCGATTCCAAGCGATAAACACCGAAGAGAAAAAGTGCGAATAAGTGATACCAGTGATAAAGTACTGAGTAATTTAAGTGATTAGTGACAGTTTTTCATTGTGTGAGTTATTAGTGCTTTTCTGTGCGTAATTTCAAGATATTAGTGTGAACGAATTCCTCGTAGATTTTATTGAAATAAACCCTTGAATAAATCGACGGCATTTTCTATCCGATCCCCTAGCTCGTAACATTTTGGTGTCAGAATTGGGGATAGAAAAATGCCAATTACTCCAAGGGAAAGTCAAGAGGAGTTTGTAGCAGAGTCTCCAGCTGCGGAGGGAGTGCAGACAAGGGCACAAGCAGCACGCGACGCTGCCCGACGTCAAAGTTTCGATGCAAATCGCGTGATGGGTGAAACCAACGATGCCAATATCCTCCTTGCTCTGCGACAAATGATGGAAGAACAGGCACGACGTCAAGAGGAACAGGCACGGCAAATGATGGAAGAACAGGCACGACGTCAAGAGGAACAGGCACGACAAATGATGGAAGAACAGACACGACGTCAAGAAGAACAGGCCCGTCACCAGGAAGAACAAGTTCGGCGATTGATGGAGGAACAGGCTCGCCGTCAAGAGGAACAGGCTCGCCGTCAAGAGGAACAAGCTCGCCGTCAAGAGGAACAGGCACGCCAAATGGTTGAAGAACAGGCTCAGACACGTCGTATGATGGAGGAACAGGCTCGTCGTATCGGAGAAAAATTAGGAGATCTGAAACAAGAAGTTGATAAAAAAATTGAAAATTTGGAATCTGACGTGGATTGCAAGTTATCGAAACAGGACAAACGGATTCTCGGATTGGAACATGAAATGCAGTGCCTTAAGACCACGGGTGTCGTAACGTCTGTAGCACCATCAGGAAATCTGAAAGTGCCTCCCTTTGATGGTACATCTTCTTGGGGCGCTTACAAAATACAGTTTGAGACTGTAGCAGAGTCAAACGGGTGGAATGACGATCAAGCTGTCACCGCCCTTATTATGGGACTGCGAGATGAAGCCCTCACCATACTAGATACCAAGACAGGTAAAGTGACGTTGAAGCAACTGCTGGATGCCCTGGAATCACGGTACGGAGATGCACATTTAGAGCACGTCTATAGGGCTCAATTAAAGGATAGGATACAGCAATCAAATGAAAGCTTGCAAAAATGGGGACTAGAAATAGAGAAGCTGGTTAGGAAAGCCTACGCGTCCTCACCAGACGTTGCAGACAAGATGCTGGTTCAAGCTTTCGTCGACGGTATTCGTGACCGTGAAATTCGAATGGCTGTGAATCTAGGACACCATAAGGACCTCAAGAATGCTCTTGCCCATGCGTTGGAAGTGGAAACATTTTGCAAGGATTCTCGACCTAACCGCATTAGGGTTGTCACGGAAAAACATAGTTCCCAACGTGGACCCACTTGTTACCTCTGCGGAGAAGTAGGGCATATGAGGTTTTCATGCCCTAAGAGAAATCTCAAAAGTGAAATGAAGACAAGACGTGAGGAGCCCGAAGACGTGGATGTGACTGCCGCTGAACAGCGGCAGGGAAACGAATAGAAGCCAGGACCACGGGGCGGGTGCTGGCCGGTTCTGTAAGGAAGGCCCCAAAAGTTATGATCTCTCAAACTCAGGATGGGAATACCATTGTCATCGACGGAGAAGTTAACGGAACTAGGTGTGAGTTAACCCTTGATACTGGAGCTTCCCGGACAGTTATCAGATACCAACTTCTGAAATCATTTTACAAAAGTCTTTCTGGTGGAAATGTACAGCTCCTTACAGCTACTGGTCAGCACATAACCGTTCGAGGAGAAGGTATTGCTACCTTCAAGATTGGTGGAAGATCATACAGACACAAGGTGGTAATTGCTGACATTGTGGATGACTGTATTATCGGTTTAGACTTCATGAAGCATTACAACTGTAAGATTGATCTGAAGAACGGCACATTCAAGTGTAGAGATGAGGTAGTTTCTCTAAAGGGCAACACGTTGAAAAGTGGGTACGACGTCTATAGAGCTATCACTGCAGATGGTACAGTCAGTAAACAACGCGACATAGTTCAAGCAGTATTGGAGGACTGTAAGGAAACTTTGACGAGAGAAGAAATTGCGAAAGCAAAGAAACTATTGAATACATTTTCAAACATGTTTGCTACACACGATGGAGACTTAGGAAGAACAGGAGTAGTCAAACATCAAATTGAGACTGGAAGCGAATCACCAATACGTTTGCGACCGCGACGAGTACCTGTCGCATATGAAAAGAATATAGACAAGATGATTGCGGAAATGTCAAACCATAATGTCATTGAATCATCTTCTAGCCCTTGGTGTTCTCCAGTAGTTTTAGTCAAGAAAAAGGATAACAGTTTAAGGTTCTGCGTCGACTACCGTCGTCTTAATGATATCACGAAGAAGGACAGTTATCCCTTACCTAGGATAGATGACACCTTGGATACTTTAAGTGGGGCCAAATGGTTTACAACTTTAGACTTGAAAAGTGGCTACTGGCAAGTAGAGATAGACCCAAGTCATAAAGAGAAGACAGCGTTCTCAACTGGAAAAGGACTATGGCAATTTAAAGTTATGCCGTTTGGGCTTTGCAATGCACCTGCCACTTTCGAAAGACTAATGGAGAAAGTACTGTCAGGGCTGATAGGAGAAGCCTGCTTAGTGTACTTGGATGATGTAGTCATCGTTGGGAAAGACTTCGATGATCACATACGGAATCTTCAACGGGTGCTCACCAGACTGCAGGGAGCCAACCTGAAACTTAGTGCTAAGAAATGTTTATTTTTCAGAAGAGAAGTGAGCTACTTGGGTCACATTATATCACAGGACGGTGTTCGAACAGACCCCAATAAGATAGTTGCGGTAAAGGAGTGGCCAGTACCTAAAGATAAAACTGAAGTCCGCGCTTTCTTAGGCTTATGTTCTTACTACCGACGATTCGTGAAAAATTTCGCGGATATTGCAAAACCACTTCACAGACTCACCGAAGAAAAGAGGCGATTCACATGGGACAAAGAGTGCGAAGATGCGTTCATTGAGCTCAAGAACCGACTATGTGAGACTCCGATACTAGGCTACCCGGATCCAGATGGCGAATTTGTGGTAGATACAGATGCCAGTGGAATTGGCATTGGAGGTGTACTATCACAAGTAAATGCTGAGCACGAGCAAGTAATAGCCTACTTCAGCAAGTCGTTGTCGAAACCAGAACGGAACTACTGTGTCACTCGGAGGGAACTACTGGCTGTTGTGAAGACGCTGCAGCACTTCAGCAAATACTTGTTAGGTCGGAAGTTCCGTCTTAGAACAGATCATGCTGCATTAAAATGGCTACTTCAGTTCAAGAATCCGGAAGGACAAGTGGCTCGATGGATCGAACAACTGCAAGAGTATGACTTTGCTACTGAACATCGCAAGGGCAGAGCCCACGGGAACGCAGATGCATTGTCTCGAAGGCCATGTGAGGACGATTGCAAACATTGTACAAGACACGAAGGTAGAGAGGTTGCCCATATGAGGATACTAAGGACAGACACCATTAGTCCAGATTGGTGTGGGAAATTAATTCAGGAAGAGCAACAACAAGATTCTGACATTAAACCAATTCTGGACTGGATGCAATCTTCAACTATCAAGCCGCGATGGAATGACGTTGCATCTACTAGCACCACGACCAAGAGTTACTGGGCTCAATGGGATAGCTTAGTTCTTCACAATGGAGTATTATGTCGCAAATGGGAAAACACTCGAGGGGATGCATCTCATCTGCAGTTAGTTGTGCCAAGATCCAAGGTTCGCAACATATTGGAAATGTATCATGATGGCTCATCAGGCGGGCACTTAGGAGTGAAAAGGACTCTTCTGAAAATTAAAGAGAGATTTTATTGGATACATTGTCGCGAAGATGTAGAAGACTGGATTCGGAAATGTAAAGCTTGCGCAGCTGTTAAAGGCCCACAGACGAGAACTAGAGCGGGTATGAAGCAATACAATGTCGGAGCACCGTGGGAGAGGATAGCAGTCGACATAGCCGAACCATTTCCGTTAACAGAAAAAGGAAATAAGTACATCATGGTTGTTATGGATTATTTTACAAAGTGGCCCGAAGTATTCGCTATTCCTAATCAAGAGGCAGCTACAGTAGCTGAGATACTTGTAAATGACGTATTCTCTAGATTTGGAGTACCCTTGGAGATGCACAGTGATCAGGGTAGAAATTTTGAGTCTCTACTGTTTCAAGAAGTATGCCGGTTAATGGGAATTCATAAGACGCGGACTACTCCATATCACCCACAGTCAGATGGAATGGTGGAACGTTTTAATCAAACCTTGGAAAGGCATTTGGCAAAATTGGTAGACAGCCAGCAAAAAGACTGGGACAAGTATATTCCGTTATTTTTAATGTCATACCGGTCTGCGGTTCATGAAACAACGAACGTTACACCTGCTTTAGCCATGTTTGGGAGACAACTTAGATTACCAGCGGATATTGTAACTGGAAGACCACCTGACACCCCGGAGAGTGTTACAGAATATGCCGCAGATCTGCGTAATAGACTGTATGAAATCCATGAACACGTACGAACATCACAAAGCAAAATAAGTGAGACTACGAAGATTAGGTATGACAGGAAGACGAATCACATAGAATTTAAAGAAGGCTCGCAAGTATGGCTCCATAACCCAACAAAACGCAAAGGAAAATCACCAAAGCTTCAAGCCGACTGGGACGGTCCATACACGATAGTCAAGAAGATTAATGACGTTACCTACCGGATAAAGAAAATGAGTGGTTTAAGGAGCAAACCGAAAGTCGTTCACATAAATCGATTGGCGCCCTATAAAGGAAGTAATGATGCTCGGGACGAGCATGTCTAAGGAGAGGGTAGTGTTACGAAGACGGGTCAACTGCAATGTTTTTAGATTTTTCCACTACTTAGAGAACTTTTCAGCAGGCTGAAATATGATTTATGACCGTTTCGGGAGAGGGTCAATCACATATTAGAAAATCGAAATTTACACAATATTGCCGTAGTTTTCAGGAGGCTGAAACATTTTTTCAGTCGGTTTCAGAACACGTATAGACGAATGGTACACTTTTCAGCAGACCCGTTTTCAGGCGTTTTCAGGCCTGGTTATACCCCTTTGATGAAGGAATATTCTAGAACGAATTTTCTAGGTGTGGGACAAGCACTGTTTGATACGCGAAAGAGAGGAAAGATAAGAACCTTCTCGAAGCTAGACCGAGAACTCTAGAACGCCGTACGACAGGCACATAGCAGTGTGCGAAAGAGATAGCGAGTACGCGCGTTCTAGAATTGTGCGATCGCTACTCAGTAGCGCTCCCGCCTAGAAAGTTCTCGTAGAAATATCGTTCGAGACTATTCCCAGGGATATATAAGCGAGCCAAAACGCGACCAATCAGTTTAGTTTCGAATGCGATTCCAAGCGATAAACACCGAAGAGAAAAAGTGCGAATAAGTGATACCAGTGATAAAGTACTGAGTAATTTAAGTGATTAGTGACAGTTTTTCATTGTGTGAGTTATTAGTGCTTTTCTGTGCGTAATTTCAAGATATTAGTGTGAACGAATTCCTCGTAGATTTTATTGAAATAAACCCTTGAATAAATCGACGGCATTTTCTATCCGATCCCCTAGCTCGTAACATTATATTGCCTGACCCCAAGAACACCGATTGTAATCAGCTGGGCCATCGCTCAAGCTGTCACAACTGTTGCTAAAACACTTGGCTGGCTCAGGTATTCTCTAATAGGCTCCTCCATCGCCGAGTTTCTTTTGGAGTCTCACACCAACCGTATGAGTGTGCGTCAACCAAAATCGACCGAAGAACGTTAATTTCCTTAGGTGCCTCTTTTAAAAAAAAATATATTATATATATGGTATATTGTAAAAGAGGCGTTTTAGTTGGATTTTTCGTATTGCAATTTAAAAGTGGGAGCCGTGACGTCACGGATTAGAGGCAAGTGCAGATTGTTGTAGGACAGAGACGAATGGACTTAGAGTGGTATGGAGTCGTTTAGTGTATTAATTAAATTAATTATTTATTTATTTCGTACAGCTTACACTAAAAATATAGCCTAAGATGGAATATGTAATGTTTCATTTACAAAAGGGAAAAAACCGATAAAAAATATTCACTACATTTGACTAAGTAATACCTTATATTGATTGGCTGTGTTGTGTGATGTAAAAGTGAGGGTATGCTCATGCATACCCTCACTTTTACATCATTCTGCATCATGAGATGCAGGTGATTTTACCCTTAATACTTATTTTAACCATATTCTGGATATTTAACAAGTGAAGGCTTAAATATTGGTCATTGTATGTCCAGGCGGCGCGATGCAAACTGAGTTTTTTTAACTTCTTTTGAAAATAATCTATGTCCGTGCATTGAACCTATTATAAGGCTCTTTAGTTCGGGAATCCAAGGCACAGTTCAGCCACACCAGCGTTAACGACAAGCATTTTGATTATTTAAAAAAATATTGGATTCAGATAACTGTATCTGTTGGTTGAATCCGTTTTTTCATTTGTTTTTTTCTAATAGGCAAGTTGGTGACCAGCTTTATGTGCAAGTTTCCTTCCCAAAGCCTTCCTGAAAAGCTAGGGTAGATCGACTCCAGTACTTGCAGGGATTAGAATCCCTTCTTTAGGCCCCAGTTTCCCCGCTTTGCGAACCCAACTCCAGCCTAGAGGCTACACAGTCCCAAGTCGCGACGAATTAATGTACCATTACTGTGATGAACAGTATTAAAATTAAAATATTCGCGACTCCTATACATTCGCTATTCTAATTCCCAAAGGGTCGGTTTAAGTGCTGAATAAAGATAGAAATAGACATATTACAAGAGGAAGAGAGATGGATATAGATAGATTAGAAAAGGAATCGAATGTCTCGTGACGATTGATGATTAATTGGAGTTTTTTTTTATATTTCGCTTTGTACTTCTTGTATATTCGCGATTCTTAAGCCAGAAATTAATTTAATATATAATATATTTAATAATAATAAATAAAATTAGTCGTTTTATTTAATTTAACACATATTCATGAAAATTTGATGATTCTTACTTCAATTTTGACAGTCGATATTCTGGATTCTACCATCTTAGTATGGAAAGAAACCTGTCCATACTACAACAACCGTCTGTATGCAAACCTGTCCATACATACATACATACGGGCGGTCAAAGTTCAAAAGTCGTTGATGCTTTTACAGCGGGCCGGTGGTTGCCCATATATGGTCTAGTTGATGAAGGGGTACTTTGACTTGTATGATATATTATGTTCCATATTCGATACAAAAAATTTTGTCTGAGTAATAATTAATGTGTGTTAAATAAAATAATTTGTAAAAAAAATTATGTCGCATCACGAATGTCTTGTACTTTTGAGTTTGAGCGCGGTGACCGAATCACGAAATTCCGTAACGAAAATAGACCTAACACACGATGACGATAGGTGCGGCCAAGGTGGTACGTGTTAGAGCGGGACAGAACGCAAACTGCTTCTTACATCGTTATGATCGGTGACGTAGCTGATGCGTTAAAGTCGAGCAGAATGCGTACTGCGTATGGACAGCGTATTTCTCTGACGACGTCGGTGACGTTGCGTAAGTACGGCCGGTGCAGTCGGTACGCGTTAGAGTGAGACATACTATATAGGCCTATTAGTCTGGTAGAGTGGTAGATTGAATTAATATCTAAGAAAAAATCTTGAATTAATATCAAATAATAAAAAAAACATATGTGCAATTCACACATGGTAGAAGTGAAACCTTCAAAAACAATGTTTTTATAATTAATCATACATAAATTAAACATTATTCACTATCTGAATGTATTAAACTTTTCTTTAAAAAGAGTATATCACTACATAGTATAAAACAAAGTCGCTTTCTCTGTCCCTATGTCCCTTTGTATGCTTAAATCTTTGAAACTACGCAACGGATTTTGATGCGGTTTTTTTAATAGATAGAGTGATTCAAGAGGAAGGTTTATATGTATAATAACAACCATTAAATAGTGGAGAAGTACTGTTATTTTTGGAGGTTTCAAATGTGATGTCGTAAATAATTACATTTTTTCCGCTTACATTGCAAACGCAGGCTGAACCCTACGAGTTTTATCAAAATAAAGTACTAAGTATTGTACACATTGAAAAGGTCTACAGAAAAGTCCGTGATATTATATGTATATCTTTTATGGATAACCCACAATAACTTTTTTTTGTCATTTACTTTTTACGACAAATAATCGCTAATTTTCGAAGTGATTTTAACCAATACAGCATTAATCCCTAAGCAATTAAATACCTTGAATACATTGTTCATTTAATATAGATCTATACAGCCCATTACAGCTTATTTAGCAGCGATCGAACGCGTATATTATCGGAGCTTTCCAGCGACGGAAATAACAATACATAATAAAAACCTGCTTTTCATCAGCATTGCACCCGTGCGAAGCTGGGGCGGGTCACTAGTTTAATATAAATCTTTAATTTGGCCAAAACGAAAACAACGAAAGTTTGAAATTCGATAAAATCAAAAAGCGGCAGGAAAAAGAGGCTGTATAATCTCTCCTATCTCATTTTCTCTCACGTTAAAACATATGAATTTATGTTTCTGTCACATTTTACTGTCGCTTTTTCCGTTGCATCCGGTTTGAAATCATATCGATTCTAAAGAAGTTTTACTTCAAAATAATAACTGCATTAATAAAATGCCATAGCTTCACCGCGGCAGTACCCTAATGCCACATTGTGTTTTTTTCAACCGTGTCAAATTCACTTCATTTGTGAAGAAAGTTGTATTGACTTGAACTGAATTAGTCAAATATTGAAAGGATCACGTTCGCAACGCTCCAACGTGAAACTTAATGGGAAAGTTTTTGAAAACTATAGACTTTCTCCCTTATTAAACGCAAGTTTTTTTTCTGTAACGGGGCAAAGGGGCAGGAAGCTCACCAATCCATAACATTTTTATGGATATCGCCATGAACGCTCTCAACGCCAGAGGCTTTCTAAAGTTACTATAGTATGTTAAATGATATCGCAATTCGACTTAGGGTCCTTCAAGAAAAGAGTACTCACTGAAGTAATTCCAAAAGGCCGACAACGCACTTGCGAGCCTTCTGGTAATGTTAGTGGTCGGTAGGTATCATTTTACATCAGATGAGCCTCATCCGTTTACCTCTTATTTAAATAAAAATAATATGTAATTAACACATTATGCAATGTCATAGATAATATGATAATAAAGGCATAGCGTATCGGAACAAAGGGAATATTTATAGAATACGCAGAGGGTGGCTATTGACCTGAACGGGGGAGGGAGTATAACTGTAGATACGGTATTTAGTTCATACCATCATTCCTCAGTGAGGAAGGTACGAACGTTTATAATAATAATATAAATCCTTTGTGACGCCACCTTTTAGGGGTTTAGATTTCTGTATATGTTTCACGATATATCAATCTAATAGGCAAACAGATGATCAGCCTCTTGTGCCTGACACACGCTGTCGACTTTTTGGGTCTAAAGTTGGTTTCTTCAGCGTTCGAGCAAATGTTAAATGCACATAGAAAAGTCAATTGGTGGACGGGAATCGAACATGCGACACCTTCAATACAATAATAATAAAGCCACATTAGTTACATACTATAAAAGATATAAATCAAATGGATTTTAGTTTTTTTATTAAACACTTGGGTTATTTCTATTTCCATCACTTCATGTTCTGGATTTCGATCTGTTCTTTGCTTTCTCCATCCATTCTAGAAATCTGCATGATCATCAGCCCACCGCTTTATGTTCTTCCTTACCACTTTGCTTTTTTTGGAGGTAAATTTGACATATTTATTTTTCTGTTTATAAATTTATAAATTATTATTTCAATATTCATTAAGAATACTGTAAATGCTGTATCTATTTATATTATGCTTTGTTATTTAGCTTTTAATTAATTAATTTATTTATTTATTCACACTTCGTTGCTAGAAAGAAACACAAATAACACAATTCATATAAATTACAAGGGATGCAACTGGCGGCCTTATCGCTAACAAGCGATCTCTTCCAGGCAACCCTAGTAAGAAAAGAAAACAATAAATAAAAAATGATGAGTGCAAGAAGTGCATAACCAGAAGTTATATAAAAAACAAAATATATTTATATTAATCTATAAAACCTTAATCTAGAGAAAATAAAAAAAACAATATTAATAACTAAATAAAACTAATAAGCTAATCTGACAGATTCAAGAATAGCAAATAGTGAATTACATATACAAAAAGAATTTATTCAACAATATTTATTTAATAACTAGAACATCATACAAATTACGAAATCTACTGATTATGTTATTAAATTTTCTATCGAATAGCTATGACAATTTAAGTAAACATAAGATTTGCAAAAGATAGAATTTAAATATACAAGATAAGACAAAAAAAATTTAAAAAAATCACCAAGAATTTTTGGTACTTTAAGCAGAAAAAAATCATCAGAAAAACAGCGATATAGGGTCGAGAAAGGCACCCAACAATGCTTTCTCTAAAACCGACCAGCCCACTACCGAATATACCCAGCTCCGGATAAGCTGTGTTCAATCCTTTAAAATTGTGAAGAATTCCAACGAGAGGTGTCTGAACTCCTAGGTTGGTTTTGGCAGAAGGAACTTGGTAAATATTGGCGATTTTAGACCTACGGAACGAGTATGGGACTACAACTTGAATATCCTGTAAGAGGGCACAGCTCTGTATTATTTAGCAATTTACGTAAGAAGGTAACACACAGGCTACAGTTCTCCAATCGTACAGTGATAACATAATATTAGTATAGTGTGTTAGAAATAAATATATTAATATCATATTAATTAAATGTAATTTAGTAATAATAATTATTATTGAGTATCTGTATTTTAATCTATACAAAGTTAAGGAGTCAAAGACAGAATGATACGAGGCACGTCTCATTGTGCTGGGCTTACATGGAGCGCATTTTTCATTAATACAATAAACGATAAATCCCTCAATAGATAATAAACTTCATTTACTAATCACTTTCGTTATCCAACAACTATTAAATAAATTATAACAAACAATACTAAAAAAACATGGTCGCATCACGCACATTGTCATTAGTCGGAGAGAGTTGTAGTGAGAAAGATTAAGAGAGAGAGAGATGAATAAAATTTTATACTACTATTGATTGATGTATTCGTTTAGTAGTTCAGTAGAGCTTTATTTATATTATCATTCCACGTATACATTTATCACGTATACAGTGATACACGAATACAAATACATGGAGTGATCATACACTGTTACATGATGCGTTGTCAAAGTCAAAAGTTATCTCTGGAATACGTCAGTGGGCAACTGGTTCCATTTAGTATATAACACAAATTAAACAAAATAGTATATAAACATTGAAAATTATTATGCCAATATATTTATTCTGTTCTAATTTAATTTAAATTAATTTTAATAAAATAATTAGAACGGCTGATATTGAAGCTTACTACATAAAAATGGCGTCATGTAAGACCACGCTACGCATTCAACAGGCTGGCGCTGACATGGAGAGGGGTATACCCCCGCAGAGGGAGATGGGAATCGAAATTCATCCCATTCCAGCATTTCTGACCCAGTTTTATTAAAATATTGCATTAGCACGTGACGCCTCTCGAATTGGAAATAAGGATAATTTATAAACCAGGGGGCAAATGGGGCTAAAGGATCATGATGCTAAGAGATACCGCCCATGGACACACATATTTGCAGAACTGGACCTTGACCCTCCTGCACGTTTGTAACGAAATTAAAAAATTTAGTGCGTAATTAATAAATAAAATTGGCAAAATAATAATTAATTCTTAGTAAGTTTATCTTAATATATATAAATCTCCGGTCACGATGTTTGTCCGCGATGGACTCCTAAACTACTTAACCGATTTTAAATTAAATTGACACACCGTGAGCAGTCTGGTCCAACTTAAGAGGTAGGATAGCTTAGATAGTCGCAATTTTATTTAATTGCAAATTATTTAATAAAATTCTAACAGATGGCGCTGTTTTAAAAGTACCAACGTTTCACTTAAGTTCTCCTACCGTTTCCCTTGAATAGTTTACTATGTAAAATAACAAAAAACAGCAACGCTTGACCGAGTCTGCTAGTTATTAATAAAAATAATTAAAAAGAAAATCAAAACAAATTTTAAAAGATTGGTCCCCGTGGTAATATATCTTCAGCTGGATGGCTTTTTATTTACTGGCAATACTATCCACGACTGCGACGTTCGTACTGGGCAAGAAAAGTATGTGGCACTGAAACTGATAACTGCTGGAACTACTATTTGTCATATATCAAAATAAAGAGATTCAATTTTCGGGTCAATTATTTTTACCTTAAATATGTTGATTCTATTAAATTGACTTATTTATCTATAAATTTGACGATTATTTAAATGATCTCAATACTTGATTTATTTGCTCCAGTTCAAACAATTTGTATGACTCAAAACTAATTCTTTATCTGATTTATCAAACGAGTAGTATATAAATTTTTATTACCTAGATAATAAAGTAGATACATTGGTATCAATATTATAACTGTTTAAATTTTCAATTTCATTAAACCTAACCTACAAAGTAATAATAAAAATTATTAAAAATATAATTATATTTTTTTCCAGTAAGTGAATTATGTATGCAATTCTTATGAGAAATAAACTTATTATTAACCTTAAAAATTATTAAAAAGAAAATCGAAACATATTAAAGTAGTTTGGTTTTTCATTTCCTCGCTGTATTGCGATATTTATTCGTTGAGCCGGAAAGTGCCAGGTCTGGGGTCACCGGTACTATCCATGGTGCACATGAACCCCACGGCTCAAGAGTCTCTACTCCAAAGGGAACAAAATCAAAGTTGGAGGAAAGACTTATATAATTGTGCCGATTATAATTATCTGCTCTGCGATCTCCGCAGATTTTTTGTTTGTTCGAAAGAGGTGAGATGGGGCAAATGTACACAAGTAGCCCGTCCCATCTTCCAAGGGATCAACGACATTCTATCCGGCCGCATGCCATCGTCTCTTGCGATGCCCCTTGGCTCCAAAATTGCTGGAAGATTGACGGAGGCGAGAGAGCGTCGTATAATGTCGTTGAGCGTGGCATCACGAAGTCATTGTCAATACAATTAAAAAGAGTGGCAGAGAGTTTCTAGCCAGTTCTTTTTGCCCGCTCTACGCCCTTGACTTGCGAACTGGTTGTAATTGTAAATTTTCAATTAACTTCTTTTCGGATGACATAATTTTGAGTTTTTTGTTTTTGAGTATTGCGATAGGTACTCATTCGTCGAGGAATGCACCAGATTTGTGTTCACTGTCACTACCAGTAGTATATTTCTTTTTTATTAATAAGTTTTCTATTAAATTAGTATTAAGTTAATGTAGTGTAAAGCAATTATTAATCACAAATTTCAAAGTTGGTTCACGATTAAATTTCTATATAAAAAACGCAATAATTATTTATCTGTTAATCCGAAATTTTATCTGCTATCGGAAAGGAAAAATGTTTATCAAAATAATCGATATTTATTATCTTTGATAACAGCCATTTAGTTCGTAATATCTGTGTGTGGAAGTCGTTTGGTGATGTGAAGTTTATCTGAGGTAGGAGTGGATTAAGAATCTTCATAAATTTTATTTTATTTAAAAATTTTCGTATACTCCATAGAAATTCTACTCAAGCAAACTTATAACCCATAATTTCACCTTTCTACCCACTAGAAAAAAGCCATTGACGCTATAAGCATATTTTTTTAATGGAACAACACGCGGAAGGCTTACCCGATGTTAGTGGTACCGCCGCTCATGGACACTCTCAATTTGTCTCACGCGTGCGTTGTCGGCCTTTTAAGAATTGGTACGCTCTTTTCTTGAAGGACCCTAAATTGAATTCATTCGGAAATACTTCAGTGAGCAGCTGGTTCTACAAATTGGTGGTGCGCGGCAAAAAATGCCTTGAAAAACGCTTATATGTGGAATGGCGGACGTCGAGGTGATACGGGTGGAATTTCGTATTCTGCCTCGACGTCCGATGATGAAACTCAGCTGCAGGTATTAATCCGAACAACTCCTCTGAACACTCCATGGTCAATGCGGTAGAAGATGCAGAGTGACCCCACATCTCTACGTAACGCCAAAGGATTATTAACCAGGCTCCAGAAGAAAAACCACTCCTTTTATAAAAATTACATTCGTTTTTACATAAAACTCCCAAGCGAAATTAAAGAATTATCACTGTATAAATTAAAAACTCCCATTAAACGTAATTTAATCGATAAAGTATTTTGTAAATTATCCGATTATTTATATAATCCTAACCCATTGATTGGCAGTTCAAAATATTTGTATGACTCCAAATTTTCCATTAAAAAGAGATTAAAAGAGTTTTTTGCAAATACTTCTTGCCCGCTCTACGCCCTTGACTTGCGAACTGATAGTGACGTTCATAAGTGTACTTGGTTACCGATACGAATAGATTTATTTTGAGTCTGAGTTTGAATCTATACTATCAGCAATCGTACGTGACACGGTAACAGCACGGCCTTGACCGCATGACATGTTCAAATAAATACGTTCAAGTTATTTGAATGCCCTATCTATTATAGAAACAATGGCGTTCCAACCCTTTATTTCTTTTTTTTTTAAGTTATATGATCAGCCTTCTGTGCCAGCCGTAGACTTCTTAGGTGAAAGGGTTCCCCGTACGAGCGACAAATTTATAGACACAATATCCATTGGTCCGGGGTTCGAACTTATGACCTCAGATATAAGAGTCGCACAGTACCACACGGCTAACACTTTCTGTTCTGTTTCCTCTTTTTCGTTCTGCCCCCCCACCACAACCCCACAACCCCCTATTTAATAGCAATATTATTATAAATTCAACAGAAAAGTTGCATTTGTCGTTTAATTATTATAAATAGGCCTGTATTGCTGACAGATTGACCTGATAATAAAAGCCTTTCATTGATCTAATATAACTTAAACAATTTATGTATATTTGCATATACCAGATAATTTCGATCTCCTATCTGCATCCCAATAAACAAACTCTACGAAGACAACCCAATTTTGGCAACGGATAGAATGCAATCGCTTCGCTCTTTACACTCATATTTGATAATCAATAAAAACCAAATAAAGTAACAAATCCGTACAAATAAAAAAAATATACATGTCTATGTTTAAAACAAATCAAATAGACACACAATGTTTAAAACAATCAACCCCCTATTTAATAGAAATATTATTATAAATTCAACAGAAAAGTTGCATTTGTCGTTTAATTATTATAAATAGGCCTGTATTGCTGACAGATTGACCTGATAATAAAAGCCTTTCATTGATCTAATATAACTTAACCAATTTCTGTATAATTGCATATACTAGATAATTTCAATCTCCTATTTGCATCCCAATAAACAAACTCTACGAAGACAATCCAATTTTGGCGACGGATAGAATGCAATCGCTTCGCTCTTTACACTCATATTTGGTAATCAATAAATACCAAATAAAGTAAAAAATCCGTACAAATAAAAAAAATATACATGTCTATGTTTAAAACAAATCAAATAGACACACAATGTTTAAAACAATCAACCCCCTATTTAATAGCAATATTATTATAAATTCAACAGAAAAGTTGCATTTGTCATTTAATTATTACAAATAGGCCTGTATTGCTGACAGATTGACCTGATAATAAAAGCCTTTCATTGATCTAATATAACTTAACCAATTTCTGTATAATTGCATATATACTAGATAATCTCCTATCTGCATTCCAATAACCAAACTCTACGAAGACAATCCATTTTTGGCGACGGATAGAATGCAATCGCTTCGCTCTTCACACTCATATTTGGTAATCAATAAAAACCAAATAAAGTAAATAAAACCTTACAAATAAAAAAAATATACATGTCTATGTTGGTGGTAAACTGGTGTATGTTAAAATCTTAAGATAGGATATTGGCATAGTTGAACTGTCATTTTCATAGACATATGAACACATACATCGATCCAATATACCATAGCTTAGCTTGTATCGACAGATGGCTTTTACAATCCGTCGATTGGTAATTGGCACAGTTTTGTCAATATTTATTTTAAGATGACTATCTCAGATGTTCAAAAATGGATTGAGATAGGTTATTGGGTTTGGGCGTTAGTCTCTAAGGATAATGTATGTATTTCTGTTCTAAATTTTCACAGAACGATTAAAGGAGTGGATTTCCTTTTTATCAAGACATGTTTGCATTACCAAATTGCAAATTATCAACGTTTCAAAGATAAACTTATCAATAACATTATCAGATAATTTATTTATGGACGACGTCGGACATAGTCGTTTACTGAAGTTCTTCATTACCAGGTAATTATTTTTCATATAACCTATAAATCCGTTTGTTCGGATTAATACTAGCAGAGTTTCATCATCGGACGTCGAGGCAGAATACGAAGTTCCACCCGAATAACCTAGATGTCCGTCGTTCCACATATAAGCGGTTTTAAAACAGTTTTTGCCGCGCAACACAACTGCGTGCTCCTGTTTCACCATGCCTTCTGCTGATAGAGGCCAAATCTTTGTTTTTAATTTATTTTATTATTCTTTATTACTCGATGTCATATGGAACATGGTGTAATGGTTGCAGCTCCATACAAACGATTAAAATGAGTGGCGGAGAGTTTATTGTCACTTCACTTCCGTTCTACGCCGTTGATTTGAGAACTGGCACTAAATGGAAAATTATAATTATTAATTATATAAGCATTTTATATATGTACTTACATTTCTGTTTTTGACGCTCATGAGTGTATATATCGTGTCACCCAAATGAATAAAATTTGAAAAGATTTTGAATTTGATTTATTGAAACCAGCTGCCCACTGAAGTATTCCCGAACCAATTCGGGTTTAGGGTCCTTCAAGAAAAGAGCGTAATTCTTTAAACAATCTTAGTTATTAGTTTGTCCGTTTCTTCACTGCTGTATAGGCTCCGTTCGGTAAAAGCCTCCCAAGCTTTCCATTTGAATCTGTTCTTAGCTTCTCTTTCTGCTCAGATACCTTAACATGTAGTCAGCCTTTATGTCATCACTTTTGTGGTCTGTCTTTTGTACCTTTCAATATGGCCTGCACATTTGATTTCAGCTGTAAGCATTTACTTATATAAAACAGACATTAATTCCTGAATATTGTGTAATAGGAAAAAAACAATCTAATAATCTTTAACACGGAATTAAGATCTGGAACTCTCCCAACTCAATTTTTTTTAATTGTTTATTTAAACAAAAAACTCGGTATTTCGTTTAATAATAATAAAGCCCGTTAATTTCCAATATACAGCTTACAGACACTTCTTTTCTTAATAAAAAAATAAATCAGTGACGCTACAACCTCTTTAGGTCTTGGCCTCAGATTTCTGAATCTGTTTCATGATCATTTTTAAATCTAATAGGCAAGCAGAAGATCAGCCTCCAGTGCCTGACACACGTCGTCGACTTTTTGGGTCTAAGACATGTCGGTTTCCTCACGATGTTATCCTTCACCGTTCGAGCAAATGTTAAATGCGCAGATAGAAAGAAACTCCATTGGTGCACAATCGGGGATCGAACCTACGACCTCAGGTATGAGAGTCGCACGCTGAAGCCACTAGGCCAACACTGCTCTTCTTTTCTTATTATCTTAACTTTTTTTAGTGCCATTGATGAGGTTTTCCAAATTACTCTTCAATGCCATGGCTTTATTAGTCCATTATCTTCCTGCTAATGCTTCTACTAGTTCTATCATCTTTTATTGCGTTCTTCTCGAATTCCGCTTGGTCCTTCGAAGATTCTGTTTTTTTAACAAACTTTAAAAAATTAATCTTTCAGAATGGACGACCCGATCGAGTCGAATGTACCAGGCGAGCAGATCATACGAGTAGATGAAAGCGATGCCCATTATGAGCCTGTCATAACTGTGACTCAGCAGGAGACATCCACGAGCAGGGCAAACATAACAGCGCGGAAAATTACTGTCACCGAAGATATTTCGGTAAAGTATCAGAATTTGTTCAAAAAGCAGACAACGCCGGGTAAAACTATTGTCACGCAAATCCAAACGCTGCAATATAAATATTGAATAAATAAGAAAACATAATTCGTGTTTTATTTAAACGCTGTTTTGCTGGTAATTTGCGCATGGGCATGGCGCTGTAACCTTGAATTGTCAGAGTGTGGGGCAGAGGGGATACCAGTCTAGAAAACCATCCTGATCGGTCCTTAGCGTCTCTCTTAATTTGTCTCCACGTTATTTAAGCTTCCTTCACCTCTGCGAGGTCTATTCTGGCCACGTTGCCTTGATTCCAGTCGATTGCTTGACAATGTGACTTGAATCCCTCGGGAGTATTAGGCCCATCCATTTCCACTTTCGGCGTTTTATATATATTTCCGTTTTATAGGAAATGTCTTGTTATATAGTAATACTAGCTGACCTTGCAAACGTCGTTTTGCCATGTATATCATTTATAATAAAAAATAGGAGTTGATCGTAGAGGGTTGAAAATTTAGGGTTGTATTTTTTAATGCCGATGATACAGTTGATAAAAAAATAAAAATTTATCAAAAAATAAAAATAAAAATATTTTGGGGTGGACTACCCTTAACATTTAGGGGGATTAAAAATAGATGCTGTCCGATTCTCAGACATACCCAATATGCACAAATAATTTCATGAGAATCGGTCAAGCTCGTAGGGGTTTGACCACAAACACCGCGACACGAGAATTTTATTAATAAGATATAAAAAAATATTAATGCCCGTTTTAAAATTAAAAAAAATTCATAGTGCCCGATTTAACACCTGTTCAAAGAAATGAAGAACCTTCTTTTCTCTAAATCAACAAATCTAGAATTTTATAATACTCTATCAAAACTACTACTACGAAACTTAATGTAAATAAAAATACTAATTGTATGTTTCGTAGTCCTACACGACTATATAATATACAACAAAAGAAAAATATCAATAAACATTATTCAATACATTTAAATAGGTAATACCTAACTCGGCTGTTGTGTATTGTGGTGATATGTTCATGATTTAGGTATTGCGCTATGGATATTAACTTTGACTTGCGTATGTGAAAATCTAATAGAATTTTGACAGAAGTCGTTGCTTCCCTATGACGAGCCTTCCTAGCGCAATTTCTAATAAATAATATAATTGCAGGATGAGGGGATGAATAAACCTGGTTTGGAAATGGATAAATTGGAAAATGCAACCGAAGGAAAATCTTTTGCAAATGACAAGAAAGTTTCTGGTAAGTTTTCAATAAATATAACTACTTCAGTCATTTTATATGTCACTGTTATATATGCGTCGTAAAAATCACGGACAGGCTTCCCCCCCTCTCTCTTTCTTTGAAAGGGGAATCCGATAGATTCTTATATACCAATGATGCTATCTTGTCAGGTGTGGGTCTCAAATTTATATATCTATTAACATGATAATTTTATTAATTTTTAATTATAAGGAGTCTGTCTTCTAGTAAAATTTCTGATAGGCGTACACCGCCTGAAAAGACGGAAGCTGTCCAAAAAATCTATTATTGTTATTGTTCGGATGGGTTAGATTAGTATATAATAAAATAATACTATATAATAAAATAATAGTATACAGGCAGTCCTCGACTTACGTCGTTTCGATTTACGTCGTTTCAAGTTACGTCAAACAATTTTTTGATACTATTCCTCAAGATACGTCATTTGTTTCGATTTACGGCATAGGAGAATTCACTTGTCGCAAGGTCAATGTCCGTGGGGACGGCACACCAAACACCACTTCGGTGTTACAGCCGATGGATCAAGGAAGTTATAGCGTCTTTTAAGGCCTATTATCTCAGGAGAACTTTTTCACAGGCTGTAAACGCTAATGAAAATGATGGCATGGAGCTGAGAGATATTTGGAAAAGTTATAATATCTTGCAACGCGTAAAAAATATTGCTGCTTCATGGGATGAGGTGACACCCAACAATTTATAACGAGTTTGGAAAATGTTATGCCCACTTTTTTTTAAGCCATCTGAAAGTTCTTCATCACACAGATCAACCAAATATCAATGAAATCACAACTGACATTGTTCATTTGGCTAACCGTTTGCCTGAAATTTCAGTTACTGCGGATGATATTGATGATGTTATGCTATAGTTTCTTTAAGCCAAAAGTTTAATTTATTATTTCTCATTGCATATTTTTATTACATATTATAGTTTTATAATTATTAGCAAAATTAATAACACACAAATACCAAAAAAATATATTTTAAGAACTTACTTTTGATAATAAAGTATGTATATTTTATATAGTATATTGTTCTAAATGCAGTTTTCCCTTTAAATTTCGAGTCCGTATGGAACCTAACCCTTGAGTTTTACATGTAAACATATGAAAAAATATGTCTCGACTTACGTCGTTTCGATTTACGTCGCGTATTTCGAGAACCTAACATGCCGTAAGTACGAGGACTGCCTGTATAATAAAAAAAATAAAGAAAACCTACTATGTTACTGAATACAAAATTTGACTTCCAAATAAAATCTATGAGTTTTTATTTCCATGTAATCTAGTAATGAGAAATCAATAGAATTATTTAAACATATTAATACTATATTTTTAACATATTAGTAGTATATGATGACTAGGAGGTAATTACTTCATTTCAATACAAATATAATATAATCTTTAGATATAGCATTATTGGTTGCGCCAACCCCCACGACACCTCAGATATACTCAGGCCTGCACGGTATAGTACGTTTAAGCGTGTTCGTTTGATAACACCCGTGCTGTAACCAAAGTAACCTCGGTGCGGCTTTGTATACCGGTGGGGTTTGACTTCGTACACTTTTGTCAAGACGGCTGGACGTAGCGCTGGTACCGCCTCGACCCACGCACCCCTGCTAGTGCGTAATTGTAGGTGTTGTCTTGAAGTGAAACTGCGCCTTGTTCTTGTTTCTTGCTTCGCCGATTCTTCGTGGATCACAGCTCGTTGTCACGGTATAGAGGAAAGAGCCCGAGTCTCTACGCGTGTCTGCACCGTGTCAAGTCTGAACCGAGACTGAACCGAGACTCCCGAGACTGCCGAGAACGCCGAGACTGCCGAGACTCCCGAGACTGCCGAGAACGCCGAGACTGCCGAGACTGGCCGAGCGTAGATCTCGCCGGGCTTAAGTACCACACAAGTATACCGCGACGAGAGCTACGCTTACATACATTTACGCCGGTATACCGCGTCGAGAGCTGTGACCCTTTTATTCGGCGAAGCATTCTATTTATTTATTTAATAAATTTGCATTAATAACTGAACCATATTTCTCACTTAAATCTCTGTACATATTCTGTCTAACTTATAACTCTTAATAATTTCGCTCACAATATTCTAACCTATATTATAAATAATTTACATTTATATTTATGAGTCGCCAACATTCTCCCCCTCGTGCGTAGCACCGTCGTTCCTGCACGGCGACTCCGCAGGCACCAAGATCAGGATCCTCGACGATGGTCTTCGTAACACTCCCCCTTTGGTTGCAACGTCCACGATTCTGGTTATTCCGTCGGGCCCGGGGTATGTAGTTTCGATGATTCCCCTCGGCCAAGTGCATCGTGGTGGTGTGCGTTTTACGATAAAAACCACGTCGCCTGGTTGCAGCTGCTCGCCTTTCTGTAGTCTAGTCATTTTCCTGGGCAGTAGCTTAGGCAAGTACTCCCGTAGCAATCTCTTCCGAAAGTGATCAGAGGGTCGGACGGACTTCAAATCTTTTCTGCCCACCAGCTTTGCATCAGGAAAATGTCGTATGCGCGTAGCTCCACTGGATCGTGCAATGAGAAAGTAGTTTGGTTTTAGCGCCTCCTCTTCCGAATTGTCAGCTAAGTTCGTTATTGGTCTAGAATTGTCTATGTGTTCTGTCCCCAACAAGGTTGCCTGCAGTTCAAGTCTCGGCGTAGATATTGATTTCCGAGACTTTACTCTCGACTTGGCATCCACGAGGTTTACTAAGTATTTTCCATTACCTCCAGTTGCGGCTGCATACGCTGACTCACTCGCGTCTGCGACAGTATGCAGCTCCCCCTCAGTGCAGAATAGTGACATACATCGCGGCAGCCGATTGTCTTTTATTCTACCGATATGCTCTATGCGATAGCTTTCCCGAGCTTCGGTGTATTTATGTAAGAAGGCCTTTGCGTTCTTGTTTTTTATATAAATCGCGGTGCAAGGCGACGATACGGCTCCAAAAATCACTAATAACATTCTGTAATCCTTCACTAGCGCTTCCTTGTCTTTTCGCCAAAGGAAACTGAGACTGTTTCTGTCTTCTTCACATATTTTCACATGCAGAAACATTTCTTTTATATCGGCCGCTATCGATACGAGACCTTGACGTACTCGCAGTAACACTCCAAATATTGAATGTAGTAAGTCCGGTCCGGACAGCAGAACGTCGTTGAGGCTAACTGCGTTGTGATTGGCTGCACCGTCGAAGACAATACTTAGCTTTTTCTTCACTTGGAAGTGAGGCAGGTACCACTTTTTGTTCGATGTGCAGTCGGCTGTTACTTCTTCAGCGTAGTTGCTTTTCAACAGATCTATTTGCGTGCTATATTCATTTTTAAACTTAGCGTCCTCACGCAGATTTTTTTCGATTCCTTGAAATCTGTTGAAGGCCGCTGAGAAATTGTTTGGAAGTTGTACGTCTTTCATTTTCCACAACAGTCCGACCTCGGATCTGTTATCTTCCAATTGTTGACTATTTCTTTCCAATATTTGTAGAGCTTGCTGTTCTGTATCCGTTGTAGGCTTCTTCGGCTGAACCCCCAAAGACTCAATATTGAGAAGTTCCCTCACTGGTTGATTTATTTTGTCTTCGACGACGCTTACGTGTGCACATGTGTTCACATAATTGATCGGTGACACGCTATCGGAGCCATGGATAACCCACCCTAACTTTGTTCTTGACGCCACCGGCTGCCCTGGATTTCCACGTCGTATTTTTAACGAGACAATGTGTTCCCAATTGTCTTGGCCAATGAGCAGCTTCGGCGCCTCAGCTTTGTAGCACACGTCTTGCAGTAAACCCCGCAAATGATGACACTTCTTAAGTCGGATTTTATCGACGAGTTGTGGGGTTAATTTGAGCTCCTTGATAGTTCTAACTCGTTTCAGTGTGCTCTTCCGCTCTTGCTTGATCCCTTTCACTTCGATGTCTAAAATCATCGAGTCGTGACTTTTCATTTGCCCGCCGCCGATAGTTTCTATATTTAAGGTTTCGCGGGGACCCTTTATGCCGATGCTTGAAGCCACATTTTCGTCGAGCAGTGTCACCGTTGAGCCTTCATCTAGCAGCGCCAGTACCTGTTTGCTCCCAGCCGGTCCGTATATCTCCACCTTAAGCATCTTTAAAATAGCTTTCGGTGTACTAATTGTATTGACCGTCGCTGTCTCGGTCGCTGCTTCTCCGTGACATTGATCGTTCTCCGATGTCACATGTAATAAGCTATGATGCCATCTTCGACACAACTTGCACGGTAGTCTTCGGCATGTTTCTTTCCGGTGCTTCCCAGTGAGACACTTGAAACAGACTTTAAGTCTCTTAACCGTTTCCCATCTCTCGTTAACTGCCGCATTCAGAAATCTTTGGCAGTCTTTGAGCTTATGGTTGCATTCACAGTCTGGGCACTTGATTTCTTCTGGTCTACTCCTTTCAGCAATATTAAAAGTAGCTTGCTTCACCGGTCTTTTTATCGTTGCGCTCGGTCGTTCGGTCGTCGACACCCTTTTGCTGTCTTCGAGTACCGCGAATGTACCGCATTTATCCGCTTCTAAATTGAGGAAGTTGCTTATTGTTTGAATATCAGAGAACGATTCCTCTTCCCTCGCAGCCGTGTAATCGTACCATCTGAACCTTAGAATTGGAGGCATCTTCTCTATGATAATTTTCACGATTTCAGGTGAGTGGAGGTATTGCGGTCTCTTCAATCCTTTTATGGCGGCCACACTGTTGTTTATTTGGCTCGCAAAAACGCATATGTCCCTGGGATTTTCCGTCGTTCTGTGAAGCGCCTTTAATTTCTCCAGTTCGGCTAGCACCAATGCGTCGGGTCTACCAAATCTTCGGCGTAAAGCGTTAATTACTTCTTCCGGCGTCGCTTCTGAGTACAAGAGGCTCTTAATACTCTCTCTCGCCGTGCCTTTAATCGCTTTACGTAGCCGCGCCATATTCTGAATGTCAGAGAACATCGGAGATGTATCTTCGTATACGACCCGGAACGCCGTCCATTCGGAGCTGTCCCCTTCAAATATCGGCAGCTCTTGAATGTATTTCGGTTGCGGCGCTACATGGTTCGTCATGACTTCCTTTATTGCGTCGGCTATTGCTCGAATGTCGCTTTTTGTTTCAATTTCTTCTGGCTTTTGCGCCGATGAGCGCATCCAGTTTGCTACCTTTTCTTCATGGTCATCGTTGACGGTTTCTATAACGGAGTCTTCCTCTTCCGTTTCTGCTTCTAATCGTAATCTGGCCAGGCGTGCTGCTGCCTGCGCTTCCCGCAGTTCGCAGCGAGCCAACTCTTCTCTGGCCTCGGCTAGTCTTCTTGAGCTGGCTTTTGATACGGCTCTAGATGCGGCCCGCCGGGTATAACCCGCTGGTGTCAGAGTCAATGCTTGCTCTGAGTGGCTGGCTGCGCTCGTTGACGTGGACTGCTCGATCGTTATCTCTTCGCCTGTAGTCCGGACTTCGGACGTAGTGGCGGAGGTAACAGTCAACGTCGATTCCCCTCGCTGCATCCCGTTCTGTGATCTTGTGACTGGCATTTTCTTCTCGCAATATTCACTTCTTGATTCACTCCACTATTTTTGCAGGATCCGGCTTTCGAAGGACCACTATTGTTTGCGCCAACCCCCACGACACCTCAGATATACTCAGGCCTGCACGGTATAGTACGTTTAAGCGTGTTCGTTTGATAACACCCGTGCTGTAACCAAAGTAACCTCGGTGCGGCTTTGTATACCGGTGGGGTTTGACTTCGTACACTTTTGTCAAGACGGCTGGACGTAGCGCTGGTACCGCCTCGACCCACGCACCCCTGCTAGTGCGTAATTGTAGGTGTTGTCTTGAAGTGAAACTGCGCCTTGTTCTTGTTTCTTGCTTCGCCGATTCTTCGTGGATCACAGCTCGTTGTCACGGTATAGAGGAAAGAGCCCGAGTCTCTACGCGTGTCTGCACCGTGTCAAGTCTGAACCGAGACTGAACCGAGACTCCCGAGACTGCCGAGAACGCCGAGACTGCCGAGACTCCCGAGACTGCCGAGAACGCCGAGACTGCCGAGACTGGCCGAGCGTAGATCTCGCCGGGCTTAAGTACCACACAAGTATACCGCGACGAGAGCTACGCTTACATACATTTACGCCGGTATACCGCGTCGAGAGCTGTGACCCTTTTATTCGGCGAAGCATTCTATTTATTTATTTAATAAATTTGCATTAATAACTGAACCATATTTCTCACTTAAATCTCTGTACATATTCTGTCTAACTTATAACTCTTAATAATTTCGCTCACAATATTCTAACCTAAATTATAAATAATTTACATTTATATTTATGAGTCGCCAACAAGCATTATGTATGATCATTCATGAGTGTGTCATTCGCTACGATGACATTCGTATGTCACTTTTGCTTGTCACATGTGCATTTCGTGTAAAGTTGTATTAATTTCTATTAACATTATTTAAATTTAAAGAGCATTATTCAATTGCACCCTTAATAAATTCAAATTGAATTTATCTATGTATAAGAACAGTAAAAAGAGAAATCATTTTAAAAATGCCCTGTTTTCATATGAATAATTACGTTAGTACGATCCGTCAATGTAGATTTAGTCCATATCAATGGAAAAGAAGTCTCAAAGACATCCTTGTATACTTTATACATACTTGGAAAAAGTATACAAGGATATTATTTTGCTGATAACATTAAGTGCACTTTTCTCGGATCCGGTTGGAGCGGGGTCATAGTAACATTACCGTCCACTCGGATCCGTGCGAGTATCCTGTTCATGTTTTTAAACCATCTCTAAATCTCGGATCCGTGTATTCAGCACTCAATGTGCTGTATGCCGACCACTCGGATCCGAAAAAAGTTTTTTTTTATAAAAATATTAATATACATTCATACATATTTTCAAACATTCATATGTACTTAATCAAAATTTGCCACAAAAAGTTTTGGTTTCCGTCTATTACTTTGTATCCATTGTTTAAGCATTCAATGTGTTAGCAATGTATATTTGGAGTGTAATATTGAGTCAAACCTATATACATTTTATTGGAAATGTGTTATTTTGGATCAAATTATGCATGCGTCGTCCAACAGATGAGTCTTTCCATACCTTTGTTATTTGTTGTCTGCTTCTGATGAACCTGAAAGAATGTTCCATCCTCTCAAATGACTGGTACTTTGAAGTTTGTGTACTGCAGTAGTACGCAATGGCCTGATCGAACACTCGTCGAACCTCATTCCATAGCTTATAAATAAAGAAGTAGATAAGCTATATAACTAAATAAATTAAATATTGTTTCAGAAATAACACAACATGAAGAGAAGAGAAGTAAAACGAAAATACCAACGTTAAGGAAAGCTGTGCGCCAGGTAATTCAAGTAGAAGAAGTAAGTATCGATCAACTTTTAAAAGATTATTTTATTTAGGTTATTGTTCAATATTAAACATGGCGTACATATATACGTAATAATAATTTATTTGCATTTATATCGTACAAAAATGTTATCTAAAGTTCGTGTATTCTGCCACACATACTGGCGTGCAAATTTGTATTAAAAGGTAGAACATAAATTATAATTACATTATAAGTCATATACATACTTAATTATAGTCGATTAATACTATTACGTTATTAAATAAATAATAATTATAATGTTTCACAGACATAATCATGATCTACTCATAATAAAAAAAATTCCTGACTAAAATCGTTAAATTATTATTTAAAATCATAAACTTTACCTTTTACAGATACCAGTACAAAGACGGAAGTCATCAATCCCTCGATTAAAAGAAATGAAAAAACTCGTCACAGCTGCAAAGGCAGAAAAGGAAAATACAGATCCTAAAAGTGCTGTCTCGCCAAGAGCAGAAGAAGAATTCGACAAATTATTCGAAGAGATTAAACAAAACTCTGATAGACATTCAAATGCTTTCGTTAAGGATCCAGAAAAAATAGAGATGAAGTTTGAAGAAATAATACACGATTATGATGAAAATAAAGTGGAACCAATTAATGTAGAAAAACTCAAAAGTAGAATACCCATGCTTAAAAGAAAAAGTGAACATGACATTGAAGCTACGAAGTTAACTAATATGAGACGCGTTTATAAAAAGCGTTCATCTATACAAAATCCACAACATTATACTAAATTATTCCTTAGAGTGCAATCGAAGGCTGGTGAAAGAAACAGAACTCAATCAGAAACAAACGTTGATGATTCATTTACAACAGATAGTGCGAAACAAGAAAACACAGCTACAGCAGACGAAGAAACCTCAAAGAGTTACGCAGAAACTAATGCAAAAGATTCAATAAGTATATCGAAAATTGATCCAGTAATCTCAAATACAGAGAAAAATAAAATAGAAGATGATGAAAATGTTTCTCATAATACGTCTGTAAAAAATGCTCTTAAAACGGAAGAGAAGAAAATTCTCAAAAAGAGTCAATCTATCGACAGCCCTAATGTACAACTAAAAGAAACTCAAGGAAATAGCCATGTAAGGCGCAGTCTAAGTCATATTGATAATCTATCTACGAATGTTTTTGTTCAAAATATTGAAGAGACTCAAAATCAAATTCCAAATAGCAAACAGTATAACGCAATACCTATTACGGAAACCACAGAAGTAAAATCATTAGATGACAGTGAAATCAAGTCTGCTATAAATGAACAGTCTATTGAAAGTACGGTACCTCATGAAAAAGACACAATTGTAAAACAGGACATGGTATGTAAAGAAACATCAATGTTAATTCGTAAAAATGAAGAACACGTAGACGTGGAATCGTCAGAAGAACCTGAAAGTTTAGAAAAGGAAGTATCATTTACGATAGAATCTTACCCTACTGATGAAACCGAACCAACTGACTTGATTGAAAAACCGACTGTTTTAATAAACAATGCACAAGACACTGTAACTAATAATGAAGTAAACGAGACAAACCAAAATAATAATTATGATACAATTGATAAAAACGTATTTGATAACTTGAATCAAGAGATTCCTAAATCTAAAAATATTTCACCAGATATTTTGACGCCAACCATTTGTAACAAAGAAATAAAAGACACAGTTAATGGTATTTCGGAGTCTGTCAATGTATCAAGTAAAAATATTGATAAAACTGATTCCTCTAGCGATGATAAGGACTCTGACACACATAAATCACCTCAAGAATTAAAAATCGAATCTCCATTCACTGCTATGCCAGACAGAAATCAATATTTGCAGGATTATGAATCAATAAAAAGTGGAGATCAACAAATCCCCATCCTAGGTCATCCAGATGCTTTATTTAATCGTCCAGACACTCCCATAGAGGACTATTTACCAATGATACGAGAAAGTAAGGATAATTTAGCAACACTATTAAATACAGATATACCAAGCACAGAAGTTGAACAGAACTCTACAGATAAGAATATCCATCCAGAAAATCAAGAACAAAATATAATCCCCGAAAGAAATAGGGATATAGAAGATATCCATGAACAGCGAAGAAGAAATAAAGAAAAGATACAAGAACTATTATCGAATGCCCGAGAAGAAGATATTATTGTACTGAAAGGAAAGGTTAATAGAGTTATTAGTCGATTAGACTCTAAAGACTACAGCAATATTAAAAATAAACCAGAGGTGGTTGAGGATGTGCCTAAAAGGACTGTTTTGTCTAAAATAGCTTTATTTGAGGTAAGTTATATTATATTATCATTCGAAGTGAAGTTCATGTGAAGGAATCCTATATTGTCTTTTATTAATATAGTTTTTACACATTTAAAGAAAACACTTTTTTTTATAATTAATGAATTATGTAATTAATAAAAATGTTTATGACCTTGGTAAAATTAAAATTTCGCTGCGTATTTCTGTACTCTATTTGTAGAAACATTTAAATTAGGTATGTTTTACGTGATTTTTTCTGAAGAAAAATTCAACTAAAGTCAACAGCTCCTTCGATGTATCTATCGGTGCAATGGCCTCACTTTCAGCTGCATATGTCATAAAACTTATATCTCTGGGCTAAGATACTAATACTATTTCTTTATTATATGTATTTTCAAAGTCATTATTACAGTAACGATAGCTGCAACATATATTTAGAATAACGATGCCAAAGCCCTAACGACATTGCGGCTAATAGACTAAAAAATATTTTCCAACAATTTAAATCAACAAATCAAATATAAATTTAATTTACAGCAAAAAGAAGCAGATGTATATAAGAGAAAACTCTCGCGGAATCAAATCCAAAACGCTGATTTACCAAAAATCGTAGATGAAGTTCTGAAACAACCAAAATCAGACGATACTAATCCATTTAATTGGACTAAAAGTAATATAGAAACACCAAAAATAGATATAAATAAAGAACCCAGAATTGAAATCAATAGAGAGCTGTCGTATGCTGAAGTGGATTTGGGGGATGCTGTGAAGGGAAGAGTCAGAGATATGATTGTTCGGATGGTGTCGTTTGAACGCATGGACCTAGAAAGGAAAGGTATCATTGATATCAGGGAGAAGCCCAGGAGTGGATCTGTGTCTGAAAAAATTGCTTTGTTTGAGGTAAGCTGAGCTAAAAAGAGATTTTATATTAATTCTTTTTTGTTGTATGAAGTTTAACTATGCCAATCAATCAAATTACAACGAAGCTTCAAACATGGATAAAAGTTACATCAAGAGATTTTACTAAAAAAAATCGTCTAAATCTAAAAACATATTATCTACACTACAGTATAATATGTTAAAATAAATAAATCAAGATTTTAAATAAATAGTGGCGCTACAACCTCTTTAGGTCTTGGCCTCAGATTTCTGAATCTATTTCATGATCATTTTTAAATCTAATAGGCAAGTAGGTGATCAACCTCCAGTGTCTGACACACGTCGTCGACTTATTGGGTCTAAGACATGTTTCCTCACGTCGTTTTCCTCCACCGTTCGAGCAAATGTTAAATGCGCACATAGAAAGAAACTCCATTGGTGCACAGCCGGGGATCGAACCTACGACCTCAGGTATGAGAGTCGCACGCTGAAGCCACTAGGCCAACACTGCTCTACAGTATATGTTACAGTGTCGTTTTTTAAATACATATATGACAACTAGCAGACTCAGCCAAGCGTTGCTCTGGCTAAAGTTTTTATATTACATAGTAGTAAACTATTCAAGGGAAACGGTAGGAGAAATAATGTGAAAGGTAGATAGCTTATGTGAAACGTTGGTACTTTTAACACAGCGCCATCTGTTAGAATTGTATCATTCAAATATTTGCAATAAATTAATATTGCGGGTATAAATTGAGATGTAAGCTATCCTCTCTTTTACGTTAGATCAAACTGCACACGGTGTGCAAATTAAATTGATATCGGTTCGGTAGTATAGGAGTCCACAGCGGACAAACAACGTGACACGTAATTTATATATCTTAAGATTCCGGGAAATATCAATGTCACAAAAAATTAAAAATTACTACCGACTATATTCATGTCATTTAATTGTCTATATTCAGGCCATTAGTTTTTCTGTACTTCGGTTCCTTGTTATACTACAAAATTTGATAACATTATAAAAATTATTAATTTCTATTTAGTTTCGCAAATTTTTAGCTAAATTTTAAAGTACCTCAAAAAGGGCGTGTCGTGTCCTAGAAATCTATATTTCATATATGCAATTTCAAACGCATTATCTATTAAGATTATCATTGAAACATGAGTACTGATAATGTCGGATTTGTCTGCCCAAAATCATATCGTAATTGTCAACACATGTGACCAGATATAGGTTCAAAAATTGATAACAAAAATAATAATGTAAGTTTTCTATAACATTAATAATATTTATTTCATATTTTTACAGTTTACATAAATTATACACAAAAAAAAACAATTAAACAGAAACACTTAGCCAATGACGAAATCAACAAAACAAATATATTTAATACGTAATTTTGCTGTGTTGTGTGATGGTGAAAGTGGAGTGAGCTTATGATGCAAGTTATTTAGCGATATGGATATTCTTTTACTTTTACTATTTTCTTGTGTAGCCAAGTGCACATTTCAAGGATCGTCATGCTCACTCAAATGTCATTGCTTGTGGCGGCGTCCATGCGTCGGGTTGTCTCTCTCCCTAAAATATGGCGAGGGGGCCGATGGCTGGCCATGCGTCATACTCGTGAACGGGTGCTACTTGTGGTGACTGGTCGTACTTGAATTCGTGTATGCCGTGATATATGTTGTTTATACTACGTATTTGCGTGTTGTTCTCACGAGTGTGTAAGTGCGTGCTCCTATTTCACCATGCCTCCTGCTGATAGAGGACAAATCTTTGTTTTTAATGTATTTTTTTATTCTTTATTAATCAATATGTCATATGGAACATGGTGTAGTGGTTGCAGCTCCTTACAAGCATTGTGTAAAAAAAAAAACTTGGCGATTAAAAAGAGTGGCGGAGAGTTTATTGCCAGTTCTTCTCTTCCGTTCTACGCCCTTGATTTGAGAACTGGCAGTAAATGTAAAATTAAATTCATTTAATATTTCTTTTTTTTGACGTTCATAAGTGTACATTGTTACCTACATGAATAAATAAAATTTGAATTTGAATTTTTGAATTTATATTTCTTTTATGGATATAATATATGTACATGTATTAAGAAAAGTGTTCTTATTTTTAACTGTTCGTGGCGATCAAGACTATTATAAGAATGATAGACGAAATTTAACATATAACTTAACATCAGGTGAGCCTCTTGTCGTTCGCACCCTGTTCTATAAAAAAAAATAAGTAAAGCTCTCAAATGCTACAACAAGACAAGCGCTGGTTAGTAGGGATATTAAGCCGTCTACGTACATGGAAGTGAGCGTCCAGAATACTACGTCACATCAGATGAGCCTCCAACTAATTTATCCCCTTTATAAACATATTAATTAATTACCTTAAAGGGCGCTATTAAGACCTTGCATATAGACTCAGATAGTCTTAAAAAGAATTAGCAGTTTTTCAAGAATTGGTACGCTCTTTTCTTGAATGAAATATTAACAATAGTTTACGGCAAAAAAGGAAATATCCTATGTAACACCAGAAATATGATCTTCAACTAACCATAGAAAAAGAAGAAGGCAAATTGCCTGGTAGGAGAAGACCTGGCCTAAAGACGCACGTCTTAGTTGAAGACTTCTTGACAATCATCGACAATGATTGATGAATTATTACAAAGACAATACTTTGGTCAAAGAACCAAGTCTTTTTAAGTCAAGCCTTTGAAATCGTGGCATCCTAACTTAAAATAAGCACGATAATCAACCTACAAAAGAAGATGGCACTATAAGAAGTTTGCAGAAAATTTAAAATAAATGAAAACATACAATAATGCCATTTATTCCATTTGTATAATATTATTATGACATATTTAATTTTCAGAAGAAAGTTACCTCGCCAAAGAAGATAAAATCAGACACGCCCAAGCATAAGGGAGCGCCCGAAGTCAACATGAGTGAAGAAGAGTTGAAAGAACGGATAGAAGAGTTAAAAGGAGCGAAGAAGTACGGGAAGTTCACTGAATTGAAGTATGTTGAACTGAATGATGGGTTTATGATGCCAGCGCTTGGAGTAGGTACTGCTCTAGTAAGTAGATTTTATTAATAACAATAGTTTATTTATTAAAGCAGAGAGATGGTTATTATTCTGTTAGTTAAATAATAAAATTAAAAAGGGCATGCAGTCCATTGCAATGACCTATGTATGCCAGCTTGCAGTTAGGGCTCCATGGCACACCACCACATACAGCTTGCTTGCGCATCGTGTCGGTAAGGACAGTCGACAACCAAACATGGTAGACGCACTGTAAGAAGCCTCAACGCATTATTGAACTTAATGACACGGGCCTAGTACGAGCGTATTCTGTCGGTACTAAGAAGCTATTCCTGATGTTGGTTTTAAAGCAGCTCGGGCTGTTCTGGCGCAAAGGCGTCTCCTCTGAGACTCGAACCTGGCTTGGGACGACATGGGGTGGCCTGAAGGGCAGGTCGGAAGCTCACTGGAATAAGCGAAATAAAGGTCCTCGCCTTCCCCGATAAAGGCGGTTTTAACCCTAATCTGTTTTTGACTATTATTTTCTGCGCTTTTAATTTGTTGTTACCTAACGCCCGAACCTAATAATTAATCCAAAATCTCAAATTGAAAACATTCTGAGATCAGACCGTGACAGTCGATCGATCTCCTATCTGCTTCCCAATAATGATAGCTTGTATCGACAGATGGCTATTACAATCCACTGATTAGTTATGTCACAATTTTATCAATATTTGTATTAAAATGTCTATCTCAGATGGCGCAACGCGTTTCAGGGTATGACGGTCATCGCAGTCAAGTCCCTACAGCTTAATTTTAACTAGTGCCGCCATTAAAGCTAAATTAATAATTAATTATGTCTTCCCTTAAACTTAAACAATCTCAATCAGGATCATACAGTATATACATTTTCAATAACATAATCTTTTTTCAGTTACACAAAAGTCTAACGAAGTATATAATCTGTGCCGCCATAGATCTTGGCTATCGTACCATAGACAGCGCATTTATTTATGGCAACGAAAAAGAGATTGGCGAAGCTATAAACGAGAAAATTAACGATGGAACTGTCAGACGGTAAGTTTTTCATTGGTGGTTCGTATGTCAGTCAGTTCATATATTTTTTAATTTTCAAAATATATGAACTGTATAATATTTTGCATTATAAAAGCGCATAATATGTTGCTAAGCGCAAAACTTGAAGACGGCTGTAACAATTCAAGTATTTTTTGTATTTATTCCTTGAAATCTGAAGGTTTTTATGGAGAGGTAAAATGAATAATTGCACAGAAAAACCTAAGCTAAAACCTAGATTTTATTCTGGCAAAACGATTAGTATCTATGGTGTAGCGTAGCAAAATGTTTTCTATATTAAAATCATATTAAACGACGTTTGCTAGGTCATATATCACTACATAGTATAAAACAAAGTCGCTTTCTCTGTCCCTATGTCCTTTTGTATGCTTAAATCTTTGAAACTACGCAACGGATTTTGATGCGGTTTTTTTTAATAGATAGAGTGTAAAAGTCTGTGATGGCATATGTCTATCTCTTATGGATAACCCACAATAACTTTTTTTGTCATTAACTTTTTACGACAAATAATGGCTAATTTTCGAAGCGTTTTAACCAATACAGCATTAATCCTTAACCAATTAAATACCTTGAATACATTGTTCATTTAATATAGATCTATACAGCCCATTACAGCTTATTTAGCAGCGATCGAACGCGTATATTATCGGAGCTTTTCAGCGACGGCAATAACAATACATAATAAAAACCTGTTTTTCATCAGCATTGCACCCGTGCGAAGCTGGGGCGGGTCACTAGTACGTATATAAAATCTAAATCAATCGAAATTCAATTATAAAGAAATAATACGTTGCCGAGAAATTCGTGGAAAATCACACACATACGACAACACGAGTTTGGAAGCATATATATATGCGCAAATATTATTCAATTGTAACATATATACACGTCGGTATACGTACATATAGTCACTCTTTAAATTAATGACAATCCAGTAATGATTTTGATCAATAACATAAACTTAATTTTCTACTGAGTAAATAGTTAAAACTAAGTTTACTTTACTTTGAATAAATATATAATTTAAACAAATTTAAAAAGCCTTTAACGGTGGCATTTCCTTGTTGTATCACGATATATATTCGTTGAGGAAAGTACCAGCTCCTGAGTACCACCAGGCGCCAGCATATACCTTTCATTAGCGCCTTTTAATTTGAACCCCACGGCTCAAGAGTCTCTTCTCCAAAGGAAACCAAATCGTAGTTGGAGGATAAACTCGTAAAATTAATATGACATTTGCATGTCTATTTTTTTGTTTGTGCGGTTTTTTAGTCATCAATCTGCATACATTATTGCACTAAACCATTGCAAATATTTATTATTATCAATTAATAGTTAAATTAATCATCTTAATAATTAAATTAACTGATATATCGTTTGCATTCAAGATTTAATAATCAGGTTGATTGCCCGAACTAAAGGTTCTCTATCTAAATATCTATCTATCAAAATGTATTTATTTATTTGTTGCACCAACATAGACACTGATACATGCATGTAACAAAAACACAAACACAAGCCCAATTATAGGCGCATACAAGATTCTGATTTAATGAAGCTTATACACACAAAAAAAAATAAAAAAAAATAAAGCAAAAATTAAAAACATTACAAAATAAATAGAATATCCCTGATAAAATACTAATTACTAATTAGTTAGTTAGTTTATATATATGTACCCTCTCGGTACTCCAGGCGTCTTATCATCCATTTGTCCCTTCGTAGACCGCTTTATGATCATGCGGCATGCCCACATACAGCTTTTTGATCAACGGATCCATTGTAGCTCACCTCACACATTAAATCGATTTTTCTTTATTGTATTTTATTTTTATTAGTAATTGTTTGTTTTGTTTAATGTTCGTATGATCTCTGCGTGCATGTCATGTTTGCCTATAAATGCTTGTAACATTAAAAATTGTATTTCGTGCTTTGTTCACTAATGAGCAGTGTGCCGAGCGATAGCAAGCTTTCATCAATAAAAATAGTGTGTGTATGTACACTTCTTTGGCGTATGGAAAAAAATAGCTAAAATGCAGTAGTGATTAACGATACATATTAAAATTAATCAAAAAGATTTTATTTAAATAAGTAAATTTTCAATATAATTCTCAAAATAAGTAAGTCAAGATCTTGAATTGGATTGTCATGATTCATGTGCACTGTTTACTTTTTGTTTTGTTTTACGTAACTTGTATCAGTTTAGTTTATTTTTATTTCTTTTTGTTTCTGTTAAGTATGTTTTTTTTTGTTTTCCCTATTTTATTATTTGTAATATGTATTTTTGCACTTCTTGCCTACCTTATGTAATATACTCACAGTGGTTTTTTCCTTTACTCACAGTGGTTGTCTGGAAGAAATCACTCTAAAGCGATAAGGCCGCCAGTTGCTTTCATTAAATTATGTTTAATGTGTTCCTTTTATGTAATGCAACGAAGTGTTAATAAATAATAAATTAATTCATTAATTCATTATTAGTAAATTCTATCACCGTCGTATATGAAATTGATTTAAAAACACCAAAATAATATTTATTTATTTATTCACACTGTTTAATTGTTATGAAACACGTGATCTAAATATAAAAATACTAGATTATACAACTTGAACATAGTTATCGATTTCCATGCCACCTAGACCTGACTTTACGATGTCGAATTTAGGTGTCGGTGTGCGCGCGCATCGTAAAAATTCACTCTCATAATTTTTCTCCATTGCGCCAAAAGAAGTATAACTTCAAAAAGTTAATAATGGTAAATATTTTGAAGTTTAATCAAGGAATATATTTTAGTGAGGACCTCTTCATAATATCTAAGTTATGGAGTACATTCCACCGTCGTGACATCGTGGAGAAAGCTTGCAAAATGTCTCTGAAAGCAATGGGACTGGACTATTTTGATTTGTATTTAATACATAATCCCATGTCGTTTAAGGTAAATGAATTAAATTCAAATGATGGGTTTCTTTCTATGATGATACTTATAATAAGATTGTTAATCTAAGGTGCCATATTTGAAGCCCAGACTGCTATGTGTTTCATCGCTTGTACTGGAAACGTTGTAAGGAAGTTAGTTAAAAGGCCGGCAACGCACTCGCGAGCCCTCTGGCATTGAGAGTGTCCATGGGCGGCGGTATCACTTAACATCAGGGGAGCCTCCTGCCCGTTTGCCCCCTGTTCTATAAAGAAAAAGTCATGCTTTACTCCCAAAGTACGGTTGTGTCTGGCACAGCAGACCAAGTAGGTCTAAGAATAAGAATCATCTGAAGTCTGAAGACAAGGGTTGAAGAGTCACTGCTGTTGATACCAGCTGGTCATTTATGACTTATGGTTAGGTTAAGTTAGATACGTGGACTCATTTTCCGCAACTAGACTCAAATTTAGTCCGTTTTGCGTAAAGCCCTGGCTAATTTAGCCAGCCTAGCTCCTTCCAGAAGCACAGAAGTCTCCTGGGCACTTCGCAGGCTTCACGGAGAGATCTCACAAATTTATGACCTATGATTGCGAGCGATTTCTGACACCCTTCATTCCACAATTCCTTAACTGACTTGCATCTGCATAAATAATCTCGTGGTATCTCCTGTGCTTGACATACGCTGTCGATTTCTGTCTTAAGATATTTAGAGTATGACTTCCATTAGTAAAACTTACATATGAAATCATGAATGTACGGGAGACTTTTTTAATACACTCTCTTCACTGAGACATCATGCAACATCATAAATTAAAATAAAAAATACGTTTATTTTGGAACATAAGATCATCATAGTATCACTTATTCCACGTCATTAAATTCGAGCCTGTTGGCATCCCTACTCATCGGCAAATAAGACAGAGGGTGTTGGCTGAGAGAAAAAGGCGGCGTAAAAAACTCTCGGTACTCTTTTTAAAAAAAAGCAAGTCATCAAACAATTCAACAATATTTAAAACAAATATAGCAAATTAATTAGAAGTAGCCTGCCCAGCACTAGTCCCAGGCCTTTTTGTCAACTAGATAATCACTAAGTTTATAGTAAGCCTTTCATGATCTAGCCAACTTTAACTAGTAAGTAATTTAACCTAATTCAGTAAAAAGAACTGCATATTGTCTCTATGAAGAAAACACCTCTGTTCTCCCATTTTTACACTGTTTACCACTTGACTAGCGTGCACTTACACTAATTCAAATCGTTTTCACTTTTCAATCTTCTCACTAGGCATAGTGACAACTTAAATAGCCTCAAACAAGTGATGGTGGACATTCATAGACAAAGACATTTATTATTAACGAAACACACACACAGAACAATCTAAATAATAAACAAGAAAAATGGGTAATCAAAAAAACGATAAAATGTGGTTGTTAATGGTCATGGCTCAGCATTATGCTATGGAGCAGAGTGTATCGGAACCCTGTTCGTTTCCTCACGATGAAGATGAATAAATAGGTATACAGCCGCAGATCGCAGGAGGCAGGCAGCACGACCCCAAATAAAATGCCAATATTAACGAACCAGTATTTTCTTTCAGGAAGGTGACGATCCCATACCAAAAATCGCTAATGTCATTCAGTACAGCGAATCGGACTACTTAGACGCCTGGTTTGGTCTGGAGAAACTAGTGAAAAAAGGCTTGGTTAGACGCGTTGGTGTCAGCAACTTTAACTCCGCGCAGATCGATAGAATCCTTGACAAGGGAAGGATTAAACCTGTTGTTAACCAAGTAAGTTTCTTGCTCTGTGTTACTCCAACTCTTACTGGTGACCTGGATGATCAAATAGCAGATCATATAGCATCTGGGGCAGCCAGTTTGGGCAGAGCGACTTTGCCTAACGGAAAGTAAATGGCTGAGATAATAAAGCTCTTCCGATGGGGATCTGTATGACTGGGATAGGATTTACTTTTAAAAGAGCACAACCTTCAACACTCTTATTAAAAAAATACATATATATGTCGGCAGGTTCGTTTTACTTAAGGGCTTTTTGGGCTGCATCCCAGGGCCCCGTGGATACAAAGAGCAACTAAAAACAATAGGCGATATATTAATTTTTTTTTATCTGATAAGGTTCCCAAATAAAATTATTTTAGTATCTCATAATGACAAAACCAGATGTTTCCCCAGATTGAGTGTCATCCCTACCTGACACAATACCGCCTGGACGAGTTCTGCCAATCCAGGGATGTCAAGCTAAGCTGCTATGGAGTCCTAGGTTCAAAGGGGACGCCGTTGGAGTATACAAGTGGATTATCACCAGTGATAGATGATCCTTTGGTACTTTCAATGGCTGCTGGGTTGGAGGTTACACCTGCGCAGCTCTTGATCAGGTAGGCATACATATGGCTTTGTGGTTGATACGTACGGCTTGAAGCAGTGGTGTAGCTACCTTGGGTGTCACCCCATCGAAAGTAAATAGCAATAAATTTTATATGAAAAAGGACATGGATCATTTATTACAATATCGCGAGTATGAGACGGGGAATCCCCCACGACAGCGTCAGGCTCTTTTGCGGGAATCCCCGAATTCTACATAGAGTTGAGCTAGTGCTTGTGGAGAAATCACTGAAAAATAAATTTTTATGCTAGAGATTTTTTTTGTTTGTATATTATTGTTCTTAAAGTTGAGAGAACGGGTGGGCCAGATGAGCCCCCCCCCCTTGCTACGCCACTAGTTGGAAGGTAGATGCAGCTCTTCCAACCTAAGGGAAGGAAGGGAATCCACAAACAGCAAACAGCTCGCAAAGCAGCTATTTACACAAAATAATAATTAAGTTTCTACTTCAACTGTACATACGAACGAAACAAATACAGAGATGTGAGGCCCAGATTGTGCCACTGTTTTGATATTGATTAAACTTATTTATTCCAAAATATCTATGTCTATTTCTTTGATATTTTAGAATCATACACACAGATTAATGATTTATTTTTAAAAATATTGTTTCGGAAATAATATAATAAATTCACATTAAATTCTATGTTTACGGTACTTCTAATTAGTTTTATGATCATTTAATTAATTTAAATTTAATCTCAACTTAGTTTGATTATAATTTTAAACTGTTTTAAATTACGTAATCGTTTGTCTCTCTCTCTACCAAATATTTTTTACGCTGTGATGAAAGAGAAAACGGTGCACACTATTCTTCTCCGAGATTGATATGTCAATTGTCAAGTGACAATTTACATTTAACAATATCAATGAAATATCGTTCGTCTATATAATTTATTGTCATTTTATATTTACAATAACACATTATTTCAGTTTCCAACTGCACTTAGATCACAGTGTGGTAGTAAAGACATCGACTGGTCGCCATCTTTGGAGCAACTTGCAAGCGCAAGCTGTCAAACTTGAAAATTCTCATATATCTGCGCTCAACGCACTAAATAGAAATAAGCGGAATTTCACTATGAAAGGGTAAGTAATTATTAAATTTATTATCATCATCATCAGCCTCCAGAACCTCTCTGCATCCGCTGGGAGCCAACTTCCTTAAAATGTCGTCAGTCGGTCGGCCATGCATGGTTAAAATATATCTTACAAAAGCCTTTAACATCTGTGAAACAGGATAGGTTTGTAGCTTCAATTATTGCATGAAAACAGTCTTTCGTCCTATAAAGATTCTGTCTGCTGCAAATTATTTTTTTGATACTGCCCCTACATTACTGGATGCGACTCCTAATATTGTATTTTAATATTGCGTTTTCTGGTTTTTATTCTGGTTTTGTGACGATGGATACTAACACAAAAAAATTACTTTCAGAATGGGCGACACACACAGGAACTACCCATTTCGAATACCGTTTTAGAGAATAAATCTACTTGATAAATAAGGCGTGCCTCTATATTAATATTAATCTGTAAGGTTGTAGGGGATCTCTGAACCTACTGGAGCGATGTTTCTGCCATTAGAACGTCACGTTACACGTCACGAGTGTCATAGACTAAAATGAAAAGTCTTTTTCGTGGTAGTCTGATTTGCACAGATAAAGAAACTGTCGAACAAAAATGTTTCATACGAACAATGAAATATTGAGTTCTTAATAATGTCAAAAGCAATATGTTATGTTTAATTATAATAAATAAAAAGAATTATTCAAAAACAACTGCACGAAATTTATTGCGGTTTTTACCAGTGACCTCAATTTTGTATTTTATTACTGAACCTGTTAAAGTGTCAGTAGAGAGTATAACGATGTATGTTTTAGTTTTTAGGCTTATACTTTTTATAAGCACTTATTTATTAACACAACTAAGTAATTACTAAGTTGACCAGTACAACTATTTATAATAATATTATTAAATTCTATTAATTATGTAAGTTTTGCAATTAAAGACTTATTATTGTTACCTGTTTTTTTTAATGGATCACGATCTACGATTACATTTTCACTGTCGTAACTAATTAAAAATCTAGAATTAGCGCCATCTAGGGTACAATATTTATAGACTGTGATATTTTTAGTTTATTGTAAAAAGCGCCATCTTTGTTTGCCTTAGTTAACTACGTTATCATGAGGAATCAAGAAATATATACATTGCAGCCAAGACGCTACATAGCACCTAAAAGATCCAGGGCCGCTCCAGGCCCGCCACAACGACCGCCCCGCCCTTGAGCGGGGCGCGAAACTAATACCCCCCGCAAGCCCACGGGCGTAACGGGGCTCCCGGCGCCACTGGTGCAGCGCGGAAGACAGCAATAACAGAACAAGAAATATATATGACTAGCAGACTCGGCCAAGCGTTGCTGTGGCTAAGGTTTTTGTTATATTACATAGTAGTAAACTATTCAAGGGAAACGATAGGAGAGCTTATGTAAACGTTGCTACTTTTAACACAGCGCCATCTATTAGAATTGTATCAAATAATAAACAAATAATTTGCAATAAAATAAAATTGCGACTATAATTAAAGAGCTAAGCTATCCTGTCTCTTAAGTTGGACCAGACTGCACACGGTGTGCAAATTTGATTGATATCGGTTCGGTAGTTTAGGAGTCCATCGCGGACAAACATCGTGACAGGAAATTTATATATATTAAGATTGATATCATCTAGGCTTCAACGTTTTATTTCAGGTAGACTAGTTGTAAGTTAACATAAAGGTATCATTATGACTAACATAGATATGAGCGCTATCTAGGATACGATGATTTTCATTTTAGCGTAACGAGAATCAAATAGGTATGTTCGTTTGTGAAACATTCCTGTAATTATGATTCTACAACGTGTATAAAGTTTATCTCAGTCCAGTGTAGATATATATAATCAGAGCAATTTTATATATAATATATAAAAAAAACGAAACTGCAATTATTCTTGTAATAACTGTTGGAACTTGTTTTCATAAAAAAAAAACAATGTTTAAAATAACTTCAGTAAACAAGGTCAGAAGAGGATTTTGGGAGACAAAAAAACAACATATCCCTTGGTAGAACAATTTTATTACTTAGGTGAACAAAATTTTCGGATATTTGAAAACTATGTTATTATGACCGCACATGCAAAGTATAATTAGGAATTTAAAAGAATACATTTTAACAAATGATAGAACTTTTTTTTTTAAACATATCAAAATTTAAAGTTTTATTAGACATAATTTGGTGTCTAAAAAGACTTAAGTAAATATTCAATATTGGAGCGTCTAATCTTTTATTAGAACAATACACTTAGAAATCGTGCCTCTGTAAGTATCTCTCCTTAACTCGTTTTTGTCCCTTAATATTCAAGTTATAAAGATTCCACTATATTAATTTGTTAATATATGAATATTTACAGATAATTATTAATTTTAAAGATATTTTACTTAAATGTTTTATTGCTCGCTTAAACCAAAAATAAACATTAATATTATATTGCTTATGTCATAACTCCAGGCTACTAACTTTTATCTTAGAACCACGTTCAAATTTCAGTTTTGATATAAATTTGTGTGAATTCTTCTTATGTATTTTAACTCTACGTGGAGCTTTGAATGTTTTACCACAAATATCACAAGGGTATAAATGTCCATCATCATAATGGACCCTGTTAATATGTATAAGTAAATAAGGTTTATTTTTAAATGTAGCACCACATAAGTCACATCTAACCTCCATAATAACATGACAGTTCTTTACATGATGCTGAAGACAGTCCTTACTTTGAAACACTTTTGGACATTCATTACATTTAAAATCATTTGCAATATTTTTTTCTTTCTTGATCTTCTCTTTGACTTTTTCATGCACAGTTCTTAAATGGCGCTTTAATGTTACTTTTGTTTTGAAGACCTTTCCAGTTTTACATATATAACATGTTAAAGTCTGGTTGCCTTTGTGAACGGCTTTATGAGCATACCAATATTTTTTTGAAAATACCTTGTTGCATATATCACATTGCTTTAATTCGTTTTCATGTGGTTTCAGCTTCAAATGTGACTCCTTGATGTGTTTTTCTAAAGCCGGTGTAGTTAGAAATTTTTCTGGACAACGGTGACAAAATATCCACTGCACTTTAGGAACTTTTACTTGTATGTGAGTTAAATTATGCTGTAAATATGTCAAACTGAAACAAAAATGAAAATATTACAGTAATTCAGTCTATGAAATATAGATATTTTTATTATAATATATCTATTAAACAACATACATAAAAATCTAGTCTACCATATTTGCCACGCTGTCTTTTGCTAGCGTCACAACAGACACTATAAATGCCTTAAAAATTAATATCATCACTTGATAAAATTACCTATTTGGAAATATTTGATCGCATTTGGCGCAGATTCTTGGAGCCTCTAAAACCAAGTCATTGTAATCAGTGAACTTATCATTAATACAAGTTTGGAATACTTCACATTCTAATTTTAATTCTTCTTTAAACACAGTAAAATAAATTTTGTTGTAAGGAGCGCCGTCCGTATATGTTACTTTTTGTTTGACTTTCATAATATTTGTTTCCATAATTTACGATATAATATGAATTATATCTTAAAGTAGTAATATCGGAAAGTCTAAAAATTTAAAGAGACACATTTATTTTGTAAGTTAATGCTGACGACAACTATTAGTATTTGGTAGTGACTAGTTGACTACTAGTACTGATTTTGTTTTTGTAATTTGTTATTTGTAACGTCAGTCGTCAATTATTGTAAGTAACACAGGCCTCCTGCCACAGCTGAAATGGACAGCTCACAGCCTACATAATTTCTGATACCACAGACTAAAAATGCAGAAGGCTGAAGGCTAACTACTTTTAGGTATCTAAATTTTTTTACGACTCCATCATTTACGTGTAATAAATAAACACTGAAGAGTTAAAGATAGCTAATGTAAAAAGCTAAATTGTTGTTTTATGTAACTATGAATCTCGAACTAACAATGAGATTGACATCTATTTAATTTGTTAAGAAACTCATTTAAAGTAATATCAGTCAGTATCACGATTTAATTCAGTTTCGCTGTCACTTATTACGAGATCTATAAGAGTTTTTCGAATATTTATAGTCTAGATATTGATATTGTATTCACCAGTCATCTGATGGTTTGGAAACATTTTAAATAGTCACGCTTCTTCCTGCAAGGCTCCATATTTTTAAATTTGGATTCAGGTCACAGAGGTAATATTATAACTGATGGTGACATTTATTTTATTATTCTTTATTGCTCAAGATGTCATATGGAACATGGTGTAATGGTTGCAGCTCCTTACATTGTGTAAAAAAAACTTTGCGATTAAAAAGAGTGGCGGAGAGTTCTTCTCTTCCGTTCTACGCCCTTAATTTGAGACCTGGCAGTAAATGTAAAATTAGAATCATTTAATTTAATGTATATTTCTTTTTTTTGACGTTCATAAGTGTACATTATGTTACCTATATGAATAAATGATTTTTTATTTGTTTGTTTTCAACAACATTGTTTTTCTCCAAACGGTCTTCAAATTAACAGCTATGTTACGTCATCATTCCTGCATTTCAACTTTTAAGTCGGTCATAGTCGTAGTTAGTTTTTTGTTAACACGCCAAGCAGAAGATCGTATCGCTAGACCAATTATTTTCTTTAGACTGACATCTTCGTATCCAATAGATAATAGTTGCAATGTAGTATATTTCCCTCGGAATTATTATCTTTCTTCATAACGTGACAGTGTGAGCTAATGTCATACACATACAAATTAGGTTATGGTTTGTAGATGATAACGACTGGCACGATTTTTTACGCCTATTTATCTGTGATTCTATATTGTCTTTGTGTATATGTCGCAGTCAACTAGGTTAACAAGCCGTTCAATTAACAGCCTAGTCTTTTACCAAAACAGCGCCGTTGAACTAGCGGCCTGAAAGATAATCAGCCAGTTGATCAAACAGATAGGGAAATGACTTGAATCGATGTAATGTATACTAATTTTAGATGAATTTTAAATTCGCTATAATAGTAAGCGTGCTAAACAGCACTCCATGAAGTAATCAATACTGAAAACCTTTCAGACGGTTTTGTTAGAGAACTTCTTAAAGACCAATCGGTCAGCAACAGGTGGACCGGAAAAGGTCGGTCTTGTATTTATAATTCAGAATTTTATTTGAAACCAATAAATAGCACTTGAATATCAGTTGTGCCAATTTTTTTATTAAAATATTTACAACGGTATCCAGGACACAGTTAAAACTACTTACCGACCATAGACAATAAAAAACAATGATAAAATTACAACTTTTATGTAACAAATTATTTACAAATACATAAAGGTTACATATACCTTCTTATTCATAGTTAAAACCATGTTAAGGGGGTCTAGTCAAAACGGCTTAATAGTAGTGTATGTAGAAAGTCGAAAACTAAATTTGTATGAAAATGACAGCTAGTAGTTGGTATCAACTGTCGACACTAGCTGTCATTTTCATACAAATTTAGTTTTCGACTTTCTACATACACTACTGTTAAGCTGTCTTGACTAGACCCCAAGTTCTGAGGACATTAGCCTTTCTATATGTGTTATGCTATTTCTATACAAACATAATTTTTAATATAAAAATTTAGTTTTTCATATAATTTTTTTTAATGTTTTTTATGTAGGATAATTGGTGTGGGTATTATTTTGGCGTTCTATCGAATTAGTAGTAACTATTAAGGTAGAATAATGTAGTGGGAATAAATAAGAAACCAAAATTATAGGTTTTATGGAAGAAATTACTAGGAAAAGGTAAATTTTCAAAATAAATAAATTTTAAAAAACTAAGCTAACTTTAAAGGGGATCCTAGTGGGGATTAGTGCAATTTCTCTTTTTTTCTTTCATGTAGGTTTTCGTAGTTCGATGTCTTCTTTTAAAAGCTTTCTTACAAAAATCCTTTGTCCTACGTATTAAGGCCACACGATACGGTAACGGTGCAGTGCGGCGCCGGAGCGGTGCCGCAACATCATCCTACATACAAATTACTCTACCATGTCACATGACGCGTTGCACCACCGCGCGGCGTCGCACCGCAAGCGCACCGGACTTGTCACCTGCAAGATGAAGCGGGGAGGGGTAAAATATATTGCCACACCGAAACGCCCGTATGGCACCCTACAGCTTGAAATTATTGCGGTGCGGCGCTGCTATGTACAGTTACGGCATCGTGTGGCTTTAGCCTTTTTTTACCGACAATACAAGCGCAAACAAAGAAGTTTTAAACATTAATTAGCCTGTGAAAAGCAGCGCCATCTATGGATTGATTAAGGTAATTAATTCACGTTTTTACCGACACTACAAGCAAACAGAAGACAAACAAGCGACAAATTTTTAATATTAATTTATACATGATTAATTACTTCTATTACAAAACGATGTTTTGGCACAGTTTGCCCAGACTTTTAAATAGTCATACGAAAATAAGAAGCGCATATTACTGTTTTTATTTATACTTATTTTGATTAAATATGTCGAAATTAAAACAAAAAATACTATACAATTAAGTGATCTTTATAAAATTTATAGAAAACAATATTTGGAAAATACAAAACTGAAACAATGTTGTGAAAGTACACACTCACTCAATACCAATTGACATTAAACCCATTTAGGCAAAACAAATCGATAAAAAAAATGACGGTAGGCCTTTCATAAGTCTACCCTTCTTCTACGAAAGTTTCTACTTCAAATCTACAAGCACTTGTGTCTTGGACTTTCACATATGAGCCAATCATTTCTGAATCCTACCCGCAATTTTACTTTGTTGTCACAAGATGGCGCCACATTTCACGAAATCAAATTGACTATCTTTTAAATTACGTACTAACGTATACGACTACTACTACAACTAGCGCCATCTAATTACTTTGAACCTTAAAGTCTAATAAATGCTTAACGGATTCTAATGCGTAATTTACACACATTTGTTTTCAGTTTGTCTAAATGAAACATATTTTACCACTGTTAAACAAATGATGATTATTTTGAAAATAACTCAATTCGAGCCGATTTGACCTAACAGTGTTGTCTTATATAAGATTAAATGCCATGATAAATAAAATAATAAGTCAGTAAAAAAAACGAGTGTGCTTATGACCACACGACTGAAGTGAAACTTCTTTCGCTCCATCTGTATGTATATATATGTGGGTACAATATATACTGTATGTGTGTACATTTACATATATTAATTTTCTACAAATATTTAAATTTATTTCATGTTTTCATTGGTAAAAACTACTGACTGAAATATAAATATATTTCATTTACTAAGAGACTACTATAAGAGAAAGAGAGAAAGAAAATGTGCGCGCGCACTGCTGTCTCTTGCTTATATCCCCCACTCAACTTCCGTTCGCCTTGCCCGATCACGCTTTTCGTAACGCTTACGTCACACGTTCGCCAGCTTACTCCCCAAGTCAAGCGTGCGTAAAGAAGTTTCACTTCAATAAAATATTTTTTTTTTATTTAAGGAGAAATTTTAACGATTATGTAACGAGAATTGGATAGTAAATATCGTTAATATTTCACCAGTATCACCTCTTCGTCCGCCGTTCTACAACTGAGTGTTTTTAAGTCAGTGTTGAACCAGCGGCCCACTGAAGTATTTTCGAACCAATGCGACTTAGGTCCTTCAAAAAAGCGTACCAATTCTTAAAAGGCCGTCAACGCACTTACGAACCCTCTGTTACTAAATATAAGGTGCGCCCGTTTGCCGTTAAAAATACCATATATCAAAAACGATTTAATGATTTTGATTATGACATTTAGTTTCATTTAGGCTCCAAAAAATTTTTTTTAATCAGCTCAGTACCGAAAATGTAAATTTCTGGATAAGTAGTGTTCATTGTGTTATATTAGCGAGTGCGTTTACGGCCTTTGGGTTAAAAAATTGGTTCATATCTCTAAAGAAAGACCTTCACAGCTCGCTACTTTGCAAATTTTATTGGAAAATTCTGTATTTTTACATTTCTATAAATCTAGAAAACGTCGTGAGGAAACCGGCTTGACGGAACCCAGAAATTCCACGCCTGTGTCAGGCAATGGTGGCCGATCACCTACTTGCCTATTGGATTGACAAATCATGACACAGATTCAGAGAAGGCCCAGACCATAAAAGGTTCCACTTTTATTTTAACACATTAAGTGCTCTGATCTCGGATCCGAGTGGAGCGGGGTCATAATAGCTATGCCGCCCACTCGGATCCGTGCGAGCCGACCGTCCCTTTTTTAAACCATGCCTAGCTCTCGGATCCGAGTATTCGGCACCCAATGATGTATGCCGGCCACTCGGATCCGAGGAATGTTTTTTTTATAAAAATAATATACATTCATACACATTTTCAAACATTCAGTACTTCATCAAAATTCGCTGCAGCAAAATACTTTGTATCTATTGTTTAAGCATTCAATACTACACTGCACAAAGCGAACATTGTATGAGCAGCTCTCAGTGGAAGTAAAAGTCACCTTTGCCCAGGTCTGAACTCTAATAATCATCAGCCATCATTAAAACGAAGAGTGCCGTCCATCCGGTGAACGGTTTACAACCGGAACCGCGGCCATCTTGGTCCGAATACTGCTCCCAGAAGTATCCCGTCTTTTTGTATTGCGATATTATGTTACCTGGAAAAGTCAAATTTGTTGTATGTCGCAGCCAACTTAGCCGTTCAATTAACAGCCTAGCCGTTTAATTAGCGGCCTGAAAGATGTTCAGTCAGTTGAACAATCAGATAGGCAAATGGCTTGGATAGATGACGATGTCGCAGCCAACTAGCTTAATTAGCCGTTCAATAAACAGCCTAGCCGCTTAACTAGCGGCTTGATACATGTTCAGTCAGTTGATCAAACAGCTAGGCAAATGACTTGGATCGATGGCGATGTCGCAGCCAAGTAGCTTAATTAGCCGTTCAATAAACAGCCTAGCAATTTAACTAGCGGCCTGAAACATGTTCAGTTAGTTGATCAATCAGCTAGGCAAATGACTTGGTTCGATGGCGATGTCGCAGCCAACTAGCTTAATTAGCCGTTCAATTAATAGGCCAGCCTTTTAACTAAACGGCACCGTTTAACTAACGGCCTCAAAGATATTCAGCCGTAGCGTTTGTTACAACATTTAATGAACTGGCTAATGCTTAGTCCATTACTTGTAGTAGACATTACTTGGCAGAAATAAAAAATATGATATTAAAAAGATTTCTTTAAAAATTTCATTGCTTGAATCAAATTCAAATTATTATTCACATTATTTTATTGTATTTATTGTTCATATTGCTTTTACTATAGATTTCGGTAAATCTAATGTAGTGAGGGTTGCAACACTTACCAACGACATTCGCTTTCAGTTTCGTATGAAGCTCTCTCGCTCTACTGGCGTGAGGCCCTTCCACGCTTGCATAATGTTTCAGAGCGGATAAGGCCAAATAATTAATATTTATCCAAACTTGACCTCTCCAGTATGGGGGATCGTGTTCTGTGTTACGTTTCATGTACAGTGGAGCGGATTTTGATAGTGACCTGATAGAGAAGGAATTATTAGTACGTTACAAAACACACGTACGCACCACACTGCTGTATCACGCTTATCTGCTAGCAAATATCTCTATACGGAAGATATGTCGATGGTCATGCCTCATACATTTCAAAAGCGTGGTGAGTGGTCGAAGTTGAATTCGTATAGGTGATGTTAGTTATTTCGACTGTGTTTGGGTTTTGTTCCCACGAGAATGCTAGTGTTCCTATTTCACCACGCCTCCTGCTGATAGACGATCTTTGACAATCTGAGACAAATACTTGTTTTAATTTATTTTATTATTATTAATAACTGAAGATGTCATGTGGTAGTGTAATGTTAGCACCTTACATTTTGTCAAACAAAAAACTTGGCGGAGTTTATTGCCAGTTCTTCTCTTCCATTTTACGCTCTTGATTCGAGAACTTTGGTAGTAAATGTAAAATTAGAAGCATATGTATTGAGAGAGTGAGAGGGAGGGTGAGACAGAGAGAGAGAGAGAGAGTAAGTGAGACAGAGAGTGAGTGACTCAAGAGAAAACGCGCCAAATAAGAGTCCCCTATCGCATAATACAAAAAACGTACCCAAAATTAAGAAGTATCTACCCTACACATACCTTAGGCCATAAGGTGACCACAATAAACTCGGCTTGTCCAAAACAGCGAGGATTTTCCCCAAATTATCGCTTTTTGGACTCAGAACTTTCAGTAGCATTGGGAACAGTGATATATAACCTGTAATTAAAAAAAAAAGAAAATGTGTGGTTTTATGAAATCACGGTAAAAGTGAATTTTTTTTCACATTATAGACATTTAACTAAAAAATTTTGGAATAATATTCCATTAAGGGTATAAAATCGCTTTATCAATTTTAATTTTATACTTGGAAAATTGGAATGATAATGGGACTAATAAAAGTAGACTAAGTCTCCAACTAATATTTTTATTGAATTCTGTGTCTTAGAGAGTACGACATACATAATACTTAACAATTATTTAGATTATATACACATATTAAAATAGCGTGGAGCACTGGCACAAATGAGTAATAGTCTATACACTACACGGTCAGCTGTTGCGAACTATGTGCGCCGCCATATTGGCCTTGGCTGCTATGACGAGCGCCTTTCACTTTATCCCTACTCCGCGGCCGACCGTCACGCGACATGCGCCACACAGACCAAAAAGTTTGAGACGATGTAATAAAAGTTTCACTTTAAAAATAATTCTAATCTTGAAGTAATACGATATTGTAAATTTGTGTATTTATAATATAGAAAAATGGTGTACGTAACGCCATCTATAGTCGACGGATTTTTTCGATAATTAACCTGCGCACGCGCTGATTCGTCGTTACGATTGGATTGCTGTTTTTCTATAAATACTAGATTCTTCTTATGACACCCAAAATGGAGAATTTATTTTTTAACGTGTCTTTACGTTGTTCTCACTGTATAAGAAAGTTTTAAAAGAGATAATTAAAAGGGATAAGACTCGCGGTCAACTCCTGCGCATAGCCAAGTCGGTAACTCACCAAAAGCCGACGCAACCAATCTGGGCTGAGGTGGACTTGTGACGGAGCGAACCACTTTCAACCCTTCCCCAGGAGTTTTAGACGCTTGACGAACTAACTTCACACCGTCTGTATGCAAACCTGCAAGACGTTTGAAATGAGGAAATGGAAGAAGAAACAGGGGTTTTTATAATAACTCATACTATATGTCAGACAACTCTATTTCTGCTGTTCATGGAGAACAGGAAAACCAGACCAAACGCCTGGCTTCCAAAGGTCCGACTCGAAATAACTCTGGTATGTAACTGGGATTATCCATTATCACCTTGATGTCGTTTGCAATGGAAATTTTAAACTTTATGTGCGGCCTATGTAAACCCAGCTTACCAAATAGATGGACCCTTTAAGAAGCGTACTAATTCTTGGCAACACATGCGGCTTCTAGAAATGTAAAGGTCCTCTCATATCACTTATTGGAGGACCCTTCTGACCGTTTGCCTCTTGATCAATCAAAAAGGGCCGGCAACGCACTTGCGACACTTTCGGTAATGTGTCTCTATGAGCGTCGGCGTCACTTAACATCAGATGAGCCGCGTGCCCGTTTGCCCCCCGTTCTGTATAGAGGGCCGGCAACGCACTTGCGAGTCTTTCGGTAATGTGTCTGTATGAGCGGCGGTGTCACTATCAGATGAGCCGCGTGCCCGTTTGCCCCGAGTTCTGTAAAAAAAGGCCGGCAACCCACTTGCGAGTCTTTCGTTAATGTGTTTTCATGAGTGGCGGTGTCACTAAACATCAAGTAAGCCTTCAGCCCGTTTGCCTCAAGTTTTGTAAAAAAAGGCCGGCAACGCACTTGCGAGTCTTTCGGTAAAGTGTCTTCATGAGCGGCGGTATCACTTAACATCAGCTGAGTCTTCTATAGGTGGACTAGGCTCCGCTGCCACCGCATCACACTCGGACAAACTTGGTTGCGAAAAACCCACGGAAAAAAGGAGATTTTCTTCCTTCTGTCTCTTTCCCCCCTATTATTAAAACTTACCATAATCGGCGTATGAATTCGAATGAGACGCCCAATGCAACTTATTTAATAATTTTTCATCACCAAGTTGGTCACGAATCGCTTCAAATCTGTAATGACAAATTTTGGCATAGTCATTATATTTATCATTAATATTTATATGAGGGTCACATAATGTCATTAATTCTTTTAAGAACTCCATTAGCGTAAATTCAAAATCTCTATGTTCCAAATTTAAACTTTGAAGCATTCTTTATTTGAAATTTTACCAATAGAAAAAATTTAACCAATTAATATTTAAAAAATGATATTTAAATTAAGAATTTACGATGTTTTGAGTGACTGTCGGAACTTTAGCCATTTGATTGAATATCGATCTTTAATTAACTGTCTAGAGATTTAATTAACTCTCTGATTCAACTACTGCGACATCGACTGCCTTGGGGAAACAAACACATCCCCAAACAACCCATCATGTGTTGAGACATTATTTCACTTACTTAGACGTATCTCTTTGGAGAGCAAAAGCGATAACTGTCATGGCGTCCGCTGCGGCAAACATCCAACAACGGAGATCGACGTGTCTCTCGATTTCCGAGGGATGGGAGGCTCTGAAAAATTAATTTAAGCCAAATTATTAACTACTTACTATTGAATGTGGCGCAGGAATATTACGTCTAACGCTGACCATAAACTCTAAAGAATTTGAAACTTTTAAGTGTATATAAAATATATTCTCTTGATGTAGTACTGGACGCACCTATAATACGTCAATGTGTTAGGTTTTATTTTCGTTACGGAATTTCTGGATTCAGTCGCCGCGCTCAATGCCCGCGTTAAAATCTATGCAATTGCTTAATAAAACGACGTGTTGCACTCCGGGAATGCCGGCAGAAGTGAAGAGTTGAATATTAATGTAGTTAGTATGCATTTGATATTTTGGAATGGTTAGAGAATAATTTTGCACGAATTCCTTTATCAGTATAAAACTATCATTCATGTGATAGAATACAATATTCATTTATTGCGCTATCGTACACAAACATGACAATTTATATTACATTAATTACGCCAGCTGTCTACTCTCCATCCGTCTTACGAATTCTCGATCAGGTCACGTGTCTTGACGCGAGTTTGACATTTATGAAGTTATACTTCTTGAGACGCGTTATGAAAAATTGATGAGAGTGAAATTTTGCGCGCGTACCGTGACACAAAATTCACAGAATTGAATTTAATAATTAATTAAAAAGACAATTGCTATATGTTTGCTGCTGACCTTGGATAGTCATCAAGACCTGAAGATAATGTTTTGGGGTTCAGCTGAATCCCGTCATCCTCCCTTCCCCTCCATCTGTAGGACGTGGGTTCGATGCCTTTTTGACTATTTAGGAACCAGTTGTACCACGTCTGAAAGTTTTTTAGCTTTATTAGTATTAGTTAAGTTAGTATAAATTAAAAAATTAATAAGTTAGATTTATTTTTTAGTCTAGTTTTTTTAGGGTAAAAAAAGCCTCCTCCATATTTGCCAGTTGTCTTTCATTCATGTCTTTTTTCCACCAATTCATCCATTTTATTAATATTTTTATTATTAGCAATCCAATATCAAAGGCCCGGACATTAATTCCACAATTTTGGAATCACAATTTCCGAATTTCTTAAAAATCAAAGATTTTCTCAAAAAGTACCAGGCTCCCATAACAGATACAGAGTCGTATCTATAATGAATTTTATCGAAATATTAGCTTAATATGGCCATTAAATCTTCACACACCTGCAGTCTCGGAAACATTCTTTCCAACATTCGCCGATGCTTGGAATCATTTTGGAAGAGATTTGGCCGTCGTTGGACCATGTTTGCGATCTGTATCAGTAACATTGGCGGGTTGGCCGCCGCGTTACTTTGCACTACGAACTCTTTAGGCACTCGGGCCAATGATTCCGCTCCTGGAATATTAATTGTAATAAAAATTATCGATCTCCCTTTCTCTAACCCTTTCTTTGACTATTCAGATTTTACGACGATGGTATGTAATTTGTTTTGTGAACGTCGTGTATGTATGCTTTAGATGCTGACGTAACAAAAAAAGTAAATTTTCTCGATCGAAAATTATGGCCTCACCCAATATCTGCTCCCGAGGTATCCAGCCCTCGACATTGATAAGATCCAACCAATGAGCAGCGATGTCCATCTGAATATCCGGAGACCAGCGACCTACGAGTAGACCGTGGAAACCTTCATCCCAGAGGAAACCTCGAGGGAAGAATGACCTGAAGTTGAGAGAGAGACATGTTTTAAAGTGGAATACTGTTAAAAAGTACCAGGCTCCCAGAATGTACAAGAGGCTGTCTATATTGTTACAAAATACTTTTAAATAACATTATTTTTAATATTTAAATGATTATATGACACCTACTGTACTTAGAACGTTGTTCTTTTTTTATAAAACCGGGGGCAGGAAGGAGGCTCACTAGATGTTAAGTGATACCGGACACTACGCCAGAGGGATCATAAGTGTCGCCGGCCTTTTTAAGAATTGGTACGTTCTTTTCTTGAAGAACAATAAGTTGAATTGGTTTGGAAATACTTCAGTGGTATTAGAACAGCAGGCAGAAGGATCACCTGATGTTAAATGATACCGGACACTCAACGCCAGAGGGCTCATAAGTGTGTCGCCGGCCTTTTTAAGAATCGGTACGTTCTTCTCTTGAAGAACAATAAGTTGAATTGGTTTGGAAATACTTCAGTGGTATTAGAACAGCAGGCAGAAGGATCACCTGGTGTTAAATGATACCGGACACTCAACGCCAGAGGCAACGAGTGTGTCGCCGGCCTTTTTAAGCATTGGTACTCTTTTAACAATAAGTCGAATTGGCACGGAAATACTTCATTCAGTTGGATTTCTTTTAAGTTAGTTCTTCTTAAATTCGTTCTGTGTGTCAGTGTCACGAAATAAGACAGACACATAAATGATTCATTAAAAGGTCTACATACACACACACACATATTTCATATTTAAAAACAATAAATATAAAGAATAAATTCTTCACACACAAAAAGTACCAGGCTCCCATAATCAATAAGGAGTTCTCACCTACTCGGTACTCCGGTATACAAGGCCGCCTTCCAATAAGGCACTGGTTCGCGTGTGTATTGTGACTGAACTCTGCTAGTACCATCGAAATAACCAATACCGCCAATCATGTTAGACATGGCCGCCTTTGCAATGGCTATATCTTCATCGGAGTAACTGAAAAAAAAATTACCTACCTATTTTCTAAGCTTACTAAGCCGTTTAATTAACAGCCTTTTAACTATTTAACGCCGTTTAACTAGCGGCCTGAAAGATATTCAGCCAGTTGATAAAACAGCTAGGCAAATTACTTGAATCGATTCATTACTTGCCTAGCCATTTGACTGTTAATTTAAATTTAATTCCACTTCCTGCCACTCTCAAACTCGAAAAGAAATTCTTCAAACTTTCAATATGGCGTCGGCAAACCACAACTGATGTTTAAGGCCAAAGGTTTATGAAGAAAAAACAAAACAAGTACAATGGAAGAGTATAACAATAATTATGTGAATTCAGCTGTGACTTACTCGAGCAATTTACTTTTTAAATATATATTATTTATATCGGCTGTATGTCTTTGAGGCCGCTTGTTAAACAGCGCTGTTTAATTAAAAGGCTGTTAGTTAAATGGGTTATTAAACTAGTTGCCTGTGATATATATATGTATGTATATTAATCTAACAAGCTTATACTTTATCTGTTACTTTCTTTAACATATAGAAACATCACTATGTTATCTTATTAAATTTTATAATTTAATTCAATATTTTTATTTGTTGTATGCGATAAATATTTAATTGTAGCTTAGTAAAATAATAAATAAATAATTTTTAACGAATTAAAAAAGCTGATTTTCTGTAGTGTATTTTGGAATTGGACAATATTAAAGTGTGTTAAATTTCGTAAGCATATGTATATGTTGGTTCACAAATTTCTCCTAAACTGAAAGTCAATTCTAGATAATTCAAGACGATTAAAATGTCATTAAAATCCGTTTATAGAGATAAATAACACATTTTTGGATTTCTAAAATCCAGTTAAAAAATTACCCTTTGTCTTTCAATTGAAACTCCTCTTCGAATCGTGCATCAAAAGACGCCTTCTTCTGTTCCAACACCTTGGTGTACTCCTCTCCTTTCAGGGGTGGTCCTGATAGGTCCTCTGTGGTATACACAACGTCCAGCACAAATGGTGTTTCAACCAGCATTTGTACTGGCACGAAGTTCACATCTTTATTCTGAAAACAGTTTGATAAAATTGTACAACATTTTGGTCGATATTAAAACTAACTTAGAATTGTTAAACGCATCTAAAATCTTACATTTATAATATTTAATTACTTATAATATGAGTTCTAGAACTTTGATTGTGAGCACTAAAATAGATCTTCCAATGTATGAAGTCATACTGCAACATGTCTTTTGGTTGAAGTTTTTTTTTTTTTTAAGAGTACCTTCGAGGTTTTTAGACATAGCCAAATTCCCACTTTACTGTATTATTTTCTAATATAATTGATGTGTATATCTATCTATATATATACTTCCTTGCATATAGGGGCCGTTCAAGTATTATGTAAGCACTTTAGGGAGGGGGGTAATAATCTTATTTGGTGATTACATCAAGAGTAATTACTTTTTTACATATTACCCACTCATTGTCTATGATTGATAACGATATGCATTTTCGAAGATTCTTAATAAAAAGGATTCCGTTTATGTACTTATGAGAGTTTTGCTTACCTTTACATTTGCTGAGAAAAGGGGGGGGGGATAAATTGCATTAATCTGCTTACGTTAAACTCGAGTACAGGATTTTTAAACAAAAAAATCTTCTACGTACGCGTCACAAGATAAAAATCTTTAAAAAAAAAATTGTACATTTGTAGAAAAAATGTATTTAACGCATCGAATGTTTTATTATAACGCAGTATCTGGTTACATACAGTTTATTTAAATATCACAAAAACACTAAAATGTTGACTATAACTAACTTCATGGTGTCGGTTTTTTGTGACGGTATGCGTGCGCATCATTAAAATTTGCTCACATAATTTATATTTATTAAAAAAAATACAAAATATTTGATAGAAAAAACTGTACCTTAGAATTAAGCTCATCATCAGGCCCAAGAACAGCTAAACGGCCGAATGGATGTTTCTCTACCTTCAATAGGGAATAATATTTCTCCTTTAAGAGATGCAGCCCTGGTGAATATGCATCAGTAAATGATGTATGGAGGAGTTTTCCTGAAATTTTGACATTAGTTAAATAAAAAAAATCAAAATCATTTATTCATATGAACGTCAAATCAGAAATGAAATGCATCTAATTTTACGTTTACTACCAGTTCTCAAATCAAGGGCGTAGAACGGAAGAGAAGAACTGGCAATAAACTCTCCGCCACTCTTTTTAATCGTCAAGTTTTTTGTTCATTAGACCATGTCCCAAATCAAATCAAATCAAAATATCTTTATTCATTTAGGTAAACATGTACACTTATGAACGTCAAGAAAAACAAATTAAATTAACTGTAAATTTACATTTACAACCAGTTCGCAAGTCAAGGGCGTAGAGCGGACAAGAACTGGCAAGAAACTTTCCGCCACTCTTCAATCACCAGGTTTTTAATACAAATTGTTTGAACTGGACTCAATCCCAAAGATTAGGGTCATATAAGTATTCGTCACATTTATAAAAGGCTTTATTAATTAATTTACTTTTAACAAGGGCTTTGAGTTTATTTAGTGACATTTTTTTTTTTTTTCAATTTATCCCTAATGGGAAAGGCAAAGGACTTTAGTCCATACAGCCAGGTTTATTTAGTGACAGTGACATGACATCTTAAGTAATTAATAATAATTTAAAAAAAACATAGATTCATGCTCTATCAGCAGGAGGCATGGTGAAATAGGAGCACTTAAATTCTCGTGGGACCAAGTTTACGTGGGAAAGACTGGACAGATTTTCGTGGTAATTGTCTCCAGTTAGAAACGTCAAAACAAAAATTAAAAATGCGTGCGCACAAAGTACACATGTCATAAGTGAAACTTCTTTGTAAATTATTAGTAAGGTAAAAGCTCCATAGATGATGATGATGAATGAATGTAAAAGTAAATGATCAATCCATGTATTTGTATATCTATAGACACTGTTTACAGACTGTATACGTGTGCTAACGATAATATAAATAAATAAAAAGTGAACAATATGCGACAGAATTGCCATCTAAAGTTTTAATATGTAACTAAACGAATACATCAACCAATAGCGTGTATCTACTCGATATCCCTTTCTCACTCCCTCTCAATCGGTCTCAATCGATCTCTCCCTTTCTTCGACAAAAACGCTGCACATCTTCGTGACGTTCCATAAACTTTTTACCCTCATGCGCCTAAAGAAGTTTCATATAAAATAAAAATAAAATAAAAAAAATAAAAAAGCCTTTTAATTCTTACAGCAGAACAAGTTACATTCATTAAGTTTACTTACATACTAGTGTTAGTTTTGTTAGTCGAAGAAGTTTCATATACCAAGATACAAATTCCATTGGAGCACAACCAATTCAAACGCACGTCACGGATGAGAGTTGCACACTCCACCACTCACTCCAACCGACAATGCTCATAGCATCTACCAATGGATAAAAAATTGTATAAATTACCTTGATGTGGTATTAAGTGGACTCTAAAATTGCCGAATGATGGTGTATAGCCGACGATGGCACCCTTTTCGCCCCATATTCGTGACTGTGGTCCTAACCCTTGTGACTCGTCCAATGCCCCATACCATATTAACACATATGCATCGTTGGACTTATTCTGAAATATGCAGACTGGAAATCATTCTTTAAAGAAAAACACTTTTTTTACGGATTATAGTTATGTATTATTGTATTTAAACTTATAATTATTTAGACATAAGGTCACGGTGACCACGCACGCTGTAAAGCACGCGAAACGTCGGTTTAAATTTAAAATTATGTCTAAATAATTATAAGTTTAAATACAATAATACATAACTATAATCCGTAAAAAAAGTGTTTTTCTTTAAATGCGTAAAAGTTATGTTAATAAAAGACAATACTATGGAAATCATTCTTCAAAAAAAAAGTTAATTCCAATTAGACTGAGACATGGCACTTTTGAATGTTAAATAAAATATAAAGATGATTCTAGTTGCCACTTCCAAAAGATAGTTTCGTAGAAGAATGGTCAAGACACTCCACACTTACTCATTTAAAATAGAATTTACAATAATTTTATACTTTAGTTAAATAATTATATGTGAAGATAATGTACTCCCAGATTGTCCTTTAAAAAAATCAAAATATCTTTATTCATAGAGGTAAACAGATACACTTATAAACATCAAAAAAATTAAATTAATTGTAAATGTACATTTCTACTGGTTCGCAAGTCAAGGGCGTAGAGCAGGCAAGAAGGCTTTATTTAAATTATTTTGTTTTGTTATGAACTGCCAAATTGGCACCCAGAGGTACAATTATTTAAAATGAGAGCTTATTCCCCCCTCTGCACCCTCTAAAATTGACTGTGGGGCTTGCCAGTTATGGCTGTGCCATAGACTTTGCCCCCCTAATATGAATCACAAAGCCAGGTAAGTAATACATCAACAAATACTCTATAAATACAGTGTCAACTCTCAAGACGTACCTAAAGTGGCCAAGATGTTGGTCTTACAACTATTTAATGATAACTTACCACAGATGTTATATTAATTCTGGCAGTCCAATGCCCGCCATGCTCTCCGCCTGGCGTTTTTACAAAGCTGGTCACAATATTATGAGGTGGATCAGAAATTACTTGCTCCCCAAAAGTGAAGCCGTCATGTCTTATCCAGCCGTAACTTGGCAAGTTATCATTTTGTTCACACCAGTGTCTGAAATTGATTAAGGGCTTATTAATAATTTTTGATATATGCATGCCTGAATTATTTTTAAAATGGCTGTGTTTTAAAGTTAATTAAAATTACCCACATAGACTTATAATTATTTTGTTTATAAAAAACAAAACAATTTTCTATAAAACAAACAAATTTTAAGTACATTATCTCAATTTTTTTCAGATATACCAACTTTTTGTAAGAGCATAACCAATAGTACAATTTTTTTTTCATATGTAACTTACTTTGTATTATTTGATTTTTTTAGGAAAAAGATATATCTTAATATATTTAAATCTCCTGTCACGATGTTTGTCCATGACGGACAACTACCTAACCGATTTTAAATTAAATTGGCACACCGTGAGCAGTCTGGTCCAACTTAAGAGATAGGATAGCTAAGATATTTAATTATAGTCGCAATTTTATTTCATTGCAAATTATTTCTCTATAATTAATTGACAGTCACAATTATCTGTTAACTCAAAAATATTCTAACAGATGTTGAAACTTTTCGACTGGATTGAGTAAGTAATCAATAGATGGCACTGCTATGGTAAACCAACAAACGTGTCATATAAGCTGCAATTCAATATTATGATTACCCTGTGTTATTGAGGGTAAAATATAAATTGAATTGATTTTGTGAAACGAAGGAGAAACGAAATTCGCAAGGGGAAGCAAGTATTATATAAAAATAAAACATTTTAAAACAGGTTAAGTGTCTTATTACAGTTCAAACAGTGTCTTTATTAGTCTACAGTAGAATAAGTAGTTCGTGTCTCAAAGTGTACTCAATTTGTAATTAATGATATCAACATTTACAGTAATTTCATTAGCCTATAAAAATATGCAAGTTGCTTGAGAGTAAAGTTATAAAAAACAAATTATTACAATTATAATTTTACTAACCTTATACCCTTATGTACAGCAGTTGCCAACTCATACCACATCATACCAAACACAGGTGATTTTGGTTCACGGCTCTTCAGACCAAAATACACTCCCGGTCTATAACTTCCCCAAAAACGATCAGGAACATCTAATCCCGATTCTTTTACTGCCTAAATTATTTAACTTTGTATTAATGACCAAATACTGGATGAAACTAATTTTTATTATTTTATTATTCTAAGTATCCATTTAATTTTGGTTTGATACTATGTTTACAAATAGTGGCTATCAAACTTTGAAATTAAGTTAGATACCTACAAGTCACAAGTAGTGGCAATTATTGAAACAGACTCTCTGATCCAGGTCGAAGTAGAACACAGGGAAAGAAGAGAATGGTACCAATGAAAAAATGTTAAATGAAACATACTCAGAAATGTGACCATTACCTATCCTAAGGAAGGCAACTCAAATTCCATGTAATTAGACGGCAAAACTATCGCACTTATATTACAACACGTAGATGATTAAATAGAAACATGGAAATCTGTATCTCTATGCCGGCACTAAGTATGCGCGTCGACTTACCTTTTCGCCGTCAAAGGGAGTATTAACTCGAGTTTCCAAGTACCCCAGGGTACCAATGTACACGGCTACTGATAAGCATATTACACCTAACGTTGTTTTCCATACGGATACATAATTATATGATCTGGTTCGCGGCTGGCTTTCTGAATTACTGGATCCACTTGTTTCTATGTTGCTACTATGTTTACTTAGCGAGCTAAGTTTTCTATGTTTTACCATTTTACGCATCGATATGTTAACTTTTAGTTATAATTGACACGTTACTATTTCTATGATAATTATTATTTTTAATTTAAGAAATGATACATCCAAGTGGAATATTGTAATTGGAATTTGGAAATTTTACATTGACAGTTGTCAGTTGATAAGCGATTATTGACAACTAATAAAAACATTCGAATTCAGTATTGACATTGTCGTGTGTACGTTTGTAAATTTATTACAAACACTATTAGTTTTATTAAGTTAGTACTTCACATTTAAATGGTAAATCGTGTTAAGTATTATTTTAAGAAATAGTTGTTTTTTATTGCTATGACACCCAGCTGAATATTTTACATTTTACGCAGTATGTAAAAATATTGCTCCAAATATTGTCACGAGATGGAACTAGCTGCTATATATTACAAAATATAGGCAAGTTTTGAATTGGAAAAATAATTTATTATTTGTCAATATTAAATACTTAGTCAAATATGTGTGTTAAAAGTGTTTCCGAACAAATATTCCGTAATAATAAAAAGATTTGTGGTATATAACTTAGAAACGGGATTCTATTTTATTGATTAATAACCCCAATGAAGCGATGAGAGCGCTGCCAACGGAATTTACATAGAAACTTGCCAGCTGTCCAAAAGGCCGATAGAGTAGTTGAAGCGCGTCGGCATTACAGTTTGCCCCCCGCGTCGCTCCCCCGCGCCTCCCCACGCTCCGATCTCCAGTACAATCGAGCGCTACGGTTCGTGCGTACACAACTCGAAAACTCAATATGCGCGACGCGACGCGATTGTAAAACGAAAGATGTTTTTAAAAACTCATTAGTGAAATAATGTTAAACAGTTAATGAATAAACGTTATTATATATCGTGTAAGTGTAGACGTGAGTGTATTCGTTTTTCACCCGGTCGCCGGCGACGCGGCACGCGACGGTAAAAAAAAAAGCAACCAATGTCAGCTCAGTGGATTGTTGGTACAAACCAGTGTTGTGTAGTTTAAAATAGTTAAATGGATACACGCCGGGCAATGTTCGTATGAGGAAGAAAGGCAACCGAAACATTGTAAGTGGTGAATTCGAGTGGTTAGTTACAAAATGCGGGGTGAGGCGCCCCCGGTTCATATCGTTTGGGGTGGCTGAATAAGTACGGAGGTACGCAGTTCGGAGGTCCTATAGGCAATCCCTCGACTTTTTTCTACCCGTACAGGTCCATAACCCCTTTTTTTATGCGACAAGTTTTTTTGGAGGGAACCATGTATCGATCTTTTTATAGGTTATCTGTATTTGTTTTTATTTTTATTATGTCTGAAGGTGATACGCCTTTTGTGCCAGACGGAGAAATCTTTGACGCGGTGATTTACACTTAATAAACGTATTTGATATTGAAATATAAATTGTATACTAAGTGTTGGTATTAACACCTTATAGTAAATAAGGCGTTTGGTAGAAGTGTTTTGATAAATCTATCTATTAGATTAAAACTGAGTTTCTGGGATCGATTCCCGATGAAACAATAAGTTGTGTCTACGTTTAAAGAATGTCATTAAAACAGGTGCAAAAATACTTATGTATAAACATTTTAAAAACTAGCAGTAGCAGTCTATAAGCATAAAATCATACCAATTACGCGTTCACACATAGATAATAACATTTTACCGGTATAAAACTGGTTTATTATTTTAAAGCCATTTGAAAATGTACAATTATGTACGTTTAACGGCCTCTGTAAAATATATTCTCATTTGAGATGCAATATATACCAAATAAGACAAATGTTAGGATAATAATATACGAGGTATTTTTCCCGTGGTACCTGATTTCGATTGCCGGTGAAAGAATAATTGTTTCGTCATAACAATGCAGCAGTCCCAAATGTTAAACTCACGTAAGATATTTTGTACAATTATTGTATTAAAAAAAAGTGCCGTAGCAAATACATATGCTATTGATATAGAAACGATTCTGTCATCATCAATACATCGTACTATCTCAAGACTTAGCGTAAGTTTTGGGATCATACTACCCACTAAGTATCTTTAAGTTAGTATGTTTTTAAGACGTTAAAAAAGGATTTTTTTTGTACATATTTTCGAAAGATACCCTCGATTTGGGATGCCACTTTTTCCAACAATGAAATTATCAAAATTCGGATAATAAATGACAGTTATCCGCAAATCAATAAAACAATTTACTTACTGTCGAAAAACCTCTTCTTTTCTTCTTTTACATTATTAATAGCTGCCCCCGGGAACTTAATTTCGTAAATACCAACATGGAACATTTTGCTACGCTATCCCAGAGACTGTTTGGTTTTTCGGAATTAAATCTTTTTAGGTTGTTCTGTGAATTTTTCTCTGTATAAACTTCAGAGTTCACGACATAAGTTTTTAATAATGAAATAAAAAATAGGGGTTGATTGTTAAGGGTTGAAAATTCAGGGTTATATGTATTTACTAATGCTGTATCATGAAAAATAAATTCTATCAATTTTTTGGTTACCCTTAACATTTAGGGGGATGAAAAATAGATGTTGATTCTCAAACCTACCCAATATGCACACAAAATTTCATGTGAATCGGGAAAGCCGTTTCGCAGGCCAAACCACAAACACGAGAATTTTATATATAACATTTGTGTGTTAAATTACGCAGTATAATATATTTTTTTGATCAACACAAAGTATATTTAAGAGAGAACAACACTGAAAAAATGTTTTTTGTAACTAATTAGACAATTTATCATATATATTAATATACATACTTTGTATATTATTGACACCGAATTGTACGTGAAAATGTAAGACAGCTTTTAAGTTGAATAAAATGTATTACAATAGTGTTAAAACGGGTTTTGGAGACGCGAGCGCAGGCCAGTTTTTTGTTAAGACTACATAGTTTTGTTTCACAAGTATTGAAGGATTCAAATGTTTGTGACTAGGTAAACATGGAGAGGGTTTCGTGTAGTATCCCCCACTCATATCGTTATACGATATCGCGTAAAAGAGTTTTTTTAAACACGAATTTAATAAAATTATTTTGTTACTAACTCAATTATAAACGCCTCGAAGAGACTTTTTGAAAGTTTCGTTTTGGATTTGTTAAGCTTTTGAATTGGCCTGCCCGTTCATCAACGAATGCTGAATGTTTCAGAGGGATCCCACAGCGGGTTGGTTTGTGTGACTTGGTATGAAGGAAACTATTATCTATGTGGTGTTTTTTATAACGCGTTCACGAGCCCTCTGGCATTGAGTGTACATGGGCGGAGGTATCACTTACCATCAGGTGAAGCTCCTGGCCTCCTGTTGTAAATTATAATTTAAAATGTAGGGAATCTCTGAAAGATAAATTTAAGGAAATTAATATAATTCCCTTTCCCTCGCAATATATTTATGAAAATATTATGTATGTATACAAAAATAGTGATAAGTATACTAGAATAGAACATACGCACAATGTCAATACTTGGAACAAACGCAGGCTGCAATTTCCCCGTACTAGACTGTCTAAAGTTAGTAATTCTTTTTAGGGAAATGGGATAGTCTTCTTTAATAAAACCCCTGAGGCTCTTATCTCTGCCTTTTATTAAATTTAAGAAATGTGTGAAAGAAAAGCTGTGTAAAAAGGCTTACTATAAAGTTAGTGATTATCTAGTTGATAAAAGGGTCTGGGACTAGTGCTGGGCGGGCTACTTCTAATTAATTTGCTATATTTGTTTTACATATTATAGAATTGATTGATATTGATTACGCCGGCTCTTTCTCTTGGCCTACACCCTCTGTCTACTTTGCCGATGAGTAGCGATGCCAACAGGTTCGAATTTAATGACGTGGTATAAGTGATACCATTATGATCCTATGTTTCAAAATAAACGTATTTTTTTTATAATAAAAAGTGCTTGCCTTCAAAGTTCACATGTCAGAAGTGAAAGTTCTTTGTAAATTAATTATTACTAAGGTAAGTGAAATCAAGGTACCGACGCGTTCTATGCGCATCCCGGAACTATTTATGATACCAACAACAACAATAATTTATCACCGAATGGACCGCTCGTTAGAATGTGCAAATATTATGATTCTGTATGGTTATAAAGTTGATATTTTTCACAATAGTATTTGTAAATTTAAAAAGATAATTCACGTTGAAAACTTGCAACCTAAATTACTTATTTTAATTAATTAATATATATTATCTAATAATATTTTTTGTTCTATTTTGTCATTAAGTTTAATATGTGTGGTTGATATTTAGTGTAAAATGCTGTGTACAGATGTAATTGGGTTTCAGATTTTCAAATGTTGTTTAGTGTGTAATAGCTGTATGTATCTAATCAATCTGTTTCTGTACCTAAATGTAAAAATAAAATAAAAGCCCCAATCAATGAAAATGTGCCAGTATATGATCTCTGTATGTATTTGTATATCTATATTCACTGTTCACACACTGTATACGTGCTAATGATAATAAAAATAAATAAAAAATCTGCGTTTACTGCACAAGACTTTATGCGACAGAAGTACCATCTAAAGGTCTAATATGTAACTACTAAACGAATACATCAATAGCGTGTATGTTTCTCACTCTCACTCAATCGCTATTCGTCGACAAAAACGCTGCACATTCTCGTGACGTTCATCCGTAAACTACCCGCATGCGCCTAAAGAAGTTTCACTTCAAAAGGTGGATTTTATGATGAAGGTCATACCTTTTAAATTTCGAAGTGGTTGCTCTTTTTTTTATACGCAGTGTTGGCCGGCTGCAGCGTGTGACTCTGATCCCTAAGATTCCGTATCCTGTGCACCAATAAACTTGTTGGATACTTGCTGATGTGAAGAGAAATGTTAGGAAACCGACAAGTCTAACGCCCAAACCCAATAACATATCTCAATGTATTTTTGAACATCGGTGATAGACATCTTAATCCAAATATTGATAATATTGTACCAATAACCTATCGACTGATTTTATTAGCTATCTGTCGATACAAGCTATCCATGGTAGGTCGGATGGGTGTAACTGTGCCAATATCTATCTTAAAATTTTAACTTACACCAGTTTTTAAAATAATTTAATAGGTATTTGATATGTTTTAAACATATTTATATATTAGTTGTACGGTTTTATTTAATTTATTTGGTTTAAATTGATTATCAAATATGAGTGTAAAGAGCGGAGAGATAGCATTCTATCCGTCGTCAAAAATGGATTGTCTTCGTAGGGTTTGGTTATTGGGATGCAGATAGGAGATCGATCGACTGTCACGGTCTGATTGTTGTTTTCAATCTGAGATTGTGGATTATTTATTGGGTTCGGGCGTAGAAACCGTATGACGGAAGCACCTACTTGCCTATCACGAATCAACTAAGTATAACACTAGTTGTGATCAGACTCTGTGGTTCAAAAACGAGAAATCCGTTCAAATCTGATAAATGAAATTCTCTTTTCGCGGTGTTTGTAATTCAACTCCTTTAAAATGGCTCGAGCGAGTTTCGTGCAATTTTGTGTGGATAATGCATATCGGTTAGATCTGCCAATCGGACAACATTGGTTAATATTTTTTAGATAATTTTATTGTTTTTATTCTTTATATAAGAAGAGCAGTGTTGGCCTAGTGGCTTCAGCATGCGACTCTCATCCCTGAGGTCGTAGGTTCGATCCCCGGCTGTGCACCAATGGACTTTCTATGTGCGCATTTAACATTTGCTTAAACGGTGAAGGAAAGTATTGTAAGGAAACCGACATGTCATAGACCCAAAAAGTCGACGACGTGTGTCAGGCACTGGAGGCTGATCACCTACTTTCCTATTAGATTTAAAAATGATCATGAAACAGATTCAGAAATCTGATGCCAACGCTTAAAGAAATTGTAGCGCCACTGATTTATTTTATTATTTATATACAAAAATACATACAACCCTAAATTCACCCCTCTACGATCAACCCCTATTTTTTAATTGTCACTTCAAATACTTATGCTCTGTTATAGCTCTGTATATAGAGAAATATTAAAAAAAAAACCTGAATATTTTTCATTCCGGAAATCCGAAGTCTGAGGTAGCATAGGCAATATGTTCCATGTTGATATGAACTAAAAAGGTAGGCTACGTAAACTCAAATTAAGGAGAAACGAAGTTAGCAGGGGCAGCTAGTCTTAATATTAACTACTATACTACACTATAAACTACTTAACCGATTTCAATCATATTTGCACACTGTGAAATTTGATCTAACTTAAAAGATAGGACAGCATACATGTATATAATTGTATTGTATGTGTATATGGTACTGAACTCCACTGAACCGACTGGACCGATTTGAATGATTTTTTGTATGCGTTTGGGTTTGGATGGATGTTTTAGATTCACAAATCAACCCGGCAGATGGCGCTGCAATCAGTACTTTCATACTTTATTTAATATCCTAATCGATTGAAATATGATGTAGGACAGGTGTCAGGGGTGCTAGTAATATATAAAACTATATGTTTCGAAATCTATTCACTACAAAACCAGATCAGAAAATTTGGAATGGGTTACGAGTGACTTCTACAGCATCAGACACCCCAGCTGTGTTCAGGTTTTAATCACCAAAGCGTATGCGCAGATCGTAAAAATTGTTGTGCTGTGCCAGTGTTGAGCTGGTTAAGCATGCTCGACCCAGTGGGAGACACAGACATACTTTGCGAGAAAACCTGTGTCAGGCACAGACGGCTGATTATGTACTTGTCTAATTAGGAAAACAGTTTCAATGGATTGAAGCTATGTTTTATAAATTTATAATTATTTTACATAATTTTAATATGTAATTCATCTCTTAGTCGATACCAAGTCCGGGGATATAAATACAGATAAATAACCTTTATACAGCTGTGATACTTTTTGACATTGAACACCCCTTTGTCTTCAGTCACCATGACCACGCACGCACGGGAAACGTCGGATAAATTTAAAATTATGTTAAATAATTATACATTTATAATACATAGCTTCAATCCGTTGAAATAGTGTTTTCTTTAAATGTGTTAATGTTATATTAATAAACGACAATACAATAATAGTCATTGAGATACGGTGAAGGAAGCCATCGTTGAGAGAAGCAACCTTAGATGGAATGTGTCAGTTAAAGAACCACCTGCTTGCCTATTAGAAATATTACAATACGAGCGCCCAGAGTAACTCATAATGCCGGCAACGCACTCGCGAGCCCTCTGGCCTTAAGAGTGTCCATGGGCGGCGGTATCACTTAACATCAGGTGAGCCTCCTGCCCGTTTGCCCCCTGTTCTATAAAATAAAAAAAAAACGAAAGAAAGTAAAGGCGGAGAGTTTCTTGCAAGTTCTTCTTGCGCGCTCTACGCCCTTGATTCGCGAACTGTACCTATTAGAAACATTACAATACATCTGAGGCCCAGAGTGAAATAATTTTTCATACCTGTTATTAAAGAAGGCAAGAAAAGGCGGAGAGTTTCTTGCCAGTTCTTCTTGCGCTCTCTACGCCCTTGACTCGCGAACTGGTGGTAAATGTAAATTTAGATTCAATTTAACATCTTTTCTGTTGACGTTCATAAATTTTGGTTATCTAAATTAAAGTTATTTTGAGTTAACTTGTATTTTTAGTGTGATTAAATTTAACTATTATGTTAAAGTTCTTATTAAAATTAATATGACATGAGCATATAGTGCGGCTTATTATACTTAATTAATCTATCTAATTGCACTATCTTAGCAAATAAACGATTTCATTTCATTATTTATTGTACATGTTTATTGATGTGAAACATCTATAGCCGCACGTAAAACCGATTTCTGGCGTGGCGACGCATGCCGTGGCGACGTATCGCCACGCTATATGATGGTATATACATACAATCTATATGCAGTAGTAAATTTTTGTATTTAATGAAACTAAATGTTTGTTCAATAAATAGTCATCGTTATCTGGAAAACAAAATCGTAATATTTTATTTTATCATTACGACATATTTAGTTCCTATCACAATCTGTTCTTTTCTGCATATTACTTCACAAAATAATTTCGATGTTTCACATCTGCCAGGCTTCCCCTGACGGCTCACATTTTTATATTATTTTATTGCATTACTATCATTAAGGCGAGTGTTTTTAGTTACAATTTATTTAAAATTTAACTTCTATACATATACGAGACATTCTCGGAATGTTTGTGTTTTAAACTAAAATTATGTCCATTGACTGGTCTGACTCAGGTAGTTAGACCCTCGTGACGTCACCAGCGGACTTATTTTTACCGATTTTATTTGATTGCTAAAGTTACTACAGTCAAAATCTGTTATAACGACATCGAAGGGACTGCTACACTTGATCGTAAAAACCTATAGTCGTAACAAGACTTTGTTATTAAGAACCTAATACAATAGAATTCAGCCAGGTTAATTTGGTCAATATAATAGGTATGTTGTTCTAAACCAAAGTTCCTCAAACATTTTTGTGTCGTAGACCCCTTGCCATGATTTTCCGTGTTGGGTAGACCCCCTACTTACCTACTGATATTGATTTCTTGTAAATTTCTTACTGTAATGAAGTTTAGTGTTGAAAACTTAATGTAAAAATACGTGTTAATTTATATGTTTATTAATTTAATTTAATTTTGTTTTTACAAGTTCAAAATGTATTGCGACCACAAAGCCAACATCCTACAACTTACACAAATTTATAAACATATATATTTTTTTTTACTTCATAGGTACTATCAGTGTATGTGTTGAGATCCACTATCGTGGACCCCCAATTTTTTTTTCGCTGACGAAGACCCCTTGCAGGTTGTCATGGGTCTAGGGGTCGATATAGACCACTTTGGGAATCACTGTTCCAAACGATGTCGTCGTTTTTACTGTATTCATCCCTTTTTTATACAGGAACTGGATATGCATTTGCGTATTCCCGGCCTCCAAAGTTGTTGGGTCACAGCAGAATCTCTGCTATTCAGAGAATGGTGGTTACCATCTAAAACTATCTCGATTTCCTACAAAACGATGCAGAGGCTCTGGGATCGCTCTCGCACTTTGACAGACAGACAGACAAACATTACAATTACAAACAAAACACACACATATAACCACACAAAATAACAATAATTAAAGAAAAAATATTAAAAAATTAAAATAATAATAATAAAATTACTTTTCTCATTCGCCTCGTTTCAAATGAGTAATGCGTGTGTTGTGGCTGTAATAAGCCCTGAACATTATGCTGAGGAGCAGAATGTTCCACAGCGCTGGTCATTTTGCTAGAGACCACAGCTAGTTTTACCGGGGCCTCAACGGCAATTCGCTGCAGAATACACTACATAGAGATGGGCATATCTTCTAACTACTCAAACAATATTAAAAAATAAATAAATAATCAAAACAAACTCTTATCTTAAATGTATGGCAAGTTAGCTATATTTTTATTTTTATTTTATTTTTATTTATTTGGTGCACAAAACACATTATAATCTTTACAAAAATAAACTTAAAACTAATAGTTATGAACAGGATTCTAATGTAAAACCATGTGCACACTGCAAAATTAATGTTACATCAATAAAAGGCTCATAACTAACAAAGGTAACATAGTAAAAAAAAAAAACAATAATAATAATAATAATAAGTTCCTCGACTCCAATTTAACGTAACGTTAACCAGGACCACAAGGGTCAGCACTTAACCTACGATGGAGGATGTCTTTAACGACACTAATGAATTTATTGATGTTGCGACAGAATATGTCCACAAGTAAGTGGTTGCTCTTTGCCATCTCGTTATATTGACGAGCCATCCTGGTCAAAGGGTTGTAAAAAGAGATGTTATTCTTATAAGTTTGAAGGGAAAATAAATTGACTTCGTTAGCTCTACGGGCACTAAATCTAATGTTAAGGCTAATGTGAGCTAGTAGTTCGGGAGAGTCTATAATGGAGTGGGTGATTTTGTAAAGGTAAACTAAGTCGAAGACTATGCGTCTGGATTCTAATGGTTGAACTTTAAATTTCAGGAGTCTATCGCAATAATTTAAGTTAGACCGGCCAGGTTTTATACGATAACATAAAATTCTGAGAAATTTCCTCTGAATTCGTTCAATATCGTTAATGTGCACCTTATAATTCGGCGACCATATTGGACTACCGTATTCTAATATACTTCTTACGAGGCTGAAGTATAAGTACAAGGTGCTACGAGGATTTTTAAAACCTTTTGTGGATCTAAGAATAAAACCCAGTAGATGGTTTGCTTTAGACGTGATGTGACTATAGTGGGCACGGAATGAAAGCTTGTCATCGAACAGGATACCTAGGTCTTTTGCAACATCTGATCTGTTAACTAATTGACCATCTATGACGTAGTTCCATACGATTTTGTTTCGTTTATTAGTAAACGATATGACAAAACACTTGTCTATATTTAAATACATGTAGTTCGTCTTGCACCATAGTGATACGGTATTGATATCACGCTGTAATGTTAAGCAGTCATCTAAATTAGTAATAGAAGTAAATATTTTTAAGTCATCTGCATATAAGAGACAATTGCAGGACAGTTGTTGAATAAGGTCATTAATAAAAACTACGAAGAATAATGGAATATTATATATGTTACATAAAACATTCAATAAATCAATAAAAATATATAAATGCAGCAGTAAAGTAGTTAAATCAGAGAGTTAATTAAATCTGTTGACAGTTAATTAAATATCGATATTTATATATTTAGTAATATATACACTGTTTACACACTGTATATATTACTTAATATAATTTCCATCTAAAGTTCTAATACGTAACTACTAAACGAATACATTTATAACCAATAGCGTGTAATTGTCTCAATCTCCCTTTCTCACTCCCTCTCAATGGGTCTCACTCGCTCTCTCCCTTTTTTTCGACAAAAACGCTGCACATCTTCGTGACGTTCCGTAAAAATTTTACCCTCATGCTCCTTAAGAAGTTTCACTTCAGAAGCTCTCGGTACTCTTTTAAAATAGCAAATCATCAAACAAAATGACTATGGCGAACAACACTGATTTTAAAACAAACATTGCAAATTAATTTGTGACTAAAAAAAAAATATTAATTAATTTACTTTTAATGTCCTCGTTAAAAGTAAATTAATTAATATTTTTTTTATATATTATATATTAATTAAAATATATATGTTTATAAATTTGTGTAAGTTGTAGGATGTTGGCTTTGTGGTCGCAATACATTTTGAACTTGTAAAAACAAAATTAAATTAAATTAATAAACATATAAATTAACACGTATTTTTACATTAAGTTTTCAACACTAAACTTCATTACAGTAAGAAATTTACAAGAAATCAATATCAGTAGGTAAGTAGGGGGTCTACCCAACACGGAAAATCATGGCAAGGGGTCTACGACACAAAAATGTTTGAGGAACTTTGGTTTAGAACAACATACCTATTATATTGACCAAATTAACCTGGCTGAATTCTATTGTATTAGGTTCTTAATAACAAAGTCTTGTTACGACTATAGGTTTTTACGATCAAGTGTAGCAGTCCCTTCGATGTCGTTATAACAGATTTTGACTGTAGTAACTTTAGCAATCAAATAAAATCGGTAAAAATAAGTCCGCTGGTGACGTCACGAGGGTCTAACTACCTGAGTCAGACCAGTCAATGGACATAATTTTAGTTTAAAACACAAACATTCCGAGAATGTCTCGTATATGTATAGAAGTTAAATTTTAAATAAATTGTAACTAAAAACACTCGCCTTAATGATAGTAATGCAATAAAATAATATAAAAATGTGAGCCGTCAGGGGAAGCCTGGCAGATGTGAAACATCGAAATTATTTTGTGAAGTAATATGCAGAAAAGAACTTCCATCTAAAGTTCTAATACGTAACTACTAAACGAATACATTTATAACCAATAGCGTGTAATTGTCTCAATCTCCCTTTCTCACTCCCTCTCAATGGGTCTCACTCGCTCTCTCCCTTTTTTTCGACAAAAACGCTGCACATCTTCGTGACGTTCCGTAAAAATTTTACCCTCATGCTCCTTAAGAAGTTTCACTTCAGAAGCTCTCGGTACTCTTTTAAAATAGCAAATCATCAAACAAAATGAGTATGGCGAACAACACTGATTTTAAAACAAACATTGCAAATTAATTTGTGACTAAAAAAAAAATATTAATTAATTTACTTTTAATGTCCTCGTTAAAAGTAAATTAATTAATAAAGCTTTTTATAAATGTGACCAATACTTAAATGATCCTAATCCTTGGGATTGATTTGCTCCGATTCAAACAATTTGTTCAAACTTGGCGATTGAAAAGATGCGCGGAAAGTTTCTTGCCAGTTCTTCTTGCCCGCTCTACGCCCTTGACTTGCGAACTGGTAGTGAATGTAAATTTACAATTAATTTAAATTTTTTTGACGTTCATAAGTGTAATTGTTTACCTATATGAATAAAGATATTTTGTTTGTTTGAATTAGAAATATCCTGTCTTTCACTAAGCCAACAACCAACTAAAAGTAGATACATACACGTATCGCCATTATTGTATTGTCGCGTGCTTAGAACTTGAACCATGAATAAATGAATTAGAACTTCGTACCTAGCACTGAATTCTTGTGTAAGATTTGTACCCATGTAATCATAGAGCTATGTTATCCAACCGTTCTTGTGCCATAGTCAAGTATAACGTGACTAGACGTCTCGTTTTGAACGGGGTTTTTTTTCCTGGGTCCCGGTGTCACTCTGGTGTTTGAAGTCGTCACCAGCTATATAACAAGAAATTTGTTTTTATGATAAATATATTACTAATTTCCAAAATTTCACTTCTGACATGTGTACTTTTTTCATGAACTTTTTTGAACGCCAGCTTCTCTCGGACACCCTCTGTCTTCTTGCCTTCTCTTCTCTCTTCTTCTTCTGCCGATGAGTCTACTCGATTCATTCATTCGATTCAAATTTAATGACGTGGAATAAGTAAGACCTGTATCTTATGTTATATCTTATATTTCATTATTAACATATTTTATTTTATTTTAAAAACTGTATTTCCCAACCTTTCTAGTGCTGTAGCCCAGTTATATATATTTTTAGTAAAAGTATAGTTTTTTTTTTTTTTTTGGGAAAAGGGATACTCTTTTTTAATAAAATCCTAGAGGCCCTTTTATCTCTGCCTTTTATTAAATTTAAGAAATGTATTAATGCTGTGTAAAAAGGCTTACTATAAAGTTAGCGATTATCTAGTTGATAAAAGGGCCTGGGACTAGTGCTGGACAGGCTACTTCTAATTAATTTGCTTTATTTGTAGTATTGTTTGATGATTTGCTTTTTTAAAAGAGTACTGAGATTTTTTTACGCCGGCCTTTTCTCTCGGCCTGCACCCTCTGTCTTCTTTGCCGATGAGTAGGGATGCCTACAGGTTCGAATTTAATGACGTGGAATAAGTGATACCTAGATGATCTTATGTTCCAAAATAAACGTATTTTTTTTATATGACATATACATATACATACATAATTTTTAGTATACAAAATAAGTGTCGTGTGTAAAAGTCAGTGTCGCTAATTAGCCCAAATGATAGGAAGAAATTACTAGAAAAATTTTCAGTACTAAGTAAATTTTCATTTCAAAAACGTTGTTTATTTTCGAATCGCCCCCTGTGGGGCGTTGGGACCTTGGGAACCGCTTTTTTTTACATAAAACGGGGGCAAACTGGCAGGAGACACCTGATGTTAAGTGATACCGCCAATGGTCAATGCTAGAGGGCTCGTGAATGCGTTGCCGGCCTCTTGAACAGGGGGTCTAGTCAAGAAAAATTAACAGTAGTGTATGTAGAAAGTCGAAAACTAAATTTGTATGAAAATGACAGCTAGTGTCGACAGTTGGTACCAACTACAGCTGTCATTTTCATACAAATTTAGTTTTCTACTTTCTACATACACTACTGTTGAGCCGTCTTGACTAGACCCCCAGAACATGGTGTAATGGTAATGTGAAAAAAAACTAGGCGATTTAAAAGCGTGGCGGAGAGTTTATTGCCAGTTCTTCCTTTCCGTTCCCTTTGAGAACTGGCAGTAAATGTAAAATTAGAAGCATTTCATATCAGTTTTAGACGTTCATAAGTGTACATTGTGTTACCTATATGATTGATTTTGAATTTTTAAGAATGGATACGCTTTTTTCTTGTAGGACAACCTTCTTAGGTCTAGGACTCATAACATATGTTTAATAATAGGCCAGTAGGAGATCAGCCTCCTAGAGTTTAGACTTTGTGTGTAAGGCAAGCCGGTATCCTCACGATGTTTTCCTTCGTGCAAGCGATTGTTAAATGCGTCATGTGTGTACAGCAGGGGATCGAACCTATGATAGCAGGGATGAGAGAGCTTCACGCTGAAGCCACTAGGCCAACATAGATCATTATAAGTGATTTAATATTAATAAGGAATAACAAATAGATAATAAACGATAATAGAGTTTGTTATTTTTTAAAGATTTATTTATTGACTTACTAGATGAACTCGTATCACCTACAGTACCTGGATGACTGAGTTTTGCTCGGTATTTTTTATAAATTTTGTTTTTTCGAAATTATATTTCAGTACGAATTAAATACTAATAAAATGATGAAATATGAATAATATTTTTCTATCTTAAATAAATAAAATACCTAAATCAGTAGCGCTACAACCTCTTTAGGTCCTGGCCTCAGATTTCTGAATCTGTTTCATGATCATTTTTAAATCTAATAGGAAAGTAGGTGATCAGCCTCCAGTGCCTGACACACGTCTTCGACTTTTTTTAAGACATGTCAGTTTCCTCACGATGTTTTCCTTCACCGTTCGAGCGAATGTTAAATGCGCACATAGAAAGTCCATTGGTACACAGCCGGGGATCGAACCTACGACCTCAGGTATGAAGGTCGCACGCTGAAGCCACTAGGCCAACACTGCTCTATATATATATACTTCTAAATTTCTATAAGTCAATCCTTTATTATGTATATTTATTTTATATGTTTAAACCTCTGAACTTAAAGAAAACCCTTTTCACCGGATTGAAGCTATGTCAATTCGACGAAAAGAACCCTAAATCCTTCAAGAAAAGAGCGTATCAATTCTTAAAAGGCCGGCAACGCAATCGCGAGCCCTCTGGCATTGAGAGTGTCCATGGGCGGCGGTATCACTTAACATCAGGTGAACCCCCTGCCCGTTTGCCCCCTGTTCTATAAAAAAAATGTATTAACTACTTGTTAATTTAAAATTTATCCGACGTTTACAGCGTGCATAGTCACGGTGACTGAAAACAAAAGGTGTTGAACGTCAAAAAAAAGTATCACAGCTGTAGAAATAGTTGTATTATCTGTATTTATTTACCCGGAGTTGGTATCTTGGATACTTAGATTAGTGAAGTTCTTCTCTGAACTTCCACAAATAATTCAATACTAAAATTAACCAAATCGGTCCAGCCGTTCTTATATATCTATATATCTCTCTATATATAGCTATTGACTACACTACAAATGTAATATTACGCGTTATGCAAGTGGCTTTGAAATAGATGCAGCCGCTATTTATGTAATAAAACAATCTAATGGCCGACTTGCGTTTCTCTTTACGCGATATCTCGTGTGATACATGTAACATCTTAATATATAAAACAAAGTCGTGTTAGTTACACCACTTACGCCCGAACCCAATTTTCAATCTCGGATTGAAATTTGGGTTGTTATATAATATTATCTTATAAATAAAATTCTCGTGTCGCGGTGTTTGTTCGAAACGGCTTTCCCGATTCTCATGAAATTTTGTGCGCATATTGGGTAGGTTTGAGAATCGGACATCTTTCATCCCCTAAATGTTAAGGGTAATCCACCCCTAATTTTTTTTTCAATTATGGATAAAAAACTTTTTTTTTTTAAGATACAGCATAATATAAACATACAACCCTAAATTTTTTAATATAAATGATATATTAAACATGGCAAAACGACGTGTGCCAGGTCAGTTAGTTGTGTTATATAATTGTGGTGTTGGTGTGATTGTGTATTGTCAGACCGTGACAGTCGATCGATCTCCTATGTTCAACCAAACCCTACGAAGACTATCCATTTTTGGCGCGGATAAAATGCAATCTACTATAGATATAATAACAAGGATAAATGTATTTATTTATTTTATTTAGCTAACACTTCGTTACATTACAATATAAAAATTGAATATAATTAAATGAGAAGGAGGGTAACTGGCGGCCTTATATCTTTCGCGCAATCTCTTCCAGGCAACCTCTGTGAGTAAAGAAAAACAAATATATTAAATTACATAAAGTAAGCAAGAAGTGCAAAATATATATAAGTAGTTATGAAGAAGAAACTAAACACGAACAAATAAAAATAAACTAAATCAGCCTAAAGCCTTTGAGATCTGGGCTTCAGATTTCTGTATCTGTTTCATGATTTGTCAATCTAATAGGTAAATGTCAATATAAAAGAGTACCGAGAGTTTTTTTACGCCGGCTTTTTCTCTCGGCCAACACCCTCTGTCTTCTTTGCCGATGAGTAGGGTTGCCAACAGGTTCGAATTTAATGACGTGGAATAAGTGATACCATGATGATCTTATGTTCCAAATAAACGTATTTCATTTAATTTCATTTAGGCAAGTAGGTGATCAGCCTTCTGTGACTGACGCACGCCGTTTTCGTCGTGCGTAGATATGTAGCGACTTTTTACTTTTCCGGTAAAATGTTCTCCGAAGCATTTCGTGCACTTATACTGAGAATGGTGTTAATTCAAATAAAATATCGTCGAAATTACTCATTTTGTGCAACAAACAACTAAATTCGCAAGAAAATGACGCCAACCGTAAAAGATTGTATTGTTTTTTTTTTCTTCACCCATTCTGGGTAGGCAAAGGGACCTATGCCCATACAACCAAGTCTTCAGTAGAATTTTTTCATTGATATGAAATGAAATTTAATGAGATGAAATGAAAAAGAAACTAACATTATTCGATTCTGAATATAAGATGAACATAAACGGTAAAGTAATTAGTTCCGACCTCGAAGTAGCCTCTGCATTTGAAGAGTTTTTTACTAATATTCCACTAAATACAACCAGCGTTCTAAATTCTTCGCCATCAGCCGCCCTTTTATTATTGCAACAAAATGTTCCTGTATGCAATCGTGAGTTTATATTTAGCCGCATTAGCTGCAATGATATTATAAAAACATTTAAACAGCTAAAAATAAAAAAAACTAAAGATCTTTGGGGTGTATCTGTTTTCATTGTACAATCGGTAATCGATGCTATCAGTTCAGAGTTGGCTATAATATTTAATGAATGTATAGATTGTGGAGTCTTTCCAGACCAGATGAAGTTTAGTAAAATCACACCGTTATTCAAAACGGGCAGCACTTCTGACCCCACAAATTTTAGACCCATATCTGTGCTGCCTGCATTGAGTAAAATTTTTGAGAAAATAATTCTAGATCAATTACTGATACATTTTAATAATAATAAACTTATGCATAGCCAGCAGTATGGTTTTACAAGAGGTCGCTCTACAGCCGATGCTGGCGTTAAATTAATTTCCGAGATTTTAAATGCTTGGGAAAATTCTCATGATGCCATTGGAGTTTTTTGCGATTTATCAAAGGCTTTTGACTGTGTCCATCACGAAATCCTTATCAAAAAACTTCAACACTATGGCATTGGCGAAAAAGCGCTAAATCTTATGGAATCATACCTGAGCGGTAGAATTCAGAAGGTAAATGTAAATGGAGCTATATCACAGGGATCGTCTGTTACTATGGGCGTACCGCAGGGCTCCATACTTGGTCCCTTCTTATTCCTCGTCTATATAAATGACCTACCATTTCTTGTAAAGGAGCTTCACGAGATAGTACTGTTTGCTGATGACACTTCGCTTTTATTTAAAGTGAAACGACGAAATCCATCACTTGAGAATGTAAACAGTGCCATCTCCAGTGTGGTTCACTGGTTTAGTACAAATAATCTTAAGTTAAACGAGAAGAAGACAAAATGTATTAAATTTGAAACTACAAATGTAAAAAGTAGTCATTCTCAAATAATAATTAAAGACGAGGAAATAGACTTTGTTGATAGTGCGGTGTTCTTGGGAATTACTTTAGATAGTAAACTCCAGTGGGGCCAACACATAGAAGGTCTTTCGAATAGGCTAAGTTCTGCAGCGTTCGCAGTGAAAAAGATACGCGATCTTACGGATGAGAATACAGCAAAGCTCGTTTATTTCAGCTATTTTCATAGTATCATGTCATATGGTGTTATTTTGTGGGGTAATGCCGCTGACATTAATTCGATATTTGTAGTGCAAAAACGGGCTATAAGAGCGATCTGTGGGTTGTCCCCACGGGAGTCAGTCCGAAATAAGTTTAAGGAATTAAATATTTTAACTTTGGCAAGTCAATACATTTATGAGAATATTTTGTATGTGCGGAAAAATATAGATATCTTTAAAAAGAATAGTAGCTTCCATAATTATAGTACTCGTAATAAAGACAAAATTAGCGCACCAACCACGAGGCTGCATAAAACGAGTAATTCTTTCCAAGGCAATTGCATACGTTTTTTCAACAAAATCCCTAGTGAGATACAAATATTGTCAATAAATAAATTTAAATCGTACATTAAAGTAAAACTGCTTGCTAAGGCCTATTATAATATAAATGAATACTTAAACGATCATAGTGCTTGGATATGAATTGCTTCAGTATAAATAGGTAACGCGACAGAATCTCTCGGCTGCATTTTCAGACTATGGGGCGATCGTCGACATCTACGACTTTTTTTTAATGTAAAGTGGGAACAAACCGTGATTCATGTGGTATCAAATTATTTCAGCATAATTAGTATTATTACTATTTTCTTGTGTAGCCAAGTGCACATTTCAAGGATCGTCATGCTCACTCAAATGTCATTGCTTGTGGCGGCGTCCATGCGTCGGGTTGTCTCTCTCCCTAAAATATGGCGAGGGGGCCGATGGCTGGCCATGCGTCATACTCGTGAACGGGTGCTACTTGTGGTGACTGGTCGTACTTGAATTCGTGTATGCGGTGATATTAGTTGTTTATACTACGTATTTGCGTGTTGTTCTCACGAGTGTGTAAGTGCGTGCTCCTATTTCACCATGCCTCCTGCTGATAGAGGACAAATCTTTGTTTTTAATTTGTTTTTTTTATTCTTTATTACTCAATATGTCATATGGAACATGGTGTAGTGGTCGCAGCTCCTTACAAGCATTGTGTAAAAAAAAAAAAAACTTGGCGATTAAAAAGAGTGGCGGAGAGTTTATTGCCAGTTCTTCTCTTCCGTTCTACGCCCTTGATTTGAGAACTGGCAGTAAAAGTAAATGTAAATTCACAATTTTTAAATTTTTTGACGTTCATAAGTGTACATTGTTACCTACATGAATAAATAAATTTTGTTTTGTTTTGTTTTTGTTTTGTTATTACCTTAATTTAATTTAAAGAACCACCACGCTTACAACAGGGTATGACCAGTGCTTTATTCTGAAAGAAACAATGACTTGGTCATGATGAGAGAGTTACCGCTCCTGACTTTTCGTATCGCGTCCGATTAGGTTTTAACTGACTAAAAAAGAACGAGGTTATCAATTTGTTGAGTAATTCTTTTGTATGTAAACATGCGGTACGTGGATCATGTGTCAAGTGTCATAAATGTATCTCATGACTCCTTCATGACGGATCTTTATATATTATGAAAGTGTCACTACTCTTAAACGGCTGGACTGATTTGAATGAATTGATGAAATGAAAGTCGGTATCTAGGTTATTTAAATATACAAAAAAATTATAAATCTTCTGCGCATGTGTTCGTAATTAAACTCCTAAACGGCTGGACAAATTTTGATGATTTTTTTTTTGTATGTGAGACGTGTGTACAAGACAACGTCTGTCATAAATTTACTCTTGATAATACGAGATTGATATTACTTTATTTAACTTTAAAGTAACAAGATAAACTTTATTGAAATATACCTTTCAGATGTCGGTGGGCCTACAGCGGCGTGTGCCCGCGCTGGACGAGGCCGGGGGCCCGGGGTGGAAGTCCAGCGAACCGTTCCCCTCCTTTGCGCCCCCAGCGGGCTCCCCCGCGGGGCCGGCTTTCGCTGCCTCCCCCGCGCCCTCCACGCCCGGCCCTGGGCCCGGCTTCGCGGGGCCCTACGCGGCGGCCGGGCCCTTTGGGAGTCCGTCAGCCCGGCCGGGCTCCGGCGGGGGCTTCCCTCCCGGCCAGTTCCCTGGGCCCGGCTTCGCGCCCCCCGGCTCGCCCTTCCACCCCCACCCGCCACATGCGATGCCGCCGCATCCACACATGATGGCTCCGCTACCGCCACCTGTTGACAGGTTAGTTCAAACTTTTTAAATTTGCACTATTAACCGTGGAGGAAGGATAGGTAACAGTTCTTTCAGCAGATAGGCCTCGATCAGTCTAACTGATGGCCTAAAGATTTAAGTACTACTTAAATCGTCAAAATCGAGAAGTGGTATATATATTTTTATTCGAAATAACTTCGGTAGCGCGTTTTAAGGTATGACGTCATCGTCACACGTCATTAGCTTTGGATTTCACGTTTTATAAAGCAGTAGAGTACGATTTTAATAAGAAGAGTTAGATAATGATTGCTTCTTGGGAGTGTACGTACGGTCATACTAATAATGCTTAAACTATATATAATAAACTAATATAGTTTAAACGGTATTCATATTCCGTTGACGTCATCGTCACATCTAGTCTCAACGCTGTCAAATGACAAGCGAACGCAGAAACAGTCCTACCCTCCTAGTATGGTAACATTATGTCGGTACCTATAAGATTTGAAATCGATTTTTATTTTGAACTGGTCATAAGAATGGTATAAAAATTTAAGTAAAAATATAATTTGATTGGCATTACAACCGTACTAAGGTACCTTTACAAAAACTCAAGTCGAGCTGAGTTTGACTATTGTATGCCGATTTGATATATTTAGGATTAACCTAAACGTCTCTTATTACACCGCTTAGCTACTATTATAAAAAGCAACAAAAAACGAACTTTAAAAAAATTTCAAAGGCCGGCAACGCACTCGCGAGCCCTCTGGCTTTAAGTGTCTATTGGTGGTGAAATCACTTAAACTAGTGCCAACACACCGTTTGCCACGTTCTATTAAAAAAAAAATGCTATTATCTTTAGTATAATATACAGTCCCGAAGCGTAGAAAATAATGATAGCCAAAAAAAGGCCCATAAGAAAAAAAGCGTCCAGCAAAAATCGCAAAATTATGCTCCGAATAAAATACTCGCTCGTATACGATTCTATGTGGGGGTGCTATGAACCGCGTTTGTGTGTGTGCACAAATAAATATAGGTGAACGGTACGTAGGTATATTGGTACAGTCGGGTGGTAAAGGCTAATTGATTTTTTTAATTAGGTCGCATTTAAATTTTGGTAAGCGACAAAAATGTATCCATAAGCGACGAGTATGAATATGGATGAAGCTAGGGGTGTGTCAGGACTCAGGAAGGTATCAAGAGATCCGTTATCACATTCTACCCCTTAAGAAAAAAGTCGTAATATAAATAAATATATTTAACGTATTAATAAAATTTAAATTAATTCAACTGAGTGTATGAAAATATTGTATATTACACGTGTAGCTTATCAGTCCAATATCAGGAAAATACTTCATAAATTATAATTTAAATTAAATTAATGAAATGTTACCGGTTTTTTTACAATTTTTTTATATTTTGCATTTCAAAGTCCAAAACTGTATTGACTTTGCACGTGTAAAATTTTTTTTACTATACAAGAAGGTCGTTTTAATTTCAAGGTAAATATAAATTAGTATAATAAAGAAGATTGTTTGATAAGATTAAAAAGAAATATTAATTAATTAAACATTTAGCGACGACTGTACTCGCCCACCCCGTGCCTATCTATCTATACGCTGTAGCCGACGGTACCGCTTCACCCAACTTGCAATGACCTCCCGCGTGCCCCGCGCGTACTATAACCGCCCACACAAACCGCGCAGGGGTGACATTACGCGGTTCTACGTAGCCTGGCCGGTGCCTACATAAGTAAAGACTGGAGTGAGACGCCACTCGCTCGAGTGTCGTCTGCCTGCGATCAAAATCATTCCAAATTCGAGTTTGACGTTTAGAAATTTTCTATTTTTCACTGTATTCTTATCAAATACGTTTGAACGCATAAAATAGAACTTGTGGCACCAAGGACGATTAAATACATTTACTTTGCTTATCGAAATTATTCCAAATTCAATTTTTGTATTTCTCATTTTAAATATCTATGAACGTGTAATATAGGCATACAGTTTTAATTTCTTATCTATTATTTGTCTATTCCAAATTCAAATTTTATATTTAAAATGTTCTTTTTCTTATTTTAAATACGTTTGAACGTGTAATATAGGCATACAATTTTAATTTCCTATCTATTATTGTCTATTCCAAATTTAAATTATGTTTGAATTTTTCGTTAATATAACCTAAATATTTTTTTATTCAAATTATAGTATTTACTTTTTGTATATAAAAGTTCTTTTGCGCTATGCGAATTATGTCAAGATTTGACTTTATAAGGGTATGAAGCGTATCTTAGTTATCTACGTAAAATGGGTCATGGAGATGTATACAGCTTGTATATATATATATACATATTTTGGTCCTAGGTCCTCATTATCGTGCAGATTGTAAGAATGTTAAATTAATACCGGTATATTTGCCATAATACTGTATAAAGAAATATAATGTAATATGTCTTTTTGCATCGCCAACTTACACTGACACTTTCATTTAAGTAGTTTGTCCGCGAAAATTATTGTTTATAATTCGAATCTTAAGATTTTTTTTTTATTTAAAACAATTAAACAGACGTAGAAGTGTCTATGGATAGGTTAAAAATATAAATTCCTTGCTGAGGTATTGCGTGACGTCACAGCGTGATTGAAACGAGGGTGTAGTAGCACGTGGACCACCCTCTCACATTTCTGCTCGCCTGGTACTTTGTTTATTTTCCTTTGTTTTTTTTTATTCGTCATTAATATAATAATGGTTTATTTTAATTATTAATAAATTAATTTTAATTTTATAAAATATATATTATTGTTCCGTTGAATTATTCCGTCACATAACATAGTGTTTAACTAATAAACAGTTATGTTAATCGCAACAAAAGGCCACTTTCATAGAAAGTTTAAATAAATGTTAACAATTCAATAATTGTGACCTTATAGGATTATAATTATCGCTAATTCTTGACTCCGAGTGTCATAATATCATATTAACGTTATATACATAAGTTATACGTTATACATATAAAAAATGACGATTTATTTAGAAACGAATAAAAATAATATTTTAGTTTTTATTAAATTTAAAATCAAACTGATTTAAACTTGTTTAGTTGTTCAAACAAACAAGTATAAAATTCTTTGTACTGGGATCGTATCATAATTTATTTTAATATTTTTAAAGTACATAAATAAAAAAAATTTACTCCATCTAGGATAGGTTCTAAGCTACTCATCTGGTTAGTATGCGGTTTCATTATTTTTATTAAGCATAAATGTTATCTAGAATAGAATAGGTTGTTGTTTACCAAAGCTTTGGAAATTATGTGTTACAAGATTTTTATTTTACATAATAATGAAAGTATAAATATGGTTTTACTGGACTAATGATTCTTTACCAATATTTATGATTTATCCCGGTAATTAACTAATTCACGAGCAAAAGTAGACATAATTTATGCGGACTTTTAAATGTCAACAATAATACAAGATGGCTGACAGAAGACAAGTGCACATTGATTTTTCATTTGCAAGTAGACAAGGATGGAGATATCGTCACGGCACTTGCTAGAGAGGGACGAATAAGTTATTATTAATAAGGGTGTGCGCCCCATGGTAAAATGAATTTGAATTTCGAACAGTGTCAAGTAAAAACTTTTTTAACTTGTTTGACAACTTTTTTTAACTTTATTGAAATCTAATGTTATTCATATATATGTTTTGGTTATTAGGTATGTATTATATTAACTATTTATTACGTATCATCATGAGTTCATACAATGGAAAAATCAATTGTTAATTTTACCAAAACAGTATAGATATAAAAGTGTATACACTACATATACAACGAACCCCTAAAAAGTTTCAACTTAAAGTTTATTGTTACAAATAATGAATACATTCGACAATACCTAAGCCAGGTTACAAGATTTTTATAAAAAAGTTTCAAATTTGGAATTCCGTAAGGTCATTGTAAGATGCACACAGGTAAACAATTACTCTACATTCTACAAGTACTTTTCACGTGTTGTATGTGTGAGTGTAGATAGCACGACTGAGCTGTTGTGATATTTGTTTGAAATTTAATTATTATAAGAATTTATAATTAAAAGAAATTAATTAAAGTTAATAACAAAAATGTCAATAAACGTTTTTAAGTATTACTGGTTTAACCTATTCTAATATAAAATGATTTCTTAAAAAATAAATATACATTTTTTTAATATTTTTTGTTTGAAATATTTTTAATAGAAAAGAGTATTAAGTAAATGTAATAAATGCATATAATTAAAGATAACAAGTTAACAACATCAAAGGCAACACCATATACAAGTCATTTTAGCGTCTCGACACCACGAATAAAATGTAAATACTCAAAAAGACCATTCAACTATAAATGTGAAAATTGAATTCTAAGGGTTAAGTACAAATTCTTGTAATGTGAAAAACTTCGAGTATTGTATATTAAAAACAAAATTATTCGATTTACAATTAAAGACATAGTTAAAAAATCTTTGTAATACGAAGCCTTAAAAACGAGTCAAAGTGGAAATGGGCCGATCACATTGTCAACGTTTGTAATGAATGATGGGTCAGAAAGACGTTTACTTAGAATGGCCCAGTGGAAAGAAATCGTGAGGACCCCCATCAGAAACATGGAATATTTGAGGAGGCCCGCACTCCATCGAAGGTCGTGTACTAATAATAGAATAAAGAGAGAACATTTGTATAATATTTGTAATGTTTTCACACAAAAACTACTACAACAATTACTTTAATTCCCGAAATTATTTCACAATTAGAAAGCTGCATAATCACTGATTTAGGCTAAATAAAAAAATACTAATTAAAAAAAAAGGTATTCTGAATAATATATGATGTGAAAAAATTATATAGTATTATAGAACGTTTCAATATCTACAGAAAGTTTTACCCAGGGAAAATAATTGTATATTGACCTGTTCCGAGTCGGAACTCAAAAACAATTAGATCATTTTGCTTTCACAGAACAAAACTACGTCAAATGTAGGGTTGTATATAGGGAAGTCTTACAAATAAATTTCTTCTCTAATATTATAGAAGAAACTTTTGCACTTTCACAAAAAAATTTCATTACTTGAAATCAAGAATTTTTCAATACCAGTTGAGTATTTTTATATTTACTTAGAATTTATTAGATTATTAATGTAAGTGTGTATCTAATCATCTGAATTGAAGTAATGAAACCTAAAAAACTAAATACAATAAAAGTTTAATTATACAACATTCTTAGTAGACTTTCCACTACCACGGTAGGTGTTAACGCGAGTGAAACCGCAGGGCATTGCTAGTAGTAAATATAATAACATAAACTTAATCTTATCCAGATTCTGTAATATGAATACGGTGTTTTTATTTTGTTTATTATGTATAATGAAATTATTTTAAAGAAGTTTTTATATGGAAGAGATGATATGTAAAACGGTTAACCCGCGATGAATCACAAATATATGCCCTCTAGGGATATTACTCGTGTCGCGTATAAAACATCTGGAAATCTATGGATACATAGTCGTCTTTGGATCTAGTGTCAAGAATAGATTCAATATAAATTGCGGTAGCTAAAAGTTTGTTTATTTGAAATTATATAAAAATATAATATCAACATAACCTTCAAGAAAAAAGTACCAGCAAATAAAGTGACGCCCATTTTTGCCCGCCGTCCCTTAAAAAATGCCGAAACAATTCGACTTCCTTAAAAAAAGGGTACCCATTTTTAAAAAGCCGGCAACGCACTTGTGAGGCTTCTGAAAATGTGTGTCTATGAGTGGAAGTATAATACATTAGGTGAGCTTCAAACCCGTTATAAAAATAATATAATAGATACGATTAAAATTACAAATCAAATGAGTGTTTTGTTATTATTGTTGTGCGTTTGTCGTCTGCAGGCCTTTTTTGGGTAAATGAAACTTGAACGGAACTTTTCATTTCGATCTGTTCCTAGTTCGTAGATGCCTACTTTAAATTATGCTCTTCCCCGTTATACATTTTTGTGTATGTTGACGACGTTCTATTAAACTTCAACGGCAACCTATAAACAAACCGAATTGCCCTTTTAAGTCATGAAAAATGGTTAAGTATATATTACTTAATATCGGAAAGTATTTCCATTAATGCGATCACGAAGTCACGAATTTATGAGCAGGTACGGGCTACGGCGGGTTTTAGTTAATTTGTGCATTGCATTGACTGATTATTCCACACACATATATATAAATGTATGATAACTAATAAGGATCATGCTGCTGGATCCAAGCCTGTCACTATGTTACTTGATACAGACGTCTCCAATAATTATTAGAGATGTGGAGATGATGTTTATTTACACTTCGTTACATTTACAGAATACAAATAATTACACAATAATTATAAGAGGCCTTATCGCTAATAGGCGATGTCTTCCAGGAAACCCTAGTAAGTAAAAATAAAAAAAAATAGGTATGATGGGTAAAGTGCAAGAACTATATCCCTATTTGTTATAAAAATAATTAATAAAATAATTTAACTAAAAATCTAATCTTATGATTCAAGAATTGCGATGCTTTATTGAAAATAAAATTTATTTTCTTTAAGTGATTGAACGGAAATTATGTTACTAGAAATATTAATAAAAATACAAGTATATTCAAAAAAATCTCTAAAACGCTACACAGATAAGACTAATATTATATGTACATAGTTCTATTGCAAATATAAAATTGTATTAATGTAACTAAACAAATATACCTACTGTATATTAGTTTGTTATTTTTGTCAGAAAATTTAAAATACATTGTATGTACATTCGGTATCAACATATAAAAATGTAATCATGTTATAAAGAGCTAAATTAAATTTATTTTTGTTTGTAATATTGATTTAAGTAAATTTTTTTATATATATATTTTTTCAATATTTTCTTAAGCTGCATGGAATAATTAAAAATTGATAAATGGCACATTACAACTAATTTAAAAGGTTTGATTCCAGTGGCTGTGTACCTTTAATGCCTTTTGCTATTAATTGAAGTATCGCTATTTACGATACTTATTCGTTGAGTGAGGGAAGCACCAGCTCTATGGATACCGGTACTGGCTATCGGCGCCAAAATTGCAATGTATTTAACCGATATTTCCTTAAGTAAACCAGGAAAATACAACTTTTCACGATGTTTTACAATGACTGAAGCTTCATATTGTCTATGTCCAATAAGCTTTCAAGGTCATGTTATCGTCAAATCGAGTTTATTTTTCGATATATCAATTATATGTACATATTTAAGTGGCTTCAACGTTAAAAGTAGCTGTGGCCGCAACTGAAAGTTCGGTACACAATCAAGTATGCAATAAATGTCAAAACGTTTACCGCGTGTCACTTGCTTGTCACCGTAGCAATGATCATAACTGCTCAATCCATGTATAGCACTTGACGTTCAACGCACACATAGGCAGTTTTATTGTCTTCGATTCACGTATTGTGCGGCTGTGTGAGTGAGTTCAACACGCTTGCATGACGCATCTAGAGAAGGTAGTAAATGAATTTTGATATATTATTTTTTTATTTAAATTATTAATGATATCATGTGCTTTTATTATTTTTTGAGATTTCTCAACTTATTTAATTACACCTAGATCGTCTCTTGTGGAATTATGATACAAAGTGGTTTTGTATGTATTGCCTATTTCAGTTTTCGAAGACCACTCGTGCGTTATATTTAAATTGTACTAACGTATTTTATTCTTTATTCATTTACCTAAACCTTCCAACCAAAAATAATATTTATTTCCTTGGGAATAGAACCTATATTTGAAACGCAAATTACCCAGCGTTGAAATTTTATATATTTTATTAGTTTCAGATAACTTCTAAGTACATATATAAAAAAAATAACAATTAATGGAAAGGTTTAGAAGTGAAAAATTATAAGTCCGTGGAATCAAGTTATTGTGTTGGTTACCACATTATTCTTAGAAATTTCCTTTTGGTCAAAACTTGATAATATATACGGAACAATAATGCCGTCTCTTTTATAGAATAACTTTCTATATAAGAATAATAATTTGTTTCAAAACAATAACATTACTGAATAAATAATTACAATTTAAAATTCACTTGCGTTCTTCTTAATTTAGTAGTCGTAATATTTAGTGTGTGTGCGCGATTTGTTTGTATGAGTGTTGCCCCGTTTGTACTTGCTTTTTACTGTCTATGGTGACGGGCGAGTTGTTTATACGAGTCGTGGAACTTTTCGACTTTTGCTTATTAAAATGCCATTGGGTTAATTAATATCTATTGCGGTAATTCGTTTATGTGCATCAGAAAGCATAGTTTGAAAGAGTCAGGCGAACACGTGAATATCGCTTATGACTCACTTACTTACTTGTATATTTCTATCATTAATAAAAAATTATTATATATTATACGCAATAATATCAAATCATTCATCATACAGGAAATCGTGTTCATATGTCAGGCAGAGAAAGTTAATCAACATATTATATCTTTGTATAAGAAAAATTATTAATCATGCCAAAACTTTAAGGCAGAATCTATATGGATCATAAATAAACGAATAAATGAAAAAATATATATCACCTATTTTCCTAACTGATGTGTCTATTGTATGTATACCTACGAAAAAGGTCAACATACCGAGTACTCGACCAATGTAAACGCGCATAGCTGATAGCTCCTTATCTCATCTACTACTACGTCAACAGACTACCCTTCTCTGTCTTACGCATAACCTTCAATATCACCATCCCTTTCGTACGCCATAACAACCATCTCACTCGCTCTAATGAATTAAATCAACAACCTCTTGCTCGCTCCACGATGATCATCCGCGTTCGACGTTCCCCATTTGAATTTTATTTCGAATTTGGAATTCGATTTTTGAACATGACTAAAAATTATGAAGGCATTTTTTATAATTATTGTGAATTTTCTGTCTTGTCAATATTCTAAATTAAACGTTCTAAAATAACATTACATCTTTTAAAGATTAACTGTCAAAACTTCGTTACATCTTTAATATAATCCTTCTTATGCTGTGCACCGATGAGGAAAACATATTATATTAGAGGCATATTGAATTATCGTGAACAATTAGCCATTATATCATAGACAAGTTACGATACATTTTTGTATGGATGACTGAAGATGGCGCTCCGTGGGCGTATTTGGAACTACACGAACATAGTTTGAATGTTCCTCCTGCCTGAAGATCTTGTAAATGTAATATAGGATACGTTTGAGCTATCTAAAACTGACAGTATATTTATGTACATATGGGTCACCGATTTCCGTTACAGTTAGTTTATGCAAAGGCAAGTAAGTATCTTTGTTGTTGAGTTGATGTTACAGTTGACTGGGTTGACAGATTTTAATTATGTTTTTGCGTATTCTAAGAATGTGTAGATATTTTTAAACCATTTTCTTTATTGTTTTTATGTTAACTCTGTTTTCTTTCGTTGCACAGCCGGGATTTAAACGGGCGACCTCAGTGTTGACTCAATGTTATCGCGCAACTGAAACAGGAAACAGTTCGCGCGTCTACTTCCGGATTGTCATACGTCACGTAATTTTAACCAATTTTAAAACTGAGGTGTATATTTTTTACTATTACATTTTTTAATTTCATAATGGGTGACATATTTCTTGATGTTATTATTTACTTTGCTATTTATTTACGTTATTTATTGTTAATTATAAGATAATGTGAATTATTGTGTCCCTAAATTTCGTGTCCGTTCTCAAATTTTTAAGATATTGACAGCGCACTAACGGGATTGTGACTTGAAAATTTGAATAGGGACCTAAAAATCAAATTAAAGTATATATGTATTCCTTAGCTGAGTAGATCAATCACCGTGTCCCAAAATTATTTAAAGGCCGGTAACCTAAGCGAGTCTACTGTAAATTTCCATGGGATGTCAATTTTCACTTTCACAGCAGGTGAATCTGTTTCTCACCTGTTCAAGATCAGTATTTAGTGTCAGTGTGGAGGTTGCAACGAGCTGCTCCTGCCTCCTACAACCTAAAGGAAGCATGATGAACCAGACTGATAGACTGGCCCAAAGTCCAATTCAATGCCTATATTTTATTTTAATCGCATCTTCTCTTGCCTTGGCTGCCCATTTCAGTCTGTTCCCAGGTGGAGGTGGTTACTGGTTTGTTTGCTCTAATAACCAATTTTTTTTTAATATAATAGAATCTTGCTGTTGGCCTTAAGGGCCTTTACAGCACGGGCTGTTTTGGCGAGCTTAGCTCAGCCTGAACTAATAACCAAGGTCCGAAGGGTTTTAAAAATCTTTCGTTGGAGATATTTCGTTAGCGCGTTTTAAGGACGTCATCGCCGTGATTTAACCCGTAGATTGTAGATGTCGCTATTTTAGATTTTTTTTAAATGTTATTGCATTTATTTAAAATATATAACTAGCTGTGCTCCGCGGTTCGTCTCGCATTAATTCGCTCGTACCGGGAAGTTTTTGACTTTGAAAGGTAAAAAAAATTTTTTTTTGACATGAAATTTTTTGTAGATATTGATGTCCTCTATTAAACTGTAGTACATCACTTTGCTCTATTGTTCATAGTTTCCGCAGCATTTAGGATTTTTTATTGGTTATTATTCCTTAGGTTAACCGAAATAATAATATTGATGGTTTTTCCAAAGTTTCATGAAACGTTTAGTTAGTGACAATGATACTGTGCATTTGACTCGAGCAATTTAATTTTAAAAGAAATATTTTTTATGGCATGTGTTTCATATTTTTTATTTTTGCCAAATACTCTATCGTGCGAATGGCCTTAGCATTAGCCAATAATATATTAGGGGTCTGTTTCAAAATGTCCGGATAAGTTCCAAATAAGCTATTTATTACTTATTGGTAGGATAAACAGTATTTTTACGTTTCACGACTGTCATATAACGCTATTCGTCATGAAATGCCAAGTATCTTATTCGGAACTTTTATCTTACAAATAATTTATGTGTTGCATATCTATTTGGTACTTTACCCATACATTGTGAAACAGGCCCTTAATGTTGTAACAAACGCTACGGCTGAATATCTTTCAGGCTGCTAATTAATCGGCCCGTTTAGTCAAAAAGCTTGGCTGTTAACTGAACATATATAAAATCTAAATGTAACATCTTCCACTTGGCATTTTAATGATTTGCTATATCACTTGGTTGGCAGCAACATCGTCATCTATCCAAGTCTTTCCTAACTGTTTGATCAACTGACTGAAGATCTTTCAGGCCGCTAGTTAAACGGCTAGGCTGTTAATGGAACGGCTAATAAAGCCAGTTGGCTGCGACATATAACTTTAAAATGTGGAATCGCAAAGTATGTTATTGTACAGTTATAGCGTAAGAACGCATTCACTTAGGTTTTAACCTAGAATTATACTAATTTAGAGAGCAGTGTTGGCCTGGCCTGAGCGACTCATCCCTGAGGTCGTTGGTTCGATGCCCGTCTGTGCACCAATGGACATTTATATGCGCATTTAACATTTGCTCGAATGGTGAATGAAACATCGCGAGGACCATAGACCCAAACAGTCGATGGCGTGTGTCAGGCATAGGATTACCTACTCGCCTGTCAGATTGGTAAATGATCATGTAACAGAAATGAGAGGCGTAGACCTAAAAAGGTTGTCGCGCCACTGATTTTTATATTATATAGATTTTATCGCGTGCTTTTAATTAAGAAATTCCGTAACGAAAATAAACCTTACACACAATAATACAGGTGCGGCCAATACGTGTTGGAGCGGGACAGTGTCTCACATCTGTCTAACGTAATCGGTGATTTAGTGCAGGTACGTTAGAGTAGGACGGAACGCATACTGCGTATTCACATCTCTCTGACGAATCGGTGACGTAGTGTATACGCGGCCGGTTCAGCCGGTATGCGTTAGAGTTAGACAGACTATATAGGCGTGTAAGTCTGATTTTAGTGGAGATTGAATTTATATCAAAGAAAGAATACTTCATAAATCAATCAATACATTTGGATAAGTTGATAAAAAATGCTATGCTTTACTACTTTATTGCCAATAGCGGTAGTCCCCAAGTGCCAGTTTTTTTGCCAACAGGTGTTGTAAATAAAACATCTGATGTTGACGCGTCCCATCGTTTACTACGTTGTTAGTTTTGGACTATTGATTCGTACGTTCTTGTTCCTAACGCCCAAACCCAATAACATATCTCAATCAATTTCTGACCATCTGAGATAGACATCTTAATCTAAATATTTATAAGTGTGCCAATAACTAATAATACAATAGAATTCAGCCGGGACAATTTGTTCAATATAACCGGTATGTTCTTCTAAACGATGTCGTCGTAAACGATTTTGACTGTGTTTAGAATGTCCATAGCTCAAAATCCCCGTCGTCATGAGCATCTTTACACACATAACACTTTTACACCTTCACACATCACACACACATTATGTAAATGTTTCCAGTTTTTATAAATATGTCACTAGGGATGCCTGGAAGAGATCGCTTAGCGTTAAAGCCACCCGTCGCATTTTTTCTTATTTTTATGTAAATAATTAAATGTATCTGTTTGTTTAGGGGCCGTTCAAGTATAACATTAGCACTACAAGGGGGGGGGTTTGATTTCCTTATTTGGTGATTACGTCAACAGTAATTATTTACTCTTTTACACATATTACCCACACATTGTCTATGCTTGAAAACAAAATCCTCGAAAATGGAGGATTCCTACAAAACATTAATACGCTTGTACTGTTATTATTGAGAGCTTTACTTTTGCTGATAAGAAGAGGGGGGGAGGGGTGTTTACATTTAAGTAAATCTGCGAAATAACGCGTTTATAAATCAATACGTTTGTGACATTTGCACGTCAACTTTCGAGTATCAAAGCTTAGTATTGTGACGAGAAAGTAAGGAGAAATCATGTGACGCATGAACGGCCGACAATACTGTCGCGTTGAACTAGTATTTTTCGTAGTTTTTAGATCATCAAATTGTTGGGAGGTCTACGTACGGTGCAGGGGGTCTAGTCAAGACAGCGTAACAGTAGTATATGTAGAAATTCGAAAACTAAATTTGTATTAAAATGACAGCTAATGTCGACAGTTGGTACCAACTACTAGCTGTCATTTTCATACAAATTTAGTTTTCGACTTTCTACATACACTACTGTTAAGCCGTCACTCTTCTGAAGATGTGCAGCGTTTTTGTCGAAGGGAGAGAGCGATAGATAGAGAAGAGAGATCGAGACAAATACACGCTATTGATGTATTCGTTTAGTAGTTACATATTAGAATTAGATGGCAATTCTGTCGCTTAACGTCTTGTGTAGTAAATGCAGATTTTGTATATATTTATACTAGTGACCCGCCCCAGCTTCGCACGGGTGCAATGCTGATGAAAAGCAGGTTTTTATTATGTATTGTTATTTCCGTCGCTGGAAAGCTCCGATAATATACGCGACATATACCATTTAGACATATACCATCATGGACTTTTCTGTAGACCTTTTCAATGTGTACAATACTTAGTACATTATATTGATAAAACTCGTAGGGTTCAGCCTGCGTTTGCAATGTAAGCGGAAAAAATGTAATTATTTACGACATCACATTAGAAACCTCAAAAATAACAGTACTTCTCCACTATTTAATGGATGTTATTATACATATAAACCTTCCTCTTGAATTACTCTATCCATTAAAAAAAAAACGCATCCAAATCCGTTGCGTGGTTTAAAAATTTAAGCATACAAAGGGACATAGGGACAGAGAAAGCCACTTTGTTTTATACTATGTAGTGATTATCATAAGGACGTGGAAGTGTGAATATAGATACACAAATACATCGAGTATATTGGTACATGATTATCTATTGGGGCTCTTACAGTGTAATCAAATAATCGTTATGTAATTCACGATCGGGTATTTCCGGTTATGGTGGTCAGTCACACCCGAAAAACCGGTGCAGTGTTGTGTCTGACGAATTGAATGGTCGAGATATTGAGTGATTTATGTATTACATACAGGTTTAATGCTCAAACTTATTTGAAATCAATTACCTTTGACCTGTTTGATTTGAGCCAATTGGATTGTTAAGATTGTTTAAAAATTTATTTGTAATTTGACTTTACGATTTCGTTTTATTTTGATAATTAAGTTTTTTTGAGCGGTGTTGGCCTTGTGGCTTCAGCGTGTGATTCTCATCTTTGAGGTCGTAGGTTCAATCACTTGCCGGTTGTTCAGCAATGTACTTTTCTATGCATGTTTAACATTCTGAACGGAAAATTGAAAAAGAAAATCGAAAAAAAAAGTCGAAGAATTGTACAAATGTTAAAGTGAGGCATGGCCTCAAAGTCTGGAACCACTGGCTTACAAATCGAAGGAAGCTACAAACGGCTGATATTATTCATTTAGAAAAAAAAATACAAATGCTTGAAAGGCCGGCAACGCACTTGCGAGACTGGCATTGAGTGTCCTTGGGCGGCGTTATCACTTAAGAGAGCCTTTTGTATTTCGCAAGATTTCTGCTATTGTATTCGAAGTTTCATTTCAAAACATTTTATAAGGAATTGAATTATGTTTGGTGACGGGTTATTATCTGAATGCTGGAGTTTCAGGATCACCTGAAAACAGTATCAGTTACTGCCGACTAAATACTAACGCCCAAACCCTAACCTATCTCAATCTATTTTCGACCATCTGAGATAGACATATTAATCCAAAAATTTATAATTGTGCCAATAACCAATCGACGGATTGTAATAGCCATCTGTCGATACAAGCTATCCATGGTAGGTGGGATTTGTGTTATGGATAGACCTTTGTATGAATGACAGTTTAACTGTGTCAATATCCTATATTTAGATTTTAAATTACACCAGTTTTTGAATTAATGAAAAAGCTATTTGATATGTTTTGAACATAGCCATGTATATTTTAATATTATTTGTTAAAACCATACAACTATTTAAACTTTATTTGATTTATATTGATTATCAAATATGAGTGTAAAGAGCAAAGAGATTGCATTCTATCCGTCGCCAAAAAAGTCAAGAACCTCCAAAAATTGCGTGACGTAATACTCTCCGCTCTGCTTTCTTGCTCCCAAATGCGCATAGAAAAATACAAAAGTACATTTGGCACAGCCGGGGATTGAACCTATAACCTCGGGTATTAGAATCACTTAGACGCTTATTTAATTTAGGTCACATACTAACATGTTAATAATAATTACAATATTTGATAAAGTAAAACTGAATCTTATATTACACCTGGTAGTGGCAGTGGTTCATTCATAGTTCATGAATTAATTATTTGTCCATTTAAATTATATTAGAAATGTTCGTATAAAAGCAATAAATTGCACACAATCTCCCGCCACACCGGCCATATTAATACGTCATCAGCGGAATTCCGCGTCATCTGTGACAGCTGTCAAATGGCGTTGTCTGCTGATTGACAGATTATCTAGTCGCTCTTCGATTTCGCGTCCCCCGCGCACGTGTAAGCACTGTTTACCGGCTAAAGTCATTGACACGGCGTGACATACATTCGGTTGCTGACTCTACGCTAATACGCCCGCTTTTTCGCGACTGCATTGTCTTATCAGTGTTGTTGGTCTCGCGATAAGACTCTTTGGTGTCTACGGTTCCGCTTTTTCTCGTGTTAGCAACAAGTTTGTGCCGAAACTGGAGCGAAATGTACTAGAAGTCATTTGTATCGATCGCGCTTGACGTGTGTGCAGTTTTATCTGTGTATTATGTGCATAAATTTTTTCGTGTTGCTGGCTGAAAAAAAAATACCAATAATTTTCCCGCGCAACCCGGTGTTCCAATTTTAAATGCGAATGACGTTTATCGATTAATTTAAGCGTGCCGAACGTTAGCATGACGTCGTTTACTGCAAAAACAACCCTTGTTTCTTTTAGTTTTTGCTAAAAATCCTTGAAGTTAAATTAGAACGACGCGTGAATTACCTCGTTTTTTCAACAATTCTAACGATATCGTCTTGATATTTTAATTATAAAAAAGCCGTATATCGTCAAAACGCATAAAATATGACTAGTTTCACGGGCACATCTCCGCTAGTTATTTATAACACACTGTTTGATTTGTGTACCGCGTCGTAGCTCACCTACATACCTATGTTCGTAGCGGAATGTATATTATGTACTGCATTATGTGTACGCGTCCGGTCTATGTGTGCGTGCGGTAATGAGCGCTCTATGTGCTAAGAAACAGTAAAAAGTATGGCGCGAGAGCACGGTGCGGCAACGTCGCGCGAGGCCGTGCCGGTGAAAACAATGCTCTTTTACCTATCTAAATTTTACATCTGGATTACTAGTATTGTAAATCTATTTATAGCACTACTATAGTGGCAAATTTTATGTAAATTATATTGCATCATAAATTTTAATATGTAAATGCAATATATAATATATTTAAATAAAATCTCTTTATAAAAAAAACTCATAATAATTACATATGATGCATACATTAGCGGAATGCGGAACTAAATAAGCACAAAGGTTAAATTGTAGCGAAAACAAACAAACTTACAGGAAAATAACCCCTAGAAAAAATACAACGTTGAATTGTTGACCTTTCCGAACACAATTCTATCGCCAGCTGACGCGACGTTGCCGCGCTTACGTGTACTCAACTATCTAAGAGCTTATCGCCTCTGTTGCATTGAGTTAGGGGCTACAATTGCGTATCAGTGTCAAGTATATAATGGATTTAGGACGTTCTTCACGCTGAGATGGCGCTTCCCGCGCGAAAAATTCGAAATTTTATCAGTCGTGTTCGCGAGTTTCCATGGCGTACATGATTTGTCGATGGAATTGTTTCATTTGCGTAATTAATTGGAGTTTTTTTTGCACGCGTTTCGTGAATTTTAATTAATTTTTATCTTTTTGCCTATTTTAAGCGTTTTAGTGTGTTTACGGTTTTTTTGTTTAAACTTTTATTACATGGCTTTTCTAGTAAAGTAAACTAAACTAAGTGATGTGGTGAAGTGAAACTTAAACAAGATATTATATGTGAAAACTAAGTGAATAGCGCTTTGAAAACTCTATTTATTTCTTTCATTGATCTAATTTATTGTGATATTACGAAAATTATCGGTTCAACGAACATTTGTGTGTGAAATTCAAACACGCCACAGTTTCGACATTGTGCAAAAATAAATTAACGCAAAAAATTGTGAATTCAAAAAAAGGAACACGTATTTATTGTTACAATTTGGTATTCGAAATTTGAAAAAGTGCACAAGACATAGAGGGGCAGGTGTTTCACGCGGCCGATAGATGGCGCGGTGACAAAGTGGCCTACATGCCAGTCGCGCTGGGCTCGCTCGGCGGTGAGGGCGAGTACCACCACATCTCACCGCACCAACACCTGCAGTACCATGAGTACGCGCCGCCGCCCATTTATCATACCATACCGGATCCATACTTTAGGTAAAGTATAGCTAGTGCTAGAGGAGGAATCCCTGGAAAATATTTTTTTGTTTGTACATTATTGTTAAAGTTGAGAGACCGGGTGGGTTGCACCCCAAAAAAGGTGAAACCCGGTGCGAGTCCTCCCTCTCCGCCCCCCTTTACTACGCCACTGTTACTTAGCCTACCTTTTTAATACATATGGGAACATAGTACTGTCTTTTATTAACATAACTTTAACACATTTAAAGAAAACACTTTTTAAAAAATAAATACAGATAATATGTACAAAATTTTTTACAGCTGTGATACTTTTTTTGACATTTAACACCTTTTGTCTTCAGTCACCGTGACCACGCACGCTGTAAAGCAAGCGAAACGTCGGTTTAATTTAAATTATGTTTAAATAATTATTAGTTTACAATAAAACATAACTTTAATCCGTTAAAAAAGTGTTTTCTTTAAACATATTGGAACATTTTGATACTCCGTAGAGACTGTTCGCTTTTCAAAAAAAAACTGGTTTTTAGATTTTTCTGTTCATTTTTTCTCGTCATAGAAACATTCTCAGAATTCAAGGAATAAAATTTACTCTGCGGTCTTATTACCTAACACTAGTTTTTTATTTATTTTTTAACATTTTTTGTAGATATTTATGTGTTCTTCAAATCCCCTGTTCTATAAAAACGACACTAACTATAGAAAAAACTAAAAAGGTAGCTAACTTCAGGGAGTCGTGTTTTTGGGATGGTGCGCGCGCGCATCGTTAAAATTTACTTTTATAAGTTTTCCCTAAAGCGCCAAAAGCAGTATAATTAAAAAAAAATTAAATGTTGACCATTTCAGGGTGTCGATTTTTGTGACGGTGTAGACGTGCATCGTAAAAGTTTACTCTCATTTTTCTCTATCTCGCCAAAAGCAGTATAACTTAAAAAAACTAAAATATTGACTATAGCTAACTTCAGGGTGTCGGTTTTTCTGTGACGGTGCGCGTAAAAATTTACTCTCATCATTTTACCTTGTCGCGCCAAAAGAAGTAACTTTATTATAAACTAGTGGCCCGTCCCGGGTTCTCACGGGTGGACATTTTTTTAAACATTATTTGTAGTTATCGATATGTTGTTATATTGTGGAACATTTTTTGTTCTATCATCAATAGTTTTCGCAGAGCATGCGATGATAATATTTTTCAGACATTTTTTTACACCTTGGGTAACATTATTGTAATTTTAGAAGGAATCCTTATTTTGTCTTGCAATTAAAATAAAATCTAAATCAGTGATAATGTACTTTCACATTCAAATGGTGAAAGAATTTTTAAAATCGGTCCAGAACTTTTTGAGCCTATTCGTTACATACTTACATATAAATATTTCCACTTTATAATATTAGCATAGATATTTTGCGATTTATATAGGATGCAATATAATATACAAGCCTTTCATTTATAATAATAATTCTCACAGAAAACGAATTTATTTTGTTAGTTTATTAAATAAATTAGGTATCGTTTCTTAACTGTGAACATTATTACAGTATAATTGATTATATGTACTAGAAATTAAAAGAAATGTTTCCTTTATAATTATATGCTATTATGAATACGAAAAAAAAATACTTGCACTATACTCATCATATTTATTTTTTTAGTTTTCCCTTACCAGGGTTGCCTGGAAGAGATCGCTTGTTAGCGATAAGCCGCCTATATTAATCAGTGATAATGTAGCATTCAAATGGTGAAAGAATTTTTAGAATCGGTCCAGTACTTTTTGAGCCGATTAATTACAAACACACTTACATACAAATCTTCCTCCTAATATTATTTACTATTATTATGTGAACTAACTTAATTAAACGAATGTTTCAGGAGGCATGCGCCGTACTTCGGCCAGCCAGACTACAGAGTATATGAACTCAATAAAAGATTACAACAGAGGACAGAGGTGAGAAACAATTCTATTATATGTCATCCAATATATTAGTTTCTTAGTCTGGACTCATTTTTATAGTCCATGGATTTTGACAGATGGCAGTTGTACGATTAGACTTGTCTTTGAAGCGTCGTCTCTGTGGCGTTATTAGACCTCTATGTTTATCATTGGACTAATGGAGAATTAAATTTTATCAGAATAAACAGGTAAAAATATGTACACAATGTAAATTTCAGTTGTGCATAAAAAAAAATATTCTTCATAAACAATGAAATTACTAGAGTAATGAAATCATAATTGTGTCTCAGAAGATTTATATTCAAATTCTATTAACTTAAATAAACATTACTAAGCTCTAAACTAGATGACATACATACTTTGTTATTTGACCGACCGAAGTTTTGTTCTTTGCCAACGAGATGGCGCTAAACGAAATTTATTTTAACCAGCTAGATGGCGCTTTACAAAATTTTCTCTCTAATTAGAGTTAAGACTAAAACTTATTAATATCATTCCAGGACTCTGATAATTTATGGTGGGATGCGTTCGCGACGGAATTCTTTGAAGACGACGCGACGCTGACACTAACATTCTGTTTAGAAGATGGACCCAAACGATACAGTAAGTATCTGTAATAAAAGAAGGGCGCGCCTACAAAGTACACATGTCAGAAGTGAAACTTCTTTGTAAATTAATTATTACTAAGTACCAGTGGTTTCATGCAGTGATCTAGATCATTCCATGTATTTGTATATCTTTATTCACACTGTATACCCTCTATGTACCGAACAAGACGATTTGCGACAGAATTTTTGAAAGTTCTAATATGTAACTACTAAACGAACTCATAACCCATAGCGTTTAGTTTTCTCAATCACCCTTTCTCACTCTCTCTCAATCGGCAGCAATCGCGCTCTCCTTTTTCTTCGACAAAAACGCTGCACATCTTCGTGACGTTCCGTTTTTTTTTTTTAATTAGTGGTATGTTGCTAAGTGCAAGGTTGTACCAATTTGATATATTTTTTATTTACCTTTTGAACTTTTGAGGAAGGTTTTTAACGAGGAAATGTTGAAAATGCACGGAAAAACCTAAAAATCTGTTTTTACTCTGGCAAAATATAAAATTTGAAAACATTAGACAATGCAACAACTAGAAACTAACTGTACAATTGTTAATGTAAAAAATATAATTTAACTGCCGTTCAAAGGCCGGCAACGCACCCGCTAAAATTGGTATGGGGTGATTGTTGAGTGCGATGACTGCACTTTTTGAACGTCCCGTATGGTTGTACTGTCCTATAAATATAAATAAATTTACCAATTAACGTTGCCAGTTCTCAAACGTTCAACAGAACTGCGAGAGGCGAGAACTGACAAGAAACTTTTACTTAAATTATGTGTTGCTACCTGTACATACACACAATACATTTATTTATAATACATGCATATACATTGTATTAGAAGTTATAAATAAATATAAACCGGCTATATCAGACTATTGCCCAAACCCAATAATTAATACACAATCTCAGGTTGTTTTCAATCTGAAATCAGACCGTGACAGTCAATCAATCTCCTATCTGCATCCCAATAACTGAACCCTACGAAGACAATCCATTTTTGACAATGGATAGTATGCAATCTCTTCGCTCTTTACAACTCATATTTGATTAACATAAACCAAATAAAGTAAATAAAACCGTACAACAAATATTAAAATATACATGTGTATGCTTAAAACATATCAAATATCTTTTTAATTATTTAAAAATACTGGTGTAAGTTAAAATCTTAAGATGGGGTATTGGCACAGTTGAACTGTCATCTCCATACAAAGGTCCATCCACATACACCAATCCGACCTACCATGGATAGCTTGTATTGACAGATGGCTATAACAATCCGTGGATTCGTTTATCAATATTTCGATTAAGATGTCTTTATCAGATGGTCAGTAATGAATTGAGAGAGGTTATTGGGTTTGTGTCTACCCACATTTTTGTTGCTGTTTTTTTTTTTTCTAAGTTTCGTTGCACAAGTGAATTATGTATGCAATTCTTGTGAGAAATTAAGTTATTCTTTCTTCTTTAACCTTGTATCTAACAAGATTGTACATTATTTTCAGCAATAGGAAGGACGCTCATACCGCGATACTTCCGTAGTATATACGAAGGTGGTGTGTCAGAATTGTATTACACAATGAGACAGCCCAAGGAGTCGTTTCACAATACCAGCATCACATTAGACTGCGATCATTGTACTATGGTCACGCATCACGGGAAACCGATGTTCACTAAGGTACGCTCTTGTCAACTTATGTATGCCTGGTACTTTTTATTTCTAACAATTGTTAGTTAATAATATGATTTGTGTTTGGGCAAGTATGTGTGTTATTATTATATATGCTTTAAGTGTATTTACAAACTAAATATGTCTGTTTTAATCGGTCTGACTGTATAAGTTTCATCAAAATCAGTTTAGTAGTTTTTAAGATATCCACTATGATATTTGGAAGTATGTGGTTTTGCAATAGATTTAAAATGTCTCCTTGATTTCATTACATATTACACTATCTATACTTATCTGAATATTAAGATTATGAAGAGGAATGAATTGTATGTAAGTATGTTTGTCACTAATAGGCTCAAGGTACTGGATCGATTTACTTTCAACATTTGAATGCTACTGGTAGTAGCTATTTTACAAGAAAATCATAAAAGTTTGATTGTTGATTTTTATCTCTTGTGATTTGGTTTTCATCAAGTCCCATACACAAACGGAGCCAGCGTTATACCATTGTCAAATCTTAATATATATAAATCTCCTGTCACAATGTTTGTCCGCGATGGACTCCTAAACTACTCCGATTTTAAATGAAATTGGCACACCGTGAGCAGTCTGGTCCAACTTAAAAGATAGGATAGCTTAGATCTCTAATTATAGTCGCAATTTTATTTTATTGCATATTATTTGTTCATTATTTGATACAATTCTAACAGATGGCGCTGTGTTAAAAGTACCAACATTTCACATAAGCTACCTTCCTTTCTTTCTTTTTTTATATGTAACAAAACCTTAGCCACAGCAACGCTTGGCCGAGTCTGCTAGTACATTATAGATGTGTCCGCATTTACTGTATGGTTAGGAGATATATTATTAGAGATTCTTGACCCCTCCCATTACGTTTACGCCGTTACGTTTTAACCAACTAGATGGCGCTTTACAAAATTGGCTATTTAATTTGTTTTACCAACATTACCCATTTTGGTTACATAATACTTGAACGGCTCCTTATCCAATTTTTTACTTTTCCAGGTGTGTACAGAAGGCCGGCTAATCCTCGAGTTCACATTCGACGATCTAATGCGTATAAAGTCGTGGCATATGGCGGTACGCGCTCACCGGGAGCTGATCCCGCGGCAGGCGGTCCATCCGCCGGACCACGCCTCGCTGGACCAGCTCGCGAAGAACATAACCCGCCAGGGAATCACTAACTCAACGCTCAACTATTTGAGGGTATGCACTTTTGGAAGTACCCTCCGATTTGGATTTTACATTAAATAAGGCGATTTTGGCTATGGGTCAAGTATGAGATGTTTGTGTGCAACAGCAGAGGCATCAGCGTGCGATTCTCATCCTTGAGGTCGTAGATTCGATCCGGCTGTGCACCAGTTGACTTTCTATGTGTTCATTTAACATTCGAATGGTGAAGGAACATCGTGAGGAAACCGAAAAAGTCGGCTGATCACCTATTACATTGACAACTGATCATGAAGCAAATAAATTTTTTTAGGCCCAGACCTAACAGGTTGTAGTACTGGTTTGCTTGTTTTAGTAACTGTCCTCACGTTATTGTTCGGAGTTCGAACTCACAATCGGGGCTTATTGTAATTTATGGAATTTAATTATAATGAAAATGATATGATAGTCGTCCCTCGTTCCACAACTGAGTGTTTTAAGTGCACCAGCATTGTGTGGTACCAGCGGCTCACTGAAGTATTTCTAAAGTAATTAGACTTAGGGTACTTCAAGAATAGAGTGTACAAATTCTTAAAAGGGCAGCAACACACTTGCGAGCTTTCTAGCCATTTGAGTTTCCATGGGCGGGCGGTATCAGATGACTCGACGATTCAATAAAAATTTAAAAAAAATTTTTTATCACTATTTTTTATGGATACAAAGGAGTAAATCCTCGGAGCATAGGCCAAACGAGTGGAAGAGAGATATATGCGGCGCAAGCTTACAATGAGCGTAACGGGACAATAAGCGTTACGGGACACTCGGTCATGCTATTTCATACGTGCAGCCGTTTATCGATTTATTACACGTCTCTCTATATTAAGTTTGTAAATAATATTGAATCGGTGTGAACTAAAAAATATTTCCTCTTTTTTCCAGTTGTGCGTGATATTAGAACCAATGCAAGAGTTAATGTCGAGGCACAAAGCGTACGCGCTGTCTCCACGGGACTGCCTCAAGACCACGCTCTTCCAGAAGTGGCAGCGGATGGTCGCGCCGCCAGGTAAGGCCACACGTACGTTTACCGCTAGAACTGTACGCATGTTATGTGATCCTGGTAGTTTTGAACTCCTTAGCAAGTGTCTCGAACTCCCAATAGCAATTGTATTTACGACCAACACTAAAGGGCCATGGGACGTTGAGATCGCTATTGGAAGTATGAGGGTACCGATCCGTTTATGTGTTCCTGGTAGTTTTGAGCTCGTTGGCAAGTGTCTCGAACTCCCAATAGCAATTGTATTCACGGCCAACACTATCTATGAAAGGGCCATGGGACGTAGAGATCGCTATTGGAAGTATGAGGGTACCGGTCCGTTTATGTGTTCCTGGTAGTTTTGAGTTCGTTGGCAAGTGTCTCGAACTCCCAATAGCAATTGTATTCACGGCCAACACTATCTATGAAAGGGCCATGGGACGTAGAGATCGCTATTGGAAGTATGAGGGTACCGGTCCGTTTATGTGTTCCTGGTAGTTTTGAGTTCGTTGGAAAGTGTCTCGAACTCCCAATAGCAATTGTATTCACGGCCAACACTATCTATGAAAGGGCCATGGGACGTAGAGATCGCTATTGGAAGTATGAGGGTACCGGTCCGTTTATGTGTTCCTGGTAGTTTTGAGCTTGTTGGCAAGTGTCTCGAACTCCCAATAGCAATTGTATTCACGGCCAACAACACTATCTATGAAAGGGCTATGGGACGTTGAGATCGCTATTGGAAGTTAGAGAGTACCGGTCCGTTTATGTGATCCTGGTAGTTTTAACTCGTTGGCAAGTGTCTGGAACCAATAGCAAATTGTATTTACGGCCAACACTAATAGAGGGTATCGGTCCGTTTATGCGGTCCTGGTAGTTTTTAATTTGTAATGAGGGGCTTTTAAAGACAAATTTTTGTACTCCCAATAGCAGTATTTACGACTATCATTGGGTTTTTATAAAGGGCCATGGGACTTGTTAACGTTAAATTCGCTATTGGTAGTTAGTACCGGTCCGTCTGTGATCCTGTTACATTTTGATGATTTAATATGAAACTAAACTACTATTTAAATTTGAGACATATACAATATATATTCCATATGATTATGATTCGTTTTATATATTTTAATAAACGTAATCCTCAAATAAAAGCTAAAATAATTATACAAATATAAAATTCTCGTGTCGCGGTGTTTGAATTCTCATGAAATTTTGTGTGCAGTAGGTCTGAGAATCGGACATCTGTTTTTCATCCTACCTTCACCTCTAATTTTTTTTTTCAATTTTCGATAAAAAATATTTTTTTTTATTTTTTTATGATACAACATTAGTAAATACATAACCCTGAATTTTCAACCCTTTACAATCAACCCCTATTTTTTATTTGATTATTAAAAACTTATGTTGTGAACTCTGAGGCACAGATAAAAAATGACAGAAAACCTAAAAAGATTTCTGATATATCTGGGATAGCATAGAAAAATGTTCCATGTTGGTATGTACTAAACAGGTGGGCTCAGTAAAATCTCATTAAGGAGAAACGAAGTTTGCGGGGGCAGCTAGTATATTTATAATCATTTATCTAATGATTACAGCGCCGGTATTCTGTAAACTCGCTTCTATAAAGTTTTCGTACCACGCGATCTTAGATATTGCGACGAGAGCGTCAAATTTTCATACGAAAATATTCGAATCATAACTATTAGGAAGCACTAGTACCGCCGTATGTATTTTTTTGTTATTCAAAACTTTAAATAAATACATAATTATTCATAATAATTATTTATTAATTAGAAACTTAATTTAATTTTTTTAAAAGTTAATATTTCTGTTTTTTATTGTAGTATAGTTTATAGTTTTTTGTGAACTTTAAGTAAATATATTTCGTTTGGTATTCCATCAAAATGGATCATCAGCCAAGTACATCACAATAAGACGTGCATGTTTTCTTGTCCCCAAGAAAAAAACGTCCTCGAAAAGCTTTCACTGTCACTGAAAAAGTAATGATCCGCGACGCCTACAAGTACGTAGAAAAAAACTACATACTATAAACCAGAGGATTCGATCCGGAAATATTCCATATCCATATCGAATAATTTCGCAACGTCACTATTTCTTACTCGTCATAAGGTTGCAACACTGAAATTGTCAAATCTGGAATCGAATTAAAAGTTTCATTATAGTACCGCCCTATGTATTTTTTTGTTATTCAAAACTTTATGTAAGTCAAAAAAACGTCATCGAATAAAATAGTAGGTTTTGTATTGCAATTTTTATGACATTAATTAATACATTATAATGTTTAGCTAGAAACTGTTTGCATGTTATGTGATCCTGGTAGTTAGATTTATAAAATATAGTAATTTCTTTGACAAGCATGTTTTTTTTTTAATTTGAATAATATTTCAAAGTTTTCTTTCTGTAATTAATATATATATATTATATATATATTAATTATTCCTTCTCATGTTTGCTTACCACATTCCGTATGTCAATAATGTATTCTCACTAAGTGTCGTTTCTGAATGAACATAAAAAAGTGAGTGCGTACAAAGTACACATGTCAGAAGTGAAACAAATACATTAATGGCGTGTATGTTTTCTCGATCTCCCTTTCTCACTCTCTCTCAATCGCTCTCCCTTTTCTTCGACAAAAACGTTGCACATCTTCGTGACGTTTCAGTAAAAATTATACCCTCATTTTTTTATTTTTTATATATAATAGGGGGCAAACGGGCAGGAGGCTCACCTGATGTTAAGTGATACCGCCGCCCATTTACACTCTCGATGCTAGAGGGCTCGCGAGTGTGTTGCCGGCCTTTTAAGAATTTGTACGCTCTTTTCTTGAAGGTGGAAGGCCTTTCTTCGCTTTATGCGGCTAAAGAAGTTTCACTTCAGAAATAGTCATAAAAATCATATGTCCTAGTGATTGCAGTCACGTATACATATTTTAATATAAATTATTGACTATATCATTCATAGATTGTGGTTTAGTAGCATGCCTTATGAAGTCAATGCATAAAAAAAATAGATTTGTATGTTTATGCATGTATACAAACTGACACATTTTATTTATTTATATATACATTGCAGAATTAGCACTAGGTTTTCCAATCGATATTTACAAAATAATTAAATGAACACTGCCAAATTCTTCTTGGTAAAAGTGTCGCTGTCTTGAAAATTGGTATTGCCAGTTAATAAATATTAACCATTATAAGGGGAATTATTTGATAACTTATTGAAACGAAAATTATAATAACTTTTGTTCGTGAGGTTTTTATAATGAAACTATTTTTTTTTTATAAACATGAAAAAAAAGAGTGTGTTTACTTATGTACACGCGTAAGATGTTATACTTTTTTGGCGTATTGAAAAAAATAACTAAAATGCAGTGGCGATTAACGATAAATATTAAAATTAATCAATAAATATTTAACGTTAATAATTTAATAATATTTATTATGAATTATATTAAATAATAATTTTGTCATTTATATTACTAAATAATACATAGGGATAGTGAACATCAATTGTATTGAAGCACTTAGGAAGGTTGATGACACAGGATCACAAATAACAGGATTAAAAAAAAAAATTAATTACTATTGATTTAAATATTCAATTTAAATCACTTCTGATTATATTTCAGACGCACTTATATAATGAAAACACGTGTTTTAAAAGTAGAAACTCAAAGCATGTGGATAAATATAAATAAATACACAGTGATCAGAGGCGGCGTGTGTGCCAACATGCGCCACTAACTTCATTCTGTTAATTTTGTGTCACGGTGCGCGCGCATCGTAAAATTTCACCCTCATCAATTTTTCATAACGCGCCTAAAGAAGTATAACTTAAAAAATGATTTCCTCTAGCAGAAAGTTTATATTTTAATGACTCTTATAAATGGGACTTTAGTTAAATAATAATAAATGGGTATGGGGGCAATAAACTAAAGTAGATAACTACAGATAAATTGATTTTAATGTTAATTAAGTTTAGACGTATATGTAATTAAATATTTATTGCAGAGTCTCAACGTCCGGCGAGTAAGCGTCGTAAGCGCAAAGGAAGCGCCGGCGCAAATGCGGCACCCCCCGCCCCCGCTAAGAAACGATCACCTGGACCCAACTTCAGTCTTGCCTCACAGGTAATAAACCTTATTTGATTTTTTTATAAGCTGCGCGCAAAGAGTAAATATCTCGTCTCCCCGCGCGCTGCAGCCCCCATCAAGGGCTATATGACCTGCTATATATCAGCAGGACGCGAATAAATATGCCCCGAACGGGCCCAAACATGCCCCTCGCGAGGGAGGATGTAACATGTACCACGAGGGTCCATAAATACTAATTTTGATAATTATACATATTAAATTATACTATAATCCTATCCTGGGTCATGTATGCTTTAAAAAATTCTGAATAAAATATATATATGTATTTAGAACATACCTTAGATCAAAAAATCTTATGCAATCAAGCTGCAAATAGCGGCCTATGTCGGCGGAATTTTTGTTTTTAATATAAAATGATTCCCAAAATAAATATGACATATTACTGGGATGATGGAGCATTTGACGGATATTTAGAAATCCGGTTTTTAAATACACTAAAAGCAATATAATTAAAAAAAAAGATATAGCTAGGTATATAATTAAAATGATTATTTTCAGGATGTGATGGTCGTCGGCGAGCCGTCACTAATGGGAGGTGAATTCGGCGACGAAGATGAACGACTGATTACGAGACTCGAGAACACGCAATACGAAGGCGATGGCGTCGAATGGAGCAACCCTCCCCCCGCGTCCCCCGCCAAGACGCCCCCTGGCAACCACTGACGTCACTGGCCCTAGTGGCCCTAGCTGAATCGCCCGGCGCTGTCGATATAAATAAATAATATAGGCCTTTACGGATATTCATGTGTTTTATTTATGAAGAGATACAATTACAAAAATGTACTGGATTATGACGTCACTAGCCTCAGTGGCCCTCAAAGCCCAGTGCACTCGTTCTAAGTAAATAATATAGGCCTTTACGGATATTCATGCGTTTTATTTATAAAGAAATTTATAACATTTAAAAGTACCTCCCTCGACTTATGATGTCAGTCAGACCTGGCCCTGATTTAATTTCATCAACTCTAGTTTAAAACCACCAAGGCCTTGTCTATGAAAAAATAAGAATGCAGGGTTTCACATACATACATTTTTGAATGTAACTTAAAAACCTATTAGAAGGTTTGTAATAAAATAGACACATACAACTAGATATCAACGAGCGATATGTATAAAAAAATAAATAGTTACTATTTATTCAATGAATAAAAATAACTTCTTTTTCGTACATGGTAATAAATGTAAATGGTAACATTAATGCAATTGATGAAATTAAGTAGCCGGCTATTAAATAAATTTAAAAAAAAATGATGAAATTAAAATATAAAATCTCGTGATGCTAATACCAGCGAACTCAAAAAAGCATATAACTCAGCCTCCAGGTCCTTCAAACGGGAAATCACTAAGGCAAAGTCAGAGCACATTGCCAGATTTGGCGAGAGATTGGCCCAACTCCCTTCGGGGACTCGAGCCTTCTGGTCTCTCGCCAAAGCTGTCCAAGGGAATTTTTGTCAGCCCTCCATACCACCATTGCACAGGGAGGATGACTCGCTGGCCCACACTGCGAAGGAGAAGGCCGACCTTTTAGGCTGTCTCTTCGCATCCAGCTCGACTTTGGATGACCGAGGGAGATCACCACCGATCATTTCAAGGTGTGATTCTTCGATGCCGGAAGTTACATTCCGGCAACGTGCTGTCCGCAAAGCATTATCTTCCTTGGACATACATAAGTCGAGCGGGCCGGATGGTATTCCTCCAATTGTGCTGCGTACTTGTGCTCCTGAGTTGGCTCCGGTCTTAACGCGCCTTTTCCGGTACCTGTACTCGCTTGGCACTGTCCCGGAGTGCTGGAAGATCGCTTCGATACATCCGATCCCTAAAAAAGGCGATCGCTCTGATCCGTTCAACTATCGCTCAATAGCGATAACCTCCTTGTTCTCCAAAATAATGGAATCCATTATTAATGGCCAGCTCTTGAGGTATCTGGAGGGCCACCAGCTGATAAGTGACTCTCAGTACGGCTTTCGTCGTGGTCGTTCGGCTGGTGACCTTCTTGTATACCTTACGCATAGATGGGCGGAGGCAATTGAGTCCAAGGGGGAGGCTCTAGCGGTTAGTTTGGACATAGCGAAAGCCTTCGATCGGGTGTGGCACAGAGCACTGCTCTCGAAGCTTCCAGCTTATGGGCTTCCCGAGAAATTATGCGATTGGATCTCCAGCTTTCTGGCGGATCGGAGCATCAAGGTCGTCATTGACGGAGCATGTTCCGACCTTAAACCCGTGAACGCTGGGGTCCCACAAGGCTGTTTTATCCCCGACCCTGTTTCTTCTGCATATCAATGATATGTTGCAACTTAGCAACATTCATTGCTATGCGGATGACAGCACTGGGGATACTCTTTACATTGGCCGGGCAGGTATTTCTCGGGCAGATGTCGATGAGTACCGGAACAAACTTGTGTCTGAAGTAGAAACTCTACTACGTGGAGTCTCCGACTGGGGCAGACTAAATCTAGTCCAATTTAACCCCAAGAAGACACAAGTTTGCGCGTTTTCCGCTAAAAAAACACCCTTTGTCGCTACTCCTCTTTTCGAAAACACTCTTCTTAAAGCCGCAGCCAGCATTGGAATACTTGGCGTTGACATATCGAACGACATTCAGTTTCGCGGTCACTTGGAGGGAAAGGCTAAATTAGCCTCCAAAAAGCTTGGTGTGCTCAACAAGGCGAGACGGTACTTCACTCCGGGCCACCGCTTGCAACTATATAAAGCGCAAATTCGGCCCCACATGGAGTACTGTTCTCACCTCTGGGCGGGGGCTCCCCAGTACCAACTCCTTTCACTTGACCGTGTTCAACGAAGAGCGGTTCGAATCGTCGACGACCAATCTCTCTCCGAGCGGCTTGATCCTTTGGCGTTGCGTAGAGATGTGGGGTCACTCTGCATCTTCTACCGCATTTACCATGGAGAGTGTTCAGAGGAGTTGTTCGGATTAATACCTGCAGCTGAGTTTCATCATCGGACGTCGAGGCAGAATACGAAATTCCATCCGTAGCACCTCGACGTCCGCCGTTCCACAACTGCGCGTTTTTCAAGGCAGTTTTTGCCGCGCACCACCACTTTGTGGAACCAGTTGCCCACTGAAGTATTTCCGAACCAATTCGACTTAGGGTCCTTCAAGAAAAGAGCGTACAAATTCTTAAAAGGCCGGCAACGCACTCGCGAGCCCTCTAGCGTCGAGAGTGTTCATGGGCGGCGGTATCACTTAGCATCAGGTGAGCCTCCTGCCCGTTTGCCCCCTATTATATAAAAAAAAAAAACCTTGCCAAAAGCCAAGTCGTCGCGATCATTGTAAAAAATATTTTTTTTGTAATAAGTTACATAAAAATTTAATTCAAAAAATTTTATATTATATTTTTCTAAAAAATAATTACAATTAGAAATAATTACTATTACAAATAATTATATGTTGACATTTGTAAAATATAGAAAGTTGAACGCATGAAATTTACTATTTGTGTCAAGAGAAGTGACAACCCACACGTCATCGGTGATGTTATTAGCTACGCTCCGTTTCATGCCTATACGATATTTTAACATTCCTAATATTTTCTATATTTCTTTAAATTATAATAAAATTTAGTATTCAAACCACTTCAATAAACTTATTTAAATTACTTTACAAAATCGGAGTAAAAATAGTAGTTTAAAAAGTTTATGTTGTCTTTAGTAACATGAGTGACTATCACTTTTTTTATAATTTTCCACTACGTGGAGTGTAGAACAAATCTGAAAGTTGGAACGCGTTTGCATTTCGCCTTTCAAATATCATTTTCGAATACGATTACGACGTGGACTGATTAATTTTATATATATTTTAAATAAAAAGTAATTTTAAAAGACTGCAAAATGGTCACAAAATATTTGTTCACAATACTCGCCATCGCTGCCAGCACTGCTTTCGCTCAAAGTTGCCAAAACCCACAAGTAGAAGCTGCATCTTTCACAAGTTTAGATGCGACGGTAGTGACACAAATCGCTTATATTACTGAATTTACTTTAAAATGTGATAATCCTTTGCCTGCAAATTACGCTTTATATGCTGAGGTCGATGGGAAATCTTTGACTGCGGCGCGTATTGGTGAAAATAAATACCAGGTAAGAACATTTCACGCTCAACATGAAGCAAGTAAATTTGAAAATTAGCTTAATAACTTGATATTCCTTAAAATTAATAACGTATTTTTATGAGTCTTGGTTATTTAAATTCTATAAGTTGTAAAACACATTGAAACAAAAGTATGGGGTGGTCTATGCATTAAATTTTTATTTTCAATCCATAATTCTTTTATACATCTCTATTTCCCTATTAGTATTATTTAGATTTACCATTTCAGTGGATTAAGAGGTCCAGTAATATTAACTTTTGTACCATATCACTGGTAACTGACTAATAAAAACAAATGACTTTGTAACTAAGATATGAGAACCAGATTGTAGTATATACATAACATTTTCAGGTATCCTGGACTGAAGAGCCTTCTAAGGCACGCTCTGGTGTCCACGAAGTCCGCATCTTAGACGAGGAAGGTTTTGCTTCTCTACGCCGTGCTCGTCGCAGTGACCCAGCAGCTTCAGTTGCACCATTGTTGGCTATACAACTTAACCACCCAGGAAGTGAGTTGATATATTTTGTCTTTTGGGAACAAAATAACTAAATTAGTTGGTTTTTAATAATATTACATACTGAAACTTTGATTAACAACATAACTAAGAAGTTTATAATATATTTATATGTTTTTTATTATTTATATTATATCTTTAAACAAGCAATTCTTGTATATATATATATAATTGGCATCTCTGAATCGGCTCCAACGATTTCATGAAATTTAGTATAAGGGGGGGCCATAAATCAATCTAGCTAGGAATCATTTCTAGAAAATGTAATTTTATTCGTGTTTTATTAACTTAGACCTAGAATTGCTCATTTTAAGATGTCAGTCAAATAAAAACTTAAATATGAATATAATTATCTTTATTCGATAATTAAATTCATATTTCATCATTTTATTACTATGTAATTCGTACTGAAATATAATTTATAAAAATAAATAAATACCGAGCAAAGCTCGGGCATCCAGGTACTGTATATACAAAACACATGTTTTTTTCTATAGGCTCCAAGTCTATATACCACTTGAGTAATCCAGGAATTCAATATGCTCTCATGTAATACAATTTTCAATTTTCAGGCTACTCTGGACCCTGGGTTAACTCTGAAGTACTCGCAACGGCTCTTTCTGTTATTGTTGCATACACAGCTCTCCGTAACAAGGGAAACATTCTAGCTTAGATTACAGTTATAATTATTGAATAAATTTTTTATTTATAATTTGTTTACTTTATTCCTGTTGAGACCCAGTTTTTAAAATAATTTGATTATAGATTGATTTCAGAATTTAACAGCTACTCTAGCTATATTAATGTAGACATTGTTTTAAAAAAGAAGTTTATAATTTTGTAGTTGAAAATCAATCTACAGTACACCTAATTGTCAAACAAATTTACAACTTATTTGCGTATGATGTAACACAGTTATATTAAATTTGATGTAATCTAATACTTTTTATCTAAGGTCCTATTCTATGGCTTAGTAAAATAGTCATGCATATAGGTTGTCTTTTGTTTCAGTTTGACTTTAATGTCAAACATTGACCTTAGCTTTGTAAATTTTGAATTTATTTAATTGAACACCAAACTGCTTGCAAGATCACCAATTTTAAAGATTTTACATTGGACAGAATGTATACAATCAATGTATTAAAATTCAAAGTTAAATAAAACAATGTTAGAAATTGATTTGATTTATTTGACAGGCAACTCGTCTCCCCAAATACTACATCTTGCACAGCGATATGTTTCCTGATCATATTTCTTTTTAGAAAATATAATTTCTTTCAGTTCTCCTTCAGAAGTACACATTCTGCATATTACATGCCTTGATCTCACTAAAGGTGCTCGAACAATTCTAGGCCATTGAGGATCGTCTTCAGGTCTTTCACCTTTTCTTAAAATGACGTAAGTAAATAAATCTGCTTGAACTTCTGTCTTGCATCTAAATGGTAATGTTTCATACTTCATGATAAAATTGCATGGAGTTTTTTGTTCTAGGAATCGTGGACATGCAGTATCATTTGGACAAGGTGCAAATACGTACCCTTTCTGATTTTTATTTTGAATACCTAATACAAACTCTCTGGCTTCATTGACAATTTGGAAACCAGCATTTGTCCCTTGTTCAACAATTATCAGGAAATCTTCCGTTTTGTTCCACAATTTCTGAATTGTTTCTAGTCTCGATTTCATGCTTGGTAGTTCAAAAAATGAAAAAGCAGAGAGAACTATGTGGTATTTAACATCTGTAGAGGCGGGAAGAAATTGTCTTTGAAAATATGCTCTATATGGAAGTTCTACATTTTCTTTGCCATTACATAGTATTAGTCTTGCTAAATCATTCATTTCTTGTGATGTATCAACTGTAAAATATTCAAAAATATCATTTTTCCAGTAAGTGTTAACAGCCCATGTCCCAGTTCCAACCCCAGAACCAAAGTCAAAGAAATTCCTAGGTTTATAATCAGGTAGTTTTCGTTTAATTTCATCCAAAATACGTACTAATATTGCATACTCAGGTGCAGCTCTTGACATTAAATATTGTAGGCAAGTAGCTTTATCATAAGCTATATTACCCCAGGCATAAACATTTTTTTTTAGAATATTAAAAACAGCATTCTGGATCTCTTTTTCGTGACCAATTTTCTCTTCTTCGGTAATGTCTGTCGTTATTTTAGCATATAACTTTTTCGATACATTTTGGTGTATTTTTGCAGCTTTTTCGCTAATTTCATGTTCTTCTGGGGGCAATAAACGGGAATTCAAAAGGTTACTTAACTTTTTACACTCTTCGAGGTACATTTTTGCGTTATTTTCGTCTAATACGGTATTTATAGACTTTTGAATTGTAGAAGGTATGGAAGCTTTTGTTATGTTAGTTCTGCCCGGGTGATGTCGTGGTCTAAATTGTTTAGAATCAAAACCATCTCGAAGTTTTGGATCTATCTCCGCCTTGGTTGAAAAACTATTGTAAATAGACGATACATAATTTATTCTTAACTTTCTAAACATATTAGTTGTTTACATAAACATAACCTCAAAACAATTGAGAATTGACACTAAGCAATAAATGAATACCTGCATATGACAGATGGAAGATAACAGATAATTAGAGCAACACAGCGTTAGGGTTGCTATCTCTCGTTTATGAATTATGTTTTGCTTAAAGGAGCACCAGCTGATTCCTGATTAGTTAGGTCAATTTAATTGAATTGTATTTAATGAAGACCCATCAAACGCAGGGAGGCTCGAATCTTTGACGACCCTGCTCTTTCTGACCGGCTTGATACTTTGCTTTGTGTATAGTAATAATACGACTTAAAGGCCTAAACAAAAGAACATACATATAAAAGACGAATCGAAGTATAGACGTTGGTAACACTGATTAAATATGACACTTGATTTATCCGGTTAATAAATAAATAAATAATGACACTTGACATTATTTATGAATAAATATTAATTCATAAATTCTTTGATATTTATGGGTATCCAATATCCATGTTATTTTATAACTGTTTTCTATTATTTCAGCACACTATGATTACGCCAACAGTTTTTTGTTATATATAAATATATTTAAATAACAGAACGCATTTTCCAAAACAAGTTTTAACATAACTTCCAAGTGTCATAAAGAAAACTTTAACATTCTTATAAAATTGTAATAAAAAATATTTTTTATGTTCCATTCAGAAAAATTATTTAGAAACTAACTAAAATGAAATAAGTTATTTTAATGATATTCTAAAAAATTGCTTATATGTCAACTTGCTATATTGACTGTAATATGACATCACCATAATTCTTATTTTTATTGTAAGCCTTTGGCAGTAAAACACATTTGTATGAAATCATTTTTTTAACTAAGTTGTGTAACATTGTTAAATCATAAACTGTGTGTATTGTTAATTAGAATATTTAACAAATTTTAAACATATAATTAATATTATAACTAGATACACCTATTGTAAATATAGATAAAAAATATTATCTGCCAGCTTTAGCCATTTCTTCTTGCTTATGTCTTGTTATGCAATCTTTAAAATCATTTACTTCGGTTTGGCATTGCCTCCAATCTTTAGTTGTATTTATGCATTCCTAAAAAAAATATTTGTCTAAAATTCTTTCTTAAACAATAAGGATTGAATTGTTGGAAATCAAAACGGGTTGGGTTTACAATTCAATACCTTGAATTTGATTATACCGAGAATGTACGAATCTAAGCATACAAAAAACGAATTATTATCTAGTTCGGTTAGGTTAGGTTATTAATATATTATTTTAAATAACTGTCCAAAAAACGAATTATTATCTAGTTTAGTTTGGTTAGGTTAGGTACTGAATTGTAAACCTTAACCATCATAACTTCGATAGCTCCAAGATGGAAAAAAGCTGGTTTTAGAAAGCCATGGTGTTATAAATATGTACTTGTCTAGTTCATGCTTTCTATAATCTCTAAACAAATTTCCAAGAAGTACCTACATATGGAATTTGGTTCGGAGCCCTGGCCATATTTGAGGCTTATTGTTTTTGTTTAATTCTACAAAAGATGTTAATAAAAATCTCTTTAGATTAAAAAAAATATAATGGTTTGGAAAATATAGAGGATATAATGTTTAAAATTTTAAAGTAAGAAATGACTGACTGGGACTGACACCATTCAGTACATACTTAAGAATGGTGTTGACAACATAAATCAATTCTAACATAATTAAACAGGATTAAAAGGTTATTCTTCTGATTACCTGAACTTTATAATGTAAGTCTAAACAACCAGCCTTTTTTAACATAGTTTCGACTGGGTCGTCATCATTATCTAATTTTACACGAGGTTTCACCGTCATAATGCCCTGTCTATTATAATTCAGTTATTAAAAGGCTGTATATTATGAATGTAAACAAATAAATTATTGGATAATGGATTCAACCGCAGAGTCACAACTTGCACAGGCTACTAAGAGTAGACTAATAAGACATCGCTTATCGCATTTATCAATATGGTTGAAAGTTGACATTGACATTACTTCTTCTTCTTCTTCTTGAAGTGCCTCTCCATTACTGGAGGTTGGCCGTCAGTTTTCTGAACGGCGTCTTGTCCTGCGCCAGATGCAGCAACTCTTCGGCATTTGCAATACCCGTCCACTCCCTGACGTTGCGAAGCCATGACTTCTTCCTTCGACCAACACGCCGTTTTCCCTGGATTTTACCCATTATTATTAGTTGAAGGAGGTGGTAGCGGTCATGGCGCAATACGTGGCCCAGGTACGCAACCTTTCGCTGCTTAATGCTCCGCATAAGTCCTTTCACCATTCCAACTCGTCTCAGAACCTCCTCGTTAGTGACCTTCTGGATCCAGCTGATACGAAGCATGCGACGATAGCACCACATCTCAAATGCTTCTAAGCGCCGGCGGGTATCTTCTTTAATTGTCCAAGCTTCACAGCCGTACAGAACAATTGGCCATATGTAACAAAGGAGAACTCTGACTCGGAGTTTAATGGTCAAGTGACGGCAGCACAAAACTTTCTTCATTTTTTTGAAAGATCCTCGGGCAATCTCAATTCGAGACCTTATTTCCTGATCAGGATTCCACTCGTTTGTAACCCAAGTTCCCAAATACTTGTATTGCCGCACCCGTTCCAACGTTCTTCCAGCAACAGATAAATTAGGACCCAAAGTGTCGTTTCGAGAAATCACCATCACCTTCGTCTTCACTGCATTAATAGTCAGACCGTCTCTTTCGCTAGTTTCCTGAACTTTATTAACGAGCATTTGTAAATCCTCCATCGACGAGGCTATTAAGACAGTGTCGTCTGCATAGCGAATATTATTGATGATCTTTCCGTTAACTTTCACACCAACCTCTAACCCCTCAATGGCCTCTGATATAGTTGCTTCGGAATATACATTAAATAGCAACGGAGACAATATACAACCCTGACGAACACCACGGTAAATACTAATCTCATCCGTTTCTTCGTGATGCACTTTCACGGTTGCTTTTTGGTCTTTGTACAGGTTCCTGATTACTCTTAGATCCTTTTCATCGAGACCGGTGTCAATTAAGCGATTTATGAGAACGTCATGCTTAACCTTGTCAAAAGCTTTCTCATAATCTATAAAGCATAGGAAGACGTCATTCTGCATATCTTGACACTTCTGTACGAGGACATTCAGAGCAAAAAGTGCCTCCCGTGTACCTACACCAGAACGAAAACCAAACTGGTTATCTCCCAATTGTTCGTCACACTTATTTCTAATTCTGTTATGTATAATGGTTAAAAATAACTTTAGCACGTGACTCATAAGACTGATTGTACGATATTCCTCACATTTTCGAGCGTTTTTCTTTTTCGGGAGGGTAATAAACGTAGATCTCAGCCACTCAGTTGGGAACTCACCTGTGTCATAAATGTGATTGAATAATCGTTTAAGCAAGTTTATATTATCCCCTTCCAAGAGTTTAACTACCTCTACTGGGATCTTATCTGGACCTGTGGTTCTACCCAATTTAGCCGATTCTAACGCATGTAAGATTTCTGCTTTTATTATGGGTGGGCCAGTATCATTACCAGTTAACGGCATTGCAAGGTGTCTTGTTGGGTCGTCAAACATTTTTGATATGTATTCTAACCATCTGTCCTTCTTGGCCTCAATACTGAAAAGTAGCTGCCCGTTTGTATCGGCTAAGCTGGTTAAATTGTTGCACTTAAGTCCCAACATTTCTTTAATATTTTTGTGCACATTGAAGCTATCATGTTTGTTGTGTAGTTCTTCCATGACTTCACATTTGTTTTTAAAATGCGTCTCCCGAGCCTTCTTAATTTCCTTTCGGATAAGATTATCGAGCTCCTTATAGCGCAGAGGATCTACATTCTTGCACAATCTTCGGTCTTCCATTAACTGTATAATGAAATCAGTCATCCATTCCTGCTTCTTTACTGTTGCTGATGGTTGAAGGAACTTAGTGCAAGTACTATTTATAGCTTGCTTGAGGCACGTCCATATTTCAGGATTTGAGGCTGAAACTGATAATTTGCTTAATTGTTCATTCAGATCGATCGACACTTCGAGTTTGGTGTTCGGATCCTTAAGCTTTCTTAGATCGAATTTCGATTGCTGACTCTTTGCTTTAACTTTTTTGGGTTTACAATGAATGCAAATAACCACTGGATTGTGGTCAGACCCAATATCTGCCCCCGGATAGGTTTTCGCGCTCTTGATACAATTTCTAAATCTTTTGTTTACCATTACATAATCAATTTGATTTCGCACAATATGTTGAGATGTGTGCATTGGAGAAGTCCAAGTATACAGACGGCGTGGTGGCAGCTGAAAAAATGTATTGGCGATGATCATGTCTTTTTCTTGACAGAATTGTATCAAGGTGTCCCCCCTGCCATTTCGGTTCCCCAAACCATAGGCACCAGTTACATCAGGAACTATCGTTGAGCCAACTTTGGCATTCATATCTCCCATAACGATGTTTATATCATGTTTATTTGTGTGGTTAATAAGCGTTTCTATGTCTGCATATAGATCTTCTATCTCACTCTCTGGTTTTTGCTCAGTTGGTGCATAAATTTGAATTATATTAATGTTGAAAGGCCAGGCATTCATCTTTATCTTTATTGACATTACTGACCACAGATATTTCTGGGGTACTAAACAACTTTAAGGTAAGATTTATAGTCGTAATTTAGCGGTAAATTTTAAGTTCACATTTTAAAAAAGGTATTTGATATAATTATTTAATACGGAAGTATGTCCGCTCTGTTTCATTGAAGAAATCAGTTGCAAAATAAAGCACACTGTGAGGTAGATTAGGGCAATCCATGTTGTGGCTACATTTATATATAAAAAACCTAAATTTAAAAACGATAACTGGTTTTCACAATAAAGAAGATAATGGAAGATAATGTAATTCTTATCGGTATTATTTGGAACACAGATTTACGCAATATTTAAGCAGATACAGAAATGTTGATCTGATACAAATATTTATATAACTTGTCAGAATTTTCATGTGGCCAGATTTTTTGTAAAATAAATATAAACGACTTTTGCCGTTCTAGCCGAGCAAATTTTTTGACTCTATGGGTAAATTTTTTATACAGAAATTGATCGGGTTGTTATGTTTTTAGCGGGACTCAATTATCACGACCTCTCGTATGTCAAAAATTTATTTTCGTTCGTGAGTGATTTTTTTTAATAGGTAACCCAATGTATTGTCATTGAGGTCGTAGCTAATTAATAAGACTGATTTGAAGGGAATTCTAAGGATAATTAACGAACAATGACCAAGCAATTGTCCTCAAATAAGGATAAATATTTACCTAATGTGATTAGCAATTTTTATCACTTTACATTCGTACAGTCACGTACAACACCTAAAATTGTGGATATAAGCGAATTGTTTCTTCTGTGTTCATAAAGTTTTTTCAGCATATTTTGTCATTGATTTGTTTATTATGCAGTTTTGTTGGGTTGATCTTGCGTAGAGGCTTGCAACACTGAAGTCGTGCGTTATATTCTGGCTTTGAAGCAATCCCAAGAACCAAATCCTACGAAGTCAATCCATTTTTGGCGACGGATAGAATTCAATCTGTTCGCTCTTTACACTTATATTTTATAATCAATATAAACCAAATAAAGTAAATAAAACCGTACGAATAATATTAACACATACAATATGTCTATGTTTAAAACATATCAAATAGCTCTTTAATTATTTCAAAAACTGGTGTAAGTTAAAATCTTAAGATGGGATATTAAGACAGTTGAACTCTCATTTTCATATAAAAGCCTATCCATATACACTGATCCGACCTGCCATGGATAGCTTGTATCGACTGATGGCTAGTACAATCCGTCGATTGGTTAATGGCTCACTATTATCAATATTTGGATTAACATGTCTATCTCAGATGGCCAAAAATGGATTGAGATGCTTTGGGGGTTAGCGCTCTTTAGCTTGTATGTGCCATAATTTTGTATGAATCACAATCAAGTTTGTTAACAACTGTATATATGACGTAGGCAATGACGCGGTGGACTGTTTAACTACACATTCTGAGCTGTTTTTAGTTTAACTGGAGTGATAGTACGCGCTAGACGCTGTCATGAAGTATTTTATCATTTTATATACGATATTACGATTGAATTATGTATTTGGAAGTAAGTTTTTATTATTATAATATATATTATAGATTTTTTAATGATATTTGTGTATTTATTTTCTGTGCTTCTAATGTAAAGCATGTTTTGAGTCTTTTTGGCATTTTTTCTGTATTCATGGATTCAGTTTTGACATGGTCTACTAAGAACGTACCTAGCCTACCTATATTTTTTAATAAATTTAATAAAAAAATACGTATTCTCTATGCGTATTTGTTTGTGTGTGATTCGTGAATTGATTAAAACGACGAAATACACATGATATTGTCTAAATAATTCAAATTACGCTCGCTAAAAAACATTTATATAATTATATTAGCTGACCCGGCAAACGTTGTTTTGCCATGTTTTTGTGCCAAAAAATTAAAGTTTATAATTACCAAATAAAAAATAAGGGTTGATCGTAGAGGGGTGAAAATTTAGGGTTGCATGTATTTTTGTATGATGTATCATAAAAAAATAAAAACTAAAAATTTTGTCTGAAAAATAAAAATAAAAATTTAGGGGTGGACCACCCTTAACATTTAGGGGGATGAAAAATAGATGTTGTTCGATTCTCCCCCCTGTTTAGTATCATCGATAAGGATCACGAAAATCGGTCGAGCCGTTTCGGAGGAGTTCGGTCACTAACACCGTGACACAAGAATTTTATATATAAGATTTATCTAGCTGTATTTTGCGGTTCCAAATTCATAAATTCGGTTCACATCATGATTTTGATAGATTAACGCTTTACCTAGCTTGGCTAATTCAGAAGGTCAATCCCTTTTTGAGCTTCTGAGGTAGCCAATTTAATACATATTTGTATCAAAAATGGATTGATAAAAGCTTGCCAATAACCAATCGACGGATTGTAATAGCCATATAACGATACAAGCTATTCATCGTAGGTCGGATTTGTGTATCGGGATAGACCTTTGCATGAAGATGACTGACAACTGCGCCAATATCTTAAGATTTTAACTTACACCAGTTTTTTTTAATAATTAAAAAGCTATTTGATATTTTTAAACATAGACATGTATATTTTAATATAATTTGTACGATTTTATTTATTTTATAAAGATTATCAATCATGAGCGAAGAGATTGCATTCTATTAGTCGACAAAAATGGATTGTCTTCGTAGTGTGTGGTTATTGGTTTTACAAGATATACAAAAGGTTCTAACCTTAAGGTTTTTCTGGGTTCTATGTGATTGGCAAAAAAATATTAACAAAACATAATACTTCTCATTCGGTACGCTCTTGCCAGAGCGGTCGTGATCGCTATGTAGTAGAAGTAGAAGGCGCAGATGTGATGCGCTTCACGACGCTCCGCCACCGCTGCCTATTGGAGGTCATCCTGCTGCACTGATTCAGTGTTTCTCCTACGGCGGACTTAATCTAATCAGTACAGCGTGTAGGTGACCTGCCGCGCGGTCTAGCGCCTTCCAACTTCCCCTGGACGACAAGGAGTTCTAAGGACTGATCGCCATGCCGAGATACGTGATCGGAGAAACATAATTAATAATCATTATTATTTTGACCATTGTATGACCATGCCTCATACATATGAATAAAATGCCAAGTATTACACATTCTTATGTATTATTTAAATGAGCAATTGTAAATAACTTACAATATGTTCTGTTATATTATATTTATCTACAAATAAAATAGTAATGTATCAATACATTAAACCAATAAAAAATATAATTGTTGTTAGTTCTAATGTACATAAAAACTAACCTTAAAATGTTATAATTAAAATATATTCTTAATAATAATTCTAAATATGTTCGCCGTGTATCATGTATCGCGATACAGTATCGTGATACAGTATCAAAATACGTCCATACCACCGATCGTGATACGCGTATCGGATACGAGGTGTATCAATATACGCGGTTAGTGCGGATCGGGCCGTATCAGACACGGCGTGTATCATTTTGCGTCCAAACTAGCGATCATGATACGCGCCGAAGCCACGCAACGGAGATTCGATACACCGAAATGATACAAATGTGGACCCGGCTTTAGGTGTTCTGGCAATTCTCATTCGGGCTCTTTACAATTACTCTTCTTTACATATTCGGTAGTGAGCTGAACAATTTAAAAATAACTACTATCTACAACTACTAATAATACATAATCCGCTATTTTACTAGTAATTTTTACCTGATATTTGAAGATTTTTTTGTAATGTAGAGGGAGTGTAAAACTTGCTGAGTTTCTTGCCCGTTCTTCTCAGAACGAGGCCTCCTGGTAGATTTGCGAACGGACGGCGTAGTCTTGTTCTTTCGCATGCCCTAATCTGAATAAACGAATTTTGATACTATTTTTTGTAAAATTTGTGTTTACCATAATGGTCATATATTTTAGAAAAGGTTGTAATATATTCTGTAGATAAAGGTTTATACATGATGTGTTGGACTTGAACAAATAAAGAGATGAAGATTTGTTTGAATGTTTGTAGGGGGCTAATCTTTGGATTCAGTTAGCGATTTTGAAAATTCTTTTACCAATAGAAGGCTACGTTATTTGTGTGAGTCAGGGGCTATACCAGAAAATGTTTACTTACGCGGTAGTCGCTTTGATTCGGACGGTTGAATCGGGGATTATGTTTCTTTGCGTGGCTGGATGCAGACAAGGCTACGCTGTTACACTGTTCTGCCTCGGGCGATAGCTGATGGCGCCGTGGGGTTTCAGTTGGTGTGCACAGCAGTGAGTCCCACATAACTTTTCACCATCAGGCAAGCTGCCGCCGGAAGATACCTCGCTCTGAGGCGTTCCATTAAGGCTTGAAGTGCAAGCGAGAACGCAGAACGTGCGACAAAGAGGCACAATCGGCCTCCGCGTTTGGCAGCGTTCGTTCGTTAAAAAAATGATTATCGTATGTGTACAAATAAATGTAACTTGATCAAATCAATTGTCATTTCGATTTACATCCTTCTCTACGTCTATACAAAATATCTATCAAACAAATAAAATTAAAATTGTCTTTTGAAAAACGCAACCATTCCATCAGTATTTTCTTATGACGTTCTCATGTTCAACTAAACCGACTTTACAGAAAACCGATTTTTACATAGAGCTCAGCTTGTGCTAGTGGAGGAATCCCTGAAAAATATTTTTTTCAAGTTGAGAGACCTTGTGGGTGTCATCCCAAAAAAGGTGACACCCGGTGTGGACAGCACCAGCCACCCAAGCTTTGCTGCGCTACTGAAACCGTGTTCTTGGAGACCACTTGGGCTGCTCACTGCCCCCACAAGACTATCTTGTTAATTCAAATATTTTTGATTTCAGCTTGTAATCTATCACTGAAAGAGGACTTTAGTAGTCCATCGCCAGTTTATTTACACAATGGCGAGTTCCTTGCCCCAAACTCCGGGTCAGGCGATATTCTATTACGAAGATCGGAAATCGTACAAGTCGCTTGCCCTGGACATAAGCGTTTTATCTTGTTGGGAGACGAACCAACGCATCTTGACGTATTGGTAAGAATAATTAATATATTACGAGAATAATAGTTTCTATAATGATTAAAATCGTTTCAAAGGACTGCACAATCAGTCATATAAAAATAATAATAATATAATTGTTTAAATAAAACACTTTTTACCGGATTGAAGCTATGTATTAATTATTAAACTTATAATTACTTAACAAAAAAATCCGACGTTTCGCGTGCTTTACATCGTGTGTGGTCACGGTGACTGAAGGCAAAAGGTGTTGAATGTCAAAATCACGAGCCTCACCAGAGAATAAGATTGCTGTAATTTAACTCATTATTTTATCTACATTTTTCGAATGTAAAATTGTGATCTTAAGGAAAACAAGGAAGGCTTCGCAAATGATTAATTTATAAATTCATTATTTATTTTTCAATCGACCCTGAAACATCATGGCAATTTAACATTTTTTAATTTTTTAAATTGTCTGCATTTCTGAAGCATGTATATAAATAATCCAGTGACATAACCCTGGGTCTAAGCCACATATCATGCGTCTCTCTGATCATTTCTATTTCATGGACTGGTGGATGATCACGTCATCATTTGAGATATGCCTTCACCGTACAAGCGAGTGTGAATACCTCAACATTTGCTCCCAAATAAAAGCAATTTCCTTTTGACCAAATTCAGCGAAGAATTCTGCGAACTAGCGAATCAACTCCCTTTGAGAGTCTTCCCTGAGAGATATGACCTTCAAATATTCAAAGTTTACTCGTCCTTCAAAGGCCGGCCCACTAAAAATGGATGTCTATGTCTATGTCTGTAGGCTCGTTTTATTCCTTTATTATATAACTAGTGACCCGCCCCAGCTTCGCACGGGTGCAATGCTGATGAAAAGCAGGTTTTTATTATGTATTGTTATTTCCGTCCCCGGAAAGCTCCGATAATATACGCGTTCGATCGCTGCTAAATAAGCTGTAATGGGCTGTATAGATCTATATTAAATGAACAATGTATTCAAGGTATTTAATTGGTTAAGGATTAATGATGTATTAGTTAAAACCGCTTCGAAAATTAGCCATTATTTGTCGTAAAAAGTAAATGACAAAAAAAGTGATTGTGGGTTATCCATAAGAGATAGACATATACCATCATGGACTTTTCTGTAGACCTTTTCAATGTGTACAATACTTAGTACATTATTTTGATAAAACTCGTAGGGTTCAGCCTGCGTTTGCAATGTAAGCGGAAAAAATGTAATTATTTACATCACCTTAGAAACCTCAAAAATAACAGTACTTCTCCACTATTTAATGGATGTTATTATACATATAAACCTTCCTCTTGAATCACTATCTATTAAAAAAAACCGCATCAATCCGTTGCGTAGTTTCAAAGATTTCAGCATACAAAGGAACGTAGGGACAGAGAAAGCGACTTTGTTTTATACTATGTAGTGAAAAAGTGCGTGCGTACACAGTACACACGTCAGAAGTGAAACTTCTTTGTAAATAAATGATTACTTAGGTAAAAGCCTCAATAGATGATTATGTACCAGTATATGATCACTCCATGTATTTGTTTGTTTATATTTATACGGTATAATGATAATATAAGTAACAATACTATTTGTGAAGATTTATAATTGGCCCATATTGTTATGTATATATTCATCTATTTTTGTATTGTGCTGTGAATCTTCTGAATAAATAAATAAATAAATAAACATAAAAAATGTGAATCGTATTCTTTAATCCTATTACCTAAATTATTAAATTTTGATCGCTTTTTCCTCAAATGTTGCGTTTCAAATCATCACCGGTGTCACCAGGTACTAAATTGAATTTTAAATGGATTATACTTGAACCCCACGGTCCAACAGTCTACTCCAAAGGGTACAAAAGTTGAAGGAAGGACTGTATTTGGATTTACCATTGACTAGTTGTGCTTTGCGGTCCCATTCGCACTAATTGAGTGATAGCACGAGGTTATATAGTGAAAAGCTTTCACTTGGTAAATAAAAAAGAATACTTTTTTGTTATCCTTCTAATATTTTAAACGCGAAAGTTTGTAAGTGTGGATGGATGTTTGTTACTCTTTAACGTAAAAACTACTGAATGGATTGTAATGAAACTTTACAATAATATAGCTTATACATCAGAATAATACGAAAGGTACAATTTATAAAGATTTTGTGTGAATTGTCCAAAATATTAAGTGGGAAATCTGCAAGCTAATCTGACGTGCGCTGTCAAAACCGTATTTATCTTAAATAGTCAATATATTTTATAGTTTTTTTCTTCGCCATGCTAATAAAAGATAGTACTTGAAATACTAATCCTGCGTAGACGAAGTTGCGGGCACCAGCTAGTCTTTTACAGAACTGTATTACATCACTTTGTTATATTGCCAATAGTTTTCCTAGAGAACGCGATTTAGGATTTTTATTGATATTTTTACAACATTGGTACACGAAATTCTTACTTTTTTGAAAATTCTATATTCTAAAAATAGGCCGTGTTCATGAGGGATAATGAAGAGCTAGAATATCTGTTAAATAATTTAAAAAAAAAATCTATAAGAATTAAGTAGTATTGGAGCCTCATCATTAAAAAATGTGTTTAACATTGTTTCTTTAATGCGTTTTTTTTTTCAGACAGTCAAATGCGTCACGGGCAAAACGTTTCGTAGTGACAACGGGTGGGTTGGCGAATTAAAGGAGGTCACGTGTAACGGACCTCCTTGGTACTCGGCGCAGGAAACGAGACAATACTGTTATGGAAGGAACAAAATATACAGGTACTGACATTTCACGGTTCGTCCTTTTCCCACTATCACGTTTACGTTGCGATGAAAAGAGACAGAAGTTATTTTATAGCAGCGTCGTCAAGTTATATATTTATATCAGGATTTATAAATAAAAAGTGCTCACGTGGGCTTGTTAATCCGACTGTAACTCAAAGAAGTAAACGATACAGATGTTTTTTGAAAACAAAGATGTAACAATTGTAACAACTTAAAACTAATTTTAGTATCTTAAAATAACTATGATTAAAATGCGATACATATTTAGAGTTAGTAACAAACTGGTATTATTATTATCATCAACGACCAGTCACTTTCCGAGTGGTTTGATTCCTTGGCGTTGCATAGAGATGTGGGTTCTATCTGCATCATAACGCAGTTTTATGGACAGTGTTCAGAGTTGTTTGGACTAAAACTTGCAGCTGAGTTTCATCATCGGACGTCTAGGGAGAATACAAAATATCAACCGTATCTTTTTCACAGCTCAACAGAACTAAAACATTAGGGCAGTTTTTTACTATCACTAAGTGGCACCCACGGAAGTATTTCCGAACTGTTTCTATATTTCAGGAATGTTCAAGTTTCCATCACTGACGAGTATGCATGGTGAATGTCATGGTAGTGGTTGAAGCGAGAGAGGTACTCGTGTGTCAGGACCGTGGTCTCTGCCAACTAAAAAAAAAAAAAAATACACAAATGACAATGGTTTTCAATTCTCGTGGTCAAAGAGAACTAATAATAAATTGTTGAACATTTTGTGTTTCAGTACTGGCTACAATATATCAGGCAATTTCCATAAATTGTACGATATATGCTTCGACAAAAGTCTCTTAACCACGCTGTATTCCAAACATGAGTTGACGCCGGCCAGTTTTTTTAAACAAATTAGTTCCCGCCCTTCGTTTATAGGTAAGAACTTTGAAGCATATTATACATGTACTTAATTATTATCGACACTTAAATCGAAATCATTTCATCGACACTGGCATGTACTTATATAAAAACTGGTCTTGCATGATTCGTGTGAATGTGTGCAATCACGTCGTGGTCACCAATTTGGGGTAGATGAATTAACATTACAGAATTGGCAGTTCCACAACTGCGCGTTGTGCGCAGCAGCAGCGCTGCACTTTGTGGAACCAGCTGCCCACTGAAGTAATTCCGAACCAATTCGACTTAGGGTCCTTCAAGAAAAAAGCGTACCAATTCTTAAAAGGCCGGCAACGCACTCGCGAGGCCTCTGGCATTGAGAGTGTCCATGGGTGGCGGTATCACTTGACATCAGGTGAGCCTCCTGCCAGTTTGCCCCCTGTTCTTTTAATAAAAAACAAAAATTTTATATAATTTAATTTTAAATACGATTGACAAATGACCATGAAACAGATACAGATCTGAGGCCCAGACCTAAAAGGCACTACTGTTTTTAACATGAAATGACATTTCAGAGGGTGATTTATTCGGTAAAGTGAGAATGTCTCAGTTGTACAAAGTTGATCATCAAAAGAAGCGTTTGCGAGAGATACTTGGTGATGGTATGGATGAGAAGTACATAACGAAAATACAGGTATTTATTCATAAATTAATAAATAAACTTCCTATCCTCGTTGTGTCGTCTTCAATTTTCGTATGGAAGTAGCCTGCATACTTCCAGTCTTAATATACGGTTGTTTTGACGTTTATTTTGATTTCTGTGTTTTTCATTACTTCCTTAAGCCCCAGTAATATTTCCATGCTTTCCCAATTCTTGTATCTATCTATCTATAATACATTTATCCTATAAATAGATAGTAAAATGTATTATTCAATCAATGATTATTTGCGTGAGACATATTGATATAAATTTAATAATGTATGATATGTGTTGTAATTGACCAATTCATTCACTAATAATGTAAAATTCCCTTAGAGACAAACCATAGGTATTCTGAGAATACATTATTATTATTATTACACTGAGAATACATTATTATTATTATTAAAAAATATATTTTTATCTTGTATAGTTCTTAAATCGTGGTCACCTATCGCCCAAAGCGGACTTTACATTGAGCGCGGAACAACGCGCTTCCTTCCACTATGCCAACACAGCACCGCAATGGATGCGAGGTAACGCCGGCGATTGGGCGGCCGTTGAAGATGTAAGTCTTGTGTAATAATACAAAGTGTGCGTGTACTAGTGTACACACGTTAGAAGTGAAACTTTTTTGTGACTAATAATATGACGTCAGTCATCCATAATTGCGTTTTTACAGCAGCCACTGTATGGAACTGTACCACCAGTGGGCTGTACAACCATCTGGTTCCACCTATGGAACCAGCTGACCACTGAAGTATGTTCAAACAAATTCATGGGTCTTCAAAACCAATTCCCAAAAGGCCTTCTGGTAGTTTAAGTATCAATGGCCTATCTGATGAGCCTTCTGCCTGTTTTTCCTCTGTACTCTAAAAAATGTGGCCGAGGCAGGGGCGATTGGTGGTCGCTGGTGGTGTCTCTATTATGATTCCATTATCCATTGTCAAGAGAGGTTCTCAAGAATGAATTCGTGATTTGTCGGAAATCGGTTCAGTAATTGTGGATGTAGCCTATTCTAGTTGAGACGTTTAATTACAGGCAGTACGACGCCGTGTTCACGACTTGAACACAACGGTAACATTATACACCGGCGCTTACGGCGTTATGACTTTGGCGGATTCGGCCAATAAGCACCGAGAGATTTATTTGTCAACTGATAAAAATAATATTGGTATTGTGCCTGTGCCATTATATTTTTTCAAGGTGAGCATTCTTTTTTCAATGTAAAAATCATATCTTCTAACTACCCGTTAGTATCCTTATTAAAAAATATCTAATTAACATTGAGGAAAAATTTTAATTGTGGAATTCATATTAAGATAAAAAACAATTAAAAGCCAAGGAGGTTTTATTCTTTGATAACAACCATAGAGAAGCATAAACACGTCGATAATTTGGATCACAAAAAGATGATTGCGCCAGTATGTATTCCAAGTACGTACGAGGTCTTGGGTCTGGGGACCAGCGTCATAATGCAACAATATGATTTAATTTATAAAAGATTATTTTTTATTAATAACTAGCTGCCCACCGCAAACTTTGTTTCGCCTTAAAATGTTTTTTTTTAAATAGAATACCAACATATGGAACATTTTGCTATGCTACCCAAAGACTATTCGCTTTTTCGCGGTCTTTTTTCTCTTTATAAAAATCCTCCTCGTTGTTTAAAAAATTAATTACAACAAATCGAATTTATCTAGTGTTTAAAACAAAAACAAAATTTATTGCGTTTTTAGCGCATGGCAACAAATTTTGTTTTTTATTAGAAAAATACATTGATTTAGTTTTTTTTTTCGTATTTTCAGTTAGTCTACGATCCCAAGAAGCAGACAGCTGTTGTTTTCGTATTAATTAATTCCACATATTACACAGAAGCGAGAATTGACGAATTATCATTTTGCCAAGATGTCTGCTATGAGAATTCGAAATATAAATGGCTAAAATGGCGGAACGACGGCACGCACAGCTTTTGTTGTGAATATCACGAATTTGTTGAAAATATCAACGTCTTACCTCAATTAAAAGTTAAAGGACTGTTTTATTAAAATTAAGACATTTATTTATTTAAATATTGTCTGCGTCGCTTAGAAATGTCAACACAGTTGGCGCCTTGAGACGTTTGGCCAGTGATACCAACTTAGGAGGGAAAACATTCTGTTGGATAATTTTATTTTTAATTTGTTATTTAAATTTAAACCCTCGGTTGTTGGTATGATTTAGACATAATATAAATTGTATAAAAAATAAAATAACTGTTATAAATTATCCCTTACATAAATGTACCCAACAACCCAGGACATCATAGTTCCCTTTAAATTTAGGGCATGTTGGCAACACTGCGTTTGACATGCTTTATGACAGACAATAAATTATAGATTAGTGTGCCATTGAATGATAAACATTCATTGTTGATTCTATGTATTTTGTTTTCTTTAATAATCAATCAATCAGTATTGTTAAGACAATTCAAATAAGAAACATTGTTATTTAATACATTTTAAAGCATTTGACGTCGGATCTTTTAAAGGTATTTTTGGATGTAACACCGTAGGACTCGCTTCGAAACTCTAGTTCAAGGCTCAGATGTATAACGCTAAAATGACGGAACTACGGCGCAGTTTTTTTTATATTAATACATTTATTTAATATGAAAAGCATGAATATAATGCCTTAATCGCAATCGCCACATAGAGTTCAAATACATAATTATATTAATGTTATATAAATTGGAATATAAATGTTGTATTTAGATACTATTAAACATTTGCTTAGTATTATTTTGTTTTTTCTCTCAACCCGATTCGAATCATGGCTGAAGTATTTCCGTACCAATGTACGGTATAATATAAAATATATGTGTATGTATATATATATATATATATATATATATATACTTGCACTTGCACACCCGTCTTATTTCTTGTTTTTCCCAGGGTTGCCCGGTAGATCGCGTTAGGGATAAGGCTACCCGATGCATTCTTTATAAATGAAATTAAATCGTTTATTTCAACATATAATCAGCCTAAATTATACAAACATTAACAATGTTATAGTTTAAGTTATTTAGAATTATTGTCAAACTTAAAATCTAGATACTCTTCCACGGTATATAGGCACCTTGTCTTTTAACATTTAATCACCTTCCCCTTGAAAGAAATACACGGCATCTACAACTTCTAGAAAGGTGATTAAATACTTTAATAGCCATGGCGTAACAGTTCCTTGCATACATCGTGTTAGCATGCAGGTATTGGATCCCTGGGTATATACAGGCTAGTTTCGTTGAAAGATTTGAATAATTTGGGATGCTTTTTTACAGTTATAACTGCTTCAAGGATATATAAACTTGGTACTGTTAATATATCAAGTTCGTAAAAAAATGTGTTATGTTTTTATATAAATATAATACTAATAATAATAGCCTTTATTCAGATACATTTTACATTATATATTTTATGTACATTTAAACAAATTTCCATTTTAATCCAATTCTGGTGCATCTGTGTGTTTTTTGGCAAAGGCCTCCTCCAAAACCCGCCATTCCTCTCTGCACTGTGCCACTCTCTGCCATGTACCACCTGCCGTTTCTTTAATGTGGTCAGTCCACCTTCTCAGTTGTCTCCCTCTTTTGCGTTTGCTGTACCTTGGGCACCAGTTAAGCAGTTTTTTGCTCCACTTTTCTGTACCTCTTGCGATGTGTCCCACCCATTTCCACTTTAGCTTCTTGATCGTTATTGTAACATCTGTTACCTTAGTTATTTTCCTTAATGCTGTATTCTTTATTTTGTCTCTTCTTGTTTTCCCTATCATACATCGTTCCATCGCTCTTTGACACACCTGTAGCTTTGTATACTGCGCTTTAGTAGGCGCCCAAGTTTGTGATCCATATGTTAGTACAGGTAGTATACAAGTATTGAAGACCTTTCTTTTAATTACCATGCTAATATATATATACTGAATTGTAAATAAAAATATGGTACACAAAAATGAATGTTCAGGTCCAAATTTGGTATCAAAATGGTATTTTTTTGGTGAAAAATGGTATAATGGTAATATATGGCAAGTATATAGCGTTGCTATATAAAATAGATACGTTAGTTAAAATCATATAATTTCTGTGAATAAAATATGAAAATAATGACGCAAATATGAATTTTATTAGTTAGGCGAACGACGACGTTTTTTCTTTCTTGACAAGTTGTCTGTAATAATGATTAATTTATATGTTATCTTGTTGTAATTCGTTTTTATATAATGTAAACTGAAGCAATTATGACGAAATGTATATAAATGTTATAAACCCAAGTTCTTTATCGCAATATAGATAAGCTATTATATATCGTACATAAAATATTTCATAATAAAACAAAACAGTCAATTTTAAGACTGTTTTATTACGGGGTAATTATTTTTTTGGGTGGAATCCCGTTGCTCAAATGGGAATGGCACGTCAGCTCAAGCAGTTTTTGGCTTATTCTCGTGACTAGCACAATAAATAAATAAATGAAGGGCGTCGTCTGTGAGATTCGGGCCGCCTGTGATATTTCCCTAAAAAGCCTCATAGCGCTAGGACCCCACGGACCAAGGGTCTCGACACCGAATGGAACAAAATCATATTCGGCTAGACCGCTGCAAATGCAGGCTTTAGGTTTTTCAGCCGCATCACAAGCCGCACCAGCTCTGTTGTTGGTTCCGTGAAGATGGGAAAGGGCCAGTGAGTGTGAACGTCATACGGACCAACGGCCAAAAGCACGCGCAGATCTGCTCAAAAGATTGCGATAAGTCAACTAGCATTTTATGTCGTCCCAGCTCCTTTGAGAATTTGGAGTAACTGGAAAATTTTGATCTGGGAATGCATCGTCCATGGGCGGCGGTATCACTTAACATCAGGTGAGCCTCCTGCCCGTTTGCCCCCTGTTCTATAAAAAAAAAATTAAAAAAGCGTTAGTAACTTCTTCCAAACCAGCAATCTCAAAGTTTGAAAGGTATGCCCTTAAAATTTTACTTATGAGATTTTCTGATCTATAAATCAATTAAATTGGTTAGATTACATATTGAGTAGTGAATTACTACCGATAATATTAATCTATAATAAAGATTGATAAAACATTGATAAGGGGTCGAACATTGTATGCCATTGTGTTCAAAATGGCGGACGTGAGAAATTTGGTTTTGTTTTTGATGTAAGTCAAACTATGTATTCTCAATAAAATCTCATAAAATCACGAGCTTGGAAATTCCGTGTTTAGTTTTATTGTAAATGGCTAGTAGGTTATTCTTGTTGCCTGGGAACGTTTAGGAAACTCGTTAAACGTTTCACTTGTCTGACGGTACTATAGCGATTTAATTGAATATCGATATTTAATTAACCGTCTAGAGATTCAATTAACTCACTGATTAAACAAATTTACTACGACATACAGATCACAAAATTGAAATAAAAGGATGCGAACCATCAATGGTTCGTATCATTTTGTCCACCACCTGAATATAACCACTACAGACACAGCACACCAAAATAGTTAATCTATCAATTTAGATCTCACAAAATTCATGTATTATCATGACCCGCATAACCCGCAAATGTCAAAAAGAAACTCATTAAAAATACTTTGTTCATTTCGCTTACGCCCGAACTCATAATTAATCCATAATCTCAGATAGAAAACAATGTGAGATTGTGGATTGTCAGACCGTGACAGTCGATCGATCTCCTATATGCATCGCAATTACCAAACCCTACGAATACAATCCAATTTTGGCGACGGATAGAATTCAATCTCTTCGCTCTTTACACTCCCTAGTCCCTTCGTTTTAATATATTTTGACTGTATGATACTAGTGACCCGCCCCAGCTTCGCACGGGTGCAATGCTGATGAAAAGCAGGTTTTTATTATGTATTGTTATTTCCGTCGCTGGACAGCTCCGATAATATACGCAACATATACCATATAGACATATACCATCACGGACTTTTCTGTAGACCTTTTCAATGTGTAAAATACTTAGTACATTATTTTGATAAAACTCGTAGGGTTCAGCCTGCGTTTGCAATGGAAGCGGAAAAAATGTAATTATTTACGACATCACATTAGAAACCTCAAAAATAACAATACTTCTCCACTATTTATTTCCACTAGTTATTATACATATAAACCTTCCTCTTGAATCACTCTATCTATTAAAAAAAACCGCATCAAAATCCGTTGCGTAGTTTCAAAGATTTAAGAATACAAAGGGACATAGGGACAGAGAAAGCGACTTTGTTTTATACTATGTAGTGATAAACAAGGTTAGTGATAATATAAACTTAACAGAAAACTAAACTCTTCCTTTGATTTCAGAATATCATTACACAATGCCGCAAGTAATGTTCCCAGTTCCTATTATGAGTGGGCTGAACCCGACATGCGTACTATATGTAAGTACTTTTACGCCCGAACCCTATAATTAATCCACAATCTCAGATTGTTTTCAATCTGATTAATTATTAGTCAGATTGAACACAATCTGGGATCAGACCGTGACAGTCGGTCAGATTGAACACAATCTGATATCAGACCGTGACAGTCGATCGATCTCCTATCTGCATCCCAATAACCAAACCCTACGAAGACAATCCATTTTTGGCGACGGATAGAATGCAATCTCTTCTCTCTTTACACTCATATTTGAGTCAATATAAACCAAATAATGTAAATAAAACCGTACAAATAATATTAAAATAACATCTTAACTCCTGCCCGTTTGGCCGCTGTTCTATAAAAAAAACACCACAATTAAACATTGGTGTAATGGTTCCAAAGATAACACAGGTCTTAATTCCTTTCAGCATCAAAATCAAGCAATCCAAGACGTCAACTAAGTTTACAGCGTGTTGATGCCTTACGAAGGGTTATGGAAGAGTACGGCGTCCAGGCATATATTATACCAACTGCAGATGCTCATAATGTAGGTATTATTGACACTTCGGTACATATGTTACGGTTATAGAAAACAATTAATATAATCGATAAAAATTAGGCAACTTTAGTAAGGAAGAAAAGCAAGAAATAGTGCGCGTCCTTCACGCGGTAGAAGTGAAACTTCGTAAAGTGGAAATTAAAATGGGAAACACTTACTTCCGCTCTGTCTCTTTATTTTTATCTTATATCGGTACAGAAATATTTCAATAATTCGTACTAATACATGAAAATAAATGAAACCGTCAATAATTATTGACAGAAATAGTTTTAGGTGTTCCAGGTAAGGTTCCATAGGTTTTGACAACAATTATATCAGTATTGTCTTTTATTAACATAGCTTTTACACATTTAAAGAAATCGCTTTTTCCGGATTGAACCTATGCATTATTGAACTTATAATTATTTAACATAATTTTAAATTTAAAAAAAAGTCTCGGTCACTAACAATCCGCGAAAATGGAGGACACTGTGAGCAATTTCTGCAGAAACCCTACATCTTTTAGTCGATACCAACTCCGGGGAAATAAATGCAGATAATACAACATTTTCTACAGCTGTGATACTTTTTGACATTTAACACCTTTGTCTGCAGTCACCGTGACCACGCACGCTGTAAAGCACGCGAAACGTCGGTTAAATTTAAAATTATGTCTAAATAATTATAAGTTTAAATACATAACTATAATCCGTAAAAGTGTTTTTCTTTAAATCTGTAAAAGTTATGTTAATAAAAGACAATACTATGAACACATGTATATTTCTTATTTCGAAAGTTTTAAATGAATTTCTTCTGAAAAAAAACCATTGCAGTCTCAATACATAGCCGAATCAGATGCGCGGCGCGAATGGATTTCCGGCCTGAGCGGGTCTTCAGGCACGGCGTTAGTGACTCCTGCAGAAGCTCTGGTGTGGACGGATGGCCGTTACTTCACGCAATTCTATCTTCAAGTCAACACAACTGTTTGGGGCCTCATGAGACAGGGTAAAACTTTCTATTAACCATAAAACGACAAAAATATTTAATGAAAAACAACAATTACAATGAAGTGTGTGAGCAGTCTAGTGGCTACAGCGTGCGACTCTCACACCTGAGGTCGTAGGTTCGATCCCGGGCTGTGCACCAATGGACTTTCTTTCTTTCTTTTTTTTTATAGGGCAGGAGGCTCACCTGATGTTAAGTGATACCGCCGCCCATGGACACTCTCAATGCCAGAGGGCTCGTGAGTGCGTTGCCGGCTTTTTAAGAATTGGTACGCTTTTTTCTTGAAGGACCCTAAGTCGAATTGGTTCGGAAATACTTCAGTTGGCAGTTGGTTCCACAAAGTGGTGGTGCGCGGCAAAAACTGCCTAGAAAAACGCGCAGTTGTGTAACGGTGGACGTCTATCTATGTGCGCATTTAACATTTGCTCGAACGGCGAAGGAAAACATCGTGAGGAAACCGACAAGTCTTAAAAAAAGGCAGTGGAGGCTGATCACCTACTTGCCTATTAGATTAAAAAAAATCATGAAACAGATTCAGAAATCGGAGGCCAGGACCTAAAGAGGTTGTAGCGCCTCTGATTTGTTTTTTAATATTTTACAATGGAAGTGTCTAGTGACAATAATAATGTGAATTCAGCTGTGACTGACTCGAGTAATTTAATTTTTAAAGATACATTTTTTATATCAGATGTTTCATTTTTTATATTTCTGTCATATGATAACTATCGTACGAATGGCCTAAGCATTAGCAAGTTCATTAAATATTGTTAAAGCGACGGCCCTAGTTATGTATATATATATCCTTCGCGGGAATAACTAAGTTGGCTAAACGACAACATCTAACAGAAATGTTATGGAGTCTTTGTCTACGAAACATGCTATACCGACATTTGTATATAAATCGGACAATTATCCTTCGTCGTTTCAGGCACAGATCTGTCGATACAGGCGTGGTTAGAAAGAAACATGGCGCCGAATTCTGTGGTGGGACTGGATCCAACGACTTATACCAGAACAGCGTGGTCACCATTATACGTACGTTTTTTTTATAGATTAGGGGGCAAACGGGCAGGAGGCTCACCTGATGTTAACTGATACCGCCGCCCATGGACACTCTCAATGCCAGAGGGCTCGCGAGTGCGTTGCCGGCCTTTTAAGAATTGGTACGCTCTTTTCTTGAAGTCGAAATGTGCGTTCGAACATACTTCAAGTTCCGTCCCGAGAGAAGATGTTTTAACTTGATCAGCTTCTTTCTTGTTCTCAATGCAATCGATAATCTAACTTAAAACAAGAAATACATATTTCGTCTAAACTATTACTGGTTCATTGCTTAACTTCAATTATAATTGCCTACTCCAGACACCTCTTGTTGGAATTCTTCGCGATTTTAACGGATTGAACACAGCTTATCCGGAGCTGGGTATATTCGGTAGTGGGCTGATCTGTTTTAGAAAAAGGCATTGTTGGGTGCCTTTCTCAAACCTAATTCGCTGTTTTGCTGATGATTTTTTTCTCTGCTTAAAGTACCAAAATTCTTGGTAATTTAATTTTACTGTGTATTTGTCTTATCCTGTGTATGTTTTTAATTGTATTTTTTTAAATTCCTATTTTTTGCAAAACTTATATTTACATATATTGTCGTACATATTAGATAGAAGATTTTATAAAATTATCAGTAGCTTTCGTAATATGTATGTTGTTGTAGACTTAATAAATAAATAAATAATCGGAAGTTCATTAGGATGTTCTGTTTCATCATCAGTCGTTCCACAACTGAGCGTTTTTAAAGGCTTTTGGTGCTGTACCAGCTGCTGGAACCAGCTGCCCACTGAAATACTTCCGAAGCTTCGAGATAGATATTATTTAATTTATTATTCTTCATTACTCATGATATCATATGGAACATGGTGTAATGGTTGCAGCTCCTTACAAACATTGTGTAAAAAAACTTAGCGATTAAAAAGAGTGGCGGAGAGTTTATCACCTGTTCTTCTCTTCCGTTCTACGTCCTTGGTTTGAGAACAGGCAGTAAATGTAAAATTAGAAGCATTCAATGTAGATTTCTTTTTTGACGTTCATAAGTTTTAATTTTTATGTTACCTAGATGCATAAATTATATTTGAATTGCGAGCCTACTAGCAATGTGAGTGTCCTTGGGCCGCGGGATCACTTACCATCATATTAGCATCATAACCCCTTTTAGAACCCCTGTTAGAAATTAAAAAAAAAATTAGATATTATATATATATATATTATATTATAATCCCTAAAAGATATGTTTTAAATATTTTATAACATAATATCACATGTATTTTTATAATTACAACACACATTAATTACGTTACAGAATGCATTATCAAGAGCCAATGTCACGTTAAGAGCGATTGACGTCAATCTGGTTGATGTAGCTCGTGCAAGAATCAACGAAACAGCGCCGCCAAGACCGAACAAAGCGCTCTTAGCACTGAACACTTCTTACACAGGTGATTTTTTAAGTAAAACTTCTATAGAAGCATGATGGTAACATTTTACAGATAAAACGTCACGCAGATGTGCAGCGTTTTTGTCGAAGAAAAGGGAGAGAGCGATGAGGCCGATTGAGAGAGAGTGAGAGATGGAGATCGAGATTGGTTGATGTATTCGTTTAGATAGAATATTTTATGACTACCTCATAAATTATTGAAATATATGATTACGTTATCAAATTAATATTAATTATAATAATTCACGACAAGTCAATTTTTAAAAACTATGGCATTTTTTAACTGAATTACACATTTATTATCGTAATTACGCTACAATTTTTATACAACAGTCGTGGTCAGCGACTTACACTTCGTATTCGTACATAAGCAAGTTAATTAATTACTTTAATAACTTAACTTAAACACTTATATAACTCTTTGACATGTGATCAAATTGGAAGGAGGTAATCACAAACAGAAATAATATTTGCAATAAACCAAATTTTATAGCTATTACAGTATTATAACAATAATTATGAATAACAAGACTAGTTATTAAATCTTACATTTAGAAGAATAAATAAATTTTATCTTAGTAATAATCAATTTACAAATAAGTTTCACTTCTGACATGTGCACACACTTTTTTTGAATACATTTCACAACTGAAAATTTTTAAAGTGATTTTCCGCACATGTGGAACCAGCAGCTGATTATTACCAAATCAATTCGATTTTTCTTCAATATAACATTAAAACATGTCGGTAACACGCTCTAGACCTCTGACATTGTGTCTATGGTTGGTCATTAACATCAGATGAGCCTTCGTTTGCATCCTATGAAAAACTTAAAACCTATTCATCGATGGGTTCCACAATTTATGTATGACTTAAATTGATTTGTTTAACAGATAAACACGATATTTTTTGAGACAGTCAAATCTACTTATATTAATTTAGTTTGCGGCAAGGGCGTACAAGAAGAACAAAGAACTATTTTAATTTGTGTCCTTGGTCATTAGCTTTTATCACTCCCAACCACTTCCACTTGCAAACAAGAGTCCCCCGATACTCTTACATAACCAGTATCATCAAATACAGGTGACTTATTTCGGATTGTTTCATCTCCAAAAGATGACCATTGAGGAAGATGAACTTGGGAAGAGGTTTTCCTTTTAAGGAACTAAATCTTGAATATTTTTGTAGGAAGAGCCGCAAGTGAGAAAGTATCTGATCTGATGTCTGAACTTCGAGAGAAGTCAGTTTCTGCTTTGGTGTTGACGGCCCTGGATGATATTGCTTGTGAGTATTAAAATATAAAAGTTTTAGTATGTTTAATTTATCTCAGATGATACTAGGATTATAATATTCTTGGTTCTATAAGCTACAACGCCCTCAGAGTACGCCGAATATTCGCGCTTGTCATGTACTTAATAAAGAAAGAAACTGATCGTGCTTGGTAACACAGAAGGCAAAAGATCACGTGACCGTTAACCAATCAGATGGACCGATTAAGTGAAAGACTCATCGTCTTACGCTATACGGTGTGATAAGGGAAGCGCTCGACAGAAACCGATGGAGGCAGGTGGTCCGCTCTAGATCGTTGCTGACCACGACCACGACGCTCAGACATGAGCTGCCGACTAAAGAGAGAGATGTACTTAATAAAGTTGTTACCTAGCAAGGCCAGGAATTCGGCAGTACTTCAGTACCTTATCCTTAATGTGCCTGATGGGTATGTCAGAAAGCGACATCCACAGGTAGAGCTAACCTTCTGCAAAGGGCACATGTTATTCTTAAAAGGCCGGCAACGCACTCGCGAGCCCTCTGGCATTGAGAGTGTCCATGGGCGGCGGGGTATCACTTAACATCAGATGAGCCTCCTGCCCGCTCGCCCCGTGTTCTATAAAAAATTTTTTAACAAAATACATAGGTTAGCGGACCTTTTTTATTGTATGTTGAGTGAGCTGGTAAAAGTTATATTATTTGTAAGTTCCCACAGTTTCTCAATTTCTTGTACTTTTTATTATGTCATATGTTTGTTTTCATTATGTTTCGTCTGTAAAGTGTATTATTATTGTTCACTCGTGTCAATTTTATTTAGTCGTGTTTATTTATTTATTATACCAGACAGATACATCTTTACAATAAAAAAAAGTTAAAAATAAACACATTGGATGTATCCACAATAGGTTTCACTAATATGATACAAACAAAACAAAACATGACAACGACACATATACATGTAAGAGTACATTAACAGTTGTTTTAAATTATTTTTAAATAAAGCACTAGAGGAGTACGAACAAGGGTCGATGTTTTGGACAGAATCATCTAGTATCATATATAGTTTTTTTTTTTTAATGGAAAAAGAAGAAGAAGAAAAAGGACCTTTACAGCTCAGCACGGGCTGTTTTGGCGAGCTTATCTCAGCCATAATCATACAGTCTGTCAATCAGTTTAGATAGCTGAATTCTAATACACGGAGATTCCCCGCACAGAACTTACAAAGGACGCGAACAAAAGATACACGTGTTTGCATATGTTAAAGAAAGTTTAAAACTGCAATAGATACTAGGATTCCCTGTGGACAGCCAATCTGTTCCATTTGACATATTAAAGATATTAATAGATTCTACAAAACACTTTTATAATCAAACTACTGTTGCATAAGAATCATTTTCGATTCAGCGTTCATGTTGAGATGTGATTTGTGAATGAATAATGTTTTGAAACAGTAGTTAAAATCTTTATTTATAAAAAAGTGCAGGAATATATAGATAGGTAAATCTAAAATCTAAATATTTATTTCATTACAGACACACTAAATGTCCGTGGATCAGACATACCATACAACCCGGTTTTCTTCGCCTACCTTATTATAAGAACTGACGTGGTATGTCAATATTTTTTAACGTGTTTCATTAGCCTAATGATTTTCATATCCTATATAATTTTTAAAAGTAATAATAATATATTTGCGAGAATATTAACTATGTTTTCGCATATACACATTTATATGCAATTTGTTTAACATCATTAAAAGATAGAATTTAGATTTTTTTTTATCACTTAGAAAGTCGTATATATATTTATTTGTAACCTTAAAATTGAATTATTAAAAAATATTATTAAAAGTAGTCCCTTTATTTTGTTTGTATGTATTTGTACTAAGTATTTCAGTTTACTTACAAAGTTACAAATAAACCCTAAATTGATACACAAATACACAATTAACCTTAAAATGTAATAATTAATATATATTATTAAAAGGAGTCCCTTTAGCCAAGGTTCCGAAGATACTGGCAGCGTTCCACCTTTGAATAGCTAGACTAATTCATTGGGCGATGTAGCTGCCAGCTATCGGTCTTATTTATTAATTTTCTAAGTCTTCAGGAATATTTCAGAGCAACAGTAACATAATATTGTTTTGGGGGAACGGCGTCCTATCATCAGATATAGCACAACACTTTTCAGCGGAGAACGTGGTCGTTGATGTCAGACCATATTCAGATGTGTTTGACTATATCCGGACTATGACCGTAAGTTTATAAATAATCGAATAGTTAAGTTACATATATAAAGTAAATATAATTAACATTCTTGTTTATATTAGTTAATAATAATTAACATTCTTGTTTCCGAAAATGTCCAAAAAGGTGGAATACATTTGTATTGAAGTGTCGAAACACAAATTGTAGTTTAACTTATAAACTCATGTTGTACATGATTAATACCAGCCGGACAAAGATTTAATTTAACATATATTAGAACATCGCTACAAATACTTAATGCCTCCGACGACTGTATAGTCGGGGAATTGTGTAGAAAAAAAAGAACAAAAAAAAAAAAAAAAACATCGCTACAACAGCGGTCACCGAACTTAACTTCGGGCAAGGCAATTAATAAAAATTTTTTTAGAAATTAATTCCATACAGATTTATAAAAACAATACCTACCGGACCCGACAGACCTGTCCTACATATATCAAGCGATTAACAAATTAAGTGTTCTCGGATCCGAGTGGAGCGGGGTCATAGTAACGGTGACGCCCACTCAGATCCGTGCGATATTTTTTTTTAAACCATTGTTTTAAAAAATCCACCTAGTTGTCGGATCCGAAAATTGTTATTTTTATAAAAATAATAATATACATTCAAATTTACTTAATCAAATTTCGCCATAAAAAGTTTTCGTATCCGACTAATACTTTGTACTTATCCATTGTTTAATCATTAAATGTGTAATGTGTTAAACAAAGTATGAAAGCGCCATCTGTCGGGCTGATTTGTAAATCTTAACCATCCAACGCATACAAAAAAGTGTGTGTACTTATGTACACGCGTTATAAGTTATACTTCTTTGGCGTATGGAAAAAAAGTAAAATGCAGTAGTGATTAACGATGAATATTAAAATTAATCAAAAAGTTTTATTTAAATATATAAATTATTAGTAAATACTATCTATCGTCGAATATAAAATTGATTTAAAAATACCAAAATAATATATATTCATACTATTTAATTGTACTGTTTATTGTGTATTGTGTTACGAAACACGTGTTCTAAATATAAAACTACATGAACATAATTATCGATTTCCATGCCACCTAGACCTAACTTTACGATGTCAAATTTACATGTTTGTGTTCTTGCGCATCGTACAATCGAACAATGATAAGATTTTCTCTCTTTAGGAACATACCAGACCTGCTCAATTGGAGGTCAGGCTAATCTGTTTTTAAACGTATCCCAAGTAGTATTTCCTTAGGTTTTTCCGCTTAAAAGTTTTACATAAATTTCAGAACGAATTGTCAGAGGGCAGCACAATTTGGCTTCCAACTGGAGCAAGCCATGCCATACATTCCACAGCAGAAACGGTAAGACTTAAAATATAGTCTTCAAACGTATATAAAAACGTTATTGCTTGCTTGACTCGTCTCAGAAAATCATGTTACACTAGTCTTTGATTTATTATAGGTTCTTCAAATAAAAAATTCGAATTTTGAACATCCAAAATCGAAGTTGAAAAAATAAATAAATCAGTGGCGCTACTACCTCTTTAGGTCCTGGCCTCAGATTTCTGAATCTGTTTCATGACCATTTTTAAATCTAATAGGAAAGTAGGTGATCAGCCTCCAGTGCCTGACACACGTCGTCTACTTTTTGGGTCTATGATACATACATACACATACATGTCGGTTTCCTCAGGATGTTTTCCTTCACCGTTCCAGCAAATGTTAAATGCGCACATTGGAAGAAAATCCATTGGTGCTCAGGATCGAACCTACGACCTCAGGTATGAGAGTCGCACGCTGAAGCCAGTTTTTTTTTAAATATTTGTATTAGTTATACGTCATGTCAGAATTTGGCGGGATTCGATTCCTATGATTATTTTAATCGCATTGTAACAGGCTAAACTATTATTTTAGTATTTATAACAAATTATAGTTAAAAATAAACCTTTCTTTAGCTTTTTATGGAAATGATTTACAAGCCAAAAAAAACTTGCCTCATATAACTTAATTTTAATTTGTATTATTTGAATGTCTATTTAATGTACCGTATTTACAATATTTCTTAATACATACGTAGTTATAATAATAATAAAACTAATTAAATTTTTTGTCCCTGTGGCAGTGTATCTTTAATTGTATTACTATGTATACTTAGGGTCCTTAAAGAAAAGAGCGTACAAATTCTTAAAAGGCCGGCAACGCACTCCCGAGCCCGAGAGTGTCCATGGGCGGCGGTATCACTTAACATCAGGTGAGCCTCCTGCCCGTTTGCCCCCTGTTCTATAAAAAAAACGCAATATGGAAACCATGAACACTCCGAATCTATGGAATATGGATTTTCAAGCGATCGAATTGCATTTTTTTTAAATACAATTATTTTCTTCTCGCAGTATCTTTAATGTTAGATGCTTCATTACTTATCTATAAACTAGTGAACCGCCCCAGCTTCGCACGGGTGCAATGCTGATGAAAAGCAGGTTTTTATTATGTATTGCTATTTCCGTCGCTGGAAAGATCCGATAATATACGCGTTCGATCGCTGCTAAATAAGCTTTAATGGGCTGTATAGATCTATATTAAATGGTACGATGTATTCAAGGTATTTAATTGGTTAAGGATTAATGCTGTATTGGTTAAAATCGCTTCGAAAATTAGCCATTATTGGTCGTAAAAAGTAAATGACAAAAAAAGTTATTGTGGGTTATCCATAAGAGACATATACCATTAAGGACTTTTCTGTAGACCTTTTCAATGTGTACAATACTTAGTACATTATTTTGATAAAACTCGTAGGGTTCAGCCTGCCTTTGCAATGTAAGCGGAAAAAATGTAATTATTTACGACATCACATTAGAAACCTCAAAAATAACAGTACTCCTCCACTATTTAATGGAAGTTATTATACATATAAACCTTCCTCTTGAATCACTATATCTATTAAAAAAACCGCATCAAAATCCGTTGCGTAGTTTCAAAGATTTAAGCATACAAACAGACATAGGGACAGAGAAAGCGACTTTGTTTTATACTATGTAGTGATAGTGATAACTTATACTAGAATCAAGGTAAAATTGATCCCATTGGACGTGTAGAAAAAAAAAATTGCGCTGAAGAAGTGAAACGTAACGTGGAAATGAAAATAGGAAGCATTCATTCTCGTTCTGTCTCTTTCTATCTCCAGCGTTAAGCGTTTAACGCAACCTGGTTGGCAGTCACATTAGAAGTTACACTTCAATATTTTTTCAGAATGGCAACATTAACATCATCACACCTATTTCACCCGTCGCGTTGATGAAGTGTGTTAAGAACAAAGTGGAATTACAGGTAATGCAAAAGCCAATTACAACACACGAATCACACACTTAAAACACACCTTGTAGTTTAAAAGATTCTTTTTTATTTTGTTTTTTGATTATTGTTATTTTGTGTGTTTCTGTGTTTGTGTTTTGTTAGTAATAAATGTTGTCTATGCCACTTATAATTGAGTGGTTCAATTCCCGCGAAGTGGCTAAGATACTCATAAATGTCGTTATAGAAACCGCTTCACAAGACTTAAAACGCACCTTGTAGTTTAAAAGATTCTTTTTTATTTTTTTCTTTGATTATTATTATTTTGTGTGATTCTGTGTTTGTGTTTTGTTAGTAATACATGTTGTCTATACCACTTAATAATAATTAAGTGGTTAAATTCTCGCGAAGTTGCTTAGAAACGCATAAATGTCGTTATAGAAGCCGTTTAACAAGACATTTTCTGTTGCGAACTATCGAACCTGGTGTGAGATCTATATTCTGGGATGTTTAAAATGGGTGTTCACTATTCATGAGCTGCAAGGTCAGCCTTTTTTGGGCGTTTTTTTCCTTTTTTGTCTTTCCCCCCCTATAAAAAGTTGATTTCTGGACTTAAACATTCAAGTCAAAATTTAATTTACTTTGATAAGTAACTGTAAAGAAGGATGATTATCTTAGTCAACACCCCCGGCGATAAAATAGCCGGGGAAGGTAGGCATATTAGATGCAATAAAAGGCTTTAAAAAGTAAGAATTTTATCGAGAAGAACAAGTCAGTAGAGTTGAAGTCTATATAATTTTATCATACAGGAGCATATTTGACCTCTCGACTTTGAATACCCAAGTGATTCCTAAAGTGATCCCTTGGGGTCTATGACAACCTGCAAGGGGTCTACGTCAGCGAAAAAACAAATTTGGGTGTCCATGAAATGAAAATGGGGGTACACGATAGTGGATCATCACATACACTGATTTACTTACATCATACTATCTTATAATATCAAAACATATACATTAATTATAAAAGTACCTATGAAGTCAAAAATTTATTATATATGTTTATAAAATTGTGTAAGTTATAGGATGCCGGTATTCTGTAGGATGTTTGTATTCGCTTTGTGTGTTCAATACATTTTGAACTTGTAAAAAAAAAAAAAAATTATATAAATTAACATGTGTTTTAAATTTAAGTTTTTAACACTAAACTTCACTACAGTTAGAAATTTACAGGAAATCAATATCGGGTAAGTAGGGCGTCTACCCAACACGGAAAAACATGGCAAGGGGTCTACGACACAAAAAAGTTTGGGGAACTCTGCCTTAAATGGACGATTGTGGCGATGTATCTTTGTTTTCAGGGCTTCAGATCAGCACATATCAAGGATGGCCTCGCTGTGGTCAGGTTCTTGCGCTGGATACACCAACAAGTTGATACCGGTGTTAATGTGACAGAAATCGACGTTGTCAACAAATTGAATGAACTTAGAAGGTAAAGGGAGTTTCTTCAAATATGACGTATGGCGGCAAAAAAAGCCTTTTTAACGTCACAATTTGGATCTGAAATTATTGTGCAAACGGTAATGAGTAATTAAACAAATGCTATTTTTTATACATATATAATTATATTGGAGCTACGCCTACGTTTTTTACATGCTCTTTGTAACTCTTCATTAATCTTATGAGAGTTTAAAGAAATTGGCATGAAGGCTAGTGTAATAAGATCAATCAATCAAAATCCATTTATTCAATATCGATGCGTCTTAGGGCATGCTTATGAATGTCAAAAACGTTTACAAAATTCGCGAAAGAGCAAAACTACGCCATCCAGGACTACCAGGAGGCCTTGTTCTGAGAAGAACGGGCAAGAAACTCAGCAAGTTTTACCCTCCCTCTACAGTTATTCAAAGGAAAATGTCATAAACCACAACGTCATTTAAGTTACATAAGTAAAAAATAAAATAAAAATCTGTTCTGTGATTTACCACATTCACCATTACATTACATTCACCACACTTCCAAGATAACAAAGCAAATTATAACAATATAATTAGACCTATTGCCAAGCGTTTTTATCTTCTAGATAGTCATTAACTGTGTAGTAACATTCACACATTAAGATTTTTTAAATATGTGTTCTGAATCTGTTGAAAGGCAGATCGATAATATTCTGAGATTCCTCGGCCGATGAAATAATACATTTTCTCTTATTAACATTTTCTCTCTGCCTTAAGCTTTCATATTACATAAAACTTTATCTTCAAAATAAAATATTTACAGTGAAGAATTGGGCTATCGTGGTCCGTCATTCGCAACTATCGCTGGCGCAGGGGAGAACGGGGCAATTATACACTACAAGCCTTCAACTGAAGGTGACCAGCGTGTAATAGGAAAAGAGGATATGTTACTTGTGGATTCTGGTGGACAGTATCTGTAAGTATCATTTAACAATTAAAATTACGTATTCGACAGCAGCTAAGTTATTCGTTGCTACAACTAACTGAGAGGGTAAAGTGAAAGATTTTATTCAATCCTGTGTTTATTAATTGAAATTTACGTTCAAAGAAAATGTATCAAGCAATTTCAAAGTTTCATACACAAGTCCTTAGCCATTTAGTTTTCAATTAAGGGTTGTTTAGAGAGTTCTCAGTGAGAGAGAAGTGAAACGCTCAGAAGTCTAGACTGGAATAACCATTACTTGTAACCTTAATTGACTCGGGTAGAGATGTCGGTGCCTTAATTGGACATGCAGCGCATTAGGCTCGGGTTTTATTAATGGCTGTCTCTAGGTACGCAGTGCCTGCAGCTACAGTTTCATCTCTATACTAAAAACTACCGATATTTTATACCACGTTTGTTACGACTAAACGGTCATGTCAGTATAAAAAATAGCGTTTATAACAAGGTTTTTTTATAGCGATGGTACAACTGACATTACCCGCACACGCCATATGTCCTCACCGACTGACATGCAGCGTTTGACATTTACACGTGTTATGAAGGGATTCATTTCGCTGGCCACTGTTGTCTTTCCTAAAGGGACTACGGTAAGATCTTCATTTGCAATTTTCTTAAATTATACGCTACAATTAATTAATAATTACTATTTAGGACTGTATTACAGCTAATATACATACCATGTTACAGCTATGTTACAGCCAAAATATAAACTAAATAAGCCAATAATACCAACCGTTCCGATTCTTAAAGGGCCGTTAACACACTCGCGAACCGTTTGGGCGTGCCTGTCTTTAAAAAAAAAATAGCACTGAATTCAATGTAAAGGTGTTTAAGTGAAAGTCTCTAAGATCGCTCTGCCAAAAGGTCGCGGGTGCGTTAAGGGCCGTTTAAATACTAAGCAGAAATGCTTCAATTTGTCCCTCCCATCCTGCAACAGTAATCAAACCTCTCAAAAATGATAGTTCATAAACGTATTAATTTTTTGTACAAATCCCCTGAAAATGCATTTCGTTTTCAAGCATATTTAAATAATTACTCTTGACGTAATCACCAAATAAGAAAATCAAAGATCCCCCCTATAGGTACGCTTTTTAAATGTTTCAACTGCTTTTAGAATAATAACTATTAATATTAAGAATAATTTTATTCAGTCGTAGTTCAATAAAAAATGTGATTCAGGGCAACATTCTTGAGACACTCGCACGTAAATCTCTATGGGACGTCGGTTTAAACTACGCGCATGGAACGGGGCACGGCGTTGGTCATTTCTTAAATGTACACGAAGGACCATCCGGAATCGGCAGTGCGTTGATGGCAAATGACCCCGGAATCGTGCCTGGGATGATATTTAGCGATGGTAAGCAAAAAATGTAAACGAATGGAGCAGAGTTTTTCTTATGCATATTTTTTCGGAATGAAAACTTATAAACCACTAGCTGATTCAACAGACGTTATCCAATACACGTCTTATATACAACAAATGTCTAATAATGTAAATTAAAAATAATAAAATACTGAGAAAACTTTATAAACAAGATTAATAATTATTATTAGAACGCACAGATGTAGGTACTCATATAAAGTTCACGTCGCCCTCAAAATTTAATTATACCTAAGTATAGAACCAATTACGGCAAAAAAACATTGAGCGTTGGGAGAGTAGTGCGGTTTAATAGACTCCCACAAAATATAAAAAGTGCAGGTAGCCTAGCAATATTTAAATCAAGATTAAAAGACCATCTATTGAGTGATGCAAATCTACGGAAATGAAAGTTCATCCAAGTTCTACCAAGTTTCTTTTTTTTTTCTCAACTTACCAATTGTAACGTTAGCATATAAGTGTTCTCATGTAAGTGACTAATGTCTTTTATGAGATTAAATGTCTTTAAACCTAAACAAAAACAGCAACAAAAATGTAGGTAGACATAATAAACTTGATAATTTAACACAGGCACAGTAGATTCATAGCTAGCTGTTTATTTTCTATATAGGTAAACCTAGATTCAGACTCTGAATAATTCATTGAAATCGGTCCATCCGTTTAAGAGGAGTTCAATTACACACTTACAGTAGAATAATGTAATATCTGTGGAAATATTAAATTATATAAAGAAGTCAGTATTAGAAAATTATCTATACAATTGTATAGCTAATTTTCAAGGCACCCAATGTATGTATGCCGACCATTTGGATCCGTAAATGATATTTTTAATAAAAATAATAATATATATTCATACATATTTTCAAACATTCATATTTAAACAGTTTAGGTTTCCGACTTTTACTTTGTATCCATTGTGCATTCAATGTGTTAACTCAAAAGATTTAGGTCTCTTTAGGCGTCTTATTCCTGGTGTATCAAGAAGTTGGTTTTCCCCAGAAATTAGACCTTAATATTTTGAAGTCATACTTCTTTTGGCGAGATCGAGAAAAAAGATGAGAGTGAATTTTTACGATGCGCGCGCACACCAACACCTAAATTCGACATCGTAAAGTTACGTCTAGGTGCCATGGAAATCGATAATATATTCTAGTATTTTTATATTTAGAACACGTGTTTCGTTACAGTACAATTAAACAGTGTGAATAAATAAATATTGTTTTAATGTTATTAAAGAAAAACACTTTTTTACGGATTATAGTTATGTATTATTGTATTTAAACTTATAATTATTTAGACATAATTTTAAATTTAAACCGACGTTTCGCGTGCTTTACAGCGTGCGTGGTCACGGTGACTGAAGACAAAGGTGTTAAATGTCAAAAAGTATTGAAGTATTGTTATGTTATTAAATCAATTTCATATACGACGGTGATAGTATTTACTAATAACTTATTCAATCACTACTGCAGTTTAGTCATTTTTTTTCCATACGCCAAAGAAGTATTAACTTCTAACGCGTGTACACACACTATTTTTTTATCACAGAACCTGGTTATTACGAAGTGGGTGAATATGGAATACGCCATGAAGATTTAGTCGAAGTCATCGAAATGAACCGTCAGGCCAATCATATTTTTGTAAGTTTTTCTTATTTGTAAGTTTTTCTATTTTTCGTATTGCTGACAGTAATATTTGTGAGTGAGAAGATTGGTGACCTCGACGCGGCCATATTTTTTTTTCTTGTTCCTAATATGACCGCACCTCCTTTCTGGATTCCTAACAATTACTACATGTTCTGTTTCCGACTGTCTTGCCTTTTGCTTGATCTTTTATTATATTATAATGTATTATCTTCTTTCATAATCAATAATAATATTAAGATTTGATATTTATGTAAATTTTATGTTTTGAGCTAGCTTATTGTTAACTTTTGATGTGTTTCTTTATTTTGGCTCGCGTTTAGTTTCCCTACCTTTTACTTGAAAAAGTCATAAAATAATAAAAAGTATCTGTTTTATACTCCATCGGACAAAAACTCATACAAAATTGAATTATTAACTTATCATCACATCATTTCGTCATTAATTACATTTCAAATATTAAAAAATCTTTCCTAACCAGGCGGAAGGTATAGTGGGCAACTTCTCAGGCGCTGGCGCTGTTGCGTTCCATTCCTTAACTCTTGTTCCTCATCACACAGCGATACTGGATGTCAATTTACTAAGCGATGACGAGGTAATTAAAAATTTCATCAGTCTTACGAATTTTTTGTGGCACAGATTCAGTTCGAAGTATGTCGGTTTCATTGATGTTTTTATCTATGCTTTTCCATCAATAATAAATATTATTTTGAAAATCGAACATATTTAATTTAAGCACTAATTAGCTCAAAAAGAGCACAGACTACAATTTGCTAATATTGTTTTGCCAAATAAAACATGGTCTGAAAATATCCCATCCCACTTTTTGCCTTTATAACTACGCAATAGATTTAAATTTTTATAACCAGGGTGTATAAATAATATTTATATGCAATGAAAGCTTACGTTGGAAAGTCATACGGTAAACTGTAAAAACTCAGCCGTTAAAATAAAAATTAATATTTGTTCAATATAACGAATGTTTTTTCCTATGTTTTAGATTCGTTACCTTAATACATACCATGCACGAGTGTTGGAAACACTTGGTCCGATTCTCCTCGATCGAAATCTCACAGATGATCACGCTTGGCTGGAAGCAGAATGCGCGCCAATTGTTCGCAGCGCCGCCATTTTGATTAAAACCGCGCCAACATTCGTCTTTGTTTTAAGCCTAATAAATGTTTGTTTCAATTAATAGCATTTTTCTTGATAAACAAGATTAAGTTTCATTCCTACTTTTTATCTCATAATTTAAATTTTTTATCTATTCATATATTTACGTTACTTCGAAGTGTTATAAGGGCGATTGAATAATCGAAAATTTTGCGGAAATAGGACCGGTCGCCATTTTTGAGGTGCGCCAATTTGTTATTGGGCCGATTTTGATATAATTATTATTTCGTTTTTGAAGGTTTAAATGTACTACTGAGTAAATTCTGAGTATTTTCTGCCATATAAGGGCGCCTTGCACCTAATCATAACAATAATGAAAGTAAACTCAAACTCAAAAATATCTTTATTCATAGGTAAGTAAGTAAACATGTACACTTATGAACGTCAAAAAAAACAAATTAAATTAACTGTAAATTTACATTTACAACCAGTTCACAAGTCAAGGGCGTAGAGCGGGTAAGAAGAACTGGCTAGAAACTTTCCGCCACTCTTTTCAATCGCCAAGTTTTTAATACAAATTGTTTGAACTGGAGAAAATCAATCCCAAGGATTAGGATCATTTAAGTATTCGTCACATTTATAAAAGGCTTTATTAATTTATTTAATAAACTATGCCATAGGCACACGGCAACCTCGCAATTCCATCGATAAACTTAAGAAAAAACAGAAACTTGTCTATGATAACCATGTTTCTGACACAATATTTGACGATTCTTTTTTTCATATCCAATTTTAACAGATAATAAAATATTAAATAAAAAGAGAAGGAATTAATTGGGAGAAAGAAGAGAAGGTATGTAAGGGTTGATGTACCGGATAATAACTAATTAAAAGGAAAAAAACACATCAATAGACACATATTTATTAAAAAGAAACTTCATATTTACAATTATGAACATCCAATTTCAGAAACAAAGCAGTCTATAATCCATTATAGTATAATGAATATGGATAAATAAAACATACACTAGCATTCTATTACAACGTAATTCACCAACATAACGGTCGCTAGACAATCTGTCAAAACTTGACACTTGACAAAGTGATCTCGCTTCTCAGAGCTTATGCAATAAATACGATTAAAATCTTATATTTTATGTATACATTTAGGAACTCGCCTATGTGTATTTCTTCGAGATACCATCGGTTTGATTGGCGGAACATTAGTTACGTAACCGCTCGGTTATATAGTCTGTAGCATTTTTATACTAACGTGGCAGTGTGATAATACGTAGCCTTGGCGGTAAAATTTATTCGCTATATACATGTCACTTTGACAATTTACAGACTCGTCTATGCTACTAGGCCGTTTTGTGAGTGATGAAAGATTAAAAATAACATTTAAGCACTGCTTACGTAAAGATCTGGGCGCATAATATCGTAATTCGGACATATTTGGTGGTAGATTAAACTAATAGTTAATTAAATAAGCTTTCATAAGTACAGTTTAAAGGCGAAAAGCTTGTACCCTAAAAGTTTGAACTTAATATTTTCACGGAAAGATTCTCGATCTGTCATTACGATAAGATTAATCTACTTATGTCAAAATATAAATTATTTGACAGATTTACACCACACGATGCCACCTTCTGGACTACAAGCCACGAGTTTTCATAGCTACATACATAAGTTTATTCTCCTTCAAATTCCGTTAATCGTGTACATTGTCATATGACGTACAAAAATTGTCTATGTTTAAAACGTCGTTTGGACGTAACTCGGCGAGGGTCGTTTGGCGCGATGTCAACACAACAGCGCAGTCCAAATTACGTAATAAAAAAAATTAAACGTAATTTACACATACAATATACAAACTCGCTTATTATACAATTAAAATTCTATAGGAGAAACGGGACTTAATTTAACAAGCTTTATATACAAATCTAGGCGCTTATAATACAAATTACTTAAAGCGAAAAATAAAAAATAATAACCCTAACTTTATCGATAACCATGAGTTTGACAAGTATAAAACGCTAATCTGTGATACTTGCGCCATAGATTATATTTATGAGCTGTCATTTAACGTCGTGTACTAGTTTTAACAAGCGTAAAAAATGCCTTTACCAGAATAGATAATACACAATCAACGAAACAAAGAGAATTATAGATTATCATTTATGACAGCTTCGATAGAGACAGTTTAAATAAAATTCGATATACAGACATTTTCAATTTATTTTTCAGTCTGGATGACGTCTCGGCACAGATACAAGTGACCTAATAATATTTGTATGTAAATACCGCGCAGGTCAATGGAAAACTAAAATACAAGACACATTACACGATCGCAATCATATCTTAGTAACAGCGGAACTTTAGCCGGGTAGGTAGAGACAATCAAAAAATTATCCAAGGTAAAGTGTGTCAACAAAAATCGATTTTCATACAAAAAACGTATTTCGCGTTTATTACTATCTCAAACGATCGCTACTCGTATTTTTACCTATGCGTAACATTATCCGGGTAGGTAGAATAAGGTGATCAAATATGGTCGAAGGTAAAATGTGTCAAGGAAAGCGATTTTCATACAAATATTTCGCGTCTACTACTAGTACTTTGAACCGTGCGTAAGTTGAACAGGGTAGGCAGAAAAAGACGATAAAAATGCTCAAAGATCTGTAAACAAAAGCGATTCTCATACAAATAATGAGCAAAATAATTAATACTTTGTCAATGAACCGAATTAATAAATTAAAATTAAAACGCTCAGATACCTGTGCTTATATCGAATTATCTACAAGCTATTCGAACACACTAATATAATACATCGCTCCCTGAATTAGGATTTGTGGTAGAGTATCGGATACTCTAGAAAAAAAACCTTGAAAATTAATGAGATTTAAGATAATAAAAAATGAACCGTATACACCTTTCCCATCATACTGTAACACGAGTGTGAAAATAGAACTAAATTAGTTTTAAAAATTTTGGTTGATACTTTTGACCCATTAATCGATTTGACCCATTTTGATACTAGCTACCGATACTCATATGATCTGACAATTGCCATTTAGAAAATCTAGCAACACCTACACTGTGGGGCAATTTTCAAGTCTTACTCTAAAAACATTCCTACCTAATTATGTACAAATTCACACTGCACGTATAACACGGCTTAACAGTTTCCGATGAAACTCACCAACTTAAAATTAGTGTTTATCCAGATCACAATAGCATGTTGGTAACACTAAACCCCATCCAAGTACTAACCGCTTTCGGGTACGCTCAACATCAGTTATCGTTATATTTAACTTAATCTTTAAAAAATCAAATAGACAAATTGTCATGTTCTAATATTATACAGAGTGTCCTTGTTTTAGTTTATATAAAAAAACGGAATAGAAATCCCTGTAAGTTCAATCAATATTTCAAGCTAACCGTGATCTGTGCTACATCGAATTTGACGTTTACATACATGTCAATTGTCAAATGCCAACATTGAAGCAAACCGTTTATATATCTTCACGTTATCTACAGATATATTATAGAAACTAAACCTCGGACACCCGTATACAATAGACTTTTCATACATACACACTCTGAATTTAAAACAAATATATAAATCGTAATATTTCCAACAGCATATATTTTGCGTTATAGATAAGGTACTAAGAATTTTTTTTTTTCATATTTTTGACATTATTTGAAATGTCATTACTAAAGCTTGGAGTGCCCTGTTCAGAGTGAAAGTCAGATTGCCATGTCCGACTCCCGTAAATAAAGGATTAAACTTTACAAAAGTATATACTGTATAATCAAAAACGAGATTTAAACTGTAAGAATTATGAATTTAAACCACTTACTAAACATTTATCTCTTTATAAATCACAATCAAGCCATTTCCAAGCATTCCCCAATTCGCGATTATCGACATCATAACATTCATAGAATATTCCGTCTCTTTCTGTCTTTAGTGTATACGCTGCGATGGAAAGAGACAATCAATCAGGCTGATCTGTGGGCGAGATCAGCAGTCTCTAAAAGTAATGTGCGAGGTTTTTGACAAAACTCGAAAGAGTACTTGAAATATTTCAGAATTAAGTTTGTAAAAATATAAAGAATTTATAACTCAGTACATTACCTTTATCTAAATAACTTTTTAAACATTAACACCGAGAAAATCATCTTATTTTCAAATTACATGTAAATTTCCGTAATACTTGAACATGGCCATACGACGAACATACGGTTTCCAAAAGTTTTACTAAATCAGATTTACTGCAATATTTATCCCCCCCCCCCCCATCTTGTAAGCAAAGCTCTCAAATATACGTACATAAACGGATTTTTGCAGGAATCCTCGAAAACGCATTTCATTTTCAAGGATAGACAAGTGTGTGAATGTATAAGAAAATCAAAGGTCTCCCCCCCCCCCCTTTAGTGTTAACATAAGTTAAACGGCCACATGTCAAAAATGACGTGTACAGATTTAATGACAATTGACTTGACAGTTCCACTTCAAAAAATCCCGTAAACACAGCAAGAGCCTCCACAGCTCACATCTGACTGTTACGGTCAAATATCGGAGCCATTACTGACACACTGGGCGAAAACATGATGGCATCGGATAAAGTTGTGAAATAAACTTGATTATTGCCTAATAGTAAGTTCAGCCAGATGCCTGACACCTCGATTTTTGGGTCACGATGTTTCTCATAACTGTCTGCATAAAGCGCCTATAGTCAGTCAACGCAACGGGGACGAACCCACCTAAGAGACGAGAGTCGAACGTCGTTCAATACCGCATTTTTAAAGGAGGTCAATGAGCTGATTTTTTTGTTTAGTAAAAAAAATATAACATTTATTAGACATTGGTGTTTCGTTCTTAAATTCGACTCGAGTGCCCAAAGGCCATTTATAAACACTTATATAATGATGTCCGAAAGCGGTGGATATCTTCAATCTGAAATAAAAACATTTCCATAAAAACGAGTGTACTTATGACCACACGACTGAAGTGAAACTTCTTTTGCTGCATCTGTATATATATATATATAAACTAGTGACCCGCCCCAGCTTCGCACGGGTGCAATGCTGATGAAAAGCAGGTTTTTATTATGTATTGTTATTTCCGTCGCTGAAAAGCTCCGATAATATACGCGACATATACCATCACGGACTTTTATGTAGACCTTTTCAATGTGTACAATACTTAGTACATTATTTTGATTAAAACTCGCAGGGTTCAGCCTGCATTTGCAATGTAAGCGGAAAAAATGTTATTATTTACGACATCACATTAGAAAACTCAAAAATAACAGTACTTCTCCACTATTTAATGGATGTTATTATACATATAAACCTTTCTCTTGAATCACTCTATCTATTAAAAACCGCATCAAAATCCGTTGCGTAGTTTCAAAGATTTAAGCATACAAAGGGATATAGGGACAGAGAAAGCGACTTTGTTTTAAACTATGTAGTGATATACAAATGCAGCAAAAGAAGATATATATATATATATGTGTGTGTACAATATAGACATGTATATATACATATATTAATATTCTACAAATATTTAAATTTATTTCATGTTTTCATTGGTAAATTAATATTTTTGCATACATCTTTTATTTTTATTCATTATTTTCATTATTGGATACATCAGTAATTACTGTGGTTGATTGTAAAATTATTAATTATTGTGCTAAGATATACGGAACGTATTTGGCTATGACAGGAAGAGAGAAAGAAAATGTGCGCGAGCACTGCTGTCTCTTGCTTATATCCCCCACTCTACTTCCGTTCGCCTTGCCCGATCACACTATTCGTAACGCTTACGTCACGCGTTCGCCAGCTTACTCCCCAAGTCAAGCGTGCGTAAAGAAGTTTCACTTCAATAAAGTAATTATCACACTAGTTCAATAATAAAATATGTATATTATGGAACATAAGATAGACAGGTATCACTTATTCCACGTCATTAAATTTGAACCTGTAGTCATCCCTACTCATCGGCAAAGAAGACAGAGGGTGTAGGAGAGAAAAATCAGCAAAACAAACAACACTTATTTTAAAACAAATATAGCAAATTAATTAGAATTAGCCTGCCCAGCACTAGTCCCAGGCCCTTTTATCAACTAGATAATCGCTTTATAGTAAGCTTTTTTACACAGCTTTTCTTTAACACATTTTCTTTTAGTCTTATTTTATTTCTTTTAGTTAATTAATTATCTGTTGTGGCAAAAGTTACGTTTTATTGAATTGTAATATTCAGTTTGTTAGTCAAAATAAACAGGCAATAACAGAAATTCATTTACTAAGTCTCATTTTTACTAATTAAATTCAATTGACTGGCGTATACATGTCGCAGTAAAGTAGTTAAATCAGAGAGTTAATTGAATCTCTAGACGTATTGTACGTAGAAGTATTGTATGACTTTCATTCTGTCAAAAAACACTGACACAATATTAAATAGCCTATCAGAAAGACTGGGTTGTGAAACTTACCTAGTCATAGAAGGCCCTATCCAGCTCGGGCGAGGCCCACCTAGGCTGGGGGGGCGCAGGGGGCGCGGGCGAAGCCCCCGTGTAGTTGAGGAAGTCCCACACGAGAATCGTATCGTCATGCGACGACGACACAATTTGGAACTCGTCGAACTGAAGGCGGAACACGCGGCCGGTGTGCTCCTGGAATAAATAGGCCGACTAAAATTACCGAAGAAATTTCCCTACACCTGACATACGGGAGTTCAACTTAGCGCCGAGTGCTATAGCTTTGGGTCCTAAAACGAGACTCGGTACGCGAAAATTTTCCGACAACGTGATAGTTGGAGATGTGGGTTCTAACCCCTACCTCCAAAATGTTAACAACTGTGAATGTGCGCGAAAATATAATCGTGATAATCGGTGTTGGAGTGTTCTAACCCCCCACCACAAGTCTTACCCACTGTGCATATGTGGTGAATGTGCGCGAAAATATTAGCGTGATTATTGGTGATGGGGGTTCTAACCCCCCACCACAAGTTTTACCCACTGTGCATATGTGGTGAATGTGCGCGAAAATGTTAGCGTGATTATTGGTGATGGGGGTTCTAACCCCCCACCACAAGTCTTAGCCACTGTGCTAATATGGTCGATGTGCGCAAAAAATGTTATCGTGAATATCGGTGTTGGGGGTCTAACTCCCACCTCCACAGTCTTAGCCTCTGTGCTAATATGATTGAAGTACGCGAAAATGTTATTGTAATAATCGAAGATGGGGGGTTCTAACCCCCACAAGTCCTAACCACTGCAAATAAATTTTTAGTTTCAATCTATTTTTTCATCACGACATTAACATTGACCCATCGTTGCAAAGCCGCGATTCGAGCTCAAATAGGCCGACGCCGCAAAATTTTCACATGACGGATTAGATCTGATACTCACCACCAGCGTCCGTAAACAGAGATCTTGGTGCGGCGTACGAACGTCGAGTGCGGCTCGAAGGTCCCACACTTTAATCTTTCCGTCGTACGCACCGCTCACTATTCGTTTGTTATCGAAACTGAAAAAAAAAGCGAATACATCAACCAATAGAGTGTATATCTTCTCGATCTCCCTAAAGCTTTGGTCTGGTGATCATGACGCACAACGCTGCGGTATGCGGTATGCGTTGCCGGACACTCAATCATATGAAAAACGTCGAGAATGTTCTCTTGTTCCGTCGCAGTATGCGTCAGCGGCGAGGGGCAAGCGCGGTGAACACTTAATCTTTCTCAATATAGCTGCCTCCCACCTCTGGCACTGTGTGTGATGCGTAATTCGCTCTATCTCACTCTTTCTCTTGATCTTTCTCTCTTACTTGCTACCTACTCTCGCTCCAAGGCTATTTCATGCGACATTCGCCCTTTCTGACTCCTTCTCAATCGCTCTCTGCCTTTTCTTCAAAACGCTGCACATCTTCGTGACGCTAATATAACTATTGCGTTTCATACGTAAAAAAAATACGCTCATGCGCCTAAAGAAGATTCACTTCAAAAAACACAGGGTGCACGCAGCCATTTTTTTTATAAAGCAAACGGGGCAAACGGGCAGGAGGCTCACCTGATGTTAAGTGATACCGCCGCCTACGGACACTCTCAATGCCAGAGGGCTCGCGAGTGCATTGCCGGCCTTTTAAGAATTGGTACGGAAATATCTCTAACTAAAGTAAATTAAAAACACATACATACTTATAAGCAGTCCGACTCAACTATGGGCCGTACAAAAGTACGCTTGGAGAATTTCAGAAAAAAAAATTGAAAAAAAAAAACTCACCGTATACACCTAACAAGCTCCTCGTGTCCTTCCAAAACGCGTATACACTGTCCGCACTCGATGTCCCAAAGCCGGATAGTGTTATCGGATGAACCGGACACGACGAGCCGGTCCCGGTATTGAAGGCACGCGATGCCACGCTTGTGGCCGTTTAACGTCCGTACGAATTCGCAGGACGACGTATTCCATACCTGCAAGTTATTTACATATTTACCCCCACAGCTAACTTTAATTATACGTCAATTGTTTTGACAACACCACGCAATATCAATTGACAATCTGTCAGATATGCCTTAAATCCATTGATTATTTTAAAACTATCTCTACTCTACTAATTTTTAACTATCTGGCTGATATTAATTAAGACTTTAAGCTGAAGGTGAAATACATAATATGAACGGTTTTAAAAAGGGTTTAAAAACGAAAATGAACGAGAAAGTTAATAAAAATTTGCAATTTAACCGACTAATACCTAATAGTGTTGTTATGGGGTGTATGTGTAGGGTGTTTATGTATTATCGTGTATATAATACGTGGGGTCAGGGGGTGTATATGTGCAGGTGGCAGGTGTATGTGGGGGGGTGTGTATGTGAGCGTGTGTATGTGGAGGGGTGTGTAAATGTTAGAATGCTAGTGTGTGGGGGGGAGGGGTGTGTGTATGTTAGAATGCTAGTATGTGGGGGGGTGTATATGTAGGGTGTATGTATGTGGGGGGTGTATATGTAAGGTGTATGTATGTGGGGGGGGGGGGGGTGTATATGTAGGGTGTATGTATGTAAGGGTAAATGTGTGAAGGTGTGTAATCTGTTAATCTAAATCTAAACCTAATCTGTTTCATGGTAGATTTCCTAATAGGCCAGCCTTTACCGCCTGAACAATTTTCATAGGCCGTTTAGAACCCTATTAGGAAATAAAGAAACAGACATACAGACGCCCTAAAACTGGCTTCATATATTTAACACAAATACCTTAATAGTCCTATCCCCACTCGCACTGACAATGTACTTCTCATCAAAGTCAACCACGTTCACCGCAGCCCTGTGCCCGACAAGTACCCTACGGAGCATTATTTCCGTCGTTGACGTCATATCCCATACAGCTATTGATCTATCCTGAAATTCATTATTTACATTATATTACAGTAATACAACTGGTGATCCTTAGCTTCATTAGCCGTTCAATGAACAGCCTAGCCGTTTAACTAGCGGCCTAGCTGTTTAATCAACTGGCTGAAACTTTCATGTTCAGCCAGTTGATCAAACAGCTAGGCAAATTACTTGGATCGATGATCAATTACTTGCCTAGCCTATTGACTGTTAATGTGATTTATAGGCACAGATTATAAATGTAGCTATCACAAATAGACTCGAAACCGTTTACCGGTTATATTGACCAAATGATCCCGGCTGAATTCTATTGCATAAGGTTCTTAATAACAACGTCTTGTTACGACCATCGGCTTCTACGGCCAAATCGGGGAGCGTTCAAGTGTTACCTAATAATTTTGTGGGGGGGGGGGTTTTTTGGGATAAAAGGAATTTTAGGAATAATGAGTCACTGGGTGGTAACGAAACGTTACGGCGCGTTACATGAGGGGGGAGGTCAAGAACCTTGAACAATTGCGTGACGTAATACTTGAACGCTCCCTAGACTTTTTTTATAGAACAGGGGGCAAACGGGCAGGAGGCTCACCTGATGCCCTGAGCCCTCTCGATGCTAGAGGGCTCGCGAGTGCGTTGCCGGCCTTTTAAGAATTTGAACGCTCTTTTCTTGAAGCACCCTAAGTCGAATTGGTTCGGAAATACTTCGGTGTGCAGCTGGTACCAAAAAGTGGTGGTGCGCTTCGATGTCGTTATGACTGCAGCTTCATTACCTTACTACACGTGACCATCATCCCATTGCAAAACCGCAGATGCAAGACGGCCTCGCAGTGATGTATCAGTGTGTTGAGCATCGCACCAGTATTGACATCCCATACTCGCACTGTGCTATCTGATGAACCGGATATGATTGCTCTTTCGTCGTATTGCAGGCAAAGTACTGAACCCGTGTGACCTTGTAGTTCCTGAAATGTTAAAAAATCTAGTATTGTCTTTTATTAACATAGCTTTTACCGCGGGCCTTGAGCGTGGGTACCGAATCCAGAAATTCCGTAACGAAAAAAACCTAACACCCCCCACTCCGACCGGCACAACGGTGATACTTTTTAAGCTATTGTATAGATTTTATCGCGGGCTTTGAGCGCGGCGACCGAATCAAGTAATTCTGTAACGATAAAAACCTAACACACGATGACGTAATATAGTGTGGCCAATACGCGTTAGAGCGGGACAGAACGCATTCTGCATATTCTGATGCAGTGACATATCAAAAGCGCGGCCGATGCAGCCTGTACGCGTTAGAGTGAGACAAACTATATAGGCTGATTCTGGTAGATTGTCATTGTAGAATATCAAATAATAATAAGAAAAAAAACTTCATAAATAATAAGTTGACGAAAAATGCTATGCAATAGCTGCAGTCCCCGAGTGCCACACGTTTTTTTTTAGCTTTACGCTGAGCGTATAGCCACGGACAGACATAGCTTTTACACATTTTAAGTAAATACTTTGGAAGACACCGTGAGCAATTTCTCCAGAAATCCTTCATCTTTTAATCGATAGATCCGGGGAAATAAATACAGATAATACAACATTCTCTACATTTGTCTTCAGTCACGTGACCACGCCAAACGTCGTACAAATTTAAAATTATGTTAAATTATTACAAGTTTACAATAACCCATAGCTTCAATCCGGTAAAAAAGTGTTTTCTTTAAAAAATATATACTGCTGTGTGTTTATGTTTGTCCACAAATTTCATAAAAATCTTTGTATCAACGCATATGTTTGTAAAGGCGTGCTTAAGAATTAAACTCAATTTTCCTTAAAAAAGTAAAATACGTTTATTTTGAAACATAAGATCATCATGGTATCACTTATTCCACGTCATTCAATTCGATTCAAAGAAAATCATCAAACAATACTTATTTTAAAACAGTGGCTACCTCTTTAGGTCTTGGCCTCAGATTTCTGAATCTGTTTCATGATCATTTTTAAATCTAATAGGCAAGTAGGTGATCAGCCTCCAGTGCCTTTTTTTAAGACATGTCGGTTTCCTCACGAGGTTTTCCGTCACCGTTCGAGCAAATGTTAAATGCGCACATAGAAAGAAACTCCATTGGTGCACAGCCGGGGATCGAACCTACGATCTCAGGTATGAGAGTCGCTCGCTGAAGCCACTAGGCCAACACGGCTCTAATTCAAAAAGGTAATTTATAATTTTAATAAATTCTTAAAAGGCCGGCAACGCACTCGCGAGCCCTTTTTATTAAGAGTGTCCAGGGGCGGCGGTATGACTTAACATCAGGTGAGCTTTGCTGTTTGCCCCCTGTCCTATAAAAAAAAAAAAAATAGGTGCCTCACCTTAATACATTGTAAAGTCTTCCGATCCCAAATTTTAATTGTATTATCTCTAAGCCCGGATACAATTTTATTATCATCATACTGCAAACAGTAGACTCCTTTTGAGTTCTCCGATCTGCAGTTTATCCTCTGAAATAGAAAATAAATAAACATTAATTAACTCAGTTTTGTATCGCGCTGCCCGGACATACAATGACCACTATTTAAGCCTTGACTTGTTTAGGTTATCGGGGAATGTGGTTAATAAAAAGTGTATTAAGAATATCCATAGCGCAATATCACCTACATCATAAGCACACCCCACATACACACCATCACATACAAACCCACACTTTTACACCATCACACAACACAACCAAATTAGGCTTAGTTAAATAAATTAAATCACAATTAGTTAATTGTATTAAATACTTTTTGTTTGTTTTATAAATCTTTTTCTAGTAAAATGTATCATGTATTCCATCTTTGGCTATATTCTCAGTGTATTTGTTTGTAATAAAATATAATTTATGTTAGTTGTACTAAAAAATAAATAAATAACAATTTTTAAAAAATATGACTTTTGTAGAAAGAATCAGTCGCTAATGTCAAAATTTACTTTGACATTTGAGTCTTTTTTTTTTCTTTTTTTTTTTAATACCGCTTTTATTTGTGCCATCTGGGCACAAGGTACTTCGCCAGTGTCGTGTGGATGGAGTAGGTGTAGGTGGATGGATGAAGTTGTCACAACTTTTTAAACACAGCTGGGATTAACGGACAATCCCAATAACCCATCTCAATCCATTTCTGAACATTTGAGATAGACAATTAAATCCAAATGTTGTAAAAAGTGTGACAATAATCAATCCACTGATTGTAATGGCCATCTGTTGATGTCGATGAAAATGACAGTTCAACTGTGCCACTATCTTAAAATTAAAACTTACACCAGTTTTAAAAATAATTAAAAAGCTATTTGATATGTTTTAAACATAGACATATATATTATAATATTAATTGTATGGTTTTATTTACTTTTTTTGGTTTATATTAAATCAAATATGAGTATAAAGAGAGAAGAGATTGCATTCTATCCGTCGCCAAAAACGAATTGTCTTCGTAGGGTTTGGTTATTGGGATGCAGAGAGAAGATGGAACGACTGTCACGCTCTGATCTCAGACTGTTTTCAATCTTAAATAACTTTTTATAACATTTATATAAACCTTCGTTCTTTGGTTAAACACCCATAAAACTTCTAAAACTTCACTGGTGCCGGGGTTCAAACCTGTCAGGGATGTTGTACGCTGAAGGCCCTACACGACTCACAATAATTTTTAAAATTATACAATATTTTTAAAATGATACAATATTTTTTAAAATGATACAATATTTTTTAAAATGATACAATATTTTTTAAAATGATACAATATTTTTTAATATTATACAATATTTTTAAAATTAATGCCCCATGCCTAAACGCATGTTTAAAACAGTTAGAATTCATGTTTTCTATGATTATTTAATGGGAGTTGGAAGACTATATCGGTGGTTGAACATAAATAAATGGATCTCATTTAATTATAAGTATTTGGGGTTTCCCCGATTCATAGATTCCTGCTGGTAAGGTCCTATTGGAAAGTCCCATGTCACCCATTCATAAAATCAACATAAGTTTTAAAAATAACAATGAATTTTAAGCAAATTTAGATCTAGTCTAGAAATGAAACAACCGAAATCTCACTAAACTGAACTATGTAAATATGTTACAAAAATTACCTGCAAATTATGCCTTCCCATTCTCCAATTCTCTTCAATAGATTGTATATCTTGTATTATTTTAGGATACAGTTGTCTGTAGAAAGAGTGGGACGGATGCTGGCTGCCCGGCTTCGGTTTGAATAAATACATAATCCTGTAATAAATAAATTATATCACTGATTCAAAGTTTTGTGTTTATCGTTCGATGTATAGATTTGTTTTTTAGATTTGATTTGAACCAAATTAAATAAACGTTGGTGTAGGGAGAAATTCAAAGTCAAGATTTAACGACCCCTATTACAAGCGTCATTCCAACATAAATCTAGTTTCAGAAGCTGTGAAACCATATTCAATAATAAATCCAAGTATGTCCCTTACAATCTTAAAAATTCCAAAATATTCGTTTAAAATATTGACTTACCATCCTCTCCTCTCAGCGAGCCCCCTCCACAGCGAGTCAGTCCGGACCTTCCGCTCCACCAGCTTCTTCCACAGCATCCCCTCCGAGATGACCCTCTGCCACTCGCGGCACACCAGTTCTGCGGCGCACAGCGAACTCGCGTCCAAATACGAGAGGATGTTCTCCGCTACATGATCTAGGCCTTTTTCTGAAACATTTAGATTCAATGTCAAAACATATAATTACACGAACGTCAATATGGATGAAAATAAATTTAGCAATAAATTATAATTTAATTTTTTTTAGTGATTTATAATTTAATTATAAATTTGATGAATTAATAATTTTAATTATTAATTCTTTAAAAAAATAATAATGATTTAAAAAATATTAATGATTTAAAAAATTATTAATGATTTAAATATTATTGATGATTTAAAAATTATTAATGATTTAAAAAAATATTAATGATTTAAATAATTATTAAATTTTTAAATAATTATTAACGATTTACTTAATATTAATAACAGACACTACTCTGTATAGGGAAGAATGTTTACAGATACTGTATTTGACCGCCGATTTATTAGTTAAGGGCAGACATTCATATGAAGAGAATTTGTTCTATAAAAACAAACAATAAAAACTTGAGAAAACATAATATTTATAATAACAAGAAAAATAAAACAAATTTAAAATATGGTGCCTCCCGTCTGTGCATCTGAACACAGCCGCTGTGTTTTACTGTTGCTTAGTTTTTTATATGGTCCGAATCTAGTCTACAGACAAGAATTCAAAGATTTCTTAGAAAAAATCCACGGAAATCGAAAAAAAAACACTTAAGAACAAACCAGAGTGTCTAGTGGCTAAATCTTATAGATTTAGGAAGTTTATGAAAGGTTTTTCTTATAAAAAAAAAAATCTGAAGTTATACTTCTTTTGGCGCGATGAAAAAAAGCGATGACAGTGAATTTTTACGATGCGCGCGCACACCAACACCTAAATTCGGCGTCGTAAAGTTAGGTCTAGTAGGCATGGGAATCGATAACTATGTTTAAGTTACTATAAATATTATTTTGGTGTTATAGTTAAAGCATTTTCTAATAATTTATTTATTTAAATAAAATCTTTTCGATTAATTTTAATATTTATCGTTAATCACTACTGCATTTTAGTTATTTTTTTTCCATACGCCAAATAATTATAACTTCTGACGCGTGTAAAGAAGTATCCACACTTTTTTTATTACAATAGTTTTAACTTTATGCCAGTTGCAAAATTAAAAAGTTTGAGTAGAAATGTCCCAATTAGTTGAATTGACATCGTCTCAGTTTTTCTGCTTGTAACTTTTTTTTAATAATTATTTATTTACTATACTCTGATTTTTTTATTCCGTAGAAATCTGACATTTCATAAGTGTTGCTGCTAAAAAGTTCTCCACCGAAAAGGGGACAAATTTGACCCATTTCAGTGCAATAATGTATAACGGCAACGCACTGGCGAGCCCTCTAGCATCGAGTGTCCATGGGCGGCGGTATCACTTAACATCAGGTGAGCCTCCTGCCTGCTTGCCCCGTTTTATAGAAAAAAAAATACAATACTGCATATTTTTGTGACGAAATGCAAAACTAACAAATATTTAAATATCACGAACAATATATCGAATAAACTTTAATTACTTTATTTTATTCTTATGCTGGCATCGCTGCCTACTAATTCCATGTTCAGTAAACCTTTTTTAATTAAATTGTAATGGTGCATTTTTTATAGTTTTTGATGAAAAACGTAATGATCACACACAATCACTAAAAAACCACCATCGTAAAACCACTTTTAATGTGGAGCACCGCCCTAAGTAAAATGGATACATTCACTAACAAATAAAATGTATGAATAGATTCTATTGTTATTATTAGTTATGACTCGTATTGAAATTAAAAAATCTGCCCGGCAAAGGTTTGTCATCTCTGGGGGTCTAGTCAAGACGGCTTAACAGTAGTGTATGTAGAAAGTCGAAAACTAAATTTGTATGAAAATGACAGCTAGTGTCGACAGTTGGTACTAACTACACTACTGTTACGCTGTCTTGACTAGACCCCCTGACATGTCAAAAAATAGTAGCTGTCAGAATTCTACGGAATCAAAACTCAGAGTATATTATTGCTTAGTGTGTATGGCTGCAAGACAGTATTGCTTATTAAAAAAACAGTTTTCCGAGTGATAACATAAAGCTGATTGGGCCCTATTTTAATTAAATTTTCTGTTTTTTTATTTAAATTTTTTTTTTTAATTTTGGTTTAGTACGTCTGTGGTTAATGAAAATCAGTGATGCCAAGGTAAAAAAACTCTTAGGAATTTTGTGAAATGCAATGAAAAGTACTAACTTGGCAGCATGCTGATAAAATCCCTCTGCAGCATAGGTTTGAGATATGCGTTTATGTGACCATGCTGATAATGACACATACGCGCCAAAAGTTGCTCTACAAACTCCACCTGAAAATTATAACATTTTTACATACATATATAAAAATTCTTTCTCATGAAAAAAATATACTTTTACTGATGGCAGGGCATACTACAATATGTGAACAAAAGCACTAATTTATCTTATCAATACTTTGACATACACATATTTAGTATTTTAAATAGAAGAAACCTATTGTTATGGGACTTATGATAATATTATAGTTCATCAATTGATATGGTTTTAAAAAAAAAACCTGGCATTTAAAAAATGGCTCAGAGTGTTTTGCCAGTTTTCTTCCATTCCATGCCCTTGATTTGAGGACTGGCAGTACATGTAAAATTAGAAGCAGTAAGTATTTAATATAATGACATTCATAAGTACATTGTGCTAAATGAATGAATGATATTTGAATAGCATTACCTTCTACAATTAAAATAACATTATATCTCAAAGTGCACTTAGCCACTGCAAATAATACCAGTACGGAAAAAATATTTACTATAATAAGCTTGAAATTGCACACAAATACAACATAAAGTTAGGAGTTCAGGCACCTCTCGATCGAATTCTTCGCAACTTTAACGGATTGCAAACAGCTGGAGCTGGACATATTCGGTGGTGGGCTGATCGGTTTTAGAAAAAGCATTACCTTTCTCAAACCTAATTCGCTGTTTTGCTGAAGATTTTTTTTTCTCTGCTTTAAGTACCAAAATTCTTGGTAATTTTATTTTATTGTGTATTTGTCTTATCTTGTTTATGTTTTTAATTGTATTTTTTTTAATTCCTATTTTTAGCAAAACTTATGTTTACATATATTGTTGTACATATTAGATAGAAGATTTTATAAAATTACCAGTAGATTTCGTGATATGTTTGATAGTGTAGACTTAATAAATAAATAAACACACAATATTGTACATACATAATATTCTGATGAAACACTTTAAACTACCCACATTCACATACGTCATGTTATAAAGTATCTGTATAAGCCAAAGCTATACATTTTGCTCACTCAGGCTTTTTTAGTTTCACTAGCGTGGAGAGCCAGATAGCCACACACAGGCACTCTCTTCGTCTGTTACAATGCATACAACTCATAGCAATTAACTAAATAGTGGGAGTTACGATCAGAGAGCATAGCCAGACTTAGGTACTCTCTTCGACTGTTACTGTATTCAATAGCAATCACATTTAATTACTTCGTTATTAATATAAAGTAAAACAAAAATCTTTTATTCAAACCATCCCAATGACCCAGGAACCACGTACCCACGGGCTACAAATATCAAAACATTCAACTATCCTTCATCCAAACTCCCTAGATAATGATATTTCAAGTAAGACCATTAATTTGTTTTGGAAATATGTAAAGTAATTAAGGAAAGATATTTTTTGCCTAATACCAAGAAGTTAAAAGCAAGCATATCATTTTAGATATCATAGTTACATAGTTGATATACCAATATCCAGAACCCAAATCATAAACAATGTTTACCAATGTATAAATATTTCAACGGTACTAACAATAAATTGTAACTAATCAAAATTATCAGAATTTGGGCAATAAGTCGTATAAGTAAAGTAGCAAATGGTTTTATTGATTTTAACATAAAAATAGGTGTAGATTTTTCTTGAGGATTTGATGCAGCAATTGCTGAGATATGAAATAAATCTTTGGACGAGCAGATCTAACTTAAATGCATGATACTAAAGTTTACTTTTTAAAAACAAAACCTAAAATTTTACATACCTGGTCGGTTTCGTTCCATTTTGAAAAAAGGTTTAGACATGTGTTCCTTTCTGCCACATATGCAGCACCACTAGGTGCTGGCTTCACACCGGTGTCTAGTGATGTAAGTGATGCCACCTGCTATTAAAACACTTATATTGCAATTATGTCACTTGTACAACCCTATGAATGAATAATAAGGCATGAATGGACACACTTATGGGTTATTTGGGGTTTTTATCAGAGACAAGCAAGTGACCATATTTCTGCTTTACCTAAATGCTATGCCACATCAAAATTATAAACTCAATTAACTTTAGCAACGGCTTCTTGTTAAAGTAAAAAAAATCTTATAAGAGCTGAACATAGAAATAAACTACATAAATTAAAAATTATAATACTATAATCATTTTTAGATTCTTAATTAATTACATGTTACTATACATTATATTACCTAAAACAAATCATCAATTTACATCTTCAAAAATAGTTAGTAACTAATAAAGGCTTGAGACCAATAATGCACATATGAGCACACAAGAATAGAATACATATCCATCTTTCAAAAATGAAAGTAATAACAAAAAACATATTTGCGACTTTGAAGTATTCAGTGTTTTAAATCTTTACTTATACTCCAGGAGAGGACATATGACATAGAAAAATACATCCCTGGATGGAATTAGGCTGTATAAAACGAAAATAATAGAACTAACTTGCACAAAATACTAAATAAACTTTCCGAAAAATCTGAATGATAATTACTTCATCTTAATGGCATTTATCCTAATGTGTATTTTCAAAACGAAAAAAATATGGCTAGAATTTCAACTTTCTAGAAATATATTTTTTTGCTAAAACACCAGAAATACCTAAATTATTCAACATCAGTAGCTAATAAATATGAATCATGGATTTTTGGGAACATTCTGAATGGTAAATGTCTTTGTCATTGTATACTGATAAAACATGTAAAACAAATTAGGATCAAATCTTATATTATTTGAAATCATTGTTCAAGAATATTGACCCTAATAATGCATTTTTTTAATTGAATTTGGGTTATAAACACCAAAGATTTTACAGAAGTGTATAGAATAGATTCGTACACAATTACCAATTTATGTTTTAAAATTATCCAGTTTATATTCTAGGATCATAAATAGCTTCTCTTAAGTTAGAAATTTAAAGTTTTTAATGTTAGGCGATTGAGAATAAGGATAGTGCAAAAGATGGCGGAGGACTTTCATGTCACGACCAGCGATCCATTTACAATGTTACAAAGGTACCTTTGGCGTCGTCTGTTCTTCTATCATCCAATCGGTCTCCATTTTTGTAATTTCACTAAATACATATATAAATGTCCACTTAAACTTCACACAAACTAAATATAATCACTAAATAATCATAGTTCATATTTCCTATGACGTCAAACATCGACGACTTGTATTTTCATTTTGTCACTGAGCACCATTTACCACAGAAGTAAGAAACAGAATAAAAACATCATCATGAAGGTTGTCTATTATAAATGTAGCGTATAATATCAAGTGTGCCACTATAGTTAACAATAGTTTCCCATTATTTCAGTCAGCCTACCATCTAACTTTTTTTGGTCAAGGTCATAACTTGATAGCATTTCTCATTTTCTATATACCAGTAGTATTAATATAATATATTATAGATTTCAAGGTTCCGATGCAGTCTTTAACATCTTAGTTACATCGCAATATATTGATTGATGTAATTTTAACCAAGAGACCACCAAATATGCTCCAAAATGATTGGAAAAACATTTCAAATTATTAAGCTATTGCATATATTTAATCGCAGGCTTTGAGCGCGGTGACCGAATGAAGAAATTTTGTAACAAAAACAAAAACCTAACACACGATGACGGCATACCGTCAACTATAACTAGCCAATAAGCTTTAGAGCGGGAAACAATGCATACTGCGTCTCACATCGGTCTGGCGTAATCGGTTACGTAGCGCGGGTGCGTTGAGTGGAACAACAAATACTGCTTATTATATATATTTTCGTGTATCTTCGTTAATCTTCGTGTATTTTCGTTATGCTTCGTTTATTTTCGTGCATTATCGTGAATCTTCGTTAATGTTCGTATATTTTCGTTTATCTTCGTTAATCTTCGTGTATTTTCGTTATGGTTCGTTTATTTTCGTGTATTTTCATTCATCTTCGTTAAACTTCGTGTATATTCGTTAATCTTCAAGTATTTTCGTTTATCTTCGTTAATTTGCGTGTATCTTCGTTTATTTAGGTAAGTAGTCTTCGTGTAATTTAGTTAATCTTCGTGTATTTTCGTTATGCTTCGTTTATTTTCGTGCATTACCGTGTATCTTCTTTAATGTTCGTATATTTTCGTTAATCTTCGTATATTTTCGTTATGGTTCGATGATTTTCGTGTATCCACGTTAATGTTCGTTTATTTTCGTGAATTTTCGTTTTACTTCGTGTAACTTCATTAATCTTCGTGTATTTTCGTTTATCTTCGTTAATTTTTGTGTATCTTCGGTTTTTTTATGTCTTGGTGTAATTTAGTTAATCTTCGTGTATTTTCGTTATGCTTCGTTTATTTTCGTGCATTATCGTGTATCTTCTTTAATGTTCGTATATTTTCGTTAATCTTAATGTATTTTCGTTATGGTTCGTTTATTTTCGTGTATTTTTGTTTTTCTTCGTTTATCTTCGTTAATTTTCGTGTATCTTCGTTTTTTTTATTTCTTGGTGTAATTTAGTTAATCTTCGTGTATTTTCGTTATGCTTCGTTTATTTTCGTGCATTATCGTGTATCTTCTTTAATGTTCGTATATTTACGTTAATCTTTGTGTATTTTCGTTATGTTTCGTTGATTTTCGTGTATCCACGTTAATGTTCGTTTATTTTCGTGTATTTTCGTTTTACTTCGTTAATCTTCGTGTAACTTCATTAATCTTCGTGTATTTTCGTTTATCTTCGTTAATTTTTGTGTATCTTCGTTTCTTTTTATGTCTTGGTGTAATTTAATTAATCTTCGTGTATTTTCGTTATGCTTCGTTTATTTTCGTGTATTTTCGTTAATCTTCGTGTAACTTCATTAATCTTCGTGTATTTTCGTTTTACGTCGTTTTACTTCGTTAATCTTCGTGTAACTTCATTAATCTTCGTGTATTTTCGTTTATGAATATAAAACAATTATTTCAATACAATACCAGATTATTAATCTACAAAATTTTAAATGACTACATACACAGTAACATTACATTCTCTAAAATAAATCAAATTCAAAAGCGCAGTTTACGACGCTCTCATAATTTAATTCTACCTAAGTATAGAATGCCAATTACGGCAAAAAACATTGAGCGTTGGGGGAGTACTGCGGTATTCCGCAGAATATAAAAAGTGCAAGTAGCCTAACAATACTTAAATTAAGATTAAAAGACCATCTATTGAGTGCTCCCAACCACGGAAATAAAAGTTCATCCAAGTTCTACCAAGTTTCTTTTTTTTTTCAAATTGTAATGTGTATAATATACATTAATCACTTACATGCTAAAAGTGACTAATGTCTATTATGAGAATAAAAATGTCTTTAAACCTAATCTTCGTGAAGATTAACGAATATATTGTTAATATTCATGTATTTTCGTTAATCTTTGTGTATTTTCGTTTATCTTCGTTAAACCTCGTTTATATTCGTTAATCTTCGTGTATCTTCGTGTATTTTCATTTATCTTCGTTAATTTTCGTGTATCTTCGTTTATTTTCGTTAATCTTCGTGAATTTTACTTAATCTTCGTTTATTTTCGTGTGTTTTTGTTAAGTTCAAAGTTTTGATTTGTTCAAATAATTTAAGCTGGAGCAACTCAAAACTTGGTGATTAAAAACAGTGGCGGAGAGTTTCTTGCCTTTTGCTCTACAGTCTTTATATTTTAGAACCCATACACTTTTAAAATTTTGTTAAGATGCTCAATAGCACCTGTCTTTATGATGTACAATTCTTGCAAAGAAACGTAATTTCTTTATCATTCTGTGACTGATGTATAATTTTACAAATCCATATTGTAAAATTCAGTGTAATTCGGTGTATGTATTTAGTTAGCGAAATACATAGGTTAACGGACCTTTTTAATTGTCCGTTGAGTGAACTGGCAAAGTTCTATTATTTTTTAGGAACTATAGTAGTTAGCTGATTTCTTGTATTTTTATTAGGTTGTTTTTCCTAAATAATTTCAGGTATATGTTTTTTTTTATTTCGTCTATAAATTTTTATTCACTAATTGTTTATTCTTGTCAATTTAGGGTCACCTTTTAGGGCAGGAGTATTTTTATAGATATATAAATAAAAAAATAAAATAAATCTTCATAAAATAATTCAATATTTTTCTTGAGAAACGGGAGAAAGTTATTCGTAGTGCCTGTATTATTATTCTGTGGCTATACCTATTCGTGTTTTACAAAAATGTGTATAAGCTGCGTATAAAAAGAAGTGATAGACTGATAGACTTGCTGCGTGTGAACATGATCTGTGGAGAAAGTAGGTTTATGAATTTTCAATTTATATTTTATGTACATATCTATAGTAAATTTAAAAATGAGATTTATATTTTGTGTATGTGTAAATTACTTTTATTAGATTGATGTTGTAGATTACTTTAAATATGTGTTTTTGATCTACATATAAGATAAATATTTGTGCTTGTACTTCAAAATATTTTCGGACTCCCTCTTATTTTCTAGGCTCTTTAAATTTATATTAAATGAGACAGTTGTAGTATTTTGTTACAGCGAATAGTGTTGTTTAAATAATACGATTAGAATGGTAAGTAAATTATATACTCGTCAATAAATAAATTCATGTAAATGTATAAATACTTTTAAAAACCACTGGTTTAACCACTCAAAACTGTCTCCTGTCTGTTTCACTTAGAAGGCCCAAGAGGTTCATCAAGGTAAAGAAACAGTTGCAGATCTGTACTTGTTATTAAGTCTGTAATTTTATGAGGACATCGTTGTTGGACCCTAACATAAATCATATTACATTCTCTGAATAAAATTATAGTAAATAGTGCCCTATTTCATTTTCTATGGCACTTGTATTGACCGTTGCCTAGACTCAGTCTAAATTTATTTGACCAATTTTTCATATGCTTCAAAGCATAGTTAGAAGCTAATAAATTATTTAAATATTGCAGGTATATTAATAAAAATGGAGAGTCGACATGCTCCTCCTGGTGTAAACTCTAGATCATTAACTGCTGCACAATCAGCTGCTGAGCTTGAGGTAATGTATAAAATGAATATTACAACAATTTAATATGTATAATATGTATACCTACTTACCGTAGTTTAAATTTTTTTGTGATTACTAGCCAACTATAAACCGATGACTATAAAATTCAATGTATATAATATTAAGTGCACTACTATTGCTGTTCACCAAATTGCAATACTTTACATTAATGTTATGTTTCCTTGAATATATATATATATATATATATTGTATATTTAAGTAGCTTGATATTTGACAATGTGTAGGTTAATTTATTGAATATCATTGAATTTACTTTTATTAAACTTAATACAAATGCACCTTTGTTCTATATCTTAAATGTTATTTGGTAATAACTCTAGAAATACTTTATCATATTTTAAACATACTTAGATAAGATGTAATATCCAATCTCATATATTATGAACATTAAATCTTTTATACATTACATTAGTTTCAAATAGGTTTATTTCGGCATAAAACATTTATAATCATTTAAAGTAGTCTATAGTTTATGTTTGAGACATGTTACGCTGTACTAACCTGCATTGGTCACATCTGATCATACATACTACACTCGTTTAAATTTAACTATGGTTACACTTATATCTCGTACTCAATCAAAAGACGATGGTCCTATCCTTTTTGTTACATTTTTATCTACCCTACTTGTTTAGTTATAACTTAAGAACTTTGTTAAATAAATTAACTATTAACATAATATATCAATTCATCCCTTACACAGGTTCTCAAACTTAAAAGGCATGTACTAAAATGTAGATTTAAGACTATTTACTTAATAAATACATGTTTGATTTGATTTTGACATTATCCAAGCTTTCATTAACTTATATTAACTTTAAACATAGGTCTTAGGGCTATTAAATTAATTTTAAACTATGTATTTTAGGATATAGGTAGAATTGTTTAGCCTCAAATATATTTTATTTAAAGTATGCTGTAATCTATATACATCTATATGTAAGGTTAATATTAGAGATTGGGTACTAGTGAAGTTTTCCAATCAAAAACACTTCAGCTTTATAATTACCTAAATGTTTGTATAGAATCATAAAACTACGTTTTTCTTTCATGTAATGCTAAAATATCTATATTTCAGGTCCTGAAACAAATTGAGAATGTATACTTTTCTCCCCCAAATGAGTTTGACGCTGCCCGGTATGCTTTGAGCCATGTCCCTTCATACACGAATACTGATGAAATAGAGCAAATGTTTACAAAACTCAAACGACAACAACAAGTATGTATAATGTTTGTTATTGTAGATTAGGTAGGCATATCGCAGACTACTTAGTATTTTTTTTTACATATGTTGCATAAAAAAATGTAACAAGTTTTTAGCTCTTGGCCTCAGATTTCTGTATCTGTTTCATGATCATGTTTTATTCTAATGGGCAAGTAGGTCATCAGCCTCCTGCACCTGATGCACATTGTCGATTTATTCAATCGAAGACAAGACAGTTTCCTCACACTGTTTTCCTTTATAGTTTGAGCGGATGTTAAATGTGCACATAAAAAGAAAGTCCATTGATGCAAAGCCTGGGAGTGAACCTACGACCTCGGTCGCACTGTGAAGCTACTAGGGCAATACTCCAAATCCTTGATAAATGTTTTTAATAATAAAAAAAAATTAAGAATTTGATAATAAGTATTTTTTATTCAATATATATATATATATATAATTATATATATACATATGTTGCATGGCATTTAACTATCGTGACCTATAGTTGTAATCTAGCATGTTTTTGTCATTTTTATTAAAAGATAATCTTTTATATTATTATATGTAGGCTAACATAAACTAATAAAATAAAAGATATCCTTGTCTAGAGAGCTAGAACCATGAAACAATCAATTCACAAAATAATATATATTCATCACATAAGTTACAAACGCCAGACAATTTCATCTGATCAACTTAAATATAGAGAATCTTATATCTTTTAACAAGCAATTTTTGTATACATATATGTATATATATATATATATACATATATATATATATATATATATATATATATATATATATATATATATATATATATATATACATAAATATATATATATTTGGAATCTCGGAATCAGCTCCAACGATTTTCATGAAATTTTGTATACGGGGGCGATAAATCGATCTAGCTAGGAATCATTCCTAGAAAATGACATTTAATTCGTGTTTTATCAACTTAAACATAAAATTGCTTGTTTAAAGATGTCAGTCAAATAAAACCTTAAATATGAATATGATTATCTTTATTTGATAATTATATTGATATTTCATCATTTTATTAGTATGTAATTTGTACTTAAATATGATTTCCAAAAAACAATTTATAAAAAAAAAATACAGAGCAAAGCTCGCTCTTCCAGGTACTTATATTTAAATATCAATAACAGTTTTCATATTTTCAGGTTGTGTCTGGCAAAGCACTCCATTTAATATCGCAACAACGCGACAACTGTGATAAGGAATTTACTGAAATACAAAATATAAGGCAACAACTCACAACAACACTAGACACATGTAGACAGGCCCGAGGAAACCTCCAAATTGCCTCCAACCATTTGACTATATCTACCTTTGTCATACTGGCTAATGTCAGAAAGAGACAGATAATTAAATCAGTACTTAAGTCATTGGATTTGCTGAGAAGCCTACGTAGTGTTGAAAAGGATGTGGCCGAATTACTAAATAAGAAACAGTATTATAGCGCTATTGAGTTGATATTAAAAAGTTTAAAAGCAGCTTCAAATCATAAGGAATACACATGCATTGCAGATCTATCAGCACGGCTTGAAGACACCCTAGATATGACAGAGGAGAAACTTGATTCAGTCCTATCCAGTATATGCTATAGATTTGATGCTTCGGTGTTTTCTAAACTGAAAAGGGCATATGATCTTTTAGGCAAAACTCAGGCCGCTATGGAGCAATTGCACATGCATTATTCCTCTGCGGTTAACGAATCTGCCTTTGAGGCTGTCAAATCGTTTGTTGATAACGTTTCCATGGAGACCAAGTTTCAGGAAATGTGCCAATCTGTGCCCACGAACAAGGCCCCAACGTGTCTGTTGAATCTCTGCGAGAATTTGTTCCTTGTGATGAGAAGTTATTACATGCTAGTGAATTGGTATAACCAAAATGAGGAATCTAGTAATTCCGGTAATGTCTGTGATATTGAGAGGAATGTCAGTCGGGAATACATTAAGCAGAAGTTAAAAGGAGGTCTCATCAGAATCTGGCATGATGTGCAAAGCAAAGTGTCAATGTTCCTCAAAAGTTCTGGCTTAGAAGAATATCCATTTGAAAAGTTCATCCAAATGTTGGGAATCCTAAGGAAGTTGACTCAAGTGGCTGAAGTCTTCTGTGGAGACACGTCGGATCTCTTGCAGGATTTTATCAAAACTCAAAGTGTGGCTTATATAAAGAATTACCACAAGGGTCGTATGGAAGAATTGAAGCTATTCCTGGAAAACGAAGGTTGGGAACAGTGCCCTGTCAAATCAACATTCACAGTACTAAATTTACAGGAATTCAAACAATTCAAGAAATATTTTAAGCCAAAATCCGATATTGGTAAAAGTTCACAATCATCTTCATCCGTACATTCTTTAGATGATAGCGTATACATATCTAAATACTTTGGAGAAGCAACAAGAACGCCATTCGAGATGTTTCGAAATGAAAACGTTACAAATGACGACATATTTGGATTAGAACCAGAATCCGATGTTAGTGAGGAATCTGAAGACGAGCCTGATGAATTGAAAAGAGATTTCGTTGAAGACGCCGAAGTTAAGGAGAGTCCGTCTAAAGTGGCCAATAGTGTAATAGTGACGAACACAACACTGTCTGTGTTAAGAAATTGCGGGCAGTATCTGCAAATTTCAAGATATCTACCCCAAATAGCCTTAGAAGTGATAATGCTGATGAATCAGCTATTCGACTACTATTTCTTCACGGTGCACCTATTCTTCACTTCTGACCTGGAAGTTGCCTCCAGCACGCTATACACGCCGAAGTTGAATGGTGTTTTAAAAAGAATCTCGAATCTAGAAGAGAATTTCGCCATGCCAAAACTACCAGAAAATTTGGAGAAAACAGAAGCAAACTTGCATGGACTAAGCGAACGGATAGTTGGCGTTGAAAGCCTAATTTTCTTGGCGAAGCAATTTGAGACGCTCCATCCGTATTTAGAGACGATAGTCGCGTACCATCAACGGATGATTCTGGAACATTTCCGTGATAACACCTTGAAGGTCGTGGGTGATTTGCGAATGCCTGCATACATGTGCTCGGCGTCGAAGGCTGTCGATGCCCGGTCAGCCCTCATCGGGATATCCCAAGTCAGATGGGATATCAAGACAGTAGCTGGTGAGAATAGCGCATACGTGGACATGATTGTTCGGAAGATTCAAGTGTTCGCACTGCGTTTGGAGAACATATCCCAGAAGGTTACGCTAAATATCGATATTGTTAACGCGATTTGGGGTATGGTGGCCAAGTTTATAGTGCACCTACTGGTTGAGGGGTTCTCCAATGCGTCGAAATGCTCGAACGGTGGTCGGGGCCTGATGCAATTGGATTATAGGCAGCTGTTTGTGAAGTTGGAGAAGATTTCTGGCTTGAAGCCGATTCCATTTCAGGATTATGTGGATAGGTATGTCAAGGCGTATTACTTGCCACGGGACGAGTTGGAGGTATTTGTTAGGGATCGGACAGAGTATTCAAACAAGCATTTGATTGCGTTAATCGGGTGTGCTTGTGAAAATAAAAGGGATAGGCAGGCGTTGCTGGGTGTTTTGGAAGGGAGGGAAGCTTCATAAATTGAAGATTGGAAATTAGGTCTGGTTTTTGTATGGAGAGCTGCTGATAGGAAAATTAATTTTATTGGTAATAAAACTGAATTGAAGGCTTAGCGATCTCATTATCTCTTGCTAAGTTTGAGTTTGTTTTAATAGAGGGACAAACTAGTGGATGCTCAACTGGTATTAAGTGGTACCGCCGCCAATGGACGCTCAATGACTGAGGGTCTGCGGGTGCGTGGCCGGCCTTTTAATTTTTACACTCCTTTCTTGAACCAAAATCGAATTGGTCTTTATCAAATCTGTATTATGTTGTCTGAAAGTTTGTAATTTTAATTTTAATCCAATAAAATTGGATTGAATAAGTATTTATAGTTGAATGATCTTATCCGAATCTCAAATATTTCCTTCATAAAAAGTACATCAGATCAATTTTTACAAAGTACTCTTTTGTCTCTTTCTATCAAATTGCTTTTACGCTATCATGAAACGAGACAGTAGTCACTTTTTATTAAAAATGGTTTCTTAATATTTTCCTGTCTCTTTCTATCAAATTGCGTTTACACTATCATGAAACGAGACAGGAGTAGTCACTTTTTATTAAAAATGCTTTCTTAATATTTTCCTGTCTCTTTCTATCAAATTGCGTTTACGCTATCATGAAACGAGACGGGTAGTTACTTTTTATAAAAAATGGTTTCTTAATATGTATTATATCCTGTCTCTCTCTATCAAATTGCTTTTACGCTATCATGAAACAAGACAGGAGTAGTCTCTTATTAAAAATGGTTTCTTAATATATCCTGTCTCTTTCTATCAAATTGCGTTTACGATATCATGAAACGAGACAGGAGAAGTTACTTATGATTAAGAATGATTTCTTAATATTATATCATGAATTTTCGCTACTTAAAAACTAATTTATGAGATATATAGCTAACATTCATGACTTAAGGTTCGATTCCCGAAGAAACACGCAACGACTCTCACGTGTATCTACTAGCACGATAAGCAGGTAATAACAAAGTTATTAGAATTAATTGCCGCTGATGTATGATCTGTGTATATTGTAAGTGTCACAAAAATATAGATTGTAAATTAGATTGTAAGTAGAATATTAAAATATATAATAATTTGTATATAATGTGAACTATATAGAAATCAAATTAAAAAGACATTAAATAATTATGTATTGTTACACTTGTTTCGATTTATTGACTCATGGTGTGAAATTTGACCCCAAAAATTAAAAAAAGTAACTGATTGCAATGTTTCCTTTGGTTCGCTGGCGGCTTCAAACATTTACACTTTGTGCTTGTGTAGTGTCTGTGCGTAAGCGCGAAGCGTGACGTCACTCTGAGCATCATGAAAAGACTGTCCGTCTTTCTCGCGCTCGGTCAAGCTTATTAGTGTAAAAGAGACGGTTATTGTTATGATTTTGCTACTGTTTATAAATAAATGTTGATCTTTTTTGCTCATTATTATTTTGTCTGTGATTGTTTACTTATTTCGTTGGAGGTAAAAAATAATGGGAAGCTCGAATTTACGACCCAAGAAGAGGTGATAGCCGCAGTAAACGACTACTTTGACAACCTTGTGGAGCGAATAAACGAGTTGCGGTTCATTTTGAAGTGTGTTGAGCTTGTTAGATATCCATTGCACTCCGTTCACCGCGTATAACTAATATCGCTACTCCTCTGACGTAATAAAAGGAGGTGGTCAATAATAAATACCGAGCCGACTTAGATGATTGCCTCATTCTTTGGTCGAAAAGGACATTTCGCGACAGGGTAGAAGATGGAAGGGCAGTTACTGCAGACTGGTATATTTTCGGCGTCGGGACGTGACGACCCCATCGCCCACTGGTGAAATAACCTGTGGCAGAGGTTATTTCATCAGCGCAATCAGTCAACCCCTTCCTAGTGGGAGTGCCATACTGTTGCCTTCGGGCTTCAGCCAAATGGGCAGGCACGACCGGGGCAGTACCACTGTCTCTCAGAAAACCGGCGTCAAGTGATGCAATGGGTTCGCCTTATTGTACTCGCGTTTCGTCCGGTGAGAGAGATTCCCGGAGCCCATCCCCCCCATCCCCCTTCCCCCCCCCCCAAAAAAAAAAAATGAAGGTGCAGAAAAAAAAGAATCTACCCCAGGGGGGTACCACACGCGCCCGCGGTGGAGAATCCCCCTCTGGGCGTCAGTCACCGGGGCACTCTGCACCCGGTGGTGGACGCACAGGCTGCCCTTCGTATTCTGGGGGGGGCAATTCTGCGCTCTACAAAAATAATTGTCCTTGGGGCAAACGGAAGAATTTACCGAAGGCAACCCCTTCCACGCTCACAGTGGACTTCACCAATGTTAGGGGGCTCAATTCTAACCTAAACGCGGTTCACTTTCACCTTGAAACTGCGAAGCCGGCCTTATTCTTCCTTACTGAGACTCAGATATCCTCCCCGGCTGATACTTCTTACCTCTCCTACCCGGGGTACAAATTGGAACATTCATTTGTGCCGCGGGCGGGAGTTTGCGTGTACGTCAGAGAGGATATCTGTTCTCGTCGCCTTGGGACGCTTGAAGGAAGGGACCTATCTAACCTTTGGCTCCGCGTAGACTGCGATGACCATCCGCGATTCTATGCGTGCCTGTATAGGTCCCATAGCGGAAATGATGAAACTGACCGACTCATTGAGCACATCCAAATGGCTACAGATTCCCTGCTCGAAAGGGTTCCTACCGCTGAAATCGTGATACTTGGCGATTTTAACGCCCACCATGCCGATTGGCTCGGCTCTGAAACCACCGATCACGCGGGAAGATCCTTTCACGACTTTGCTTTAGCCTACGACCTGACACAAATGGTCCCTGCGATTACGCGAATACCAGATGTGGTTGGTCATAAACCCTCTTTGTTGGACCTTCTGCTGACTTCGCATCCGGAGAACTATCAAGTCTCTGTTGACCCGCCATTGGGTTCATCGGATCATTGTGTGGTCCGGAGTACTGTGCCATCTACGCGCCCTTCGCGGCCCCGCTTTTTGGGTTGTCGCCGTATTTGGCACTATAAGTCAGCAGATTGGGACGGGATGCGGTCTTTCTTTGCGTCCTACCCTTGGGGGCCTATTTGCTTTTCGTTGGATGCTCCAGATTCCGTCGCTGCCTCTGTCACCGAAGTGGTTCTGCAGGGCATGGAACTCTTTATTCCATTTTCTGCGGTGCCGATCGGTGGCAAGTCTCGGCCCTGGTTTAAACGTTCTTGCAAGGCGGCCTCGCGTCGAAAGCGAGAATGCTTTAAGGCATGGGCCGAAGCGGCGAAATCTCGTGATGCTAATACCAGCGAACTCAAAAAAGCATATAACTCAGCCTCCAGGTCCTTCAAACGGGAAATCACTAAGGCAAAGTCAGAGCACATCGCCAGATTTGGCGAGAGATTGGCCCAACTCCCTTCGGGGACTCGAGCCTTCTGGTCTCTCGCCAAAGCTGTCCAAGGGAATTTTTGTCAGCCCTCCATACCACCATTGCACAGGGAGGATGACTCGCTGGCCCACACTGCGAAGGAGAAGGCCGACCTTTTAGGCTGTCTCTTCGCATCCAGCTCGACTTTGGATGACCGAGGGAGATCACCACCGATCATTTCAAGGTGTGATTCTTCGATGCCGGAAGTTACATTCCGGCAACGTGCTGTCCGCAAAGCATTATCTTCCTTGGACATACATAAGTCGAGCGGGCCGGATGGTATTCCTCCAATTGTGCTGCGTACTTGTGCTCCTGAGTTGGCTCCGGTCTTAACGCGCCTTTTCCGGTACCTGTACTCGCTTGGCACTGTCCCGGAGTGCTGGAAGATCGCTTCGATACATCCGATCCCTAAAAAAGGCGATCGCTCTGATCCGTCCAACTATCGCCCAATAGCGATAACCTCCTTGTTCTCCAAAATAATGGAATCCATTATTAATGGCCAGCTCTTGAGGTATCTGGAGGGCCACCAGCTGATAAGTGACTCTCAGTACGGCTTTCGTCGTGGTCGTTCGGCTGGTGACCTTCTTGTATACCTTACGCATAGATGGGCGGAGGCAATTGAGTCCAAGGGGGAGGCTCTAGCGGTTAGTTTGGACATAGCGAAAGCCTTCGATCGGGTGTGGCACAGAGCACTGCTCTCGAAGCTTCCAGCTTATGGGCTTCCCGAGAAATTATGCGATTGGATCTCCAGCTTTCTGGCCGATCGGAGCATCAAGGTCGTCATTGACGGAGCTTGTTCCGACCTTAAACCCGTGAACGCTGGGGTCCCACAAGGCTGTGTTTTATCCCCGACCCTGTTTCTTCTGCATATCAATGATATGTTGCAACTTAGCAACATTCATTGCTATGCGGATGACAGCACTGGGGATACTCTTTACATTGGCCGGGCAGGTATTTCTCGGGCAGATGTCGATGAGTACCGGAACAAACTTGTGTCTGAAGTAGAAACTCTACTATGTGGAGTCTCCGACTGGGGCAGACTAAATCTAGTCCAATTTAACCCCAAGAAGACACAAGTTTGCGCGTTTTCCGCTAAAAAAACACCCTTTGTCGCTACTCCTCTTTTCGAAAACACTCTTCTTAAAGCCGCAGCCAGCATTGGAATACTTGGCGTTGACATATCGAACGACGTTCAGTTTCGCGGTCACTTGGAGGGAAAGGCTAAATTAGCCTCCAAAAAGCTTGGTGTGCTCAACAAGGCGAGACGGTACTTCACTCCGGGCCACCGCTTGCAACTATATAAAGCGCAAATTCGGCCCCACATGGAGTACTGTTCTCACCTCTGGGCGGGGGCTCCCCAGTACCAACTCCTTCCACTTGACCGTGTTCAACGAAGAGCGGTTCGAATCGTCGACGACCAATCTCTCTCCGAGCGGCTTGATCCTTTGGCGTTGCGTAGAGATGTGGGGTCACTCTGCATCTTCTACCGCATTTACCATGGAGAGTGTTCAGAGGAGTTGTTCGGATTAATACCTGCAGCTGAGTTTCATCATCGGACGTCGAGGCAGAATACGAAATTCCATCCGTATCACCTCGACGTCCGCCGTTCCACAACTGCGCGATTTTCAAGGCAGTTTTTGCCGCGCACCACCACTTTGTGGAACCAGTTGCCCACTGAAGTATTTCCGAACCAATTCGACTTAGGGTCCTTCAAGAAAAGAGCGTACAAATTCTTAAAAGGCCGGCAACGCACTCGCGAGCCCTCTAGCATCGAGAGTGTCCATGGGCGGCGGTATCACTTAACATCAGGTGAGCCTCCTGCCCGTTTGCCCCCTATTATATAAAAAAAAAAAAAAAAAAAAAAAAAAAATGAATCGCTGTTTGCCTGTTGTCTTGAAAAAAATTCGACAGCAGCGCCCTAGAAGGAGGATCCTCCTTCACCACGACAATGCTTCAGCGCACTCCGCAAAACGGACTGTTGAATATTTGACTATGGCAGATGTTGAGATAATGAGAAAATGGGCCCACTGCTTTTCTCAGTGGTTCCATCGAATGCGACGATATCTAGAGAACAACGGAGATTACTTCGAAAAACAATTAAAGTATTGGCAACTTTCTATATTAAGCGTTTTTTCATTTTCTAGACATTTTCAGTATTACCTTATATGTATCCATATAATCGAATGGAAGTTAACAACAGTGGACGAATCGTATCTAAAGATTACCCATTTTTGGGAGTTGGAAGATGAAATAGTTAAGGTGAAGTATACCTATGCAATTAGGAATAAGTTTATAAATGAATATAAATAGCAGAATGGAGAATTGGAATTAAAAAAGACTGTTGACTGACTCTATTATTACCAAATTGATGGAAATTATTTGTAACTAAGAAGACATTTTGTAATTCAATTATTTATACATATTTTATGGTCTGAAATCTAAATTAAGCTATCTGTAAAGTTTTTAAACAGGTCGACTCGAAAGATAGATCAGTTTTATAAAGCTTTTATTAATTATAGGGAAATACAATACTTTTCTGTAAGACATTTTTAAAATCAACTTAACATTTTTCTTATAATAGGTTTGTTGCCAAGGCAACTTCTTATATGCCAGTATATACATACTTCACCAGTATATACATACTTCACACTATCAAACCAAAAATGTCTTTTCCATGGCTATTTTACAACCTATAGCCCAGCTTCTTGCTTATTCTACAGTACATACAACAAATACTATGTAAGATCTGTGTGTTTTAAAACTACGCTGTGGTTGACAGCCGGCAGGTGTGACCGTGTCAGGTTAGCTTGTAAAATTGAAACGTCATAAGTCATTACGAATTTCGACCTATAGCCTCGTTATCTTATTAATTATTTGTCAAATTGCAATAATTATCATTATATATTTCAATTATTTTGATTGTCAAACAAACTTGTTATCTCGATTTTATTTGTTTTTTTATCGAAATAAATCTGTCAGGAAATAGAGGATAAGGTAAATCAACTAAGGATAATGGTGGTAATTTATTTACTTACTATGAAAAGTTACTGTATTTTTGTAATTGATTTTTGTTCATCGGTTCATTTTGAAACTAAATCCCATGTTCCTATAGTGGGACCCCTTGTTGGACTTAGAATGTGTAAGTAATGGCAGGCAACACTTGTCACATGTGTACTGACAGTTTTCGAATATTTAAATTTTGTAGTAGATGATTGTCTTCTGTTATGAAAACTTACTTCTTTCTTAATGAAAACTTCATCTTGACACGGACAGTGTAACATCCTCTTGTTATATAAATATGTAATAGTGTTGTGTGTAATAATGTAACCAGGGTTTTAAAATAGCCCCTCACCTCCAGAGCCCAGTCCCAAAACTAGAACCATCTAAGACTCCTACGATGAACTCCTCTTACTGAAGCATGTGAGTGATGTTGTTTAAAGTCAGGGTCTGGAAGATTAGTTTTTAAAATGTTGATATTTAGTCTTTGTGTGATTTGCACAAATTTTCCCTAGTGTATGATCGGTAGCTTGACAATCTCAAACAGCGTGTATTGCTTCGTTGTACCTTTTTACTTCTTCCTCTTTGGTTTTTGAAAGCAAAGTTATTTGGCGGATATTGTTTGTGTGTTTTTGTATGGAATTTCATTTGATAAGCATTTAAGTTCCATCTATCCAAGTTATGAGGTAATACATTGTATGAAGTAAAGAAAAAGAAAAAAACAGAAAGTTTTCTAAAACTTGTGTTCAACGATATAAGGATTCATTTACAGCAAAAATATGCTGGCATCTCATTTTTAATATAAAGAGTAGATAGATCATGTGTATGATCACCTGATTCCAGGTGAAAATGATTTACTATAAAGTTTAAACCTGTGCACTTTGTAACATTTTATTTTTCTACCTTGAAGTTGAACCAGCACAAAGTCCCAATTGCAGAATGTTTCTGTATAGTTTAGTTCTTGGATCATAATTGCCCAGTTTGGCATTAGTGATTGTGGTTGTTCTTGAAGCTTCTTTGTGAATTATTCTTGATCTTTTGAATTTCTTTCGAAATAACAGGCCCTTCTTTTGTTTATATATCTCAATTGTACTATTCGGTAGTGGAAGGGGCCCCCCCTTGATGATGATGATGGGGGTATCTAAGGAAAATACCAAAAATACATACAGTATAATCATTGCGTTTATTATGCTTATTTATTTATGGCATAATGCCTTATTAATCTAACTACAATTTGGCATAGTCTTTGGAAGATGAACTTATAGCATTTTTTAAAAATAAATGATTTCATAGGAACTTTCGAAAAACTATCTTGCCATGGGGTAATGAAAATGGGGCAAGATGGGGTAAGCTAATTATTATCACAATAAATACAAATATGAATTTCTTTGGTGTTTTCATCATCCACACCAGCACAACCATTGTGAGACCAACGTGCACCAAGCTGGTCAATAAAACAAATCCAAAATCTGTCCAAAGACAGAAAGTTTTCTAAAACTTGTGTTCAATGATATTAGGATTCATTTACAGCAAAAATATGCTGTCATCTCATTTTTAATTTAAAGAGTAGATAGATCACGTGTAACCTGATTCCAGGTTAAAATGATTTACTATGAAGTTTAAACCTGTGCACGTTGTAACATTCTATTTTTCTACCTTGAAGTTGAACCAGCACAAAGTCCCAATTGCAGAATGTTTTTGTTTAGTTTAGTTCTTGGATCTTAATTGCCCAGTTTGGCATTAATGATTGTGGTTGTTACAGAATGCTGTAGTCTTGAAGCTTCTTTGTGAATTCTTGTTCTTTTGAATAGCTTCTGAGCAGCTTAGTATATATCATCAAGACGTAGATGGACTTTAGGAGTGTGTTGTTGGAACATGTTTTAACCTTTTTTTTTGTAATAGTCGCTTTCACTGTGTACATATGTTTTTGTTCTCTACTCTCATTCAACTCCAATTTCCTCATGACCCTCCATAACGCCTGCAATTTTCAGGCACCATTGTGTCTGAATTAATGACGTTCGGACCTGCATTTAGTTTTCACCGGGGTTCGCACTAGGCACCCATTCAACCCAACAAGTGCTCTATGATATTATAGTCCACTCCACCATCGAACAAGTCCTGAGCCGCTGCGGATCGTCTTAATTTCCCATGTAGAAGGTCAATGTAGCTATCAACCATATTAGTTATTGTATAGTTCTACACCGATATTCATGATAGCGTCCCCACACAGCCGGCCCATAAGTCTTATGGGCATCTGGGTCCTTTTGCTGCTTCGGAGGGTTCTAGACTCTGCCCAACGTCTTGTGGTCCGTCGGTCTCTCGGCCGTTGTGCAATCATACAATACAGCTCTTTTCAGGTGACAAGATAAATAAACAAATATATTAAGAAAATCAATTTAATGGAAGTTTTTGACCATATTGATTGATTATTTATTGTCTTTAGGCTTAGGCAGTGGTATAAAGAATTTGTAAGTTTTTCTTGCCTGGCAGTTTTTAAAAGTTACTTCAATTCACACGTGTAGAATGCAGAAACATCACAAATTGGTACACTTTATTATCGGTACGATCTCAGTACAGTTACGTCCGCACGCTACGGTGGCTAACAATCGACTGCCCCCCACAACTGTACTTCAGTATACTACATCCCTTCCTTATTAAAATAAATAACTTATATGATTCGAAAAGAACTTCAATTTTCTTTTATATTTTAGAATGATGGATAGTGTAAATAATATTCACTGTCTTTTCCATCGACCTCATCGTCTGCCTGTTGGTTAATGATTTGCCACAATATTTTCAACCCTCTTAAGGTTTTGGTTTTGAGAAGTGGTGTGGTGGTGGTAAAGAATCTGATGAAGGCAGTCGCTTTTGTCTAACTTAACAACTTCTTGTACTTGATGAACGTTGGTGTTTGGGGTTTTGGTCAACTGAAAATGATTTGTTTAATTGTACATATATTAATTTTTGCCGATGCATGAATTATTATTTATATTATTATAATTATATTAATAATTAATAATATTATAATTATTAACTATAAATTGCAAAGGATTTCGAAGATCGTTTGAATTTCAATTGATGGCAATTGTTGCTATTATCATAAATTCTTACTTATAAACTCCTACGTTGATATAACTATTCCCCCGTTATGCCATAGCTAGACGGTAATGTCGCTATTCATAGATACCTAGAACAGAAGCCATACGAAAATCACAGAAACTTGTCTATGATAACCGTGTTTCTGTCAGTTTGACGTTTCCATTTGTGATGATTTTGATCCGTGGTTATTGATTTGATTCTCATAACCTGTTTTAAAAGAGAAATCCCAAGCCAATGAGGAATTAAAAATTACCGACAGACATTCTATTGAAGGCTTTTAGAATCACTTAAAAATAAATAGAATAATGTAATGAAAATGTTAATTAATTGATTATCTGAATTGTTAATATATCCTAAGAACTGATTATCAAATTTTGAACTCTTTTTTTGTTTCTTCAATAAATATGGCTCTCACTGCTGCTCCACGAAGTGTGTTTCAGATGAGGGTACTATTGGTGGTGGAATCAGGGTTCCTCTTTAAATACGGCCAAAGCTACTATACATCTTGGTGTTTTCAAGAGCTGTTCTGAATCTTGACAATAAACACCTAAATCGGGTTTTCCAAACACCAAAACATCTCTATACTATTGCGAGTTCTAATTTGGGCATTGTATTGTTCTTCGGATTTACGTGAATATATGAGGATAAGCATAGCCATAGCCAGAGTCTCCAAATAATCTACCATGAACTTGTTCCCTCTCAAAACATTGTTATAATCTGCTTTCATTAAAAACCCGTGATTCATGGGAACTGCCACGCTAATGAGCTGATAACCTCTATCCTTTCCGATTTATGTAATATTCAGCACTAGGTCCTTGTACTTAGACGTGAGTGCAGTCGATTGCACCCATCACATTTTTTTAAAATTCAGCTGTAGTTTCAAATTGTTGTTTTTATAGCTTTTTGGAAATGTAAACATACTCAGATTTTTGTTACTAAGTGAGCATATTTAAAGAAAACACTTTTTTAACAGATTGAAGTTATGTATTATTGTAAACTTTAAAAACATAATTTTTCATTATGTCGAAAATGCTTAGAATTACTTAGTGAATTTCACCCTTTTCTTGCTGATCACATACGAAATTGCGGAAATCGTGGAAAAGGAACGACATCATATTTATCGTCTATTTGTAATGAAATTATTAATTTAATGGGACTGCAAGTTCTGAAAGCCATTGTGCATACAACCCTTACAGTAATATTATACACATTTACTATATTGCTGGGATTGTGTTCCGCTATGGTTTCTCCCCTCTGGGTATCCTCTCCTTAAGCACTTGCACTATTGGAGTCCCATATTTTACTGAGCGATGAATAGGGTTCCCGAACGCTATTTATATGTTTTCAATCAAAATAACGGTTATTGTTGCAATGGAGAGACTTCTAGAAAATTCCATAGTACTTTTTCAAGGCTCGACCCATTTCCGGTGTGGAACATTCTCGAAACAAGTATAAAAACGGAGAATTGGATACGCAGAGAGGATATTTTTACAATCTGTTATTAATGTATATTATTTTTAATTATTTTAACATTCCTTACAACATTTAAAAGCTTAATTTATATAATTTTAATTAATTATTTAGTTGTCATTAATGCTTACAGTGACCTCTATTATCGAATAGACAAACTATATGATTATGTCTAGTGCTGCACTAATTGATGACGTCAGTATCGATATTTTGTAATATCGAATTCTTAACGACAACTAAATATCTTTAAGATAAACAATTCTATGAAATATTACTTTAATATCTAGTTTTGTACAAAATTATGAACTTATCTCTAATTTTCCTGCTCAGCCATTGTCAAAGAACTCAAATCAGCCAAGTACTACTCTATTAGCGTAGATTCTACGCCAGATCTATCCCACGTTGAGCAACTGACTTTCATAGTTTTAGAGGAGAACCGACGTATCCATAACAACGGTTGCGTTCCCTTTGTCAGCTCCGGCCTCCGAGTACTACCAAATCTTCGTTCGCCTTTAGATCCGCTAGAGCCTTTGTTTTAGCGAAGGTGAGGTTTCTTTTTGGCGGATTGCTTGATCGCAGTATGCACGAGATGTCCTGCTGTATAGTTTTAGCCTCATCCTTTGGTATCGAATTTTTGTATAGCATCCCAGTGACCATTCAGTTGAGTTATTGTCGGACATCCAGGAACGCAACATGTTCTCAACATCCTGATTGCACCTTTCTACCGAACCTAAAAAAGAGAAAAATACTTTATTGCACATAAAAAAAAATACAAAACAACAGATAACAACAAAAGACAGTACAACATAGGTGGCCTTATTGCTAAGGTAGCAATCTCTACCAGGCAACCTTTGGGTGAAAGAAAAATGCATAGCGGTAAGCGGGATAGTGCAAAACTTGCAAACAAACCTTGACTTTGAGGATGTCGGGGACGTCCGTTCACTATCTTGCATGCAGGCCACAATGTGATTAGCTCTTTTATTATGCTGGCAGTAAATTCCTTGCCATTATCACTCTGTAAAATCATTGGCGCACCCACTTCTAAGTATATTTTTAAAAGAGCCATGGCTACTTCAGTTGCTTTTTTACTGGTTAAAGGTCTGAGAAAGCAGAACTTCGTGAGGTGGTCTTGATAGTTTAAAATCCATTTGTAATTGTGGCTAGGAGTTGACTGGAGATCAATTAAATCTACCTGCCCACGTTTGTTAAAGTCTTGAGAAATTATGGGGCGTACAACAATTCCTGTTTTTGGGCAACTTTTTTTATTCAGACAGATCTTACACAAGTTGAGGAACAATATCATAATCGGTACCGGTATCACATATCGTTGCTTTAGGTTATATATCAGTTTCTCGCGTCCTCCATGCCCAGTTGATATGTGCGCCTGCAGAAGAATATCATAGTACATATCTGTTGAAGGTACTTGTACAACAGGAGAGTTAAGATCCTTTCTTCTCAGTATCAGAAGTTTTTCTTCACCTACACTCATCACGTCGTATTTTTTTGCATTTCTATACTGTTGTTGTGTTTTTGGTTGCTTAAGTACACTCGCAGTGTTAAATTGTTCAATTGAATTTATTACAGCATTTACGCGTTCTTTAGTCCATTCTGGTTTAGTTGTACCGTCAACTCTATTATCGTAAAACTTTCTTAACTCTATGTAAAATTTGTCTTTATCTAATTATCCGCGTTTTCGCAAAACCCCTAGGATTTTCGCGAAGATTCGAAGTATCAAATTATCCTACGACATATACTTACATTCCTCTACGTAACTAACAATTTCTTCGTGAGGGATTTTTCGCAGTGCCATTGCAAAATTTAAACCATTATTTAATACCTCGATGGTTTGTTTATCCAAGTTTTGGTTTGATAGTTTGATGACAGTGACGTTTTGACAAGTTTCGGGTGTGTCATTTAAAGTCGCGATGTTTGACAGGTGTCTGGTGTTCTGTGCTAGTTTTTCAAACTTTTTTTTGTATGACTTTGCAGTTATTAAATTTGTTATGAGCCCGTGTGTTTAAAATATTTATGCACTGCCTCCAATCTGTTTTCGACAATATCCTACGTGTGATATTGTCGAAAACAGATTCCTGCGTTTCATTTTGGATTTGAATGTTTAGTCCCTGATACTCTGTTCTGTGATACGGCGATAAGTTTTATTAACAATTTTCTACTTGCTGTTTCAAGAACAAAAAACGCAACGCAGTCGCGAGCCCTCTGGCATTGAGAGTATCCATGGGCGGCGGTATCACTTCACATCAGGTGAGCCTCCTGCCCGTTTGCCCCCTGTTCTATAAAAAAAAAGAATATGCTCCCAACTATGTCCTTCCTTGGAACCAATCGTACACAATTGGGGATGATGTTGTGTTCTCTGCATCTTAGAAAATTTATGGATGCTAGTTAATAACAACAACAGCAGACAAGACAACTAAGCGAGCATATTTTAAATTCCCCTTCATTGACTATAAATATAATTAAATTATCCGTTTTACTAGAAGACTAGTACAATAATCTTTATAATATATCTGAGAGTAGCATTTGGGTAACAGCTGTTTATAAGATTTTATCCCTTATTTAAAAATTGGCTGTATGCTATATTTGGTCACACATTACATTTCTTAATTTCAACATTGAAATTGTTCGGTTGTTGATAAAAAACCTTACTTTTGAGAAATTGTAATTTCTGCACATTAGAAAGAGATGGGTTATTATGAATAGTTTCCGTAAAGAGATAGGAGACCCATTGGTTATAATTTCCCTCGAAGGTTGGTAACCCCATTTTAGGGGTGGTTTTCTCTGTGTGATACCGACCAAATATTTTATTGATATCCTTCTTAACTTTAATATTTTTCGTAATTTGTAAATTGATCTTCATATTCTCGGTTGGAACCACAAAGTTCATTGTCTAACTCCTAATGCAAGCTATCAATCGCAGTCCGGCGGACTTGCAAGGTTTTAAAGAGGTCTTCAAACCCTTTTCCGAGATAAGGCCAAGTTCTATACTCGAGGCAGTTCAGTTATCTGAATATTTCTATATTTTTTCTTTATCCGATCGTATTGATTAAGTAAAATATTCATGAGACTGAACACCTAAAGGTAAGAATGTCATATGGTTGTTATGAATATCTGTAAAATATTGCCCTAACGTTTCTAAACGACGACGTATATAATCGGGAGTCTTTCGCTTCACTCCATCCTTGAAAGTTGATATAAAGCTTATCCAATGCGTCCACCAATTCCGTTGTTGGGTAGCTAAAATATCTTTCATTGTTGACATGGTAATCATATAACCTGGCTTTTTCAGCCGATAAGTTGCTCAAGGTATTCTCGCAATACCTGCAAGATGGATGTACCGAATCCTAGGGTCGTCTTCTGTGAGGTTCAAAATTTGAGAAGTAGTGCCTTCCTAAGGCACCCAGGTACGAAGTGAAGACATGATGTGTGCCTTCCTAAGGCACCGAGGTCACGAGTGAAGAGGTGTAGAGATATTTATTACCTTTCTAAGACAATGTGATTAGGTGTGTCCATAAATCGTAGTTTTAGATGGATTCTTTTGATACACAGGTATCAATCAGTATGACGCACACACACTAAGCAGAAAAATAATGCAATAACACACGCGCTCTGATCCTGCCACAAATACGACTATTGGCTCGAAGGATCAATGTTCGGGGTTAGGATAAATTATAGAGATTATTATTTATTAAAAGAGCAATGGACTAAACTAGTGGGGTGAGATGAGATTGGGATAAGAGTCGCGCCACTACGCGCACGCGCGACGTCGTACGTCTGAATGCGAGCTTAAGTGAATATAATAAAATATAATGAAATTGGACACACTAGCCAATCGTATTGCATGGTGTCATTTACATTGCAAATTTGTTGTTTACAACTTATTAAAAATAATAAAAAAATATTAAAATGAAAATAAAAACAAATTTAAAAATTCTGGTCCCTGTAATTCTGCACCTTAAACGCTGGCAGCATTTCCTCGCTGTATTGCGATATTTATTCGTTGAGCCAGTCTCTACTACAAAGTGAACAAGATCAAAGTTGGAGGAAAGACTTATATTTGTGCCGATTATTATTTTCTGCCTGTTCTGCGGCCGCCTCAGGTTTTTGCTTGTCTGAAGGGTCCGGGTCAAACGTGTCTATACGGATAGCATCCTATACTATAAAATCCATTGAATTTTCCAAGGGATCAACGACATTCTATCCGGCCGTTTGCCATCGTCTCTTGCGATGCCCGTTGGCTCCAAAATTGCTGGAACATTGACGTAGGCAAGAGGGCGTCGTATAATGTCGTTGAGCGTGGCATTGCAAGAAAAACGTCCTGTTGTATTGTTTGTATTAATTGAAATATTATCATCCTTACAAACTGGTTATGATACCTGTGCAGACTGGGTAGAGATTCTAGACTCAAAGCATTATGCATATTTATAAAATCTTCCATAGTAGTTCTTCGCAGTTATTTATGAAAAGTTGGTATTTGCTGAAATTAAGCTCCAAACCTCTGGCTTAAAATTTAGTTTTTATTAAAAATAAGTCCGAAAACACAGTGTCCACATCACCTCCTAGTTTTCCGTCGTCCAAATACCAAACGTTGAAATTAGAATTTAAATTTTTGATTATTGGATTTATAGCCAAACTAAAAGTTAGGAAAGAGCGTAGGGCATGGCACGGCTGCCTCACACCCTCCTTTTACACCGAAACCTAACTGTACTGGTTCAAATTCTGAATTTTGGTAAAATATGTCAAACAGCGATTTTGGAAGCCAGACGTTTTAGTGTTGCACCAACAGCGATTGGTCTCACACCTCTATCCTTTTTGGTGAGGGCAAAAGGTTCGCGCCGAAAAGAATGGGAACAATTTCTGTATTTTCATTACCTGAATACATAAAATTGATTAATTTTGTTATCGAATTTACTAGTTGCTCGCCTGCATGCAAAATGACATAAGTTACATCTTTATTTTGAATTTGAAGGCATGCTTACCATGCTGTTGGTGGGTCGAGAAAATATGGGTTCACTGGAGCTGAGGGATGTTTTGTCCGTAACGCCTGAAGGGTGTCGGGGGTATCTGGTGATAGCACGTCGTTGGAGCACAAAAGGCGAGCGGCACCTTTAAGATCTCCGTCACAGATTTTGTCTTCTATCAGTTTGTTGCGATTACGACGAGCATCATGCTTGATTAAAGGTGCAACAGAAGGCAAGAAGCTTTTTACAGCACATTTATTTTTAATTTTTGTGTCGAGGATAAATTTGGTTCCTCAGTTTTTATTATATGTACTGTGCTGTATGTAAATAAAAATAGATTCTGCCAGTCTTGAGTACAATTGCTAATGTAACATTTCTGGATTAAATTTGTCAAATGTGTAACAACGGTTATTCGTGCTCCTCGAGGGATTCTTTTAACTATTGGTATACTATTTTTCAAATTGCTAAGATATGTATGAAAAGGACTTGGATCGTTGGCTACATAAGTTGGCACACTCGCAATAATGGGATGGATTTTAGAAGTTGAATAGTTTTGACTAATACATTTCCTGTGTTTTGGTAGTGTGAATGTTGAGGCCTTTTAATGTTTATTGCACTGTGTACATATATTAACTATTGGTATACTATTTTTCAAATTGCTAAGATATGTATGAAAAGGACTTGGATCGTTGGCTACATAAGTTAGCACACTCGCAATAATGGGATGGATTTTAGAAGTTGAATAGTTTTGACTAATACATTTCCTGTGTTTTGGTAGTGTGAATGTTGAGGCCTTTTAATGTTTATTGCACTGTGTACATATATTAACTATTGGTATACTATTTTTCAAATTGCTAAGATATGTATGAAAAGGACTTGGATCGTTGGCTACATAAGTTGGCACACTCGCAATAATGGGATGGATTTTAGAAGTTGAATAGTTTTGACTAATATATTTCCTGTGTTTTGGTAGTGTGAATGTTGAGGCCTTTTAATGTTTATTGCACTGTGTACATATATGGGTCGTATTCGACGTGCCATCATAAGATAGGGTCTCGGATTGATTTCACAAAATGAATAACTTAAAAACAATTAACTTAAAATAAAGACTCAAAAAACATAAAACTCAAAGTCAATATTTAACACTGCGTGTTACTGTTGGTAGCTTGCAAATGACGAATGGAAGAGACCTTAAAAGACGCCAGGATAACCGAAGGCAGCCTTAGCAACCACGTAGGCAAAAGCAGGAGCAAATACATATGCATAAACCGGAGTATGATCACAATCATAAGGACTAGCACAAGCATAAGCGGTAACACAAACACAAGCAAATGCACAAGCACAGGAAAGTTTATTTTCACTATTAATTGTTTCTATTTTTTCACTATCATTTCTCCCCACCTCAAATTTTACGTATTTTAAATTTTTGTTGGTTTTTGTTTATGTCCAGGCATTAATGGGCATAATTATTTTTTCTTACTCAAGATTGCCGACAATAATGTGCTGGTAGGTCAAGAAAGTTTTGGCGCGGTTCACTGTTACCGTATTGATCTTTGGTTGTCTCTTCAGTGCTTTAGATGGGTTATTTGGCAATCCAATAGTGCTTTGTAGTCTTTACCCAGCTTAATACCGATCATTCGCCTTTTTTTAGGACAGGGGGCAAATGGGAGGCTCACCTGTTTTAGTGATACCGCCGCCCATAGACACTCTCAATGCCAGAGGGCTCGCGAGTGCGTTGCCGGCCTTTTTAGAAGGCAAGAAATAAAAAAAAATAAAAAAAACGTTTATTTTGGAACATAAGATCATCTAGGTATCACTTTTCTTCGGCAAAGAAGACAGAGGGTGTAGGCCGAGAGAAAAAGCCGGCGTAAAAAACTCTCGGTACTCTTTTAAAAAAGCAAATCATCAAACAATATTTAAAACAAATATATGAAATTAATTAGAAGTAGCCTGCCCAGCACTAGTCCCAGGCCCTTTTATCAACTAGATAATCGCTAACATTATAGTAAGCCTTTTTACACAGCTTTTCAATACATTTCTTAAATTTATTGTATAATTATTTATATATAATATTATATATATGCCATAAAAGGCAGAGATAAAAGAGCCTCTGGGATTTTATTAAAGAAGAGTATCCCTTTTCCCGAAAAAGAATTACTAACTTTACATAGTCTAGTACGGGGAAATTGCAGCCTGCGTTTGATCCGAGTATTGACATTGTGCGTATGTTCTAATCTAGTATAGTTATCACTATTTTTGTATACAAACATAATATTTTCATAAATATATATACAAGGCAAGCAATACTTTATACCGATCATTCGCCTTGAGATAAAGTCCCACAAAACATGGACTTTCAGACAGACTTGACTTCGCCGTCTTCTTAGAGTATCTCAATGCGACCTGTTATTTGTTTACTTTTACTATATACCCCAAAATGCATCAAAAAATTATTTTCTCTGTTTGCTTTGTTTGATAGACATGAATTTAGAAAAATTTAGAAATATTCGCACCACATATCTTTCAAGGCGTTTGCAATTTTGTCTCGACGTCCATTTTCAGTGGCAGTATTCCGTTGGAATTATTTGTACAACAGGATCTGAAATATCCTTTCTCTTCATTATTAGAACTTTCTGGTTATAAATCCTATAAAAAAAAAGAAATAAAATACGTTTATTTTGGATCATAGGATCATAAGAGTATCACTTATTCCACGTCATTAAATTCGAGCCTGTTGGCATCCCTACTCATCGGCAAAGAAGACAGAAGGTGTTGGCCGAGAGAAAAAGCCGGTGTAAAAAACTCTCGGTACTCTTTTAAAAAAAAAGCACATCAAACAATTCTACAATATTTAAAATTCATCTATTCATTACATCGTATTTCCTTGCGTGATAGTGATGCTTGTATGTTGGTCGCCTACCTTGAGTTTTTCTCTCAGCTCTCCCAAAAATGTTGTCACACTTTGTAGTCTTTGATTTGTCCGTTGTATTTTTTTGTCTATTTTCATGATGTCCGCTGTAATAGTTTTGTAACTCTGTGGTCAAACATACATACTAATGTTTCTGAAGTTTGGTTATGGACAGGAATACCGAATATTGTAAATTTTATCAAATGAGATCAAATAGGTTTAGGCGCATAAAAATACTAAAACACAGAAAATATATCTAATTTAAACTTAGGTTTGGAGACCAACATTAACTTAGTTATCATTCTGCATTCAACTCAATCACAGATTAATTTTACTTCCACAACAATTTATATAACTAATTCTAAAGCTGAGAGTTACTTTCAACACGACCTCAACTTACATTCACCAATACACTGGTTGTTTACAACAAATTGGACAACAATGCGCGGGGCGCATGCCTTTCAACCAATCAAAATTAATAGTAATTTTTTTGAAGTGAAACTTTATGCACGCTTGACTCGGGGAATAAGCAGGCAAACGCGTGTCGTAAGCGTTACGAAAACTGTGATCGGGCAAGGCGAACGGAAGTTGAGTGGGGGATATAAGCAAGAGACCGCAGTGTGCGCGCACATTTTCTTTCTATCTTCGTCTCATAGCCATTCAATTCAATTCAACATTCCGTATATCTAAGCACACTGCAGGCCTATTGTCTGTATCTGCACAGTGTTGGAGCAAGAGAAAGCAGTGCGCGCGCACATTTTCTCTCTTTCTTTTATAGTTAGTAAATGAAATATATATATATACATACAGATGGAAGTAAAGAAGTTTCACTTCAGTCGTGTGGTCATAAGCACACTCATTTTTTTTTCTTTATTAATTTTAATCAATCTGCAATCAGCCTCTTGGCTTCAGATTAAATTTGAAGTTATGGCAATTAGGGAACGCAAATTAAATATTTTTTTTATTCCCTCCGTAGACTGTCAGACTGCGGCAAGTTTCGCGGTTTTCAACCGATACACAGTGTCCGTCGTTTATAAGAGGCCTGAAGCTAGGTTTCATGTTGTAAAGAATTACTACTATTAGTACTCGTAAGGCTGAAGGGTGTCAGGGGTATCTGGTGCTAGCACGTCGTTGGAGAACAAAACGCGATCGGTACTTTTGAGATCCTTGTCACAGATTTTGTTTTCGAGCGCGCGAATAAGTGTCAATTAAACAAAAATGTCGTTAGGATGAGGCCGATCGCGACCCGAATAAAACCGAGTCTTACCGAGCGCAGATTGGAGAAATCATAAATTTTGTTTTCTCCAGCCTCCACTTATCTATGTTACTCTATAAACTGCTGATGCCTTTGTAAACTTCGTCATTATCTCCAAAAAACTGGTGTCGAAAATGGACCTAATACATAAATTTTCCCTCTAAAATGATCTATTTCTGTTAAACATTCCACTGTTGTTTCAAACTTTTATTTCTGTTCTTCTTATTGGTTTGCTGAAATCAATACAATGACTATCATACATTGATGTATGAACTTGGTTACACAGACCTTAAACTTGTTTGTAACTCTCGTTTTCTCTTGCACATCTTCCGTAATGTTTTTTCGTGAAATGTGAATTTCAACACGAAAAGTTCCTCGATCTATAGTAGCTGTATCAAAGTGTTCAATGTATGGATCAATATCCTTGATACTGTAAGTTTCTGCCGTTATCCTAGTGCCGTTTTAAACACCCGTTTATATCGTCATTTACATAATTCTCACTAACTGGCAATGGAATAAAAGTTCAGACCCCTTCGTTCACCGCACCTTCTTTTTTAATTCTCTTCAATGTAATAACACTTAGGGCCGAAACACATAACGCAAACTGCTTATTTTTGCGGCGCCGCAACGCCAAAATCGGCAGTTGCGTTATGTGTTTCGGCGTCGCGAAACAGGGCATTATGGTAGGGTAACCATTTTCTCGTGATTTTTGAGTGTGGATAGACGTCTCTCTGCGATGGATCGTAATAAACTTATTGCTTATTTGTTATTAAGAAGACATTATTCTATCTTAAAAATACGGGAAAGAAGATACTGGATACATCCATTAAGTAAGGGTATGAATCCAAATGGCGAGTTCTTTTCTAAAAAATACGAAGATTTAAAGATAGACGAAAAAAAATTTGTTGCCTACTTTAGAATGAGTATATCATCATTTGAAGAGCTATTAAGCGAGTTATCAAAATATATACAGAAGAAAAAAAATAAAGGAAGGAAACCAGTTACTGCTTTGGAAATGCTGGGCTTAACTTTAAGGTAAAACAAATAGGTTTCTTATTTTTTTTTTATTGATGTTTATGGCACTCGGAATCAAATGTTTAGTTTTATTTGTACCCCTGGCTTTATACACCTGTGGTACTAGCGGGGTGTCGATAAAAATTTTGCATCACTAGTGTTCATGGTTTGGGGGTACCTAGTGGTACAAAGCCAGGTTCAAATGAAACAAGACAGAATCAAATTAAGCTTTTTGCATTATACAATTTTCTTACTTTAAGAATACTTTAATAGGCCTTAAAAAATGTAATGATCAATTTAAGAAAAATCAAACTCCTCATCTTGTGAAACATAGGAAGTAGCTGACGTTTCGTCCAGTAAAAATGGTGAATTTATTGGACGTTGTTGGTTTGATGATGAGGTAGTCCTCTGTTCAGTAATCGAACTTCCAGGAGTAGAAGTGTGGTAGCCACTCTGAACCGTATTATCGTATCTCATAGTTGAATATCCTTGATTATAACCCTGATGCTGATATTCTTGATTATAGCCGTGATGTGTATTTTGATGAATTGAAGGTTGAAGAATGTCCGTTAATATTTGAAGCACCCGACTTTGAAATATCAATGTTTGATTCTCATTTAACGTTTGTAGAGATGGTAAAATCCCCTTGAAAAAATGCAAATGTCTATTCTCCGGTGTTTTTAATATTGCCAATAAATCTTCTTCAATATCATCCTTATCATCTGCCTTTCGTTTTCGTGGTTGACTTTTATAACGAGGCAATGCCGTTATTTCATTCTCAATATCTCCTTCCGCTACACATAAACTGGAATCAGTTGCATTTTGTGAAACCTTTTTCAAAAACTGTAATTGTTTATTCAAGTGATATTCTTTAATTTTTGCAGCTCCAGCTCCTGATCGATTGGCATCTTTTAGTTTTTTTTGATATTTAGCAAAATTATCTTTTATGGCCTTCCACTTCTTGACTAAATCATTACCTGCAACAAATAACTTCACAAGTGAAAAATAGTAATAAAGACTAAAATTCCCTAGATTCCATTTATACTACATATAAAATTACATATAAAATTTGATATAACTTTCATAAGTACTTTCGGTCCATCCAATTTCATATAAATGGCTGGCCGCCGAAAAAGAACAATTTTCTGCTTTTTCTTGACTTAGGCAAGTTAAAAACTGATTGACTTTGCCTAGAACAACCATAATGTAAAATATTTCTTGAGTACTTCTTTGAAAAACTACCTGTCTATCTTTGAAAATCTATTCCTTTAGCAACACTATTACCTGCGCAGTTTGAGTTTGATTATACCTACATTTGTATTATTTTATTATTTGCCTACTAATTATTATTTCATTTTAGATTTCTAGCAACCGGCAGTGACTTTAAAACCATGCATACGAATTACTTCCGAGGAGCAAGTACAATAGCAAAAATTGTAAGGACAGTTTGTCGCGCCATATGGAAACATCTATCAAGTCAAAATATACCTCCTATAACAAAACAGGTTCTAGAAGATGTCGCTATTGAGTTTGACAAGAAAGCAAATTTTCCTAACTGCATAGGAGCTCTTGATGGTAAACATGTCCGTATTACATGTCCTGCGCACAGTGGATCACTGTTTTACAATTATAAGGGCTATAATTCAATAGTTTTATTAGCTCTTGTAGATTCTAGATATAGATTCATTTTTGTCGATATAGGAGCGTATGGCAAGGAAAGTGACTCCACCGTTTTCCAGAACTCTAAACTTTATGATTTGATTATGACACGCAAATTACCTATTCCTGTACCAAAGCCTTTACCAGGTTCTCAAAATGAAACTCCATTTGTTTTTGTAGGAGATGAAGCATTCTCAATTTCGAATAACGTCATGCGCCCTTACTCAGGGAAACATTTGTCGGTACAACAAAGAGTTTACAATAATCGACTGAGTCGTGCCCGAAGATATGTCGAGTGCGCTTTTGGCATCCTAGCCAATAAATGGCGCATATTTCATCAATCTATGAATGTGCAATACGACTTTGCGACAGACATTATCAAGGCATGTTGTGTAATGCACAACTTTGTTTTGAATCGAGATGGAGTACAAGCGACCGATGACATTATCTTTGATGATTCTGATCTGCAAATGTTGCATTTGCCCACAGCAAATGAAAATAATTTAAGCCCACATCTAATACGGAATGATTTTTGTAATTACTTTTCCAGTGATGTTGGCGCCCTAAGTTGGCAATTAAACAAAATATGAATGTTCGTATACCTACTCAGTTCAAAATACAAATAATACCTTAATACATTTGATTCAAACTATTTAACATGTTGTGAACTGCGAATAAACAATTTAAATGGCAATTTGGTTTTATTTATAGTAATTGTTTACCTTTTTGAATAAGAGCGCGAGAAAAAATATAATTTTAACTTAGAGAAAATCTTTTGCATAGGGCATTAAAATAAATGGTGTATTTCATATGATTAAAAAAAAAAAGATACATGCTACTTACATTAAACTACAATTTTTACAATTTAAACCGCGGATCAGATTTTTACGTTTTTACTACAGTAAAAATTGTAGTTTTATTGTGAATAGTGATCGCGTAAACCTAAGACAATACTATGTTACTACTTACCCAGTTTTGATTTTTCGGTTGAGTTTTTTTCCTTGTAATCAACATAAAAGATCTCACAAATGCTTTTCCATGCTTCTTGTTTTATAAATTTGTCTTTATAGGTTTTGTCACTAGTATCCCACAAACAACGGTGTTCCTGAACCGAAGATATAAACAGATCGACGTCAACGTCAGACATTTTAATTTTAAAACTGCTTCTCGGTTGACACGTGTTGTTTGCAAGAGTGTTAGAAACAAACTGCATCCTTGTCAACAAGTATGACGTCATAACGCTGGAATTCGCGTCGTGCGTTGCGGCGCCGCACCGCTATAGCGCACTGCCGATTTCAGCGGCGCGGCGCCGCAACGCGCTTATGTGTTTTGGCCCTTACATCTGTAAAAAGAATAAAATAAAATGTCAATTATCGTGAGTCTCATAACTAAGAAATAATAGAAAATACACAAGTATTACAAAACTTACCGGTGAGTGAAGATAGTTCTTCTAAGTACTGGTTCTGCGATTTCATCATATCTTTTTGATCTAAATCTGTGATTTTTTCAATTGTTTGTTTTACTTCAGCAGTTCGTGCATTATCCTTAAGACTATCTGTAAAAGAACAATAACATTTTATAAAGTATCTAAAACTAATATGTACTTATTTAAAATAAAAAAATATCAAGACATTTTGACCGTACTAACCAAAAAAATCAGTCACAGTACGTAAACAATCCTGTTTTTCTCGCAATACGGCTTGTTACACAAGCTTTTTCTCTTCATATTTCGAAATCATACAAAACAATAGTTTTCGCACTTCACTCTTTTTAGTTTTATTCATTTTTATAGCATTAACACGGATATATCACAACAAAACTATACGCAAGTCAACCACAACGAAACATCAACAACACGCCATCTTGTTGCGTCAGAGATAGGGATACCATACACTGATTCTGATTTTACCAAATCTTTTGGAAAACAGCCGAAAATTAATTTCTTTAAAATAATCTTGCCAAGTTTTTCTCTAGTAAATAGTGTACCTAATTAATCAAGCTATTTATTAGACCAACTTAAGGCTTAGTGTTGCTCTTGAAATGATCCCCAACACGTACATACGATACTTATTTTCGATGAATACAAGTTTAGAACACGTACGAATTTTTAAAACTCAATTTATAAAATGTTTAAAATAAGTTTGTTTTTAAAATGCCTTTTTGGAATTAATTGTTCCTAAGTACTTTCTGCTTAAAATACCCCAATTTGTAGGGTAAATATCCGATGGTAGGAACGGAACACTTTAGTGTTGTCATATAAAAAGTTTGCAAAAAAATCCAGTATCTACTTTCGTCAGCCAGACTCTAGTTTACACAGTGCGAGCTGCTGCCTAGCGAGTAGACAGGTACTCGGCTTGTCTACTCGTACGCCAGTAGCTCGGCTCGCCTTTGCTGTCTACACAACACCTAGTAGCTGCAGCCCAGTCTTGCGAGTCGCCGCGATGTCGAGTGAACGTGCTTTGATAAAACAAACTGTGATACGCTCTATGACAACAATATTATGTGAAGAATTAGAAAATGTCTGCAAAAAACTTAATAAAAAAGAGCGAAAGAAAAGGATTTGGATAAGAAAATGGATGGCTAGAAGATCCTCAGGAGCAACACTTACCATTTTTAACGAGCTTTGCCATGAAGACCCCCGAGAATATAAAGCAGTGATGAGAGTGACACCTGAACAAGTCGAAAGACTTTTAGATTTGATAAAACCAAAAATAGAACGTCAAGACACATTGATGAGAGATGCTATAGCAGCAAGAGTAAAGTTGGAAGTAACCCTGTGTTTCCTAAGCTCAGGAATATCATACAGACTGCTATCAATATTTTTCAGGATTTCTAAATCTTCTATATCAAATTTTATACCAGAAGTTTGTGACGCTATTTCTGAGGCTTTGGACGAACATTTTCAAGTAAGTAGAAGTGTAAAATCTTTATGAGTAGGTAAATACTGTAAAGGTACTTAACTCAATTATACACGACGTGTGACTCACTCATTTATTTAAAAAAACAGAAGACAAATTAAACCACTTAAAATTACTAAGCAAACATTAATATAAAGTAAAGATTATTGCATATTATTCATATTAGCATTTATCATCGCTCTGACTATTGGATCAGAAAAGTTGTTAACCACGTATGATGCATTTGGTGATTGTTCAATAACTGATTGAACTGGCTGCTGCACGGAAACTGTTTCTGTAAAGTTGACAGTCTCATAAGAAGGATTTAGTGATTGTTCAATAACTGGCTGCTGCACAGAAACTGTTCCTGTAGGTAGTGGGAATGGCACACTTGGTCCTGGTGACGATGACGATATGTAGGACTGTGGTGACGATGTACTGTATGAGGAAAGCGCAGATGCATTCCGGGCATATATAGCTCTTTTTCGGTATCGTGAAAGTACTTGTTGGATTTCATCTTTGGCATCTATAAAATCGAGTAGTGGGAGCTGCCTTAATTAAATAGCGATGTGTTTTCCAACAATATCATACTCGTCATCTTGCTGAGAAGATATTGTAAATTTCACTGTAAACCTGGGAACGTGGAGATCAGAAATAAATCCGTTACCGAGCATCGCCCGTTCGCGAACAAATAATAGATCAAAAGCTGTTGCCGAAAAATTGAGAGAAAAATATAAAAATTACTTCTGTAATGAGGGTGCTGTCTCCTGGCAAAATTATATGATTAATAATATTTAAATGTAACCAGCTATATCAGTCGAATAAAGAACTCACCAGATTAGTAGTTGTTTTTTTTTCTTTTAAATTAATTGTTTTCATTATATAATCCATTATATAGAACCATTTTATGGATGGTTTATACACATCATCTGCACCAGCTCCACTCTTCTTACTTTTTTCGATTTTATTCACTTCTTGGTTGTAGGTGGATCGTCGGTGGATCGTCGATCGGTCCAACTCGCACTTGCAAGTAACTCGCAAGTGACGTTCAAACAGTGCGAGTTACTGCAGTGCAGCTACTCGGCAGGCTGACTCGTACGCTAGCTCGCACTGTGTAAACTAGCCATGACACTGCCCTTTCGTATTTATTCACGTCTCGGAAACCTCTATTTTTAAATCGGGGTCCAATATTGTGGCTTCGGTATATAATACATTGGATTCCACATCACACTTATCATAAAATCTTCTGTGGATTTGAGCTAACTTGTTATCATTTTTTGTGCTTCGGGCGAGTATACTTCTAAATTACAGTTTGAAATATGTTGAGGCAGAAGCCGAGAATATACTATGACTTTTGAAAGACTGACTTGTTTTTCTGTGCTTATTTCGGTGGTAACTTCATAGAATGATTTTAAAATTGGTATCGCTTCCTCTACTACTTGCCATTCTGTGGTATTTGGAGCTAGTTCGTGACGGACTAGCGCCAATGTTGCAATAACTGCATCTTTACGGGATACTACTCGATTAAGCATGTCATAGGTCGATTCGAGTCGTTCCATCTAGTTACAACGTCTTGTTTTAGCTTCAGTATTGGCAGGTTCATTTGCTTTTGCATCTCCTGTAATTTTAATTGAGCGTGTGATATCACTGGAGTGTAACTTAATATTAAGCCCAGATCACTGTTGTTATGGGTTTTTAACAACTAATCTTATAACTAAAATTAATCTAAATTAATAAGATGTGGGCGCCAGGAGGATTTTTGGCTCATCCTACCTAACCTATTGTATGTGGTTATTTATTTATTTATTTATTTAAAGTAATCGAACAGCTTACTAATTAATACATATTATTATACAAAATACTAATATAATACAAAAAGCCAAAACAGATTACATAGATTAACAAATTGTGTATAAAAAGCAGAAAACAAGTAAAGCGCATTAAAATAAAATTTTACATTAAAAAAATAATAATAAAATTAAAAAACTGAAATTTGACATTTAAAAGCAAAACAAATAATACTAAGAATTTAAAAGTACTACTTAAAAAAACCACTATTTAAAAAAATCCAGAGTCTTCCCGCTTCTCCAAGTACTTCTTGACATGTTATGTTTGCAACATAAACATATAGTTAGTTAATTATTCATTAAATGAATTTCAAATTTGAGGGCATTTCCCAACGCCCTCAACACATTCATAACCGAAGATCTAAAATTTTCTATCACACGAGATATTAATATTTGATATGTCTTAAACACGTCCAAACAACGGCAATCACCGACCGTGTCTGTCCCTTCGTCCCTACCCTCCTCCTATCACAATGTTTCAGTATGAAATCGAAAAGCTTCTACTTTGAGGTCGGGGTTTGTTTGGGAACATTTCGTATTTCGATGCATGTCTTATTCATAGCTCGACAAATGGTCGCGTTTGTCCTCCAGGTCGCTTATTTGAGATGAAATTGCCTTCCAATCCTTTTTCATGTGTTTCAAAGATCTTTTTGGAAACAAAATTTACTGATATTCCGATGTCCTGGCTAGTCTTTTTGGCTGTTGTCGATTTTGCGGAAAGTTCGGCAATATTAACTTCCATGGCATCCAGTCGGCTGTTCTGTTGTTTATATATCTTATATATATAAAAAAAAACATATGGAATTGATAAAATTCAACTCTAAACTAACTGTCTGTGTTGCTCTGAAAATAAAGATATTTATTTTAGTACTTACACACTATACTAATTACATTATCTTTAACTTAAATAACAATATCCTACCTGAAAATAAAGAAACGTCATTAAAAATCAATCCCTTTTTAAACTTTTTACAATAACCTCAATTGATCAGTGGTTGAAGCGTGAGCGGTGGTATTGTGATAGAGAGTTTGGAACTGTCGAAGGCAATCGGCATGGTGGGCGTTTAAATCGCCAAGTATCACGATTTCAGCGATAGGAACCTTTTCGCAGCAGGGAATCTGTAGCCATTTGAATCTGCTCGATGAGTCGGTTAGTTACGTCATTTCCACTATGGGATCTATACAGGCACGCATAGAATCGCGGATGGTCATCGCAGTCTACACGAAGACAGAGGTTGCCCCCCCCCCTAATAAGAAGTTCTGTAAGAACTGTCCGAGGTCCCCCCACCCTTCGAGGTCTGTAAGGTTTAGGCAGGCATTGTTCGTCGCCATTAATGACTGCTGTTGTGGGAAACGACAACTATTATGTGAACATGGCGCACGACACTTTGTCGCGTTTTCTTTGAATATGCGGTGATACCAACACACGCCACTCGTTGAAGCATCCCGTGAACGGCCATGCATGCACGCTGTCCCGATCGCGAGCGTGGACGCCGAGATGTAGATGTAGACAGGGCTGCGACTTGCTTGGTTAGCTCGGCAATGCAATTCTTTAGTTCTTTTATCTCGTCGTGCGGGGACGCCACGTGGTTAATTTGTGGTTGACATATGACGCTATTGATCCCGGGAGCGTCACCCGCGTCTTGATTGTCTATCGTTGTTCGGAGTCACCAATATATGGGGGATGTAGAGTTGGTATAAATGAAACCCCAATATATTTAAACACACATGTATATTTACTTCACTTAATAAATCAATACAATGTATCGTTTAAGACTGTATACTATTATTGGTTTGTGTCGCGATACGTGGCGTAGGTACGATCGTACGACCTGCCGGCGACGAAGCTCGGTAATTACTGGCGCCTCCCGCGCAGTGTTGCCAGTCCCCACAGACATTGATCTTATTATTAAGGTACAACTGCTTATAGATCATAGACACACACTACATAATCATCTTTAATATTTTGTTTATCCCTGTCCTGTTCAGATCTAGGGAGGTAAGCCACACTCTTCACATTTGCGTTTTTTAGGTTGCCAACAGGAGATGTTAAAATCCTCCATGAATATATTATAATATATTTTATATGAAACCGTGGCTTATTTTCTTGCACTTGATAACGTACAGGCGATGCAAAGCAGCAATTCACATGTTTCCTGTTTCTCGTTGTGTGAGAACGGCAGGTAGAAAATCAGGATCCTTTCTACTATAGTTCGAGGAAAAATCAGTTAAAATTTAAGGCAAATCTCTTAAAGCTCTTAATTAAGCTCGTCTTTTTCAACGACGAGCTTAATTTTATTTTTGGAGAGTGGTGTGATCTTATAGGGGCGTATCCGCCCTGTCGGAAGTTAACTGTTTTGGTTATTTGTGTAACTGCTCCGCTGTATTGAGACCCTCTCCGGATACTACGACGGAAGGGCCTGCAGGGGGTTTAGGAGCGGCGGTGGCCTTAGGGTCCGCCGCCGCAGGCTGTAATTCCGCTGGTGTAGGTTTCGGGCATTTCTTTAAAACCCTGGTATGCTCCTTCAGGGCCTTGTTGCTTTCCTCTAGCAACCGAGAGTGGCCTCGAGTTTGTGTATCAAATGTTGTTGTGTGGTGTAATTTATTATATTATATTTTACCAAGTGGGGTTGAAAAAACTATTTTATGGGGTGGAGGGGGGTTTGCGAAGGATGGGGTGGGCTCTGTTGGGTCGGGTCAAATGAGCCTTAGCTCGGTGGGTTTCGGAGGAAAATTGTAATTATATTTATTGGGGCTGGTAATCCAGGGTGGATTACCAGACCTGAATTTGCGGTCAGCATTGCTCGAAGGCTGTTGCTCGTAGATATTATGTGTGATGTTTTCTGGTTGCTTTTGCTGTGAGTTATCCGATGATCTGGGTGCTGGAGATGTTCTAGCTGGTCACCAGTCAGGACTGGGCTGAAGAAGCTGGGTTGACGGAAACCACTGTTGAGGTCACCACTAAAAGTGAATCAGCAAGCAGCAAAAATAAACCTCATTTGAGGACCTTAAAAAAAATTGCTGTGGCAAGAGTTGGACAACAAGAAAAAAAAATTGAGATAGAAGTGGAACATTTAAAATTAAAAAAAAAACAGTTAGAAATAGAATTTATTCAACAAATATATAAATTATCATTAGAAATTTTACAGATTAAAAAAGAATCGGAAAGTGAATGATTAATTTTTTTTATTTTCTTTATTACCAAACCAAACACCTAGTTAAATTGGGCAATCCCAGATTGCCGGAATGCTATAGGAAATATTTCATTGTTTCTGTGTTCTTCAAGTTCTGGTGTCTGATCAGCAAGATCACCATCGTCATAAGGATCTCTCTGTAAACCTATATTATGCAATATAGCACAAGCAATAATTATATTACTGGTATTTGTCAACTTTGACCAGTCCTAGCTGCAAACATGGAAATTTCCTTTACCACATTCTGAAAAACCTTTTAACAATATTCCTAGTTTTTATTTCAGAATAATTATGTCATTGGATTTAAAAGTGGTGTTAACATGAAGTTAAGTGCTGTCACCTACTAAAACTCCTAGGTCACCATTTAGCAGTCTTGCATACGCCTGGCAGTTTCTAAATGTCCTGCTGCCGTGTGAACTGCAAAGCCACTTAGTCACTATATCGATTATTTCCATATCAGGCCGTATTCTTGCTTGCACATTTACAGAAAAATACCCTTTTCTATTTCTGTATGCTTCAGAGTGGGCGATACCTCTGGGTCTATAAATTTTTATATGGGTGCAGTCAATAGTTCCGATTATATTGTTTAGGCCATCGTGAGTAGATCTTCCTAATTCTTTAAACTTCCTGTTGACTGTGGTCATATTTCTTGGAAAATGTACAAATCTAGGAAGTAATTTACTCAACTCTTTAACAACTGCCATAAGCGCTCTTTTGTTCTTCTGCATTCTGTACAGCACTGTTGTATAACAGCATTGCTTACCTCATGTACCCCGCCGCGCAGAAAACCCCTCGACTCCGCCAAAGGAACCCACATCTACTACCCGCGAAGCCGCCAGTAGAGCACGAATGGTCGGCTTCGGGAGGAGGCAATCGCCAATTCCACCGAGCTTTGCCATTCCATCATGCCTTCCACCGCCCGCATGATGTCGGCCAACAATTCCCCTTTAATTTCTGATACGAACCCCACCATAATTTTGCGGAGTCTATTTACTGATAAAGCCGCTAATTTATCCGACTGCTTGTTAATGCCTCCCGACATCTCCATTCTCAGAGCACCCACTTCCTTTTCCTGTTCTACAGCGCGGGCTGTACGCTCGGTAAAGTCCCGTCTGAGGACACCAATTTCTGACTCAAGGTCAGACACTCGGGCCCTCAGCCAAATATTATCTCTTTCGAGACGCCGTTCATCACCCTCCGAGCACCGTTCAGCAAGAATTTTTTATATATAATATTTATATATAATAATAATTTTTATATATAATAATGTCTTGCTGCGACCTTGAGGTCTCAGAAAAAGTCCCCTTTTAAGTTATTTGACTTTGCCGCAATTACCACAATACGACGAAACCGAGCTACCATCCGTTCCCTAAGTTCAGGCACCTCTTTAAAAATTACGTCATTTATTAGTCCTCTCAGCCTCTAAAGCAGCACGTGAGGCGGCCTCAGAGACATCCACCTCTTCTTTGCGCCTAACCACTCCGCAATTGGCGTTCTAAAGCTGAACGAGCCACTTGCTCCACCATCTCCCGGTCAGCCTCCCCAAGACCAACTGCGAGTTTCGCAGCCTTCTTCTTACTCACCTTCACCACAACAGTGGAGGGCGACGGGTCACGCAGGAATCCCCGCCTTCGGGATCCAGAGCGACTTTCTATCACTCGGCCATCTTTTTATTTTATTTTATATATCTTGCCGACAAAAATTCGTCCAGGCCCCTTATAGAGACCTGGCCTTGCCCGTACAGTATCACACTAAAGTTAATGTAAGACTCATTACCAAAAGAAAGAAAGTTTACTATCTTAACAATATAAATTCTATAATCTATCTTAATCTATACACACTTAGAATTCATTGACAGGTTCCATCCAGACACCGAGGTCTTAATCAATTCAGACAAAGATTAAATCTGGACCATACAGACACATACATAGAATGGTAACAATCTCCTGCACATAAAATGCAGATAACACATAAGATTACATCACGCACTTACGCATTCACGAAATGTAGACTATCGAGGATCTCTGCGATGTAGATCGTGCATCAGCAATCTTAAATTATTCAGCAGTTTGCCATTAATTGCTATGCCATGTTGACAATTATCTAGGGTTGAAAACATCCAGTTGCATAAAAGCTTAATGCAATAAGTATTTGCAATTGCGGTAGAATTGGAAAATCCTCTGTTGTTTATTTCATTACAAACTTGCAAGTTTGTAATGATCAGAGGCAGGATCACGTTAATTACCGTGTGTTTCAAGAAACGATACCTTCTTTCGAATTCGTTCTCACCGTCCAGCTCGGAAGGATTTTGGTTGTATTCGTTCCGAACATATAATTTTGGCATTTATATCAGCTGCAGTTCTTACCCTTTCAATTGAAGATATAATTCTCTCTATATTATTCATTATGTCACTTTTCATATTCAGAAAGCCAGGTCCAGGTCCAAGTCACAAAGCCAGTCGTTGTTTTATAGAAAAATCAAATTTGTAAGCTCACACAAACGGAAAAATAAAAAAGCGGTTGAAATTTTTTTTAATACAAGTTGTCATAACAATGCGATCCGTTCTGCATAACAAAATTATTGTCATCTCTAAAACACATTTTCTAAAGGTTACTTGCTAGTTAATTTAATAATAAAATAACAATAAATAGAAGATAGATGTGAATTACGAAGGCTACAGCCGAAGGTTTAAAAAAAAACCAAATGTTTGAAACTAATTTATTTAAGAGTAAAAATTACAATAAAAATTACGGCTAAACAACCCGAAGTATGGAAATTGAATACACTTAATTATATAAAACAAAGGGGCTCGAAGAGTACTAATTCTTATAAATTGCGACATATAGGTTCCGCTGACACCGTGTAACTTCAGGGACGTGTGTGATTCTTTATATAATTGCGAAATGCAGATGCCATGGTATAGGGCTACGTAACATGTTATACTTTTTTAAAGGATAATAAAAAGGTATTCCATGAAATGGAACATCAATTTGTATTTTGTCATTTTCTGTCTTTCTGTCGTGTTCATTAAAAATCAGCATATCTATTTTCTGATATTGTAGAAAGAAGAGTAGCAGTACTATATTGAGACGATGGTGATAATCATGCGGTGGAGGAGGAGATGATGAGGTGTGAACAGCAGAAGTTGATCGAGATGTGGTAAAAATTCATTGCGGGGTTGTAGTATAGTGTTGATTTTATTTTCTGATATTCTAGAAAGAAGACTGCGAGGCAGTACTAAATTGAAACGATGGCGATAATCATGCGGTGGAGGATGAGGTGTAAAAACAGCAGAAGTTGATCCAGATGTGGTAAAAACTCCTTGCTTTATTGATGTGAAAAATCCGGTCAAGTCTGTTCTTTTTGTATCACCTGAAGCAATTCATTTTTCGTCGCAAATCGATTTTCTGGCTTCATCAAACATCGGATTGAACCCGCGATCGATCAAGCAATTTGTAGTTGGTATTGAATATTTTTAGTTCATACTGCACAGCACAGTTTGAACTTGATTCTTGCAATTACGGATTTAGTTTCTTGATTCCGGTTTTTATCTCTCTTTTAAGTCTGAATCGAGTCCTAAAGTACGTTTCGTCCAGTATCTCCATATAGTTAGTTCTATTCTGTAATACAGGATTCCTGCGCGGTGTTGTGTTGCGATCAAACATTCATCAAACTCATCTTCAAGACTTTCAAAAACGTCCATCATATTATTGAATCACATTTTCCTGTCTGACATCAGTCAAATACAAATCACTTATGATTCAGATAAATTGTGCTATTTGCCACTTCATCGGACTCATAACTTATGATATAGCGATATCTGACAGTCGTGAAACGCAACCATCTATATCTTACCAATAAGTAATAAATAGCTAATTTGTATTATGTAGAAATTATCCGTACATTGTGAAACAGACCGTTAGTGAGAATAACTCAATAATATGTGATGTCATTTCACATGATGTCTTTTTGCCGAAATCAATTATATGAAAGTAACTTACCGTTATAGGGCGGTTAAACAGATTATGACAGTACTACACACACTAGATGTACGTCCGCTTCGTACCAACTGTGACGTGACACTGTTTACGCCGTAAAAGGTAGGAAAGTGGCTTAATGAAAAAGGGAAAAATGTACATGTCATCTCTCGGCGAGGAATAGCAGTGATAGTAAGGACAGTCTAACATCGACCATCGTGTATAACTTGTTTTTTTAAATAATAAAGTTTCATTTTTTTAACTCTTGAATACCGACGTGATTTGACTGGCGCAGCCGCTAGGATACACGACGTGATCCTGTGCCTTCTGAAGACCTAAAATCTCGGTAGATGTCTCTGTGTTTAATTTGACACTCTATTGCACTGTGACAAGAATCTACCTCCACCTGGGTATGACCCTTTTCTAGAATTTTCTGTTCGATTTGGATATTATAGTCCATTGCTAACTCCAGCAATGCATTCGATAAAACGGCATTGCGATTTTGTGCTGTGCAACCATCCGAATATAGAATTATAGGCAGCAGCTTCTTAGACATCGTTTTTTCAAACAGTTTGTATGCAGGAAGTATACACAGAAGCCACCAGCCCTGCCGAACACTCATCAAACAGTGCACGTCTTTGTTTTCAAGATTGTAGATGGTGAAGTTGTGGATACATACATAGTTTTGTCTTATAATATATTACACTGGCTTCAAGTTTAGGACGCAGCTGTACTGATTGTAAGTCATGTGTAAAGACATGAACTTCTTTATCGGTAGCTCTTAATTTATCTGAGTTTTTTCTTGTCTAGCTCTATCCTTCTTTAATATATGTTGACGATATTTGGCTTCGCTTAAGTTTCCTACATTATAAGAACAACATAAATCGCATTTTTTTTTTTTTTTTTATATAATAGGCAGGGCAGGAGGCTCACCTGATGTTAAGTGATACCGCCGCCCATGGACACTCGATGCTAGAGGGCTCGCGAGTGCGTTGCCGGCCTTTTAAGAATTTGTACGCTCTTTTCTTGAAGGACCCTAAGTCGAATTGGTTCGGAAATACTTCAGTGGGCAACTGGTTCCACAAATTCAGTGGGCATTGGTCTTTCTTAGGCGAAAATAGGCTTAAATTCTTTTTTCGGCATTGAATATTTGACTTACACAATTATAGCGGGACATTATATTTTAAAATTTAAACATTTAATGTTAAGTAACTTAATTATTAACTTAAAATTTAAAATATGATCGTTGGGCAAACCAGAAAACCGTTACATTAAAACAACACGTAACTCCTAAGAGCAACACCACTTAAGTCATTTCACCAACTTTCATTAGTATTAGATAAACTAAAGTCACTCACTCAAAAAAAGATTACAGACCTCTTTTCGAAATAAAAATTTGTGAATAATTGTTAATACATAATAAGAATATAGAAATAATAATTAACAAATTTTGATCGAATTCTTATTTCCTTCAGTCGCCCCTCCCCCTGGTGGTTATTCAAACACTTGTTATTTTGAACTCTTGATAATTTGAAATTTATCTCTGGTCCTTTGAGTTTCAAATTATCGAGAGTCGACTGTATTTGTAATCGTGCAGGGCTGATAGCTCCTGAGTTATCGACTGAAGAACTAACTACAGAGCTCATGCTTCAGAGACAATATCAATATGAAAGAGATGAATCATAGGGATAAGTAATCATAGGGAGTTAGAATTGGGTAGACTTCCAAGAGCTCGCTTAGTAGAAACAATCTGGTACAACTCAAGACCAATTTAATCAAACAATAAATTTGCTTATATATTTTTCATATTAGTTCTTATATTTTTATTTAGTTTACAATATTCGTATTTGTTAACAATTACACCATTTTTAGAAGATAAGCAAGCACAAAGATATTTTCAATTTTCTTATTGAATTCAAAACAAAAGTATTTTGATAATTCTTGTGTATTTGTGTCTTATATTTACAGAGTTACAAGAAATAAGTGAGTATTTACGGCTAATTGGACCGTTTATTTGCATGATACAGCTAATCAGTATCTGTGTATTGGCTGTTTTGCTTGTATTATTTAATAAAATTATGTTATTTCAAAATGTTATTTATTTTTTTATTCATTTGTGTGCACAACAAAAGTTTGTTATAATTCAGTACTTAATTATTAAATTTGAATACACAGACTATTTCTTAATTGCCATTGCAATGGCTTTAAGGGCTTCAGCAATACCATTCAGGCCTATGATTATGGCCTCCTGGCCATTAGTGATAGTTTGTATTAATAGGGTATCCCTTATTGATTTTTGATTGAGAAGATCTAGAATTTTTGTGTCAAGGTTCAACCGCTGTTCTTCTATTCTTAAAAAAATTACAGTTGTGCTATGAAGATAGTTCGAATAGGGGCTGTAACATAATTATACATTATGCGAAATGGGGTAATCAATTATTAAGTACAAAATCCAAAAAAAAAATATTCATCTTACTTGAGCCGTGGGAAGCTGGTTAGCGTTGTTCTGGGTTAGAACTTTCAACAACTGAGTTGACTAATGAATGTTGTGTGTTATCCTAAAATTTATTATTCAATATTCATTACACACTTATTAACTTTTAACCCTTATTAGTAATATATTGTTGAATTGTTGCTTTTCCTCGGGCTATCTCCGAAGCAGTTTCCAGCTGAATGGTGAGAATCTGAAGAAGCGACATATGACTGGTACTATGGTTTAATGTAACAACATTCAAATTTGTCACCCCGCAAACCAGAGGCAACCAGTTTGTCTCGGGTGACGGCATTTAACAGGCACAATGTGAACCATTTTTTCAGTAACCTACAGAGCTTAAAGGAACAATACAATTTTTGTCCAAGTTTAAAAAATAAATCATTGGCGCTACAACCTCTTTAGGTCTTGGCCTCAGATTTCTTCCACACGTCGTCAGCTTCCAGACACACGTCGTCGACTTTTTGGGTAAGACATGTCGGTTTCCTCACGATGTTTTCCTTCACCGTTCGAGCAAATGTTAAATGCGCACATATAAAGAAACTCCATTGGTGCACAGCCGGGGATCGAACCTACGACCTTAGGTATGAGAATCACAAGCTGAAGCCAATAGGCCAACACTGCTTTGTCCAAGTTTAATCTGGAATGAGATGAAACAGGTACCATTTAATAGCCTTAAGCCGGGTTTTCACCGCGAAAGGGTCTTCTTTTTCTTCTTCATGTCCTATAACCCCTAGGTGGGGCAGAGGGCGTCCACAGCGAATCTCCATCGCGTTCGGTCTTGAGCCTCGTGTTTCACCTCGCTCCAAGTCTTACCAGCTCTCTTTGCCTCGTCCACTAGTGTACGGCGCCAGGTTTTGGCAAAATGTCTTTTATTTCGGCCAAATTCAAATTATCAACTACAGATTTCCATGCAGCTTCTTTTTCATCAATGTTTCGGTACTCTTTGCTTGATACGTTCCATAAACAGGGATATTGTCATATAGCTTCTATAAACCGCTCCATTTCAAAACAACACGTGTCACTCGGCGGCCACAACCACAACAATGCGAGGCGTGACTCGGCGCCGGCGGCGGCTGGGGCGGGGAAAGGAGCGCGGGTGATGGAAACAGCGAGCGAGTCCGTTTCAAACTAGTCGGTCTCGCCGACTTGCCACAGCGGACTCTTTTCATTCACTTTTTACTCGTTCGATCAGCACTTTCTGTGTGGAAACACTTCTATGTAATTTGTCACTGCGAGTTGAGCAGACTCCGTAATTACTCCGCTCCGCTCCCTAGAACTGAGCGAGTTCCTTTCAACTCTTTCTGCTCGCTCAGTCCTTTCCGCCCGACTATTTGTTGGTGGGAATACAAGTATGCAGTTTACTCTTGCGAGTTAGACCGAGTCCTTAATGGGTCCGTTCCGCTCGCGGTGGAAACCAAGCTTAACGCATGACTAATGAATGACGCACGCGCATTCCGGCTCTATATCACTTGGTAATAAGACGGTGGTCGCGATTACCAACATTCGCGCACCTGCGCGGCCCTGTTATTCATCGCACTCAAGAAACAAGTGATGGGTAATTTGTATCTGTTGTATTTATCGATGTAGGATACATTTTTCTTTCGCCTTTTACAAAGGTTATTAATATATTTATTTTTACTATGTCATATATTGTGTGTATTTGTTCATAGATAGTTTGTATATAAACTCGTCTATATGGGAAACTTAATATTAATATGAAGATTAAGGAGGTTTGTTCGAAACGGAGTATTAAATGCATATTTTAATGCTTTATTTTGGACAACTTGTAAGCTATTTAAGTTAGTAGGGCACGTACTGCTCCATACTGGGTAGGCGTGAGGTAAATCGACTATTTACAGTGATTTATATTATACAGTAATTTTATTATTAACAAGTTATGTACAAAATTATTGAGTATTTACATTTAATCATTGGCTTCGTAATTTGGATTAATAATAAAAGCTGTTGCATTTTTCTTACGCCAAGCCTTGAGCGCTTTTCTGTCAAAATGTTCCCTGCTTTCGAGAATAGCCTCTCGCATGGGACAGAAGTTGCAAGAAAAATTTTTTTTTTCTTCCACTGGAGATGCAGAACATATTTGTGACTACTGATAAGTTAACTTATCAGTAAGATAAAAAACCACTTCATAGATAGTCACAAACATACTACCTAACTTTATTCGTTTTTTTTCTGTTAAGTATACCTATTGTATCTGCTTTAATAGTTTTTGTATAACAATTAAGTGAGCACTAACACCGACGGATAAACCATGTCAGGTTTTCGTTCGCTGTAAAATGTACCTATACCTACGTTTTTAAATTAAATAAAAATCTTTAAAAAAAGAAATTGAGGCGCTGATGACCTTCAAGGAAAACAAAATTATCAATTAATAGATGGTTATTATATAGCCGTTATCTCAAATCATTATTCAAAAGAAATGCAAATATCAATATAAGCCGAAACTATAAAGGGAACACGAATGATAATTACTATAACCCAGCAGCCAATTACATCATCACGCTGATGACATCACAATCATATACAGAAAACATGTGATCAGAAAGTAATCCCTAAGCTGCTGGAGTTACAACCTTAAACTCCAAGGAAAATCAGAACCCAGTAACCTGCAACACTTGTATTTCATGCTGAAACAACTTAAGTCTTGAACAGTGTTCAAATCCGTCAACTAGGGCTGGTTTAAATTAAATTGTTGGAAGAACTGTTGCTCATATGCATTTGAAAAAAATATATATTGTGGTTTGAAGCCTATTGTATCGATTGATAACCAAAAAAGATAAAAGCTATACCAATTTCCCAATAAAAAATTACAATCGAACCATAGATTAGACATAAATTACAAATTCGCTCCAAAACGGTTAATGCGATTTATTTTAATCTTACACGTATTATTAGATATAGCATATATTATTATTTTGATTAAAAAAATTGTATTAACTCGTTTCCTGGGCACGGAAAGTAATAAAAGGTAAATAAACTCAAGCGCAATGGGCTTCCCCCCGCAATTTCACACCCGCGAGCCCTGTCTGCGGCCTGTCTTCAGTCCACCTCAACGCTTAGCGACGGAAGGACTGCGCTTGTGTTTCGGAGCCAATAATAATTAAATATTTGCGGATTGTTTTGAAATGCCATAATATTATATGTATAAAGAAGTATCAAGTGAGGCGAGGACATGAACTTCGGAAATTATTGTAAGTACCTACCCAAACAAAACTCAAATTTAGAGCTGTCAAGTTTCAAAGCGGCGGCGGGCTTTAAGTGGGTGATAGACGAACGAACTTAAAGTAGGCGGTTTTTAAGATCGCGAACTTACTTGGCTCGACGTCGGCGACACACGTACTCATACCGTATCGCGATGTCGTCCACTGAAGAAGCTTTGTGTTATTTAGGAATTATATCGTATTATATTTCAAAAACTAAAAACAATAGACGAAGGCGAAAATTGTGGGTTAAGAACTGGCTTACAAAAAGAGAGCAAATTTACATGTGAATTTAGTAAGAGAGTTACGTGAAGAGAAGGAAGATTTCCAGAATTATTTCAGAATGCCTGAGCCAGTGTATGAAGAACTTTTGTGTTTAGTCACACCAATTATAGCTAAACAGGATACTTGCATGAGAGAAGCTATTTCACCGCATGAACGTTTAAGTGCAACATTACGATTTTTGATAACTGGTGGAACATATAAAGATGTAATGTATTCGTCAGCGATATCAAGACAGTCATTGGGGTACATCATTCCTGAGACATGTGACGCAATCTACTCTGCACTGAAAACATATTTGAAGGTATGTATCATTTATTACTTACTTTTTTATAAATAAAATAACTCGGTACAAATAATCAGACTTTATTTTGCAATGGCACATTAACATTAATGCTTAACAAATAAATTTACTCTTGAACATATACAAATGTAACGTACTATTTTATTTATTTTTAGTTATTATTATTAAAGTTTAAATATTCAACCAGGGTGTCCGGGATACTAATAGTTTGCGAGTCTTGTGTCAAGTTAAAAAAAATTAAAAAAAAGTAAAAATAACTTCATTGATGAGCTTTTCAGCTATGCCTTGTTGAATAGCAGTCATGTTGCGGAGTTTAATTGCGACATTTTTTCCTATAGCATCATATTCATCATCGGGGTTTTGTATTCTTTTACCTATTAACGATATTGTGTCTTCAATGGCGGCATTGCCGTGTCGCTTACGACGTGCAGATGAAGCAACAGATGTTGCAGGTGTCACAGGTGATGACACGTTGCAAATGGTACTCTGTAAATAAAAATGATATCATTTATACTGAATTATGGGTTTTTTTGTTACAGTTCCCGAGTTCAGAAGAAGAATGGCTAGCAATTGCTGAAGAGTTTGAGCGTACATGGCAATTTCCAAATTGTTTAGGAGCCGTCGATTGGAAACATGTAGCTATAGTCCCTCCTGCCGGAGCCGGCTCACATTTTTTTAATTATAAAGGGTATCACAGTATTGTACTTATGGGAATTGCAAATGCAAATTATGAATTTATTTATGTAGATATTGGAACAAATGGACGTATTTCTGATGGAGGTGTATTACAAAAAACTACATTCTTTCAAAGAATTCCAAGCGCTTAAATCTTCCTAGCCCCAGAAAACCAAGCGGTCATTCAGAAGAATTGCCTTATGTATTTATTGGCGACGAGGCTTTTGCTTTGAGGACAGATTTTATGAAACCGTACCCACAAAAGCAATCACAGGCTAGCTCAAGTAAGAGGATATACAATTATAGAGTATGCAGGGCTAGAAGAATTATAGAAAATGTTTTTGGAATTCTGGCGGCAAGATTCCACATTTTTCGATCGCCTATAAATACCAGTGTGCACAATATTAACAAAATAGTTTTGGCATGTTGTGTATTGCACAATTTTTTAAGGAAAAAATTAAGACAAGCTTACAGTCCACATCAGCACTTAGATAGTGAAAATCACGAAAATGGAACTATTGAATTGGGGCTGAGACCACAAAATGGAGAATTACAGTCACTACAACAAACACATAGTCGTAACCCCACTCAAAATGCAAAAATTATCAGAGAAAAGTATGAAACCTACTTTAATACTAGTGGTGAAGTGTCATGGCAACAATAATGATATAATAATAGTATTTTTACCTGGGTATAATTTTCACTATGTTCAGCATCAAATGTATTTTCATTATCATTAGCTGTCTCCTGTTCGCTGCTGTCTATATTGTCAGTTGATTGTTCACCTGTAATTAAATAAAACCCCTCTAAATTTACTTTTGGTTTTAATGTTCAACATTACAATAACTATAATAGGTACTCTATTTAAGGTACCTACCTAGTTTAGGCACAGGCATAACAAAGAATACGCACGTATAATATAATAGTGTATAGAGAAATTCTTTAATAAATAATTAAACTTACCTTGGCCTTGATCTTTGAGAAATTCAAGCTGACTGTAATACCATAATTTTGGCACGTATACCTGGTCAGTTCCTGAACCTGCCTTCTTGCTATCTTGCACTTTTTTATATTATATTCGGAACCCAGCCCTTAATGAATTAATTTTTTTCTTGACGTTCTCAATCGTAGCATCTCTTTCTATCTTCCGTATAATTTCTAATAAATTATTGTATGCTTGAAGCTTCAAATTTTTGTCTTTGTAGTCGTTGCTTCTAATTTTCCAAAGACAAGGGTTATTTCGGAAAGCTTCTATAAATTCGGTTAGCAGTTCATGCGAGTAAGTTCGAAAATCACACATTATGAGAAATTTCTGAATCAAACTTAACAAAAATTGCAATTTAAACAAGCGTGCGCGTCCACGGACTGGCGAAACAAAATGGCGGCTCGCGGCTCGCAGTGCTGCCACACGTACGAGCCAAGACGAGCTACGAGTAAGATTTCAAACCGGTTGGATCGCCGACGGTTACTTTTACTTTACTTTATTACTTACTCGGCGGTTTTAAAGTACGCGTACTTACGGTGACACACGAGCGAAAAAGGTCGTCGAGCCATAAGTACGCGTACTTGCTCGCCCGTCTATCACTCACTTTACGCGACTCGTAGGGGAGAGTGGGGGAAACGCGAACGCGGGGTAATGCCGAATTCAATGGTTCTAATATGTTAGACAGAGATAGCCATATTTTACTTGCCGTCATTTCCGCGATCACGCCACCACTAGTGCCAGTCAACAACGCGGGAGACGCAGACGCACGTGCTTGTCAAGGTATGTAATTTTCAATATTTGGTATGTTTTTGATTGATTGATCAAATTAGTAGTAGTAATAACAATTAAGACAATTTAGTGAAGGAATCATGACTTTTAATTAGAATGGCCGGGCTTGATTCATCCTTACGAACATAAATTTGGCCAAATCGCACCCAAACAAACCTGTAGTTCTTGTCAGTAGAAAATTTACGTGCCGCACGGTGTAACTCTTTAGCTTCAGGAGACAAATGTTCAGACAAGTATATCCTGCTCGACGACGAGCCGCCAATACCAATATCGGTAGTAGATAGTTTGGTGTCAGGGTGGGACTTATTGAAGCGAGTCAACGCAGACAAGAGTGTATCACGCTGACGCTGCGTTGAGAGGGTAACTAGTATGTTTCGCGGCCTTTTGGAGTTTGAGTCCATCTTAGCTACACGACGACATGCTTTAACATCACTCTCAGATACCACAACATTTAAACACTCACAGAGTTTTTTGAATAACTCCATCAGATTCTCAGTCTTGCTTTCGGGTACCTCGTGAATCTCGAGGTTTAAGTCACGTGAAATCTTTTCAACTGTAAATAAACGACTCTGGAGTTTTGATAACGTGTTTTGAGATTTCGTAAGTTCAGTCTCGAGTACCCTGATTCGATTGTCTTTGTCTGCAATATTTGACTTCAAATCATTTTGTTCTAAGATGATAAAATCCGTTGTCGTCGTGAAGTCAGCCTTTACCAACTCAACAGCTCGGCTAACCTCGTCGGTCACCATGTCCTTCAAGTCCTTTCTAAGCGCGGACCGTAGATTTAGCATAAACGATGAGTCAGGGGACAGTTTCAAGTCTATAAGTTTGCTAATACTGTCCAACGTAACCGGCTGCTTAGAAAAGTCAGCGCCTGCAGAAGTTTTCGTAGCAAAATCACACTCCGGCTCTTTACACGTCGTTATATATGAGGAGGCGCTTGGTGATTGGTTATTGCGACCCCGCCGGACAGGAGTATTATCGTCATTGTTTTTACGCCGAGTTACATTCTGACACAGAGGACAATTAAGTGATGCCAATTGCTCAGCACTGAGCTGCTTAGTCGACCCGGCAGCAACATCAAGGCATTCATAACAAAACTTGCGTTTGCAATTATTACACTTTAAAAAATGATCGACATTTAATACGTTATTACAGCCATGGCACTTCATAGCTTGATTAGATTCACTATTATTCACTTCACTGATTTTACGTATTCTGTATTACTTCAAATTTGACTTATAAAAGCTAACACTATTGTTAAAAATTGAATAATAACACTTATAACACGGCTAATAATACTTTTAACACGGCTATGGACTACCTTCCACCACGGTTGAAAATGGAATAAATTGATACTGTAAACAAAATAGCACTATGCAAAATGTGTAAAGTTAGATTAAGTTACAAATCTTCCACATCGAATTTAAAAAAACACATGGAGCGGAAGCATCCTACAGTGCAGTTTATCAGTTCAAAACCACAACCAGCATCATCGACATTGGAGCCAAGTCGACCAACACCAGCGAGAATCGAGTCAGGTGCACCAACGCCAACGACAGCGGAGTCAAGTGCGCATAATGTTCAGCCACCGCCTTTGGCATCGGCGGCCCCCTCAACGTCTTCTGCAGCTACTTGTGAGAAAGCGCAACAAGGTAATGCTAGTGGAAATAATACGCATAAAATACTAAGTCAACCTGTCATGGCCAGATATATTAAAAAAAAACTTACACCAAACGAGAAGAAAAAAATTGATGATTTGCTTATGCAACTATTTATATACGATTATCAACCTTTTTCGATAGTTGAGGACAGGGGATTCAAAGCATTCGTTGAGGGACTCAACCCTTCGTATGTCTTGCCAAGCAGACCAATAATTATCTACCGGCACTGTACGAGGCATGCTTAGCCAACACGAAAGAGCAACTCGAGAGTCAAGCACTCAGTGTTTGTTTAAAATCCGATATTTGGACTTCTAGCACCAATGATCCCTATTTGGGGCTGACAGCTCACTATATAGATGAAGATTTTTTATTGAAGGCAGTATTGTTAGAATGTTGTCCTCTTCCTGGTTCGCACACTGGAGAAAATATTAAAGATAACATTGTTAGAATTCTCCACGAATGGAAGCTAAAAGACAAAGTCTTGATTACTGTCACTGACAATGCCAGCAATATGAAACTTGCTGCAGAATTAATGGGCCATAGACATTTTGGCTGTTACGCCCATACTGTAAACCTAATTGTGAGAGGTTGTACCCTAGAAAACACAGCTGAAGTGGTTATACGGGATTTAATCACAAAAGTAAAAACAATTGCAGCCCATTATAAAAGAAGTGTGAAAGCCACAGAAAAACTGATTAGGGGAGGTAGGGGAGGGATGGGCACATTTTCACTATTTATTGTATAAAAAATCAGATTTTATAGATAATCAACTTTTATTGCCAATTCTTATTGCACCACACATTTGGCTAGATATAATTAAAGTGCTTTCTTAAAAATTACAATCAGTTTCAACATTACGAGATATTTTATAAACTAAGTCAAAAGTGCCCAATGCTCCCTATGGTAGGGAGGCTTGGACATACCCTGTGGGAGGCTTGGGCACGGCCTATGAATCACTTTATATCCATAATGGAATTCAAAAATTAGTTAACAAATAAACTATTATTAAACTATATCAATAATAGAAACCACAAATAAAAGTTAACAAATAAAAAAACATCTTAAACAGTATCTTAACTTATCTGAGATTGGGTATAACCCATAAAGGACTATCAAATGTGTACTTAGAGGTACCACGTTTGGTTTTATTGCATGTCTTTGGTACAGGCAATTTAGTTTTGATGTCGTCTAAAAGGACACTAGCTATGTCATCAACTTCAGGAAAAAAAAAGGTCTTTCTTATCTTACTGAGCCTCATAAATTTTATAATAGCCATGGTATGACCAATGTCTTCGATTTGCCCGACATAGTGCACAACAGTCTTTTTTGTATTAAATTTAACAAGAACGAAATCATTTATTTTAAAATTTCTGTCAACCATTATCACATCATCTTCATCAAACTCTTCTTCAGACGTTTCATTAATAAAAGATTCCCCGGAACTTTCATCGAATGCAACGTTTTCTACATCACTATCACTGCTGCTCATTTGCCTTTTCTTTGCTCTGTTCAATGTGAGTTCTGGTGGAAGTTTAGGAATCTGTTTCTTCTCTGTATTTTTAAGAACCTTTTTTTCCTGTCTCTCTGTTTTAGCTCTGTTCTTGGTTTGTCTTTCTTGTTCTGCTAATTCTATGAGTCTCTTTTCAGGTGTGTCAGTCAATATCCTTGTCTTTCCTTTCTTCCTTACATTTCTAATCAGTTTTCTAGGGCTAGCCTTTGGATATGGTCTCACTATTTCAGGGGTTACAACTTCAGCGACTTCAATTGTTATTTGATCTGTAGCAAATGACATGGAAGCATCAGCGACATCAATGTTATTATTAGCTGAATCTACTTCAATTTGATTTTCTCTTTCAGACTGTTCTGGAAGGACTTGAGTTGAAGTTGTCTGGATTATAGGATCATTTCTGGACGAAAGCGCTTCATTAGTTACAGGTGCATCGCGATCAGTGACAGCAGCGCAAAGAAAATCTTCGTTTGAGAATATATTTGAATTAAAAGGCCATATACCAGGTTTTTCAAATCCTTTTTGTATGTTTTGTGGTTTGAACGCTAGAGGTATAGCAATGGCTGCTAGTTTGGGGATATCGTAGATTGTCACGGTTTTTCCAGGATTGCTGACCATCCAGTCTGTTAAAGCTTTATTGTAGTAATTTTTTAGTGGTCCATATACTGTTAAGTCAAGCGGCTGTAGCTTGTGGCTACAGTGTGGTGGAAAGGTCATCAGAACAATGCCAACTTCTTTACAAAAGTCTAGGACGTCCACAGAAATATGGCTCTCATGATTATCAAGGAGCAACAACACTGGATTTTCAGGCGTCGGTTTGGCATGTTTCGCAAAATGATGCATATATTTAATAAAATTTGAAGATGTCATCCATCCAGATGGATGTGTTGAGCCATCTGACCCAACGGGGGCATCATGAAGCATGTAGGGTTTGAAATTTACTCTCGGGAATATGAAGTATGGAGGTATTGAATTTCCAATAGCATTGATTCCACAGCACACTGTGACAAGTGAGCCTCTCTCTGCAGATGTTGCTTGTCCAACTTGTTTCGAGCCTTTTGAAGCAATCACTTTTTTTGTACGCTGAACAGTCGTCAACCCTGTTTCATCTATATTATATATAGCCTCTGGGCCAAAATGATGTCGCTCAAAAACAGTTTTTAAATTTTCAAAAAAATTATCCACATTTGTTTTGTTAAAACTTGTTGCACGTGACAACGATGTAGCTTCTGGTGTCCGTATAGATAAGTGAGATTGCCTATTTAGAAATCCCCTTATCCAGTCCTTAGATGCGATTGTTTTCTTGGTCCAGTTATCGGGTATATTAGTTTTCTTTATGGCTACAGCATAGTCATAGGCCAATTTACGTGCCTGTATCTTTGTCAACCCATAATTATGTTTAGAACAAACTATCATGTAATTTGACAATTTTTGTTCTTCTTCGTCAGTGAAAATTTGTCTGGATATAAATCTGTGCGAAGAATCCTTTATAGAATCTTGTTTTAGGTACCGTTGCAAACTTGATCTAGGGATTTCATATTTATCAGCTGTTCTTTTTATTTTTGATCCTTTGGATACCTCTTCTATGGCTCGTAATATTAAATCTTTAGGAATAACCCGTCGCAAACCTTTCTTTTTGAATTTAAACGGCATCTTTCTGTAATGAAAAATAAACCAATAGTTAAAAATTCTGTACTGAACTATAATATAGGAGGATTTATATATATATATATATATATATATATATATATATATAATAGGAGGGAGCATTGGGCATGCCCAAACCACCCGCACGTCCAAATGCCCATTGCTCCCTCTGTATACATTTTCGACATAGATGACCGGTATTTTTCTGAATCTACGTATTGAGGCTTGAATTTCAGTTTAATTAATAGATTAGTAAATATACAGTAGATAAATAATAGAAAATACACATACCTTTTATTAGTTTTCTCTTTATTACGATCCGAAACCGCAATAAAATATTTACTTTTACGAGCGCATAACCTTCAAACGTGTTTGTGTTAGACAACTGACAGAAATGACAGATAGTCTATGGATGAACAGTGTTGCCAGTCGGTAAAGTAAACTACCAAATCAAGAAAAAAATAAAATTTATGATCAAATCAGAATAAAAGGGGGGTGCCCATGTCTCCCAACTGCCCATCCCTCCCCTACCTCCCCTACATACCAAAAACAAAATGGTATATCAGCCCCCAAAAAGGTTCTACAAGATGTTTTAACCAGGTGGAATTCCACATTGAAAATGATGCAACGCTTTGTACTTTTAGAGGACGCTATTAAATCTACGATGGCGTTAACTGAGCACAAATTACAAGCTTTATCTCATGAAGAATGGCGAATATGTCGTGAGATGTGCATTGTCCTCAAGCCATTTAAACAGATCACAGATGAAATGAGCGGCGAAAAGTATGTATCTGGAAGCCAAATACTAATATTAACTAGAGGGCTCATTTCAACCCTTAACAAAATGCTTCAAATAACAGAAGACCCATTGGAGGAAGATTTCGTCGATAGTCTCCACGAGTCCACCAAAAATCTTATCAATATGTTCAGATCAGAGACAGAACGAAAATTCGCCAACCTGGAGGCAAGTAAAACTATAGGCGTATCAACCATGTTGGACCCACGTTTTAAACTACATGTATTTAAAAATCAAGTTTACGCAGCTGATGTAAGAAAAACGATTACTGAGCTGGTCACAGCTAATATCAGGAAAAGTTTGCCAGCTCAAAGAGCTGCTGATGTGGTGGATACACCCGAAGAACCTATCCCGAAAAAGAACAAATTTGATATTTGGGACGAGTATGAAGACATGGTCAACGCTGCACGTCCTCAAGGTACCCCTACATCGCAGGCAGTATTGGAAGTACAGAGGTATCTGGAGCTACCTGTTTTGGGCAAAAATGAAGACCCACTAGCATGGTGGAGGTGATTATAAGCACAGCTTCCCAAACTTGGCGTTTTTAGCTCGAAAAAAACTTAATTTCATGGCCACATCCGTCCCTTGCGAAAGGCTCTTTTCAAAAGCCGGAAATCTAATAAACGAAAGGCGCACACGGCTTGGCGTAAGGAAAGTACAGCAGCTTTTATTCCTAAACGCAAATTACTTCTGTAAATAGATATAAAATAAAAAACGTGTATAAAATGCATGTAAATAAAAACGCATGTAAATAATAACGCAACGCATGTCAATAACAAAGTGTGTAAATAACAACAATAACAACGCATAACGCATGTAAATAACAACACTTGTAAATAACTTATGTATATAAAAATGAACAAAAAAAGGTGAAAACTTGTACAAATGTAAAAATGTATAAAAATTCAAATCAATGTAAATAGTTGATCCAAAATAATAAACACGCCGCACAGTTAAATTATAAAAATGCGACAGTCCTAAGCCTGTAAAAAGTGTGAAGGATATTTTGTGATCAACTGTTCAGTCAGTCACTCTCGCCCGCGCTCAACTATAATCGACTATCGTTATGATTCCAAGTTCCAACCGTTCCACCTAGTTATCTAAGTTCCAAGCCCAATGTCGTTCCATGTAACCGACAAGTAACGACGTGACAAAGTCACGGTGATTTTACACAGTGTTTTTTTGGAACTGGAACGACAGTCACGGTGATCGCAAAATAACGACTTAGCCCATGTCTAATATGAGATATTCAGTGTGATGATTATTCAAATAAAATAATCAAGAACCGAGCTGTGCAAGAGTTGGTGGAGATATTTGGAGATTGTGAAGACACGTTGGAAAAAACGAATATTTTAAGTAAGTAGGTTTATTCACTAAAAATTAATTGACAGAATTATTAGCTATTACAATTATTATTATGAAGCGCTAGTTTAATATACTATCCGTATACTTTAATATAAACAAATTTCGGCTGTTTTACGGTCACAACGTTATTACCTTATTATGTTTGTTTACATATATGTACCTAAACATTACAAGTACGGTATGTTAGTTGTAACTTTATTTTTGTTTCTTGCCATGGAACACGCCCATCGTTCACAAAGTAATGAGCGAATTTATCTCGGATATTCAAAGATGACGGTGTCCCTCTTCCTGCATGCAAGGTATTAAGATTAATCATTGGTGCAGTATATAAAGTATCTTTAAATTGTAGACAGTATACAAGCCAGCAAGGATATCTTACATCTGGATCATCTCCTGTTATTCCGTCACCGTCACCGTCACCATCGCAATTAAGTTCTGGCTCTCAGTTGTCTACTTTTATAGAGAATATTTATGCTGATTTTGATGAACAAAATTAAACTTACCTTAAAGTTATTACGAGTTTCTCTTCCGGTGACACGCTTGGCCTCAAATGCGTTTCAGAGCTTGAAATAACTTGCCTGGTCAGTTCAATTAGTTCATCAAAAGATTTGATTGACATTCTCAAATAGTAAAAAAATTTGTTATCATACATTCTTAAATTGGGATATAACTGACTGAGTGTCTAGTCGGTCACTTAATACTGGATGCACCCAATACCGCCTCAGTCTTTTCTTTTTTTTAAGGAGCAACCACAGTAACACACACACTTCTTCGTCGACCTCCATTTTGAAACTGACGCTATACCCGCACGAAAATCGCATACCAACCGCGGTGTCTGATTAGCATCACAATTTTGCGGTTTCAAACAGCGCGATACGTAAACGCGCGATTTCCGCATGTCTGAACGAAGGCTTAGGGTTCATACGCACTATGCGAGTAGCCGCATTACGGCTAGCCGTCCGGCACTGCGATGCGGCTTCCCGCAGACCCTTCCGGTCGCTCGGAGGGCTGCGGCCCGAGTGACGGCCAGCCGGACGGTTGCTATACGCACTGTGCGGTTCTGTCTGCGGCTGCCCGCCATTGCGTGTGTGCACGTGTTAAGTCTGGTAAAATGGAATTCGATACCGAAAAAGTTATCATCGAAATCCGGAGTCGGCCAGCAATTTGGAACACCAAATTACCAGAGTATTCTGATAGAATATTAAAACAAAGAGCATGGGAAGAGTTAGTGTAATATTAATAAATATATAATATCAATATATAATATCAATAAATGCTAGATGTACCTATAAATGACATCATTATTATCTGTTAAATATTTTATACTCGATTGCTAAAACTAATAATTCTAAGCAAACTTATTTTGTCCTACCGTCATTTTGTGAATCATACTTGTTTGTTAACGGGTATAAAAGAGCGGAGCTACAGTGGCGTAGTTCAGTTTTTGGGTTACTGATTGCAGACCCCCAACTACCATGGAAACTTTACCGAATGAAACTACTTCATATAACAATCCACGTGGACACAAGCGTCAGTCAAAAGGACGCCAAGTCTACCAACGTGCCCGCGTCACTCAAATGCGCCGCTCTAGGGGAGCAGAAACAATGAACAATTTGCAGGAGGAGATCAGGAAGAAAATGTTCATAGGATCCAGCGATGACGACGCGCTTGCTAGTCTTAGTGAACAGCAGACTTTGAAAGCCATAACTCTGTCTATCACCACTAGAGGCATAGGATTCGGAGTTTGTCACCTTACTTATATATCTATTTCATATCATGATACAATTAGAATACCGAACATCCATGCCATGTACAGAGTCTTTCTTGGCCTATTCGAGGCTAAGCTCGAAGCTATAAAATCTGATCTGCCTGTTGTTCCCCGCCTTACAGAATACAGTACGGTCGTCTGCCTCCTTGTGCACACGAGCCTCCACGCGTTTATACTGCTATAGTTTTAATTATAAAACATATAAGCAGTAACCATCGAGTAGCCGCCTGCACCCGTCTTACGCCGACGCCGAAGCTACGAACGCGCTGCGTCTATCCTGGCTTCCCACCAGAGGGTCTCACCGGGGGATGCGCATGCGCGGGAGGCGCTAAGGTGTCCAGGCTGTGCCTGGCAGACTCCAGCTCCCGCCATGGAGCGAAAATCCCGCCGCGACACGTCTGGCCCGCGCGCCAATGAACGCTCCCGCTCGCGCGGTGGAGCCGCGCCGCCGCCGTCGTCGTCGTCGACAACACAAAGTGCTCCCGCGTCGCGTATGGCTGACCGGTCCCTGAGTGGCTCTCGCTCGCGTAGCGATCGAGCCGCGGGACCAGGATCCGAAGAACCGGGCGAGATAACTGTTTCTAAGAAACAGCTCTCGTCGCGGTATACTTCGTTTGTATACCCCGCCGTATCGGCCCCCCACAACCCCGCCCCCGCGGAAAAAACTTTACCGCGGTACACCGCGTCGCCGAATGACCCCGAGGTCGCTGGTGACTCGCGCCCGGCTGGCGCTCGAGCCCCCCTCGCGGGTTATAGTGATAGTGACACCCAGGACCTTATTAATGTGCTTAGTGATAGTGATGTGAGGCCGCAGCTCTCGTCGCGGTATAGCGATGGCGAGAGCGCCCTCACCGCAACACCGCACAGGCCACGCCCCTCAACGATGGCGACACCGGAGCAATTGCACCCAACGGTGAGTCCACCAACATTATCCATTCATGAAGACAACGAAAATATTGCTCATGGGCAGGACCCGGCCGAGCTATTGGTCTTCTTAGAGGGTGACCTGCGCCCGGCGCAGCCCGTGTCGCCCCGTGCCGGCTATGAATCGGATGCGCTGTTCGTTGCGCAGACGCTCATAGGCCGGTTCGCGACGGACGGGCTCGCACGCGCCATGTGCGAGTATCTGTCGCAGACGCGCAGGCGCCTTTTAAATGAAGGCCTTCTAACATCGCCGCTCTCGAGCGACGAACATGACGCGCTCGTCAAAATAAAACGCGCGCAACAAGCCCTACGCCGCCCGCCGCCGTCGGACTCCGACGAGGACGCCGCCGGGTCGGCGCCTAAGCGCGTATGTGCGCAGACGACGCCCCCTGGCGTCAATCAAATTCAAACTCAGCCTTCACAACATGCGCAACCGGCGCCGCTCTCCCAGAGGGACCCGCGCCGCCGCCGATTTGAAGATACGAACATGGCCACGGCGTCGACAAGTGCGCCCCCCGCCCACCCCGCGCCCCGCGCGGCCCTTGCGACGGCTCAATCAACGCCGCAAGACGCGGCGACTTCAAATCTAAATGCAAATGCGGCGTCATACGCCGCGATGACCGCGTCGCCGACGGTGGCCCGTCGACCACCACTCGCGCCTCTGCCCGCCACGCCTCAGACGCCCAAATATCCGCCCTTTGTCATTGAATCCCTCCCTGACTGGACCACCCATGTCAGGGAGATGAAAAAGAGACTGGGGCGCACGGTAAACGCGCGCGCCTACGGACAGGGGCTTAAAATAATTTCAGAAGACGAGGAGGAGTACCGCCTGGTGCAGCGGTACCTTGGGGAGTTGGAGACCAGCGGCGTAAACGTGGTCTACTTCTCCTACTCCCTACCAGCGGAGCGGCAGCTGAAGGTGGCGGTACGGGGTATTCCGGCGGACACGGAACCCGAGGCCATCATGTCAGAGCTGCGCGACCTCGGGTTCGAGCCAGAGCACGCTCAGCCCATTCGAGCCAGGAAGGGGAGACCGGGATGTATCTTCCTGGTCATACTCCGCCGCACTCCAGACATCACCCCCGCGATTTACGGCATAACGGAGCTGTTATGCATTCCGGGGGTGACCATCGAGTCCTGGCGGGGCAAAAGCGGCCCCGCACAATGTCATCGCTGCCAAGGGTTCAGACACTCCTCGCACCAATGCCACCGGGCCATGGCCTGTGTGAAGTGCGGGGAGGGACACCGTACCGCCGACTGCCCCCTACCTAAGGGGGCCACGCCGAGATGCGCCAATTGCAAGGGGGCGCATCCGGCCAATCACAGCACGTGTCCAGTGCTGAAGGAGGAGGCGCGCAACAAGCGCGCTGGCACGGTGGCGCTAATAGCACGGGGCATGGGCGCCTCTGAGGAGCGCGGTCGACGTCGCGGTTGTCGCGGCGCGCGCGGCGCACATGGCGCGCCTGGCGCTGGCGGCGCACGGGGCGTATTTGGCGCCCGCGGCGCTGCCCGCGAGTCGAGCCATTGTTCCTCGCGCGAAGCAGCCCCCAGCAAGGGCTATAAGCCCGCACCCGTACCGCCCTGTATCAGCAGGGCGCGAACCAACAAACCACCCGAAAAGGGCATACGCCCAGAACGGGTTTAAGTATCCCCCTCGCGAGGGAGGATGTAGCAATTACCAGAGAGGCGTAGTTCAGTGGCTCTTCGACTTTTAAGGTGGTAACATCTGAGGTACGATATTATTTTGATTATTTTTTTGATGATGATGTATATTGTACATTTATGTTATTTTGATGAATTATATAATGTTATTATGTAAATGTCATTATATACTGATGACTGGTGTATTTAAAAATACGGTTAATACAAGCACTTGTTATTGTTTATTATAATTAACAATATGATATGTTATCTGCGATAGGCACTGGTTATATACTGCAAGATAAATAAAATGTGATTATGAATTTAATCCTTTTATTTATATGTCCCTGTTAAGGCAATAAGGTTGCTTTTTGACTATATTGGCTTTTGTATACTATTTTAGTGCAATGAAACGTCTGCTTCGCGTTGAATCTACTTTATTACTAAATATTAAAAATTTCAAACATAATATGAGTGAACATATCCGCCCACCAAAGGACCTTTAATGTCCTTTCCAAAAATTACATGCAAACCCTTTTATATTTGAACTATTCTGGCATTTAACTTTCATTAATTGGGAGATTACACAAATTGGATATAGATCGCTTTACAATATTACTTCCGTTCTTAACACTATATACACGCGTTACACCATCTGACCCTGGATGTTTTTCAGTTATTCGTCCAAGGATCCATTTCCCAGGTGGTAAATTTTGTTGTTTTATCAGTACGACATCACCAATTTCAAATTCTTCGACTTTTTTTAACCATTTTGGTCGTTGTTGTAGATTGGTCAAGTATTCATTTTGCCAACGACACCAAAAATCGTTTAATAGCTTTTGTGTGTATTGCCAACGGGCTAAATTTGAAATTTTGACGTCGTTTAACTTTGGATGCGGTGCAACTATTGGGGCTTCACCAATCAGAAAATGTCCAGGTGTTAGTGGATCAAGATCATCTGTTTGGCTTATATGACAGAGTGGCCGTGAGTTAAGACAGGCTTCGATTTCACATAATACAGTGGACATCTCTTCGAAGGTAAGGTTGTTATTAAGAATTCGTTTTAAATGATATTTCATTGACTTAACTCCAGCCTCCCAGAGTCCTCCGAAGTTTGGTGAGTATGCAGGAATGAAGTGCCACTGAGTGCCATCATTTGCTAAGCTGTCTACGATTTCTTGGTCAAATTGCAATTTTGCTTCTTCCCATGCTTTACGTAACTCTTTGTTTGCTCCTACAAAGGTTTTTCCTTGATCACTCCAAAGATGTGCGCACTTGCCTCTTCTTGATGTAAATCGTCTGTATGCAGCTATGAATGAATTTGTCGTCATGTCACCGACTAGTTCTAAGTGAATTGCTTTTGTAGACATACATACAAAAATCGCAGCGTAGGCTTTGTTTGTTTTATTACCTCTTCCTTTGTTCATCAAAATCTGAAATGGACCAGCGAAATCTACACCTGCATTGATAAATGGTCGAGAAGGTGTAGTACGAACGGAAGGTAAGTCACCCATTAATTGAGTTTGTACCTTTGCACTTTCCCTGGCGCAAATCAGACATCGATGGATATGCTTCTTTGTCATATCTTTTGCACGCAATACCCAATATTTGGAGCGTAAATAACAAAGCATTAGCTGAATTCCGCCATGTAATGTTGTTTTATGAGCGTCGGCGATAATAAGTGAGACAAGAGTGTTGTTGTTACCAATGATTATAGGATGCTTAGTATTTTCTTCTAAACTTGATTTTGCTAGTCTTCCGCCCACCCTGATCACTCCCTTATTATCTAAAAATGGATTAAGCGTCTTCAATTTACTGCTCTTTTTAATACAGTTATTTTTCTTTAACGAATCTATTTCAGTTTCGAATTCTTCATTTTGTACTATTTTTATACATATTAGTAATGCTTCTTCTATGTCTTCTGTTGTGATCATTATATTTTTATTATCCTTTTTAAAGTTGATAAACTTTTTACAATAAGCTATGGTTCTTAATAATTCATTTAAGGTAGTAAATCTTTCAAATTTTTCCGAAAATCTTTTTTCTTCTTTAATATTTGTCAATATAAGAGCTTTAATTCTTTCCTTTTTATGTTCCAGATCTGTTGTATATATGTTCATGTCTGTTAAGATGATTTCTCCTTTTTGTAACCATGTAGGTCCTTTCCACCAAAGATTGCAGTGTTTTAAGTCGGAGATGAACATACCTCTAGATGCAATGTCTGCTGGATTTTCTTGTGACTGGACATGATGCCATTGGTTTTTTCTATGATTTGTTAAAATTTCTACTACACGATTGGCCACAAATGGCTTCCATTTTGTGGGTTCGCCAGACAACCAAGCTAAGACTATAGATGAATCTGTCCATGCGAAAACTCTTTCCATTGGTATTCTCATGGCTTGTGCTACTTGGGTCAATAGTCGGGATAAGAGTAAAGCTCCAGAAAGTTCTAATTTTGGCAACGAAATTGTCTTGAGGGGAGCTACTCTAGTTCTAGCTGCAATCAACGCTGTTCTATATGAACCGTCCGTTTTCTTGACTAGGCAATAAACCACGGCGGCGTAAGCTAAAATAGAAGCATCACAATAACCATGAATTTGAATTGTATCCAAGTTGGAGCAAGAAGTACTTAACCATCGATCGATAGAAATGTTATTCACATTCATAAGATCTCGGCGAATCTTCAACCATTCTTCCTTCAGAAAAATGTTAAGATCCTCATCCCAATCAACGTTTTCCAGCCATAGCTTTTGAATTAATATTTTAGCTTGAACAATACTAGGTGCGATCCAACCTAAAGGGTCGAACAACTTTTGTATATCTGAGAGGATGTTCCGCTTCGTAATAATGTTTTCTTCATCGACTTCAGGTAGATTTAAATTGTATTCAAATCGATCATTCCCTAAATTCCATTGAACCCCTAGTGCTTTAATTATTCCATCTAACTTTAAGTCCAAATGAGCTTTAGTAGTTCTTTCATCTAGATTTAAACTTTGCATAAATTCAGCATTATTAGAAGACCATTTCTTCAACTTGAATCCTCCTCTACGTAATAATTCTTTTAAATCTTTGCTTATCTGAATTGCTTTTTGAACGTCATCACTTCCAGACATGCAATCATCCACGTAAAAATCTTCATTTATTATTCTAGCTGCTTCAGGAAACTTATCCCCTTCATCAATTGCTAGTTGCTTCAGGGTTTTTACTGCAAGATACGGTGCTGAAGCTGTCCCGAACGTTACAGTAAGAAGGCGGTAGTCACGTATCTCATCGAATGGATTTTCTCTCCATACTATACGCTGGTAATCAATGTCATCTCTATGAATTTTTATCATTCTATACATCATTTGAATATCTGCAACGAAACAAACTGCATGAACACGCCATCTCATGATTAAATTTCTCAAATCTTCTTGCAAAACTGGACCCGACAGAAGCTCCTCGTTAAGCGAAATATTGTTGGAGCCTTTACAGGAAGCATCGAAAACAACTCGTGTCTTCGTAGTTTCTTTGTCCTGGCGGACAACAGCATGGTGAGGTAAGTAAACTGATTTTTTAAGTAATTCTTCTTCCGGTACTTCTTCAATATGATTTAACGTTTCATACTCATTTATTACTTTCAAATATTCGTCTTTTAGTTCTGGATTTCTTCTAAATCGTCTTTCAAGCTGCATTAATCTCTTAATTGCTATTTCTTTTGTATTCCCTTCAGACGACACTGGTGCTTCGGTTTTAAAGGGTAATCTAACTATATATCTTCCTTCATTATTCCTAGCATGAGTTTCTTCATAAAAATTTTCACATCTCAGTTCTTCTTTAGTTAAATTACGTTTTGTTTCTGTATCTATCTCCCAAATAGTTTTAATTAAATCATTAAAACTTGCATCAGTTGTGATATTCATTGCCATTATGGCTTTATGCTTTGGTTTCATGTTGATGTTTATTCCACCCATCACAATCCATCCCAGGCTGGTTTTCTGTGCGCATATTGTGCCTGATGGTCCCTTGATTAATCCTTGTTTAAGAATTGCTGTATACTCTTGCACCCCTAATAGCAAATCCAATGCTCCGGAATCCATAAAATTTGGATCTGCTAGATTCAATTTCTCAAAGTGACGCAGTTCCTGTTGCAAATATTCTAATGACGGTATGTTAAACTTTAAAGGCTGCGACATCACGTAGGCGTGTATTGGCAGCTTAAAGTTAGGTTCCCAGCGTGATAATAAATCAAAATTAACTTCTTGTTTGATGTTTACCTTCATATTATCCATACCCGTGACGACCAAATGTACAGGCTTGCGTTGCAATTTGAGTGCTTGAGCTGCCTTTTGAGTGATAAAGCATGACTGCGACCCCGAATCTATTAGCGCCCTCAGAACAGTTGTGTGCCCATAGTTTCCCTTAATAACCACAATTGCGGTTGCCAATAGATTGATACGTTCTGTAACATTATGTAAAACTGTCATTGTGGCAAGAGTCTTCTCCTCTTCCGGAAGTAATGTCATCGGTTGCTTGAGTTCTAAAGATGCCGACGCATTTGCTTTACTAGACTGATGAAGAAGAGAATGATGACGAGCCTTGCATATTCGACATAAAAGAGGTACCTTACATCTAAATGCCGAATGCCCTGGAGCCAAGCAGTTGAAGCAGAGTCTGTTTTGTTGTGCATAGTGACGTCTTTCTGAAGGTGACATTTTTGAGAATGCCTTGCAGTGACATAAGCTATGATTTTCCTTACACATCATACATGTCTTCTCTATAGACATGTGAAAAACACGTTCTTTTAATGGCTTAAGACACGGTTTAATAGGTGGATTTAACAATTCTAATGTCCTGAATTTTCCTTCTAAAAACTTCTGTAAATCAATCCAGGTAGACAATTCTTCTTGATTAATGTCATATGAAAATTGTTCCCATTCTTTGTGAGTATCTGAATCCAACCTTTGAACGACTAAAAATACAATTATAGGGTCCCATGTCGATGTGGATACCTTAAGATTTTGTAAGCTATTTAAAACTTCATTTGTTGTATCTAATATTCCTTTTAATTGTGAAGCCGCTTGTGACATAATTTTCTTTTGTGAAAATAATCGTTTAAGTAATGAATTAATTATCATACGTTTATTTCCATATCTTAGTTTTAGAGTCTCCCAAGCAGATAAATAATTCGACTCCGTGATTTGGATGTGTTTTAATAAGGATGCTGCTTCACCTGTTATGCTGCATTTCAAATAATGTAGTTTTTGAACATTACATAGTGACGTGTTGTCATGTACCAGTGCAACGAAAATATCTTTGTAAGACGGCCAATCCTCATAATTACCCGAAAAAGTAGGTAATTCAATGCGTGGGAGTCGAACCTGGGATTGTACGTTGTATTCGACTGCAGTGGAACCGTCGCCCTGAATACAGGATTGTTGTCCTCTTTGAATTTCAAGACCTTCTAACATATCCTTGATGTCAGACACCATACATAAATATAAATCCTCAATCAAATAATAATCCTCATTGACAAAATATGGTAAAATTGACTTTTGTTCACGCGGCGTAATTTTTATTAAATCTAAATGTGCACTTTTATAAGTGTTCCAGTAACTTTCTATACACTCCATCCGTGTTTTTAAATAACCTTTTGTAAGTCTAGCCTTTGCACATTTTTTAATGTTTATTTGAGTCTTTTTTAATAGTTCGGTATTATTTTCAAGTACATTTAACAATTGTTCCACATTTGCCATTATTTAATCACTTTAAAGTCACTTGCACGTTCTATTTCACTGTTATTCAAAAGTTATTTGTCTTAAAATTGCACAAAATAGTTGCTAAACGAGTTCCTTATCGCATTGGAATGCGTAGTCTATTGTTCCTTCGATTGAGCTCAGTCGACACAAGATCCGGCGAGATTGCGACCATATGTTAAGGCAATAAGGTTGCTTTTTGACTATATTGGCTTTTGTATACTATTTTAGTGCAATGAAACGTCTGCTTCGCGTTGAATCTACTTTATTACTAAATATTAAAAATTTCAAACATAATATGAGTGAACAGTCCCCTTAATACATATTTCCCCTTAATTCCTAATAATAAACAAGATTCTAGTTGTATATCTACAGTTTTTAAAATAAAATTTATAACAGGTGCATATTTATCACGGTACGGAATTGACAAAGGAGGAAAAACAAAAACTAGGTAATTATCAAAATCATTTTATTTTTTAAACGTAATTATCCTGCCATTCTACCCTCCCTTCATGCATAAAATATTCTCGATATCCAGTTCTATTGTTTATTCGCACGGTATCTCGAGTAATAGTTTCAGTTAGTGGATTACCTAATGAATCTCTAAAAGAATATCCGTCTGTCTCTTACAAAGTTGTGTAAAATGCAAGCAGACTTAATAATTTCACTAACTAAATCGATGTGAACAATTGGTCTGTGAAAAATGCGCCACTTATTCGCAAGTATGCCAAAAGTACATTCAATATAACGTCTAGCCACACAAAGTCTATAATTGAATATTCTTTTTGTAATATTTAAATTATTTCTCGGATAAGGGCGGATCATACTCGTACTTAAAGGAAATGCCTCGTCTCCTACAAAAACGAAGGGGAAACAAGTTGCATTGTTTCCTGAAATATGTGCTGGTTCAGGAATGTTTAAGCGGTTCTCTTGAATTTTTTTATTTTTGAAATATTGCTGAGTCACCGAATCTTCCATATGCTCCAACATCAATCATCACAAATTCCAAGCAATACCAAAGAAAAATATCCTTTACAATTGAAGCACATTGATCCACTATTGTTAGGTGCTATAATTCTAATGTTTTCCGTCACAAGCACCTATACAGTTCGGAAAATGTGCTCTAGTAGAGAAACCATTTGCAATTTGAAGCCACATATCTTTGGTTGTTGTGGTTGGCATATATTTTTAAGCAAAACCATATAGCTGCGCTAAGTACTAATTCAAGTCTTAAACATATAATGCAATTCTGCGAATGAACAGCCTGACGTCAAATATCTGAAACAATGTTTTTTTTAGGTTTGTGTATTCAAAGAAATGGAGAGATATTCGCGACTGTTTTGAGAAGGCCCATAAAGCGAAAGAGATTACAGAGTGTTTGAAAAATATAAAGTTTGATATTATTGGTCTGTCAGAAAGAAAGTGAGGAAGACCAAATGCACGCTGGGTAGACGACATCATAAAAGTAGCAGGCACTCATTGGCACTCATTTCGAGCGGCAGAGATAGAGTACTGGTCTTCTCTGGAGGAGGAAACAAAAAAAAAACTTAACATTAAATTAAGTATTGTTACGTTATTATGTCAATTTCATCAATCAAATTATTCATTTATTTATTTATGTTTTCTACGATAGTTTGTTATATTTAAAAGATACTGTAACTGACACTAAATAGCACAACGGGGAATGTAACTACAGGAAATGAAGATGGTAACACAGCTGGGCGATTCCGTTATAGACGATTTTTGACATGAATTTCTGAATCACGCTATTTGTTACTTTTTTTATATCGGTACATAGAAAAAGGTATAAATTTATTAAAACATTTTTTATTTTACTTCATATTTAAATTTTTGGCGCGCTTGGAAACATCATTCGAAGAATTGGCTGAATCTGCAAAATCACAACGTGGCAACACTGGCGCGAAAGAGCTGCTACCGACAGTTAGAGGTCGTGTTCTACCTGCTGAATGTGTAGTGAAAATATTGTTTTATTCTTATGTGCCAAAAAATGTAAGTACTTGTTGTTATTTTTTAAGCATTATCTATATATATATAAAAGAAAGTCGTGTTAGTTCCACCACTTATAACTCAAGAACGGCAGAACAGATTTGGGTGAAAATTGGTATGGAGGTAGCTTAGAGCCAGGAGACGGACATAAGATACTTTTTATCCCGTTCGACAGCGTTCCCGTGTGACTTGACATGAAACGTCAGTCACTATAAAACGTGGTATAACAAAAAAGAATCAGACTTGGAATAACAAAACGCAAATGATAGCTATGTAATTGACGTATAATGACAGCTATGTAATGACGTATAGATGACAATTTGATATTTGTAAGAAATCAATATTCAAACTATTTCTATTAAATAAATAATAAACAATTATAAACAGTGAAGTGAACTATAAAACTCGGTATGGTTGAAAATTTGAGTTTTGAAATAAATTTTTAGGTGAATTGATGTGAAGTGAAGTTTAATTAATAATGCCGCGAGCAAGACGATCGAATCTTTCCCGACAAAGTAATGTAAGAAGAATACGAAATACTGCAAATGAAAGGACTGAAGAAGAACAAGAAATTGCACGTGAACAGCGCCGCGATAGTATGGCTCGAGTTCGTGCTTCTCAATCACGAGAGCAAAGTGAAGCAGCCCGTGAAACAGCTCGGTTGGCAATGCGGAATCGTCGAGCGAACAACAGATTTGTTGACCACAAATAGATAATTTGCGACGCAGAACAAGATATTTATCAAGTGCTGATTTGAATCGAGCAGTGTTTCGATACGATTGCAGCAATGATTACAGCTAGCATCCTAGCGTTTGTATTGGGCAAATGGACGTTGTTTGTGAGTATTGTGGCGCATTAAAGTTTTCCCGAGTATGACTGGATTATGCTGCCTTAATGCTGCCTGCGTTGTTGACCCCGCCACATGAGCCATTGTATTCATTGCTTTGTGGCGAAACACAAGAATCACGCCACTTTCTTGCAAACACTCAAAAATACAATGGTTGTTCCCAAATGACGTCATTTGGGGCAGATATTATCGAAGAACGAGGATTTAATCCGACATTTAAGGTATTTATTTTTGTACTTACATAGAATGTAGTTAAAGAATAACTTACTTTATCTATTGGTATGTATTATATTTGCTAATTCTGAACTCTACTCTCCCACCCAAAAATATTTGCTAATTCTTGTGAAAGACACTGATTTAAAATAATGCTTATTAAAAAAATAGTTAATGTCTGTATTGTTTGCCTTTGAAATTTGATTTGAAATGGTTAATTATCAAATTTTTAATTTCAGGTGAAAACACTACAAAGAAAGTTAGCTCAATGAATTATTACGCATATCGTTTGATGATTCGTCAAAATGCTGACAACTATTTGCTGCGGTTTCGTCGATTGTTTCAGCAGTATTGCGTTGACATGTATGTAAAAATAGAAACGGAATGTTTAACATTCATTAGGTTGAACCAAGCCAAACTGCGTTCTGAGGAGTACATCCATTTACGTGATGCAGTTAGTACTGAAGAAAATGCAGCTAATATTGGTCGATTAACTATTCTGCCGGCGACGTACATTGGTCCACGTCATATGCATGAATATGCACAAGATGCAATGACATATGTTCGTCATTACGGTCGGCCAGATCTCTTTATTACTTTCACCTGTAATCCAAAATGGATAGAAATTACTCAATTGCTGCTTCCCGGACAAACATCAAGTGATAGACACGACATCACAGCACGTATATTCAGGCAAAAAATTCGGTCCCTGATGAACTTTATTGTTAAATAACGCGTCTTTGGAGACACTCGATGCTGGATGTATTCAATCGAATGGCTAGTCCCACTAAGGCAGTTGAGGTTGTAAAAAAAATTTGCTGCAGAATTCCAAATCGCTGCATCTGACAAAAATGCCCCTAAAGCAGTGCCTCGAAAACTGACGAACGAAGTAAAGGAACAGATATGTAATTTCTATAATAGGGACGATATTAGTAGACAAATGCCTGGGATGAAAGACGTAAAATCAATCAAGTCCAATACTGGAACGAAGTCCCGAATCCAGAAGAGAACAATGAGACCTGCTCACATTCTGCCTATCAATGATACTCCTCATAATGTATGCGTGTGTACGACACACTCAAATTACATTACTCTTCTTCTCGCCATTTCGAAACATGCGACAGAGTTCCCGAAAACACACCAAGAGCTTCTAAAACAGGTATCATGTAGTGTGGATAATGAAGATTGCATGTCCAACAGTTGCGATGTATGCAAAGAATCTAACATTTGGGATATCACCCTAGATTCTGATCCTACTGTTAATTGGAAGTCCTGGATCTTCCAGAATCTAAGACCAAAACAGATCATAACGAGCGTACCTTTTAATGAAGCACTAGAAGAACTACACGACAGCACTGCTAAATTCAAGCTACATTCTTTTGTTAAAAATGTTCAGTCCGATTACTTTCAAAATGCAAAACAAGGCCTGACCAATGAGAAGGCTGTCGTACAAATAGACTTTGCTGAGAATTATGCTCTCATTAGTGAAGATGAAGTACAATCAGCACATTGGTCTCATGCGCAAGTCACGCTCTTCACGTGCTGTATTTGGACTAGCGACAAACTCCATTCAGTGGTCATAGTAAGTGATGAATTAAGCCACAATAAATACACTGTGCATCTTTTTATTCAGAAAATATTTCAGTACATCAAGTCGATCTATGATAACATTAAATTTGTGTATATCTTCAGCGATAACTGCGCTGCTCAGTTCAAGAATCGTTACGTAATGGCAAGCATGAATGCTCTCAAAGGGGAATATGGATCCATTCACCTCGAATGGAACTTTTTCGCTGCCTCACATGGCAAAGGTGCCGTCGATGGAATTGGTGGAAGTGTCATAAAGTCGGTGTGGATTTCTGTCAAGTCCCGGAGAGCCACCGTCAACAGTGCTTTTGCTTTTGTTTCCTATAAAAAAATATATTTGTTTACTTGGTTAGTTTAACGCCTTACGAAATACGAAGGCATAACATAATAAACGATGGCGGCGCCGGTGTGGACAAGTAATGAGGTTTTACAATTCATAGAATTGTATCGACATGAAGGAATAATTTGGAATCCACGACATGAACTACATAAAAATAAAACCAAAGTAAGTTTTTAGACACATTTGTTATTAAAAAAATTCCATTAACAGTTACCTACTATTTTTTTGACATTGTATTGTGTACAATGTAATCTGCTTGTTGTGGTGTTTCCAAAAATGTTTTATACATTTTCTATAATGTAATTGTATTTGTATATCGACTCGCTTCTGGAAGGGCCCCAGGGGCAGGTCATTTAAACAATTTCTATTATTCATAATGAACTACATATTTTATATTTCAGGTTAATGATACGTGGATTCACATAGCGGATAAAATTAATATACCTGTTAATGAATTGAAAAAGAAAAAAGAGTCATTAATGACAACATTCAGAATGCATCAAAGAAAACTCAATCAATAAAATCAGGAATGGGTGAAGATGAACGATATGATCCTATTTGGCCGTATTACGAGCCTCTCGAAGCTTTTTTAAAGGATGTCTATGTATGCTCCAGTGTGATTACCACTGAGGAAAAGATTATACAGGTAAACAATATTTTAATTTCACAAAATCTTAGTGGTCTCTATTTCTAAAAAAGTAATTCATAAAATCCAATCTTATTTGTGTCGCAGTATGCGGCGGTCTACGCGGTACACTTAATGGTAAAAACTAACTATCTCCATTATTTCTCCATGAACCTGGCCGCACTAGATCTTCATTTTGATAAATATCGAATGAACCAGGAGGTGAATAAATATTCTGTGAAGAAGTAATTTTTCTCAAAAAAAATATGTAGATATAGACATGTCAATTGAAGTTTTGGTAGGTTCCAAGGCTATATTTTTTTTTAAAGATCCTGAACCTGGCGGTTAGTATTCCGAAAGTATTTTCTACTTTTACTCGAGAACGGGATAATTCTTCATTGAATACTCTTTCTGGGGACCCTAGTGCGTGATGACCGGGAAACGGTTTCATTAAATGGGTACTGAGAGCAAATGCACCATCGCCTAAAAATACGTAAGGCATGACTATGTCACTATTAGGAAGTGGAATAGGACGGGGTAAATTCATACTGTTAGACGATAGTTTTTCATATAAGAAACTTTGATTGAAAACTCCTCCATCACTAATCCGTCCTTGAGAACCAACATCGGCAAACAAAAAACAATAATTACTATCTACTAGTGCTAGTAAAACAATGCTAATGTACTCTTTATAGTTAAAGTATTCAGTTCCCGAGTGTAAAGGTGATTGTATATTGATATGCTTCCCATCTATAGCGCCCAAACAATGCGGGAAGCTGAATCCTTCTGAAACGGACATCCATTCGCTCGCAGATTCAGGCATCTGAAATAAATAAAAAATAAACTGATATCACTTTTTTACTACAGGATTCGTCATCGACACGTGACACGACGACGACGAAACAGAGGCAGAAGCCGACTTCAATCGTCCCGTTATCGAAAGTGACACATCTCAAGATGGGAATACGAGTATATTATACAATACAATAGCCTTTTTATCGGATATGACAGCGTATTCTTTATTTTTATTTTTCGTAAATTGTTCCTTTTTTCCATTTTTGCTTGTCCGTTTGCCAGGTGGCAAAGGCCTCCACGAATCCTCCACTCCATTCTGGCCTTTCTAAGGCCACTCTACCCCATGTTGTTCCCTCTTGGGTAGAGTTTGTTTAATTTTTTCTTTATTATGTTGTTTTTTATTTATTTTTGGAGGGTTTCGGTCTAATTCCCCACGGGGACCAGCCGGGTTGGGGAATGTGTTTGTATTTTGATGTTGTTTTTTTTTTTCTGTATAATATTCCGATTCCGGTTAGTACTTGAGTTAGGTATTTTTTTCAGACATGGAGTAGGCTCGCTCACGCATGAGTTGGAAAGCATCTGTTCGTTGGATTTTCTTGTTAGTGCCGTTGGTTGTTTCCTTCGGGCTTGGTGTCTCTGGGGTTCTCTTTCTTTTTTCACTTTCACGAAAACTACTTGCTCTCCTTGCTTTGCGTTTCTCCATGGTTTCCTAAGAATAGTCATTCGTTATATACGTTTTCTATCATTTTCTTCTTATTTCTAAGTATTTGGATTTTTTTTCTGCACAGTTGTTAGTGTAAGCAAAATAGGTCTTATTTTTCCATTTCCTCTTTTTTGCCAAGGCGTTGCACTTTATTTATTTCGCTATTTTCGAGTGACACTTCCAAATCTGTGATTGTTTTTATTACCGAAGCGTTTAGTTCATCGTATCTTTCGGTGTTAGGTTCTGCAATTCCATGTAGGATTATGTTGTTTTTCCTAGCGATTATGTCTAAGGTCTGGAGCTTCTTGTTCAGTGTTTCGACTTCACGTGATAGTCTTTCGTTTTCCGCTATTATTGGCTGTATCTTCTCGTCCACCGCCTTTAGTACAGTTTTTGTAACATTTTCGGTTATTTGTACTGTTTATTTATTTAGTTCTTCTTTCATCATATCTAGGAGCAATAACATTTCAGATCATGTAGGAGATCAGGTAGGAGATTTGAACGGAATATACACTTGGAATGTAACAGAATGTGCCGACGCGCAATGTACTGCGAAATCAGGCGAGCAATGTACGTCGAAGCGTCAGTATGTCACTGTTGGTACCTTGAGTAGTCTATATTCTTTGGACGAGCACGCAATGTACCGCGAGCATCCAACGAGCAATGTATATCGAAACGTCACTGTTGGTGCACCTGATTACACTTTTGTTTTTGATTACATTACGTTGTAGTCTTTGAACTGACTTTGTATAACGTCAAGATTTGTTTCGTTTCTTTAGAACTATCGAATATCGCTTTATTTTCCACTTTTTACGTAGGTTTTTTGGCGACTGATTTTTGCAAATGTTTTTACACTACAATTGTTGTGTTTTAAGCACCGATGCACTTATATTTTCACACTTTTATTATATAAAATCCGGGAGTGATTGATAGCACGTCTTTACGAATGCAATACCGGAAACGGAATCCTATTATAAACGGAATACGAGTACTAAATCAAAAGTTACTGCTCTTCCAACTCAAAAACGCCGTTCGAAAAATCCACCAGAGTTATCAGAGGCCAGCAAGGAGGTGGCAAATGCTTTTGGCACATTAAACAGCGTGCTTGATAATAAAACTGCAAGACATGATGATGATTGTGATCTATATGCTAAACTTCTAGCCACAATATTAAGAAAATTTCCAGAATATGAATAATGAAGAAGAAATTATGTTAGAGATTGATAGCATGTTGATAAAAAGTCGTCGAGGTAGCCAAAATACTATTACTGATTCCACTAATATGAATCGTTCATCCTCCTCACAAAGTTCTTATCGCTGAAACTGGTCTCGCTCATCTCCTTCCCCACACTACCGACCCAACTCAGCACAGTCCATCCTTCCAACTTACGTTACTATTCCCAATCAAACTCCGCATAACCCATCCCATTCAAGGCAGTATGTTTTTAATTAACCCCAAACTCAACGTATTCGGATATTGTCTAATGATAAAATATATTCACAATCACAACTAATGCAGTCTTCATCTGCTCAAAGGCTACAAACAGCATCTCCAGAACTACCTGTTGAACTTCATTTACCAGAATTTTCTGATAGAACGTACGACCAGTCTCAGTCTTTAGAGACTCATAATATATCAGGCACAGTAACGGCGTTACGGTGGGGCGCGGTTGGGCAACCGCCCAGGGCGCCGGAACTAAAGGGGCGCCAGCGGTGCCCCTAAATATCCAGATATAGATGGGTGTATGTTTTGTGATGAACTCATAAGTCTGAAATCTTTTTGACTGATCAGAATGTGGCTACCCCCGTTTTTGTTTTAAATTTTATCAAAGATCGCAACTTACAAGAACTGTATCCGAATGTATGGATAGCAATGCGTATAACTATACCTGTAACGGTTGCTAGTGAGGAGAGGATTTTTTCTAAACTTAAGCTGATAAAAACCTATTTGCGATCGACAATATCGCAATCCCGATTAACGAACTTTGCAATCGAGTCTTTGTCAATCGAGAATGAAATAGCTGAAAACCTCCATTTTGATAAAATAATAAAAGAGTTCGCCGACAGAAAGGCTAGAAATACAAATTTTATTAGTTTTATATGTTGTATTTCCAACCATGATTTAGTAGATGGAACTGGGATGTAATCTGGTTGTAGTATCTTCCAAATTTGTTCACATACTTGTGTTACTATCTTTGAAACAGTACATTCACCCAAACGATAGGAGAAAGATATTGTTGTGTATGTGTCACCAGTTCCTAAAAATTTGAAAATATTGTACAAAGGCTGGTGTTTTATTTTTAGACCTATTATTTGGTAATTTTTTCAGACAAGACAAACGTGGGAGTAATTTATCTTCTGTTATGTAGATATTGATAGCTTTGAGATATTGGGGTCACAACCAAGTATGTATAAGTATAGTATTGTCTTTTATTAACATAACTTTTACACATTTAAAGAAAAACACTTTTTTACGGATTATAGTTATGTATTATTGTATTTAAACTTATAATTATTTAGACATAATTTTAAATTTAAACCGACGTTTCGCGTGCTTTACAGCGTGCGTGGTCACCGTGACTGCCAATAATCGGCAAGATCCCAGGAGCCGTGGCAACGCCCCTAAGCTTGGTGACCTAGTCCTCCTGGTGGACGACGCCATCCCTCGTAACTCTTGGCCCAAGGTACGCGTCACCGCCACGTTCCCCGGGAAGGATGGAGTCGTCCGCGTGATAGAAGTACGAACAAAAGCTGGACTCGTCAGACGGGCGACTAAGAAGGTCATCGTGCTCGCGTCAGAGGGTGCATGAAATGCACGGGGGGGAATATGTGCACGATAGCAAGTTAGCATATTAAACGTTGTTGCGGGGTGCGGTGCGTGCGGGGCGCGACAAGTTGCAGGTCCGGTTTTTATAGTAAATTTTGTCATCAGTGAGCCCAGTGCGCCCGCCCATGCCGCAAGCGCTGATCCCGCGCGTCGTCCGTCACTCACCATTGTTTTTTCGAATATAGTAAAAGTATTACGGGATACCTTACGTTACGGCTGATAATAAGTTTTTACGTTATTTGTGACGAACATTTAATGGCAGGTATCTTCAAAGAGCAAACGTAAAATTTCTGACGAAAATAGATTATTTCAAGACAATTGGGAAGAGGAATATTTTGTTGTTTTGAACAAAAACGGTTCGGCAACATGTTTAATCTGCCGCGAAAATGTGATATTAAAAAAATGTAATATTATGCGACATTACACTACAAAACATAAGATGTTCAGCGATAGTTTTCCAGTTGGGTCTGCATTGCGAAAAGAAAAGTTGCACTCTTTCAAAAGGTCATTGCAGCAACAGCAGAATATTATGGCACTCTCAATGTCACAAGATATAGCGGTGACAAGGGCGTCCTACGAAATTTGTTACTTACTACATCAGCGTCAATAAACGGTTTCATAAACCGTTTACTGACGCTGATGTAGTGAAAGAGTGTTTTATAAATGCTTCAGATATATTATTTGACAAGTTTAGCAATAAAACACAGTTAATATCACAAATCAGGCAACTACAGCTCTCAGATTCCAACTGCGTCAGGCGAATCGAACATATTTCGAAGCATATTTCTGATTGTATCATAGATGACTTGAAGAATTGTAAATATTTCAGCTTGGCATTTGATTCGAGCACCGATGTTTCCTCGACATCACAATGCTCAGTTTTTGTACGGTACTATACGGAACAGAATATTCGAGAAGATTTTCTGAAGTTTCTGCCCATGAAAGGTCAAACCAGAGGAATTGATTATATCGATACTATTTGTACTTTTATGGATGAAAATAATATTGATATAAAAAAACTGGTAAGTGTTTGCACGGATGGATGTCCATCTATGACTGGATCCGATGTTGGCTTTATTTCACTTTTGAAAAAAAAATATGACCTTAAAAATCTTCTATCATTTCACTGCATCATACATCAAGAAAACCTCGCAGCACGTACTGTGCCAGAAATTGACGCCATAATGAAAACCGTTGTAAACATCGTCAATTTTATTAGAGCACGAGAACTGAACCATAGAAAATTCAAGAGCATGTTACAAGAATTAAATAGTGAGTATGGCGATGTTCTTATGATTTGACATACCGGAGTGCGATGGCTGAGTATGACAAAAGTTGTAGAACGGTTTTACGCTTTAAGGCACGAAATAATATTATTTCTACAACAAAATAGAATATCCATAGCGCAAAATCACACACATCATGAGCACACCCCACATACACACCATCACGTACATACCCACACTTTTACATCAACACACAACACAACTAATTTAAGCTTAGTTAAATAAATTAAATCACAATTAGTCAAATGTATTAAATAATCTTTGTTTGTTCCCATTTATTGTTAAATGTATCATGTATTCCATCTTTGGCTATATTCTCAGTGTATTTTTATGTAATTATGTATAATTTATGTTAGCTGTAGGAGTACTAAATAAATAAATAAAATAATAAAGTTTATAAAGAGCTTGAGCAAGACAGTTGGTGGTGTCTTTTAGCGTTTCTTTGCGATACTTATAACAGAAAAACTTGGTGAACTTAATCGTCGATTACAAGGTAAGCATAAACTTATTTCTCAAATGGCAAGTAAAGTGTTTGCTTTCGAAGACAAACTTCATATGTATATCGAAGAAATAAAAAATGAAAATCTTCATAATTTTCCAACATTGATAAAAGCTTAACAGGATGGAATTACGGTGTCCCCGGATAATCTGGTATATATTTCTAATTACTTACTTTCCTTAAGCAACGAATTTCTGAAAAGATTTCAGGATTAGGAAAATAAAGAAATGTCTTCTCTTAGTTGAAAATCCCTGGCATTTAGAAGTAGCCACTACAACAGAGCTTGCATTATTGGGGTTTGATAATGTAAAATTATCTGATGAGCTGATTGATTTACAAAAATGATGCGAATCTGGAGGCAATTTTTAAAGAGAAAAGAGAGACACATCAATATGAAGAATTTTGGAAATTAGTACCGGATAACTATAAAACGTTAAAAAATTGCGCACACTTACTCTTGACATTGTTTGCATCAACTTACATATGTGAATCTTCATATTCAAAAATGATATATGCAAAAAATGTCTACAAATCTCGGCTTACTGATTCCCACCTAGACGACGTCTTGAGAGTAGCATGCAGTAACTATGTGCCTGATTTAACAAAAATTGTCAAGTTGTTACAATGTCAAAAATCACATTAATTTTTAAAACATACTTAAATAAATGCTTATATTTTGTAATATATAGATTTATTTTACTGTCGCATAATTTTCCCTTCACCGCTAATAACAAATGCGAAAAAAAACCCAGTCTGTCTGTTACGCTTTCGTGACTAAACCACTGAATCGAATTTGATAAAATTTGGTACATAGATAGACTATTCGCTCGGGTCGTACGCGACATAGGTACGTACGTAAATTACTGCGGCCCGTAAGATTAAACAGTAGCATCTATGTGGCCCGGGGTAAAAAAAGGTTGAGTATGGCTGGCCTAGAGTATGAGCGTAGTATGAGCGATAGTATAGTATGAGCGAGGGCACGGTTGAATTTCTATAGTATGCAGAGGGCATCGAACTATAGAAAGGAGACTGTGTAGGTTTAGAACGTAGCAATACGTTCTAGGCCGAGGATGGTAATTACAGTGGTCAGTAATTCAACATTCCTTTTTAAGGGCCTCATAGCCTAGCGGTCTTTATATGTGGCCGCTATGGTGAGGGGTACTGGGTCCGATTCCCGGTTCGAGAGTAAGTTTTAAATTTATTCTCGGCCTTTGGCAGGGTTGTACGGTACCGGGCGAGTGCTTAAACCGTACATGGAGGGCACGGTTGAATTTCTATAGTATGCAGAGGGCATCGAACTATAGAAAGGAGACTGTGTAGGTTTAGAACGTAGCAATACGTTCTAGGCCGAGGATGGTAATTACAGTGATCAGTAATTCAACATTCCTTTTTAGTACGCGTTGAGCCTTCTTAGCGACAACAGTGCCTGTTTGCGCTCCGCGTTCTAAAATTCTTTTGAGGGTCTTTCCGGTGTCGGAGAATACTGTGAGGTGCGTCAAAATAACCGCACTAGTGTGTTGCGTGTTTTGACATATGTATTGTGTTTATATATTAAATACATTTTAATATATAATAGAAAGAAGTGTGGGAAATTGACCCGGTGTATTTTGTGATTTTATGTTGTTTTTGTCGCGACGACATATCAATTTTTCTTTTTTTTTTGTGTGGAGTGGATTGTCTTGTATATGTGAGTACTTTTAATTTAAAAATCGGCTCACAGAGTTGGCCGTAAATAATTTTTAAAATATTTGATAAAGTGGAGGTGGTTTTTTACCACTACATTTCGGCGGGAGGTTAAATCACCAATAGTACCATCGTCTCCGCCGTAATTAGGCGGTTTGATTGAGTACCTCATAGTTGAGATCGGGAGAAAGAAGACGGAGATATTGGTCTAAGCATCATTTTATATCTAGACAATATATTACGCCGCCATCTTGTTGTTGACAAGTTTGGTGCAAAGGGCGGCATTGTGAGGCGCCGGTCGTCTGGCGGGCGCTTGGAGGTGACGTCATACATTACATTCACCGAGTGGGCGTTGCAAGTTTTTCACCGAAGTGGATAGAGACAATAATCTTAGTTTTAATTTTTGTATTTAGATTTAAATTTAGATTTAAGTTAGAATTAAGATTGTATTATAATACTATTTCTCTATTCATCAATATATATTTATTTAATTATTTATTTATATATTTGTTGGGAGGAGTTTTTGTTTGTTTTGCAAAATGCGAAAGAGGCGAGTAAAGCCGCAGGTCTCGGACAGCGAGGAAGAAGACGTGAATAGGGCTCGCTCAAACGAGCGGAGAAAGCGGGCCTTTTTAAAAAACCCTATTAGGGATGGGGACGAGGACGTGTCTCCTCCTCCTAAGGGTAAGCCGCCAAAGAAAGCGGCTGCCCACAAGGAAGGATTAAAGGAGGCAGAAGAAGAGTTGCGTGCTCTTGAGGCTCGCTCTCTTCCTGGAGGGGAAAATAGTGGTGCTGGAGGCCACCAGCAAGGTGGGGCCTCCACAAGTACAGATCGGGCCCTGGATGGGCCCCCGTCATCATGGGAGGACTATGAGGACGATGTGGTCCTCCTGGGGGTGCCAGAAATAAAAGAGAGATCGGTTTCCCGGGTTCGCAAAATCCTAGAGATTGCGGCGAAGTCGGGAAACCTAAAAGGCACATACGTCCGCGACCTAAAGGTTGCGGCCAAGGAAATTGGTGAGATCGTAGAGGATCTCGCCGAAAGGTGTCTGGGGGGGGGAAGAGGGCAGACGCCTTCAGAGAGACAATAATCGTCTGAGGGCCCAGGTCAAGCAGCTAGGTCTGGAGCTTGCGGCCCTCAGACGGGAGTTCCATGAGCGCACAGCGCGATTTGCGCAAGCGAAGGGGGACCACGGGGATCCCGTCTCGGTGGAGAGTCCCATCATGCTGGATACCCTCCGTCAAATGATGGAGGGGCTGCTGGACGGGATAAAGGAGAGCCTGATGGGGGAGCTAATGAGAGCTGTGGGTGGTATGTTGGATGCGAAGTTGGCGGGGATTGGGGACAGGCTGCTCCCTGAGCCTGTGTTGCGTCCCCCACTGGTGGCATTAGACCGCAGCTCCCATGGGGCCTCCAAGAGCTCCTTAGGGGGTGGGGCCAAGGTGGCCTCAAATTGTCCGGTGCCACAGGGCAAGAGAGCCCACAGTGGTCTCGCAGGGGTTGTGGTCCAGAGCTCTGAAGGGAATGCCCCGGGATGGAGGGGTCTCTGTAGAGATGCCTCCGGTGGGTCCCAGCTGGGCGGCAGTGACCGGCAAGAAGAAGAAGGGTAAGGGCAAGAAGAAGTCGGACAGTCTTCCAGCTGCACCGGCTCTTCCTGCCAAGGGTGGGGTAGGCCTTCCGGCAAGGCAGCCGGTGGCTGGGGAGAAGCCTGTTGGGGTGCGGTCTTCCCTTGCTCCGCCGACAACTGCTGCAGTTGTTATCACACTGCTGCAGGGAGCGGTGGAGCGGGGGGTTACCTACGCTGCTGCTCTGTCCAAGGCGAGGCAGGCCATCAGTCTGCCTGACCTGGGGATCGAGCGAATAAGCATCCGAGTTACGGCTACCGGAGCTCGGATGCTGGAGGTGCCCGGGGAAGGTAGGGAGGAAAAGGCCAACCGCCTAGTTGAAAAATTGAGGGTGGTTCTGTCGGAGGAGGCCTCGGTGGGGAGGCCCGTCAAGTGCGCGGACCTTCGCATCCGGGACCTTGATGACAGCATCACTGAGGAGAATGTTGTAGAGGCGGTGGCTGCCATGGGGGAGTGCCCAGTGGCGACCATTAAGCCAGGTAAGATCATGAGGCATGGGGGCCGGGAATTGGGGGAGATGTTTCTCCTGTGTCCGGTTGCCTCCGCCAATAAGATTAAGAGTGGGAGGCTCCTCATTGGGTGGAGTTCCTGTCGGGTGGAAATCCAGGAGCACCGCCCTTTGAGGTGCTTTAAGTGCCAAAAACTGGGTCATGTGCGTGCAACATGTGACTCAGCGGTGGACCTGGCGGAGGCTTGCCACCGATGTGGGGTTGCGGGCCATAAGGCTAATGAATGCAGCTCGAAAGAGCTGCATTGTTTGGTCTGTGCAGCGGCCGGCAAACCGGCGAACCACAAGATGGCGGGAAGGGCCTGCAACCCACCAAGGCAAGGGAGGGCCCCGCATGCCCCTAAAGCGTCCGGCACGGTGATGGGGAACACTCCCATAGAGGTTGGAGTAGAGGTGTCAAACAAATAAAATGTCTGACAGCCTCACTAGCCTCCTCCAAGGGAACTTAAGGCGCTCCGCTGCGGCTCAGGACTTGTTCCTGCCGTCGATGGCGGAGTGGGGTGTGATGGCGGCCGTTGTCACTGAGCCCTACTACGTGTCGCGGCAGAGTTCGTGGGTGGGGGACCTTCGAGGTGATGCGGCTGTCATTGCTCGGCCGCATAGACCTCCTCTCTCTCTAAGAGAGAGGGGTTCCGGTTTTGTTCTGGCTGATTGGGGGGACTGGACGCTCGTCGGAGCGTATTTTTCGCCCAATGAGCGTCTGAGCCATTTCGAGGATTTCCTGGACACCATGGGGCTGGCCGTGCAGAGGGCACTTCCGCGCCCCCTTATCCTCATGGGAGACCTTAATGCGCGGTGTCCCACTTGGGGTGACAGGGTGTCGTGTCGGAGGGCTCCGGTTTTGGAGGAGTGGGCGGCGGAGCTGGGCCTCGTTTTCCTAAATGAGGGAACCGAGCCCACCTGTGTCCGCCCACAGGGCAGTTCAAGGGTGGACGTGACCCTAGCTTCTGCGGCAGCGGCCCGTGCGTCGACGGCGTGGAGCGTGCTGGACGAAGTGGAGACCCTATCGGATCATCGATATATCCGGATGTGGGTCTCTACTTCGATGAGGTGGGCAGTGCGGGGGCAGACTCCCCAGAACAGCTTCCCCCGTTGGTCAATTCGCCGACTTGACCGCCAGATTGCGGAGGAGGTGGCCATTGTGGAGGGGTGGTGTGCGCCTTCTGGTACTGGGGATGTGGATGAAGGGGCCGGTAGACTGAGTCTAAGTCTCAATAAGGGTTTCGAATGCGGCGATGCCCAAATGGAGACCACCGAAGGGGAGGAGAGCGGTCTACTGGTGGACGTCGCATATTGGAAATTTGCGAGGCGGATGTAGCGAGGCGAGAAGGGCCTACTACAGGAGTCGCCGAAGAAGGGGAGATAGTCCCGATGTTACGGAGGGCCTTCGCTTGATCTATAATGATCGCAAGAGGGCTCTTCGCGAGGCTATTTGTGAGGCGAAGGAATCCATGGGGGCGTCCCTATCGATCAGCTCGTAAGAGGCTGAAGGGTGCGGGGATGCCTGTCGTGGAGAGTCTTGAGCCGACTTTCCTGGAGCGGGTGGTGGCGGACCTGTTTCCTTCGCCTCCCGACACTGTCCCTCCAAGTATGGCGGCGTCTGTGGTAGAAGTGGCTGACGGAGAGGGTGAGATGGCTCCGGAAGTCTCTGATTTAGAGATGGAGGCCGTTCTAACCCGTCTCAAAGCGCGCAAGAAAGCTCCTGGTCCGGATGGTGTACATGCACGTGTACTGGCAGTAGTCCTACCTCATATGGAGGTCTCCGTCCGGGAGCTGTACACTACGTGCTTGCGTGGTGGACGGTTTCCGGTGGCTTGGAAGACGGGACGACTGTGTCTCGTACGCAAGGAGGGGCGCCCGGTAGACAGTTCGGCGGCTTACCGCCCTATTGTCCTCCTAGATGAAGCGGGCAAGGCGCTGGAGTGGGTCGTGGCTTCTCGATTGTGCCGGCACCTCTCTGTTGAGGGACCGGATCTGAGCGAGGCACAGTACGGCTTCCGAGCGGGAAGGTCGACGCTCGACGCACTTCGGGACCTGAGGTCTCACACCGGTGGGGTGGTAGACGGGGGAGGGAGGGCATTGGCAGTATCGTTAGATATTACAGATGCAGATATTGCTTTTGTGGGACATGGCCTACGATTGGGTGTTGCGGGGCGCGCTTCTTCCGGGATTGCACGTCTTCTGCTATGCAGACGACACCCTCGTGGTGGCCAGTGGGGCCAGTTATGGAGAGGTGGCTCGACTCGCAGCGGTCGGCACCTCCCTGGTTGTGAGACGGATAAGGGCCCTGGGCCTTAGGGTGTCTCTCGATAAGACAGACGCCTTATTGTTCCATGGCCCTAGGAATGGTCCACCTCCTGGGGCGGTCCTGATGGTGGATGGAGTGAGGGTACCGGTGGCGGCCAAGATGAAATATCTCGGTCTCGTCTTGGATGGGCGCTGGAACTTTGAGGCCCACTCTGAGGCTCTTGGGGGGAAGTTGGTAGGGGCGGCGGGGGCGCTTGCAAGACTCCTGCCGAACATTGGGGGCCCAAAGCAGTGTGCGCAGGCTTTACTGCGGAATTATACGCAGTATGGCCTTGTATGCGCCCACAACCCATTGGTCAAGTTTAATTTTAGGTTATAAGTTTAGTTAATTAGTTACTGCATGGTAGTATTTTCTTATTGACGTTTTATTGACTGCTTTCTTAATGACGGCCCGTGGAAAATATTTTATAATTTCTGCGAGGCGGTCATGAAAATAAAAGAAGAGGCGGAAAGGACCAGGGAGCTTTGTCCCGATCCCCATCCGCGACGGCGAAGAAAACCGCAGGCCCGTCGCGTAAACGCGCGACGCGCTCACCAAATTCTCGCCGCCTAAAAAGTGCCTAAGCGGGGAGCAGGGGTCCATGCGTTTAAAAGAAGGGATGATGACCCATCCCCCTAGCTATTTGTAAATGCGTATGGCCCGGTCTGTGAAAGATGCTTGCTGTGTCAAGCATCCTCACAAACCAACAATGGGCGGGAAGAGGCGGACGCAACCGCCGCATCGCGTGTCGGGAAGCGGATAAGGCTCTGCTGTTACCGCATCCCGCATAAGGCGATTGTTGGTGGCACCTTGGGGTTTTAGTGGGTATGCACAATGGCGAGTCCCACATAATCCTTCTGCACCAAGCAGTCGCGCCGCGGAAGGGTATGCGCAATGCATTTCCCAAGTAAAAAAAAAATGGTAGTATTTTCTTAGCTTAAGGTTTATTATAAATATTTTAAAATGTGTTTATTTTGTTTTATTTTGTAGTTAAAAACACATAACATGGCGCCCAACGTGGATATGGGGTTGTTAACAAAAGTTTAAAGGGGTATATTCAAGTATGTTCTTATAAAATAAAAATAAATGCACATAAGTTTGAAAAATTAAAAGTAGTAAGTAATATTATTTTATAGTTGTAATATTTGAGGTTAAGTAAAATCATTTTATATTGTATTTTTGTGTATTTTGTTTTCTTTATATATATAATAGGTACATTCTATTTGTAAAATTATAAGTTAATGGGTTTTATTCAGATTTGCCTTATGTTTTGGTTGCTTGGTGTTAGCTTTATCATATTTATGGAATGTACTGGGTTACAATAATTTGGGCAAGGCCACTGGAAATAGGTTTTTTAGTGTAGTTACATCTTTCTTTTGTTTAAGTTTATTCCGTTTGTATATTACTGTGTGGGGAATTTATTTTGGTTTTTTTTATTAGTTTAACGTTTAGTTAACGACAATATAGCTTTACTGAATCAACAAAAACGGGTTAGTTTTGGACACGATATTTTTGAGGAAGGTCATGTTTCTGACAAGTTTATTAATTTGCCTTTAAATTCTACGTCGCGTGATGATTATAATACAATTCGCAAAAATAAACTGGTGCCAATTACTCGTGACACTGCCTTTTAAAGAACAGCCCCGGGCCTTCAATTCTGCTTTTAATTGAGGAACAGTCCATGTCGAATACATTATTCAGCAGTTTCCACTTGTATTAAAGATTTATTAGATCTTACAAGAATCTTAGAAGGAATGCTGGAAAGTGACAGCGTAGGTATTGTTATGAGTCAAGCTATGATAGCGACATCTGTATTAGCTTTGCGTTTTCTCTTCATTGATATATCCTTTGCCCCAACTCACCTAGACAATATTAAGAATGCTTTCAGCACAGTACGATACAATACTTATGTCAATAAAGCCAATCATTCAGCCACTTTGAATGACTTTGGTGTCCTTGGAAGACCTGCAAAAACCTGCTAGGAAGGATGCAACTATCAAGGATTTTCTTTATTAAGGGCGCGCGTTAAGAGTCTTATGAAACTCTGCTATAATCGTTACATACAAGGGATTGAACTATCGTTAAAAACAAATATCAATCATTTTTGGAAGTACACGTCTACGCTAAAACAGATTAATTTAGGATACCCTAAACTAATAAAATATGGCAGTATTTCATCTGACGACCCTGAACAAATAGCTGAGCTGTTTTCAAACTATTTTCAGTCAGTATTTGAATCTCAAACTGACTCAGGTGGAGGCACTGTGTACACCGTTGATGAGAGCCTTTCCAGTGACTCTCAGATCCTTTTGAATAATTAATTTTTCGACAAAGATGAAATGAGCAAACAATTATTTATGCTTGATCCAAATAAAGGTCCAGGTCCAGATCAAATTAGACCACTTTTTTTGCGCCCCCTTATTTATTACTTATTTTCAATAAGTGTATGTCCAGTGGCACATTCCCTGACTGCTGGAAATTATCTTATGTAACGCCGATCTTTAAGGGTGGTGAAAGGAGTTATGTCGAAAATTACCGACCGATTTCAATACTTTCTGCAATCCCTAAGGTTCTAGAAAGATTAGTTCACCAAGGCATTTATTCCAGTCTAAGGCATGTTATTATAGACTAACAGCACGGATTCGCAGCTGGGAAATCTACTCTCTCTACCTCCTTGTTTTTAGTTATTATATTTTTAACGGTTTAGATAACATCAGATAGACACAATCTACACAGATTTTCAGAAGGCATTTGATAAGGTTGACCATATGATACTTTTACAAAAGCTGTCTTTTTATGTGTGAGTTAAGATCTAAAAAACAAAGGATCTCATTCTCAATCAGCAATTACAAATTTCAACACTTCAGTGAACGACCTCAATACAATCAAATTCTACTAAACGATGTTCTTAATAAATTATCTCTTTCCGTTAAAAACGTTTCTGAGGTCATCAACTCTGTCAAGTTCCAAACAAACTAAGATTAAATCTTGAACCAGCCTATTAACACTCATTCAAAATAGAAGATATTGTAAGCAGTGTATTGTTTTCAAAATAACACTATTCATCCTTCAATTAACAATAACTAATTAAAAATGTTTAATTATTTTATTTAACTAAAAACAATTATTTAACAATAATATCCCCAGACTCTGGGGTTACCACACGATACACAAGAAAACCACAGAGTCGCTCTAATGATTGTGCGCCGAAATTAATTCAATCAACATGATCCCAAATTTTCACTTACGTTCTCGTACGAAATCAGAAGCTATTGTAATAGATGTTTTGACGTCTATAGCAATTAAAAAATTAAAAGATGATCTTGATAAGTCCAATTGATTTACAATAATAAACGACGCTTCAAACCACGGTAACATGAAAATATACCCTATTCTAGTGCGCTTTTTTCAACCATATGTAGGTGTGCAAGTTAAAATTTTAGATCATCAAAACCAACCAGGTGATACTTTTGACATCATTGTTGATTATATAAAAAAACCAACCAAGCATTGCGAGATAATATAGACAGCAAAAGTCGTGGAATTTTGCGGAGACAATGCCAACTCCTAATAGCACAAACATCAGATCACACTCACAGCTACACATACACCACAAAATACACTCAGGTAAAGGAAAAAATTAAGCCAAAAGAAAGGAATATTATGTATTCCGATGAAATGGGTAAGGACATGGCCAATATTTTACAATCAAAAAATGGGCAAACATAAATCATAAACAACTGTTATCCCAATGCCAGTTTCAAAAACATTGTTAAAAATCATATAATAAAAAACAATTCTAATTGTAATAATTTAATAATTTTATAGGGAACAGGGGAAGTGTGAATAAACATGATCTTTTAGTATTATATGAAAAACTTTGTTGTTTAGACTCTAAAAGGATCATTATGTTTACATTTCCCTATAGCCAAAGCTTTCCTAAGGAGGAGAATGACACAAGGTATATTCTTAATCAAACATTGCATACACTGGCAATGTATAATCATAAATTTTGTGTCATAGATACCAATAGGTATATAAAAAAGTTTTTTATAACAAAGGATAGATATTATTATATACCTGCTTTCTTAAAAAGACAGATAGCTATGTTAAACTGAACGCATCCACTTAATATTATGTAGTCTGTATCAGTCAATGTAATCTGTATCTGTCAATGTAGTCTGTTATAATAAATATATCGCCCCTGTCTGTTCCAAGATATTGAGCGGTTCGCACCATTGTCTAACTCAGCTGTTTTATTTATTTCTCTTTACTAAATTCCTACTCTAAAATAGTTTGTAACAGGTTATGGGCCCAGACGCCCGGATAGAAATAGGGAAGTAGGATTTATAAAGTGATAGGCATCACGTTGATGCAAATTGATTTCGTGATACGTCGCGACGTCATTAACTTTTCAGCTTACAATGGCGGACCCCCGTTTTGCTCAAATTGATCGTTTGGCGGGCCGTGATAATTATCCTACATGGAGTTTCGCGGTGAAAACCTTTTTAGAGCATGAAGATTTGTGGAAATGTGTCGAGACATCGGGCATGGCTTTTACGAAGACCGAAGATACGAAGGCAAGGTCAAAAATAGTCCTTCTAGTTGACCCTATGAACTATGTTCATATCCAGGATGCCACCACGGCTAACCTGAGAAAGGCTTTTGATGACTCCGGCTTGTTGAGGAAGGTAGGTCTTCTGCGAGAACTAATTACAACAGATCTGGAAAGTTGTGGTAGTGTTGAGAACTATGTCAACAAAATCATCACATGTGCACACAAGCTTCGTAATATAAAATTCATTGTAGATGATGAGTGGCTCGGCACATTATTATTAGCCGGGTTACCAGAGTCATATAGTCCTATGATTATGGCTATGGAAAGCTCAGGTGTGTCCATCACTGCTGATTTAGTTAAAACAAAGATTTTACAGGATGTAAAGTCTCCGGACAACTCATCTGTTTTTTTTTTCAAATTTCTACAAAGGCAAGGCAAAGAATAGTAAATGTTCAGGTTCTAAAGCAAATAGTAAAGGTCCCAGGTGTTTTAGGTGCAATAGGCATGGTCATTTAGCCAAATTTTGTGCCTCAAACAGCTCAAATCAAAAGAATAAGTCTGAAACTATTAATACTTCTTCTAGCTATGTTGCAGCGTTTCCAGCCTCACCAGGCCTAGAGAGTGGATGCTGGTACATTGATTCAGGAGCTGCAATGCACATGACAAACAAGAGAGATTGGCTTTATGACTACGGACCTGCTTTAGTAACAAACATTAAAGTTGCAGACAACAAAATATTAACAGTAAAAGGCTGTGGTAAAGTAAATATAGAAACATATGATGGTGAAAGTGAATTAAAAATTGGTACAATACAAGTAAAAAATGTTTTATATGTGCCAGATTTGGCTGTTAATCTTCTGTCAGTCCGCCAAATGACACAGAATAACTGTCAAGTAAAATTTAGTAAGAATACATGTAATGTTTATAAAGAGTCTAAATTAATTCTCACTGGATATATAAAGAACAATTTATATGTGGTTCATAATGAAACTTATGCTTTGATGTCATCTGTACATCTATGGCATCAAAGGATGGGTCATCTAAATTATAATGATCTTCAGAAACTTAATGAGTCTACAGATGGAGCAGATATAGAATCAAGTAGAGAGGAGCATGTGGTATGTAATACTTGCTTAAAAGGTAAGCAAACAAGGCAACCATTCAAACATGCTGGCACAAGGGCTTCCGCCCTCCTGGAGTTGGTGCATTCAGATGTATGTGGGCCAATGGAGGAAAAGTCTCTCGGTGGTGCCAGATATTATGTCACTTTTGTCGACGATTGGTCTAGAAAGGTATTTGTTTACTTTATCAGCTCTAAATCACAAGTATTCGAAAAGTTTAAAGATTTTAAGCTACTAGTAGAGAATCAATTAAATGCTAAAATTAAAACACTAAGATCTGACAATGGAAAGGAGTATGTCAATGAAGCATTTGATAAGGTTTGTAGGGATTCTGGTATCAAACGTCAACTCACTATACCCTATACCCCCGAACAGAACGGCATGAGTGAGAGGATGAACCGAACTTTAACAGAACGTGCTAAATGTATGCTTATTAATTCTGGCCTACCTAAGAAGTTTTGGGCTGAGGCAGTAGCCACCGCTGCATATGTTATCAATCGCTCACCAACAAAGTCTTTACAATATAAAACTCCTGAGGAATTATGGTCCGGCATTAAACCTGATATCAGTAACATTAAAGTGTTTGGTTGCAGAGCTATGATGCATGTGCCAAAGGAGAAGAGGTTAAAATGGGACTGTAAGTCAAAAGAGCTTATATTTGTAGGTTATTGTTTAGAGTCCAAGGGTTATAGATTGTTTGACAAAACTGAAGGAAAAGTAATGAGAAGCAGAGATGTGATCTTCCTAGAAGAAAGTGTAAATAAAGATTTTGCTTTTCTACCACTTACTGAATCGCAAGTAGTTATAAATGAAGATAATTTAGATGATACTATAGTGTTCGCGTTGTCGTATATCACTATATAAAAATAATAAAACTTGTGTGATCTCAACGATGTATATCTTTTTCGTAAAAATAAACCGCGGCGTCGGCAGCGAGATGTACGTGTGTCACTTAAGAAGTCGTGGGTCGTACTGGTGGCGGAGCGCGCTGTGGAATGCGCGTGCCTCGCCCCCCGTCTGCCGCGGAGAACAATAGACACGGTCTATACGTAAAAGTTGGTAAGTGCATTTTTTGTAATTTAATATATAATTTATTTTGATAATTTTATTTCAGCTACCAATGACGACGAGGACGCCACATCACTCCCCTGCCGAGACCGTTTCACGGTCGATAGTAGTCCGGAAACTTAACTAATCTTCCACTTCTAGTCTTTTTTTCAGGTAGCGGTGCATCGTGATTGGTGTGAAACGGCAGTACGGTCATCGGTGAACGAATGGTCGTGTCGTATTCTCTGTTTTCTTTCGTAAGGTAAGCTGGTTTTATTCTGTCTATTGTTACTGTAACTTCTTTGCCTTTTATGTCTAATGAAAATGTTTTTGTATTTCTTTTCAGAACTTTATATGGGCCGGTATATGGTGATTCAAGTGATCGTTTTGCGGGACCACGGCGAAGAAAAACAAACTGTGCAGTATGTATGTCATTCGGCAAATAGAATGTTTTACTGTTGTGGTTTGATGCAGGAGTTGGGGTTAATGCTGCCATATGATTTCTCAAGCGAGCTGTATACTCTGCTGGATTTAGGTTCTGGTCAAGCGAAGTTGAGAAAAATTGTCCCGGTAGTCGTAGTGGTTCTCCATATACTAGCTCGGCGGCTGATGCCTGCAGATCTTCTTTCCAGGCAGCTCTTATTCCTAGTAGCACTAGGGGAAGTGTTTCAGTCCACTGTGGGTTGTTGTGACAGATGATGGCTGCTTTTAGTTGGCGATGTAATCTCTCCACCATTCCATTGCATTGCGGATGGTATGAGGTGGTGGGACGATGTTCTGCGCCAATCAGGTTAGTGATGCTTTGGAAGAGTTGTGATTGAAATTGTAAGCCTCTGTCTGTTGTTACAGTTTGTGGACATCCATGACGAGATACCCAGTTGGTAATGAACGCGGAAGCACAAGTTTCTGCTGTAATATCCGCTAGTGGATAGGCATCAGGCCAACGTGTGAAGCGGTCTATTGCTGTCAGGCAGTATCTAAAGCCATTAGAGTATGGTAATGGGCCTATAATGTCCAGGTGTACGTGGGCGAAACGTTCTGATGGTACTGAAAAGGTTGTAAATGGTGCGTTCGTATGTTTGTTGACTTTACTTCGTTGGCAGTCTACACATTCCTTTGCCCAAGTTTTGCAATCGCGTCTTACTCCGGGCCACACAAATCTTTGAGCTACCATTTTAGCAGTGGTAGGGCCGCTTGGATGGCTGAGTTGGTGTATGGTTTCAAAAACGCGTTTGCGATAGGCAGGTGTTATATACGGTCTAGGCGATTTGGTGGAAAAATCGCAGTACAACTGGTTTTCAGCGATCTGCTTCAGTTGTAGTGCTGTGTTTTTGGTAAGCAAAGCTTGCAATTCAGGGTCTTGAGCCTGATCTCTTGCAAGTGCGTCGTAATTTATGGTGACAATCTCTTCTACACGTGATAGGGCGTCAGCAACGATGTTGTCTTTACCGGGAATGTATTTTAGATCGGTGGTGAATTGATATATATAGTCAAGATAGCGGAATTGTCTTGGAGAGCACTGGCTTCTGTTTGTTGTGAAGGCGTAGGTGATGGGCTTGTGATCGGTGTAAATGCAAAAGTTTCTTGCTTCCAACATATATTTAAAGTGTTTGATACCTTCGTATATGGCCAGAAGCTCCCTATCGTATGGACTATATTTTTTTTGCGATGTCGTCAGTTTACGAGAGAAAAATCCCAAGGGTTCCCAGTTGCCTTTTCGTTTTTGTTGCAGGACAGCGCCGATGGAGTCGTCTGAAGCATCTGTGAATAAGGCTAGATCCAGGTTGATTTCAGGGTGGACAAGAAGAGTGGCTTGAGATAGGCTGCGCTTGCACTCATTGAAAGCTGTTACAAGGTTAGTCATATCGATAGGTGCATTTCCTTTGATGTTACCTGTTAAGGCATCGTTCAGAGGAGCCTGTATCTTTGCTGCATCAGGGATGAATTTCCGGTAGTAGTTTATCATTCCCAGGAACCGTCGGAGTTGTTTTGCTGTTTTTGGCTGTGGGTAGTTGGTAATAGCTTCCACTTTCTCTTTGAGGGGGCGTATGCCCTCAGTCGAGACGCTGTAGCCGAGGAAAGTTACTTCGTTAATGCCGAATATGGACTTAGAGGTGTTTATTAAGATGCCATACTGGTTAAGTCGTTCGAAGACAGTTTTAAGGTGCTGAAGATGGAGTTCTCTGGTCTTCGAGAATACTAGGATGTCGTCAATATACCCATATGTAAATTCCAGGCCTTGAAGAACTTCATCGATGAATCTTTGGAAGGTTTGAGCAGCATTTCTTAAACCAAAGGTCATATACGGAAATTCGAACAGTCCGAATGGTGTCGTTATGGCTGTTTTAGGTATGTCCTCATTCGCGATAGGTATCTGATTGTAGGCCTTAATCAGGTCAATCTTTGAAAATATTTTAGCTCCAGACAGCTGGTAAACAAAGTCATTAATCTGTCTTATTGGATATCGATCAGGGATGGTTCTGGCATTAAGTGCTCTGTAGTCGCCGCATGGTCTCCAACCGTCGTCCTTCTTTTTGGCTAAATGTAAGGGAGACGACCATGGGCTGTCTGATCTACGAGCTGTTCCATTTGCGTACATCTCTTCAAACTCTTTTTTCGCAATAAGCAGTCTATCTGGGGCTAAACGTCTGGGACGAGCTGCGACTGGTGGACCTGGGGTAGTACGTATATGATGCTTCGTTTGGTGCTTGGTTTCTTTTGGATTTCCAGTAGGTTTCGTTACATCTGGGTAGTTGCGAAGTAAGTCATGGAAGTCGGAGTTTCCAGCAACTGTTTTGATGGTCACCGTTTCCACAGAAATGTTGGCGCAGCGTGGCGCGTTGACGAACAAACTTGTGAGGCCGTCGATGAGGCGGTGACGACGACAGTCCACTAATAGGTTGTAGTGGCCCAAGAAGTCAACACCAATAATGGGTCGTGTGACGTCCGCAACTACGAATCTCCAGGTGAAGTCCCGGCGAAGTCCGAGGTCCAGGTGTAAGGCTATGTAGCCATACGTAGCTATGGTAGTGTTGTTGGCAGCGTATAACTCATATTTAGTTTTATGACGCTGGTCTCTGGTCGCCGACTTAGGAAAAACGCAAACGTCAGATCCCGTGTCTATCAAGTACTTCAGTTTAGTTTTCTTTTCGACGATGAAGAGGCGGTCATTAGGAGTATGCGTAAGGCAGTCGTTAGCCGCCACTACAGGCTGCCGTTCGCGTTTAAAGTCTTGTAGGAACAGGGCGTGAGACATTTTATGGCGTTTTCACCGAATTTTCTGTGGTAGTAACACACGCTATTCATTTTGTTTTCCTTCCATCTTTGGGTGGAGCGAGAGTGAGATCTTGATCTGTTATACCTACGTTGTGGTGATCTGCTTGATCGGCTATTATGCATGCTCAGGGAAGCAACTTGCTTGGTTAATTCGTTAACTTGCCTGGCCAAGCTTTCTAAGGCGGTGAGGTAGTGGTCTGGAGGATTTCCAGCATGTTGGTTAGCTGAGGACGATGTAGCGGCGTAAACATTTGGTGGGGTTGGGGCTGCGATGGCTATAATTTTGTCAGCCAACTCTGCAAGTTTCTCTAGCGGCATATCCATATGCGATGCAATGATAGGTTGAATGTTATTGGGTAACCTATTGTGCCATGCTGATCTAATAAATTCGTCTGGTACCTGTGGTCCGGCCAAATGTTGTAGGTGACGAAGAAATTGTGAAGGCTTTCTAGTGCCAAGTTCTTGATTGTCTAAAAATTGCCTGATTTCTTCTTCGCGCGGTTTACTTAATCGCCTTATTAGCTCCGCTTTGAGGGTTTGGTATTTGTTGTCTTTGGGAGGACTTTCTATAATATCCGCAACTTCAATAGCGAACTGTGGGTCCAGTTGGCTAGTCGCGTTATAAAATTTAGTCGTGTCTGACGTTATTCCCGCCAAACAAAATTGGCCTTCCAATTGAGCAAACCAGAGTGCAGGTCTATTCGGTAAAAATGGTGGTATTTTAATTCCAACTTTGAAAATTTCATGTGCACCTTTTTCCATATTGTCCGTGTCCCCACCGTTATCGTCTTGCATGACAAAAGTGCTAAGACCGCGTGGCGTGTAGTTTTTTCTTACTCTTATCACGTCGGGGTCACCAGTATAGTGTTCGCGTTGTCGTATATCACTATATAAAAATAATAAAACTTGTGTGATCTCAACGATGTATATCTTTTTCGTAAAAATAAACCGCGGCGTCGGCAGCGAGATGTACGTGTGTCACTTAAGAAGTCGTGGGTCGTACTGGTGGCGGAGCGCGCTGTGGAATGCGCGTGCCTCGCCCCCCGTCTGCCGCGGAGAACAATAGACACGGTCTATACGTAAAAGTTGGTAAGTGCATTTTTTGTAATTTAATATATAATTTATTTTGATAATTTTATTTCAGCTACCAATGACGACGAGGACGCCACAATACTACTGACATGACTTTAAAGGAAATTGATAGTGCAGTCTGTGCAAGTGATGATGATTATGTCCCGGAGCATTCTATATCCAGGAGTGAATCACCTATAAACAGAATTAATTTAAGGCCTAGAAAACACAGAGCTATGCCTACCTTCCTCTGTCAGAATGAAATTGAGAAATCTATTGAGCCAGATCCTGAAACATTGGAGCAAGCCTTGCAATGTGAAAACTCACAAAAATGGATAAGTGCCATGGATGATGAATACAATTCATTATTGGAAAATAATACATGGACTCTGTCAAAACTCCCTTATGGAAGGGTTGCTATTCCCTGCAGATGGGTATTTAAATCTAAAATAGATGGCGATGGAAACGTCACAAGATATAAGGCGAGGTTGGTTATAAAAGGTTATCAGCAGAAACAATATATAGATTACAATGAAGTCTACGCACCTGTTGTGAGATTAAGTTCCATTAGATACCTGCTTGCAATAGCAGCTAAATATCAGCTCAAGATAGAACAGCTGGATGCTGTCACAGCATTTTTACAGGGTGACATAGATGTGGAGCTATACATGTCACAACCATCCAGATATGATAATGGGACAAAAGAAGTTTGCAAATTGAATAAATCAATATATGGTTTGAAGCAAGCCAGTAGAACTTGGAACAAAAAGCTTGATAATTTTTTGAGTAGTATTGGATTTTCAAAATCGAATGTAGATCCTTGTGTCTACTATAAATATGAAAATGAACATGTTATGTTTATAACTATATATGTTGATGACATTTTGTTGTTTCACAACTGTCAGGAGTCAGCAAACAATATAAAAGTAAAAATGAAGAATAATTTCAAAATGAATGAGCTTGGAATTGCTTATTGTTATATTGGACTTTGTATTTCATACAGTTCAGAAGGAATAGCCATTGATCAAACTAGGTACATAGAAAATACATTAAGACGTTTTGGTATGGAACAATGTAACTCAGTAGGAACTCCAATGGAACCGAATATAAAGTTTTCAAGTTCTGAAAAATTTGAAAGTATACCTTACCAGGAAGCCACTGGCTGCTTATTATACATCTCACAAGGAACAAGGCCAGATATATGCTATGCAGTGCATACATTATGTCGATATAATAGTTCTCATACAGAAGAGCATTGGAATGCTGTTAAGAGGTTATTTCGATACTTACAAGGTACAAAGTATCTACAGCTTGTATACAAAAGTAATGTTGATGAAGAAATCACTGGATACTCAGACTCTGATTGGGCTTCCTGTACTGAAGACAGAAAATCATGTACTGGATACATTTTTAATTTCCAGGGTGCAGCGATATCTTGGAATTCAAAAAGGCAGCAAACTGTTGCCTTGTCTACTACTGAGGCAGAGTATATGGCGCTCTCAGCTGCTACTCAAGAAGCTATGTGGCTGAGACAGTTGCACTGTGAACTGTGGCCTTCTTTAAAGGTTACACCTATTACTTTGTACTGTGATAATCAAAGTGCTATTAAACTTACAGGTACTTACAGTTATCATGCTAGGAGTAAACACATTGATGTTCGTCACCACTATCTGAGGAACAAAGTTGAATGTGGTGATGTCAAGATTGAATATGTGGGCACTGATTCGATGGTTGCTGACTGCCTCACCAAAGCCCTACCGAAGCCCAAACACCAGCACTTCCTCATCGCTATGGGTTTGCGTTCAAGGGAGGATGTTAAACTGAACGCATCCACTTAATATTATGTAGTCTGTATCAGTCAATGTAATCTGTATCTGTCAATGTAGTCTGTTATAATAAATATATCGCCCCTGTCTGTTCCAAGATATTGAGCGGTTCGCACCATTGTCTAACTCAGCTGTTTTATTTATTTCTCTTTACTAAATTCCTACTCTAAAATAGTTTGTAACAAGCTATCTCGCTATCATATTTTATAGAGATGACAGCCAAGAATTTGGCTAGACACCTTGCTTCTATTGAGCAAGTATTAGATTCTAAGACTTTGGAAGGAATTCCAAATAATATTTATTTAAATTAGATAATAAGACAACAGAGCACCGCTCTTGCAATAATAAGGTGAGTATTAGTGGTAAAAGCCAGTCCCAATAAATTATTGTATTGCATCAAAATATACAGGGAATTAAAAATACAGAGTTAGAAATAGAACTATTCTTGAATAGCCAAATAAAGAATAAAGTCTTTTGTTTTATTTCAAATAATATTTTGTATCAAATAACCTCACTCTTACTCAACTCATCTGATTGTTTTCGTGTACACGCATTTGAATACCAAACACAACTATATACTATTATCACCAACTTGTTGATCACCAGGTTCACTGGTGACTCCTACTGGTGAGTGGATGAATGACAACCAAGAGTTTCGTTTAATTCATGGAGCATATTGACAAGTTCGAAAGCGTCTCTTCAAAGCCGAGTCCTGATTATCCTCTACAACCACGAAGTCCATGTCAATATTGAAGTCGGCAAATATGCAAAATTTAATCGAGTAACTTTGCTGACTTTACCACCCCACCCACGGTACAGCCGTTGGATTTGCTCTTCTCTGAAGGCTAGATATAACTCATCCATGAATAATTGGATGGTACCCAGGACAAATTACGATCTACATAGTATATACCCGGATTTATTGGCACGATCATGTCTCGGGCTTTCAGCCAATCCAATATTTTGAGTTGATTTCGTAAAACTTGAAACCATCTTTACAGATGAAGACTTTTAGGCTCCTCGGTAACAGACAGAGAATGACAGAGCAAGATGTTTCTTCGATTGCTTTGCCCTGCAAAACAACTCCCCACGAACCAAACGAATAGTGCTTCAACCAATTATTGCTGACACAAGCCAGAGCTGTTGTGCTCTGCTGTTCAAGCAAGCCTTACTAAGAAAGGAAAGAGGACAGCTGTTGATGTGATGACCACAGGTGATGAACTTAGCTTTAACCACGAGTCTAGGCAGACTTAAACGGATGAAACAAATAGGGTCGGTTGTTGAACAGTGAACCAACCAGGAACACTGAACCACCACCATGTTCAAAAAACTGCGAGGTTGCCAATTCAACCGATCGTGTTAAAACTTCTCTCGCAGGCACCCTTCCCCTCTCCCGTAGTTAGCCGGTGGCCGCGGCTTGAGTGTGACGTGTGACAGCGGTTTGTTTGTTTCTCGCCAAAAAAAAAAATAGAATTCTCACGTAAGTCTCTTGATTTTTATATATTTTGTTATTAATTCTAGTTTCAAAAGCTTTATGGTGTCGATATTGTTGCAGTTTTAGGCGTTTTATGAGCATGTTGCTTTGTGACAATTCAGCCTACAACCTACCTTTTTTTAAATATTTAATTATTAATAGTTATAGTATAATAATATAGTAACTAATAATAGTGTCTGTATTGAACAGTGAACCAAGTAGGCATAGTACACAGTGAACCGATTCACTGTGTACCTGACGATCCTGGTTCACTGTTCAATGATAGTGTGATGCTGAAAATCATTAATATTTTTGATTGTTTTAGGATGCCAAGGTAAAAAATAAGGAAAGAAAAATAGGAAAACACAAAAAAGACGATATGATGTCAGCATTAATAATGATAGAAAATGGTAGCTTCATTAGGGCGGTGGCTAAAACCAGTAAAATTCCCTACCCTACATTGCGCCGTTACGTTCAAAAAAAACGTGAACATGGTGATAATATATCAATTGAACCGAGGTATGATATTAATAAAGTGTTTACTGAAGAACACGAACAAATATTATTAAAATACTACAAAGACTGTGCACTAATGTTCTTCGGTTTGACAATCAAAGAATGTAGGAAGGTGGCTTACGAAATGGCAAAGGTTAATGGCATTAAAATACCCAGATCATGGGAAAGGGATAAAATGTCAGGTTTGGAATGGTTTCGTTTCTTTAAAAAAAGACATCCTGATATTTCAGTAAAGAAACCAGAAGCTGTAAGTCTGTAAGTTTTTCTTTTCTCTGGCTTTCTGTAACCTGAATATAAGAAACTGTATAAAATTGCCTAAACCATGACACAAAAACGAAATTCTTAACTTTAATTTCTAACAAGTTATATGACTTAGAAAAAAGGTTGGTTCACTGTTCAACAACGCACCCTACGGGCTACACCATCATGTTCAGCTATAAAGCCTTACACACCAGTTGATGCTTTAGCTCTCATAATTGACACAGACATGAGTAAGGAAGACTACATCCACTGAAAAAACACTTAGAATTATGAACCTATTCCATGTACCCAGAGTAACCACAACAAATTATAGAAAGAGCAACTTTATGGTTAGAGCGGCGAACAAATTTCATGACTTAACGATTGCCATTGATATGTTCGCTGAGTGTTCGCAGCAAGGAAAGCTTTGACACAAAATTATTTCAACCATGATGAATGACCTTTCATTGTCAACTAATTAAATTCTGTTTTTTTTTCTTTCTTTTTTGTTTTACACTAAAAATGTTTGGAATGTTTACCTTTTTGTCATATATAAAAAAAACTATTTGTGAAGATTTGTAATTGGCCCACAATGTTATATATATATACATATCTTGTTATACATATATATGTAATGAAATGACATTTCATTAATTCAAAATTGCCGCGCTTCGCGCGTTCATAAGTTGTCAGTGAAAGTTGGTAGAGGGCTCAGCGGTCGGAGTGATACGGGGATTCAAGGGCGGATGATAGTCAGATGATTTGTATTAAAGATTTATTAGATCTTACAAGAATCTTAGAAGGAATGCTGAAAAGTGACAGCGTAGGTATTGTTATGAGTCAAGCTATGATAGCGACATCTGTATTAGCTGTGCGTTTTCTCCTCCATTGATATATCCTTTGCCCCAACAATGACAATGCCCCAAATAGACAATATTAAGAATGCTTTCAGCACAGTACGATACAATACTTATGTCAATAAAGCCAATCATTCAGCCACTTTGAATGACTTTGGTGTCCTTGGAAGACCTGCAAAAACTTGCTAGGAAGGATGCAACTATCAAGGATTTTCTTTATTAAGGGCGCGCGTTAAGAGTCTTATGAAACTCTGCTATAATCGTTACATACAAGGGATTGAACTATCGTTAAAAACAAATATCAAACATTTTTGGAAGTACACGTCTACGCTAAAACAGACTAATTTTGGATACCCTAAACTAATAAAATATGGCAGTATTTCATCTGACGACCCTAAACAAATAGCTGAGCTGTTTTCAAACTATTTTCAGTCAGTATTTGAATCTCAAACTGGTGGAGGCACTGTGTACACCGTTGTTGAGAGCCTTTCCAGTGACTCTCAGATCCTTTTGAATAATTTATTTTTCGACAAAGATGAAATCAGCAAACAATTATTTATGCTTGATCCAAATAAAGGTCCAGGTCCAGATCAAATTAGACCAGTTTTTTTGCGCCCCCTTATTTATTACTTATTTTCAATAAGTGTATGTCCAGTGGCACATTCCCTGACTGCTGGAAATTATCTGATGTAACGCCGATCTCAAGGGTGGTGAAAGGAGTTATGTCGAAAATTACCGACCGATTTCAATACTTTCTGCAATCCCTAAGGTTCTAGAAAGATTAGTTCACCAAGGCATTTATTCCAGTCTAAGGCATGTTATTATAGACACGTAATATATAACAGCACGGATTCGCAGCTGGGAAATCTACTCTCTCTACCTCCTTGTTTTTAGTTATTATATTTTTAACGGTTTAGGTAATAAACATCAGATAGACACAATCTACACAGACTTTCAGAAGGCATTTGATAAGGTTGACCATATGATACTTTTACAAAAGCTGGCTTTTATGTGTCGCTGTCTTTTTATGTGTGTGTTAATATCTAAAAAACAAAGGATCTCATTCTCAATCAGCAATTACAAATTTCAACACTTCAGTGAACGACCTCAATACACTCAAATTTTCAAGGCGGTGGCTAAAACCAGTAAAATTCCCTACCCTACATTGCGCCGTTACGTTAAAAAAAAACGTGAACATGGTGATAATATATCAATTGAACCGAGGTATGATATTAATAAAGTGTTTACTGAAAAACACGAACAAATATTATTAAAATACTACAAAGACTGTGCACTAATGTTCTTCGGTTTGACCATCAAAGAATGTAGGAAGGTGGCTTACGAAATGGCAAAGGTTAATGGCATTAAAATACTCAGATCATGGGAAAGGGATAAAATGTCAGGTTTAGAATGGTTTCGTTTCCTTAAAAAAAGACATCCTGATATTTCAGTAAAGAAACCAGAAGCTGTAAGTCTGTAAGTTTTTCTTTTCTCTGGCTTTCTGTAACCTGAATATAAGAAACTGTATAAAATTGCCAAAACCATGACACAAAAACGAAATTCTTAACTTTAATTTCTAACAAGTTATATGACTTTGAAAAAAGGTTGTTTCACTGTTCAACAACGCACCCTACGTGCTACACCATGTTCAGCTATAAAGCCTTACACACCAGTTGAAGCTTTAGCTCTCATAATTGACACAGACATGAGTAAGGAAGACTACATCCACTGAAAAAACACTTAGAATTATGAACCTATTCCATGTACCCAGAGTAAACACAACAAATTATAGAAAGTGCAACTTTATGGTTAGAGCGGCTAACAAATTTCATGACTTAACGATTGCCATTGATATGTTCGCTGAGTGTTCGCAGCAAGGAAAGCTTTGACACAAAATTATTCCAACCATGATGAATGACCTTTCATTGTCAACTAATTAAATTCTGTTTTTTTTTCTTTCTTTTTTGTTTTACACTAAAAATGTTTGGAATGTTTACCTTTTTGTCATATATAAAAAAAACTATTTGTGAAGATTTGTAATTGGCCCACAATGTTATATATATATACATACGGGGATTCAAGGACGGATGATAGTCAGATGATTTGTTGTTAAGATAATTATTACAAAAACTTGTAGAGAGATAAATGAAGGGATATAATTGAGGAGGCGATATTAGTGAACTTTAAATGTCGTTTCTTTGTATTTTCAGGTGAGATAAAAGTGTAATTGTCATAGTTAAACGATAATCGTTGTAATATTGTTAAGGCGTGTTAAATAAAACAAAACTTTGTATTTTCAGAGAAACAATTTGTGTTTTATTTTGAAAATCCTCAATAATATATCTTATATATATTTCTAAAAAAAAGGGGCCAAATCGCGAGGCGCTAATTTCTACCAAGATTACAATGCGATAGTACATACAAAGAAACAGTGTTACCCAAATAATATTAACTAATAACAATTACAGAAACAGAAGTGCAAATTTCAGTCCAATATATTCTGGACCATACAATTCAAAGACTTGCTCATGTGCAGCAAGATGTACTTTTGTTACACCATGATCATACAAAAAACTCACCCATTGAAGTAATTTACAAATGGGGTCTTGACGGGATTGATGAACACTTCATTTTACAAACAATGTTTTGCCAACAACCCATTGTATGGAGACACGAACATAAATAATCTTATGTACCATTTGTACAATTAGTCTCCTTACAAATGTTAGAGGTCACAACTAATGGAAAGCAGATTTTCTGATAAAACCCAAGCCCGTCTTCGTCAAGATACAGTCGCATCATTCGTTTGCAGATTGAGGAGACGAAGAAAAAAATAAAACTATTACGAAGCGATTGAGGAACAAATATTAAACTTGCCGTCTTCAAACGTAACTCTTGGAGATAAATCTTACACGTTTAAACATAATGCTGTGTGTATAATGATGGATGGCAAAATATGCAACGTATTAACAAAAACTGCCTCATCGCAGGCTTGCAATGTTTGCAAGACCACATCAACTTAATAACCTTGACTTACTTCTGGAGAAACAATACCCCATGGCAGCTTCCTTCAAGTTTGGAATATCTGTACTTCACTCATATCTGAGATCTAATGAGTACCTTTTACACATATCACATAAAATAGAATTACGCCAGGGGCTAAAAGCCAAAGAAAATATCAAAAAGAGGATACAAGAAATAACCAGAAAATTCTATCAGGAAATGGGATTGTGTTAGACCAACCGAAGCAAGGAGGAGGGAACTCGAACGATGGCCAGCCAGCAAGGAAGTTTTTTCTGAACCTGCAAAATCTGCGTCTATAACAGGGCGAAACCCAGACATCATTTACCAATATACTTAGTGTAATATAATCTTGCGGATTTAGTGCTAATTTTAAAAATTACTGTATTGAAACTGCAAAAATGTGCATACAACTGTATTACTGGTATAAAATGACAACATCAGTGCACAAATTGCTAATACACGGAGCAGACATAAACAAGGAGCTGCCTGTAGGATTATTTTCTGAAGATGTGCTGGAGACTAATCAAAAGAAATTTAAAAGCGTAAGACTTTTCCATGCTAGGAAAACTTCCAGAATCGATACTAATACAGACATTGTGCACTGGATGCTTATAGCATCCGATCCAAATACAGGGTGTCCAGTGGCAGATTTCAAACTTTGAACAAACATAGTTTCTGAACGCAACACGTTAGAGGGGCGCGGGAAACGTCTTTAGAAGCACAAACGCTGCGGATTTTTTAGTAGCCATGGAACAGTGGAGTGGAGAGCACCGCGCTTTTGCTGTCGAGGCGTACATTTCGAGTGGATTTTCGCTGACTGAAGCACGCCGTCGATTCAATAATCGTTACGGTATTCGTCGATTACGTGATGGACCATCGATCAACCTCATTCAGTCGTGGGTAGCAATATTCAGAGCTACAGGATGAACATTAAATAGACCCAGGCCAGGACCTACACCATCGGTAGCCACGGATGAAAATGTCGAGCGTGTTATGGTTTCTGTCGTTGAAAATCCCCGATTATCACTGCGAGCACGTTCATCGATACTGGAAATTCCGAAATCAACTTTGCAGGTTATAATGCGAAAAAAACTCAAGTTTCACCCTTATAAAATTCAAATCGTGCAAGATTTACACGATTCTGACTTTGAATTAAGAAAAACTTACGCAGAGGTAATGTTGTTGAGATTTCCTGCTGCTACTCGGATGAGCAACATATTCTTTAGTGACGAAGCCCACTTTCATATCGGAGGATATGTAAATAAGCAGAAATTCCGTTACTGGGATGTCCGCAACCCAAGACAAATGCATCAAGAGCCTTTACATAAGCCTAAAGTAACAGTCTGGTGTGCCATGTCTGCATCTGCAATCGTAGGGCCTTATTTCTTTGAAAATGAACGTGGCCAAACTGTAACTGTAAATGCGGAGAGATATGCCCAGATGTTAAATTACTTTTTCAGACTAGAACTTCAGAATAGTCCATCCTTCAACCGAAACACATGGTTCCAGCAGGACGGGGCCACAGCTCATTCTGCTAATGTGTCCATGAATGCAGTGCGGCAGTCATTCCCTGAAAAAAACATATCCCGAAACGGTACCATACCGTGGCCACCTAGGTCACCCGATTTAAGCCCATGTGACTTTTTCTTATGGGGATACTTAAAATCCTTGGTTTACAAGACAAATCCGAGCACTGTGACACAACTTAAAGAAAATATTCGAGCTGAAGTCAGCAGAATTCCCATGTCGCTCTGTAAACGCGTTTTTGAAAACATGCGTGCCAGACTCGAGGGCCGCCATTTGGAGAACGTGGTTTTTAAAAAATAAAATCCGCGTTCATTGTTATTAAATTAAAATAAACCTACTTTGTATTAAAGCTGTAGTTTTTTTTATTTTATTTTCCAAACATTGAAATCTGCCACTGGACACCCTGTATTGCATCTAAGAGGAGAAGTCATAACAGGAAAAGAAAACCTTTTCCTAAAGAGGTGTCAGAAATGTCTGATGTATCTCTTAGAGAACCAGCTTTTGATGATGAGGACGTAGAAAGAATTAATGATAGTGACGAAATTGACAGTGATTAATTAAATTAAAAGTATGCATCTACTGAATATTGATCGAATAATTATATGTGGTTGCCTGGAAGAGATCGCTCGAAATCGATAAGGCCACCAGTTGCTCTCCTTTTCATTTAATAATGTTCAATTTTTATATTGTAATGTAACGAAGTGTTAATAAATAAACAAATATAAATAAATAATAAATATACACCCACTGTGTGTGTGTATCAGTCTTCATTGGGAATTAGATACTGCACACTGCTACACTTTGTGTACAAGTGTTTACCTCGTTGGCGGCCTGGTGGAACCGCTACCACCTCCTTCAACTAATTATAATGGGTAAAATCCAGGGTAAACGGCGTGTTGGTCGAAGGAAGAAGTCATGGCTTCGCAACGTTAGGGAGTGGACGGGTATTGCAAATGCGGAAGAGTTGCTACATCTGGCGCAGGACGAGACGCGTTTCAGGAAACTGACGGCCAACCTCCAGTAATGGAGAGTTACTTGAAGAAGAAGATGGATTGCAAGTTTTCCAAACAGGACAAACTTATCCTTGGATTAGAAAATTAGATCCAGTGCCTGAAGAACACTACGGGGCTTAATTAAAGGATAGATTACAACAGACAAATGAAAGTTTTCAAAAATGGGGACTTGAATTAGAGAAGCTGGTGAGGAAGGCCTACCACAACCACAACTTAGAGTTACTGGGTTGAATGGGACAATTTGGTTCTACATGTCACAAATTGAAAAATGGTAAAGGTGATCATTTGCGCTTAGTCGAGCCAAGATCCAAGATTCACAACATATTAGCAATGTGTCAATACTGACATGTCTAGTGGACATTTAGGAGTAAAAAGAACTCTTATGAAGGTTAAGGAAATATTTTATTGGATACACTATCGTGTAGATGTAGAATACTGGATAAAGAAATGTAAAGCTTGTGCAGCCGATAAGGATTCAGACTCGGTCTCCATGGGAACGGTTTAAACCATGTTTGACCTTTTTTTTAATTATTTTCGAAGACATATTACTAGTACGTAGTTAGGTTATGCGCCATACCAATTGAGTTGTTTAAACTATTTAAGGCCGAACGACTAACGGCCGTTTATAGCATATGCACTTTTATCTTGTATGCAGCAAATACAGGTTGCTATAAATTAGAATTTTTGTTTCTGTACCGATGAAATTTCAAAAGCTAGGGAAAAGTTACAACTCGGCCAGAGCCAAGTCTGTTGCATTCAATACCGTTGAATATGTTCCAGAATCGACACTGAGAATGAGGATTAAAGTAGGCACTGTTCCTGAATTTCTAGGTGGATTTAAAAATGTATTTACTTAAAATTATACAAAAGCTTAGCAGATCACTCTTGGATAGTTGTTTCTATGGTCTGACAAATAAGGATTGCTTATGATTTAGCTGACAAAAATTGTATTGACCACAGATTCATTAATGGTAAGAAAGAAGCTAGCAAGAAATGGGTGGAAAATGTTGGGATACTTCATCAACATAGACTCCATCAGTCTGAGAAAACAAGCTTTGCAAGTGATGTCGGTTTCAACCATGTTCAAGAGCAAAAATTTTATGATCATTTAACAACAACCAAATTTTTTGGCGGACAAGTTTATAATATGGATGACACTGGCCTACAAACTGTCCCCACCAAATTGCTTAAAGCTTACAGCTCAAAAAGGTAAAAAGATTGGATATCAAATAGTAGTGTCGGCAGAAAGAGGTCAAACTATAACAGCTGTCTGCTGCATGAGCGCCTCTGGAACATTCTTTCCATCTGCTTTCATTTTTCTTCCAAAAAAAACAGAATGAATGGATGAAGCTCCATATATGAACTCAAATTATTCGCCATCTGGCTTAAACACTTCATACAAATGGCCAACGTAAAGAAGTTCTAGAACTTTTGACTCTCCATAATCATTCTTCCTATATATTAGTACAAACTATTGAATATTAATTCTTATCAGCATGGATTTGTACTTCTGAGCTTAGCACCACACACATCAGATGCAGTCTGTAGATACAGGCACCTGTATGTAACATGGAAAAATTGTAAAACATACAACATAGGGACTCCCAGGTGTGGAGAATAAAGATAGATGAATTTTGTCACAACCTTTAAGTTTTCATTATCATTATTAATTTACCAGTACAATCCCACGACAAAACATACAGATTTTTTTCTCCAGGCACTTTAAAGGATGGACTTAGACGTCTGTCAGGCTTCTGTATCTACCTAAAAGCACTTATCCTTTAATAAACTTTCTGGATAGACTTTACTAGGTAAAACAATCCTCAAGAGATTAAATTGATCATGAGAGATCAGAAGAGCAAGCTACAAATGCTGAACAAGATGTAGAAGAGAAACTCTAAGCATGGCGAATAAATGGCATAGAGAACCTGGGCTATGGGCCATATAAACTATGGGTGTGTGTAGTTTTAAAAATTCTTTGAATGTATTCAAAGTTATTGTTCTCTTTGTATCAATATTCTGAACCTTTAATAAGGATAACAACTCTTCAATGTAGATCAGTTAATATAATGTGGCATTTAAGACCCAACATTAAATAAGGACTGAGAAAAGTATTAACCTATGAAGACAATTTCCTTCCAACACAAACTAACCTTTATACAAAACAATTACATAATATTTCTTATTGCAAATCACAATTACAACATTTATCACTTATACGAAAACAATACTTAGTACATATTATTAACTATTCTTTGATTCGTTTTTTGCAATTTTGAAATAGGTTAGAGTAAGAGTCGTATTAAAATAATAATTATGTAATGCACAGAATATGTCAATTGTCAGATCAATGGCGCTGGTATCAAAATAATCAACTATCAGCTGCCAGTTGCCAATGTCACTATATGTCTCAGAGCTCGTAAATAAATAACGTCAATGCCTAACCAGTGTATAATAATTGTTAAAACTTGTGGTTTTTTCGATCAGCCAATGTATAATATCGACAAATTTATTACTATTTGGTAGTATATAGTAATAGTGATTACATAGTCATTAGGGATTAAAAAAAAGAGATTATAGAAATAATCGATTAAAATCGATTTTTATATTTAATTATGTTTATATACATGTAGATATCGTATACGATATATATCGGATATATATATATATTATGTGTATACACAGTGCAATGACAATCCACTACCTAGTGATTTTTCTTACATTACTTACCTTAATACTTCTATATTTGTGGTTTCAGTCAAGATTGTTAACTATTAACATTGCTAAAACTTCGTACTTAATTTTTAAACCTAAAAATTTTAAAATTCCACCACATTTGCCTTTAACAATAAATAATGAACCTCTAATTGAAAAGAAAAGCGAAAAATATCTTGGATTATACATTGACAATAACTTAACATGGACAACGCACATAAATCATTTAATAACTAAATTATCTTCTCTAAGAGGTTCTCTTAGACACATAGTTCGGAGCCATCCTCGTAAAGTCCGTCTTCTTATTTATAATTCTTTGGCTAAATCACACCTTCTTTGCCTGATTGAAATTTGGGGAGCTGCGACTAAAACTAACATATCAAATCTTCAAATTGCTCAAAATAAAGTAATTAAATTGCTTTTCCATTACCCATACTTAACTTCCACACAAAAAATCTACACAGAAACAAAACTTATGAATATAAAACAATTATTTCAATACAATACCAGCTTATTAATCTACAAAATTTTAAATGACTGCATACACACTAACATTACATTCACTAAAATAAATCAAATTCAAAAGCGCAGTTCACGACGCCCTCAAAATTTAATTATACCTAAGTATAATACCAATTACGGCAAAAAAACATTGAGCGTTGGGGGAGTAGTGCGGTATAATAGACTCCCACAAAATATAAAAAGTGCAGGTTGTATTCATGTCTATGATAATAAAAACCTTTTGTTAAACTTTATCTAACTTAACTTTATTTAAACAATTTCTGTAAAGTTGCATATACTAGATCATTTTTCGAAAAAAAAGGTCATAAAAACCTTGACGGCTGGAAATCTTCCACAGTCCGTTTCACAGTGGAATCGACTACCCTTCCCTGAGAGATACGACCTCCAACAATTCAAAATACGAGTGTACTCCTGCCTTAAAGGCGGGCAACGCACCCAATAAAAATTGGTGTCTAGGGGCTGCCACGACTGCCTTTTTGGGCGTCACGCAGGCTTGTTTGCCCCCCTAAAATATAAAAAACTAGCAGACTCGGCCAAGCGTTGCTGTGGCTAAGGTTTTTGTTATATTACATAGTAATAAACTATTCAAATGGTAGGAGTACTTTAGTTTGTGAAACGTTGGTACTTTTAACACAGCGCCATCTGTTAGAAGTGTATCAAGTAATTAACAAATAATTTGCAATAAAATAAAATTGCGACTATAATTAAAGATCTAAGCTATCCTATCTCTTAAGTTGGACCAGACTGCTCACGTTGTACCAATTTCATTCAAAATCGGTTAAGTGGTTTAGGAGTCCATCGCGGACAAACATCGTGACAGGAGATTTATATATATTAAGATGAAGTTTCACTTCTTACGTGTCTACACGAGTACACGCACACATTTTTTTTAATTAATAAAACTATGATTATTAAAATCTTTACGGTATTTATGTTAAAAATAATTTAAAAATTAGAAAAAATCTTTTAAGATAAGTCGATTAATTAAAATTCGTTTTTTATGCAGAATGTCTCATCCCTAATTGTCATTACTATTAAAAGTAATATATAATTTCGGAGCAAAAGCTGCCGTTGTCATTATAATTCTATGACATGGTAGTCAAATTAGTTTTAACACAGGGCTAAAAGTCGCACACTAGACCAACACTACTACTCCACGACGACGCTGAGCGGAAACGTGCAAGCGGGCTAGTTGTCAAGTAAATCGTAAATAAGGAAAATTGTGCTTTGAAATTTACATATCAATGTAATAATTTAATAGCTACATAATCATTTATTCACAATTCAAAATTATTTTCTTGAGACTACTTACCACAGTTATTTTTAAATAATTACATAAAATATGAAACCTAAGAAATAACATAATACATAAAAATATACCTAATAACTAACCTGAAAATTTAATTATTAAAAAATATTATTAAAAGTAGTCCCTTTAGGCAAGGTTCCGAAGATACTGGCAGCGTTCCCCCTTTGAATAGCCAGACTAATTCTTTGTCCAAGGTAGCTGCCAGCTCTTCGTTCTCCTGTGATGTCGACTAACCTTTTTGATAATTCCCTAAAAAGCCTTAACGCGCTAGGACCCCACGGACCAAGGGTCTCGACACCGAATGGGACAAAATCATATTCAGAGCCTAGACCCCTGTATTTACAGGCTTTAGCTTTTTCAGCCGCATCACAAGCCGCATAATTTAATTGATGTCATAAATGAATGTGACTTTAAACTATAGTTTGAAATTTCCCGCTCTGCACATATGAAAATATCTATTTTATCACGGTTTTTATGCTTTCGTTCTGATTCTACGCTAAGGTTTTTTTTTTAATATTATAACTTTATAACGAGACATTCTTACTATAACTTTAATAACAGACCTCCTTTCTCCGGTGACAGTGCTGGATTAGCTACTTAGCAAGAGTAGCAAATGCTACGTCACTTTGTTGAATAAAGATTATAATATGCTGAAATAAGTCTAATTGAAAGTGTTAGTATTTGCCGATATTAAATGAAAAAATATTTATTTGTTTAACTTAATACCCTAAACTTGAGAAGGGCCTCTGAATAGACTCTGCTACAGGCCCGCGTTGGCTTAATCCGCCACTGTCTGGTAATGTACCCAATCTTAGGCCTCTCCCAACCAGTAATGCAGGAATCAGGATAACGTTTTTAAAGAAGAAAACAATAGAATTAATAAACACTTTATATTTGCACACTGGTATATAATTAACTATTTTTATGACCAACACTGATCGCTCCCGAAACAAAGAATGCCCCGCCGAATCTTTTAACTGCCGACCGTGGGTCTTGTCAATGGAACTATTATTTACAAAATCACATTAAATATACATATCATTGTATCTATTTCAAGTAGTAATAATTTATGATAATAATCAAATAGAAAAAGAAAAAATACAAATCATCTGTTTTTAAATGACCTGAATTATAACAAACTTGTATTTATTGTAAAATCCACCGGTTATTGTTGTACAAAGTAAAAAGTATCATAGTCTGTGATCCGTTACTATGATTGGCTAGCGTCTCCGCAGGAACATTGAGGACAAATGTAAGGCATACAATTGAAGGTGTTATTTATATTCTAATTATTAAATGCAATAAGTATATATCAACTACTTCGATATAAACCAACCATAAATAAACATATTAATTATGGTAAAAATAGCAACGTATTCTATTATACAATTTTAGAAACCCAAACACCAACATGCCAACTTCTTGAATATAATAAACATTAAAGTAATATAATATATACTATTTGCAATATTCTTAAACTAATAGTAATATTCCCTGTATCTGTATTTTAAAACCCGGCATTGCTGTAATGAGATACTTATTTGTTGAGCGAGGAGAACACCAGCTCTGGAGTCAGCAGTACTATCTGCCACGCGCCTACTTAATCTTTGATTAGCACCAGATAACCTGAACCCCACGGGCCAAGAGTTTTCACTCCAAAGGCCAAAAAATCAAAGTTGGAGGTACACTTATATTTGAGCTGTTTATTATTGTTGTAATACATGTAATGCTACCAACATTAGAGATTTTTTTTATAATTATATATTATCAAAAAGGTTAGTCGACATCACAGGAGAACGAAGAGCTACCTTGGACAAAGAATTAGTCTAGCTATTCAAAGGGGGAACGCTGCCAGTATCTTCGGAACCTTGCCTAAAGGGACTACTTTTAATAATATTTTTTAATAATTAAATTTTAAGGTTTGTTATTAGGTATATTTTTATGTATTATTATTTTGAATACTAAATGTATTATTATAAAGTTTGAGTTTGTATAGCAAAAGTGCAATTATTATTTACGTGACTTAGCGCTGTCAGTTGTCAAAAATATCTTTGACATAAGAATGTCACTGTTCGTTAACGGCCGAACCCAATAATTAATCCACAGTCTCAGATTGTTATCAATCGAGTTATTGAGATCGATCGATGTCCTATCTGCATCCCAATAACCAAACCCTACGAAGACAATTCATTTTTGCCGACGGATAGAATACAATCACTTCGCTCTTCACACTCATATTTTACAATCAATATAAATAAAATAAAGTCAACTAAACCATACAAATAATATTAAAATATACATATGTAAAAAAAAACAATAGATTTTAAATAATTTAAAAAAAACTCTTGTAATTTAAAATCTTAAGATAGGATATTGTCACAGTCTGTAATTTCAATACAAAGGTCTTTCCATTTCCATCCGACCTAGCATGGATAGCTTGTATCGACAGATCGCTATTACAATCCGTCGATTGGTTATTGGTACACTTATATCAATATTTGGATTCAGTTGTCTGTCTCAGTAGTTAAAAATATATTGAGATAGTTTATTGGGTTTGCGCATTAGTCTTGTTTGTCACCTTACTGAACTGTCAACGTATAAGATGAAGAAGGCAGACGTTAATTTGAATTACGCTGAAACATAATGTTTACACGAATAAACGATAATAGAATGCAATCTATAATTTAAAATATAGGGAATCTCTGAGAGATAAATTCAAGGAAATTAACCTTTACCTTTCCCTCGCAATATATTTATGAAAATATTATGTTTGTTTACAAAAATAGTGATAAGTATACTAGATTAGAACAGACGCACAATGTCAATACACGGAACAAACGCAGGCTGCAATTTCCCCGTACTATGTTGTATACTATGTAAAGTTAGTAATTCTTTTTTGGGAAAAGGGATACTCTTCTTTAATAAAATCCCAGAGGCTCTTTTATCTCTGCGTTTTAATAAATTTAAGAAATGTATTAAAGAAAAGCTGTGTAAAAAGGCTTCCTATAAAGTTAGCGATTATCTAGTTGATAAATGGGCCTGGGGCTAGTGCTGGGCAGGCTACTTCTAATTAATTTCATATATTTGTTTTAAATATTGTTTGATGATTTGCTTTTTTAAAAGAGTACCGAGAGTTTTTTACGCCGGCTTTTTCTCTCAGCCTACACCCTCTGTCTTCTTTGCCGATGAATAGGGATGCCTAAAGGTTCGAATTGATTGACGTGGAATAAGTGTTACCTAGATGATCTTATGTTCCAAAATAATAAAAAAATAGGTATAATCTAACAAATTGTTATTAAATGTCATAGGTTAATGCTATCAGTTATCACTGTTGCTTAGCAGTGCTTCAAGGAAAATTATTACTTTCCTTATATTATCAAGTACTTCAATGGAAAACAAGTGACCGATATCATGACTGTCGCAGTGGTTTGGATTTCTATTCAATGATAATGATGCTTATGTGTTTATGAACAATAATCTACTTCGTATTTATGGCTTTCTAAGCATGTCCATGGGCGGCGCTATTACTTAACATGCTGCCGGTCCCCTATTTAAAAAAATAACAAGCATTTTATTCTTACCCTGCAATAATATAGTTACATCAAACCTCTGATTATTTCATAGATTTGTAGTAGTTAAACAGTGACGTATTGCATTTGATGGTTTATTTGCATTGTATAGGTTCCATAACCACTAATAATTATATTCTTAGGTTATCTCTGATGATCATAAGCTATAGAATATTTTTCAAAAAGGGTTATTTGTGGTAGTGTAAACCGAGGCAATAAAAACAAAAAACGCTGTGGAAACAGTTGTCAATAAAGCAAAGTTACGAATGTTTTATAGAAGACATCAATATCGACGATAAAGTCTGCGATACCAGAGATATCAAAGATTTAGGCAATAGAACAGCGTGCTAAGACTTATTCATGCGGGTGGACACAGAGCACAGCGTATAAGGGCTATAGATTGCACATAGACATTACGACTGGCGTGACCCATAAGATCTAAAGGGATTTGTATTACATAGATCACGCTTAGTCAAGTGACCATTTCCATACAAATTCGTATGTCCTTAGTGAGGAGTATGGCATAAAGAAGTGATTTTGTCACAAGCCTCTAATCTATAATTTCGGGTATTGTTTTATGAGGCTAAGGGCCTGTTTCACAATGTATGAATAAAGTACCAAATAGCTATGCAACACATAAATTATTCGAAAGATAAAAGTTCCGAATAAGATACTTCGCATTTCATGACAAATAGCGCTATCTGAATTCAGAAACTATAAGAATAATTCGAAAACGCAAAAATCCTGTTTATCCTACTAATAAGTAATAAATAGCTTAACTTATCCGTACAGTGTGAAACAGACCCTCAACTTCATACAAGTAAGGGATACATATATTAGCACACAGCTGGTAGTTAAACACACTTTTGTTTTATCCTTAAAGATGTATTTCCTTTTGTGAGTACAAAGGAAAATAAAAATACAAATTGAATTTTCCTAATCATTAGAAATGTGAATAAGCAATAACAATATTAAGGGTAGGTATACACTATTTTCCTATAAGTTAAGGAAACAATCGAATATAAAACAGTTGGTTCTAATTTAGCATACATTTGTATGAACGTAGATTTAAAACTTAGAAACTAAGGCAATTCAATAAAAATATTTTTCACAAAACGCAAGTATAAAATATTAATTAAACAAAAATAATCATTTCAGAAAATTACGTAACATTAAAATTAAAATATAGCTACAGACAAATAACGACATAAGTAAAAAAAACATATTTATAAAAATAGTTTGCCGTTATACTTGTATTCTGACAATCCTGTCAGCCATATCGTATCAATAGTATTGCTATAATCGGGTTTCTAAACTGGCCATATTTTGCTGCAATTGATGGCTACACTATATTATATGCCCATATCTCAAAGGAATTCAAGGCACATTTCTACGCTACAGAAAAAATACACTCCCATTAGAATCTATATGCATTACTCTTATGAAACCTTGAAGCTTATTGTGTAGCATGAATATTTTGATATTATTTGTACGGTTTTATTTACATTATTTGGTTTATATTGATTATCAAATATGAGTGTAAAGAGCGAAGAGTTTGCATTCTATCCCTCGCCAAAAATGGATCTGATCACCTGCCGCGGTAATTCACAAGATGATGCATCGAGAAATATAAATACAGCGAATGTTTGCGATTGTTCATTACATTTCGCGCCAATACGGAGACGGTAAGTCACAGATTATAATTCGTTTAGATTTTTAACAAAATGTTCCAAAGAGTATATTTGAATTATTCAATTCGTTATAGATATTAAGTTAATTCCAATATGATTGTTGTAATTAAAAAAATATGATAAAAAGTAATAATAATTAATTTTATTTTATATTGCTTTTCATTAACAAGAGAACTTATTTTGAATATACAGCCAAAACCATTTACGACGACATCATTTAGATTATAAGATACAGGTTATATTTACCGACATCAAAGGTCCGGCTGAATTCTATTAGACTGCCTTATAAAAGAAATATATTTTATTAATGTAGAAAAATGATAATATGTACGTAATGTATATTTATTAAACATTCAATCGGTTTTTACGAGCAAATACGACTAGTCCCTTCTATTAGTTGTTTTTATAATAGATTTTAACTGTATTGATTTCTTGGCTTTGTTTACGAGGGTACCAGGTTATATACAGCTATTTTAATTAAATAAACGCAAATCACGATCTAAATCTCGCTATTAACGAGTTATGAAAAAAATATGTAAAATAAATAAAAATTAGCTGTCAAATAAAATTTGAATGGCATAAAACCTGCCTCAATCCATGTACATTCTGTCCGTATATTAAACATCATCTCAATCACACCTAAAAACTAATGTATAATTTTTCATAAAACCTTTTTCTGAAAAATAAATTATTCTGTGTTTTTGCCTAAATAAACAAAACACTTTTTTATGGATTATATTTATGTATTAATAGTATTTAAACTTATAATTATTTAGACATCATTTTAAATTTAACCGACGTTTCGCGTGCTTTACAGCATGCGTGGTCACGGTGATTGAAGACAAACGTGTTAAATGTCAAAAAGTATCACAATTCACAGCTGCAGAAAATGTTGTATTATCTGTATTTATAATTATAAGTTTAAATACAATAATACATTACTATAATCCGTAAAAAAGTGTTTTTCTTTAAATGTGTAAAAGTTATGTTAATAAAAGACAATACTAAATAAACAAATTTAAATAATTTCAGACACAATGATGTTAAGATTAAGAGCACTGTTGGGGATTTGCTGCGTCGGCAGCATCTTTGGTAAGTCAACATTCTTTTAAAGTGAAATATGTATAAATAAACGAACACGTGGCTTCAGCGTGCGACTCTCATACCTAAGGTCGTAGGTTCAATCCCCGGCTCTGCTCCAATGGAGTTTCTTTCTATGTACGCATTTAACATTTGCTCGAACGGTGAAGGAAAATATCGTGAGGAAACCGACATGTCTTAGACCCAAAAAGTCGACGACGTGTGTCAGGCACTGGAGGCTGTTCACCTTCTTGCCTAGGTATTAGATTTAAAAATGATCATGAAACAGATTCAGAAATCTGAGGCCAAGACCTAAAGAGGTTGTAGCGCCACTGATTGATTGATTAAAATGCAATAAATGATGATTTAGATTTGGGTGATGATGTAGATATGATGTGCTCGGGAACATGGGGATCTTGCCTTGGTCTTGAGATTCAACTGATGTTAAGTGATACCGCCGCCCATGGACACTCTCAATGCCAGAAGGCTCGCGATTGCGTTGCCGGCCTTTAAATAATTTTTTTACGGTCATCGTTTTTGGTACCTCGTTAAACGTTTTGTTCAGTCACTTGTCTGACGGAACTTTAGCGGCTTGATTGAATATAGATCTTTAATTAATGGTCTAGAAATTTAATTTATTTATTAACACTTCGTTACATTACAATTGTCATTACAACAAAAGTATGTACTTTTGGTGTTAAAGCAAACCAAAGAGGTCGGACTTGATACTACAGATATGAAACACTAATTTCTGAACGCATCTATAAATATGACTACAAAGTGACAATTTTTGAAGTTATACTTTTGGCGCGTTAGAGAAAAAATATGAGAGTAAATTTTTACGATGCGCGCGCTCACCACAAAGAGCCGATACCCTAAAGTTAGATTTAGTCAATATATAAGTATTTTTCTGATATTTAAATAAGCTCTATTTAACTGAAGTATTTCCGAACCAATTCGACTTAGGGTCCTTCAACAAAAGAGCGTACCAATTCTTAAAGGCCAACAACGCACTCGCGAGCCCTCTGGTATTGAGAGTGTCCATGGGCGGCGGTATCACTTAACATCAGGTGAGCCTCGTGCCCGTTTGTCCCCTATTCTATAACAAAAAAACCTTTGCTGAACTTTTAAAATTTCAAGATCATAATTAGCCAAAACGGGCCAACCATTCTGTATTTAGCAAGACAAACAAAAATTAATTCATTTTATATTACTTATATATAGGTTCCAGTTCAGCGGCAGATCAAGTGTATCCCATCTTAAAGCCAGCACCGGAGGAAGTGTTGTTCCGTGTATCTGAACCATTTTTATTGGAGTGTGCTACGAAGTACCCAGATGGGCATACCACGTAAGTGACTCATATATAAATCTTATTTTAAAATAGTAGTAGTAATATTAATATAACTTCTATTATAATTTTAAAATTAAAGGCTATTTGGCAGAAAATAGTCATCTGTCAAATAACGCGTAATCATCACTACATAGTATAAAACAAAGTCGCTTTTTCTGTCCCTATGTCCCTTTGTATGCTTAAATCTTTGAAACTACGCAACGGATTTTGATGTACTGTTATTTCAGCCCATTACAGCTTATTTAGCAGCGATCGATTATCGGAGCTTTCCAGCAACGGAAATAACAATACATAATAAAAACCTGCTTTTCATCAGCATTGCACCCGTGCGAAGCTGGGGTGGGTCACTAGTTATAGAATATAGAAGTCATTAAAAAGCGTAAAGTATAAATATTTTATTGTTTGCATTGAAAAGGCTACGAAAGTATTGTTTGTGTCGGATAAGTTTTAATATAAATTTAGTTTTCGACGTTCTACATAGGGGCCGCTAAAGTACGTATAAGTAGGCAGATTTACTGCAACTTATCACCCCCCTCGTTTCTTTTATCATCACGTAATCAAAGCTCTTAAAAAAATAGTACATAAATGTATCAAAAATCAAATAGAGAATTAATGGGTAATGTGTAAAAAAGTATATAATTACTGTTGTCGCAATCACCATTTAGGAAATAAAGGATTACAATTTCATTAATTGTTATGTTATCGTTATTATATATTTTTGTTATTAATGTCTTCGAATCTCTTCAAATCAAATGTGGTATGGCGCGTAACAGATAAATGTGGCGCGTAACAGATAAATGTGACGCGTAACCGAAATATGTGACGGTAAATTTTTTTAAACGCCGTTAATAAAGTTTCACTTAAATAAATTACGGGTCACCTTGTTTGTCCGCTATGGTTTTGCTAAACTACTTAACCGATTTCAATCAAATTTGCACTCCAGTGAGCAGTTTGATAGCTTACATATTATATATAATACTACTGTACGCGTGTATGTCACTGAACTCCTCTTAAACAGCTGCACCGATTTGAAGGTTTATTCTTGTATGGGTTTGGGTGAAGCCCTGGATGGTTTAGATTCACAAATCAGCCCGGGAGTTGGCGCTGCAGTCGGTACTTCCATACTTTGTTTATCCTTATCGCATGCAACGTCTGCCAGGTCCGCTAGTTATAAATCTTATATATAAAATTCTCGTGTCGCGGTGTTTGTGGTTAAACTCCTCGGAAACGGCTTTCCCGATTCCAATGGAATTTTGTATGCATATTGGGTAGGTCTGAGAATCGGACAACATCTATTTTTCATCCCTCTAAATGTTAAGGTTAATCCACCACAATTTTTTTTTCCAATTTTAAATTAAAAAAAAAAAAAATTTATGATACAGCATTAGTAAATACATATAACCCTGAATTTTCAACCCTTTACAATCAACCCCTATTTTACCATTTTGCGATTTTTATTTTTAATAATTTCTCTTTTTTCTCAATTCAATTTGATTTCTTTGATTCTTTATTTTTGATATTTAGATAACTAGCCAGAATTATAATTTAAAATATATTCTCTACATTTAAACATTAATTTATTACCCTACATAAATCATTATTTTATTGTTTATAACGCTTTCGATTATAAGTACATCCCCGAACACTTATAGTAGATAATTATTTTTATTTACCTAAGAAAAGTGTTTCCTACAAATAATATACATGGCAAAACAACGTTTGCCGGTAGTAGCCGGTAGTATTAACTGGCTAGTATATTATAAAAACTAACAATAAAGATATTTTAATTGTATAATTAATTATTAGTAATAGTTAAGATTATATTTGGTGCCTTATTTGTCATAGATTTGAATGGCACAAAAATGGTCAGCCATTAAAAGATGTCAGCGTTGTCCAACGTCCTAACGAAGGCAGCCTCGTCTTCCTCAACCCCACACCAGAGACCGCCGGTCGCTACCAATGCTTTGCATCAACAGCTTACGGGACCGCCAGTACAAGAGTTATAAATGTGAATCTGGCATACATTAAGCATGATCCTGCCGTTATCCAATACGTGAAGGCAGTTGAAGGCAAACCGTTTTCATTGAATTGTGACGCGTCGAACTCGTACCCGAAGCCCGAGATCTCTTGGAGATTTACATCCATCTTCGACCCGTTGATTTCGACTGAGGTTTCTGATGTGAGGATGACGTTCGCACCCGAAGGTATGTATATAAAGGCCAAATTCAAAGAACAACCGAATCAGACACTTATTAAAGCCTTAAAGTGCTGTCTCTATGTGTCTAATTGGGTTATGGCTGTGATGAAGTGAGAGAAAAGTTTGGTAAAAAGAGAGGGTATCTTTCTTTGGAGAATGTCATTAGATACAAATAATGTTGGCCATATTCTTCTCCAATCACATTTACAAGTACGTTTTAAAGACACTTTATGTGCCTGCTGCCCACTGATGTATTTCCGACCCAATTGGACCTAGGGTCCTTCAAGAATATTCTTAAAAGGCCGGCAACGTACGCGCGAGCGCTCTGGTATTGAGAGTGTCACTTGACATCAGGTGAGCCTCCTGCCCTTTTGCCCCCGGCCATATCTAATCTCTAGAGTCAAACAATATGATGACGATGATGACGAGATTTTGACTTGAGTTACGAATTAGTAGTTTATTCGTCGGTCACTGACATATTCTGTCACGTCAGTTTAGTCAAATCACATTTTTCAATAGCTTTTACCTAGTCTTCAAGGTGTAATAAGACCTCCAACTGTTTAAAAAAAGAACATACTCCTCTCAAACGCCTGCAACGCACCCAGTGATGATTTCTAATTAATTTGCTATATTTGTTTTAAAATTAGTATTGTTTGATGATACGCCGGCTTTTTCTACCCGCAGGCTCGTTTGCCCTCCAGTATACATCAAAATCTCGTCTTTCGTTGTAGACTGTTTTTGATCAAAATATGATATGTGTTAATGCAAATTAATGAATGATATTACCACGTAAAACATTTGAATTTTAAAGGCTTAACTGAGTTATACTTAACAAATTTACAAAATAATTACGTAAAGAAGACTTTGATAATGGCCGTCGTCTATTTTTTATTTGTAACAGTTGTTTGTTTTATTCATTGCTTAAATATTATATATAAACAACTTAGTGTGCGCCCACACCGCAATATACCTTTGCTTAAAAGCTAATAAGTAAAGAGAAACTAGTATCAAAAAAAACATTATTTATGGAGCCAATCACACCTCTGTCCAAAAAAATATGTGCAAAAGTATTAACGTAACAAAAATAATATTCTGTTAAATCTCGTATCGTTTCTTACAAACTAACTTTTAGATAAACATAGGTATACGTTAAAAACGTATTGGATTTTGCACAAGTGTCAATCATCAAAATTTGACATACGAAATTAGATTTCAATGTCATATCATTCGCTCTTGTTAATACTACTCAAGAAAAACATTTTTTTAAATTTTAGGCACGTTATATATAACCAGTGTCGAAAAGGACGATGCAAACAAGAACTTCAAGTATGTATGTCTGGCGCGAACGCCGGCCTCTCCGAATAAAGATGTCCCCATCGCTGAATATGTTATACAGGAAGTGACACCCAACCAGGGCCAAAGTGAAATAGTTGAACTGTACACTGACAAGGATATGACTGTGAAAGTCGGGGATCGTGTATTTATTCACTGCATCTTTGGCGGCAAGTGAGTACTTGAATGACATTTATTTACGAAATATTATTTATTTATTATAAATTATTTATTTATTATACATTATTTATTTATTATACATTATTTATTTATTATACATTATTTGTTAAAAAAAAATAAGAAAATAAATTTGACACTGAAATGTGTCAAAATTCTTGTCTATTACGAGCCGTACTTTTTGTTATGCAGTACGGAGTTTTACAAAAATACTTGTACGACACTAGTTAAGCATTGTTAAAATTATTATTAGTATAATTTTCGGCACGTAACTTGGCAAGAGTCGTTAGATGCGCAGAAGTCGTTTTTTAGGTCTCTTTGGTGGTCAAGCGGGACGCGGGGTATGATTATTATTAAAAAATGCATATTATGTTTTATTTATAACACCTAATAAATTTCACGAATTCCTCTGCTTTGTTTATATACAAGATTAAAAATAAATGATGGCAATAACCATAATGACAATCAATAAAAGTGAACAGTTTTTGTTCCACTAAGTGTATGATGCGCGAACTTGCCCCCACTACGCCAAAACCTTGCCAACTAACGTGCCGGGGACTATAGTAGGTAATTTGGCAATTAAATTAAAAATACATGTCAAACGGCTTTAACTACACAATTTTCTTATTTATTTAATATTACTTCCTTTCGAAACAATTATATACGTAATACCCAGTGAAAGTGAGGGTGTGTATATGGAGTGTTCTCATGATGCAGTATTTAAGTAATACAAAAGGTGGCAACCCTAAATACGATACTAAGTATCGGTACACTTGTGCAATAACAGCTATTTATTCTTGGAACCAATGTTGTTAAAAAAATTATTGGCGCTATGTAATTTTTATAATTTATTAGAAACTAAAAAAATCCAAGGTAATAAATGCCAAACAAATCATTTCATATTAACGGTTTGGTATTTATAAACATATGTCTATTATCGCTGCTTCTTATCTAAATTATTCAAACAGGAAATTTATGTGTACATTTCACGGTGTATTAATGAACCTATAAATATTAGTAATAAAATAGATCTTGAGCCTCATTATGAACACAGAAGTTTAGGCTCCAGCTGTGTACTTATTTTTAGAACATTTTTTGCCAGCCGGTCATTCCCGATCCTACGTTCTTTAGGTCTGCTTTCGATTCTGTCCTTTTGGCTCGTGGATCGTGAATTTGTGAGACTTTGGGATATAACGGGTAGTCCCCCGTAATTGACACCCAAAAACTATACCGACCGAAAACAAAGGACGGGGAATTCCCCGTTCCATTCGCACATCGCACACGAGGTCATTGATCTCAGGGATTCAAATATTTTTATCAGCCCCTGCCTTTTGGGCCAGTACATTTGTTAAAACGTTGTGTAACGTTCCGTTCACCGTAGGAGCTAGTGTTAAATGTGCACATAGAAAAGCTCATTATTCCACAGCCGTAATTCCAGCCAGCCAGTGGGATTATCTCAAAATCGGGTACGCTCACGTCGATGAAGCGCTCGAGTCTTCAAATACTTACACCTATTCACACATACATAATATTCTTGTGAACTGTCGGTGTTTCACATACAGCTGTTAAAATTTGGAACAACCACGGGTGCCGTGTCAGCAGTCAATGTTCAAGTGAAATTTGAACAGCGAACACTGCTCATATTATATTTACTATAAATGAACATGCCAAAATGTCGTGGATCAAGCCCAACTAGGGGATAAATGAGGTCATCAGCTGCAAACACAGTATTGCAAGTTTTGGCGAATTTAATAGGGATTCTGAAAAGGAATTGCATATGGCCATGAGTGACTCTAATATCTTTATTTATTGACGTTCTTAAGTGTACATCGTGTTACATGTTTAATAATAATAAATAACTTCATGACAAAAGGGTTGTGACAAAGTTCATATATCGAAGTCTGTGTTGTGTCAGTTAAATAACGTAATGTTAGTACTATGTCTTATAAGACTTTAAGTATGTGTGAATATTATGTGTGTATGCGCATGTGTTTGAGAGTAGCTGAAAGTTGTTATGATCGTGCGTGCATGATAGTTTTTGATTCGAAATCCAATTTGACCAGTGTAATTTGTCTGTTATTTGCCAGTTGTATCAGTTTTTGTCTCTTTCAGAATGCATTGATTAGAATTTATCAAGAAAGTTAGAATTTGAATATTTCTTACATTTTTAGCCCTCAACCAATGCAGGACTATTACAAGGATGGCGAAGATAGTAATGGAACCCCTAAATCTCGTGTGACCCCATACAACCGAAGCAGGGGCAAACGCCTACTCATTCGCGACACATGGTTAACAGATGCCGGAACTTATCTGTGCATATCACACAACAATGTTAGCGCATCGAAAGAACACAGTATGAAACTGAATGTCGTGGGTAAGTCAAAAAACATATCCGATTTCAATGATCACCTTGAAACTATTTTTAAAGAAGTTTTAAAGTATTATTGAGATTGCAAAGTAATGCCACGAAATTCTCGCTGTCAGCGAATGTCAGTCATTTTTCAGACTAAGGGCCTGTTTCACAATGTCCGGATAAGTTCCATTAAGTTATTTATTACTTATTGGTAGGATAAACACTATTGCTGCGTTTCACGACTGTCGGATAGCGCGAAATTTCTTCGGAACTTTTATCTTCCAAATAATTTGTGTTGCATAGCTATTTGGTGCTTTATCCATACATTGTGAAACCGACCCTAAGTCTAATAATGTGTTTTTACAGCTGCCCCTCATCCTGAACTAATTCCATCCGGGGAAGCAAAAGCCACTGGGGAAAGAGTTACTATCCCATGCAACGCAACGGGAGTTCCAGCTCCGAAAATATCTTGGACATTCAACTCTAAGCCCATATCTTCATCTGAGCATATAAAGATTGTAACTGCAACAGCCGGAAATAGTACTACTTCTGATCTGTCAATTGTCGGGCTGACGCAGAGTGACACAGGCTACTACGGATGTAAAGTTGAAAATGAGCATGGAGATTTATATGGAGAGGTCCTATATGTGTTTGATGGTCATCAGTAACCAAAAAAATATAGTTTTGTAGTTCCGTGTTAGTGTTAATAAATAATATAATATTGTAAGAAATAAATATATCGAACTGACAATGTTTTTACTTCAAACGTGAAAGATGACAATAACTGGTACATAGCTATTACTCGTAACAAGATCAACAAGTTTATTGTACATTACATTATTACCATTATATTATATTTTAAAAACCATAATATATAATAATTTCAAAATAAGGATTGAAATCCTAACTTAAAAATTGGCACTTTTGGTCAAAACGAAATTGATGTCAAATTACAACATTTGACATTGGATTTGTGTTACGTTTAGGTTGGGTAGGTATAGTCTGTTTTTCTTACCTACATATAAATACAAAACTATTTTCTAATTAACTAATTAGAAGCTAGTTCAAATTAAATTCAAAAAATAAAAAAAACTAATTCTATGTCACACTGATCTGTATACGTCATCCTACATACAAATTACTATACAGGCACCCGTAAACTTCTTTAACATTAAACAAGGAAGTGGGGTGAGCGCACCGTGTACGCAACGCGGGACACAAACGTCATATTGTGATTTACCAATCACGCGATCGTCAGCGTAAAGTTGCAAAAGTGAAAATTCCTATCAAAAAAAAAATTGAGCCGTCACGGGACGCCTGGCAGATGTGAAACATCGAAATTATTTTGTGAAGTAATATGCAGAAAAGAACAGATTGTGATAGGAACTAAATAATATGTCATAATGATAAGATAAAAAAATTCGATTTTGTTTTCCAGATAACGATGACTATTTATTGAATAAACATTTATTATCATTAAATACAAAAATTACTACTGCATATATATACCAGCGTGGCGATGCGTCGCCACGCCAGAAATCGGTTTTACGCGCGGCTATAGATGTTTCACATCAAAAATTAAAATATGTACGCAATGACACGCTTTGAGTAAACAATACAGCAGGGGGTCTAGTCAAGACAGCTTAACAGTAGGTAGTGTATGTAGTAAGTCGAAAACTAAATTTGTAAGAAAATGACAGCTAGTGTCGACAGTTGGTACTGTCATTTTCATACAAATTTAGTTTTCTACTTTCTACATACACTACCTACTGTTAAGCTGTCTTGACTAGACCCCCAGGGCGTGTTCATGCGTTTAAATTAATAAATTTAAACGCATATTCAATATTTAAAATGTTAATAAATATTATTTGAATATTGCAATACTATTATGTTTTTCTATGTGAAAAGTAGTAAATAATTTACGTCAAACACCATCGTCTGTTAAACCTATGACTATGATCTTTGAAGAATGCCTTTATTACGAGTAGAATGGAACAACTAAAAATTCTCGACAATTGATATAAATAAAACACAAAAAGAAAAAATTTTATATTTTCGCAAAGATCTCACTGGCCGACATTAAAACACCGTGGTGTGACAACAAATGACTTCTTAAACTACACTTCTGCACGAATTCTCTACCACACGTTTCACATTTAAATCGTCTATCATTAGTGTGTATCCGCATATGCTCTCTCAACGTGGTCTTCCTTCCATATGCCTTTTTGCAAATCATACATTTATACTTTTTCTCCCCAGTATGTTTCACCATGTGTAATTTAAGCGAATCGCTATTGAAGAACTGGCTCCCACATTCCGCACACCGATGATTCCTTTCCATCATATGATGCTTTTTTATATGTTTCATTAAGAGAGTTTTGAGAATGTACCCTCTTTTACAAATGTTACACTTATACAACGCTTCCGTTTTATGCACTTTCACCAAATGCCGGTTCCTTTGGTAATAAGTCCGGAACGACTCGTCGCAGTATGGACAATTACTGATAGTCCTACAACCCAAATGTGACGTTCTCTCGTGGTAGATTTTCTTTGTGTTATTTGAGAATACCTTCTCACAGAAATCGCATTTGTAACTACCCTCAATGTGGGTAGTTTTGTGTGCGTTCAGTGATCGCTTCGTTATGAACGTGGACCCGCAATGGCATATATGGTTCATATAGTGTATGTTCATGTGTTGTTTTAGCATTTTGAATGTTTCATAACTGGAAGTACACATAGTGCAAGTGAAGCTGTCATTTTTGCTGAATTTGAATGCCATTAAATAGTCCTTTATGTCATTGTAAAAGAATTTATCGTGTCTATTCACTAAATGTTCTTTGAGGATTTCTAAATTGTCTATGCCTTCATTGCATATTGTGCATTTTAGGTTTGTTATCTCTAGTTTGATTGGGTAGTCCTTGTATTCCAATGGTGTGAAGAGTCGTTCACTAGCATGGTCTAAGTCGGTATGGGATCTGAGTTCCAACGTATCTTCAAAAGCTTTATCGCAGTACCCACAGATAAATCCAGCTAGTGTTCTGTCCTTAAACACCAGTATATTTGAGTATTTTAAAAGTGTTGCCAGATTTTTTTTATGTTTGTCTTTCTCGTGTAGTGGCGTTGTTAATTTTGATTCTTTCTTTTCGCCTGAAAATTATATTAAATTTAATTTAACTTTGTTACGAAAATCATATTTAGACCGATGCGTACACGATGGCATCTTTTTATGGATGTATGTTTAGAAAAACACGTTTTTCAGTAAATATACAACCAAAAATATGTTTTTGTGAATTTTTTGCGAAATTCTCTTAGGGGCTATTCAAGTATTATGTAAACAAGTTCACTGCAATGAACCCTTATTGTATATATATTAGAACTTTAGATGGCAATTTTGTCGCATTACGTCTTCTGCAGTAAATGCATATACAGTGTGTAAACAGTGTGAATATATATATATATATATATATATATATATATATATATATATATATATATTGGGCTTTTGCTAATAATTAATTTACAAAGAAGTTCCACTACTGACATTGGTTGATACTCACAGTCGACTTTAAAAAATATAGTGCATTGGTGCTGGGGATGGAACGAACATCTTCGTACGCTGAAGCTACTAAGCCAATATTCGTCTAAATAAATTTTTCTTTCTTTTAAAATTATTGAATTAATAAATACTTACTAAATTTTCTGGTAGATGGTATCCTCTGCTTCTGTAGCCAAGCGGGGCTAGTTGGCTGAATGATTTCTCCTGCTATCGACTCTTTCTCTATACCTGAAAAACATTTTAATTTTAAATTACAATAATTAATGCGCGTAAAGAAGAAATCACTGACTGTGGGTAAACACTGAAATGCACTAGAAAAAAATACTTTTTTTATAGAACAGGGGGCAAACAGGTAGAAGGCACACCACTGATGTTAAGTGACACCGCCGCCCACAGACAATCAATGCCAGAGGGCTAGCGAGTGCGTTGCCGGCCTTTTAAGAATTGGTACGCTCTTTTCTTGAAGGAAGTCGAATTGTCCCTTCAAAATGGTACTGTCCCGTTTTCCAATTAGGTATTCTGGTGTACCCAAAATAAACTGTACAACATTGTCCCGTTTTCAGAAACCACGCGAAAATTTAAGCGAGAAAACTAAGACACATCGTAACCATTTGCATTAAAACAAAATTTATTTATTTATTTATCCTTTATTACCTTATCAAATAAAATCAAATCAAATATCATTTATTCATATAGGTAATATAATGTACACTTATGAACGTCAAAATATACTTTAAATGATTAATACATTTACTATACTAATTTTACATTTACTGCCAGTTCTCAAATCAAGGGCGTAGAACGGAAGAGAAGAACTGGCAATAAACTCTCCACCACTCTTTTTAATCGCCAAGTTTTTTTTACTTATACAGAAACATACACATAACAAAAATAATAAAAAAACTGTTTGAAAAAAGATATAAGGCAAAAGGCCAAGTTACAAGTGATTTCTTCCAGGCAACCAAAAAATTTGTTCTTCTGATATAATATATAACAAAACATTTTGGGTGCCTATATTTTGTGATTCGTAATTTCGTAACGTTTGAGATACTGTTTTCATCCACAATATTATTATTAATTAGAATCCACTCTAACAAATCATGTTTAAACTAAATGTGCTCATCATTATCACTCACCATTGTCACTCTCTTCCAAATCGTCACAATTGTCAGATTTTGACTCAATTGACACATCATCAGCTGAAACCACAGACAAATTTAAAAGACCTGTCGTAATGGACTTATTTCGAATAATTGTGTTAAGTACACATTTCACTAAAATTAAATTTTTAATATTTTTTTTTTAATTAAATCTTTTTTATTGTTGTTTCTCAAATTTTTACATCTATAAATGAGTATGAGACAACCCCCGTAAGTAGTCAAGAGACACTTGTTGGGGTTGACTCGCTACTTCCCTTATCTATACAAATTTTAAAAAGAATAGCTATATATAAACTTAATCTATGACTGCGTGTTTGTGTGTGTGCACATTGTCAAGTATACAATTAAGCCTGTTTCGAACTAGTGAATTCGCACCAAAAACACACTAGAATACTTAAACTATTATTTTTGCTATCTTTACCAAACGCACACATTGAGTATAATGCTCACTTTGGGTTCCATGTTCAGGAAAATAATGATTGTTTATCTATGATATTAAAACTGTAATGAAACTGATATATACTATAAATACTTTCATCAAGAGAGTCAAGCACAGACGGCCAATCACTTGTTTGCAAATTATGATATACTAGCAGACTCGGCCAAGCGTTGCTGTGGCTAAGGTTTTTTTATATATTACATAAGGGAAACTGTAGGAGAACTGATGTGAAACTTTGGTACTTTTAATACAGCGCCATCTGTTAGAATTGTATCAAATAATAAACAAATAATTTGCAATAAAATAAAATTGCGACTATAATTTGAGATTTAAACTATCCTATCTCTCAAGTTGGATCGAACTGCACATGGTGTGCGAATTTTATTATAATCGGTTAAGTGGTTTAGGAGTCCATTGAGGACAAACATTGTGACATGAGATTTATATATATTTCTATATATTAATAATTTATATTTAAAATTTTAACTTACCAATATTTAAATAAAGGCCAACTGGTGAATCATCTTCTGATTTTAACTCATCAGATTCTCCAACAGCTAAAACCACAACCTTGTTTATAACGGCTACAAAAAAAACTTGGTAACTCATTAGTACGACAAAAAAACCATTGACACAAGAAGCATTAGTCTTGGATATCTGAATCATGATATTTTATTCTAAAAATAAATAAATATATTACTATTATTTTCCTCTAGGAGTGTGGTCATCATCTGTTCAGTATAGAGAACTTGCTGCATAAAATCATGGGCATCCCTTAAACGTGTTATGCATTTGTTGCATATTGCCTTTGATTTCTTCTGGGTAGACAGCTGTAATAAAAACACTTTAATTGTTTAAAACTTGGTCATTATTTATTTATCTTAGTTTAGAAATCTATCTGTAACAAATGCATACAGTAAACGATTTCTAGACTTATTTTATAGATTGGACACTTACGACAATGTTAAAGCACTCCTGGAGCATTTTAACATAAATTTCTTTATTTCCTTCATAGATATGTGGGATGTCCATGTCTTTATGCATTCCTTTAGCAAAACAGCAACGGCATAAAGTTGGTAATCCCATTTTAAGTATTATAGTACTTTAAGACTCTTTATTTAAGAACTAATTAATAACTATTTCAATAACATTATTTAATTACAAAAGTAAATATTTGTATTTTTTTGAATTTACCCATAAGTCAAAGTGCAAGTGACTTGACCACAGATACCGATAGTGTATACTAACACGACACAAGTACTTTTTTTTTTTTTTTTTTAATATGGCTTTAATTTGTGCCAACTGGGCACAAGGTACTTCGCCAGTGTCGTGTAGATGGAGAAGGCACGAAGGAGATTGATCGGTAAAAATAATTAAAACCTAAAAAAAAATAGTTGGAATTTGATTGCTAGTTTAAAGACAGCACAGACAACACAAATATGAGTAAAAACAGGATTAAATACTATTTGCTATTTATGAATAATTTATATACATATATATTACACTTTAATTTTATTACTTGCTATATATTTACATAAAAATCTGCAATATGGACTAAACACAAACATTAACAAACATTTAACAATTAAAGGACGGGGGACTTTTGGGGGAAGAACGTCATAGAGAGGATAGGTTAGTTTAGGACAGTTGAATAGTATGTGAGATACAGTGCCTTCATCTAAGCCACACTCACAGATAGAGTGATCCCTTATCCGAAGCTTGGCTAGATGAACAGGAGTGCAAGCATGACCAAGACGCAGACGTGAGATTGTGGACGTAATCGAGCGATTTGCATTCCGATAATGACAAAACCAGGGTTGTCTTGATATGTTTGGTTGGATGGATGCATAAAACTTACCCTTAACCGATTTAGAGTCATTCCAAAAAGTATTCCAGGTTCTGTCCAAATATGTCTTTGCAAGAGCACAAAGATCCTGTGCTGAATTTTTAAAATAATCTAGAGAACCTGACTCAACAGCTGCTTTGGCAGATGAATCAGCAGCCTCGTTTCCAGGGATACCCGAGTGGCTAGGGATCCAAACTAGAATGATAGACAATCCCTTTTGATTACAAGAGAGAAGAGTCTCCCTGATTTTTAGAATAGTGGGAGAACGTGATTTGCTGCGAAATGGGTTTTCTTTAATAGACATTAAACAACTTAAAGAGTCTGTCAAAATAGCTGTTTGTTGTATGTTATGGGAGTATACAAACAGGATTGCTTCCAATAGAGCAGTGGCCTCTCCTGTGAACACTGAAGACTCGGGAGGACATTTAAATTGCAGGATAATTCTATAGCGAGGAACCCAACAGGCAGCACCAACACAGCCATCTGGAGACAGCTTTGATGCATCAGTGTAAATAAGAAGATGATTTGACAAATTTTGATTTATGTAACTTTGTAATTTTATGTTGGTATCTGGAGCACCTTTGATCAGACCAAGGTCTGTGATAATGGGAGGTTTGTATACCAGGGCTTTATAAGAAGTAGAATATAGGGGATTTGTTGGAAAAGATATCAGGGGGTTAGGGAGGCTGGTGTACTTTAAATAACTATCTAGCAGATAGGAAGAGGAGTTGCGGGTGCAAGGAGCACGTGATAGTAGGGATAATCGATGCCATAGAGGGTGGGATGATAGCTGTAACATCTTGCTAACAAAGCGGTCACATAAATACTGCCGGCGTATGTGTAGAGGAGGATCAACGCACTCAACCTGCAAAGCATTAGTGGGGGAGGATTTCATTGCACCTAGAATAATTCTAAGGCACCTATACTGAATTTTGTTTAATTTTTCAGAAGCTGATTTGTTAAAAGGATCCAGAACAAACATACCATAATCCATATGACTACGAACTAAGGCATTATATAATAACTTTAAAGAATAGGGGTGAGCACCCCACCAAACTCCCGCTACTGCTCTTAGTACGTTAATACCTTTTTCACATTTTTTGATGATGTGTTCAGAATGGGCAATTCCATTCAGCCGGCTGTCTAAATAAATACCTAAAAATTTTGCTTTATCTGACAGGTTGATTGCTTGATTATCAAATGAAATAAGAAGGGTGGGAATATATATTTTCCTTGCAAACACCACTGCCTGAGATTTGCCCACTGACAGGGACAAGCCATGGTCAAACAACCACTGGCCTAGATAATACAAAGCGGAATTGATACGACAGGATACTTCCCCTATACTGACTGAGCTGTGATAGAGGACAATATCATCAGCATATTGTAAAATGTTACAAAAACTGGTAACAGACAGTTCAAGGTCATAGGCATAAATGCTATAGAGTAGAGGGCTGAGAACTGAGCCTTGAGGGAGACCTTTCCAGACTAGTCTGGGGGGAAGAGAGGTATTCTGATGCTTTATAAGAATACATCTGCAAAATAGCAGTTTACATATGTGATGAACCATCCTCGAAGGTACACTCAGCTTAAGCAGTTTCTGCCTGAGCACCGGAAGTAGGACATTGTCATATGCAGAAGCAATGTCAAGATAAACACCCACAAGGTACTCCCCTTTTGTAAAAGCCAGGCGAATGTCTGTTGTCAGTATACTTAGGCTGTCTGTGTTACCAATACCCTTCCGGAATCCAAATTGGGAGGAGGGGAGAATATTTCTACTTTCCATTAACCATTCCAGTCGGTTTTTAAGAAGGTGTTCAGTTATAGCTAAAGTAGATGACAAAGCTATGGGTCGATATGAATTTGAATCTGAAGGGTTTTTTCCAGGTTTGAGAATGGGAATGACTATTTGAGTTGTCCAAGATTTCGGTATAATACCAGTTACAAAACATTTGTTGATTATTTTTAAGTAGTAAAGTTTAGCTTTGTCATTTAGTTTAGTCAGGAAGGAATATGGAACGCCATCTTCCCCTGGAGTTGAATCTTTGAGCCCATTAAGAGCGGTTTGAAGCTCAGGGAAGGAAAAGGGAGCATCCATTTCATCGGTAGCTGGAACTGGCGTAGAACTTAGAAATGAGTCAACATAGGGAACGAAAGGAGGAGCCAGTTTGTCTGCAAAGTTGTTAAGCCAGCCAGAAGGGCTATTTGAAGAAGGATCAACATGGTTAAGGGAACGACGGAATCTCCTCACACTTGACCACACAATGGTGGATGGAGAACGAGGGCTAAGGGACTCACAAAATTGTATCCAGCTTGACCTTTTCTTTTTGGATACTATCCTTTTAATTTTAGCATCAACCTTTTGATAATTATTAAAGTTCTCCTGAGACATACAGGTTGAGTAAGCCTTCTCTGCAGCTTTTCTCTTACGAAACAAATCACTGCATTCATCATCCCTCCAGGGAGAGGAAAGCAGATGATTTTTAGGAGAGTGTTTTTTGGGTATCTCAGAATCGGCCGAAGATATGAGGGAATTCAAAAATTGATCATAGCAAGACAAGACATTTTCCTCACATTCCAAATCCGGCAGAGTGTCCACCATGCAATCAACGGATTGAGCATAATCTTCCCAGTTTGCTTTCTTGAGATTATGTTTTAATAGGGAGTTGTGATGAGAGGGGGGTAAGGATTTGCCGTTTAATGAAATAATTATAGGAAAATGATCACTGCCATGGGTGAACTCAAGGGCGATCCATGTTAATTGCGAGGCTAGATTAGGGGAGCAGAGGGTGAGATCCACTGCAGATTTGGGATTCTGATTGGGGTATACCCTGCGAGTTGGAGAGCCATCATTGAGGATGCAGAGATTGATATCATCAACTAAGTCAATTAACAGTGGAGCAAACCTATCACTAGCGTGGCACCCCCACATAGTGTGATGGATGTTAAAGTCACCCATGGCTATGATAGGGCTGGGAAGGGATGATAAAATTAATTGTAACTCGGGAAGAAGAGAAGAAGAAGGGTGAGGAATATACAAAGATACAAAAGAAATGTCTAAGGTACGAACAGCAACAGCATTAATCTGTTCACTGTGGGAAGGAAGAGGAATTTGGGAGAAAGGGAGGGAATGCCGTACGAAGACAGCACTGCCCGCATACCCATCATTCCTGTCATCCCTCAGACAGGAGAAACCAGGCACCCGAAATCGGGAACCAGGGCTCAGCCAAGTCTCTGAGATGGCAACAATTGAAGGTTTATGGAGGTTTATGAGGGAGATCAATTCGTGTTTTTTCAGACGTAAACTTTTACAATTCCATTGCATTACGGTTATTGGGACCATTTTGTAACAATTTAAAGAGTTGGGATAAGTTTTTGGCAACGTTGGGCGGTAAGGGAATTTCGCTACATGGGGCAACAATACTTAGAAGGAATTCAGAAATAAATTCTAACATTTTGCCTTGAGAGGGAAGGGAGTCAACATTACTGTTGAGAGCACAACCATTTGGGAGGGATGAGGAGCAGGGACCAACAATATCCTGGTGAGCTGTTCTATCGTACCCCTTTGTTAGAGGAGCTTGTGGACGAGGAGAGCGATTAATTGTTTGGCGATAGGATGTTTTGGTAGAAGTTTGGGCTTTTTGAGATGATCTTAGGGAGTAGGCAGGAGGGGTAAACATTTCTTTTGTTATCTCAGCATATGAACGTCGGACAGATGGAAACTGAATTGCTGCTTCAAAGTATGAGATATTGTCCTGGGACATCACCATTTTTATGGATTGCTGTCGAGAAAATTCTTGACAGCTCTTGTCAGAAGCAAAATGTTTACCGGAACAATGTAAACATGTGGATTTTTCTATGGTGACTTCACACGTTTCACCTGCATGAGGCTGAGCACACCTGTAACATCTGGGCTGAGATCGGCAGGCCGATTTGATATGACCAAAACGGCAGCAGTTCAGGCACTGTATGGTAGGAAGTCTGTAGGTTTCAACAGGGAGGGAAGTGTGGTAAGAGTAAACCTTATCAGGGAGCATTTGCCCCCTGAAGGTAAGAACGACAGATTGGGTAGGCACCCAGGTGGTGACACCCTCAGTAACTAATTTTCGGTTCAGTCGCCTTGACTTTACTACCTCACCACATCCAGGAGGAAGCTCTAATGAATCCACAAGCTCGTCCATTGACCAGTCCACCGGAACACCCCTGACTAACCCCATTCTGGTAATGTTATAAGTAGGGATAATAGCTTTAAACTTGCACATACCGAGAACCGGGCTGACCAGAAAGTTGTTGGCAGCTTCAGCAGAAGAGAATTAGCCCAGTCGAATTGTTATTTTGACCCAGGAAAAATTATAAGTAGAATTTTTCCTTCGGAATTCGTTAGAGGGGGTCACTGGGAGTCTACATTTCGTTTTTCGAATTTCCAGTGGTCTTGGATTTTCCGCCATCTTGATTTTAAGGGTGTTTTTTTGTTTTGTAAATAACTCGTTCATTTTCAATTTTACACGAAAAATGGTCATCACCAAAGTTGTTTGAAATTGAATTTCCTACAATTTCTGTCCTTATCAATTTTTTCGTAGGATCGATATTTTCTCATTTAACACCCGGAAAAGAGGTGAGGCATGCATCGAAATATTTTACTTTAAGTTTATTAGTTATGTTTTCGTATAAATGGTAATTATCGTACTGGTTGAAGATTGAATTGGCTACAGATAATTTTTTAAAGATTAATATTTTTTGACCTATGCTTACGTTAAAGGGAATGGGGGTGCAAATAAACCGTTTCTCGAACTGTGGAACTTTTACAATGAAAGAAATTAATATTTATTTTTGTTTAGTACATTTTTGGAAATTCTTCAAAATTTCATTCATGCCTGCCTCGAACGTTTAACCGATGGTTCGGCCAAGTTTTGGTCGTCTGATTCTTCTTCATCACTGTTGATGACTTCGTCCAGAAGCTTGCAAATTTCAATGATAATGCAAGTGATAATGCGCTAATACAATTCCACCCCTTCCTCTCGGATGTTAATCGAAAAATATCGATCCTACGGAAAAATTGATGAGGACAGAAATTGTAGGAAATTCAATTTCAAACAACTTTGGTGATGACCATTTTTCGTGTAAAATTGAAAATGAACGAGTTATTTACAAAACAAAAAAACACCCTTAAAATCAAGATGGCGGAAAATCCAAGACCACTGGGAATTCGAAAAACGAAATGTAGACTCCCAGTGACCCCCTCTAACGAATTCCGAAGGAAAAATTCTACTTATAATTTTTCCTGGGTTTGGTTCGTTTTTCGTCCAATTCCACTGGGCTAAATTCAACTGTAATTTTGTTACGGCCTACGTTTTTTACGCCATCGTGTATGACAGAGCTTATTTTGTGTTTGTGCATAAACTGACCAAATGTAATAGCACGTAAAGAGGCTCCGGAAGATGGATCCTCTACTTCCCGGGACACTTGGATAATGAACGGACCTTTATCATCATTAGAGTAAGACCGAGGGCCATCGGAGAAGGAGGGGTGGACATAAAGGTGTTGAACAGATGGGTTCGCCTGAGTGGGATCCGTAATTGTTTTTTTAAAGGAAGGCACATTTCTCTCTTCTCCTTGTCGTTTGCGAGACGTAGAAATGGTACCCGGGTCGGGGGGCTTGGGGTCAGGATCTAGATCCATTTTACTGCAACTACACCGACTATATTAGTTTAAATTTTATACTTTACCAGCACCAATAACGTTAGTTTTATCTATATAACAACAATAACAACTATTTCAGATTTGAAAAATCACAGAAACACCGAAAAAACACCGAGATCTCACGAACACGTGCGTCAACCAAAGCTAACGCGAGCAAAGTCTCACACAAGTACTTAGACATTTGTACTGAGTACTGACACAGTGGTCAATTGTTTGTCAAAATTAGTGCATCGGTTATTTGCCAACAACGTAGATAGAGTATAGAACGAGATAAGCTTCTAAAATAACAATAATAACTAAAGAGAGAAGACATTAACGTGAAATACTTAAGTGCGAGCGAAACAGAGTATCAGTTTTTTCTGTCTCTATTTGCGTATCGGGTTTTAAGGGCTCGGTGGTAAACAAGTTTTCACCGCTTACTGATAAATCTGTGAAACCCAAGTCAAACCCATATTTTAAGACTTTATCATTATAAGAGGTGTATTTAAAGTGTAAGTCATAGTGAATTGATGCATAATCGTCTGTAAAAGCTAAAGTGAACGAAAATAATCAAACATAACCTTTCATCGGTAAGTAGCTTATTTTGTCACGACTCAGTAAATTTGTTCTAGAATTATTCATTCGGATGTATATTTTGGTCAATAATAAGCAATCTTCAATGAATTAATACTCCGACACAACAACACTTCCAAACAAACGACAATTCCAAACATATTTTTCAGTGCAAACCGACTAAATTGCGAATTATTATTATTACCAACGTCAGGTAGTTGCCACACTTCGTTTCCTTTGTAAATAGTTAGATTATTATATTCGCTATCTCACACGCTGATGCTTGGTCTATACCATAGTCCGTCTACGGCCAACAACAAAAAATTTTTGTATGCTTATAATTAGGAGATGACGTATGACCAAGTTGCCTATCAAAATTTGGCCGTTACCTACATTTTTTAATGAAATTATTTTTCTAAAAAAATGCTCCAGTATAAAGATGTAACGCGAGTGAATCTCTCGGCTGCATTTCTAGACTCTGGGGTGATCGTCAACATCCGACTGCTGCTTCAATGTAACGTGGGACCAAATCTTGATCCATGTGGTTTCAATTTATTTCAGTATAATTAATATTATTATTATTTTTGAAGTGAAACTTCTTTAGAGTCGTTGTAATTTCAAACCGGATGCAACGGAAAAAGCGACAGTAAAAAGAGACAGAAACATATATTCATAAGATTTAACGTGGGAGAAAATGAGATAGGTGGCATTATACAGTCTCTTTTTACTGTTTTTCATTTCATCGAATTTCAAACTTTCGATGTTTTAGTTTTTGCCAAATTTGAGATTTATATACCACTTATAAATTAAAATTTATCATTAAAATACACTGTTAAAGTAAAGTTTAACGCATTTAGATAGTGAAAAATGTTTAATTTTATATGATTAATTATAAAAACTTTGTTTTTGAAGATTTCACTTCCGCCACGTGTGATTTGCACATATGTTTATTTTTTAAATTTATTTTTTTATTATTTATTACTTAAGAGGTAATGTGGGACATTGTGTAATGGTTGCAGCTCCTTACAAACGTTGTATAGAACAAAAAAACTTGGACATTAAAAAGAATGGCAGAGAATTTATTGCTAGTTCTTCTCTTCCGTTCTACGCCCTTGATTTGAGAACGGGCAGTAATTAAAAAATTAGATGTAATGAATACATATTTCTTTTTTTGACGTTCCTAAGTTTACATTGCGTTACCTACATGAATAAATGATTTTTTACTTTGACTTTGAGTGATAGTATTCTATCTAGTCTGCTGTCTGTTTTCAGTAACTGAGTACCAAAATGGCGCATACAATTTACGAAGCTAAAGAAAAGAAATATGTTGTAAATAAATCAAACTTCCTTGAATTTTAAATTGTAATTCACTAAACTACCTTACGTTTACATAATTAAGACGAAGTTTAATTATTAAGTAATAATGTACTGTTAATTTACATAAGAAATGGAGTTTGATGATGTGATTGTAAAGGAGAATCCGGGACTATGCCGGTGTTGTCTTTCAGAAGGATGCTACAAGGAATTGGCTACTGAATACATTTGGATGGGAGAAAATGAGGTCTATGCCGATATGTTGTTGGAATGTTTTGATATAAGCGTAAGTATAAGGTTTTATAATGTATATGTATTCATTGTATTACAATTTGTGATGATGCCGTCAATGTAAATATGTAATTAATATTTTTACTGATTTCCATCATTTGCAAGGTATATATAGAAAGAAAGAACTTTATTAGACACAATATACAGCAAATACAATATATAAATCTCTACCTTATTTTACCAGTAAATATGTTTTTAGATATCACAAAATAATGAAGGTCCAAATGGTACAAATAGGCTTATATGTGAAGTTTGTATCACTCGGCTCAGAGATGCTTGCAATTTTAAGAAACAGGTACTTGAATGTGAGAAAAAATTTGTGGATATGGTGGGTCGAGGTGACTTTAAGCAAAGAGGTATGTATAATGTAATTAAAAATAGTATTAGCCTAGTGTCTAGCTAGTGAGAGTTTTATTAAATAAGTGATAAACAGAAGATATCAAAAGTCAAATATATCAAAATAAGTTTATTAATTAATTTGTTTTAATAAGCAAGCAACATCAGCATCATTTTAGAGCTATTATATAACATATAAGAAAAATAAAATGTTTATTTTGGAACATACGATCATCAAGGTATCACTTATTCCACATCATTAAATTCGAACCTGTAGGCATCCCTACTTATTGGCAAAGAATATTAAATAAAAAATATTATATGTTTTGGTAATGGCAAGCGCTTGGTATATACATAGATTATAATTAGCGTAGTCCTCATAGTTTTATTTGTGAGCAGTGTTAGCCTAGTGGCTTCAGCGTACGACTCTCATACCTGATGTCATAGGTTCGATCCCCGGGTGTGCGCCAATAGACTTTCTTTCTATGTGCGCATTTAATATTTGCTCAAACTGTGAAGGAAACCGACATGTCCCGGTGGACACCCAAAAAATCGACGGCATGTGTCAGGCACTGGAGGCTGATCACCTACTTACCGATTAGATTTAAAAATGGTCATGAAGCAGATTCAGAAATCTGAGGCCAGGACCTAAAGAGGTTGTAGCGCCACTGATTTATTTTTTTTATTTTATTTATATTTGATCTGAATAACTGATATCGTCTTATAATATCTTAACTAAAATCTGCTTAAAGAATAAATATTTAATTATAATACTGAAAGTTACATAATTTAAGTTACAGTTGACATACTATTCGAAGACAATCTTAAATTGGAACATAATACAGAAGAACAGTCGCAAGATACAGGAAACTTTGACTTCTTAGAAGAACCAATGGCGTTTGATGATGGTATGTAGTTAGAAGCTACAAATTATTATTGAAGTTATACTTCTTTTGGCATGATGGAAAAATATGATGAGAGTGAATTTTTACGATGCGCGCACACCAACACCTAAAATCGACATCGTAAAGTTAGGCCTAAGTAGCATGGAAATCAATAACTATGTTCAAGTTGTATATTCTAGTATTTTTATATTTAGAACGCGTGTTTCGTAACAATTAAACAGTGTGAATAAATCAATATTATTTTGGTGTTTTTAAATCAATTTCATTTACGACGGTGATTTACTAATCATTTATTTAAATAAAATCTTTTTGATTAATTTTAATATTTATTGTTAATCCCTACTGCATTTTTGTTGTTTTTTTTTCCATACGCCAAAGAAGTATAACTTACGCGTGTACTCTTTTTATATATTTTAAAGACAATTAGCACAGACAACTAGCTTGTAAGTTTTAGGATTATTCGAATATGACCTTAAATACACTGAAATCAATTATAGATAGACATTTGGATTAACTCCACTGATACAACGACAAAGAATTTTCCAAATTATCGTAATTCTTGTATGTGTTGATTTACTGACTCTCATCAATGAAAAGAATTGTTTGTATGTACAAGTACTGCCAAACGCACGAATCAATCTTTTTGCTAATTTTCTAAGCTTCTCTGTCTTTCTCAAGGTGTTTTTTGTAGAAATCTGTTGATGTGTCGTCCGTGAGTATAAATAAGTACCTAATGTGTTAGTATTTTTATTGGGTTTTTTTAATCGTCTTGCGAGCTGGATTATATCGTATAATGGGCCGGATCTGGCCCGAGGGCCGGTGGTTGCCCATATATGAACTAAATGGCCGCAACAGGATCTTGATTAATTAAGAACTTGTATCACTAAAGCTAGCTTTTTTTATTGTACCCTCAAAATGTAATATTATATATTTAACTCATACTGTATGTTTGTAATTCATATTTATTTAGTAATTCTACAGCTAACATAAATTATATTTAATTACAAACAAATACATTGAAAATATAGCCAAAGGTGGAATACATGATACATTTACTAGAAAAAGATTTAGAAAAGGGAACAAACAAACAAAAAGTATTTAATACATTTAACTAATTGTGATTTAATTTATTTAACTAAGCCTAAATTGGTTGTGTTGTGTGATGGTGCAAGATATAAAACATTCAATTCAATATGTTTATGTTCTGATTTTTCAGAGATTAATGATGATGTGACAGCCGAGCCATTACCTGTTAAAGGAAAACGTGGGAGACCCAAAAAGTCGATTAAATCAGTGAAAAAGAAAGAAGAGAAACCCAAGACATCCAAAACTAAAGGTAGGTTTATTTATGGTAATTGTTGATACTAGGGATGGGTTATATTATCTATGTATTAAGATTCAAAGTCTTAGCTATATAAGTAAGACTTCCATATGTCAAATCCCATAAACACAGAGATCTCCTCATTTTTATAATAAATTTTTAGTTATCTAAAAAACACTCGTCTATCTAAATAAGTAAAACACTACTTCGGTGTGGACTGTGGCATAGTCTAAATGAGTCTATGATATTCCATAGACAAAATATTAGTCATTGAATGTCATTGTCATCTGTACAACTGTGCTGCTATGAAACTTTTTAAAACCGTTAAATAAAAATGACACTTAAAATTTTTGGCGCGAACGCCATCTTTGTCACTTTGACAATTTACTTAGAGCGTTACCAATGTAGGCAAGCATGATTTCAAGAAAAGATTAAATTAATATAACGAACGGGTATGTGTAAAATATAAAATATAGGCAGAATACGAAATTCCAACCGTATCACCTCGACGTCCGCCATTCCACAACTGCGCATTTTTCAAGGCAGTTTTTGCCGCGCACCACCACTTTGTGGAACCAGCTGCCCACTGAAGTAATTCCGAACCAATTCGACTTAGAGTCCTTCAAGAAAAGAGCGTACAAACTCTTAAAAGGCCGGCAACACACTTGCGAGCCCTCTGGCATTGAGAGTGTCCATGGGCGGCGGTATCACTTAACATCAGGTGAGCCTCCTGCCCGTTTGCCGCCTTTTCTATAAAAAAAAGAATAATTAATACCCATTTAACATTTATTATTTATAGTATTAGTATGTTAATTAATTAAATGGTGCTACAACCAGAAATGGTTAAATAACAATAGGTGATCATCCTTTGCCTGGTAATCTAGAACATGTTTCTATACCATGTTTGCCTTCAAATATAATTGGCGCAACCCCTCAGTTGAGTGCAGCACTTTTGTGTGCCGCCAAATTTTGCGAACATATAATTATGTTAATACAGTCAAAACCGTATACCAACGACATCGTTTAGAATAACATACCGGTTATATTGACCAACATCAATGGTCCCGGTTGAATTCTTTTGTATTAGGTTCTTAGTAATTATGTTATCGGATATTACGACTACCGGTTATAACGACTATATATGAGTAGTCCCTTCGATGTCGTAATAACAGATTTTGACTGTATTATTAAATTATATCAATTAAAAAAAATATTTTAATTATTAGCTCGTAATTAATCCCGTAATAAACTTTTAATTATTATTATTATTGAAGCAAATATTAGTTTATTCTGTATATTTAAAACTTTTGTCGTAAACTATTTAGGAGTGTGTAAGTAAATAGTTTTTATCTTTCTCTTTGTGTGCCGTCAAATTTTAAATCGTTTAATACGTGCCATAACAAAAAATAAATGAGAATCACTGTATTAAATTTTTTTGGTTAAAGAATTTCTGAAATATGTGTAGTTTCAATGCAAAGAAACAATATAGATTAAAGCATTTCCATGTGACAATTTTAATTCGGATCTAGTCAGTGAATTACAATATTAAATGGAGATTTTATAATTTATCGTCGAACCTAGGTCAGTTTAAAACAATGTACGTATTAAATTACGTAACATCTCGTATACGTATTAGATTTTGACGTAAGCGTATATTGCAAATACTAATGGATTAGTAATTAATAAATAATAATTTTCAGTATAGTAAGCAAACTATGCAATTATAAATTACGTGGCATATATCGATTTTCTGTCTTTGAATATTATGACTATAAAACTATGTATGTTTGTTTTTCATACTAATATTCTTTTTTATGATAACTTTTATAAAAGTCTTTATACTGAAACTTTGTATGAATGGATAAAATCTTTTATGAGATCGAAATGAAGCGGTACACACAAGGAAACACTAGAAAAAGTATATGTAGTGGTACAATACGATTAAACGGCATGACACCCTACCATAGCCCAATGGATGAAGTTGGCGTCCAAACGCCACTTCGACTAGGTTAAACACCATCCCAACCCATAGGTGCGTAAAAGCATCAATTACTACCCCTTCCCGACTAAAGAGGCTCGCAGGAGGCCCCGACACATTCTAACGGATCCGGATGATCCAATCACACTAGCAAACATCAAATTAAAAGCCGCCCGCGCGGCCAAAAATAATAACAATAGCAATAAACAGACTAGGGTTAGAAACCGCCTTCACCGGGGAAGGCGAGGACCTTTACTTGGTACTTAGCTCACTCCAGTGAGCTTCCGTCCTGCCATTCAGGCGATTGACTCCCCCGCGACGGCCCAAGCCGAGATTCGAGTCTCATAGAAGACGCCCTTGCGCGAGTCGCGGGAACCCCACCCTTTCCGGCTGAGCTAAGCTCGCCAAGGCCAACAGCGAGATTCCATACAAAAAATAAATAAACAGATTAGGGTTAAAAACCGCCTTCACCGGGGAAGGCGAGGACCTTTACTTCGTACTTCGCTTACTCCAGTGAGCTTCCGTCCTGCCCTTCAGGCGATTGACCCTCCCGCGACGGCCCAAGCCGAGGTTCGAGTCTCATAGGAGACGCCCTTGCGCTAGTCGCGGGAACCCCACCCTTTCCGGCTGAGCTAAGCTCGCCAAGGCCAACAGCGAGATTCCATACAAAAAATAAATAAACAGATTAGGGTTAAAAACCGCCTTCACCGGGGAAGGCGAGGACCTTTACTTCGTACTTCGCTTACTCCAGTGAGCTTCCGTCCTGCCCTTCAGGCGATTGACCCTCCCGCGACGGCCCAAGCCGAGGTTCGAGTCTCATAGGAGACGCCCTTGCGCTAGTCGCGGGAACCCCACCCTTTCCGGCTGAGCTAAGCTCGCCAAGGCCAACAGCGAGATTCCATACAAAAAATAAATAAACAGATTAGGGTTAAAAACCGCCTTCACCGGGGAAGGCGAGGACCTTTACTTCGTACTTCGCTTACTCCAGTGAGCTTCCGTCCTGCCCTTCAGGCGATTGACCCTCCCGCGACGGCCCAAGCCGAGGTTCGAGTCTCATAGGAGACGCCCTTGCGCTAGTCGCGGGAACCCCACCCTTTCCGGCTGAGCTAAGCTCGCCAAGGCCAACAGCGAGATTCCATACAAAAAATAAATAAACAGATTAGGGTTAAAAACCGCCTTCACCGGGGAAGGCGAGGACCTTTACTTCGTACTTCGCTTACTCCAGTGAGCTTCCGTCCTGCCCTTCAGGCGATTGACCCTCCCGCGACGGCCCAAGCCGAGGTTCGAGTCTCATAGGAGACGCCCTTGCGCTAGTCGCGGGAACCCCACCCTTTCCGGCTGAGCTAAGCTCGCCAAGGCCAACAACGAGATTCCATACAAAAAAATAAATAAACAATAATTAAGACCTACATAACAATGTAAATCATTACACACATGTTTATCAAAAATAAAGTAATTTATAAGGAAAGTGAAAGCTGTAATACTCTGATATTCAATACCTTTTGTCTTCAGTCACCGTGACCACGCACGCTGTAAAGCACGCGAAACGTCGGTTAAATTTAAAATTATGTTAAATAATTATAAGTTTACAATAATACATAGCTTCAATCGGTTAAAAAAGTGTTCTTTAAATGTGTAAAAGCTATGTTAATAAAAGACAATACTATTAGTAGTGATGTTTTGTATGACTTGGTGATGGTGTCAAATATTGAAGGAACCGGAGCGGGCGTACTCAAATAATTTTAATTTCTAGGTGCAAAAAGCCAAGATATGGCGGAAGATATAAAATCGTATTCGTCGACAAAACGAAATCGACTTATGAAAAAGAATGCGGTTATCATTCTAGAATCGTCCACAGTTACACCATTCAAATGGCACAGACATAAGTATCTTTGTTTCTTTTGCCATCGGCCGTTCAAAGATATCGCCACTTTAAAGGAGCATACGAAAGATCATGAAAAATCTAGTATCAAATCGGCTGTTTCGTACCTAAAAAGAGACGAAAAAGTGAAAATTGATGTGCTAAACACCCGTTGTCGTCTATGCGATCAGAAATTTGATGATCTCAAACACATAGTGGAGCACAGTAGGAGTGAACATAATAAAGTCTTTAATGAATTTGGATTCGGCGTGGTACCATATAAGCTGGGAGAAAATGGCTTCGAATGCGCGGAATGCCAGGAATCATTCGAATATTTTATTAAACTAAATCAGCATATGAACAAACACTATGGGGATTATGTTTGCGAGCTGTGTGGGAAGTCGTTTTTAAGTCAAGATCGGCTGAGGTGCCATTCACTTAGCCATGGATCGGGCTTCCACTGCAACGTATGTTCAGAAGCCTTCGGTTCCCTAACGCTGAGAAATAACCACGAAAGGAAAGTCCACAATAGAGACAAGTCAATAAGATGCTTCTACTGTCCTGAGACATTTCAAAATTATATGTCAAGAAAGAAACATCACAGCTTTGCGCACAATGTTGAAGGTCCGGATATAAAATGTCCAGTTTGTCAAAAGTCATTTCAAATTTTGAGCAAAATGAGGGTACATTTGAAAGAGGTGCATCTGAGAGAAAAGAACTTTGCGTGTACCGTGTGCGGGCAGAAATTCTTCTCGCGGACACACGTGCAGAAGCATATGATCAAGCATTCTGGGGAGAGGGTGCATGAATGTAGCGTATGCAAGAAGGCGTATGCGCGGAAGCAAACTTTAAAAGATCATATGCGGATACACAATGATACAAAATATGTTTGTCCTGTGTGTAATGAAACGTTTGCGCAAAATAACAGTTTGAGGTTGCATATGAAACTGCATCATATAGATTCCTTGTAGGTGAGGTCGCGCCGCCTTCAAAATGCCCAGAAAATTTCTGAGCTTCTCGAAGGAGCTATGCTAAATTAGCCTTGACCCAACGGACCAAACGGGTGTCTTAAGTGCGGAGAGTGTCCACACACAAATTCCTTGTAGGCGTGTTTTGATGTATTTGTAACGATTTCGAAATGAAGCACTAGATGGCGGTATACATAATGTATAACAATAATAGCGACTCGAACTCTTTCTCACAGATGCCAGCTTTCAGTAATTATGTATCATTGATACTATCATTATAACACATTTTTTTTCACTTACTCAACGAGCTCTTTGTTCGTTGTTTATGGTAGAAAATGGTATCAAATTCGTTCAAGTGTCTGCACCCTTGCCAACTCATGTAAAAAACATCAAAGCTATGAAATTCGTACAAGAGTTGGGAAGGGTGCAAGACTCTTGAACGAATTTAATTAATAATCAGTACAATGAGCAGTCTTTCGTCTTAAATGAAGAGATAGAGTAAATAAAAAAAACAGTAGGACGGTAGTTCAAACAACGCAGTTGGATTAGAATTTTCGTTTTTGAATAATGCGGGTAGTTCCACCTTGATTGATGGACAAACAAAAGCTTTTATTGAAACTTATTTTAAGATAAACGGAGTTAAACGATTCAGCTTTTTCATATTAAAGATATGTATAAATTCGGGATCGTAAAATAAGAAGATTCCATGTTTTAGAAGTTATACTTATTTTGGCGCGATGAAGAAAAATTATGAGAGTGTATTTTTACGATGCGTGCACACGAACACCTACATTCGACATCGTAAAGTTAGATCGAGGTGGCATGGAAATCGATAACATAGTTCAAGTTGTATATTCTAGTATTTTTATTTGTATGCACTTGTTTCGTAACAGTACAATTAAACAGTGTAATTAAACAGTGTGAATAAATAAATTTGGTGTTTTTAAATCAATTTCATATACGACGGTGATAGTATTTACTAATAATTTATTTATTTAAATAAAATCTCTTTGATAAATTTTAATATTTATCGTTTCATCACTACTGCATTTTAATTACTTTTTTCCATACGCTAAAGAAGTATAACTTCTAACGCGTGTACATAATAACACACTGTTTTTAGTCAACCATCTTTAACAATAAAGTTCTCATGAATAATAAAAGCTCCAAGAAAAGCTTGCTCTATAATCCCAATAATTTTTATTTAAAAGTCTTTTTTTCCACTATTGGGAATTGTGTGACTCTAAATGTACCCATTCTTTTTTTTTATGACAGGGTACATTTAAAGTTATATATCTCTTTCCAGATAAACGTAAATACAGCGGCCTCCCATCCTCGATGCGCATACGACGAAACTTAGTCACCCTCTTCAATAAAACAACAATAATTCCATTTAAGTTTCGCGGAAAGTACCTTTGCTTCTTTTGTAGCAAGTACGTTGAGGAATTTGCCGAACTCAGGCGACATACGAAGGCACATGGCGAATGTTCCATACGAACACATTCCTTGAAAGCCATAAGAGGTGTTAGTAACGTGGAAATAAAGATAGATGTCTCTGAAATCAGTTGTGAGATCTGTAAAGAGGTTTTTCCCAGGATAAGTGAGGTTATCGAACATTTAGTTCTGAAGCATAGTGTGGAGTATGATCAGGGTATTGAGATGCCCTTTGAGGAGTATCGGCTTAAAGATCTTGCCTGTCTGAACTGTGAGGCGAGGTTCACGTTCTTCGGCTATCTTGTCTCTCATGTTAACAGTCACCATCCCAAAAATAGCTTCACATGCGAAACGTGCGAACAGAAATTCAATAAGAAGCGAGATTTGTTCTCGCACACGAAAAATTATCACAGGGAAGGCGGCTTCGTGTGCAATGCGTGCGATTTGACATTCGCCTCATTGAACATATTGAATAAACATAAGATTAATCGCCATATATCGCGGTGTAATATATGTTTTTTGAAACTACCCTCGGCCGTGTTGAAACGTAAGCATATGAAGACCGAGCACCCGGATGACGGTTCGCTGAAATGCAAATTGTGTTTCAAACAGTTTCATACGGACATCGGTTTGAAAATGCATTCCAGGAATTGCAGGAATGCCGAAGTTGTCTTTGATGACAATGATGGTGACATTATGGATTCTGATGTCAAGTATGACGCACCTAAACGTACTAGCGTAAAACAGCTCCGAGAGAATATCTCTATAGTGATTACTATGTCCACGGCCATACCGTTCAACTTCTTCCAGAATAAATTCAATTGTTTCTTCTGTTCCAAAGACTTTCAGGACCCGGATTCCCTAAGAGAACATACGCTAATGACGCATCAGATATGCGACGTACGTAATAGTATACGCAAATGTCGCGAATCGGAATCCTCGGTCAAAGTAGATATAGCCAATCTGGCTTGCAAGCTCTGCTTTGAGACGTTTAACGATTTAGACGCATTACTAAACCACTTGATTTCCAAACACGAAGCCAATTATGATAAAACAATCAAGACGTGTCTTCAACCGTACCATTTGGTCAAAGATCACATGAAGTGTCCCCTCTGTGCGGAGGTTTTTAGATTCTTCGGAACACTGTTGAAGCACATGAACACGATACATACGGATAATAGAAATATTTGCGTGCACTGTGGACAGTCGTTTCGTAGGGAGCAGAATCTTCGCGTGCATCTGTGGCGGCGGCATAGTGATGGCAAGTTCAACTGCACTGTGTGTGGTTTGGACTGTGATATACCGTCGAGGCTGTTCATGCATATGGCCAAGCAGCATGGTGTGAAAGCGGCGAAGTGCCCCAAGTGCCCGGAGACGTTTGAGACGCAGTACTCGAGGCAGAAACACCTGATAGAGGCCCACAATTCGGGGCACAAGTGCACGTATTGCGGGAAATTGTTTACGAGGGAGTCGTTTATGAGAGATCACGTCAGGCGGACGCATTTGAAAGAGAAAAATGAGGAGTGCACCATTTGTAATGCGAAGTTTTTCAATAATATTTTGTTACGGCGACATCTGGTGAAGCACAGTGGTGTAAAGAACTTTCATTGCGATGTCTGTGGGGACAGGTTTTATTGGAAGAAGAGTTTGAGTACGCACATGGCGAAGCATAAGAGAAATGACGAGCTGCACCATTAGAAGGAAAGAGTTTTTAAAATGATATTTGTTTCTAAAAAATCGGAATGAGAATTTAACAATATCATCTATTTATGAAATTTTGGTAGATTTGTTTATTTTTTTTTTATTGATAAAAAGCTATTACTAGTTGGCTGCAAAGCTGCGTACTTTAAGGTAAAAATTAAAAATAACACGTCTTTTTGAAACCAGAATATCCTTTTACATTTAACTAGAATTACAACTATCTACTTATATAACCTTGATGAATTGTATGTAGCGTTTAAATCAAAATTAAAAATAAAGTAAAATACGTTTATTAAGGAACACACGATAGATAGGTATCACTTATTCCACGTCATTAAATTTGAACCTGTAGGCATCCCTACTCATCGGCAAAGAAGACAGAGAGATGAAGCCGGTGTAAAAAACTCTCGGTACTCTTTTAAAAAAGCAAATCATCAAACAATATTTAAAACAAATATATCAAATTAATTAGAAGTAGCCTGCCCAGCACTAGTCCCAGGCCCTTTTATCAACTAGATAATCGCTAAAGCAAGCCTTTTTACACAGCTTTTATTTAATACATTTCTTAAATTTATTAAAAGGCAGAGATATAAGAGCCTCTGGGATTTTATTAAAGAAGATTATCCTTTTCCCAAAAAATAATTACTAACTTAGATAGTACGGGGAAATTGCAGCCTGATAATGCCTGCCAATTTATTTATGCCATTTTCCTGAAGGGTTAGACAGAGACCGCTGCTGCCTTCCTGACCTCACTATCTTTACTTGCATGACATTCACGATCTATTTTCGTCGCTTATAGTTACTTTTAATAAGTTCTCAAGTCAAACTCAAACTCAAAAATATCTTTTTTCATATAGGTTAACATGTACACTTATGAACGTCAAAAAAAAAGTGTGTGTACCAGAGTACACAGGTGAGAAGTGAAACTTCTTTACGACATATCATTTTTCTACTATTTGCAACTTCACGAAAATGGGGGTAGTTAAGCCTTAAGAAAAACAATTTTTTCAGTCATATTTATTAATACTTGCTAATTTTAACAGATTTATATACATTCACTGATACAATCAAAAAGTGAGGTTAACCTCAAATAAATATTAAAATCATGCTCATACGTGTTGAATTTATAAAACGAAATGTATAATCACTCTCACTTTCCTTGTAAATTCACCTAAATTTGAACAAGTCTTTTTATTTTGTCACTTTCAAATTAATATATTGTTATTCTTATTTCAATCCAAACTTCAAAACTAATATATTGTTGTTATTATTATCATATATTACATTATATTCTTTACGTCACTATACTAAACTTCGATAAAAAAGCAACATGGCGCGTAGCCGAAAAACGTGACGTTTTCTTACAAAATTTGTCCCATACGTCGATAAAGTTTCACTTCAAAACAAATTTTTTTTTCTCTCTTTATTTTACAAAATAATATAGTATATTACAATATGTTACATTAGAAAACCGCTGTGGTTTGTAGAAATTGTAGTAGTACCTCCTGGATTTGGTCAAGGGCTACATAACCTGACTTTACAAGGGTTCCTTCGTATATCCTACTTGTAAACGCAGTATTGAAATAAATCAAAAATCATTTATTCATATAGGTAACATAATGCACACTTATGAACGTCAACAAAAAGAAATATACATTAAATGCTACTAATTTTACATTTACTGCCAGTTCTCAAATCAAGGGCGTAGAACGGAAGAGAACTGGCAATAAACTCTCCGCCACTCTTTTTTTTTAATTAAATATATGTACAAATATAATACCAATAGTCCGAAATAAATAAAATCCTATCGCTAGCATAGGGAGACTAATTTAGTTTTTATATAATCAGCAAGTATCTGAAAAGAGAAATTTATTTTCAGATGCTACTGATCCGAGACGCCCGCATCTACTCACGCTCATCAATAATACTAGCGTTGTACCTTTTAAGGGGCAAAATTCTTGTCTATTTTGCGATAAAACATTAGAATATGACGAATTAAATAAACATATAAAATCACACGGTCCCAATGTCATAATGAATGCAAACATTCCCGATGCAGTTAAAGTTGATGTATCTGTAACAGTTTGTGAGAAATGCAATATTGTTTTTGAAAATTATGATAATCTTCGACAGCATTTGCTGGATGAGCATGCGTTTGTTGATTTTAACTTAAAACCGGTAAAGTTGACTCAAAGTTGCGATAACTGTAAGAAAGTTTTCACGTCTAAGTTGGGCTTGAAGTATCATCTAAGTAGGTGCAAAGATTCCTCTAATAGAACGAAAGTGATTAAACAAAATATAGCTATCCTGCTAAACATGTCCACGGCGCTTCCTTTCAAGTACTTTATGAATCGTTTTCGATGCTTTCACTGTTCTAAAGATTTCGTACAATTTGATTCACTGAAAGAGCATTCCGTCAAAGAGCATACGCATTGCGACTTGAAATCCAAATCTATGAAATTTCTTAAAGGACGCGATATTAGTTTGAAAATTGATATATCTAATTTGTCCTGCAAAGTATGCTCAGAAAAATACTCAGACGTACCAGCCCTAATTGATCACTTGATTTCTAATCATAAAGCGGAATATGATACAACTGTAGAATATTTGCAATCCTTCAAAATTGCAAAGGATAGTATTCCATGTCCATTTTGCTCGGATGTATTCCAGTATTTCCGAAAATTGCTGGAACATATTAACTTGTTACATTCTGTGGAGAATTTCGTTTGCGCGTACTGTGGTCAGACTTTCGGAAATAATTACAACTACCGCGCACACATATCGCGGTACCATAGACAAGATACTGTCAAATGTATAGAGTGCGCCACAGAGTTTCCTACCGTCCACAAACTATCCCGTCACAAAGCCAGAGTGCATGGTGAGAAAATGTATCAATGCCAACAGTGTGGTGATAAATTCGGGACGCAATATCTTCTTAAAAAGCACGCAATACAAGCGCACAGTTCCGGCCATAAGTGCATGTACTGTAGCCGGATTTTCACTATAAATTCTCATTTGAGAAATCATGTGCGACGTCTTCATTTGAAGGAGAAGAATTTCGAGTGTAATATTTGTTCTGAGAGGTTTTTTGATAAGCCGCTATTAAAAACGCATCTAGTCAAACATATTGGTGAGCGAAATTATCATTGTGATATCTGTGGGAAGCGGTTCTTGTGGAAGAAGAATTTGAGAGGCCATATGGCCTCACACGACCAGATAAACTAGTTTTAAAAGTATATATGCCATGATCATCTTAAGCTTTTATTTATAACCATAGTTGTACATTATGATCAAATATGCCACTGCTCCATGTCCTCCCAGGACAGAGACAGCAACTAAAATGTAGAAATTAGATATTTCGAAAAAGAATTTATGTGCTTAGCAAGAAACTTGTGTGCTAAAAATTGGTGAAGGTTTTTCAAGAGGACTGAAGCAAGAATTTGTTTACAGATGAAAATCCAGAAGGCCTAGAGCCTTATACGTCTGAGAAGAGAAGGAAAAACTTGCAAATACTGTTCAACAACACAACGATTATACCGTTTAAATGGCGAGGCAAATATCTGTGTTTCTATTGTGCCAATGACTATACGGATTACTCAGATTTGAAGATGCACATGAAATCGCACGGCCAATGCACAACACGGGATTACTCGCTCAGAGCAATCAAAGGGAATAGCATAGAAATTAAACTAGATATATCGGCTATTGAATGCGTAATCTGCAACGAACCTTTTACGAGTCGAAGTGAAATAGTCGACCACTTGATAGGGAAACACGATTTGGATTACGATAAAACAATTGAGACGCCAATCTCAGAATTTCGGCTGGTGGATATGAAGTGCCAGTATTGTGAAAAGGATTTCTCCTACTTCGTCTATTTACGGAGGCACTTGAAGCTTGCACACTCCCAAAATAGTTTCGTTTGCGACGACTGTGGGGCTACGTTTAATACTAAAAGGGATTTGGCATTTCACCTCCACAATTACCACAAATATGGAGGGTACCCGTGCGACGTGTGCGCGGATGTGTTCGATTCCAAAAGCGCTTGGAAAAGTCACAAAAACAAGAATCATTTCAGAAAGTGCATATATTGCAATAGTAGCTTCGCTTCTTTTTCGTTATTACAAAAGCATATCCACAACGATCATTCCCAGTTTAAAAGTGATAAATGTCCATATTGTTCCAAAAAATGTCATTCAAAACAAGGTGTCGGGCTGCACATAAAAAACTGTAAAATGAATATTCTTCAAAAGACACCTGCTATGCTACCTTCGGAGAACGCAATAGAGCCGAAGAAAAAGCAAAACTTAACCCAAATTCGACGGAATATCATTAACGTGTTAAATATGACATCGGTGGTTCCGTTCAAATTCTTTGGGAAATTTTCCTGCTTCTATTGCTCGGTACGGTTCACGGAGTTTGAGGATCTCAAACAGCACACGGCGTCCGAACACCCATTCTGTGATTTGGACACGCCCAGTATTAAGAAGTGTAAAGGCGAACGGACGACTGTCAAAATTGACATATCCTCTCTCTCGTGCAGAATTTGCAGTGAACCAGCTGAACAATTCGACGAACTGATAGATCATATTATAGCTAAACACAGTGCGTCCTACGATAAATCCGTTCTTAGTTTTGAGCCGTTTCGTATTTACACCGACAAATGCTCTTGCACGCATTGTGCCAGTGTTTTTCGTTATTTCACAACACTACTGCGACACTGCAACTCTGAGCATAGTAATACGTGTCACGTGTGTGATTCATGCGGCAGGAGTTTTAAAAAGGTATCGAATTTAACGGCGCACATTGCGCATACGCACAAAGGCGCTTGCGAGTGTGCGATATGCGGTATTCAGTATAGGAACCAGTGGTGTTTGAACCGGCACAACGCTAAATGCCACAATGCGAAGGATTTTAAGTGTCCCAATTGCCCTGAGCAGTTTCAGTCGCCGTATCAGAGGCAAAAGCATCTGATAAAGGTTCATGATATCGGGCATAAGTGTAGCTACTGTGGACGAATGTTTACGAGGAATTCGTTCATGCGAGATCATATCAGACGAACCCATTTCAAAGAGAAAAATATGGAATGTTCTATCTGTGGGGAGAAATTTTTTGATAATCACCTGTTGAAGCTTCATATGGTGAAACATGAGGGTGTGAGGAAGTTCAGTTGCGCTGTGTGTTGTAAATCGTTCATGCGTCGTAGTAATTTGGCATCGCACATGGGTATGCATAAGAAATATGGGCATGTGAACGCTGAATAAATGTATAGAAAATAAAAACTTTTTGCAGGTAGCAGTTATTTATATATATATATATTTACTATATTACATACTAGTAAACTATTCGAGGGAAACGGAAGAACTTATGTGAAACGTTGGTACTTTTAAAACAGCGCCATCTATGAAATTGTATCAAATAATTTGCAGAAAATAAAATTGCGACTATAATTAAAGATCTAAGCTATCCTATCTCTTAAGTTGGACCAGATTGCTCACGGTATGCCACATTAATTTAAAATCGGTTAAGTAGTTTAGGTGAGCAATCTGGTCGAACTTAAGAGATAGGATAGCTTAGATCTTTAATTATAGTCGCAATTTTATATATATATAATATCTTAGACGTATCGCGCTCGGCCTTTTCATTCTAACTCCTTAAGTTTATTAACCAATTCTTTTCCGCAACTAAGCGTTTCTTAATGAAGTTTTTGTTGCGTACCGCCACTTTGTGGAACCAGCCGTGTTTGGTATTTCCGAACCAATTCGACTTAGAGCCCTTCAAGAAACGAGCGTAGCAATTCTTAAAAATGGTTACGCACTTGCCTTCTGGCCATGTGATTGTCCATGGGCGGTGGATCACTTTACATCAGATGAGCCGCCGCGGTGTGACATAAGAAAACAATAAAAACCTATTTTTTTGCTTCAATCATGTATAATTGAACGTATAATTATTCAATTTCTATTTGCCCCTACGAACTTCGTTTCGCTTTAATATACATATATTGTTTTGAAACAGATTTTATTTATGTTACGTATGGGTTTGCTCTGGGCACCCACAAATTATTACATTAATGTTTATTTTAATTTGTGGGTAGACGAAAAATTCCGCTTTTACAACGAATTTGAACATTTCTCGAATATGAGGCTTCTCTTATTAAATAAACCAATCGATGTTGTGTGCTCTATTTGTTTATAAGTGTCAAAAGTTCATCTTTTAAACTACCTTCAACCAAACTCTATAATAAAAACTATTGTCTTTGGAAGCGTCATTGAGTCTCACAAAGTGTCACCTGTCACAAATGTGTTCTGTGAGAACCATAAAGCACGCCGTTTGTTAATACAATTTCCTCGAGCTTGTAACAACGAAATTCATTAAATTTACTACGTAATCGAAAGTGTAAAATGTATTTTTAACTAAGCTATATTGTAATCATAACTGTATGTAAATAAAAAATTTATAGAATTAAAATGTTTTTTGTTACACCCTTAAATTAGGTAAGACAACGCACCCACTAAAAATCGGTGTCTATGGGCTGCTATGACTGCCGTTTTTGGGCGTCCCGCAAGCTCGTTTGACCCCCATTGTATAAAAATATAGGTCACGTATCTATAATCAAACCATTTTGCTTAATTTTGGGCTATAATGGAAGAAGGAATTCATGAGGGACTCATTATTTGCAGGAGACGTCGAAGACAGTCAAAAGAAAAACGAAATGATGCAAAAACACTTGATCAAGAGACGGAACATCGAATATGTATTGCAATACAGCAATGCCACGCCGTTTCTATTTTATAAAGGCAAATATAGGTGTTTCTTTTGCACTGAACCTATCAAAGATCCGGATACATTGAGAGAACATACAAAAAACCACAAATTTGCAAATTTAGAGTTGATAATTTTCGATCGTACTAAGAATAATAGAAATCGTGATGCAGCCGTCAAAATTGATATAACTAACCTGACTTGCGAGCTTTGTACTCAAATTTTTGCCACTCTAGAACAACTCATCCACCACTTGATAATAGCGCACGACGCAGAGTATGATATGAGTGTACCAAACTGTTTCCTACCCTTCAAACTGGACAGAGATCAACCGACATGCTCCATATGCGACATGAAGTTTGTCTTCTTCGAATACCTTCTACGACACGCTAACAAACATCATTTGTCCCACGATTATATATGTGACGTTTGCGGGGCTAGTTTTCAAGGGGACAATCATTTGAGAATGCACAATCGTTATTATCACAGAGATGGAGGGTACACGTGCAACTATTGTGGGATACGTCTGGAGACGCTGTCGAAGAAGTCGCTTCACGAGAAGAACGTGCACTTGGCGAATCTTCTAACATGCCAATTCTGTCCGGAGATTTTCAAAAGTCCGTACTTCAAAAAACTGCATCTGGCGAATGTTCACGGTGTGGCCGAAATGAGGATCCAATGTCCATATTGTCCGAAAATATTCCCGCAACAGAGTCTCATGTCGCGTCACATGCGGCGCGTTCATTTGCGGGAGAAAAATGTTGAGTGCCCAATATGCGGGGAGAGATTTTTTGGGCCGTACGACGTGAAACTGCATTTGCGTAAACATAATGGCGATAGGAATTTTATTTGTACGGTGTGCGGGAAGAAATTCGCTAAGAAGTCTAATTTGAATGCGCATTCAGTGGTCCATACTGGTAGGAAAGACCACGCTTGTGGCGTTTGTGGGAAAGAATTTGCCCACAGGCCGAATTTGAGGCTGCATTATAAGACCCTCCATCCGGAGTACGTAGAAGAGAAGGTTGAAGCGAATAGTCAATTGACTCAAGTATCTGTGGACGAAACTGTTTGAGGAACTACGTTATCAATTATCGTGATAAAAGATGTTTATCAGCTCCACCTACGTATGGAAGCGTTGCGTTACGCAATTTTTGGAGATTGTTGAACCCCATGTAACGCGCCGTAACGTTTTTTACCCAATAGTTCGTGACCCATTATACCTTTATACCATTTTGTTGCTAAAGTACCGGAAACTCCAAAGTAATATTGACAATAACGCGTCAATTCAATCCCCGCCCCGCATCCTAATATTTTACAAGAGCAATATGTCAAACATTCGTTACGTTACGTTACGCTCGTAACGTAACGCGTAACACGTATGTGATATTGTGTCCTTTTTGACTCCAAATTAACCCTAGATAAGCACATAGGCTTAATTATTAATAAAGCCTACCGCATATTAGGTTTCATAACACGAGTCACCAGACCCTTCAAAGACAAAACCACATACATCCACCTTTATAAGACGCTCGTGCAGTCCCAGTTGGAGTACGCCTGTCCAATCTGGAATCCGCATTACGCTATATATATCGCACAACTGGAGGCTGTACAAAAGAAATTTTTACGCATTTTAAATTATCGGATGAATAGTGGTAGGGCTAACTACAAGGAACTTTAAAAAAAATATAATTTACCTTCTCTGAGTACTAGGCGTAATTTGATAGATTGTGTCACTGTGAGAAAAATATGCGTACATGAAATAAGTTGTTCAGATCTTCTTGAACTCATACCATTTAATGTTCCTGCCAGGTCTCTACGCTTACATAGAACTTTTAATTTTCCGACTCCCAGAACCAACATTGGGTTCCGCGAGCCTCTTCACAGGATGTGTTCTTCTTTAGATTCTATCAAAAACATTGACCCTTTTTCGCACTCCTCTACTGCTTTATTTAAAAATAAAATAAAACATCTGTTAATGTCCTAACACTGTCATGTATATGTGTCGTTGTCATGTTTTGTTTTGTTTGTATCATATAGTTATATAAGTGAAACCTATTGTGGATACATCTAATGTGTTTATTTTATGTTTTAGTTTTAATTTTTATTGTAAAGATGTATCTGTTTTGTTTCCAAATAAATAAATAAATAAATGTGTGATTCGGATATTTATGGGAAACAGTTCGCGTTGATCTCGTTCTAATATCTCCGTTTGTTTTAAATACGGTATCATGAAAAACCGTTCAGTCGTTTTTAAGTATTTTAGATTTTCTTCACATGTATAAAATAAATAATGTTGACAGATCTGTTTTTAATTTTTTAATTTTATTTAATTTAACTTCTCCTTTTTGCTTAAAGTTTTTACATTCCCATAAATTCAGGTTATGTTTATGGTTATGAGACTAGGAATCATCTGTTCCTTTGCATTTTGTATTGTAAAAACAATATTTTGTGGTTTTTTGGGTACTCGTATTACCACCGCCATTTTTTAAACCGGAGGAAGAATCACCACATTAATTATTAAATTTTGATTGTCGTTTTGTACATAAAGCTAAAGAAATAATTTTACTTACCACTTATCTTTATATGAATAAGATTTTTTATTTAAGATCTTCAAACATTGTCTATATTACATATACACATTTAAATAAAATGCCGTATCATTATAATTTAATAATAAATATATATATAATAAATAAAATAATATTTACACAGTCAAATTAGTTCAAAGTCGTTATATGGTTTTTTTTACCAATATTAATAGATCTACATATTAACGACTGTTTGATAGTCTGTAGTAATTAAAAAGTAGTCATGGAATAGTCGTAAAATCTAGCAACATTGACAAATTAAATAAACCATTCGTATAAACGGTTTTGAACCAATTTGACTTTGACGTTATTAAAGAAAATGACAATGGCAGCTGACACCTACACCATTTCTACAACATAAATAATAGAGACTATTAAATTAATAAAGACTATCAAATAAACAATATATCCGTTTTGAACTAATTTGACTCTGATGTTATTCAATTATATAATAAAAACTCCGACATATATGTAATATTATAAATTAATTGAAACTGAAAATGTTAAATTTTTAATTATTTTTTGAATTTAACATTTCTTCATTGTGTGAATTCCAATTCCTATTTTCGTTCCTGATGTTATGTGGGGTTCAGAGTCGAGAATAAAGGCACTTCGACTTTCTTAGTCCTACTTAGGGCTGGCTTAGCGTCTATGAGGCTTACTATAACGTTAATTATGGAGTCCTGTTCGTTAAAGTCCAATTCGTTTTTATATTCCAAAAGAATGAACGCTTATCGGTTAACAATTATTTTCCATAACAAATTAGCATTTAAAAGAAGAAATAACATCGGGCTTTTCGTTTCAGAACAAGAGGAGATACCGTTTCAAGATTTTAAAATCGAAAAACCAGAACGGTTAACGTCAAAGGAGAAACGCAATATAATGATAAATAATGTTCTACAGGTTTTAATAAAGTCTACAGTTATGCCATTCCGATGGTTGAAGAGTTGCTATCGATGTTTTTACTGCTACGATATATTCACAGAACCGTCTGAGCTAAAAATGCACCAACACCAACACACAGGCGACGATATAAAGGAGTCTACTATGAACAAATACTGGGAACAGGTCGTCTACATAGACGTCTCCGCGCTATCGTGTAAACTGTGCTCAGATGATATACCGGATTTGTACGACCTGATTAATCATTTAGTGGAGAAACATGGTGTAGTTTACAATAAAGATGTGGGTATCTGCATGATACCCTTCAAATTAGACAATTATTCCCTGAATTGCCTCACTTGTGGGGCCACGTTCTACACATTCGGAACGTTGTTGCATCACACGAATAAGGATCACAAAGGCACTTCGGCGACGCTTTGCGAAATTTGCGGGCAGAATTTCAAAGACGCGAACCTTTTGCGTCTCCACGTGAAGGCGATACACGATAATAGTAGTTTGCTGTGTCAGGAGTGTGGGGAGAAGTTTGAGAGTCGGTACAAGTTGAAGAATCATCAGAGGTACGAGCATGAGCTGGATAAGAAGAGGTACAAGTGTCTTGTTTGTGATGAAACGTTTCGGTCGCATTACAAACGGTCGCGACATATGGTGGAGGAGCATAAAAATAGGGAGGTCATAAAATGTCTTCATTGTCCGAAAACGTTTGTGTTTCGGAGTATGATGATGACGCACTTACGCGACGCGCACTTAAAGGTGCGGAATCACGTTTGCAGCGTCTGTGGTTGGAAGGCGTTCACGAGCCACAGACTAAAGAATCATATGTATAAACACAGCGGGGAGAAGAATTTCAGGTGCGATGGCTGTGATAAGATGTTTACGACGAGGAAAATTATGAAAGCGCACTTTACGAGAATGCATAAGGGCGTGGCGCTGAAGAATGTGTATGAAGAACCGTATCAGTACTGAATGCAGCGTTTTTTAAACGCGGAATTATGTCTATGAACTGTATCAGTACTGAATGCAGCGTTTTTAAACGCGGAATTATGTCTATGAAGAACTGTATCAGTACTGAATGCAGCGTTTTTTAAACGCGGAATTATGTCTATGAAGAACTGTATCAGTACTGAATGCAGCGTTTTTAAACGCGGAATTATGTCTATGAAGAACTGTATCAGTACTGAATGCAGCGTTTTTTAAACGCGGAATTATGTCTATGAAGAACTGTATCAGTACTGAATGCAGCGTTTTTAAACGCGGAATTATGTCTATGAAGAACTGTATCAGTACTGAATGCAGCGTTTTTTAAACGCGGAATTATGTCTATGAAGAACTGTATCAGTACTGAATGCAGCGTTTTTAAACGCGGAATTATGTCTATGAAGAACTGTATCAGTACTGAATGCAGCGTTTTTTAAACGCGGAATTATGTCTATGAAGAACTGTATCAGTACTGAATGCAGCGTTTTTAAACGCGGAATTATGTCTATGAAGAACTGTATCAGTACTGAATGCAGCGTTTTTTAAACGCGGAATTATGTCTATGAAGAATTGTATCAGTACTGAATGCAGCGTTTTTTAAACGCGGAATTATGTCTATGAAGAACTGTATCAGTACTGAATGCAGCGTTTTTAAACGCGGAATTATGTCTATGAAGAACTGTATCAGTACTGAATGCAGCGTTTTTTAAACGCGGAATTATGTCTGTGAAGAATGTGTATGAAGAACCGTATCAGTACTGAATGCAGCCTTTTTAGTTTCTTTTCTTAAAGCGCTCTTAGTCGAATTGTTTCGGAAATGCTGCTGGTTCCACATAGAGGCGGCAAAAAATGCCTTGAGAAACCCTCAGTTGTGTACTTAGCGCTAAGCAATCGTATTTTACAACTGCCATGTACATTACATGCAACTGTCAAATATTAGTCACGATAGTCTGCTTCATTATAAGCGCTGTCAAATATGTCAAACTTCACACAGAGATTGTTTGACAGCTCCTACACGTAGACTTAAATTTGATTAACGTTCTATGTCAAAACGAGTGATTTATCTTTACATTATTGTATTCAAACGTATCAAGCCGTGTAAATATTATAAGATATTAATAAAAGCACAAAAGTTATCAAGCATTTTATTCAAAACAAACCTTTGATAGATATATCAAATACGCACAACACATTTAGTCCAGTCGTACTAAATAAGGTTAAAAGTCATTCGCAAGGGTTTAGCAGCAGAGTTCCCCCAACTTTTTTGTGTCGTAGACCCCTTGCCATGTTTTTCCGTGTTGGGTAGACGCCCTACTTACCTGATATTGATTTCCTGTAAATTTCTAACTGTAATGAAGTTTAGTGTTAAAAACTTAAATTTAAAACACATGTTAATTTATACATTTTTTAATTGAGTTTTTTTTTTTGTTTTTACAAGTTCAAAATGTATTGCGACCACAATGCGAATACCAGCATCCTATAACTTACACAATTTTATAAACATATATAATAAATTTTTGACATCATAGGTACTTTTATAAATAATGTATATGTTTTGATATTATAACATAGTATGATGTAAGTAATTAGGTACTATCAGTGTATGTGTTGAGATCCATTTTCATTTCATATTTTCTTTTTCGCTGACGTAGACCCCTTGCAGGTTGTCATAGACCCCTAGGGGTCGATATAGACCACTTCAGCCGTATTTAGTACGAATTACGATAGCTTTCTCAATCTACGCGCGAAATACTCTTAATAATAGACCTTATGGCATAAGTATTAAGCATCTCAGCATTGGTAATACAATTTTAGACTAGAAAGGAAAGATAGTCGTGATCTTTCTCATTAATCGGTGATACTACGTGGAAATTGTAAGGCAGAATATTTATAATAACTCCAAATACGTTTTGTGTCACTGGATACAATCTAAAAAGAACGAAAATACTGAAACTATAAAACACATGTTTCATAATTTCAATGAAAATATAAAAACAAACAGAATATTACAGAAACCTCTTCGGTATCCAGATCTCATTGAGACCATTTTCAGAGTATAATAGGCCCAGTGGTGCCCATTGTCCAGAGCTGTGGTTGAAGTTCCACGATTATGTCATACCGAAATCTCATTCGCCTTGAGAATGGTGAAAGGCTAATAGAAGTTATTAATATGCAGTTACTAATAGTTAAATCCTTTTCCCATCTATCCTGGTGCATTTGCAGGTAAATGCGCATGGTAATTTGCTAATTATAAATACGAAACTGACTCGGTGATTAGTAAATGAGGGTTACGTGTTGGACGAGACGTTACATTCTTATTATGACGTGATTGGTTAATCGATTAATTTGCAACGTATAGCAAAACCTAACTTCGAAACAGAGAGAAATATCGCTTCGGGAGTGAGTGCTATCGACTCAGCACGATCTGTTTAGTGGGGAAAGAGACCAAACTTTTTTTTATATTTTTTTTAAGCGGGGACTGCCGCTGAGCCAGAAATACACGGGGGTTAGGTTGACTGAGGCAGTCCCCGGGAATCCATACTACTGGCACGCAATAAATTTAACTTCTCTAGAAAAAGAAAACAATTGTAAAAAGCTTGACTAGATGCAATATTCTACTGACTTGTAAATAAAAATATAAATTGTTGTTATCCTTAATTGGAACTTCTATTACTTATAATAAACTAATTTGATTTGTTTTCTTATTTTTAATTGTATGATTTGAAATTATTTATTAACTAACTGAGCTAGCGGCCCGTATTTTTATAGATATTGAATTTTTCGTTCTATTATCAATAGTTTTCGCACCCCATGCGATAAAGATATTTCATATAAATTTTTTTACAGCTTGGGTAACATTATTGTAATTTTAGTATAAAACCTTTTTTGCAATTAAAATAACCTAATAAGCGTAGTATTTCAGCATGTTAGCACATAAACTCGATTGCTTAGAAAGTGCTCATAGCTATGTATATGTACTCTATGTGCTCTAAGTCTTAAACTATTGGCGATCACGTTTTAATTTTTTTTGTGAAGAATAAGTACATTTAAAGCTTTAATTCAAGTAAAAATAAATTTTAAAAAAAAGTGTCGAAGTTACTTAAACATCGATTTGAAATTTTCACTTCCGGTTTACTATACGTAAAAAAATCAAATTTAAAATTCGACAAAAAATTAAAAACTTTAACTTTTTTACTAAAAGAAACAATACTTTCTAGTGTTTTTTACAAATTAGCTGATAACGATACTAAGGGTCTGTTTCACAATGTCCGGATAAGTTCCAAATAAGCTATTTATTACTTATTTGTAGGATAAACAGTATTTTTGCGTTTCACGACTGACAAATAGTCATGAAATGCCAAGTATCTTATTCGGAACTTTTATATTTCGAATAATTTATGTGTTGCATAGCTATTTGGCACTTTATCCATACATTGTGAAACAGGCCCTAAGTATCCAAAAATTTATGACTTCATTCTTAGTAAATTGTTAAAAGCTCATAACTCAGCAATAAATGATCATTTATATGGGACCTCACTTTTTTTTGGTTGTCCGCTTGACGTGAAATGCCCCATATATATGTTCTGAATTTTTTTGTTAAATAATATTTTTCGTTTCAGATCTGGATAGCGGAGATGAAGGATGGGACGAGGAGAAATTTGAGTCAATCAGAACTAATATTAAACAAGTTCTGTTAAATTCAAACATTATGCCGTTTCGTTGGTTGAAAACGTGCTTTAGATGCTTTTTTTGCTATGACATGTTTGATTCACCTGACCAACTGAAAATGCACCAAGCTACCCATTCACCTGAAGATATATATAAAACAATATCTAATTATTACGAAGAAACTGTATTTGTTGATATAACAAATATTGTTTGTAACCTGTGCAACGCAGTCATAGACAATTTGCATAGATTAATTAATCATTTAGTCGGAAAACACGCGATAACATTTCACGATGATATAGGTCTCATTCCTTTTAGGTTAGACAGCTGTCAATGTGTCATTTGTTGTTCCCAATTTTCGTCACACGGCGCAGTCGTTTCGCATATGATGAAAAAGCATAGACATTTTTTTAAACTCCAATGCGACACTTGCCAGACTCATTTTAGTAACTCTAATGACGTCTGTATTCATTTAAAGGGTGACATAGAAGATACAGTTTTGTGTATGGATTGTAATAAAAAATTTAGTAAGGAAGTGTTACAGGAACATATGAAATGTGTTCATAATAAGCGGTATAGATGTTCGGCTTGTTGCGAGTACTTCAGAACTCATTACCAGAGATCGTTACATATGGCGTCTGTGCACAAAAGAAGAGATTTAATTAAATGTCTACACTGCCCACAGTCGTTTGTCTTTCAAAGTATTCTAAGAAGGCACGTAAAACAAAGACATTTGAAGGAAAAGAATGTTATTTGTCACATCTGTGGCTTTCAAACGTATGGAGAGCATGAGTTAAAAGTACATCTAGTAAAACACGCAAATACCAAGGACTATAAGTGTTTAATCTGTGAAAAAATGTTTAAAAGTAAAAAAAATATGCGGCAACATTGTATTAAAAGTCATCAATAAACTATTAAACAATTGCAGTGATTTTTATTTATTTCATATGATAAATGCAACTGTATATTTTATGAACGTCAAAGCGATTAACAACGTCGTTTAAAGGCATCACTAAAACGTGAAGTAAAGTTTGAATGTCTTTATTAACGAGTGTAAAAGGAATAATGTTGCTGGTAACATATGCAGTACCTCCAAAAGTCCACGTTTTAATTAACGAGAATTTCTTGAGAAAAAATCTGACAAGCTTAGTGTAAAATATATAGATAAATTGGATCATAAGAGCACATTCACGGTACTGTAATTATTATAATGTATTAAGATTTCATTTACTGTTAGCTTGTTATAGTCCTAATATTTTTTTCAATAGAAAATAATGAAAGGTAGATTCGGATACCGATAGTCAATATATGCCTGGTAATCAATCGCCCAACGGCATTAAAAGTCAATTGACATAATTTTGGATGTGTTTAAATTTATAAAAATGCGGCACTGCAATGGACATTTTTATGTGCTTAATGACTTTCGTAAGGAGAAAGAACATGAGAAAACTTACAGACTTAAATCTTTGATGGCGTGGTCAGAAATGCAGTCACAAAAGGTTGACCACTTACTAGCTAAATCTGAGGCAAAGATCCACTGGTTTCACTAACAAATTTTGGAGTTAACAGGGTAAAAAAATTTAGGCAAATAAAACACATACAGTTTTAACACATTTTATTTCAAACATACAAAAACCATAAATTAAGAAACTTGTACTATTTACAAATAAATAAGATATTAAGAAATATGTTATTTGCCAGTTGAAAAATCCAGATTAAAATACACTCTTTCGAAGTGCGGTTTACAGTAACTCGAAATTACGCTAGTTTTCATGACATATGTCATTTGTTACGTACAGAAAGTGACATTCTAAATAATTATGGGTTATTGGTATTCTAAATAACAAAAACTCGGTAGACATTTAACACACGCCAACTTTGCAGACTATATTTCATAGCCCAACAGTCGAGTCTTAGCGTTAACGCCAAATTGGTTTTTTACTCTTACACTAAAGTGTAAAACCAATTTGGCGCCAAACGGACATTTGTGTAAAAACACAGATGTATGATGTTAACAAATTACACAGAAAATACTTTTAAATATTTTACTACTCCATATAAATAAATTATATATGTTTATAATCTATTTTATTGGTTAAACTACTTTTAATTTTGACATTATATTCTTCTTACACTCCTAGAACAAATTGTAGTTACAGATAATTATTGCTTTTGTAATAAATACATTATTACTCCACAAAGGCTCCACAGATTAGGTAAAAGTTTTTTCTGCATACCAAAAACAATAGAAACCAGACTTCCCGTACTTGTACTTGGCGTTGTCCGGATATCGATCGATAACTCAAATCTATTTTATTTTGTGAACGCAGTTTTAATTAAGATTTCAAATTATTTCAAAACTCGTAAACCTAATTGTATCATATTTTAAAGTTTTTTTCCAGAATAGTTAATACGGAAGAGAATTATTATAATATAACGTATATTGTTATTTGAACATTAAGAACCGGAATGTCTACGGATATTAAGAGTCGAGACTGACTTCCATATGTCACTTATATCTGAGAAAGTTCTCTTCTCTGCGCTCGAGTCCTTAGCCGCAATACGAACTCAAATTAAAATCAGGTTACGGAATAGCGATGCTGAGAAACCACCCAAATATGGTAACACTTATCCACAATTCCTAATAATAAATAAAATCTAACGTAATTCAAAAGGATTTTTTATTTCGTTGTGGCAATATTGAATCTTTGGCGAAACTGAAGAAGGACAACAGACTATATCTCTTCGCTTTTTGGGATAGATAATCTGTGACCACGTTGTTTTCACCTGGAAAAAACATCAATTTAAATACATAAAATATTTACTTTTAATCGAGTCAGTCGAATCGATGACGTAACATGCTTGTAGACAATGTCTTCTGACTAAAGCAAATACACTCCTGACCTGAGTTTTTGAATGGATTTTAACCTGTGTTTTACTTTTACAAGCATGTTACGTCACGGGACTGGTGCGACCCATCTTGCATTTTGGCGGGTTCTTGAAATTATAAAGATTTATTAACATACTTAAAAATATCAATGTGTTTGGTTCTGTAGTCACTTAAAAATAAAATAAAATTGTTTTTGTCAGTGTGAAACATAAATATGTCTAGTGAACTCAAATTTAAACAATACTTCTCTGACAAAGATTGTAAAATAAGAAGTATTTCGTACCAAGCAGATGTTGTCTTTCCCCCGTTGTCGGTAGGACGTAATCATTGGCTGATAATGACACGAATAATGCGAATGGTACTACCCATAGACATAATGTGAAGTACGCTAGCACCTGTAAGAAATATTTAAATGTATACTCCATGGCCAAATTTCAGAATTGCATGGTCACCATTTATTTTGTAAGTGCAACAATATTAAGTTTGGCCAACTAGACACTTCTGACCATGAGACATTACAAAAAAGATTAAGATAGCCGTTAACAATGAGCATTGCTGTTATGATCTGATGAATACATGTTAACATACTAATTATTTTTTTATTATAGAATGGGAAAACGGGCATGGACAGAGAGGGCTCACGAGTGCGTTGCCGGCCTTTAAATTACCAATTCGACTTAGGGTCCTTCAAGAAAAGAGCGTACTTGCGAGCCCTCTGGCATCGAGAGTGTCCATGGGCGGCGGTATCACTTATCATCCGGTAAGCCTCCTGCCCGTTTGCCCCCTATTATATAAAAAAAAAATTTGTCAAATTAGTTCTTACTCAATTTTTATTATTCAATATATAAAAAAATATGAATTTATTTTAGATTATGGTCATGGAAACAATAAAAATAACTAACTCTATTGCTATAATAATAAGTTTGAACCTCTTCACAATTTTATCATAACACTGCACCATCTTTATGAGAGGCTGGTGCCAGGCCACCGGCCTTCCAAATCAAATAAATATACAGCATTATACAAAACTCTTAAGTAACAGAATATATATATTATATATATATTCTGTTACAGAATATATATATTGTATATATATATAATGTAATACATGGTGTGTTATGGGGGTATGAATATGTGTGAGAATGAGCATTTGGGTGTGTGAATGAATTTAATTCAAAGTTGCAAGTGATCCAGAATGTAGTGTGGTCTTGCCTTGCTGAGCACACCAAGGCTATACGAAGGATATGGCTTTACAAAGTGTTTTCAAAAAGCATAGTTAGCATAAAACATAGAAATGATAAACATTTAAGGAACCAAAAGTGAATTCTGTATTTAATTATGTCTCTAAAACTGCTGATAGACCAAAACTGTCTGTAAAAAAAGAAACTTACCTCCGAAAAGCCATAATATGTTGTACCGAAGAACTTAAATGCTAAGTAATGGTGCAATATCAAATTCAGCACAGACGACACAAAGGTGACACTTGTTAGCCGAAACACAGGGAAATCTCTCAACAACAACACATGTAAAAATTGTTGAAATAGTCCCAGACTATTTAATTGTAGTGGTATATCCTCAAAGATTATTAAACCAAGATGTATGACTGCCGTGGCCTGAAATGAGAAAAAAACATTAAATACATAAATTCTTAAAAATTGAAGTTATTAAAGAAATATTTTATGAGTGCAATCCCTCAAATTGGAATGGCACAGACATATTTCTGTAAAGCTGTGCTTTCACACAAACGTCATAATGCCTACAAATAAATGGTAAAAAAACTTACCACTACAGTCCATGATATAACATACTTTGCCATTACACTGTATTCTTCGACTAACTCTGCCAGATAGTATAAACCAGCAGCTGTAAAATTAAAATGGATGTTTGAGTAAAAATATCACCCGTTTAAGCTTAGAACATAGGATTTTAAAAAACCTGATAATTATAATCAATCTATCATATTGAGTGTGCATACAATATTACTTTTAACAGCTTAAAATTATATGATGCACATGCTGATTTACTCAATACTCAGCTCCAAACAATTTCTTAGGTTCATCTACCTAACACATAATAAAAATTGTTTAAGAGTGTCATTTAGTCTTATATCAAGAATGATTTCACTGTATACTTCTTAATACCTATGACTGTACCAACAGTTGAATTTATATTGAATAATAAAAGATATAAAAAAATAAATAAAGAGCTGGCCTAATAGCTTCGGTGTACAACTCTTATTCTATCCTATTCTATGGTTGTAGGATTGGGCCTGGCTGTTCACCAATGGACTTTCTATTTAATATTAACTTCTTCTTCTTATTAGAGGAAACAAATGATCACTAACACAATCAAGAATGTAAGGCCCACATCTTATAAGTAAAAAATTAATGGTGCTTCACATTTATTGTTTATATGTTACATACATTTTCTTTCCTTGTGCAACACCCAGAGATTCAAGGGCCATAAGAATTATAGACATTCAATCATAATATTGTTAGAATTAAGAAAAGAAAGAACTTTCTTTATTTTCAATTCAACACAAGTTAGTATATTTCGATTTTAAAGTGTTATAGTTAAGCATTGTTATAATGATATACAATACAGTTACCCATTTAATTTAAAAGTCTTAATACATTAAACATATTATTGGAGGTGTTAGTAATTTAAATTAACATAAATTTTCATAATCAATTTAAAACAAAACAGTCAATCTACATTAAAAATTATGCTTGGTATAATTAGCAGTAAAATTCAAAACTTTAACCCAAAAATTGTAAATCAACCTTTGCATTCCTTAAATGACTTCACAAACGTAAACTAAAATTTGCTACATAAAATAAAAAACCAGTTAGTCATAAGAAAATAAATGAAACTATTATAATTTTATAAAGAAACATTCAGTTATTACATAGAGTGTGCCAAACGATTAAACTATTGGTTTATTTTTAGCGTATTGCTAAAGATATAAAATAATTTATTGCTGTTAATGTTATTGTTAAATTCAGTTTGCAGTAAAAGTATAAACGTACCTATGGCTAGAGTCACAAATATTGCTTGCACACATAATGATAAAATACTTAATAAATAAAGAAACATATTTAAATAGGTTTTATTTTTAATAAAAAACAATCTAACTCATATCGTTATCCATTGACTTCCTGTTTGACGTACACTGACGTTAACAATGTAATCCAGAAATTTGTCAAAATTCTTGTCAATAAAGCTACAGATTCAAATTTCAAGCGAATTTATGTAAGTTTATCAAGTGGCAGGATAGCTTAGCGATAGTATATCTTATTAAAACGAGATTTTATTAGACAGGCAGTAGTAATTATTCATGTTTGAATTAATCGTTGATCAATGCACTTCCTAATCCATAGATATTTTTTAAATTATACAATAATTAAAATAAAACAAAAGATAGTAACTGAATCCATTTAATATTTTTTTCTGATTAATATAATATATGTATAAGCACTATAATTAAACATTACATTGCAAACATTAATATCACATGAATATTTAAGTACCTAAATAACCGTATATTAAAAAATTAGCTCAATATCACAATCCTTAATACTAAAACACGAAAAATACAGATCTACTATTTTAGTTTTATTTTCTAATGAATATTTGAAAAAAAAATAATTAAATATATTTTGATCGTTATTTTCAGTGTTGATATGGGAAATATTCCTAATACATCAAAAGTGCACTTCCTTGTTACACGGTACACTCAATTCTCAATAGACGATTACAGCTTCATTACAAAGTTCCCAACGAAATCTAAATTGTCTAGAAATAAATTAACGTAGGCTCCTACATTTTCGCGTGGCGCGTATCATTATAAGCTAGTTGTGTAATTTCAAAGTTTACTTTATTTGATCTAATTAGTATTTATTAAAAATTTATGGCAGATCAAATTAATAAAAAGGTTCCACAGACATTTTATAAAGCGAACACACCATCGGCCGGTGCCACAGACAAGAAAAAAGTAAACTCTTAAGTGACAAACATTTTTTCACTTTGCTTATTAGGAATATTACGATTGTTTATCGCTATAATGTATAACAAGGTATATTTTACGATTAATATGCATCCCAATTAATGAAACTAGAGAAAATAGTATAAACTGAAGCCTGTACTAGCTATCACAAGACTGAATCTCCACTTCAGCAAGGCAAATGTCAAACTTCGGTAAGGAATATTATTTGACAAACTACATTTAAGTAACATTCTGGAACATAAATCAGTAGAACTTGGTATTAAAACATCTAGATGACTTTTTGACATTCCTTTGTTTTGCCTGTTAAAATACCGTTTTCTAGGACGTCATTCAAATTTAAAACTAATGTTACGAGCTGTCAAACCATTTTATGTGTAAGAATTTGACATCGATCTATACGAGATTCTGACGTGAGATACAAAGTTGAATATGGGCGTAAGTCTCTCATTGAAAGTTTCAGATATCGTTTATTTTATATGGCCACTCCATTCTCCAATTCCATGGCTTAGCTTGCTTGGCTATCAGTCTTCGAATGGTGTGCTCTTACATGTACTTTGAGACCAGTCACTTGCACAAATCCCTTCCCACATTCTTTACATACAAACCTCTTATCGTTTGTATGTATTCGCACATGTGTTTCTAAATGTTCCTTCCGCTGAAAAGATTTCACACAAATATGACACTGAAATGGCCTTGTATCCAAATGGCTAACCATATGTCGCTTCAAATATGTCTTATTTATACACTTAAAGTCACACATTTCGCACGAAAATGGTTTATCATTGTGATGTACAGACATTAAATGCCATTTTAAAGAGTTATATTTCACGAATTTCTTCGAACACAACTCGCAGGATATTTGCAAGGACTTGTCATGGACGAATGCAATGTGACGTTTACGAAGATACCAAGAAGGAAACTTTTCCGAACACTGCGGACAAGGGAATTCGCCCTTGTGCGATAATCTGTGGTATGAATACGCGCCATGCGTCTTGAAGGTTTGATTGCACTTTTGACAGCTGTACTCAGTGTTGCTATGCGTTAACTTTATATGTTTTTTCAACATGAATTTCGTCAAAAAGCCCTTGCCACAGGAGTCACAGAGTAAAGGCCCGGATGTTAGGTGATTTTTGTAGACGTGCGACAATAGATTTCCGAAAAAGGTGAAATTTTGATGACATTCCGGACATGGCGTCTCAGAATCCGTAATTCGAAAAGCAAAGATGGAACAACGGACAGCGTTATTAAAGTTTTGTTGGTGTGTTATAGTGACATGATCTAGAAAATCATCTAACGTTTGCATATCCTTTGGGCAAGCTTTGCAGGCCAAGTCCGTGATTTCCAATTTCACTTTTGTCTCTGTATTGATACATTTTAATGCGTCATCTAATTTCGTCTCAAAATGTTCGTAATTATGCTGTTTCAGTTCGGATATTTTGATGAAGACTTTGTCGCAGAAAAAACACATATATTTGCTGTAGGACCATCTGAACGGTGTTGAAGTGGAGTACATCACTATTATTTTGACGATATTCCGTATATCCGCCGTTCGATAATCTGATTTTTCCGAATCTGAAAAAATAATTGATTGATTAATATCTTATTCAAAAACATACACATAACAAAAACAAACAGGTTACAAAAGGCAACGGGCGGCCTTATCGCTTACAAGCGATTTCTTCCGGGCAACCCTAAGTAAACTTATAATAATTAAAAAAAACTCAAAATAACACGTTACTATAACTTTATATTAAAATAAAGTAAAATCCAAAGAAAAAATAGCGGTTTTGACATTGGTCTCATTCAAAAGAAAAATTACGTATTTAAATAAAATTATGAAGTGTGTAAAATACGAAAAATCAATTTAAAAATTGGACATAGGGTGGCGTACTTTGCGTATCAACTCACTTGTTCAAAATGTAGTAGCGAATTAATCACTTTGTCAGATGACGTAATCATTAAATAACATACTTCAAAGGTTGTGAATTTAACGCTTAACGACCAAGGAGGCTTTGTTTTCAATTCAAAATCATTTATTCATTTAGGTAACTTAATGTACACTTATGAACGTCAAAAAAAAGAACATTAAATGCTTCTAATTTTACATTTACTGCCAGTTCTCGGATCAAGGGGTAGAACGGAAGAGAAGAACTGGCAATAAACTCTCCGCCACTCTTTTTAATCGCCAAGTGTTTTTTACACAATGTTTTTCAGGAGCTGCAACTATTACACCATGTTCCATATGACATCTTGAGTAATAAAAAATAATAAATAAATTAAAAACAAAGATTTGTCCTCAATCAGCAGGAGGCATGGTGAAATAGGAGCACGCACTTACATACTCGTGGGAACAACACGCAAATACGTAGTAGAAACAACTAATATCACCGCATACACGAATTCAATTACGACCAGTTACCACAAGTAGCACTCGTTCACGAGTATGACGCATGGCCAGCCAGCGGCCCCCTCGCTATATTTTATGGAGAGACAACCCGACGCATGGACGCCGCCACAAGCAATGACATTTAAGCGAGCGTGCTTTTACTTGATTTCGTATAATAAATAACAAACCTGTAATCTCTGTAATTTTATGCTTTTCCTTTTTGATCCTTTTATCCGATTTAATTTGTAACTTCTTTAATGTACCTAAATCTATATCATCGTCAGAGTCCTCTGAAACAGAACATTTTAAAAAGTTTGGTCAATGATTTGTTAACATGATCCAAATGTGAAAATATCACGACGCCGTTAGGTTCATTTTCACATGTAAGATTTGCCGCCAATTTACAAAAACAAATGACAAATTAATGCAATATACCACATTACCAAAGAGTTCTAAAATTGAAATTCAAAAAAGTTTTAATTAGAAATGTTTCTAACTGGCCACTTGTAATCATTTTCAGTGTTACCCACGTGAACAGATAAGCCACAATCGTGGTTTTACGGGAGTTTCTTCTTTTTTATTTCTTTTTTAAATTATGGGGGATGGCTATACCTATTGGCTATAGTTTTTTGGGGATAGCCCTGTAAGCAAACTGGGCTATATTTTAGTAAGATAATTTTCAAAATCGGTTTAGTAGATCCATGCAACCTTACAAACTTTAACCTTTTGTAGTTATAACTGTGTTTGTACATACCTTCTGGTCCGTCTGGCGTCACAAAATCTGAAATATATTATTAATCTGTAATAACAGTAATTTTTGCCAGAGATATATATGCAAGTTAATGAAATTCAAAATCTAAGGAGCATAGTTTCGATTTTTTTATCATTATTTACTAACATATTAAACACAACATACTTAAAAATATATAATCACAATATAGATATAAGTATTATTTTTTCCTTACAGGGAATTTCTGGAAAAACTCGCTTAGATAAATAAATATAAATTAAACTTCACATATGATGTACATAGTGAGGGTATGTACCCAGATGAAGCTGTTAAAAAGTAAGACAGTAAGTTATAACATCGAAAAAATACTTTTCATCAGAAATTCTGTTGGTCACATGTTCCAAAAATTTATCTCAAATGTATTTCAAAAATTTATCAAGCAATTTTTCAAAAATTTTTCAATTAATAGATTTTATACTAACCTATTGGTACAGTCTCGATTGGTGGTTTGAGTTTTATGTCAGGAAATGTGTCTGAAATTGTTTAATCCATTATAAATAATAGAGTGGTGCATTATAAACATTCGTTAATCTAGGCCACAGATTGCATCCTTCTTAAGACATGCTTTCTGATTGCCAAAAATGAAAATATACTACTGAATGTGTTGCCTTTGCTATCCTGCATCCAGAAGTAATCACTTATAATAAATATGTTTTGTGCTATTTGTCTATGACTGAGGCACATTGTATAGGTATTTAGTATTTATAAAAAAGAAGAATATAATTTTACTGGAACTACCTAAAACATGTTTGTACTTCAAAAATCTCTGTTCATTATCTAACACTTGTTTTTTGAAGGAATACGCATCTTGAAGTTTCATTACACATTGAGTACATATAGCATATTGTCTGGTGTTATCAGGTGAATGGCAAATCTGAAACAAATTATAAACACATTCAAAACATAAATCCAGTATGGAAGTTTAATAACAATTCAATTTTTATACATATGTGTGTACAACTATCCATAGATATTAATTAAATTCCACTCCTATCACTTCTCTATCTCTCATTCCACAATTGCACATTTGCAATACCTGATTGAACCCTCTTTCATTAAAAACAGGATAATATTACATTCATTCATGTGTAAGGAAAATAGAAAGGTTATAAAATAATAGACTTTATATTGCTTAAGGCAGCTTCTGTTTACAAAACATGACATACTATTCAAATTAAAACATTTGATATGATGTATATAGTTCATCTCTAGTGCTAATCCCTCTGAATGTCGTAGCATAATATCTACTATATAACAAGATAATAAAATCGCTTTATTTTATGCAAAACTATAGGTGTGTCAACACATATACATAACAGAGAGTGGCACAGGGCAGAGGAATGACAGGATTCGGAGGAGGCCTTTGCCAAAAAAGGGCACCCAGATACACTAGAATAGATAATTACAAAGTAAATTTATTTAAATGTAAATATATCTTAATAAAGGCAAAGGGTAAATATAGCTTATATAACAAGAACTGAGCTAATATATAAATTTATATATTGTATTGTAATAATAACATAACTATGTGTATATTATTATTGGATTATAAATATAGTTTTTGTTGTAGTTGAAAAGCTACAGTCGCTAAGGACTATAATTAACTAAATCATATATGTAGATAAGCAGTAAAAATATAAAAGCTCAGTTTGAGGCATTCTTCAATCCTCTAAAGACATGTGTTTGGTCCATTAATATACACATTAAGTGTTTCGATTTGTTACGAATTATAATTGTACTTTAACATGTAAAGATGTGGAGATTCGTTTTACTACAAAGTTACAATACGATAGTTAGTGTAGTGTATTACAATAAGTAAAAACCTTACCTTAATATCAAAGCAAATCTTCAACATATCTTCGTAGGTTATCGTATTAATTAATTCCGTTAAACTTTGAAAACAACCTTTAGCATGACAACATCTGCACAAGTCCATCTTTAGTTGTCGTTCCTTAACTGTTAATAAAATATTTCTAAAGAAATTAAATTAAGAGCAACTTTAAGTACCTTAATATTGTATATCTATTAGATATTAAATAAAATATAAACACACAACTATTGAACACACATTCATTTTTCACATAATATATTTTGAACTTTAAAAATAAACAAAGTATCACATGCCACAGTCTATCACGAAGGTCTAGGCATTCATCACAGATAGAAAGAGACATAGACTACAAAATTACAATTAAAAGGGAAGTTATATATTTAACACAAACAGAAATGTCTTTTTTTTTGTTTAATTTTGTTTTAATTTAGTTATCATAACTAAATAGTTGAGCATAAAGTTTGACACAAATTTTATTTAATAATTATTTGGAGTGTAGTTGTGCAGTATTTTTACGTCAATTATTCAGAACACACACATACACAGACACACACATACACAAATACACACATACACTAACACACACATACACAAACACACACACATACACATACACCATGTGGTTTCCTTATAATTAATATAATTGTCTATTCTTTACATAAAATCATTTTGTCGATCCGAAGTGGTGGAGGCCTGATGACCTGTAACACAGGTGCACAACCTTTAACAGGCATCAGTCTCACTTAAGCACTAGCAGTCTCTCCAAAGAAAAATGACAATTATTGTATATGTTTTTGTGAGAAATAAATAAATATATTATTATTATTATTATTATTTAGTGATTATCCTATATTTCAGAGAAAGAATAAACTAACAAAGGTCTTTCATTTTTCAAAATAATAAAAGTTAAACATCATTTTAAAATATTGCAAATCTAGATTGAAAGTTTTTATTCGATGCAAATGTATAATAAGGTACATAAATAAATTAAATACAAAATATGGGAAATTTGATGATATCACCTCGTACAACAGTTTCATACCCTTTCAAATCATTTTTTGAAAAATATATAATACCAAACTTAGGGCAGCGGGAACTAGTTTAATTTTAAAATTTTAGTCAGTCGATTGTTTTTATGAGATAAGGTATTAATAAATGAAAAATTAATTGTATAACCAACAACTTTTGTATTATGAACTATGTCGTAGTTTTATTTAAAGAGTTAAACATCAAGGGCGTGGCTTTAAGCCACGACTCAAATTTTTGCATAATTTTGAATTTAGCTATTCCCCATTTCCAAGTATTTAGCATATTTTTAATCTGTTTAGATTTAGTTTTCAGTAGTTGGTATTTTAAATTGCCTCTACGCCCGACGCGAATTTTCTTATCTGTCTTACGTAATTTTCAAAATCAGAATTGGCAACACTGCCCGTCGCCTTTCGCTTTCCTTAATTTAATTTGGTTTGTGGTTAACTGGTTTGCGTGCCACCGTGCTTTGGTGATTCTGTTTCGTCGTTTTTTTAAATATGTAGTACAAATCTTCTTCACCAAATTGCCAAATGCAATCTGGTAGTTCTTAAATTGAAATATACACAGTCTGTTGTGTTTTTGCGTATCCGTAAGGATCTGATAAATCTTAATTATGGGTTACCGGGTAAGCTCTCAGTGGTTGGTTAAGCCCAATTTAGACTAAAAATGTCTTAAAATGGCTGCGCGCAGCAAGTCGAGCCAATGCCTCCTCGCGCGAAGCAGCCCCCACCAAGGGCTATATAGACCGCCCCCGTACCGCCCTGTATCAGGGTGCGAACAAAAATACCACCCGAAGTGGGCACATGCGTGTTTAAACAACTCCCTCGCCAGGTAGGATGTAACAATTACCACTAACCTTCAGAGTTTTGTATTATTGGTATTGGTTCTAACCTAATAGTTTTCTGCAAATGCATTCATTTGTTGTTGTAGATAGTTTCATGTTTGTGACATGTGGTCATGTTTGAATGAACATGAATTCCCTATAACAATTATGGTTGTGTTTGGTTTAAGTTATTTGTGGTTTCATATAAACTGAAAAATGTGAGATTCTAAATGGTATGAAGAGTGTTTGTTGTTAATTATTGTAAAAATGATGTGATGTATTTTCCAAATTCCAAAAATGCAAAACAAGCCAAAGAGATAATTATTTATCAGGATTTCCTCTTTTTATATATATTCATATTTCAACAAATATAAAAGTGTGTGTAAGGTTGTGAAAGTGTTCGAAACAAATGTCGTTCTTATTTAAGAACAAGTTTAAGCTATACTTGTTACAATGTATCATGAAATAGCCCTTATAGTTTGGGAATTTACATATAAGAGACGTAGACAGCAGTTGCTAATGGTCATTCTATCTCTTCTTATGTCTTTTGGGGGAGCCGGGAGGAACAGTAGCTGGGCTTCTTTTTCTGTAGGTCCAATTGATGTTAAGTGAACTTGTGCTTGGACAACCCTATCTTTCCTCTGTCTCCTATAGTGCAAAGAACATGAGCCAACTTCTTGTCCCACTAACCCAAGCAAAGAATTTTATTTTTCAACACACCTTGTTTGTGTGCATTTTAAATATATTATCAAAGCATTAACTGTTAAGTCCAGCAAATGAATTATTATTCTCTAGTACCATATTATACCTGAACTTTATATGGTATCCCAAAAAACTGTCCATTGAATCCACTCCTCTGTGTGTTCTTGTCCTATATGTGAACATGAAATTACTACCTTTTCTTTTTTGCTTTTATCATATCTTGTGTCCTTCCTCGCCACACGTGCTATGTCAAGAAATACCAGTCTAGAGGTGAGTCGTACTCGGTTAAAGACAGACCTAGTCTTAGGAGTACAAGTACTTGAAAAAACTAGTTACAAATACTAGTTCCACGAGTATTTAGTTAAATGCGACCGTGTCACCAAAATATAGGAATCTAATTAGTTACTACTCATAAGTTAAGTACTCTTTGAATATGCTATTGGTCCACAGAGCACAGAACATACGCTAAGCATTTAATGTCGAAACTAATATAAATAAAGACCTTTATTAAAGCAATGTATACCTACTGTAAAGATTAAAAAATACAATTTAGGTATTTTTTATGTGTTCAGAATAGGCAGAATCTTTAGGGTAGGGATGTGACCTCAAGTCGAAAAAATCGATTATTTAATAATCGATTCTTTTTGTTTCAAGATAAATCGATTTTCGAGGAAATAATCGATTTTTGTAGACATTTCGATTTTTTCATACGAAAAATGCTTGTTCGATATATTATTCATCAGTATTGTTTAAAATTTGACTTAAAAAAATAAAATAAACTGATAAGGGTAAATAATGAATAAAATGACAAATGTTTAGTATGTTTTAAAACTAAAAAACACAATAATTTTATTCTTAAACTTTGAGTTTAAATAATAAAAAAAAACTAAAATAAATAATTGCCACAAATGTTTAGTATCACTTAACATTTGACTAGAATCGAAGTAAAATTAACTGATTAGTTTAAGTAGTAAACATAATGATAATTTTAAGTATCAAACTTAGAAAAAGAAAAAAAGTTTTCTTCAAGCTTTGAGTTTAAATAATAAAAAAACTAAAATAAATAATTGTCACAAATGTTTTGTATCACTAAACAATCGACTAGAATCAAAGTGAAATAAACCGATTAGTTTAAGTAGTAAATGAAACGATAATTGCTAGGTATAAACATTGAAAAAGAAAAGAAAGCTTTCTTCACACTTTAAATGAAATTAAATCAAAAAACTTAAGAAAATTATTGCCATAAGTCTTCAGTCAAAGAGTTTAAAAATAATAATTTTGGCAATCGCTTTCCTAAAATGCGGTTCCTAGTTTTTCTGACAATTTTAACCTAGTTTTCGAAAATAACCTTTCAGCTGGTGCAGAAGTGGCCATAACTGAGAGGTGTTTCAGAGCCAAGGCAGTTAACCTTGGGAAAGTTCCTTCAGAGCTTCTCCATAAATCGAGAGGGTCCATTTTAAGGTTTGATAATGGTGCCGCAATATATAAGTCTAATTCTGAATTTTTGGTCATTGACGTATGAGCAGCCATTATTTTTTGCTGGTGTACCTGCCATATATCTTGTCCGTCGTTGGCCACTTCTAATGAAAGAGATGATTCAGAATGGGTCACTGCTGAAAGAGATGATTCAGAATGGGTCACTGCTAGAGTATCATCATTTCTGGTATTTATACTCAAACATCGATTGGTATAATTAACTGTTTTTGACAGAGATAATGGCTCATCTAAATGAATTTTTTTGAATCTAGGATCCAAAAACGTTGCGACCAAGAAAAGGTGAACTTTTTGGATGTTTTCAAATCTTTTATTTAATTCAGTTTGTAGTGAATATTTTAATTGGTTTGCCAAATCACTGGTTATCGGTATTGCGTCTAACAATGTTCTTAAACACTTGATAATGGGTATGGCTTTGCTAGCTGTCACATATTTTTCGGCGCTCATTTCTTCAGTAACATTGTGAAAAGGCTTTAAAACTTTTCCAATTTCTTTCAGCACAACAATTTCATTTGCTTGAAGCATTTGGGGTGCATTCGGATGGTTTATCAAAATAGATCCTATTGTACTGCTCATTAACACAAAACGTTCAATCATGAATAATTGTGAGTTCCATCTTGTAGATACGTCTCCAACCAAATGCTTTAATTTTCCTTCGGGAACACTTTGCTGCATTTGCATCTGTCGCAATTCTTCAGCACCTACACCACTTTGGTGGAACCAAGTTACGATTTTTCGGACTTTATCCAAAAAAAGTTTAACATCAGAGGAATTCACAGAATTTTCAACTACTAGATTCAATGTATGGGCTAAGCATCGAATATGTTTTGCTCGTCCAAAAGTAATTTCAATAGCTTTAACTATGTTACTGCCATTGTCTGTAGTAACACTCACAATTTTTTCATGAGACAAACCCCAATCTTCACAAACCTTAAGAATCACTTCCGATAAGTATTCCCCTGTATGATTATCATGCAGCGGTTCACACGCAATATTTATTGATTTCATTTCAAAGTTTTCTATAAAATGTACAGTCATACCTAAGAAACTTCTTAACTGCATATCTTTCCATTCATCTATTGTGAGACAGACGTTTTTAACAGACCGTAATTTTTGTTTGATAAGGGTTTTCTTTTCTTCATATTTAGTGTCGATAAGATCTGTAATAGTTTTACGACATGGAACCTTGTACAGAGGAGCCACAGTCTTCATTAATTTTTTAAATCCTGTTCGTTCTACCATACTGTAAGGAAGACTGTCCCGACATATCATTTCCGCGATGCTTTGAGTTATTTGTTTATTTTTGTCACCATCTTTAGCATATGCTGAAATTTTTGAAAAAGCCGCTCCGATGTCTGATCTAGCTCGTTTTGGTGTTGGAGATAAAGCCTCACTTTCTGTCGCTGAAGATTGCACCAATGAATTATTATGCCCCAACTTTGTAGTATCCTGAATATCAACTTCATGTGAATTCTGCACCGATAAAAATAAAAACAAAATAAAATTAAAAATATTTTCATCACTTCATCAAAATTACTATCTACAAAATTTTTTTTTTTAAATAAGTGATATCTGGGAAAATTTTGATAACATGAAAACGTTATTAACCTCTAAAATAATAAAGTACACTAGAATGAGCAATGGAATATAAAATTTTAATGTCAGTTGGTTTTTGTTTGCAATTAAAATTCTAAATATTCTAAAAATGTTAGAATAATGTTGTCATAAGGATCATAATCAATAATAACTATTACATCAAATGATTAGTGTTACCTCGTCAGCTTGTAAGATATCAGAATGTTTCCTTTCAATGTGCTGTTTCAAGTTTGTAGTATTACTACATGTTTTTAACTCTTTTGGACAGTATTTACATTTTGCGGTGGCATTATCCTTCTTTATTACAAAATATTTTCGCCAGGAGCTTCTAGGTGTTTTACCAGTGGAAGACATTTTTATGGTTAACAACAATTATTTTCACACTTCAAAACTTCGAAGAAATAAAAAAAGACACAAAAGATCACAACTTATTATATATTTGTACGTAAAGATGGCGCTGATTTTTTATCGACTTGGTCACGTTTTGTAAACTTACTTACCCATTTGTTAATTCAACGCATAGATAGCATTATTTACAAAAATCGATTTAAAATGCCTAATTCATATAATCGATTTATTAAAAATCGATTTTTACAATTAATAAAATCGATTACAAAAAATCGATCGTAAGAAAAAAATAATCGATTAAAATAAAAATCGATTATTTATTCACTTCCCTACTTTAGGGGGATGATAAATAATTGCATTTAGCTTAACGTTGTTTATTCGTTATATTAATTACTATATCAAAATTAACTATACTTTGGTCAGATCAAGAGTTGTCAAACTACTATGTACCATATTGTGATAAGTGAACTCGACATAAATGTAATCTTTTAAATTATAAAAACGAAAAAAAGTATTTAAAAATCGTCGCTTTGGTAGTGAAGAGAGTCAACCCACACATAACAAGTTCCAAAATAATGAGCAATTATCCCTTAAATGCATGATTTTATGCATGATTTTATTTTTAGACCGAGAAAAAATATATTTTGGAGCCATGAATATGCTGATTTAGGGAAAAATAATAAAAAAAATAGTTTTTTTTATTTTCATAGCTATTTTTATTAAAAACCATTTGTTGCAGAACTACAACACTATGCACTCACTAGACAATAACTACATATGAAAATTTTTAAAACAATTTTTGGTTGTGGTAAGACAAAGAGCTACTCCACACTTCTCACACCTGTTTTGCGTGTATCCCTTGCATCCAGGCATTTTGCATCTGCTGCGAACACAATTACCAGGCCAGTGACCAACATTATCAGTCCTTATGTCCTTAGGAGGAATATGTTGAGCTGGTCCTCTCCTTTTTTTTGCTTGTATTTCCATTTCAACACTGTTGCTGGTACTTGGCCTTCCTCTTTTGTTGCAGAGTTCAAATGAGTTATTTACTTTGGCTAATACCTTAGCTAGTTCCAGTCTATAGTTACATAGGTTTAGAACTGATGAATTGGCTTCAGTTGTTTTTAAATTTTTATACACAAGCCAAGAATTTATTACCGTCATGTCCAATAAGTGGTAAAAGATACGAAGATACCACTTTCGGCTTCTCATTGCAATTCGGTACCTCCCAATAAAGCTATCCATTAGGTCCACTCCGCCCATATGGGCATTATATTCCTTTATTATATGTGGGCATGAAATTTTAATTCTAGTCTTATTTGCCTTGTCAAATCTTTCTACTTGGCCCACAGGTTCAGCTCCAACATATGAAGATAGAAAAGTTACAACTTTATTGTCCTTCCAAGTAACTGCTGTCAAATCAATACCGTCAAATTCAGTCATCTGCTCTTCATAAGTTCCACGAGGAACAGATTTCTTCATCATTGTTTTTTTGTCCGGCAGTTTGCAGTTCACTAGCCTGTTAGATTGCACAGTACCTAGGCTATAGATTCCTTGTTTGGCAAGATAGGTAACTAAAGGTACAGAGGTGTAAAAATTATCAAAATAAATTATATGATTTATATGCCTTGGGACACCTCTAGCAAACCGGACTACAACATTTCCCACTGGCCCAAAATCTGGTTCATCTGGAAGCCGTTCATTCTCTTGGCCAGTAAGGTATATCAGGGTAAGGTCGGATTATTTTTTTGATAGTTGGCAATGGTCTCGAATTTATTTATTTATTCTCTTCCTAAAAAAAAATACTAAAATTGTGTTCTAGTAAATTTATTACTATAATGTTAAGTTATCAATAGATATTTTCGTTTCTACTCTAAGATAAATAGTTGTCAAGATATATTGTTCGAAAAAATAGACATGAAATTTTAATTGCATGTTAAAGATCGGATTATTCTAGGGTAAGTTCGGACCATAGCGACCCGGCGCAACCATAGCGACCCGGCGCACCATAGCGACCCGGCGCACGTCGAACACGTGAACCGCGAAGTCGAACGCATAGTCGCACTGCCCCTCTCTCCCGAGCCGCTCCCGCCTACGTCGATAGCCGAGGTCAAAACTCTAATCAAGAGTTCACTGCCTCGTAAATCTCCAGGTCTCGACGCCATCTCGAATAAGGTCCTCCGGTGCCTACCGCCCCATCTGATATGCTTGCTAGTGGCCATTTTCAATTGCCTACTCGAAAACTGCACCTTCCCGGCGCAGTGGAAAGAGGCCATTGTCATCGGTATTCACAAGCCGGGCAAGCCTCGTAACAATCCCACCAGTTACCGCCCTATCAGCCTCCTCAACACGCTGAGCAAGCTATACGAGAAGGTAGTGAAAAAGCGCCTCCTAGATTATGCCCTAGAAAAGGGGCTCATTCCCGATGAGCAGTTTGGCTTTAGGCCGGCCCACTCGTGCGTCCATCAAGTCCATCGGATCACGGAGCACATCCTCTCCGGGATGAACAGCTCCCTGAAACCGAGAGCCACGGGTGCGCTCTTCTTCGACATAGCGAAGGCTTTCGACAAGGTGTGGCACAACGGCTTGATTTACAAGCTCTACCACCTTCAAGTGCCACTGAGACTCGTGCGTATCGTACACGACTTCTTGTCCGACCGTTCAATTCGCTATCGTGTAGAAGGAACGTTATCGTCTCCTCGTCCAATCGGGGCCGGAGTCCCTCAAGGCTCGGTCCTTTCGCCCCTTCTTTTCACGCTGTATACCGGCGACATCCCTAGGGCTCCGAATGTGGAGCTAGCCCTCTATGCCGACGACACCGCTCTCTATACCACTCATAAAGACAGAGGTGTCATCGTGGACAGACTCCAGACCGCAACCACGTCGCTAGGCGAATGGTTCCGGAAATGGGGCTTTCAGTTAAATCCCGAGAAAAGCGTTGCAGTTCTCTTTGCCAGGGGCAACCCCGGTGCTAACGCTAATACTCGGGAAAAATTTCTCCTCAAAAAAGAGGTCACCCGTTACGGACAAGCCATTCCCTGGCAAAAGTCCGTCAAATATCTAGGAGTCACGCTCGACAGCGGCATGCATTTTCGTAAGCATGTAGCCGCCGTTCGCAAGAAGGCCGCTTTCGTCCTCTCTCGCCTCCATTTCCTCCTAAATAAAAGGAGTCACATGTCCCTTAGACACAAGGTAACCTTGTACAAGGCCTGCGTCCGACCGTGCATGACCTACGCTAGCGTAGTCTTCGCGCACTGTGCCCCCTCGTATATCCACCGGTTGCAAGTGCTACAGTCGCGTTTCATGAGAATCGCGACCGGCGCACCCTTCTACGTGAGAAACGTCGATCTCCACTATGACCTGGAGCTCCCTACCATAGCCCAATGGATGAAGTTGGCGTCCAAACGCCACTTCGACAAGGCTAAACACCATCCCAACCCACTGGTGCGTAATAGCATCAATTATTATCCCTTCCCGACTAAAAAGGCTCGCAGGAGACCCCGACACATACTAAAGGATCCGGATGATCCAATCACAATAGCTAACAATAAATTAAATGCCGCCCGCGCGGCCAATAATAATAATAACAGCAGTAGCAGTAAACAGATTAGGGTTAAAAACCGCCTTCTCCGGGGAAGGCGAGGACCTTTACTTCGCATTTCGCTCACTCCAGTGAGCTTCCGTCCTGCCCTTCAGGCGATTGACCCCCCCGCGACGGCCCAAGCCGAGGTTCGAGTCTCACAGGAGACGCCCTTGCGCGAGTCGCGGAAACCCCACCCATTCCGGCTGAGCTAAGCTCGCCAAAACAGCCCGTGCTGAGCTGTAAAGGCCCTTAAGGCCAACAGCGAGATTCCATAAAAAAAAAAAAAAAAAAAGGTAAGTTCGGACTACTGTGTAACATTGATTCTATTGCATATATTAATATGGTTGTCAATAAAAAAATATCCGCTCTTACCTTTGTTTTGAATCGTAGTTAGACTTTTAGAGAAGTTCCTCGTGATTGGGTGGGACTTAAAATTTCTTTTTTTTTTAGTTTTAATAGTCCGATCTTACCCTAGGTACCTTCAAGAATCAGGATCTGCGATTCTCAATGTTATAGTGTTACTGCTCTGCAATTTTCGTTTAATTTATGCAAAGTATTAAAAAATAGATTAATACTTACACGTAATACTTGTTACTTGTTGCATTGTTAAAAACTTTTCTCTTTTTCGATAATAAATACACAATGAATATCTGTGATCAATATATGTTTTATTCATTAAACTTTAATTAAAAAATTCACAACAAGGAGCTTTAATATTACACAACCAATCATGAGATCTGAGAACAATTATACTTTGGTACCACAACTATAAAGCAACTAATGAGTAATTACTTTAACGTACGTATCACAATTCAAAAATAAAATAACTAAGTAATTATCAAAAACTAAATAACAAACTTTAGTCATTAATTCTTAATTAACTAATCAACTTTTAACCAAGGTCATTATAACTTACTCGTACCACTTCTGTAAAGTTGTGACTTATACGATACTTTGCATCTCAAAGTAAGTATTTTAAAATATCAGTCTTAAAATTTTAAGCGTAATAATTAGAAAATTAAGGCACTTAATCATCATAGGTTCATCAACTTTCACATTACAATCTGTCTTTCTTTATTCTGCAAATATTTCATTTTGACTTAAAAGACTACTAAATTACTAGCGCGATATATCAAAAAATTATTTATGAAAAATAAACTGCATCTGTATCATCATCAAGGACAAATTCGTCGGGATTTTCTTTGAACTTAATCAATTGTATTGGTTTAACTAGCAAATCAGATGGCACGTAATCTTCATCGGGTTTTTTAGGTTTTGCAAATGTTACAAATTTATTTTTTCGTATCGTTTTGTAATACGAGATTCCATATTTATTTTCTTCTTCATTTTTATCCACGATTACACCAACAAAATATTTCCATTTATTTTTTAAATAATACCTTACTAGTATAGTATCTCCGGGTTGGTATAGTTCTTGTTCTTCAGTCTTCTGTGTTTCAATATTTTGGCCTTCATTATTTTGCACTTCAGGTTCCTGCAAAATTGTCTTTGGCGTATCAGTCTTCGGCTTTCTGGTATTTTTTATATCATGTAACTTCTTGATTTCAGCAAAAATATTTGCTTCCTTACTTCGTACATTACTTATATCATATCCTTCATCATCACTTTGAATTGATATAACACTATCACTGTGTGTGCTCATAACTACTTCTTCTGAAGTTGTTGAGCTTCGAGATTTTTTCCTTTTTTTCGTTAATCTTTCCGGTTTCTTTTTTGTGTTTTCTTTTCTTTGAACTTTTTTTAACTTTGTTATCTACTTTCTTTTTCCCTTCTAAATTTGAAACATTCGTTATGTCACACATCTCATGTGAAATAAATGTAGGTGTTTCATTTCGTTCATTCTCCATTTCAAAGTTAAGTGAAATCTGTTTTATTGTCATGATGGATTTATGGTCAATCTTTCGCATAAAGCCTGTTTTCTCATCCAAAATTAATTCTTGTATTTCTTTTTCTTGCTGATTATTTTTTGTATGGGGATATTCTATAATATTAATTTCAACGTTGGTGGGTTCATCATTTATTTTTAAATTTTCTTGCATTTCTTTTCTGTTGCTTGAACTTTTCTTTCCAATTCCTTTATTTACAAAAGAAATCGTTTGTTTTTGTTGATTCTGAAGTTTAGGCTGTTGACCATTCCCTTTTTTTGTATGGGGATCTTCTATACTATCATTTTCAACATTAGTGTGTTCATCTTTTGGTTTTATATTTTCTTGTATTTCTTTTCTGTTGCTTGAACTTTTCTTTCCAGTTCCTTTATTTTTTATAGAAATCGTCGGTTTTTGTTGATTCTGAAGTTTAGTCTGTTGTTCGTTCTGTTTCATTTTTTCCAAATAAGTGTGCGTGATAACTTCTGACGCTTTTGCCACACGTTTCAAAGTTTTTCTATTAGCACTTTGTGGTCGATAATTAAACTTTTCCAAAATTAATTGCTCAAAAGATTTAGAGGTACTAACGTTTACATTTGTGATGCCATCAATTCGCGAAGCAGAGCATGAACGAGGCATGGATTTGTTTATCGTTTCCAAACAGAGCTGCTTAAGGGGTTTTACTACTTTTCTGTTCTGACTCTTTTGCCATCTTTTTAACGCTACTGGATCAAAAAGTTCAACTGGTATAACATCGGAACTAAAAGGATGTATACCTCCTTTTTTAAAACCATTCTGTATAACAGCCTGGGTTGTCTTATGCCACGTGTCTGCAAACAACTCCGCAAAATCTTTTTTACTTAATTTAGCACCAGGTCGCTGTCTTTGATGTTTGCGGAGTTTTTTATCCCAAGTACTTTTCAAAGATTTAAACACTGCCAAGTCTAATGGCTGAAGCAAGTGGGACGTATGGGCGGGTAGTTTAAGAATTGTTATGTTGTGTTCCACTGCCAAACTTATAACTTTGTCGTTGACATGTGACACGTGTCCGTCGTAAATCAGTAAAACAGGTCTTTCTTGCCCTATACTAGGAATGAAAACATTTAACATATAATTGTAAAATATGTCTGTTTCCATCCATCCTCTAACACTTGCTGTGTATGATATATCAAAGTCATACTCTCTTTTTTCTTCTGCCATCCATTCACGATACACATATTTACCTTTATAAACAATTAATGGATTCAATTTTTTTCCAGCAGCATTCACAGTTGCGAGTACTGTGATATTTTCTTTATCTGACCCCGCTATAGTTCGAGTACAGGGCTTGCCTACTGCACCAACTACCTTAGTCTTGGTGGGGTCCAAGGATATGGAAGACTCGTCTAAGTTCCAAATTCTATCAGGACAGTTATGCAGATCTAATTCATCAAGAGTTTTTTTTAATATATTAAAATATTCGTATATTATAAAAGGATCTGTCATTTTTTTTCTAAGATATTCAACCGGTTGTGGTTTTTTTATTGACAAATGGTGTCGTTTTTTAAAAGATTTAAACCAGTCATGGCCTGGAACATCATCCTTGAATGGAGTAGATAGTTCATTACTCCTAACAAACTCGGCTGTTATATCCAATACTTCCTCGCGAGACAAGCCCCATCCCCATTTCTCAAGTACACGTAGACAGTTTGCTAGTCTAACCTCCATTTCTATGGGTATAGCCGTTGGCCTTCCTAAGGTGTTGCTTTTCAAGCCGGTTTTTTCCCTTACTCTGTCATTTAAGGTAGATTTTGGTATTCCATAAATTCTTGCAGCTTCATAGTTAGTGAGTTGTTTGTTTCTTACTTTTTCAATAGCTATTTCTAAATTTTCTTTTGAATATGATGCACGTGATGTTTTTCTTATGTACGTGGACGGCATAATTGAATCTGTAAATAGCATTGAAATATGTAGCGTAGTATAACTCTAACCGAAAGCATGAATTCAATCGAAATGGCATCTTCACCGATTCGAAAATAAAATATAAACCAATGGTTGTTTGTATGCTTAGTTAATTTAAGTATAGTTGTCTGTCTTTCCCTATGAAAAACGTTACTACAGTTAGTTAACATATTTTATTACGTAAAATATGCTCGATCGATGAACGTGGTTCGCATTTTAGACTTTTAGCTGTTATGCTAATCAGGTACCTACAGACAAATAACCACGCAAAAGTTTGAATATCACTGACCTTTTTGAGCAAGTGAAAGATCGGACAATTATTATTTAATATTTTATCGCAAGGTGGAACATCGGATCTCAGCATACGTTGGTCATATGATTATCTACGATTGTCTTTGCATATAGATAAAATCTTTACAAAAAACAGATTTAATATTAAAAAATTAACAATACTTACCAAAATAACACAAAAACCAAGCCCGGTTAAAGATCGGATTACTATTGCTAGTCGTCTGGAGCACCCGTAACTTTTTTTCACCACAAAACACATGTCTTGCTCAATTCAGCGATTGACGCGGACTGAAGAGTGGCGGGAAGACAAGATGGCGAATCATATAATGTTGCCAGAAATAAGAAATATCTGGCATTTTAGTAGTAATATGAAGTATCCGATCTTGCTCCGTATCCGACCTTACCCTGATACACCTTATATATTTCAAATTTATGAGCATAACCTTTCACGCTGCACATCACATATAATTTAAACCCCCACTTATGGGGCTTATTAGGTAAATACTGCTTCATGAAGTGTGCCACTTTTGTGGCACACATCTGTTCATCAATTGAGAGTTTTTGTTCCATAGGAACTAAAGCAAATTTCTCATTTAGATGGCTAATTATAGGCCTTATCTTATGGAGCCTATCATGTTGTGGGTGTTCCTTCTCGTTATTGTTGAAATGTAGAAATCTACGAATAGTCTCAAATCGGTTGACAGTCATTATGTCCTTGATTGGTTGAAAACCTACAGTCTTTGACCAGTATAGCCGTACATTGGGATATTTTATAACAGACATGTATATCAGTATCGCCATAAACTTTCATAGCTCAGTTTCAGATAAATTTAATGGTTTAGTCACATTTTTTTGAACGGAATACAAATTAGACTCTTCCACAATCCTTTGAACTATTTCTGATGTAATAAAATGTGAAAAAATACTATAGGGAGTACCAGTAGTAGCCTCATCCTTCAGTTCAGGTGGGTATGTAGTGTCTCCATGAAAAGCTGTCTGGTCAGAATTCAAAACAATTTTTTTTACCTTCCATACGAGTCCTCTCATAGTTGCTCGGCGACTAGCTTGACTTGTTGAGGGGAATGGAACCTGTGGCACTTGATCATTTGCTGTAGCTTCATTTATCAATGGCGGGTCTCCTGCCATGAATGGATCATTATCGGGGTCATCATTTTCCTCTTCTAATGGACTCTCAAGATCGTGAAGCAAATCGTCTCCATTTTCATAAAAATTCTCATTACCTTCTGTATCCGAGTCCTCAAGATCATCTTCCGAAATCTCTCCATCATTTATTAGAGCTAAATACTCTTCTATTTGCTTTTGATTCAAGTATGGCATCTGAAAACAAATAAAAGTGATAGTAACTAAACAGGGACATTTTCTAGTAAATGCATATTGTTGCAGATTTACAACAACAAAATAAACAAAATTTCCGAACACACCAAAAGTTTTTTTTATAACTTATAAATTGTACTGAAAAGAAGATGAATTATTACGTAAAATAACTAATTTTGTTTGAACGTACCTTCGAAAACCAAATAATTACACTGCAAAGCAAATACACAATTTTCATCCGCTCCAAAATTACGATCGGCTTTGATTTGTCAAAATCAATTTAAATTTGACAGTCGTGAAGAAAAAAAGTGTGTTGCCACTCGATTAAATATATCACCATGATAGTAATAATCCTGCAACAGCATGCATTGAACTCATACCAATAATTTTATGGTCGTTTGAATGGTATGTTGCAGTTTTACTACTTTATGCATTTAAGGGTTAAGTGGCGAGGTTAAACAAAAAATAATAATTAGTCCATATCTTCTAAACCGTAAGTTAGATTTTAATAAGAATGGCATAGATTTTGCTAAACATGATTCTTGTATTTTCAGTACATAAATCGTTTTTGTTATTAAACTAGTTTTTCTGTTAATTGTTATTTTGCACTTGGCTCTTTTCACCATTTACTTAGATATTTTGAAAATAATCTACTAATAAACAGGGAGGTAAAAAGATTCAAGTGTCATAGATCTATTTATATATACAAATAGTTGATAGGTTCAGGGTTGATTGGTAGTAATAGGTATACATAAAAAAAGATTAATAGCTTTATTTTTTAAATATTTTTATATCAGAAATAATAAACTATTGTTAAAAATCTTCAATAAAGAAATTCAATCATCTTCTGTTACATCAATATCATCACCTGAAGCAATAAGGTTCATGTAATATTTGTGGTAAGAGGTAGGGATTGTACCTTTTTTACAAAGATCCTGTAAGTCTTTTAGTTTTTTGGAATCTATTTTTAAGCCACACGTATAAAGATTAGCTACTTCAGTGGCTAGTATTTCTTCATTATTTCGAGTGGATTTGAGACGAATAAATAGTCGTTCAAATTCGATTTGGCTTAACTGAGTTTTGTAATAAATATGCATGGGCTCTTCACGTCTATATTGCAGCCATTTAACAAGAAGCCATTTCATGATTCCATTATCTCCTTTATTTTTATTTGTTATTAATTTTTGGCTGTATGACTTAAAATCAAGAAATTGACTAAAATCCATCTCCTTTACGACGTATGAAGGTCGAGTGGTCTTCGCCGTTCTTGCTACAGTATACCATCCATCTGGGACAAAAATGTTAATCTTTCTACCCCTTGATTCAATGGCAGAGTGAACACTGTCACATTCCATTTCGGAATGTCCAGATTCCATGAACTTTTGGTTTATAATCTTCAGATTTGGAAATGAACAAAGTGCTCTAATGAACATGGCAGAAATGATATGGTTTCTGTTTTGTCCTGAAGCAGTATCAGAGTAAAATGTTACTTCTGTCACCTCTGGTGGTAGTTCAGAAAGAAGGTTCCAAATACATGTGGCTATCTCAGATGCTCCTTTTGTACCATTGGTTTCATGCCACATGTAGTTAATTGCAGTGCCTTTAGCAAGATCATAGATGGTAAAGTTATAAGTTTTCAATTTTCTCTTATAATACAGTTGACCAATCTCTAATTGCGGGGTAAGTAAATTTTTTTCTAAATCCATAGTGTAAGCACGAAACGTTGAATCAGTCTTAGCTCTTGCCTTGTCTTCTCTTTTTTGTTCTCTAGCTTCTGTTTTTCTGATTAAATGTAAGTCATAGTTACTTTGTTCCTGGAGTTTCTCTTCTGGTGATTTGTTTTTAAATTGGGCGCAATAATCACATTGGTCTTTTTTTTGCCTATGAAAGCCATAATTGAACTCAGTAGTAAAAATATGTTTATAATAATAAGATGATACAGGTAATGCTCCGTTCTCTTCACAATACTTGATGTAGTCTTGATACAAGCGATTTTCAGTCAGGCCAGATGGTAGATATTTTCGCTTAGAAGAACTTCGGCAGTAGTGAGAGTCTACTACAGGTAAGGACTTGATGTGATCACGGATTATATCCTTACGTTCTTCAGAAATTTTATTTGGTGCAGGGTTCAATCCACGTTTGTCATGCTCAGTAACACCACTATCCATTTTCTTTTTGAGAGCAGTTTCAACTTTTTTAGCTGATATGTCTAAAGTACCAAGAAAAAACATCTTGCATACTTGATGAGCTTTGTTATTTAATGTCAAAAAGTAAACATGAGTATAATTTCTCTTATTGGGAACATCAACTGCCATTGAATTAGAGTCTTTTGACTTGTATCTTCTTTTTGGTAGCTCTTTACGAACTGAGCTGTTTATAAAAGCCCATTTGGCTCTATCTTCTTTTAAAGTCAAAAAGTCTGCAAATATTTTCTGTCTATCATTCAAAGTAAATGTATCATTGCATTTATAATGGCACTTACAGGGTACTTCTTTAACTGCTTTTGCTCTCACTTTTTTACCTGACTGAGAAGTATGTTCTTTACCTTCAAGTCTCAGTTTTTTATTTTTATTTCTCTTCCATGTTTGAGGTTCACATTTCCTTTTTCGTGTCAGGGTATTATTTTCTTGGCTGTTTATGTTTTCCACTGTTTCACTGTTACTATTTTCAACCTCTTGAAGATCTTGGCTACTATTTCTTAAATTCTCTTGTTCTCTTTGTACTATTTCAGGTTCACTATCACTGTAATGTGAAGTTTCTGATTCTGGTATATAACATGGATCATGTTCTGAACAATCTGATTGAGCGAAAGGGTCAGAATCTGATAATATTTGTTCAGGATCTACAAAAGAGTTAGCTGGAGTATTATTACGTCTGTTTGAGCTTTTTGTTTCTGGATCAAGTGAATCTACATCAATCTGCTTTGCAGCTAGAACAAAACAACAAATAAAATTATTAATGAAGTATTTAATAACGGAATAACATACATGCATATATAAACTCATGACTGTAATCCCTTGTCATTGGTACAACAACTAACTCAATGTTTTAGAATGAAGTTATAGCAATGCAATAAGCATTACATTTTTAGGATGGAATGGCATGTCAAGTGGAGATAAGTAGCTATCTTTTTGCCCACAAGAACACTACATAAGAAATCTTTATTCCCTTAGTCACCTTAAAAATACCCACAAGAAGATTTGGGGTGGTCCAAAATAAGCTGGAACCACAGCACTATATTTTTCAAAATTTATTTATTATAATTAAATAATAACTTAATAATCACTCAAAGAGAGTATATAGGTAATAATCTCACCAGTAGTAATTACATTCAGATCTATGACAGGGGTTTCACAGTCACGTTCTTGCAGGCACTGACTAAGTTTCAGGCACAAAGAGTCATGTGTGGCTTCTTGATCACATACTTGAACATGGTCACTTGACTTCTTTGTATCAAGACATTCATAAGAAGCTGCTTTGCTTACTTAAAACAGAAAAACAATCAGTTACCTGTTTAAATTTAAAACCGAACAAAGTATGTAACTACATATATTATATTTATTTATTTGATGGCATGAAGATACTAGCAGGAACAAGGTGGACACAGTGAAAGTAATATTCTTGAATTATTTGTGGTTTACCTTGAAATTATAAAACTGAGATTCTGATTAATTTAGAGAATGGTATGTTTAGAAAAAAAAAGGATGTAAGTAGCTACTAAAAGAAAGGCATAATAACAATTTTAAGTTCTAACTACGTAAAGGTCTACGTATCTCACCAGTTGTGATTACATCCAGATCCATGTAGACAGGGGTTTCAATGTAATGTTCTTGGTACTGATCGAGCTGCAGGCACAAATTTAAGTCATGCGTGTCGTCTTGATCACATAGTACTTGATCACGATCATTCGAGTTCTTGGAATTGTTTACCAAGTTCAATATTAACTTTGAGCGATAATTATTATAGCTGGACATTTTGCCGTCTCGTCTTTTGTTCAATAGATTTAATACAAATCCAAGAAACTTAACAAGCAAAATAGACAACATAAAACAGTAAAATCACAAACTCATAGCACTTAAGTACAAGGAACCAACGTTAATTGCCTCCAGAGACAAGATTGCCTCTGCAAGAAACGCCGACCGCCGACGCGCGAAAACAAGGCATTTTTGACAGATCATGACAAATGTCAAGCCATACAAAATAGCGCTTTAAATGCAGAGTTCGTTCAAAAACTAATGATTTATGCGGCTTGATTCACTACTGATTACAACCACTGAACTATTTCAAGAAGTTAACTAATCTATGCGGATTGTATTCTTTTTTATAATAAAAAGTAATGTATAGTAGTTCTAATAACATCTTTTCACCTTTTCGATTATTTTTGTAACTAAACTACAGACAGTTAGACTCTATTCACCACCTTAAAAATCATATTGTTTTAATTCTAATAGAATACTTATTTGCATTTTGAACCAAGTTGTGGCTTGACTCTCTTCACCACCAAAGCGACGAAATTATAATTGAATATATTTTATAAAATTGTGTAAGTAAACTAGGTACCATTTGTATTACACATATATACTGATAATAAACACATATGGTTCTATGTTCTTTATAAACGGTAAAATACAGATTTAAAATTTATTTATACTTAGTTTACTTATAAAACAGCTACTCTTAAATCATATAATTAATCGTATAATGTTCTTAAAGTACAATTACACTGGGAGCTGATACCAGTGTCATTGCTTCAACATATACAAATTAATCATACATAGGTAATAAATGAATAAAATAAAATACATGTGGAAAATGGAGGTATATTTACAGTAGTTACAACTCTGTACAATATTTCTTCAAGTCAACCTTTATTTTTCTATCTTCTATCTATGCCTATCTACTTTTATTCAAATTATTTATTTGCGGTCCCTGTGTCTCTTTTATGAAAAAGGATACAGGTAGATAAGTGAAACAAGAAGGTACACAAAAGTAATTATGTACTGTATTATCATAATAAAAGGTGCAGTTATTCAATAATGATCAAAAAACGTTTCAATGATTTCTGAATCTTGCGAGGCCTGAGAGTAGTTTGATTCGGGTTATTGTATAGAATTTTCTTCTCTTCCTGAATCCAATGGCGGCGCCAGTTCACTGGGAAGTGACAAAGAAGGGCGGCAGCTCATTGTGGCAAGTGGTCCATTATCTGATTGCTTAGTAAAATATCCCTGTTGATATTCCTGATGGCTGGTATAACTGCTTCGAGGGTAAGTAGGTTGGCTGTGCCTGGTCATAGGTTCATAGTGGCTTGGGCCATGTTTTGCACTTTGAGCTCGGTGTATTAAATTAATAATTTCCATCTTGGTCGTCAGTTTCGCGGATTCTGGTATTTTTTTGAAATCCTTTACTAAGGAAAGTATAAATAATCTGTCATTGTCGTCTTCGAGAATTGATTCACGTTGAATTCTTGAATTTATGCTTTCTTTTAAAACCGAAACAAGATCTTCTTTTTCGAAATTATTCTCTTCCTTTTTCTTCTTTGATTTTGGTTGTCCTTGAGATACTGATTCGGAGCTGAGAGGGACTATATTTTCCGTATCATTTAAGTTCGATTCTGTTGTATTCGGTTCCACTGTATCTTTAAGGAACATCAGGTTTTGAAAATATACATAGGGAGATTTACGTTTCGCTGCGGCGCCACTTTTTGCGCCTTTGACACGTCGTAGCTCCCTGAGGAATGAGTAACTTATATTTTTCCATCTTTTTTGGAGTGACTTACCTGGAAATGAAAAAATAAAGTTATCATAACGTGTTTGTATGTTCCAGATACCTAGCATCTGGATGCTCCTTCAGAGAACTAAATCATTCATTTCGCATTGCACACACAACTGTTCGCGAAATTGTACTTGAGGTTTGCGTCGCCATATGGCAAAATATAAAAGACATTGCCTTTCCACAACTCGATAGAGACAAATGGCTAGAAATAATTGAAGGATTTAGGAACAGTTCGCAAGTTCAAAATCTAATTTGATTTAGGCGGTCTAAAATATCACATTTTTCTTTAATTGTCAATGTTTTGTGCTTTCGCTTTTGAGCTTGTGACGACATTAATAGGTACGTATATCTACGTAATACACAATGAATAAACAGTAAACACACGCTAGGCGCACGCACCACTCCTCATCGGCTGTAGTCAAATTCAAACTAAGCAATCGGAATCAAAACAATAGAGCAAGAGCAAGCTGTAACTTGTTCAATCATGCATTAGCGAAAATAAATAATAGACCATGTCGGATTACAGGGGGTGCCGGACTAGACAGGGGCCGGATTACCGGGTCCACTGTACTTTCGTTTTCGAAATAAAGTTTGTACCGAGGGTCCAGAAACATGCATGTCATAAAAATGCGGCTATATTCTAATGAAGAAAAACGAGTTTGGAGTCCATTAAGAATATCGTGCCTCACCATTTCTACGTCATCTGGTAAAGGCTTTGTACAATCTATTATAGCAACCAACGCCGATTTTAAAGCAATAATTATGGGGATAACCGAATTGCCAGTCACATATCTATCACCGCTAATCTCTTTTGTTACCTCCTCACAGGGCTTTAGTCCAACTAGGACCAGTTTTGCTATAATAGACCAATCGTTCGACGACAATACGGGAATATTTGCGTTTAAATTAGAAATTGCGTTTTAAGTTCTTCTTTCAATAATAATAAGCGCTCTAACATATAGTATGTAGAGTTCCACCTGGTAGGAACATCTTGAAGAGGCCTCATGATCGGTTTACTAGCTTGTTCCAAGTAGCGTTTTAATTTTTCCCACGCAACCGTACTTTTATTAAAATGTGACACAACGTTCTTTGCATTTTGTATAATACCAGAGATGGTGCTATTATTGTTGTCTAAAGCCTTAGTAACTACTAAATTAATGCAATGCGCATAGCAATTGAAATGTTTCCAACCCAAACATTTCTCTATGGCACACTTAATATTGGACCCATGGTCTGACACTGCTAGAATTATTTTATTTTCTAGACCCCACTACTGGATCGGATCCTTGTTTTGTTGGAAATCGGAAGCCTTGTGCGACGTTCCATTTAACGCACAACATTCTAAGAGAATCGATCGCAACACCATGTTACGATCAATAAAATGTCCGGTAATCCCTAAAAACCAGTCAGCATTACGAGACGTCCACATATCGGTAGATATACATATGGTAACCATTTCCATACTTAGAAATTCCTTCACCTCCGTTTTGGTTACTTCTTATAAAGCAGGCAGCATATTATTTGAAAAAAAAATTCTGGTAGGTAAAATATAATTAGGAAAGGCAAACGCAATAAGTTCACGAAACCCCCTGTCTTCCACTATAGAAAAAGGTTGTAAATCATAAACAAATAGATTTAAAATGTGGCGATCTATATTTTTTTTAATTTTTGCGCAGTCTTGTCGTAAATAAGACGTCATTAAATTCTTTGATACTATAGGTGCTGCATGAGGATATAAAACTGAGACGGGATTACCTTGCAGTTGCGTTACTGCATCAGTAACAGAAACTGCAGCCTGCCTTTCTGTCATACCAGCAGTAGTTGAAACGCCTTGCCTGGGTATATTTCCTGTATAGTTCCATGTTTTCTGTACATGTGTTTCGTTAAATTGGAGACTGAGGACTTGTATGATATATGTATTTTGCAATACTTGCATTGAGCTTTGTCATTGCCCATGTCTTCAAAATGATCCCAAGCCACACTCTTTTTTGGCGCCATAATGTTATCAACAAAGATTTAAAATATTTACTCGTATCCAAATCTACCACCGTAGAATAGTTTATATATTTAAAAAAGAAAGTTATTAATTTTTTATACTATATTTACAATATCCAGTACACACTTAAACTTTATATTTACTTTTAACTCTAAATTTATTGACTTTTGTTCAATTTTTTTATACACTATCACTATTATTAGAAAGTTATCACTGATGAATTATTATTATTCAAGAGCTAGGGGCTTACTCGAATTTACCAATTAATATAAAACAATGCGCGCCGCGATTATTGCAATTAACTAACATCAATTAACACCTAATATTATTATTATTATTATTAATATAACATTCTTCAGTGTGAAACTGAGAAAGAGAACTTTCTTTCCCTTTTTGTCTATAAGTATATGTAAAATCTGTCAATGCTTAAAGATGCTTAATACGTTCAGAATAAGGTCTATTATTTCGTAACAAGATATCAGAATTACCTACACTAACTCATATTTCGTGTTGTAGTTCAAATAGCTACCGTAAGTTGTGTGCCATAAGGTAGAAATTCATTTTGCGCTTGCAAGGATTCACTCACACATTTGTAAAAGAACGCGTCTCGTGTTCAGCGTATTTCGTGTTGTAGTCAGGGTGACCATTTGTGGCAGATTTCTGCCATTTGGGCAGATTTGGTACCTAAATTTTAACCCTGGCAGACCAAGCTGACGATTTAAAAAAGTGGCAGGATTTGGCAGATTTCAAAGAAATCCTAATTTTTTTAAAATACGTTTTAATGTATGTAATTCTATTTACTTAGAATACTTATAATTTTCAGTCTTATTATTTCCCTTATTTTTTATTATGCATTTATTTGGTAGGAAATCATTTACTGAGGTGGCAACTTTTGTCCTATGCCAGATAACACGGGAATCCCCGTTTATTCTGTTTTTATGTAGGTACGCCTTACGATTATGAACGGTAATGAATCAGTAATAAGGTTTATTTTCTTAATGATATAACTGATCGAGGTTCAAAACAATGTTTGTTGTTTTGTCTACTGCCACGTTATTCTCATTTGGCGTTGTGGTGCAGTGTCAGTGCGTTGTGTATTCCGTGCATGATGAAGAGAAAATACGAGCGTTCGTACCGACCTGAATGGGAGCAAGATCCTTTGCTTTCGTCCTGGATTTCCAGAGCAAAGGAGGATCCTGATGTTGCGTTTTGCAAAGCTTGCAATTGTAAATTAGTTACAAGATTGTCTTCATTAAAAGAACATGTGTTATCCCAAAAACATAAGAAGCATATGATTGGGTATAGCGGCCAATCATCGGTAAGTACTTTGCAATAAATGGAAATATTTAATAGACGTAAATATGTAATACGTTTTCAATAGATACCTATTGCAAGTTTAGAAAAACTAATATCAAACATTATTTTCCAAGGCGTTAATCAATGCTAACCTTAACATTAACGATGCAATTGGTTTCGGAGCTGACACTACTAACGTTATGTTTGGCGAACAAGGTGGTATTATTGCCAAAATAAGATATGTAAATCCCCATTGCATATTCATTAAGTGTGTATGTCATTCTACTGCTTTGTGTGTATCTCACGCCAGTAAAAACTCTTTACCAAGGGCTATTAACCAAATAGTGCAAGAGGTTTATGGATATTTTGCACATAGTAGTAAAAGGCAAAGGGAATTTGCTGAATTCCAAGACTTTATTGGCACTGAAAAGCATAAAATATTAAAACATTACGAAATTCGATGGCTATGTTTGCATGCATGTATTAAAAGAATTTTGGAGCAATGGGATGCCCTCAAACTTTTTTTTCAATCGCAGTTTCTGGAAGACAAAAATATTTCAGCTGAATTTTTATATAATAGTTTGAATGACAAGATATATAAACTTTATTTTTATGCTTTGGATTATATACTGCAAACAGTTAACAAACTGAACACTATATTTCAAGGAGATTATACGACAGTCCACACAGCATTTAAAGACATTTCCGAGGTGTACATGAGCCTTTTGAGTTGTTATATGAAAGGTAATTATTTGAAAACCACAGATCCACTTTGTATAGATCCAAAATCTAACGTCAACTTTTTACCTTTAAAAGATTTGTATTTAGGTGTGAACGTTAGTAAAGAAATCGGTCGTCTATCTGCAGATGTTAGTCTTAAACCTGGAATTCAATCTTTCCTTCAAAGAATGCAAACATTTTTTATTGAACTCTGTAATCAGTTAAAAACACGTTTGCCACTGACTAATCTTTTTAAAGACTTACAATTTTTAGACCCGCAAAATGTTGTTTACAAAGATTTTGTATCAACAGTAAACATTGCAAATAAATTTCCCAATATAGTAGATGAAAATAATCTTCAAAAAGTTGACGACGAATTTCGACAAATTAAAATTGACAAAAGTGTAACCGATTTGTTGGAATCTGGTGGGAGAAGCACCAGTACAAATTTAAGTGTGGATAAATTCTGGGGAGCGATTGGGAAAATGCGTGATGCAAATGGAGCTCCAAAATATACTAATATTGCAAACTTTGCAAAAGCTCTATTAATTTTGCCATTGTCAAATGCCTCTTGCGAAAGAATATTCTCCCAAGTAAATTTGAACAAAACAAAAATAAGGAACAGGTTCCAAAATAAACATGTATCCGCGTTAATAACAACAAAAGAAGGTATAAAGGAACATGGAGACTGTATCTCCTTTAAACCAACAAGGAATATGATTAAAAATATGTCGTCAAAATCAATTTACGAAAATGAAGAGTGCGGAGAAAGTTTTGATACTTTTATAGTTGAATAATAAAGGAATTCCTTTGAATAGTAGTATTTTATTTATTCATACCCGTCTTCAATGTCATTAGATGCTATAATATGATGGCATATTTTTGGCATTTTCTGGAGTTAGCTTTGGCAGATTTTTTGCCAATATCGGGCAGATTCGCTATTTTTGAAATGGTCACACTGGTTGTAGTTCAAATAACTGCCGTAAGGAGTGCCATAAGGTAGAATTTTATTTAGCAACGGTTATTTGAATCGCCTTAGTGCTCTAATGTGGGACTTAGTGTTTACAAGTCTCAAGGGAAACTTAGTGTTAAAACCTGTGATTTGATATACGCCTCATCTCTAAATACCACCGTGTGTTGAAACCCTTTCTCCAAAGCTTCTTCTTGTTTTTGACTTTCACCATCTTTCTCTTACTACTGCTGTTCTACTGAACAGCTAAGTAATTAACGAATAGCAATGAAGTCTAGGAATTGTCAATACAAGGGATTTACAATGGTTTCTGTTTCTCTAATATCAGGCTCTCCATCTAATCTCCCTGTAAATATACAAGAAGAAGTAATAACAAGAAATATCTTGGTTTGAATAAATCTCAAATTTGTGTGTTAACAGAGGACATTGAGTTAGTGGGTGTTCTTTAGAAAATGTACAACTGTGATAACACACAACTGTTCATACACCGACAGCCTTTGTTCTATTGGTATGCGGGAAAACTTCTCAATGAAATGTTTTGAGAGATGTCCGGTCTTCAATCTGTGGGAAAACATGTTGCCACAAAGTGGACTAAAGTACTCTTTCTCATAATTTTATTTCTTCAATTACAGTCTTGATTTTTGTAGTCTTAGTCTCAGGTCTTTTTAGTTGTCAGCTTACCTTTTAATCATCGGGGAGGTAGGTGCAGGATGGGCACTTTTTTATAATTTAATGCATAAAAAATCAGATTTTATATTCAATATTCCTTGCCAATTCTTATTGCACCACACATTTGGCTACATATCTTGGAAGAAACATTCTTAAAATTATAATCAGTCTCAACATATGAGATAATTTCAGAAATTAAGTTGTAAAGTACCCAATACATACTCCCTATGGCAGGGACACTATGGTTTGGACACAGCCTGTGGAAGGCTCGGGCATGGCCTATAAAATACTTTATATTAAAAATAATAATAATAAAATTAAAAAATTTCAGTTTTTTAATTTTATTATTATTATTTTTTTTTTTAAATGTAAAATTTTCTTTTAATGCGCTTTACTTGTTTTCTGCTTTTTATACACAATTTGTTAATCTATGTAATCTGTTTTGGCTTTTTGTATTATATTAGTATTTTGTATAATAATATGTATAAATTAGTAAGCTGTTAGATTACTTATAATTAAATAAATAAATAAATAACAAAGAAAAAACTTAAATAGTATCTAAACTTTTCTAAGCTACTAAGCTTATTGAAAACTTATTGCTCTAACTCTAACTAAGCTTATTGATTACACAAATTTGAGAAACTAATAACACTCTACGCCGTGAACACAACTTTATGAGGTGTTGTTGCTTGAGCGGCCACCACGGGTTGAGCTTAGCCCGCGTGTGTTTGCATCTGTTTTCCAATCCAATTTTTAGCTCTCGCATTAAACCTTTGATACCCAAAATATAAGATCACCAATAAAACCACAGCTAGAGCAACACACGACACAATAGTTAGTTGTTTAACTTGGATCTCGACATTGCCTTCGGCACTTGCACTCGCATTCTGTGCGGTTATAATTTCTTTACTTTGACGCTTCCCCATAATGATACTAATTGCGCTGCTTTACAAAAGTTTATGCGACAACATTGAATAAAATTATTTATTATCTGACCTACTAATTGCAGTCCGCGTCCAAACGCCAAGAAAAACGGTCGACTCCACGTCGCTCCGCGCTATTAAAAAGTTTAAAATCGATTTTAAAAATAGTTCCAGTGCAGTTACAGTGACAGTTCATATACCAGTAGATGCAGAAAAATCTCTCTATCTTTCAGTGTAAAGTGCATTTTAAATAATTTTCATTTTCTATTTTTTTTGAGTGAAAAACCGTAAAAAACTTAGTTTTTGTGAATTCAAAAATAGTTATAGTGCTCCAAAAATTTAAATTAAATATTATTCAGGCGAACCTTGACCGGTCTCGCAACGCCACTCAAGAACTAAAACACCACATCATCACAAAGAAACTTGACATCGCAATCATCTCATAACCCTACACAATTAACAACACTGTCAAAAACATCGCGGGCCTTCGCGTGTTTCAGTCCAGTTCGACTGACACGACGAAGGCCTGCATTATCACTCAATCACACATCAATGCACACATTATGTCACAATACACAACAGGAAACATGGTGGTTATCGCCATTCCTACCACAACAAAAACACTATACATCGCGTCGGTCTACATTGAACCGAAAACCGACGCAAATAATACACTAGACACACTCGACACTTTCATTAAAGCACACACCAACACTAACATCGTGGTTGGCGGAGACTTCAACGCGTGGCACCAACTATGGGGCAGCTCCCGTAGTAACGTTCGGGGTATGAGCCTCATAGACATCATAAACTCTAATAGTATGCACATTAACAACACTGGAAATACACCTACCTTTGAGACAATTACACACGGAGCTGAGAGATCATCTATTATTGACCTCACTCTAACCACTATACCCATACATCACTCATACACAAATGGGAGGTGAAACAACACCTCTTCCCCTCTAGTCAACACAACCCCATTACCTATTATCTAGACTGCAGAAATGACCCCATAGCTCAAGCAAATTCCGATAGTACCTTCAAATTTAACACTAGTAAAGGCAATTGGCACACTTTCAAAGAGACATTACACACAAATATTATTAAGCACAACATTCTAGATACCAACATCTCCACACTCACACCTTCACAAATCGACGAATTCATTATTAAACTCACACACATTATTAACACTGCCTGCTCTGAGTCTTTCGCCCTCAAAACAGGTATTAGAAAACTGAAAGCACCATGGTGGAGCGAAGAATTACAAACACTCAAATCGCAATGCATCAGTCTTCACCACAAAATTCATATACACTCTATACACAAACAAACGCCTCCCCCCGACCTCATTAAAACATACAACGAAACAAAACACTTATACACACAAACTATTAGAAAAACATCAACAGATCACTTTAGACAGTTTTGCGAAGCACAAGGAGCAGAGGACGTCTGGTCCATCACCAACAAGCTTCTTAAAACTCACAACTCTATACAACCACGCACACTTAAAGTTAACGGCACATACACAAACAACGAAGGAGAAACTGCAGCGGCACTACTCAACCACTTTTACCCACATGACACACCAGACACAGACGAAAGAAACGCAAACACCCGCAAACATACTAACACACTACCCGAGACGGAAGACGATCCACCTTTTACCTCTTCCGAAATCATCAGTCCCATCAACACCATCAGACACACGAAGGCACCAGGAAATGATCACCTTACCAGTGACATCTGCCTGGCCTTCGCCCTCGGCTACCCTGACCTAATAACCACACTCTACAATCGATGCCTACAAATAGCATATTTCCCTACATCGTGGAAGGAAGCTATAGTCAAGATCATACCCAAACCCAACAAACAGGACTACACCAACCTCGGCTCATTCAGACCTATCGGTCTCATCCCCGTCTTTGGTAAAGTGCTTGAAAAACTCTTCACCAAACGACTCACATTTAAAGCACATCAACTCAATCTACTGAACCGATCTCAATACGGCTTCACCGAACAGACCAGTACCACACACGCCATTCACAATGCCCTCGACATTATACACGACGCCAAACATAATAAATTACACACCATAGCTGTATCCCTCGACATCAAAGGCGCCTTCGACAACGCTTGGTGGCCTGCGGTGTTGAGCGGACTACGATCAGTTCAATGCCCACTCAACATCTTCAAATTGATACATAATTACCTCACAGACAGAACAGTCACACTACAAATAGGCAACACACGTACCACACACAAAACACAAAAGGGATGTGTACAGGGATCGGCATGCGGTCCGATTCTCTGGAACATCATCCTGAACTCACTTCTTAACACCACACTACCACCAGGGTGCTACATCCAAGTATTCGCTGACGATGTAGTACTCATCACCACTGATAAAGACACCAAATCACTTGAGCAAGAAACTAACCACACTCTAAGCATGATTAATGAATGGGGCGATGGGGTGAAACTCCAATTCGGCCCCGACAAAACACAAACAATAGCATTCACAAAACAAGCACAGAGCTGCAGAATCTCCTTCGACAACACACCCTTACAATTCACCCAGCATAATGTATGCATATATACAGCATACCTACAGTATAATGTATGCCTCTACGTGTGTGCTTATTCTGCGAATCTTACTGGTTTTTTACTATTCTGCCAGAACGTGATACTTTGACCGGTTGGCCTTGTTTCTTAATAATAGGCCTTAATGCTAGGGTTCTATTGTCTAATGCCTCGGGTCGACGAACTTTTAAGTTTGTAACTTTGGTGGCGTTGTTCAGTGAAATATGGCGGAAACTGATAAGGCGGCCCCGTCGGTGGTCAAAGTGGAGGACGCAGGTTTGGCGGCGCTCTCCCTGTCAGCCAGGATCCCGGATTTTTGTATGGACCAGCCGAAAGTAAGGTTCATACAATTCGAGGCTATCATCGAGCCGCAGAAGACGAGCGACCAGGCAAAATACAACGCAGTAGTGGCTAAACTGGGAAAAGAAGCGATACAACAGGTGACTGATATTCTTATAGAAACACCTGCGGAAAATAAGTACAATCACCTAAAAACCAGACTGTTGCACATCTATGAAGAATCGGAAAATCGGCAGATTCAGAAACTCATAGGGAGATGGAGCTGGGAGAACGCGGGGCGTATGCGCAATCTGGCAAGAGGGAAGGTGAACGATGATACCCTGTGTGTGCTATGGCAAAATCTTCTGCCAGCGTCAGTTCGTAGTGTCCTGGCTGTTACGGAGACCAACGACCTAAACATGCTGGCCACGATCGCCGACAGGGTGCTGGAGAGCTCGAGATCGACACACATAGCGGAGATTACCCCGCAAACCAGTACGTCGGGGTCTTCAGAAATTTTGGTCGGCGGGCACCCGGGACGCGACCGGTAAACGACTAACTAACCAAATGATACGTCACTGCGTGTTCGACATAAACGCTGACGCTACAGCTTCTTCCAGTCCATTCTTATTGTCAAATACTACTAAGTTGAATGTATGGTCAAATCATGGCATGTGTTTATTTTTGCCATAAACATATGTGACAGCTTTAAAGATATTTGCGCCATTGTCCGTGATAAACGCTACCACTTTGTTATGCCCAATGCCCCATTTTTCTTGTTAGTTTTTTTTGATGAACAACATTACAATATAAGAGCATCCTGATTCTTTTTTAGCGGTGTTGCATAAAAAGCTCGATGGAAATTGAGTTGATGTCGAACACGAATATTCTTAAATGCAAAACTTTTGCTATTGTGATTACGTTTTTAGCTGAAAGACGCCATATTGAAAAACGTAAAATAGATCGCTCTGATTGGACAGCCGCGACTTTAGCTGTATTTGTTTCTCAGCATTATGGATATATAGCTATCGTTGTTTCTAATGCAGTTTTTTGACGCAGATTTTCTATAGGATTCAGCTTTTTTAATAAGAAAAGATATTCATATCATAAATAAAATTGGTCAAAGAATAAAATGGCGCTCATAGTTTATGTAGGTGACTAAATTAGCTGTTAACGTTATATCGTCGCTGCGCGTGCGGATCCGCGTAAGAGCAATTTGTAAAGACCGCGTATTTGCTTTTTAATGATTTTACAGGAGGAAGAAAAAACTTAATATCTCAGCGATTTTAATTCTTATTACCGACTGAACTTAATAGCTAGTTCTTTTCAACTTTCTTTCTTGGAAAATAACGTAAATTTACTCGTAGTTGCCTTAGATTTTGTGTAAAGTCACTTACGCGGTTTTGTTTTAACTAATTACAAAATAAGTAGACGTTTATTAAAAGTACGCGGTTTTGAAATAAAACAATTTAGTAAAGGGTTGTATTTATTACTCGAAAAATTAAATTGAAAACAATATAATTTAACAAAAATATTATGTATTTATTATCGAAATCAGTTTACAAAAGGATATTACTTTTTTATAATTTTTAATAGAGACCTTATTCCAAGAATTCAGACTTCTTATGTAAGAGATCAAAATAATCATCTAAAACTAAAAAATAATAACTATTTATTATTATTTAAACATTATGCATAGGTAGGTACATACATACATACCTAATGAAGAAAAGAAAATTATTTTTATAAGAATAAGAAACTTGGAATAACAAAAATAAACCTTTTCCTAGGTTCTTCCATAATAATCACAAAACCTACATCACAAAATCTTGTGTCAGGTACTTAAATGTTTTCAATTAAAGTTTTCATAAACAAATAATAATAATGATAACAACAAGAATATGTTTGGTACTTTCTCTTAAATTCTAATTGAATTCTGTTAATCACAGCATTTCACAGTCGAAATAGTAACTTAAAATTATTTGAAAGGTAAATTATCATAAAAAGTATGGTAGTCTTTAGGTATGACATTCTTTAGCTCCTGTAGGTGATCATACTTTGTCTTGGTAATTGGTTGCCTGGATTTATAAAGCGAAGGCGTACTGTTAATCAAAGACGTAATCTTCCTTGGTCTTCTAGGCAATGGGACAAAATCATCTGAAAAGTGGAGTTTGTATTCTATGGTGCCATTTGGATTATATCTCAGTGCTTTTATATCAATAACACAATGATCACCAGCTCCTCGGCCAGGTCTTATTGATTCATAAATCAGATAATCTTTAAGACCAAAGTTTTTAAAAAACGTATAATCAGGTGTAATAACTTCATAAGGACTTGGTACTTTTCTGGCCTCCTTTGTTATTGTGGCGTATTGTGAGGGTAAAAATATTTCCCGATTTTTCAACTTCCTTTCAATCACCGAGTGGACTGAATCAACTTCCATCTGTGTGTGACCTTTCTCCAAGTACTTCTGAGTTATTACTACGTTCCTAGCCATAGCCAAGTGCAACAACGCATTCGATACAACATTATTTCTATTCTGTGCTGTACAACCATCTGTAAATATAACAACATCCTTGCAATCATTATCCAGTAATTTAGTTACGTAGTCTACGAAAAAAGATGCGTAAGTAGTGGCTTTTAAGTCGCATGCTGTCTCATCAAACCAGTAACACGTGACTCTATTATTGCCAAGATTGTACACAGAAAAGTTATGCACGGCGAGTTTAGTTTTAAAATAAAGTGCACTGGCATTGAGGAAAGGACATAGTTTGACTGCCTGAAGATCTGCTGTTAATGCATGTATGATTCCTTTTTGTGCTAATTCTTTGTCAAAATGTTTTTCATCTCTAGCTAAGTTTTTTCGTTCGATATGTTTAGCATACTGTTCATCTGATAAATTACCAACTTTGTGAGCACAGCACTGGTCGCAAGCATCCTTTTTTGGTTGAAACAATCCAATATTCTCCTCAAACAAAACATTTTCAAATACTTTTCTAGATGCCACAGGTTTATTTTCTGAAACCGAGTAGTCAACATAAAGACGATACAATTGTGATTTTGATTGTATGATGGGTTCTAAGTACAACTTTGAAGTAGATTGTCTGCAGTAATGGGACGGTAGTTTCGGTAGTGCAGTTAAATATTTTTTAGCTAATTCTTTTTTGGATATTTTTTTTATGACTTCTGTTGTTTCAGGTTCTTTATTATTTGTCCCATCTCCAAGCCAATAGCGAACCGTCCATTCTTTTATACCCTATGTCTCCAAAAATGTTTTCAGGCAAACTCTTTCTTTTTTATCATTAACTTTTAGATAGTACATTTTAGTATCACTTCGTCTTGAATTTGAGCTCTTGGTTTTTCTAGATGTAGGTTTTTTATCCACCATTGAAGATATGTACATTTTTTTTTCTTGCCAAGTCATCTTCCAGTAGTTATTAAATATTTCAGATCGAACTTTTTCTGTTAATTTTGAACAATACATAGCTTTACCACTGAAGCATTTTGTTGACATACATATTGGACCCATTATTTTTGCTGGCTTAGGATCGTTCTGAACAAATTTTGTACCCTCTTTTTTAAATCCAATGTACTCTTTTCCCATCATTCTCTGTCTCTTATTTTTCATTCTCTTCCAATTATTTTTATCTCCTTTACGTTTTTTTATATTTTTTTTATTTTCTTCTATTTCCCTTTCGGGGAACCACTCTAATATACATTTTGGCGATAATGGCTTTAAGTTTGTAATGTCTGATAAGTTGGCAGAAAAATGATCATCAGACGTAAAATCAATGTCATTATTGTGATTTTCTGCCACATTATTATATTTAATCGGTGTAGGAATATTATAATCTTCATTTTGCATCAATTCTGGAGGGTTCAAAATCGTCGTAAGTGTAATAAACTCGGATGTTGAATTCTCAGACAACGATAGCTCTCGCAAAGTTACGACGTTTTCATTAATATCCGCATTTTCTAAAGTAAAAATATCTTGGTCCTCCATCATTTGAGTATTTACTTAAGAACGCAAGGATTTATCTATAAATAAGAAATGAATAGTTATTAGTTTCAGTAAAATGCAATACCACGTAACTTAACAAAACAAATAAATCAAGTGATGTCAAGACCGCGTAAATACTTCTTAGGGGTTATATTAGTCAAAACCATTGAATTAAAACAGAATTACATCTAATTTAAATATTCTAGCATGAGCATATTACAAATGAAAAATAATAAACATTTAAAACATACTTACATGATGGTTAATCACTGCAGAATAATTATTTGTGGGAGCACACACTAATTGCGTTACATTCTTCTCACGGCCGTAGTAAATACGCGCACTTGCTGCCAACTTCAGGCCTCCTACTGTTCCGCGGTATTGTTTCGATAGCACAACTGACGTTTCTCATTGGATAATTCAAGTCAGATGAAGTCTAGTATAAGCCAATAGGCGTTTAGAATCGGCCAGCACGATATTTGAATTTTGCGCGTTTTGCTGTTACGCGGTATTTACAAACTGCTCTTACGCGGTTTCGAACGCGCAGCGACGATATCGTTGATACATGAATAAATTGTTCTGAAAAGAACAGTTTATACGTTTTCGTTATGATACAAGTGTGTTCTGAAAAGAACAGTTTTATACGTTTTCGTAAGATACGAGTGTGTTCTGAAAAGAACAGTTTTGTCAGCGTTATCGCATAGGCTACAAGGATATCGAAGTATTCTCAGGAGAACACATCCGAACGCTTCAGCCGCTGCGCGCAGAAAAGGGTCAAATTTTTGCCGCGCCACGCTTTTGTTGAAACACGAGTCAGGTAGCGAAAGATCCCTTTCGTCCACACCCTGCGCGTGTTGGCTGAACGATTTAACACAACATGTCATTACTACTTTTAAGCATAGGTTAAGTCTTTTATACAAATGTACGCAGTTTTGTAAAATAGTATTCATTATACATTCTTATACACTCAGTTTCATCTTCACCTCTTCTCTGCAAGTAATTAGGGAGTTTTATTTACTGCAACCAAACATTCCTAAATTTATAACAGACCAGAGTGTGAATATAGCTGCCTTTGATTCTATACCCCTCACATAGTAATTATATTATATTTGAATTAAGTTTCCCGGTGTGTTTTATTAAGTTACATGATACATTCTTTGAGACGAAGAAGATTATTTTGGAAAATAATCACAAATTAATAATTTTTTGTGGTATAGGCCACCTTTGCATTTAAAGAAACTATATATTTTCACTAATATCTAGAAGGTTAGGCCAAAAATAAAATGAATGTGTAAATGAAGTCACCTTTATATTTTTCAAATTAATAGAAAATTACATATTAATTTAAACAGTACTTAAATGGAATTTATACTAGTCATGGATAGGTTCATCATTGAGAATAATATCAATTTCAGCTGCTGATGTCTTTAACTCATTGTAAAAACAATGATTTACAGGTGGTAAAAAATGTAATAAGTCCATTAAATCTTTCTTTTTCTTATCACTGACTTATAGCATGACCTGGATGAAAACAGAATTGCGTTTGTTCAAATCAACCTCTTCAAAGAGAACATCAAAATTATTGAAGTACTTAAAAAAAAAATTGAACGGATGCATGAAACATTAACCATTGCATTTTTAGCCACTCAACTTTACCCTTGCTTACAGAAACTTTTCTGTTTTTCATGTTTCTTTCAAGTTACTGAATGGAAAAAAAAATATCTTTTGTCATATTAATGATTATGAATCGTCTTGTTATCCAGGCAGCCAAAGTCACTTGGTTCCAATCTTAAGGAACATAAATGTTTTTAAAAAAACATTTTTGTTTTTCTACTAAACCGAAATCTTGATCACAAGTCATGTATGAATGGCCACTTACAAAAAATTTGTGGTCAATTTTCTTTGTTGTGAACTCAGGATTGGAAACAATGTATTGGCATAGAACTGCCATTTTAATGTTGCGGTTCTGGCCGCCACATTGGTCAGAGTACATAATCAAATGCTCACATTTTGCAATGTTTTTAAGCAAATACATTATACAAGAACCTATTTCTCGTGGGCCACGAGAAGCTATGCTTTCATCCCATATAAACATATACACATCAATTGTTTTTATATTATGTATAACAAGACAGTATGTCCACAGTTGCCGTTTGTAATAGCATATTCCTGTACTTATTACCGGAGTTGGTAGGGTCGTCATTAGATCAAAAGAAATTATACATACATTTTAATCATTCTTATACATTTCTACATCCTTTTTTATGCCCTCTCTTGCTGAACTTGCTTTGACTAGATGTAACTTTTTTCATTTTTCAATCTCAGTTCATCATTAGAATTGTCACAAACTTTTATTTTGATATCTAATGAATCACAGCACTTTTAAGAGTCAGTAATAGGGGCATGATAACTCAAGTTAAACTCTTCATTAAAAGTTTAACTAAAAATAAACTTTAAATTAGGGTTACAAACTCTGGCTTATTTGCGGTTTATTGATTTATGCATATGAATAATGAGACTCATATGAAGGAATTGAGTTGATGAAATCTTTGATTTCCTTGATCTTATCACTGGGTGTTTTATTGGCTGATACTGAATGACCTCGGCGACCCAGAGGTGGAGTTGTCACAGAACTTTTGTTTTTAAGTAGTCTACTAATACAACCATCTGAGACATATAATGTATCTTTAAAGAACTTTTTGCATACTGAAACCTTTATTCCTTTAGAGTCACTCAACTAGTAATGTCTTGTCATTTGTCTTCTTGAATTTTCATTACTGGTGTAAGTACGAGACTTTGAAACAACTTTGATAAGCGGAATTCGCCAAAGTATAGAATTTTTTGAATATCTTACTTTGTTGGTCACAATTTACTTTTACGTGATATTTTTTTGGACTTGAGCACAATCCTACCTTAGGTGTCTTAGCTGGTACAGTTACCCCCTTGTAGTTGACATATTCCGATCCTTTATTACGTTTTGATTTCTTCACATTCCTGGCCCAATTCTCAGTTTTTCTGATTCTATTCTTTGGTTTCCTTGCAATTCTGTCTTCTTATCTTGAACTTTAAAGTCCCTCTTGCAAAACATCTTCCAAATCGGAAGAAGAGTGCTGTTCTGACAGACAATATTCTGAATCCCTGAATCTTGGTAATGAGGACCAAAGAGCGCTGAAACAAAATTTTCATTGACGTACATACATTTTCACGCCCAAATTAACTGAGTAATACTTTATTTGATGTAGGTACTTACATCGCATATTTTCTTCCACATCTTCTGCATTTTCTAAGTCGTTCATAGTAATTAAATAGTTTTTTATGTTTTCGAAGTATTCAGAAATAAGTTTTCCAACAAAGTTTTAGAGGTTTGAGGAAAAATAAAATATGACATTTCGTTTGACGACAGCTGTCAGCCTAACCCGCCAAAACACCAAATGTTGCCAGAAAGCAAAAGTTTAAGTGGCCTAAGCTCGGTTTACACTGCGTCGCAACTCGCAGGCAAAAAAATTTGACGCAAAAAGAATTTTTACAACGCCATCTGCTATCCATGGATGAAACTAGGGATAGGACGGTTTGCATGAAAATTTATTATATTTTAAATAAATTGCAATAGATAAGTACGAATATAAAAAAACTTTTGCGGTGACGGCCTCATTTCTACCGTAATAATAGGCAATATATATAAAATTTAAAATTGTAAGTTTTCTTTCTCTTATATTAATTATTATCGTATTATTACATAATTATACACTGTGGACTGCAGACTATGATAGTATGATTATTGGGTGCAAACAAACAGCCGACTATGGACTATCGTCTATCTGTGTACCGTGATGCGTGCACCGTGCACTTTGTACTGTGCAGACTGCAGTTACTAATTACTAATTTGAACAAAATGGCAAACAGAGGTTAATTTGTTATGTTAGTCTTCAATTTTTATAGTTTTTTATTATGGGTCAACAAGCTAAGGAAAATGTGTAATGAATGCGGCAAGAAAACTTGTGCTATGTTTCCGCTGTAAGCTAAAGTGTACCTGTTCCAATTAGTTCCATGGGTTCTTAAGTAACCAAAAAAGTGATGACCAACTTCTCACGGACACATACTCTTGTAAATGTAGGGACAGCACTCTAATACAATGCTATCCATTTGTCTCGCCAGTAAGCAGCTTATGGTTGCGATTGAGTCGAAAATCTTTTTCTTATTCCTGTATGAAGGACAGTTCTTTAGTTTATCTGTTGTTCTTTCGTAAACTTTTGCATGTGACTGCACGACCTGACCAACGAGTCGATAATGGACTTTTGATGTGAAATTGGCTTGAAGGAGTTCCCAGCACTGAGTTGACGCTGCAAATAACTCTCGCGAGAGAGCAAGGCGTATGGGGTGTGGATGTGTCTCGGATACTAGGATATCCATGCGCAGCAAATCTGTGTAAAGATCTTCATTAAATTGCGTATGGGTTGTCTAGTGTCTATAGGAAACAGTTAGTTGAAAGAACCACAAGGGGCAAATTTATAAAATAGTAGACAAATTTTACAAATGTTAAAAAAAACTTGGCATATTTTCCCGTCTTCGCATCTCGCTGCTGGTCGGGGCCTACTAGGCCTTAGGGCAAATCCGCCTATGCCTCATCCAACTTAAAGTAAACTCTTAACTCTGTCTCTGTGCAAGTCTTGTCTCCTATCATTCGTACTTCATTGTAAATGACAGTATGTATGTCTCACTTCAGATTTTGAAAAGCTATATCTAGTTAATGTAAGAATTTTTCTGTTCTCAGTGTTTTTTGTTAAATGTATGAATAAAATAGGTTGTTTTTAATAGCAATACATAGGCTTTTGACTGGTCCCAAGTCGCCTTAAATCTTTCTTTGGCTTATACTTCTATTGAGTGTTTCTTATGGGATGATGTCCTTAAAAATACCTCCATTTGGTTGTTTTTGGTATATTTCTTTAAAATCATTAAAATCTTTAAAATCATTAAGCTTTAAAATCATCCTAAAATGTATGTTATGCTTGTATCTTAAGTTGGAGGATAGTGGTTGACACTTGACGGCTGTATTTCCTTTTAATGGCCATCTGTCTTGATAGAAATATTCATGTTTTTGGTATGAATATTATTGTTATTGTTTTGTCTTTGTTTAAGGTGAGCTCAAGTTGTAATGTTTTGCTCTTTACATCTGTGTTAATTCAGTTGAAAGGTTGTTTGGAGGTTATTCAATACAGCACAGTTTATGATTCCATGGTATTATTTCCCACATATTAAAAAACCATTTTGAACAGTGTGGGTGTTAATCTAAATATGATAATGTTTTGTTTGACAAAGGACAAAAATTTTCTTTAGCGAAATAAGTAAGCAATTTTGCAATAATTATCAGTTTTCTTTTGTTGCATTCAAATTTAAATTTGGAACTCAAATATCTTGCCAAGATGCTTCAACCAATATGCCAAAACATAGTCAAATTAATAAATCCACTTTGTGAAGTAGAGAAGAAAATGTCAAGTGCTTGTATTTTGCCAATTATGTGTAAGAGATGGGGGAGTTTCTATACTCCTATTGAAGCTCTAGATTAAAGTCAGTGTCTGTGGTTTTGTTACCGTGAATTATGGTTATATTAATTATGGAAATAGCCCAGTATACAGTTTGGGTTAAATATTAGAGACGTAGACAGCAGTTGCTACTGGTCATTCTATCTCTTCTTATGTCTTTTGGGGGAGGAACAGTAGCTGGGCTTCTTTATCTCTAGATCCAATTGATGTTAAGTGAACTTGTGCTTGGACATCCCTATCTTTCCTCTGTCTCCTATAGTGCAAAGAACATGAGCCAACTTCTTATGCCACTGACCTAAGCAAAGAATTTTATTTTTCAACACACCTTGTTTGTTTGCATTTTTTAAATATATTATCGAAGCATTAACTGTTAAGTCCAGCAAATGAATTATTATTCTCTAGTACCATGTTCTACCTTATCTTTATATGGAATCTGCCCAGAAAACTGTCCATTGAATCCACTCCTAAGTGTGTTCTTGTACTATATGTGAACATGAAATTACTACCTTTTCTTTTTTGCTTTAATGATCTGACGTATGTAGATAAAAGTGTCCTTCCACGCCACACAGGCTATGTCAAGAAATACCACCATGTGTTGAAACCCTTTCTCCAAAGCTTCCTCATGTTTTTTACTTTCACTATTGTCTTTCTCTTACCACCGTTTCCTTTCTTTATTTCCCCCCTCAGTCTTGAGTGCCAGCTGAGATAGTATCTGTGGAGTTCTTTGATGGTGTTTATTTGGCTGAAATGGTTTATCATCTGGGGATCAACAGATTCCATATTTTCCGAGAACGGGGACAGATCTCCCTTACTGTTAAGTGTATGGGAGTGGTCCTACCTGCCATTACTATGCAATCACAATTCATACGTAAAGGAAACACACCAGTGTCCATGTATTCTAGATCCTCGTCTATAAACAAATTACCCAGACTCTTGTTTCTCAATGAGGGGATCTTATTTAAATCTCTTGTCTATGTCTATATTATATATGTCTATTTAAAGCCCCAAAAGCCTAGAAGGATTGTATTTAGTGCTCATCTTGATAGTGTTTCTGATTGTTCTTATGTAATTTCCTTTTGTGTCTTCAAATACCCACATTATGTATCCCGCTACATGAGAGAGCATTTCTCTGAGAGTGCTCATTATCGTGTAGTTAGTTTTCACATCTAACAATGTTGTCCCTATATGTGTAAAAGTACATTTTAGCTCTCTGTACTTGAAATGCACTGTAGACACGGAATTTGTTTGTTTCATACATCTTCATGCTTTTGTTGGATACATCATGCTATATATATATATATATATATATATTTATATTTATACTAGCGGACCCGACAGACGTTGTCCTGTACACACGTCTTTAATTTCATACTTTTTTTAATGAGCTGAAACAATCTGGACCGCTTTGATGAAAATTATTATTGAAAAGTTATTACTTTGTTAAATAAATAACAGCATCGTAAATGAAAACTTTAACTCATTTTAATGAAAGGTGAAAAAGCTTGCACTCAAAACATTTTATAACATATATATTTATTTATTTTTAATTTACAAAAACTTAATTTAGCGTAATGCCATTGGATGTACAATATTTTTAGTTAGTCCATGAAGAGTATAAACAAACAAACTCGATGGTTTTCCAACTCTGGAACACGCAACGTACAATTGGCCGTGAGAAAAACCCGGATTTTCTAAATCTAAGCCACAAAATGTCATCGTTTGACCTTGTGACTTATTAATAGTCATAGCATATGCCAAACGGATCGGAAATTGTAAGCGTTTAAATGGTATAGGTGAATCTGAAGGAATCATTGGGATCCCCGGTAAAAGTACAATTTCACCTTGGAATTTTCCAGATAAAATATTCGCTTCAATAATGTTGCCCATGATTTTTTTTATAACTAATCGCGTGCCATTACACAATCTCGGGGCATTTAAATTACGAAGCAAAATTATAGGTGAGCCAATCTTCAGTCGCAAATTATGTGGTGGCATTCCAGGTAAATCTAAAGAATTCAAAAATTCTACTGGATAGTTGACCACTTCGTCAGGATCAACAACGGTGTCAATTGATTTAAATGTAATTTCATTACCAGGCAATGACTGTTGTATTTTAAAATTGATGGCGTCTACATCTAAATTTCAAACATTCATGATTAGTATAGTTATATCTTAAATCTGGAAAGATACTATTTATTAATTCATCTTTGGTAGCCACCATGTTGCAAAAGTTCTCTGGAAATTTAATAAATTGGGTATCTTCATACAGTTGAATTTTACCGTTGCCAATGTCTAACAATTGTTCAGAGAATCCTGACGCTAATGGATCATTTTGTAGTTGAACGCGCATATTGATAGTAAGGCTCAATTTACTGACACTCCGCCATAGATAAGATTCCTTCAAACATGCGTTTACTTCGTCTGCATATGTCCCACGTGGAATTACTGGCAATGTTTGCCTGAAATCACCAGACAGTAGCAGTAGAGCACCACCGAAAAGCCTAGTATTAATATATATATATAGCATGATATATACATACATGCTAGTCTCTCATTCTTGTGGTGAAAAGCTCACTAGGAAGTCCCCTGTTTATATTTTCAGTTTTGATTGCATCTCAAACAGTGCCCTTCCCCAAATGATGGCAATATTTGGGTCACCCTCATAATTTTGCAAGAGAGACAGCACGGACACCCCATCTATTTTGGCATTTCTTGAAATGTCTCGAGCCTTTTCTGGCGACAGAGAGGATACATAACAAGATAAAATACAAATAGGACGGTAATTTTTTACATCAGTGATATCTCCTTTTTTATACACAGGTACAACACGAGACAGTTTCCATACATCAGGAAAAACACCATCTTTAAGAGATCTATTATAAATAATGGTTAGGGGCAAAGGTAACACCAATCTACACCATATATTCCAGTCCAACACTGGAGTGCAAATGTACAACGCGTCACCGCGTTGAACTTTTGTTTGAGTTTTTACTCAACACTATTTCACTGAATTTATGTATATTATGATTATTCTAACTAAAAACTATCAAAAGCAAATGTTAATATTGTGATTCACTTGCGTATATTTCCATTAGCATATTGTTGTTTAGGGCGACCACTGCACTTGTTGTTTTTATTCTTTACATTCATTGATTATCCCATCAACACAACAACTCAGAATAGTCGCTCACTGCACTTATTTGCCTTGCTTGATTCACTTAAAACAACATACTATCAATATAAGGGGAATTTTCAATAGAAGCAGGTTGTCCAGCTTTTTCGTAGCAGTTAATTATCTCTTGTTCAATTGCCTATAAATAATATAGAATTAGATATGATTATAGATAACAATGTTTGTATTTGATGAGCGTGTGATGATATTACAGCATCATTGAGAGTTTGATCCCAATGAGCGTCATTTTCTAGCAATTGCAAACGTTGACAGGCTTCCCTGCAAGATCCACACAATTCACCATCAACAGTTCGAAAATGTTAGAAAGATGTTGGGCCACGTACATTGACTAATATCAGTCGTAAATAAAAACATTCGTCAATGCTTGGATATACTGAATAAATTAGACCAATGGCATCGATGGATTACACATCTGGGTATCCTTGAACTTGCTTCCCTTGTTTCCGTCTTATAAATCTCCTTGAGGATTGATTCCAAGTATAATATTTTGGCATTTCAGAATACAGCAATGTTTGTGCAAAATCATCATTTTGCCATGTCTCAAAAAAACTGGTTAATGTAGTAGATGGTGGCTGAGCATCTCTTTGTACTGCGTTCTGTGCTGTAAAATACACTCTTTGTCCATTTTCTAATTGCACAGCTAAGTGAACATGAGAAGGGTGTCTCTATAGAAAGAAAAGAAAATATTCGCCATACCGCTTCATTACTACTAACATAGCGGCCCAGTTGGTATTGTGTAACTTCATCATTGGAATTCTCTCCACCAATTCCAATCACAGCCATATCACTCCCTTTGGTTACATATTTGCAAATGTATTTAATAGATTTCGCTGAATGGCAAGATTCTACGTTGATGTGTGCTTTGAAGGTCTTTAATAAAATGAGTGAAATGGGGACAATCCAACGATTATCTATTTCAATATCTTGTTGATTTAATTTGTCAATTGTTGATCTTCCATTGTCTGCTGTCGATCGTCGGCGATACAGTCATTACCAGTAATTGCTTCCGACATTAATGTCCGGGGATATCGGATTGAACATTTACCATCTATCCTACATGGTGAATTTGGATTAAGGGTTCCACAGGGACCATGTTTCATATCTTTGATAACTACCTCATGCAATTCAGGATCTACTTGTACATTAGGGATTTCTGCTGATTTCAACCAAATCAAAATGTGTGCATGTGGCAATCCTCGTTTCTGCCACTACACAGAATACATCCAGCAGCGTGTCTCACCAAACACAATGTTTTACGGTGAAATCCATTAAAGATTTCAAATTTTGTCTAAAGACTCTTGCTGTAATATCATGACGATCAATGGGTGATTGCCCAGGGAATAACTCCTGCTTGATTTCTATCCATTGTGGATTGCCTGTAAATGTAATGAACAAATCTGCTGTACCATAATGACGAACATACGACATGGCATCTTGAGCATATTCGTGCATATTTTGAGGGTTTTCGGTGTATGTTGCTGAAAGAATACAGTTTACAAAATGGTGTAATACATTAATAATAAAACAACATTTATTCAAGAAACCCTTTATTCAAAGTTCAATCTCACAGGAGATAACACAAACGAAATTATATTTTTACACACAAACATTGCATTCACCGACATTGCCCGAGCCCGTCAGTGATCAAGGTTCCTGGCTTATTCGCCAATCAATACATGCCGATGTACATATGGTTTTTCAAGTTCAAGTGATTCTAACGCTCCTGCTTATGGTTGATAGCCGCACGCTTATAATCGGCTCTCGTCTTGTCTAGAGTCGAGGTGATATGGGTGGAATTTCGTACTCTGCCTCGACATCAAGCAACAAGCTTATTATTGCCTGGTTCTTAACCATGCACTACAACATGACAATTGGCATATACAAAAGCAACGTATTCGAGTTAAACCTTTTGGTATTTTATGCGAATTTGTTTTGCCTAAACACAGCTTGTAAAATATATATTATACCTCGAAAAAGGTTTGTGTTGTTTCGACTGATTTCAATTACACAATCGCTGCATGACATTTAATTCTTGACAATTTACATACCAGGGTAAATGATTGTAAATGAGGTCTTCAAAGTGTACAATAATTAATGTCCTGGATTAAAGTAAAATATAGGTTAAATAGTAATTTTAATATATTTTTTTGCTGGTAAATTACAATAGAACCGAAACACGACTGGAGACTCGTTAAATCTAGACATTATTATAGTATAATTATTACAAAACAAAAATTTGGTCGTTACTTGTAACGCTAAATGTTTAAATTCATCTCGAGTCAAGCCAAAAATACAGAATCCATATCTTTGAAATATGTCACCAATTCTGTTGCCTGATCTTCAGTGAAAACAGGACGGAATCTACCAAGTTTTGAAGCAGCGATGCCGGTTTTTACATGCCTATACAGGTTGCATACTTTTTAGCTGTGTTCTTTATTGATTCTCCAGCTTTGCACAAATAAATTTTTGCATAACATTTTCCTCCCACGTCCCTTGCTTAGTTTTTTTTATATTTATTTACCATCTGAATCAAATAATCCATTTTTAGATAATAAGTCAGCAATGAGAAATAACGGGCAAAGTGGATAGCATACTTTACCCTATTCATTACCCCTTCAAACCATCACTGAAGTCGTACAGTGCCCACGTTGCACGCTGTCGACTAATTGGGAAGCTTCTAAAATTTTCACATCCGTAAACAATTTTTTTCTGTGACCTCCCTTTGCGTACCGCTTCAGTAGCTTTTTCGATTTTATTACCCTATTCTTTTTAAAATTATCAGTTAAGAAATGACCAGTACGGCTGTTATAGGCTACAAGTCCTAAGTCATCTTTCAAAATACGCGTCATGGTGCTATCTTCATCTCGCGAGATAAAATCTTTTGCTTTCTGACAGGATTTCTTAGAAATCTTTCCCTTACTGCTTTGACCACCTTTTTCGTACGAACACTACGTGGACGGCCAGATCTTTTTCTGTCACAAACAAAGGAGGTCTCATTGTACCTATTAATATCCCAGTACACAAATATTTTAGTAATACCAAGCGTATGGAGAGTTTTAAAAATTGCATTTGGCTCCATACCTACTTTGTGTAATGCAATCACAGGAATTCGGTTCTCTTTATCACCCCAAAATATTATGCATAGTATTGGCGCCAAAATGAGAAAACTCAATGAACAATCATGTAAAAATGACAGATTCCAAATTCAAATGTAATATTACGTTTATTTTTAATTGTATCAGTATTTATAGCCAGACTAAGTATAGTTAGGAAAGGTACACGCAATAAGTTCACGAAATCCCCTGTCGTCCACTATAGAAATTGGTTGTAAGTCGTATATAAATAGATTTAATGTGTCGATCTATTTTTTTTTTCGAACAGTCCTGACGTAAATAGGACGTCATTAAATTCCTAGATAAGGTGGTGGTAGGTGCCACCTACCACCACCTTATCTAGGAATTCTTCCCGCTTCTTCTTATACACCAAATCGTTTTCGCGAAGATACTCCTCAATTTGTCTAAACCAACCTCTCACGTCGTTTTCTGAAATCGCCGCACTTGCAGAGGATACTGCTTCCGGTGTACGAAAACAAATATTCGGATGACGGCGCAGAAAGAGTTTAAACCACTTTTCACCGTTTTTGAAGGTAGTTGTTGTTTTCTTGTTTTTCAAAAAATGAGTAACACTACTAATGATGTCTTCTTTTCTTTTTGGGAATCCCTTTCTGCAGCAAATGTCAATCCAGTCTTCCAAAAGGTTCTCCTCTTTTTCAGTCATCACAGTAGAAGGACCTGGACGCGAATTATGGTCAGGATTCTTAATTTTATAGATAATAGTAGTTCGTGGAACCTGGTAAGTTTTGGCCGCAAGTTTTTGGCTCATACCATTTTCAATTGCCTGTAAGGCTTTTTTTACAGAATCTGGATCATATTTCTTTCTTTTTACTATCTTGTCTCTAGTTTTTTCAATTTTCTTTTGTCTTTTGCACTTGGGTTTCATTCTCGGACTAAAAACAAACGGTTAAACAATTATTGACATACCGGACACCATTTATTGACACCATGTTAATAATTGGAAATTACTTTATTGACACCTGTGTCAAAATTTGGTAGCATAATATAGGTAAGCTTTAATTGGTAGTCAATCACATTTAAAACATTGTGTGAAGCTGAATTAAGTGTAAAAATACCATAAATAAAGCATAAAGTAAATACTTATTATTGACATGTATGACAATAAAATGGGATTTCTTACTTTGTGCGTACCAAATAATAATAAAAATGTTTAAAACTGCAAAAATAACTGTGGAAATCTACTCAATAGCTACACATTAATAACTGCTAAACAAAAAAAACAATACAGACTAAACACTGAGAAATAAAGATAGTTAAAAACAACACTCACCTTAGCAAATTTTTAAGATTTCTCTTTTTCTTGTACTTGCTCCACGACGCTCCGACGACAACAGCTGTAATGTTCTGTCGCCATATTGATTTTATTGACAGTTCTGTGTTGCCATTTCGATAAAAAATAAAACATAAAATTTTTTTTTGGCTTGAGAGCAATACCATAGAGCTCATATTTCTTATTTTTTAATAAAAGCGACTGAGGTGTCAATAAATTGGGAGGGTGTCAGTAATTGGTACTTTGACCCTACTTACGGTCAGCACGGAGCAACAGAACTTACAAAAACACAGTATTAATAATTAAAACTTCAAAGTTTTGAGGACCCTTAACTTGCATGTTTCCGAACTTCAACTTTAACCGTTATTTCATACCTCAAAATGACATTCAAATCATTTGTCTATGGTAAAAAGAAAAAAAGACTAGTATTGCCAAAGTAAAAAAACAATTCTATAAAAATATATTGAAGCCTCAGAGCGTTTTCACATTATCCGATCCGATATCGGTGTAGGACCCAATAACCGATATCCGATTAGCCGACACTATATGCTATTTTCACATATTTTCGACAAAATCGTTCCGATACGGCCATTTGCTCTATAGCTTAGTGCGGGCAGGTCATCATGGCAGATCCGAATAGAAAACTTTATTTGCTGTATCTATTATATTTGAGACGCAAAAAAAGATCTGTTCACAGACAGTATTGTTATATACATCCCATCGTGGAAGCTAGATATTCAGAGGGAGTTTTTTATACTCTTTAGCATCTCGATTCCGTATTTTGGGAAAACCTATCCAGTTGCAAGAGGAGACCATAATAAAAATTATTCGAACCACATGTGTACTACACAACTTGCTACGGAAATCTTCACCGCACACCTACACTCCACCTGGTAGTGTAGATTATGAAGATATTGTAAATTTCACTGTAAACCTGGGAACGTGGAGATCAGAAATAAATCCGTTACCGAGCATCGCCCGTTCGCGAACAAATAATAGATCAAAAGCTGTTGCCGAAAAATTGAGAGAAAAATATAAAAATTACTTCTGTAATGAGGGTGCTGTCTCCTGGCAAAATTATATGATTAATAATATTTAAATGTAACCAGCTATATCAGTCGAATAATGAACTCACCAGATTAGTTGTTGTTTTTTTTTTTCTTTTAAATTAATTGTTTTCATTATATAATCCATTATATCGAACCATTTTATGGATGGTTTATACACATCATCTGCACCAGCTCCACTCTTCTTACTTTTTTCGATTTTATTCACTTCTTGGTTGTAGGTGGATCGTAAATTTTTTATTTTCTTAGTTACCTCGCTGGTGTTACCTAGATGAATTTATTTTGCGATATGTTCCAAAGATGCTTTTCTCATATCTCTATTTCGATAGTTTTTATCAAAACAATTCCATAGGTTTTCTTGTTCTCTGTAGAGTTTCATGAATGAAATATTATTATCAGAAGACCATCGATCCGCAGCCATCTTGAATTCGATAAACATTCGCGCGTAGGCGCAGCACACAAAACAACACGGGTTCCGCTCACGACTGTTCTGCTCGCACTGGCGAGCTACTGCCAAGCATCTACACGATGCGAACAACGGCCGAGCTGCTGTCATGTGCGAGTTACTGGGGGGCGAGCAGGCGAGTGAAAACAAAAAATGTTGAAGTAACTCGGATGCGAGCTAAGATAAGATACACATGCCCGTAAATCGGGACTGTAGCAGGCATGAAAGTTACTGGCATGTACAAGTAACTGGCACACTGCGGATACATTTGCAAGTAATACAGGCATGCAAGTTGTGCCCTTGCATGCCAGTATTGCCATCGCGTATACACAAGACAGTTCGTGAGAGTCACTCGTACCTACCTATTCTTGCGCGCCAAACATGGATAATAATCGAAGTGAATTAAACAAGATCGTGTTGTTACTAGCAATTGAATGTGTAGCTAAATTAATGAGAGATAAAAAGAAAAAACGAAGAAGGGTTTGGGTAAGAGATTGGATTAGTAGAAGGGAAGATTTTGGAGCAAGTAATTGTCTGCTTAAAGAAATGCGCCAAGAAGATCATGATGGTTACAGAAACCATTTGAGAATGCTCCCAGAGAAATTTGATGAATTGTTAGGAAAAATTGGGGACAAAATAACAAAGAATGATACTCACATGCGAAATGCCATCCCGGCAATAACGAAATTGGAAATAACACTAAGAATTTTAGCTACAGGTGATTCATTTGTATCTCTAGAAGCATTGTACAGAGTAGGAAAATCGACGATATCACAGTTCGTTCCAGTTGTTTGTAGTGAAATAGCTACTGCACTAAAGGATTTTATTAAAGTGAGTAAAACAATTTTGAATATCTTTCATATTTTTTATTTATTTCAGCATAGGCATTAGGCATTATTCCAAGCTTGAGAAAAAATATTCTGTCCTGATTCTTCACCAAAAGTTATAGTGTTAGTGTTTGACTGCGTGGGTATTGTGTGTAGGATGAATCGATCATCGGCAGATGCTGCTATTTCTTCAGAATATGTAGATGTGTTAGAATACGGAGTGGATGGCTGAGAATATGAAGTGGACAATCGAGACCTTTCTGTACTTAGCATAACTTGAATTTTGGATTGCATATCCAGAGCGTTAATTAATGGCAATGATCTTAACTGAGCAGCAACACTTTGTCCGAAATAATGAAACTCATGCTTTTGTTTTTCATTTGATCCAGGATTATTGATTGCAGTAGCAATATTTTCCAGTCGTTGAAGTGCAGTTAAGGTTTCGTTTTGTTCTACACGTTTTTTCTTAGGCTGACTAGTTTTATGTAGTCGGTTGACTGCTGCAGTGCGAGAGGAGGATCTTTGGTCCTGGAGAGAGGGTGATGGTGCTTGCTCGTTTGTAGTGCTTGCTTGAGCGGATGAGTGTGATTGGTCGACTGCCACAGTCAATGTTTCGTTGTTTGGTGGGTTGACTGTTTGAGAGGAGGATTGCTGGTCTGATTGCTGGACTATTTGAGAGGAGGATTGCTCTCTTTGAGAGTGTGATGGTGGCGTTTCTGTTTCAGTGCTCAAGTGAGAGGAATGTTGTGCCTGTAAAAAAAAATCAAATGTTGCAGGTAGTTTTATTTTTTTATGTTAATATGCATTAACAGACATTTTGTTTTCAGATTCCTACTAGGCAGGAATGGAAGGAGATAGAAAATGGCTTTCGAACCAAATGGAACTTTCCAGGCTGTATTGGAGCCATCGATGGCAAACACATAAATATTATTGCTCCTGACGATACATCAAATTATTTTAATTATAATTAAAATTATAATTAAAAAGAGCGATATTTATTAGAAATAAATATGCAGATCTTTTCATTACAACAGAAGCAGTGTCTTGGCAAGACCGTTTACTGTCCAACTCGCACTTGCAAGTAAGTCGCAAGTGACGTTCAAACAGTGCGAGTTACTGCAGTGCAGCTACTCGGCAGGCTGACTCGTACGCTAGCTCGCACTGTGTAAACTAGCCAAAAGGCTCTCACTGTGTGACAGTTGCCTAAACATATTCCGATTTTTTTTCTATTCACCCCGCGATTTCTATTCACCTCATATTACGGTATGTAAACATTATGTAATTCATATTTAATTTGGACATTTTACTAGTTTTTACATTAAAAACATGACTTCGAAAGCATATAGGTGGTGTTCCGTCCCTCTGTGTACTAATACGTCCATAAAAACTCCTGAGAAGTTATTTATTTTCGTTCCTTTCGATAAGAAATTAAGAAAGAAGTGGCTTGAATTTGCAAGACGTGATTTGGAAGAAATATTACCCACTACACAGCTTTATTTTTGTGAAGATCACTTTGACGTATTTCCTTTTTTATTTTGTAGAATTTTGTTGCTAAATTCATTGTAAGCTAATTTTATGGGAAGAAGTAAACATTGATATACAAACTTTTTGGAGGTTGTGATTCTCTTACTCACTGTTACTTATTGTAATCAAATCCTCAATGAATGAGCTATTAAAAAGGTATTTTATTTCATTTTCAGTTACCAAATTATATGGCTAACTACATGGAGTATCATGTGATGGGGTCAGTGTCTCAGATTCGCATGAAACCTGGGTGCGTTCCCTCAAAATTTGAATGCCAACCTGACAGAAGAAAACGAACTTCCGACTCAAACGAAAGGAAATATCGTGCGAAAAAGCAAAGAAGAGAAGTCGTTGCAAAAGCTGAGCAAGAATTACAAAACAAAACAACTACAACTTGTTCTGTTGCAACAGAACAGCTAGAACTTGAAGACCCAACCCCCGGAACATCAGCCATACAGGAAAGTACTACAAAAGATGCACCTAAGATGGTAAATAAATCCATTCAAGTGTATATAACAAATAATTTCAGAAGTAAAGCTGTTCAAACAGAAATAAAATCAGTAGATCAGATGCCATCCATATCCATGTATGCCATCCATATACCAATCCATCCATATCCACTATACAAAAATGTTCCAAGAAAATAGGATTTCAGGCAGATTCTGACAGTGATATTTCATACACACCATCTGTAGCACATAGTGAATCACCATCAGTGACATCTTTAAAAATTAAATCGTCTTCAGACTGCAGTGAATTAATTGAAGATATAAGAAACAAGAGGCATCAGGAATCTTGGCATATACATTGCAGAAAATAAAAAAGAACCCACGGTCTTACATTGGAGTACCTAACAGTTGTTACTACCTTATAGATTTAATTGAAAAAAAGTTAAATATTCCCACACCATATAATAATGTGCTTGGAAAAATTTAAATTAAATAGTAGTTTCAGAGAGCTTTCTGATGATTTTTCTATTGATCCAACATATGCCAGCAAGATATTTCTGAAAAATATACCACTAATAGCTAGTTTGATGCGACCTTTTCTTGTTGTCTTAGATAAAGCTTCCATAAGAAAAAAATTGCCTATGGCCTTTAGGCATAAATATTACAATGTAACTTGTATTATAGACTGCTTAGAAATTGAGATAGAAAAGCCTTCAAAAGCAGTGAACCAGGCTCTCTCCTGGTCAGAATACAAAAAAGCTAATACGATAAAGTATCTTGTGTCTTGTACTCCTAATGGACTAATCAATTATATTTCTCCAGGATATGGAGGAAGAATTACTGACACATTGTTGGTCAAATCTTGTGATTTTATAAAGTGTTTGCAACCAGGTATGCGTGTGATGGCTGACAGGGGGTTCAAACATGTACAACAATATTAAGGAAAACAGGGAGTGAACTTAGTACTACCTCCAAGTGTTGCAACTGGTACAAAGCTATCAAAACATGAGGCAAGGGAAACAAAACAAATTGCAAGCTTAAGGATTCATGTGGAGAGAGTGATTAGACGCCTACGTGAATTCTGTATGTTAAAGCCGCATGCATGTGTAAATTGCTAGATGATGTTATAACCATTGCCTGTGGATTGATTAACTTACAAGATTCTTTGATCAAATAAATATACATGTTTGTTTGATCAAAGAATCTTGTAAGATCAAATCAATCAGCTTGATCAAGAATATATGTCAGTTCAGTTTCTGAAATCCTGTTTCACTGTACAATTTTGAGTGCAAGTTATTGTATTACGCAGATAATTAAACAAAGAATCAGTATTATTTCGAAGTTCATTATTACTTTGCTTAAACTCGTTTGTTTAATATGAGCTAGTTTAACATAAAACATTGATATAAGTGAATGTAAATGAATATTTATATAGTGTTGTGAAGAAGAAGATCATCAGAGGTTTATCCTACAAATAGAAAACATTTTTACATAGACTGGTTTTTATTTATAACATTACACTTTTATATAACACTGGATATACATTATCCTTCCACAAAGGGACTATTACCTTAAGAAAATCTGATACATATTTTTCATCATACATAATTTCCATTATACCTACTTTCTTATTGGCACTGTAGTTGCAGTTACCTACACAGAAGTAGCCTTTTTTATGTCCTGTTAGTAACATTTGCACATAAAACTTTTGGGTTGGCTTCCCATTCTTTACATATGCTTTAACTGTTTTTTGACTCATAGGACACTTAATTTCTATTATACTATTTTCACAGATCCCATCAGGTGAACCCACTAGCATGGGATAATTTTTAGATAAGAATAACCCACATTTTCTAATTTTCTTTTCCAGGTTGGCACTTACAGTTTTCCTCACTTCATCCTCCAAAATTCTACCACGTTTCATAGCTGTTGTGTCTGGAATTTTTCCACCCATTATTACTGCCATCAGAGTGCCGTCACTGGTTTTACACCTACTGAATTCATATGCTCTTGAAGCGGTCACTCTGCCATACCTTAATTCATACCAAAGCTTACTTTTATGTTGCTCCCTTGTTTCTTCTTCTACATTGTTGATGTCAGCATCAGAAAATGTCACACTATCCAAAAATTTATTACAACAGTTTTCTTTATATTTCAACACTAAATTGTCCATTGATAGACTTAGAAGTCTATCAAAAGTAAATTCACAGTCGGTTAACCTTCTTCTCTTCCCTTCTTCTACAAACTTTTCGAATACTTCGGTATCAGATGGTAAGCTAGGGCTACCCTTAGATAATTCCTCTAATTAAATTGGATTTCCTCCAATAGCATTCTATGGATATGCAAGATGGATCTTCACTTCTGCGATGAACCCACATTAAGAATGCCATGGCATGTTTGCAGCCTCCTTGAGAAGCCACACAATCATGACATTCTACTGACTTAACTGTTTCTTCTTGTTCGTCGACTACCGAAGACACTCCATACAACTTGGCATGCACTTTATGTTCTGGGCAGATTTTAGCTTTTATTGTGCACAAATTTCCTTCACGTTTGACCTGAACATAGCTTACAGCATCATCACCATAAGATGCCCTAGCAGACCTGAAATAATTAAAGCAATGGTAAATATTTAATTGCAAAAATAAATATTTAACATAAACATAACCTCAAATTGTAATATTGAATGTTATACTGAAATAGGTACAATAGCTATGCTTTCAACGAATTATTTTTATGGTTGAAATAATTAATTAACTGTTTAATACACAATACTTACATGGAAGTTTTAACATTTCTAAATTCTGCTGAACAGAAGTCTTTGTTTGATTCCAGAAACGTTCCAAGCATTATCAAGTCGATTCTTGGTAAATTTGCGCTGGAAGCCTTTGTAAATCCTTGTTCCATGACTCAATTTAGCGCATCAATTTACACAAAAGAAATTGAAGTTAATTACAAAACAATAACGGCGTATTTAATTAAAAAAGCGAGCGAGTGAGTATTAACTTAAGTAATTCAAATGTAAACAAAGAGAAAGAACTCTAAGAGCTAGCGCGCACCGGTGACTTTTGTCAACATGACAAAAAAGTTTTTGTCGCTGTCACGTCACACCTCCAAAGCGAGGTGCGCTCACGAAAGGTGACAGTGACAATTTTTTTTTAAAGCTTCATTTGTCGAAATGGATTTCGAAGAGGCGGTCGTCATCTGTGAGCTTATAAGGAAACTCAAAAGAGAAAAAAAGCGAAAAGAATACTGGGTACACCCCCTTTGGAGTGACAGGTTAATAAATGGAAAGTTCTACACCATGTTTCATAAACTTCGGGAACATCCAAAGAAATTTTTTGGGTATTTTCGAATGAGTGTTAGAAGTTTTGATGAATTACTTCGCAATTTAGGACCTGCGTTGACATACGAAAATACAAACATGAGATTGTCTGTTCCGGCTGAAGAAAGACTCGCTGTTACTTTGAGGTAAATATAAGTAATTAGAATATTATGTAATTTTAAATTGTTTATTTTAATGAAAATACAAAAATGTTATACAAATTAAAGTAAGTAGTTTTTAACTATAATCAAAAATCAAAAAAGTAATTGAAATGTAATATTCTTTAATTATTCATCATGTTGGTTGATATTGTACTCCTGGCAGATGTCATACAATTCGGAATCTTCTGTAAACTCTGTAATATAGGTTTGAATTGATGACGATTTTTCCTTGTGACGACAACGTACCCCAAACTGTAGAAAATATTATACGACTGATTTCATCCCATGCTTTAATTTTCAAATTAGAATCTGAATACTCTTTCAGCTTTTTATCGTAAATTGCTGCTCTTTTTTCAACTTCTTCAATAAGTAAATCATTATCGATATCCTCTTCATGCACTTTCACGTTTTGCGTAGACGTTGACGCCATTTTGCGTGCGCTAAAGACGACGGTCCGAATGCAAATGGCGGAAACACTACGTGTTGAGTGACAATTTTGTTGCCCGTGCACGCGCTGCTATAAAAACCTAGCGGCGCGGTGACAGTTTCGTCACGGGCTTTCGTCACGCCGACCAGCGGACAAAAATGTCACCCCATTGTCACGTCGTAACGTGCGCGCACCTCCATACATACTCATAGACTTGATGTGAGTGACGAAACAGTCACGGTGACAAAAGTCACCAGTGCGCGCTAGCCCTAACGTGACGTCATGCGCTCTGATTGGCGTTCAACATTTCATGGCGGATTGCCGTATTTAGCGATTTTATTTTATCGATTATTATATTCATCTTGCTTTTAATTATGAAAAGAATCAGAGTTTTAGAATTAGGAATTTTGTAATAATATACACACAAATTATTTCAATGAAATTTACTTGTTGTCATCATGCATATTGTTTATGGCACACATGGAAGCAAAACTGTCATCTTCTCTCGAAGAACATGCTAGTGACGACGCAGATGACGCTCAGCTCGTCTTTCGTCGCGGACGGCGACTAACATTAACTGTCCGTCAAACATCCTTCCACACCATTAAAAATAAAATTTTCTATCAATTAATTAACTTAAAGTACATAATTACACATACACTATGATGACATATAATTATTCGATAAAAATTAAGTAGATGCATAGTAATTAATCTCTGTCAATTTCGTCAATATCATTAATTGCGTCTTCGTACCCATCATCAACAGCTGATTCTGTAAGAGATACATCTAACATTTCCAACACCCCTATAGAAATAGGTTTTCTTTTCTTTCCTACCACTAATCCCATTTCCTGGTAGAATTGTGTGATTATTTCTTGTCTCCTATTTGTTATAATTTCTTTGGCTTCTGAGCCCCTGACGTAATTGTTTACAAACATTTCGTCTTGAGTCGGAATCTGCCTTCTTTATATGTTTTCTACTTCCACATTCGACATTAAAAACAACATACTGCTGCCTCTGAGACCAGTCCATTTGTATGCAAAAAGTATCTAGTCTCTCTGTTTCTGCTATGTTGTTACATCCACGAAGTTTGAACTTCGCACAGAAGCCAGAAGAGCATCGAGGTCCTATTTCAAGTTTAACATCATGTAACACTTTAAACTTTTCTTGTTTGCTATTTCGTCGTACCATGTACTGCTCTCCCTCTAATCCAAATTTTGTGCAATCATTTTTAGTCCACTCTATTTTAGCATTTGCTTTTACCAGGCCTTTAAATTTTCTCTTACGTTTAGAATTGAGATCTCCACAATATTCATTGTTAATTGTTAATCATTATTACACAAAAAAAAATTACATTACAAAGAAAATCTTAAGATTTACAAATCTAACCTAGTCTTAAATCTAACCCTTCTGCCTGACCTGGTAACAACAGGATTAGGGGTAGAAATGGGAGGAATATTTTCCACAGTAGGCGAAAGTAATGACGGCGGTTTAGGGCCAGCGGGTGCAGGGCTAGGTGTGTGAGCTGAAGGAAAGGCTCGACGAATGCTGGTTAAACGCGATCCACACTTACAGTTACGACCTTTCCCTTTAAATCGATATTCAGGGTTTAACCGTTAATGGCGTGCTTTAAAACTTTATATGGATCTGTGTATGGTGGCTGCAGAGGACTTTTGACGGTATCGTCATGCAAAAATATGTGCGTTGCTCCAGGTAGCTCTTCAAATACGTAAGGGTCGTTTGGTGCCATGTCGCGATGTCGGTGTCGGTTGCACTTCGGCCATTTATCGTCAAAGACGAACAACGAAGTTTTTTTTCATTTCCGGGTTTTCCAATGCTAAAGTTGGCTGGTCATCTGGGACAAGGAGTTGCCTGTTAGACATAATGACTCTCCATATGTCAGTTCTGCAACTGAGTTCAGGTCTTCAAATCAATTTCGCTGTAAATAGACGATCCTACAAGGTTCTGACTAAAATCGGCAATATGGCGGACCGGATAGCGGTCCGGGATAGTGCTGGCATTTAAAGCACGAAAATCTCCACAAGGTCGCCCTTCTTGCCCTTTTCGCACCATGAAGGTCTGCCGTACCACAGGATACCATTTCCCCGAAGTCTTTCTTAGCCGCTTAGAGTTATTGCGGTGTTAGTCTTCGTGGTCGACATAAAACTGCCCTCGGTGGTGACTATGTGGTGCTGTGTGGACTATTTTACCAGTCTTGGAAGTCCAGGAAGACGAGTAAAATTTCACTATGAGAATGCGTTGTTCATTCATGTAGCGCTTCATTTTTTCTAACCTCGTACCTTCTTGCAAACAATAACAATTGTTGAAAGGTCAAACAATGACACTTCGAATGGCGCCAAATTTAAAAATTGCGTTCTAGTGGGACACCCTTTTTAAGTTAATGATTGTACAATATTTATTGGCACTATATTGTCATTAGTAGAGGATTTCGACATCTTTTTTGTCAGTGTGGACTGTAATTAAAGCTTCGTTTCCTTCGTACCGGGTGGACTTTATTTTTATGCTGGACCATTTTACTTTTTGCCCGTTATCGGATGTGTCGAAATTTCCAACACCCAAACATTAAATCTAAACAGCGAGTTCGTAAACTACGAAAGAAGTGCCTTTTTTATATCTTAATAAGAGTCTACTGGCCATAAATGGATGACGATTTTATTAGGCCTGCGAGCACCGTCTGTGCGCCATGTGGAAGACGACTTATCCATATAGTCCATAAGAAATCTTCAGGAACGCTCGCGCCAGCCAAACATAAATGACGAAGAAATTTTGAGGGGTTTTCCCTCAGCCTACTCCTCATGCATCAATAATTGCTTGATTTTCTTCTCTCGGGATGCGCTGAGACGCTTTAATAACTTAGTTTTAAGCTTCGCATAACGGTCAGATATGGGTGGATTAATAATAATGTCCTTTAAATCACGAGCATACTCATTGTCTAAGTGACTGAGGATAAAATTTAATTTCTTGGAATCGTTGGTTATTCCCGATATCGCAAACCAAATTTCAGGTCCCTCAGGCCAAAACGGGGAAACACGCACGCCAAGTTCATGACAACAAAAACATCGACATTCGGTGGCACAACACTAGTGGTATCTGTGTTAGTCGACATGTTGTGTTAACCTTTAAAATGTCTCAAAGTCAAGTTGTTTACTTAACTCATGTCCAATTTCTATACCAAAAAATGTATAAAAAAACACGATAATTTCTTTGATTTTTCCTAGCTCCTTCATTACATTAAATATACAACACATTACACCTCGTTGAAAAATTAAACAAAAACACCAACAATGAGGCTGGCTAATAATATTGTTTTTGAAACCAACAACATCAGTGACAGAATTGATGGTCTCAATGCTCTTTTTTTCCCTATCTGAAGAAGAAAAATGATAGCAGCAGCAATAGACAATAAGCACAATATTGTGACTGTGTGTTGTTGTTACTTATCACTTTTTCACTGTACAAATAGTTTATTTCACTACTGTGTAGTGTGTAATGTCCAGGAATCTTGACCGGAATCGCCAAAACGTTGATCGGGGTCACCAATATAAATTAACCACCACTTTTAAATAAATTAATATAATTTTACGTTTTGTAACAATTCACTTAATAATATCAAATCGACAATTAACAAATGTACATCTCGTAACAAGGTCCAAAGCGTACTGACTACGTACCAGCCGGTAACCTTCGTTCACGTACACATTCGCGGGAATCGTGCAAGACCGGGTTTTCTATAGGTACGCGTGAGTGTCGATAAAATGATATCGATGTAAGAGTCGATAAGAAATGATATCGTCAATATAAATAAAGTATATGGTACAGGTGAACATTTATTTAGTTCGGATCCGCCCAAATGAAGAAGTTCTCTGAAATCTTGACTATTTTTTATTGCTTGTTGCAGTCTGTCACTTCTAGACATTACGTCATCTACGTAGAAATCTTCACGCAATATCTTAGCAGCTTCTGGATTCTTCTTCTTCTGCCAATTTCATAAGGGTTCTTACGGCGAGATAGGGAGCAGCAGCTGTTTCAAATGTAACAGTGAACAATCTTTATGTAGTCTTTAACTTCTTCAGATTGGTCGTTTCTCCACAAAATTGTTTGATAATCCGTGTCTTCTTGGTTCCATATTATTATTATTATTTATTTATTCTATACATAATCTTAAATAGAAGAAGTTGGTGTGGTGGAAACACTAACTAGACACAGTTTTTCTGTCCACCAGGACGTCGAAAATATTTAGATAATTAAATTATATACATACTAAGGCTAGTGACATAATATACAATAAAATATTTTTACCATCAAATCATCAAAAATTGCACAAACAACGTAATAAACCAATTGAAACATTGCCGCTTCATAGATAGCCGGTGCAAGAAACGGTACATTTTCTGGATATCAGCAACAAAACAAATGGAGTAAGTTCTCCACCTCATTATCAGGTTTCTCAGATCGTCTTGAAGTACAGGAGCCGTCAACAGTTCGTCATTGAGAGACACCGTTAGATCCCTTGCGAGGCGTCAAATACGACACGAGTCTTGTTTTTTTAACATTACGGGGGTCGTTGTCAAATTTCGGGCCAAAAAATGATGATTTCACTATCATTCTTTTTTCAAATTTTCCATATTTTTTGTTCTTTGGTGTGTTCAGAATAAAAAATACTTCATACCAATCAATTCAAACACTCATTTATTCCCATAATACACAATATTCACCAATTTAAGTGACACAAATGAGTCGCATAATTTGAGTAATAATATTTTTAGATATGCTAATGAGATACTTGGTAACACTAATGATAATATTAAATTTGTAAACAATACTGACGATTATTTAAAATATTAATGTTTATAAAACATTACAGATTTAATAAAATGATCAATCAACAATATTTTCTTAACTAATATCACTCTCGCTATCAAATAAAAAACCTACATATTTCTAATTCCTCTAAAATTATATATTTTAGAGACTTATTTTAATGTGTACCTACTAATTAATGGTTTTAACTTCAGTCTTTATGATTAATTAAATCACTAAAATAGTGATTTGTTCGTTCGTAGTTTTGTGAAGTCGAAGCTATGCTAATTATTATTAACATGCTTAATTGTAATGTCGCTGAGAATTTGTATTTTTTATATTTTCGGGCACTATATTTACATAATGTACTGCAGATTCAATTGGAGTTTTATACATTTTAAAAATCCGTATATGTTTATTATGTACGCAAGCAGTATTTATACACTCAAAGCAGCTCTGTCTTCTGAATTCCAAATAAGTAAAGTCAGACGACCACACAACCTTAAAAGATTTAAAAAAAAAAGAATTAAAACGATGGAAAATCAAATTAAAAGTAGTAATAGTAGAAAAAGTTAAACAATCACCTGATGAACACGCATAGTGCCTTTGAAGGTCATGATATCTTTTGGCAGCATCAAATATTTTATTTTAATATCGTCTTCATCAACATTAATTTCAATTTAGAAATTCTTAACGTGCTTTTGGATAACGCCTATAAATGCATTAAAAGTTCCAACATACTGCTGACACTTAACTTGATAATCAGCAGTTCTCTTTATTACTGCGCCTATCCCATCGGGAGCACCTTTCCCGTGGCCAGCTTCTTGATAATTCCAAGAAACAAGTCTTAATTGAGGTAAGTCATTCTTCAGTTGCAATGGTGCTATATATTCAAAAACTCTATAAGAACATAAGTCATTGTCATTATCTTATGATTCCGGTCGTTTCAATCTGCATTGTTAATAAAGTTATTTGCTGTATTGTACTGCTAAAAAATAACAGCAATTTACTAGCATTCACTCTTTGAATTGCCGTCACACCTTTAATTTCTCTTTAAAAAGTGTGGTTTCAGTCAATTGGGTTCTTTTTGCCCAGTCTGTCCTTAGTATCTTCGATAAATACTTTAAAGTCGGTATTAACAGAGTTCTCCGAATACAGTCTCTTATAATTTGGTTTATGAATAAGTCATTACGCTTACCGTAACCGCGCCAACGCCAGAGTCCGCCTTGGGGTCATCACCACGATCATCCACGCGAGGACCTTACCTTCCGTTTCTAAGAGGCACTACTTCTAAATTTCTGCTAATTACACTAAATTTTTAGCAAAAATAAAAAAAAATTGAATCGGTCATTTGAGAAGTCACGAAATCAAAACTTTTCAGAAATCAATAAAAACTGTTTCATACACAAACAAATGAGTATTAAAGGCCTTTTTATGTATGGCTTTCCAAGTTGGTAGTCATAAGACCTCCTTAAAAGCTGATGAACTTAATTGATGGGAACGGGGCATTGTCATTATGTTCTGCACATTCAACATGTTCTACAAATGTTTTATTATCCTGAGTAGTAACTTGAATTTCTTCTTGGTGTTTTTACCAGCGCCCTAAAGCTTCTTTTGAAAAATTTGCTTTAGGTATAACGTCAGCATTAAATGTGATGGGTATATCCCTGATTTACTAAAACCACTCAAAATCACATCTTCACTAACTTTGAGCCAAGTGTCTCATAAAAATTGTGAGATCAAAGATTTAGGTAGCCTTTGTCCAATGTTGCGTCGCTGCTAAGAGGCTACCGTTTGTTCCCATTTCTGTTTAAAGCTTTTGAAAACAGATACGTCTAATGGCTGCAACAAGTCACTAGTATGTGCAGGCAATTTGATAATTGTTATCTCCTTGGCCAATGCAAGTTCACCTAGTTTGAAAGAAAATAAATATGCGTGGAGTGACCATCATATCACGATTATACTAAATTGAACTGGTTGCTCGGAAGGCATTCCACTTAATCAGTAAAAAATAAATTATTGATCTACAAACAAGTCCTGACACCTGTATAGACTTATGGTTGCCAGCTGTGGGGCTGTACCGGTAATAGTAACATCGGAGTAATCCAACGTTTTCGAAACTAAGTGCTCAGGGGCATAGTCAATGCTTCCTGGTACATTCGCAATTACGATCTCCATCGGGACCTTAATGTAGAGACATAGACGTCGCAACATTAATAAAAAAGACTGCTGGAGCACACGAACACAGGCTCCACCATTACGTGAATGTCGAGGCTATTCAACTCCTTGACTCCACGGGCTTAGTGAGAAGACTGAAAAGGACAAAACCATTTGAACTAGTGAATTACTGTTAGGGTACTTTTAGGCCGTGGAATTAAAATGCCTTTTTAAAAAAAAAGGATTTAATTAAAATAGGAAATGCGATACAAAAATTAGACAACCGCTCTCTTAGAATTATGCGCGCAGACTGACTAAAGACGCTAGCGACCTAATCCTCTGAAAGTCAGCATTGATGATGCAGATCATTACTTATCATTGAAGGATTATGGGTCGTTTATCAAAGAAACGATAGTAATTAGCACAAATATAACTTTTATTTGGTAATAAGATGAATGACAGCAAGAACACTTAGTTACAACAATCTTCATATATAGTGTTGCCACCTAGTTAAATTTTCAAAAACTATTTTACTTAAATTGCTCAATACTCCCACTAAAATTAAACTAGGTACAAATATAAAAAAAATAAACTCCTACTGAAATTAGAGTTGTGAAAAGAAAAACAAAATGTGATCTCTTAAATAGATAAAAGCTTGAGTTGGTAACGCTTTAGTTAACATATCTGCTAATTGACTGTTACTAGGAATATAATTTAGTTTAATTACACCCAACTCAACCTTTTCCCTTATAAAATTAAATTTCACATCTATGTGTTTGGTTTTCTTATGATAAACAGGATTGCTAATTAACTTAATTGCACTCTGATTATCAACATACAATGGAACAGATGTAATATTTTCACCTAAATCTAATAATAATTGCTGTAACCATAATATCTCTTTTGCAGCTTCACAAGCAGCTACAAATTCTGCTTCAGTTGTGGAAAGAGCAGTAGTCTTCTGTTTCTGGCTACACCATGTTATAGGTCCCCCATTCATATTAAAAATATAACCTGTAGTAGACTTACGCGTATCTACATCACCTGCAAAATCTGAATCCGAATAGCCAGTGAGATCACTACTTTCTCCATAACATATACATAAATCTTTAGTATTTATTAGGTATCTAATAACACGTTTAATGGCATTTACATGTTGTTGACTTGGATCGTTTACATATCTACTCAAAACATTTACAGCAAAAGAAATGTCAGGCCTTGAAACAGAGCTCAAAAATAACAAGGACCCTATAGCTTCTCTGTATGGAAAATTAATAATATTTTCATCCATTTTCTTTGAAATAACAACATTTACATCTGCAGGGGTACTGGCAGGATTTGAATCACTCATACAAAACTTCTCTATTAATTTTTCAATGTAATCTCTTTGATAAATACAGATACAATTATTTACTCTCTCTATTTCCATTCCCACAAAATATTTCAATTTTAATTCTTTTATTTTAAATGTTTGTTTCAAATATTCTATAACTCTTTTAATCATTGAGGAACTGGAAGAGACTACAAGTGCATCATCAACATAAATTATTATGAATACTTTCACCCCATTGAAAATACCTACATAAACACAACTGTCAGCCTGAGATTGCACAAAACCATATTTTATTAAAAACTCAGTGAATCTTCTATTCCAACAACGAGACGCCTGTTTAAGTCCATACAGTGATTTATTAAGTTTTAGGATACAATCATTTTTAAATGAAATTCCTTCTGGTACTTCTATAAAAATATTCTCTTCCAAATACCCGTTCAAAAAAGCAGTCTTTACATCAAACTGTTGAATTTCTAAATTATATTTAGCTGCAATAGAAAGGATAATTCTTATAGAGTCATATCTCGTTGTTGGAGAGAATATTTCTTGATAGTCAATATCTTTTATTTGATTAAATCCGCGTGCACATAAACGAGCTTTAAACCGTTTTACCTGATCATTTTCATCCTTTTTTATAGCAAAAACCCACTTTGTAGTAAGCGTACGTTGACCAGACCTCTCTACTGGAGTCCAAGTATTATTCTCTTCATGTGCAAGCAATTCTTCATCAATAGCTTTCAACCAGTCGTTTCTTTGTGGACTTTTCATCGCTTCAGCATACGTTTGTGGCAGTGACAGTTCAATTAGGTTTGCTTCAAAACGTCTATTAATCCTTGGTCTCAAATTTATGTTGCTTTGAATTAAATCATCATCTAATTCTTGAGAAGGTTCATATGTAGAGTCATTACTATTACAACTCAACATGCTATCTTCATTCTCTGATGATGAAGTTTCCACAAGAGTATCCTCTACATTTGTTTCTTGCATTTGATTTTGTTGTCCTAATGTCTTCACTTCATCGTCAATGTATATTTGTGTAATATTCTTCCTTATCTCTGGAACATTATGTTCTTCAAAAATTACATTTCTTGATATTTTAACCTTTTTTGGTTTCTGGATTGAACATCCTGTGATTGTTATTATCATACCCAATTAGTATCATTTTCTCACTCTTTTTGTCAAGTTTAGTTCTTAGCTGATTAGGAATATGGACATATCCAATACTTCCAAACACCTTCACATGGCCTATATGAGGTTTGATGCCGTTCCATAATTCAAATGGTGTTTTCTTAGGAGTTTGGCTGGAGGAAGTCCGGTTTAATAAATATACTGCACAATTCACAGCCTCAGCCCATAATTCCAGTGACACATCCCTCGCGTACAACATTGAACGTGCACTCTCCACAATGGTACGGTTCTCTCTTTCAGCACGCCCATTTTGTTCTGGTGTATATGGCGCAGTACACTCATGAATTATACCTTCTTTGCTGAGATAGTCATTGAAGGTTTTATTCACATACTCTCTTCCATTATCAGTATGCAATATTCTGACACTATGCATGTACTTATTTTTGATCATAGCATTGTATTTCATGAATATGTCCATCACATCACTTTTATGTTTGACAAAATATACATGCCTGTAACTTGTAGCAGCATCCTTAAATAATATAAAGTATCTCATACCTTGGATAGATGTATGACTCATAGGTCCACAGACATCACTATATACAAGGTCACCTGGCTGTAGTTCTCCTCGTATAGATTTGTGAAATGGAAATCTGCACTGCTTTCCATATGCACATGCTTCACAAACAAAATCAGTTTTATCACTGTTATTCAGTTTCAAGCCTTCTACCACATTATCAGCACTCATACTCTTGATTTGTTTTAGGTTAACATGTCCCAGTCTTTCATGCCACATTTTAATGTTATTTTGATCACTTTGAACTAAGTTACAGGTATCTGAGACCACAGCTTTAATTTTCAATTCATATAAATTATTTTCTGTTATTGTTGCACACATTACCAAGTCATTGCCTTTGTAAATGAATGCACCAGAGTCTTTCTTGATAATGATATAGGATTTACGCATTATCACACCTTCTGAGAACAGATTTCGTCGCAAATTCGGAACATACAATACATCATGTAGTTCACTGTTCTCCCACTGTCCATTGACACATCTCTTTATTAACACCTTGCCAATGCCAGCCACTTCCACTGATTGTTTGTTTCCTAATGTCAATGATTTCTGGTTACATTCCAATAGTTCTACAAAGAACTCCTTTCTATAGGTCATATGTGCAGAGGCACCACTGTCTAAAATCCACACATTGTCTTCAGCTTCATGGAATTTGGTTTCTACATTAAACGCTAACAAGTCTGCACCTTCCTGCTGAGGTTTTCTATACTTGGATTTCTTTGGAGCACGACATTCTCGAGAAAAATGTCCTCGTTTCCCACAATTATAACATTCAAATCTGTGTTTACTGTTTTTATTTTGATTTGAATTACTAGCATTTCTATTCAGCTCACTTTGTTTTGGGCTATTTTTCCATCCTTTCTTAGCCACAAGAAGAGCGGTTTCTTGTTCTTCTTCACACTGTAAACTAGCTTCTTCATCTAACAAACGAGCAGTGAGATTGACAAGAGTCTGTTGCTCTGGATCCAAAGACATCCACGCTTGACGGAGTGATCTATACTTATGAGGCAGTGTTCCAAGTATTTTTGTTATCACAGCCATTTCACTAATACTTTCGCCACTTTCTTTTAACTGCTTGGCCAATGATGTCACTTTAGAAATGTGTTGAGCTACACTGTCATTTGTAGACATTTTATACTGGTAAAACTTTTCATGGATCAACATTTTACATAATTCACTCTTCTGTTCGTATATTGATTCAAGTTTTGTCATTATTTCCTTAGCAGTTTCACAATTTTCTAATAAAGTTATTTGTTTGAAGTCCATCGAAGATGTTATAATAAACATGGCCATGCCATCATTCTTTGTCCATTCAACATTATTTCCAGCCGGTTTAGGCACTGAAATATCAATCCCTTTTGCTTTTAGGGCACACTTTATCTGGAATTTCCATTGCCTAAAGTTATTTCCATCAAATTTTTCTAAGTTTATTGACCGCATTGAATCCATTTTGAGGTTATTTTGTCAATTTCTTCACAATACGATTGTAACTTTTTCTTTGCTATTTTTCTTAAAACTTTCAATTGCAGAATCTACTGGGCCCATAACCTGAAGGATTATGGGTCGTTTATCAAAGAAACGATAGTAATTAGCACAAATATAACTTTTATTTGGTAATAAGATGAATGACAGCAAGAACACTTAGTTACAACAATCTTCATATATAGTGTTGCCACCTAGTTAAATTTTCAAAAACTATTTTACTTAAATTGCTCAATAATCATTATAGCTAACAATCTAGGGGTGTAACAGTACGTTAATATTTAGTGCTAAACAGTGAGTGAAAAATTAGAACACAAGATCAGACTGTCTTCCCTTTACTTGAGTTCCAGTGCAAGAGGCTTAAGTTCATCTACTTTGTCTTACGCCTCGACTGCGCGACCGGCGTCCTCCGTAGGTCGGGTCGGACTTGGTCCCCGCTACGGGGGCGTGCGGCTCACTGGTCAGCGGCTCTGGTGGCTCCAGCGGCTGATCGGGAGTTGGTGGCGGCCCTACTGAGGCCAGCATCGGCGTGCGTGGATGGATGGGGGCGGGGGGTTGCAACACCCTACGTCCTCTTTTTCTTCCTCCTCTGGGGCGTCGGCGTGGCCAGGAAGCTCCGCAGGGTACGAGACGATTTCCGCCTCCTGCGGATGCGAGAAGAGCCGCCCATGGGCAAGCGGTTCAGCCTGCGCGTGTTCGCGCGGCTCGCCCCTCCGATGTGCTTAGGCAGCTGGAGCTGGAGCTTCTCCGAGGCGCCCATGCCCCGTGCTGCAAGCGCCACCGTGCCAGCGCGCAAAGCCAGCGCGCTTGTTGCGCGCCTTCTCCTTCGGCACTGGACATGTGCTGTGGTTGGCCGGATGCGCCTCCTTGCAGTTGGCGCATCCTTTGGTAGGGGGCAGTCGGCGGTGTGGTGTCCCTCCCCGCACTTCACACATGCAATAGCCCGGTGGCATTGGTGCGAGGAGTGTCGGAATCCCTGGCAACGGTGACATTGTGCGGGGCCCCTTTTGCCCTGCCAGGACGCGATGGTCACCCCCATTCGATAGAACTCCAAAATAATTCCCACACCAATTATCCTACATAAAAACTGTTATGGGTTTTTAACAATAAAATAAAACAAATAAACACATTTTAAGACATTTACAAAAGGGAACCTTGAGCTAAGAAAATACAATCAAACATTAACACTTTTTTTTTTTAATGAGGTGGAAATGGACTAATGCAGGCCCGCATCAAAAATAGTCGAACTTGACGCGGGGACTGTGGGGCTGGATCTACTCAAATCCCTCTGCTATTCAGAGGGGTAGCGAGACCTCACCCACTAAAAACACCTCAGCCCATCACACGCCACTCATCATGACCTGCGGTTCCGGGCCACTCGAGGTCGAGCCCCTAACCTTGAACTACCGGTCCTTCTACAGTCATCCCCAGACCTCGTCCTCAATCGCTCAGCCGCCTCCTTCTGCAGCATTTCATGCTCACAGAAGGCGACCATTGCACTCCAGGCCTCCTCACTCCCTAGCATAGCTATTATAATGCCCGGTAAAGTAAGGTCCGCCCCTATAACCGATACCAGGTCATGACGCTCTCTTGTCCAGGTGACACACTCAGCCACAGTATGCTCCGCCGTGTCATTCGGAGCGCCGCAGTGGTGGCACAACGGATGGACCTCCCTTCTAGACACCTTATGCAGATACCGCCCAAAGCACCCATGCCCAGACAATACCTGCGAAAGCCAGAACGTCACAGCACCCCAACGTCTATTCACCCAGTCTCTTTTAGGACTGGGCGGATTGTCCCTACTGTCGATACACCAGCGCGGGGCGTAGCAAGATCGTCAAACCACCTTTTAATAAGGATTTCTCTGGCATGACGCCTCACATGCCCCGCTATTTCCCCCCATGTGACGTTCCCGCTAACCATTACCTCGGCTTTCGCGCGGTATAAGGCAGCAATCAGTTCGACCTCCCGCTCCCAAGGAGGAGTGCCAGCTAACACACAGGCCGCCTCAAACGATACGGTACGGCAGCAGCGAGCTGCCCGAACCGCGATCACTCGCTGCGGCCTCCGTATGAGCATACGGTTCGTCCGCCTGCTCAGCGCGTCGTCCCAAATGGGGGCCCCGTACAGGGCCATACTGCGAATGATTCCGCAGTACAGCCGGCGCACGCTCTGGCATGGGCCTCCAAGGTTAGGCAAGAGCTTGCCAAGTGCTCCTGCCGCCCTCACAAGTCCTCGGAACTTCTTCATTACAAATTCTCTTTGTATTGTGCTCCCACTAGGTCGACCACGCTTAGCGCCATTTGCAGGTAGACCCAATTTGCAGAGGGTTTCAGCAAGTTCTAGTCTGAATGTACCCAAATCGAGAAGTTGATCATTTCCTTCTAACTTATTTACCTTCTTGAACATAACCCATGAATTTATAACTTCGAGGTCCAGGAAATGATAAAATAAGCGAATGGTCCACTTGCGGCTCTTCATTGTGATCTGATACCGACCTATAAATGAATCTAATAAGTCCACGCCTCTCATCTGCGCATTGTACTCCTTAATGACTTTGGGGCATGGAATAGCAACTCTCTCTTTGATTTATCAAAGCGTGTGACTGTGGTTGCTGTTTCTGCTCCTACGTAAGTGGAAAGAAGGTTAACGAGCTTGTTATCTTTCCACACAATAGCACTTACGTCAATATCATCCACAGTCGCCACGTTTTCCTCATAGAATCCTCTGGGTACGTTCTATTTTATTTATTTATTTATTTAATAATAAGTAATCAACAGCTGCTTAACACATATTATTATACAAAACACAAATACAATACACAAAGCCAAAACAGATTACACAGATTAAATAAAAACAGTAAACAAGCATTAAAAGACAAAGTGTCATTTAAAAGAAAAACAAAAGAATAAAATTAAAAACTGCAAAATTAAAAAAAAAGCAACAAATTAAACTAAGAATTTATTAATATCTACTTCTTAAAAAAAAAAAACAGCTACTTAAAAAAAAAAAAAATCGGAGTCTTCCCGCTTCTCCAGGCACTTCTTCACATCTCTCTTATTGGGGTAGAAGATATCAATGTCTTGGAAATGGTTGTCATAATTCGACAAAACCCTAAACATTGGAGAATTACGCAGGTAATTCGACTTCGTACGAGGCACACTGAACAATTTTGAGTATCTTGTCGCATACACAGGAGGAATTTTAAATGTAATTAATGATAGCAAATAGGGGCTGTCTATCCGCCCGTTAAGAATAGCATGTAAAAAGAACAAGTCTTGCTGACTCCGTCGATATTCTAGCGAGTCTAAATTAAAATATGAGCAAGAATCAGTATAACCATCAAAACCCCTATAACCCTTGTAACAAAGAAATTTGACAAACTTTCTTTGCACACCTTCCACAGCTTTTTTGTATTTTACATAATATGGAGACCAAATAATACTTGCGTACTCCAGCACGCTTCTGACATATGCAAAATAAAGGGTTTTTATGCAATTTATATTTTGAAATGTCTTGCATGACCGCTTGACAAACCCTAACTGCTTATACGCTTTGCCTGTTATGTTATCGATATGTTCTGATAGACCCATTTTTTCATCTAATAATATTCCAAGGTCTGTAACTAATTTTACTTGTTTAATGGGGATGTTATTGATTTTGTAAACATATTGTATTTTTTTGTTTTTACGTGAAAAAGTTATCTTATTACATTTGTTTATATTTATTGTAAGTTTATTTTGTTTGTAATATATTTCTAGTCTATTAAGATCTTGTTGTATTTGATTGCAGTTATCTATAGATTGTATTCTTAAGAAAATTTTTTTGTCATCCGCGAACATAAGATGTTTGGAAAAGTGAAAACAGTATTTTATATCGTATAAATAAGCATTAAATAATAACGGCCCAAGTATTGACCCTTGGGGTACTCCTGATGTAATGTTAGTGAACATGCTTTTGTACCCGCATATTACTGTTGCTTGTCGTCTGTTAGTTATGTATGACTTTATCCATCGGTAAAGATCGCCACGTATTCCAAGGGAGAAAAGCTTATGTAAAAGGATAATGTGATCAACACGATCAAAAGCTTTTTCTATATCCGTGTAGATAGCATCAATTTGTTCGCCCTCATCCATGCCTCGCAGTATATAGTCAGTAAAAATAGCTAAGTTAGAAATAGTTGAACGATTTTTAGTAAAGCCGTGTTGTTGTTCCGGTAGTTGTTTAGAGATTAATGGACTTATAACATTATGGACTAGTTTTTCGAATAGTTTGCTAAAAGAATTAAGAATTGAGATTGGTCTATAGTGGTCAATTTTATTTTTGGAGCCTTTTTTATGAATTGGAACGACATGTGCTTCTTTCCATTTTAAAGGAAATGCACAGAATGTGTTAAGGGACAAATTATAGATATATGATAGTGGTGTTGCAAGTTCCTTACTACATCTTTGTAGGAGAACTGCAGGTATTCCATCACTACCTGGACCCTTATCTATATTTAATTTTGTTATAGCTTTAAAGACATCATGTTCCGTTATGTAAATGTTGTTATATATAACATCTGACTCGGGTAGGTCAGGTAGATCATAAGTATCGCTGGGAGAGTGAAAGACGCTGTTGAAGAATTTGTTAAAACCATCACAAATCTCAGGCTGCGATTTGTATGAAACATCGCCAAGAACTAGCATGCTTGGGTACTCAGATTTACCTTGCCTCTTATTTCTTAAATATGACCACAACGCCTTAGGATTTTTAGCCATGCTATCTTGTATATGCTGTTCATAAGATAGCATGCACTTTTTGGATAAACGCTTTTGCCTACTACGTAACAATGAAAATTCATCATAGTCCCGCGGGTTCTTATACATTTTCCAACGTCTGTGAGCTTTTAGTTTATCCTTGATAACATGTATCAGAGGTTTGGAGTACCACACGGGGTACTTATTATTACAAGTATTACGACTCATTGGGACATAATTTTCAATAATTTTATTCAGAATATCGTAAAACTTTGCAGTTACTTCGTCAATAGTATCTCCATTTAGAAGCTGCGTCCAGTTGACCTTGCTTAGTTCCTGATTGATAGCATTATAGTTAGCGCGGTAGAAATTATACTTCAGATCTACTTTTGGAGACATTTTGCGTAGAAGTAAGTCAGTTGCATCTATACTCAAACAGGGATGATGCATATCGGGCTTAACCAATGCTATATCAGCTCTGGTACTATCTAGAGAGACGTTACTCAATATTAAATCCAATACGTTGTTACAAGTATTGGAAATAAAATTATGCTGTGTCAGGCCAGAAGAATGTAACTTATTTATAAAATCTTCGGAGATTTCTTGTAAATGGGTCGTTCGTTGTTTTAAAATAATAGGTCCCGAGGGAGACCAACTAATGTTAGGAAGATTAAAGTCACCAACAATTATGAAGTTGTCACTTGCGTTTGATTCAATTATATGACTGAACGAGGAAATAAACGTCATAAGTCGTTGTGGCTGCTTAGAATCGGGAGGTATATAGACCAATCCGATGTTCTTTTTAATTATAGTGTTTTTTTCAGGCAATTTGCAGTTTCTCAATCGGTTTACTTAAAATTAAAATTCCTTCCTTAGCCAAATAGGTGACGAGAGGCACAGAAGTATAGAAGTTATCGAAGTATATAATGTGATTCACATTGTGTGAAACCATTCTAGCTAACTTGACGACTGTATTGCCAGACTCTCCCAAATCTGGCTCACCAGGTAAAATGTTATTTTTGGAGCCCCCTCCACTGTAAACCTCAAATCTATGAGATGTAGATTAGATTGTACTGCAGATGAGATATAATTTGAACCCTTGTGGGGTTTATTGGGCATGGAAATCTTCCACGGTCCGTTTCACAAGGCGTTTCTTTTGCGAACTAACGAACTGTGGAATCTACTACCGGCGGGGATCTTCCCTGAGATATACGACCTCCAAAAATTCAAAGTTCGAGCGTACTCCTGCCTTAAAGGCCGGCAACACACCCACTAAGAATGGGTGTCTATGGGCTGCGACGACCGTCTTTTTGGGCGTCCCGCAGGCTCGTTTGCCCCCCTATTATACATATAAAAAAAATGTATTGTTTTATGTAATGGCTCATTTTGGTTGCACACATCTGCTCGTCTATGGAAACAACTATTAACAACAATTAAATAAAGTAAATGCAAATATTCACCTTCTAGTTTCATACACCGTTTCTCTACTGTTTCCACGTCTTCGCGGTTTCCACGACTGCCACGGCCACGACTACCACCACGGCCACCGCGACCTACACGACCACGACTACGGCTTCCAGCACGGGTGGGCCCACCATCCCCATAGTATTCTGAATTATCAATCTGATTCGAATACGTTACATGACTAAGAAATAAAAACGTGCAATAATCATTTAGTGAAGCATTGAAAGCCTAAATTTTGTGGAACCTTAACCTGGAATGTACTTTAAATAAGCCAATGTCAATCACACCATTCAAATAAAAAATGGAGTGCAGCAAGCCAACTTCCACCAGTGTAGGATTGATAAGAATTAGCACCAATTATTAGCGAATTAATGAGCAAATGAATTTTCGTATGTCAATTAAATTAATGCAAAATAGCATTATGATGCATTTCACTAAGGACATTGCAGTGCATCATAATCAGCAGACATAAATAAATACATTAAACCAAGCGTAAGAATTTTTTTTAAACATATGTTTCGTTTGTACAAACCCTTATTTATGACGTTTATTCTAACGACCGTGGATACCGCACCGCCCATAACAATAAACCTGCGGATCATGTCGTTATAATTTGGGAATCTTAAGTAATCTTATTTATTTATTTATTTAATTATAAGTAATCTAACAGCTTACTTAATACATATTATTATACAAAATACTAATACAATACAGAAAGCCAAAACAGATTACATAGATTAACAAATTATGTATAAAAAACAGAAAACAAGCAAGCGCATTAAAAGACAATTTTACATTTAAAAAAAAAACAAAATAATAAAATTAAAAAACTGAAATTTGACATTTAAAACCAACAAATAATACTAAGAATTTAAAACTACTACTTAAAAAAATCAGAGTCTTCCCGCTTCTCCAAGTACTTCTTGACATCTCTCTTTTTGTGGTAGAAAAGATCAATGTCTTGAAAATGGTTGTCATAGTTCGATAACTTAATCTTAATGTATTTCTATTTGAAAAAGGCATTAATATGTTTATGAAGGACTCAACATTCAATTTTAACTATTATTCCACTAAACAGATGTGAACAGATCATTAAAATCAGCCCCGAACTTCAAAGAAGCCATTTTGCCAGTGACAACAACATTTTAAAGTTGAAATTATACTCAATTTCGCACTTAAAACTATAAAAATATTATCATAATCGTAAAGTACACATATTAAAGTTTAATTTGATGTATGATTAATAATAAAAGAATATAATAATTAAAGAAATATAATATGAAATTACAGTACTTACGACATAATTGCTGCAACTCCGAAACACTTGTTCACATAATTCACAAGAACGAGTCAACTGAGTTTGGATTTTTTTTTTATAAAGAACTAATATTATTTCATTGCCATCTGTAGTTTATTGGGTAAACTATTTCCTAAGCTATCGTTCTACGTCGATAAAAACGTTTCTAACCTCAGTTTAAACTAAATGTCATTTTCTTTAACTCGTCGTTTTGGGTACTGTAGTACCCATGTACAGATGACGCCATTATTTTTTTGGGTACTGTAGTACCCACGTACGCTTCGTAACTGAACAAAGAAAAAGAAGAAGGTATTGGATACATCCCGTAAATTGAAAGAGAGAGCAGAGGCGAGTTTCATTGTCTCGTTAAAAAGCTTGAAAGTGATGCAGAAAAATTTCATCAGTATCTTAGAATGTCTAAGGCACAGTTTCAGGAAATTCATCGTTTGATTGAAGAAGACATCAAAACAATACGGACAAAATTTCGTAAACCTATTGGAACAAAAGAAAGACTTGCAGTATGTTTAATGTAAAAAAATTTTTATGGCTTTGCTCAATATAATAATTATTTTATGAGCTCAGAGGGTCAAGTACCATGGTACGATAAGTTGGTATCGTGGTAAGTTAATAAATAAACACTTACCTGGTTTATTTAATGTTGTTGCTATTTCCTCCCAAACAGCGTTCCGGACACCTTGATCCTTGTAATCTTTAACTTTTGTGTCATAAAGAACTTTATATTGGCGTACTAACTCAATAAGTTCTTTTATATTTTAATTTAATTTTAATAAGTTTTGCAAAATAAAATGACGGGAAACAACTACATTCACCGTGGTAACGCGCCGTACTGCTAGATTCACAACAAATCTTGAGACTGATTGCATTCTGTCGCGCCGCGACACACCCCGTCACAGTAATATGAACCTAGCTTTAGAGTTGCTAGGGCTAAAATCTTTGCATTTTGTCTATTTACCTGATTCTCTTGATTTTCTGCGTCCACATTGAAACTAGCGTCTTTAACCCACAGCTGAACAGTGGTAGGCTTCAGTAAAAAACATCTGCTTACAAACTTGAATTTTACCTTCATTCCCTGGTTTAGCCAAAAAATAACTTTATGTGCCCTCTCGGCGAGAAGTCTCTTCACCTTTCGTTTCCTGAGTAGTCCTAGTACGGTTCATATGTCCTCTGACATCATTTTTCTTTCGTCCCAATTGAAAGTTTTCCAGAAGTAGCTATGAATGGATTTCCGTGTCTCTTCAAAATTATTACAACCTTTTATTTTGCTTGCCAATTGAAGACCAATTTGTATCAATGTTTATTAAATTAAGAAGAAACAAGTGTCATTATGAACTTTCAAATTTTTTTGGTATTAGTGACTCTTCAGTATCAAATATTTTTATCTTCAAGTGCCTCTCCATAACTGGAGGTTGGCCGTCAGTTTCCTGAAACGCGCCTCGTCCTGCGCCAGATGTAGCAACTCTTCCGCATTTGCAATACCCGTCCACTCCCTAACGTTGTGAAGATGACATTTTCCTTCGACCAACACGACCCACCCTGGTTTTACCCATTATAATTAGTTAAAGGAGGTGGAGGAGGAGGTAGCGGTCATGGCGCAACACGTGGCCAAAGTACGCAAAGTACTATCCGCTGCTTAATGTTCTGTATAAGTTTTTTCACCATTCCAACTCGTTTTAGAACCTCCTCGTTAGAGACCTTCTGGATCCAGCTTATACGAAGCATGCGACGATAGCACCACATCTCACATGCTTCTAAACGCCGGCGGGTATCTTCTTTAATTGTCCAAGCTTATCAGCCGTACATATTTTTATCACCGGGGTATAATTTTACATATTTTACTATTTGATCTAGCTATTATAAACTCTTGGATTGTGTATAAAAAATGCTCCAGAAAGAGTTGAACCTAAAAAGTCGGCTTACAACAAATTCAGAAATGAATTGGCCTTTGTGCTATGCAACACAGGAACCACAAAAGAAGCTAAAAGATGCCGTCCTAGTACCAGTGTACTAGAAGAAGAATTACAATCAAAAAAAGAAAAGGTTCTCCAGCTCCACCACCTCCAAAAGACATAAGAAAAGATGATTGACCAAAAGTAGGTGGGTCACTCCGGTGAAAATTTCCCAAATGAAAAGGCTATTCCACAATTTCGTGTAATAAATGTCGCGTCAATTTGTGCTTATACAAGAATAACAATGAGTTTCCGTTTCCGGCATCAGAGTTGTCAACACCGCAGTGATAAACCCTCGAGTATAATTAAGTGAAATAAAATAGTAAACGTAATTTTTGGTTGCTAGTATCCGTCGATACAGTACTGGGACCCCTGGAAGTGACTAAAAAACAAACAGGGAAGTGTGATTATTGGGATCCACCGTAAATCTACAACCACAATATCAAGTATTGGATTGGAGGTTAGAAAACACGAAAACAACAAATTGTTAATCAGTGACACTTGCCGTAAACATCAAGTAATCTGACATATCAAACAGTGTTGCCATTTGTGAAAAATATTGTAGCCATATTCTACTATTGCGTTTCGCTACACGTAAACAACAAATATAGGATTGAAGGTCAATTTCAAATATTATTTGAAAAAATGAAATTAGAGTTGCAAAGTGAAAATGCTGAACTAAAGTGTTCTATAACAAATATTATTATGGAAAAGATAGATGAAAAACTAATCCCTATAATAGAGAAAATAAGAACCTGAGAATTAAAGTAGAAAAACTGGAAAAAGAAATAGATTATCTTAAGAGGTCTGAGAAAAACAATCATATTATTATATTCGGCTTAGAAGAAAACGAAAATTTTTTTTATGAATTAATCCTAAAGCTCAAAGAAACCTTCAATCAAGATTTAAATATTAAAATGGAAGAATACGACATCAAGAAAACTTTTCGCTTAGGAAAAAGAAAGAGAGAGAGCAACAAACCGAGACCGATACTGTGCTCGTTTACAAGCAACTGGAAAAAGACTGAAATTATGAAAAATAAAAAAATCTACAAACTATACACATTGCGGAAGATTACTCAAAGGATGTGTTACAAAAAAGAAAGGAGCTGCAAGCCAAGTTAACTGAAGAGAGACAAAAGGGCAATATAGCATATCTGAAACAACTACAGCCCAGAGAAAAGGAAAAGGGAAATATCCGCTTCACCCTCTTCAGGTAACAATCAACCAAAAAAGCAACAAACCGAAAACGCAATGAAGACAACAGGACAAATGCTTTCGATTTAATGCGATATAGATCTGGATCTATCCTTATCGAACATGCCTATTACTAATAAAAACCAATAGCAATTAAAGAACGACAAACGGAAACCAAAACCAATCAATAAAACAACGAACTCCCCCAAGCCGACTGGTCCTCGAGGGGGAAAGCGACCACAAGCCTCCAACATCTCAAGACAACAACCACCAAAAATGAGTAATTTACATAGCATCTCTCTATGTACTCACCTTGAGAAAAGAAGAAAATCTTACGGAACTGACATGTGCGTTAAAATCTATCAAATGGGACATAATTGGTGCGAAGTGAGAAGAATGAGTGAAAGTATTACCCACTTGCCATCCAGACTATTTACTCTATCAAATAGGGGAGACGCAAGGCCAATATGGGGTAGGATTTATTATTAAACAGGGTGACATGGTGGTACCCAAGGGAAGGCGAACGGAGAGAGGACCACAGAAAATGGGGGACGATGATGTTAGACAAGTGGCAGGAGTCACATGGAGCAGAGTGGCCCAAGAGAGAAAGGAATGGAAAAGGTTGGAGGAGGCCTTTGCCGACTTAGCGCAGATAAGAAACCTCGGGCTGCGTGTCGCGCTGGAGAAGTCCGAAGCAATCTGTTTTCACGGCCCGGGGCGAGCGCCTCCAGCGGGTGCGCACATCGTCGTTGCAGGAGTGTCCATCGAGGTAGGAAAATCCCTGAAATATCTGGGCCTGGTACTTGATTCCCGGTGGACGTTTAGATCACATTTTGCGGCACTTGCCCCGAAGCTCACCGCCACCGCACTGGCCCTTAGCCGAATTATGCCAAATCTAGGCGGGCCGAGTGAGGGGTGTCGCCGACTCTACTCCGGCGTCGTTAAGTCTCAAGCTCTGTACGGGTGCCCAATATGGGCTGATAAGCTATCCCGCAAGAACAAACAGCTTCTCAGACGATATCAAAAATTAATGATGATCAAGGTTGCGCGAGCGTACCGCACGGTGTCATACGATGCCGTGTGTTTGATCGCAGGTTCCGCGCCCTGGCACCTCGAGGCTACAGCTCTGGCAGACGTCTATTGGCGCAGGGCTGATACGCGTGAAGCAGGGAGAGAACCGGACACTGAGACCATACGCTCCTGGCGCCTGGATGCCTGCCAGCGCGTGATACAAAACTGGAGAACCGAGTTAGACCGCGCAGAGATGGGTGGATACACAATAAGTGCTATATTGCCCGTCCTAACCAAGTGGCTGGAGAAGAAGCGCGGCCCTTTATCCTTTCGTCTGGTGCAGGTCATATCAGGTCATGGCTGTTTTGGCAAATACCTCCACCGCATCAGACGGGAACCGACCCCTGCGTGCCACCACTGCCGAGAGGATAGCGATGATGCCGCGCACACTCTAGCGGCTTGTCCGGCGTGGGCGGAGGAAAGGCGCCGCCTGGTTGCGGCCTTTGGGACGGACCTGGGCTTGGCTGAAGTAATAAAGAAGGCGGTGGACGACTCCGAGAAGTGGACCGTTTTATCAAACTACTGTGGAGTGGTTATGCGGTACAAGGAGGAAGCAGAGAGAGCCCGAGAATGAAAAAAAAAAAAAAAAAAAACAAAATAACAAGGAAGAAAAAGGGAGATGAAAAAAAAAAAAGAAATAAAAAGTTAAAAAAAAAAAATATATATATATACAGTCGTGGTCAACTAATTAGGGACACTATCACAAAAAGAGCAAGAGCTTCCTTCGACATCAATGAATGTTTCTAATCACGAAGCTTTGAAGTTTTATCATTATAAACAAGTTAAGGGATATTAATTTTAAATATTTAGTGGCCAAGAAAAGGAAAAGCTACTTGCCGCCACAAGTTTTTCTACCTAAACTACACTGCTACTTTCTCATACTGATTAATGACTGGCCAACTAATTAGGGACAGGAGGAAATTTGACTATTAATTTAAAAATAACGAGAAAATGTTAAGTTTTAATAATGCAAAAAGTATGCAAACAAAATTTTTATAACAAAGAAAATAAAAAACATAAGTTTTAATAACCAGTATGGTTGCCATTATTGGTAATCACCATTTGACAACGGCGAGGCATTGACGTAATTAAATTGTTGCATGTTTCTATTGAAATATTATTCCACACCTCTGTAAATCTCTCGTAGAGCTGATTTTGAGTGCCGGTACGTTGAGCCGCAACTTTTTTTTTAAGTTCGTACCACAAATGCTCGATTGGGTTTAAATCTGGGCTGTTTGCAGGCCAATCTAGTACCGTCACAGACTGTTGTGCCAGGAAATATTTCACTGATTGAGCTGTATGTTTTGGGTCATTATCGTGTTGGAACGTCCAGGTTACCGGTAAAACTTCTTCAGCATATGGTATCATATTTTCTTCTTAGATTTGCTTATACTGATACTGATCCAGTTTGCCTTCAATTTTTTTTGCGGGCCCTACTCCATGTCCAGAAAAACAGCCCCAGACTTGAATATTTCCGCCCCCATGTTTTACTTGTTTCTTGGTGTATTTAGGATTCATTTCTGTTTTTATAGGACGTCGCACGTATTGTCGGCCATCTGATGAAATTAAATTTATCTTAGTTTCATCTGAAAATAATACATTTTTCCACTGAGCTGGAGTCCAATGTCCATACTTTCGAGCAAACGCCAGCCTTGCTTGTTTGTGTTCCTTCTTCAGCAACGGAACTTTTCGTGCAACTCGTCCAAAAAGCTTTGCTTCAACTAGACGCCTTCTAACGGTTCTTGCTGATACGCCGACATTCGGTTCAGGTCCAAAACCTTCAGCCTTAATAACTGTAGAACCTTTAAAGGGGTCTTTCTTGGCGAGAATGACCATCCTGCGGTCATCTTGTGGGGTAGTTTTTTTTGGCCTCTTCTTTCTAGGAACACTTTCAGTTGTATTGTGGGTTTTAAAATGGCTCACTGCATTGCATATCATATTTTTGGAACAGTTCAGATGGCCATCCACGTTGATAAAAATTAATTATCACTTTTCTCATTGTTGCGTAACAACTCTTGGTTCGACCCATATTTTAAAAATTACTGTTATTGTATTGTACGTACGAAACTAATGTTACGATTCAGAATGGCGCCAAAATCAATTTTACGCAGAAAAAAAAAAGTTTTTTATTTTTATTTTTTTTAATTTAGAACACGGTAATTTTACTGTCCCTAATTAGGTGGCCAGGACGTAAATACCATAAATATCGATTCAAGTGATTTGATTGAAGTATTTATTAGTTTAGTCACGTATTATTTTTGTTTATTTTGTGTATTTTGGTAAGGTTTCATAATAGTTATTATCACTATAGTGTAATAGGTAGAAGTATTAATATTAATGAGTAATACACAGGTATGAATATTTAATATTGTTTAGTGTTATATTTGTCCCTAATTAGTTGACCACGACTGTATATAAAACAAAAAAAAAAAAAAAAAAGGGGAATAATTACTGGTGTGGTGTGATATTAAGTATAAATCATTTATATATTTATCTTATACAGAGAGTCGCGAAAGCGGCAGTCGCTAGACGGCGTGGTGAAAAGGCCTAGCTGTTACCCGCCCTCGTCTCATAGCGAACAGTGGGCCCTGGTGGTTTTAGTGGGTATGGGGTCATCGTATTTTACGACCTTGACCCCCACACTCCCCGCGCCACTTAACAACTTGCCCAGGCGCGGGCGCCCGTAATCGGGTTTCCCCAGGTTAAAAAAAAAAAAAAAGAAAGGCCTTTGCCGACTGGCAAACAGATCTAGGTAAGATAACCAAACAACAAAGATTATACTAAGGCTTTGTTTCACAATGTCTGAAGTTTCAGGTAAGCTACTTGAAACATAAGTTTCCAATAAACTCAACAATTGCGTTTCACAATCATTGAATAGGGCTAACCAGTAGGTAAAGTCACTAATATCTTATAGGTCGGATGAAGTGGCTGTTAGGAAAGTTACTTGTCAGTTTTCCGCCATTTTTCAACTTTTCAGTTTGACATTTGGCACAAAAATACAAATTTGACACAAATCACAATTATTGAAGGCGGCAGTGCTCCCAAAGTCTACCAACTTTTAGGTAGATCTACCAACCGCTTGACCGCTGTGCCATTGAATATGAAGAGAATTTAAGAACCATGTCTGAGCTGCAGTCTCAACTCTCTTGTGCCTACAAAACAATTGAACAGCTCGAACTTAAAATTAACAAATTAGAATCTTCTCATACTCAAAGTCTGTATGAAGAACTGGTCATGTTAAATAAAGGTAAAGACTGTATCGGGTCCACTGCAACAATTGACTTGACTGGTGATGACTCTGTATCGCATACACCAACTCAATTCAATTGTAACAGCAAAAACAAATTAAAGAAATATATTAAATTGCAAAAATTCATTAAAAAAACCAAAAGATTAATAAAAGGAGATAATATTTACAGGAATCACATAAACTTATCAAAAAAATATAGAAATGTAATTAATCAATGTAAAATATTTTCATGTGAGGTTGACTCTGTAAAAAATAAATATGAAGCTGACATTCTTACATTAAATTTGAGGATTACAAGTCTTCATAATTCCCTTGAAGACATGACAGATAAATACAGTTGTGCCCAGCAACAAATAGGGGAACACATATCGGCCATGGATGAGATTCTGCTGTTGTCTCAATACAATGAACAACGCTTACTGTCTTTGACCAATAACTGCCAGTGTCATTTTAATGAGACAAATGTTGAACCACCATTGTTATCATGTGAGCCTAGAGTACAGAGTGACAGTTTCATAGAAAAAGTCAACTATATAAATAAAAGTGAAATTTTGTTGTTTAGTGATGATATAGGGAAAAATATTGGCACTAAATTATATCAATCCTCCGGCAAAATTGTAACGAATCATTGTATGCCCGGAGCCACCCCTGTAAACATTTTAGACAAAGTTTTGTGTGGAAACTATACAAGTAACACAACCATTATATTGCTTTTTGGGAGAAGGGGAAATGTAGGACAAAGTAAATTGTTGTCTTTTATTGACAAATTAAAATCACTTAATGTAAGGAATATTATCTTGTTTACATTTCCTTACATCAAAGGTGCACCTAGGGAAAATAAAATTAGATATAAGTTGAACATGCTGTTGCACAACAGCTTAACAACTAATAATATACAATTAAATTTTGACTTAGGTACACTACCTAATTTAATTGACATAAATTGTCTATGTAAATATAATTATTTATTGACAAAGGATAGGTTCCACCTACCTAATTATTATTTACAACAGGTAGCTACTATGCTATCTTACTTTTTATTTACAACTAAAGCTAAACATTTAGCTTTTCAGACAACTGCTTCTATTGAGCAGTTCAGTTTCTTAAAAGAATGTAGTGATACTTTTAGTAACACTTCATTAATTAATAATAGTTTAAATTAGATAGTGTGACAATAGAGGCGACCTCTAGCAAAAACTTTTTACAACTCAGCTCAACACAAACATGTTATACTACTAACAACAACTGTTTAAACTTGATGCATCAAAACATGCAAGGTATGTTGGGCAAAGAATTAGAATTAGAGTTATTTTTAAAATCAAGTAAAATTGATGTCCTTTGCATTACCGAACATTGGCTTAAAGAATACCAAATCATCTTTAACTTTGATCAGCACCAAGTTGCAAGTTCGTTTTGCAGATTGTCGGCGATTCATGGGGGCTCTTTGATTATTGTTAACAAAAATTTGAAGTGTAAAGAGCGTAATGACATCGTTCGTCTATCTGTAGAACACTCTTTGGAGGTAGCCTGTGTAGAACTTGAGAATTGTATTATTTTAAGTGTTTACAGACCACCAAGTGCATCTTACGATTTGTTTGAACAAAAGTTGGAGGAAATTCTGTGTAAAGTTAGTTTTAAGAACAATAAGTATATAATTGTATGTGGTGACTTCAACATAAACTTATTAGAAAATACCTCCATAAGTAAAAAATTCAATCTTTTATTAAAATCTTACAATCTTGTAAACTTGTTTCTCGAGCCCACTAGAATTACAAGCTCCACTGCCACATGTATAGATAATGTATTTACAGATGCAGAGGCAATGCAAACCTCAATTACAACAAATCTTAGATCAGATCATTGTGGACAGTTAGTGTCGCTAAAATGTAAAGTGGTGAAACAAGTAAAACAGAGCAGTGTGTTTGTTCCAGTAAATAAAAAGCGAATGGTGAGATTCAGACATAATATAGGTAAACACCTACCTCTATTACCGGTAGGTAATACCGTTAATACCCAATACAACAATCTAAGTGATTGTATTAATAAGGAGTTCAACACCATCTTTACTCCAAAGAAAGTCTCTCATTCGCAGTGTAAATCGTTTAGTGATTGGGCGACAGCGGGAATTTATAAAAGTAGACAACGGTTGTATGACCTTTACGCTGAAAAGTCATATAATCATAGAATAGAACATACGCACAATGTAAATACTCGGAACAAACGCAGGCTGCAATTTCCCCGTACTAGACTGTGTAAAGTTAGTAATTCTTTTTTGGGAAGAGGGATAGTCTTCTTTAATAAAATCCTAGAGGCTCTTTTATCTCTGCCTTTTATTAAATTTAAGAAATGTGTTAAAGAAAAGCTGTGTAAAAAGGCTTACTATAAAGTTAGTGATTATCTAGTTGATAAAAGGGCCTGGGACTAGTGCTGGGCAGGCTACTTCTAATTAATATGCTATATTTGTTTTAAATATTGTAGAATTGTTTGATGATTTGCTTTTTTTTTTAAAAGAGTACCGAGAGTTTTTTACGCCGGCTTTTTCTCTCGGCCAACACCTTCTGTCTTCTTTGCCGATGAGTAGGGATGCCAACAGGCTTGAATTTAATGACGTGGAATAAGTGATACTCTTATGATCCTATGTTCCAAAATAAACGTATTTTATTTTTTTATTTTTTTTCAACTTTTAAGATTTTTCTCAAATCTACTACTACCTTTAAAGAAAATCTACCAACTTTTTGTTTATAATTTTTTTTATTTTTATATTGTTTAAATTTCTTATATGCACAATAAGTTAAAAGTGGCGCGCTTTTGCGTTCTTGACAATTTCTTATGCCGTGGTCAACGATCTTATTCCGTGCATGAAGTCGGCATTCCCAGACTCCAAAATCTTAGATGGAATATCCATGAAAAGGCAGAAAGCAACAAAAATCGTCACCAACGTCATCGGTGCTTCTCATAAAGAGGAAATCGCCAATCATCTAAAGAAACAGAAGTTTTGTATTCTAACCGATGTCTCCACGGATTGTTCCAGCGTCAAGACCGCGTGTATCGTCGTTCGGTTCTACAACGAAGACCTTGGACGAATCGCCAGCGTGTTTTGGGAGTTGTCTAGCATTTTTCCTGAAGACGATGCTAGGGCGGCTCAGGAAGGAGCTAGTGTCGACATCTATATAATTTGATCATCAGGTCCTTTGAAGAAAAAGATATTCCCTTAACGAATGTATTGGGGTTCGGTTGTGACGGCGCAAGCGTCAACATCGGTGCGCGAAACTCGATTGGAAAGATATTAGAGTATGTAGAAGAATATGTTTACTTAGGGCAAATAATCTCTCACGAAGACCAAATGTCTAAAGAAATACACAATAGAATTGCTAATGGCTGGAGAAAATACTGGGCAATGAAAGAAATAATGAAGAGCAAGGCTATGAATATAGGTCTAAAGAAAAAAGTATTTAATATCTGTATACTGCCCTGTGTTACATACGGATGTGAGACTTGGTCCCTTACACAGTTACACAGGAAAAAACTGACAACATTCCAACATGCAGTTGAAAGAAGTATGCTCGGCATCAAGAGGAAAGATAATATTCGAAACACTGACATACGGCGTAAGACAAAACTAACCGACTACTGATCAGAATTGACCAACAAAAATGGAGGTGGACAGGACATTTGATGCGTTCTTCTTCTTCTTCAAAGAACAAATGGAGCAACATTGTCACACACTGGTATCTACGTAACGGCAAAAGAAGTAGAGGACGTCAATACAGACGATGGGAAGACGAACTAAAACTGACAGCAGGTCCAAACTGGTGGAGAGTCGCCTTGGACAGAACACAGTGGAAAGAATTGGAGGAGGCCTTTGCCAAGGCACACTGTAATTAAGGATATTTTATAATTTTAATTTATTTTACCTATCAAATCCTCAGGTAAGAATCTCTCATTATTTATTTATTTATATATTTCCAGTAAATTTTCCTATCTTAACAGTTACAACTAATGCGATAGAATTCTAATATATTTCCCACACCAACTAACCTACATACAAACATTTAAAAAATTAAACTTAAATTCCTAAATCTTATAACTAACAATATAGCAAGCAACTCTTGTGAACTCAGCCAGCGTACAAACAAATAGGTCCACCTCAATGGAAATTTTGTTAATGATCTGTATTGCTCGCGTGAGTGGCGCTTTGCTAACCAAGTTGGAATGTGCGCGCGGTACATCCAAAAGCTTAGACGTAAGCCTCAGGTTTCTACTTGGTACCCGTAGACCCAGTCTCTCCATTATATCCGGATTATGCACCCGACCCGTAAGTATTTTAAATATATAAACTGACACAGCTAACTCTCTTCTGAGGCGTAGCTGGTCGTACCCCACCATACCCAGAACAAACAGGGTCGGGTACATAAGCGGATATAAGGGATACACTCCATACAGTCTCTTGTAGAGGTAGCGAGTGAATTTATTTTGTACTCGCTCTAACATGAGACTGTATTTAGCCTCATATGGGGCCCACACCATTGCGTTGCACTCCAAGTGGCTTCTAACTAGCGTGTTGTATAAGATTTTGATCGCACCGATGTTCTCGAAGCCACAAGCTGTTCTTAATACGAACCCCAGATTTCTGTAGGCCTTTTTGCATGTCATCTCTACATGGTGCGAAAAACCAAGATTCGTATCAAAATAAACTCCCAGATCCTTGACCTCTGAGACTTAAGCCAATGTTAGCCTACTAATGGTATAATTGTACCGAGTGATTAACCGTGCCCTTGAGAAAGATATCACTTTGCATTTCGCCAAATTAAACTCCAATCTATTTCTCCTGCTCCAATTAACTACTCGATTAATGTCTTCCTGCAGCCGAATGCAGTCATCTATACTCTCTACAGGCATGTACAGTTTGAGATCATCAGCGAAGAGCAAGCAATTTGCATTCTTGACAACTTTCGGTAGGTCATTCAGCATTATCAGAAATTCCAAAGGTCCCAAATTGCTGCCTTGTGTCACGCCTGATCTCGTAAAGTAAGCCTCTGACCTACAAGCAGCGTATTCCACGTATTGCGTTCGATCTTCCATAAAACTGGCCATAAAGTTAGATAAGTGTGGAGTGAATCCTATATGTGAAAACTTCTGCAAAAGCACGTCATTATCGACTAGATCAAACGCTTTTTTAATGTCGAAATAGGCAGCGTCGACCAGTTTTCCACTGTCCACTACTGGGCAAATATTTGCCATATAATTTAAGAGATAATTATAATTTATATATTCACCAATATCTTGTTATCAGTTATAGTAAAAAGACAAATTTATTGTAGACAAAGGTAATGGACCCATGAGCAGCAGGAGGCAGGATAAGTGGCTGGATGAGAAAGGCTGTGGACAGAGTGTTGTAAATTATACATTACTCTTTCTTTGTTTTCAGGTGGTGACATTGCAGAGAACTATAGGGACATAAAATCTAACTTTTCATTTAATATCCAAACTTTAGTTGTTGCAAAACTGAAAATAATGGATATTGTGGCCAGGTGGCCAGGAGCAGTCCACGACCAGACCATATTTAAAAATTCCTATATCAAACAGAGGCTAATAAACAAAGAATTTGGTGATTGTGGGAGACAAGGGCTATGAGAACACTTCATACCTCATTACACCAGTACAAAACCCAATTACACCTGCTGAACATTTATATAATGAGGCACAAATAAGAAGTAGGCATGTGGTAGGGGGAACTTTTGGGGTTCTAAAAAATTGCTTTCCCGTACTATCAAAAAAATTATACTACATGTGTCACGGGTTCAATCAGTGATAGTGGCATGTGCAGTATTGCACAATATAGCTATTGATATGCGAGATGAGATATTCTTCAAATTTCCACCTTTTTTGATTCTCTTCCATTTCTTTCATTTTAAGCTTTAACTCCTCTTCTAAAATTTTTTTTGAATATTTGCTACCTTTAGTTTTGTTTCTGCTAATTTTTCAAATGGCCTTTTAGGTTTTGATTTACCTAGAAAAAGAAAGAAAAACCATTATGTAGTTAGTTCAATTTACCTGCGTCAATGGTGTAGTGGTTGAAGTAGTCGGCTGCGCAACATATGGCAAGTTGTCAAAAAAAGGGCTTTTTCTAATCAATGAACTTCCATCAAACTGCCTGCCCCCTATTATATTAGGAATAATTTATTGAGAATTTTTATACAAATATGGAAACTTACATAGTGCAGGATGTTTTTTTTGATCGCAAAGATGTTGGCTTCCACTGTGACCATTTTTTGTCTTCTTCAAAGGACTCTTCAGCCACATTTTCCTTTGTTGGGATGGGTTCAATTGGTTCCTGCCTGAAAATTAGTAAGTAATTTCATGATATGTTATGTTAGTAACTACATGGTGGATGAAAAAATAGTACAATGCTACTTACATAGAGTTTGTCTTGGACAAACTGCTGTTAGGGATTCTGGAGAGACTATGGGATCTTCAAATTGTTGGTGTAGGTCAGGGTGGTCCATACCTAAAAAAAACAATGTTTAAAAGAGGCCTATAGATACCTTAGATTCACAGTCCGTTCAGTCATTTTACCTCTGACATTTTTCATCATTATTGATAGATGCAACTATTTTTTCACTTACATTCAATGGTTTCAGTGTTATTAGCATTTGTTTCCTCTGTGTCATAATAATTTAGTACGTCCGGCTGTGTAGAAACTGCAAATAAACCATAATGTGAGATGAAATTAAATAATTGCAATGCAGATACATATTATTATATGATACATGAATACAATTGGCTCGTACCAACAGTTACGACATGGTCGGAATCAAAGTCACTCTTCATGCCATCAACAGACAACAAAATCATGTCTTTAAGTTTAAGCTCTGTGTCTGTGTGTCTGTGTCTGCTCCAACCCTCTGTGTGTCTGTGAGTGGTACAGCGGTACTTATTCCTCCTCCCGTGCGGTATGTTTCTTTTTCTTTTCTATGATACCGTGATTCGTATCTACTTCTAAATGACTATGTCCAGGAATCATAAACTTATGGTCTATTGTCTGGACTGGTGTGTTCTGCATGACCCATGTAAACATAGCAGTGACATGGGAATTTCTATTTTGACCACCACATGTGTCAGAATAAAATGTTATATGCTTGGTACATGGAGGAACCATAGTACAGATGTTTTTTTTTTTTATATAATAGGGGGCAAACGGGCAGGAGGCTCACCTGATGTTAAGTGATACCGCCGCCCATGGACACTCTCGATGCTAGAGGGCTCGCGAGTGCGTTGCCGGCCTTTTAAGAATTTGTACGCTCTTTTCTTGAAGGACCCTAAGTCGAATTGGTTCGGAAATACTTCAGTGGGCAGCTGGTTCCACAAAGTGGTGGTGCGCGGCAAAAACTGCCTTCGCGCAGTTGTGGAACGGCGGACGTCGAGGTGATACGGGTGGAATTTCGTATTCTGCCTCGACGTCCGATGATGAAACTCAGCTGCAGTTATTAATCCAAACAACTCCTCTGAACACTCTCCATGGTAAATGCGGTAGAAGATGCAGAGTGACCCCACATCTCTACGCCACGCCAAAGGATCAAGCCGCTCGGAGAGATTGTATAAACATTTTTACAATCTCTACAGTTGTATAAATGTGTTTGTATAAACATGAGGCTATTTGGTTCGCTCCACGTGCTGCTATAGTTTCGTACCATACATAGCAGTAAGACTTTCCCGTTTTGTTGTCGTGTATAGTTAAGTTGAAGGTCCACAGTTGGCGTTTATAAAAAGCAACGGATGATTTTAGCATAGGAGTGGGCAAACATTGTTGCAAATCGAAAGTATAAGTCTGATAGGTGTCATCTGTTGTAGACATATTTGTATCTAATGCCTTTTCCTCGTACGCACCATCCCCTAATTGCACATGCTCTTGGTGCTCCGACATCAGTTCTTGTTTTGCTACTTCATCTGAACACAGTTTTATTTTCATTTGAAATTTATCACAGGTAAAACAATTATCGGCGCGGGGTTTTTTAAATGATAATTTTAATTTCTTGAATTCTTGTGTGTAGATTTTTATAGAGGGATGTTTTTGTTCACTGGATCGAGACAGTTTATATTGATCATACATTTGTTGTATTGTCAAGTGGGATGGTAAATATCTCTTTGAAGTACTCTTTCGCGTGTAATGACTTTCATAAGATGGGAAGGAAAGTATGTGATTTTTTATTTGTAATCTTTTGTCATCTGAAGTTTTATTTTTAGGTGTTTTTTTTCCACGTTTATCGTCTGTTTCAGTACCAGCGGTAGAGACTAGAGGATCTTTTTTTTAAAGCTACTGTTTTTATAAAGTTATCACTTTCATCCAAAGTTTTAAGTAAGCAACCTCTACAAACTGGTTCACGTTTTCCATTGACAATGAGATTATACTTATATGTTTTGGTTCTAAATTTTTGCTTATCAGAATCTTCTGTACGTATCCTTACAGATGCTTTATCTTCTATATCTAATAAAGATACCATGTACGACGATCTTTTAGTATAACAACCTAATTGCCAGTATTCCTTAAAAATGATTTGTCGAACTTCTAAAGAGAATCGGTCCTTACATTTCATTCTACATGGTGTCAGAGCCTTCAACCTTCTTTCAGGAATCTCTTTGCCTTTTAATGTTTTGTAACTTTGGCCTGTATTACGCTTTTTTTTCTTCTGTTGTTTCAACACACGCAAGCTTAATCCAGCAACCGCAGGTGGTTCATTTGTAATTTCTAAGTCTGAAGTCGTAGAAGAACTATCATTTGTTGCATTTGGTGGTGCATTTGCAATTTCTAAGTCTGAAATAGTAAAAGAACTATCATTTGTCACATTTTCAGTTCGATGTGTTCCTGTTTTCGACGATACCGGTTCGTTGTATACAAAGTCGGGGTCAGCTATAGAATCATCTGAATCTTCGTACCTGATCTCAACTCCTCTGAATGTGTTTGACGTGGATGGTACTGGCTCCATGTATGGGTCATCGGTTGATCCCATTGCTTGAGAAGTCATCACCACACTTATGGTGCCTTCGTTTTCTTCTTGATTTTTACCTGGAATAAAGTAAAAGACAAACTAAGCATAATCAATTTCAATTAATGAGTACCTATCTATAAAAATAGGCATGAGTTTATACTTTATACATATTGTACTTAAACACTTACCTTGTGTGGGACTTTCATCCTGTACATTTCTCAGCTGCGCCAGTTCCACTAGCTTTTTTCCTCTTCCGAAATTCATTTTTAACAATAATTCACTTCACACAATATGAACGTACTGTTTTAAATAGAATCAAAGTTAAGACTGAAGCCAAATAACAGTTATATCCCACAGGATTGTTACAAAAAATATCGTGTAACCACTTGTAGACCACCCGTAGTTGACTGCTGTTCAACAAAATTCTTTGACGATATATTTTTATTAAGTGGGTAGTAAGACACTTGAGAAACAGTGTTAAAATTATTAGGTACCTTATAACATAAGTCGTTCCTTATCGTCACAACGCGACTGTGGAGTATTTGTTCCTTTTCACATAAGTTCACTTATGTTGTTTAGCCTGATTACAAATTGGTAGCTATCAAAATGTTCATAAGGAACAATTCGAGACTTAGCTACTTACAATAGTGATTTGACATGTGTGTTTTAGTCCAGCTATGAGTCGAGCCAATATAATGCCCCTGGCGATTAACAAAAAATATAGGGAAAAATGACTTATGTGCTTTAGTCTGCGGACCCTTTATTTAACGTCCGCAGTTGGCCTTACGGTACAGGGTGTTTTTATAATTTTTTTTGGTGCTGGTGGTACAGAATCATAGTTTTTGAATGGCTGCTGTCTCCCAGAATATAAGAGCCCTTGTATATTATGATATCGAAACTTCTTTAAACTCAGTCGTTTTGTGTTATTCACGTCAATATGTCTCCCATAATCCAGCTATTGTTCACGCACATATCTAACATTTGAGAAAATATCAGTAAGTACCATCGGTGGCTTTTCATCTCCGTTCTGTACAAAGCCACTAACATATCTGCAAGGTCGACTCCTCCCATATGTGCGTTGTAGTGCTTTACTATATTGGGACAGGGGACAGCAGCTCTCGTGTTTTAAATCCTTATTGTAACGTTGTATTAAATGCAATCCTGCTGACTATTGCAGGCCTTATTAGTTTTAAAAATTAATTGTCAGTTTATCTATAGCAACTGTTATCCGTTAACTATTATCAGAACACTAAAACATTATACACCATTGTACACTCACCTTTATACTCATCACAAAAATTTACCTCTTTTATTGTCTGTCTCTATTGCTCGGACAAAAATGATCACCGTAATTTATGTTGTCTCTCTCTCTTACACGTATCACGCAAAATACAATAATACTCAATACTACCCTCAAATACTGTATGTCACAACATTTTTTAATAAAATACCAATACCTTTCATTTTTTCGATCAACACTGATTATCGTCATATAAAAAGATATATTTCTGCATATACATGCAAAAATACTCGTTATTACCCTCAACTACGGCATGACATGGAATTTAGTACTGAATTACCAATACCTACTAATTATTCGTTTAACATTGACTGTGGTCACATAAAAGAAAATATTTCTTCTTTCAAAATTTATTATGAATAGTACACTGACAACAATTAATGACTTAGACAAAACTGAAATGACTATATCCACCTCATGTGAAATAAAAAACCTAAAGCAATTTATGAATCCTAAAAAAAGCGATTTAACAATCATTACCCAAAATATAAGAAGTATTTATAGGAACTTCGACAATCTGGAAGTAACCTTAAGCAGTTTGGAGGTTGAGGTTGATATAATTATATTGACTGAATGCAGATTAAATAATACAAAACCTATTCCTCAACTTACCGGTATCAGAACTATTCTTGTAGAGTGACTCACGATGGCCTCGTCTCAGACGATATTCAAGTACACGCGGGCGTCCGACAAGGCTGCTTACTCTCGCCACTACTTTTCCTGGTTGTTCTCGACGGGATTATGCATCGCACACATCAGAGCAAGCGCCGCGGCATAGAGTGGGGATTAACCAACATATTGGAAGATCTGGATTATGCCGATGACCTATGTCTGCTAAGTCATACGCACCGTGACATGCAATCTAAGTTAGACGACCTGGAACGCGAGGCGAGATTTGCGGGACTCAAAATCAACACCCGGAAAACTAAAGAAATGCGTGTTGGAGTTGGTAACCGCACGCCATTGCGGATGGGAGTGGAGAACGTGGAAACTGTTAAAAAATTTGTTTACCTCGGAAGCGTCGTGTCTGAAACTGGAGGTACAGAAGAGGATATCACCTCACGCATTGCCAAGGCCCGAGCAACCTTTGCACAACTTCGGCCTGTATGGCAGTCACGGATGCTGACGCGTCGAATCAAGATTAAAATATTCGGATCCAACGTCAAGTCTGTGCTGCTTTATGGGTGTGAAACGTGGAAGGTCACCAAAGACATCTCGCACCGACTCCAAGTCTTCGTCAACCGCTGTCTTCGCCATATTCTGGGTATCTACTGGCCTGAAAAAATCTCCAACGAGCAAATTTGGGAGCGCTGCCGAGAAACCCCGATCAGTCAGCAGATCAAAAGGCGCAAGTGGAATTGGATAGGCCATACACTTCGAAGGGATCCCAATCATATTCCCAAGCAGGCGCTTGATTGGAACCCGCAAGGAAAGCGAAGGCGTGGCCGTCCCAAACACACCTGGCGCCGTACAGTAGCGGACGAGGCGAAGAGAGCTGGTAGGACTTGGAGCGAGGTGAAACACGAGGCGCAAAACCGAACGCAATGGAGACTCGTTGTGGACGCCCTCTGCCCCACCTAGGGGTTGTAGGACATGAAGAGATTCCTCAACTTAGCCAATATTCATCATACTATACTACGAATCAATTCAATCAGAATGATGGCGTAGTAGCTTATATCAAGAATAATCTGAAACCCAAAGTACGCGAAATAATCCTAGAAAATGCATCATGTATACAAATCGAGGTACTAAATCATTTAATCTTAGGAATTTATCGTTCTCCTTCTATTCCGAATTCAGACACATTTCTAGAATCACTTCGTCTACACTTGGAACATGTGAAAAACAAGAAAAATATAGTCATCACCGGTGATATAAATATAAATCAAATTTATAATGTCGACAACAGTAACCAAACCAACCGACTAAACTATCTTAACATGTTATCAATATACGGCTTAATGCCGGGACATCTCTTTGCGACTAGAAATAATAGCTGCCTTGACCACGTTATGATAAAACAACGAAATAAAAAATTCAGGCAAAAGTAGCTGTATTGAATACTTCAATTTCAGATCATCTCATGGTATTTTTAAGTTTACAGAAAGTAAAAATGCATAACGCAGTTGAGGCAAAAAAATTAAAAACCTATACAGATTTTGATAAAGCGGTAATAACATTAGCTAATAAAAATTTGAATAATCTCTTACTTTGCACGGATCCTAATGTAGTCGTTGACAAATTGATAGATAATATTAAAAAATCCTTAGAAGAAAATACAACAATCTCAAATGTATCTAAACGACATCAGGTATTAAAGCCGTGGATAACTGCCGGTATCTTGCGATGCATAAGAAATAGGAATAAAACGCAAAAACGCTTAAAAAGTAATCAATATGACAAAATTCTATCAATTACTTATAAAAGATATAGAAACTTTTGTAACAACTTAATAAAAAAATTAAATAGGAAATATGAAAGAACACAATTGGATAATTCAGTTAATGACCCTAAACAGTTGTGGAAAAATATTAAGAGTGGCAAATGAAGTAAGAACGCGATTATGGATTCTGCGTTTCAAACCTGCCATCAGAAATATAATAAAGAATTGCATTAAATGCAAGATCCTCGTCTCGTTCTGCCATCCCTGCTACTGGCGATCTTCCTAATACTAGGCTAGGCTATCACCAACGTCCATTCACATACGTAGGGCTTGACTAGTTTGGGCCCTTCAGTATTACAGTTGGGCGCCATCATGCGAAAAGATATGTAGCTTTGTTTACTTGTCTTACAACCAGGGCAGCACATTTGGAACTTGCTGGGTCTCTAACTGCTGATAGCGCTGTCATGGCTCTTCGGCGACTGATGACTAGGAGAGGCTGTCCAAGTGAGATCCATAGCGACAATGGTACAAATTTTAAAGAAGCAGACTCAGAGCTTAAAAGGGCTGTATAACAAGCAATTAAACAAGAGGCAGAAGTTCGAACGATAAAATGGTGCTTTATTCCTCCTGGAGCTCCTTTCATGGGGGATGGTGCATGAAATGCACGGGGGGGAATATGTGCACGATAGCAAGTTTGCATATTAAACGTTGTTGCGGGGTGCGGTGCGTGCGGGGCGCTACAAGTTGCAGGTCCGGTTTTATAGTAAATTTTGTCTTCACTTTTTCTCTCCGGCGCTGGACTTCGTGTCGTTCCCCGTTCGCTCAGCCACTGCACGACATTGAACATTGATACGTGTTTTATTTAATCGATTCGCAATAAGAACAATATCTATAATTAATATCTTAACACATCCACTCATTCAATACATAAAAACAAGAAAAAATCATAACTTTTCTTACCTTTTTGCGAGGCAACATGTCGGAACTTGAACTAAAGTGAAGTTTGACAGCTCATCACTGATGATGAATGATTCATCACGAACGGGTCTCTCAGCCACATGAAAATCGATTCTGCCGCCAGTGTTCGTTCTTCCATATGTCGTTCATGAAATAGAGACGGAGTGGCTCCCATTGCTCCAACATGCGATCGACAACCGAGAGCAGCGAAATCCAGCGCGTTTGTGCTGGATGGAGAATTTTGTGGACAGCTACATTTAGAAATTTTTGAAATACCGCGAGACTTGCAATGCGCTTCGCACTGTGCTGAACGTAGTTGTGAACGTTCCTGGCAAGGTCTTCACAGCTCCGAGGGATTTTTTGTTCACAGGCTTTGCTGGCTATGCTATGCTGCTAAATGGAGAGAATGGCATACACTCCTCATGATAATTATATCAGGGCATGATTCTTTCAGGCGACTTGCAATCGAGTTTCGCGCACCGATGTTGACGCTTGCGCCGTCACAACCGAACTCCAATACATTCGTTAAGGGAATGTCTTTTTCTTCAAAGGTCCTGATGATCAAATTATATAGATGTCGACCACTAGCTCCTTCCTGAGCTGCCCTAGCATCGTCTTCAGGAAAAATACTAGACAACCCCCAAAACACGCTGGCGATTCGTCCAAGGTCTTCGTTGTAGAACCGAACGACGATACACGCGGTCTTGACGCTGGAACAATCCGTGGAGTCATCGGTTAGAATAGAAAACTTCTGTTTCTTTAGATGATTGGCGATTTCCTCTTTATGAGAAGCACCGATGACGTTGGTGACGATTTTTGTTGCTTTCTGCCTTTTCATGGATATTCCATCTAAGATTTTGGAGTCTGGGAATATTTCTGTCCTGAGTGTTAAACGTAGCTTGAGGTTTAAAAAATTTGCTCAAAGCTTTTGATGAGCTGCACTCGTACGCTGCAGCGTTTTTTTCGTGTTTTTTGGTTTTTCCGTGGATTTTGATCAAGCTTATATCGGCGATGAGAGGAACGTTGCACCATTTACACCTCGCTTTTGTCTTCGAAGCTGGATCCGGCCCGAGCCAGGGCGAACATTGCAGATCTCGTTCCCATTCGTGAAAAAAAGACCTGTAAAAATATATAAATATTTAATCGTGCAATGAATGGAGAAGAAAAAGAAACGAGCGATAATCCACTCATCAGTATAAAAGTGCAAATTTTCAAGTTTCATTGTGTTCTTCTTAACATTTGTAACCGATAGACTTGAACAAATTATATAATTATCATATGTCAACACAGCTATGTTAGAGTTGGTAGTCAGAGCAATCGATATTTAAGAAAATGTTTATGAGGAAAAAAAAGAATAAATTCACGGTAAATCGAACATATCAGTAAATTCAATTGTTTTGAAGCATTTTACTTACGTTAAGGACGAAGAATGGGGGACACCAAAGCGGAGAACTTTCGCTACATACTGACACTTCGATCGTCTAGTCGTCTTAGCTCTAAAATATGATTTACAACCTCAAAAAAATCTTTTCCGCAGAGAAAAGTAACGATTCATGGCCTCTGGGCCCTGGTTTGTAAACGTGTACGAACTGCAAATGAAACAGAGTTTTATAAACAAACATTAATCGTAGTTCAACGTTCAATTTCTGAACGCGGATAACAAAATCTATCGAAAAATACGGTTATGATTATTTTGTCGAAAACTGATGTTAAACGAGCTTATAGAATCGATGACTGTAGATCGTCGTCGTCGATAAATATCATGCTTACCTCTTTCTAAATAAAAACTCACAGCGAAGCACACAATTGACACAATACGAATCCGGACATTCGAAGTTCACTCACGAAAAACCTCTAAGACCTAAGTCGCCCTTTTTCTTCGTGGTTCAAAATCGTACGTAAGCCAAGGGCGAGTGCGAGACGGCGAAGTCGCGAAGTATAGAAAAAGGTAAACAAAAACAAGAAATACGATGCGCAGATGGCGGCGGCGCAGTAATCGACTAACACTAACCATAGCCAAGCCAAGCAGTTTTACCAACCGTACAGTGACAAAAAAGCTGACAGCTGACTGCGATTTACCGGCCGTGTTATATTCAGTTTCGTGTTCACAAAGAAAAGTTGACAATACATCATTTTTAGTTAATTATCGGTGTATGTCTGTCGATTAACGGCCAGTCTTGGTATTTTTGCGTACAAGGACCGAGTAGTCTTGGTACATGGTACGTGACGCTAAAAACTAGTATGTTTACCAAGAAGTTGGTACGTCTGACATCCCTGCTGATCAGTCTTACCAACACAAAAAACTTAAGTTGCGTTCCGAAACTAAAAATGGCCTAAATATTCTTAAAAAAATATCATGGTTTCGTTTAAAAATAATAAAACTAGATTTTCTTTAATTCTGGTGTATCTCTACAGATACACTAACAAGAAAAGGGTTAAGCCTGAACAAGCTAGAAAGCGACCGAGAAATCCTGCAAATTGGAAACGCGCTAAGGAAAAAGTCATGAGGTAGAGTACACTGCTTATTTTTTGGTTCGGTTAGCACAAAGTACGGTTAGTCAAAAAAATCCATATTGTTATTTTAAACATCTTGTCGATTAAATGGAAAAATGGCATTTTTTCAATTTTTTGGAAAATAAGATTATAATATAAAACGAGTCTACTGACAAGATAATTTTATATGTAAAAACGACACTTTAAATAGTTCACGCCAAGTTCACTAGATGTCGCAAGTGTCATTTCGATTCTCTGTGGTCATCCGCCGTTTTGATTGTAGAATCTCTGTCATTTGCCACCGGCCACGACACACACGTGCGTTTTTTTTTGAAAAGTGACATTTCTCAAAAATTGTGTTTGGATAAGAGATACTTTAAAAGGTAAGCAATATTATAGAAAAATATATTTCTTTGAAAAAATACGTATTCCTTTAAAATTGACTATAACTATGACAATATCTTTAATAGAAAAAGGACATTTTTTTAAATGTGACTACGTTTTGTGAAATGGATTTAATGAAACATGACATATTTGGACAAATGTCATTTTTCTATAATATAGTTTGGGCGCACATTTATGGCCGCCATAGACGTTCAAGTAATTTAATCAAACTGGCTGGATCAACCGTTTTATCAAATTGGCATGAGTGTCTGTGGTAAAATTTGATCAAATTTAATGAGTTATAAAATTGTTTGAAGAAATATGAATTTTCGTTTTTTTATTTGATCAGTCGGTTTGAATTTGATCACTGTTTGATAAAAATTTGAGCGTGTGTGTTGCGAGCGCTCAGTTATTGCTGCGGATGTGTTACCTAGCGGACGTGTTGCAGCTTGCAGTGCATAATGACCGCGATGTATTAGAAGAATTCATACAAATATATCAAAATGAAACCTGTTTATGGAACGTCAAAAATAAAGATTACCATAATAGAGATAAGCGGAATGCTGCTTATTGTAAACTAATGGAAAAATTAAAGAAATAGAACCGAATGCAGACCGTGACCTGGTGACCAAAAAAACTAACAGCTTTCGGACAGCCTTCAAAAAGGAGGAACATAAAGTTGCGGAGTCTTTGAAGTCGGGGGCAGGTGTTGATGAAATATATAAGCCAAAGTTATGGTACTATGATCAGCTATCTTTTCTTAAAGATCAGTGCATTCCAAGGAGTTCACGTTCGAGCATGTCTGATCATGTAGAATATGAGGTAAGTACCTAAATTAAAAAAAAAAAGACAAAGTAAGGAGTAGCGACATCAGAAGAAGGACTGGGGTACAGGACGTGGCTCTGAAAATAAGAAGACAAAAATGGAAATGGGCAGGTCACATGATCAGGGGAAAGGATAAATGGAGTAAAATAGTCACACAATGGTATCCAAGAGATGGAAAGAGAAAGAGGTAGACCACAAAAAAGATGGGTAGAGTGGCCTTAGAAAGGCCAGAATGGAGTAGATTGGAGGAGGCCTTTGCTACCTGGTAAACGGACAAGCAAAAATGGAAAAAAGGAACAATTCACGAAAAATAAAAAATACGCTGTCATGTCCGATAAAAAGGCTATTATATTATATACCTAAATAAAACAAATTTTATTTTCATGTTCATATTTTATTAAGTTTCATCATAATAACAAGTCGATAATATTTATTTAATTAACTTTTTTTTTGTTTATGACACAATTCATTCTGCCATGGAATACTACCCTCATTATTAAAATAATTATTAAGTCTTGTCTTACCATCTTGGCCACATTTGTAATATTCCCATAATTTCTACGACATAAGTGATTCATAATTGACTGAACGGTATTAAGCCCGGGTGTAATAGTTCCGTTTTCTCTGTCTTCCTGATCGTAACATTCTGATGGGGCGTAAAAATTACGCGAAGATGACATCAGAAAATTATGCAAAACACAACACGCCATTACTACGGATTCTATTCTAAGCCAATATGCCGAATGCATTTTCAACTATCCGCCTCGCTCGAGACACACGATAATTGTAAATCTTTCTTTCATGTGAATATAAGTGAATTTGTCGGAATGGTTTCATCATGTCGCATCTTAAAGGAAATGCATCATGAGCCACGAATACGTGTGGGAGTCTTCTGGAACTGTGTTCCACGCTTTCCGCGAGGGGAATGTTTAAATTATTATTTTGTAATTTTTCATAAAATTCTGTATTTTGAAGAACACCTCCATCCGAAACCCTGCCATTGGTACTGTTGCGGCATTGCGCAAATTTAATGTCAGGCGCATTTTATTTAGGTTCTAATTGTAAGGTGGGGCGACATGCTCCATTAATTAGCATTGAGCCTCACCAAAGAAAGGTCGTGTAGATATATATTTAATACAAATCTGACAAAAGTCAAAATAGTTTTATTTACCGGCCCAGTCATTCCCTAAAGAGTGAACATGGTGGCCCATGAGGGGAATAAAGAAGAATCCGCGAAATAATAACAATTAATACGTAAATACGCATAATTAGCGCGGCGACCTAACGATCTTCAACATCACATCAAATCATTCCTGTGGATGGAGCCTTGCAGTGGATATTTCTAAAATCACGGGCTGTATTGGAAAGCAGAAAAACAAAGAAGATTCGAGCAGTGAATCAGCTAAAGTTTCACATCGAGCAGTTACGAGTTCGTCCGCTAAGATAAGTGTCCTTCCTTAACTTATTCCTAAAAAACCTAATAACTAACAAAATAATATTCAAAATCGTTCGTTATTTGTGCAAATTAAGTGTTTTTAGACAAGTTTTACAACGTTTTATGCAAGTAAATTTGTTATTTAGTGCAAAATTGCATCATCTTTTTTACCTACCCGTAAAAACTACAAACAATTGTTAATAGTACAAAGGAATTAACTTTTAGCTATTTATCGCAATATTATCTAAATTAATACATAAATCATTCAATAGTATGTTCACTATTCCGTAAAATAGATCAATGGAAGTATATTAAGCAATAAAACATCACTCAATTGATATACAGTTAAATTATTTTCCGAAGTAACGTTGGTTTCCTATTTTAGGTTTTCTCGCTTCGTATTGTTTATATATACAATATTAAGCGTATTTGCCGAATTTTATCATCGCCGTTTGCAAGTACATACTTATCCCATTGGCTTTTATTGGCCGGCCGCGGCTCCTGCAACGGCCGGGAGCGAACTGTTGAGCGTTCGCAGTCGGATTCCCTGAGCGGCAAGTACCACTAGAACAAGGAACGTGAGCCATTTCAATTGAATTACGCAGGAATTGCATTGCTATTTAAATAAAGATAATCCATATTTATTTATTTATTTATTTATTAACACTTCGTTGCTAGAAAGAAACACAAATAACACAATACATATAAATTACAAGGGATGCAACGGGCGGCCTTATCGCTAACAAGCGATCTCTTCCAGGCAACCCTAGTAAGAAAGAAAACAATAAATAAAAAATGATGAGTGAAAGAAGTGCATAACCAGAAGTTATATAAAAAACAAAATATATATATTAATCTGTAAAACCTTAATCTAGAAAAAAAAAAACCAATATTAATAACTAAATAAAACTAAAAAGCTAATCTTACAGATTCATGAACAGCAAATAGTGGATTACATAATATACAAAAAGAAGAGGAGATACAAGAATTACACAGGTCACGATTGATCAGGATATGATATTTAGTTAGCTGACTACCGAAAAAGAAAAGTTTAAATTAAATTGTTTTGTTGTTTTTTTGTAAGTATTATATTTAATGACAGAAGAAATGAATAAACAAGGTTTACGTGATTTAATCGCTAGAAGAACGTCCGCCAAGGGACAAATTACAAAATTCAAAAATTATTTAAATACAGGCTAATGGAAATAGACAACGTTCAATTAACAGAGTTAGATTTAAAACTCACTAAATTTGAAGCTTTGTCTATTAAGGTTGATGATTTGCAGAGCGAGATAGAGGTTTTAAATTATGAAAATATTTCGGCTGAAATTGAGGAACGCGATAAAATTGAGCAAGATATAATTTTGAATATAGCAAAGGCCAAAACTTAAGTCGAAAAATTCTCCAAAAAATTAGAATGCGAAAAAAGGTGCAATTCGGGTCACAACGCGTCATGTTGCATAGTTGATCAAACATAAGTATCATATTATTATTATTATTTTTTTTAATGTAAAATTTTCTTTTAATGCGCTTTACTTGTTTTCTGCTTTTTATACACAATTTGTTAATCTATGTAACCTGTTTTGGCTTTTTGTATTATATTAGTATTTTGTATAATAATATGTATTAATTAGTAAGCTGTTAGATTACTTTAAATAAATAAATAAAATAAATAAATATTATTTTCATATATTATAATCATGGCATTAAACTTAATTAACAATTGTTTCAGATGCCACCGACGCCTACGGAGCCTGTTAAACTGAACGCATCCACTTAATATTATGTAGTCTGTATCAGTCAATGTAATCTGTATCTGTCAATGTAGTCTGTTATAATAAATATATCGCCCCTGTCTGTTCCAAGATGTTGAGCGGTTCGCACCATTGTCTAACTCAGCTGTTTTATTTATTTCTCTTTACTAAATTCCTACTCTAAAATAGTTTGTAACAGGTTATGGGCCCAGACGCCCGGATAGAAATAGGGAAGTAGGATTTATAAAGTGATAGGCATCACGTTGATGCAAATTGATTTCGTGATACGTCGCGACGTCATTAACTTTTCAGCTTACAATGGCGGACCCCCGTTTTGCTCAAATTGATCGTTTGGCGGGCCGTGATAATTATCCTACATGGAGTTTCGCGGTGAAAACCTTTTTAGAGCATGAAGATTTGTGGAAATGTGTCGAGACATCGGGCATGGCTTTTACGAAGACCGAAGATACGAAGGCAAGGTCAAAAATAGTCCTTCTAGTTGACCCTATGAACTATGTTCATATCCAGGATGCCACCACGGCTAAGGAGGTATGGGATAACCTGAGAAAGGCTTTTGATGACTCCGGCTTGTTGAGGAAGCTATGTTGCAGCGTTTCCAGCCTCACCAGGCCTAGAGAGTGGATGCTGGTACATTGATTCAGGAGCTGCAATGCACATGACAAACAAGAGAGATTGGCTTTATGACTACGGACCTGCTTTAGTAACAAACATTAAAGTTGCAGACAACAAAATATTAACAGTAAAAGGCTGTGGTAAAGTAAATATAGAAACATATGATGGTGAAAGTGAATTAAAAATTGGTACAATACAAGTAAAAAATGTTTTATATGTGCCAGATTTGGCTGTTAATCTTCTGTCAGTCCGCCAAATGACACAGAATAACTGTCAAGTAAAATTTAGTAAGAATACATGTAATGTTTATAAAGAGTCTAAATTAATTCTCACTGGATATATAAAGAACAATTTATATGTGGTTCATAATGAAACTTATGCTTTGATGTCATCTGTACATCTATGGCATCAAAGGATGGGTCATCTAAATTATAATGATCTTCAGAAACTTAATGAGTCTACAGATGGAGCAGATATAGAATCAAGTAGAGAGGAGCATGTGGTATGTAATACTTGCTTAAAAGGTAAGCAAACAAGGCAACCATTCAAACATGCTGGCACAAGGGCTTCCGCCCTCCTGGAGTTGGTGCATTCAGATGTATGTGGGCCAATGGAGGAAAAGTCTCTCGGTGGTGCCAGATATTATGTCACTTTTGTCGACGATTGGTCTAGAAAGGTATTTGTTTACTTTATCAGCTCTAAATCACAAGTACTCGAAAAGTTTAAAGATTTTAAGCTACTAGTAGAGAATCAATTAAATGCTAAAATTAAAACACTAAGATCTGACAATGGAAAGGAGTATGTCAATGAAGCATTTGATAAGGTTTGTAGGGATTCTGGTATCAAACGTCAACTCACTATACCCTATACCCCCGAACAGAACGGCATGAGTGAGAGGATGAACCGAACTTTAACAGAACGTGCTAAATGTATGCTTATTAATTCTGGCCTACCTAAGAAGTTTTGGGCTGAGGCAGTAGCTACCGCTGCATATGTTATCAATCGCTCACCAACAAAGTCTTTACAATATAAAACTCCTGAGGAATTATGGTCCGGCATTAAACCTGATATCAGTAACATTAAAATGTTTGGTTGCAGAGCTATGATGCATGTGCCAAAGGAGAAGAGGTTAAAATGGGACTGTAAGTCAAAAGAGCTTATATTTGTAGGTTATTGTTTAGAGTCCAAGGGTTATAGATTGTTTGACAAAACTGAAGGAAAAGTAATGAGAAGCAGAGATGTAATCTTCCTAGAAGAAAGTGTAAATAAAGATTTTGCTTTTCTACCACTTACTGAATCGCAAGTAGTTATAAATGAAGATAATTTAGATGATACTACTGACATGACTTTAAAGGAAATTGATAGTGCAGTCTGTGCAAGTGATGATGATTATGTCCCGGAGCATTCTATATCCAGGAGTGAATCACCTATAAACAGAATTAATTTAAGGCCTAGAAAACACAGAGCTATGCCTACCTTCCTCTGTCAGAATGAAATTGAGAAATCTATTGAGCCAGATCCTGAAACATTGGAGCAAGCCTTGCAATGTGAAAACTCACAAAAATGGATAAGTGCCATGGATGATGAATACAATTCATTATTGGAAAATAATACATGGACTCTGTCAAAACTCCCTTATGGAAGGGTTGCTATTCCCTGCAGATGGGTATTTAAAACTAAAATAGATGGCGATGGAAACGTCACAAGATATAAGGCGAGGTTGGTTATAAAAGGTTATCAGCAGAAACAATATATAGATTACAATGAAGTCTACGCACCTGTTGTGAGATTAAGTTCCATTAGATACCTGCTTGCAATAGCAGCTAAATATCAGCTCAAGATAGAACAGCTGGATGCTGTCACAGCATTTTTACAGGGTGACATAGATGTGGAGCTATACATGTCACAACCATCCAGATATGATAATGGGACAAAAGAAGTTTGCAAATTGAATAAATCAATATATGGTTTGAAGCAAGCCAGTAGAACTTGGAACAAAAAGCTTGATAATTTTTTGAGTAGTATTGGATTTTCAAAATCGAATGTAGATCCTTGTGTCTACTATAAATATGAAAATGAACATGTTATGTTTATAACTATATATGTTGATGACATTTTGTTGTTTCACAACTGTCAGGAGTCAGCAAACAATATAAAAGTAAAAATGAAGAATAATTTCAAAATGAATGAGCTTGGAATTGCTTATTGTTATATTGGACTTTGTATTTCATACAGTTCAGTAGGAATAGCCATTGATCAAACTAGGTACATAGAAAATACATTAAGACGTTTTGGTATGGAACAATGTAACTCAGTAGGAACTCCAATGGAACCGAATATAAAGTTTTCAAGTTCTGAAAAATTTGAAAGTATACCTTACCAGGAAGCCACTGGCTGCTTATTATACATCTCACAAGGAACAAGGCCAGATATATGCTATGCAGTGCATACATTATGTCGATATAATAGTTCTCATACAGAAGAGCATTGGAATGCTGTTAAGAGGTTATTTCGATACTTACAAGGTACAAAGTATCTACAGCTTGTTTACAAAAGTAATGTTGATGAAGAAATCACTGGATACTCAGACTCTGATTGGGCTTCCTGTACTGAAGACAGAAAATCATGTACTGGATACATTTTTAATTTCCAGGGTGCAGCGCAGCAAACTGTTGCCTTGTCAACTACTGAGGCAGAGTATATGGCGCTCTCAGCTGCTACTCAAGAAGCTATGTGGCTGAGACAGTTGCACTGTGAACTGTGGCCTTCTTTAAAGGTTACACCTATTACTTTGTACTGTGATAATCAAAGTGCTATTAAACTTACAGGTACTTACAGTTATCATGCTAGGAGTAAACACATTGATGATCGTCACCACTATCTGAGGAACAAAGTTGAATGTGGTGATGTCAAGATTGAATATGTGGGCACTGATTCGATGGTTGCTGACTGCCTCACCAAAGCCCTACCGAAGCCCAAACACCAGCACTTCCTCATCGCTATGGGTTTGCGTTCAAGGGAGGATGTTAAACTGAACGCATCCACTTAATATTATGTAGTCTGTATCAGTCAATGTAATCTGTATCTGTCAATGTAGTCTGTTATAATAAATATATCGCCCCTGTCTGTTCCAAGATGTTGAGCGGTTCGCACCATTGTCTAACTCAGCTGTTTTATTTATTTCTCTTTACTAAATTCCTACTCTAAAATAGTTTGTAACAGAGCCCTCCGATGCTGAACCCACTGAACACACAGAAACTGAGGCGGCTAAGCCCATCGAAGAGCCGATCGAGTCCACCAGTAAATCATATTTTACAATTTAAAATTATGTTACATCAAATGGCTTGGTTAGTTTAATTCTTTGTTTTAGGATGAAGCGTAGTGAAAAAATAATAAAAATGATTATGTCCAAGGGACTTTCAGAAAATAATCTAGAGAAGACTGAAGAAGAGATGTCTTATGTATCTGAAGTAGTTGTCCAGAGCCATCTCTCAGCTACAGAGAATATAGAACAATCAAACATAGTATCCACCATTGCAAACTAATTTAAATTAAAAAGCGTATATATCGACATCGAAGTCACAAAAACCAATGCTAGAAAGACTATAAAAACCAACATGTACTGAAGAATGTAAACTGAAATGCTATAACAAGATTAGTGAGGAGAAGAGGCAGCTTATTTTTATGAATTTTTGGAAAATGGGCGATTTAGATAAGCAACGTCAATTTATCAATAAACATGTACTGCAGTTAAACCGAAGTACAGATATATTCGCGAAGGAAGTACAAGAAAGTTAGCTGTAGGAATACTTAAATAAATAAAATAAAAAATAAATAAAAGATTATAACCATACATTTAATTTTGAAGTTGACACAGAGTGTGTAAGACTTTTTTTTAAATACTCTGGGTATATCCGACATACCGATAAGGACAGTAATTTCAATGCAAAACTCTATAGTTGCGGGTTTTCTGAAAGATGACAAAAGAGGGAAACATGGTAAACACAATAAGCTTGATACTGCAATTATTGATGGGATTCATAAACATATCAATTCTATAGCTAGAATTGAAAGTAATTACTGTCGAGCTATTACGAGCCGGGAATACATTGAAGGAGGTCTCTCTATTGCACAATTACATACAGACTATGTTACAAAATGTCGTACAGAAAACGTTCCTCATGCTGATTTTCAAATATACTACAACATATTTACCAAAGAGTTCAATATATCATTTTGGTCTCCAAAAAAGGATCAATGTGAGGATTGCGCAGCTTATAATAATGCAGAAGATAAAGAGCCGTGGATAACCAAATACGATTCTCATCTAGAAGAAAAAGATTTAGTAAGAAAAGAAAAAGTCTTAGATAAAGAAAATACCAATGGATAATGCATAACTGCCGTCTATGATTTGCAAGCCGTGATGCCGTGTCCAAGAAGTGATGTTTCATGTATTATATTTCAAAATTAAATGTTCTGAACTTTACTATTTACGAACTTGGATCCAAAGACGTAAACTGTTACGTATGGCATGAAGGTGAAGGCGGAAGAGGCGTCAATGAAATAGGATCCTGCGTTTTAAGTTATTTAAGAAGCCTACAAGAAAATATTAAGGATGATTTTGAGCGACGAAGCTATATTTTATAGCGACAACTGTTGCGGATAACAAAAAAATAAATTTATGATTGCAATGTATATTTACGCAGTCACTAATTTACAAAATTTGACGGCAATTACCCACAAATTCCTAATAAAAGAACACTCACAGAATGAGGGAGATTCCGCACATTCTGTGATAGAGCATCCGCACGTAATATTTCAAGATCCTTGAAATCTGCACCTTTTTACGTCCCGGAACTATACATAACTTTGATTAGAACCACTAAAAAAAGGAAATCCATACAGAGCCCACGAACTAAATCATGAAAGTTTGACATTAAAAAAATCGCAGACGGTGTTGGATCAAATTACTCTATTAATGAAGGTAGAGAAAAGGTAAAAATGGGGGATATTAAAGTTATTAGAGTGGAGAAAATGATCGATTCTTTTATAAGTGTTCTTATAAAGAAGATATCTTCAAAACTGTACTGGTCAAAACTCGAGCTAGCAAGATAAAAAAGAACTTACAACCACTGTATTCAACAAAATAACCTGTATCTGACAGTAAGAAAGCAGGTATACTTACACTTATAGATAAAAATATAATACCTAGATTATATAAAAACTTCTATGAGAATCTGTGTAAAAATAATTTTATTAAAATAGCTTTAAGTTTAAGCTCATTGATCTCAATAATATTTTAGCATTTGATTTATCTAATAAGACAGTGTTAATTTTTACATGGGGGTTTGTTAACACTAGAAAGACGGGAGCAGTCATTTGACTGTCAATTTGAATTTAAATGTTAATTAATTCACAAACCATTTGACTTAACGTATTGAAACTTTGTGACTTTTATTAATATTAGTAGTTAAATGAAACTATGTATGAAAATAACTCACATCGCTTTTGTTTATTATTTAAAATCTTGATATACCGACAAAGACGGCGGCAGTCATTTGACGGCTGCGATCCGATAAGTGTTTATAAGCTTCAAGTTTAAGCTTTTATAAGTTTCTGAGCTTCAAAGTCTTATCACCTCTAGTCGTGGTCACTTCAAGTGGAGTCAACCCAAAGTGGTCGCCGAGCACGAGCAATATCATAACTGAGTAAGCAGAGCCTACCTCATATGCAAGAAGTAGTTTCACGGGAAGTATATCAGATTCGTGGAGGCTTGTGATTGATGAATGTATATTGAGACATATTCAGAAATGTACTCAAGAAGCTAATAGGCAACTAGGCCACAACAATTGGATACTAACTTTGGAACAGCTGGAAAGTTTTATCGCTATTTGCTATGCTCGAGGTGCCTACGGTGCAAAAAATATTCCAGTAAATGAGCTATGGAGCAAAACTTGGGGAGTAATTTTTTATTTTTAAGTTATGCCACGTGACAGATACAAAGAAATTATGAAGTTTTTACGATTTGATTACAGATCTAAATGAAGTTCACGACTTCAACAAGACAAATTGTGTTGTTGAAGTATTAGTGCATAATATCAGACGGTTGGAAGAAATTTATTAAGAACTGCTTATCTTGCTACAAGCCAGGAAAAAATATTACAGCAGACGAACAACTACTTTCTAAGGTTAGATGCAGGTTTCTTCAATACATTGCCAACAAGCCTGATAAGTTTGGAATAAAATTTTGGCTTTGTGTCGATGTGGATTCAAAGTTTGTGCTCAACGGCTTTCCTTATTTAGGAAAGGATGAAAGCAGGCCATAAAACCAAAGCCTTGGTGAATCCGTTGTTATGCGTCTCGTGGAACCTTTTGCAAATACTGGCCGAAATATAACTATTGACAACTTATTTACATCAATAAGCAAAACGCACTAAGGTTGTAGGAACAATGAACCGGGCACGACGAGAGATTCCACCTTACGTCAAATCACTTCATATGACTTTGTTTGAAACAAAAATCCTGAAATCCGATAGATGTACACTCACAATTTATCAAGGAAAACGAAACAAGAACGTATTATTGCTTAGCACGTTACATAACAATGTTGAAATAGACTCCAATCACCGTAAGAAATAGCCAGAAACTGTGACTTTTTACAATGCTACCAAGTACGGCGTGGATGTGGTTGACCAGATGGAAAAAAACTATAGTGTCAAAGGGGCATCTCGAAGGTGGCCCGTACAGGTTTTTTTCAATATACTAGACCTAGCAAGGATAAATTCTTTCATTTTGTATAAAAAAATGTCAGGTACCAACATAAAACGAAGGAATTTCATACTGAGTTTAGCAAGTGAACTTAGCGGCAAAGTAGAAATTGATGCCGGACTTTCTGGAACCCAACAATTGCCTGAAGAGTCTATACCTTCTACTTCTCGATCTTCTACTTAAAATACAGAAACTCGGAAAAGGCAGTTATGTCGAGAATGTTATGTACAAAAGTGCAAAAATAAAACTAATAGTCTGCGACACTTGTAAAAAGCCACTTTGCGGCTCTTCTAATTTCAACAAAATGTTAAAATAAAATATGTGTATAAATATTATAATTAATCATACATCAAACCCTGTTTTATTACTATAGTTACCATTTTTAACAGCTAAAATAATAAAAAAAGATTTAATATATTGTAGGAGTCATTTCACCGGTCGCCGTCTTTGTAGGTAGACAGATTTTCCCGTCTTTCTAGTGTTAAGGAATCTTATTTCATTACAAGTAATTTTAAGTGGATGTGCCATCCTATAAAAATCTCATATTGTAAAAGAAACTTACGTAATAAAACTATTTTTCCATTATGAAGTTATTTATTTTAGAAAATCCGTGCTTGTTATATATTTTTTTGATGTAGAAAAAAGACACTTGTTGCTAAAAATTGATTCTAAGGGCCTGTTTCACAATGTATGGATAAAGTGCCAAATAGCTATGCAACACATAAATTATTCGAAAGTAAAAGTTCCGAATAAGATACTTGGCATTTCATGACAAATAGCGCTATCTGACAGTCGTGAAACGCAAAAATACTGTTTATCCTACAAATAAGTAATAAATAGTGTTAGGGTTTCTAAAATTGTATAATGAATACGTTGCTACTTTTACCATAATTAATATGTTTATTTATGGTTTATAATTTATATCGAAGCAGTTGATATATACTTATTGCATTTAATAATTAGAACATAAATAACACTTCTATTGCCTTACATTTGTCCTCAATGTTCCTGCGGAGACGCTAGCCAATCATAGTAACGGATCACAGACTATGATACTTTTTACTTTGTACAACATATCCGGTAGTTTTGACAATAAATACAAGTTTGTTATAATGCAGGTCATTTAAAAACAGATGATTTGTATAATTACTATCTTAAATTATTACTACTTAAAATAGATACAATGATATGTATATTTAATGTGATTTTGTAAATAATAGTTCCATTGACAAGACCCACGGTCGGCAGTTAAAAGATTCGGCGGGGCATTCTTTGTTTCGGGAGCGATTAGTGTTGGTCATAAAAATAGTTAATTATATACCAGTGTGCAAATATAAAGTGTTTATTAATTCTATTGTTTTCTTCTTTAAAAACGTTATCCTGATTCCTGAGTTACTGGTTGGGAGAGGCCTAACATATCAGAAGCGGGATACAGACCAACTTTATAGTAAGTACGCGCCCATGTTGCTGTTTGCGATATTTTACCGCCATGTTTTTAATCGCGTTTATTTTATTTTTATGATTTATTACTAACGTGTATATATTTATATATATTCGGTTGCAGTGTGAATAATTGTTTACCGAACTTATTAATTACAATTATTTTTAAAGTTTACGAGATTTTTAATGATCTGTGACTGTTGTATACTGAGTAATCGAGTCTATTTAAATTTTTTTTTCTTTTTACTAAAATAGTTTTTTTTTACGATTGCATATCATGCAATCATTTCAGACGATGAGTGAACAGGGGCATAGACCGTGTAGTGGCGCTGGCGTAGCCGAAGGCGGGAGACACCTGATCATCGGGGTCGCCGCACCGCATCACGAAGTAGAAGCCGTTTTCGATCTCGCAACTCTAGCCGCGAACGAGTCAAACGATTGGAGGGGGCTGCAACGAGCGTGTGAACTACTCGACACATCGGAGCGACGTTTTCGTACGTCGAGGCAGATCAGCATGCGTCGGCACGAGAGTCGCAGTCGCATCACTCAACATCGAGAGAATCGACCGAGAACACCTGTTGCTGCCGAGGAACAAAGGTCACGTAGTACATCTTTACCTAAGGGAGATCTTGTACAAATTTTAAAATACCTTAAAAAAGATTTTGGGTTGGGTTTACAATTCAATACCTTGAATTTGATTACACTTACAATTGCATCACAGTCTACTCAGAGCGCACCAATTTTTCCAAATTTATATTCTATAGCCAGACTTTGGAAAATATGCTTAGACGAAAAAGTAAGTTTAATGAACCTATAAAGGTTTATGAACAATTAACACTCCTTAATCGTTGTAACATAGAGGGTAACAGAGCGGTGGATTGTATAATTCACGGTCTCAATGATTCAACTGGATGTTATAATTGTAAAGAACTAGGGCACAGTTTTCGCATTTGTCCAAAAACATTGATAAAATGTTCCAAATGTGATAAAGTAGGACGTACGTTCGAATCCTGTCTTGTAAGATTAAATTAACAAAATAATAATAGTACCAATGTTGCCAAAGCCATGTGCATTAATTCTTATTATATGATTGTGAATGGATTAGAACCAAGTAATTTGAAAAAAAAACCAAATTCATTAAAGATATTAAAGTAAACGGCATGACATTCAAAGCTTTTGTCGATTGGTAGTGACGTAACATTAATTCTATCTCTAAGATCTCTACCTAAAACTTCTTTACACGGTAAAGACCTACGTACGAAGGCATCAGTTTTTTTCTTTGTCCGTCACAGTCGTCACACACATCCCCATAAAAATACCTTTTAAATGATATATGACACTTACAGTCGTGGTCAACTAATTAGGGACAAATATAACACTAAACAATATTAAATATTCATACCTCTGTATTACTCATTAATATTAATACTTCTACCTATTACACTATAGTGATAATAACTATTATGAAACCTTACCAAAATACACAAAATAAACAAAAATAATACGTGACTAAACTAATAAATACTTCAATCAAATCACTTGAATCGATATTTATGGTATTTACGTCCTGGCCACCTAATTAGGGACAGTAAAATTACCGTGTTCTAAATTTAAAAAAATAAAAATAAAAAACTTTTTTTTTCTGCGTAAAATTGATTTTGGCGCCATTCTGAATCGTAACATTAGTTTCGTACGTACAATACAATAACAGTAATTTTTAAAATATGGGTCGAACCAAGAGTTGTGACGCAACAATGAGAAAAGTGATAATTAATTTTTATCAACGTGGATGGCCTTACAGGAAAATAGCTGATCATCTGAACTGTTCCAAAAATATGATATGCAATGCAGTGAGCCATTTTAAAACCCACAATACAACTGAAAGTGTTCCTAGAAAGAAGAGGCCAAAAAAAACTACCCCACAAGATGACCGCAGGATGGTCATTCTAGCCAAGAAAGACCCCTTTAAAGGTTCTACAGTTATTAAGGCTGAAGTTTTTGGACCTGAACCGAATGTCGGCGTATCAGCAAGAACCGTTAGAAGGCGTCTAGTTGAAGCAAAGCTTTTTGGACGAGTTGCACGAAAAGTTCCGTTGCTGAAGAAGGAACACAAACAAGCAAGGCTGGCGTTTGCTCGAAAGTATGGACATTGGACTCCAGCTCAGTGGAAAAATGTATTATTTTCAGATGAAACTAAGATAAATTTAATTTCATCAGATGGCCGACAATACGTGCGACGTCCTATAAAAACAGAAATGAATCCTAAATACACCAAGAAACAAGTAAAACATGGGGGCGGAAATATTCAAGTCTGGGGCTGTTTTTCTGGACATGGAGTAGGGCCCGTAAAAAAAATTGAAGGCAAACTGGATCAGTATCAGTATAAGCAAATCTTAGAAGAAAATATGATACCATATGCTGAAGAAGTTTTACCGGTGACCTGGACGTTCCAACACGATAATGACCCAAAACATACAGCTCAATCAGTGAAATATTTCCTGGCACAACAGTCTGTGACGGTACTAGATTGGCCTGCAAACAGCCCAGATTTAAACCCAATCGAGCATTTGTGGTACGAAGTTAAAATCAGCTCTACGAGAGATTTACAGAGGTGTGGAATAATATTTCAATAGAAACATGCAACAATTTAATTACGTCAATGCCTCGCCGTTGTCAAATGGTGATTACCAATAATGGCAACCATACTGGTTATTAAAACTTATGTTTTTTATTTTCTTTGTTATAAAAATTTTGTTTGCATACTTTTTGCATTATTAAAACTTAACATTTTCTCGTTATTTTTAAATTAATAGTCAAATTTCCTCCTGTCCCTAATTAGTTGGCCAGTCATTAATCAGTATGAGAAAGTAGCAGTGTAGTTTAGGTAGAAAAACTTGTGGCGGCAAGTAGCTTTTCCTTTTCTTGGCCACTAAATATTTAAAATTAATATCCCTTAACTTGTTTATAATGATAAAACTTCAAAGCTTCGTGATTAGAAACATTTATTGATGTCGAAGGAAGCTCTTGCTCTTTTTGTGATAGTGTCCCTAATTAGTTGACCACGACTGTATATGTAAAAATAACACTTTTATAGAAAAACGAATTTTAATGAAATTAAAAACTTTAAGCTTGTACTGTAAAATTTGTACTTTCTGAATTACGTCATTTTTCTATTTAACCGACGATCTGTATTTGTGATGGAGCCGTTCTTGAAAAGGGGTTTTCAGTGGAAAGCGTCAAAATCGTCTCACAAAAATGAATTCAACTTTTTTCGCATTGTTTTATGAAGTTTTTTCCTTTTATAGGTACTCAGCAAAATCATTACCCTCGGCCCCACAATGTGAGCACACTGCAGACTCAAAATACAAATGCGGTGCTCTATCAATGCAGGATATCAGAAAATTGCATGCAGAGTTTTAGGAGTTTTAGTTGTAGGAGTCCGAAAACCAACGGAATTCATTACAAAATTGAAGAGAATTGTAGATATGATGCACTTTATACATCAGCTTAAAAAAATATCCAGCCATAGTTCTTTGTTTACCAGTCCAACACGGACGGAAGAACGAAGGCCTGCATTTACACCAAGTCAAGCATCAACGCATTTGCGCTGTCACAAAAATAGTTGTAGTAGTTGAAAAATTTCAAAAGTTAAGGCTATTGTTACAACTCAAACCAATCAAAAGAACTTAAATAATATTAACGTTAAAGAGATTTTTCCTATGTAATGGCGAGTATAAACGTGTTCTCAGTTTTCAGCCTTAAATAACGAAGAGCGTCTTCAATTATTTGCCAACATTTAAGGTTTGTTTTAATTGTTTTTCCAAATCTCACAATTGCAAAAAAATCTGGTTGCAAAATATGTACGAAAAAAACGTTCAGTTTTAGTTCACATTACAGATAAGCAGCAGGTGTTAGTGCGTAATGAGTTGTGAGAATGCTACTCCCGCCATCAGTAATCCGGATAACTTTACATTAACTCGACTAGCGTTTCTTCCGCTGTTCAAGACAATAATTTTCGCCGCGGAAATTTGGTTTTTTGTGCGCTAGTCAAGTAAGACGATTCACACACACAGTCACCCAGTCACCCAGACAAAACACAGTGCGTTTCGTTCACACTCGCAGCGGCACACTGCCGCCTCGAAATCGAACGCACCGAACTGAAATTCAACAAAAGCTTTAAGTATTTAGGCGTAACAATTGACAGTAAATTTACATCATGAACACATCCAAATCGCCATTAAAAAGCACTTATTTAACAAATTAATCATTAATACACGTCCCACCCGGGGATCACATCCAGAAAACATCAAAACTATATATAACCAATTCATACAACCTATCATATGCGGCAGGGGTCTGGGTTCAAAAAAGGCATGAAAAGACAACTACTCAGTCTGCAGAAGAAATTTTCGCTTCGGGTAATAAGAGGCTTCCGTACCATATCCACATGGACTCCTTTCAGACATACCCATACCCACAACAGAACTACTACATTCAGCCGAGCGCATATAAACACAAGCTTCGTTCGTCGCCTACTAACCAAACAAAAACACACACACAAGCCATCACCAAAATATTCCAACTCCACACAACGCAGACGTAGACGCAGGCAGAAATTACACAGAAACCCTTTTCCCCAAGCTAACGTCACGTTTGTAAGTAATCATGATGTATGAGCCTTGGCACGTACATAGGGAAACATCACGCTTACAAGACTAAGTAACCTAAGTGAGAAAAATGTACAGCCTTGGCTCGTACAAATACACTTTTCTAATACATTTTTTTTTACCTCATATAGAGAATCAGTTTTAAGTTTCAGTTTAAGAATAAAGACCGCGACTCACTGTAGCGTCAGCGTTTATGTCGAACACGCAGTGACGTATCATTTGGTTAGTTAGTCGTTTACCGGTCGCGTCCCGGGTGCCCGCCGACCTAGTTTAAATAGGGAAATAAATAATATACAGTGACTTGACTTTTAACTGTGTTTATTTTAATCAGAATATAATATCCCTTAAATCACCGTCTGTAGATTACAACCATTAACTGTACATATATCTAGAAACATAAGTTATACTAACACTGTAATATAATTCTATACAAAATGGTAATAGTAATTAATTTAAGGAAACAGACAAATGTAAAAATTAGAGAAACAATGTATCAAATAGCATCAACTCCCAGGCCCCTATGGACAAACCTTTGCACATATATGTTACTGTAAATAAAAACCACTTGTTATTTTTATTTAGAGGATGGATGGTAGATACGAAATGATGCGTAGCTTAGTCGTCGCCCCGGTGATAAAGTAGCCGATGATGGTAGGCGTATTAGGAACAATAAAAAAAAATAAAAACAACCATCCTTATCCGACTGCGACACTTATCTCAGTTTTTTGTTATTTGCTATTTTTTTCACCAAGGCTAAAGATAATTAACCATGATTTTTTTATTTACCACGGATAATATCGACAGCATCAACAATGTGTATAAAAAATAAAAAAAAATAAAGCCAGTTCTTCTCTTCCGTTCTACGCCCTTGATTTGAGAACTGGCAGTAAATGTAAAATTAGAATCATTATTTCTTTTCTTTTTTTGACGTTCATAAGTGTACATTGTTACCTATATGAATAAATGAATTTTTTCTTTCTTTTTCTTTTCTTTTCATCGATATCTTCTTTGAAGCACCAATAGAGTCGCAAAGCAAATAACAATTTATAAAAAAACTTTCGATATTATCGATATTACAACGCATTACGACAAAATCACTATTGTTACGTTACTATCGACAATTTTGCCATATCGAAAGGATTTGTTCGATAAATATGTCAAAAGTTTTGGTATGAAGAAAAATCATTCTCGATAGTATAAAGTCACGTGACCAACAAAGTTTCTATGGAAAATGTTTTATTTTTCGCGAATTTTGACATTCTGTTTTCATTTCCGGGCTTAGATATTGCTGCACACGTAGGTTTCGGCTTCGTACCCTTTTAGCAACACCCTGCATATTATATAATCCTTTTATATTCGTTTATAAGCAAGAGTTATTTTACATACTTAACTTCATTTTACATTAATAAAATAATACCAACTAAAATCTTAAACTCTCGGAAATCCCGACAATATCGGATGAAGTGACCGGAATAAGGACGCGCGGGCGGCGCGCCGGTGCAGAATCAGACTGTTAGCACGCGGGGAAAGGCGCGGGCTCCCCGCAGTGGGAAGCCTGCCCCCGCGCCATTTCCCCTGCTTCACCTCCTTTAATTCTACAATTTCCTTTAACACAGCGCCTTAAATATTAAAATTAATCAACTGGAGCAATGTATAAATAATATGTGTCATAATCATCATGTCATGTTAAAAAAATATATATATAGATTACCAAGTACCTGCAAGGCATAACATGATTGATTTATGTAATTATAGTAATGAGAGGCATGCATCTCACTAGTAAGAATTGTTCTTGTGCTACTGAGCAAAGTAATAAGTTAATTTATAATGACCAAGTTCCTTCTCAGGTGAATAGAGATAATTCATCACCTAAGTCCCCCGTGCCAGAGTTTTCTCCTACAAGCAGTTCAAACACTCAAAGAACTAATACATACATATTTTCAGATAGATTGGGGCAAGGGCTGGGACAGTTACTGGGATATGAGTTATCTTGTAGGTACGCTGCTGATGCGGCAATTTATTATGTATAATGTATAATGCACATTGATAGTAATGCGGCACACAGTCCGCTCCCCACGATTGTGCTTAACACACGTGTGTATTTTGTGTCAGTTTCAAGTAAAGTTTTGCACTATTGAACAGTCTTTATTTATCAGTATATATATATCTTAATATCCCCTAAAGTGGTGACCCCGACGTGATATCAGATAGAAACATGCCCCAGGCAGAAATCGAACCTACTACCGGTACCTATAAACATTCCCAGCACTACACGTTCTGGTCGTGTAATTAAACGCCCTGTAAGGTTTATGTAACAGGACTGCATCCACTGGGAGCGAGTACAATGCTAAGCGATGCGAATTTCAAACGCATTATCTTATTACTATCTTGTAAATATCACAACGCATGTACAACAACATAGTTTCGCATCGCGTAACACTGTGACCAATTCTTTGTATTATAAATATGTAGGTTAGATTGTAAGCAGATTTATATATTTTTTTCTATATATTTTAGTCTTTTTGGCAAATTCACTCATTTACAATATAAACTTTGTACAGTTTACTTTTACTTTTCTGCCAGTGATTTGTTTAATTTATTTTATCAACTCAATATGGGCCAGTCTTATAATAAACAAGAGGAGATAGTTATTGCTCAAAATGGCGCCAATAACGCTAATCAAAGCTCGTTGGAACTAAAATTAGAGATCTATGGGATCGTAATGGCATGCTTATTCGTCATCATTCTGATGGTAGCGACTGTTTTCGCATGCAAAAAGTGTCATAAAGGCGCAAGGAAATGGGCCCGGAAGGAACTTATCTCAGCAGTGGCACTGAGCCAAGCTAGCAAAACCTCGCAGCAACCAGAATCTGTTCCATACGTGTAAAGTGAATCCTGTACTTAAATTGTATTAAGTATTACTAGTATTATTGTGTGAACTTATTTAGAATGTATGGTCTCGTATATTCCTTGTATTAACGTTGCTCTATAGGTAAACCGTAGTTATTAGTTATATGTATGTATAATAAGGTGTCACATTTCATTCTCATGATACTTTACCACCCAGTGTTTATGAAGAATTAAACTCATCATCTACTACTCTCAATCTACTGACCCTAAACACGCAAAAGACGAAGTATTTATGCCATACTATAAATAAATCCACTCAACCTCCTCCAGACCTAAAAATATACATACATAAATATAGCTGTCAATCCCTGGAAGATAATTGCTCTTGTCCCACAACTGAAAAAGTTTTCTCTATAAAATATCTTGGTATACACTTAGATCAGCACCTAACGTGGTATGTACATCTTGAGGCAATAGGTAATAGAGTAAGGAAACTTATCTGGATCTTTAAAAACCTACGGCACGTGGCATCCAAGCTTCATCAAGCTAAATTCAATTTACTTGGCTCTTGCGCAATCAATCATAATTTATTGTATTACGGTATGGGGCAGTGCCGCAAGAACCAAGTTTTTGGATGTAGAAAGATCACAGAGGGCTCTTCTAAAAGTTGCCTACTTTAAACCTAGATTGTACTCCACAATTGAGCAATTGTATAAAGATAAAGATTGTGACTTGTTGTCGATTAGAAAACTATATATTCTTCATGCAACACTCAGAAAACATAGATCCATTATTCCTGATCCCGCCCAACTTTTGAAAAGAAGAAAAAATGCAGTTGTCATGTTGACCAGTTTTTCGAGTTGTTAAAAGACAAACAGAACATCTGTATAAAATAATAAATGAAAAGCTTAATATCTACATGCTAAATAAACATGAAGTTAAACATAAAATAACTGAATGGTTGAAGAATGATTAAATTATGCTGAAACTGAAAATCTTTTAATGTACCCTGAATAAAGCTACACGCACCGCACTGTTACCTACACACACACACACACACAAATACACACACACACACACACTCACCACACATTCCTTGTAGTTTGCTTATAAATATAACTTTTCCTCTTTATTCTATCTAAAAGTGTTATATCCAAAAAATGTTTTTTTGTACCGTTTTTGTTAAAGAAATAAAATATTTTTCATTTTCATTTCATTTTTCATCATTATCGTTTCACAGATGTACCTATGTAATTGTATACGGATACAAAATACCGAATGCTACGTCATACTTTTGTTGGAGTTTTGTGTAACTTAGTATTTAATAATATTCAGAGTAATGAAATGTAATATTGTTTTTTTTAATTTGTATTCTCTATCCACGTCTGTGTATCATTTTTTATTATTTTTAAAAAGGGGAGGAATATTGTAGGTACGCTGCTGATGCGGCAATTTATTATGTATAATGTCATGTTAAAAAAATATATATATATAGATTACCAAGTATCTGCAAGGCATAACGTGATTGATTTATGTAATTATAGTAATGAGAGGCATGCATCTCACTAGTAAGAATTGTTCTTGTGCTACTTAGCAAAGTAATAAGTTAATTTATAATCACCAAGTTCCTTCTCAGGTAAATAGAGATAATTCATCACCTAAGTCCCCCGTGCCAGAGTTTTCTCCTACAAGCAGTTCAAACACTCAAAGAACTAATACATACATATTTTCAGATAGATTGGGGCAAGGGCTGGGACAGTTACTGGGATATGAGTTATCTTGTAGGTACGCTGCTGATGCGGCAATTTATTATGTATAATGTATAATGCACATTGATAGTAATGCGGCACACAGTCCGCTCCCCACGATTGTGCTTAACACACGTGTGTATTTTGTGTCAGTTTCAAGTAAAGTTTTGCACTATTGAGCAGTTTTTATTTATCTGTATATATATATCTTAATATCCCCTAAAATCTCAAAATGTCCTTAATATTTGTTTACCTGGAATATCTTACCAAGGAATTGTAGATAAAATATTAAATTATCATTTTGTAGGTAGCAGCTCTAAATTAATATTATTGTGTGGTGGCAGTATGGGGATTAAGAAAACCCACATTACTCAAACAATCACTAAACTTTTGGAGTTTGGCAAAGAAAAAAAATGCAAAATAACACTTTGTTCTTTTCCATATGCAAGCAATATGGATTATAAATTAAATCAACAGAATTATATTTTATGCACCATCTGACATGCCGTAATAGTCACTTATTTTTATATATTGATTGTAACAAGTTTATTACTAAATTTACACTGACCAAAGATACATTGTATCTTTCTTATAAAAAAAAAATGGGTAGCTGTTAGCATATAATTTTAAAGAAACTGTTACATTGACAAAGTAATATGATTGTGATTATAATAAAAACGTATCCGTGACATATAGTAAAGCTGTCACGAAAAATGTACCTTTTAATAAATTTAAACTAAACCTTAGACAAAAGCCAAGCCAGTTTTATTAAATATTGTTTATCAAAATGTACAAATGCCAAACTAGGTTTGGCTGGCAAGGAATTAGAATTAGAAACGTTTACAAAAAATCGCGAAATTGAAGTTATTTGCATTACGGAACATTGGCTAAAAAGTTATGAAACTATTGTCATTGACAACTTCCAATTGTGTAGCATATTCATGAGAAGTAGTTCTATTCGTTGTGGTTCATTAATATCAGTAAAAAGTACTGTCAAATACAAATATCGTAAGTCTATCAATTGAATGTGTTATTGAATTATCTTGTGTAGAACTGTTGAATTATGTTATAGTATGCGTGTACCGGCCCTCTTCCGGGGATTACTACAAATTTGAGTCAGTAATGGATACTTAAATGACTGACTAGTAAACGAAAATCTGTAATTATTTGCGGAGACTTTAACATAAACATACTGAAAGTACTTCAGTAAGCACAAGATTTATTTCAATGTTTAAATGTTTCAATTTAGTAAACCAATTCTCTGAACCAACTAGAATCACCTCCCATTCAGCGGCTTGTTTAGATAACATATTTTCGAGTGACAAACCTTTTTCCAAATCAGTAATAACAAACCTTACTTCTGACCATTGTGGTCTGATAGTTGGCTTCTCTGATAAAATATTTGATGAAGCCAAGCACGTTAAATATCGCCCCTTCACAAAAAGTAGCATGGAAAGTTTTAGGCATAACGTGAATTTCCAAGGTTTGTGCAATAGATTACTCTGTTCTAAATAATTCGGAGAGTCTATACAAAAGATTTTTTAATGTTATTCAAAATGAGTTTGATTTAATTTACTGCTCCAGGCATGTCCGCAGGTCGCCGCGGGACACTAACTGTGGGAGCTGGTCTTCCGTTAATAAGATTCGATTGCGAGACCACAGTGAGCCTATATCCAATACAGACTACGGATAGTGATTTCCGTTGATTGGACGCGTTTGAGACATAAATATCTTGTGTGATATAAAATTTTAGATTTTTTCGGTTATAACTGTGTTGAGGGGTTTCTTTAATTATTATTTTATTGCTTAGTTTTATTTTGTTGTGAAACTATCTGAAATGTTTTTTTTAGCTTTGGGAAATGCCCTCAACTTAGATATTCATTTATTGAATAATAAATTAACTATTTTTCTGTGGTAAACATAGCCACATATAATAGGTTTGATAAGCCAAAAATCCTCCTGGCGCCCACAGTTTATTTAAAGTTATAAGATTAGTTTCATTTATGTTAATCATTGTATTTTGCTAGCTTACTTGTATGAGGTTCCTCTATAAATGTCCTTATATGTGCCAATTTGTTTCATTAAACGTTAAACACCCATAACAGTACATAATGTAGATTTCGTGCACCTAATATCGGTCCGACAATTGTCATAATTTAATTAAATTATATAAATACATTTTGATTTAGGATTCACCGCTGGCTCTCACTTAATTTATTATCAATTTGATAAACACCTATGTTTATTAAAACACACAAAAAAACGGAGGATAACAATACAAATCTATAAATAAAGGGGGGGCGGTTACTTTGCAGTTTTTACCCTTACCACAGATTCCTAATTAAGGTTCAGGTATACATGTAATTAAATATGCTATATTTTATAAAAAGACTAATCTTTCCCAAATCATACCATTTATTCCAATTAGACCACCTAAAATGGCACTTTTGAACGTTTACTAAAATATAAAGATGATACTAGTTGCTCCTTCCAAAAGGTAGTTTCGTTTGGAGAAGAATGGTCAAGTAATATGTTAAGACAATGTACTCCCGGAATAAAATTACTATACAGATCTATTATTGTATTGTTAACAGACATGGTCCACACATTTTTACAAATATCGAAACCGTAGAATAAAATAAAATAATGTTATAGTCGCAAGAAACTTACCGTAAAATACAAGAAATCAACGCGGGCAGAAGCTGTTTCAAAACCAAATATTGCAGCCATACGATAAAACCGATCCCTCAACTCGCGACGTCTCCTTCAAAACCTGCAGCGGTTGTTCCAGATAATGAGATTGAGTGGACTCCGACTGCAAAACAGGAGGACCCTATCATTCCAGCTGCTAAACCCCACATGGACGCAAAAAGTACAAAATTCGCTATGCAGAAGTTCAGAAGAAACTCCATGCCAGCCCAGTCATTGGTCGCATATACCGCAAACTATTATAGTGCCCCAAAATGTAGTTCATTCTTAGTGCTTATAATAAGCACTAAGAATGAACTACATTTTGGGGCCAATCATGCATTGCTTGTTATTACAACGTAAATCATTAGCCAATACGTAGCTGGCCAACATACATCCTGTTGCGAAACAGGATTTAAAAGAAGTCCTATTATCAGAATCTACTTTAAAATCTAGTTCTGATGATCTTCTCCAGTATATTTGTGGCAGAAGAACGGAAATAATTCAGCAAAGACAACATAATTTCCTTCCAAAGAACGGACATCAAGCAAGTTGTGAGTGCCATTCCGCCATCAACGAGTAGTCTTTTCTGAAACACAGCTTTTAAATTTGATGAAAACATTAGGAAGCCTTTGCAATCCAAAAACTATAATTATTGCACCGCCTCAATATTTAATAAATCAACACATAAAATATCTAAAACGAACGAATAAGTTCCGCCGGAATAACGGAATAACGAATGAAGCTTCCAAACGCCCATTAACTAAAAAAAAACCAAGGGCAATATTTAGACGATAAAACGCCTACAAACAAACATGAAACTATTAAGGATTTAGCGAACAGATAATCGAGATGAGTAGAAATCATTTCATTTAAGTATGTTTTTCCACATTTTAGACTAGATGTTGTTTTTAAAAAAGGAGATCTGTATTAAAAAAGGATAAACGATCACAGTACGCTTTTATATTTAAACGACGTCTAGAAATATATAATCCTTGTACACAAACTTTTAATTCATGGTTCTGACATAATTAAATCTCTGCCTTTGCCCGTAGGTCAATTGTCAGAAGATGTGATTGAAGCGAGTCATAAAAATTACAAAAAAATGCGACAATATAACTCCCGGAAAATGTCCAGAATATTTACTAATACGGACATTCTCCACTGGATGCTTATATGTTCGGATCCTGTTGTGACTATTCACAGGCCAAAACCCAAGAAACGAGGAGAAAAATTTAATGATATTGTTGTAGGAATGCTACAAACCCCTACATATCTATGTAGCGAAGAAATGGATGATAAAGACAGTGAAGACTCCGATGATGATGTGGACGATCAAGATTAGTATGTAGCATAGAATATAATTTAGGGATATTTGATTTGTATTAAAACAAAAAATAAAGAAATTGGCACTGACTTTTTTATTATTATTATCATCTCAAAACTATACTTACCTATAACTATATAGTTTTATAATAACTATGATACCTTCTAATAGTTATTATAAAACATAATTACCAAGTTAGACCGTAAAAAAGTTACATTTTATTTTTGGCATCGTAAATTGGTAATCTGGCCTTGTGTGCGTCGTCCGAGACAGGGTAATCGCAAAGTAAAAGAGTTAACCACGAAATATTACGTTTACAGCCGTTCAGCGAAGAAAATGATAAGAGTATGTAAAAAAACATTCATCAATATACTTGATTACAAAAATTTTTAAATCTCTTAAAACTCAATTATCTTAACAGGCTTAAAACAATAATATTTTAATAATATAAATTCAATTGCAACTTTAAAAACTAAATTCCATTTTAATACATAATCCTCTCAGGTAATAGAACGTAAAATTATAAATACATCCAGAGCGTCGATCGCCTTTTGTTCTTGCACGTGCGCCAGCGAGCGTTTTATTAGGGTCGGGTCTCCTTTGACATCCGTCTACCACCGAGTTTTCGCCGAATTCGCGAAGTGCATTAAATTTTATTTCTATATCTTAAAACTCAATTATCTTAACAGGCATAAAACAATAATATTTTAATAATATAAATTCAATTGCAACTTTAAAAACTAAATTCCATCTTAATACATAATACTCCTCGGTAATAAACTCAATATGTTCCGCTTACCACCCAAAACCATCAGACAACCCCCCTCGCCCGCTGCGGTTAGCGCGCAGTCAGAAGCGATTCTCCCGTCGTTTGCCCGCTCTCCCACCAAGCTGGTCATCAGTGACCATTCAAACCCAATTGACGAAGCCTGCGAATGGCTTACCAAAGCATAAGAGGCGCTCGGGGCCTCAAGAAACATAAAGACCGAAATAAAAAATAGCATTCACGCCTCCCTTGAAAATGACACACAAATCATTAAGACCAGGCTCACGCGTCTCTCACCCTGCCCAACACCAACACCTATTATAACTGAGCAACCGCAAGCTCCTCCTAACAAAACGAGCCCGGATACTTTTGCGCCTCAACAGGACGAACTCCTCAACAAATTAAAAGAGCACACGGCACTCCTCGAACTTAACAACAAAAAAATGAATAAATTAATGGACAAAATCAATAGTATAAACTCGGCCACCACAACCACCAACGCCCCCTCTAGTCTCAATAAATCATATGACAGCATCGAGGCCACCTCTAAAAAGGAGTCGGGGCCGTCTATAGTTGTCAGCGGAGAACCCAGCTCAACCCCCCAACAACTAGTCGATATAGTCAGGAAATCGATCGATTTCCGAGAGGACGGCTACGCCCCGTTAAAAATATCTCCCCTGTCAAAAGGCAAATTAAAAATCACTTTCGAAACCAATGCAAACCGACAACACGCGCTCACGCATCTCAAAAAGACGGGCTCGCTCAATGCGGAAGAGGAACGCCGTCTCGATCCCATGATACACATAAAGGGTATCAGCAAAAACACTCCCCCTGAGGACTTAATTAATATAAGTATAGACCAAAACCCATCTCTAAAAGGGGAAAAATTCGAAATTAAATTCAAACGCAACAACAGGAATGAAAACCTGTACAATGCGGTTTTAAACACCTCGCCGACAGCCTGGCGCAAGTTCCTGGAGCTCGAGAGGGTCGCTGTCACTTACCAGAGGGTCCACTGTGAGAATTTCTCACCGTTTCTACAGTGCAGAAACTGCCAAGGTTTTGGGCACACCAAAAACCGTTGCCCAGCCACCGTCCCCACCTGCGCTAAGTGCGCAAAGACACACACAACGGGTCAATGCAGCAAGGCGGCCTCAGAGAAGCCTTGCTGCATTAACTGCAGTGAACACAACCATCAGTTCAAGACCCAGACCGGCGTCGGTCATCGCGCTGACAGCGAAAACTGCCCCAAGGTGAAGTCCATGCGTGCCCGCGTCGAGGCCAAAATCAATTACAATTAAACATGCACACTCATCTTAAGATCTTACAGGCGAACCTCGATAGGTCTCGCAATGCATTTCACGAACTCAAATAACACTTCGACAACAATCACACTGATATAGCAGTCATCTCTGAGCCATATCTAGGTAACGACACACACTCACCGCACATACCAGGCCTACGCACATTCCAAACCAATCGGGGAGGAAATACGAAAGCCTGTATAGTTACACGTCCGCACATCAATGCTATGCTACTCATACAACACTCTACCGGCAACCTGGTAATTATCTCCATACCCATCCATACCTCCACACTACACGTGGCTTCTGTATACATAGAGCCAGATACAGATACAATAATGACACTCTCAACACACTAGAACACTTCATCACTCAACACCCTCACGCGTCTATCGTAGTCTGCGATGACTTCAACGCATGGCATTCACTCTGGGGCGGAAGTCGCTACCCCCGTAGCAATAGACGGGGTCACGATCTGGTCGACCTCATGAGCTCCTCGGACTTGCACCTGTGCAATGTGGGAAATACACCCACTTTCGAAACAATCACACGGCCGCCCTCGTTCTTCCATTATCGACCTAACCTTTAGCACCACACCTCTCATTAACAAAATAAGACACTGGGAAGTCAGGCCTCACCTATTCCCATCCAGTCAACACAACGTAATCACACTCCAAATTAGTCTGCAAAATCCGCCAACCGCGACACCCAACCAAAGCACCTTTTTATACCGCACAAGAATTTCAAAAATATTTCTGAAGAAAGGACTTACGCCAGAAGAGAACCGAGGAGGAGACCGTAAATCTCACAAATATATGGAAAAGAAAACAGCCATAATAAAATTTACCGAAAAACTAAAATGTTCTGAGCCCCATTACTGTCGGGGAAATAGCGCAAGGCTTTATCTAGCTGCTGAGTTAAGTGTTAACAAGCTATTTAAAATTTCCTTCCCCGTTGAAACTTATCAACTCCCAACAATCCAGTGTCTTAACTGTTGTAGATTTGGTCATGTAAAGACACAATGCCGATCAAAGCCTAGATGTGAATAAACTATGTAAAAAGCGTAAACATGTAAAAATATAAGATAATTAGACATTAGAAGACATTACCCAAAACATTTAAAACTACAAATTTTGGAAATGAAAACTATAAAATCACGTGTTTTAATCTAGCTCGAAATTCCACGGCCCGGGGAAAACTTCGCCCGGGGTGTAGGCTATTAGGTGAAAAAAAAAGCCTAGATGTTGTATTCTAGCCCATTCTGGCGATGATTGTAATACATATCCCTGAAATTGAATCCTTATGTTTATTTTGCACTGTCTCTCACTATGCTACCAACAAAGCATGTCCCGAACACAATAGACGATAAAATATTTAACAAACAAAGTTTCCCAGGATATGATATCCTATCAGGAAGGATACGGATAAAGGCCCGAGTGAGAGGTTATGAAAAAGGAGTGAAACAGCGGATTATATGCTAGGTAACGACAAATTAGGTAACAAAAAATTTAAAACTGCCGGACAGTAATAATAGCGCCTTAAACAGATTGGGGTAAAAAACCGCCTTCGGGGAAGGCGAGTACTGGGTACTTCGCTCACCCCAGTGAGCGTCCGTCCTGCCCTTCAGGCGTTTGACCATCCAGCGACGGCCCAAGCCGAGGTTCGAGTCTCACAGGAGACGCCCATGCGCGAGTCGCGAGAAAAACTCCCATTCAGGCCGAGCTAAGCTCGCCAAAATAGCCCGAGTTGCGCTGTAAAGGCTCTTATCCCTTTCAAAACTGGCGTGCACAATTGTAGACATAAGATATAATTTTAAAAAATAAATATTAAACTCTTAAGCTTTCCGATTGAAAACTATTGTATTCATTTGTTTACTTATAAACTACACAATGTAGTTCTAGTAACACCATCTGTTAGCATAATCTAGCGCTTTTCGACAAGTTGCGACCGGTGCCCGTGCGTCATTTGAACTGTACAGGTAAGCTGTTTATTATATTTTTAAAAATAAAAATTAATTAGATTAATAAAAGTTAATCATCTGGAAAAATTATAAATGGATATCTAATATTATTGGGGTCATGCGTAACGTAATGTTTGTGTATTTTTTTATTTGTGCTCAATTGTTCCCATTAGGACTCCACTGAGTTTTTCTCATTAGTAACGGTTTGTTACGAAAATATGTTTTGTTTTTATTTTTACCGTCTTGTAATGTATAAAATTAATTATGATATTGTTTAGGTATATTTTCAGATTCAAAAACACCAAAAAAGAGGATTGCATGGAGACACAGAGAATTGGTTAATACTATACCATCAGGTTGGCTTCCACCAATATCTCTAGATCCGGTAGTTAAAGCCCCAATAGATTATTATTATAGATGACATATCTATAATAATAATCTACTATTATTATAATGATTTCAAAACAATCATTCAGTGTCATGGCAGATATGACTAACTTATATGCCGCCCAGTTCAACAAGCATACATTCAAAGTTACTAGTACAGGAGAATTAGGAGGTTTTATTTGGATTACATTAAGCCACAGGCATATTTAGTTACCCTTGTTTGAAAATGTACTGGGAGACAAACATTAGCTTTTCCTTGTTCACAGCTAATATGACAAGGGACCGTTTTTTTGAATTACGAAATAATTAACATCTTGTTGACAACACGAAAATTCCGGCTGATTGCAAAGATATTTCACACAGTGAGACCCATTTATGATGCTGTCCGGAATCGATGCTTAGAGTTACCACTTGAACAAGAACTTTTTGCTGATAAACAGATGGTTCCTTTCACCGGAAAACATGTAGCCAAACAATATATAATAGGAAAACCTTGTCCATGGGGTCTCAAAATCTTTTTTTTATGTAAACATAGCCAAGCCTATGATTTTATTCTTTACCAGACCTGTCCAGAACTTGACAGTAATATTGCAAAAAAAGATTGGCTATGGTGCTTTGATAGTTGTACATCTCGCAGAGAATCGGAGAGAGCGAGGGTCATGAGCTTTACTTTGATAATAATTATTATTCATCATACCATTTACTACAAATCCTCAAACAAAAGGGTATTATGGCCGCATGCACAGCTCGTGTTAACAGATTTTTTAAACCACCGTTTTTAAGTGACGAAGAAACAAATAAAGGGTATAAAATAACTAGGGGTTTTTCTCAAGAAGTATGCAGAGACGGAGATGTAACTGTTGTAAAGTGGTTGGACAAAATAAGATTACCCATCTGGCTTCGAATTTTGTTGGTATTGGTGAAAAGGACTTAGTTAAGGGATGGTGTAAAAAAGAGAAGCGATATATTGAGGTTAAGCGACCGGAGGTCGTAAAGCGCTATAATCATGCAATGGGTGGCGTTGATTTAATAGATTAACTAATGAGCTATTACAGAACATTTATTAAATTTAAAAAATGGACTCTGCATATAATATTTCATGCTTCAGATCTGGCAGTTCTTCAGGCATATCGAGAATACCAAATAGATAACGACTTCAAGAAGTATGCATACCTTATTCTTATTTCTACGTAGGACTGGAGTCCACAATTGTGCACATTAAGAAAGAATAGATTTTCCCGTAAAGTTTAAGGCTAATATATATATATTTTTAAATAGTGACCTTGTTATACAGGCTGTCTCACATAAAACTTCATATTTTAAGGTAAAATATTTAAATTTCGATACAAGCGAGGGCAGGGAAGGGGGCGTCATTAAATAGCGGGGGAACGCGGATTGGTTAGTCGCCATGCCGCAGTAGTCAGGAGCACACCGCGCGTTCGCGGTAGAAGCGTATTTTAAGGCCAAGGCTACACGGGCGGTTCTCCCGCCGCGGAAAACCGCTTCTGAACCGCACTGAACACAATTTAATATGAAGTTGTATGCTGCATACTACACTGCGCGGTTTCCCGTCGCGGCTCACAGACGGGAGAAATACTACCGCCGCATTGACAAACCGCCGCTGATAACCTACGCTAAAAACTACCCAGACGGTTTCCCGCTATCCCGCCGTCATTCTGCGCGGGAGCTTGGCGCTCGCTCGTTGTTCGTGCGCTTGCGTGGCTAGTGTCGCGTCAAAATGTTCGATACGGAGCGTTTTATTGTAGAAATACAAGATCGACCTGCTTTGTATGATGTGCAGTCGAAGGATTACGCCAATCGCGAACTAAAAGCGAAATAATGGATGGAAATAGGACAGGAAGTGGTTGCTCATTGGCTCATTATTTTTATCCTGTTTCTTGATACGTTGGCTTATAAATGATAGAAGTTCATCAAATGAGTACACAGACATTCTGTAGTATGAGAAGAACTTATGAGGGTTATCGCGGTGTGCACTAAACACGCACACATTGCGCTTTACTTTATTTTTTAATAATTCTATTAATATGAGAGCTGCAAGCGCAGTTATCATTGGCGGATCCATGTTGAAATGAACAAAAGGCAGCGATAAACCGCGTCCCGTGTAGTTTGATGGTCTGGGGCAGCTTTGTCGAGCGGTTTCCCGCGGCGGGAGAACCGCCCGTGTAGCCTTGCCGTAAAGGCGCCAATTCGTTTACTCAAGCGAGGCGCGCGTTTTGTCAGCAGTTCCAAATTCGTCGATTAAGCGACGCACCAAGTATTAAACTAAACTAGTTGTGGACAGATAAGTTCAGGCTAACTGGTTCAGCAATCAACAAAGCAAATCGTCGACAGAATTAACCAGTAAGATCAGCTGAAAACATTTACCGCACCGCCGCTGCTGTACGGAAAGACCCGCGGCGCTCCGTCAGAAAACTTGCGGCATCGTTGAATATTCATCGCTTCAGCATTCATCGAATTTTGCGATTTGACCTTAAATTCCATCCATACAAAGTTCAAATAGTCCAAAAAATCAAACCTGAAGACCTCATAAAGCGAAAAACTTACTGTGAACAAATGTTAGAGAATTTTGACCGGAAAATGACCTGGATATCACCTCGAAGGCTACGTCAATCGACAGAATTGTCGCTACTGGTCGCCCAGCAACCCACAGCAAAAGCATCAGAAGCAATTACACAGTCCTAAGGTAACCGTTTGGTGCGCGATGTTTGCGACACGAATAATCGAAACCAAATTTTTTGAAGATATTCGCGGCACCGCAGTAACTGTTACCAGCGATCGTTACGTAGCGATGTTAAACAATTTTGTTGTGCCGGAGCTCCAAGAAAATAACGGGCCTGATGAGGAAACGTGGTTTCAACAAGAACCGCTACCGCTCATACTGCTAGGGTGTCGATGAGCAGGGTCAGGGTTTTATTTCCTGGTAAAGTCATAAGCAGGTTTGGGGTCATAGCCTAGGTCCCCTGATTTATTTAACACCAGCTGATTTCTTTATTTGGAGCTATTTAAAAAGTCGAGTTTTTGTCGAGACGCCGACGAATATTTTGCAGTTGAAGACAAAAATCGAGGAAGAAGTGACTTCGATTACAACAGAAATGCTGCAACGCGTATCTATTAGCAAATATGCGTCTACGTTGGCAGGAGTGCATTCGCCGTGGTGGAAGTCATCTCGACGACGTTATTTTTCGAAAATAATATCCGCATTAGTGAGCTTGGATTTTGTATTAATTAAAACAATATAATATATGCAACGGTTGATTTTTTATTATTTTACTAAAGTTGTACGGGCAAGGCACGCACACAGCAACAGCACATCATTTCGCCGCATCATCATTTTACACTTTAACCTAATTTCATTACTTTCAGTACGTTTGTAGACATCAATCACGTCGCGCGTCACTCATTATCATTTAGAAATAGTATCACGTAATTATTTCTCCCAATAAACTCTTGTAAACTTATACATACAGTTTTATCATTTATCAACAATCTATCATCATCGGCTAGTACCCGAACATTGAATTCTGAGATTTATCAATGCCTTGCCCGTACAAAAGTTAAATTCTGGAATGAGACACCCGGTACTTTAGACACATGGAATTTACCAAATCCATCGGATGAAAAAAAATAAATTCAGGTCTGAAAGAGTTAAGGCAAACAGCCAGAATCCTTATAAAAAAAACACATGCACATTGAGGATCTAGAGACCCCTGTAAAAGCCTACCTACAGAAAACATGCTCCATCATTCACACAGATTATTGGAGAGCATACCTGTGCCTAAGCATGGATATATTCATGAGTTAATCATAGCGATGTAACTGAGAAATTTGTGGCAACAGATGGGACATAGCAGCGCATTGAGAGCCAGTGGAAAGGATTGAAAAAGCTATTTAGACAACAGCAAAATAAGCATAACATTACGGATTGGTTGTGTGATTACTCATAGAGACGAAAAGTTATGACAAACCATTTAGATGCATAGGCAGAGCTGATAAGTGCAATTAAATATGTATATAGAATAGAATAAAGCTTTCTCTATTCTTCTTGGTAGTTCTCCCCTACAATTTCCTGAAAATACATCCCAAAATTTCTTTGAGGACACATGAGGCGAGTTCACAGAACCGTGTCACTGCGTTCCATGAAACTGCTGTTAAAGTTTTTTTATAATAATTTGATGACTAAACAAACATATGAAGTACTTGATACAAATAAGGCCTATGCTCAAATAAGGCCTATAGTGCGAAAAAGTCGTTTAATGTATTTACATCAAATATATATTGCACGAACGTATAGACTACACCTCCACAACTCGGCAAATAGTGCGCGAGAGGCCCGCTCACGCTCACAGCGACGGTGTTCGTCGGTTGTTCGTGGATGACGGCCGTTTTCATTGTGTGTTATTAATTTGTCGTTATTTCTATCGTATTTTATTACGGTATTTTTTTAGAGTTTTATTTCAAGTTATGTACACGGTTTACATTATAACTCATCGAAAAGGTAACTATGACTTTATTTTGTATTATTTAAGATATGTGAATTAATTATTGCGTATAACATGTATGAGGTATATGGTACGAAATAAGGCCTGGTTGCGCCAAATTCGCATTTTTTTTTATCTTAATGGTTGCTCAATATATCCATCCTTAATGTCCTTTCCTATGACGGCACTAGTACCGGGACGGGCCGTAGGTGACGCACAATAATGCGTCGACATTTTAAGAAAAAAGGAAATTGAGCAGCGGGTAGTTTTTAATTTGGTCGCCTCGCAATTGGTTGTGATATTTGTTCGGACTCCGCACGCTCGCACCGCTTTATTTAAACTTTATCTTATGAAGTAATTGATTGTAATAACAATTATATACAGTGCTTAATATAATATATAGTACAGTGTTTTAATATATATATATATATCGTTACATACTTTTTTCGTGTTTGTGATAAAATTAGTGTAAGAAGCCAAATCCAGCAGCAAGAAGCCACATCCAGCCAAGAAGGTTGAAGGTACTGTGCCGTGTCCTTTCTTTCTTTCTCCAATATTTGACCCAAATATTGAGCAACCATACTTAAAAAATACAGTCCACTTAAAATTTCATAAATAATATAATTAGCAACCAGCGCCGCCAAGGCCTACTTTTTTAATAGGCCTTATTTGTAACCCTAGGCCTTGTTAGAAATTCTGTTGAATTTCAGCTTTATTGTGTTTTTTATAGATTGATTCCTGTCAGTATGCCTCCTCGAAAACGGGCTACGTGGTCTGATGATAACTCGAGAGCGGCAGTTAATAATGTACGTTCTGGACGATTGTCGACATACAAAGCTTCGGCGCAATATGGCGTGCCGAGAAGAACAATTAGAAATCATCTTAAAAGTGGTATTTTTTCATAAGAGCTTAGGAAGAAAGGCTATATTTACGAAAGAGCAAGAAAAATATTTCGTTTGCCGTATAATAAAATTTTCTGATATAGGAATACCTCTGACTCCAAAAATGATTTTGTTACCTTGTTTAAATAAGGCCTACAAAAAATAATTCATTTTTTAATAATATTTTTGAGAAGATATGTTCATTTTCTAATATTTGTTTGTATATATGTTGTTTTTTATAGTATTCTTTATTTCTTGTTAATATACGACGTCAAGTCTGACTAGCAATTTAAATATAATATTTAAATTTTATTAATTAAAAAGTTTTACAAGGATCTCATGAAAACGTGATAAAAAACTCAGAAATACATAAATTTATAATGATTGATAGTTTAATAACTATATTCCTACACTTTCAACATGTAAGCCGTAATTAAGTCACTAGTTTTTAAAAAGGCCTAAAGCTCAGGTTTTAAAATTATCTCATTTTAGTTCTTATGACAGAAAAAAAAATAAAGTAATTGAGCGGAAAGTTAGAAAAGGTAATTTAATCTAGACTTCAATAGTAGAGTATAATAGTAATTCAAACTTTTTTGATGTAACCTTATGGCGATTGACATAACATTGACAGAATGCGTGCTACAAATATCATCAAAGAGGATGTTAGATACATTAAAATCGCTTAAAATAAATGATTTGATCGGAGTTTATGATAGAGGAGTGTATTGATAAAATACATATTACATTTATCATTTATTACATAATCACTATTAGTTTTTAAAGTTCAATTTAATATGGAGTTTTGGTTAGTTTGGATAGACTAAAATACACGTAACTAACATAGAACTTGCTTTACTTGGCTATAAAGAAGAATAAAGACAGGACAACGTCGGTCGGGTCCGCTAGTTCATAATAAAATACTAATTAAAAAAGAAGTCCACGCTTTTATTTATCACCTTCTTCGAATAATAGGCCTTATTTGTATCACTTACCTTATTACCCGATAAAATTTTGAACGTCGATGATACGGGAATGTCAATTGCCCAAAAATGTCAGAAAATAGTTAAGAGCTCAGAAACAAGTTGGTCAGGCGACGAGTGTTGAGTAACACTTGTCTGTGCATTTAGTGCAACAGGCCAATATATTCCTCCATTTTTTATAATCAAAAGGAAGCTTAGGAATCCACAATTACCAAAAGGTAGTTAGTTACCTTAACAAGGTTGGGCATGTGTCGGACTTTGGATGGATAAATGAATGGTTATTTATGGATTAACTACACCACTATTCCATATGCAAACTCTGCAGAGAACAAGTAATCACTATGCTAATTCAAACACACTACATCGGCCGATCGATTTAGACAGCTACTCACAACCATTCCGATATACCTGCAGTAGCTGTTGTTATTAATGTTATTGCGTAACTACCCTACTTGGATGGTTGGTAAAGCCGAACACTTAAAGCTAATATGATACACCGGGGTAATACTGTGAGGCATTGCAAGAAGGCCGTATTCTACAAAGTAAACAATTAATGGCATGTCAACGCCTTGCGTCATGTGGCAGACTGTCGCCGCTTGTATCCGGGCACAATAGAATCCGTGTGACAATTTTCGTGCGCCAAAACAATTTGTAGGTTATTTTTTTGCTTGTATCGAAAGGTTAGGATTATCGGTCATGGAATGGTGTAACGAAAAATGAGGATTTTTTTTCATTAAAAGTACACTTTGTAAACAAGCATTTTACAAATTAGATGATTATATTCGAGATAAGAACGCTTGAAAACAAGCTGGTCCTGCTCCATAGGACAACCACAGAGCATTGAGGACAATCATAGAATATAGCATGAATGAAAACTACTAGACCAATTGACACTGAGTTGCTGTCCCAGTATAATACAGAAATTAACTATTGTAAGAATGTGCTTAGAAGAATTGTTTCAAGTGAAATTTTTGCCTTCAAGATGTCTAGCTTATCGGGATGATAATGACCTTAGGGTCGCAAAATAATGGGAATTATTTGGGATGCTTTGAACGTATAAGTGAATTTTATTGTATTTATTTTTTTTACTGACCACATATAGAATCTGTTGAGTTAGACCAAAAAATGCAGAGTTTGCAAAATTTTACCACGTAGGCATTATTGCAGATGAGCTTAAAACAGTAAAAATTTAAAAAAAAAACATCAACAATCAGCGGATTTAAATATCTCAACCTAACAAAACCAAATGAAGGCAGATAAATTGGAAGAAACTTGTACAAGAAAGACGTAACTACAAGTATATTTCTTGGCCTATTAGTTACCACTTGTAGTGGAGAGCGGTCATTCCGCTACTTAAAAGAATAAACAATGAAGTTTAAAAAGTCTGACCAATTGGCCTATTAAGTTTAAATTTTAAAAGAGGGGAAGGGCGAGTATTACTTAAATAAATTGGTTGGAAATCAATTAAAATAGGGAAGTTGTACCTTCCATATGGGCTATAAAAAATACGCCAGGATGTAAAAAGAGAAAAGATCAGTTGATCCTCCGGATAAGGTCAATCTCCAGTGGAATCAATGGATTTATCCCCCCCAGTGTTTTCCCAACCTGGTGTCAGACCCAGACTCGATACTGTTAATGAAGCTTAGTGGAACCTTCTAAAAAACCAATGAATGAAGTCCAGTCATCTGCTGATGATGCCAACCCTGGGTTTTATAACCATCTATCACTAACTGATTCACCCAAGTCTTAACTTGTCAATGACAAGGGCCCTTTTTTTGTCCGTGTTTCTTGCACTGAATCTGACCCATCCGCTGGTACATCAAACCGCCCAATTAAATATGGTCTTGTTCCAATTTTAAAATGATTTGAAATTAAATATGGTGTTGTTGGTTCTTGGAAAAAAAGCAAAGTATCCAACATTGTTCGAGATTCTATTTGAAAACACAAAAAAATCATCGACGTATAATGCAATTATAGTCATAGTCAGACAGAATATTTAACAAACAAAGTTTCTCAGGATAGGATATCCTATCAGGAAGGATACGGATAACGGCCCGAGTGAGAGGTTAAAAAAAAGGAGTGAAACAGCGGATTATATTCTAGCTAACGACAAAATAGCTAATAAAAAATTAAAAGCCGCCCGCGCGGACAGTAATAATAGCAGCAATAAAAAGATTAGAGTAAAAAACCGCCGTCGTTGACCACCCCACGATGCCCCAAGCCGAGGTTCGAGTCTCACAGGAGACGCCCACCCCGCGAGTCGCGAGAAACACCCTTATTCAGGCTGAGCTAAGCTCGCCAAAATAGCCCGAGTTGCGCTGTAAAGGCCCTTAAGGCCAACACCGAGATTCCTTACAAAAAAAAGAATTGCATTCTGTGTTTGGCTCTCGGATGTGACGGACGTTTCGGTTGTGTTTAGTTGTTGTGCACAAGACCTAAACGAGGATATACTGCGTCGACTCTGCGATATGCACATCGAGGATCTAGATACCCCTAGTGCAGCCTACCTCGGACACGGACAGCACAACCCCCTACTAACTAACACTATATATAACAACATTATAAATTTATGCTGTACCTACAATTTAAAAAGCTCACACCACACACTGCACGACACGTATATACGTCTCACTGAGACAAACATAGGTAGACTGTAAGTAGCTGACACACCCACAGGCCGAATACACCATCAACCTCCGGACATAAAGTAACATAAGAACTAGGGAAATAAACATGTATTAGTTTTGAATTTCAGTGGTCTTATTTATTATTTTTGGTAGATTATTATTTCATCACAAAGTTAAACTTAAGAATATAATAAGCAAGACAAAAGTTATGGATGTCACTTACACAGTGAAAAAGCTTAAATGGAACTGGGTAGGCCATATGATAAGAAACAATAGTGGAAAATTGACAAAAGATGTTACTGAATGGTATCCTCGGGATGGGAAAGGAAAGAAAGGAAGGCAAAAAACAAGATGGGAGGATGATATTAGGAAGGTAGCTGGAACAACATGGCAAAGAGAAGCCACAAATAGATATAGATGGTAAAGCCTAGGGGAGGCCTATGCCAAAAGGCAAACTGATAATAAAGTTACCGATGTCGAAAATTAAAGTGAATCTAATTTATATTTATATTATTTAATTAAATATTATTATTAATGATTAAAAGTGCATGTAATCTTATCATAATTGAAATAAAAATGAAATTGCTAAATGTGCATGAAACTGATTGTATTAAAATAAATATGAAAGGCATTGTAATAAATTGAAAATTATTTAGTACAAGAGAGATAGAACTATAATGTAATGTAATGTAAATTGTAATGATGCTATCAGTAATAAAGGCTATTTTGATTTTGATTATTTCATTGTTGTATTTAATTAAATAATTTTGATTTAGTGCTTTGTACTTTTTAAATATTTACCACTTCTGATCCCTAATTATATATATAAGAGGCAATAAAAGCGGCAGCAGTGACCAAGTCTGCAGATGTTTGGAACAGTAGGGCATATAAACAATTATAAAATGCAGGATGCTGTGAAGGGAGTTAGAATATCAGCGTGCTGCCAAGAAAAGCAAAGTTAGTTGCCTTTCGATCATGAAATTAAACTTTAGTGGCTTTGGTGGGCTGTGACACTGCTAGGCCAATAGAAACTATATCCCTAGGGGGATCCAGTGATTTCATAATTTTTGTTAATTATCACAGTGGTAAGACACATGTTTATTGTTTTCAAAGTAAGAATGAGGCCTTGTATATAAATATAAAGCAGGAGTAGAGAATTCATCAAAAAGGAATAAACTCCGAGTTTTAATAATGGCACACTTCCAATAGGGATTTTAATTGTTTAACAGAAAACTGTCATTCTTCAGAAATTCTGATACACCAGAACAAACAGGAGCTCTGTGTGAGTGTGTGTGGGTTTTCAAGTATTTGGCTGTCCTCTTAAGTTGTATCAGTAAAACCACACACTTGAACACAAATGTGATAGAAAAGGCCAGATGTATTTTGTTTGAAGCTAAAATTGGTAAACAGTTCTAGGCAGAAGCCCTTAACACTGCTATTTACAGAATAGGTTTGTGAAGACATTAAATAACCATACACCATATGAATTATGGCCAAGTTCCAAACCAAGAGAAGTACTGAAGAAATCTAGGTTTTCAAGTATTTGGTTGTCCTCTGTAGTTGTATCATCAGTTGTTTAATTGATTTCCACGTGGGCACTCTGCATTTGATTCATAAAGTAATAGGGAACTTAAATTAAGTAACCTTTTGAATGTAGTTTCTATATAAATAAAAATTCAGTAAGGATTACAAAAAGATTGAATATACTAAAGAAAAGCAAATAAAAATCCATAGAATGTTCCAGAGGCCAAAATACAACACCTCTAGCATCTGTGTAGAAAATAAGTAAACTGAAATAGGCTTAAATACATAATGGATTATTTATAAGACACATAACAGTCCCTATTCTTTCAAACCCTTCAATAGTAAAGGACATTAAGGGTTGGCCTATTATTACGAGATAGAAATCGAGTCGAATTCTTAGAAGACGAAGATAACCTCAATGTGTCATACATTGGATATAGGCTGCTGAATCCTATATTTTACAACAGTGTACCCGATATATGAAATAGCTTGCGACCATTTAGACCAAAGAAGAAATTGTTGACCAATCAGCAGAATTCAATTGTACATGAAGTACAACCTCAAATTTAACGAACATATTATATAACATACAATAGTACATTAGTATAATTAAAGTTACACTTTTACCTTACAATTATATCTATATTAGTTATAAGTTTCCATGCTTTTCATTGCGTAACTAGCATTTTGACAGTCAAAAGTCAAAACTACGCTATAATAATATAATGTAATATGAATTATGAAACCACAATCAGTGTTGCCAACTCGCATTTTGAAAATGACGTAGGCCAGATTAGAAAATTAGGATAAACTTTCCAATATGAACCGTCGATTTGAATGCTTAATTTTTTTTGTAGATAGTACCAAAATAAAGCGTTTCGCAAAGTTTTAAGTTGCGGAAACTTACGGTTCATGAGATATATTTAATTATACTTTCCATATAGATGGGCAAATAACACGCCATAACACAATAAATTTTACAAATAATTGATGTCAAACGTCAACCACTTCACGTTTCAACTAGTGATGTGCTCCGAAAAATTTGACGTATCGATCCTACTCAGGTATCGACGTTAAACTTTCCAATATGGACCATCGATTGTTTGTAACTTATTTAATATCCAAAAAGTACCCAAAACCGAATCAGAGCACCCCACTATCCACGTGGTCTTGTCTGCCCTACCCCTAGAGTCTATATAAAAAATCGGAGGCGCGGAGAAAGAGCAGCCCCCACCCGCCGTTACATGCAGGCATTAATTCATGCCTGTGCTTTGGTACGCAAGGGTGGAGGGGCTGCGTTTTCCATAGCGCCAGAGCTGTCCAAGAAATGAATTATTCTATATTACTTAAATTAAGCTAAATCTAGTTTGGTTAGGTTAGTATATAATACTTATAAATATATAAATATATAAATATAACTTTTTTAAATAACTATTTCTGGCGCGTGATCGTTGTTGTATTCTAAAAGTTTAAAAATTAAGAAATAATCAATAAATATAAAAAAGCTATAATTTTTTTATTCAACGAGTTCTTATTAAAAAAAACCATCGAAAAATTAAAAGATTTTGATGAAGAATGTCACGTCTCTAATAACCAATAGAAAATGTACGGTTTGTTTACGAATTTCAATACATTACAAAAAAGTTTAAATAATCATTATTAATACTTAGACACTACTCCGGCAGAAAAAAATTAACTTGGAGGTGTTCCATTTAAGGTAAAGAGAAACTTTCATAATCAGTATTATCAAATTCAGGGACACATTTCTAAATTGTTTCCATTCTAACCTTAAAACTTTAACCATGAATATCTCCATAACCATGGGGTTCCACAGGTTAGGGATGACATAGGGGTGTTCTCCCTCCCCTCTCCCCCCTCCCACCCAAAAAACCTCAAAAAACGACGGTCCATATTGGAAAGTTTAACCCATGAACAGGTAAAACTGAATAAAACTTGTGTTTTTTAGTTTTTATTATTACTTTCTGGTAAATTAAATTTGTACATGTTATAAGCACGAATTGGACTAAATATAATTGTCACAAATAGGTATCACATTATCATATTTTAATTAAAAAACTAAACCACCTTCAAACTGTCAGAACTAGACCAAATTAGAATCATAAAAATTGGGTTACCCAATGAAAAAGTGGTTCCCCATCGAAATTTATGAGGTACCAAAACCAAATATATCCATATATGTACAGTGAAATTGAGAAACTCCTCCTTTTTTTGAAGTCGGTTGACGAAATTGTTTTTTTTTTCCCTACCTACTGCATTTATACGGATTTGTACTAATAGTGTTTTTAATGCAATTCTGAAAGCGGCCCTGGGGGTCTAGTAAAACGGCTTAACAGTAGTGTATGTAGAAAGTCGAAAACTAAATTAATAACAACGAACATTTCACTTTTATTTATGTACCTTGTTCTGATTCGGTTTTCGGTTAATAGCCACCATTCACCATCTCGACTTCTAGTTTTCGAGTAATAGACATTATGTCTATTCAGCCTAATGAATTTGGATATTGTGCAATATTTTACGATTTGATTAAAAATACGTAGATTATGTGATTGAAGTTTGTAGGTTTTCAGGATATATTGATCTACGTAAAAATACGTACTTAGCAATGCTGACCAGTGACCACTATATATGAAAGTTAAAACAAATATGCTTGAGCATAGTGCTTATAGAGATTCACATACTGTCAGTTGTCAAAAACCAAGAAAAAGTTTAAATATAATAAAGCTAACGCTACCGACCACCTAAATCATTTACATTTACGGTAAAAGTATATGAGCTACGTTAGTACATTGTGCACACAGTATAAACTAGAAAGAATGTAATATTAAGTACCTAGATGTAAAATATTATCATAAGATTATGCTAACAAGAAAATATGTTTCTTTAGAAATAATAAACCAAAATCATATAGAAACTTATTTGAAATAAATGGAAAGAAAGAAGAAAAGTGATAAGAAGGTAAATTTAAAAGGAACAAAAAGTGACTTTTGTGGGGTGGGGTTACTCTCAAGAAGACTGAAGATTCTTACCGAAGAAGAGTTACTTATATGGGACGATATATTATGCAGATTGGGTTGCATCAAATGGAGAGACGTTTTATTTTTTAGGAAACTAAGACAATATTTTTTACAGGATGTTTTTCATCACATAGAAATGCCATAAATCATACGGCTACGCGAAGAATTTATTACAAATACAATTTTAGCGTTATATGAGACAATTCGGTAAAAAGAGTATACCTAAATATTATTATTTTTTATATTTTTTTAGAAAATATTTAGATTTAGCAGTCAATCATTTTACGGCATGCGTAATACTACAATACCTTAAAGCTTGTTGGTGCACAGTTAGAGCTTGAAACTTCGACCAACCTAATTGGAGGATAAGAGAAGCGCTTGAACGCTCAAGGCACTGGGTCAGTAGTGTTCAAAGAAGTACAACATGTATAACAATCAATGATAAATGATTATTAGTTTTAATGCAATTTAAGAATATTTTATGCAATTATTGGAAGGTTTAAGTAAAGTTCATTTGAGCCATTTAAGTGTAAAGTGCATAAATGCAATGTACACATGTTAGTAGTGAAACTTTTTTGTAAATTAATTATTACTAAGGTAAAAGCCGCAATATATGATCATATACCTCTTGTACCAGTATATGATCACTTCATCTATTTGTATAGATACTGTATACGTAATAATAATATGAATAAACTAAAAATCTACGTTTACTGCACAAGACATGCGACAGAATTGCCAAGTTCTAATATGTATACTACATAATACATCTATGAAACGTATAGATCAACCAATAGCGTGTATTTTTCTCGATCTCCCTTACTGTCTCTCAATATTTCTCACTTGCTGGCTCCCTACTCTCGCTCACTTACACTCAATCGGCCTCAAAAGCTTTCTCCCTTTTTTTTAGACAAAAACACTGCATTTCTTCGTGACGCTAATACTATTTTTATTATTGCGTTTCATCCGTTAAAGTTAGACCCTCATGCGCAGTTTCACTTTAATATAAAGTATTATCAGTTTTCATGTGACGTTGCTCATGATGTTTGAGAAAAATATCATGTTTTAATCTGTTCTATCAACAATTATCTGTTATTATTTTCTATTTTTTTAGTTATAATATATCTCTTCCATTATACTACTAAACTATTCTGTGGTAATAATTTTGTAATTGATAAATTTAAATGTTTTGAATTTTGAAATAGCATTTTATATTAATACTTAAGTGATATGTGACAATAAATAATTAAAATGGGATCACCAAGTGTCTGCCGTTGTTGTTTAGCTGAAGGAATGCACAGAGACGTTGATATTCCATACATTAATAAGGAAAGTAAAGAAATTTATTCAAAAATGCTTCAGGAATGTTTTAATATTAACGTGAGTATTAAAAAAAAAATATCGAGATATATTTCTTCCATTGGATACTAGGATAGAAAATTATTAAATAAAATAGCTACATGTCTGGATACAGTTTCATATTAGTGATACAATTCTTATTAAAGTATTGCAATCCAGTAAACTAAGAATATAATTTAAATCTAAATTATATGGTTTTAGAGCTGATTGCAATGAATTAGGTTCTAGTATTAGAAGACTTTATTTAGTGCTATTAAACTAATATTACTTAATACTCAAACAAATCACTATAGTAATTACAGTTTTAGTAAGTTTTACTTTTTTTAATTTTTAACATTCAGTTAAAAATAATCTTTTGTAGTTTAATTTGATAGTGAAACTTGAGATTATACAAATAACTAACTAGATATATTGACGATGATATGGTGTATGTTTGTATTGAATAGTAGTCTTACAAGCTGCCCAAGGAAGTGTAAAAAATTCTTAGATTTCATTAATATTTGAAGATTTCTTAAAAACTTGTTACAGCTATCTGCTCAGGAGTCAAAGTCAATATGCCTTAAATGTATAACAAGATTAAGAGATGCCCATGATTTTAAGCAGCAAGTTGCTAATGCAGAAAAGATTATTTCTAGAGTATTGCGGGAAAAAAGGGGTAATATATTTACTATACTATATTACTATGATTAGATTAGACATAGCCTATTAGTCCTACAGTCATAATTGCCTGCTGTGCTTTTGATTGTGACTTAAATTTATGAAGTGTACATAGCCTTTGCCTAGCATATGCTCATGCCTAACATAGAAGTGTTTTGCTTTATGCAATCTCAAAGTAGTTATGGTTCTTCTGGACTAGAAATGCACCAATAACATGCTAAGTAAGAGAAACTTTCAGAAGATCTAGCCTCTATTTCTTTACTGTGATTATTTTCATTTATTAGTAAGTGACACATGTCGTTGATGCTGTTTCTGATAAGCATATATTATCACTATGTGTGGTTTAATTTTGCAAGGGTTGAAAACAGAAAGAAGCCACAAAGCCAGTATCTGTTCCCTTGCTCCACTGCAAATGGAATTAAAACCACTTGATTTTTTTCATTTTAGTTGAGGCAGTACCTATCAAGTGTGAAATGAAGTCTGAGGATGAGCATTGTAACGATGCAGAAGACAGCCTATTCTTAAATGTTGGTAAGTTAGCTAGTTTTAACACTAGCACATAAATAAGTTTCAACAACAACTACAACTTGACAAGGGAAACTAAGCAATGTCAAGTAATTTAGTTGTTTTAGGTTTTCTTTTGCCCTTTAAAGCATTAAAATTAAGTCAGTATTATAGCATAATAGAGATTTTTACAGACATTAGTTAAAAGAGTACCAATACTGTGAACCAAGTAATCACTTAAACGCTGTATAGGTATATTTTTTGGGAAAGGCTTAAGGCCTATCCATAACTTAGACCTAGTTTCATGACAGATCAAACCAATTTTAAAAGTGGAGATCTAGACTTGAGGTTCCTGGCATAAACAATAATTGGATTGTGTTGGTACTGAATACTTATTTATTTTAAGGATTTAATTAATCAATGAGACAGGCGCAAAAGTTGCCCTGTAATTTTGTAAATTTTAAAACCAAGATTTTTATTTGGAACAAAACAGTTATACATTTTTTTTTCAGTAAAAGAAGAATTAAAAAAGAAAACAAAAGAAAAAGTTAAACTGAAAAAACCAAGAGGACAGAAGAAAAATTTAACTCTTATAAAAAGAATTCCAAGTGAGTAATCAATAATAATTATTTATATACATATATCACGGGTGGTGTACATACAATCTTTTATATACCTAACAAAAAGTGTGGTAGTGTTTTTTAAGTATCTTCTTTAATGATCTAAGATGAACTTGCTGAATGGCTCTGTACAGTGGACTGTACCTGATCTGTATTCTATAACATCAATCAAACTTAAATCTAGTTTCAGGAGCCATCAAACCAATTCTTCTGTATTAAGTTTGACAGCGGTAAAGTCGAGATTGTGCCTTGAGATGCGAATTAAAATATGGATTTAAGAGTTACTGACAATTTCAAAGTAATACTAGTTTTCTTTAAATTTATTTATAAAATCAACAGCTTTGAAACTGATTCATATTAAATTTTTTAACAATAATTTATGTATTGTCAATATAATTGAGCTATGTACCCTAATACGTTCAATATTTCAGATGTAAATGAGCTAAAATTAATTGCAAAACCTCCACATGAGAAGGACAAACATAAGGAAAATCTGGCAATACTTTTAAAATACTCAAATGTATTGCCTTTTAAGGACAGATCCTTGGTTGGCTTCATCTGTGGATATTGTGATAAAACCTATGAAGATCCATTAGATCTTAGGAGGCATACGGAAATTGACCACAACAGTCAGAGGCTGGAACTATACACACCATCTGACTTAAATGACTATCAAATAAAATTGGAGGTCTCTAACCTAAAATGCACAATATGCGAAGAACATGTAGAAAATTTACAAAAACTCAAAGAGCATTTAGTGAATAGCCACAATAAATCCATTCATAATGACATTAAGGACCACCTAACTCCCTTTAAATTGACAAAAGGCGATAGTTTTAACTGCATAATGTGTGCTTCCACATATGAAACATTCAAAATGCTCAAACAACATATGAATGTACACTATAATAACTATGTATGTCATTGTGGATCCACTTTCATAACCAAGAGATCTCTGAATGCACACAAAACTACCCACATTAAGGGTAGTTTTAAATGCGATTTATGTGAGAAAATATTTTCAAATCGAGCTAAGAAATCTTACCATGAAAGAACATCTCACTTAGGCTGCCGAAATATAAGTAACTGCCCATATTGTGATGAATCGTTTCGAAGTTACTATCAACGGAACCAGCATTTGGTGAAGGTACATAATACAGAAGCACAGTATAAGTGTAATATATGCAACAAAGGGTATATTCTAAAGAGCCTTTTAATGACCCATATTAAAAAAAATCATATGATGGAAAGGAATTACCAATGTGTAGAATGTGGGTACAAGTTTTTTAATAGGAAAACGCTAAAGGCACATATGGTAAAGCACACTGGGGAGAGGAAATATGCATGCGAGATATGTACTAAATCATATGCAAGGAAGTATACATTAAGAGAACATATGAGGATACACAATAATGATAGAAGGTTCAAATGTGAATTATGTGGTAATGCATTTGTGCAAAAGTGTAGTTTAAAAAGTCATTTGCTGTCCCACCATGGTATGAGTATTCCAGCTTGTGAGATATCTGTTACATCCTAAAGTATAATAGTCTCTTCAATATTTTTTTGCCATCTCATAGGAAAATTAGTAGACATGCTGAGATAAGAGTCATTTTAAAATATAGGTAATAAAGGAAATTTTACTGATACTGCTTTACGAAAAGAATTTTTAATTCACGGAAAAAACGTCATATGACTATGGTCTTTTAATTCGTATATTGTAAGTCTAATTTAATTGTTGCGTTTTAATACTGTCAAATTAGAAGATGTTTGTAAATTTAAAGTTATAACCTTAAATGCTATCATTTAAATGAGATAGCATGTAAAAACATATTTTGTTATTTTGAATGAACCTAAGGTGTCTTGAGTAATTGATTGGTTTACATCATAAACAGATATAAACGATAAAATTAAGAAATATTGCTCTTTTATAGAATTCTAGAACCATAATTATATGTACATTAAACCATTAATAGGACTACAACGGTCAAACAAACAACAGTTTGGCGTTTGCTCGTTAGTGGTATAATCTATACAAAAAGTATTCTGTACAATTTATGCATTAATCCCGACTGTATAAGCATACTCTGTGATATACATATAACAAAAACAATTAGATTTTTATAAAAGAAAACTAAATTTTTATAAAGAATAGTCATAATCCTATATGTCAGAGAAATAATAACAAACAAATTTTTTCATCTATCAAAATAATAAAAGTTAAACGTTTAAGATATACATTTAAAAATATTGCAAATCTAGATTGAAAGTTTTTATTCGTTGCAAGGTATAAAAATGAATTACATACAAAACATGGAAAATTTGATAATATCACCTCATACAACGGTTTCATCTTCAAATCATTTTTTTTTTTAAAATGTATATGTAATACAAAACTTAGGCCAGCGGGAACTAGTATTAATTTTAGCTGGCAACACTGCCCGACGCTCTTCGCTTTCCTTTATTTAAATTTTAATGTGGTTGGAGGTTAACTTGATAATTGATTGCGTGCCATTTTGTATTTTATGTTTGGAATTCTGTTTCGTCGTTTTTTTAAATACCTAGTACAAATCTTTACCAAATTGCCAAAATATGCAATCTGGTAGTTCTTAAATTGAAATATACACAGTCTCTTGTGTTTTTGCGTATTAGTTTGGGTCTGATAAATCTTAAATATGGCATAATTTGGGTTGCTGGGTAAGTTCTCGCCTCTCGGTTGGTTAAGCCCAATTTAGACTAAAAATATCTAAAATTGTCCCTTCAGAATTTTGTATTATTCATATTGGTTCTAACCTAATAGTTTTCTGCTTTCATTTGTTGTTGTAGATAGTTTCATGTTTGTATCATGTGGTCATGTTTGAATGTGCATGAATTCCCTGTAACAATTATGGTTGTCTTTAGTTGTTATTTGTGGTTTCATATAAACTGAAAATTGTTAGATTCTAAATGGTACAAAGAGTGTTTGTTGTTAATTATTATAAAAACAATGTGATATATTTTCCAAATTCCAAAAATTCAAAACAACACAAAGAGATAATAAGACAGCAGTTTCTAATGGTCATTCTATCTCTTCTCGACTTTTGGGGGAGGAATAGTAGCTGGGCTTCTTTATCTCTAGGATCACTTATCTCAATTGATGATAAGTGAACTTGTGCTTGGACAACCCTATCTTTCCTCTGTCCCATAAAGTACAAAAAACATGAGCCAACTTCATGTACCACTAACCCAAGCAAAGAATTTTATTTTTCAACACACCTTGTTTGTTCGCATTTTTTAAATATCTTATCGAAACAGTAACTGTTAAGTCCAGCAAATGAATTATTTTCTCAAGTACCATTTTCTACATTATCTTTATATGGTATCTGCCCAGAAAACTGTCCATTGAATCCACTCCTCCATGTGTTTTTGTACTCTTGTACTATATGTGAACATGAAATTGCTACCTTTTCTTTTTTGCTTTTATCATATCTTGTAATAGTAAATACTGTTAATGATCTGACGTATTGTGTAGATAAAGGTGTAACAACTTTGTTGTCCTTCCAGGACACACAGGCTATGTCAATACTATCATGTGAAGAAACCCTTTCTCCAAAGCTTCCTCTTGTTTTTTACTTTCACCATTGTCTTTCTCTTACTACTGTTGTTGTGAACTGAACAGTGTATACCATCTGTTGCTAAACAATTAACGAATAGCAATGAAGTCTAGGAATTGTCAATACAAGGGATTTACAATGGTTTCTGTTTCTCTAATATCAGGCTCTCCATCTAATCTCCCTGTAAATATACAAGAAGAAGTAATAACAAGAAATATCTTGGTTTGAATAAATCTCAAATTTGTGTGTTAACAGAGGACATTGAGTTAGTGGGTGTTCTTTAGAAAATGTACAACTGTGATAACACACAACTGTTCATACACCGACAGCCTTTGTTCTATTGGTATGCGGGAAAACTTCTCAATGAAATGTTTTGAGAGATGTCTGGTCTTCAATCTGTGGGAAAACATGTTTTGCCACAAAGTGGACTAAAGTACTCTTTCTCATAATTTTATTTATTCAATTAAAGTCTTGATTTTTGTAGTCTTAGTCTCAGATCTTTTTAGTTATTAGCTTACCTTTTAATTATCGGGGAGGTAGGTGCAGGATGGGCACTTTTTTATAATTTAATGCATAAAAAATCAGATTTTATACTCAATATTCCTTGCCAATTCTTATTGCACCACACATTTGGGTACATCTTGGAAAGAACTTTCTTAAAATTATAATCAGTCTCAACATATGAGATAATTTCAGAAATTAAGTTGTAAAGTACACAATACTCCCTATGGTAGGGAGGTTTGGACACAGTCTGGAGGTTTGGACAAGGCTCGGGCATGGCCTATAAAACACTTTATATTAAAATAAAAGTTTACAACAAAGAAAAAACATCTTAAGTATATATAAGGTATAACCCATAAAGGTTTATCAAATGTGTATTTAGACCTACTACATTTGGTTTTGTTGCATATCTTTGGTCCAGGCAATTTTGTTTTGATGTCTTCTAGAGGGACACTAGCTATGTCGCCACTTACTTCAGGAAAAAATTGTGTTTTTATCTTACTCAGCCTCATAAATTTTATTGTAGCCATGGTATTACTAATGTCTTCGATTCAGCCGACATAGTGCATAACTTTTTTATATTATTATTTAACGAGCACAAAATCAATACTTTACAAAATGTCTGTCAATGAAATTTTTCGCATTCATGTCATGTGTCGAATCAATCGCTCGATTTGGATTGCGATTTAAACAATAGGAATCCATTATCCACAAATCCTGTTTTCCACTAGCGTGAGCAATCCATCTTGCACCGGTACTATCCGATGTCGAAACACCTGTTTCTTTATTGGATTGCCAACATTTTTGAAGTTGATATGAGACAAAATAGCAAATTAAATAGTATAGAAAAACAAGCGCTATAAGAAAATTAGCAGTTATTTAAAAATTAAACATTAAACAAGACCTGTCCGGTCAGCTAAGTGTCTAATTTATAGACATATTTAATAGCGTTAATGAGTTCCAAAAAAGGGTCTTTCCTATATTTCTTATTGTTTCGCCGCCATAGGTATTCATAAATGTGATCAGAAAAATTATCACTGTTAGAAAAATGAAAATTATCTTTCTTAAAAATCTTTTCACTGCCCTCCATTGAGACTCAATTCTTTGTGTGTGCCATCTTCAGCAAAAGGCTTATCAGGATCTGAGTGATTTACCTTTTTATGTAGATATCCATGTTCTGACAAACAATCATATGCTCGCCAGAAGTCGGTTTGGATGGTAGTGCCAACTTCTACATGTTTTTGTATTATAGGAATTAATACATCTGCAGATCGAATATTGTCCGGGCACACTTCCAATCTCAGATTATCTCATTTGCCAGCTATCATACCAAGGACCCAGTGGCCCTCAATATGTCGCTCTACAACATTTAACTAACTTAACCAAGATTTAGTTAACATGTAGATAAATAATACTGTTGTTAATGACGAGCTGGAAACCCTGATACACTTATTATAGCTATAGAAGACTTACCTCGGTTGTATTTTCTTTTCCCAAATTTTGATTTATCAATCTGGGCTATCTTTTCTGGACCACCAATCTTCCCTATAACTTAATTTTTGTCTATTTGAAAAATACAATTGTTTCCCTACAATAATTGTACCAGTCACATAGGTATAGTGGTTCGGCTTATGCATTTCTGCCTGATTTCTTTGATGGGATCTTCCTCAATGGCTGTGTCGTAGCTTCAATTCTTCGAATATGCATATAAAATAATAAATAATACAAATAGAAGACATGTACTAAGTCTATTTTAATGTTATCAAAAAACGTTCTGGGAACTTTAGATTTTGATTTGCAATTTCTTTTGGAACAAAACCATGAACCATATGATTTATTCGTCGATTTAGCAATTTTCATGGGTATACGATGTGTTTTACATTGCTTTTGAGAATGCATTAACCCATTTTCTTCAGCGAATGCCACACACTGCTCATTAGTTCCTAAATGTTAATTAAGTTGAGTCAAATTCCACATCGCGATCACTTCATCACTACAACGGCGATGTCCGCTGCAGTCTCTTAGGGTATACTTATCACCACCAACCAATTTCAACTATCAGATTTTTTTTTACCTGGGGAAACCTGCTTACGGGCCCCAACGCCTGGGCAAATATGAATGGCGCGGGGAGTGTGGGGGTCAAGGTCGAAAAATGCGATGACTCCATACCCACTAAAACCACCAGGGCCCAATCCATAGTGCATCTATTTAGAGCCGGGTCGAGACCAGTAGCTCATCAGCAGCAGTAAATGAAAAGAAATTAAATTAAATTAATCAATGAAAGCAAAACAAAACAAAATAGCAAATTAAATAGTATAGAAAAACAAGCGCTATAAGAAAATTAGCAGTTGTTTAAAAATTAAACATTAAACAAGACCTGTCCGGTCAGCTAAGTGTCTAATTTATAGACATATTTAATAACGTTAATGAGTTCCAAAAAAGGGTCTTTCCTATATTTCTTATTGTTTCGCCGCCATAGGTATTCATAAATGTGATCAGAAAAATTATCACTGTTAGAAAAATGAAAATTATCTTTCTTAAAAAATATTTTCACTGCCCTCCATTGAGACTCAATTCTTTGTGTGTGCCATCTTCAGCAAAAGGCTTATCAGGATCTGAGTGATTTACCTTTTTATGTAGATATCCATGTTCTGACAAACAATCATATGCTCGCCAGAAGTCGGTTTGGATGGTAGTGCCAACTTCTACATGTTTTTGTATTATAGGAATTAATACATCTGCAGATCGAATATTGTCCGGGCACACTTCCAATCTCAGATTATCTCATTTGCCAGCTATCATACCAAGGACCCAGTGGCCCTCAATATGTCGCTCTACAACATTTAACTAACTTAACCAAGATTTAGTTAACATGTAGATAAATAATAATGTTGTTAATGACGAGCTGGAAACCCTGATACACTTATTATAGCTATAGAAGACTTACCTCGGTTGTTTTATCTTTTCCCAAATTTTGATTCATCAATCTGGACTATCTTCCCTGGACCACCAATCTTCCCTAAAACTTAATTTTTGTCTATTTGAAAAATACAATTGGTTCCCTACAATAATTGTACCAGTCACATAGGTATAGTGGTTCGGCTTATGCATTTCTTCCTGATTTCTTTGATGGGATCTTCGTCAATGGCTGTGTCGTAGCTTCAATTCTTCGAATATGCATATAACAAATAGAAGACATGTACTAAGTCTATTTTAATGTTATCAAAAAACGTTCCTCTATTTCTGGGAACTTTTGATTTTGATTTGCAATTTCTTTTGGAACAAAACCATGAACCATATGATTTATTCGTCGATTTAGCAATTTTCATGGGTATACGATGTGTTTTACATTGCTTTTGCGAATGCATTAATCCATTTTCTTCAGCGAATGCCACACACCGCTCATTAGTTCCTAAATTTTTATTAAGTTTAGTTAAATTCCACATCGCGATCACTTCATCACTACAACGGCGATGTCCGCTGCAGTCTCTTAGGGTATACTTATCACCACCAACCAATTTCAACTATCAGATTTTTTTTTACCTGGGGAAACCTGCTTACGGGCCCCAACGCCTGGGCAAATATGATTGGCGCGGGAAGTGTGGGGGTCAAGGTCGGAAAATGCGATGACTCCATACCCACTAAAACCACCAGGGCCCAATCCATAGTGCATCTATTTAGAGCCGGGTCGAGACCAGTAGCTCATCAGCAGCAGTAAATGAAAAGAAATTAAATTAAATTAATCAATGAAAGCAAAACAAAACAAAATAGCAAATTAAATAGTATAGAAAAACAAGCGCTATAAGAAAATTAGCAGTTGTTTAAAAATTAAACATTAAACAAGACCTGTCCGGTCAGCTAAGTGTCTAATTTATAGACATATTTAATAGCGTTAATGAGTTCCAAAAAAGGGTCTTTCCTATATTTCTTATTGTTTCGCCGCCATAGGTATTCATAAATGTGATCAGAAAAATTATCACTGTTAGAAAAATGAAAATTATCTTTCTTGTGTGTGCCATCTTCAGCAAAAGGCTTATCAGGATCTGAGTGATTTACCTTTTTATGTAGATATCCATGTTCTGACAAACAATCATATGCTCGCCAGAAGTCGGTTTGGATGGTAGTGCCAACTTCTACATGTTTTTGTATTATAGGAATTAATACATCTGCAGATCGAATATTGTCCGGGCACACTTCCAATCTCAGATTATCTCATTTGCCAGCTATCATACCAAGGACCCAGTGGCCCTCAATATGTCGCTCTACAACATTTAACTAACTTAACCAAGATTTAGTTAACATGTAGATAAATAATAATGTTGTTAATGACGAGCTGGAAACCCTGATACACTTATTATAGCTATAGAAGACTTACCTCGGTTGTTTTATCTTTTCCCAAATTTTGATTCATCAATCTGGACTATCTTCCCTGGACCACCAATCTTCCCTATAACTTAATTTTTGTCTATTTGAAAAATACAATTGGTTCCCTACAATAATTGTACCAGTCACATAGGTATAGTGGTTCGGCTTATGCATTTCTTCCTGATTTCTTTGATGGGATCTTCGTCAATGGCTGTGTCGTAGCTTCAATTCTTCGAATATGCATATAACAAATAGAAGACATGTACTAAGTCTATTTTAATGTTATCAAAAAACGTTCCTCTATTTCTGGGAACTTTTGATTTTGATTTGCAATTTCTTTTGGAACAAAACCATGAACCATATGATTTATTCGTCGATTTAGCAATTTTCATGGGTATACGATGTGTTTTACATTGCTTTTGAGACTGCATTAATCCATTTTCTTCAGCGAATGCCACACACCGCTCATTAGTTCCTAAATTTTTATTAAGTTTAGTTAAATTCCACATCGCGATCACTTCATCAGTACAACAGCGATGTCCGCTGCAGTCTCTTAGGGTATACTTATCACCCCCAACCAATTTCAAGTATCAGATTTTTTTTACCTGGGGAAACCTGCTTACGGGCCCCAACGCCTAGGCACATATGATTGGCGCGGGGAGTGTGGGGGTCAAGGCCGAAAAATGCGATGACTCCATACCTACTAAAACCACAAGGGCCTAATCCATAGTGCATCTAGAGCCGGGTCGAGACCAGTAGCTCATCAGCAGCAGTAAATGAAAAGAAATTAAATTAAATTAATCAATGAAAGCAAAACAAAACAAAATAGCAAATTAAATAGTATAGTAAAACAAGCGCTATAACAAAATTAGCAGTTATTTAAAAATTAAACATTAAACAAGACCGGTTTTTAACACGCTAAACGCCATGGGGGTCACCGGTGACCTCACCCTTCCTCTATCATAGCGCCATGGGGGTCACCGGTGACCTCAACGTATAGTCAAATTCAAACTACTTTTTCTTGCCGCCGGCCATACTGACTGTTACTTTATTCGTACTCCGTGATCGGCACGGCGCTGTAGAACTGTACTGCGCAGTGGGACAAACATACCTTGCAAGGAATTGAAAAAATGAAAGAGAGCGAAAAAAGTAACCAAAATTAAAATTCAGGATATATAATTCAAATTAGTCTTTATTATTTAAACGAAAATTAGCAGTCTTTATTTTTTAATGAAATACAAACATAAAAATCAGTTTTACTGAAAACTAAATTCCTGTACTGAATCTTTATAACATTGCACGCAAAAACGACGCGTGTCTCTTACTTTTCCTTCCTTTAATTTTAGAACATGCTTGAGTCTTTTAGGTCTTTCATTGATAATTATTTCTTGGGAATCTGCTGGCCGAGTCAAATAATTTATGAGAGCCCTCTTAAAGTCGACAATTGAAGATTTGCTCTGCTTATTTTCATTATACATGAACCAAAAATTTTACAACTGCCGTATTTAGAAGTAGTTCTATTGCCAATTTTCTATACCATTTTACGGTTTTCCGCAATGGCGAAGAATAGGCACCCATCTGGTCACTCATGTCTACAGACCCTTTCGATTTATTATAATCCAAAATAACTTTAGGTTTACGAATCTGTTTGCCTTTTTTCACCACCACAGCAATTTTGTCAGAATGCTTTGTCGACAGCATAAGCACGTCCCTCTTATCTTTCCATTTAAGCACTGTTACTCCATCTTCATTCTCGATAGCCATTGTTTCACCTTTTTGCAGTTTCGAATCAACAACAGCCTTAGGCAATCCTCTTCTATTTTTTCGCAATGTGCCAATTAAATGGGTTTGCTTCTCCAATAACCGATAAGCCAGTTGCAAGCTAGTGTACCAATTATCAGTTGCTAGCGTGTGTCCTTTGTCAAATATATTTTCACATAGTGCCATCACCACATTTGTTGGCGTAGTATTTATTGCGTCAATGTTTTTCCCACTATACAAATTAAGTTTGCAAGTATATCCGGGAACAGTACATGACTTAAATAGCTTCATGCCATACTTGTGTCGCTTACTTTTATTGTATTGCCTGAATGAGCGCGATTTAAATATTCGATGAAAATCTTCCACTTTCCGACATCTGATATTCTTCGAATTCAGATGCTTTCAAGAGGTATTAAAGTTATTTAAAATAAAACATTAATTTAAATAACTGCCGAAAAAGGGCTGCAAAATTCACTTCTATTGTGTAGTCCAATTTATTGAAATTTTTCGTGGTTGCTCCACATAGCACCTGCTTGTGAACGTTCCGTATACAAATGTGTGCTTTACATTGAATTTTTCCTTCACTATATTGACTTCTGACAACAACCTTGACACTTCGTCAACAGTTTATGCACACTAATATTGCTCACAATAAGCACTAGCGGATAGATACAGCGAAAAGAGGTTTTCTTTTGTTGGCGTTGAAGTTAAAATTGTAGCCTGTTGCTTCTTTCTACCCTGCCTTGTATTTAAACAGGTGTTTTCTCTGGCAGGTTAATTAAATCATGCAAATTAGCACTAATGTTATTTGACGTGCCAGGTAGTGGTGATACAATATCTGATTCAGAATCAAATGGGTCTACTTGTTCAGACATTCTACGAACTTTCTTTCATTTACTGAGAGCCGTGCTAGCAGCTGCATGAGATTCATTGCACTCTACTAGTCTACTATTCCAGTAGCTCTATACCCTGATTCTCCTTTACTTATACACGCAACAACATTAAATGCTCTCCTCAACAATGATGCTACATCATAGGGTGTTATCTTTTCTGCAAGATGGCTCTTAAAATGAGTCATTTTCTTTTATCCTTTGACGTCCCGGTCACGCAAAATGTCAAACTACACTGTATCCCGAGATCAAACAGCCATGCGAAAACCTGTTTGCGATATCGCGTCCACGGGACTTCTCATCCACAAACTGTGTCGCGATATCGCGTCACAATCCACAAACTGTGTCGCGATATCGCGTCGATGGGAGTTCTCGGCCACAAACTGTGCCGTATACAGGTTGTTATTTTTTATAAAATTATAGGTGGATATGTTGAAATGAATTTTTTTTAATAATAAAAAGTAATTTATTTGTTAAATTTGGCAATAATCACAAGACCTCGAACGTGTGGTATTCGACCCAGCACGTCCCAATACACAACGAAGCACAGCATTTCTGACACATAGTTGTCACTTGGGTTCTGACCTGACGCGCTGTGCACCGCGCGCAACGACGCCGCATGTGCTGGGACGGTTTGCCGACAATCAGCTCGGTGTGAACTGGGTAGTGGTCCGGAGCATTATCCAGCCGGATTAAAGGTGCCGATGACACTTGCATAGAACGCGCTGGCACTGCCCTGGGAAACCGCTTGCACAATCCTTCTGCTAATGCATAGTGATACTGCCTGTGCGTTAAAGGACGGGTGCTCACGGGATGTTTTTGATACATAATAAAAGTGTTCAAAATACTGATGTTAAGCAATCTTTTGAACACTTTTATATACCATTTTAGACCCCTTTTCCTCTCCAATAAGTACATGGATAGCTTCTGATCCTTAAGATCTACGCCACCCATGTACTTATTGTAATCAGAAACGGAAATTGGCTTATCCACGTCCTCGCCTGCCACCTGCCGCCTCGCCCATTACCATTTGTCCATCATGGTAAGTAGAAATAGTGGTCACCAATTTCACGTCTTTCCAGACTGTAAGACTGATGTCACCACAATGACTACTTTATATGAATTACACGCACCACAGATTTAGGGACATTTTTGATGACAGGGGGGACATGGCGCCGCCGCCTGTTCAACGTGCCAACGTACCTGGTGAGAGGTAACTGGTTGTACCAGTTGTCCATCAACAGGCAGTGACCAGCATCGTGGAACCCATCAGTTGCAGCACTACTTTCTCAGTAGGGGATACAAACCCCTGGATGGGTCCTTCATGCATTGAGGAGTTTTTCCCATCATATATAATGCACCTGAGCAAATAACCTGACGTTGCTTCGCAGAGTTCATAACTTTTAATTCCGAAACGAGCCGCCTTTGTACGTATACACTGAACCCAGCTAAGGCGGCCCTTCCAGAGAAGCAGTGATTCGTTAATGCTCAGATACTTATCTTATTACATACAAACTACAAAACTTTTCATTGCAGTGCTGAAGTAAAGGTGCAATTTTTGCCACCTTCTTCTCGTAGCTGCAGACGCTATTTGAGATCTGCTCATTATCCACAAAATGGAGAAAACGGGTAATCATCTGGAACCTATTCCCGGACATAAGGAGTCGAAATTCAGGCATGCCCAAGATGTTAGTTGCCCAGTACTCAGGTACATGTCCGCGAGAATTGAGGGACATGTAAATGAGTACTGCTAAATATCTGTACTTCTCGGACACATTCGTCTCAACCCAAGTGTCCAGGTTCGCACTGATACTATTAGTTTCCGCAAGCAACTCGAGAGTCTGCCTGGCATACTTATTTGTCTCCTCCACTATGTGCTCTATAATGGGCAGATCCCAAACAAGCCTAAAAAGCTCTTCAGGGACTTGTGAGCCAGCACTATCACACAACCTAGGCGTATGCCGGTATTCCTCTTGTTGCCCTAAGAATGTGGTGTAATCTCGGCTCCAGTTGAAGATTTCGGACTCATCACCCCCACCGACGTCTCTGCTGGGCCCAGCTGCCTCTACCTCCTCCGCTGCCTGTGCCGCTTCGAGTTCGCGGAGTTCTCTCACCACCGCCCTCATACCCGCATAATTCTCGAATTGGCTCTTGTCGTAGTCGTCGTCGTCATCTCCTATTTCGATTTCACTACCAGAATCTTCCTGGTCGATACCACGACGACGTCGAGGGCGGCGGATAAGCCGGCGACGGCGGTGTGCTCGGTTGGATGGGGTGGATGGCACTGTCGACGTAGATGGCATTACCGGCGTATTCACTACTTCCGGTGTCATCGTAGGATTCCAAGTCTAAGGGAAATATAAAACATTTTGTAATTGGGAAATCTAACCATGAAACTAAACTAGTAAGTAATTGATTATTTTTATTACAATGAACTCTAGGTAATAGTCGTAGTTATTTATTCTTATGTATACTTATCCATCATATTTTCTCTATAGCAGTAATAATAATATGTGGGAAAATTTACATAAAGCCGACTGCTCCCGCACTAGGCATAACCTGTACTATGGGCACCAGACAACCCATAAACATGCTTATATAGATAGATAAACATACATAGATAGATAATAACACCCAGACATCCCTAACAATCGTTATGCTCATCACACAAAGATTGGTCGGGTCGGAGATCGGAACCCGAGAACCGCTGGCTCAGTAAGCAGGGCCAGTACCCGCTGACCCAACGGGCTTGTCAAAAAAATTTATAATTTATTTATGTCGTTCATATAAATAAATTATGAGAAGTTTGTATAATTTGAAAATGAATTAAAAAATATTGACACATACTATCACGCTTTCTTCAACCCGTTCACCCTAGAATGGACTGCCAACAATATTTAAGTGTCCGCCAGGTGTTTGACACACTTTATAAATGGGAAATAGTGGGCGCACTGGGGCGGACATCTCGGCAGAAACGGTATCCCCCAGAGTGGGCATGATATTTGCTGAGGTATCTGATGCAGTAGTCGTGCGGTCCTCACCATCTACCAGTTCCATCTTGGAGTAAAGAAAAAAATAATAATAAAATAACAAGAAAAAAAAAGGAAATTTCGTAATTTTTATGCATTATCTATAATATAATACATCGGAACGGATGTACCGATTTTAATAATCTTTGATTTGTTGGATTCGTCTCGGCCTAGAATAGGAAAATAACTATTTAAAATTTTAAAGAAAAACAATACAAACGGTATGGAGAAAATTTATTTTCCCATATATTTTATATGGCACGGGTTTTTTGATGATAACTCGACATCGGACAGGCTGATTTCGATGAAATGGGAAACGGGATGTAGATGTAGGGATGTTCGCGGGAAAAGCTAGTATAATATAATGCGAAAGTATGTAATAATGCGAAAGTATGTAAGTTCGTTACCTTTTCACACTCAAACCACTGACCCGATTTTAATAAAATTTATTATAAACTTCTTACTCTCGATTAACATATAGGCTACTTTTTATCCCGAAAAAATGTAAGGTTCCCGTGGGATAAAAAACTTACTTCGCGCGGTTTAAGCCGCGAGAAACAGCTAGTATAATATAAATATGTTTCAAAAATAATATAAATTTGTAATGGTACCTCCATTACAAAAACTTAATTATTGAACGGCTTGATTTTACCTAATTTTACAAAAATGTAAACATATAGGAAAAAAATTACATTATAGATATCATAAGTTCCATATAACAGAAATTGAACATGCTATATGCAATGAATGTCGGCGTCAATATACAAAGTATGTTTAATTGGGACGGGAGACTAAATAAAACAATAATTTAGGAAATAATTATCTCATTCTAGATAATAAGACTAACTATATTAATAGAGTGTATAAACACAATCCGAAGTTATTTTGATGTAGAAAAACTATAACAAAGTCGTCTGACGAGCCGAGAATGATTTTTCTTCTCCCGTAATATCTCTTCATAGCATTCTAGTATTTTTTATATTCCATGTTTTATAACAAAAATGCGCTCTGCATTGGAGATGCTTTCCATAATTGTTAACCCTGTTTCAATCGAACTGAGGCCTTCTGTCAGCTTCCAACTGTTATTTGATCTTCTAATTGAACTGGATCCAAAGAATCATGATTATCAATTTCTTCCTCTTGTTCACGCATTGATATAAGCTCATCAATTGTAAGCTCCTCATTGTGTGAATCCAACAGCTCTTGACCATCATCTCTATCCTACTCAGTTTACATCACTACACGTCTGTGCCTGTTGTAAACTGAACGAATTATGTATTAATTATTAACGATGGTGTGGGAGTGCGGACCCACTGTGGTGATGGAGTGGATACGTAGCTTGGTGATGGAATGGATGCTTCGTTACTAGCGACAATGGGTATATCAGGTGAAATGGATACGGTATTTCGAGGCTCGTTGATTTCGGAGTCAGAATTTTCTTTTTCTGGTTCTACACTTTGTATTGTCGGTCGTTCATTGAAATATTTTTTCAAAAAATGTAATTGTTCATAGTACTTGTATAATTTAACATTGGTCTTCTTTTGTCCACTTTTAGTTTTCGTCTTCTTCAACGATTTTCGATAGTTGTCTCTTATGTTCCACCGTGTTTTGCATGTTAAACCTGCAATGAAAATAATATTATACATAGATTTATTTGCTCAAGGTATCTAACAACAGGGGATTCTCTGAAGACAATTTCATTTAGTTACCGCTTGGGCCACAGCACAGCATATTCCATAGTTATGGAAACATGCAAGATAATAAAGGAAACTCTGATGAGTGAAATGCTACCTTTGCCTACAAAAGATAAATGGAAAATTATTGCCAATGACTTTAAATTGTTGTGGAATTTCCCTAACTGTATCGGAGCACTGGATGGTAAGCACAGAACAATTCAGGCTCCCTCGAACAGTGGATCTCTATATTTTAATTACAAGAAAACATTTTCAATTGTTTTGATGGCCCTTGTAGACGCGAACTATAATTTTATTGCCGTTGATGTTAGGTCTTATGGCAAAAACGGTGATGGTGGCATTTTTGCAAATTCCAACCTAGGAAAAAGACTACAGCAAGGAACTTTAGGTATACCTGGAAATTCTCCGTTGCCAGGAACATCAATAGAAACACCACACGTGATTGTGGGAGATGAAGCATTTCCTCTCAAAACATATTTAAGGCGACCTTATCCAGGGCAAAATTTGAATGACGAAAAGCGCATTTTTAATTATCGTTTATCAAGAGCAAGAAGAATAGCACTGTAGATAATTAAATTTTGACTTACCGTCTACATTCATTTGTGTTCCTATTTTGTTCCAAAAATTGTTTTTGTATTTTGTATCCATATACTTTGCATGAGATAAATCATACAAAACAGTATTCTCACGAACTAATTCAATCAACACCTCGTCCTTCATTTTGTTTTCGATACAGCGGCGTCAGTGATCCGTGATAAAATATCGTTGTCGCCGATCAAGTCCGTGATGGCCGGTGTCGGCACTGACACTGACGGTACTGAGACGACACTGACATTGACAAGTGTGAATACATCCATAGAGAATATTTGAAAGAATAATTATCACTGATGCGGTACTGTGCCGGAACTGTTGGCTCACTGATATGTGTGAATAGACCTTTAAGGTCGATTTATATCTACGGACATTGAGTGTGGCAGACACGTGCCGTGACAGACACCGTCAGACACCATTTATTTATGTAATCTATAGAAACGTGCCGTGACAGACACCCCAGATACCGACAGACACCGTCATCGGCGTCCGCTCTCACTGGCAGTTGCTGCATAGCTTTAGAAGAAAAAACATGTTATTGAAGATGTTCAAACACTTCTCTACTGAAGATTTGTCCATAATTGCATTATTGTTAGAAGAAAAGATAAAACTAAAAAAAGAGCAAACGCATGGCTGTATATCCTATGCCTAAGAAAAGAAAATTAGAATGAGAAAAGAACTTGTTGACGATGGATGATGCAGTATGTCTCAGGTAAGATTAATTACAGAATTATTTATTATTGTGTAAACAAAGTGGAATACTATTCCAAGTGCCGATACACCCTTTCGTCAGTAAGGTCTGGCTGAAAACCTTGGTAAAAATCTTATATTGTTTATGGCATAGGAGTATTGTCTTCATAAGTGTCAAATGTTGATGGCGTGGATACCGTAGAACTCGTTGATGGTCTGCTCAGCATGTGTATTTCCATGTCAGATACTATTTTAAATATCTTTACTTTTACAAAAGCCCTCTGTCTGGGCGGAAAAGATCGCAATGTAGTTACAAATCCAGCCATAATTTGTTCGATGTCGTCCGGCGGTGGAGTATTATTTTAACTCTCTATTATTATACTTCATTAGTACAGTACTAGGTGTTTCATCAGTTGTTTTTTGGCCTCGTTTATCCTTTGGCTGAGGGTGCTTTGTAGTTTGAGCTAGAGAGGGTGTAGTTGGCAATGTACCAACTGTTTGTTGACTAACCTCAGGTGTAAATGTGTCAGTCGTTTGTTGCTCAACCTCAGGTGACTGAGCAACCTCTTTCTCGTGTGCATAATCATTAAAACCGGGTACAGGTGGAATTGGACATTTAGTCGGCCTTTCTTTCATGTACGGAATAAAAAAGACATTTCTTCTTCGTACCGGGCGAACTTTAAGGCACATTTTCAGTCTTTAATGACATGGCATGACTTATGAAAAAATAATATCTAAAAAAGCAACAAATCAAAAAAAAATCTTCTTTTTACTAAATAACAAACTCTATGAAATAAAATAAACCCCTTACGTAGTAAAATAAAAATTCTGACAGCACTTGAACATTAGATACTTATTGGCAATCGTTACACAATTGCTTTGAACATTGCAAACAAACGGGTCGATTGCAGCCGACACAGCATGTCAGGACCCAAAACGCGGGTCAAAGTCATTCTCAATTCTTTTGGTAATTTTGTATTCATAACACGTCTCTTCATTTGAGGAACTACAAGGCAACTTTTTTTAGAAAATCTCCTCGTTCTGTATCTTGTGCTTGATGTTGGTTATAAAGTACATATGCATTGATACTAGACAAATCCAGGACTCTGTAGAAAACTACCATAGGCCATCGTCGTGTGCGTCGACTACACGAGTGAATGGAGCCCTTTTTATCAGTCTCATCGACTCCACCTTTTTTTTTTTATATAATAGGGGGCAAACGGGCAGGAGGCTCACCTGATGTTAAGTGATACCGCCGCCCATGAACACTCTCGATGCTAGAGGGCTCGCGAGTGCGTTGCCGGCCTTTTAAGAATTTGTACGCTCTTTTCTTGAAGGACCCTAAGTCGAATTGGTTCGGAAATACTTCAGTGGGCAACTGGTTCCACAAAGTGGTGGTGCGCGGCAAAAACTGCCTTGAAAATCGCGCAGTTGTGGAACGGCGGACGTCGAGGTGATATATAATATCACCTCGACGTCGAATCGTTGATATTAGATATCAACGATTCGAACCGCTCTTCGTTGAACACGGTCAAGTGGAAGGAGTTGGTACTGGGGAGCCCCCGCCCAGAGGTGAGAACAGTACTCCATGTGGGGCCGAATTTGCGCTTTATATAGTTGCAAGCGGTGGCCCGGAGTGAAGTACCGTCTCGCCTTGTTCAGCACACCAAGCTTTTTGGAGGCTAATTTAGCCTTTCCCTCCAAGTGACCGCGAAACTGAACGTCGTTCGATATGTCAACGCCAAGTATTCCAATGCTGGCTGCGGCTTTAAGAAGAGTGTTTTCGAAAAGAGGAGTAGCGACAAAGGGTGTTTTTTTAGCGGAAAACGGGCAAACTTGTGTCTTCTTGGGGTTAAATTGGACTAGATTTAGTCTGCCCCAGTCGGAGACTCCACGTAGTAGAGTTTCTACTTCAGACACAAGTTTGTTCCGGTACTCATCGACATCTGCCCGAGAAATACCTGCCCGGCCAATGTAAAGAGTATCCCCAGTGCTGTCATCCGCATAGCAATGAATGTTGCTAAGTTGCAACATATCATTGATATGCTGAAGAAATAGGGTCGGGGATAAAACACAGCCTTGTGGGACCCCAGCGTTCACGGGTTTAAGGTCGGAACATGCTCCGTCAATGACGACCTTGATGCTCCGATCGGCCAGAAAGCTGGAGATCCAATCGCATAATTTCTCGGGAAGCCCATAAGCTGGAAGCTTCGAGAGCAGTGCTCTGTGCCACACCCGATCGAAGGCTTTCGCTATGTCCAAACTAACCGCTAGAGCCTCCCCCTTGGACTCAATTGCCTCCGCCCATCTATGCGTAAGGTATACAAGAAGGTCACCAGCCGAACGACCACGACGAAAGCCGTGAAAGCCGTAACTGGAAATTTTATATGACCGAACTTTAATTTATGACCGTATCCGATTTTTTTATGAATTGGAAATAAAGCAAATAACAGTGCCCACTTAAAACAGGCGTCATCAGTGTTTTTATCATTTATCGCAGCTTTTTTATATAATGTGGTATTGTATGTTTGTCTCAAACTGTAAATCATTTTGATTTTCTGAAGTTACTCTAAAGATTATTATTCTATTACCGAACGCAGTCTCAATTATCTTAACATTGGGTTTTATTGAATGTTGTATTTTATTTACATTATTTTTATGTGCAAATCTCCTTAGATAATTAGAGAAATATTTTTTGGAAACATTTGTATTACAAATACAGCAAAATTTCGTGTTAAAATTATTACCTTTATTCGATGTTGATTCCTGTTGTGAAAGCCGTGAATGATCCATGTTAGATCGAGATTTTACTCTTTTGATGTCAGTAGAGTTAATATCAACATCTGTTTTCCTTTTCCAGGGGTTCCACGACCAATTTGATCAATCCTATCGAATAAAATTTTATTTCATTTAACTGTTAGAAATGCGTTTAGAAAAGAATTTGATTTTTTAACATACTCACAGTTTCCCGTCGAATTCATCACATAGCACCATCATTCTGTGATCAAAAATGGAAATTTAAATCCTTTCTTTCTATTTAATCACAAACATTGAAAAGTTCAATTTTATCAATAGATAAGCTTTCAAATTAATGATTCATTTCACCAAAAAAAAAACCCTCTTGAGACATTGTGTATATGTATGCGTTTCACAACTATTTTTTGTCACACTTAGGTCTTCAAAAATGATTGATTTTAAACATATAAATAACTAAATGAACCTAATTTTCAAAACTTTAACGTTTATCTTCCTCGTTATGTTATATCCTATCATCCCCTTTGTTATGTTATATACAATATCCTGTATCTGAAGATCATGTTGGAATCGTTTTCCACGTTATATTTAACACGAATATTTGCATTTTTCCAATGTTGTGAGACTGGGCTTTCTTTCAACTTTTTAAAACTATATAATTCCATTTTCACAAGTGTGTCAGCGTCCATGTGATCATGTTTATCTGTCGAAAGATATGAAACTGTTCCATTTTTTGCTGCACGGCCAATACAGAAAGAAAGAGAAAAAAAAGTTGAGTTTCTTTCATCTTCCGGTCAGGTTCCTGAGGAAAAAAGTCATCTAAACACTTGATCTTCTTATTTTTATTTTCTGTTATGGTTACAACCTCTTCATCCGATAAATCATAATAATTATATGGTCTGATACTATCTTTACGTCATTTTGACGTATAAATGTTTGAGTGCGCACATGCTGGAATTCGTATAGCATATGCTTAGGAATATGATAGTAAGCTTTAATTTTTGTTGTTGTTTTCCTTTCTTTAGACTTTTTAACTTTTCTCCTCCACCCACTCTGGCCAGGGGCCTCTTTTGGTACCTACGGGGCCTGGCTAGAGGCTTGCTAGGAATATATAGTCTAAACGGACAGCGTCCTCTAAAGCCAAGTAACTGCTCGTCAATGGTCAAATGAGCCCCTGGAGTGTAATTGTGTGTGCATTGATATATAAAAAGCTCCCATATTTTTCTAACAGCAGTAAAAACATCATTTTCTCCGAGTGTGGGCCGTACAGTTTTGTCATCCATTCTAAGACATCGTATCAAGAAATCAAAACGATCACGACTCATCACAGAGACGTACAACATTGACGAAGATCGATCAAAGAGTTCGTCTGTGGACATATGATTATCTTTTCTCACTACTGTCATTACCAAAATACCAAATAAAGCGCGAATTTCATCCTCATCTGTATCACGAAATGTAGCACCTGTCATGGTGGCTGTACACACTCGGCGAGAGCCTCTCGCCGAGAGTCTCGACCGAGAGAAGAGCGCAGCCTGTACACACGCGTTACGTTATTTGTATTTAAAACACCGTTAATAATGAACGTGGAAACCGCTGCTGCTGTTTGTCTTTGTGCAATAAGTTATTAAAATTTTCTTTTTACGTTTACCATAAAAAAAAAATTACGAAGCCATGGCGAAGAAGATGGTGGATGGTTACTATGCACCGCAACAGAAATAGGTAATTAGGTTCATAAAGTTTTAATATTATCCAAAATTGTAAATTGCTACTTGTATGTATGTTTTACCTTTTGTATGTCATTCATTTATTTTGTACTTTATTTCAGCAGCACCATGGAAAATCAATTGGCAGAGCTGATAGATGGGAAACACATAGTTATGCAATCGCCAATACATAGTGGTTCAGAATACTGTAATTATAAAAAAAATTTTAGCATCGTACTTCTTGCTTTAGTCGATCGCAATTATAATTTTATTTATGCTGAGATTGGAAGTCAGGGAAGAATTAGTGATGGTGGTGTCTTTCAAAATAGCCTACTGTGGCAAAGAATTTGCTCCAATAATTTAAATTTGCCAAAGCCACAACCACTACCAGGCAGTACAAAAGAAGTTCCGTATGTTTTTCTGGGAGATGGAGCATTTGCATTGACAACACATATGATGAAGCCGTACCCAGGAAATCATTATGAAGGAACGCCGAAACGTATATTTAATAAGAAACTTTCATCTGAACGTGTAGTAGTCGAGAATGTATTTGGAATACTAACCTCTAAATTCAAAGTATTTCGAAAACCAATACTGCTATACCCAGAAAAAACCACTATTATTACTATGACATGCATACTGCTACACAATTTTTTAAGAAAGAGTAGTACGTCATCGTCAATTTATACACCTTCAGGTAGCATTGACGTTTACGACAGTAACGACGAACTGATTTTACCAGGTTCATGGAGGTATGACATTGAAGATACGGGTGCCATAAGACCTTTACAACAAATAGCAAGAAGATCATCACTGAATGCAAATGAAATTAGAGATGAATTTGCAACATATTTCTTAAATAGTTATATAGCATAATTATTAATATAGTTTACATTCTAGTGATTTCCATACAACTTAAATTATTTAGGTATACCTTAATAATAATTTTCTTTAAGAAAACTATATTTTTGTATAAGCCTGCCAAAGAGACGATTACAGGTAAACGTGCAAATTTTTTATTATTATTAAGGTAAATTCATTGAATGTATACCTAATTATGGTTTGTATAGAAAACTTACCAGCTAGGCCTTTGTTTCTAATAACCTTATTTAATACTGTATATTGTTCGAAGTCCTAACCTACATACTTATAAAGAATAAAAATAATTGCTTACCTACTTGTGTTTCTGTATTTATAGTTTTTCTACATTGAGTTATATCACTTAAAAAGGAATCCATTAAATCATACGCAAACCATATTGGTTTATAGACAGAGTCAGCTGCAACGCCTGATTGTATAGATGCATTAATCTTTCTTTTATGTCCACGGTACGTAGCCATGAGTGAATCTCGCTTTTTCTTTAGTTCCTCAATTGGGATATCCATCGGCCGGCTTATTCGCATCCAAGCATCATGTAGAGATTGTTTATTTTTGTGTCCTACATCCTTCGGATTCCATAACAACGATTCCCTTAGGTAACACTCCAAAAACTCTAATTCGCGTTCGTTAGACCACATTGTGCGATACGTCCTGTCACAACCACAGTCATCGAGCAAGTGATTGAACGAGTGTGTACAGGTCGCTCTCGTTTTACTCGCGAGACCCTTTGACTCGTGAGCAAAAAACCGACAGGCGACCGAGAAAGGCGAGACCGACTGCGAGGAAGCGAGGCGAGACGAGAGCTTTACTGTACACTCTCGCCCGCGGCCTGTCTCGGGGTGTCTCGCCGAGTGTGTACAGCTACCATCATAGAAGCCCGTCTTTTCAATGATATCTCGGCGTTAGTACATCGTACGATTTCCATAATTATCGCATCAGTAAAAAACATATTGAAGCATAAGACGGGGTCATATATATTACGGCACATACGGCTTGGACCTCTTTGAGTTCGAACAACATTTACCGCCGAGACTCTACCACGCCTCGTTGGCTATGACGTCGACCAACAATATTTATTCCTACCTCTGACGGACTGACAGTCTGTCTGTTGTAAGGCTACGATCCTATAACTAAAGGCCGATATGGAGACTGGTTGCTCAGTACTGCTTGGCTCTTCTAAGATATTACTTCCGCTTGGCGTCGGCTGTTCTTCTTGTATCTCGTCTACAAACCTTTCTTCTGTGTCACTCTGCACTTCATCTTCACTTTCGTAGTCCGCTACTTCACTGTCGGTGTCCTTACGCGGAAGATAAGAGCGGCCAGGATTTCGTGTTCGTTTAAATTGGTACTCCCCATTGTGTTATACATTTGCCTCAATATCTTTAAATATGAAATTACAATATTAGTTATGATATAAAGTATTAAAAGTTACGAAACACAATAAAACTGATATATAAGCCAAAATCATAAAAGTCACGATAAAGATAATCATTTTACGCATGATTTTCAGTTTGACTCACGCGGTCGTTATATTTTAAAATCGGTGCCACTTACCTCATTAACACCTACGCCACGCGGCAGCTCTCAACGACGAATGAGATGTCCTAAACGCACAGCTATGGATTTCCGCTAATTAGAAAGAGAGAGCAATTATTCGAAAACGCATGCGTATATTTTACGCTGACTATCTTTCCAGGGTTAACACGAATATCTGCATTTATCCAATTTTGTGAGACTGGTATCAGCTCTTTAAACTTTATAATTCCATTTTCACAAGTGTGTTAGCGTGCATTCCATCATGTTTATCTATCGATAGATATGAAATGCTTCCCTTTTTTTCTGCTCGGTTAACACAGAAAGAAAGAAAAGTTAAGTTTCTTTCTTCTTCCGGTCAGGTTCCTGAGGAAAAAAGTCACCTAAACGGTTGATCTTCTTATTTTTATTTTCTGTTATGGTTAAAACCTCTTCTTCATCCGATAAATCATAATAATTATATTGTCTGTAACGAGTATCTCGGGAGGAGCTGTACGACCCCGTAGTCCGCCACCGGCAGGACACAGGCCTGTATGATTCGAAGTTTCGTGTCGAGGGAGATGTTGCTCTTCCATCCGATGATCGGGGTGAGCCAGCCCTTGACTTTCTTTAGCTTCTTGACCACTTCGTCGGTGTTGGGTCCCATGCTGAGCGGTCTGTCGAGGTGAACGCCGAGGTATTTTATAGATGGTTTGTATCGGACTCTCGTGCCTTTGATGTTGACATGTTTCCAATAATTTTTCTCATTCGTGAACATGATGGCCTCTGTCTTGTCCACGTTGCACTTGAGCCCCCATTGCTCGTAGTAGTTTATCGCCTCCTCGGAAGACCATCGAACTCGTTGCGTTGCCTTGTCTGCCCGTTGCTTCGTCGTTCCCACCGGTGGATCCGTGACATTCATTATACACAGATCATCTGCGTATTGCGAGAGATATTGCCCCCGCGTCCCACTCACCGCTTTGTGTATGTCGCTGACACACAAGTTGAAGATCACAGGCCCGAGAATCGATCCCTGTGGTACACCGTGGGGTATATCGTGTTCTCTCGTTGTTGTAGTTCTGAAGCTTCCGCGAAGCTTCCTCCCATTGAGATAATTTTCGATCATCTTGATGATGTTTTTTGGCGCATTTGCGTCTTGTAATTTCTTCGTGAGGCCTGTGTGATTTATCGAGTCGAACGCCTTCGATAGATCAGTTGAGACCATCGCCACGCTTCTTCCTTGGCTGAGCGCATCGCAATGATTTTGCCCGTTCGGAGAATCTGTGTCGCCGTGCCTCTGCCCCGTGTGAATCCATGTTGGAAGTGCGGTTGCATTTCCCTGACCACGCGTGTGATACGTGTCAGCAGTAGTCGTTCCATTAGCTTGCCCATGATGTTGAGTAGGGTGATCGGTCTATACGATGTAGCCATCCTATGATCTTTTCCTGCTTTGTGAAGGAAGATACATGTGCCTACCTTTTATCGATTCGGAAAGTAGCCAGTCTCCAACACATAGTTCGCTATCGGCTGATATGCCTCTAGGAACGCCGGTCCTGCCAGTTTAAGAGCATCTGCCTTAATTCCGTCTGGCCCTTCTTGTTCTTGAATTTATACAGAGCTTTTCGTATCTCGGTCCTCTCCGTGCCTTGTAGCGGTTGAAACGGCGTGGTGGTCTCACGTCCCTCTAGCTCGATGTTGATCTTTGCTTGTTTGACGATCGCCGCATCCAGTAGCGCCTCAACCGTTTGCTCCTCGGTCTGACATCCTCCTCCTCAGACTTTTCTGCATTCGCCACATCTGCGCGTAGTTGTTGGTTCCATCTTCGATGGTCTAGATCCAGCCTTTTTCTTCATATTCCAATAGCGCTCTCGTGGCCTCTTTCTTCTTTCGATTGTATAGTGTTCTGAGCTCGGCGTACCTCATCGGTGGTCCTCGCCTTGCCCTGTATTGCTTTATGCGGAGCTTCCTTCGCTCATCGAGTATGTCGTTGATTTCTTTTGGTAGGGTCTCGTGTCTTCCCAGTACGTGCAGTGGTGCGAATTCGTGTCGTTATCAGGATGTTTTCCAGGGTTTCGATGTATTCCTCGCATTGGTCATTTTGTTCGATTTAGTGAGGTAGGCGCGAGAAACATTGTTGTTGGATTCTCTCCCTGTACGCTTCCCTCACCGTCTCATCCATGTAATCACCCATTTGTAAGAAATCTAAATAAATTTCAGCATTTAAAACTTCTGGTAACTCAAAAAGCCCTATGACTTTTCCGTTCAAAATTCCAGTCCACATGTTAACTTTGAAACGGTACTGTGATCTGTCTGGATCGTGGATTTTCGACGTGCCACTCGTGCAGATTGTGTAGGTTCATGTAGCCGTCTTTTTTAAAAGTTGATTCATCCGACCATAAAAAAATTTCTAAGAATTGTGGGTCTTCTCGGTGTTTTTGAATTATTGTTTGGCAAAATGCAACCCGAGGTTCATAATCTCGAGGTAATAAGGATTGTACTCGCTGTACATGAAATTGATGGAACTCATTTTTTTGTAGTATTCGGTGAGCTGTACTTTTGGGCACACCTGTGCTGGCCTCAATTCCACGTACCAACCAACTTGGGTCATACTTGGGTCTTGTTCAACTTGGGTAATACCATATTTTCCTATACACTAGTCTTTAGTCTAAAGATAACCTTTATACTTCATTTTGACGTATAAGTGTTTGAGTGCGCACATGCTGGAATTTGTATATCATTAATCATATGCTTATGAATATGATTGTAAGCTTTAATTTATGCAATTAACTTAATAATAAATAAAAAAAATATGAGAGTATACATATATTTTAATAGCTGAATCTTAAATAAACTAAACACAGCTCTTTTTACACTAATTTAAACATGATGGAGTCTCTTTATCAGCCTTATAATTTAAGAAATAAACTTTTTAAAATCAAATTTTTAAACATTTTATAAAATTATTAACCTAAACTAATATTTTTAATTGATTTTAGCCTTCAATGCACTTAGGATAAATAAATATAGCCTTTATTAACAATCTTGAAAATTACATTTTATCTTATTTCTACTTAAAATTTAGGTAAGGTAAATGTAAATACCTACCTAGAAGCTGTTCTTCAATGGTCACTTACGGTCCAGGGATGTAGTTTGACCGGCAATGGTTTATAAAGAGATCCCAAATGTTTCTAATTGGAACAAACGTATCATTAGATCTTCGTTCTGGCCGCAAACTTATATTATCCATCCGCAAACACCTTACCTACCAGAAAATCTATCTCTACTCATAGCAGCAACATATCTGCTTCCTGAATACGAGCAATCAAACAGCTCATCCGTGGTCAAATGATTGTCTTTCATAGCGGCCGTCCTTGTCAATATAAAAAGCTCTAATCGTATCGGTGGATGTTGGTTTAAACGTTGCTTTTGCCTCGGAATTTTGTATGTTCAGCTGGATTTCATATTGATGATAGACATAACATTAGTCCAATTAGTTATTTCTTCCACAATATCGTCGGTTATAAATCCGTACATGGCGTGAATAGGTTGACTAGTCGAAAATGCATACTTTTCAGGGCAGCCTGTTGAAATTTACTTTTTTATTTGTAAATCCATTTTTTTGTATTTTTGTTTTTATTGAATTATATTTTATAAGAATCGACTTTTCAGATTATTACATAGAATTTAATTATTTTGATTATTATGATCATAACAAAAACAGACAAATCATAACAAATTCGGGTCTAAATTCAAAATTTAGTTTTCTACGTACAAATCGAACGTAGAAATAAGCATTAAAAAAAATATTAACATTAATAAGTATGTATGTTATCACATGTAATTGAAAATGAATATTAGATTATTTAGGTAGGTATATAGGTAAGGTATATTAGGTGAGTATACAAAAATATAAAGGAAATACTATTTATTTATTTAAAAAAAACCCAATCAAATTATTTTTTTTGTAAATTACCAAATTAATAAAATCAAAGCGGAAGTAGTAATAATACACAGTCTTCTCCATTTTCTTGTACATCGGAGTCTTCCGTATCTATATCAGGATCTCTGTTGGGAGTGCTATTATCGGTCTTTATATTTTTATAAAATTCATGAAATGCGGGATCTATTAATGGTAATAGATTCATGAAATCCTTCTTTTTTTTCATTACTTATCGGTAAAGTGTCTTTGGATACAACTTCCAGCTGTATGTTGTCAAAATTTTGTTTGCCCCTTTTTCTGTAATTTATTACTTTAAACGAGCTTTCATTGTCCAAATCTGTCTTGAAACGAATTTCTCCTATGGGATCTTTATACTGCAGCCATTTTACAGGTTGCCATAAGAATTTATCACTAGAGGCATTTAAATAGGCTGATATCGCTTTGTTCGAGAATGTTTCTATATGTATTACGATTAGGGCCGGTAGTAATGTACTCAACAAGGCACTCAATACATGCAACAGATGTACATTTGTACTCTTTTGATCGTATAGCTTTTCCAAGTTTCGAATTATGGCCCCAGTTCTTTGCTGTACTGATGTAAATAATATGGTTGCGGCATGTATGCGTGGTGTTTCCGCCTGGTTCTTGTATTATTTTGTAATGTCCGTAAAAGTTAAAGCCACACTAAAGATAACAAATGTGTAACTCGCGAATGTTCGAACAATTAATTCGAATGTCCAAAATCATGTTTCACAATTCACTGAACTGCTACCCGAAACCGGACCTTAAATGGCAGGGTCGCCATGTAAGGACGGGACTATATATATATATTTAAGATATTTCGCCCAGAATGCTTCCCATATGAAAGCGTTCAATTTGTATGCATGTGTTCGTCTAACAAAGTTGTATTGTATTGTTCTTTTGTTACAATTCAGCTGCAGGTACGCGCCGATCTCGTAATTGCTCGCCGTGTATAGTACACAATTGGTGACTATATGTTGTCCTTTGTATTTCATGTCAGTGTTCATTGCTGATCTTCCAGCCAATAATTTCCATTGTTCAAATTGGTTGTCCGTTAATTTGCATTCCTCCATGAAACATGCGTTTCGCATGTATGTGCAACTGAAATTGAACGGCGATATTGGTTGTAGTCCTGTAAGGATGCAGTAGTTGTAATGCATCTCCACGAGTGATTGCATTACTAGTGTTTTTCTAGTACTCGGCGGGCCGTAGAAGAATAGGTTGTTGCTTTTTCCCGTCAGTCCGTAAAAATGGCGTCTCGTATCTCTTGCAAAATTATAGATGTCGTTCGACCCCAAGTGCGTTTCCAATTCCATCATTCCGTCGTATATTGTGCCGAAGTCGTTGGCTTTTGGATCTCTTCGGAGGGCGAGCGCCTTTGCTCGTTCGAGCCTCTGCTCGATTGTCACTTGAAATACCAATGTTTTTGCAATTTGTACTGCTGTTATAAGTCTCTCGTCAAACCCTTTAGTAAATTACAAGGTAATCCCTGCAGGTGTTGCGCACAATAGTTTTTGAGCTTCTCCTTCGTCAAAAGCTTTGTTTTCACATAGAGCAACACAATGCTTTGATTTTGGCGTGCATATGCCGCATTTGCGCTGATATTTCGTGATTTTCTCCCTTGAATGGCGTTCGATTGATTTCCAATTCCATAGTGTGTCGGTCGTCGATAGAAACGAGGTTGAATTCGGTATTGTCAAATAGTTCTTGATCGGGTCCAGCAACGTTGCCGTCCATTCGTGCGAGAATTGTTCCTCGTGTTGTGCCTTGTTCCTGAAGTAGACCAATTCCCCTTTGGGCATCAATAGTTGAATACTGGTTTGAGGCATTAACTTTAATTCCAAGTTGATGAGCGACGCATTTAAATAGGCTGATATCGCTTTGTTCGAGAATGTTTCTATATGTATTACGATTAGGGCCGGTAGTAATGTACTCAACAAGGCACTCAATACATGCAACTGATGTACATTTGTACTCTTTTGATCGTATAGCTTTTCCAAGTTTCGAATTATGGCCCCAGTTCTTTGCTGTACTGATGTAAATAATATGGTAATGTTTCCGCCTGATTCTTGTATGATCACTGACGACTTTCCAAGGAGATTGTTTATTTCCGTCGCGTTGCCGCATTCGTTTAGTAGGTTCGCAATCCAAACTATCCTGATCGGTCTCAATTACCTGGGCGCCCATGGCGTCGATGTAATCTAACATTATCTTCGGATTCACTATTCGACAGTCTTCATCACTTTGTTCATGTAATAATTTATAGATTTCTGCATCTGTGAGTCGTGTATGCAACGCCATTGTGGTTTTGTCATACCCAAAACCTGAACGGCCAGCGCTATGGCGCATATATAGAAACAAATAATATAGATTTTTTTTAAATCGACTAGGTCATCTTACCACATCTAGGTTATCTTTCTAGGGTTACCTTTCTAGGTTATCTTTCTAGGGTTAAATAAGAGTCAGAAAATTTTTAGTATCAACCGTCTTAATGAACTTCAATGTTAAACAGGATTTTAAATCTACTTCGAACAATGAATGAACATTAGTTCAGTTTAAGGATGTTGCTCTGCTCAGGACTCGGAGACGAGCTTCATAAAATCAGAAAAACAATCTTTTACAGTCTTACCGTCTCTTTTCAAAGATTCTGGAATATTATCTATCTTGTATCGAATGGAAAGCTCGTAAGCTAATTTTTTTACATCATCTGTTAGCAATCCACAGTAGATATTATAACATTTTACTAAATGATCACATTCTTGCTCAGAATTGAAAACTGGACGGTTTTTTTATAACCCACTTCAACAGAAGTTCCTTCCTTTTTTTACGTATTTAAACAGTGCTACGTGATGATAACGTATTCAGTAGCAACATCTATATTTCCTGTTTTTCACCAGAACTTCTTCATCTACCAGCTCAAATACTTTTTGAGACGTAGATCCCCTTGTACTCTTCTTTTTGTAATTTCTTATTCTACAAAAAAATACTCATTGCATGTACCCCACCCAATTTGTTTATTTTAGTCCCAAGGTCAGTTTTTATATTTAATGAACTACAAAAATTGAAACTCTTCAAAATGGCGTAATCACAAACAAGTATAATATGTACCACAAAGAACGGATCGGTGGCCGTCGATACATAATCTTATACGAAATAAGTCATCGCCGTAAGGATATGGAGAAATTGTTAGTTTGGGTACATAAAGAGGTTAGACTGATGCTTGCCTTGACTGAACTTGCCTTACAATAATAGTTCACGAACACACACAAAACACTCACTATAAGTCTAAATGGAGGACGTAACTATTGACAAGAAATTAACAAAACAGTATAAAGATGCATCTAACGTTACCCAAGTAAATCTCAACAATGACTAAATAAATGCGCGATAGGCCGAGTAAAATATTTTTGTGATCATCCTCATGACCCTCATTTACACACAGTCCCCGTCCCAGTCAGGCTTTACATGACATTTAAAAATCTTTTTACTGCCCTCCACTGACTCAATTCTTTGTGTGTGAGTTCCATCTACAGCTACAAAAGGATTATCAGGATCCGAGTGATTGATCTTTTTGTGTATGTATTCATGTGCTGTAGAATATAACACATTTTGTGACATCTAACAATAGCATGTAGTCTCTTTATCATCTGATGGCTGTTCTTATGTGGATTTTACCACTGTGTGCAGACTTATCTATTGACGTGAACCTCAAAAATGTGTGTGTTAAATAATTGTCACTTAAGTCCATGTGAATCACAGCTTATCTTACTGTCATACTGTTGCGATATTGTATTACGGGTCCATTGTTCCAAAAATGACGTATCTCGTCTTCGTCACTTCTTATGGCAAAATGTTCAAATTTGTCTGAAAATGTGAATGTAACACATTTTGTGACAATAGCATGTACTCTCTTCTTCATCTGATGCCTTTTCTTGTGTGGAATTTTCACTTATCTATTGACTTGAACCTCAAAATTTTGCTGATCTTGGCAGGCTTTACATGGTTTTCTGATAATTTCGGTATTAATCGGATACCCTTGTACACTGGACTTTCATCATAATGACTCTATGTGAGACCGTTTGGCAACTTTTTGTTTATCGTTCTGTGTATATATTAAATCTTTTATAATTAAATTATTTCTGATACATTTAATCAAATGTGGTGCGTCATAGAGAGGTACTATTTCATTATCCTCTATCAGAATTAATTTTTTTCGCCTTTTCTTATCCATTCGTCGATAAAGCATTTGATGGCATTTCTGTTGCCAGAACCTTGGTCACACACAGTGGCAACCACTGTTAGTCCAGCCTCCGTTACATGTCGAACATATTGCTTGACTTGTTTAGCTAACTCAGGACCCTTAGTGACAGATGCTGAGAAAGTGTATCCGATAGGCTGCTTATAGTTTTTCAATAAACCACCTATCATGAAAACCTGCGCACGATCAGAAAACTCTTTTGTGACATTTTCTCCATTATCAACAAATCCAATCACTTTATCTTGTCTTTCATTATACTAATGTTGCTTTTGAGTGCCATCTCATCAAATATTAGAACACACAACTTTTCAGATGTTTTCATTTTCTCTGCTTGATTTCTGAACTGTGTAAATATATTTTTATTTATGCCTGGTTTAATATTTGCCATTGATATTAATTTAATCATTGTTTGTGGTGCAGGTAGTATCAACATTTTTCTTAAAAAACGATAACCAAAAGGCTCTGTTTAAATAAAGACAGTGCAACAAGTTTTTCTTCTGTACTAAATCTTCTGCCTTTGTCTTGCTTTTTTACTTCTCTCAACTGCAACATGGTTACAATTTTACCACTGCGCGGTAAACCTTCTACAGCTTTGAGCAATGACTCATTTGTCAAAATGTTTTTAGCTATTTTAATAGCTGTTGCTTGTTTTTTAAGTTTATTTTTGATCGTGCTCAGCTTCATTTTCGCGGCAACTAGCTTTTTATTTAGCTTTCAGCAAGTGTATAAGCTTTCATTTTCACTCTTTTCTTCAAATTCCTTAAATCTGCAAACAATATTAAAAGTATTGGTAAGCACTAAGGATAATATGAAACTCAGAATATGGCAGTTGATAACGGAAAAAATTAACAAATCATAAGCTAAAATGATATGAAAAAGAATTGGTCTGCTATGTTTTGGCCACCACACCACTACACTGGTTCAGAAAATTTCTCAGTTTTTAATTTAAAAACTGCATTTTTCAGAACAATATGAGATAAATAATGTGTTCGAAAAATCACTTATTCTTGTTTTACATTATCTGAACCAGTGTACGCCGCCGACATACGGCTTTTGGACCAATACTGTAATCTCGTATTCGAATGCCGACTGCACAGATTGGCCCACAACCCGCCAATACATTGTATGTACTATACTGATTTTGTGGCAAATAATGCTTAAAGTTTCTTTCTAAAGAGGTAATTTACGTTGCATTGGCTATCATTGTGGGCAATGTGTGGAGTCAGCAAAAGACAAAAACTGCCACACTGCTCACTTACATTTATCATGTTGTTTATTTTGAACTGGATCTATATTTACCACAAGTACATCTCTATTCACTTCTGAAAAAAAGAAGATGGACAATTCTAAATGATTATTTTTGACTTTTAACTTCATTAGCATTACAAACCTATTGAAAATGAAGTATTAGAAAAAAACTACCCGTCTCACAACTCTGATGAGATTGTGAGACGGGTAGTTTTTTCTAATACTTCATTTTCAATAATAAAATTGCATTGTGAATGCAAAAAAGTTAAAGTAATGACAAACCTATTTTGATTCTATTGAATAAATACAGCTATGAAAAATTGCAAAAGAAAAAGAGTTAGAGAGAGTTCGGACGGTATTCAAAATCGAGGCTCGTGATTTTTTCTAATTGTGAATGCATATAATGGTGCTCCCACATTGCCGTTATAAAATGTTTGTAAACATTTTATAACACCAAAACATTTACTAACAAATGTTAACAATTGTTGCACTTTGTTAGAAACTGTTACATGTTATAAGTGCTCCTACATTGATGGAAAATGTTTAAACATTTTATAACATCTAGTATTGGCTCGCAGTTTGGTTTCGCCTTCTGAGGGCTGAGGACGTCTACACGAAAATGGAAGAAGATTTGCTCATTGGAATAGCTTTTATTTTTTGTTTAAAAAAGAAGAAAAAGCGCTCTTATTGGATGCGCCAAACGCTAAAAGCTAGAGGAAAATATAGTGCCACAGACTATCTCAAGGATTTAGGTATTGATGGTTGCTTAAAAGATTTTATAAGAATGAACAGTTCCGAATTTGAATATCTACAAAATTTAATTGGGGCAAAAATAGGCAAACGAGACACTACATTTAGAAAATCTGTAAGTGTGACGGAAAGACTTGCGGTAACGTTAAGATTTTTGGCAACTGGTAGCAGTTATAAAAGTCTTGGAAATGTGTTCAAGTTGTCAGACCAAGTGATATCTATTATCGTACCAGAAGTGTGCGAGGCTCTCAATGAGGTTTTAAAGGAATACATACAGGTAAGTCAAACAACATTTTTAATTATTTTTTTATTTACTTTTAATATGATCTAATCTAATCATACTTTAGGTAGGTACCTATCTTACCTTACTAATAATTTTTTTAATACTTAACAAACCAAACATGTATTTTTTAATTTTTGATTGATTCCAACAAATCGTTTAATGATTGGGTCGAATCTTGGCTTGATTCCGATAAATTAGACGGACTCTGTGTTCTTGCGCTGGTACGAGTATGTGTCCTGGAGTTATCCGAAGAACTGGTTTCAAATGAAGCCGAGGGACTCGGTGCGGTGTAGTATCCTCTCGAGCTACAGTCAGCATTATTTTCCGAAAAAGTGGATAGATTTGGTTCAGAGTTGTATCCCCAGGAACTACTAGCGGTTGGGTCTGTAAAGGTTTTTGGAAAATCATATTGTCCCATTGTCGCATTGTACAAAATATTGTTAATGTGATGTTGAGCAGTATTCTTAGCATGACTGTTTTTTATTTGTTTCAGTTTCATCGAGACATACTCTCCAAATGCGTCATTTTCATCCCTGCTTTTTCTAGATTCGTACATTCTTTGTAAAATATTTACAGCTTCTTGTTGTGTTGGATCTTGTTCTACTTCAGGCCGTCTTCTTTTCCGAAATGGTTTTGGGGTGGCGAAAGGCGTGCCCGTAGTTTCATCAGTGACAGTATTTCCTGTTTCGTTCAAACTGAGAGTGTTTTCTGAAGCAATTCTGTTTTCTTCGTTACCCTGAAAGAATAGAACTAAACGATAATTTCAAGTTATAGGCGCGTCAAATTAGCTAAAATTGTAAAAAAATCTATAACCGCGATTTTCTTTTTCTATTACTTAACAACCCTTAACTGAAATCATATTTTTTTATAGTGTATTCTATTAATATTTCATACTTAATAAAAATATCCAATAAAATTTGTTAGAATAACGAGTTATAAATTTATTTTTCGCGCCTATTTCTTAATCTTCTATTTTTGTTCCAGATACCAACAACACCTCAAGAGTGGCTACACGTGGCAAATTCATTTGAAGAAAAATGGAATTTCCCAAATTGCTTAGGAAGTATCGATGGAAAGCACGTAGCCATACAAAAGCCAATTGATAGCGGCAGTGAATATTACAACTATAAAGGATTTTACAGCGTTGTACTTTTAGCGATAGTGGACGCAGAATACAACTTTCTGTACGTGAATATTGGCTGCCAAGGACGCATAAGTGATGGCGGAGTTTTCGCAAACACAAAATTTCGAAATAAAATTAACGACAATAGTTTAAAAATACCCAGTGACAGCTCACTACCAGGCAGAAACAAACCTCTTCCTTATGTGTTCGTAACAGATGATGCGTTCCCTTTACAAAAACACTTATTAAAACCTTTTCCAGGACCACAGGATAGCAATTCTAAGGAAAGAATCTTCAGTTATAGACTGAGTCGTGCGAGGAGAACAGTAGAGAACGCATTTGGGATTTTGTCAGCCAGATTTAGAGTTTTACGAACTACAATATTATTAGATCCAGAAAAAACTACTACTTTAATTATGACATGCGTGCTACTGCATAATTTTATAAGAAAAACTGAATCGAGCATGATTTACGCTCCATCTCAATACTATGATGGAGATGACATAGTAACTGGTACACGTATCGATGGACAATGGAGATTAGAACAGCAGCAATTAACACCACTTGAAGCATGTGAATCCCTGACAGATGATGGGAAAGAAATAAGAAAAGAATTCGCAGAATATTTTTCAAATGAAGGGTTTTTGGACTGGGCATCTAAATATTATTAAAAGACGTTAAAATAAAACTCACCTGCAACCCTCCATCGACAGTTAAACTTGGAATATTTTTGCCTTTAAGGAACATGAGTTTTTTAAATGCAAACCATTTACTTGACTCATTAGCTCCTGCACCAGATTTATTAGATTTACATTCTCGGTTAAATTGACCTACGAGTGATCGAATCTTTTTTTCAATTACTTTTTTATCCATATTAAATTCACTGGCAATTTCCATCCAAGCATCGTGTTTTTTATTTCGGTCTTTGTAGCTCTCTGACATCGTGTTCCATAGTACTTCTCTTGCTTGAAACATTTCAATCAGTTTGTAAACATCATCGTTATTCCAATTACCGGACATATTTTATTGCTTGGCGCACGCGCAACCACTAATACACACGCACAGCGATGCACGCTGACACAAAGGAACTGACAAGCGAGACACCACGCGCAGCGACCTGCGTACTCTAACCCCCACCGCACCGCACCGCCTATCCCGCCATCACCCTTATAAAATGTTTACAAACAAAAGATAACACATGTTTTATTTTGTTATAATTTGTTTTGTTATAAAATGTTTACTAACATTACTAAACATTTTCTAACATGAAAATTTATTTGTGATTAAATGTTTGCTAACAAATGTTTACTAACGTTATTAAACATTTTCTAACGGCAATGTGGGAGCACCATTATAGACAAACAGTAATTGCAAGTTATTACTATGACAAGTATTGCATAAAGGAATAAATCATCAACATTTAATAAAATATGTTTCTGACTTTGCTTGTCTCTACATGTAAAAAAAAACATGTTGTGAAATACTATGTTGCAGCTGCCAAACAAGATTTCAACAAATTTTCATGTAAACTTTAAGACAGTGGGAATGATTGGAGTGCTTTAGATGAAAGTTATTAAACAATTTGACACCTTTTGATGTGGAAGGCACACAGTCAGCTACATTTTCAATGGATGCCAGTGGTCTTTTTCTTGCCCGGGTAATATCTGAAAAAAATGATGCCCTTATTACACAACTAGCTAAAAAAATTGGAGTATAATGGGAGATTAGGGTGCATGTACATACAAATATGTATTTCTTTATTCCATGATAATTCCTAAAAGGTTTATAATTGATATTAGATAAGGGAGACCATTATGGAATTAAAAAAAAACAAATGTTATTTGTATAAACTCAAAAACTACTGGAGTTGTTAAAAATTCTTTCACCATTAGAAAGCTACATTCTCCCTTATTATTATTATTTAGAAGGGCGACGCCAGCGGAGCCGGACGGGTGATCAGTCACCTTGGTCGGGACCATTTCACCCAGTTCCCCAAACACATTCTCCCTTACTGACATAGGCTATATTTTATCCCAAATTTTCCACAAGAAAGAGTTCCATATGGGTGAAACCGTGCGGAGTCCCTAGTCTATACTAATATTATAATGAGGAAAGATTTGTATGTATGTATGTATGTAATGAATAAACTCAAAAAACTTCTAGACCGATTTCAAAAATTCATTCACTTTTAGAATGATACATTATCCCTGATTAACATAATATAATATTTATGCAACAAGATTGACATTGATGAGTTTACATGTAATACAATTTTTAATTTTTTTCTACGATACAAATTACTCACCACACACCACAAACATGAACTTAGTGTTAAAACAAGAGAACAGAACAGATAGATAACCAACATTTCTATCACCAGTGAATCGAATTAAAAAATATAGTCAATTATATGATAAATGTTTACTGACGACCAATTGGTGATTCTATTACAGGTGTATTTTCGTTCAATTCATCAGAAGCTATAGCTTGAGTTGGAGCCATTCTTTGTTCACCTGACAACATAATTTAAGTATCAGTAACAGTATTTATGAATTAACATAATCAACATGTTGGGTGTTGTATAATTCAATACACTTCATAGCCAATATTGAAAGCTAATAGCAATGTACTCAATTTATTTTGCAATCATAATATAAGTATTGACCCTTTACCTTTATCCATTAAATAATATCATGTTTTGATAAGTAAAAAATATTTGATGTGGTTAGGGAATTCCGCCAGGTGACATCTGATTCAAACAAATATTTGAGTCATTTCAAAGGTGTGACTCGGTGTTAGTTAGTAAATGGTATAAATGCTTCAATATGATATTTTGATCTAAAATTTTGTGGTATTTAACTATTCAATTAAAATACATACCTGCCATATTAACGGTTGCAATTGATATGTTGGACAGTCTCTCGTAGCGACAGTGAAATTTATCTTCGAAATGAGCACGGCATACACGACGATACTTGTAAATATGCTCGAAATATGCTTTATTTTTCTTGATTGTCTTTTAAGTGACAGTGCAACAAAACTTAAATCAATTTTTTATGGATAATTAAATAAAAATATAATATGAAAAACATCGACGTATCTTAAGACTAAATTCAGGATTACATTAAGTCTTTCTGTTTAAAATCAGACTTGAATATCTTAAATAATATAATATATATATAATAGCCTTTTTTCGGACATAATCTGGCCACTCTACCCCATGTTGTTCCCGCGACTTGTCTTATGTCATCGTCCCACCTTTTTGTGGTCTACTTCTCTTTCTCTTTCCATCTCTTGGGTAATTGGTCTTTCCATTGTGTGATTATTTTACTCCACTTATCCTTTCCCCTGATCATGTGACCTGCCCATTTCCACTTTTTTCTTCTTATTTTCAAATGTCCTGTACCTTAGTCTTTCTTCTGATCTTGCTACTCCTAACTTTGTCTTTTTTTTATCTTAAAAGAAAAAATCAATAAAATCCTCAAATTAATCGTCGTTATTACTTATACTTATTGCCACAAACAAAAGTAGGACGAGGCCTAGAACTCATTTAGCAGGTGCCCAATGACTGCAGGTTTTTCACTTGGTTCAACTTTCTCCTGGTAAACTTATAATATTCTATATATGCTTTGGCAACAAATCAAATTATCGTCATAGGTTCCTCCTTTGAATGGAGTATTTTGTTTTCCTTTATTTTCGTATTTTCCAACCTCTTCTTTCTTTTCACCTTGGCTGCTGAACATTAATGTAGTTCTTACTGTGGATGAGATTGTTACTGGTTCAGGACTTTCGGATACTGTCGGGTATACTCGGATAATGATGGTGAAAAGTCTACCTCAGCAAAAGTGGTTGCATTGTACAGGAATATGCCTGTCTTTCGGAAACCGTTAACAATATTTATGCTTGTCTGAAAAAACGACAACGAATCATAAATTTTTGGTTTATAATAAATAGTAACCATGGGTTTTTCGGAGTTGTTTCGTCCCCGGGACAAATGGAATTCGAAATTTAAATTTTGCCATTTCTAAAAGAGCAGCATCTGACGCTTTTATACAACTAATAATGACATCTGTGTTCGCTTTAACGCAGCCTTGTCGTCACGGCCATTCTGCCGCACCACGTCCTTGTCTGTGCCTGAAATGGATATCCACAGGTCCTTCCAAAGGTTCCAGTGCCTTTGCAAAAAATCGTATAATAATAATCATCGACATAGTTTTCCTCATTTGACTGGAGTATTTTTTTACCTCTTCTTTTCTAATACATGTACACCTTAGCTGGTGGACGTAAAACGATTGCTTGCTCTGTATGATATTGTTTCGCCTGGATTGTATCTCCCATGAAAAATTGCTTCATTGTACAGGGATGTTTCGGAAACCTTAACCGGAAATATGGAATGTTTATACTTGTCTGATCAAACGGAAACGAATCAGCAACAATTTTTGGTGTATAATAAATAGTAGCCATGAGTTTTTCCGGGATTGTTTCGTCTTATCAGCAGAAGCAGCGCAATACTTTTTGAATGGTCCAAATACTGACATATCAAAAGATTGTAATTTATGTCCACAATGCGGTGGAAAGTAAATTACAACTCCGTTTTCTTTGGCCAATGTTAGTGTCTTCACGTTCAAGCAAGACGAGTGATTCAACACTTATAAGACAGGCGTTCCATAAACTAACAGAATTCTGTAGCGCATCCACTGGGCTGCTCCTATATGTTCAGTTGGTATAAGTGTGTCTTCAGGTACAGCGTTTCCAAGACCAGGTACAGCAGTTATAACTGTAACGTTAGTCCCTTGTTCCCCCGAAGTAATTGCACCGACGTTGTTCTTACCTTTGGTAGCATCAATTTTATTTTGTTTCTGCATATTAAATTCTGTCCAATATAGATTCCAATTTCTGCTGCAGACAATCCAAGTTTATCTATAACTTGACCAAAACGCATTCTTCGGAAAGGAGAGACGAATGGAATGATAGGATGCTTCTTGTATCTGGAGGGTATACGAAATTTAAATAAGCTAGAGGCCTCTTTACATTTATCGATGCTCGTGTGATGCCAGGCGCCGGTGGAGTACGTTCTACGTATTGTCAGTTATTAAAATTTAAAGTTTAATAAAAGTACTTACTCTTGGGTCAACTCCCAGGGTAGTAGCCGTGTCAATAGAAAAATATTTTTTATATCCAATTATTAATTTGTTTAATTAATAACCAATAGGTAACCGAGTCAATAAAATAAAGAGAATTTTATTTTAATACAATTTTTTAAACTTAAAGTTATAGCTTATACTAGGGTCTACTCCCAATAGGTGAGTAGCCGAGTCTATAAAAGTAAGAGAAGAATAAGCTATGGTGTTCTTAATCCCCTCTTACCAAAAGGATGGCAGCCGTCAACTTATACTAGTTTTGAGTCGATTTTTACAGTAGAGTTTACGTTTTTGCTTTATTTAGAAATTTGAAAACGACCCGTTACTATCTTATTACATTTTCAAGGCACAACTCAAATCTATACCATCGTGCACAGACACTCTTTCCTCAAAACTACATCTGGGCACAGATTTTTTCATCTCTGGAAGTTTATTATTTGGTATCCTGTTTTGTTGCACAGTTCCCACTGCGTGAACTCCTGATTTAGCTTAAAAAACTACAAAGAGGAAAAGAGGTATAACAATTATCAAAGTATATAATGTGGTTTTGCTTTCTTGGCACTCCTCGAAGCAAACGAACATTTTCTGTTGCACCAAGATTTGCTTCATCTGGGAGTTTCTGTGTATTCTCGTCCAGAATATACCTCAAACTTGTGGGTATATCCCATAAAATCACAAAGAACATCTAATTTGAAGCCCCATTTATGGGGCATCTTAGGCAGATACTATTTAAAAAAAAACTATTTTAGTAGAACACATATGTTCATCCACAGAAAGTCTTTGATTCATTGCCACTGTGGCAAACCTCTCATTGACATGCTTGATAAAAGTCCGGATTTTATAATATATATAAGCCTGTCATGTTCTGGATGACCTATAGGTTTGTGAAGATCATTTTTATTGAAATATAATGATAACTTTATTTTCTCAAACTTGTTCAGTGGCATTGTTGAAGAAATGGGCTCATATCCAAACTTTGGCGACCAGTATGATCTTGTGCTAGGAAATTTGATTACTAAAGAACTTATACAAATCATCATGTCTCTAACAAAGTTTTCATGATAACGAACTCTCAGGAAAATGGAAAATTGAGGTATGGCATTTCTCAAGGCATTAACTGCGCAAGCAACTGTTACTAACGTACCACGTTCAGCTGATGTAACGGCTCGGACTTGCCGTATGCCACGTCTTGCCACTACTTTATCTGGTCTTTGCACCGTAGTGACACCTGTCTCATCAACATTGTATATATCCTGTGTCTCATATGTGTGTTTGTCCAAAACAATTTGCAAATTATCATAAAAAGCTTCCACCACATTAGTTTTGTTACAACTTTTAGCTCTTGAAAGGCTTGTAGCTGCACGTACAGACAGTGACGGGTTTCTATTAATTTATAAACGAACGGAACCATTCTTCACCAGCCATATTATTTTCAACCCAAGTAGCAGGTCGTTTAATGTTGTATTTAGTTGTCAGTTCAAATCCCAACTTCCGTACCTCTTTTGTAGCAAGAGCTAAATATATATCCGTGGAACTCAGTCAGTCGCTCGCTCGACGCGAACCGGAACGCACCTAACGGCATTGCGCGCGCGCACATTATTCATCATCATGGTTAAATGTTTTAAGTGCGCGAAGACAGTTACCAAAAAAAGCCCAGGAGTGCAGTGTGGAAAGTGTAGTAAATGGATACATGGCGCTTGTGCATCCTTAACTACGGAACAACTAAGCGCGCTCGTGGCTACTGACTCAGTAGACTGGAAAAGTCGCAATTGTGCGGGTGGTGTCAAACCTAAACGTCTATCCTGCATCCTACCTGATGCCGATGAAGAGGATAATACGGATAACGAATCCGTATCTAATTTGGCGCAAAACAAAGTTACACAAAAGATTCTTCACGATATACGGCGAGAGGTCAGAGAAATAATAACGTCGGAGCTGCAATCTACCCTACAATTCTACTCGGATAAAATTGACGAGTATGAGGAAAAAATTGCATTGTACGAATCCAGCATCAAAATTGTTGAAGACCAATGCCAAGACCTGAAAAATTGTGTAAAAAATTGAATGCTCAAACATGAGACCTTGGAACAAAGAATCAATACTTTGGAGCAATTACAAGTGTCAAACCAAATTGAAATATGCGGAATCAAAGAAGCGGCAGATGAGGATCCCGTGGACATATCCAGTAAAATCTGCTCCAAGCTGCAACAAAATCCTAAAGTAATAATTAAAGCTTATAGGAAGGCGGGAAGAAAAAACCGGGCCGCTACCACCGACAAAGAACCCTCCCCCCCGATAGTGGTTGTCATGCAAGATGGAAGCCGAGATAAGTGGCTGGAGGCTGCACGGACAATCCAGCTCAACTGTACAGACCTAAGAAGAGAGGATACATCCAAGATCTTCATACGGGAAGCCCTAACTCCCAACTCAGCATTTCTATTATGGAAAGCTAAAAAAGAGCTAAAGGAGACTAATATGTATAGATTTATCTGGTTTAAAAATGGCCAAATATTAGCAAAAAAGGAAGAAAAGGAAAAAACTAATGTAATTCGATCGCTCAACGACATTGAAAGGTTAAAAGAGAAATCGGTAAAGTAAGTAAGAGTACAATTCTACAACTACCGTATCAATAACATGCATTGATTTATGTACTAAAAATGGCTGAATATATCATCAAATCTATTCATGAATTAAATAACACGTCATGGAATGAGTATATTCAAGATATAAAATTAACTCGAGACAAAGAACAATTAATTGCATTAAGTGTAAACATCAGATCCCTTATCAAAAACTTCGCACAACTAGAATTAATAGTGACGAGCAGTAGCAGCACCGTACACGTCGTCGTGATCACAGAGGCGAATATCACAGATACATCCATAACATTATTTCAACTTCAAGACTATGAAATGTACTCCGAACTGCGCCATGCCAAAAAGGGAGGCGGCATCCTAGTGTATGTGCATAAAAGCGTGTCATTTACAAGATTCAAAATAAGCAACCTCAGCTACGAGTGTATTTTTGGTGAAATTAAGACGTGTTATAATTATAAGATTGGTTTGTGTGCTATTTATAGACCTCCAGACAGGAACAAAAACATTTTTATTAAGGAAATTAAAAGAATGATATCAAAATACCCTGAAAAATATAACTTTGTAATATTAGGCGACATTAACATAGATATCAAGATGGCAAACCCACACGTACAACAATATTTAAACCTGATGTATGAATCAGGCTTAGGGTCCGTTCACACAGACCGGCTCGGAGAGCATCGGCCTGCTTTTTTCTTTTCACACAGACCGGGTCGTATACGCTTGGAATTGGCCGGAGCGGAGCCGCCAACTATTTCACATCGACCGGCTGGAAGAGATCTGAAAGCGGGTGCGGTTGGATGTGCTCGGAGCCGGTCGGATGCGCTCGGAGTCGGGTGGATACACTACAAAGGCAGTGCCAGTATTCCGCGCAGTCTAAGTTTTGTTTTCGGTGTGTTAACGTGTGCTTTTCGAAACATGGATTTAGATAGCTCCGACGAAGAAATATATTTGTTAGCAAGATTACTTGAAATAGAACATAGGAAACGTAAGCGCAAGCGGAAACAAATATGGGTAAAACATATTTGGAAAAACAGACTAATCCATGGGGAGTTTCACACCATTTTCGAGGAATTGAAGAGAGATAGCCTAAAATTTTATGAGTATTATCGTATGGAATATTGGCAATTTTTGAAATTGACAGATTTGTTAAGAGTACATATAACAAAAAAGACTACAAATTATCGTTGCACCATTACAGCCGAAGAAAGGTTAACGGTAACTTTAAGGTAAATAAAAAACAATTATTTATACTAATCATGTTATTTAGATCACAAAATCACAGCCCTCCATTTATTAAGCATTATTTACGTTAATGAAATGTAATTAAATAGTACAGATTTGTGTGTGTTTAATTATTATTATTATAATTATTATTGTTTTTGATTGTTTATTATTTTGTATTTTGTGTGCTGGTATTGTACCCGTAAGTAGTCTGATCTGGATAGTTTTGAGGAATATAGGTTTCGTTTGACACTAGGTAAGTAGATTGATTAGTCGATGGCGGTGAATTTATAGACAAAGAATAATTCAAATCTGTACTATTTTCATACAGACTTAATTCAGCTTCATTAACAATGTTAAACACGCGCCTTTTAATTCGTGCTTGGACTTCTTTTGGGAATGTTTCCACTGTATCTGACATAGACAAAAAAAAATTACGTAATGCCTTGTCACGGGGTGTAGTATTTCTTTTTTCTTCAAGATACTCTTCGAAAACCGTAGCAACATCTTTGCTTAAGCGTGGTCTCTTTTTCGAGCCAGAAGTACTTGCAAGCGATTCAACTTCAGAATGGTCAGAACGTTTAGATGATGTCGATGGTGGTGGTATTGGTGTGCCAGGCTCTGAATCATCCGATGATAATGTTACATTAGATATTTGGTTTCGATTGCGAAAAAATGGTATTATAAAAGAAAGTTCTTTTTCAAATTTTATCAATTTGGACGTAGTTGCACCATCGCCACTCTTGCCTTTTCGGTTATAATAGGCTTTTCTGAAGTTATCTCGCAGTTTCTTCCAACGATCCTGGCACTGCGTCACTGGAAAGAACAGAAATGAAAAATTAATAACATAACTCTTTTTTATTTTATAGTTCGTTTTGGTACGGCAGTCTTATATTTCTATTTTGTGTGTTTGTTTTATTTTTACAGATTCCTCATCACTGGTTGCAGTTTCAAAAACTTGTCATTTAATTTTCGAATGGGAATTTCTACAGTTCATTCAATTATTCATGAGACAATCAGAGTAATTTGTGATGTTTTGATGCCCATAGTTATGCAGATGCCAGATGAAGAAATGTGGGAAAAGGTTTCACGTGATTTCTTTAATATTTGGAATTTTCCTAACTGTTTGGGCGCTATAGACGGAAAGCATGTCAATATACAGGCACCAGATAATAGTGGAAGCTTATACTATAATTATAAAAACTTTTTCAGTACAGTGTTACTAGCTGTGGTCGACGGGAAATACAGTTTTTTAATTGTTGATGTCGGATCATATGGTAAAAATAGCGACGGCGGAATTTTACAGCATTCAAAATTTTGGAAAAAACTCAACACCAATAAGTTAAAGCTGCCCCCAAAGAAACCTCTACCTAGTACCACTGAAAGCTTACCACATGTTTTTATAGGAGACGAGGCATTTCCTTTGAGCAATAATATATTGCGGCCGTATCCAAGAGAACAAGCAAGAACAGAATTATCAAAAAAAGTATTTAATCTGCGTTTAAGCAGGGCAAGAAAAGTCGTAGAATGTGCATTTGGAATGCTAACTCAAAGATTTGAAATTTATCAAAAACGAATGAAAATTCAGCCGAAGTACTGTGATTTAATTATATTAGCAACTACATGTTTACATAATTTTTTAATAGAAAATCGGACGCCAGGACAAGAGAATGAATTTCACAGCAATATAAATTTATTAACAGCAATAACAGACAATAATAATGAAAACAGTTCTAATAGCGACGCAGTTCTAACCACAAGGAATAAATTTAAGGATTATTTTTCATCAAGTGGTGCTTTAGATTGGCAAGATCAAGTGGCTACGCGAGTTTCTTAAGTTATATTTAATAAAAATTGTCTACTACATAAGTATATTCTAACGATCAGATACTCAAACGAGTTTTTAAAGTAAGGGCGCATTTAAACTCATGTTATTCCTATTTTGACTTTGAATCTAACACGTCGCAGCACGAGTTTAAGAAGCCCTTGCTTTAAAATTCGTTTGAGTATCTGGGGGTAGGTGTAAAACAATGAAAACCTTACTTACCACTTATTCCGAGACATTTGCTAATTTCCTCCCATGCATTGTCTTTCATTATCCGATCGCTATATGATGGCTTGGTTATGTCAAATAAACACTCATATTTTGACACGAGTATTATTAATTTTTCATCATTCATCTTTTCGTACAAGTACGCACAACTATTACGTTCAAATGTTGCTATCAAAATGGCGGTCGGCGCGGCCGCAGCGGGCACGCAATCGGAGCCGATCGGCTACGCGATAGAGAAAGAGCACGCAATCGGAGCCCATCGGCTGCGCGAGCGAGAAAGAGCACGCAATCGGAGCCGACAGGCTGCGCAAGCGAGAAAGAGCACGCAATCAGAGCCGATCGGCTGCGCGAGCGAGAAAGAGCACGCAAGCGGAGCCGGTCGGCTCCTTTTATTACTTCACACGAAGCGCGTTCAGGCATTTTTAATGACAAAAAAGGTGCAAATGCAAAAATAAACTTTACTACAATCACTCAAAACACTGTTTCCAACGTGATAAAAATCTGCTCTCCTCTCCGAGCCGGTCTGTGTGAACGGACCCTTAGAGTGCGGCATTAGTCAGTACACTCGGGTAGAAACCAAAGGTAACATAATTACAAGGTCGTGTATAGATCATATCTTCTTACGTAATGTAAATAGTAGTAACACAAAAACATCCGTTATCCAAAATGCACTGGCTGATCATTACATTACCGGTTTATCTATTGTGAATAACAACCACCGCACACAACCACAAAACACTTATAAATTAATAACTCAACAAGACAATAAAAAAATACAACACGAACTATATAACATAGACTGGACCGCAGGCTTAGCCCACACAAACCCAATTGATATTCTAAACTTCATTATAAAGAAATTTACAAACGTATACAATAATTGCAAAAAAGTAGTTAAATTTAAAGTAGGCAAAAGACATCAATGTGTATGGATGACAAACAAAATAAATTGTATGTGCGCTCAAAGACGTAAACTATTCCTAATTTGGAAAGGGGATGAAAGTAACTTAAAAAATAGACTATTATATAATATTTACAGAAATAAAACAAATAAATATATTAACAACGTTAAAAACCATTACTATAAGAAAGAAATAACAGAAAATTTTAAAAACCCCAAAAAACAGTGGGAAATTATAAATGCAATATGCGGCAAAATAACTAAATCAATCGATGAAATAATAATGAATTCGTTTGATAACATAAACTTAACAAGTCTGTTAAACAACTTTGCTACAGAATTTCAAAATAATGTTAAAAAAATCTGTACATACTGTGATAAACCATTATTAGACGTCAATTCCTACGCAATGCAACCAAATATAACAATAAGATTGAAAAAAGCAAGCAATCACATTATTTACTCCATAATAAAGCACATGAATGAAAAAAAAAGTCCTGGAATCGACGGAATCAGAATGAAAGATTTAAAGTTCATAAACGGACAAATAACACCCTTAATAACTCATTTAATAAACTCCTGTATTGCATATTCTCTATTTCCAGACAAACTAAAAGTCGGCTGTGTACGACCTGTATACAAAAAAGGGTCGAAAACGAAATAAACAATTACAGACCAATAACAATATTACCCTGCATAGATAAAATAATAGAGAGGTACCTTGGTAACGAATTAAATAAATTTATCAAAGAAAATAAGATTATAAACGATAAACAATTTGGCTTCCAAAAACAAAAAAACACTTCTCAACTTCTGTTTCAATTTACCAACGAGATCAACAAGCACATGAATGATCGTCGTCATGTGCTCGCTGTCTTCATTGACTTTAGCAAAGCCTTTGAAACACTTAATCATACAACCCTATTTTTAAAATTACGCCAAAATGGCATACAGGGACCATTCCTAGAACTATTAAAAAACTATCACATGAACAGATTTACTGCGGTTAACATAGGCGGGGCCTTCAGCCAACTGATCCGTACCGAAGAGGGCGTCGCCCAGGGGTCAATAACCGGGCCGACTGAATACCTCTTGTATGTAAACGACATGCCTAACATATTTACTGAAGCGAGTGTCTATCAATTTGCAGACGATACTTGTCTACTTACTGCACACAAAGACATCTCCGTAGCTCAAAAACAACTCCAGCACAACTTCAACCAACTATGCAAATGGGCACACGATTCAGGCCTCATCATTAACGCACAAAAAACGAAATTACTACACATCCACTCACCATACTTGCGCACGGGATTAAGGCCATCCATCACAGCTCACTCACACCAATGCTTTCATTCATCGAACTATACAAATTGTAATTGCATTAAACTAGAACTAGTTAAACAACATACCTACTTAGGTTTGATTATAGACAATAACTTCAATTGGAAACCTCACATCGAACATATTTGTAACAAACTTAGAGCAATAATGTCCCGTTTGCATATCATTAAATATAAATTACCATACAATACATTAAGGATGTTGTACCTCTCACTAGCAGACTCCATTATAAACTATTGTCTGAGTAGTTATGGCCGCACACACAAAACAAGCATAAATAAAATTTTTAATTTACAATATAGACTTTTAAAGACAATTGTACCACCAAAGGTAAAACAGAAATTGAATCTGAAGGAAAAAGCCTTGTTTCACTATTGTAAGATACTCAATATATATGATAAAATTGAATTATCTATTGTGTGTGAGGCTCACGGTCATATAGATTCGTTAGTAAAAAAAGAAAGACATAACAATCTACGTGTTTTGCCCTACTCACCTAACTACATAATACCCAACTTTATAAATTCATACGGTCAACGGACCTGGGAGTACATGCTTCCTAGCATCTTAAATAATATACCGAACCAAACCTTGAATAGTTTACTAAATAATATAAACAAAAGTAAATTTATACTCAAATCCCACTATTTGTCCCGTTATGCTTAAAAATATACAGATAAGAATAGATCATAACTGTGTAAAAAACTCGATAAAAAATTGTAGCCTAAGTGTTATTCTGTTGTACAAGCTATATCATTGCAAGGATCCATTAAAATTCATTAAGACTGACTTGATATTGTGTAACAAAATGAACGTAATAATATTATCATTAAAGTTGTATAGACATATTTCCGGCACTTTGTTTGTATCTAGAAATGTTGGCGTATGACTGTACTTTATGCTATAAAATAAGATACTATGTAAGTGTTAAATTAATTATGTAATCAAACAGTCGAGTAGCAGCGACCACACCATGCCGCACTTAAATCTGCTGGTTTCAGCGCATGGTTATTTGCATGTACCCTCATGTATTTTTTTTATATCACATGTATTGAATAAATAAAAAATAAAAAAAAATTATCAGATTTTAATCTGCTAAGTTAGTACCTACTAACCTCATACAATAATAATTTTATTGTAAAGCTTTTGTTTTATTTACTGACATTAATTTAATGATCAGTTCGGTTCCAACTGCTTTGACTAGATACTCCCTTTTATTTATCAGTATTAATCACAACCACATACCTAGTTTTATTCAATTTAGTGAAACAGATTCAATTAAGTACTCTGTATTAGTTAGGTAGACAGGTACCTACTGATTTAACGGTCACCGGTTGTATTTAAGCCTTGCCATTTTTGTAGACAAATAGGAACATAACTTAAACACGAGCATACTACAATATATTTCTCCCACTACGTGGGTAGGTGTTACAAAACAATTGTACATTCAAGTAGGTAATCGTAGTTTAACTTAGCTGAACCTAGGTTAGGTTTTCATTTCTTTATATTCTTAGCTCAATAACGGTAGATTTTTGCAAAGTAAGTGCTGTTCATATTTCCCGTCAACAACAAAATTATCTACAATCGTAAAGAAGTGAAGATGCAATTGTTTTGGTATCAATAGCGAATAATTAAAACAACCGGTTCATAGCAAATTATAGGCAAAGAACTCTGGGAGTGACGTCACTTATTTCATTATCTTTCCCCTTTTTATTTCCACAAATGTGTACTTACTATTTTCCTCGTCGCCACATGTAGTGTCCTGCCTCTTGGAGTGTTTTATGACTCACCAACACCACAGCACTATATAGTCGTCCTAAACACAACCGCTCCGTTCGGGTGACGGTGTACGACTGACTCGTGACGTAGCAGTGTTGCCAGGTGACCGTTTGAAGTTCTCCCCAAATCTTTCTCAAAATACTCCAAAATTCAGGTTTTACAGAAAAAAAACCCCCAAATTAAAAATATTTATTTTTTATGAATTATTTATTAAAATAAAGAATGACCATTTGGAGTTCTCCCCAAATATTTCCCAAAATACCCCAAAATTCAGGTTTTACAGAAAAAAAACCCCAAATTAAAAATATTTATTTTTTATAATTTATTTATTAAAATAAAATAAAAATTACATTATTTCAGCGATAGCCTCCATTACCGCTGAATCATCATCTTCAGACGCTTCGTCAGCAGTACCGGAACTACCGGCGTACATTTTTTCTGTATTAAAATTTTTTAACATTTTTTCATTAGGCTGAAAGTTTACACATCCATCCACCAACGTGTACCTAATTCTTAAGATGGATTCGGCAGTGTGGATGGCCATCCTGTTTCTAAGTTTGTCTTTTTTATGGACACTTGGGAGAAGGCTCGTTCCACAACTGCATTGGAGAAGGGCAAAGACATAATCCCCAACGCCAATTTGCTTACGTGACCAAATGACCTGTCACCAACAGCATTTTTAAAATTATACACTTCAATCAATCATTCAACCCAGAACTCTTGGGTGTCTTGTGTGGATTTCCAGACTGAACGATGCAAAGCATTCCACTCTTGCACAACAGAATCAACATCATTACATATGCTCTTAAAAGATTTAGCTAAATTGGTAATATCCGGTTTTATTTCTGATGTTGCATTCTTCGGGCTTAGTATATTGCAATTTTCTAAAGTTTTCATGTTATTTGGGAGTCTCCTCTGAATTTGTTTACATATTTCTATAAGAAATTCTTTGCATCATTGCTTCACGTCTTTTAATTCATGGTCTCTTATACCCACAGACTTTTCATTAAATGCATATCCAAAATTCATGAACGACGAGTCCATGATGTACTTTTCGAAATCATAGTTAGATAATCTATGTTTGTCTGCCTCTTCTAGCTGTGCTGGAGGTATTAAAACTGTTAAGTATGTCAACAATAAGTTATGAAGTTCTTCTAGCAACTTTAAAGGGTCTGCATTAGTGGCTTGGAATATTTTATTTGTCATGGTGATAGGTTTGAATAATAGGTGATAGATTTAATTTTTTATTGTAATTTCTCAGATATGGTTTGAATAATAAAAATCCCCGGATTCTCTCCAAACGCAATTTTTCTCTCCAACTATCCCCCCAAAAATATTTTCCCCCCAATTATCCCTCCATGACAAAAAAAAACCCCAAATTTGGCGAGAATCCCCCCCACCTGGCATGAGACAACCAAGCAACACTTTATTTAGCCAATACACTACAATAAGATACACTGTATTGTTCCATTTTTGCTAAAAATACCGCGCACAAACTATTTTTTAATATTTAATTTAAAGAAAAACTGCGAAATTGACAGAGCCGATTGACACGTTTGTTTGTTTACATCCGAACGGCAACATCGCATCCCCGCGCCACCAACGCCGCCGCAGCAGGCGCGCACGAGCGCACGGCTTGGCAACGTCGCGCGTGAGCGGCGCTCCAGATTAGGTTAGTTTCTCATACGAAATCTTTTGTTTCACGCGTCGGCCTGTGTCGATGTTTCTCTTTCGCACTCATTAAAAACAGTGCTAGTAATCGTACGAAACTTCGTTTCATAGGAGCGCATTCGCCAGCGCTCCACTCGGTTACAAATTGATGCCAAATGTACGCGTAGAAAAATAAAATAGACTATTGATTGTAAGTACTGTAGGCATAGTAGAATGAAAAAAAAATACCTAGTTAGTAGGGATGGTATGTATATAATATACAAGAAATATCGATCGATTATTTATATAATTTTCGTGGGAGTGCACTGCACCAGCGCTCTTTAGGATGAGCCGCCTCTGCCGTGGAATTAAAATACCTTTAAAAAAAAGGATTTCATTAAAATAGTAGTTACAATACAATAGTACACAACCGCTCTCTAAGAATGATACACGCAGTCACTAGCAACGTAATCCTCTAAAAGTCTGCATTGATGATGCAGATGATGAGTTAGCATTATGGCTAACAATCTAAGGATATAAAAGTACTGAGGCGCCTTTGAGCTCCGACAAAATGCGACAACGCTCGACTCGGGCCGCGGCACGCTCGGGCGAGGCAGCTCGTGCGTTTTCCTCGGTGCGGCACGTCTTGACCGACCGAGGATTTGGCTCGCGAGGCTGCTCGCTTAATCAGTACGCGGCTATTGAAGTGTATATAACTTTATACCTAATGATAATTTAAGTGAACTGTATTTATTTTTTGGTTGCTCATTATTTTGGGTTAAATATCGGAGAAAGAAAGGACACGGCAGAGTACCTTCAACCTCGTTGCTTCCTTCTTGTGGCTGGATTCTTCTTCTTCCCACTAACTATTTATCACTTCACCGAAAGTATGTAATTATAAATATAGTAAGAAATTAACAAATAAAATTACTAAAAATAACCAAATTAGATTACACGAAATTAACCACACAATTCTATTAATTATTTTAACATTTTAACAACAAATAACCACAAATTCAACAACAATAAGTATAAGTAACGTCCTAAATCTAATGCGAGCGTCGAAGAAGTCCGCCCGACCATACAGCGCGCCGTGCTTATATAGCCTGAAAACAGTTTAGTTTAGTATACCCCACTGCGGTGAAAAGCGATACAAAATGCATTGGAACCTTGGGTCACATGGCCGAACTCCAATGCAAAGAAACATTCGGCGAATGTCAGCAAAGAGAGCTATACGATATAAGCGAAAATTAACACCGTCCAGGACGATGCGTAATTTAGAAGTGAGTTTATCTTCTCTTATTATACCATGGTGAGGTATTGTATATGAGGGTTAATTCCTAGTTTCTTCAGTGTCTATAGGGACGGAAGAAATAAAACCCTTATCTAAATATTCACTAATCACGTTATCATACGCCTCCTTTAATGTAGGTGATGCCTGCATTTTGCGTTCTAGACAAAGAAAGCGATTTTTAGATTTCTTAAACGAATCACCTAGTGAAAATACATCCCCTTTAAATGGGAGCGCGACCATGTATCGTCCATTTGCATCGCGGGTAGTCCTGCTGTTATAGATATCTTCACATGCCTTATCATCTGGGGGTCTAGTCAAGAGAGCTTAACAGTAGTGTATGTAGAAAGTCGAAAACTAAATTTGTATGAAAATGACAGCTAGTGTCGACAGTTGGTAGCCTAGGCCCTAAAGGCGTGAGCCGGGATACAATAAGAGCCGCCATGACAGTGCTACGAAAAGACACTCGTTAACGCTCACGCTGTTCGGTAGTCAACGGCCAATTAATGTTACGGCAGTGTAGAAAAAACGGCGTTTATCCGCCATGTTTTTGCGTGATCTCAAAAGCTGCTGTTTACATATAACTCAGTAGTCAGTACAAATATTGCCATCTTTAATGGCTAAAGTTTCAAAAAACGTCGTCAAAACGTACTAAGTGTTATTATTTTGGACGTTCTTACTAATTTTTTTGTTGAGGTTTTCAGGTATGAATGATTTTAATTTTATCTAGTTTCTCTATACGAACTCGAATTTAATTTATTTTTTAAGTTAAGAGTTGTAGTTTTTTAATGAATCAATGCGAGAATAAAATAATAGACGCAGATTAATATGAAAATATCAAGAATGTCAGCAAGTTAGTTTTCTGAAGACTGCAATTCGAACATATTATTTATATTTGATCTTTTATTGATACTTAGACTGCATGTAAGTTAGTGAAATTGTTCTTTAATTTGCAAAATGTGACTTGTATGCTAAAGATACTTGTTTGTTGTAAACATTATTGACCATTTCATATTATTAGGTATATCATTAAGTAAAATATTAATTCATATAATTTAATTCAGATGTTAAAGTAGACGCCAATGAACATAATTAGAAGTTCTAAATATATTTTGTAATTATATTAGAAGCTAATGATATAATATTGATTTAAATTTATCAAATTCAGTAGATTTATGCTTCATGAACTTTGGAAATATAAATTGAAGTGAACAATAACTATTAGTATGCAGACATTTTCTTTAATTATTCATAACCCTTATTATTATATTGTTAATGAATTAATAAAATAAAAAAAACTTTAAATTCATATCCTTTAGGAATTACTGACATTTTTTGATTATACTTAGGTTTAAAGACATTTATTCTCATAATAGACATTAGTCGCTTACATGAGAACACTTTACTTTCATTGATTATAAGTAGCAAAGTGACTAATTAAGTAATTTTTAATGTTCTAATGTTAAAGTTACCTACTGAATAAACCTTGGAGTTGGATCTTACACATGTTTGTTAGTTTTCAAATTGATCAAATATCAGTAACAAAATAAAATATATTATTTTTTCAGAAAAATAGAAGTTAATAAGACAACTAAAAGTATTAACAGAAATCACCAATGGACAAGTTGTAATAAAGTCTTAGCTTTTAATTTATTCAAGTGTTATAATATGAACTTGAAATTGAATTTGATGATGAGGGTCAAAGCAATAAGAGGTGTAAAACAATTAATGTAAAAAACAAGAGGATTGCAGAAAGAAATAGTGGTTGATTTGAAGTTTTTTTACCTCAAGAACATGAAACAGTTATTCAAAGTATGATTCTTCAAATTTATATAAGTTCAGCAGTTTTAATGTGAATGAACTACCGAAAAATATATTTGTAGGATTTTGGAAAGAATTATATCTTTAGAAATAATCTCTATCTTTTCAACGGCCCAGAATGTATATCATAGTCACTGGAGACTAATTTATTTGTTATGTATCAAATGTTGGTATACAATGTTACAAAGTACCTAAATAATTTTATGAAATCATCAAAACATATAATGTAAGGTTTTATGAATTGAATAATATTTTTTCAGAACAGCACACAAATAAGATATTAAGTTTTATCGCTAGGGACAAAATAAACAGAGATGCCTTATTTAATTTAAAATAACTGGCAGAAACATTTCTTATTTTACTTTCTGTATGTTTAATTAAATATTAATAAATTCCTAACTATTAGTATGTACAGGTCATTCTTACTCATATTTATTTCACCAGAATATTGCTACAAGTAAGAGTAATGTGAACCACTTCAATGGCATTTCCTACTTAACATGACAGAAAAGATACTTCATGCAATTGCCAAAAATAAAACTAACAAATAATAAAAACATTTAACTTTTATTAATTCCTCACTTAAACATGGTTTGCATTCACATATTAACTAGTAGCAAATCTCTGTTATAAACAAAAGTTAAATTATGTAAATATTACCTTACTTATAATCGGCATCAATCATACTTAAATGTATATTATGTAACATGTTGGAACACCAAAATCAAAATTTAATTAAGGGTCATCATTTCATACCAGACAAAGTTTCTATTATATAATCTTTATTAATCCCTTTTGAATTTTATTGAGATGCTGCTGCTGGTTTAAAATTCTTACCTTTGAAAGTAAAAACAGGTTTTAAACAATCAACTTTTACAAATGGCTACTTCAGTTAAACTGAAATAGGATTTATGGCTATATATAAACAGAGACAATTCACTAGTAGCAAATCACTAATAAATCTGGACTTATTTTATGATATTAATTCAAGATGACTTAATGCAATTGCCAAAAATAAAACTATCAAATACTTAAATAGGATTTGCATTCACATTTTAACTAGTAGCAAATCACTGATATAAAGAAACATTAAATGATGTAAATATTATCTAACTTATAATCAGCTTTAGTCAAACTTTAATTAAAATCAAACATGTTGGAGCACCACTATCAAATCAAGTTAATTTAGGGTCATAATTTCATACTAGACTTAAGTTTCTATATTATAATCATTAATAATCCCTTGTTTAATTTTATTGATTACTTTCTGGTTTACAATTCTTACTTTTAAAAGTAGAAATAGGTTTTAAACAATCTATTATAAATGGCTACTTAAGATAAACTGAAATTTTGATTTATGGGTATACACTATACATAAACAGAGACAATTCAAACAAATAGCAAATCTCTTATACAAACTAGACATATCCGATGATATTAACTCAAAATCTGCATTCAAATTGATAAAGCACCAAACCTAATTAAAGCATTAATCAAACACTAATTTCAGTATTGACACTAGTGTGTTTTTTTTCACATTTTTTTCAATATCTTGGAACAAATCAACTGCTAATCAATCTTCTTTTTACTCTATTTATCAATCCGCAGTACTATTTCTGTTGTTGCTTTAAAGCAGTAACAAAATGTGTTGCTTCTTCATTTTGCAGATTAGTTGTTGTGAGACCAAATCCTAAAAAAATAAACTATAAGTTTTACTAATTATTATTATATATATTAATAAACTAAACAGGTTCAAAATATTTTATTTATTCATAACCTTAAATTTTTGAGAGAAAAAACAAATCATAGTTAATTTTAACATACCATTTAAATTCATATATTATGTCACTTTGCATCTGTTCATAACGTCTACGTACATCGAAAATTATTTCGATCTTGCTCACATTCTTAATTCCAATTTGCAGCTTTCTGTTTCAAATTTACAATCATAGTGTAAAGTATTTACTTTAAGTTTATTAAAGTGACATTATAAATACATTTCACCCAGAGACAATATGACGGAACAAGGTGCTACGAACAGCAGCCCGGAGCTACGCTGTCGACTTGCGGTACTGTATTGACATGCCGCTTGGCTCCGAACGAAACGTTTTCGGCAATACAATTACGCAAAAGCGGTAGTGTATGACGAAAACTTTTCGGCACCAAGATGGCTAGACCCCCTGGACTAAATAGTTTCGGGGCGTTTACTTCTATCTGCCAGAATTAACGTGCGGCAGCGTCAAGCAGGTCTGTAGCGCAACAATATGAGATAGACGCGTGATCATCAACTAGAGCAGGACCGACAATAACATAACCTAATAAATTGAGAAAGAAAGAAACTATAAGTAAACCAGATACTAATCATGATAAATAATCACAAATACCTATTTGTTTGAAAAATTACCAGTAACCCGAATTCTTTATATCATAACATTTCTTGATAAAGTTGATTGTTGTTTTGAGTTATGTTGTTGTATTATACACCTTAAACTGAGAGCGTAATTTTGTCTTAGTTTTGATTTTGATAAGTTTTATTAATATGAATCATATTATATTTGTATCACTTGCAATCACGATTAAAATGATGCAAAACATTCGAATCATTGGTCGTTTTTTTGTTCCTATGTTTTTTTGTTTCTTCTACATTCATTTCAGATTCTTCACTAGAAAAGCAAAAAAGTAGGTAATTGATGGAAATATCTAATAGATTGTACCTAAGTTATTTTTTTATATTTCCATATCAATAGAGTAGAGTAGGGTAATGGGAGTCACACACATTCACGAAACAGTACTTGCGAACAACACGTTAACGGCGTCCCTACCCCCGCTCTGGCCCCCCAGTGACACCCGGGACGAATCACGCCAGTTCGCACGCGAATTGGCGCGAACTTGGTAAAGAAAATTGCAAATATTTTTTATGGTTGCAATGCTAATCAAATTAGAAAAGTGGCTTTTGAATATGCTAAAAAATTGAATTAAAGCACAATTTTAATCAGTCCTCCAAAATGGGGCTGGACGGGATTGGTTGCGTGTATTTATGACTAAGCATAACATTTCGATTAGGAAACCGGAGGCGACCAGCATCAATAGAATAACACAGTAATAGAATAACTTTTAATAGAACTGATAACCATTTTCTTTGAGCTACTTGGCCAGCTGATGGGAAAGCATAGATTTGTTCCAAATAATATTTATACTTGTGAAGAAACAGGCATTTCAACAGTCCAAACTCCTGGAAAAATTCAAGAGAAAACCAAAAGACAGAAGAGAGTGGGAACCAGTTGGGAGAGAGGAAAAAAATATCACTTTGTTGTGTGCTATGAGAGCTGCAGGCGGTTACATTCCACCAATGTTTATTTTCCCAAAATCTCTTTCTTGAATGGTTGGTGCACTTTAAGCAGCACGCTAAGCTGCATAACGCAGTTGTTTGTATATTTTGTCATAAAAAGAAGGAAAAAAGTGCGATCGAGAATGCTTCCGCTTCATGCAGATGATGTTCAGCAATTTAAAGATAGTGTCAAACCTGATATTGAAAGTCATAAAGAGTTTACAGATTTTTCCAACAAATTGGACAATTTTTCTGGCTCAAACATCTGTATTATCATAGTGAATGCCGAGTTGATTTTAATATTAAGTTATCTTCATTAAAAGCAACGCCTAGCTAAACGGAGAGGCATTATCACCGGGAGTATCATCAAGTTTTTAATGAAATTAATTAGTAAAATCATTAAAGAAGACGTGATTAAAAAAGGGCAATGTTTTTAATTAGTGTATTTACATGAATATATCGATAAAAAAATATCAAGGAAATTCTATTCAAATAACAGCTGTAGTACCATAAGTAACAAGCAGAAGGAGCCTATCCAATACACGCGCAATCTTCACAGGCCCAGCGTCATACCGAAGTTTAGTACCAAAAGCGCGATCTATAGCGCTGGGATCGAAATGGATCGCGCTATCGTTTGTTCGACGTACAATCCGTATAATCTTATTGTAAAATTTCACTCTTTGGCTAATGTTAGGAGCAAGTATTATACTTGAAAAATAAAAATAAAATAAAAAATACTTTAAAACATTGGCTGCCTTCAAGCAATTGATCACCTACCACTGCAATCCTCGCAAATAAAATCTACAACTCAAGTGGTAGTCTCTATCGAAACGCCTGCTGGTGCGTGAGCGGTGATTAAGTTCAAAGTACTGTAAGTCAAATATTGCTATATACTTCGTGTACAATAAATATCTCCGAGAATGAGCGACTTCGTTTCCGTTCGCCAAATAAGTGACCCGTCTCATAGTGGCGTCCAACTCGGGCCGAACGAACCCAATAACTACTTTTCCGGTAAACATTCATCAAGGAAAACCCAGAAGTACAATGAGCGTCAGCCTGTCACAGGAACAATTTCAACAGCTGTTATGACGCATAGGAGACAACCGACAAGGAAGCTTGACGACATGCAAAGCGGCATATAACGGTCGCAAAGATAGGAAAACAGTGGAAGCTTTCCTTACCGCAGTGCAAGTGTTTAAAAAACTGGAGAATATCATCGATACTGATAAACTGGATGGATTTCCTCTCATCCTACGTGAGGATGCGGCTGTATGGTGGCAAGGAACCAAAACTACCATTACATCGTGCAAGGATTTCGAGGATGCTTTGAGAAACACTTTTACAACGAAGAAACCTGCATATGAAATTTATTTAGAAGCCTGTGGAACGAAGCAAGCGCCTGACGTATCTACAGATGATTTCATCACAAGAAAGAGCATGTTGTTCTCAGAATTACCCAGCGACGAACTAAACTCTAAGCAGCAGCTGAATATCGTCTACGGTTTGTTCAGATCTTCTTGAACTCATACCATTTAATGTTCCTGCCAGGTCTCTACGCTTACATAGAACTTTTAATTTTCCGACTCCCAGAACCAACATTGGGTTCCGCGAGCCTCTTCACAGGATGTGTTCTTTAGATTCTATCAAAAAAATTGACCCTTTTTCGCACTCCTCTACTGCTTTATTTAAAAATAAAATAAAACATCTGTTAATGTCCTAACTCTGTCATGTATATGTGTCGTTGTCATGATTTGTTTTGTTTATATCATATAGTTACATAAGTGAAACCTATTGTGGATACATCTAATGTGTTTATTTTATGTTTTAGTTTTAATTTTTATTGTAAAGATGTATCTGTTTTGTTTCCAAATAAATAAATAAATAAACCTTCAAATGAGAATGAGGGTACCTAGAGAGAATGTACAGGATTTTGATGACCTTTTGAAGCAAGCACGCAGCACAGAGGCTCTACTAAAAGAGAAAGCAGGAAAAGTAAATATAATAGACACCAGGGAGAAAACCGTAGAAACTTCTAAAGCTGAGGCCACAACCTCGACACGCACAAGAAAGTTGGTCCGGTGTAATTTCTGCAAGAAATTAGGTCACGTCTTGAGAATTCCAAGTCTTCAATTTTATTCATCTTCCTTACGGCGCACAAAAGGCCAGATTACCAATTTACGATGCCAAAAATAAAATGTAACTTTTTTACGATCTGACTTGGTAATTATGTTTTATAATAACTATTAGAAGGTATCATAGTTATTATAAAACTATATAGTTATAGGTAAGTATAGTTTTGAGATGATAATAATAATAAAAAAGTCTACGCTACATACTAATCTTGATCGTCCACATCATCATCGGAGTCTTCACTGTCTTTATCATCCATTTCTTAACTACATAGATATTGTACGAGCCAAGGCTGTACATTTTGCTTATTTAGGTTTCTTAGTCTTGTAAGCGTGATGTTTCCCTATATACGTGCCAAGGCTCATACATCATGATTACTTACAAACGTGAAGAATTCCAATGTATGTACGTGCCATGGTTGTGCATTTGGATCAGTTATAAGCAGGACGATTTCCTAAATCGTCGTAGTCACGCCCCGAGAGGATAGCCGACCGCAGGCACTCTCTTCATCTGCATTTACTAAGTCATGGGAGTTACACCCCGAGAGCATAGCCAGACGTCGGCACTCTCTTCGATTGTTTAATTTAATTATAATTCTATTATATCGCTCATAGTCTATTGTTATACGGAAGTGGTGAATATAAGGTAATCTGCAAATCTTCTATTATTTCTACCACCTGATGACCCAGGAACCGTACAGATATGTAGGGGTTCGTAGCATTCCTACAACAATATCATTAAATTTTTCTCCTCGTTTCTTGGGTTTTGGCCTGTGAATAGTCACAACAGGATCCGAACATATAAGCATCCAGTAGAGAATGTCCGTATTAGTAAATATTCTGGACATTTTCCGGGAGTGATATTGTCGCATTTTTTTGTAATTTTTATGACTTGCTTCAATCACATCTTCTGACAATTGACCTACGGGCAAAGGCAGAGATTTAATTATGTCAGAACCATGAATTAAAAGTTTGTGTACACTTGCACTCATTTTGTACCATCCATATAAATCTATCGCCATTTCAGGTGTGGTGAAGCAATAAGTTTTAAATTTCTCTTCGTCTATGTAATGTCCGGAGGAAACAACACACAAAATGTTTAAAAATCTTTCGATCAATTCTTTGGAGACACCTGTTATTTGAGAAACAAGCTCTGGGTTTTTAAAAAAAATTCGGGCTGTGTTCCCGCCATTACTGTTGCCTCCTTCTTGTTTTGGTTGGTCAACAACAAGTCCCATTTCTTTATAAAAATCCTGGCAGATTTTATTTTTTCGCTCTTTCACTTTTTCCTGAGATTCTTTGCCTCTAGCCTGCCATTGTTTCAACTCCAATTTATAAGAAATATGTAATAAATATTCAAAGCAACGAAGATGAGCATGTAATACGGAAATCCCAAATTTATAAGTATCTTCGTTACATACTCTTTGTTTGCTATTTTCTAAGTCGTTCATATGCGTTGGCGTGGCTTTACACACGTTACAAGCTTGTGTACTTTTAGTTTCTGTTAAGACATTAACCGTTTTGCCATCCAGCATTGTGCAAATGAGCATATGTTTAAAATGTATCCTTCTGCCTCCTAGAATAATATTTGTAGGCTGTAACTGCCTTATTTGCTTCTCGATCTCATTGCACTCCTCTTTAGTGTTATGGTCGTTTTCTTTTTTTAATTTAAAAGAAATTGGTCGACAGAATCTGATGGAAGATGGAGTCATGTTTTCCAATAATTTTTTTTTTCATTTCTCTCATTTCCGATACTTCCAGAGGCACAATTGTCCATAGTATTATATTGGAATCAGCATACATTGAATTGTTTGTAAAGTTTTGCTTGTATATACTGTGACCACCACTCCCATCTAGGCCCCACTTATAATAGACTTCCAAAGTGTCGATATTGTCGTCCATGTTTGATACAATTACTTCTGACTGTACTTGTGCTAGTCTCTGTATGGTGTGATCCAAAAGATCTTGTAACGGCACCACAGCTTCATTCTCAGTAACTCTCAAATTCAACGGATAACATTTTAGTTTTACGTCTGCAATCACATGGTAAGAGGGATATATATGAGCACCTCTTTTCTTAGCACCTACACGCATCATCTTATATTCCGCTTTGGTTAAATTAAGATCCACTATGAGACCCTTCTTCAGCAGTATACGGCACAATATTTACAGAATACGTGTGTGCCTTTTCCATATTGTTAAACGCTTTGGTGTTGAAGTTATTGCAAGTTTAAGAACTTGAGCTGCTTTTCTTTTACCTGCTCTTACCAGACTGGCTTCAGTCGCTAAACCTAGTTTTTCAGTCGTAAATCGTGAGACGGGAGGCTTAAGTTTTCCTTTTTTTGCTGCGATCAGCGCATTCTGCAAACAATTTTTTGGGCCTACCTCTCCTCTTCTCTGAAAAAGTAGGTTGTGGTCTTGATTCCATCTTCGGGAGTTTGAACTCTTCACTGAGCCAACTGGCGTGGTTGTTGTTAAAACGGTCAAACATATATTTACATTCACGCCATTTGCCTAAAAGTTTTGTCACAAACACTTTTACGACATCTTTTAATTGTTTTATCAAAGTTTCAGACGGATCAACTATGTTACACTTGTCCATTACACTTGAATGACGAAAAACCAAAAAACGTTCATCTCTTAACAATATAAATAGTTCATTTCTATAGATCTTCCTCTGCTGTGAAACGAGCTCAACACGACTACCTGAAACAAAGAGTCAGATTTAACAAAGGGACAAATAAGGGGACGGCATTTTTGCTTTTTTTACATCTTCATGGGTCATAGTTTATGAGAAATAACAAAATGTTATGGAACTATGCGGAACTTTTTTCAAATTAATGCAAACTCATGCAAAATTATATTACTGCTCAATACTTACAGTAATTGACAATTAAACAATAAGAACTAAAGGAACATACCTGATGCTTCACTCTCCATTTTAAAACACAAAATTAATACGCACTGCAGCGCAACACAAGCGTGGTTACTTATCACGGTTTCGGACGCAACTGTGAACTGACTCACATTTGTACCGTTTGAAAAAAGGGATACAAAGGGCGCTCGCACAGCCTTTTGTGTTGCTTCCGTGGGGTTTATTGTTTTGTAAATCTATTGTTCGTTTATTGGAGAAGCTAAACCAACTATTTTTGTTAAGTTTGTGCACATTGTAAAATTATATTTTTGGCATCGTAAATAAGTAATCCGGCCTTGTGTGCGGCGTCTCCTGTTAACTGATAATTTTCCTACATTAAATAACATTTCTTCCTCAAATTTTACACAATTAGCTTTTTTACTGCTCTAAATTTTAGTTCTACTCTTTCTCTGGATTCCTTGATGCATTTTGCATTAATTTTGAATAATATGGCATTATGGTCCGAAGAGACCATTCCCAATCTTCGATCTTTCCCAGTAGGTCATTCGTGCATACTTTTACGTCTAAGTTGCTGACTATTCTGGTTTCTCTCCTTATAACCTTAAATGTTGGCTGCTGCCCATCATTCAGTATGTGCAGACCAAGCTCAGTTTCCAGACTTCCGCAGGCTTGTCCTCTGTCGTCTATTTTTGGGCTTCCCCACCACGGACTTTTGGCGTTTTTGCATCACCCCCTAGACTATTCGTCTCTTGAGCTCATTCACCGTCGTTTCCAGGCGCTTTAGATAGGGTTCTATATCGGCTGGGTCTGGTTCCATGTAGTATGAGATCAGTGCAATGCCAGTTTGTGCCGTGGTCTTCAATTTGATAGGCACTATATTAGTTGTTATTAGTGCGGGGTATTGGGTAATACCAATATCCTCGTCAAAAATCAACACTTCTGCTTTTATAACTTTACCCGCCGTTGGATTCTTGCACTGCACCACTTTCACTCCCCTGTAGCCTTTCACTGTTATTTTACTTACTTTTATTTTCCTCGTTTGTGCCTCGTACATTAATTCAAGTGTTATAGTCTGAGAATTAATTTGATAATGAGGGATGAAGCATTTTATGAATAATGCAAAAATGTAGTGGAGTAAGAAATAATGGTTGGTTGAATCAATACCAAATTGGATTCAAGTAGCCCTATTGGAGGAGGCCTTCAACTACAGAGGAGTTCTTACAGAGTTAAGAATAATAGTTTATAAGTATAAGGAAAAACAAACACAATTAAATTTAGGATACAAATTTAATTACTAACAAAACTAACCAACATCTTGTTTTATAAGCTGTAATAATTAAAAGGCTTTTTTATTTTTATTATTTATTTATAAGTTTAGCTGTAGGAGTACTAAATAAATAAATAAGTAACAATACCTCGCAAAAAATGCTCACTGAATACAGCTAGCAAAGAAGTTGGACTCTTAATGAACATCAAAAAAAACTAAAGCCATGACCAATGGTAGGAATGACAAAATAATAAAAATAGATGACAACACAATAGACAACAATAGATTATGTGTCAGAATGACTTCCTTCTTTGGCGGGAACTGGAAGAAAGCCTTTTTAAACAATTTTATCAATGAATTCAAATAAGTTGGTAAACTAACGAAATACCTAGCTCGGACTTGTAATGGTGCCAGAGAGCGGCAGAGATGACGATGGGTGTATGGCGACACCGCGGACAACAAAGAAGCGAAAAATGAAGGAGCAGCTTCCAGCGGCGTCTTCATCACCGGACGATAAGTACAAACCCTACTTTAAACCTGAATATAACAGGTCATACCCGGACAACAGCTCTAAGGAATTCCCGATGTATGTTGAAGGAATTAATGAGAAAATTGGGAACATAGTCATAGTCCCTCTCACTACGGTGAGTGTAACATTTGTAGGCACTTCCCTCCCACAATATGTCTTTTTGGACAAGTGGAGGTACAGGTATACACTTATGTGCCACCACTGGATGCGATGCTTCAAGTGCATGAAGTTTAGGCACAATGCCAAAATATGTTGAAATGATGAGGTATGTTCAAGATGTTCAGGTGCACATTCCTGCAAGGAGTGCACATTAGACATCTTGAAGTGTTGCAACTGTGGTGGGGACCACCTAGCAATATCTAAGTTTTGTCCCATTAAAATAGAACAACGTAAAAGACATGAAACAAATTACTTGACCAGAATGTATTCAACAGTAGTATCAAAGATTTTCCAGAAAAAGCGAAAACAGACAAATCAGTGACATTCGCATTGAAAACTTAGTCCCAGGTTAAGAAAATTGAAAATAGTCATGAAAATATGACAGCACCGGTTTCAACCGTTCAAACACCAACCACTTTCCTCAGTCCTTCTATCCATGATGTATTAGTTTTGAGCTTCTTATAGGCCTTCTTTGTAGATGTTCTTTTATTGTCTTTCCTATATTTTTTGTAGTCTGCTTTAATATAGTTATTGACTACTTTGTGGAGTGCGGAAAATTCATTTTTCTGACTTCGTGATTTGTTTTTAGTTTTCTGTAGTTCTTTCCTTCTTTTTAGTAGCCTTACTGAACTTGCCGATAGTATTTTGTGTTGTTTATTTTCTTGTCTCTTTGGGGAGCTGTTTCAAGCTAAAAATGATGCCTTTTCTAGTCTCTTCGCAATATAAATAGTTCATTTCTATATAACTTCCTCTGCTGTGAAACGGGCTCAACACGACTACCTGAAACAAAGAGTCAGATTTAACAAAGGGACAAATAAGGGGACGGCATTTTTGCTTTTTTACATCTTCATGGGTCATAGTTTATGAGAAATAACAAAATGTTATGAAACTATGCGGAACTTTTTTCAAATTAATGCAAACTCATGCAAAATTATATTACTGCCCAATACTTAAAGTAATTGACAATTAAACAATAAGAACTAAAGGAACATACCTGATGCTTCACTCTCCATTTTAAAACACAAAATTAATAGGCACTGCAGCGCGACACAAGCGTGGTTACTTATCACGGTTTCGGACGCAACTGACTCACATTTGTACCGTCAGTGTTGCCAACTCGATATCTTAGATAGGTGCTAAATGACATCTCAAATAGTGCTAGATTGATAAAAAATATCAAAAACTTCCTTTTTTGGCGGGAACTGGAAGAAAACCTTTTTTTCAATAAATTCAAATAAGTTGGTAAACTAACGAAATACCTAGCTGGGACTTATCGTAATGGTGCCAGAGAGCGGCAGTGATGACGATGGGTGTATGGCGACACCGCGGACAACAAAGAAGCGAAAAATGAAGGAGCAGCTTCCAGCGGCGTCTTTATCACCGGACGATAAGTACAAACCCTACTTTAAACCTGAATATAAAAGGTCATACCCGGACAACAGCTCTAAGGAATTCCCGATGTATGTTGAAGGAATTAATGAGAAAATTGGGAACATAGTCATAGTCCCTCTCACTACGGTGAGTGTAACAATTGTAGGCACTTCCCTCCCACAATATGTCTTTTTGGACAAGTGGAGGTACAGGTATACACTTATGTGCCACCACTGGATGCGATGCTTCAAGTGCATGAAGTTTAGGCACAATGCCAAAATATGTTGAAATGATGAGGTATGTTCAAGATGTTCAGGTGCACATTCCTACAAGGAGTGCACAAGACATCTTGAAGTGTTGCAACTGTGGTGGGGACCACCTAGCAATATCTACGTTTTGTCCCATTAAAATAGGACAACGTAAAAGACATGAAACAAATTACTTGACCAGAATGTATTCAACAGTAGTATCAAACAAAGATTTTCCAGAAAAAGCGAAAACAGACAAATCAGTGACATTCGCATTGACAACTTAGTCCCAGGTTAAGAAAATTGAAAATAGTCATGAAAATATGACAGCACCGGTTTCAACCGTTCAAACACCAACCACTTTCCTCAGTCCTTCTATCCATGATTTATTAGTTTTGAGCTTCTTATAGGCCTTCTTAGTAGATGTTCTTTTATTGTGTCTTTCCTTTATTTTGTGTAGTCTGCTTTAATATAGTTATTGACTACTTTGTATAGTGCGGAAAATTCATTTTTCTGACTTCGTGATTTGTTTTTAGTTTTCTGTAGTTCTTTCCTTCTTTTTAGTAGCCTTACTGAACTTGCCGATAGTATTTTGTGTTGTTTATTTTCTTGTCTCTTTGAGGAGCTTGTTTCAAGCTAAAAATGATGCCTTTTCTAGTCTGTTGTAGCCGTATTGTACCGTGGTCTTTTCGCAGATAGCTGTGATATTAGGCTTTCATTGAACTTACTTATTTCCTCTTCGCTCTTTTGGCTGTTTTTAAATTTGGCTCTTGATATTTTTTGTTTGTTTAGTGTTACACTATTCTAGTCAGATCAACAATTCACAACAACAGCAACAATCAACAACAATCGGAATTGTAGTTCGTCTCGATGTTTTGGAATATTCCATATTGGTTTGACAAGATAAAATCGATTTCGTTTCGTCCGTTACGGGATCGCCAAGTCCATCTTTTGCTGTCTTTTTTTAAAACATGTGTTTATTATCATTAATTTGTGTTGGAGCGCAAACTCTACCAGTCTTTGTCCTCTTCCGTTTTTTTCGCCGTATCCGTGTTTTTAGTAACTAAATATTCGTCCGCTTTGGGGGTTCCAAGCTGCATGAATATACGTCTTGTTATTGCTGTGTACCTCTATAAGAGAGAAATGCTACACATGTACCTGCATTAGCGAGCAACTCGAGTTCTGGTTGCAAAATCTGCAATTACCGCAGATCCCAGTACAAGAGGTTTTTATCTCAGACAGTCGACTGTGAATGATAAAACGTCTGGAAGGAAATGATATAACTATACTAGATGTCTATAATATTATGGATAATTTAAGAAACGAATTAGAACAAAGAAAAACTGATAAGTACTTTGGTTATGAATCAAAAATGAGATTACAAAAAATTCAAAAGTCATCACCCGAAACATTCAATACAGTTGTCAGTAACTTTTCGCTTTTTATTGATATGAGCTTAAAATATATGATAAAATGGTTTGAGTTTAGCGAAGATAACTGGCTTTCAATACTTCCTAACATGTCTTTAAATACTGAGGTAAAATTTGAATATTTTGAAATAGTTATTACAAAGGCCAAATTACAAGACAGATTAAATATTAAGATGGACGATATGTATTCCGAATCTATAAGAATTTTTTGTGAAAAGTACAGTAGAAAAATGGCAATATATACTTAAAAATTAAATATAAAAAAAATATTTCTTACCTACTCTATGTTCCTGCGACTTCAGCTTTTACTGAAAGAGTTTTTTCTGTAATGAATCTGAAGTGGCAAGAAGAGAGAAATAGAGCATCAATAAATTTAATTAAAAACGAATTGTTTATCTATTTAAATTAAAATATTGATTGTCAAACAAGCTTTGTAACATTTAAAGATAACAAGAAATTGTTATCATGTGTTAAAAGCTAGGGGTGGTATATCAAATCACAGGTTTTAACACTAGGTTTCCCTTGAGACTTCTAATCACTAAGTACCACATTAGAGCACTAAGGCGTTTCACGTCACCGTTGCAAGCGCTGAATGAATCTACCTTAAGCGACACCATTTACGGCAGCTATTTCAATCGACATTCCACAACACGAAATACTCTCAATTGCGAGACGCGTTCTTTCACAAATGTGTGAGAGTATCCTTGCAAACGCTAAATAAAATTCTACCTTATGCCACACTAGTTACGGCAGCTTTTTCAATCCACAACACGAAATACTTTGAACGCGAGACTCTTTCATTTACAAATGCGTGAGAGTATCCTTCGAAACGCTAAATAAATTTGTACCTTATGCCACACAACTTATGGCAGTTATTTAAACTACAACACGAAATACGCTGAACACGAGACGCGTTCTTTTACAAATGTGTGAGTGAATCCTTGCAAGCGCAAAATGAATTTCTACCTTATGGCACACAACTTACGGTAGCTATTTGAACTACAATACGAAATATGAGTTAGTGTAGGTAATACTGATATCTAGTTACGAAATAATAGACCTTATTCTGAACGTATTAAGCATCTTTAAGCATTGACAGATTTTACATATACTTATAGACAAAAAGGGAAAGAAAGTTCTCTTTCTCAGTTTCACACTGAAGAATGTTATATTAACAATAATAATAATATTAGGTGTTAATTGATGTTAGTTAATTGCAATAATCGCGGCGCGCAATGTTTTATATTAATTGGTAAATTCGAGTAAGCCCCTAGCTCTTGAATTATTATAATTAATTAGTAATAAATTTCTTATAAAAGTGATAGTGTATAAAAAAATTGAACAATAGTAAATAAATTTAGAGTTAAAAGTTAATCTAAAGTTTAAGTGTGTACTGGATATTGTAAATATAGTATAAAAAATTAATAACTTTCTTTTTTAAATATTCTACGGTGGTAGATTTGGATACGTGTAAATATTTTATATCTTTGTTTATAACATTATGGCGCCAAAAAAGAGTGTGGCTTGGGATCATTTTGAAGACATGGGCAATGACAAAGCTCAATGCAAGTATTGCAAAATACATATATCATACAAGTCATCAGTCTCTAATTTAACGAAACACATGGATAGAAAACATGGAACTATACAGTTGCCCAGGCAAGGCGATTCAACTACTGCTGGTATGACAGAAAGGCAGGCTGCAGCTTCTGTTACTGATGCAGTAACGCAACTGCAAGGTAACCCCGTCTCAGTTTTATATCCTCATGCAGCACCTATAGTATCAAAGAATTTAATGACGTCGTATTTACGACGAGACTGCGCAAAAATTAAAAAAGATATAGATCGCCACATTTTAAATCTGTTTGTTTATGATTTACAACCTTTTTCGTGAACTAATTGCGTTTGCCTTTCCCAATTATATTTTACCTACCAGAATTTTTTTTTTCAAATAATATGCTGCCTGCTTTATATGAAGTAACCAAAACTGAGGTGAAGGAATTGCTTAGTGTGGAAATGGTTTCCATATGTATATCTACCGATATGTGGACGTCTCGTAATGGTGACTGGTTTTTAGGCGTTACTGGACATTTTATTGATCGTAACATGGTGTTGCGATCGATTCTCTTAGAATGTTGTGCGTTAAATGGAACGTCGCACAAGGCTTCCGATTTCCAACAAAACAAGGATCCGATCCAGTAGTGGGGTCTAGAAAATAAAATAATTCTAGCAGTGTCAGACAATGGGTCCAATATTAAGTGTGCCATAGAGAAATGTTTGGGAAACATTTCAATTGCTATGCGCATTGCATTAATTAAGTAGTTACTAAGGCTTTAGACAACAATAATAGCACCATCTCTGGTATTATACAAAATGCAAAGAACGTTGTGTCACATTTTAATAAAAGTACGGTTGCGTGGGAAAAATTAAAACGCTACTTGGAACAAGCTAGTAAACCGATCATGAGGCCTCTTCAAGATGTTCCTACCAGGTGGAACTCTACATACCACATGTTAAGGTGGGTACTGACCAACGTTACAAGGTGTAATGTAACATTTGCATCGAGCGTGTTACGCATCGAGCATGTTACGCAGTGTCCTTTAAATCGACGTAACATGCTCGTCAAAACTCTGTGCTCCGCTTTCGCCGCCAGTTCACTCCAAGATGGCCGACAGCGAGGACGTATTGGGATCTTTGATTCTACTTAGTTATTGTTTCATCCAAGTGAAGAAAAAGAAAAAACGTTACTGGACATCAAACTTATTTAAAAATAGAGGCGTATGTGGTGATTTGTCATTGATAGCAATATTAAAAAACCAAATGATTACTGGACAGTATAAAAACTTTGTACGCATGTCTCCGATTGATTTTGAAGAACTATTGAATTTAATTGGACCAAAAGTACATAAAAACGATACAAATTATAGAAAAGCTATCAGTGTCACGGAACGGCTAGCACTAACGCTTCGTTTTTATGCTACAGGAGATTCCTATGCTAGTATGCAATATCTTTCCAAGATATCAAAACAACGAATAGGATTTATAGTGAAAGAGGTCAGCGAAGCCCTTATTGGAGCATTAAAAGAATATGTAAAGGTATGTATTAATTCAGAAAATGTAGTCATTACATATCAAATTAAATTAAATCACCAAATTCTGACATAAATTGATCACTCATAGCTGGTGACCCATAGTCATTTTGATGGGACGTATTTGATGTCGAAGTTTCGGTCTGTGGCATCGATGAGGCTCTGGAAGTTGTTGGTCGTGTAGAGTAGCCTGAATAACTGTAGCTGTTCATTCCATTTCCAACATAGTCATACTCTCCGCGATCAGCACTAAACAATATATTTGATATGTAATGCTGCACATGTATTTTTGTTGTCTTTGAATAAGATCGTAATTTATTTGCCAAAAACATACCATAGGCTTCACATTCGTCAGGTCTGTGCGAAGTTGCCTCCGTTTGCTCGGTTCTCTTTTTTAATATATTTAAAGTAGATACCATTATCTCTTCTGGGCTTGGGGCTACTGATTTCTTCCTTTTTGGCAGACGGAGGGCAATCATCAGGCAGTTGTTCTGAAGCACCTTCATGGACATGAAGATAGCTGAAAATTAATATTAATTATTATTTCAGACGCCAGAAACACCGGAGCAATGGCTGGTTGTAGCAAATGACTATGATACTTTGTGGAATTTTCCACATTGTTTAGGTGCAATCGACGGTAAACATATTTTTGGGTGTCAAGGAAGAATATCTGATGGAGGAGTTTTCAACAACTGTGTTTTAAACGAAAAACTAAAAAATAATGCACTAAACCTCCCTCAGCCCACTGCGTTGCCAGCAAGACCAGAAGAAATTCCATTTTACTTCGTTGGCGATGAAGCTTTTGCTCTTTCCCAAAATATGATGAAAGTATATGCAGGATATCATGAACGTGGTTGTAAAGAAAGAATATATATAACTACCGACTTTGTAGAGCTCGAAGAGTAGTGGAAAATGTGTTCGGCAAATTGTCAGCAGTGTTTAGAGTTTTGCGGAAACCAATGTTGTTAGAACCGAAAACCGCGACATATGTCGTAACAGCAATAACATCTCTCCACAATTTTTTAAGAAAAGGTAATAATGCTCATGTATATACCCCTGCAGGTAGTTTTGACGAAGAATTGAACGGCCAGGTCAGATTAGGAAACTGGAGAGAAGGTAACAATGATATGACTAGTATGTTACCCTTGCAAATAAGACCGCGAAGGGCTACAAGATCTGCTCACAATATTCGTAATGAAGTTGCTGAATACTGTATTCAGCAAGGGTCTGTAAGTTGGCAAGACAATTATGCTTAAAATGGACTTACAGTATCTGTTGTGTCACGAGGTGTATTTCTATCCAGTAGAAATAACATGGATTTGTAAGCGAACCAAGTGCTGTGTGGTAAACTTCATCTGCACCTGAAATTTAATTTGTAATTAATATTGAATTATTTTAATTAAAAAGAAGCACTATACTGATTAATACCGAGTTTATATTGTTTTCCCCACACTAGCTTGGAAACACCTACTTCCCTCACTAATTGTCCCCCCCCCCTACTATAACCCGCGTTAAACTTAATAAATAATTACGTACCTTTTCCAGTACCAGTTGATTGTTTAGTTTTTGTTTTTCCCTCCTCAATGATGCCAGTAAACTTGTCATTTTCTTTTTACAGGCTTCTCTTTCGCTGTCGAGTAACGAAGGCAATCTATCCCAAGCGTCTTCTTTCTTTAATTTGTTATAATGCTCTGGGTGAGCTGGGTTCCACAACAGTGTTTCTTCTTTGTATTTATCAATAAAATACAAAGTTTTTTCTTTGTTCCACTCCATGCTTCTTGAAACTTGATATAATTACGAGAGGAACAACGGGTGATCACTTGCGATGTCCACGTGCGCTCGTGACGCCTCGCAACGGCGTACTACTGACTGAACCGCGTAACAGTCAAAGGATTCGTCAAAAACCGACAGGCGGGTGGAGCACTCGAGGCGAGCAACGAGCGGCTCGTCGCTCGCTGGTTTCCCCGTAACACGACGTACTGACTGCACGAATGCTCGCTGTGTAACTTGTTACATTACACCTTGTAACGTTGGTCAGTACCCACCTTTAGAGCGCTTATTATTATTGAAAGAAGAACTTAATAGCGCAATATCTAATTTAAACGCAAATATTCCCGTATTGTCGGCGAACGATTGGTCTATTATAGAAAAACTGGTCCTAGTTATAAAGCCCTGTGAGGAGGTAACAAAAGAGATTAGCGGTGATAGATATGTGACTGGCAGTTCGGTTATCCCCATAACTATAGCTTTAAAATCGGCGTTAGTTGCTATAGTAGATTGTATCTTTGTTTTTAATTTATTTTATTATTCTTTATTACTCAAGATGTAATATGGAACATGGTGTAATGGTTGCAGCTCCTTACAAACAATGTGTATAAAAAAAACTTGGCGATTAAAAAGAGTGGCGGAGAGTTTATTGCCAGTTCTTCTCTTCCATTCTACGCCCTTGATTTGAGAACTGGCAGTAAATGTAAAATTAGAATCATTTTATGTATATTTCTTTTCTTTTTTTGACGTTCATAAGTGTGCATTGTTACCAATATGAATAAATGAATTTTTTGTTTGTTTGTTGTTTTGTACCGAGCCTTTACCAGATGACGTAGAAATGGTGAGGCAGGATATTTTAAATGGACTCCAAACTCGTTTTTCTTCACTAGAACATAGCCGAACTTTCACGACATGCATGTTTCTGGACCCTCGGTACAAACTTTATTTTGAAAACGAAAGTACTGCAGAATCTAAGTGACTTAAAGAAATGTGACTTTTACACTCTCTCACAGAGGTATCAAAGAAGTGGTTGACAAAGCAGTCAATTCTAATCACGATGACGATCATAGCGACATATGCAAGATTCCTTTTACTGACCTATACATGAATTTAAAGAACAATAAAAGACAACTATGGAATGAATATTACAAGGATATTTCGAAAAGTAAAGGAAGATGGTATGCAGAGATCCAAAAAGAACTTCCAATCAAACCATGGTATCATAACCATAAGGATGCGAATAAGCGAAAATACATAACCATAATAAATCGCCTGAGATTTGGACACTGCCAAACACTTGCCCATTGACATCGTATGAAGATTAAATAAATAAATAAATAAATAAATAAGATTGACAAAAACAAATGCACTTGCTGTGAAGCTGATGGAGCAGACTTGACCCATATCGTTATGAGATTTCCCAAATTTAACATGCAGAGGACTAACTCTTGTGGCTGATATAGGAGAAGCTTTGGATACAGAGGAGGAGGAGATTGAGGTGATCACGAACACCTTGGATTCAGATGCCTTGGAAGAAACGGTTGATTCAAACTTGACGTCAATGCCTGCACAGATAATGACAGCTGACACCTGTCATCCTTGGAATGCTGTACCCCGCCGCGTTCAAGATTTTTTAGCAAACCAAAACTATATAAAGGGCCTGATCAACGGACGAGTAAGACCGCGGTTTTATAGCTCGTCGGTAAAGCTCGCCGGTGTATAATGATACACCGCTGGTTGCAATGGCAAAACCACGGTTTAAATACCGCCGAGCCTGGCTCGCGGCTCGTCGAGAGACTGCCGCTTTTGCGACTCTCCCTTTATAGAAATAAATAAATCTATATTATTATATAAATTGATTAACACTGATAAAGGGTACTATTGGCACACGTAGATAACTTGTATATATACCATTCGATACCAAACGTGGCGATGCACTCGAACATGTCATAGAGACAGACACACGACCTCCAAGTACTAAGAGTGCGACCAAGAGACTCAGAATGAACTCTTCCCCCGAAGTCCTGTCTTCTTCTCCTGGTATTCAGTCTGGGGACTTAAGAACAGACCTCTTATATGTTATCGAATTGGAAAAGGGACCAACATCGGCGTTTGGATGAGTTGAAAATAAGTCTGAATGACATCTTATCTAAATTAGTAACTGAAGTAACGCAACGAAAAAAATAATGTCAAGTAATTAAAAACACGAATAGAGACATAGAAACTGGTATGGAATTCATGAATGAACAACACGAAGAGCTATCGTCTAAAGTCAAAAACATTGATGGTGAAGGCCGGCAACGCACTCGCGAGCCCTCTGGCATTGAGAGTGTCCATGGGCGACGGTATAACTTAACATAAGGTGAGCCTCCTGCCCGTTTGCCCCCTGTTCTATAATAAAAACAAAAGGTCAAAAGAAGGCAAATTCTGAGCCATACGCCAAAGAAGTATAACTTCTAACGCGTGTACATATGTACACACACTCTTTCTTTATCTATCTACACTGAATAATAACTATATTTATACGATATAAAATACTGCTTTCACTTTTCCAAACATCTTATGTTCGCGGATGACAAAAAAAATTTCTTAAGAATAAAATCTATAGATAACTGCAATCAAATTCAACAAGATTTTAATAGACTAGAATAGAGTTTTTTTTTTAAATGTAAAATTGTGTTTTAATGCCCTTGCTTGTTTTCTGTTTTTTATACATAATTTGTTAATCTATGTAATCTGTTTTGGCTTTCTGTATTGTATTAGTATTTTGTATAATAATATGTATTAAGTAAGCTGTTAGATTACTTATAATTAAATAAATAAATAAATAATGCCTAAGTGGAGCAGTGATCAGTTCAACAGTGCTCCAGGGATCTGGATATAAATAAGCAAGCAAATCAGATATACGAATTTTTTTAGAGGGTGTCACAATAAGTGTGCGAATATATATATATGTCACCGGAAAATAACAAGATCCGTGAGTTTATCAATTTACTAGGAAGTTTATAAACTTTCGTAAGATTCTAAACGGGAGATAAATTGTAATATTTTACGTCCACATTTTCGTAAATTGATAAACTTACTGAACTCACTCGTAAAATAATACGTAAGCAGTAACCAAACGCTACGCGCGATCTGATTGGTTGGCGGTCACGTGTCACTTCTCCTTCCTCGCGGCCGCCATTGCTGGCCACGGAACATAAACAAACCGGTTTGCTCGTGCGTTTTTATTAGTTTTGAATGTTGAGCTGTGTTGCAACTGTGAAAAATAGCTTTATTTTGTTAAGATTATCTAGCAGTACCCATAATGAGTGACTTACAAGCTGCGGACACCCAAAATGAAGGAGATAGTGTGGTAAATGCTAGAACATTTGTTGACGAAGTAAAATTTAACACAGAGCTAAGAAAGTTTTATAGTGGGCATAACCAAAATAGTAAGAAATCGGAATGGACAGACGAAAAAATTAAAAATGTTATTAAAATGATAGAAAATTATAATAAAGCTAAAGTTTTGGGACGTCGGCCCACAGACAAAGAATACTATCACGCCAAAAAGTATGACGTAATGACTTTTAGTGACGAAAAAGTTTTGATATTAAAAAGGAAATCTCAGAAGGATCCAGTGATACAAGTAGTTCCAAGCAGTAAGTACTACCAAACAATCCTTGATGCGCATGTTGCTACAGGTCACGGAAGGCGTGACAAAATTATTTACATGAAATATATATATGCGTCTGATGTAGTAATTGATTCGTTGACGTGTTCACCACAAGAACATTTAATTTACTAGAGTTAGTGCGAGTAGAGGATTTTGACACATAAAATTCTAAACAAATGGGCTAGGACTCCACTGCCGGCAAATTGGCGCGCAAAAAGGACTTTGTTGCGGCATTGCGCAAATTTAATGTCAGGCGCATTTTTTATTTAGGTTCAAATTGTAAGGTGGGGCGACATGCGCCATTAATTAGCATTGAGCTTTACCAGAGAAGGTCGTGTAGATATATATTTAATACAAATCTAACAAAAGTCAAGATAGTTTTATGTACCGGTCCAGTCATTCCCTAAAGAGTGAACATGGTGGCCCATGAGGGGATCGAACCCGCGACCTTCGCGTTATCAGTACGATTGTATTTAACAGCAGTAGTTAATTGAACGTTGTCTAGACTTCGTCCGCAGGTCCCTCGCTGGGCTTCCATCGGGTCAACCGGGGGTCTCACCCGGTGTGGTATGGCCGCCAGTCCGGTGCGCGCTTTACTGTTGTCGTGGGGGGGGCTCTGCAGCCCCATTGATACACAAGAACGAGTGCTGTGAGAGCGAAAACGTTCCACAGCACCCACAAGGCCCAGGGCCGCTCCAGGCCCGCCACAACTACCGCCCCGCCGTTGAACGGGGCGCGAAACTGACACCCCCCGCAAGCCCACGGGCGTAATGGGGCTCCCGGCGCCACCTACGGGTGCAGCGCGGAAGACAGCAGAGGTACTTACAAATTGATAAATAAAAAACGGCGCCATCTGTACGTATGTATGAAAGTAGTTTCATTGTAGTGAGTGAGATAATATAGTTGTTGGTAAACAACTAAACCAAGGTGATGATTGTTGACCGTGCCGGAAATAATTCGCCTCAAGTGACTCAAATCGCGAAATGCAACTTGGTCCAATCGTACATTTACCTTGGGGCTCAGATTTCGAACAATGGCGGCTGCATCGACGAGATCAAACGTCGTATGGGCATTACGAGACCGGCGATGGACAAGATGCAAAATATATGGAGAAACAGGAATATAACAAAAGCCACGAAGACCAGGCTCGTGAAGACACTTATATTCCCCATATTTCTGTACGCAGCCGAAACGTGGACCTTGCGAGATGTGGTAAGGCAGAAAATAGACGCTCTCGAAATGTGGTGCTGGAGAAGAATGCTTGGGGTATCGTGGACCGAGTTTCGTACAAACGTCTCGATACTTCAAGAACTCGGTGTTAAGCAGCGTCTATTTTCAACAGTACAATCTCGCATCCTTACATTCTTCGGTCACGTATATAGGCGTGGCGATCAGTCCTTAGAACGCCTTGTCGTCCAGGGGAAGGTGGAAGGTGCTAGACCGCACGGCAGGTCACCTACACGCTGGACTGATCAGATTAAGTCCGCCGTAGGAGAAACACTGAATCAGTGCAGCAGGATGACCTCCAATAGGCAGCGGTGGCGGAGCGTCGTGAAGCGCATCACATCTGCGCCTTCTACTTCTACTACATAGCGATCTCGACCGCTCTGGCAAGAGCGTACCGAATGAGAAGAAGAAGTATATCCAATACAGATCTTAAGTTTTGTATTTTACTGTTTTTATCTTTTCTTGCACGAACCATACCGTTTTTAAACCAAACGTATTTATATTTTTGTATGTTCTTTAATTCCTGTTTGGCTTCCCATAAAATGCTTTTGTTGGATTTAGTCATTGCTTCCCTTATGAATACTATTTTGTTATTGTTGGGTTCATAGGGGCAAACATCGGCCACCAGTTTTAATGGTTTTAGCAGCTTTAATCCACTTTTCTTGGGTTGCTTTATCAGTAAGTTAAACTCGTATAATACCCGGTTGGTCGTATTTACCTTGGTGTCGTATTGCGTTACGGATACCGTCGAAGGGTTGATTAAGTTTTAATGCCACATTTTCAACTAATTTTTTCACATTCTCTTCGCTCGCAGGGGGGAATAGAATTAGCAAGTTTCTCCTGTTCCATCTCATGGAAACGCTGCTCCAATGCGCCTACCCTCAATTCCAAATTGTTATTTTTTTGTATTAGTTCCGTGTTTTCTCTTTCTAAAACTTTTATGGTATTTTTAAAGGCATCAATACAACCTGATACTTCATCCAACTTCGTACTGTGATATTGCAAAGATTGGTTAAATTCGCTTATTTCCTTCTTTATAGTTTTTTCCACCTCCTTGGAGATTTTCTGTATTAGCCCCTTAGTGTCCATAGGCACATCCTCCTCTGCATCTTCTGTTAGAAACAAAGAGGACTTTCGCTTCGGGGATTCCTGCTGGCATTCCATACAGGTCTAATCTAGGCTAGGGGCCGCCTTTAATGCAGTTATCTGTTTGTTGGTAAGACCGTTGCATCTGGTATTTAGGTGTACCATTCTTTCACATCGGGCACATTCACATCCGGGCAACGATTTAGAAAACGATTTATTACATTGATCACACTTGGACATGATTCGATTGTCTTAATAAGCTCGTGTTAGGTTATGCGCATGTCACTCGCACGGCTGCGCTTCGACGACTGACATGACATTTATTGGTACTTTAATGTTTTATTTATTTAACCGATTTCAACCGCACGTTCCATAAATGATTTATGGCTACTACATGACATTATCTCAAATAAAATTAATAGTCCAGGATCCATCGCCCATTTTTGCACTTGATTACTATCAAGCTAATTTTCCGTGAGTAGCTTTATTTTGATGAGACGCCCAATAATTTCCTATACGAAACTCTCGATTGTGGTAGCTAACAGAGGTAGCAAGGATAAAATATGTTGATTTGATGATTCTCAAATATTTATTACTAACTGAATTTTTTTTTGTTAAATCTCAAGACAATTATCTAAATTATTAGAAAAAATATTTGTCCTACAAAATCTATGGTTTGATCAAAGAGTCCCCTCTTTCCGACATGTATCGATAACGAGGTCACGAGCGTGGGGTGGGATGAAATGCCATTCAGTTCCATTGTCCACCAAACTCTAAACAATTTCCATTGTTAAGTTTGACGTTTCTCCAGCGAACAAAGACTTAAGTTCCCGTGCAGCTCCCACAAAGTTGGTCCCATTATCGCTAAAAAGTTCTGCGCAATGACCACGTCGAGCAACAAAACGCTTGAAAGCAGCTAGAAACCCTTGCGATGTGAGATCACTAACGGCTTCGAGATGTATAGCCCTCGTAGCCATACAATTGAACAGACAAATGTATCCTTTGTGAGCTCTATGTCCTCTTCCTTAGTTGTTCGAATCTGGATAGGACCAGCGTAGTCTACGCCACTATGGTAAAACGCACGAATTGGTGTAACTCGTACCGGGGGTAATTGGCCTATCAGCTGAGTCCTAGTTTGTGCAGCATGACGTGCGCATTAGGGTAGGCCGTTTTTACTTTTTTTTACTTTTCTGGGGGGCTTATCGCGAAAAGGGTGCCAGACCACTTAAAATTAATGTATACAAAATATTTTTTCTCTCTGATAAGTATTTCTGACTCCGGATTGTAGTCCAAGGTTTGAATTTTGCTGATTTCGACATAATTTGCGACATTCATATTAGGTACTTAAAATGAAGTGATAGGTACTTTTTTGCCTAATTTAGAATAGAATTATATTGTACATAATAAATACAGACATAATTTGTAACTACCTCACATGCAACTCACATGTAGGGAGGCGGGGAGGAAGGTCACGAGACACGCTCGCGCGCGTTTTAGTAGCGCTGTGGCTTCTTTAGGGAACAGTCGTATCGCACTACTTCGCGCATTTTAAGATGGAAAATACTCGTGATAAGTGGAAAAGTCCCTTGTTTGGTGATCCATGTGAATTAAAAGACAATATGTTGCCGACCTACGCAGATGTGATGAAGTACTATGAGTGGGTTCGTCGCAAAATAAAATTGGAGCGAGACACGAAGAAAGAGCCTTCTTACAAGGAAATTGAAGTTATTGTTGTCACCAAGATGGCAAATATATGGAATAAAGCCTCTATTCCAACAATCCAAATTAAAGGAATAAATGTCATGTTAAAAGCATATCATTCAAAATGCAAAAATATCTTAAAATCTCATCCAAAAATACCCAAAAACAAATTAGAAGAGTTTCACCGTACCGTACCGATATCTCTAAATGTACTTGTCCTAAAGAGAAAAAAGTACCTACACAAGAGCAAAGGTTTCTGATCGACCAGCGATCGACAAGGAAAATGTTTATTGGGAGCATTGATACAGTTACAACGAGAAAACTAACAAACACATTGAAAAGAAAGTTTTCTAAGGCAAAATATCAGTTACGGGCTCAAAAAGACAGCACAAAACAGCTCAAAGGTTGTGTTTTATCGGGAACGGAAAGCAGTACAAGTACGACCAACCAAGACGATGATTTCCCGCCACAAAACCAAGTTCAACCGGCGGCAACTCCAACCAAAACGTTATCTACTAAAAACAGACTATGACTTACTTTCAAAGACTTGTGATAGATTTGGTGTCTCAGACAGAGCTGCGGCAGCCATTACCTCAGCAGTACTACATTCTTCTTCTGCAGAAGTTATCGATAAAAATCGGATTCGACGAAAACGTGACAAGTTGAGGAAATCTGCCGTATTGCGAGCCAAGATCTCCGAGGTACCGGCTTTATACTTTGACGGAAGGAAAGATAAAACTCTGGTTGTAACTAAAAAAGATGGGAAAACGTATAGAGAGACGATTCTTGAAGAACATATATGGTTGATTAATGAACCGGAAACGAAGTTCTTGGGATATATTGCACCGGATACTGGCACTTCAAAATGCATTGAAAAATGTATCAACGACTTCTTCCTAGAAGAAAATCTTCCAATGGACTCTTTGCTGGCAGTAGGGTGCGACGGAACGAATGTGAATATTGGCAAGTACGGAGGTATCATCAGACTCCTTGAAAAACGATTAAATAAACCATTACAATGGATCATCTGCCTCCTTCATATGAACGAACTGCCCTTCCGTCATCTGTTTCACCATTTAGATGGCAAACGTCGGGACCGCAAACACTGACGAGACCCATTGGGAAAAGTCTTGATAATTGTGAGAAGAGGCCTATTGTGCAATACCAACCTATTCCCACCGAGTTACCGGAGGTGTCTGCAAAAGATTTGAGCTCTGACCAAAAATATCTATACAGGATTGTATTAGCAGTAACAACAGGTGAATTCCCCATTGACTTGGCTAACAAATCGCCAGGAAAAATGTCACACGCCAGGTGGCTTACTCGGGCTAACAGAGTTATGCGGTTGTATGTTTCTACGGAATCTCCTTCACAAAATCTAGTGGTTCTTGCAAGGTTCATCGTCAGAGCGTATGCACCAACCTGGTTTGCGATCAAAACTCACCCAACGTGTAAAGATGGAGCGAGACACTTCTATCAACTCGTATCAGCCACTAGATACTTGCCTGCAGAACTGAAAGCCATAGTCGATCCTGTAATTTCGCCCACCCTGAAAATCTTTTGCTGGCAATGCTTACTGATCCACAACAGCACATCCGGGAACTGGCCGCACGTCGCATTTTGAAGGCTCGCAGAAACAAAAGTAATGGGCTTCGAATCTTCCAAGTTCCTACCTTAAACTTCAACGCATCATCTTACACGGATCTTATTGAATGGAACAAAAATATTACAGAACCACCAATATTAAAGTTGATACCCGACGAAGGCTTTCAAATCTTCATCGAAAAAAAAGGAGATGGAGACTTGCCTCTCTTACGTCTGCCTTGCCACTCTCAAGCTGTCGAAAGGGCAGTGAAGACCGTAACTGAGGCCTCGGCCAAGCTGAGCAATAAAAGTGCGAGAGACGGCTTCATAAAAGCCCAAATTGAGTCTAGAAAGGCAATGCCAAAGTTCAAAAGTAAGAAGGATTTTCGTGCTAATTAGCCATTTTCATGTAAATAAGACCTTGTTATTTTTTTCATATTATGTTCTTTAGTGCCATTTTTTTCTTGTGATACACAAATTCAACTAATAAATACGTGTTTTATTACGCAAAACATACAATCAAACCATTTTTACATACCAATATTAATTGACAGAAAATTCAGTTTTTTTTTCATATTTTACGATTTTTGTAGCCAATCCGGAGGCTGAAGATGAAAATTTCATCTTCAGGCCTCTTCAAGACGTCCCGACACGGTGGAATTCCACATTTTATATGTTGTCACGATTTGTCGAGTTAAAAGATGAAATTAATTGCGCAATGAGCAATTTAGATGTAGTGAATTGCACTCATTTAACAAGTTACGATTGGGATATATGTCAATCATTAATTGGGTGTTGCGTCCATGTGAGGAAGTTACCAGAGAAATGAGCGGTCAAAAATATGTTAGTGGTAGCTCGGTGATTCCCATAACGGTTGGCCTTACCAATGCTCTGCAGGAAATTGCTACTGAGACATACCGACAAGAAAACAATATAAGTATATTTCCAGACGAAGTTGAATTTTGCCGCCAGGATTTACTCTCCGAAATTAATAATCGATTTCAAAATTTAGAAAAGAGCCGTACCTTAACTATCTCTACATTTTTAGATCCAAGATATAAATTATATTTCCGAAATGCAACCGTAGCAGAAAATACTAAACATCACGTTGTGGGTTTAGTAACATCTATGATCCAACAAACAGAAACTAATCAACCTACAACTACAGGCTCTGAAGCACCACAAGATGTCCAAGAAAAAAAATCAAATAGTTTAATTTGGCAACATTATATTAAAACCATGAAAAATGTACGGCCAACTGGTACAGCCCACAGTAGGGCTATCATAGAAGTACAAAAATATATAGATGACAGTGTGTTACCACCAGACATGGACCCTTTGACATGGTGGCGAGCTAACCAAGGTATTTACCCTAACTTAGCCAAACTGGCCAAATTAAAATTAAACGCAATGGCCACCAGCGTTCCATGTGAACGGTTATTTTCCGTTGCCGGAAATATATTGACAGAAAGAAGATCGCGGCTTGGTAGTCGAAAAGTCCAGCAATTAATATTCCTGCAGCAAAATAAAAAACACTAAAAACGGTACAAAAAAAAAAAACAAAAAACCTGAAAAAACTAAAAAAATATTGCAAATTAAAATTGTAAATAAATTGATTTGAAAACTACGCCGGCTAGTTAGTTTAAATATAATTAATGTTATTTTGCATTAATTTACTTATATAGAAATATCTAGAATTCATTAATAACCATCGTCATATTCTTAGCCGACAGTCCTAAGCCTGGTAAAGTAGGAAGGAAAGATTTCATATCTCATAATGCATAATTACGTATAGGTACTTGAAACATCGTACCTACATTATATTGGAGGCATACCATACTTATCGCATACGTTTACTTATCGAAATCCTACCACACCCAAATACTTAGAAGTATTTTGATACCTGGTATTTGTACCAGGTATTTAGTGATACCCATACCTTAAAGGCCGGGTATGCAGAATGGCAGGTATATCTCATCTCTAGATGAAATCCAATCGTTACAATATTTTATACTTGGTCAAAATACACCATAAGGCACCTTTTTTGCAATAAGCCCGAAAGAAATACGAACATTATTTTTCCCATACAAGAACGGCCCGTCCTAATGTATGCAGAATGTATTCATTAAAAACAAAGAATGATCTGAATAAAGGACGGTATGAGTTATTTGAGAAAGGGTATAAATCAAAAAATGACAATGAAAAAATTTTAAAACAAAAAATCGTAGGATATGATCCTTCCAGTTTGCCACCAACAAAACAAGAATTGTTGCAACAAATTAAACGAACTGTATTCATCTGCAATGGAAACACTGATGCCCACGGAAAAATTGCCAGAAAATTTTGGATGGACAATAATTGATGGTAAATATGAATATTATTGGTTTGATGGACCCAAAGTCCATCATTTGAAGAATTATCTTCTGACTTACAAGGTAACCTATTAATACTATTTTTATGTATTGATTGATTATTCATTATTATATAATTTACTTAATTTTTTCATGTTATTACAGAGTCAGATATCACGAAAGTGAAACAGATGAAGATGATAGCGATGTTAGTAGCGAAGATTTATCAGATGAATCTGATGAAGATTAACTTCTTTATATATATATAAATACACAAATTTTTGTACCTAGAATACTAAAAAATAAAGTTATTTAAATTTAAAAAAAGATTTTTTCACTGTATCTTATTTTAAAAATAGGAAAACGAAAAAATTACAATTCTTGTCGGACTAAAGAAAAATTTCTGCTATTGTCACTGATAATGGTACTAACATGGTAAAGATGTATGATTTGCTGGGAATAAGGCACATGCCGTGTTTTGCCCATACGCTTAATTTAACTTTGGACGATTCTATGGAGCTTTCTCAGGTGGAGGAGATAACTAACAAATGTAAAGCAATTGTAAATTTTTTTTAAAAAGTCATCCGTAGGTTGGCGAGCGCTTAAATTAAGCGCTCAGAAAGAAAGAAAACCCGATTCTACGCCTTTAAAGTTGATGCAAGAAGTTTCAACACGATGGAACAGCACATTCTACATGATAAAGAGAATACTACAGTTAAGTGACGTTCTCGCATTGGTGTGTAGGAAATTGGTTCAGGCGCCAGACTACTTAACTGCTTCCGAAGAAGAAGCAGTTAGAGATGTTATCAACATTTTGGAAATATTCGAGGAAGCTACAAAACTTGTTAGCGCTGATCAGTATCCGACTAGTTCACTAGTCATTCCAATAATATGTGGACTATTTGAAAAATTGAACACTATTGAAATTTCCCTCACAACAGACATAGGCAAGATGTTTCACTCATCAGTGAGGCGAAACATAAGTAGCAGACTCTTGGCATATGAGACAAGAACTGTGTCGCAAATATCTACATATTTACATCCAGCATTAAGAACAGGATTTCGTCACCCAGAAAACATGCTCTCGGCGAAAGAGTTGGTAAGAAAAGAATTATCCCAATACTTAAAAGATTCCGCCGATAGCTCTGTGCCATCGAATTCAGAGCAGCCAGAGACTTCGGAGCAACCAGGGACTTCGAAGCAGCCAGGACAGAAAAAACCTGAACTGCTGGACTTCTTAAAACAAAGAAGACCCAATACTGGTTCAACTGCTTCTGTAATTAATATTTTACGCATGTATATAGACACAGATCCACGAAGCGAAGAAGCCGAGATTACAAAAGCAGCTAAAAGTGCGGGAGCTTTTTGGTGCAGCAATAAACACTTGGCGCCTTTAGATGCAATAGCGCTTAAGTATTTGGCCATACCAGCAACATCCGTGCCTTCAGAGAGGATGTTTTCAAAATCAGGATACATATTGTCCTCTAGAAGAAGCAGGCTACAACCAGATGCTGTTTGTAGCCTGCTTCTTCTAGAGGACTGATCAAATTTGATTCATAAATCAAAACTATGATTTGTTGGAAACTGGCGAACTATAAAATTTCCTGCTGTTTCTTTTATGATTGATGACCTGAATTTTTTGTATTGTACCTAATTGTACCTACCTGATTATGTGAAGAAAAATAAATACTAAGCCTATAAATACATACTTTTTTAGAAAAAAACCTAATAAAACCTTAAAAAAACGGTTTTTTTTAATAATTAATCGGTATATACCGGTGTTGAAAATTGTAATCGGTTCACATCACTAATACATACCTGTTTTCTTGTAGGACGTTGTTTCATTTGGGCAGAGAACACACTAGCCTATTATATGATATTTTTGTCCTACAGGTAATAATGAGAAAAATGGTATTGTGGTATTAACAATTTCTGAGCGTAGGACCGATAACGTACCGCGCAATTTGTAGGACAATATGTCTGTTAAATTACATGAATATTAACTAAGTAAAAAAAATTTGCATCTGAAAACTGATAGATCCGTTCAAAGCAAAGATTTTTCATATCTAGGCCTACATAATCAATTTTATTACGAATGAAGTCTTTATTTTGTTTGTGAGATTGCTGGTTTTCAAGTACGAGAACTACGCTGTCATGATCGGTTACAGATGATTCAACTACATAACAAGCGGAAGAAAAAGTACTTTTTATAATAACATGATCAAGGCACGTCTTGTTGTGAGTGGATATTGTATGTGCGGGTAACAGACCATGAGAAGCTAGTAGATTTAAATAAAATTGAGAATTCACATCCTTAGTGTCTGGTATAATATCGATATTGATATCACCAATAATTATAAATGAAGATAATCTTAGATTGGTAAGAATTTCGTTAAGTGACTCTATAAATTGGGAGACGTCTTTATACCCTGGCGGTCTGTAAATGGCAATGATGGCAGTATTGTCATTTATTTTTATAATAAGACAGTTAGACTCGAGTACCTTTGGTACAAATATTGTTACATTCAGGCAATTTTTATAGTAAACTGTAACGCCTTCATTTTGAGTCTGGTTGTTTTCAGTGACGGCATGATAATATCCGTCAATATGGGGAATAATATTTGAGTGGCGTAGCCAGCACTCAGTGAGCACAATTAGGTCCCATTCTGTTTTGGATCTATCTAATAATGTTAATAAGTCTGGGAGGTTCCGATGTATACTTCGAATATTTTGGTGAAATATTTTCAAGGAATTTTCAGGATGTTTAATTAATGTCTGGAAGTCTTCTATTTCGCAATTTGAGGAATAAGCTGCGGTAAAATTATCAAGGTCTTTTAATATTTCATTAGTTTGATCGAATTTTGGTAGGTACGAATATATACAGTGAATGTCTTCAGTGTTAAAGATTTTTGGTGCAGGTTTTGTAGCGTTACATAGGCAGTTGAGCTATCATTTTTCATAAATTTATGGAGTAATAAGTTATAACTGATAATGTGTATATGAATGTGTCGAAGAGTAAGCTTAGATGAGTGATTTTGGAGTGTAAATACATGTAAGCGTTGAGTCAATGAAATGAGTGTGTTAATTATTACAATAATTTGTATTTGTATTAAAAAGAAACATCGAAGAACTACTATATAAATTAAGTTGAACAAAAATAAACAAGAATTTATAAAATAATAAACTGAATTAATACAGCAGTACTGTAAAATGGGTTCCATAAAAGACAGTCATATAATTTGTTTTACAAGGTCATTAAGACATTTTTCAGATTCTATTACAACAGGCTTACCAGCTGCGTCCATGCGCAGGAAAACTCTGCCATTGGAATACCAACAAGCAAACTTATATTTTTTGGCAATTGTTCTTGTTTCGTATATAAGTTTCCTTTGGCCTGGCGGAAGATGCTCATCAATGTATATCATGTATGTTTTTGTTCCTGGGAGCCCAAGTGTTTTAGAGTTTAGCCTTTCAGGTATTGATTTTTCCTTAATGAGTTTTCTTACTCTGGATAGTAATTCGTTTCTGGTGTGAACGTAGGTGAATTCTGCAACAATGGGTCTTGCTGTTCCAGGCTTCCCTGGCAAACGGTAAATATCACGCAACTCTTTAGGGTCTATAGTTAAATCCAACTCCTTGCCAATTCTCGTAAGGATAGACAGAAGACTTTCAAAGTTTTCGCTATCGTAATGAGTTATATTTCGGATTTCTATAGTTGCGACTCTTGATAGAAACTGCAAACCTTGTATTTTTGTCTCCAAGTTATTCATGGCCTCAGAATTTGCCTTTTTTTGACTTTCAACGTTTTTTACTTTAGTCGAAAGCTCTTCATGTTGTTCATTCATGAATTTGATACTGTTTTCTATTTCTCTATTTGTGTTTTTGATTTCTTGAGATTCTACATACATTTTTTTAGTTGCGTTACTTGAGTTACTAATTTAAATAAGGTGTCAGCCAGACTTATTTTCCACTCATCCAAACGCCGATCTCGACGAAGAAGACAGGCCTTCGGAGGAAGAGTCCATTCTGAGTCTCTTGTTTCTAGTGGTGATATTGCTTTCACTATTATTGCTAGCAATTGCAGTTGTTGAAAGATCGGATTCCGAGCGCGAACCTGATAATGGATTTTTAGATGGTGGAGTACGCGGAGTTTTAGACATAGCGCCGAACAAACAAAGACTAATCTGGCTTGGCCGCAGTCACTCGCTCAAGTTGTCCGTAGATTGTAGTAGCACGTACAGACTCGTAGCAATGATCGTTTATGCACACTGTTACGTCATCCACTGGCTGAATCCGTCACAGTATTTCGCTTCACTGACTCACAAGTAATTTGGCTCAATGGCGAAGCACAGCCAAGCAAACACCGCGCGGCAGCCGGTTCGATCCTCACTGTCGCAATTATTTTTAATTTAATACTTAAATTTCTTAAAACAACTAACACGGTGGACACGTCCAAACGCTTCCGCGGTCCGAGGGGGAGAGGAAAGTGTCAGTTAGGTTGCAAAATTCAAATTTTTATTTCCTTTTACAAAATATCTCTATTAAACTTGTGTCAATTAGTGTTTTGTGTGTTATACATATTAAGTAAGTACTTCTTTAGGTTTATATAATAATACTAATAGACTTGTATCAATAGTTTTAAATCACTACAGACTTAACTTGAGTATTTACACTTCTTTTGGAAGCCAAAACAACACCTTTATAGCAATATGCTGACTCGCAGAGGCCTTGCTTTACAAGAAGAGTCTAAACTTAGGCTAGCGCTAGGGGAATTGAAAGCTTCCAAGGAGTTGTGTGCTCAGTTAACATTAGAGAGAGAGTACAAAGAAAGAGAACTGTTGGATGTGTTAGAGGCTAATAAAAAGCTCAAAGTCGAACTATCATTGATATTTCAGCAAAATAACACACTTCAGGATGAGTGTGACTTGCTGAAAAGTCAATTGGACAAGCTTGATGGCTATGGCTTAAAATATGAAAGTACCTTGAAACGCATATCTGATCTGGAAAGGGAATTGCATGAGGCCAATCAACATATCATAATGCTTGAAGAAGCCTCACACCAGAAGTCACAGACTTTAACACAAGACCTTTTCAAAGACTTAGTTTGCAATAGTTCAGAATCAAATTCCTCTACAGCATATAAAAATAAAAATATTAATGGATGTAGCATAAAAAGAATAAAAAAGTACATTAAAATCAATAAATTTATAACTAAAACACAAAACCTACTAAAAAAGCACAACATTGTATTAGATAATAAAAAAATAATAAAAGAAAACATGAAACTCAAAACTAATATTGACATCCACTTAATTGAACTAGAAAATAGTAGGATTAGGTATGAATTTGACACCCAAAAATTGCAAAAGGATATCTTAGAACTTCAAAACATAGCAGATTCCATGGTATCAAAATTCCAGGAGTCACAAAACATGGCCTCTAAATACTCGGCTGCTATGGAAGATCTGATCAAGATCTCCACACATGCAGCACAATGCTTTGAGTTTGAAAACTCAAGCCTATCTGTACAGGTGTCACCAGTATGTAGGGATAATAATATTATTACAAAGCCAAAATTAAATATTATGTACATTAAATAAAAAGAAAGGTCTTCAATACTTGTGTACTACCTGTACTAACATATGGATCACAAACTTGGGCGCCTACTAAAGCGCAGTATACAAAGCTACAGGTGTGTCAAAGAGCGATGGAACGATGTATGATAGGGAAAACAAGAAGAGACAAAATAAAGAATACAGCATTAAGGAAAATAACTAAGGTAACAGATGTTACAATAACGATCAAGAAGCTAAAGTGGAAATGGGTGGGACACATCGCAAGAGGTACAGAAAAGTGGAGCAACAAACTGCTTAACTGGTGCCCAAGGTACAGCAAACGCAAAAGAGGGAGACAACTGAGAAGGACGATTGACCACATTAAAGAAACGGCAGGTGGTACATGGCAGAGAGTGGCACAGTGCAGACAGGAATGGCGGGATTTGGAGGAGGCCTTTGCCAAAAAAGGGCACACAGATGCACCAGAATTGGATTAAAATGGAAATTTGTTTAAATGTATATAAAATATATAATGTAAAATGTATCTGAATAAAGGCTATTATTATTATTACATTAAATATAAGTAAAGAGTCTATAAGTAAAACTAATAATCTAATTATATTTATATAATATAATTAGATTATTAATAGTAGTAGCAATAGAGGGAATTAACTGCTATGAAAAATTATGCTCACTTCATACAAAAAATCTGATAATGTTTACATCCCCTTACAGTAAAAACTTTACTCAGCAAGAAAATAATGTAAGACACATTTTAAATCAGACAATGCATACATTTGCAATGTATAATAAAAACTTTACACTAATTGATACCAATAGGTACATTAGTTGTAATAATCACTTTTTGACAAAGGATAGATATAATCTACCTACATATTTGAAAAGACAGAAAGCTGATTCGCTATCATATTTATTGTAACAGCCAAGAATTTGGCTAGACAACCTGCTTCTATTGAGCAGGTTTTAGCTAGTAAGACCTTGGAAGATATTCCAAGACACAGTATTTATAATTTAAATTAGATATTAAGACAACAGAGTCTCTCTGGCCAAGAATTAGTAAGTAAGCTAAGTAAATTTAAGGACCATACTATCAATCTGGTTCACCAAAATATACAAGGCATGAAAAGTAAATTACCAGAAATTAAGTTGTTTTTGAGCAGTGAAAATATTGACATATTGTGTATTACAGAACACTGGTTAAAGACATGTGAACTTATGTTCAATTTTTGTAATCATCAGATTGGTAGTTCGTACTGCAGAAGAAATGCAATACGCGGTGGCTCATTAATATTGCTTCATAAAAATTAAAATTTAAAGAAAGGAAGGACATAGTGAGCCTCTCTGTGGAACGCATTATTGAAGTATCTTGTGTGGAGCTGGAGCAATTTATCATTGTTAGTTTGTACAGCCCTCCTTCAGCTCAATATGATAGCTTAGAAAAAATATTAGAGCAGGTTCTGTACAAATTGCAAAAATCCAAGAAAAAGTTGGTTGTTAGTGGAGACTTTAATGTAAATTTGCTTGACAACTGTAATTCAAGTAAACATATGCTTAATCTATTTAAATCATATAATTTAATTAATAATTTTATTGTACCTACTAGAGTAACAGCCACCACGGCAACATGTATTGACAATATCTATAGAAATATAGTTCTAGTTATAGTTGACAGTGAAGAATTTAAAACTCATGTTAGGATATTCTCAAAAACATTTAGGCAAGAGTGTAAAATCACTAAGGCAAAACACTTAAGTAATAAAATAAACAACAGCTCTGATAAGATAAAGGCTACTTGGAAAATTATAAACGAGGAGACTGGAAGAACCTCCAGAAAGGATACTAATTATAAGATGAACATAAATGGCAAAGTAATTAGTTCCGACCTCGAAGTAGCCTCTGCATTTGAAGAGTTTTTTACTAACATTCCACTAAATACAACCAGCGTTCTAAATTCTTCGCCATCAGCTGCCCTTTTATTATTGCAACAGAATGTTTCTGTTTGCAATCGTGAGTTTATATTTAGCCGCATTAGCTGCAATGATATTATAAAAACATTTAAACAGCTAAAATTAAAAAAAACTAAAGATCTTTGGGGTGTACTACTTTGATTTTACAATCAGTAATCAATGCTATCAGTTCAGAGTTGGCTATAATATTTAATGAATGTATAGATTGTGGAGTCTTTCCAGACCAGATGAAGTTTAGTAAAATCACACCGTTATTCAAAACGGGCAGCACTTCTGACCCCACAAATTTTAGACCCATATCTGTTCTGCCTGCATTCGCTGCAGGTCGCTCCACAGCCGATGCTGGCATTAAATTAATTTCCGAGATTTTGAATGCTTGGGAAAATTCTCATGGCGCCATTGGAGTTTTTTGCGATTTATCAAAGGCTTTTGACTGTGTTGTTGTAAAAATTATTTTCAATTATATTTGTCCTAAACTCATCGAGCTTAGGGTCATTTGAACCGGCTCAGCGAGATCAATTCAACAGAGCCCACCCTATTCCTCGCAAACCCCCTCCACCCCACAAAATAGTATTTCCCCCCCCCCCGCGTTAAAATTTCTATTGTTAAAATATGCGCAACAATTCTAGTATACTACCCGACACGGAGGACGACCCTCCCTTCACGAAACCCGAAATAATAGCAGCATTCGATTCCATCAGTCACACCAAAGCACCGGGCAATGATCACCTCACCAGCGACATCTGCCAGGTCTTTGCCCGTAATTACCCCGAGCTAACCACACATCTCATGAACCGTTGCTTACAAACAGCACACTTTCCGACCCCATGGAAGGAAACAGTAGTAAAAATAATCCCCAAACCAAACAAACACGACTACACAAATTTAAGCTCCTTCAGACCCATAGGACTAATCCCTGTGTTCGGGAAAGTACTAGAAAAACTATTCACCAAACGCCGTACCTTCAATGCGCATAAACAAAAACTACTGTACCTACCATAACTACCGATCGCAATTCGGCTTCACCGAACAAACTAGCACAACACACGCTTTACACAAAACTCTCGACATCATAAATAACGCTAAACAATACAAACAACACACCATAGCCATATCCCTCGATATTAAGGCCGCGTTTGACAACGCCTGGTGGCCGGCGGTATTGAGCGGATTACGTGCGGTAAAGTGCCCACTCAATATATTTAAACTAATTCAAAACTACCTCACAAATAGAACAGTTACACACCAAATGGGCAACACACGAACCACACGCAATACACAAAAGGGATGTATCCAAGGGTCGGCATGCGGCCCTATACTCTGTAACATTATCCTTAACACACTACTCAATACACCACTCCCAACAGGGTGCCACATCCAAGCCTTCGCCGACGACGTTTTTTTATTAATTACAGACTCAGACATCAAAACACTGGAGGAGAAAACTAACCACTCACTCAACATTATTAGAGAATGGAGCGACGGAGTCAAACTCCAGTTCGGACCCGAAAAAAGCTCAAACAATGGCGTTCTCTAAACCAGCGCAAAATTGTAATGTAACTTTTAATAACACCCCACTAAAATTTACAGATAAATTAAATACTTAGGCATAATTCTAGACAATATAACAAAAAACTTCTACTGAAAACCCAGAGAGGTTTTGCAATCAGAGCAACCAGGGCCTTTAAAAACGACTCCACTAACACACTTGGACCTTAAAGTCCTTGAGTCCTGCGAGATCGAAAGCGCGCGTATCGTGGGGGTAAGCAAGCACATACCGGACGACATCCCAGTTGAACGACCAACACCTTTCACTGATCTCCTACACCCCGCTTCCAGACCACTCATAAAATTTAGCACTTACAAGAGCAACCTCAATAAATACACGACAGACAACACAATAAACATTTACACTGATGGGAGTAAGCAAGAGGCAGGACAAACAGGAGCCGCGTTTGTTGCCTATTCTCCCAACAACACACAAATTATACACAAATGGAAGCGGAAACTACATCCGACATGCACAGTTTTCCAGGCCGAATTAGTCTACCTTAAGAGAGCTAGCGACTGGGCTATTACACATTTACGAAAACAGACAAATATACACACATTCACCTGAAATTCCGACTCAATGGCCGCGCTTCAAGCGATCGGCCAAACAAACAACACGCACAACATCGTCACGGACATACACTAAAACATTTCAAACAACAGACACATAAACTTCAAGTTCAACTGGGTCAAAGGTCATCACGGTATTGCTGGCAATGAGGCGGCCGATGAGGCGGCTAAATCAGCAGCAAACTCCCACTTAAAATTCTTCTATACACAATGCCCTATGGCATATATTAAACAGAGGGCAAAACAAAAAACATAGACTGTGGGAAGAACGGTTCAATGACGAGCCCAAAGCTAAACACACAAAAAACCAATTACAGAACATTCACAATATCAACACATTCATAAAACAATACCCAACCACATTTCAAATTACACAGTTACTCACCGGGCATTCCTTCGCTAAAAACCACTTAAAACGCTTTCACATCACAGACAAAAGACATGTCCATGCGACACAGACACCACACAAACACTACAACACCTTTAGAGGAATGCCCTAAATTTCAAAATCTCAGACACACACACCTACAGAAAAACAGAAAATCCAAAGATCCTCACTCCCTTCTAAATAACAATCCCAAAACCGTTGTCTCCTTAACATGGCCACAAAAGTTATTGACGCACTAAAAGATTATAACAACCAAACACCCTAAACCCAGAAATTGTAAATATTTAATTCTCCATTTGTATCTTTATTTTTCAACATGTAAAGCATCAGTGCTATTAATTAGAAATTATAGTCATAAAGGCACCAAATTTTAAGAAAATGTTTATTTTTTATACACATTTTATTTAATTCACATTTTTGTAATACTGACTATTATTAAGTTTAATTGTAATTTTATTTAATTTTAAGAAAATCGTTACTTCAATATCTTAATATTTTCTATATCTTATTTCAAAACACACTAAACTAGAAATTGTAATTATTTAATGTTCCATTTTTATCTTTATTTTTACACATGTAAAGTATCAAAGCTATCGTTTAGAAATTATATTCATAAATGTACCTAATTTTAAGAAATGTTTATCTTTTATGTTCACATTTTATTCAATGCACATTCTGCAATATTGACTATTTTTAAGTTTTAACTGTAATCTTATTTAATCTTAAGAAAATCCTTACTGTTACTTCTCAACATTTTTCAATATTTGATTTGTTGCACAAAAATTTTAATTTTAAGTTATTGTTATGTGTACTTAGTTTTAAGACTCGGACTCCTCCGAGGTGGTTGAGGGTGTTATGTGGTCCCCACTGTATTATTAATATTTCTATTTACCTAATTACTATTTCTTTACCTTGTATAAGTTAACCATCTGTTTAAGTTATAATTTAAGATTAATTAGTTTGTTCCACTTAATGTATCCCTATTCTTAAACGACAAAACCCAAACCTTTAAGTATCAAGTTACTATTTCTTTACCTCGTATAAGTTAACCATCTGTTTACGATATAAGCTAAGATTAATTAATTTGTTCCACTTAATGTATCCCTATTCTTAAACGACAAAACCCAAACCTTTAAGTATCAAGTTACTATTTCTTTACCTTGTATAAGTTAACCATCTGTTTAAGTTATAATTTAAGATTAATTAGTTTGTTCCACTTAATGTATCCCTATTCTTAAACGACAAAACCCAAACCTTTAAGTATCAAGTTACTATTTCTTTACCTCGTATAAGTTAACCATCTGTTTACGATATAAGCTAAGATTAATTAATTTGTTCCACTTAATGTATCCCTATTCTTAAACGACAAAACCCAAACCTTTAAGTATCAAGTTACTATTTCTTTATCTCGTATAAGTTAACCATCTGTTTACGATATAAGCTAAGATTAATTAGTTTGTTCCACTTAATGTATCCCTACTCTTAAACGACAAGACCCAAACTTTTAAGTATCAAGCCCCGATCCTTTGAAAGACACTTCCATTCCATATTCCCACTTGAACTCTAGTTTTGTAAGCATAATTTTAAATAAAGTTTTTGTTAGTTTAAAAACAAGTTTTGTCACTGCCTCATAACAATTTTGGCGCAGTCGGTAGGATCTACTTGTGTAGCAAGACGAAATAAACGTACAAAGGACTAGCATCGCCCAGTACGGTAGCCTTAGGCTTTTAATAGTTTTCGCCGATACTATGCTCTTGTGGTTCGTGTTACTGTGGTAAGTGGCATTTTACTTGTGGCTCATTCTTTTTCCTACTTTTCTCTATTTTGTGTTTTATGTATTCTATCCTATATTACTATATTTTGTATATAATTTAATTACATTATTCATATCTAACTACACACGCATTTTACATTTTAATTTTTATCATTCATTAAAGACCGAAAACATAATGAAGGCATCACCAGTAAATATTACAACAGTTATCAATGTAATTCCTTTATTCGACACAAACAATCATGACGAAATATACGGTTACATTCGGTCCTGTGATACTATGTTTAAATTGTCATCTCCGTCCGAAAGGGAGACTTTGTTAACTTGTGCTCTAAATAATATTAAAGGCATCGCGGCCTCAGAAGTTCGGTGTAAAACTTACGAAACGTGGGATGAACTAAAGAGATTTCTTATTGAAAGATTCGCGAATACTAAGACAATTCTCAACATTTGAATTTAGAACTGCAATCAATTTTTCAGAGACCCGATGAGTCCTTAACGCAATTTTATCATAGAGTAGAAATTTTTTTGTCGTTGCAAAATCTTAGAGAAACTACATTCAGAAATTAGTGATTCGACATTAGACGGACGTGTAGCGACTACCGAGGAAACAGCCTTAAGCATATTCCTCAACGGTCTCTCTACAGACATGGGTATAATGCTCAGAACAAAAGGTTTCAATACTTTGAGAGAAGCCGGTCGTTTCGCAATGCAGGAAGATCAAATTAGGGCTATGAACAAAGCTAGGCAATCATTATTTAGGCCACTTCCAACCCCTAGGCCAGCAATAAGGAGTAGTGCATATCAAAATAATTACCTATGTATTCGAAACCCAAATATTCCATTTAAGCCTCCTAACCCTAGATTTTCTCCAAAAACATGTGCGTATTGTAAAAATATTGGGCACTCAATAAACGAATGTCGCAAGAGGGCATACAACGAAAAAAATAAACAGCGCGCCATTTAAACTTAGAAGCGACCAACGAAATGAGCGACTCGTTGGAAATCGCTTCCAGCTCTTACTCAATGAACCCAGCTCTTTAGACTATTCAATGCTTCCATAAATTGCAAAATCAAGTCGAGTGTTACAAAGCACTGTGCCTACATCCTTGCATAATAAACCAGCCTATCGGAGGCAATGCAAAGAAGCTTGCACACAGACAGATTTTGAATCTAGCTTTATACAGACCTACAAACAGGGTAGCCAGTCCCAAACCTTAGGTCGTAATACAAACTCTACCATTTCTTATGAGCCCTCTGTATCTTTGAAACCCACTGAATCTACTATATCTAATAAGAACGATGTATCTCCAAAACCCTCTGAATCTAAACATCGCATCACATCTTCTAACCCCACTGTATCTCAAAATATCGCTGAATCTTATAAATCCACTGGTTCTCAAAAAATCGCTGAACCTTGTAAACCCGCTGTATCTCAAACTACTACTAAATCGCATTCAAAATACCATTATAAGAAAAATAAACGTAAGTCGAAATCGAACAATAAGAATATTCAATCATCTTCTATTTGCGCTTTAAATGATGTACCTCCTGAAAATCTGTTGCATGCTACATTCCACATAGATAATAAACCTGTGACTCTTTTAATTGATACCGGTGCCGGTATATCTGTTATACGTAAAGATAAAATAGGTTCCGCTTGCGTTAACGAATTGAATTTGAAAGTGATAAAGACGATGATTTTAACGACGAGCCATAAACTTCATCTACAAGTGTATCAATCAACGAAGCAAAAAGAGCTTTAACAACTGTACGATCATTTATAGAGCAGTGTACCAACATAAAAGATAATGTATTCTCTCTCTCTCTCTCTATTTGTCATTGAAAATCAAATCGATTTAGAAACAGTGAATTTTTTAAAACAAAAGAAAATCACAGATTTTTTTTAAGTAGACTAAACCTTTAGGTGTTGTTTTATTTCTATGTAATGTAAGTAATGTGAATAAATATGATTACATATTTAATTTTCAGTATTTTATTGAACACATCTGTGTGGGCCTGGGTATCCGGAAGCTATATCCCTTCCCTCGGTAAAATAAATTTGCGCTGGTTCGGCTATCGCGTGTCAGTATAATAAAGAAGGGAATCCAACAAACGATAAGACTATAACTAGCACTTACCATCAACGGTGGTGTGTCTCACTCCAAACCCTGGATCCTTAAAATCTATGAATATAAGTAAATGCGGTACGGTTTGCGATTTTTATATAACTTCTGGTTATGCACTTCTTGCACTCAACATTTTTTATTTATTGTTTTCTTTCTTACTAGGGTTGCCTGGAAGAGATCGCTTGTTAGCGATAAGGCCGCCCGTTGCATTCCTTGTAATTTATATGTATTGTGTTATTTGTGTTTCTTTCTAGCAACGAAGTGTTAATAAATAAATAAATAAATAAATATATTCAGTGCGCACGCGACGGCGGTAAAAATTAACTCTCTTGCCCTGTCATACCGGAACGCCACCTACCGTCTCCGGTTCGTGTGTCAAAGTCAAATCGGCAAGTGTCATCCTTCTTTGACTGACACCGATTTAGCGCGAACACCATCATTCTGATGCATTCGAGTAAAATCTGGTATAAGTTATGTTATGTGGTCCCCACTGTATTATTAATATTTCTAATATTTCTATTTACCTAATTACTATTTCTTTATCTCGTATAAGTTAACCATATTTTTACGTAGTAATAAGTTATTATTAATTAGTTTGTTCCACTTAATGTATCCCTACTCTTAAACCACAAAACCCAAACCTTTAAGTATTAAGTCCCGATCCTTTGAAAGACACTTCTATTCCATATTCCCACGTGAACGCTAGTTTTTGTAAACCTTATTTTAAATAAAGTTTTTGTTATTTTTAAAAACAAGTTTTTGTCACTGCCTCATAACACCTGTCAGTTTAACCAAAACCACAAATACATCATGTAGTTAAGACTCAAATAGAATGGCCCATGACACACACATCAAACATATATATATATATATATATATATATATATATAAACAACCATTCTATGTTAACGTTGATCTAGTAAGATATTAAAAGAAATGTTGATCCACCTTCTTGCAGTGTATAATTGGCTCTTAACAAATATAACTGATATACTTTGTGCCGAATTAGAAATGGAAGGCTTGTTTGGGGATCTGCATCGGTCGCTTTGCAACATACTTGCCATCAAAAAATACATTAACATAATATTTTTGTAGATCCGTAACGGTCGCAAATATTATACCGACGAGTCAAATGTGCATCCGTTTTATATGCGAAATCCTTATAACTAACGTTGATCCGAGGGCTTTTGACCTTGAACTTTGTTGGTTGTGGTTAATTGTGGTCAAGCAATTGTAATTAATTATTCTTGACATCTTTTACGTAACCACGCAGATGAAATCGAAGTTAAAACTTCAACAGTACTACTTTCTTCAGCTTTCTTCAGTATAAAGCTATCAATGATACAGACCCTAAAATACGAAAGCTTAAACGACAAAAAAATACAGATAAATTGAGAAACAAGGGAAATTTTTTACACAATTCTAAAGTGAGCTTTTATCGGGACGCTCATTTAACCTTATTACCATCAAAACGAAGCAACCAGGGTACCTCTAGTCCGTCAACTTACGCTACTTGTAAAATATGCTTGGGCACATTTAAAAGATCTTCATTTTTCAGACAGTTAAGAAATTGTAAAGGTTCTGAACATGTTATTCCGTCACTTAAAAGAAAAGCATTGTTTAATCACAGCTTAACAATCGTTCCCAATTCGATTGAGCTAAAAGAAAAAATACTGTCGTATCTTCGTTCTGATGAAATTTCATTAGTGGTTTAAAATGATCCATTAATCATAGCATACGGTACTCGTCTCTTTAAGAAGAAAAAAGAACGACGAAGTCGTAAAGCGATTTGCTCCAAAATGAGAGATTTTGCTACTCTTTAAATTTTATTGCGGAAAAAAGACACAACTATTGAAAATCTCACTGACGCAATTGATCCTGAAAAATATGATACATTTGTAAGTGCCATAAAAGAAATGTGTGGCTTTAATGAACAAACAGGCATGGTCAAAATTATAAGCATACCCTCACGTATGCGTCCCGCTGTCTTGGGATGTGTTGAAATACTATACACACAATCTATTATGCAAAACGAATCCACAGCCTATAAGGAAGCATATAAAAAAACTTTAAATATTTACCTAATTGAAATCAATTGGGAGTGGGAGATTTCGTCGAACGCTGAGAAAAGTAGAAAACGAAATCACTTAACGAAAGATAAAGTCATGCCGTTGGATAGTGACATTAATACCGTTATGCAAAAAATCCATAAATTAGAAATTAAATATGCGAGCAGATTGAGAAAAGATAGATGTGTTTTAAATTATGAATTATTGTGCATAGTAACAATGGCTCACATTATAATGTTGGACCGAAATCGTTCAGGTGACGTAGCTGAAGCTGAACTTACGTTATACATCAATAGAAAGAATGAAGAAGTGCCCGAAAAGGTTTTGGAAAGTTTAACAGTAGAGCAGAGGAAGTGTATTAAAGAATTAGACTTATTTCAGATTCCCAGTAAAAGAACAAGGGGTGTGCCTATTTTGTTAACAAAAATAATGCGAGAAAACATAGATTTAATAATAGCTTGCCGTGAAGATTTAAAAATTCCAAGCTCCAACCAATATTTATTTCCAAGACCTGGTACACAAGAACCTGTTGAGGGCGGTAAGTGTTTGGATATGATAAAAAAACAGTGTAATTTGAAACACTCCGAGATGATTACATCAACCGGAATGAGAGATCATATTGCTACAATGTCCCAAATTCATTCTAAACAAAATGATCATTATACTGAGCAATTGGCAGGATTTCTAGGGCATGATATATCAGTTCATGCACAAAATTATAGATTGCATATGCAAGTACTCCAAAAAGCTGTTGTAGGATCTCAACTCTTAGAATATGAAAATACATTAATGGAGAAGAAGAGTAACATAATACAAACGATTAGGTCTCAACCAAGAAATTAAAAACTTTGAGGAAGAGACGCCATCTTCAAAAAATTTGGCAATAGAAAGCGACCAATCTAACAGCTTACTTACAAACCTCAAAATATCTATCGAAACACCAGAAACTACAGTCAATAAGAACATGGACGATATAAAAATCTCAACCTGAAATCATTACAACCAAGATCCTAAAAATAAAGACCCCAAAATTAAGCCAAACAGAAGCAACACGAAAAGAAAATGGTCAAGTAGTACAAGTGAAAGCGATGTTGATGATGATAAACAGATTCAGAAACGAAGTAAAACTAGACGAGAAAAGAAAATAATATATATCATAAAGATTCTAAAAAAAAAAAAATATCATATGTCAATATAAACAGTCATAGAAAGTGGTCGGATGAAGAGATACAATTAGTCAAAAAATATTTCCAATCATACATAAATAAAAATAAAAAATTTCAAAATTATTTTGTAAATGTTAGTAATGTCTAACGTATTAAAGGTGTTATATAAAAAAAAATATAAGATTGATAACAAATGTTTTTTTCTAAATGTCATCCAAACTCAACTTTGATATGATGCGATAAGATCATTTTTTGCCTTTCTAAAATCTCAAATTTCCTTACCATATCTTGTAATAAATTATAGGAATTAAACCATCCTAATACCTTAGGTATGTCCAATAGGAGGACTTGCTGACTTCTGATTGGCCCATTTGAATCGGATCAACAACTATCGGAGTGGATTTGTATATTGGATCAACATTTCGGTTGCGTTGCCTAAACTTCAACGGAGTAAATCGTTGATCCGGTCGGAACCACATTTGTATGAAAAATATTATATTGGATCAACAAAAACCACCCGGATCAACATAGGTTTTCGGATCAACAAAGTGCTCGCCATATAGCACGCATGATCAACAATTGACGGATTGGTATAACTATATATATATGTATATATATATATATATATATATATATATATATATGTTACAGTCACAGTGATTAAATAGATATTATACATAATGACTGGTCATTATATATAATAACAAAATTGACTAGACAATATGATAAATTAATCACTTTATCCGGATATTATTCATAATAGCGGGTCAAAGTTAGCCAAAGTAATAAATACGGTCCATCCAACCACCCCACATGAAGTTACCATCAGAGAATGTGCAAAAAAAGAGTCACATCTTGGCGGCCAAGGATTTCAGCACTGCAACTGTACTGGAGAATGCGTGGAATAGGTGTAAATGTAAAAAGTCAAACCTCATGTGTAACTCAAAATGTCACAAGAGCCTTACTTGTAAGAATAAATAATATGTTATGACCCAGTTAATGAATGTCAGTTCATTTTAAATATTTTATTATTATAGGCTTTAAAGAGAGATACCAAATAGGTACTTTTATTGATCTCTGTGTTCTTTTTTAATTTTTTTTAATGACTAGTGAGCTTTTCTAATTTGTAAAGTTAAATAACTTTAAAACAATTTTATTTAATGTAGAATTATTATCTATGGCAATGTTATTTTAATTCTTAATATAAACCTTAACAGTACCTACTTGTTTTATTACATTATCCAAGTCTTTGAAGATATTATATAAAATTGCTAGTTAATGTGATTAATTCCGTGTCAATTATCACTTTATAAATAATGGCTAGATAATATACATAATATCCAGATTAATTACTTTGGCTGTAACATATATACACATACCTGGAACAGGCTTTCAGTGTAAGGTTAAGTATGTTTAGGTCATTAGGCACACATTTCAGTTTTAAAATGTGTTGTTTCGTAGCCAGAAGACAATAAAGTAGCCAAAATGCCAAATTTATATGACAGAAATGCCTGAAAGGAGTTTCTTTCCAACAATGATTTTATGAAAATTTAGAAAGTTATCTGTCAAAAAACCACAAAATTGGTAAAAACATATGTTTCAGCAACAATACACAATAGTTTAAAACAGAATATCATTTCATACCTATACAAATAAAAAACATTAGCCAGTCCTTAAATAAAAAAAAAAGTAATAAGATAATAATAAAAAAGAAAAAAAAAAAAAAAGATAATAAAAAAGTATAAATAACGAATATAATCTACGCATCAACATTTACTTTATAATTTGCGTATCACTGTATAATGCATTTGACAAAAATATGATGAAATGTGTAACATTTAATACTTTAAGGAATGTGTGTGTACCTGTGTATAGGTGTCATGCTGGTAAAACATGTAGGGCTCCGGCTCCGTAGTGGAGCAGGGACTGTGCTGAAGCTGTAAATAAATCAAAAGATGCGTCAGCTAAGTATAGGAACGATATTTTCTTTATATGTTTATGACATTTTCTTTTGAATTATTGTACGTAAAGGGAGGATAAAACTTGCTGAGTTTCTTGCCCGTTCTTCTCAGAACAAGACCTCCTGGTAGTCTTGCGAACGGATGGCGTAGTTTTGCTCTTTCGCGAATTTTGTAAACGTTTTTGACATTCATAAGCATGCGTTAAGTCGCATCTAAACTGAATAAATAAATTTTGATTTGATTTGATTTGACAATTGAAAATTATATTGACTACAAAAGATTAGATGCTAGGAAAAAAATGATTGTTAAAGAAGCTAAAAGCTCAAGTTGGAAAAAGTTATGTTCATCTTTTAATATTTAATTTACAGAGAGTGGAACTATATATGGAGATTTAAAAGATTAAATACAAATAGAAATATATCTAAGCATGACGAATGGATTGGTAATTTTATAGAAAAATTGGCACAACCTCCAAATAATGCACCTAATATAGATTTAGAGTATATCTTTAACTCAGATAGTAATGATGATACAACAATTTTTTTGTTACAACCATTTACAGATGAGGAATTTAATATAGCATTGGCTTTAAGAAAGAACACTACTCCAGGATTAGACAGTTTTCCACATATAATGTTACAAAAGTTACACATATCAGCTAAAAATAGTATATTACAGATCCTAAACTCACTATGGTCACAACAACTGAATCCAGAGTCATGGAAAACTCAGTATGTTATACCTATACTGAATCCACATAAACTGGATGATGATCCTAATTCATATAGACCTCTCTCTTTAGCCTCTTGTATAGGAAAGTTATGTGAGCAAATGATAAAAATAAAATTAGACTATTATGTTGAAAATAAGAATATAATTCCTTCATGCCCGTTTGGGTTTAGGAAAGGAAAAAGTGCAGTCGAAAGTCTTACTACATACCTGATAGATATGAAGAACTGTTTTTTGTATAAGTCAGCAGCAGTGTGTGTGTTCCTTGATGTGCAGGGAGCCTATGCCAATGTCAATCTTCATCAAATGGCAAAGGTTCTACATTCATTGAATCTACCTGGAAAATTAATAAAGTGGCTGTTTAACTTTTCGTTTGGTCGTACATTATTTGTTAAGTATAATAATATTTAAATTAATCTATATATATAAAAATCAATTGCTGTTCGTTAGTCTCGCTAAAACTCGAGAACGGCTGAACGGATTTATCTTATCTTGGTCTTGAATTATGTATTAAGTATTAATGGATGTAGCAAAAAAAGAATAAAAAAGTACATTAAAATCAATAAATTTATAATTAAAACAAAAAAATTACTGAAAAAGCACAACATTGTATTAGACAATAAAAAATTAATGAAAGAAAACATTAAACTCAAAAGTAATATTGACATCCACTTAATTGAACTGGAAAATAGTAGGATTAGATATGAATTTGACACTGAACTATTACAAAAGGAGATCTTGAAACTTCAGAACATAGCAGATTCCATGGTATGGAAATTCCAGGAGTCTCAAAACATGGTCTCCAAATACTCGGCTGCTATGGAAGATCTTATCAAGATCTCCACAAATGCAGCACAATGCATTGAGTTTGAAAACTCAAGCCAATCTGTACAGGTGTCACCAGTATGTAGGGATAATAATATTATTACAAAGCCAAAGTTAAATGTAATGTACTGTGACCAAATAGGCCATCAAATAAGCCAATTTTTAAATAAGGAACAAAATCTTTTAAACAGCTGTTACCCAAATGCTACTTTTGGATATATTGTGAAGAATATTGTAAAAGAGTCTATAAGTAAAACTAATAATCTAATTATATTTATAGGCAATAGAGGGAATTTAAACAAAAAAGAGCTAATTAACTGCTATGAAAAATTATGCTCACTTCATCCAAAAAATCTGATAATGTTTACATCCCCTTACAGTAAAAACTTTACTCAGCAAGAAAATAATGTAAGACACATTTAAAATCAGACAATGCATACATTTGCAATGTATAATAAAAACTTTACACTAATTGATACCAATAGGTACATTAGTTGTAATAATCACTTTTTGACAAAGGATAGATATAATCTACCTACGTATTTGAAAAGACAGATAGCTGATTCGCTATCATATTTATTGTTTATAACAGCCAAGAATTTGGCTCGACAACCTGCTTCTATTGAGCAGGTTTTAGTTAGTAAGACCTTGGAAGATATTCCAAGACATAGTATTTATAATTTAAATTAGTTACTAAGACAACAGAGAGTCTCTCTGGCAAAGAATTAGTCAGTAAGATAAGTAAATTTAAGAATAATAATAATAAAACTATCAATCTGGTTCACCAAAATATACAAGGCATGAAAAGTAAATTACTAGAAATTGAGTTGTTTTTGAGCAGTGAAAATATTGACATATTGTGTATTTCAGAACACTGGTTAAAGACATGTGAACTTATGTTCAATTTTTGCAATCATCAGATTGGTAGTTCGTTCTGCAGAGGAAATGCAATACGCGGTGGCTCATTAATATTGCTTCATAAAAAATTAAAATTTAAAGAAAGGAAGGACATAGTGAGCCTCTCTGTGGAACGCATTATTGAAGTATCTTGTGTGGAGCTGGAGCAATTTATCATTGTTAGTTTGTATAGCCCTCCTTCAGCTCAATATGATAGTTTAGAAAAAATATTAGAGCAAGTTCTGTACAAATTGCAAAAATCCAAGAAAAAGTTGGTCTTTAGTGGAGACTTTAATGTAAATTTGCTTGACAACTGTAATTCAAGTAAACGTATGCTTAATCTGTTTAAATCATATAATTTAATTAATAATTTTATTGTACCTACTAGGGTAACAGCCACCACGGCAACATGTATTGACAATATCTATAGTAATATAGCTCCTCTCAACGCCTGTATTATCAACAAACTTACATCTGACCACTCTGGTCAATTGTTTGAATTTCAAAATATACTTAAATGTAAAGATACAAAAAAGACAATATGCACAATTCCTATAACATATGATCGGTTAGACAAATTTAGAAAAAAAATTATATTTAATACGCCATTTTTGCGTGGCAACCAATGCCCTAATAATTTATATAACACATTTTTCGAATCATTTATTGATGAATTCAAAAATGTGTTCACTCCAAAGACTTTTTTGTTCTCGGAGAAACCTACCTTTTGTGACTGGGCGACTCCGGAGCTACACAAAAAAAGGCTGAAATTGTATGAATTGTATGATGAAAAACAGTATAATGACAGTGAAGAATTTAAAACTCATGTTAGGATATTCTCAAAAACATTTAGGCAAGAGTGTAAAATCACTAAGGCAAAACACTTAAGTAATAAAATAAACAACAGCTCTGATAAGATAAAGGCTACTTGGAAAATTATAAACGAGGAGACTGGAAGAACCTCCAGAAAGGATTCTGAATATAAGATGAACATAAATGGCAAAGTAATTAGTTCCGACCTCGAAGTAGCCTCTGCATTTGAAGAGTTTTTTACTAACATTCCACTAAATACAACCAGCATTCTAAATTCTTCGCCATCAGCTGCCCTTTTATTATTGCAACAGAATGTTTCTGTTTGCAATCGTGAGTTTATGTGCGTTTCTACTTTTTTTTGCCAATATCTATCATTGTCATGTCCCACAAAGTAGACAGCTGAGAACTTTTTTGTATATATGTTATTTTCTGATAATATATTTCCTTAAAAACAAATATATAATTTTCTTTCTTTAAGACAATTTAAATATATGTTATTAATTCATTTTCATAAAAATAAATAAAAAACATCTAAAATGTTTGTACCAATGTATGTAAACGCACATGTCCCATACTAAAATTTTGAAATTCAAACTCAATTATTTTATAAATTTATAAGTTAACTATACCGAGATTTTACACTCATTTATTTTTGCATCGTCGGAGATTAAGCAGAATGCATTAAATATTAATAAAAATGATCTATACTATTAAAAAAAAAACATTTTATTCTTGTCCCAGAAAATTTCCCTTTTTGTTACAAATTTCCCTTTTTGTTACCAATTTTAACCGTTTTAAAGCAAACTTATACCAATTTATTCTAGATAATTCGAAAGGACAACTCGTTACGTTTCATTTCGTGCCGCCATTTTGGATAAACAATCAGTTTTAGACAGTCCAGCGTGTTGTGTCGACGTTCAAAAATTTTGTTTCGCATTTTGTTCCCACTTTTGTTACCATTGTTCCTTGGTAAGTAGACCATATTTTAAATATTTATTTTCATTTTAAGATAGCAAAAACCTTTATCTCAACATAATTGCCCATAAGTAAATGTTACATTAACAACAACATTTCAATATATAAGTGTTAGAAAAAGTAACACAGATTTGTTACCATTTATTTTGTTACATTATTAAAGTAACGTATAAGAGGAAATAGGTTAGTAACAAAAAAGGAATTATAAGGCTCTGTTTATACTTGACAGTAAAAGAAAATGCCACTCACTCCGGCAGAAAAAATGAAACAGTATAGAGAAAGGTTAAAGCAAAACCCTGAGAAATTAGAAGAAATAAGAAAGAAGAATTTAGAAAGAATAAAATCTAAATATAAATATAAAAAGATATCAGAAATGACTGAAATTGAAAAAGATGTACAACGACAAAAGTGGAGAGAAATAAAGAATAAAAAAAAAAATTAAGGAAATAGCAAGTAGCGGGAGCACACATTCAGCAATCGATATAGTCCCCATCTCATCTGGGAAGTCTGAGTCATCATCGACTTCGGAAGGTATAATCAGAGGAATTTCGACTGAAATTATATCTACTCCTAAATTAATTAATTCAAAAAAGGCAGCATATTTTCGGAAACATTTAAAACAATTAAAAAAAGATTTTGATAAAGCACAGAGTCATATCAAACACTTAAATACAGCCAATGATACCTTACGAAAACAAGTTTACAGAATGAGAAAAAAGTTAATCGAAGAAAAGAAGAAATTTGAAACGAATTTATTAAAAGTTAAAGTCAGAAATGAAGTTTTAGAAGCATCACTGAAGTCAACTTACAAAGAATGTGAAAATAATAGAGAGCGAGATTTAATAAAGAAGATAGCAATTAATAGAGAAGTCACACAAAATAAAGCGTTAATATTTATTTCAGAAAAAATTTGTGTAAGGGTGAGAAAAAATAAAAATAAAGTTAAACACATTTCGAAGATTAAAAATTCGATATTAAATTTTTCGTTCGAGATGATGTCAGTAGAGCTACAGCCGGAAAACGCGAGTGTAGAACATTAAAAAAAAATAAACAGCAAATTAGATACCTTAATTATTCCATGCGAATTTTATATTATAAGTATTAGGGTATTTCTTATCAAATTTCGAAATTTGATTCCTGAGTCATTGCTGCTGAGTCACATGAATTAATTATGGATGTAACTTTTTTAATTCAATGCAAGCTATCTATACTACTATTATTAAAAAAGAAAACGTGATACCACTAATGAAAAAAAAATATGGGCAGTTTGTTGCCCTGAAAGTCATTCCCTCACTTGTCCCTTAGTCCAATAACATTTACTATAACGCCTGCTCATCTCAAATAAAACAATATTTTTATAAATTAAATATTGTGAACATATTAGAAAGATAGTGTTATTGTTTATATAAACTTTCATTGCACTACGACGAATACGCATAAAAATATACTATTTTAAATTATGTCCCGCAAAATAAAATCATTCCCTCACCGTATTACGGATTTTCGATTTCTAATCGTATCGAAAGAGATTTATGAACGCAACCTTAAGTTTTTTTAAACTGGCAACACTCCCAAACGTTTCAATATGGCGATTTCTTTTTATCAATAGGTGAGTTTGTGCAAAAAAATATTACGTTCAAAATAGTTAAGCATTACGTTTATGGCGGTCATTACCTCACGTTACATTTATGTAAAAGGTATTTTAGTATATGTGTTTATGTTTTGTGATTTTTATGCGTTTTTGGGAGTAAAATAATATCTCAAAACGTTAAAAGCAAATTGAGTTTATGTACCGGTATTTTTGTAGCTTTAGTTAAAATTCGTCATTCCCTCACGGTCATTCCCTCACTACATTCAGGAGTGAGGGAATGACGGTTGTATGAGGGAATGATTATACAGTATTCTTTTAGATTATTTTATTTCTTTCTTTCGATTTGTGCTTCACGGCATTTCATTTTAAACAGGTATTGTATATGAAAGAAAAATGGCAAGACAAAGAAGTTGAGTGATTTAGAAAAGAAATTGAAAAAGAAAGAGTATGGCAGAAAAAGTGAAAAATAATACGGAATCTTTGGAAAAAACTGCGGGAAAAGGAAAGGTTAAAATATATAAAGAAAAAAGAGAAGGGTCAGGTAAAATCAGTCGTTGCTATGAATGCTAGAGAGCTTAGACAAAAGCGAAAACAATGGAAAAAAATAGTAAAGTGTATAGGGATAAAAAAGATAGAGCACGCAAAGATTTACAAAGAGTACTTGATGATACACCTCCACAAAGTCCATCTGTTTTGCAGCAAAGTAGAGAAGATATAGCTGCTCGTAATAGACGTCAGATGCGAAGACGACGAGCTATTTTGTATGCGAGGATTGTTAATTTGGAAAAAAGAGTGAAGAGTGCAGTTAAGTTAAGCGAAAATTACAAGAAAAGATATTTGAGACTGAAAACAAAAAATACTGATCCAGAATCTCCTACAACTAAAGTAAATACGTTCTTAAAGAATGTACAAGTTCCGGATCTTGTGAAGAAGAAGTTACTTTTCGGAGAAGCGTTATCAAAAGACCTAAAGACTAGTTACGATGATCTTGGAAAGAAACATGAAAACAACATGTTGAAGCTGAAATCTTTGCACAAATATAAATTACTACATGCAGCGATGCTGCGGGCACGGTAAGGGAGCGCCTGACGGTGTCGGTGGAACCCTAAAAAGGACAGCTGATAAAGTCGTAGCAGAAGGCCATGACATCGTAGACTTGAATTCATTGAAACCCATCCTTCAGTCCAGATGTCCCTCTATTTTATTGTTTGAAGTTACCTCAGAAGATATTTCACTGATGGATGATCTCATTAAACAGTCCAGGACTATTCCTACATTCCGGGGAACACAAAACGTACATACATACGCCAGTTCGTATTTTTTAATAAAACCTTACAGTGTAGAAGACTTTCGTGCATAGATTGCAAAGATGATTGTACTCACTATCATTTGGGATACTTTCAAGAAAACCAGAATAATCGTTTTAACAAGATGCGCAACAAACACCCTCAAAAGTCAAAAGATATTGACACAATCAATATAGATAATGAGAATCACCAAGTATCTCTACCGTCTTCTTCGCGCATTCAAAAACCTACTGATGCTTCTGACAGCCATCTGATTGTTGCTATTGGAGATCATGTCCTGGTTAAATGGGGCAAGGCAAGTTATCCCGGAGAGGTTCTTTCTGTTTTTGAAGATGGTTTAATGGTAAGGTGCATGAAGCGAGGACTGAAGTTTTGGAGATGGCCTACGGTTAAAGACGAACAGTTATATAGCTGGGACAACGTTATACAGAAAATAAAGACGCCAAAGTTAATTAAGGGGGAAAATTACGTCATTACAGAGTTACATGACATCGCAATTAATAATGATGTTAAGACTGAATAATCTCTTATTTATAATAATAATAAACCTTTTATTTCATGCAATTTTTTTCAGGTTACATGTGTAGTTTTAAGAAAGAAAGAAATAATAGTAAAGACCTTAATTACACTTGTTTCCAATTAATTTAGAAAATAGTTTAAATGTATAACTAGGTTTGTTTTGCATGAACCCCTCCTCAAGTGAAGGTGAAGGCCTCCTCTAAAGAACTCCATGAGTCTCTATCTTGAGCTATTTGCGGCCAGCAGGTACCTCCTGTGTGACATAGTACGAAATTATTGTATTCTTCTATCCGGGTACCCGCCCTTCTTATTTCACACAATCCAATTATGTCGTATTTGACTCTAGTGATTGCTTCGCTAAGTTCAATTAGGCGTTCGTAGGTAGATAAAGTTCTGACGTTGTAAGATAATATGTAGAGCTGGTCTTTCTTCTTTTTAGTTGAGTTAAGTATTTCTAGGGATTTAGTTTCTTTCGTTGAAGAATGTTGAAGTTTTTTCTTTAGAGGGTTTTGGTCTTGATCTTCCACGGTGACCAGCCGGGTTGGAAGATGGTTTTCGTCGTTTAGTTGAAATTTATTAGATGTTGTATCTTTGAGGGAGGGGATTGTTAATTGCTATGAGTGTAAGCTACTGGCTGTTTTGTCGTTGATTTGTTTATTGGCGTTATTTTTCGCTAGGTAGCTTAGTATGCTTGGTTTTAGAATTCCTTCTGAGACACTGTTTGATCGAGGTAAAGATGGGTTGGATTGGTTTATTTTGTTTTTCTTGGTGGCTCTCGTGTTGTTACCAACTAGTCCTTGAGACTTGGGATCTGACTCTGGTGAATTCGCCAGTGATCTTTTGTTGTTTGATTTTAGTACAATGAGTTTATCGTATTTTATTGTGACTTTATTTCCTTTCTCACGCTCTTTATTCGCTTCTTCTTGTAATTCTTTCCTTTTTTCCAATATGTATTTAGGGTAGTCTTCGTTCAAATAGTATTGGGTATCTTTCAATAATCTTTTTTGCTTGAGAATACTGACCTTTAAACCAAGGGTAGAAAAAGTCACCTTTATTGGCCGGGGTTTATCACCTTTCTTTCCCAGTCTCTTTGTTTCCTGAATATCTCGGCAATTCAGTTTTAAGGACAGTTTTTCATTTATAAAGTGCAATATATTGTTCTCCAAGCTATGGTACGACGTCTCGTCCTCTTCAATACCGAAGAAAATTATATTTCTTTGTCTTGCTTGTTTTTCCATAAATTGAATTCTTTTTTCTTGTTGTTCAACTTTTTCATTCAAGATCTGGTGTTTTCCTTCCAGAATTGTAAATTTTTCTTCTAGTTTGTTGGTTATGTTATGTGTTATTTGTTCTGTCACCCTTTCACCATTTTTCTGAATTTCAATTTTTTGTGCGTTCAGTTCTTTTTGGATATTTTCTAAAGCTTTCATAATTTCCTCCATGGTGACTATTTTTGTTTTGATACTCGTGGCGCCCTCTAGTAGGACTGGGTAGTATTATTTGATCTGTTGTACGCTCTGTAGCGAACAAGTCTAGTCGAAGGTAGTGCGTTTCTTTTCAAATAGATGGCGCTGTACTACAATTCTTTATTCTATGACAAGGGAAGTTGCAGATTCATTCAGGTGTGAGGTTATGTTTCTCAAAAAACGAGATAATTTTCACCATCCACTATTTATTTGCACTCCGGGTCTTCGGCACTTTCATAAGTTAGCACTGGTACAGTTTAAGTTCTTGGATTAGCGAGAGTAGACTTGAAGAGCTTCGAAATTGTTGTTTCTTTACACTTCAGATTTTTGTGGATTTTTCTGTATTATTCGTTAACTTAGAGTCTTGCCTTCACTATATAGACTTAATCACTAGTTTATAGTCATTTGTACGATTTTGTTATCACTAAATTCACTTTTATTATAATTTTTAGAAACTTTTTATACGGACTGTGTTGTTTACCGCGTCTCAGTAGCGCCCTCCCTCTATATAATATATCCCTATAACCCTATAATCTCTTATTTAAAATACCAAAAAATACATGTGATTCATAAAGACTAATCAATATTAATAATAAGTAAAGCTTAAAAATTAGTCTAGAGAAGACATTTTTAAGAGAAATGTTAAGTACAAAGTTTAAAAAGGTTAGTAGTTTGATCATTTGTTACCTACTGTTCTTTTTTCTTTAAAAGAATTTAATTTTGTTTTTTTTCTAGACTATAAGTACAAAGTTTTGAGTTACATTTGTTTAGAATATGATACTTTAATGTTCAGTATAATAAAAGTTACATAATTTCATATATAATTATTTGTTTCAATATTATAAATATTTAAAAATCATTCTCTCACTCCCTTAATCATTTCCTCATTTAATTTATTTTTGAAACTCATTTTATATAGACTTTGGACAAAAATATGGAAGACTATTGCTCATAAATAAAACTCTTATAGCTACATTTTAGATTTCTGCAAAAAAAATATTTTATATCAAACAAAAAAAAAATTAATAATACCTGCAATTTCGAAATTTGATAAGAAATACCCATTAACAAGAAGGTGGCATTGCAGCATTTTCCACATTTTGTAAATACAAGCCATTTTACATCTTAAGTCCTTCCATACACAATAGAAATACGTGTCTCTGTATTAAACATTCCCACAAATAATAAAATTAGGTAAGTGAATAAATAATCGATTTTTATTTTAATCGATTATTTTTTTTCTCACGATCGATTTTTTGTAATCGATTTTATTAATTGTAAAAATCGATTTTTAATAAATCGATTATATGAATTAGGCATTTTAAATCGATTTTTGTAAATAATGCCATCTATGCGTTGAATTAACAAATGGGTAAGTAAGTTTACAAAACGTGAACAAGTCGATAAAAAATCAGCGCCATCTTTACGTACAAATATATAATAAGTTGTGATCTTTTGTGTCTTTTTTTATTTCTTCGAAGTTTTGAAGTGTGAAAATAATTGTTGTTAACCATAAAAATGTCTTCCACTGGTAAAACACCTAGAAGCTCCTGGCGAAAATATTTTGTAATAAAGAAGGATAATGCCACCGCAAAATGTAAATACTGTCCAAAAGAGTTAAAAACATGTAGTAATACTACAAACTTGAAACAGCACATTGAAAGGAAACATTCTGATATCTTACAAGCTGACGAGGTAACACTAATCATTTGATGTAATAGTTATTATTGATTATGATCCTTATGACAACATTATTCTAACATTTTTAGAATATTTAGAATTTTAATTGCAAACACAAACCAACTGACATTAAAATTTTATATTCCATTGCTCATTCTAGTGTACTTTATTATTTTAGAGGTTAATAACGTTTTCATGTTATCAAAATTTTCCCAGATATCACTTATTTAAAAAAAAAATTTTGTAGATAGTAATTTTGATGAAGTGATGAAAATATTTTTAATTTTATTTTGTTTTTATTTTTATCGCTGCAGAATTCACATGAAGTTGATATTCAGGATACTACAAAGTTGGGGCATAATAATTATTATGCTAAAGATGGTGACAAAAATAAACAAATAACTCAAAGCATCGCGGAAATGATATGTCGGGACAGTCTTCCTTACAGTATGGTAGAAGGAACAGGATTTAAAAAATTAATGAAGACTGTGGCTCCTCTGTACAAGGTTCCATGTCGTAAAACTATTACAGATCTTATCGACACTAAATATGAAGAAAAGAAAACCCTTATCAAACAAAAATTACGGTCTGTTAAAAACGTCTGTCTCACAATAGATGAATGGAAAGATATGCAGTTAAGAAGTTTCTTAGGTATGACTGTACATTTTATAGAAAACTTTGAAATGAAATCAATAAATATTGCGTGTGAACCGCTGCATGATAATCATACAGGGGAATACTTATCGGAAGTGATTCTTAAGGTTTGTGAAGATTGGGGTTTGTCTCATGAAAAAATGGTGAGTGTTACTACAGACAATGGCAGTAACATAGTTAAAGCTATTGAAATTACTTTTGGACGAGCAAAACATATTCGATGCTTAGCCCATACATTGAATCTAGTAGTTGAAAATTCTGTGAATTCCTCTGATGTTAAACTTTTTTTGGATAAAGTCCGAAAAATCGTAACTTGGTTCCACCAAAGTGGTGTAGGTGCTGAAGAATTGCGACAGATGCAAATGCAGCAAAGTGTTCCCGAAGGAAAATTAAAGCATTTGGTTGGAGACGTATCTACAAGATGGAACTCACAATTATTCATGATTGAACGTTTTGTGTTAATGAGCAGTACAATAGGATCTAATTTGATAAACCATCCGAATGCACCCCAAATGCTTCAAGCAAATGAAATTGTAGTGCTGAAAGAAATTGGAAAAGTTTTAAAGCCTTTTCACAATGTTACTGAAGAAATGAGCGCCGAAAAATATGTGACAGCTAGCAAAGCCATATTATCAAGTGTTTAAGAACATTGTTAGACGCAATACCGATAACCAGTGATTTGGCAAACCAATTAAAATATTCACTACAAACTGAATTAAATAAAAGATTTGAAAACATCCAAAAAGTTCACCTTTTCTCGGTCGCAACGTTTTTGGATCCTAGATTCAAAAAAATTCATTTAGATGAGCCATTATCTCTGTCAAAAACAATTAATTATACCAATCGATGTTTGAGTATAAATACCAGAAATGATGATACTCTAGCAGTGACCCATTCTAAATCATCTCTTTCAGCAGTGACCCATTCTGAATCGTCTCTTTCATTAGAAGTGGCCAACGACGGACAAGATATATGGCAGGTACACCAGCAAAAAATAATGGCTGCTCATACGTCAATGACCAAAAATTCAGAATTAGACTTATATATTGCGGCACCATTATCAAATCTTAAAATGGACCCTCTCGATTTATGGAGAAGCTCTGAAGGAACTTTCCCAAGGTTAACTGCCTTGGCTCTGAAACACCTCTCAGTTATGGCCACTTCTGCACCAGCTGAAAGGTTATTTTCGAAAGCGGGAAATATTGTCAGAAAAACTAGGAACCGCATTTTAGGAAAGCGATTGCCAAAATTAATATTTTTAAACTCTTTGACTGAAGACTTATGGCAATAATTTTCTTAAGTTTTTTGATTTAATTTCATTTAAAGTGTGAAGAAAGCTTTCTTTTCTTTTTCAATGTTTATACCTAGCAATTATCGTTTCATTTACTACTTAAACTAATCGGTTTATTTCACTTTGATTCTAGTCGATTGTTTAGTGACACAAAACATTTGTGACAATTATTTATTTTAGTTTTTTTATTATTTAAACTCAAAGTTTGAAGAAAACTTTTTTTTCTTTTTCTAAGTTTGATACTTAAAATTATCATTATGTTTACTATCTACTTAAACTAATCAGTTAATTTTACTTCGATTCTAGTCAAATGTTAAGTGACACTAAACATTTGACTTTAGTTTTTTTTTATTATTTAAACTCAAAGTTTAAGAATAAAATTATTGTGTTTTTTAGTTTTAAAACATACTAAACATTTGTCATTTTATTCATTATTTACCCTTATCAGTTTATTTTATTTTTTTAAGTCAAATTTTAAACAATACTGATGAATAATATATCGAACAAGCATTTTTCGTATGAAAAAATCTAAATGTCTACAAAAATCGATTATTTCCTCGAAAATCGATTTTTCACAAATCGATTTATCTTGAAACAAAAAGAATCGATTATTAAAGAATCGATTTTTTCCACTTGAGGTCACATCCCTAAATAAAATAGCGGTATTGAAGCGCCATAAAGTTGTAGATTTTAGTAATTCACGCGCTCTGTTAGAAAAGTAGCTTGTAATATAGAAAATTATGAATGCATGTACAGTGAGTGTAAAAATTGTCACAAAATTTCATTGATTTATAATTTAAGCGCTATTTTAGACGCACAAAATATAACGTGGTTTAAGTGGGAAAGAGTAAATCACTCGTATAAAAAAAATAGTAAAGACAGAGTGCAAGAGATTAAAAAACAAAAACTATCAAATCACAAAAAAACGGAACAATTAAAGAATTAATAGAACTGTTTGAAGCTGATATAGCATTATTTAAAAAACATAGTTTTAATTCATCACACCAATTGAATTGTTATTCAGATTGTATAAGTAATCTCAAGGATGACGAAATAGCAATTCATTGTGATTTTTCTCAAAACTATGAATGCAAAATGTAAGAAGAAGTGCAGTCTATGCATTTTGGTGCGTCAAAGACACAAGTTACGTTACACACCGGTGTCATATTTTTTAAGGGCGGGAAGAAATCATTTTGTTCAATCTCGCCTTCTAATGAGCATCAGCCTCCTGCAATATGGGCGCACTTAAAACCGATCATAGATTTAGGTAAAATCTTAGTTGCCAATCTTAAAACAATCCACATATTTTCAGACGGTCCCACTTCACAATACCGACAAAAGAATAACTTTTACCTTATTTCGCATTTTTCTTCCGTATATAATGTTAATGTCACTTGGTCATTTTTTGAAAGTGGACATGGAAAAGGTGTTGCTGATGCTATAGGGGGAGTGGTGAAGAGAAACCTAGACAGGCAAGTTGCTTACGGTAGAGATATTACGAACGCTGCTGATGTTTATTCAATATTAAAGTGTTCAGTTAAAGCAGTTGAAGTATTTTATGTATCCGAAGCTGAAATAAATGATGTAAAAAAGTGGTTACCGAAAAACATTAAAACCATAAAAGGAACTTTGAATATTCATCAGGTTATTTCGATCCATGACAAAGGACAAATACAGCATCGAATCTTGAGTTGTTTCTGTTCCAAACCTGATATAAGCTGCAACTGTTATAACCCGGTGGAACATACATTTGATGTTTTTTCAAAATTGTTGCCACAGTCTAGAGATGAAACGGATGACAAAACGATTGCAGAAAATATCAAAATAATTGATAAAAGTAATCAACCTCAGACTTTTGAAAGTAATGGGATTCAGTCATCAGTGTTTCCAATTCTAGAATCTGAAACAGCGGTATTGTGTAACCTTGACTCTTATTCATTAAACAACATTAGCATGACTACTGACCTGCCGATTATATGCATTGATAATGAAGATTTTTCTCAGCAATTAGATAACGACTTGAATTTAAATGATGACTGCTTTAAAACATTTAACGAAACTAAAGATAAAATAAATGACAAAGAAAACAGAAAAAGGAAAACCGATGACACTGTGACATATAAACAAATAGAACACACAAATAAAACCAAATTATGTAAATCCTTAACTACTGTTGTATCACATAAAGCGGCATGTACTAAATGTAAAATACCCACAGCACTGCATCATCTTGTTAAATGTATGGTTTGCAATAAGTATTTCTGTGTAACGTGCACAGGAGGTCAATGCTATTTTGATTATACATGTAATTCTTGTTTTGGAGAGGACTAGATTCTGATCGACTTTAAAGTATCTGAGTATAATTGTTTATTTATTTTCAGCTTTGGGAATGACTTAGATAAGTGATTGGAGTATAATTTCAAAATGACTGTAACACACTCCTACTTAAACATCGATAAATTTCTTGATAAGGGTGATTGATTTTCATCTTTTTCTTAATCAAAATTTGGTCTGGCCCTGGTCATCAGCACATTTTATACTGTCAGAGACCTGTTTTGGTTGTGGAAGCCCTACACAAAATTCGTTTAGTGCAAAACCATCTCATTTTGAACTGATTATGAACAGAGAAGATGTAAAATTTCTGATGAAAAGTAATTGGTTTTGGTGCACAATATGTAAATATGTTTGTATCTATGATCATTATCCCCTTGATGAATGTCGATTCTGCAATAATTAGATATAACTAGGTACCTAAAGGTTTTCGAAAATGTCAGTTAGGTTAAAACTCTCGTTGTTTTCGTTAGGTATTGTTTTAAAGTTTTTAGTTATTACAGAAATAATTTTAAAACCCAATGTTCCTAATAAATAGTTCCTAAAAAAACCAAATTTATCTGTTGTGTATTAAGTAGTTTTAATAAACCATCTGATTGTCTGCATCTAAATATTTATACGAGTATGTATAAGCAAATTAAGACTTAAAAGTTTATGTGATACATATAGGTATTAATAACTGTATGATACCTAGTAAATTTAAAAAAAATTCTTTAATGAACCAGGTAATTAAAAACTAAGTTGATTGAGTTTTGTTGAGTTATAATTTAAAACTTATTTTTATTTCATTTTAAATTAAAATAAATAAATGAATAATGTGCAATCTTTCTTAGACATTATTATTGTTAACTAAAGAAAAGGTTAAGTTATATTTTTCTTATTAACATATTTTTAACTAAAAAGCGTGTGATTATTTTTTGTACGATTTTTTATTAGATTTAAAACTTGAGAATATGTTTGTACTAGATAAAGAGTGAAAAATTGTGTTATTATAATAAATGTTGATTAAGGTATAACATGATATTTTGTGTTTTCATTAAGAACTTATATTTCAGCATGGATATTACTTTACGCTTAATCAACCTGAATTTTATTAAATGAAACATTGTTTTTGTAAAAACTGCATTATAAACACAACTTTATATCATTTATTTTGTTACCAAAGCTTCCCTTATTGTTACTGTCCCAAAAAAAAAATATTCTTATTTTCTCAATAAAATATAGTATTTCTATGGTAATAAAAAATTAAATAGCTGATAGAGGAGCTCAGCAGAGCTCCAAGTTTTAAAAATTGACAAATTTTAGATATTTTTAATAAAATCAAAACTTTAGAATAATTTTGGTCTAGGGTAACAAAATAGATTTGAACAGGCTAGTTTTTTAAATAACTATCGAACTTTCTTCAGCTTTTTTGCTATGATTTTATAAAATCCATCAATATATTCAGGTAATTCATCATTTTAGGATGATTGCCTCAAATTAAAAGATTTAATTTAAACAATAAACAGTAACAAAAAAGGACCTTTTCAGACTACCCTACTGAGGTTTTTAATTTTTTTATAATAAATGCTACCAATTTCACCGATTCTTACTAAATAAACTAAAAGTTAGGTTGATTAGCTATAATGATGGCAAAAAGAATTAACCATTATATAGAAAAAAATTGTTTTAACATTTTTTAAAAGAGTGGCAAAAAAATATAGAAATGCTCTTATATTTAGCCGCATTAGCTGCAATGATATTATAAAAACATTTAAACAGCTAAAAATAAAAAAAAACTAAAGATCTTTGGGGTGTACTACTTTGATTTTACAATCAGTAATCAATGCTATCAGTTCAGAGTTGGCTATAATATTTAATGAATGTATAGATTGTGGAGTCTTTCCAGACCAGATGAAGTTTAGTAAAATCACACCGTTATTCAAAACGGGCAGCACTTCTGACCCCACAAATTTTAGACCCATATCTGTGCTGCCTGCATTGAGTAAAATTTTTGAAAAAATTACTCTTGATCAATTACTGATACATTTTAATTATAATAAACTTATGCATAGCATACCATCGGGTAGAAATCCCTCCAAGGAATCCTGTAGTATTTATCATTTAATTGTAGGTTAGTTATTAATAGTTTTATAATATTATTTCTTTTAAAATTTTGTGTAAAATTGACAATTTTCAAGTTTTCAACTCTGATAAAGGGAGCTTCTGCCCCTGTTTCATAGCCAAGTCCTATCTTATCAGATAGAGCTTGGCCTAAAGCATATTTTCATTAAAGTTAAGTTTTATTGCCATTTTCTACATATTTTTAAGAAAACTGTTTTTCAAAATAACTTGTAAAAATTTCATTTTTCACTCTTAAAGATATCAAGATATTAAGATACATTTTATTTACGCCTTTTCAATCAGATAGGGCATGTTTTAGCGCACATCTCTATGCGCGCAACACAGATTTTATAACTTAGAACTTTATTAACCATTATAATTAAAGTGTCTATAGATATTACTTTAAATTTAAATCTTAATTGATTAATAGAGCTCCTTTGAGGCTTATTCTTCTTTATTTATAAATCATAAATACACATAGCATTTTAGTATTTAGCATATTATCATATAAAGAAAATGCATATTAGTACAACTTCACACTACAAAATAACGATTTAAAGAAAAAATTTGTTGTGAAAAAGACTGTCAATTTGAAATATATAAATACATTGTTTCTAAGAATCTGAAAACAGAGCTAATCGGACAATAAAATGATAAGAACACCTCCTAACACCCCCAGGGATCGTAGCCCCACAAAACCAACAACCAACATTAACTCACCTGAAACCCCCTCATCTCCCCCACTTAGTAAATTCTTATCCGATCTCATACCTGGACCTCAAACTGGAGCCGCAACGAAACCCTCCCGTCTTGTCAACACTAACCTGACCTCTGACGCGAAGGCTAAGCTGTGGCTTCAGAAAGCCAGGGACGCCCTTACATCATCAAGAAATTTAAAAACAGAATTAAGGGTCACAATAGAAAAATCACTTCATAAGTTATATACTTTAGCAACCTCCTCCTTGCCTCCGGCTCCCACCCACCTAAATGAAACACCTTCTACTCCTCCCACCTCCTCCCCGCAACCAACACCAGACATCACAGCATTTATGGCCGCTGCCGATGTTGTGTAGTCTGTGGTAGTGTCAGTGACACATAGAGTAATAATAATCGTTGATCTATATGTCATCTGTCATCCTGGGACTTCGCTCTCATTTAACACGTGCTTTCACGACATTGTAAGAATTACTTAACATAATATTTAAACTAATAAACAACGTTGTGTTCCTAAATAAAGTGTTTAATTACTAATAAAACATGGCGCAGCCGACGGAGTAACCACTAACCCGTGATGGAAATAAAATCTAACACATCTAACGACGACATTTCTAATATTGAGATGGCAATGGCGGAAGCGATTGAATACCGGATGCCGGCACCCATGGACAATTTATATCCTCAGTGGCAGCGTTTCAAGCAGAGCTTTAAGATATTCCTTTCTACTAAAAGCTTCAATTCTGCTAAACTGCATTGGACAGGCAGCTCAAGAGTTGTACTTCAACACATTATTAACAGGCGAAGATGCGAACCCTAAACTCGAGGATGTGATTAAAGCATTTGAAGAATATTTCGCGCCGAAGTCTAATGAAGTGATAAATACATTTCACTTCAACAAAAGGTCTCAAGAAGATGGTGAAAGCTTCGATAGTTTCTACACACAAATAAGGAAAATAGCAGCGAATTGCAATTTCGATACGCAACTCAACAGAATGTTACGGGATCGAATTATTGTGGGCATAAGGGACCACAGAACTCAACAGAAATTACTTGAAGTCAAGGAACTCACACTAGACCGAGCCGTGGAAATCTGTAGATCAGCAGAGATGTCCAAAGAACATGCCAAGGTGTTAGCCAAGCAGCCGGACTCAGCAGGGGTGGATGCAGTTCAAGCTCGGCAACCATATCGACACTCACAGCAGCGACAACAGCATGAAAACAAAGCTAAGTACAATGAATTTAAAAATAATAATGTATCTTACTTGTGTAAAAAATGTAACACGAGGCATGGACCTCGTAGTTGTCCTGCCTATGGGGAGATCTGCTCGAACTGCAATAAACCCAATCATTTCAAAGTAGGTTGTAAGAAGAAGAAAGATATAAATGTAATTAATAAAGAATACAGTGATGAGAGCAGAGAGGACTTATGACTTGTAAAGGTATGCCACTCTATTAACAATAAGAATAAAGAGTGGACAGAGGCTCTTGTAACTGAAGGAAAAATAATCACTTACAAGTGTGACACAGGAGCACAAGTAAATGTGTTATCTTTGTATGATTTAAAGAGAATTGTCAATGATGATAATGCTCAAATGTCTGAGACAACAATAGTATTAGAAGCATTTGGTGGAACACAAATCAGACCTGTAGGGAAAGGATATATAAAAATTTATCATAATGAGGAAATTTTTGAGACTGAGTTCATAATAGTAAACCAAAAAGTACGACCAATATAATTACAGTGTAAGCGTTGGCTGGGTGTGCTGCTTGAATGGGTCTATTATCTAACTTTGTATACTTTAGGTATAAGCATACATTAATAACTAATGTACCTACAGATATAACTTTTCTTTAGTACTAATATACATAATATGTAAACTGTACACTTTGAATTTGTGTTTAATTTTAGATTTAATTAAGTTTAAGTACCTAGTACAAATGTTAAATTAGAACTACGTATATCTTTGTTGTGTAGTCAACATTTTTTAGTTTATATTAATTTGTTTAGAGAAGGGGGAAGAAAATGTAAAATAGATTTTCATAGAAATTGTTAACAATTACGTTAAGTTTAAGTGTTACAAACGTAGTGGTTGTATAGGTATTCATTGTTACTAACATTCTATATATTCATAAATATTTTCAGTTTATATTCTTTTGTTTGGAAAAGAGAAAGATGTTGTGTAGTCTGTGGTAGTGTCAGTGACACATAGAGTAATAATCGTTGATCTATATGTCATCTGTCATCCTGGGACTTCGCTCTCCTTTAACACGTGCTTGCACGACATTGTAAGAATTACTTAACATACTATTTAAACTAATAAACAACGTTGTGTTCCTAAATAAAGTGTTTAATTACTAATAAAACAGCCGACACCCTAACTGCTAAAATCGAAGCACACACTAAACTGTTACAAGAGAACACAAATAATATAACTCAGATTTCTAACAAAATTAAAACAACTATAAACAAACCGTATAGCGACAAACCGCCCAACCCTCATATAAACAATACAGCCCCATCATACGCCTCAATAAGAGCCACCACCTCCCCCTCCCAGAAATTCACACCTGGCCCTTCCATCATAGTTAGCGGTGGTTCTGATACTACACCGCAAACTATGATAGAGCAGGTCAGGACAGGTATCAATTTCCGCCAGGGAGGATACGCCCCACACAAAATCGCCCCCCTTTCTAAAGGGAAACTCAAAATTACCTTCCGCTCTGAAGAGCACAAAAATGACGCTCTTCAGCAACTTAAGAAATCTTCCCCGCTAACAGCGGAAAATGAAAAAAAGATTAAACCCCATGGTCATTATAAAGGGGATCAGCAAATCTGTACCGGAGGACGAAATAATTGACACCATCCGCTACATAAATTCGGACCTCGCGAATGAAACTTTTTCAATCAAATTTAGACGCAACAACCGTAACGATAAACTTTACAACCTAGTCCTTTCAACATCCCCCTCCGCTTGGCGCAAATTCACAGAAATGGGCCATGTTGCCATCTCATACCAATATGTTCATTGATCAAATTTCTCCCCATTCCTTAAATGTAGACGGTGTCTAAATTTTGGCCACGCCAAAAGCAGATGTCCGGCGACCTCCCCAACCTGCGCCAAATGCTCTCTGAATCATGACACCGCCGAGTGCAAATCCACTGAATCAGTGACTCAAATAAACAAATGCGCCAACTGTAGCGAGCACAACGCTCATTACAAAACTAACACCAACGACAACCACCGTGCCGATAGTGAAAACTGCCCCAAAGTTAAAGCAATGAGAGTCCGCATCGAGGCTAAAATCAACTACTAACAAAACTTATTCATGTACACACTTAAAATAACACAAGCGAATCTCGATAGATCTCGCCTCGCTCTCAAAGAATTTAAATTACATTTTATCAACTCCAACACCGACATTGCTTTTATACAAGAACCATACAACAACACCAACAACTCAATCTCACACATTTCAGGCCTTCGTATATTCCAATCCACTAGCATTGGACCTACGAAAGCCTGTATCATCACCACACAACATATAAATGCACACATTCTCACTCAGTATACCACTAATAACCTTGTCATTATTTCAGTCACTACACAATCAGACACACTATTTCTTATATCTATATACATAGAACCAGACAAAGACAACGCCCAGACACTCCAAACCTTAGACAACTTTCTAACACACAAACCTAATGCACACACCCTCATTGCGGGCGATCTCAATGCATGGCACCCACTATGGGGCAGTGGTCACCACGCTCGCTATAACAAACGCGGCAACGAAATTGCAGATCTTCTACTTACACACGACCTCTTCGTACACAACAAGACTCACATCCCAACTTTCGAAACAATAACACACGGTAAAATCCGCACATCAATCATTGACCTCACTATTACACCCACACACTCAGCTCATCACCGACTGGAACGTGCATCGCGGCTTATTTCCGCATTCGCAGCACAATCCCATTACATTTACATACAATAACACACAAAACCCAATAGATAAAGCTCAAAATAACAGTACATTCATCTACAAAACACAAAACGCAAATTGGCATTCATTCAAAGAATCGCTACACACACACATCTGTAATTCTAACATACTTGACATAGATATCTCTAAAATACAATCACATGAAATGGACACACTTATCAACAATCTTACTCAAATCATCAACAAAGCGTGCAAAGAGGCATTTCCCATACGGAAAGGAGCACAAAAACCTAAGGCTCCCTGGTGGAATGACCACCTCGAGGAACTCAGCAGCGAATTGCGCAGGCTCCACCACATGTTATGTCGTTCCTCAAGGGGACATAACTCACCTGCCACAGAACTCATAGACGAATACAACAACGCGAAACAAAAATACACAGCTGCAATGCGTCAAGCATCCATAAATAACTTCAAGGAGTTCTGCAAGACAAAGAAGACGTTTGGTCTGTTACCAATCGTCTTCTTAAAAAATCTACCCCCAATATACAACCTGGAACACTGCGTATCAATAATACATACACCAAAACTGAGCTCGAAACAGCTCAATCACTACTGAACCACTTTTACCCCTCAAATCTTCCCAATACAGAACCTCGACATCATATACTCACCGACTTAATTGACTCCCCCTCAGACACTGCGACCGACCTGCCACTCACTCTACAGGAAATAACACATGCCATTGAATCTATCAGCCATAAAAAAGCTCCTGGCCACGACCACCTGACCAGCGACATTTGTCAACTTGTAATTAAATTATACCCAACGCTTTTTCTTCAACTATTTAATCGATGTATAGAGATAGCTCACTTCCCCACCCTCTGGAAGGCGGCAACAGTTAAGGTAATACCCAAACATAACAAAACAGACTGCACCTCACTCTCTTCATATCGCCCCATTGGCCTCATCCCGGTATTCGGGAAGGTTCTCGAAAAGCTTATTACCAAAAGAATATCATACAAAGCCAATAAACTAGGCCTCCTTAATTATACAAGTACAAGCAATACACGCTGCACTCGACATCATTAAAGAAGCCAAACAAAACAAAAAACAAGCCATTGCAGTTTCGCTGGACATCAAGGCAGCGTTTGACAACGCCTGGTGGCCGGCGGTGCTCAATGGACTCAGACAAATTCAATGTCCAGGCAACTTTTATAAAACACTACAAAGTTATCTTTCGCACAGAACAGTTACTATACAAATAGGAAACACAACAATCACACAATCCACAGAAAAGGGATGCGTACAGGGCTCTGCATGCGGACCAATTCTGTGGAACCTTATTGTCAATGACCTCCTCAACAACGTCAACTTACCTCCTAACTGCTACCTACAGGCCTATGCGGATGACGTTCTTTTGATCGTCACCGCAAAGGACCCGCTTTCTATTCAAAACATCACCAACACATCCTTAGAATCCATTCGCCTTTGGGGTCAAAGCGTCAAACTACATTTTGGCCCCTCTAAAACCCAACTCATCACATTCACAACACAATCCGAAAAAGCTAATATCCTATTCGACAACACACCACTCACTTTTAATAAAAACATCACCTATCTCGGGGTGGTCATTGACAATAAACTTCTTTTCAATGATCACTTAAAACACACCACCCAAAAAGCACTAAACATTTTCAAAAAATTACAGATCTACACACGTACCACATGGGGCCCACACCCCGAAAACATTCGAAATATATATTTAATGGTTATCGAACCAATAATAGACATACGCATCCAGTGTCTGGGGACACATTGCCGCTAAAAAAACGATTCGTACTAAGTTAACAAGTTTACAGCGAGGCTTTGCTCTCAGAGCCATCAGAGCTTTCAGAACAGTCTCGGCTAACGCAGCTATTGCACTAGCCCGCTTCACTGCACTCGACCTCAAACTTCTGCAGGCGGCAGAAATTGAGACCACCCGCATCAATAGACGAACCAACAGATTACCCGAAGACATCCCCATAGAAACACCGGTTCGCTTTTCGGACCTACTACACCCTGCTGAAAGAGTCCCCATCAACAACTTAAGCAAAGAAGAATTAGCAAAATTAGAACACACACTTTTTCACCACATTTACACTGACGGCAGCAAGCACGAAGACGGTTCTACTGGTGCTGCGTTCGTTGTTTACTCGCCAACTTCCTCCTCATCACCCCGAAAAGACGAACAGACACATAAACATACACACACCAAACACATCAAATTACACGGCACCAGTTCTGTTTTCCAAGCAGAACTGATTGCCATTAAATATGCCACAATTCATCTACACACCTTAAAGGCGACTCATGCCATCATTCACACCGACTCACAATCAGCCATTGCTGCATTAAAACAGTACACAAACACTCATCCAATCGTCACAGACATCCAAAAAACACTACATTCCTTTAACCAAAACTCCGCCTCTAATATATACTTCCACTGGGTCAAAGGCCATTCAGGCATACCCGGCAACGAACTCGCTGACGCCGCGGCCAACAAAGCAGCATCCCTCCATAAATCTCCCGGCCTTATTTCATGTCCCATCTCCCATATCAAAAACATCATCAAACAAGATACCAAACTAAAGTCACAACAGAGATACACTAATGAAACAACCGGTAAATTCACTAAAAAACTTTTTCCCCAACTCTCCCACATCCATGCATTCTTCCAAACCTTTCCCACATCCTGTCAAATGACCCAATTCTTAACCGCTCATTCATTTGCAAAAGAATATTTACACCGTTTTCACATCACCGATGATCCATACTGCCCATGCGATAACTCCACCATCCAAGACCTTATCCACTTAATTCGTGAATGTCCCAGATTCTCCTATGAAAGGAGTACACATGAAAACATATGCAATTTTGTATTTGACCCTTATTATATACCCGATATCATTTCTACAAGCTCATCAGCAAACTCATTTGAAAAACTCATAAAATACATCATAAATAACATAAAAGCTTTCAATAACACGTAATTTAGTCCTAAGCCAAAATGTATATCTAATTTTAATTTAACTTTAATTTTAATTTTAAGAAATACTATAATCTATGTATCTTTGTATTGTTTATAATGTCTCTCTTTACTCTTTATTGTTTAAGATCCTATTTAAATATTAATTCCTGCGCGAGTAATATATAAGACCAGACTGCCGTCTGTAAAATAACAAAAACAAAATGTATCTAATTTTAAGAATAATTTTAAGTTTCTAAAAAACCATTATTGTACAAACCTGTGTAAACACTATGATCCTAAGAAGCAGACAAGTGTCAATAGGAGAGGCTGGGAGAAAGAATGTATCAAATAGCATCATCCCCCAGCCTCCTAAAAACTATTTTGTATGAATAAATAAAACCCCTTGTTTCATTTTGAGACGAATGAAAGATGCGAAAGAATACCTAGCTTAGTCGTCGCCCCGGTGATAAAGTAGCCGGGGAAGGTAGGCCCACTCGGAGAGAAAAAAAAAAAAAAAAACTTATGCATAGCCAGCAGTATGGTTTTACAAGAGGTCGCTCCACAGCCGATGCTGGCATTAAATTAATTTCCGAGATTTTAAATGCTTGGGAAAATTCTCATGGCGCCATTGGAGTTTTTGGCGATTTATCAATCACGAAATCCTAATCAAAAAACTTCAACACTATGGCATTGGCGAAAAAGCGCTAAATCTTATGGAATCATACCTGAGCGATAGAATTCAAAAGGTAAATGTAACTGGGGCTATATCACAGGGATCGTCTGTTACTATGGGCGTACCGCAAGGCTCCATACTTGGTCCCTTCTTATTCCTCGTCTATATAAATGACCTACCATTTCTTGTAAAGGAGCTTCACGAGATAGTACTGTTTGCTGATGACACTTCGCTTTTATTTAAAGTGAAACGACGAAATCCATCACTTGAGAATGTAAACAGTGCCATCTCCAGTGTGGTTCACTGGTTTAGTACTAATAATCTTAAGTTAAACGAAAAGAAGACAAAATGTATTAAATTTGAAACTATAAATGTAAAAATTAGTCATTCTAAAATAATAATTAAAGACGAGGAAATAGACTTTGTTGATACTGCGGTGTTCTTGGAATTACTGTAGATAGTAAACTCCAGTGGGGCCAACACATAGAAGGTCTTTCGAATAGGCTAAGTTCTACAGCGTTCGCAGTGAAAAAGATACGCGATCTTACGGATGAGAATACTGCAAAGCTCGTTTATTTCAGCTATTTTGATTGTATCATGTCATGTGGTGTTATTTTGTGGGGTAATGCCGCTGATATTAATTCGATATTTGTAGTGCAAAAGCGACCCCACGAGAGTCAGTCCGAAGAAAGTTTAAGGAATTACATATTTTAACTTTGGCAAGTCAATACATTTATGAGAATATTTTTTATGTGCGGAAAAATATAGATATCTTTAAAAAGAATAGTAGCTTTCATAATTATAGTACTCGTAATAAAGACAAAATTAGCGCACCAACCACGAGGCTGCATAAAACGAGTAATTCTTTCCAAGGCAATTGCATACGTTTTTTCAACAAAATCCCTAGTGAGATACAACTATTGTCAATAAAAAAATTTAAATCGTACATTAAAGTAAAACTGCTTGCTAAGGCCTATTATAACATAAATGAATACTTAAACGATCATAGTGCTTGGATATGAATTGCTTCAGTATAAATAGGTAACGCGACTGAATCTCTCGGCTGCAATTTCAGACTATGGGGCTATCGTCGACATCCACGACTTTCTCTTAAATGTAAAGTGGGAACAAACCATGATTCATGTGGTATCAAATTGTTTCAGTATAATTAGTATTATTACTATTTTCTTGTGTAGCCAAGTCCACATTTCAAGGATCGTCATCCTCACTTAAATGTCATTGCTGGTGGCGGCGTCCATGCGTCAGGTTGTCTCTCTCCCTAAAATATGGCGAGGGGGGCGATGGCTGGCCATGCGTCATACTCGTGAACGGGTGCTACTTGTGGTGACTGGTCGTACTTGAATTTGTGTATGCAGTGATATTAATTGTTTATACTACTTATTTACGTGTTGTTCCCACGAGTATGTAGGTGCGTGCTCCTATTTCACCATGCCTCCTGCTGATAGAGGACAAATCTTTGTTTTTCATTTATTTTATTATTCTTACTCAAGATGTCTTTTGGAGCATGGTGTAATGGTTGCAGCTCCTTACAAACATTGTGTAAAAAAAACTTGGCGATTAAAAAGAGTGGCGGAGAGTTTATTGTCAGTTACTATTTCTTTACCTTGTATAAGTTATGTTATGTGGCCCCCACTGTATTATTAATATTTCTATTTACCTAATTACTATTTTTTTACCTTGTATAAGTTATGTTATGTGGTCCCCACTGTATTATTAATATTTCTATTTACCTAATTACTATTTCTTTACCTTGTATAAGTTAACCATATGTTTACGTAGTAATAGGTTATTATTAATTAGTTTGTTCCACTTAATGTATCCCTACTCTTAAACCACAAAACCCAAACCTTTAAGTATCAAGTCCCGATCCTTTGAAAGACACTTCTATTCCATATTCCCACTGAACGCTAGTTTTTGTAAACCTTATTTTAAATAAAGTTTTTGTCACTGCCTCATAACACCTGTCAGTTTAACCAAAACCACAAATACATAATATAGTTAAGACTCAAATGGAATGGCCCATGACAACATCAAACATATATATATATATATATATATATATATATATATATATATAAATATATACATACCTGGAACAGGCTTTCAGTGTAAGGTTAAGTATGTTTAGGTCATTAGGCACACATTTCAGTTTTAAAATGTGTTGTTTCATAGCCAGAAGACAATAAAGTAGCCAAAATGCCAAATTTATATGACAGAAATGCCTGAAAGGAGTTTCTTTCCAACAATGATTTTATGAAAATTTAGAAAGTTATCTGTCAAAAAACCACAAAATTGGTAAAAACATATGTTTTAGCAACAATACACAATAGTTTAAAACAGAATATCATTTCATACCTTTAGCCAGTCCTTTTATAAATAACGAATATAATCTACGCATCAACATTTACTTTATAATTTGCGTATCACTGTATAATGCATTTGACAAAAATATGATAAAATGTGTAAAATTTAATACTTTAAGGAATCTGTGTGTACCTGTGTATAGGTGTCATGCTGGTAAAACATGTAGGGCTCCGGCTCCGTGGTGGAGCGAGGACTGTGCTGAAGCTGTAAATAAATCAAAAGATGCGTCAGCTAAGTATAGGAACGATATTTTCTTTATATGTTTATGACATTTTCTTTTGAATTATTGTATGTAAAGGGAGGATAAAACTTGCTGAGTTTCTTGCCCGTTCTTCTCAGAACAAGACCTCCTGGTAGTCTTGCGAACGGATGGCGTAGTTTTGCTCTTTCGCGAATTTTGTAAACGTTTTTGACATTCATAAGCATGCGTTAAGTCGCATCTAAACTGAATGAATAAATAAATTTTGATTTGATATGACAATTGAAAATTATATTGACTACAAAAGATTAGATGCTAGGAAAAAAATGATTGTTAAAGAAGCTAAAAGCTCAAGTTGGAAAAAGTTATGTTCATCTTTTAATAGATATGTCACCGTAAGATTGTAAACATCGTTATATTACAATCTATCCAGTAAGATTGTAAACTATCGATAGATTGTGAACCGTATCATTATGATTGCAATTTAACGCATCATTTTTCGCTTGATTGTAATCTATCGATGGGAAGCGGTCAAATTGTGAACCGGCGTAGGACGGAATGCAACTCGCGCTCTGATTGGTTGAACGGTATGTGCCCCCGCCGCCCCGGCCACACGTCATATTTGTTTGTTATTTCTATTTTTATAATTTGTGCTTAAAGACATAATAATTGTTGATTTTTTTAAAATTTTTAATTAGAATTTGTGTTTGTAGAATAAATATTTCGTTACAATTTGTTTCTAACATATGTCAGGATTTCTAATTTCCTATTAAATAATAAATTTATTTTATTTAAGTGACACGTCTATTTCATTTCTAAATGAAATGAGACCGACCAATAAGGAAGAACTTGCAGACAGTTGACAATTTGACGCGGGACAGATTGTAATTTAACGGTTTCACTTCGGTAGATTACAATATAGCGAAAAATGATGCGTTAAATTGCAATCATAATGATACAGTTCACAATCTATCGATAGTTTACATAGCCCAGTCATATTAGGGCTTTCACCTCGGAATGAAAGATAATAAGCTGCAAATTGGTATGAACCTTTGTTTTGTCATTCTAAATGTTGTCTCAAAAGTCACAATCGTTATCGTGTCCGCGTCTCAAGATATTCAAGGTCAAAGGTCACAAAAATCGGTTTTTCGCGAATATCTGGCTTCCTATCGGTTAAATGAGATTTGCATTTATTATAAAAGTTGTAGGCTATAAAATTCCCTACAACTTTTGTTTAAACTTTTTTTTCATACGACCAACCGTTTTGAAGGTAGAGCGCGAAGTGCACATCGTACAGTCATATACGGCCTAATGCAAGGTCAAGCGTGAGTTATGGTTATCAGTACGTTATAAAGTCAATTATTTACTTGGAAATTATAATTATTAAACAATGCCTATTATTTATGTATTAACTATTAATTATTTATATTTAATTAAAGTAAGTAACTTGATTATTTATATATAATTATTCATATTTAACTATTTAAGTATAAAATATTATTAATTCTGGATTATATATTTTAGTTTTATTTTAAGTTAAAATGATAGTAAGAGTATATATTGTAAACATATTTTTATTTATTATTAAATACGGCATAATATACATTTATCAAAATGTGAGTTCAAATATCAAAAGTATCTTTGTTGATTTTAATTGTAATGAAATTGGAAATGGAAGCTAATTATCTTCTTCTTCTTCGTCTTCTTCTTCTTCTTGTCGCTCAAAAATTTTCGATTCATTGTCATCATCCTCATTATCTGTCATGTTCATCTCCAAACCTTCCAGAATATCGGGATCATATGTATTTTCTTCATCGGGATTACTTGGATACAGTGAAGCGTTGAGGCAAGCTTGTCCGTTGCACTGGCCGCAAGCTAAAGAACATTGTAGCCCTGATTTTCTGCATCCACAGCGGGAACCACAACCATTTTTGCAATTGCAAAATATTACGTTTAGTAGTTCGGCTGGTGCTGGAGGTAATAACGTTCGTATGGGCTCCAGGATTTCATTTTCAAGCATCCAGCCCCATTCTTGAGGTTCTAAGTCCTTCCCTAACCACGTTTGAATCTGGTAGTAGACACGTTTTATGTGTTGATGAGCTGCTACACTTGTTGGTGGAAGTGTTGACAGTTGTACAGGTTTATTTAGTTTTGTAAATTTGATGAATTGCGTGTAGCGGAAATGATCAATGTTGTCCTCAGATTTTGGAGCATTATATAATGCCAACAAGATGCGCACTCCATTTTCTAATAATGTTTGTTTTGGGCAGTTTTCTTGTTGAAATACTTCCACCAGTTTATCTAAATCAGGAATTTTTTCCAATGCTCTAGTAACAGTCTTTTTCCTTTTTTAAATAGCGCAGAAGTCGTGTCACAGCCACTGAATGCGTGTAAAAATAAAATGTGCTTTTTAGTACGAGGATATTGGTCAAAACTTTTAGTATATATTTGTGTTTTGACATTGCCTTTGCCAACTTTTTTCAAAAATTTTTCCTGATGATGTGACTGAGTACGTCCAATTAAAATAACGAGCAAATCGATATCTTCTCCTATGATGACAGCAGTCTTTTGATGTTCTGATAAGGCAATAGCTGTGTCAATGATGAGAACATCAGCATCATCTCTGGCTTGTTTTGTTGTTATATTAACAGTTTTAAATTTTTCAACAAGCATGTCGATAAAATTTTTTTTATTAGACCGATTTGATAAAAATTTTTCTTGACTGATTGGCACAACCATTGTTTCGTCAAAACAAACTTCATATGATTTTGAAAGTGCAGCAGTTCTTCTTCGTTGTTCCAGTGCTTTAATATTTTTACTATAGTCCGAATATCCGTCAAATACAACAACAATTGCTGAGCCATAATGTGTTTGTAAATATTTAATGTACTTATTTAAAATAATAGAGAAAGTATCGTCTTTGCTCCATACGACGCGATGCAGAAGAAATCCACCATCGATGATGTATGTTACATTATTTTCATCAAGATCGATAACGACAGGCATCATATTGTCATATAATGTTGCTTTCGTGGTTTTTCTCATGCCATTACTATCAAATAAAGATGTCGGATACGGGCTTAGTTCATACTGAAGATATTCTTGTAAATTACTTTCAAATTTTTTGCTTACAGTTATTCTCTGGAAAAGTAACATTGGATCTATAGAAACTTTACAATCATTAATTTTGACAGATTTGTTAATGGCTGAAAGCGGTAAAACCTTATCGACGCGTTTTAACTTTATTTCGTTGAAGTTCAAACCAGTTATCTTTACCATAGATTGCAATCCGATTTCATGGGCTCGGTGACAATTAATTTGGTCATTTCCAACGATTCCTGAAGCTAAGGATACCAACTGATTCGTATTTGGAAAGGGATTATGAAGCGTAAACCAACCAACCAGTTCATTTACATCAGTATCATCCCTTTTTATTCGTGAATCTCTAGCATCAACATGTTGGTCCACAGAATCGAAAGAAATGTTACAAAACCGTTCAATTTCTTCACAAATTGTATTCGTGGCATACATAGCATATACCCACTTACATAGAACACTTTCTTGTGTACTTCGGCCTCGAGATACTCCTCCTTCTGTCTTCATAGATTTCATCAGACTTTGCTCGATTACCATGTCTGTCCATGTACCAGAATTGAATTTTTCTGTTCGTTTTACAGTAAAGAATCCGTTTTTAAAGTTCTCAAAAGCCTGTTGATCCATTGTCTCCTCAAGTTTTAACATATCTTGAAGATACAAATGAGCTGATTTCGCATATAGGAAATGACCACCAGCATGAAAATAGGGCAGCATTTTTCGCACTGCATCCAAATGTTCTTGAAAAAGTCCCAGCCTTTCAGCGCGAATGAAATCTAGGGCTATTGATACCATTTCAAAATATTGCACCCATAACTGTGCCGTGGGACCTCGAGCTTTTAATTCTTTTAGTTTATCCTGAAATTGATCAATTAACGAGTTGGAGCTGCTCGTACATCCTTCAACATCTTCGTAGGAAACATCGCGACTAGTTATCTGTTCAATTAACTCATCTAACACACAATTTTCAATTTTCATCTCTTCAAAAATCTTTATTGATAATGCAAGTCGTAATAATATATGGCCTCTGATACTTCTTGCATAAGCGTGACCATTCAACATTTTGTCGACCGAATTTGTAGCATATATTTTATAGCACTATGTAAAGTTGTATAAATTGTGTCTAAATTACTGGCAGGATGATCAATGAAAGGTAGAAATATAACCTGAGAAGTTGAAAAATTTTGATTATTTTTCGTAAGTTGTTGAAGATAGCCATTCCACCCTGGCAACGGTGAAAGATTCTTCCATTTTCCGTATAACCACAACAAATCAACTGCATTAAATTTTTTTTCAATCAGTACTTGATCATCATGTAGATTTTGGACTTGAATCTTGCTGTACCCAGGTACAACTGGCTTTTCATATGCTAAAAGAGATACATGTGATATTGCTGCTAACTCTTTTGCACTCGGTTTAGTTGTACATTTTTTTATGCGATCATCATAAATTACAGCATCTTTCGGAGTAATTATTTTTATCATTCCCATAACGTGAAGAGTATTATTACCGTCAAGAGTACTGACATTAATATCTGCATTGTCTCCAACATATTGTACCAACGCACCAGACTCTGATGGTAAAATACGAGGTTGTGGATGGTAAACTGCTGAAACTTCATACTGTATGGTATTACTATATGATGCAGCAAATCCTAAAGATGATTAAACATCCAACAATTTTTTAGACCCATATCTTCTGTGAAGAAATACGGAAAGGCCCAACAGCTGTGATGAAAATGAACGTTCTCGTATCGAAGCCATTATTGCGTGGCTAATAGATGTGCATTTCGTTTTTAAATGATCTACTTGTCCTTTTCTATTTTTTAATATCATTTCTTCCAAAAAATGTGATAATGTTTTTGGTATTTCTTCATTAATACAATCTAGCATTTTATTCGGAGGTGGATACGTTTTTGTTTCAACTACAGATGATCTGATGTCTTCCCTAATAATAGCCGCAGCAGCTTCTACAATCCGTAGACGTTCTTCTACAGGAGTACTTTTTTTATTTTCGTACCAAGCTTTTGATAATACGTTAAGCTGTGTATCACGGAAAGATATAATTGTAAATGATCCAATTTTTTTTGTGATTATTATATCAGTTAAATACTTTTGTTGTAATTTTGTAATAATTGTCTTATCGTCAGGTATGTATTCCGTAGGGGCATCTTTAAGTTCTTTCAAAGTAAATTGAGAATCTTCATTATTTTCTATATAATAAAAAATCTCCTTCATTGCTTGAGTGACTTGATCATCTTGGCGAGGCTTTTTATCTGCAGATGGTACTCGGGTTAAAAAGTTGGTATAGCAAATAGTATGATACTTTGCTTCAGCAGCGATCAAATCATACTCGTAATATATACGTTCCTTTACTAATTCTCCTAAGGAATCGTTTCGTTCTTCTGCTCTCTTAATTACGTTGTCTTTGAATGCAAGAGTACTTACATTACTTATTGTCCATCTATACTTTAATTTTTTTTTCTTTTCTGCTATTTCATCAGCTTCTTGGCCACAAAATAAGCATAACTTTCCAAAATCAAAGACTTCATTTCGTTTTTTACGAGGTGCACTTGACGTTGAAGGTTTACTCTCATCTGTGCGTCGTTTTGATGCAATAATAACATTTTTACTCGTGTACACTTTTCGACACTCGGAATGCACATTTACAGAACTTAAAGTATTTAAATAGTCTATATGTCCATCATTTCTTTCAATACTTGCAGTTTTTAAAGTTTGTAAACCACGTACGACATTCACAGAAACACCTTCTGAAAGTTTCTTATCACATATAAAACACAAATCAGCCATAGCTCTTAAAACCGTACGTCCGTAGTTGCAACGGTACAATTTCAAACTAACGAATAATCTTGACTCATACAAAGTGGAGAGAGTGGCCTTGAATACTATAGAACATCTGTCCCGGCAATGAATAGAAAAGGGCATAGGGTAGGGACAAGTATTTCCAGGTATATAAGTATTGAGAAATTTACGCGTTTTAAAGAAAATATATATAATGTCGTGTTAACTTAAAATAAAACTAAAATATATAATCCAGAATTAATAATATTTTATACTTAAATAGTTAAATATGAATAATTATATATAAATAATCAAGTTACTTACTTTAATTAAATATAAATAATTAATAGTTAGTACATAAATAATAGGCATTGTTTAATAATTATAATTTCCAAGTAAATAATTGACTTTATAACGTACTGATAACCATAACTCACGCTTGACCTTGCATTAGGCCGTATATGACTGTACGATGTGCACTTCGCGCTCTACCTTCAAAACGGTTGGTCGTATGAAAAAAAAGTTTAAACAAAAGTTGTAGGGAATTTTATAGCCTACAACTTTTATAATAAATGCAAATCTCATTCAACCGATAGGAAGCCAGATATTCGCGAAAAACCGATTTTTGTGACCTTTGACCCTGAATATCTTAAGACGCGGACACGATAACGATTGTGACTTTTGAGACAACATTTAGAATGACAAAACAAAGGTTCATACCAATTTGCAGCTTATTATCTTTCATTCCGAGGTTGACCCCTTTTCTTACCTAATATGACTGGGCTATCTTACTAGGTAGATTGTAATATAACGATGTTAACAATCTTACGGTGACAGATATACACCAATTTACAGAGAGTGGAACTATATATGGAGATTTAAAAGATTAAATACAAATAGAAATATATCTAAGCATGACGAATGGATTGGTAATTTTATAGAAAAATTGGCATAACCTCCAAATAATGCACCTAATATAGATTTAGAGTATATCTTTAACTCAGATAGTAATGATGATACAACAATTTTTTTGTTACAACCATTTACAGATGAGGAATTTAATATAGCATTGGCTTTAAGAAAGAACACTACTCCAGGATTAGACAGTTTTCCATATATTATGTTACAAAAGTTACACATATCAGCTAAAAATAGTATATTACAGATCCTAAACTCACTATGGTCACAACAACTGAATCCAGAGTCATGGAAAACTCAGTATGTTATACCTATACTGAATCCAGATAAACTGGATGATGATCCTAATTCATATAGACCTCTCTCTTTAGCCTCTTGTATAGGAAAGTTATGTGAGCAAATTATAAGAATATAATTCCTTCATGCCCGTTTGGGTTTAGGAAAGGAAAAAGTGCAGTCGAAAGTCTTACTACATACCTGAGATAGATATGAAGAACTGTTTTTTGTCTAAGTCAGCAGCAGTGTGTGTGTTCCTTGATGTGCAGGGAGCCTATGCCAATGTCAATCTTCATCAAATGGCAAAGGTTCTACATTCATTGTATCTACCTGGAAAATTAATAAAGTGGCTGTTTAACTTTTCGTTTGGTCGTACATTATTTGTTAAGTATAATAATATTTAAATTAATTAAAAATATAAAAATTATAAAAAATGCAAAGGTCTATTGCAGGGTGCCTCCTTGTCCCCAATAGTATACAATTCCAACCAATCGTAATGTATGCGGCCGCGGTGTGGGCTCCCGCGACAAATAAAATCTGTGCACGGAAAAAACTAAACCATCTGCAATGGGGCTTTGCCCAAAAAATTGCCAAAACTTATAGGACGACATCGTTACACGCAGCAACCCTACTGGCCGGGATACTTCCTCTAGACCTACGTATTCAAGAAGCCGCTGCCTTATACGAGATAAAAAGGGGAGTCAGCACGGAAATACTGAAGGAGGACGAGGAATTAGAGAAGAGAGTGCAATATGTGGATCTCCCACACCCGGCGAAACAAACAAAACTTGACTATAAGATGCTCACAAATCCGGAAGAAATCGCAAGACACGGCGGCACACAAATCTATACGGACGGCAGCAAAACAAGTACAGGAGTGGGCGCCGCTTGGACAGAATGGAAAGATGGAATGGAAATAAACAGCAAGAAAATGAAGATGGCGCCCCACTGCACAGTCTTTCAAGCCGAACTGATGGCACTACGGAACGCGACTAGCCACGTAGATAAAAACAAGCGCGACGCTAAAATATACAGTGACTCAAAGTCAGCACTAGATGCTATTGTGAGTGGACGATCTCTCGATCCCCAGGTAGCCGAGATCCGCCGGAGCCTGGAAGAGTGCCGCAAAACAGGAACTCATATAAGCCTCTTCTGGGTAAAGGCGCACGTTGGTACGCCGGGGAACGAGAGAGCGGACACATTAGCAAAAGAAGCGTCGGAAAAACTAAGGTCAGAACCTGAATACGCTGCATACCCCCTGTCATATATAAAACATCCGATAAGGCAAAGGACTCTGGAAGTATGGAATGAGCGCTACCTGGGGGATGAAACAGCTGGAACTACAAAATTATTTATCGGCAATGTTAAAACTGCGTATAAATTGGTAAAAGAGAAGCGTTTCACACCCCAGATGGCGCAAATTCTAACAGGGCACGGAGCCTTTGCATATTACCTGTATAGATTTAAAATTAGGACAAGCCCAACATGTGCCTGCAGTAATGAAGAGCAAACAGTGGAACATGTGCTTCTACACTGCCCTATATTCGCATCGTCCAGGCACGACCTGGAGCAACAAATACAGATGACTGTAGACCGTAACGGCCTACAGGACATGTTAATAAAGCACAGACCGTGCCTGGAACGGTTCTGTGAAAAAATCATTCTCTACATAAAGGCGGCAAACAAGCCAGAAAGAGCGGGTCTCGCGAGGAATTGCGCCCCGGCTCGCCCATAAATATTGTTAATAAAAATATTACCGATGTAGTCGTGGCGAAATTCCCGACGCGTTAAGTAGTAGCAGTGATATATAAAGTCCCTGGACACTATGGCAGGGGAGTAGAGTGAAAATTAATTAAAAAAAAAAATTATACAATTTATATACTTTCCAAATTCTCCATCATTTACCTGAATGTTAACCTTGATGTTAAAATATTACAGTTTGCTGATGATATTTTAGAGCTTTTAATATATTGTGTGAATAGTAATGTACAGGAACAATAAATTTAGCTTTAGATAAGCTTAATTCTTATTACTCAAATGATTTAAAGCTAAGTATTAACTCAAGTAAAAGTTCAGTTTTAGTATTTGGTAGCAAAAGGTCTGTATATATTAAGTATAATAATATCCAATTACCACAAACAGGAAAAAAAGTTTTTAGGTGTACATAATCTTTATATATATAATTCTTCTGTGAATGTGTACATACACATTCAGTGACATCACTGAACCTCAAACGACTGGACCGATTTTGACGAAATTTTTTGTGTGTGTTCAAGGGGATCTCGGAATGGTTTAGATTCACAATTTTGTCTGGTGGACAATGTTTTTTTAATTTATTAGTAGTTGTTGATTTTGGAATGTTTTACATTGGATGCGACAGACGGCGCTACCAACGCAGTGTCAAATTTTAAATAATATTCGAATTTTAATTTTAGTCTATCCCAACAGTTTTGTTATCATTGTGTTATTGTAGACCATATTATGCTGGATTGTTAGATATTGTCATAACATTTGAATAATAATTTTCATCAAAATGGTCCAGAATGTTTTAGCTTATTAAAAAAAGTTTGAAATTTTCAAATTAAAGACGTGTAGACAGGACAACGTCTGTCGGGTCCGCTAGTTTTTGATACAAAATTCAAATTTGAAAAACATATAAATTATATTTGTAGAAATGCAATGAGGGGTATAAATATTATGAGATCATTAGCATACATTTTGGGGGTCAGACCCTAAAGTCCTAAGTATATTATACAAAAGTTTAGTTCGCACTTCGCAGCCACTTTGATGAACATAAATCCAGTTTTACTAAAAAAGTTAGATGTAATACAAAATATGGCACTCTGCATTATTAGCCGTGCTATGTGTACAACTCCTATAAATAATATGGAAGCAAAGACTTGTATACAACCTTTATCTATAAGGCTTTTATTTGCTACAGAGAAATTCTGTTTGAAAGTCTTAGCAGCAAATAATGAAATAGTCAGTAGTAGGATGTTTACCTGAGGTTCTGCAATCATCTTTACAAACAAGTCCTTATGTTTCGGCAACAGATATCCTTAACAGTCTTAATATCCTTTAATTACCCAGATTATGGGTTTTGTCAATTTGTCTGGAAATATGCATAAGAGTCAGTCATGGCCAGTATATGAATGTAAATATGAAGCATTAATATGTAATCTAAATGTAGATACTTATATAGTTTTATTCTAGATGAAACAGATTTTAAAGAATATTGTTCTAATAAAACTAATAGTTTATATTTGTACACAGATGGGTCAAAGTCTTTGAATTCTGTAAAGTCTGGTTATTATGATTTAAGTTGGATCAAAATTGAGTATTTATACAGCAGAAGCATATGCAATTTATCAAACTCTTATTTTTGTACAAACCTTGAATAATATTGAACAATACAATGAAATAATAATAGTTTCTGACTCTAAAAGTGTACTAGTGTCATTACATAATTTCAGTTTTAATTATAAGGTCAATTATATTGTGTATAAGATTAGAAATATTGTATATAATCTCAATATCAATGTGACTTTTACACTCTCTCACAGAGGTATCAAAGGCAATGAAGTGCTTCACAAAGCAGTCAATTCTAATCATGATGATCATAGCGATATATGCAAGATTCCTTTTACTGACATATACAAGAATTTTAAGAATAATAAAAGACAACTATGGAATGAATATATATATATTACAAGGATATTTCGAAAAGTAAAGGAAGAGTGCAGAGATCCAAAAAGACCTTCCAATCAAACCATGGTATCATAAACATAAGGATGCCAATAAGCGAAAATACATAACCATAATAAATCGCCTCAGATTTGGACACTGCCAAATACCTGCCCATTTACATCGTATCAAGATAATTGACAATAACAAATGCACTTACTGTAGAGCTGATGGGGCAGACTTGACCCATATCGTTATGAGATGTCCCAAATTTAACATGCAGAGACTAACTCTTGTGGCCGATATAGGAGAAGCTTTGGAGCAGAGGAGGAGGAGAATGAGGAGATCACGTACAATTCGGATTCAGATTTCAGATGCCTTGGAAGAAACGGTTGATTCAAACTTGACGCCAATGCCTGCAAGGGCACAGGCCACAGATAATGACAGCTGACAACTGTCATTCTTGGAATCCTGTACCCCGCCACGTTAAAGATTTTCAAACCAGAAACTATATGTGTTTATTTAATTTTATAACCACTACTTTGGAACAAATTAAATGCTGTTGTGTTTTTATCTGTAATTATTTCAGTTTCATTTATTTCTGTTTTTATTGTATGTTTGTATGCCTATGGACTTGTTTCCGGCGAATAAATGATTAAAAATAAAAACAAACTTTACATACTTAAATTATAATTGAGAAATTAATTACTGCAAGTGATACTAAATACATTAAAATAACTATAATAATAAATATAATATATTAAATTATGTGACTGCACTCTTTAAAAAGAAGGTGACCATTAAACAAATAATCTCAAAACCATCTCTTATGAGTTACTCAAAGCCACTCAATCAAGGTTCGATATGTTCAACAGCCCTTATGTTTTGTATAGCTTTCATGTCATCTCTGGAATCAGTAATAGCATCAGGCACATTGAGGCGCACTGATTTGATTTTGTATTCTTGACTGCCAAATTTAGTTTTCAATTTTTTTTTTGCAAAGGCAACTAAGTATTTTAGTATAAGTTAATTTGAACAATGCACACCACCTGTTACTTGATGAACTAGCAGGATCTCTATAAAACATTGCAAGTATTAAATCAAAATACTCATGTTTGTAAAATCTTCAATTAGAGAATTCCTTATTCCCTGACCATTTTAACGCAAGATCTCTACTTACTTGTACCTTGTCCATTGAATTTAAAACTTGAATTGAATTTTTTTCACAATTTATTATATAAAATTATATTCTTCATTTTGCTTCATAACATAATATGATTACTACTGTTGAAATATTTGTAACCTTTGTCCTTCCATGATTATGTTGCTATAACTGAACTTACATGATCTAAAGCGGTTTTTTAATCATAATGTACTTTGTGGTAAATGTCTAGTCACAACTAGAAAGGAACGATTCACCTGCTTGATGTAATATGACGTACATTGCGAATCCTGTTTTGTGGACTTCTTAATCGTTTTCGTGATTCTCGCCCCGTTGATTAAGTGTTTCTAAAACACAAATTAAAATAAGCGTCACAGTGTGTAACACTGATGATATGTAGAAGAAGCGAATGAGGTTCGGTTTAGGGTACTTTTTGGATATTAATATGTAAGTTACAAACATTCGTTGGTCCATATTGAAAAGTTTAACTGAGTAGTATCGATACTTTCAAATTTTTCGGAACCTTCACTTGATATCAATTATGTATGTGTTTAAAAGACTAGGCGGTATGGTCGAAAAACCATAGCTTGCGCCATGGGCGTAAAATAAAATTGTCAAATTTATGGTTATGGCGTGGCCGATTGGCGTTGTGTTCCACTTCCTAATTGTATGGAAATTGCAAAGTATAAATAAATGAATCTCATAAAGCGTAAGTTTTCTCAACTTAAAACTTTGTAAAACGCTTTCTTTTAGTGAGTACATCTACAAAAAAATATGGGCTTCAAATCTATGGTCTTTATTGGAAAGTTTATCCTTGAATGTGGTTAGTTTTGTAATATCCTTCATTTTGCAAAAAAATCTCAATATTGCAAGATACCGAAAGGCGAAACGTCCTTTGTGTGTTAACTTGATTGATTCCCTTGGGTTAAGTCAATCAAAAATCAAAACAGATCATGTGAGAAACGGTTTTATTTGTTTTGTAAAAAAATTGTCAGAACTAGTTCAGTCTAGTTAAGTTCCTAAATGAGTGGAACATTCCAAATGAGTGGATTCCTGAAGCGTTCCAGCCTCTGTCTAGCTCCATGTGCATGTTCTTTGTTCTTTTCAGGGAGTATAATCCCTAGCCATTTGATTTGACATTCTAAAGATGGCTGTTGAGGATATGTTTTCACTGCATTTACTATACTTTACTCTTGTTTTTGGTTTGGTTTGTTCAAAGAATAATGTTTGTTTATAAAATACCTATTGGCATCAGTTACTTCAAATTTATTGCTATATGTTAATATATTCTGGCTTTATTAACAAGACTGTACTTCTTAAATATGTAGATTTATTTAATTGACATTCCTCCTATTGTCTATAAAGATTATCAACCTATTTTTAAGTTTAAGAGGGCAAAAGAAATTTCTTTTTAAAAATGAAAAATTACTCTATGATGCTCTTCTCTTTTGAAGTTTAAGCAGAAGTCTGTCATACGAAGCAGAAGTGTGTGATATAAGCAGAAGTCTGTCTATAATTCCAAAAGATACTGTTACTCTGACCAGATAGTGAAGTAATATGTATGGCAGGTACATTTGCTGTGAGTTTTTTCTTCCAAGTCTCTTTCAAATTCCAATCTACTTTGCAAGTGTCACCTATATATATAGTTTGACTTCATACATTTTGTCAAGATGGTTCGACATAGCGTCGGCACTGCCCCAACCCACACATCCTTTCCAGTGAGTAATTGTTGATGTTATACTCTAATTGTTTTTGTATTAAGCATGTGAACCAAAATAAAAAAGTTAAACGGGATCATATAGACAGTTTCTAGGCATTCTAATTTCATTCTTATTTATGCCTTTGCTTCACATACAGAATGTTTACTAATTTGTGGAAATTACTCTCAACTTTTATAAGCATCTGCTCGAGCAGATCAGTGTGTGACATGGATTTTTGAGTTTTACTTTTATTATCATGGAGTATTTATTCTTGTATAATTTGTTACTTTGCAAGGATACTGGTGTTAAAACAGATTCAGAGCATTGATCCTTATTTGATGAAAATGCCAAATGCCAGACAATATTCTGGACATTTGTGACTTGGTTTTTAGTTATTTGTAATTCTTGAACCACCAGTAAAGCTGCCGGAAAATATAGATGTGAGAAAACATTTGGAATCAATGGGTAAATTCCAACCTATTCATAATTTGAGGATTTACATATATGTATGTATTTGAAAATTGTGGAATGAAAGTTTGGGAAACAAGATGTATATTGTTGCATCTCCAGAGATTATATCATTTTAGAAATGTATATTGTGCTATACATTTATATGTTAAGAGATGGATGGAATGTTACTGTTAGATTGTAACATATCCCAAAAGATTATTGTATATAACATGATTTAAAATAAAAATATCTGTCTTGGTGGCAGTAAAATCCATCCAAATTCCAAAAAACTCGTACTCCAGAAACAGTATCGATTCTTCATTAACCTTACATTTTGTGCACATCATACCGGCCACTTTTGCAGTACTTGGCACTTGCACCTCTGATATCCGGTTATTTGGGGCCAATAGACATCGTCGCATGGTCGTTCAGAAACAATTTTTTTTTATTTTTGCTTTGTCGGCTAAATTTTTCACTAAAACGTTTCGACATCGTTAAGCCGCTGTAGATTACATACCTAAAGTCTTAGGCGATCCTGCTTTCTATTGATGTTGGCCATTTTGTTATGTCTACGACATAAAAGCCAAGTGTTGTTGATACATATATCCAAAAGCTGCGAGAAAATTCTCGATCTTATTCCAGCTACCAGCATGTCTGCCAAATGTGAGTATTATATATATAGTCTTTGACAAATTTAGGACATTTTACGTCAACACTAGATTTTTCTTCTTTGCTGAATGAATTTATATTTTCGACTGTGTATGCATCATCATAAGAACTCACAACACTTACAAGAATGTTAGCTGTTTATAATCAAACCAAACTTTTCAGTTAGCAGTTATGTAGCAGCATTTTTAAGTCTTGTCTGTTTGCTCTTAAACTAAATATGCCATAATTTTCCCTCAACATCTGTACCAGCTCCAAGCAAGTTAAATAATTGTCAAAATTTACCACACTTGCTTTATTTTTATTAGTATTGGATATAACTATTTTACTTCACCTTAACTAAACGGTGTTATTACAGATGTCTTTTCAATTTCAAGGACCGGAATTTGATTGTAGGCCCTCTGCAGGTCTATTCTCGAGTAAATAGATGTTCCTAGAAGTATATTCATGAAGTCGAATAATCGCGGAACAGGATATCTGTCTGGAATAGTAATAGCGTGCTTCCGGTAATCGCCACATAGTCTCAAATCTCCGTTTTTCTTTGTAGTCACATGAAGTGGACTCGCCCAAGGACTTGATGGTCTGCATATGCCAGCCTCTAGCATCATCTCTTTTTTAACTCTTTGGTATTTGTCCGCCGACAGCGGAAATGTACGGGATGTCCGTTTGTTATTATTTGATGAGTGACGTCATGCTTGGGCTGTATGAATGCATTCACTGATTTCGTGAGATTTGGATATAGCGTCATAATGTCGGCGTATGGTTCTGACAACTTGATGGTTCGTAGAGTTGATACGCTAGACTGTATGAGCCTTCCTGACGTCAAAGGTCCTGTTGTCCCGTCTATTAATTTCCTGTTGCGTAAACCTATTAAAATATTGTGGTGCTCTAGGAAATCTGCGCCGAGTATTGGTTGCGTAATATTCGCGATAGTAAATGTCCATGTATATGGTCGCATCATATTTAAATTCAGCGACAGCGTTTTGTCGCCGTAAGTCTTAATTTGGGTTCCATTGACAGCGTTCAATTTGTAAGTACTGTCTTGTATATTATGGAAACCTCGCTTGGGAATTACCGATACATTTGGAATTACCGATACATTTGCGCCCGCGTCTACCAAAAAACGATACCCACTTTTTCGGTCGGTAACGCAAAGGCGGTTAGACGGAAGTATAGCGCTGACGACCGCCTCAGTCAACGCTTGCTTTAGTTTTCCGATGGCGACTTCCAGCTGCAGGGCTTCTCGCAGTTTCGCGCTCTGTGTCTATAATGTAGATGGTATCTGCATAACCATTTTGGACTATCTGGGGTTATTCTGGTGCGCGACTTGGATCTTGACCTTGAAAAACTGCGTTCGCGGCTACGACGATCGTTGTTCGAATGGACCTGCGACTTTTGCGCTGCCACTTCCAGCGTTACTTTCCTTAACTGGGCCAATAATTCCGACATGACGATGGGTTGAGCGGTGTTAATCGAAGTAACACTGATAGTCGCTAAATCGCCGCTACTAAACCGTGCTATCACCAAACCTGATTCATATAAATCTCGAGTTTAGTATTCAGTCACGTCGGCGGCGGTCGGCTAACGTCGGGGTCACTGGGGTAATTGTGGGGTATCGTATGTGTAGGCACATAGCAATATGTAAACGAGAAATATAATTAAACAACCATCTCAGGCAAGTCTTGGGAAACGACTCATTATTTAATTCATATTAAATATAATGTAAATGCTTACAGGGCATTGACGTAACCTAGATAATAAATGCAATGTAAGAACGATTGCGCCATATATGTAGGTATCTACAGTCTCTTCCTCTTCAGTAAATGTTATGCCCCTAAAAGTGTCATCTCCCGCGTAGAGCAAGAAGTCATAAATGATGCTAGTTACACAGGACTCAGTTACACCGGCCTTGACTAAGTTCTTGAAACCCCATTTACAAGGCTTTTTTGGGTTATATTGACACTTCCCGCTTTCTTCCCTTCGTATGGTATAATCATTTCATCGTTACTAAAAACATTCTCTTATTGCATACGCATAAACAATGTTCGAATGTGATCAATTACATGACGTAGTTTATAATATCTATAATATCAGCTTCAGAATTATTAGTAGATAAAAATTGCCTCATTATGAAATCAAATCTTTTGAAGGTCATTGAAGCTACCTTTGCATAACGAAATAACTTTTTCGAGTAATTTTTATATGATAGCAAAACAAACCCATGATGACATTTAATGCCAAGAAGTCTAGTATTTATTTCCCTGAAACTGTTATGGATCTTTCTGTTTTTTGTACGTCATGTAAATTTGTGTGAGTGGTGATAATATCTAGTACGTCATCTACACAAACAATCTATAGGTGACCAATCAGATGGTACATTTTCCAAAAATGTAGGTCCTAGTGTTTCAGCCTTGTGTTGAAATTGTGCTTTTTGCAACGGAAAGATAAATTGATCTTCTGCTACTTTGTCTTTTTGTTATTCGTGCTTTGTTAGTCGAGCGTTTCATTTTTTGAGGCGCATCAATTGTGTGTTAAACTCGACGTTGATTTAAAGTTAAAGATAGCAAAGATAAAATTGAGGCCGTAGTCGAGGAGGTGGAGCATCATTATCACCAATAATATTCCTGGTCGGATGTGTTATCAGGACAAAATTGGTACTACGGGTGAAGATATTGTAAACCTGTTTGCTAGTCATTTCTCAATTTACACTTCTAATACCACAAATAATTACTTTCCTTCGCTTTCCGTCATCAAACTACTCTATTGATAATTTACAAATAGAACTAGAGAGGTACTGTTAAAAAAGTTACAAACAGTCGATCTCTCTAAGGGTTGGCTTTGACGGGATCCCACCTATCTTTGTTCGTTTTTGCGCTACTGCTCTTGTTACACCGTTATTAATTATATTTGAGAAATCTTTGCACGAGGGAGTATTTCCTAGGGTCTTAGAGTCCGTCCGGTGTGATTGTATGTCCTAAGTAATTTCTTTCTTTGCAAAGAGAAAAATCCCATTTATCGAGTTGAATTTTAAGGTTGGTATTTCTAAGTCTGTCGAATACTAATTATAGATCGATTAAATGTTCGCCGAGACTAGGCGAAAAGCTAATTATGTCGTCTACATAAATTAAACAATGTATGCCCTGCAGTCCCCTTAGAATGTTGTCGCTGGTGCGGTCTTTAACCCAAACGGCATTCGAAGGAACTCTAGTGTCCAAATTGAGTTGAAAAGGCAGTTTTAGGTTGATCTTCTTTTTAAATTTTTACGAGAAGAAGAATTTTTAGAAGTAACAGCTTTTAATGGGTGTCCCAACTAGAACGCAATTTTTAAATTTTAAATAAAACAGATTGTATAGGCAGGATAAAAGATAGTTAAGAATAACTTATCATAAGAAAAAAGATTATAAATGAAAAATGATGTTTACTGGTACAGAGGTGTAATCGGGATGACAAATGAATAATACAAAATAATAGACGCCTTATTGCGCTTGTAGTTATGGCATATGCTGCGTAGTTGCTAATAAATATGTGTAGGCGCTATGCACCAACACAGATATTTAAAAAAAATCGTGAAACTTTATTATATCGTAAAGTAGACAGAATGAGGTTATGTATGGAACAAGATATCGTGCAGATGGCCGGCACGGCTTTGCTGGCACACACGCGATCTTTTAATAAAATTTTCAATGACCTTTTTGTATAAATGCTGCGGTATTTCATTAATGCAGCGTCCAATTTCCTCTTTTAAGGCTTGAGTCGTCGTCGGCTTATTCGCGTAAACCATCGACTTCAAAAAACCCCAAAGAAAAAATCTAAAGGTGTTAAATCGCACGATCTAGGCGGCCAATTCTGGTCTCCAAAACGCGAAATAACACGACCGGGAAATGGCTGATGCAGCAATTGAATTGTTTCTCTGGCTGTATGACATGTGGCGCCGTCTTGTTGAAATCACGTGCCCTTCACATTCATTTCTTCAATTCTAGGCAAGAAAAAACTGGTTATCATTTCACGATACCCAACACCATTGACTGTTTGCGCTTGACCTGCCTTATTTTCATAAAAAAAGGTCCAATGATTCCTTAAAGTTCACTAATCGTCTCCTCAATTATATCCTTTTAAATCTATCTTTTTATAATATACAATGCACTATGTCACATGTCACTCCGATGCGTCCACTACTAACTTCCACAGACAACTTGTAAAAACGCGAAGCGCGCCAAATTCAAATAAATACAATATCACTTTATTACATGTATATATTTTTTAAATGTCTTTGTCGTTTATACGTCTTGACCTTGGGTTTTCAACACCGTTTCCCTTAATCTCAGCACAGATTTTGTCTTTGTGTATGCCATGCAGCATCTCGTCTTATTACCTTGTCTTTGTGTGCTGTGACTAACAGTATGGTTTTATGTGTATACTTGGCCAGGAACTTTCGTCGTTGTTGAAATTTTGTACGTACGTTTGTGGTCGAGTGTGATCTTTTGGTTTTATGGAATAATCTATATGAAGTAATGTATTATGAACACGTCGTTGACATATTACGTTATATGGACGTGGAATTTGCATCGTTGACGAATATTTACATAGAAAACAACAAAACTGGAGCAATGATTGAAATGTCCATCCATGTCATAGTATCATTGATACTGTATCAACACTGTTTTTATGTATGTTATATATTTTGTGTGTATAAGTTCATTATACTGTTACGAGCTAGGTGATCTGATAGAAAACGCCGTCGATTTCTTCAAGGGTTTATTTTCACTTAAATTTACGAGGAATTTGTTTACACTGTAAAACCGGAAATTACGCACAGAAAGGAACTAATTGCACACACAATAAAACGCTGTCACTCATCACATTATGTAAATTACGATTTTCTAATGAGATTGACCCTCTCCTGAAACGGTCATAAATAGTATTTCAGCCTGCTAAAAAGTTCTTTAAGTAGTGGAAAAATCTAAAAACATTGCAGTTGACCCGTCTGGTAACAATACTTTATATTTAGGTTAGGTTAAAAGACATTTATTCTCATAATAGACATTAGTCACTTACGTGAGAACACTATATGCTAACGTTACAATTTGAAAGAAAAGAAATATTTACTTCTTTCTTTTTTTTTTGTCATCCTTTAGTTGATGGTACAGGGTGTCACGTGGCAGATTTAGGATTTCTTAATTAAATTAAAGGATATTATTATCTTAGAATATACATGTATTTGTCAAAAAAAGACAGACGAGACATGCGGATTTTATTTTTTGAAGATCACTCCGTCCAAATGTTTTCCATCGCGACGTACACACTCGCTGAATCTTTCGAGAGTATTCTGGTTGACGATCTGACAAATCCGATAGATTTGTTGGGTTACTTTCGTACACTTTTCCTTTTAAGTAACCCCATTAAAAAATCTAATGGGGTGAGATCTGGCGATCTGGGTGGCCATGCGATGTCCCCAAATCGGCTAATGAATTTTCCGTGGAATCCTTTGCGAAGGAGGCTGTCTGTGTGAGGCGTTGCTCCATTTTGTTGAAACCACGTGTGAGAGCTGTTCGTTGGATGTTCTCTTAGTTTCGGTATAAAATACTCACTAAGCATGCGGCGAGTAGTTCAATTGATTTTACTCAAAGAATCAATATAATTACAATTACTTCTAGGATTCTACGATACCGAAAAATCCGCTAAGCAATTTTGAGAAAGCGCAGAGTTGGTACAAAAAACACTGATGTCGCTACTGCGGCTCAACACGTGAAGGAATGTTGAATGTTGTTGAAACTGAAAGGGTTGCCTTCGGCAATTTCTTCCGTTTGCCCCGATATCGAAACCTATTACTAGATAAGTTTTTAGCGCAGTTTTTGTCCCCTCCAGAATAGGAAAGGCAACCTCTGCATCCACCACCAAATAGTAATTGTTCCAATGCTTGACGCCCAAAGGGGTATTCACAGCGGAAACGTGTGATTATAGATAATAGATTACCCCAGGGGTACCCCCCTGCAAACTGCACTTTCATACTTTTTGGGTTGATGGGCTCCGGGAGTCTCATCGCACGAAATGCGAGTACAACAAGATGAACCGATTGTATCACTTCACGCCGATTTTCTGTCTGCCCCGGATTTTTTGGCTGAAGCCTAAAAGCAACAGCATGGCACTCCCACTAGGAAGGGGGTTGACTGATTACACTGTGCAGTTATTTGAGCAGTAGGTAACCTGTGCCAGAGGTTATTTCACCAGTGGGTGATGGGGTTGTCACGTCCCAACGCCGATTTTTTTCGGAAATAATGTTGAGAAATTATGGTGATAACGCTGATGTATATACCCCTGCGACAGCTTTGACGAAGAATCAAACGGCCAATTCAGATTGGGAAACTCTCATAAACTATGTCCATGACTTATCTAACGCTGAACGTTCGAACGAACGGACCCTTCGACTCCACACATTACAGAACAGAGTTCATGTGTCCTCAGCATAATATATCCGAGTCTTAGAACGATATCCTTTGGTATGACCATAAGGGCAGCATTTAAAGCATTGAATTGTTGAATACATATGTACCTACTGGAAGAGCATTTAAATATCACATGAAAACTTTTTTTTGTAAAACTTGCCCATTAAATGTTTATTTAATTATTTAATTATTAATCTAACAGCTTATACTTATACATATGTATTATAAGACAAAACACTAAGATAATACAGAAAGCTAAAACAGATTACACAGATAAACAAAATATGTATATACAACAGAAAACAAGTAAGTGCATTAATAGACAAAGAAACATTAAAAAAAACACTAAAGTAAATTGAAATTTAACATTTAAAAACAAGAAATAATACTTAGAATTTAAAACTACTACTTAAACAAAATCAGTCTTCCCGCTTCTTCAAGTACTTCTTGACAACTTCCTTTTTGAGGTGGAAAAGATCAATATCCTGATAATGGATGTCATAGTTCGAAAAATTAACTATCGAAACATTGATATTTTTTAAAACAAAGACATTTGACAAATTGTTTTTGCATATTTTCCACAGTTTTTTATATTTTACATAATATCGATGTGTTTATTACAACTGATTCAGAGGGTTTCGCAGAAACAGAGTTATTTTTTATTTATATTATAAAAAAAATCCTGTACCACAAAATACTTATTATTTGAATTTGGATTTTTTTCCGGCATCACATCAATACTACAAAAAATCTCTTTTTGTAGAAGACATCCTGTACAGTTAAATTGCCATATACCTTACCTCATCATAATCATTTGCGATTTCATTCCAGTCGTTTTCTGTTGGTTGCGACATTGATATAGTCAGCGGCACGTAACTCTAGCGCTGGCCGATACGTGGAGGGGATTGCTGCGCAAATGTACTGTCGCGCACGCAACACATTATATGCCACTTTGATTAATTAATGAAATGTGAATGATAGCTGCTGCGCATGATTACTGTCGCGCATGTAAGTAATATTACCTATCTATAAGATATAATAAGACGGTAAAAAAGTGTCTGTACATAGAACGTATTTCCAAAAAAGACCTAAGATATTTTAACAAGTTTATGGGATGTAGATAAATAAAAACATTATCTTTTAATTTGTAATCTTTTATTATTCTGAATGAGATAATGGTCATGCGACAAGGCCTTTTGCTTACTAAGGGCCCGGGCTCAGGACTGCTTCGTTCGTCGGCACTAGCGTCATCTTCATTGCTATCCTCGGAACTATCTCCATCGACATGAATAATGAATTGTTCTGTTACCAAATCCACGACATGATCACTCTTTGCATATTGCTCTTCTATATCCTTCACCTTTTTACACTACTTTTGACAATCCCATGTACCCATTAGTAAAACCTTTTCTTGTATTAAGTCTATACATTTACTGACACTCCATTTTATATTTTTGCTGCCTACATATTGCTTAATATCCGACCATGCCATTTCAATCGGATTTAGGTCGGGGTGGTATGGTGGTAGTCTCAGTCCTGATGACCTCGTTCAAGTTCGAAGTATGGAATTTCATTGTCTTTTGGCAGATATTCCCTCTTTTCTATGCATTTATTATGCGATATTGCAGTGCTAATAATGATAGGCTGGACATTTTTAAAGACACCTTTAATAGTGACCCTATGCAGGGAAACCGTCTATTTCACATTCCAAATGCTCTGTCCAACACATTTCTGGTTCGAATTTGGCTTTCGTTATACAGTTTTTCAGCTGCCGTTTACGGATCAGCCAATGGTGTTAATATATATATTAAAGGGATATCCGCGGTCTCCCAAAAGGCAGCAGTTACCTTGCTATTGCGATTCCATTATAACTTTTACCCTGCTATTGTTAAATATAGTGCTGTCGTGCACTGAGCCCGGCCACCTTGCGACTTAATCCCTTATTCGTAGTTCGGCGTCAACAATTGCCTGGGTGTTTATGGAGATGGTATCCTTCCTATTTCTAAAGAGCTCTCCATTATCACCCCCTGAAACAAAACGAACATCTTGCTTAATGAATAGTTGCCTGTTTGTCTTTTAAGCCGGTCTCTTTCCTCCTGTGCCTCCAAGCAAAGAGAGTGAAGCTGTGTCATCTCAGCTTTAAGGAAAGTATTTCTATTAATGACCTTCAAAGTCTCAATTTCGTTGACATTCCTTTCGACAATTAATTGTTCACACTGCTCCTTGTACTTTTGAGTTCTTGGAGCGCGAGTTGGAGTTGTCTTTCCAACTGGCGACTCTTGGCACTGGGAGTAGTCATTATTTACGATTTAAATTTCAGAACTTGACTAAGATTGATAAAGTTAGAATAGGTACAAAGGGGCAGTATGAATGTAAGCTCGCGAGATTATTTGTATTGCAATAGATACTTGTTTAATTAAATTTACTTATTTTACACTATTTATTCGTAGGAATTATGAAAGAAATACAAATGATCGAATTTTGATGATAACGATTCGTATTAAGTTACCTAGTACACAGCTGTCACTGACACAGTTTAACACACTTTAAAATCACTACATATCTTAATTACTTTGCAACTATATACTTAAAACACTAACTTATGTATACATAAGAGTTGGATAACAAGTAATAATAACAATAAACACTTAGAATATTAAAAAATTTGTATTAATGTAAATTATTAGTGTAAATTAATGCATGAGAATTCTATTACCAGGACTGAGAATCCGAGTATGAGTGCAGTCAATTGCACCAACGACACTAGGAAACTTTATAAAAAAATTTACACGAAACAATTTTATAAAAAAATTCCCACTATTTCTTTAAGCTCTTCTGCTGTACGTGGCATTTCAATAAAATATTTTAACTTTATGCAAATGGTTTTGGAGACACAGTGGATGCTTTAAGACGCAAAAGATTTAGACAGTCCCAATAGATCTCCAAGAGCATTGTTGCATAGTTCCTGCGGCGTAGAACCTCAATGCAAGCAGTATTTGCTCAAGGGGTGTGATGGCATTATCCCTGGAATAAAAACTCAATTAAGAAATTTTGCATCAAAGTACCTGGAAGCAAAAAAGATAAGAATGAAGGTAGCTAGGTACATACCTGAGGGTAGGCGTTTTAAGATCATTCCCAATTTCAGTAACAATCCAGAGCTCTGTTTCCTTCGATAGGCGGTAATAGTGACAGAAATCTACATCATTCCAGGTTTCCAGCGGCGGATGGCGTTGCCTAAATATTTTTGGTCTTCTCATTAATACATTCTAATATAATACCATCGTTTTCTTCTTCTGAAGAACTTTCGTCATCAAAGTATCTAACTATTCATCACTAGATAGTAATAAACTTATTTATGTAACTTGATTTCTGTGACAGCTGTTACTATATGAACAACCAGCGGCCATCTTGTTTAACCCTCCTATACTGAGGAGTTAACATTTTTGACTAATAGTTACATATTTGACCATTAGTAACTCTAACGGATCAAAAAACGCATTTTGCTGATTTTTGACTGATAGTTACGATATTTAACCAATAGTTGAGTTAACTACGGATCAAAACACTGGTCCTAAGTCTTCCGAATCTACGTCACCATGCAAAACGTGGATTTGACAGTGCTTAACGCTTGGTTCATCCGACTGTATTCACCTTGCGACGGCTTGTATGCTGTGCGTTCTTATGTTTAATTCATTGTTTAGCTGAGAGTACACCGTTTACAGTGGGAATCACCATTTTATTACGCGTTTCAGTCTTAATTAAATTGATGTGACTGAATATGCGGTCGCTGCCGGCATTCGAATGAGGAAGGGAAATTACATTAAGTACAAATATGGACACGTTTTTGAAAGTCATTCGCCTTCTTCACAATCCATTAGTTTTGCCCGAAGATCTGGATTTTATACGTTGATGTCTGCTGGGAGCTCAAAAGACTGTATTTGACGCCACTCATCGTTGATAATTTGATACTGATCGGTCGATACGATACGAGGCAAAGCTTCCATTAATGGCAGAATCTATAGGTCAGGATAGGTCTTTCTTAACATCGCATTCGGTGGATTATTTTTATATTCTCTAGGGAAGTTCCGCCTTCCATTTTATCTTCTATCAAAACTCTGTCTGTTGCGATCTCCCAGCTCGATGCGAGACGCAACTCTTGGGGCTTTGATTCCCCGGTTTTTCTTAGGATGGAAAATTTTGGATGATTTGGGAACACATAGGAAAGTAACAATCGTTAAAAATGTGTAACTTACATGAGCACTCCGACGATGGTTGTACCTTTAGTCATCGATTTCTAGATGCGCCGTGTGTGTTTCGATGTCCTCTGTTCTTATGGATCGTTGATTAAACTTAAAAGTCTATTAATAAAATAAAAAAGCCTTTTAATTCTTACAGCAGAACAAGTTACATTAATTAAGTTTACTTACATACTAGTGTTAGTTTTGTTAGTAATTAAATTTGTATCCTAAATTTAGTTGTGTTAGTTTTTCCTATTTTAAAACTATTATTTTTCTGTAAGAACTACTCTATGGGTGAAGGCTTCCTCCAAACATAGCCAGTCATCTCTCGATTGGGCTACTTGGATTCAGTTGAGACCAGCTGTTTTTTTTATTTCGTCTTCCCAGCTAGCCACAGGTCTACCTCTCTTTCTTTTTTCCTGTGGACCCGCCCAAGTGGTTACCGTTTTCGTCCATCTTGTCACGTAGCCGCGCCACATGTAGTTTAAGTGAATTAAAAAGCGCCATTTAAGTGACTGAGAGTGTTCTAATCCATCTCTTGCCTTGGTTATATTTCTAATTTTAGTGTGCCTTATTTTTTGTATCTTTCTAATATTTAGCATACTACGTTCTATACCCCGCTGACATGCAATTATTTTATCTTTTGTTTTTTTTGTTAAATTTCCATGTTTGGCATGCATACGTGAGGCACGGTATTAGGCACTAGTTTAGTACTTTAGTTTTAACTTTGATCGGCATGCTACTTTTGAATATGTCCTTCATTGCCCAGTATTTGTTCCAGGTAAGTTGTGTCCTGCGTTCTATTTCTTGATCGTTATTATTGTGGTTATAATATAAATAGTCTATTAAACAAACAAAAATATCTTTATTCATATAGGTTAACAATTCTTAAAAGTGTACTCTGACCGTACAACAATAAACACAATGACGTCAGCCATGGAGAAATTGTTAATTTGGGAACAAAGAGAGGTTAGACTGATGCTCTGCTGTACCTTGCCTTACAATAATAGTTTACGAACACGCACAAAACACTTATTATAAAAATCTAAATGGAGGACGTAACTATTGACAAATAGGCATTCGAAGAAATTCATATTGACCGTTAGGTGTTCTAAACGCTGTCTTTTTAATTGAGTTATTTTCCATTAATATCTATATATTAATATATTAGTAAGTTTGGCCTCGAGCAAGCCAAGAAATACGCGGTACATTGTGTGATTGTCAGGAATACGCTCGCGGTATAAAATTGATATGAAGGTTAGATGACATAGTCACAATCCTATCCCTCTGGTAATAGACAAAGTTATAAATTTTTCCGAATGGATAAGTCTCTAGTTTTACTACAGTGAGTCCACATTCGCCCGGCGATTTCAAAATGTATTGCTTCCCGTTCGCCTGTTTCAAAATAGACTGCGAGATTGAGCCAGTGTTGACTAGTACATTCTGAAGCCCGAAGAAGTCTTCTATTAAGTCGGGGGTTTCCGCATTCACTTCTGATTTCTTTGATTCGTTGACACCTAACAGCTGTTTCCATTATAGGCGCAGTCGTGGACAACGTGGAGGTGGTCGTTGGCGTGGTTACACACGAAGAAAATGGAACCTTTAAAGGAACGTCCAGAACTTCCTCCTTGTTCACATATTCGTGAAATGTTGCTATTGCAGAATCGCTCATTTTGTATTGTAAAAACGTCATGTATAATGCGGAATCGCAAAGGATGGTTTTGAAGGCATTCCATGATAAATCTTCGCAATCGCTCTGTCTCAGTTTGTGGACTATTAATTTCAATGCGGTCTTCCACAATGATATCAGTCCCATGAATTCCCGTTTCACATTCAGATCTTTCACTATCATTGCTCGTTGTTCTCCGAATTTTAATTTTTCCATCACTGTTTTGAACACATCCACTGTCCATATTAATTCCAATAGCCCCAGAAAACTGTCCGCTGGAGGATCCGGCCAAACTTTTGTAGTCGCTTTTTTTGCTGGTGGAGTTGTTTTTTTTCCTGCATTTTTTTTTCGTTTCCGACATACTTTCGCTATTTTGGCTTGAGCTTGATTCTCCATCGTCTCCACTATCCCTTGAGTCTCCGCGCCAAAGTCTTGACCACACTCTGTTTCCGCTATTTGAATTACCGTGTCCAAGTTGTTCTGTTTCATTTTCAGAAACTCCCCTAACTCGTTGTTCCGCTGTTGTTCCTCGTTTTCGGAATCGTCGGCACTTGACGTCGCCGGTGAAATCTCTTGAAAATGAACCGATAAATTCTTCCCAATCGACTTGCCCGCTCCCGACGTCGATGCAACCGGAGAACTCACTGGAGTCTTCATCTTCCGAACAGATGTTTGCGTGAGCACTGAAGTATGACATAATGAAAATAAAATATTGTGACCTCTCTTATATTCACAAGTGAAACAGTGAAACGACTGTGCGGGGTAACGGGCGCGGTAAAAATAAAAAAACCGGCAGCGCCGGTTACCCCACACCTCGAACGACCGCAACGGGGAAGCGGGGATCGGTAAATGAATAATCCTTTAACGTCTGCTGCTAGCTTAAACGCGCCATTCATTTTATAAAGTTTTGACTATTCATGTCGTCGTGATAATCGGCTGATTGCGACTGTGAACGAAACATCAAAAGCGCATTATCAACGAACCCGTGCTCAGAACCGGCATGTGCAATTATAAAACGTTTTCCAGCTGATTCGGACACCAACAACCCATCTTCCTCTTTGCTTTGCCAACAACTGGATGCATGGTAAGTGAGATGAATGTAGGTTTCATCCAAGAATATCACAGGTCTCTTGTCCACTAATCTATATTTTCTCATTCTTTCGATATACCTAGCACGCCAGGCAGTAATATCGTACCGTTCAATCAAAACCTTACGTTGTGACTTGCGCTTGAATTGAAAACCTATTCTTTTTAATATATGTTGTATTGCTTCCTTGAAAATCTATTTCTCGTTTTGGTTCCAGGCGCAGATTATTTGCAGTAGGCAACACAACATAAAAGAAATGAATTTTCTGGCGGATAGCACCTAAATCCATATTATCCAAATCAATTTTTCTGGATTGTAGACGGCTTTTCCCAGGAGTAATAATTTTTTTTGAAGTGCTTGCTTTGTGAACTTATGCTTCTTAATTAATATTATATACAGTTTTCACAGAAACACCTGAAACAATAATAATATTTATTAGGCCTCAGAATCGCGCTGGTGTAATTCAACATTGACAATAATAGATTTATTGTTATACATTGTTCATAAGTATTTTTCCGTCAATATTCGGTTTTGTTGTTGATGTTGACGCGTGACCAGGTAATCCCCATGATTTTCTTCTTTTTAGATTGTCATAAAGTATCTACTTCTCATCACCAGTTACGATACGATGTAAAAAACCCTTTTTTATGTCTAGCTAGCAGTATTTCACTTAAGCATAATTGGCGTTCAATATCTTTTGGCTTTCATTCGTACGGAAACCAATTGCCTTGTTTATGAATAATTCCTAATGATTTTAAACGATGTGAATCTGCTTGCTGAGTGACTTCTAATGTTAGAGCAAGGTCTTTTTGTGTTTGAGATGGATCGACCTCCAATAATTCAGCAGCAGATTTCTTTACATTAAAAAAGTAAACTAATATTTCCCGCAAATTGGCTCAAATTTTGACATTTAAAACTAATAAAAATTATATTTTACATTATATTTAAGAACTTATATCTAACTATAATAATAAACTTAAAATAAGTACATGTTTTTAGTCTTATTACTAACAATAACATAGTGTTGTACATAAGTATAATAAAAAATATGAAATGAATACAATGTTTTTTTTATATCTACAATAACGAGTAGGTTTATTACATTATGTTGTACCTACCTATGTTTGAAATGCCCTCACTTCCACATCACTACAATGACAGGTGCGTGATTTGCTCACAAAAACCGTGTGTCGTGAGCAATTCTTTAAGTTATGTAAATTTAAGTTTTCTATAATCTTTTCCACCTTAGGACAACCAATTACTTCTATGTTAAAAGATATAAATCCTAATAAATTTAATAGATTTTTTTCCACTATTCCCCCTTTATATAACCAAATAAATTGTTTTTCTTTATCGAAATCTTTAATTTTATTTATTACATTACTATAACTTAAGTCAGTGCTAAAATTTTTAAATGGTAGTCCGTGAATATTTTTTTCACAGAATATTACTTCCCTAGATTTTCGTTTATATATTAATGAATTGGGGAGCTTCACATGTAATAAAGTCACTTCATTTCTATGTAAATCATAGATTGCAAGCTCTTTAAAGTAAATAGTGCCCTCAATTGGAAATCCATCTATATCAATCAAATATCGAGCATTAGTGAAATCCATTGGTAATAATGTACATACACAAAAATATTAAAACTCTATCCCTGCACTTAAACACACTAACAAAGTGTTTATCAGAATGTTACCTACTCGTTCTGTGAAGTTTTGTGTGAAACACTCGCTTGGGGTTTCATTCAAATGCTGAATCCATTCGATCACATCCACATTTATATTGCCTAAAGTGTCTTCCTGATGCGCTGCAATAAGATCCCAAAGCTTGATCACTGCGTACACTTCTATATCACCAAAGTTGCTAGCTTGGTATAATTGTGTGAGAATTAAGTTTACATCTCCATGTAGTTTTATTAGTGATACACTATGTGTCCACAACTTTAACAGTCTGTTGGTCGATATATACTGAATCCACACTTGCTTGCTCTCATCTAGCATTATGTCATATAAGTGCACTGGGTTATTGTTCATCTCAATCAGACACACACTGCAATTAAAAAAAGACATGGTGATTTATTTATTGCATTTTGAATGTATGTTGTGTATATGTGTGTGTGTCTGTGACTTATTTTCTCTTGCTGGATGGTTGTGGTTTGATTATTCGGGGGTTGGGGTGGGCTCCTCCTCAAAGTGTATAATCCATGATCTTCTGCTTGGCCCTTTATTTATTAAATAGGGCTCCTCCGTCTGAATGTATTTAAACATATATTCACTTAGGTCATCGAAACGGTTAGGTAGTGTAAGAATGAACCCATTTTCCAGGTACACTATGGTTTGCATTCTGGATGCATGAAACTTTGAGGGGAGCCTTTTCACCCTGACTATTTTGTATGACTTGTTTAGCTCTAGGTCACCCAATTTGACCCATGTTTTTTGCCGAAAGTGTTGAGCTTGGCCAAGGCGGTGGTTGCGGATGAAGACATGATTTTTGAAAATAGCACTTACGGTTTTCTGAGTAGGTAATACACTAGCACACTAGTTATGGCGAGACTGAAGAACACTGATGTTCGCGTTCGTATTTATGCCCCCTGTTCCATCCTGTATCCATGTTATCATTATACATATTATTCAAACAATCAACCACTTCCACCTATAGATAACTTTATTTTGCTGTAGTCAGGAAAACCACATTGATAAGGAATGGAAGCGAAGTGTTCGACACTCACAATGATGGACTCACACTCACACGGAACTCATCGAAGATCACATCCTGTGTCATCTGGCACGTCAGTCCCTGGTGGACCACGATGTCAATGGTGTCCTCTCTGTGGCTGGCTTGATCGGGGTAGTGTGTCGGCACGTCTGGACCGGACACTGAAAAGTCCAGCGTCTCAGCGTCGTGCGGCAGGCGCCTACCCCTCGGGTTTGAAGTTCTGGAGTTCCACGCCGGGTGCTTCGCGTTCCAATCCCCAGCTATGACGCAGGGATGGGCGGCAATTAATTGACAGTCATAATTATCTGTTAACTCCAAAAGATTCTAACAGATGTCGATACTTTTCGACTGGATTGAGTAAGTAATCAATAGATGGCACTGTTATAGTAAACAGACAAGCGTGTCATATAAGCTACAATTAAATATCATGAGTACTACGCGTTATTGAGGCTAAAGTATAAATTAAATTTTGTGAAACGAAGTTCGCGGGGGAAGCTAGTATAATAATAATAATAATATAAACTAGGTATATTATATTACTACAATTTTTATAATATCTACCTATCCTTACTTGTGTCCGTTCTGAGATCCCGGAAACTTATTTTATTCTTTGGGACATAGGCAGTGGCGGCGACCTTTGACATAAAAGCGACGGCGGCGACACAAAATCTTAGTGATTTCTGATGTGTCTCTAACTCCATATGTGTGTATATTATACTCTTTCAAAGTAAAAGTTCATTTATTCATATATATAACATTATGTACACGTATGAACGTCAAAAAAAGAAATATTAAATGAATCTAAATTTACATTTACTACCAGTTCTCAAATCCGAGAGCTTCCTCCTCAGAAGAACTGGCAATAAACTCTCCGCCACTCTTTTTAATCGCCAAATTTTTTTTACACAATGTTTGAGTGCAGTCAATTGCACCAACGACACTAGGAAACTTAGCAATTTTATAAAAGAATTCCCACTATTTCTTTAAGCTCTTCTGCTGTACGTGGCATTTCAATAAAATATTTTAACTTTATGCAAATTGTTTTGGAGACACAGTGGATGCTTTAAGACGCAAAGGACTTAGACAGTCCCAATAGATCTCCAAGAGCATTGTTGCATAGTTCCTGCGGCGTAGAACCTCAAGGCAAGCTTTATTTGCTCCAGGGGTGTGATGGCATTATCCCTGGAATAAAAACTCAATTAAGAAATTTTGCATCATAGTACCTGGTAGCAAAAAAGACAAGAATGAAGGTAGCTATGTACATACCTGAGGGTAGGAGGGTAGGCGCCAAGAAATACGCGGTACATTGTGTGATTGTCAGGAATACGCTCGCGGTATAAAATTGATATGAAGGTTAGATGACATAGTCACAATCCTTTCCCTCTGGTTGTGTAATAGACAAAGTTATTGCCTTTAACGTCTGCTGCTGGCGCGTTTAGCCATTCATTTTATAAAGTTTTGACTATTCATGTCGTCGTGATAATCGGCTGATTGCGACTGTGAACGAAACATCAGAAGCGCATTATCAACGAACCCGTGCTCAGAACCGGCATGTGCAATTATAAAACGTTTTCCAGCTGATTCGGACACCAACAACCCATCTTCCTCTTTGCTTTGCCAACAACTGGATGCATGGTAAGTGGGATGAATGTAGGTTTCATCCAATCTATATTTTCTCATTCTTTCGATATACCTAGCACGCCAGGCAGTATTATCGTACCGTTCAATCAAAACCTTACGTTGTAATTTGCGCTTGAATTGAAAACCTATTCTTTTTAATATATGTTGTATTGCTTCCTTGAAAATCTATTTCTCGTTTTAGTTGCAGGCGCAGATTATTTGCAGTAGGCAACACAACATAAAAGAAATGAATTTTCTGGCGGATAGCACCTAAATCCATATTATCCAAATCAATTTTTCTGGATTGCAGACGGCTTTTCCCAGGAGTAATCATTTTGTTTGAAGTGCTTGCTTTGTGAACTTATGCTTCTTAATTAATATTATATACAGTTTTCACAGAAACACCTGAAACAATAATAATATTGATTAGGCCTCAGAATCGCGCTGGTGTAATTCAACATTGACAATAATAGAGTTATTGTTATACATAGTTCATAAGTATTTTTCCGTCAATATTCGGTTTTGCTGTTGATGTTGACGCGTGACCAGGTAATCCCCATGATTTCCCTCTTTTTAGATTGTCATAAAGTATCTACTTCTCATCACCAGTTACGATACGATGTAAAAAACCCTTTTTTTATGTCTAGCTAGCAGTATTTCACTTAAGCATAATTGACGTTCAATATCTCTTGGCTTTCATTCGTACGGAAACCAATTGCCTTGTTTATGAATAATTCCTAACGATTTTAAACGATGTGAATCTGCTTGCTGAGTGACTTCTAATGTTAGAGCAAGGTCTTTGTGTTTGAGATGAATCGACCTCCAATAATTCAGCACCAGATTTCTTTACATTAAAAAAGTAAACTAATATTTCCCGCAAATTGGCTCAAATTTTGACATTTTAAACTAATAAAAATTATATTTTACATTATATTTAAGAACTTATATCTAACTATAATAATAAACTTAAAATAAGTACATGTTTTTAGTCTTATTACTAACAATAACATAGTGTTGTACATAAGTATAATAAAAAATATGAAATGAATACAATGTTTTTTTTATATCTACAATAACGAGTAGGTTTATTACATTATGTTGTACCTACCTATCTACAGTTATTTTGTTGGTAATTCTGAATCCATCTTGCAAATGCCCTCACTTCCACATCTCTACAATGACACAGGTGCGTGATTTGCTCACAAAAACCGTTTGTCGTGAGCAATTCTTTAAGTTATGTAAATTTAAGTTTTCTATAATCTTTTCCATCTTAGGACAACCAATTACTTCTATGTTAAATGATATAAATCCTAATAAATTTAATAGATTTTTTTCCACTATTCCCCCTTTATATATATTTTTTTTACAGAATATTACTTCCCTAGATTTTCGTTTATATATTAATGAATTGGGGAGCTTCACATAAATAAAAAAATCATAGATTGCAAGCTCTTTAAAGTAAATAGTGCCCTCAATTGGAAATCCATCTATATCAATCAAATATCGAGCATTAGTGAAATCCATTGGTAATAATGTACATACACAAAAATATTAAAACTCTATCCCTGCACTTAAATACACTAACAAAGTGTTTATCAGAATGTTACCTACTCGTTCTGTGAAGTTTTGTGTGAAACACTCGCTTGGGGTTTCATTCAAATGCTGAATCCATTCGATCACATCCACATTTATATTGCCTAAAGTGTCTTCCTGATGCGCTGCAATAAGATCCCAAACCCTGATCACTGCGTACACTTCTATATCACCAAAGTTGCTAGCTTGGTATAATTGTGTGAGAATTAAGTTTACATCTCCATGTAGTTTTATTAGTGATACACTATGTGTCCACAACTTTAACAGTCTGTTGGTCGATATAGACTGAATCCACTCTTGCTTGCTCTCATCTAGCATTATGTCATATAAGTGCACTGGGTTATTGTTCATCTCAATCAGACACACACTGCAATCAAAAAAAGACATGGTGATTTATTTATTGCATTTTCAATGTATGTTGTGTGTATGTGTGTGTGTCTGTGAGTTATTTTCTCTTGCTGGATGGTTGTGGTTTGATTATTCGGGGGTTGGGGTGGGCTCCTTCTCAAAGTGTATAATCCATGATCTTCTGCTTGGCCCTTTATTTATTAAATAGGGCTCCTCCGTCTGAATGTATTTAAACATATATTCACTTAGGTCATCGAAACGGTTAGGTAGTGTAAGAATGAACCCATTTTCCAGGTACACTATGGTTTGCATTCTGGATGCATGAAACTTTGAGGGGAGCCTTTTCACCCTGACTATTTTGTATGACTTGTTTAGCTCTAGGTCACCCAATTTGCCGAAAGTGTTGAGCTTGGCCAAGGCGGTGGTTGCGGATGAAGACATGATTTTTGAAAATAGCACTTACGGTTTTCTGAGTAGGTAATACACTAGCACACTAGTTATGGCGAGACTGAAGAACACTGATGTTCGCGTTCGTATTTATGCCCCCTGTTCCATCCTGTATCCATGTTATCATTATACATATTATTCAAACAATCAACCACTTCCACCTATAGATAACTTTATTTTGCTGTAGTCAGGAAAACCACATTGATAAGGAATGGAAGCGAAGTGTTCGACACTCACAATGATGGACTCACACTCACACGGAACTCATCGAAGATCACATCCTGTGTCATCTGGCACGTCAGTCCCTGGTGGACCACGATGTCAATGGTGTCCTCTCTGTGGCTGGCTTGATCGGGGTAGTGTGTCGGCACGTCTGGACCGGACACTGAAAAGTCCAGCGTCTCAGCGTCGTGCGGCAGGCGCCTACCCCTCGGGTTTGAAGTTCTGGAGTTCCACGCCGGGTGCTTCGCGTTCCAATCCCCAGCTATGACGCAGGGATGGGCGGCAATTAATTGACAGTCATAATTATCTGTTAACTCCAAAAGATTCTAACAGATGTCGATACTTTTCGACTGGATTGAGTAAGTAATCAATAGATGGCACTGTTATAGTAAACAGACAAGCGTGTCATATAAGCTACAATTAAATATCATGAGTACTACGCGTTATTGAGGCTAAAGTATAAATTAAATTTTGTGAAACGAAGTTCGCGGGGGAAGCTAGTATAATAATAATAATAATATAAACTAGGTATATTATATTACTACAATTTTTATAATATCTACCTATCCTTACTTGTGTCCGTTCTGAGAACCCGGAAACTTATTTTATTCTTTGGGACATAGGCAGTGGCGGCGACCTTTGACATAAAAGCGACGGCGGCGACACAAAATCTTAGTGATTTCTGATGTGTCTCTAACTCCATATGTGTGTATATTATACTCTTTCAAAGTAAAAGTTCATTTATTCATATATATAACATTATGTACACGTATGAACGTCAAAAAAAGAAATATTAAATGAATCTAAATTTACATTTACTGCCAGTTCTCAAATCCGAGAGCTTCCTCCTCAGAAGAACTGGCAATAAACTCTCCGCCACTTTTTTTAATCGCCAAATTTTTTTTACACGATGTTTGAGTGCAGTCAATTGCACCAACGACACTAGGAAACTTAGCAATTTTATAAAAGAATTCCCACTATTTCTTTAAGCTCTTCTGCTGTACGTGGCATTTCAATAAAATATTTTAACTTTATGCAAATTGTTTTGGAGACACAGTGGATGCTTTAAGACGCAAAGGACTTAGACAGTCCCAATAGATCTCCAAGAGCATTGTTGCATAGTTCCTGCGGCGTAGAACCTCAAGGCAAGCTTTATTTGCTCCAGGGGTGTGATGGCATTATCCCTGGAATAAAAACTCAATTAAGAAATTTTGCATCATAGTACCTGGTAGCAAAAAAGACAAGAATGAAGGTAGCTATGTACATACCTGAGGGTAGGAGGGTAGGCGCCAAGAAATACGCGGTACATTGTGTGATTGTCAGGAATACGCTCGCGGTATAAAATTGATATGAAGGTTAGATGACATAGTCACAATCCTTTCCCTCTGGTTGTGTAATAGACAAAGTTATTGCCTTTAACGTCTGCTGCTGGCGCGTTTAGCCATTCATTTTATAAAGTTTTGACTATTCATGTCGTCGTGATAATCGGCTGATTGCGACTGTGAACGAAACATCAGAAGCGCATTATCAACGAACCCGTGCTCAGAACCGGCATGTGCAATTATAAAACGTTTTCCAGCTGATTCGGACACCAACAACCCATCTTCCTCTTTGCTTTGCCAACAACTGGATGCATGGTAAGTGGGATGAATGTAGGTTTCATCCAATCTATATTTTCTCATTCTTTCGATATACCTAGCACGCCAGGCAGTATTATCGTACCGTTCAATCAAAACCTTACGTTGTAATTTGCGCTTGAATTGAAAACCTATTCTTTTTAATATATGTTGTATTGCTTCCTTGAAAATCTATTTCTCGTTTTAGTTGCAGGCGCAGATTATTTGCAGTAGGCAACACAACATAAAAGAAATGAATTTTCTGGCGGATAGCACCTAAATCCATATTATCCAAATCAATTTTTCTGGATTGCAGACGGCTTTTCCCAGGAGTAATCATTTTGTTTGAAGTGCTTGCTTTGTGAACTTATGCTTCTTAATTAATATTATATACAGTTTTCACAGAAACACCTGAAACAATAATAATATTGATTAGGCCTCAGAATCGCGCTGGTGTAATTCAACATTGACAATAATAGAGTTATTGTTATACATAGTTCATAAGTATTTTTCCGTCAATATTCGGTTTTGCTGTTGATGTTGACGCGTGACCAGGTAATCCCCATGATTTCCCTCTTTTTAGATTGTCATAAAGTATCTACTTCTCATCACCAGTTACGATACGATGTAAAAAACCCTTTTTTTATGTCTAGCTAGCAGTATTTCACTTAAGCATAATTGACGTTCAATATCTCTTGGCTTTCATTCGTACGGAAACCAATTGCCTTGTTTATGAATAATTCCTAACGATTTTAAACGATGTGAATCTGCTTGCTGAGTGACTTCTAATGTTAGAGCAAGGTCTTTGTGTTTGAGATGAATCGACCTCCAATAATTCAGCACCAGATTTCTTTACATTAAAAAAGTAAACTAATATTTCCCGCAAATTGGCTCAAATTTTGACATTTTAAACTAATAAAAATTATATTTTACATTATATTTAAGAACTTATATCTAACTATAATAATAAACTTAAAATAAGTACATGTTTTTAGTCTTATTACTAACAATAACATAGTGTTGTACATAAGTATAATAAAAAATATGAAATGAATACAATGTTTTTTTTATATCTACAATAACGAGTAGGTTTATTACATTATGTTGTACCTACCTATCTACAGTTATTTTGTTGGTAATTCTGAATCCATCTTGCAAATGCCCTCACTTCCACATCTCTACAATGACACAGGTGCGTGATTTGCTCACAAAAACCGTTTGTCGTGAGCAATTCTTTAAGTTATGTAAATTTAAGTTTTCTTTAATCTTTTCCACCTTAGGACAACCAATTACTTCTATGTTAAATGATATAAATCCTAATAAATTTAATAGATTTTTTTCCACTATTCCCCTTTTATATAACCAAATAAATTGTTTTTCTTTATCGAAATCTTTAATTTTATTTATTACATTACTATAACTTAAGTCAGTGCTAAAATTTTTAAATGGTAGTCCGTGAATATTTTTTTTTACAGAATATTACTTCCCTAGATTTTCGTTTATACATTAATGAATTGGGGAGCTTCACATAAATAAAAAAAATCATAGATTGCAAGCTCTTTAAAGTAAATAGTGCCCTCAATTGGTCCAAAAAATCCATCTATATCAATCAAATATCGAGCATTAGTGAAATCCATTGGTAATAATGTACATACACAAAAATATTAAAACTCTATCCCTGCACTTAAACACACTAACAAAGTGTTTATCAGAATGTTACCTACTCGTTCTGTGAAGTTTTGTGTGAAACACTCGCTTGGGGTTTCTTTCAAATGCTGAATCCATTCGATCACATCCACATTTATATTGCCTAAAGTGTCTTCCTGATGTGCTGCAATAAGATCCCAAAGCCTGATCACTGCGTACACTTCTATATCACCAAAGTTGCTAGCTTGGTATAATTGTGTGAGAATTAAGTTTAGATCTCCATGTAGTTTTATTAGTGATACACTATGTGTCCACAACTTTAACAGTCTGTTGGTCGATATATACTGAATCCACTCTTGCTTGCTCTCATCTAGCATTATGTCATATAAGTGCACTGGGTTATTGTTCATCTCAATCAGACACACACTGCAATTAAAAAAAGACATGGTGATTTATTTATTGCATTTTGAATGTATGTTGTGTATATGTGTGTGTGTCTGTGACTTATTTTCTCTTGCTGGATGGTTGTGGTTTGATTATTCGGGGGTTGGGGTGGGCTCCTCCTCAAAGTGTATAATCCATGATCTTCTGCTTGGCCCTTTATTTATTAAATAGGGCTCCTCCGTCTGAATGTATTTAAACATATATTCACTTAGGTCATCGAAACGGTTTGGTAGTGTAAGAATGAACCCATTTTCCAGGTACACTATGGTTTGCATTCTGGATGCATGAAACTTTGAGGGGAGCCTTTTCACCCTGACTATTTTGTATGACTTGTTTAGCTCTAGGTCACCCAATTTGACCCATGTTTTTTTGCCGAAAGTGTTGAGCTTGGCCAAGGCGGTGGTTGCGGATGAAGACATGATTTTTGAAAATAGCACTTACGGTTTTCTGAGTAGGTAATACACTAGCACACTAGTTATGGCGAGACTGAAGAACACTGATGTTCGCGTTCGTATTTATGCCCCCTGTTCCATCCTGTTCCCATGTTATCATTATACATATTATTCAAACCATCAACCACTTCCACCTATAGATAACTTTATTTTGCTGTAGTCAGGAAAACCACATTGATAAGGAATGGAAGCGAAGTGTTCGACACTCACAATCAACCTTTTAAATAAACATTCCCTTAATTCGTTTTCCAACTAGTGTTATTAGGTATTTTAGATAAACACCCAGTTCCATTGATTTCACCGGTTTTTAATTTATCCAACTGAGCAAAGCTTTAAAATATTACACCTTCCAGCGCCATCTTAAATTGTTGGCATGATTCACTTAAAGGATAAGATGTAGTAGAAGTAGTGGAAGAGGTTACCGCCTCCATCAATGTTTTAGCCGATTCATTATCTATTTCTTCACACCAAGAACCATGATGACGATGAGAACTATTAGTTCTATGACCTCTTGGTACTTTTACAGTTATTTCCAAGCCTCTCTCATCAGTGAACTTCTGTTCAAACATATCAGATGACCATGATTGTTCTAAGTTATTTGTTACTTTACTGCTTCGCTTTGAACGGCTTTTGACGTAGTGTGTGATTTCCAATGTATACAGTAATAGTCGATTATTACTATCGCATAAGCTTAATTAAGCTGTTTCTTTGTTTTCATTTCATTACTTCGTACCGTGATTACAGTATCATTGCTTGGAAAAGAACCATTACTTTTGTCACCATAAAAGAAAAATTTCATCAACCAATTCTTCACAAAATGATCTCCATTAAGATTTAGTAATCTTACTTTCTTCAAACTTAAGTTATTACTTACACATAAATCACGTAAATCGACATCTATTCATTGTGAAATGCTTTTCTCAAAAGTTGAGTATACTCCATCCTCATCTCGTTGAATTGAGAACACAATCACCCACGGTAAAAGACTTGTAAATAACATTTTTCTATTATTATATAATAGATTCTACTTGTGCATCAGCACAATGTGCAATGCATGATTGACATGCAGTATGGCGTGGAATATTTTATTTATACTGGCTGAAACTCATCTATCAATTCTTTGTTTCATTCCTCTATCAATTTCAAACATTTCAATTGTATAATTTTTTTCTAATAAAATAAATACAATGTAACTATCGCATCCTGTCAGACAACTAGTAAAATCACGCAACATTAATAGCGTTGGTTTTTTTAATATCGCATCCTGTCAGACGACTGGTAAAATAGCATTGTTTTTTAATATGATAAAAGTCAAGCGATTAGTAAACATACAATGTATGCAACCAGCAATAGTTAAAAAATATAATGTACTTATGCAACCAGTCAACTTTCAAACACTGCCCAAAGTTAGGTGGAATGTCTGTAATAATCATAGCAGATGATAGGTAACCATACAATGTTCACAACAACCAGAGCTCCGAGACCAACCGCCACATATATCGCACTACCCAAACACAGCTCTAACGCATCATTTACTAAGCCACCAACATAACATGAACCCTCAAACATCCACTAACACCTACCACGCAGAGCTCAAATTACACCGGTTTCATAGTGTTCCGGAACCGGCGTATATATGCTACTGACGCTCGGTGGTAGCTGCGTCTAGTGCACTCTGTAACAGTGTGGTAAAGGATGCAGCAAGTCGTTAATGGCCGCTGGGGTGTCGGGTGGGCGCGGCTGGGGTGCGTCATTAAGGTTTCGCTCGAAGACCCTCCAGTCAATGCACTTCCGGCGAAGCGGCGTTTGGAGCATCATGTTCGGTGAGGAGTTCACCAGGGTGACAACCACGGGGAGGTGATCGGACCGGAACTCATCGAGGATCACATCCTGTGTCATCTGGCACGTCAGTCCCTGGTGGACAACGATGTCAATGGTGTCCTCTCTGTGGCTGGCTTGATCGGGGTAGTGTGTCGGCATGTCTGGGCCGGACACTGAAAAGTCCAGCGTCTCGGCGTCGTGCGGCAGGCGCCTACCCCACGGGTTTGAAGTTCTGGAGTTCCACGCCGGGTGCTTCGCGTTCCAATCCCCAGCTATGACGCAGGGATGGGCGGCAATTAATTGACAGTCATAATTATCTGTTAACTCCAAAAGATTCTAACAGATGTCGATACTTTTCGACTGGATTGAGTAAGTAATCAATAGATGGCACTGTTATAGTAAACAGACAAGCGTGTCATATAAGCTACAATTAAATATCATGAGTACTACGCGTTATTGAGGCTAAAGTATAAATTAAATTTTGTGAAACGAAGTTCGCGGGGGAAGCTAGTATAATAATAATAATAATATAAACTAGGTATATTATATTACTACAATTTTTATAATATCTACCTATCCTTACTTGTGTCCGTTCTGAGAACCCGGAAACTTATTTTATTCTTTGGGACATAGGCAGTGGCGGCGACCTTTGACATAAAAGCGACGGCGGCGACACAAAATCTTAGTGATTTCTGATGTGTCTCTAACTCCATATGTGTGTATATTATACTCTTTCAAAGTAAAAGTTCATTTATTCATATATATAACATTATGTACACGTATGAACGTCAAAAAAAGAAATATTAAATGAATCTAAATTTACATTTACTGCCAGTTCTCAAATCCGAGAGCTTCCTCCTCAGAAGAACTGGCAATAAACTCTCCGCCACTCTTTTTAATCGCCAAATTTTTTTTACACAATGTTTGAGTGCAGTCAATTGCACCAACGACACTAGGAAACTTAGCAATTTTATAAAAGAATTCCCACTATTTCTTTAAGCTCTTCTGCTGTACGTGGCATTTCAATAAAATATTTTAACTTTATGCAAATGGTTTTGGAGACACAGTGGATGCTTTAAGACGCAAAAGATTTAGACAGTCCCAATAGATCTCCAAGAGCATTGTTGCATAGTTCCTGCGGCGTAGAACCTCAATGCAAGCAGTATTTGCTCAAGGGGTGTGATGGCATTATCCCTGGAATAAAAACTCAATTAAGAAATTTTGCATCAAAGTACCTGGAAGCAAAAAAGACAAGAATGAAGGTAGCTAGGTACATACCTGAGGGTAGGCGTTTTAAGATCATTCCCAATTTCAGTAACAATCCAGAGCTCTGTTTCCTTCGATAGGCGGTAATAGTGACAGAAATCTACATCATTCCAGGTTTCCAGCGGCGGATGGCGTTGCCTAAATATTTTTGGTCTTCTCATTAATACATTCTAATATAATACCATCGTTTTCTTCTTCTGAAGAACTTTCGTCATCAAAGTATCTAACTATTCATCACTAGATAGTAATAAACTTATTTATGTAACTTGATTTCTGTGACAGCTGTTACTATATGAACAACCAGCGGCCATCTTGTTTAACCCTCCTATACTGAGGAGTTAACATTTTTGACTAATAGTTACATATTTGACCATTAGTAACTCTAACGGATCAAAAAACGCATTTTGCTGATTTTTGACTGATAGTTACGATATTTAACCAATAGTTGAGTTAACTACGGATCAAAACACTGGTCCTAAGTCTTCCGAATCTACGTCACCATGCAAAACGTGGATTTGACAGTGCTTAACGCTTGGTTCATCCGACTGTATTTACCTTGCGACGGCTTGTATGCTGTGCGTTCTTATGTTTAATTCATTGTTTAGCTGAGAGTACACCGTTTACAGTGGGAATCACCATTTTATTACGCGTTTCAGTCTTAATTAAATTGATGTGACTGAATATGCGTTCGCTGCCGGCATTCGAATGAGGAAGGGAAATTACATTAAGTACAAATATGGACACGTTTTTGAAAGTCATTCGCCTTCTTCACAATCCATTAGTTTTGCCCGAAGATGTCGACTGGATTTTATACGTTGATGTCTGCTGGGAGCTCAAAAGACTATTTGACGCCACTCATCGTTGATAATTTGATACTGATCGGTCGATACGATACGAGGCAAAGCTTCCATTCATGGCAGAATCTATAGGTCAGGATAGGTCTTTCTTAACATCGCATTCGGTGGATTATTGTTATATTCGTCACAATTTTTATATTCTCTAGGGAAGTTCCGCCTTCCATTTTATATTCTATCAAAACTCTGTCTGTTGCGATCTCCCAGCTCGATGCGAGACGCAAATCTTGGGGCTTTGATTCCCCGGTTTTTCTTAGGATGGAAAATTTTGGATGATTTGGGAACACATAGGAAAGTAACAATCGTTAAAAATGTGTAACTTACATGAGCACTCCGACGATGGTTGTACCTTTAGTCATCGATTTCTAGATGCGCCGTGTGTGTTTCGATGTCCTCTGTTCTTATGGATCGTTGATTAAACTTAAAAGTCTGTTAATAAAATAAAAAAGCCTTTTAATTCTTACAGCAGAACAAGTTACATTAATTAAGTTTACTTACATACTAGTGTTAGTTTTGTTAGTAATTTAATTTGTATCCTAAATTTAGTTGTGTTAGTTTTTCCTATTTTAAAACTATTATTTTTCTGTAAGAACTACTCTATGGGTGAAGGCTTCCTCCAAACATAGCCAGTCATCTCTCGATTGGGCTACTTGGATCCAGTTGAGACCAGCTGTTTTTTTATTTCGTCTTCCCAGCTAGTCACAGGTCTACCTCTCTTTCTTTTTTCCTGTGGACCCGCCCAAGTGGTTACCGTTTTCGTCCATCTCTTGTCACGTAGCCGCGCCACATGTCCGGCCCACCTCCATTTAAGTGACAGAGCGTGTTCTAATCCATCTCTTGCCTTGGTTATATTTCTAATTTTAGTGTGCCTTATTTTTTGTATCTTTCTAATATTTAGCATACTACGTTATATACACCGCTGACATGCAATTATTTTATCTTTTGTTTTTTTTGTTAAATTTCCATGTTTGGCATGCATACGTGAGGCACGGTATTAGGCACGAGTTTAGTACTTTAGTTTTAACTTTGATCGGCATGCTACTTTTGAATATGTCCTTCATTGCCCAGTATTTGTTCCAGGTAAGTCGTGTCCTGCGTTCTATTTCTTGATCGTTATTATTGTGGTTATAATATAAAAGTCTATTAAACAAACAAAAATATCTTTATTCATATAGGTTAACAATTCTTAAATGTGTACTCTGACCGTACAACAATAAACACAATGACGTCAGCCATGGAGAAATTGTTAATTTGGGAACAAAGAGAGGTTAGACTGATGCTCTGCTGTACCTTGCCTTACAATAATAGTTTACGAACACGCACAAAACACTTATTATAAAAATCTAAATGGAGGACGTAACTATTGACAAACAGTATATATACAAATGAATCTAACGCTACCCAACTAAATCTCAACAACGTCTAAAGAAAAATGTGCGGATCGGCCGAGCAAAAATATTTTTGTGATCATGACCCTCATAAAATATTATAAAATAAAAATTATCTATTTCGAACAGATATTAAATGCATAAATGTTAATTGTTGTTCCTTATCGTCTATTTCAATTAAATTTTTCGTATACGAACCTGGCTTAAATTTAAATTAAGAATTCGATTTCTTCTTTCATGAAAACACTCTTGTTTTGATTTTACTTAACATTAACATTTCGTAATATTTCGAAAAATTGTATCCTTGTTGTATTAATATGGGACCATATTGGATTTGTTTGGACTTGTTTACTTTTGAAATACATACATAAACGATTATAGTTTATGTATTTAAATCAAGTCATCAAAATAAACTAAACAAATATTATGCGAAATATCATTATTCATCATTCGCTGAAAAGTCGCAGGTGCATTACTTAAACCAAATGGCATTCGTAGTCAAAGCTCCAAGTCATTGTTTAGAAGCGAGGCATCCAAAATTAAAATAGCCATTATGACCTTCGCAAGGAGATGGCACTATAGGAAGTAGGCATTCGAAGAAATTCATATTGACCGTTAGGTGTTCTAAACGCTGTCTTTTTAATTGAGTTATTTTCCATTAATATCTATATATTAATATATTAGTATGTTTGGCCTCGAGCAAGCCAAGAAACACGCGGTACATTGTGTGATTAGATGACATAGTCACAATCCTATCCCTCTGGTTGTGTAATAGACAAAGTTATTGCCTTTAACGTCTGCTGCTAGCTTAAACGCGCCATTCATTTTATAAAGTTTTGACTATTCATGTCGTCGTGTTAATCGGCTGATTGCGACTGTGAACGAAACATCAAAAGCGCATTATCAACGAACCCGTGCTCAGAACCGGCATGTGCAATTATAAAACGTTTTCCAGCTGATTCGGACACCAACAACCCATCTTCCTCTTTGCTTTGCCAACAACTGGATGCATGGTAAGTGGGATGAATGTAGGTTTCATCCAAGAATATCACAGGTCTCTTGTCCACTAATCTATATTTTCTCATTCTTTCGATATACCTAGCACGCCAGGCAGTAATATCGTACCGTTCAATCAAAACCTTACGTTGTGACTTGCGCTTGAATTGAAAACCTATTCTTTTTAATATATGTTGTATTGCTTCCTTGAAAATCTATTTCTCGTTTTAGTTCCAGGCGCAGATTATTTGCAGTAGGCAACACAACATAAAAGAAATGAATTTTCTGGCGGATAGCACCTAAATCCATATTATCCAAATCAATTTTTCTGGATTGCAGACGGCTTTTCCCAGGAGTAATAATTTTTTTTGAAGTGCTTGCTTTGTGAACTTATGCTTCTTCATTAATATTATATACAGTTTTCACAGAAACACCTGAGACAATAATAATATTGATTAGGCCTCAGAATCGCGCTGGTGTAATTCAACATTGACAATAATAGAGTTATTGTTATACATAGTTCATAAGTATTTTTCCGTCAATATTCGGTTTTGCTGTTGATGTTGACGCGTGACCAGGTAATCCCCATGATTTTCTTCTTTTTAGATTGTCATAAAGTATCTACTTCTCATCACCAGTTACGATACGATGTAAAAAACCCTTTTTTTATGTCTAGCTAGCAGTATTTCACTTAAGCATAATTGGCGTTCAATATCTCTTGGCTTTCATTCGTACGGAAACCAATTGCCTTGTTTATGAATAATTCCTAATGATTTTAAACGATGTGAATCTGCTTGCTGAGTGACTTCTAATGTTAGAGCAAGGTCTTTTTGTGTTTGAGATGAATCGACCTCCAATAATTCAGCAGCAGATTTCTTTACATTAAAAAAGTAAACTAATATTTCCCGCAAATTGGCTCAAATTTTGACATTTTAAACTAATAAAAATTATATTTTACATTATATTTAAGAACTTATATCTAACTATAATAATAAACTTAAAATAAGTACATGTTTTTAGTCTTATTACTAACAATAACATAGTGTTGTACATAAGTATAATAAAAAATATGAAATGAATACAATGTTTTTTTTATATCTACAATAACGAGTAGGTTTATTACATTATGTTGTACCTACCTATCTACAGTTATTTTGTTGGTAATTCTGAAACCATCTTGCAAATGCCCTCACTTCCACATCACTACAATGACAGGTGCGTGATTTGCTCACAAAAACCGTGTGTCGTGAGCAATTCTTTAAGTTATGTAAATTTAAGTTTTCTATAATCTTTTCCACCTTAGGACAACCAATTACTTCTATGTTAAATGATATAAATCCTAATAAATTTAATAGATTTTTTTCCACTATTCCCCCTTTATATAACCAAATAAATTGTTTTTCTTTATCGAAATCTTTAATTTTATTTATTACATTACTATAACTTAAGTCAGTGCTAAAATTTTTAAATGGTAGTCCGTGAATATTTTTTTTTTACAGAATATTACTTCCCTAGATTTTCGTTTATATATTAATGAATTGGGGAGCTTCACATAAATAAAAAAATCATAGATTGCAAGCTCTTTAAAGTAAATAGTGCCCTCAATTGGAAATCCATCTATATCAATCAAATATCGAGCATTAGTGAAATCCATTGGTAATAATGTACATACACAAAAATATTAAAACTATCCCTGCACTTAAACACACTAACAAAGTGTTTATCAGAATGTTACCTACTCGTTCTGTGAAGTTTTGTGTGAAACACTCGCTTGGGGTTTCATTCAAATGCTGAATCCATTCGATCACATCCACATTTATATTGCCTAAAGTGTCTTCCTGATGCGCTGCAATAAGATCCCAAAGCCTGATCACTGCGTACACTTCTATATCACCAAAGTTGCTAGCTTGGTATAATTGTGTGAGAATTAAGTTTACATCTCCATGTAGTTTTATTAGTGATACACTATGTGTCCACAACTTTAACAGTCTGTTGGTCGATATAGACTGAATCCACTCTTGCTTGCTCTCATCTAGCATTATGTCATATAAGTGCACTGGGTTATTGTTCATCTCAATCAGACACACACTGCAATCAAAAAAAGACATGGTGATTTATTTATTGCATTTTCAATGTATGTTGTGTGTATGTGTGTGTGTCTGTGAGTTATTTTCTCTTGCTGGATGGTTGTGGTTTGATTATTCGGGGGTTGGGGTGGGCTCCTTCTCAAAGTGTATAATCCATGATCTTCTGCTTGGCCCTTTATTTATTAAATAGGGCTCCTCCGTCTGAATGTATTTAAACATATATTCACTTAGGTCATCGAAACGGTTAGGTAGTGTAAGAATGAACCCATTTTCCAGGTACACTATGGTTTGCATTCTGGATGCATGAAACTTTGAGGGGAGCCTTTTCACCCTGACTATTTTGTATGACTTGTTTAGCTCTAGGTCACCCAATTTGACCCATGTTTTTTTTGCCGAAAGTGTTGAGCTTGGCCAAGGCGGTGGTTGCGGATGAAGACATGATTTTTGAAAATAGCACATACGGTTTTCTGAGTAGGTAATACACTAGCACACTAGTTATGGCGAGACTGAAGAACACTGATGTTCGCGTTCGTATTTATGCCCCCTGTTCCATCCTGTATCCATGTTATCATTATACATATTATTCAAACAATCAACCACTTCCACCTATAGATAACTTTATTTTGCTGTAGTCAGGAAAACCACATTGATAAGGAATGGAAGCGAAGTGTTCGACACTCACAATGATGGACTCACACTCACACGGAACTCATCGACGATCACATCCTGTGTCATCTGGCACGTCAGTCCCTGGTGGACCACGATGTCAATGGTGTCCTCTCTGTGGCTGGCTTGATCGGGGTAGTGTGTCGGCACGTCTGGGCCGGACACTGAAAAGTCCAGCGTCTCAGCGTCGTGCGGCAGGCGCCTACCCCTCGGGTTTGAAGTTCTGGAGTTCCACGCCGGGTGCTTCGCGTTCCAATCCCCAGCTATGACGCAGGGATGGGCGGCAATTAATTGACAGTCATAATTATCTGTTAACTCCAAAAGATTCTAACAGATGTCGATACTTTTCGACTGGATTGAGTAAGTAATCAATAGATGGCACTGTTATAGTAAACAGACAAGCGTGTCATATAAGCTACAATTAAATATCATGAGTACTACGCGTTATTGAGGCTAAAGTATAAATTAAATTTTGTGAAACGAAGTTCGCGGGGGAAGCTAGTATAATAATAATAATAATATAAACTAGGTATATTATATTACTACAATTTTTATAATATCTACCTATCCTTACTTGTGTCCGTTCTGAGAACCCGGAAACTTATTTTATTCTTTGGGACATAGGCAGTGGCGGCGACCTTTGACATAAAAGCGACGGCGGCGACACAAAATCTTAGTGATTTCTGATGTGTCTCTAACTCCATATGTGTATACTCTTTCAAAGTAAAAGTTAATTTATTCATATAGATAACATAATGTACACGTATGAACGTCAAAAAAAGAAATATTAAATGAATCTAAATTTACATTTACTGCCAGTTCTCAAATCCGAGAGCTTCCTCCTCAGAAGAACTGGCAATAAACTCTCCGCCACTCTTTTTAATCGCCAAATTTTTTTACACAATGTTTGAGTGCAGTCAATTGCACCAACGACACTAGGAAACTTAGCAATTTTATAAAAGAATTCCCACTATTTCTTTAAGCTCTTCCGCTGTATGTGGCATTTCAATAAAATATTTTAACTTTATGCAAATTGTTTTGGAGACACAGTGGATGCTTTAAGACGCAAAGGACTTAGACAGTCCCAATAGATCTCCAAGAGCATTGTTGCATAGTTCCTGCGACGTAGAACCTCAATGCAAGCAGTATTTGCTCAAGGGGTGTGATGGCATTATCCCTGGAATAAAAACTCAATTAAGAAATTTTGCATCAAAGTACCTGGAAGCAAAAAAGACAAGAATGAAGGTAGCTAGGTACATACCTGAGGGTAGGCGTTTTAAGATCATTCCCAATTTCAGTAACAATCCAGAGCTCTGTTTCCTTCGATAGGCGGTAATAGTGACAGAAATCTACATCATTCCAGGTTTCCAGCGGCGTTGCCTAAATATTTTTGGTCTTCTCATTAACACATATTCTAATATAATACCATCGTTTTCTTCTTCTGAAGAACTTTCGTCATCAAAGTATCTAACTATTCTTCACTAGATAGTAATAAACTTATTTATGTAACTTGATTTCTGTGACAGCTGTTACTATATGAACAACCAGCGGCCATCTTGTTTAACCCTCCTATTCTATTTAATTCGTTGTTTAGCTGAGAGCACGCCGTTTACAGTGAGAATCACCATTTTATTACGCGTTTTAGTATTAATTAAATTGATGTTACTGAATATGCGTTCGCTGTCGGCATTCGAATGAGGAAGGGAAATTACATTAAGTACAAATATGGACACGTTTTTGAAAGTCATTCGCCTTCTTCACAATCCATTAGTTTTGCCCAAAGATGTCGACTGGATTTTTTACGTAGATGTCTGCTGGGAGCTCAAAAGACGCGACTCATCGTTGATAATTTGATACTGATCGCTCGATATGATACGAGGCAAAACTTCCATTAATGGCAGGATACTCGTCTTTCTTAACATCGCATTCGGTGGATTATTTTTATATTCGTCACAAGTTTTAAAAACGGATGCGAAAAATTGATTTTTTTTTTACTTACAGCCTTTTATGATAGAGGTCGCGGCGAAATCTGATTTTAGCTTTTCATTGTTCCGAACCTCTAAGGGATCGAACATTTTTCGAACTTCGACGCCTAAGTGCATATTTTATGTACGTTAAATCTTCTTCGGATATATTTTTTACCTGGAATTCCATTACTAAAGGTTGGCCGTGAGTTCTTGAAGCGTGTCTTGTCCTGCGCCAGATGCAGCAACTTTTCCGCATTTGAAATACCCGTTCATTCCCTAAACTCCTTTCTTCCTTCAACCAACACGCCGTTTACCCTGTACCCATTATAATTGTTTTATTTATAGTTATTATTACATTATAGTTGAAGGATGTGGTAGGGGTCATGTCGCAACACGTGACCCAGGTACGCAACTTTCCGTTGTTCTGCAAAGTAATCTGCTGTTCTTAATATCCTATCTAATTATGCATCTTGTGCAATTGTGTAATTCTCTAGGGAAGTTCCGCCTTCCATTTTATCTTCTATCAAAACTAGACGTCTGTTGCGATCTCCCAGCTCGATGCGAGAGGCAACTCTTGGGGATTCGATTCCCCGGTTTTTTTAGGATGGAAAATTTTGGATGATTTGAGAACACATGAGAAAGTAGCAATCGTTAAGCAATGTGGAACTTATATGAGCATTTCGACGATGGTTGTAACTTTAGTCATCGATTTCTGGATGCGCCGAGGGGGGCCACTGTCCTCTGTTCTTATGAATCGTTGATTAAACTTAACTCAAGTCTATTACACAAGCAAAAATATCTTTATTCAAATAGGTTAACAATTCTTAAATTACTCCGGGTACTCTGACCGTACAACACAATGACGTCAGCCATAAGGACATGGAGAAATTATTAATTTGGGAACAAAGAGAGGTTAGACTGATGCTGTGATGTACCTTGCCTTACAATAATAGTTTACGAACACGCACAAAACACTTATTATAAAAATCTAAATGGAGGACGTAACTATTGACAAACAGTATATATACAAATGAATCTAACGCTACCCAACTAAATCTCAACAACGTCTAAAGAAAAATGTGCGGATCGGCCGAGCAAAAATATTTTTGTGATCATGACCCTCATAAAATATTATAAAATAAAAATTATCTATTTCGAACAGATATTAAATGCATAAATGTTAATTGTTCCTCCTTATCGTCCATTTCAATTAAACTTTTCGTATACGAACCTGGCTTAAATTTAATTTAAATTAACAATTTGTGTACTTCGAAAACTTGTATCCTTGTTGTATTAGTATGGTCCTGTTAACTTTTAAAATAAACTATAATGTCATCAAGATAAACAAATATGATGCGAAATATCATTTTTTAATACATTATTCATCATACGCTGAAAAGTCACGGGTGCATTTTTAAACCAAATGGAATTCGTAGTCAATGCACTAAGTCATTGTTTAGAAGCGCGGCAACCAAAATTAAGCCATTTTATCGCCAACCTTCGTAAGGAGATGGCACTATAAGAAGAAGACATTCGAATAAATTCATATTAACCGTTAGGTGTGCTAAACGCTGTCTTTTTAATTGAATTATCTTCCATTAATATCTGGTGGTACCCTGAAGTTAGATCTAGTGTTGTAAAATAATTATTACCTTGTAGTTTTGAAAATAATTCCTCCATATTTGATAAAGGAAACGAATCAGATTTAGTTTCTTCATTTAACAGAATCAGTGTAGCTATCGCTGTTGTTATTATGAATCTCTCCATTCTCACATCAATCAGTCCATCGTTTTTGAAGTATTAATCTTCTATATGTTCCACGTGCTTGCACTGAATACGTCAATCTTCAGGTCAGATGCTTTCAAAGGCGGCTTTTATCAGCTCCATTATTTGCTTCGGGTGTTGAGCTACATTTTTCTCAGCCACGTGTCTTTTAGGCAGACTATATTTTTTCTATGGGCTTTACCACTTTGTGATAGTGTTGGGTCGACAATTCATCCACTTTATAAACCGGTTGTTCTTTGTTGTTACTATGACGTCATATAAAACGGGCTTATTCCAGCTCTATCCTAGTGTAAATAAAAATATGTATTATGTAGTCAAATCGCGAGGTCGCGTTGGAGCGTTTTTAAAAAGAATAAAATTTATTTCATTTAATATTTTATTGTACCGGTTACAATGGTAATTCGCTTAAGACTAACTTAATATCTATTATTCGAGCCTGGGAGCTAGACAGTCCGTCAGCACTTTTGTTGGAATGCGCATGAGAATACGCGTGGGTGTTTCTCGTTAGAGATTATGAAATATGTCTTGTGACTGTGTAACTATGTAAAAAACAATAATATGGACATTTACATCATCATGCATTTACACATATTTAGCTCAGTACTAAATAAATAAAAAAATATCGTTTACTCAATCTTCTTTATGATAATTTAAAAAACAATTATTATTATTATTTAAGCACAAATTGACGCCACATTTATTACACGAAATTGTGGAATAGCCTTTACATTTGGGAAATTTTCACCGGAGTGACCCACCTACTTTTGGTCAATGTTCAGCACCATCTTTTCTTATGTCTTTTGGAGGTGGTGGAACTGGACAACCTTTTCTTTTTTTTGATCGTAATTCTTCTTCTAGTACACTAGAATTATGATTTTACGATTACGACGCCCTCTTTAGCTTCTTTGGTGGTTCCTCTGTTGCAAAGCAGTAGTGTATATATCCTGAGGCTCAACCCGGTTATATATTTTCAAAAAATCCCCAATATTTTCCCGATAAAGGCTGACGAAACCTAAAACCCATGCCTGAACAAAACAAAAAAAAAAGTTTCCACTAAACAGGGCGTGCAGAGTCGATAGCACTCACACCCGAACTGATATCTCTAACCGTTTCAAAGTTAGCTTTCCCAAAACCATAGCTAATTACTTATCACCACCTTATCAGCTCCTATTTCCTGCTAACCTAACCTAACCTACGGGTCTAAACAAATTACAATAAATATACACCACTATCTATAATTTAATTAGATGTAAGGGTTACATGGTTAAATAAAACATTTTTATTCCAGGTATTATTTTTTATGTTCATTATATTTTTATACAAATTTACTAGCACCATATCATTATTCACTGAGTCCTGTGAAATTTCTAAGGAGGTCTTCAAATCTCATCCCCCTGAAATTGTAATATACATATACCAAACAGTACACACCGCTGATAGATAATGCTGAACCGTAACGCTATTGTACCTCCACATACAAGAATTCCACCTTAAAAACCCTTCTATTGCTGCAATAGGTTTACGTCCAAATGAATCAAAATATTCACCAACTCTTGCGACGCTTATATGAATATCCACCCTTTGAGACCCCGGCTGTGAATCAGGTGCATATGATAAGTGCTGGCACCTGAGCATAAATCGGCAATCGATTTGAAGAATATACGTTGCTCTGGAGGCTGAGATGTATTCTACGAAGACTCATTTGCACTTCTAGTGTGTTCATACTTTAATACGCGTTTACTCCGCTATTCTTTTGCCCTTTAACTGACTACATTTCTATCAATGAATTCGTTTAAACCCACATAATATGATCCCAAGAAAAGTAATGAGTCTTCTTATAAAACAAGTAATGAAAGTACGTAAAAACCACGTCATATTCGTTTAGATTACACGGGTCAACATGAAATTTGACTTTGATTGCAAAGCATTAAATTTCGGTAGTTTAGGTCGTAATAAGACGGGAAAAAAATATATGGCATGAAAAACTTTGCTTTTGTGCTTAGAAGACTGATTGAACGAAATTTTTAAAAATCTCGGATTTTAATTTTTGATTGAAAATAAAACTATTGAAATAAAAAAGGTTTATTATTTTTATTAAGTTTTACTATCAAATTAGCTTACAGAAAAGTGGAAAATAACTTAAAAGTGCACACTTTTACTTTTTCTTTTATGTTCATAGCTACTTTCTCTCAATGAACCCCAAATATAGTCGCCCATCATGTTTTCATTGTATTGGCCTTGATAGCGTTGTTCAAAATTCATGATGTCCTGATGGATGTTATTCTTTGGGACACATGCTAGGGTGTTATTCTTTGGGACAGTTGATCTTTCATGTATAAATCGCATTCTCTTCTATATGCAGCTTTAAATGGACCAAAAAAGGACACATCTAATGGCTGCATGCGATGAGATGATGTGGTGGTAGAGATAGAATATGGACATAGTTCTCCTTACAATACTCAAAGATGGCTAGAGAAATGTGGCTCGCATGATTATCCAAAATTAATAGAATTGGTTCTTCTGCAGAGGGTTTGGCATACTGGATAAAGTGCTTAAGCCATTCACATTTATATGTTGCTCCTGTTGGCCCATCTTTTTCAAGAGTCGGGGTCATCCTCTTTCGGGGAAAAATAAACATTGGCGGGACATATCTTCTTCTTACCCCGTTTCCAACTTGTTATGGACCCTACTCTCTTTTGTCCCGTAGCAGCTAATATTTTTTCGGGTTCTAGGACGGTGGAGATTCCGGTTTCGTCACAATTATAAATATTTTTCGGTATAAATTTGTATTTTCCCATTAGTTCTTCTCGTAGCTTGTAGAATCGTTGAACTTCAGTCTTGTTGAAGGCAAGAATTCTACAATAGAGAGATTTTAAATCATTAAATAACACTTATTCCGAAACTACAAACGATACAGATGATTGTAGCTGAAATCAGTTGTTTGTAGTGACTGTCGAGCTCTTATTAGTGACGAGAGGCGAACAGAATCAAGTGTTCAATAAGTCAATACACCTAGGACAATAATGAGCCTGAGATTCCATATCATTTGTAATTTAAAATAAAAAAAAAATATTCACATATATATATATATATATGTACATTTGCCATTTCCTATTATGTAGATTATATATTTGTAAAATGGCCATTTTCGAGAAACCATTGTAAACTTTTATTAAAAATGTTGTGGAGCATTTTTTACTTATAATTTCAATTTTGAAAAAAAATTTAGTCACGAGATTTGCCTAGAAGGGGAATGATGCATACATAATTTTCACTGAACTACATCCAACTGCAAATATTTTTAACTACTAAATCTATAATTATGTTAAGTTAAATAAAGAGGAATTTTGAGAACCGAGAACCTAAACCCTTCATTGAATTCAACTACTATTGTTTTTTTGCGCTTAACCTGGCATTGTGCAATGATGCCTGTTAACCATTCAAAGACATTGGTAATCAGTGAAATATAACGACTTGATAAGAAAAGACAATTTATTATTAGTGATAATTATAAAAAATTAACAAACTATAGTTCTGTGTTAAATAACTCTTACAGTTAAATATAATATTATGAATTATTTTATTACATAAAATATGTATTTTTCTTTTTTTTATTAAATCTTTTTTAGGTACTACTTTTTTTTTGGAGTTGCTGGAGATTCCATCATGAAGTTCCCATTTGTTGTTTGCTCTACGTAAGTACGGTCGGTAATGACCAGTGGCTTCGAAAAAAATATGTTCTATGGCGCCAATCAAAATATATGTATTATTTAATACCTCCAATTCAACGGGTATTTGTAATAACGAAAAGTCAGTATTTGAAACCTTTTTAACGGTATTATTATTGCACAAACTCGTGAATAGAACTTCAATATCAATCCATAGATGATTCCCAGGTTGAAAGTTAAGATCATTTGTAGTGTTACAAGTATGGCATCGCCGTACATGTGATACTAGGTATTTGAGTACGGATTGCTGTAGTTCTTGTATTCCATTATTAATTAATGGTTCAAGATGTGTATCTATCATAGGTAGAATCAATGAGCTTAATTTTTTGCATTTCAAACAGGTTGAATTGACAGTTAACGAAGGCACTCCTGTAAACATTTGGGTAATTGTGTTGCTTAAGTTTAAATTGCATTCTGTTATGAGGCAGTGACAAAACTTGTTTTTAAACTAACAAAAACTTTATTTAAAATTATGCTTACAAAACTAGAGTTAGAGTGAGAATATGGAATGGAAGTGTCTTTCAAAGGATCGGGGCTTGATACTTAAAGGTTTTGGTCTTGTCGTTTAAGAGTAGGGATACATTAAGTGGACTACGTAATTAATCTTAACTAATCGTAAACATATGGTTAAAAGAAATTGTAACTTGATACTTAAAGGTTTGGGTATTGTCGTTTTAGAATAGGGACACATTAAATGGAACAACTAATAAATCTTAACTTATCGTAAACAGATGTTTAAAAGAAATAGTAACTTGTCGTTTAAGAATAGGGATACATTAAGTCGAACAAACTAATTAATCTTAACTTATATCGTAAATATATGTTTAAAAGAAATAGTAATTAGTTAAATAGAAATATTTATAATATAGTGGGGTGGTAGTGTTTATAACAAGTCTACTATACCATCTTTGATTTGCTTAAATCGAAGAATGATATTTGCTCTTTTTCGATAGACACTTGCATTTATACCTTTGCTCGAAATTAATTTTATAATTTCAAATACGTCTGAGTTGTTTTCATCTCTATAGTTATGATAGGTAAATCGATCGACGTAAGCGATAAGTACACAGTGTAGAGCTGAATCAATAGGACACGTATTACTCAGTTTCACTACTCCTTCTTTCATTTGTAACGGCTTCAAACAATTACCATTAATTAATAATCCTATTTTATTTTTGGATTTTGGTCTCTTGTGTTTATTTTCAATATCCGGGTCTTTCTTGGCATAATGACTAGTTTTTTTATTTTTTAAAATACCACCCCATTCATTTTGTAGTACTACATTCATCAGCATCGTTTGTAGACGAATACAAATTAAAAAGGAACATTTTTTTACTCTTGAGTTGCTACAAACGCACTATAAGGCATTTAAAAAGCAATCAGTAATCTTCGAATGGTTCTTCATTTTATATAATTGTTTGTAGTATACTATTCTCGAACTGCAATGTAGCTGTAGTTCTTAATACTTACCAATGTCTTTGAATGGTTAACAGGCATCATTGCACAATGCCAGGTTAAGCGCAAAAAAACAATAGTAGTTGAATTCAATGAAGGGTTTAGGTTCTCGATTCTCAAAATTCTTCTTTATTTAACTTAACATAATTAAAGATTTAGTTGTTTAAAATATTTGCAGTTCGATGTTGTTCAGTGAAAATTATGTATGCATCATTCCCCTTCTAGGCAAATCTCGTGACTATAAGTCAAGTTAATTTTTTAATCAGTGTATATATATATAATCTGAAGCATCAACTGTAGAAAATGTATCACTTTATCTAACAATTCATCTCTGTGCAGTTATAAGAAGCGTTTAACAGACTTCACAAGCATACGAATACTGCTACAAGCATCCACATCTTTTATAGTTTCTGAGTTAGTTTTTTTTTTTTCATAACTCTGTTATTTTAGAATTTATCCCGTAGTCCTTAAATAAAGTGGAGTAAAAAAAAATTTTTTTGGTCACTACAATAAGCTACAATCAATTTAGCACCTGTTTCGAAGTTTTTTATCGAATTGTTTGTAATATTTCCTGCTTTGCGCGGTATTAATTATTTTTTCGGCGCAATTAATGATACTACAAAAAAATAAAGTATACTACATTTATGAGCATCGTTTATAGTTTTTGAGTCGGTGTCTTTTTTTTGCATAGTTCCGTAATTTTAGCATTTATTCCGTAGTTTTTAATAAAGTGGGGTAAAAAAATTTTTTTTTGTCACTACAATAAACTACAAACAATTTAGCACCCGTTTCAAAGTTTTTTATTGAATTATTCGTAATATTTCCTGCTTTGCGCGGTATTAATTATTTCTTCGGCACAATTAATGATACTACAAAAAAATAAAGTTTACTACATTTACTAGCATCGTTTGTAGATAAAAGTAAATTTAGAAAAATCAAGTTTTTTCTAAAGCGGGTTCCGGCTTGATGGAGCTCTGTTACTCCATCTTCATTCTCCATAGCCATTGTTTCACCTTTTTGCAGTTTCGAATCAACAACAGCCTTAGGCAATCCTCTTCTGTTTTTTCGCAATGTGCCAATTAAATGGGTTTGCTTCTCCAATAACCGATAAGCCAGTTGCAAGCTAGTGTACCAATTATCAGTTGCTAGCGTGTGTCCTTTGTCAAATATATTTTCACATAGTGCCATCACCACATTTGTTGGCGTAGTATTTATTGCGTCAATGTTTTTCCCACTATACAAATTAAGTTTGCAAGTATATCCGGGAACAGTACATAACTTAAATAGCTTCATGCCATACTTGTGTCGCTTACTTTTATTGTATTGCCTGAATATTATTCGACCTCTGAAAGGTACTTGGCTTTCATCCACACAAACTTCTTTAGGCGAATAATATTTCTGGAAAGTAGCATTGAGAGCATCGATTAAAGGTCTTATTTTGGCAATACGATCGTTTCTGTCGACAAATAAATTGTCGCTAAAGTGTAGGTATTGCAGTAGTAACTCGAAGCGGTTCCTACTCATAACGGTGGCTGGAAAAGTTTGTCCAAGTATCTTGTCTTTGCTCCAGTAATAAGCTAATTTCGGCAGCTTTACTACGCCCATAAACAAGACCAGCCCAAGAAACTGTTTTATTTCTGTCTTGTTTGTTGGCTTCCATGAATGAGACCTTGATCCAGGCTTTGGTTGCCTGGCTGTGATGTTTTGACTTGCGAACAAATTTGTCTGCTCAGCAATCATTTCAAGAATTTCTTCAGGCACCAATAGATCATAATACTGGTCAGGGCCAGCTTCTTTCAGCAAATTAGAATATGGAGGTTTCATACCCTCGAACTCGGTGAAAGGAATCACTGATGGCTGTCGTCTTTTTGGCCTCGACCATTTTGAGGAAATACGGTCATTTTGCGATATATTGGCGGCAACAAAATTTTCAGCCGACTCACTGTCACTATCACTATCACTTGCGATAACCGAACGTCTTTTCTTTTTCGGTAATTGCATGGGTTCACTATCCGATTCTACGAGAGCGTCATTGTTTATAGAAGCGATCGAAAAAGAAATTTCTAACGCGTTGATTTGCTTCCATTCATCCTGCGTAAATTCGAAGTCCTCCATAGCTAAATCCATATCTAAAGGCTCGCACATTAACTATTCAATAAGAAAATGATGACAGCTAAGATAGTAGGAACGTAATTGATCTAGTAACACACGTTCTATCACCGTAAGCGCGAGCGCACTACTGGTGTAGCGGGTGGCCGGCGGGGTGGCCGGCGCGGCGCCGGGTACCGGAAATTATTTACTGTATTTGTGCGCCATGGGGTGCACCGGTGACCTCAGCGATGTATTTGACTGTAACTATGTAACCCATGTACAGAATTGAATAAAACTTATTTTCTATACGTATCGTAACATAATAAACAAATTACGACCAAAAGTATTTTTACGATTTTTATTTTTTTCTATCGGCGTTTAACGAATCATATTCATGAAACCATTTTGCCTTTGGGTTATAAACGTTCCCGCCAGCCCCAGATCTTGTAGATTTTGCAATTTTGTCGAGTTCCAAGTAGTACGTATTTCGAATACTTTTCATTTTGGATTTAACTTCATCAATAGTCAGTTCTTTCATATTCATTCCTACACGAAGTTGTTCTAGTGCCGAAGCGCGCATAAATTTATTTTTGTATGCATCACAACGCTTATCCCACAAGCATTCGTGCTCTCTATACAGTTGTACGAATTTAAAAGTATCCTCTTCGCTGAATTTTGTCGCCGAAATTCCACACTAAAAAACAAAATACACACACCCTACGGACGTTCGCCAGTGGGCAGTGACTGGCGAGATGCGTCTACACGTGTCCGCAACTCAGGCGCGGGGGTCGAGGGGCATGCGGGCGGAGGTCACTGGCTAGAAAAATAGGCGGGCGCTCTATTCTCTACCTATTCTAGCCAGCGCTGGCGAGAATAGTTTTTCAAGCCAAGCCAGCGCTGCTGAGCAGCGCTGGCTTGGCTTGAAAAACTGTTTACACAAGGCCAATATCTGGCCTAAAAAATAATTTGGGCTTTTTAGCAGCACTGCCAGTAGGAAGATTTTGGTTTTCTGAATTTCTTTGCGATAATAGTCTCTAATGTTGTTCCATTTCTTCTTCAATTGGGCATCTGAAATAAGTTTAAAATAAAACTATAATGATTTTTGTTTCAGATTTCTGGCAACTGGTTGCAATTTGAAGAAATGGAAACAGATTTTCTGGTGGGAAGCCGAACTGTGTCTGCACTAGTTAATGAAACCTGTGAAGCTATTTGGGAGGTGCACCAACGTTTAGAAATGAGGCCACCGTCATTAAAAGAACGTTGGATTGAAATTGCGGACAGTTATTATAGAAATGCCAACTTCCCAAATTGTGTAGGGGCAGTTGATGGAAAACATATTCGTTTGATTCTCCCTAGCGCAGTGGGTCTGCTTTTTATAACTATAAAAACTATTTCTAAATTATTTTGATGGCAGTAGTAGACGCAGACCTAAGGTTCATAGCTATTGACGTGGGTTCTTTTGGCAGAGACAGTGACAGTATATCTAAAAATATCTTTAAAAATTGGGCTTTTGGGAAAATGTTACAAGCAAATCGCCTTAATTTGCCTGAAGCCAAACCTCTGCCAGGAAGTAATGGCCCACCTCTACCATTTGTGTTTTTAGGTGATGAGGCCTTTCCACCGAACAATAATTTTTTGAAACCTTATCCAAGACAGAACCTTAATAATCAACGTCGAATCTTTAACTATCGATTGATTTCAAGCCAAGCCAGCGCTGCTCAGCAGCGCTGGCTTGGCTTGAAAAACTGTTTACACAAGGCCAATATCTGGCCTAAAAAATAATTTGGGCTTTTTAGCAGCACTGCCAGTAGGAAGATTTTGGTTTTCTGAATTTCTTTGCGATAATAGTCTCTAATGTTGTTCCATTTCTTCTTCAATTGGGCATCTGAAATAAGTTTAAAATAAAACTATAATGATTTTTGTTTCAGATTTCTGGCAACTGGTTGCAATTTGAAGAAATGGAAACAGATTTTCTGGTGGGAAGCCGAACTGTGTCTGCACTAGTTAATGAAACCTGTGAAGCTATTTGGGAGGTGCACCAACGTTTAGAAATGAGGCCACCGTCATTAAAAGAACGTTGGATTGAAATTGCGGACAGTTATTATAGAAATGCCAACTTCCCAAATTGTGTAGGGGCAGTTGATGGAAAACATATTCGTTTGATTCTCCCTAGCGCAGTGGGTCTGCTTTTTATAACTATAAAAACTATTTCTAAATTATTTTGATGGCAGTAGTAGACGCAGACCTAAGGTTCATAGCTATTGACGTGGGTTCTTTTGGCAGAGACAGTGACAGTATATCTAAAAATATCTTTAAAAATTGGGCTTTTGGGAAAATGTTACAAGCAAATCGCCTTAATTTGCCTGAAGCCAAACCTCTGCCAGGAAGTAATGGCCCACCTCTACCATTTGTGTTTTTAGGTGATGAGGCCTTTCCACTGAACAATAATTTTTTGAAACCTTATCCAAGACAGAACCTTAATAATCAACGTCGAATCTTTAACTATCGATTGAGTCGAGCTCGACGAATAGTTGAATGTGCTTTCGGCATTCTTTCAAATAAGTGGAGGATTTTTCATACAAGTAAGACAATTCCACCAGATTTTGCTGTTCTAATAACGAAGACAGCATGCGTATTACATAATTTTGTACGCAGACCAGATGTTATAATTTTAAAGATACATTGGCACATTACTTCGAGGATTTTACATTCCGTTCTGCACGTCAATCTACAAACCGAGGCAGAACTATATGAGATAATTTAGCCGAGTATTTCGTCTCACTGGAAGGAGAACTGTCATACCAATACAATGAAAGTATTATTAATTCAAATTGATTCAACAATAAAGGAATATTAAAATACTTACATTTGTTTAATTTATCTATGCACGTTTCCCAATCCTGAATAAGATCTTTACATATCTGTTCCCAGGCCAAATCTTTCATATCACGGTTATGATAATCCGCGTGATTTATATCCCATATGCATTGGTGTTTTTCAACACTCATTATCAAATTCTCGGCTTCGCACATTTTTTTTGACACCTGACGGAAAGCGTTAGGCGGCCCCTAGACCTACAATAACATTGAACAATATATTTAATTGTGCAATAAGATTGAATTGCGTTTTGAATCCAAACGTTCAATTATATTGCACAATAATAAGAACTTCGCAAATTGTACAATGTTTTCGTGTTCAGTCGGAGAATAGTTTGATCCAAGCAACATGTCCGCACAAGATTTAGCTGAAGCTGTAGTGTTATTGCTTGTGGCTAAGCGTAAACGTAAACGAACACGTCGTTGGTCGAAAGATTGGTACATGAAAAGGCCAAAATATACTCACGAAAATCTCTTAAAAGACTTGATGTTAACTGAGGAAAATGACTTCAAAAATTATGTACGACTGGACTTGGAACAGTTTCAAGAGCTACTAAAATTGGTCACGCCATTGATTGAGAAAAAAAATACAATCATGAGGGAAGCAATACCACCTTTTCAACGGCTTTCAATAACATTACGGTATCTAGAAGATAAATTATATAAGAATACTCTAGAAGATTTAAAGTTTCACAGTGCTATTTCCCCACAAAGTCTTTCCTTAATAATTATGGAAACCTGCGATGCCATAATAAATGTTTTGAAGAAATTGATTAAGGATTAAGACATCTTTTCATTTATTTAATAAACTTTATATATTGAGATATGTCATTAGCATCATTTTCCTGTTGAGAATTGTCCATGTTCTGCTGATTATCTTGTTGGGAGTAGTACATGTTCTGCTGGAAATGTGGCAGTTCCTCGGATGGAAGTTCAGAATTTTGCTGTTGAGAATAGTTGTTGTAATTTGATGGAGTTGGCGTGGATCTGATATATGTCGGAGATGGAGTATTTATCTGCTGGTAATGTGGCAGCTCCTTAGGTGAAAGTTCAGAATTTTGCTGTTGAGAATAATTAATAAAATAGCGAGGCGATGGCGTGCTGCTGTAATTTGTTGGAGTTGGCGTGGATCTGGTATATGTCGGAGATGGAGTTATTGTTACTGTTGGAGTATTTATTTTAGCCTAATTGCGATGTAAAAGACCTAATTGTCCTTCCGTGATAATGGCAGCAATAGCACTCTTAGCAAAGATTTGTTGTGTTGGTTCCATTTTCTTTAAATCTGTAGCACAAGACAAAGCCCAGTTTTCATATTCGTCTCGTTTCTGTCTAAGACGGTCAGCTGCCAACTGCATTAGGATTTTCTCTTTATTTTTTTATCTTTTGTCTTCGGAACTGCATAGGATGTAGATGCCATCATCAGCTTCAACGGTTGAACTATTTTCCTGAAAAAGATATTTGTTATTTTGTTTTCAGCTACCACAAACTGCCGAGGAATGGAAACAAATTGCCAAGGATTTTGAGAGCCAATGGAATGCTCCTCATGTAATCGGTGCTATAGATGGCAAACACGTGGAAATAAAGAAACCTCCTGGTTCTGGATCATACTACTATAATTACAAAAAAACATTCAGTATTGTGTTGATGGCGGTTGTAAATGCTAACTACGAGTTCATTATGGTTGATGCAGGGACTAATGGACGTGTATCAGATTGGGGTGTGCTGCAGAATACAACATTTGGACAGCAATTAAAAAATAATGCTTTAAATATACCACCACCTGCATTATTGCCTGGAAGTTCCCGAAAACTCCCACAGTCGTACAAATAAAAACGGACTTATTCTAACCTTTTACTAGGAATAGTTATGATTAGAATAAGCTAAGAATATGGAGATAATAATTTCGTACAAATAAACTCGTCATTACGTTGGTGTAACTATTCCTTCGATATGCCATATGCACAAGCCGGCAACGTCGCATTTCATAGATAATCTTATGAAAAGAACAGAAACTTGTCTATGTTAACTGTGTTTCTGTCAGTTTGACGGTTACATTTGTGGTAATTTTAAACCGTTTTGTTTTTATTATCATATTCATAACCAGTTTCATACGACATTAAAATGAGTAGTAATAAAAGAGAACGCTGTATTAATTGGGAGAAAGAAGAAAAGGTATGTAGAATTGTGAATTTTGAATAAAACTGAAACATGATGAACGGTTATTCATTGCTTTTGTTTATTGCGTTTGTTACAGCAACTTTTTAGAAATATTTTACGACCTTATTTACCAATCATTGAGAACAAAGATTTAAGCACTAACACTAATAAGGAGAAAATGAAGGCTTGGAGCGATATAACTGAGAAGTAAACATTTAAATCAGTACCTGCATCACAATAAAATAACCACGGTGTTTAATCAAAACATGTAATTTTTCAGATTTAATCTAGCAAATATAAGGACAAGAGATAAAAAACAATTAATGAATCAGTGGAAGTGTACTAAATTGTATGCAAAAAAAGAGTTATCATGTTATCGCCGAGACACATTAAAAACTGGAGGTGGACCAAAGCCACCCTCACCTTCTCCAGAAACTATGGACGTGGCTGAGATGATACCGCAAGAGTTTGAAGTAGATTTTAATGAGTTTGATTGTGATGGTGTTGAGGTAGGAATGTTAATTATAAATATAATGTATGGAGATGCTCAAGGTTGAACCTCTCAAGCATAAGCAAATGCTCACAACTTCATTCCCCTACAGGGTAGTTAGAGAAAATCTAATACATCAGAACATCCATGTTGCACTTGTAGTACCGAAACTCTGTCCAGCCAGAAGTGAGCCCATTAGCACTTATAATGGGCAATGGATATATTATTCACCTTACCTACACTATAATACACCTTAACAGCTGAGTGCGAACCACTCAACATGATACTTAAATTAATAGATGTTATTTATATATATTTCAGAACATTACAAATAAAGTCATTTTGGATATTCCAAAAGAGAATATTGAAAATAAAGACATTGACAAGGTAATAAATCAATAATAAATAATAATATAAAGCCAGACAAAGGTGTGCACAACAGTGACAACATAACTTAACAATTTCATTATTTTGTAGGATTATAATCCAAAAATTAAAGAAAATTGTGACGAACCGATAAACAAGAATCCTTTAACAACTCCCAAGAAACCTACAAGGAAAACACCGGTATTATATTTTAATTATCTCTAAATAGAATAAAACAAAGTTGCTATCCGGGTCTGTAGGATGTGCAATTAGTTTTTCTAAACTACACAACAGATTATGATCTGGTTTAATATATAGACTGTTCTTCCAGGAAGATTTTTTGTACAATATGAATCATAATTTTTTTAAGTTGTGCATGGACATAGTTTAATATGTATTCTCTTATTTTTTTTCAGAAAGCAAGTAGTAGTTTTAGTTTTGCAGAAGCCTCGTATGAGGATATGCATAACTTTCGGGCTCTGGAAAATGAGCAGCTTCAAAAAGAACACGAAAGTAGACTTAGGAATATGGCAGAGTTGCACAATCAAGCTATGATAAATTCAAAACTACAAACTGAAATTCTAATGAAGACATTAGAGTCATTTAAAAACTTTATTGTTAAAACAATTAACAACTATCAAACATAAAAGTTTTCATCTATAAAAATGGCTCTCACTGCGGCTCCACGCAGTGTGTTTTGAGATGAGGGTACTGTTGTTGGTGAAGGCAGGGTCTCATCATCATCATCAAAGAGGGCTTCCTCTTTTAAATCAATGGCTATATTGTGCAATACTGCCAAAGCTACAATATATTTATTTATTTATCCTTTATTGCCTTATACAAAAACACGCATAACAAAAATAAAAATAAAAAAACAGTTACAAAAGATATAAGGCAAAGAGCGGCCTTATCGCTTACAAGCGATTTCTTCCAGGCAACCCTAATGAGAAACAACGTTAAAGAAACACCATCAGAGGGTAGAGTACAAAAAAAAAAAACAATTAACAAAAGCAACAAAAAAACTAAAAACTTAAAACAAGCGTTACTATTACTAATTGAATATAATAAAACAAAATCAAAGAAAAAATAGCAATAATAATAAATAAAAATAATTATAGACAAAAATTTAAAAGCAAATAAAAAGGTTAACCTATAAAAATAAATATATATAAGCAGAACTAATTACGAGGTAGAAAGAAAATGATCAAAAAGAAGCTTTTTAAATACATTTAAAGATTTCGCTCGTCTAATATCGATTGGTAGGGAATTCCATAGCAGGATACTCTGCACAGTAAAGGAGAAGTGATAGAATTCAGTTTTATGAGTAGGAGTTTCAAGAATTAGGTTGTCTAAGGAACGTAAGTCAAAACTGCCGCCGGAGAGGAACATAAAATTTTGCTTTAAGTAACTAGGGGTTTTAGGATTAAAAAGAATATTAAAGAGAAGTTGTAAAATGCGCATCTAACGCCGCAATCGAATGGGCAGCCAATTGAGCTTTCTTCGGAACTCCGTAATATGGTCAAATTTACGGAGTCAAAAAATGAATCTGATGCAAATATTTTGTAAGCGCTCTAACTTATCAAGCTGCAACTCAGTTAAATCAGGATAACATACATCAGCATAATCAAGAATAGAAAGTAAAAGAGAGTGAGCAAGAGAAATTTTAGTTGAGATAGGCAAAATATTGCGTAACCTATTAAGTGCGTGAGAAGAAGAAAAAATCCTCCTGCTCAGTTCATTTATTTGGGGCTGCCAAGACAGGGTTTTATCCAAAGTAATGCCTAAATTCCTAACAGTGGAGCAAAACGGAACAGCCGTACTATCTATAGTAATCTGGGGTAAAGTTGACCAATTTATTCTCATTATATACGATGCACTTCCGATGATAATAGACTGGCTCTTATAAGGGTTTATCTGAAGACCATACGATTTACTCCATTTCACAACTTTGTCTAAATCAAAGTTTGCCGTCAGAATAGCAGCCGGCAATTCATTAAAAGTAGACTGGTTGTAAATTTGAAGGTCATCAGCATAAAGATGAGAGTTGGAAGAAAGTTGATTAGTAATAGAATTTATAAAGAGCGAAAAGAGAAGAGGAGAGAGGATACCACCCTGCGGTACGCCAGCAGAAACATGAGACCAAGAGGATAAGCTGTAAGTTAATTTAATTCGTTGCTGACGTTCCGATAGATAGCTTTTAAACCAATTAATCATAGAAGGGGACATATTAATAAGATAAGCAAGAAGAACATCAATGTCTACCGAATTAAAGGCATTACTAAAGTCAAGCAAGGTAAGTATTGTGAGTTTTTTATTATCCATGCCACGTCTTATGTCATCTGTAATCTTAGTGAGAGCAGTAGCTGTACTGTGCCCAGGACGAAAACCGGATTGGACTGAATTAAGAAGGGAGTGTTCGTTGAGAAAGATAGCTAATTGCTGATGAAGAATACGTTCAAGAACCTTAGAAAGGAAAGGAAGGATGGAAATAGGTCGAAAATCAGAATAGGTAACTGGGTTAGCGATTTTAGGAATAGGAATAACATGGGCAAATTTCCAGATATTAGGAAAGACACCAGAGAAAACGGAAGTGTTGAAAATGTGAGCTAGAACCGGGGTTAAAATGTCAACAATATACATCTTAGTGTTTGGTAAAGATGTTCTAAATCCCGACAGTAAACACCTAAATCTGTTTTTCCATACAACAAAACATCTCTCTATGCTATTACGAGTTCTGATGTGGGCATAATTGTATGATTCTTCTTTATGAGTGGTTGGATTTAATATTGGTGTAAATAAATAAGGAGTGCAAGCATAGCCAGAGTCTCCAAGTAGTCTGCCATGAAATTGTTCACGCTCGAAACATTGTTTTAATTGGCTTTCATTGAAAATCCGTGAGTCCTGGGTACTGCCTCGCCAATGAGCAATGATATTCATAATCTTTAATGTTGCATCGCACACAACTTGAACATTTAAGGAACTGTATCCTTTCCGGTTTATATAATATTGACCACTAGGTCCTTGTACTTTGGTTATTCTTATGTGAGTACAGTCAATTGCACCTATTACATTTATAAAACCAGCTAATGCTTCAAATTGTTCTATATGCTTTAACTGGTTGTCTAAAGACGTGGGCATTTTGATATACTCTAGTATTTTCTCTAATATTGCCCTTGCTACTCGTTGGCATACTGTAGAGACAGATTGCTGAGTCAGACCATGAATGTCTGCAGCGTCATCTTGCATCTGAAAATTAATAAAAATAGTTTAGTTTAGGTATATTATATGGAAGGATATAGTAAATATTTCATGTTCAGGTGTAAAATACTTATACATACTTGGTTGCGACCCCAATATCTCAAAGCTATCAATATCTGAAGAACAGAAGATAAACCACCCCCACGTTTGTCTTGTCTTAAAAAATTACCAAATAATTGGTCTAAAAATAAAACACCAGCCTTTATCTATATTTTCGGCGGAACTTTTCATCGTCATAAATATCAAACGGATTTTTTCTTATTTCATATGTTTTTACATTTCTTGCACTGGCCATTTGACTTATTAAATTATTTATTTGTTCAATTTCTTCTACTGCTCTGATATCCATTATATTATTGAGACAAATAAAAAATTAAGTCGTCAAAACAATCAACACTGATAATAAAGTAACTGTTGGTTTTAGCTTATGTCAGAGTTATACAAGGTGGACGGCTGGAATAAAGCTAGTATGAACAGTTATGCCGACGTTATACTAGGTGTAGGTTATTCCAGGTTTATTTGTAGATATTTTCCTTATTCTTAGGTTATTCTTGGTATAACATTTTATTCCATGTTTATTTGTACCACTGCCATACTTTTTTGTTGGAGATGATGCCTTTCCAATGTCTCAAAATTTACTGAAACCATATAGCCAAACTGGATTAACAAAAGAAAAAAGAATATATAATTATCGAATATCGCGAGCTAGAAGGATGGTTGAAAGTGTTTTCGGTATACTAGCTACTCGTTTTGGAGTATTTCAAAGAGCATTTCCTTTTGATCCTACAAAAGTAAGGAAAATTGTTTTGACTTGTTGTTATCTACACAATTTTTTGATGAAATCCCGTTCCTACTTATCTCCATCATTTATGTTTCGTGAAGCTAACGAATCAGCAATAATACACCCACCATCTAAGGAAGTATTTCAGTTGACACCATTGGAAAATATCAATAAAAAAATTCACTGAATATCGCGAAACAAGCACGGGACAAATACAATGGATTTTGTAACAACGAAGGTGCAGTTCCCTGGCAAGAGAAAATGGTTTCCTAAAATATACCTACAACTCTATGTATTCATTTAAATAAAATAAATTAAAATTTACCTGTGTATAATTATTGTCCAAACTAGAATGTTCAGTCTCTCTTCCCGGACTACGTACAGTAGACTGAGCATCCATACTAGACTGTGAATCCGATGCGGTTTCCTGATCTTGTAAAAAAACCAGCGCTGGCTTCGTGTAAATGCCATAAATTTCATTTCATTAAAATACCATAAAGTAGATTGGTATATGTCGTCTGCGCTAGATCCGGATTTCATCGACTGAAGGTGTTTCTTGAGTTCCTTCCGGTAATTAGTTCTCAAAGAATTAAATTTCTTCTTCATCTTTGCTTGCCTTTGGAAACATCTCTTTATATTTAGACAACAATGTTTCGTAATCAGCATTTTTTTTATCACGGTCATGATATTCTTTGCTCTTGACATTCCACAAAGACGACAATTCTCTGTACAATTGCATACATTCGACGATAAACTCTCTTTCCTTAACTTTCGTATTATCATTTTCTGCCATTTTTGGGAAGCGAGCACACGTGTGTTCTCCTTGCCGACGCAACACAGACTAAAAAATATTGCGCAATACTGACCCTACACGATGTAATGGAAAAATATGGTGCAATAAAAATTAAACTCGCTCAAACTTTCGTTCAAAGCTTAAACTTAGACATGATTTTGTTGTCTGTTGATGGCATGAAGAGTGACTTTGATTCCGACCATGTCGTAACTGTTGGTAAGAGCCAATTGTATTCATGTATCATATAATAATATGTATCTGCATTGCAATTATTTAATTTCATCTCACATTATGGTTTATTTGCAGTTTCTACACAGCCGGACGTACTAAATTATTATGACACAGAGGAAACAAATGCTAATAACACTGAAACCATTGAATGTAAGTGAAAAAATAGTTGCATCTATCAATAATGATGAAAAATGTCAGAGGTAAAATGACTGAACGGACTGTGCAATTGTGCATCTAAGGTATCTATAGGCCTCTTTTAAACATTGTTTTTTTTAGGTATGGACCACACTGACCTACACCAACAATTTGAAGATCCCATAGTCTCTCCAGAATCCCCAACAGCAGTGTGTCCAAGACAAACTATGTAAGTAGCATTGTACTATTTTTTCATCCACCATATAGGTACTAACATAACATATCATGAAATTACTTACTAATTTTCAGGCGGGAACCAATTGAACCCATCCCAACAAAGGAAAATGTGGCTGACGAGTCCTTTGAAGAAGACAAAAAAATGGTCACAGTGGAAGCCAACATCTTTGCGATCAATAAAACATCCTGCCCTATGTTTGTATAAAAATTCTCAATGAATTATTCCTAATATAATAGGGGGCAGGCAGTTTGATGGAAGTTCATTGATTAGAAAAAGCCCTTTTTTTGACAACTTGCCCTTTTGCTTCGAGGTGGAAATGCATTTGCGCATCCCCTGCCCTGGAAAGTTGCAGGGGTATGTGGGACTCGACCCACACCAAAATCTCTGCTATCCAGAGACTGGGTGAACAATACCCACTAGTAACACCTCGAATGACAATTTGCCCTACCCATACGTTGCGCAGCCGACTACTTCAACCACTACACCATTGAGGCAGGTAAATTAAACTAACTACATAATAGTTTTTCTTTCTTTTTCTAGGTAAATCAAAAACCTAAAAGGCCATTTGAAAAATTAGTAGAAACAAAACTAGAGGTAGCAAATATTTAAAAAAAATTTTAGAAGAGGAGTTAAAGCTTAAAATGAAAGAAATGGAAGAGAATCAAAAAAGGTGGAAATTTGAAGAAGAAGATAGACAGCGAAAACTGATATTTGAAGATGAAGAAAGACACCATAATCGTGAAATGTGGGCTCCAGAAAAAAAAATATTATGGATGAAAATATTATAATTAAATAAAAAATTGTTAAAATGATTAAAGGTTTATTTAAATTACATGTACTTATTACTTATCTTAACAATTAATGAGGAAAAGTAGTTATTAATCAACCTATTTCTCACATTAGTGTCCTGCATGATTTGAGGAGTAGCTATTTGTTCATTGTCGTCAATATCAGGTTTATCTTCAAATTGCTCATCTCGCATATCAATAGCTATATTGTGCAATACTGCACATGCCACTATCACTGATTGAACCCGTGACACATGTAGTATAATTGTTTTTTTGATAGTACGGGTAAGCGATTTTTTAGAACCCCAAAAGTTCCCCCTACCGCATGCCTACTTCTTATTTGTGCCTCATTATATAAATGTTCAGCAGGTGTAATTGGGTTTTGTACTGGTGTAAGGAGGTATGAAGTGTTCTCATAGCCCTTGTCTCCCACAATCGCCAAATTCTTTGTTTATTAGACTTCGTTTGATATAGGAATTCTTAAATATGGTCTGGTCGTGGACTGCACCTGGCCACAATATCCATTATTTTCAGTTTTGCATCATCTACAGTTGGGTTATTAAGTGAAAAGTTAGAGTTTCTGTCCCTATAAAATAAAATCGCCTTTATTACTGTAAGTTTTAAAGTTAGTATATATAAATTAAAATGATAAAATATCCCTAATTACAGTCTGCCTTTCGGCAAAGGCCTCCTCCAATTCTTTCCACTGTGTTCTGTCCAAGGCGACTCTCCACCAGATTGGACCTGCTGTCAGTTTAAGTTCGTCTTCCCATCGTCTGTATTGACGTCCTCTACTTCTTTTGCCGTTACGTGGATACCAGTGTGTGTCAAAGTTTATTTATTTATTTATTCAGAAGATTCTCAGCACAATACAAAAATAGATGAATATATATATAACATTGTGGGCCAATTATAAATCTTCACAAATAGTTCATTTTTTTTTATTTATATATAACAGAAGGTAAACATTTCAAACATTTTTAGTGTTAAACTGTTGTTGCGCCATTTGTTCTTTGAAGAAGAAGAAGAACGCATCAAATATCCTGTCCACCTCCATTTTTGTTGGTCTATTCTGATCAGTATGTCGGTTAGTTTTGTCTTACGCCGTATGTCAGTGTTTCGAATTTTATCTTTCCTCTTGATGCCGAGCATACTTCTTTCAACTGCATGTTGGAATGTTGTCAGTTTTTTCCTGTGTAACTGTGTAAGGGACCAAGTCTCACATCCGTATGTAACACAGGGCAGTATACAGATATTAAATACTTTTTTCTTTAGACCTATATTCATAGCCTTGCTCTTCATTATTTCTTTCATTGCCCAGTATTTTCTCCAGCCATTAGCAATTCTTTTGTGTATTTCTTTAGACATTTGGTCTTCGTGAGAGATTATTTGCCCTAAGTAAACATATATGTCCTTTCATGATTTGGGACGATGTTCGTAGTCATGGGAAGATATGAACAGTTTTGAGCTGGAGAATTCAGATTTGAAGATATTATAATTGGTGGCAAATTAGAAAATGAGGATTGAACTCGGGGAGGTCGATTTCGGATTAGTGTAATGGGTTCTGAATGAGGTTTGAGCACTTGATGGCCGGTTTGCAGTATAACTACGGGCATAAGGTTCGAAATAGGAGATGGTGTATCACGCGAAAATGACCTCCGGTTAATTCGCCTAATAAATAGGCCGTCTATTTCGTACATCAATAATTGCCTATCGTCTATAGGCAGTTCCCTTATTTTTTTAGCTAGGAGCTTAGCATAAAGATCACATTCGTCATCATTTTTGACTACCTCCGAAGATCTATGACTTAATGCATTAGTCAGTTGGCTAAACGCTGAGGCCATTTGTTGTTCAGCCATATCCTGATGTGGGCGACGACGCGTTTTCTCCGTAGATTTATTTGTTGATGACGTAGATGAACTGGCAGCGATGGAATTTGAGGGCCCCTCCAGGTTGTTGTGGTTTTCTGTCGTCTCAGTTTTAAAAAAAATTGTAAAAACAACTGGCTACTTCATTAGCCCCTCTTTTGGCTGTTTTTTCGTCCCACATGTAGCAGAAAGCTTCTTTTGAAGCCATGTCAAATATTGTTAAATTATATACATTAAGCTTACGTCTATAATAGTAAACGCTGATATTCCCGTGAGGTGAGTTTAGTACCTTTTGAAAATCAAACACTATACATGCTATTTTGTTATTAGATACGGCTAGCATTTTAGATTCTAATTTTAATTTACGTGAAAGTTCTTTCTCTGTTTGGTGTTTTATATAGTTCTGTTTTTGTTCATCTGAAGGATTAGGTGTATTCCTAAACTGATGACAGAGGTCGCATTGATCTTTTTTTTTTGGTAAATGAAATCCTATCTTCAGATTAGCGTTATTTATGTCCCTATATTGTATTACTGTCTTTACTTTATCGTTGTAATTATTCTCAGAACACCAATCTAAATATAATTTGAACATTTTCGAAAATTATAAAGTAGGATCCAAATATTTTTTGTTTGAACGTTTCCTGACGTAATGAGATTCAATAGGTATGAAAGAATTAACGTGATCTACAACCCTCTGTTTCATATCTGTGGTAATTACGGTGAAATGATGTGAGACACCAACTGTAACGGCGCTGCCCATGGGCTATCTGAACGGCGTGCAATACCTGTTCTTACCATATCTTCGAACTCACGCTTCGCTCTGCGGAGTCGATCCGGTGCCAATCTGCGCGGTCGGCTATACACAGGTGGACCAGGCGTAGTCCGTATGTAGTGTAGCGTCTTGTGTTTGATCTCACGTACCCCTGGCTCACCCGATGGTTTCGTAACCTCCGGAAACTCAGTGAGAAGAATGTGATAACGTGAGGTGCCTGAAACAGTTTTGATTTGGTATACAGTAGCTGAAGCTGGTTTAGCACTTGCTTTAAGAGTTGTTGTTACATCCACTAGCTTGTGATTACGCACATCAACTAATAGATTGTAATAAGCTAAAAAGTCTATCCCTATTATAGGTTTCGTCACATCTGCTATTACAAAACGCCAATGAAAGTCTCTGCGTAAACCGAGATTTAAATTTAATTTAATTGTTCCATATGTATTTATCACTGAGCCATTTGCTGCATAAAGTTTGTAGTCACAGTTTTTTACCTTCTTATTATTAACATATTTAAAAGGATACACACACAAATCCGAACCAGTGTCTATTAAAAAATCCAGTCTTGTGTTTTTATCTACGACAAAAATACGACGCACGTGGTTGTGGCAGCCATTGTTCGTCGCCATTAATGACTGCTGTTGTCGTTCCCCTTATATGAACATGGCGCACGACACTTTGTTGCGTTTTCTCTGAATGTGCGGTGATACCAACACACGCCACTCGTTGAAGCATCCCGTGAACGGCCATGACTGTGTGATCGGCGTCGCGACTCGTATGCACGCTGTCCCGATCGCGAGCGTGGACGCCGAGATGTATAAGTAGACAGGGCTGCGACTTGCTTGGTTAGCTCGGCAACGCAATTCCTTAAGTCTTTTATCTCGTCGTACGGGGGTACGACGAGATAAAAGACTTAAGGAATCCCCACAACAACAACAACTTTTATCCAATGTGCGATAAAAGTTGTCGCACCCGCTGTTCTTGGGATGATGACAATCTCTTTATTAATTCATCCTTCAATGACATATATTTGTCCGTAGTGGGCGGGTTTTTTATTATGTCTTTAATTTCCGAGACATACTTGTATTCCAAATTTGACACTACATAGTTATACTTAGTAGTGTCCGCCGTGATATTTGCCAACGTGAACTGGCTTTCCATCTGTGCGAAACATAGCACGGGTTCGTCGGGCCAAAATGGCGGCACTTTGACACTGACGCTATTGATCCCGGGAGCGTCACGCGCGTCTTGATTGTCCATCGTTGTTCGGGGTCACCAATATATGGGGGTTTAGAGTTGGTATAAATAAAACCCCATATATTTAAACACACATGTATATTTACTTCACTTTATAAATCAATACAATGTATCGTTTAACTATTATTGTTGGCTTGTGTCGCGATACGTGGCGTAGGTACGATCGTACGACCTGCCGGCGACGAAGCTTGGTAATGACTAGCGGCTCCCGCGCAGTGTTGCCAGTCCCCACATATCTATAAACATTAAAAAAAACTTTGGATTTTACATGCGAAAAACCGGTTTCAAAATGGATATTGGACAAAGAAGTAAAACTATAATTATGATAATTTGCGCTTTTTCTGGGGCACGCATGAGTCTGACCACAAGACGAGCTTGGTTACTGTGACAGGTAAACTCTCCACGATGGATATAAGAATTTTAATTAAGGCACTTGCAAGGTCATAGCCGCTCCTTCCGTTTTTAGTCTCATCCCACATTGCGTTTGTTGCAGATTTGTTTAAATTGCAATGGGCCGTCAAATTGAAGACAGTCAATTTAATCGTGTAAAAAAAACAGGACACGTTGGCTTTCGGAAGAGAAAAAATGTTCTGTAAGTCAAATGTGATAACTGCTATTGCCCCATTTATTTTTCTGTCCTTTTCCCTTTCTTCGTTGCCCTCCTTTTTTCTTTTTATATGCTCACTATGTTTGGTTGTTTGTTCAGCACTAGGAATTTTCAGTGCTTTAAATTCAGAACAAGCATCACAAGCGTCTTTTTTTGGGTAATGAAATGCCAAATTAAATTCTTCGTTAAACATTCACCGGTAAACATTCTTTCACTGGTTCTTTATTTGTCTCCACATAAAGTGAATACATTTTTGCGATTGTGAGACCACTATCGAGGTACTGACGTTTTGTGTTAGCTCTACAAAAATGTGATTCCTGTGTGGGAAAGGACTTTATGTGCTGAATTACTTCTTCTATTTTGTTTTCAGCTGTCTTTTTTATGTATTATCCTTTGGATGGTGTGGGAATCAATTTCAGTAGGTTGTTGTAAAGTTTTTTGGTTAAAATAATCTTTTTGCCGATATATCCAAAGTACCACAAAAAAACTTCTGGCACACCTTCGTTTTTTGCTCATTTTTCAACAAAAAGTATTCGAATGAGAACTTTCTTCTCCTGTCGTTCTTTTCCTTTGCGAGTGTACCCTACATGTAAATTTGTTATAATACTTATTTTTCGAAGCATCGTTTAATGAATAAAACGCCGTATTCAAGTCCTCTCTTTCTTGTTGTGAAAAATTGGCTGAGCAGTTGTATGGGCACTTTTAGTCACATCAGCTTGGACCCGTTTTGCTGGACAATTTTTTCCTTTAATATTTACATATTCTTCACCAGCCTCTCTTTTATTTTTCCTCGCAATTCTCTGCCACTTTCCTGGGCACCTTTTTCTCTTTCTTGAGATTTTTTGTTCCACGGCTTCCACGACATCAGTAGCGTCAGTAGTACTATCAGCATTATTATCAATGACTATGACTGAACTTTCCAGTTCAAGTTCTGAAGTTCCTTGACAAACGATGTAATTTTCCACTGCAGTTGTCAAGTATCCGAATAACTTTTTCTTCACTCTGTCAACCCTGAAAAATAAATTTTAATATAGGAATAAGGTATAGTTTAGGTTTTTATTTACGTATTATTTAGTGTAGTCACATTTATCACTATAGTTTTTTATAGTTAGGTACTATATTACTTTTTATTTAATTTTTTATACAATATTAATTTTAAGCTTTTTTTAAGTTGAATTTTGAATTGAGAGAATAATCTCAATAACAAGCTTAAAATTAATATTGTAAGGTATAACAAATTGAAATCACTTATTATTATTTTTTATTAATTATTATTCATGATATAGACATATTAAGGTCGACAGGGGTCAAGTGCAATCTTGTCTTCATAAAAAAAGTATTTTTTTTATTATATCAATCAATACAAATAAATAATCTGTTAAAATATTGGGGCAACTTTCAGCATGGGATTAACCAGAAAATCTAAAAAAATATTTAGACCTAATCAAAAATATGAAGCAGCTGACATTTTATTCGAGATTTCAATATTGACCCTGAACCAGAGCAAGTATGTCATGCATAACTTAAAGTATGATTCTGAACCACCCTGTATAACAAACACGACATAACCTAAAAATATAGCACCGGCAACTTACATTTCATTGTGTGCAGTACTGCGGTTGTATTGTTCCTTACATTTGGTCCATGACATAATCCTCGAAGATTCTGACAGTTTGTATCTTATTTCCTTTTAAAAATTCAGTGAAAAACTAAAAAAGCAGCAAGCAAGAGCAAGAAAAAAAAGCAAGCAGCTCTGACGTTACAGGCTCTGGTCGAAAAAAGTTGTAACTAAACAATATGGCGGAACATCGTGTTGATCACATTATCCTTTTACATAAGCTTTTCTCCCTTGGAATACGTGGTGATCTTTACAGATGGATAAAGTCATGCATAACTAACAGACGACAAGCAACAGTAATATGCGGGTACAAAATCATGTTCACTAACATCACATCAGGAGTACCCCAAGGGTCAATACTTGGCCCGTTATTATTTATTGCTTATTTATACGATATAAAATACTGTTTTCACTTTTCCAAACATCTTATGTTCGCGGATGACAAAAAATTTTCTTAAGAATAAAATCTATAGATAACTGCAATCAAATTCAACAAGATCTTAATAGACTAGAAATACCAACCAACAACAAGACCAACAAAATAAACTTACAATAAATATAAACAAATGTATAATAAGATAACTTTTTCACGTAAAAACAAAAAAATACAATATATTTACAAAATCAATAACATCCCCATAAAACAAGTAAAATTAGTTAAAGACCTTGGAATATTAATAGATGAAAAAATGGGCCTATCAGAACATATCGATAACATAACAGGCAAAGCGTATAAGCAGTTAGGGTTTGTCAAGCGGGCATGCAAGGCATTTCAAAATATAAATTGCATAAAACCCTTTATTTTGCATATGTCAGAAGCGTGCTGGAGTATGCAAGTATTATTTGGTCTCCATAAAAATATTCTCTGTAGCTGAGATATGGCTCTGGACAACTACTTCAGATACATAAGACATCTCTTCTTCAGTCTTCTCTAGTCCTTCTCTTATTTTCTGGAAATCCCTTGGACGTAATCATTTTTATCATTTTTTCACCACGCTTCATCCTAAAACAAAGAATTAAACTAATCAAGCCATTTGATGTAACATTATTTTAAATTGTAAAATATGATTTACGTTTTTATAGCATGTCTCCTTATAATAATAAAACAGACACAAATAAAAAACTTGCCAAGTGCGAGTCGGTCGTTTTTTGCCATTCGGCTACGGGACACTAAAAAGTAATAAATTTAAAACGAAATTAAAATTATATCTATATATATATTTTTTTTTAATGCTAATTGATAGTAGGCCTACCTCCCCGGCGACTTACGTCCCGGGGCCGAGGAAGCTAAGCTAAAATAAAGCTTATTTGTAGTACCGTTTAATTGTGAAAAAAAAATATATACACGAGCGTAGGTTAGGTGGTTGAGGGTCGGTTATGCTATTTGATACAATACTTTCCCTCAACCACTTCATACAGTCCGCATCTTAAAACTAGTGATTATGTAAACTTATATTTACACATACATTTTTATTATTGTATTTTTTGACAGTTATATGTATAATAATTAAAACGTAAGCGATCACAATAGAATAGCATGTATCAAAAGAGTAGAAGATAAAAAGAAAACATTTATTTACACAAAAATACAGGCCCTTATAATAGGACAGGGTTCAGTGAGGGATGATTCTGCTATTTGATACATGATATCTTCCCTCATCTGCCCCCTTTTAAGTCCAATTATTACGGAGAAATTTATTTGAATAACATGGAAATAAAATATGAATGTTAATGCCGGCCTGTAGATAGACAGGGTTGGGTGGTGGACGGCTCTGCTATTTGATACAATAGCCGTCCAACAGCCGCCCAGTTAAAGTCCACTATTGCTGAAATATTTGCATTAAAAATAATATATTACAGACTACTTATTTGCTAACGCTTATTCTAATTACCCCTATAATGATTAAGGTATTAACTTAATTATAAAATTGAAATGATGTGTACAAAAGGTGAATAGGGATTAAAATTACTTTGGCATATAAAAATAGCTCTCTTATTTGCCAATACTTATTCTAATTATACTTATGATGATTAACGTATTAACTTAATTAATTAACTTAATTATAAACTTGAACAATGGTGTATACGTGAGGTGAATATGTGCTAAAACTACTTTGACATGTGAAAAATAAGACATATAAAAAGACAATTAAATGTACATATGCAGGCCTGTATGATGGGACGGGGTTAGGGTGTGGATTGGTTCTGCTATTTGATACAGTCACCTCCTCACACCCGCCCAGTTTAAGTCCAGTTGTTACGGAAAAGTTTTACTTTGTGGTTATATTATGTAGAAAAAATATGAATTCTGGTACAGGCCTGTGAAAGGACAGGGTTGGGTGGTGGACGGCTCTGCTATTTGATACAATAGCCGGCCAGCAGCCGCCCAGTTTAAGTCCACTATCGTTGAATTTATTTGCATTTAATAATATATAACACATTTCTTACTTGTCAATGCCTATTCTAATTACGCTTATAATGATTAGGGTATTAACGATGTTTTCAGCTCACTCTTCAAGTTACGAGAGGCTAGGACCGCGTTCAGGCCTTTGCGTCTGAAACTCTTCGCCATCTCCATGTGGGTGGACTCCGCGGGGGGAGCTACGCGAGTGAAAGCCGGACTTAAATTGTCCACCAATTTCCGTCTAGCGGCTGTAAAAGATGTTTGGGGAGATGGCGAGGCGGTGTTTGTGGTTTTGGGTGGGGTGCGGGGTAACATTTTGACGGTGAAGGTAGAGGGGGGGGCTATAGTGCGATTGGAGTGTGTAGTTGGATTCACCTCTCAGCTGTGTCGTTTGATACCCAACTCGAGGGGGTGGGGAGGGGGGGTTGAGATTTTAAGGGGGGGGGGAGGGAAATTCAGTTTGGGGGGTAAAGGGAAGGTTTGTGAACGTTTGTATGTGCAAATTCGTGTGGGCCTTCGAAAGCCGGTTCGATAGAGCCCGAGCTCGGTGTGTTTATGTGGAAGAATGTGTTTAGTGATTGTTGGGGCTGATCATCTGCCTTATCTGATGTTTTGCGGTAGGATTGCTCCCAGTCCCCTGCACGGAATATATTATATTTATTGGTGAGGTGGTTCCCTTGGAAACCCTGGAGTAAAGACGAAAGCTGCTGATATCTCAGGAACCGCTCAACGGAAAATTGTGATCTTGGTGTCGTCTGATGCGTCAGACGGCGCCGGTGCTGCTGTGATAACGTGCGTAGACCCGAGGGCGTTAGAACGCAAAATCTTTGCGAAAATGCGTTTTTTGCAGGTTTGAGGGGCTGTCGGTGCTCCGATTTTCCGATAGCTCTAAGCTTTTCCAATAATCCTGTGCAGGTCTTATGATTATAAGTTGAAGCGCCGCGATTTGGCGACTGAAAAACTTGAAAAAGTGTGTTTTCAGCCCCTGAAAAATCGGGTTTTTATTCGATTGACATAAGATTGGTATTAAATGATGCGCCTTGGATCGCTCTATCGTTTTATGTAATAAAATGTATATCTATATATAAGTTTAGAAGAGTTATTTGAAATTTACTGTGAAAATGTGAAAAAAATCTATATCTTCGAAACTGCTTGATGAAAATTTGAGAATTTGGTGTCAGTAGATGCGCCGAGAAAAGCCGGTTCTGGTATGGTACTATTGACTCTGTTGTGGTGCGTTGTCTTGGTGGGATTTAAACGCAAAAACCAGTTTTCTGGTGATTTGAGGGTCTGATGATGTACCAATTTCCAGGTGTTATATGTCAAACGATAGCTCTGGATTAGGCAAATAGCTCTGTATAAATTGTGTGTGTATATCTGGAAGCGCCGTGATTTGGCGACTGAAAAACTGTATAGTTTTCAGTCGCTGAAAAATCCAGTTTCAGTAGGATGTGGTCGTGATTGGTGTCAAACGACGCGCCTTGAAGAGGTCTATCGATTGGTGTATTAATAAGTTGTGGTCATACATCCAAATCCAACTCCTCACCAAATCCTCAATTATGAATCCTTATCGACCAAAATATGGTCGAAATGTGCACGACACTGTGTTCTATCACTTGGAACTCACTTTGTTATTTTTAATGCACTAATAGTATTTTTAAAATTGAAAAAAAAACAGAAATTTTTGAAGTTTTTAGTCCAAAAAAAATAGAAAAAGAAAACTTTTGAAAATGAAAATTGCACTGCACGAAAGAGCGGATTTTCCGCGTCTTTTGGTGTATCACTTTCTATTGTCACTACACGGAAACTATTTTTAAAACTTTTTTGAAACTTTACTAAGGCGCGGAGCGACGTGGAGTCGACCGTTTTTCTTGGCGTTTGGACGCGGACTCTATCTATATATATATATTTTTTTTTTTGCTAATTTCTAGTGGGCCTACCTCCCCGGCGACTTACGCCCCGGGGCCGAGGAAGCTAAGCTATTTTAATATAAATTGTAGTTCCATTTATTTAAAGTATACAGTTTACAAAATAATTGTAGGTTAGGTGGTTGAGGGTCGGTCGTGCTATTTGATACAGTTACTTCCCTCAACCACTCTACAGAGTCCGCGTCTTATGTCCTAATTAAATCTAGCTTAATTCTAACTTTTAAATAAAGAGGATAACAAAAATAATGGTGACATTAAAAATAAAGATACAAAAAAGAGAAAAAGATAATATTTACAATTTTTAATTTATGGTACATAGTTGAAATCTTTAAGTTGATTTATAATTTTTGTAGCCAAGTCCAGTATCGAGGTTATTGTGTCAGGATTGTTATGTAGGAGGGAGTAAGGGTCTTGGGATTTTCTATTTTTCTGAAGGTGTGTGTGTCTGTAATTTTGAAATTTCGGGCATTCCTCTAAAAGGTGTTTTAATGTTTGTATGGTGTTAGTGTCGCATGGACATGTGTCGTTGTCTGTAATGTGAAAACGTTTTAGGTGGTCTTTTGCGAAGGAATGCCCGGTGAGTAACTGTGTGATTTGAAATGTAGTAGGGTATTGTTTTGTGAATGTGTAGATATTGTGTATGTTGTGTAAAAGGTCTTTAGTGTGTTGAGCAGTGGGCTCGTCGTTAAATCTTTTTTCCCATATTTCAAGTGTATTTTGTTTAGCCCTTTGTTTAATAAATGACATAGGGCATTTTGTGTAGAAGTATTTTGAATGCGAGTTGGCTGCCGATTTGGCCGCCTCATCGGCCGCCTCGTTGCCAGCAATACCGTGGTGACCTTTAACCCAGTTGAACTTGAAGTTAATGTGTTTGTTGTCTGTGATATTTTTATGTATGTCTGTCACAATGTTGTGTGTATTGTTTGTTTGGCCGATCGCTTGAAGCGCGGCCATTGAGTCTGAGTTTAAGATATATGTGCGTGTATTTGTATGTTTTCTTGAATGTGCAGTAGCCCAGTCGCTAGCTCCCTTAAGGGCGACTAGTTCGGCCTGGAAGACTGTGCATGTGGGGTGTAGTTTCCGCTTCCATTTGTGTATGATTTGTGTGTTGTTGGGAGCATAGGCAACAAAGGCGGCACCCGTTTGTCCCGTCTCTTGCTTACTCCCATCAGTGTAAATGTTTATTGTGTTATCTGTCGTGTGTTTGTTGATGTTGTTCTTGTAGGTGGTAAATTTAATTTGTGGTCTGGAAGCGGGGTGTACTAGGTCAGTGAATGGTGTTGGTCGTTCAACTGGGATGTCACCCGGTATATACTTACTCACACCCATGATACGCGCGCTTTCGATCTCGCAGGATTCGAGGACTTTTAGGTCCAACGGGACGAATCCTGCGAGAGCGATAGCGGCATTGGTAGATACGTTCCTAAATGCTTTAATGGTCCTGATGGCGAAGCCACGTTGAGTTTTTATTAATAGAGTCTTGTTGTATTTCTTGGTTGCAGCGTGGCCCCAGATGGAGGCCCCGTATGTAATAATTGGTTCTATAACCATTTTGTAAATGAGTTTAATGTTCTCGGGATGTGGACCCCAGGTGGGTCGTGTGTATGTGGTGAGTTTGTTAAAAAGATGGAGTGCCTTGTTGGTGATATATGTGATGTGATGTTTGAAGGTGAGTTTATCGTCTATTATTATGCCTAGATATTTAATTTGGTGTGTGAGTTTAAGTGGAGTGTTGTCAAAGATGATTTTGCAGTTTTGCGCTTGTTTCGTGAATGCTATTGTTTGTGTTTTGTCGGGGCCGAATTGGAGTTTAACCCCATCGCCCCATTCTTTAATCATACTTAAAGTGTGGTTAGTTTTTTGTTCAAGTGATTTGGTATCTTTATCGGTGGTGATGAGTACTACATCGTCAGCAAATGCTTGGATGTAGCACCCTGGTGGTAGTGTGGTGTTAAGAAGTGAGTTCAGGATGATGTTCCAGAGAATCGGACCGCAGGCCGATCCCTGTACACATCCCTTTTGTGTTTTATGTGTGGTGCGTGTGTTGCCTATTTGTAGTGTGACTGTTCTGTCTGTGAGGTAATTTTGTATCAATTTGAAGATGTTGAGTGGGCACTGGACTGATCGTAATCCGCTCAACACCGCAGGCCACCAAGCGTTGTCGAAGGCGCCTTTGATGTCAAGGGATACGGCTATGGTGTGTAATTTATCGTGTTTGGCGTTGTGTATAATGTCGAGGGCATTGTGAATGGCGTGTGTGGTACTGGTCTGTTCTGTAAAGCCGTATTGAGATCGGTTCAGTAGATTGAGTTGGTGTGCTTTAAATGTGAGTCGTTTGGTAAAGAGTTTTTCGAGCACTTTACCAAAGACGGGGATAAGACCGATCGGTCTGAATGAGCCGAGGTTGGTGTAATCCTGTTTGTTGGGTTTCGGTATAATCTTAACTATAGCTTCCTTCCACAACGTAGGGAAATATGCTATCTGTAGGCATCGATTGTAGAGTGTGGTTAATAGGTCAGGGTAGCCGAGGGCGAAGGCCAGGCAGATGTCACTAGTGAGGTGATCATTACCTGGTGCCTTCGTGTGTCTGATGGTGTTGATGGCACTGATGATTTAGGAAGTGGTAAAAGGTGGATCGTCTTCCGTTTCGGGTAGTGTGTTAGTATGTTTGCGAGTGTTTACGTGTCTTTCGTCTGTGTCTGGTGTGTCATGTGGGTAAAAGTGGTTGAGTAGTGCCGCTGCAGTTTCTCCTTCGTTGTTTGTATATTTGCCGTTAACTTTAAGTGTGCGTGGTTGTATAGTGTTGTGAGTTTTAAGAAGCTTGTTAGTGATGGACCAGACGTCCTCTGCTCCTTGTGCTTCGCAAAATTGTCTAAAGTGTTCTGTTGATGTTTTTCTAATAGTTTGTGTGTATAAGTGTTTTGTATCGTTGTACGTTTTGATGAGATCGGGGGGGGGCATTTGTTTGTGTTTAGAGTGTGTATGAATTTTGTGGTGAAGACTGATGCATTGCGATTTTAATGTTTGTAATTCCTCGTTCCACCATGGTGCTTTCGGTTTTCTAATACCTGTTTTGAGGGCGAAAGACTCAGAGCAGGCAGTGTTAATTATGTGTGTGAGTTTAGTGATGAATTCATCGATTTGTGTAGGTGTGAGTGTGGAGATGTTGGTATCAAGAATGTTGTATTTAATAATATTTGTGTGTAATGTCTCTTTGAAAGTGTGCCAATTGCCTTTACTAGTGTTAAATTTGAAGGTGCTATCGGAATTTGCTTGAGCTATGGGGTCGTTTCTGCAGTCTAAATAATATGTGATGGGGTTGTGTTGACTAGAGGGGAAGAGGTGTTGTTTCACCTCCCATTTGTGTATGTGGTGATGTATGGGTATAGTGGTTAGAGTGAGGTCGATAATAGATGATCTCTCAGCTCCGTGTGTAATTGTCTCAAAAGTGGGTGTGTTTCCAGTGTTGTTAATGTGCATACTATTAGAATTTATGATGTCTATGAGGCTCATACCCCGAACGTTACTACGGGAGCTGCCCCATAGTTGGTGCCACGCGTTGAAGTCTCCGCCAATAACGATGTTAGTGTTGGTGTGTGCTTTAATGAAAGTGTCGAGTGTGTCTAGTGTATTATTTGCGTCGGTTTTCGGTTCAATGTAAACCGACGCGATGTATAGTGTTTTTGTTGTGGTAGGAATGGCGATAACCACCATGTTTCCTGTTGTGTATTGTGAGATAATGTGTGCATTGATGTGTGATTGAGTGATAATGCAGGCCTTCGTCGTGTCAGTCGAACTGGACTGAAACACGCGGAGGCCCGCGGTGTTTTTAACGGTGTTGTTGATTGTGTAGGGTTCTGAAATGATTGCGATGTCAAGTTTCTTTGTGATGAAGTGGTGTTTTAGTTCTTGAGTGGCGTTGCGAGACCGGTCAAGGTTCGCCTGAATAATACTTAATTTATTGTGCATGTTAAATGTAGTTTACTTTGGCCTCAACGCGGGCACGCATGGCCCTTACTTTAGGGCAACGTTCGGAGTCGGCGCGGTGTGTGGTGTCGGTGTTAGATTTGTACTGTGAATTGTGTTCCGCGCAATTGGCACACTTTTGTGTTTGCGCCTTGCATTCTGCTGTAAGGTGGTGGGCAGAGCACTTAGCGCAGGTGGGGGTGTTGGCAGGGCAGCGACTCTTTGTATGCCCAAAGTTCATGCAGTTCTGGCACTGCCTGAACGGCGAGAAGTTGTCGCAGTGTACTCTCTGCATGCCGTCGTTTACTCTGCCTAGGTCAGCAAAAGCTTTCCAGGCAGAGGGTGTAGTTTGAAATACCGCGTTGTAAAGGGACGGGTTTCTGTTAGTTGTGGTGAATTTAATATTGAATGTATGTTCACTTAGGGTGGGGTTTTGGTCGTGTATAGTGTTAATTAGATCTTTTTCATCTGTTTTTTTCGATATCCCCTTTAGGATGACCATAGGGTCTAGCCGTTTTTCTTCTTGAGTCTTTAGTTGGTTGTTTTTATGTAAGTGTGAGATGGCGTGCATTTTGTGTTCCTCTTTTTCGAAGGTGACTAAGTTTCTTGTTGAAGAGAGGAGTAATTTTCAGCGGAGCGTATCCGCCCTGACGGAAGTCGATGGTTTTGCTGATGTGGTTGATTATCTGTTCCGTTGTGTCGAAGCCCTCGCCAGAGACCACAATGGAGGGGCCAGCAGGGGGTTTCGGGGTAGCCGCAGCTTTAGCGTACGACTGGTATACCAGATGTTGCTGTTCTGCTGTGTTAGGTATAGGGGCCGCAGGCACCGGTTTGGGTTGCGTCTTAATAATTTCCGTATGCTCTTTAATTACCCTGCTAGACTCCTCCAGTAGCCCGGCATGAGCCTCGAGTTTGTGCATGAGTTCTTTGGTAAATTGTTCATTAATGTTAATGCTGGTGTTGGTGTTAGTGTTAGAATCGGTCGCCTGCGAGATGTGGGACTGCTGAGGGGAGGCAGGGGAGGGTTCGATAAAGGCGACAATACCATACAGGCCATCAATTGCCTCAGTGAGTGCTGTCTTAAGCTCAGTCTTTAAATTACGCGACGTGGAGAGGGCAAGCATACCCTTACGTCTGAGCTCTCTCGCCCTCTGCAGTTGTGTGGATTCCTCGGGATGGCTTTTGCGGGTAAAGGCTGGGCTCAGCATCTCAACCAGAGTCCGCCTGGCGGTGGGATTAGTAGACGAGGGAGAAGGGGTGCTCGGGATCGATGTTTTGGGAGGGGTTCTTGGCAGCATATTGTTGTGTACGCGAGGTAACGACTTATAGTACGAGGTAATTATAGATTATGTAGTTTAAGGCAAGAGAAGTATTATATAAAATGCACTATTACACACCTTATCTGGTTATAAATACACACAAGTGAACGTGTAGCTTATATTTAAAGCTTTTAAAAGAATGAAAGTTGAATATTTTTTACAAACTATTTGGAGACTCGAGTTTATTAGAGATTCTATTATAGATCTATTTAAAATGAAAATGAATTTTAATGTGCACAGAAATGTACTTTAAGCCAATCTCTATCTGTTAAAATAGGTCTTGGCTTTGAATCAGTGGCAAAAGCAGCCTTTATAAGAGTAGAAAACTTAAAAATTTACAATTTTACACAAATTTTTTATAAAATTAATTTTTAAAACCTATATGTAACTAACCTAATATGAAGTGATATATATATATACAGGGTTCCTTGCAGGGAGCTCTATACGATGATGTGCTGGTCTTCTCTGTAGGTCTTCTGAGGCCAGGGTTATCCTCTTCGGAGTCGCTGGACCTTCTGGTAGACCAGCAGTTCAGATGTCAGATGGTAGGTAACCCTTATAATCGATTCTCGTAAGAGAGAGAACGAAAATTTCATCAAAACTGCAGTCCGGGGCTCCGTTTAGGCGCTAGGGCCCCGACAACGTTACCACGTAATGGCGTTGCCGGCCCTTTTTTCAGAGAAAATTCAGCAAAATTTTGTTTCTCGGAATAAAAATCTGAATTTTTTAAATGTGATTCTCCTATTGTTGTTCTACTTAATAAATTAATGAAACTGGTGTGTTATAGATCTATCTTCTGAGATGTAGAGCGGCAAAGTTGATGTAAAATTACCACTTTCTGCAAAAAGTGTGTAATTTTTTTCCAGTGAGTTTTCTTAAAATGAAAAATATGTCGTTGTAATGAGCTTCAAACGGTTCCAATGGTGTACCACACGTCCTTCTAGGTTTGTCAGATCAGATGTTGGCCACCACGTGGTCACCGCGTGGTTATAGTGAAAAAAGTTTATATCTCAAAAAGTCTTGGGATTAAAAATCTAAAATTTGGCTTACGGATGCACCTCACTGTTTGACACTTATTGACATTAAAAAATCCATATGTCCTCGCTTGTTTTTTAGCGTCGCACGCAAAAAACACTAAATTTTTTTTGAAAATAACCTAAAATCGTCACTTCTGTTTGAAAACTTTTTCAATTTTGCACTAAATATGGCGAGTGATATATGAAACGACTCGTCTCACTGCACTGAACACATTGACGTATAGCACGTATATATATTCGCGAAAAAACCTATTTATTAGATTTTTCGAACACTGAACTCAGCGTTTTTAATGCTCTCGCGGCAACGTTTCGACGCGGACTTATCTATATATATTAGGATGTCCCTTATTTTTCAAAGTTTATATGTTTTAACGCATAGGTCTTAGTTTAGTTCATTAGTACCTAAAACACTCGGGAATTAATTTTTACCTTATTTGGAGAACGGAAACCCGTGCCGACTTGCATCGAATCATGTTCATACAAGTTACGCGGAAATAGCGGCGCGTACTCGCCGTATTTGTCATTTGTTATTAGTTGACTCGTGATGAACACATTGTTTTACGTTAAAAAATGGCAGTGGAATTAAGAAGCAATAAAAAAAGTATTTTGTATTTTAATGAAAGCGCAAATCTCGTCGTTCGAGAGTGTATTATATTCTGGGAAAAAGCTAGAAGCTAGGGTGATGTCTGGAGTGCGGCGGAGTATCACCAGGAAGATACACCCCGGTCTCCCCTTCCTGGCTCGAATGGGCTGAGCGTGCTCCGGCTCGAACCCTAGGTCGCGCAGCTCCGCCATGATGGCCTCGGGTTCCGTGTCCGCCGGAATACCCCGTACCGCCACCTTCAGCTGCCGCTCCGCTGGTAGGGAGTAGGAGAAGTAGACCACGTTTACGCCGCTGGTCTCCAACTCCCCAAGGTACCGCTGCACCAGGCGGTACTCCTCCTCGTCTTCTGGTGTTATTTTCAGCCCCTGTCCGTAGGCGCGCGCGTTCACCGTGCGCCCCAGTCTCTTTTTCATCTCCCTGACATGGGTGGTCCAGTCAGGCAGGGATTCAATGACAAAGGGCGGATATTTGGGCGTCTGAGGCGCGGCGGGCAGAGGCGCGAGTGGTGGCCGACGGGCCACCGTCGGCGACGCGGTCATCGCGGCGTATGACGCCGCATTTACGTTTAAATTTGTAGTCGCCGCGTCTTGCGGCGTTATTTGAGCCGTCGCAAGGGCCGCGCGGGGCGCGGGGGTCGCACTTGTGGACGACGTGGCCATGGTCGTGTCTTCGTAGCGGCGGCGGCGCGGGTCCCTCTGTGAGAGCGGCGCCGGTTGTGCGTGTTGCATAGGCTGCGTAGCTTGATTGACGCCAGGGGGCGTCGTCTGCGCGCATACGCGCTTAGGCGCCGACCCGACGGCGTCCTCGTCGGAGTCCGACGGCGGCGGGCGGCGTAGGGCTTGTTGCGCCCGTTTTATTTTAACGAGCGCGTCATGTTCGTCGCTCGAGAGCGGCGATGTTAGAAGGCTTTCATTTAAAAGGCGCCTGCGCGTCTGCGACAGATACTCGCACATGGCGCGTGCGAGCCCGTCCGTCGCGAACCGGCCTATGAGCGTCTGCGCAACGAACAGCGCATCCGATTCATAGCCGGCACGGGGCGACACGGGCTGCGCCGGGCGCAGGTCGCCTTCTAGGAAGGCCAGCAGCTCCGCCGGGTCTTGCCCATGAGCAATATTTTCGTTGTCTTGAATAGTTATTTTTGGTGGACTCACCGTTGGGTGCAATTGCTCCGGTGGCGCCATCAATGAGGGGCGTGGCCTGTGCGGTGTTGCGGTGAGGGCGCTCTCGCCATCGCTATACCGCGACGAGAGCTGCGGCCTCACATCACTGTCACTAAGCACATTAATGAGGTCCTGGGTGTCACTATCACTATAACCCGCGAGGGGGGCTCGAGCGCCAGCCGGGCGCGAGTCACCAGCGACCTCGGGGTCATTCGGCGACGCGGTGTACCGCGGTAATGTTTTTTCCGCGGGGGCGGGGTTGTGGGGGGCCGATACGGCGGGGTATACATGCGAAGTATACCGCGACGAGAGCTGTTTCTTAGAAACGGTTATCTCGCCCGGTTCTTCGGCTCCTGGTCCCGGGGCTCGATCGCTACGCGAGCGAGAGCCGCTCAGGGACCGGTCAGCCATACGCGACGCGGGAGCACTTTGTGTTGTCGACGACGACGAAGGCGGCGGCGCGGCTCCACCGCGCGAGCGGGAGCGTTCATTGGCGCGCGGGCCAGACGTGTCGCGGCGGGATTTTCGCTCCATGGCGGGAGCTGGAGTCTGCCAGGCACAGCCTGGACACCTTAGCGCCTCCCCCGCATCCCCCGGTGAGACCCTCTGGTGGGAAGCCGGGATAGACGCAGCGCGTTCGTAGCTTCGGCGTCGGCGTAAGACGGGTGCAGGCGGCTACTTGATGGTTACTGCTTATATGTTTTATAATTAAATTTATAGCAGTATAAACGCGTGGAGGCTCGTGTGCACAAGGAGGCAGACGACCGTACCAACACGTAGACCCTAACAAAAGGGTCCCTTTATACCTGACCCCTCCAACTCCAACGGACGCTCTATGCGGGCACTCCGTTATAACGAGTTTACAGCCAACTAGATATCGAAGTTTTTGCCCAGAATATCGGAACCCTCGATTTACACTACGCACAGCAAAAACTCAACACGATACGATATACTAACTTGAGCGCGCTCGACGCTGAGCGTGGAGTCACCGACTTTGCGGCGCGCTGGAGATCGTAATTTTTGTCCAACATAAAAAAATCCAAGAAGGAAATTGTAGGTCTGAATATGCTCTACAAGTTTGAATTCCACAATTTTTCATATTTATTAAGACCCAAAGAAAAAAAAAGCAAAAAACAAAAATTGTGTCCTAAATTTTTGACTTTATCGATCGATATCTCGATAACGATGCATGATACGCTAAAAATGGTTTGGGCGTTATTGTAGAGCACAAAGAAATCTACAAAAAGTGTCCTACAAAAATTTTCGAATCTCATCGGATAGCCGAGTTATTGCCGAAAAACAAATTTTAAGCGTTTTCCAAGATGGCCGCGAAAACTCCTAGGAAAGCTTGGTCGACAATCTCAAGTTAAGCTTTTCTAGATATCCCCTACAACATATTAAAAAATTAGAAGCGCAAATTCATTTTCTTTTATTTGCCTTTTTTTCGGACGAAATGACTGGACTAAGTAAGACAACAGCAGTTGAGACTCGCATCAGCAACATTCAGGAAGTGAACTGTAACGATTAGAAAACTTCTCGTGGAGTTTGTTATTGTAACTAGTGACATAGTTACAATAACAAACTCCACGAGTACTCAAGAAACAAGGTACCTTACTCATGGTAAGGTACCTTGTTTCTTGTAAATGATTAACTAGTATAGCTTTTGTTGTACTATATCTTTGTTCTATTAAATCAGTTACCTAAAAATAAACAATTGTTTGTAATAAGCATTAAATTTCAAAAGCATATTATACGATTCTTAGGAATCGAAACTATAGAGAGATCTAACATATTTACTTTAAATCTTGATGGTAATTTATACCGAGGACATGCTGTACGAACAAATTGTTGTAATCCCTCTTTTTCAACACAAGAAAGGGGTAAATTATCCATAATAATCATGTAGACTAAACTTTGGGTAATTGCAATATGGCGCTCGCCTCCATCTAAAATTTAAAAAAATATTAATAAAAAAGTTCAAGTGTAAAATTTATATTTACAATAACAAATTCAAATATATTACCATCATAACTTGCATTTTTTTCAAACAATTGCAAAACAGTTTGTTGTTTTAATTTCGGTGATCTTGAAAAGACCGAAATATTATCTAAGCTTTGAGTATCCTCCTCTTGGTGGTTAACCTAATACATAAATTTAGAGATTTTAGACTTTATAGAACATGATTGTAAATTTACACTAATACGTTGCAAAAAAAATATTACCTGATTAACTAGACCCTCTTGGTTGTCAGAGAAGCTGTTACTCTCAGTGAGTCCAGTATGTGATCTCGATAATGGTAACAACGCTACCGACATATTATTAATGTTTTCGTCTGCTTTATTAATCGTGCCAAAAAAAAGGTATCCAAGTTTCACTAACTTGTTCTTAAATTTTAGCCATGAATTCGAATCAAGCAAGATTGCGAGGCAGTCCCGAACAATTTTTGGTCCTTGTGGACTTTATGGATAGGTGAATAATAGAATTAATATTTATATTCTTTAATTTGTAATTGCTTTTTACATTTGTTCATGTATTTATTTCACTCTGCCAAAATATAAACAATGACGTCCTTAACTAAGAACTTGCTCTACTTTGTTTATATTAAAGCTATGGTGACCTCTCCAGGCCACAAGCAGGTCCTCAAGGTCGGATACGACAAGACCGCTTGTGGCAGGAATTAACATCTTTAATGAACTCAATTGGTGGAGGGGTCGTAAAGCCCCAAGAAAAATGGAAAAAAGTAAGTTTTTATTCTATTCTAACTTCCTATCTCTCATTTTCATTTGCTTTTTACCTGTATGTATCATTTTGTGCACTGCGTAACAAAATAACTACCTAACTGCTTTATAGGTATAGGCAGACATGAAAGCTAAAAGCAAAAAGAAATTTTCTCTGATAAGGCGGCAATCAAGTGGGACTGGTGGTGGACCAAGCCACAGTCAAAGTTTGACTGCTTTAGAAGAGAGAATTATTGGTATTATTGGGGTGTCGGCTGTTACAGGACAGATTGGCATCCAGGAGCATGGAATTAATGTTAGTTCATATCTTAATACATTATTTTTGTTATGCATCATAATCATGAATTCAATATCATTTTTTTGGTGTAAGTTTCTTTGTTGGAAAACATGGCAAACCTATAATTTCAGTCGTAGCAACAAGTGCTATCACCGGAGTCAAGATTGATCACAAGTGATAAATATACATAAAAAAATAATAACTTATAAATTATAATATAAACAGTGTATGTACTATATTTCCAGCAACCACTACAGCATGATGTTCTAAGAGAAAGTGAAGGAAGACGATGTCAATTAAGTTTGGAAGTTCCATTCTCCAACAGTAAGTGTTTTACTCTACCTATATCTTAAGGATAGAATAACTTTATTTCTCATATGAATTATGTACAAAAATTCGCATACTGAAAAAACATTATAAACTAAGATTGATAATTATTATTAGACCTGTATCTTGTGTTCAACAAATTAAATAAATAAACTATTGCTGAAGGAGTCTCTGATACACTCATTCATATTAGCTAGTTGAAGAGGAAATTAATATATTTAATATATATATTAAGGCAAGTGATTGACTGATGAATCAACACACAGGGTAAACCCTTAAGGCTAGAAAATAGAAATTTCGCTTACTTATTCCTCAAATGTCATCATCAAGTTCAAACTCAATCACTCATCATCATCATCTTCATTGCTAGAAGCTAGTCGGTACTAATATTATAAAGAGGAAAGATTTGTATTTTTGGATGTTTGTAATGAATAAACTCAAAAACTACTGGACCAATTTCAATAATTCTTTCACCATTAGAATGCTATGTTATCAATGTTATCATAGTTATTATTTGTGTTAAGCATGGTGTTATTATATTATTTTACAGTTTCCAGTACATTATCCCAGTCACAAAATATACCACCAGCAGCGAGCCCACAAGTTATCCAGCCCATGCCAGCTGTGGCCTCTCCACTCCTGCCAGCATCGCCCGCACCCGCGCCAATTTCCTCGGCAGCGAACCCACCCTTGCCGGCGCCAACTCCTTGGGCAGCGCCCTTGCCCGCTCTAAGTCCTCCGGCAGCACCGGCCCCGACCGTATCGCCTCGAGCCGCCACACCTCCACCAAGACCGAAGCGTGTCTGCCCCACACGACATCACCCAACTGCAGAGTCTCCACGCTCAATACATACTTCACCGCGCCGTCGGTTGCTTGCGGGAGCGCGTAGAAATCGTGGACTCACGCCGTTCGACCGAGCAGCCAGTGAGTTTGTGGCCATCGAGCAGGGGCGCTTGCGATTAGAGGAGGCGCGCTTGCAATCGGAGGAGGAGCGAGATGTGCGCTTTCATGAGCGAGAAATGGAGCGGCTAAGACTTGAGTCGGAAAGAATAGAGGTGACACGGCAGCAAAATCAGCTGCTTCAACAACTAGGTGTCATTGCATTAAGACTGCTGGACACTCTTCGCTCTTCCAGCTCAAGTCTACCATCCACGGTTACTCTGTCGGAGACCGAATAGTAGATTTGTCACTTATCACAATAGGATACACAAATTATATATTTTTATGTTATTGTTATTTACTTAATAATTTTTTATTTTATTTGGAAACGAAAATTTAAAGGCATATGGGAAAAAATAAGAAATGATTCATGTTAAAACAAAAACTATTTTAATTATTACTATATTAACAAAATGAACAAAAATAGATAATTAAACAAAAATTAGTATAGTCATTTTACTATTTCCATTTAAATGATGGATAAAACTAACAAAAACAAGTTAAATTTACAATTAAAAATAATATACTTAAATCTAAAATTGTGTTTTGTTTATAGCCTACTTATTAAGGTACTTAGCATTGCTCTGCCATGCATTAACTCGTTTTGGCTATTGCCATCAGAGGAGTTAGCATCACCAGCTTGTACATTACCACCAATACTATCCTCATTCTGTTCGGCCACATCGCCAGGTGTTGGCAAGCGAGCGTCCAGTGCAATATTGTGTAGCACACAACATGCTGTTATCATTTGACTGGCAACATGGGGTTGGTAATGAAGGGTACGATGCCTAAGCAGACACCTCCAACGAGCTTTTAGTAAGCCAAAACAACGCTCAATACAGTTTCTGGCTTGAACATGGCGTGTGGTGTAAACCTCCTCTCGTGACCCTGGTGCAGCATTGAGAATTGGTACCATCAGCCAAGCTCTTTGAGGGTAACCTGAATCACCTAAAACAAAAAATAAATGTTAATACCGGTTTTTGATGTATTGATTTGTCGTTTTTCGCATAGAAAGAATAAAATGTGAATAAGTGAAGAATAAAGACGTTTTGAAGTTTTAAGATATATTTAAAATATAAACATTATATATATATATAAATAATAATGACGACAACTGTTAGTGCTGAACAGCAAGTGCTTTTAAATAAACTAGAAGATTTAGCCTCAAAAATTAAAAAAACCGAAGTAAATTTTAAGAAAAGTCCGAAGTCAAGAATAACTACTGGATATATTCGTGCGAGGCTGGAATGTATTGAAGATCATTGGAGGCTATTTAATGTAGCAGATGAAGATTTGTCGTCATGCACTCCAAGGGAACAAAAGGGAATAATACCCTATTTTCTAAACGAAGAGTATTATAAATATGAAGAGTTGTATTTGTATTTTAAAGCCGATATGTTGGACTTATTAAATTGCACGGAAGACCTAAAGAATTTTCTAGAATCCAAGTATCGAACTTTGGAGTTAGTAAACACAACCAACACAAGCTGTTCAAGAGATCTAAGACCAATAGTACAAAAGAGTTTTTACATGGCTAAAGAAGAAGAGCCCTCATGCTCCTTGTGTAATAAAGACCATTACATTCATAATTGCAAAGATTTTATTAAGCAAAGTGTGGAAGATAGACATAATATTGCATTAAAAAATAACCTCTGTTTTAATTGCTTGCTACCAAACCACAAAGTTACTGAATGCAAGCGACACATTTCATGTAAGTTATGTGGGAGAAAACATAATTTTCTTCTGCATTTAGAAAGAAAACAGAAAGCTCCTGCATCACAAAAAACAACTTCATTGACGTCACAAGATATTGAAACAAAAGTAGCATCACATTATTCCAGCGAAGAAAAATCGAGTCAAGGTGTTTTATTGGCTACTGCAATAGTTCACGTGAAATCGAGCTCGGGTGACTATCATACACTCCGTGCCCTTGTTAACCAGGGTTCAGAAGCGACTTTTATAACAACCAGAGTCGTTGAACTTCTTAACTTAAAGAAAGAGAAAGTCAACGGCACAATTTCGGGTATCGGTGAAGAAAAGCATTGCCTTAAGTCTAAAGTCCAGCTATCTATTAAAGCTAATTCTACTTACATTTACACTGAAGCCTACGTTCTAAAAACTATTTCATCATTAATACCTGCGAAGAAAGTAATTATTAATAAAAGTGATTTACTAAATATTGAGTTGGCTGACCCTACCTGTTTTATGCCAAGTCGAATTGATTTATTATTGGGTGCTGGTGATTTTGCAAAAATAATAGAAGATTGGTTAATCCGTCTTGAATGCGGTTTAGTAGCTCAGAAGACTAGTCTTGGTTGGATACTGTCTGGGAAAACCCTATGCTCCAACTATAACATTAATATTACAAGTATGCACATTAAAGAAGACAATGATTTACTGAAATCTTTTTGGGAAATTGACAAAGATTTATTTAAGAAGAAAGTTATATACACAAAAGAAGAAGAAGAATGTGAAAGAATTTACTCAAGCACAACCCAAAGAGACATTGACGGTAAATATATTGTACAACTACCACTAAAGCGAAGTAAAGAAGATACTATTAAGCAAGTAGTAGATACTAAAGAACAAGCAATAAAGAGATTTCAGCATCTAGAGAAAAGATTAAATAAAGATTTACAATTAAAAGATGAATATACAAAAGTTATAAAAGAATATATCGATTTGGGTCATATGAAAGAGCTTGAAGATCAGAATGACTGCAATACAATTTATTTACCTCATCATGCGGTAGTAAGACAAGACAAAGATACTACGAAGGTTCGAGTAGTCTTTGATGCATCGGCAAAAGGTTCTCAAGGGTATTCCTTGAACGATACAATGTTGGTTGATCCTGTAATACAACAAGACCTTCGAAGTTTAATTATCACATGGAGAAAACATTATATTTGTTTTGTCGGTGATATAATGAAGATGTATAGAATGGTGAAGATGTCCGAGGAACACACAAAATTACAATGCATCGTTTGGCGAGACAATTCAGATGAAATATTAAAAAGTTACCAATTAACGACTGTAACATTTGGAACGGCTGCAGCTCCATTCCTTGCTGTAAGAACTCTATTAAGGTTAGCCGACGATGAATGTTCTAGTGACGTTAAGTATTCTGAAGCTATAAAAGCAATAAAAGAGTCATTTTACGTTGATGATTTAATGGGGGGAAATGAAGATGTAGAGAAGGCAAAAAAGTTATGTGTTGACATTAAAGAGATATTAGAAAAAGGCGGTTTCAAAATAAAAAAATGGTCAAGTAATTCTAAAGAAGTACTACAACACATTCAAGAAAACAACAAAATTGAAGATTCATTGGAAATTAAATTAGACAAAGTAATTAAAATCTTAGGACTTACTTGGGATCGAAGAGAAGATGCATTTAAAATAACAGTTAACTTACCTTTACTTACCTATCCTATAACAAAAATATCTATCCTGTCTGACGTTGCCCGTTTATTTGACCCTTTTGGGTGGTTATCTCCTGTCATCATCATAGCAAAAAGTTTTATACAAAAGCTATGGCTTCTAAAATTTGAGTGGGATGATGAACTACGTGAAAAGCTAGTTAAAGAATGGATAGATTGTAGAAATGACTTACCAGCTCTACAACACATTAAGGTGCCTCGTTGGTTTCATATGTCTTCATACACAAAAGAAGTACAAATTCACGGCTTCGCAGATGCCTCAGAAAAGGCGTTTGCAGCTGTTGCTTACCTGCGAGTAGTAGATGAAAAGAATGCAATCCATGTATCAATGATCGCTTCTCGAACAAAGGTGGCTCCTCTAAAACAGCTTTCTATTCCAAGACTTGAATTGTGTGCTGCTGCATTGCTGTCAGAATTAATGGAAGAAGTCACTGAAATACTAAAGGTTTCCATCGATAATGTTTACGTGTACACCGATTCCAAGGTAATCCTATCTTGGCTTCAATCTCAACCGGGTAGATGGCACACATTCGTCGCCAACAGAGTGGCAGAAATACAAAGATATCTTAATAGTAGCAAGTGGAATCACGTACAATCATATGAAAATCCAGCTGACATTGCCTCCAGAGGAGTAAAATCCAGTGAACTAAACAACATTGACTTATGGTGGAATGGGCCAGAATGGCTTAAATATGAAAGAATACAAATCTTAAGAAATTATTCTATACCTCAGACCTATGAAGAAGAAAAAGAAGGAAGTGAAATAGAAGGTTTTTATCATATCAACATATTACAGGAAGACGAAAAACCAATATGGGAACGATTTTCAACATTAAACAGATTGAAAAGAGTTTTATCGTACTGTATGAGAATGAAGAAAGGAAGCAAGAAGTTACATATAACAACCGAAGAAATGGAAAATACATTACAAAGGTGTGTTCATTTTTATCAAGACAGAATATATCAAAAGGACATAGAAGACTTGAAGAAAGAAGGAAAGGTCAAACCCAAAAGCTCACTGTCAACATTGTGTCCTTTTCTAGATAAAAATGGTATATTAAGAGTAGGAGGAAGACTGCAGAATGCAGAAATTTCTGAAGCTAGTCAACATCCAATTATTTTATCTCAACAAGTGCACATTACAAAATTAATTGTCCAAGATGCACATATTAAAACTTTACATGATGGTATTCAAATAATGAAGGCGTACATTCGAAGTAGATTTTGGATTGTAGGCATGAAGAATGCTATTAAATTGTGCATTAGAAATTGCAAGGTTTGTATAATAAGTAAGGCTAAGGGACAGACGCAACAAATGGGACAGCTTCCTGCATGCAGAGTGAACCCGCACAGAGCATTTCTTAATTCTGGTGTGGACTATGCAGGCCCGATTTGGATTAAATCATCTAAAGGTCGAGGTCACCATGCTACAAAAGGATATATCTGCCTATTTGTTTGTATGACAACCCGTGCAATTCATTTAGAAGCAGTAACAGATTTAACATCACAAGCATTTATTGCTGCATTTCGTAGATTCGTAGCTAGAAGAGGATTTTGTGCTGACATATGGAGCGATAACGCCACTAACTTCGTTGGTGCATCCAAAGAGCTTAAGGATTTATTTCGGAAAAGTAAAGCTAACATAACAAAAGAAGTAGCCGAACTATTATCCAATGACGGAACAACATGGCACTTTATTCCACCAAGAATGCCTAATTATGGCGGTTTATGGGAAGCTGGAGTCAAATCAGCTAAAAGACATTTACTTAGAATTAATGGAAATACCAAATTAACCTTTGAAGAGCTTTCGACGTTACTAGCACAAATAGAAGCATGCCTAAACTCCCGTCCCATATGTCAAATTGACGAAACCTTTGAAACCCTCACACCACTAACTCCGGGTCATTTCATAATAGGGGAACCCCTAATAAGTATTCCTGATGTTAATTACGATGACAAGAAGATTGGCTTCGTTGCTGGATGGTATAAGATACAAAAGATGATACAAGATTTTTGGAAGAGATGGAAGACCGAATATCTCAATACCATGCAGCAACGATACAAATGGCAAAACAATATTTCAGCCCCAAGTATTGGAGATATTGTGATCATTAAAGAGGACGACTTACCACCTACTAAATGGCTATTAGGTTGCGTCAAAGAAGTCCACCCCGGAAGTGACGGATTGGTAAGAGTGGTTACTTTAAGATGTAAAGGTAACAACACATTGAAGAGACCAGTGTCAAAGTTATTGATGTTACCAAAGGAGAAAGATTTAATATAGTCTGCATGATTTTTTTATTAATACAGTCCACTATTCGAAAGGAAGTTTCATGTATCGTTACATTTTTTTTTATATAAGGTTGTTAATAAGCATTGTTATTGTTTGTATAAAGTTAAGTAAGAAGTTTACGTTCAATATAATATAATGTAAAGCTTTAAGTTAAAAACAATATGTTTTGGTGACCGGCATGTTTAGTCATTTTAGTTGCAATAAATGAGTTAAAGAGAGAAGACGCGTTTGAATTTAATTTAATAATATGTGGTATTAGTATAGTGGTAGTTATTGAAGATTGAACCTTAAGTGATCGAACAAGTAGGTTACAGGTGTCCCAAAGTTAGTCGCCTACTAGGTGGCAAAAAACTACCTTAGCCAATATGTACCAACTGTTTCTAAGATTTTTATTATATTTATTAAATATTTTACTCACCCAACAACCAAGTTTGTTCCCCATTATGATGAAGCCCCCGCATGTATGGTTCTATTTGGCTGGATGCCCAAATAAAAGAATCATGTGTTGCACCTCCGAATTTTGCATTTACATTTGTAACTTTTAATTCGTGGTCACAAATCTGTAATCAAATTACATGGAAATAAAACAAAAATACTTTACCCAATCTTTCCTTTCTTCCCAAAACAGAGATAAATGGAAAGAAATGGCGGAGGCTTTTACTCAAGGAGTATGCACCATTTAATTAAAGCAAATGTGTAGATGTGAATATTAAATTTTAATAATAAAATTAAAAGTGCCTACATACTACAATGTAGACTGGGTAGGTTACTATTTACTATCAACACAACTTACCATTTGCACATTTATTGAGTGGTAGCCCTTTCGATTAAAAAAAAGATGCTCTTCAGTATCCGGCTTCACAATAGCAATATGGGTGCAGTCAATGCACCCAATAACTCCCGGTATATGAAATTTTCTTTGAAACCTGAAAACCCAAGGAAAATAACATAAAAAGAAAAGGTAGGCAGAATATAATATATTCGGTGATAAGTTGCAAATTGGGAATAAACCGCAGTAACCTATTTTCTCTATAACTGTATCTCAAGATTGTCTGGGAAGAGAAGCAACTGTAAATGTAACAGCCAAATAAAACACTTACTCTTGTCTTATTCTCGTCCGTTCTTGGTGTGACTGTGGAAATATAATCCATTTATTAATAATGCTTTGAGCATTAAGTGCCGCCACGACTTCATTTATGCAACGACTTGTCGTACGTTGGGGTAAGTGTTGGGTCATACCAACTATTCGTTGATACGATCCTGTCGCTAGGAAGCTCAGCGTGCACAGAACCTACGGAAAAAAATACTTCTGTATTAAAATTGAAACTTTGAGTAGGTTGGTTTCAATTTACTTGAGTATAGTTATGTAGGAACTTACTTTTACTTCCAAAGGTATTTCACGAGTTCCTCTTAAAACAGTATGAGCCCAGAACAAAGCTTTTTAAATGTTCTTTTGTTTAATCTAAAACGCTCCATGAACAAGAACTCCGGCATTTCCTCCATTTGTTCCAGACACATTCGGTAATTAAATCTTCTTTGTCGCCTATGCCACACTTCCTCATTGTGTGCGGCCCAAATTAATCGCAGAGTATGCATTTTCAATTCCAAAGCCACTTCACTCTACACAGCTGACTAAACAACCGCCATTTTTGTGGTTATTTACATTACCTGTCAAAATGTGCCACTTGGCTACGATTTGTATGGCGTAGCGAACGACGCGTTCCGTTTATCCAATGCGATAATCGAATCATGACGGAACTATGCCACTTGGCTGCGAAATAAAACGATCGCTGTATTTGCGATAAGGTAGATCGCGCGACAAATGTCATTCCCATACATTTTAATTCTATTCTACTTTCGTTTACGATAGTAGATGTCCACTTGTCTAGGCCTGCTGTACATATAATCTTGTTAGTAGACTCGTTTCATGTAATAATCTTATTTTCCATAAAATTTGAAAAATGCAATTTTTCCATTTAATCGACGAATTGTTAAAAGGTCAAAAGTATTATTTATATTAATTATTTCTTCATTGTAACTAGTAACCTTTACAGGTTTAGTGAGTTAATTTCATAGTTATTAACAAATTAATTTTGTATTATAGTGGTAGCATAAGAGTTTCCGCATTTGACAAGAGCAGATGGTGATCTTTACCTTTGCCAAAATAAATTGAGTTTATATTGCTTGTCCATTGGGAAAATTAACAGGAACATTCATGTTGCATTCATTCATACACGAGTTTCAGATCGTGCATCAACATGAATAGAAAATGATGGGCTATAATTAATTGGTATTTCTGTGTCACGAATTTTAAAAATTTAATTTTTCGCCTACCACCTGTAACATAAAAAAAATGTTATTGGGGGCTTAAGGAAGTAATGAAAAACAGATATCAAAATAAACGTCAAAACAAAACTGTAGAACACCTACATATTTCCAGTCTTAATGTACGGCTGCCAAACTTGGGCACTCACTAAAGTGCAAACCAGAAAACTGAGGACATGCCAGACGGCGATGGAAAGAAGCATGCTGAATATCAGGAAGTCCGATAGAATTTATAATAAAATGATTAAAAAGAAACAAACAAGCGAGGAGCTTCAGTCATTTGCTCGCGCGCCGTGTGGACGGTTGTAGTGTTGGTGATTTGGCTTGCGCGGCGAATACCTAAAAATTCAATTGTATAGCGGTAAAAATAAATAGTGGAACAGCAAATCCTCCCAATACCACAATACATCGCTGAGGTGCGGATGCGTGGGTAGAAATCAGTATAAGACTTGAAAAAGAAAATGACTACACTTTTGGCGTCCTATAGAAGAGAAAAATCTATATAACAAAAAGTGTCGTACTGGTTCTCGTAATACCTATTTATTTTGCATTTGCAACATAAATATAAAACGCATTGTGTAATTACGTAAATAATTTTAATTTTTATTACAGCCTCAAATGAAGTTTACGTTTCAGATCTACCCAATGAAACATTGGACACAATGTCTGAAAATGTGAGTACAGCCGGTCGATTCTGTTAAACCGTGATTTCAACTCGCAACTCATTTCACAAACCGCGCTCCCTTCGTTACTCACTTCATTTTTGGAATCTCACGGCATTCTGTTAAGCAATTTCATTTTTCGTTTTTGTGAGTGAAGGGAGTTGGTAAATGACTTACTAAGTGAGTTGTTGTCATTGAATATCGTGACAATTAACCAATTTTATTTATAAAAAGAGTTAATTGTCAAAATTTAAAATTCTTAATTGTTCAATATTTGGTAAACAAGTAACGAATATTGCATATTTGTTTTGTTGAAGTTAAAGATTAATTAAGGTAAAAGAAAAATAATTCAAAGAGTTTTTAAGAGAGAAGCAAAAATCCTGTTTCCCATATATGTTGGTTGAAGTCTAATATAAGTCTATTTTTAATTCAAAGTGTAAGTGTTTTAATTGCTAATAGTTACCTAAGTGTAAGTTTCATCTTACATTATGTTACGTAGCGTTTGGGTTTGTTTTACTATTAATTCCACTTATTTGTTTGAATTCTTTCAGGATAGTTTATAATAAGGTAATTTAGTGTATAATTGTAGTTTAGCTATGGAAAGAAGAACCCATCCTTCGCAAAATCAGCTTGAAATTTTTAGAAGATCAACCTAGTTTAGCAAAAGGTTTTTCAAAAATAGCCTCAGCTCGAGAGCATGGACACGCCGAGTGGTCCAAATTAACATTAAAACTAAATAGTGAAGGGAGTGGCTGTGTTAAATCTCCGAAAAGATGGTTAAAGGTATGTTAAAAATTCATTAAATTTTGTAGGTCTGGTAAATACCATTAAATTGAAATATAGGCATGTTATGCCCTATTTTCTGCTTACAGTATTGGAGTGATAAAAAGAGTGCAGTTAAAAAAAGCTGCCATAAGGAATAGGCAAAGGCGTCAAACTGGTGGTGGTATAGCAGAGATAGTGCACTTAACTGAATGGGAAGAGCTGCTTAGAATAATAAGACATAGAAACCAAGTCCGCGCGTCAATTTTGAAGCACCTTAATTGGAGCCATAAATGGCTCCAAACGCCGGGCCGCTCCGTAGTGTTCAATGTCAACGCACGGCGAACGTGTCTCGCGAAAAAAAAATTATTATGACGATTTGTGCAGTTAAATTGTGTCACAACACATCTGAAAAACAAAAGAAATGTGATAACATCACTTTTCACAGGTAAGCTTTCAGTATTTCATAGTATCTTGTAGTTAATTAAGTCAAAATAGAACAAAACAGAAAAGTTTTAATTCAATGCACAGTGTTGCCCGATTGTTAAAATATTTTCCCATTTTAACTGACTTCATTGCTCCGACAAATTAATTTTAAAACAGTTGCTACTGTTACTTACTGTTGTTGTTGTTTAATGTAGGTGTTTGTGTGATTTAGCGATATCGTATACCTGAAATTGTATTACTTGAAAGTTGAGAAGTAAACGAACTTTATTTCCACACTTGTTAAAATTACAACTTATAGGAGTATTGCGTGTTGTTGTTCAAAGGATTCCCATCGACCCTGTTATTGCTGACAGAGTGGGTGAAAAATATAAGGCTTAGTCGTGGAGAAGTATATTGGAAGCCAACCAAAAATACACGAATATGTTCAAAACATTTTAAGAATGAAGATAAGTACATAACACAGGGTGGATCGTGTAGGTTGCGTCGAAATGCTGTCCCTGTTAAGGTATAATTATCAAAGCATTATTTAGTACTTATTATGTGTATTTTGGGATTTTGTGACACAATGTTGATAAAAATAAATGAAGCAAATGATAATAAAATTACTTTTTTCAGGATTTACATATTTCATGCACAGGCACAGATGATCAATTGGATGAAGAAGATAATGTGGATGAGATTTCACCTGTTCATGGGCTATCGGTGAGTGTAATGGTTAATATAAACAACTTGACTGTCAAATGAGTCACATGTGACTCTTAGGAAAATAAATGTTTTTCCCCACGCCCATTAGCCACGCCAATTTTTGAGTCATAAAATAAAATATAAACAACTATTTTTATGAAATATATTTATTTAATACAGTGCTAGTGTGAATGCTATTTTACCTTACAGAAACGAAAAAGACGTTTGGTAGTTTTTTAGACAGTGAAGTTGTTAATAACTATTTAATTTTAGTAAACTGTCTATGTAGTAAACTTACTTACCTGACTTTTTTTAGGGTTTAAATGCTGCTGAAGACAAAACGGAAGGTGTTCGTGGGGCTTCAAATAGAAATTTAGTTACTGAAAGTTCATCGCAGCCTGTAAGTAATCGTTAATAATTCCAATCAAAAGTGTTGAATTTGGGTATTTAAAATTTAACTGTAGATTTTTAAATTGGTCATTTCCTTGTTGCACCCAGAATTTGTAAATATTGTGGCATGAACTTATAAGAACTTTTATTTTACAGAGTACGTCACGCGGGAATGTGAGGCGCCCATCAGACGACGAATTCGACTATATATTCGACACTCCTCGTAAGGCCCTCCTTCGAAAAAAGTTAAAGAAAAGCACATTACTTAATCTCAAACATAGAAAAGTTATAAAAACTTTAAAACAAAAGACCCGGCGTCTCCAAAAGAGGAATAAATCGCTCAAAGGAATTTTAAGTGAACTACAAAAAAAGAGATTCATTAGTAATGATGTGTCTAATTTATTGTCTGAAAATGTTTTTGCAGCCGATTTATTCAATAACATGGTAAAAAAAATTAAAAAAGATAAAAAGCGTCCTATGCCAAAATACACACCTGAGTTCAGAAAATTCTGTCTTACATTGCACTACCATAGTCCTCGAGCATATACATACGTTCGTAATACTTTTGATACGTGTCTTCCACACCCAAAAACGTTGTATAATTGGTATTGCAGCATCGATGGATCACCGGGTTTTACAAATGAATCCTTTAAACTTTTAAAATCAAAGTCCCAAAGCTCGGACAAAACGTTAATATGTGGACTGATTGCCGATGAAATGGCGATAAGACCTCAAAATATTAAAGGAGGTCTGGGAAATGTAGATGTTGGCACAGGCACAACAAGTGGTATAAAAGCCTCACAGGCTTATGTTTTTATGCTTGTTTGCCTGAATGAGCGTTGGAAAATCCCTTTGGGATATTTCCTAATTCACAGTTTGGAGGGAAAACATAAAAAAAATTTAATAAACATATGTTTAGCTAAATGCCATGATGCTGGAATTAAAGTTGTATCTCTTACCTTTGATGGTCACCCCACCAATATTTCAGCGATGGAATTGTTAGGTTGTCGGGTGAAAGATCCAAAAAATATGAAAACCACCTTTAAGCACCCTTCATCAGATCACGAAGTGGCGGTATTTCTAGATCCATGCCACATGATTAAGCTTATCCGTAATCACTGGGAAGACAAAAGCCAATTCCTCGATGAGCAAAAAAATGTTGTGGATTGGAACTACTTGGTACTTTTAAATGATTTGCAGGATACAGAAGGACTGAACATTGCGAACAAGCTAACACGAAGACATTTAGAATTTAGAAATACAATTATGAAAGTTAAACTGGCCATGCAACTTCTTAGCAGAAGTGTTTCTATCAGTCTAAAATTTTGCCGCGAAACCCTAAAACTGGACAAATTTGAAAAATCTGCGGGCACAGAAAATTTTATTATGCTTTTGAACGACCTATTTGATGTTTTTAATTCAAGAAGATTAACACAATACGGATTTTGTCGGCCATTGTCAAAAGATAATAAAGTAAATATATTCGATCTTCTTGAAAAAGCCAAAAAATATATCTTAAATTTAAGTATAAAAACTACTAGGAAGCGTACGTACCATGAAAATGAGGCTGCTATAAGAATAAAAGTTAAAAGTTTTGAGTCAGTCTTAAGTGTTCAAAGTAATAAAGGTTTTAAAGGAATGTTGATATGCATAGAAAGCCTAAAACACTTGTATAAAACTCTTGTTGAGGATACAAAAGAAATGGTCTATATTTCTACGTACCGTTTGAGCCAAGATCATTTGGAACTGTTCTTCGGCATGATAAGAATGAATGGAGGGCATAATGATAATCCAAATGTCCTTCAGTTCAAAGGTGCATACAGAAAACTATTATGCCACATGGAACTACAAGCAGTGGTAACAGGCAACTGTGTGCCATTAGAAGATATTTCTGTCCTGACTTGTTCTTCTGCAATAAAATGTATCAATCAAACCACTTTTTCTGAACGTTTTGACGATGACGAAGAACAGCCGTACCAAGAATCAGAAAGACACGCACCTGATGTAGACATTGCTTCTCTGATAGCTTCGACTGATGACCCAAACTACAAAAATTATGTCGTAGGCTACATTGCAGGGAATGTTGCGAGATACTTAATGAAAAAAATTAAGTGTAATTTTTGTATCGATAGCATGCTCACAAAAGAAAAATTGTGGTTTCACAAATTGGTCACTCTAAGGGACAACGGCGGTTTAATTTATGTATCAGAAGCTGTTTACTTAATCTGCGGCATAGCCGAAAATTATTTCCGGAAGTATATGGCGGAGACAAATAATTTAGATAAAACATCAGAGACAAAACTTGCTTTGACAATTATGGAAAAACTTGTTGGTAGGTCTGTTTTCCCTGATGCAGAGGAACATGTAAATGAGAAAAATCATGTTAACAATTTGTCAAGGCTCATTATTGAAAGATATTTGCGCATTCGTCTTTTTTACGAGTCGAAAAAAGACAATGTAATGAAAACAGCACTATCAAAGCGGCAATTACTCAGGAAACAAATACAGTTCACAGGTTTCTAAACTGATTATTTTTTTAATAATTATTTTTTTCTTTTTCTTAATATGAAGACTATTCGATTAGAAATAATTGTTGATTTGATTGGTTTACTTTAGTTACACAGTATACAAATTCATAATTGTATACAATAATTAAAATATATATATTTTTACGTGTTGTTGTTTTCTTTAATTCGTTTCTTAAAAATAAACATTCCCGTATTATAACAATATTACACATCCACACTTTACCACACATAGCTATTTATGCATTATTGCCAAAAACAAATGGTTATCAGTGGCCGAATCATTACCCCACTTTCGGGAAAACTGGACCTTCACTGGCAACATTACACAAGTGTATGTGTGCGTGTCGCCGAGCGTAAGCACGTAATCGGCCCGCCTGTGTGAACCGGTTTAGTGCGTCACTTTTGACAGAGCGCTTGTATGAAGACTATCTTTCTATGTCTAATTATTCTAAGAAGAGCTGATTATTTCTTTAATGGGGGGTGAAAGATTTTATGATGGAGATTCTTCGCTTCGAGTTCATCCATTTTCTGTAAGAAAACCTACATCCTAAAATGCTTATGACTAAAATATTTTATTGAATGTCCTCATTGATATATATTTCTCACAGGACCCAACCAATAGTTCCTCAGGCAGTATTAGAATTTTTACACCACCGCATAGTATTGCACAAGAATATTTAATTGTAAGTAGATATATGTCAAAATTGCAAATCTCATCTAAAGATTGCATAGTCCCAGTTTACCTCATTATTAATGCTAAACTTCGAAATATTATAACTTTAGTTTTTATCTGTTTTGTCTTATAAGTTTTAAAAAAAAGCAATACTTACAAGCTTTTAAAAAAAACGTGTTTAGTTATAAGTTTGTTACATTCCAGGAATTAATGTACACTGGACATGTAGCACTTTTAATTGTTATTGAACATTAAATAAAGAATTTTTGAAATTGAATTGAATTGTAAGTAGAAAATAATAAAGTGTGTATGAATTTAATGTAATCTTCTCATATATATATTTGAGTTTTGTGATTTATTTAAAATAATAGTACTTATATCATATATTTTCTTTTAGGAACCAAGTACAACACCTAAACCTAGATATTCAAGAAAACCCGACACTTGCGGAAAATAATAATGTGAGTTACTATGTATTCCTTTTAAAAATTGATAGTCTTGGAAATATTCTAAAAAAATTCATTTACCTCTCATGTTTTATAATTAAGAATGACATAGATTTTGTCATCAATATGAATGTTCAGATAATTTTTGTATTATTAACAAATCTTTGAATAATAAATTTTGGGATAACACACAACATTCATTAGTCAACTCAGTTGTTGGAAGTTCTGACTTTCCAGAACAACGCCAGCCAGCTTCTCGGGGCTCAAGATGAATATTTTTTTTTGGGGAGGCAAAAACTTGGACTTCAGCAATTAATTTGATCAGAGAATCTTTTGCCCCGAAAAAGCAACCTCACGAAATTTATTTAGAATTATTTTATACACGCCAGGGTTTTAAGGAATCAATTGATTCATTTCTATGTACAAAACGTGCACTTTTATCACAATTACCTACACAACGGCATAAGGAAGAAGATAAAATTGATTTAATTTATGGTTTGCTGAATATATATTTGAAAAAACATATTCCAAGGTCAGAAATTAAAACATTTCGGGATTTATTGACAAAAGGTCGTCATTTTCAAAAATTAAAAAATCATGAAGAGGGAGAAATATCAATAAGCAAAAGGTGCAATTATTGTAAGAAGAGGGGTCATATGGAAGATGAGTGCAGGGAAAAACAATTTAATGAAAACAAAACAAAGAATATGGAGAAGCCCGGTTGTTACATATTCATTGCACTCTCTTCGCCCCGCATGCTTCACACCGGTACCCCTCTGACGCAACAACTTCATAAAAGCAGATGGACAACGGAGACCGGAGGCTTTTGATCGGACACCTAGCATCGGACCGGTCAAACTTCAAATAGTTATAAGTGTAATATAGATAATTGTCGAGCATCTTATATCGGGCCGATCTAATTATCATATTTAGTTAAGGAACTATTAATTGTAGAATTTAATTAAATAATTTCAATACATTTTGGTTTTTTTTGGGATTCGCCGCTGGCCCTCACTTAATTCGGTGTTAAATGTTATGGTTGTGGCACTCCGGGAGTATACAGAAGCAATTGTTTGAACTGCAAAAGTAAAGAAACGCCACCAAAGCCAGTGCAATTCTATTATTAAAAAAACCATATCAGATGGAGTTTAAATACCTATAATTGAAGTGAAGATTAAAAATTCAAATGGGTACGCTTATCTAGACTCTGCGGCTCGTACAAGTATCGCTGGTGCTACATTATATGAATTATTATTAAAAGAAGGCTACACTTTTACGGAGACGGAAGCTATAATTAATTTGGCTGATGGCTCCACAAAACAGATGAACCTCAAAGAAATAAATATAGGTAATCGTTGTCTACCGATTAGACTCTCCGCAATGCCGGAAGGAAAGAGATTTTTTGGAATTTGCAGGGATTTCATTGATGCTCCGGAAACTATTTTTCCATTTCTACAATTTAAAAACACACCCGCACTGACAATAAAGAATTCCCAATATGTGAAAAAATTGGATTTTACAAATAATATATCATCAGAAACGAACGAGAGTCCAATATATTTTTTAAAATGGTTCAATGAAATGAAAATGTTGTCTCCAATTCCGGATACGCCTCCTCACATTAAAGATGATTTTAATCAAGCCCCGTACATAAACAAGAATGGAAGTTAAAGCGATTAAATACACCACCTCTAATTATTCGTCCTAGGGTACAATATATACCAATAAATCCAATCAAACTTTTTTCCTTCGATTTCTCATTCATTGCTCAGCCAGATATTTTATTAAGAAACGACGAGGGTGAATTATTAAATGATAGAGAACGATCGCAATTAAATAATCTATTATTCAATAAAACACTTTTTAATAAAACTGGTTTCCCAACTACAAACATAGAGCATACAATTGATACCGGTAATCATAAACCAGTATCTGTAAAACCATATCGATTGTCACCCCTTCGTCAAAAACAATTAGGAACAAAAATTTATGAAATGTTAGAAAATGATATTGTTGAGGAGTGTGACTCAATTTGGGCAGCACCAGTTATCCTCGTTCCTAAAGGTGAAAACGATGTAAGAGTATGTATTGATTACCGACATTTGAATGACTTAACAAAATCTGACAGATATCCTTTGCCAAGGATGGATGATTTGTTGCATCAAGCTAAAGCAATGCCATACATGTCTACAATTGACTTACAGTCAGGTTACTAGCAAATAATTGTAAACAGTAATGACCATGACATAACAGCGTGTGTGTCTCCTTTCGGAACATATGAATTAAAGGGAATACATTTTTATACTTGTAACAATACTTCTAACAAAGAGAAATGTGACTTGGCTATGGAATAATGATCAACAAAGTGCATTATATTTACTCAAAGAAGCGTTAACTACTGCACCAATATTGTGTCAAGCTATTAATGACGATTTATTTTCTTTTCACAAAAATAAATTTCTTTTCACAAATCTAGTTTTATTTGATAATTAAAGTTGATTCATCAACTTAGGTTATGTTATCGACAAATGATGAAAATATATTGTGGGGACTGGCACGGGAGACGTAAGTCATTACCCAGCTTCGTCGCCGACGGATCGTACGATCGCACCTATGCCACGTATCGCGACACGAGCTAATAGTAGACAGTCTTACACGATACATTGTATTAATTTATTAAGTATAAATATACATGTTTGTTTAAATATATGGGGTTTCATTTTCACCAACGCTACACCCCCATATATATATATTTGTGTTAATTTACCTACCATGGCGTACCAAAATAATTTGGATTTAATAGAAGCATACTTTTTAAATCACAAAGGCATTTCATTAGCTTTAAAAGATATCCCGATAGACACACACCATCTCAATTTGTGTTGAAAAGATTGGTGGATAATTTAAAAAATTTAGGACGTTTTGATCATCGCTTACAGCAACCACATCAGCAGATAATAAACGTCAGCGTTGATGAACTCAACATTCTGATTTACTTTGAAGCGTATCCGAAGAGTTCAGTGAGGGATGGTGAAGAAGAAATTGGAATTTCAAAGAGTAGAATACATCGCGTGCTGAAAAAATACAAGTTTAAAAGTTATGTCAAAATCATGAGGATCAAAATTTTTTGAACACCATTATTTGGTCAGAAGAGTCAAAATTTAGTAACAACGGTATGTACAACCGGCGTAATAATCGCATTTGGTCCAGACAGAATCCCTTACGAATCCGCGAGACTAATGATCAAGTGCGTTAAGTAACTGTTGGTGTGGGATTGTAAGTAACCGGGTTCACTTAATACATTTTTACGAAGGAACTCTGAACACGGAAAGATATCTAGAAATACTTGAGATTTTAAGAAATGAGATTAATAATCTTCCTGATGCAGATCGACGCAATCTCATATTCCAGCAAGATGGGGCTCCGGCTCATTACAGTAGGATAACAGCTGAGTTTCTTAATGAACATTTTCCTTTCTGGATCGGCACTTTTGGACAAATTAGATGGCCACCGAGATCCCCAGATCTAACCCCACTTGATTTTTCTTTTATGGGGTTATGTAAAAGATTTACAGGAACCGGTACAACAGTGTGCAGGAGTTACAAAATGAACTTAGACGATGCAAAAATAAGTAAATCGACAGGGAGAGAAATTATTAAGAGTTAATTTGTATGCAACAGAACGGATCACATTTTGATTTTTTTAAAATAAAATGTAAAAGTTTGTTTTTTAAACGTCCAAAAAAACGCTGAGAAAAACTATACGCTGGTACAAAAAAGTTATTTTTCATATATTGGACACTGCTGCATGGAATTCTTATTATTTATACAGAAAATTTGTACTAAACAGTTCAAATTATGAGTTGTCTGCGTACTGGGAGGAATTGATAAAAAAAGTAATAGGCTTGAGAGAAAATTGCAAGGGCCAAAGACTTAGTATCAGATCTAAGAAAACATAATAGCAGAAAACACAACCCCCAAATAAATATTCTTGATCTAGGTTAAGGATGAAAGTTTTGGAATCACTGGCCCAAATTCCAGCCAGCACCTGAAAATTTAAAGAAAAAATACTCATTTCTGATGTGAAGAATGTGTTCTAAGAACAAGAAGAGAGTCGAAAGGCCAGCTGCAGGTGCATTGGTTGCCCGGGACTTTCTGCGTGATGTCCTGAATGTTTCCAAGATTTTCACCAACTCTGTGAACCTGAATAAGAAGAGACCCTGGTCTAAATTATTCCACATTTTGTAGATTTACGTTCCTTTTTTTACGAGACAGATTTTGCAAGGACTGTTAGTAAATTTTTTACGTTGATTAATTATGAAAGATAGTTTTTTTATAAGTCAATTATAGTAGGTTTCATTGAAATTTGATTCTGAGAATAGATGATCGTTTTACTAATATGTGTTTTATTACCTTCTCATAGATGGCTTGAAATCTTTCGCCCTAGTGCCGGATTTAAGCAGACAAACATATGTCCAACATAACACTACGTCGCAAGACGTTCACGTCCATCGACGTAGTATCGAATTTTGACAGGTGCATATATGGCCCACATGACACTACGTCATGAAACGTAACTCATTTAGTATGGAAAATTCTACTGCCGTAATGTGGTGTCAGGGTAAGTACTCACTGTCAGCGAACTTGTTAAGGAAAAAATAATGCTTATGAGTAGCCCTTTCAAACGCTATTACATATAATTACATATATACATATAATTTTACTGTCACATTTGGCGGGTTCGATTCCCGTTTGAGGTAAGCGATTTTTAAAAAAACTGTGAATGCAGTTCTACTTATTATTAAAAATTGAACGATGTCTTCTTTCAGTAAAGTATCCTATCATTAATATTTAAGGTACTTTCCCTCCGTGTGGCATCGCCGTGGGACGCCCTGTATAGTGTGTAGTCTTTGTTTTTCGTTACTTTAGGTTCTAGTGTAAATATAAATAAACAGTAACGATGGACAATCAAGACGAGCGTGACGCTCCTGTGATCAATAGCGTCAGTGTTAAAGTGCCGCCATTTTGGCCCGACGAACCCGTGCTATGGTTCGCACAAATCGAAAGCCAGTTTACGTTTAGCGAATATCATATAATATGTAGTGTCAAATTTAGATTACAAATATATTTTTGAAATAAAAGACATTAAAATCACGCCCACTACGGACAAATATATATCTTTGAAGACTGAACTAATAACGCGATTGTCATCGTCCCAAGAGCAGCGTGTGCGACAACTTGTAACACACGAAGACATTGGAGACCGACACATATAAAAATCTCGCAGGTCCAGAAATTACAGACGACTTTATCAGGTCCATATGTTCGGGCCGATTACCGACGCATATACAAATCATAATTGCGGCACAACCAAAGAGCTCGCTACACTCCTTACGTCACTAGCGGACGCAGTTACTGACGTCATGTGTCAACCACACATAAACCACGTGGCGTCCCCGCATGACCATATAATAGAGCTAAAGAATTGCGTAGCTGAGCTAACCAAGCAAGTCGCAGCTCCTTCTACATCTACGTGTCGGCGTCCACGACCGACAGCCATGACCGTTCACGGGATGCTTCAACGAGTGGCGTGTGCTGGAATCACCGCACATTCAAATAAAACGCGACAGTGTCGTGCGCCATGTTCATATAAGGGAAACGAAAACAGTAGTCATTAATGGCGACGGACAATGGCTGTAAAAACCACGTGCGTCGTATTTTTGTTGTAGATAACAACAAAAGACTGGATTTTTAAATAGACACTGGTTCGGATTTATGTGTGTATCCTTGTAAATATGTAAATAATAAGCAGTTTAAAACAATGGCTCGGTGATTAATACGTATGGAACAATCAATTCAAATTTAAACCTCGGTTTACGCACTTTCATTGGCGTTTTGTAATAGCAGACGTGACGAAACCTATAATAGGGATAGACTTTTTAGCTTATTATAATCTATTAGTTGATGTGCGTAATCACAAAATAATGCCCAGGGACAGATTTTTAATTATATTAAAAATTTTACATTTTTTTACGAATCGGTTAGTAACACCGGGGATAAATTGTATAAAATTCGCCACACACACATGTTGAATACTCGAATTTCAAGAATTGCTTTGTCCTGACAGAGTTATAGTCATTGATGAATCGGTGATACCATGGTGTGAGACTTCTAACGCAAGTGTTTTATTCCACGATTACCTAATGAAAGATGTTCGTTTCCGGAATTTATCACCAACTTATTTAACTGCTGCTTGGCTATTTCACACTACCCTAGCACATGAAAAGAGGCGTTAATCATTCCCAAGCCGGGAAAAACAAAGCTCGAGGAACTAAGCTCTTACCGACCTATCGGTCTCATATCCGTCTTCGGCAAAACACAGGCTTAATCATAAGGTGGGTACTGACCAACGTTTCAAGGTGTAATGTAACAAGTTACACAGCGAGCATTCGTGCAGTCAGTACACGACGTACAGGGAAACCAGCGAGCAACGAGCCGGTCGTTGCTCGCCTCGAGTGCTCCACCCGCCTGTCGGTTTTTTGACGAATCCTTTGACTGTTAAGCGCCCTGTAAAGCGCCCTGTAAACGATCAAATTGTTTGACAAATTTTACGTGTTTGTCAAATTATTTGATCGTTTGCAGCTTTGTTTGAAGCGTTTGTCAAACAATCTACGTGTTTGTCGCGTTTGATGAAAATCTGGATTGATGTCGTGTTTGACAAACAAGATTGAACGTGAACGGCGGTGTTTGTCAAACATGATCTCAGTCGTTGGTTTGGCATCATGGAGGACGCTACGCCCAGTGACAACAACTGCGTGGAGAATGTTTCGGACAAAGAATTTACGTTGCATTTCATATCTATTTATCGTGACATGCCGATGTTATGGAAAATAAAATCGAAAGATTATATGGACAAAAACAAGAGAAGCGCAGCAGTAAAAAAAATGACAAATTTACTGAAGATCTGTCGCCGGAACATTACGGAGGAAGATGTGAAAAAAAAAATTAATATACTACGTACAAGTTTCAAGCGCGAAAACAACAAAGTGAAAAAGTCTATGCTTTCTGGTTCTGGTACCGATAATCTGTATGTACCGACATTATGGTATTACAAAGAATTAGAATTTCTGCAAGATCAAATGGAGGAAGAATCAGGAATTAGCACAGTAAGAGAAACACAGGTAAATTAGTAATACAGTTATTGTAAGATATATTTTTCACGTTCAACTTATAAAATTACTCTAAACATTTGTTTTGCCATGGAACAGCACCCGTTGTGTTAAAGTATTCACAAAAATCACTCTTACTTGTTTTGCTAGTGCAGCGCTATTTCCAGCTCGAGTACGTTCAATGCCTAACAACATTGGCTCATTTCTCCAAGTACCATGCATGACAGTCCCCGTAACAGTGTTTTCCATGTCTACTTCTCCATGGCGAATGTAGTTCTTTTGTTTCATAAGTAAATTGTGTAGATGACAACACGCCATAACTACAATTTTTGCTTTTGTAGGAGATAATTTAATAGGCTTTTGGAAAATCTTAAAACGAGTCGTGAGAATGCCAAATACATTTTCAATTATTCGTCGAGCACGAGATAATCGATAGTTGAATATCCTTCTGTTATCATTTAACACTTGTTTGTTGTAAGGTTTCATGAAATTTGGAAGTAATTGGAAAGCTTCATCGCCCACAAACACATAGGGCATTATTTTATTAGTATTCGGCAATTCATGTGGTTCTGGAATTTGCAACTGATTATTCTCAAAGTAATGCCAAAATTTTGTATTTTTAATTACTCCTCCATCTGACACTCTGCCATTTGTACCGACATCAACCATGATGAATTCATAATTTGCATTAGCTATACCCATAAGTACTATGCTGTATGTTCCTTTGTAGTTATAATAGTAGGAACCGGAATGCTCAGGTTTTTCTAAAGTGACATGCTTCCCATCTACAGCTCCAATGCAATGATCAAAGTTCCATGTATTTCCAAATTGTCGTGCCAACATCTTCCAGTTTTCCTGTGTTCTGGGTAACTAAAACAGAAAATATTTATCACACTTTTATTTTAATTTCCAGCAATCATCATCATCACAATCATTAATTGCAACACCTTCGTCGGCATCTACGAGTCCAGAGAAACCAAAGAAGAAGAAAAAGGAGGACTTGCAACATGATGACATTAGCCAGGGATCATTTCAAAAGACCTGAAAATGAATATCAAGCAATGGCAAGAAACTGGGCCTTTAAATTAGAACGGATGTCTGCTGAACAAAGACGACTGGCAGAAAAGTTCATTAACGAAATACTCTTTGAAGGGGAAGAAGGAAATCTTCGTAGGCATTCAGTTATAATTAATCCGAGCAGTCCATATTCCATTACCTCAACTCCATCTCCCGTTCCATACATTCAATATCCTATATCTCACACTCAGTCTCCTGTTCCACAAACTCCATCTCCCGTTCCGCACATTCAATCTCCTATCTCTCACACTCAGTCTCCTGTTCCACAAACTCCATCTCCCGTTCCGCACATTCAATCTCCTATCGCTCACACTCAGGCTCCTGTTCCCCAAGCATCACAATTAATTCCAATAGAACAAACATATTTGTCGGATACGGAGCGGCCTGTGATGATTCATATTCCAAATACGCAAATAAACGAAAATACTGAAGTTGATACAGCAGCAAAATACTTAGAAAGTTTTTATTCATTTTAATTAATATGTTTTTTTCTTCAAATTAAAACCTTACCTTAATATTGTTCCTTAGTTTTTCATTTATTGCTTCACACGTTTCAATGATAATGTCGCTTAATGTACGAGGTGCAATGCAGCTTTGAAATTTTAAATCTTCGAAATCAGCGCCACTGGCTAGGTACCTCAAAGTAATTGATAATCTTTGAGAAGCTGGTATAGATTTGCGCATAACGGTGTCCATCTTTTCAATGCGAGGACGGAGTAATGTTAGTAATTCTTCAAAAGTTTTATGGTCCATGCGCAGGAAGTTTGCGTAGTCTTCTGGTTCTGTGCGTAATATTTCCCGTAGCAAATTTTCGTGAGTATATTTTTCTCTTAATTTCAACCATTCTCTACTCCATCGCCTTCTTTTTTTTCTTTTCATACACAAAGCTAGAGTCAATGCCAAAAATGCGTCATCTGTATTACTCATTATATTTAAGCGCTCAGCACGTCACGTCACGACAAGGAGAAAACCGAATCTGCAAGTTAGTTTGACAAATTTGTTTGAAGTGTTGTTTGACCGTTTGCGTTGATGTTTGATGAAAACGTAAAATTTGACAAACAAATTTGATCGTTTACAGGGCGCTTTACGCGGTTCAGTCAGTACGCCGTTGCGAGTCGTCACGAGCGCACGTGGACATCGCAAGTGATCACCCGTTGTTCCTCTCGTAATTATATCAAGTTTCAAGAAGCATGGAGTGGAACAAAGAAAAAACTTTGTATTTTATTGAAAAATACAAAGAAGAAACACTGTTGTGGAACCCAGCTCACCCAGAGCATTATAACAAATTAAAGAAAGAAAACGCTTGGGATAGATTGCCTTCGTTACTCGACAGCGAAAGAGAAGCCTGTAAAAAGAAAATGACAAGTTTACTGCCATCATTGAGGAGGGAAAAACAGAAAACTAAACAATCAACTGGTACTTGAAAAGGTACGTAATTATTTATTAAGTTTAACGCGGGTTATAGTAGGGGGGGGGGGGACAATTAGTGAGGGAAGTAGGTGTTTCCTAGTGCGGGGAAAACAATATAAACTCGGTATTAATCCGTATAGTGCTACTTTTTAATTAAAATAATTCAATATTAATTACAAATTAAATTTCAGGTGCAGATGAAGTTTACCACAGCACTTGGTTCGCTTACAAATCCATGTTATTTCTACGGGATAGAAATACACCCCGTGACACAACAGATACTGTAAGTCCATTTTAAGCATAATTTTCTTGCCAACTTACAGACCCTTGCTGAATACAGTATTCAGCAACTTCATTACGAATATTGTGAGCAGATCTTGTAGCCCTTCGCGGTCTTATTTGCAAGGGTAACATACTAGTCATATCATTGTTGCCTTCTCTCCAGTTTCCTAATCTGACCTGGCCGTTCAATTCTTCGTCAAAACTACCTGCAGGGGTATATACATGAGCATTATTACCTTTTCTTTAAAAATTGTGGAGAGATGTTATTGCTGTTACGACATATGTCGCGGTTTTCGGTTCTAACAACATTGGTTTCCGCAAAACTCTAAACACTGCTGACAATTTGCCGAACACATTTTCCATTACTCTACGAGCTCTACAAAGTCGGTAGTTATATATTCTTTCTTTACAACCACGTTCATGATATCCTGCATATACTTTCATCGTATTTTGGGAAAGAGCAAAAGCTTCATCGCCAACGAAGTAAAATGGAATTTCTTCTGTTCTTGCTGGCAACGCAGTGGGCTGAGGGAGGTTTAGTGCATTATTTTTTAGTTTTTCGTTTAAAACACAGTTGTTGAAAACTCCTCCATCAGATATTCTTCCTTGACACCCAAAAATATGTTTACCGTCGATTGCACCTAAACAATGTGGAAAATTCCACAAAGTATCATAGTCATTTGCTACAACCAGCCATTGCTCCGGTGTTTCTGGCGTCTGAAATAATAATTAATATTAATTTTCAGCTACGTGGACATGAAGGTGCTTCAGAACAACTGCCTGATGATTGCCCTCCGTCTGCCAAAAAAAGCGACAATTATTGCCCTCCGCCTGCCAAAAAGGAAGAAATCAGTAGCCCCAAGCCCAGAAGAGATAATGGTATCTACTTTAAATATATAAAGAAAATAACGACTCTCATTTATATGAGACGTAATCATCTTTATGTTTGAATTTGCCGCGTTTCGCACAGAGTGATAGACTCGGGTTATCGATGGAAAAACATGAATACTCGATGGTCGGGATTCTAACCTAAAAACATAACCTAAAAACACCTTTAAACCAAACATTGAAGATTTCAATTATTGGTTTAAAGGTTATTAATTTTAATAAGGAATAATAAGTAAATCACCAGGAGTAAAAACTTTAATGTTGTTTTCTGTTTTTATTGCAGGTAAGACTATTTCTAACTGTCTTTTGTAATTTTATCTTGTAAACAGAAAATAAATAAATGAATCTGTTTTTATCGCAGAAACCCAACTGAGTTTTTGTTTCGAGAAGGAGTGGTATATAATAACCTTATTGCAAATATATTAAAAAAAGAGAACCGAGCAAACGGAGGCAACGTTATGTTTTTGGCAAATAAATTACGATCTTATTCAAAGACAACAAAAATACATGTGCAGCATTACATATCAAATATATTGTTTAGTGCTGATCGCGGAGAGTATGACTATGTTGGAAATGGAATGAACAGCTACAGTTATTCAGGCTACTCTACACGACCAACAACTTCCAGAGCCTCATCGATGCCACAGACCGAAACTCCGGCATCAAATACGTCCCATCAAAATTACTATGAGCCACAGCAAAGCCCTGAAACTCCTGCATCAAATACGTCCCATCAAAATGACTGTGGATCACCAGCTATGAGTGATCAATTTATGTCAGAATTTGGTGATTTAATTTAATTTGATATGTAATGACTACATTTTCTGAATTAATACATACATAATACATACCTTTACAATTATTTTAATGCTCCAATAAGGGCTTCGCTGACCTCTTTCACTATAAATCCTATTCGTTGTTTTGATATCTTGAAAAGATATTGCATACTAGTATAGGAATCTCCTGTAGCATAAAAACGAAGCGTTAAGACTAGCCGTTCCGTGACACTGATAGCTTTTCTATAATTTGTATCGTTTTTATGTACTTTTGGTCCAATTAAATTCAATAGTTCTTCAAAATCAATCGGAGACATGCGTACAAAGTTTTTATACTGTCCAGTAATCATTTGGTTTTTTAATATTGCTATCAATGACAAATCACCACATACGCCTCTATTTTTAAATAAGTTTGATGTCCAGTAACGTTTTTTCTTTTTCTTCACTTGGATGAAACAATAACTAAGTAGAATCAAAGATCCCAATACGTCCTCGCTGTCGGCCATCTTGGAGTGAACTGGCGGCGAAAGCGGAGCACAGAGTTTTGACGAGCATGTTACGTCGATTTAAAGGACACTGCGTAACATGCTCGATGCGTAACACGCTCGATGCAAATGTTACATTACACCTTGTAACGTTGGTCAGTACCCACCTATAGATAGCAAGCTCAACTTCAATGAAACAAAAATCAAACTTACTAAATTATTCAAACTACACAGCACCAGCTCAGTCTTCCAGGCTGAACTGTTTGCAATCCTCAAAGCAGTAGAACACATCCATAAAAATAAAATAACGCACTCGCTCATTCATACCGATTCACAGTCATCACTTGCCGCCCTCAAACAATCATCTAACACACATCGACTTGAAGCAGAGACACACAAAACGATTCACAAGAGCGCACACACACGAAAACCCCGAGATCCTATTTCAATGGGTGAAAGGACACTCCGGGATCCCTAGCAACGAAGCCGCGGACGCAGCCGCCTCTAAAGCTGCGAACCTGCACTGCTCGCCATCCCACATTGCATGTCCCCTTTCCCATATTAAATCAACAATTTAAAGCGCGACCAAAGTCATAAGCAACAACAGATGCAGGAGACTGCACAGGTCGCTTTACGATTAAGATATTCCCGAACCTAGAAGACATACACTAATTTTTCTTTACTACACCCATTTCGTTTCAACTCACACAATTCCTCACAGGACACTCTTTCGCCAAAAGCTATCTGAGCCGATTTAAAATCACTGACAACGACACATGTCCATGCGACAACCACACAACGCAGACACTGAAACACTTGCTTGCAGAGTGCCCAAGATTCATAAATCAAAGACATAACCACACACAAAAATTCACAAATCACATGCCGAAGATTAATCCCTTTTCCTTAAGAGAATTGATTCCGCACCTCACAGAACTAGGTTCACTTATTAATCTGATGACTTATATCGTTAACTACCTAAAACAACAGATTATAAAACACCTGGGATCCAATAATGTCCAAATTAAAATCTCAACACAAACAATCCGCGAAAATGGAGGACACCGTGAGCAATTTCTGCAGAAACCCCACATCTTTTAGTGGATACCAACTCCGGGGAAATAAATACAGATAATACAACATTTTCTACAGCTGTGATACTTTTTGACATTTAACACCTTTGTCTTCAGTCACCGTGACCACGCACGCTGTAAAGCACGCGAAGCGTCGGTTAAGTTTAAATAATACATAACTATAATCCGTAAAAAAGTGATTTTCTTTAAATGTGTAAAAGTTATGTAAATAAAAGACAATACTATGCCTAAAACAATTTAACAACTAAAATCACACGCTAATAGAATTGTATAAATTCATATCTTCCATTGTTCATTTAGTTTGTGTTATTATCTAGGTTCCCTTTTTATTGTAATGTTTAAAGCCATATTAAATTAATAGAGATTGTTTGCACTGTATAATTTTAATATTAAAGATATTTTACAATATTCCCTTTTTAAATAATAAAAGTAAGGACTATGTGGTATTAAAATTAATGAATTAATTGTAACTTAGCCCGCAGTCTATTACGGTAATAGACACCTAATAAATAACAATTTTGTACTGTATAAATATAAACGCAAAAGTATTTTTACACTGAGACTCCACGTCACATTGGACGGCACTTTCTTGTTAAAAACTTGCAACATTTGCTCTGTATAATTATTCACCAATAGCAATTCATGTCTTAGACTAATTTGTTATACTTTTATTTTTATTTCGTCTATGCATTGATATACAAAAAACCCAAGATGCACACTCAACGTCTAAGAAATGAGCGCAACATTCTAAATTGTGCGCTCATTTCAAATAGTCTCGCGTCTGGGAGCAGAAGTTAAAAATGTCAAATTGTTCTGTGAGAAATTGTAAAAATATTACGTCAAGAAGGCTAAAAAGGATGGGATATCGTATTTTCGGTAAGTAAAAAACTTTATTGATTAGTTTTTGTTGTTTTTATGACTGATTATAACAAGCAATGTGTGATTTTTAATTACTTTTTCTAAAAACTTCATTTAACGCACAAACTTCTATACGGCCAACTTTAATGGCTGCTTGTTCAGTGTTAGAACAACGCATTACAGTCTTCTTTTTATTTTAGTCGCATTATAAAAATGACCCTGTTCTAATAAGTGGAATCGATTTTTTTTTGTGTTTTTTTTTATAAATAAATTTATGTACTTTTGAACTTTTTTGTGTGTAGTTTTTGACAAAAAAAAAAACGCTATATAAAGTGTAGGTCAGGAGGTAGCCAATTTAACATTTTTTTAAATGTTCGTAAATCTTTTGGTATTGCTTACAGATTGAAATACCGGATGATGGCGGTGATACTGAAGTGTGTCCTACGAGTTCAATGTTTAATTTAGAAATTGAAAAGAAATTCAAATCTCCTACCACTTCTCTAAGCACAGGGTCAGTTTAGGATACACCTCGAAAAGTTCGTATAAAAAGCGAACTTCACAAATGCCGCAAAAGGTAATTAGCAAGGAAAAAGTCATTAACAACTTAAGGAAAAAGAATTAGAGACTTGTTAAAAATACTTTTTCACTAAAGAATGCGTTAATTGTTTTAACGAAAACATTTAAATCGTTTTGAACCAAATATTTGAATAAACAATTTTAACAATTATTATTTTTTTTTTGATGTTACTATAGGCTACCCAAAAACATATTTATGCACAAATAAAAGTATATTAATGTGTTTAAAACACAATTTAACAAACTCTTAAAATACTAAATAGTAAAATTTTTTGTACACTGCGTTGTAATAACAACTTTAAACAATTCGCGTAAGGTTGATTGTGCAATAATATATACTTGTAACTTATAGAAAGATACAGAAATAGTGTTTCGGGACACTTTCGAGCGTTACTTTTATTCGAGACTGTGCATCTTGGGTTTTTTTTATATCAATGCGTCTATGTGACAAATTGTAAAGGTGCAAGAAAAAAGAAGGTATCAAATAGCCACTTCTTCCTTGTATCTCCATCCTTTTGTGTATCAACTATTGTTAAGCTTTAAAGCGCCATACATATACAAAAAAATATAACTATTGCGAACAAAAAAAAAAATTAAAGATGTTCTAATCATGCTATAACTACAGAAAGGCACTCAAAGAAAGCGCTGCGTTGGCTGCAAGTTGCAAAGAAATGCTATATATTAACTATAACTTTCTTTTATTCCCATCACTAGTCGAGACACAAATCAGTGACACTTTCAGTGCGATGTGAGGCAGAATAGATGTCAAAATTTAATTATTCATTTAGTGCCAGAATTTCATAAATGCAGGCGAAGCTAGATTAAACATTAAAATCTATTAAACCTTATTACGGTAAATTCTTAAAAGGCCGGCAACGCACTCGCGAGCCCTCTAGCATCGAGTGTCCATGGGCGGCGGTATCACTTAACATCAGGTGAGCCTCCTGCCCGTTTACCCCCTGTTCAAAACAATAAAGTTCTAGAGATAACGAAGAAATCGAATCAGAGCAGGTAAATTTTCAGGAAGAGGCCTCGAATTCGAACACTCCGAAACAATAAATCTGAATTATTGTGATAGCATCTTAAATCTACACTTATCAATTCCAGAACTGAATTCAAAATTTATTAAAGATACTGGTAGCAGTCGCTCGTTCATCAGTCCTTCTAAAGTAAATGAATTTTTTAATGAATACAAAAGCTATGAACCATGTAAAGTCGTTAGTAGGGGGAAGTCCCGTAGCGCCTGACACTCGTACTATTTAAGCGAGTATAAGCCTCGCCAGTGACGCGTACGGTCGTCTGCCTCCTTGTGCACACGAGCCTCTACACGTTTATTCTGCTATAGTTTTAATTTTAAAATATATAAGCAGTAACCATTGAGTAGCCGCCTGCACCCGTTTTACGCCGACACCGAAGCTACGAACGCGCTGCGTCGATCCCGGCTTCCCACCAGAGGGTCTCACCGGGGGATGCGCATGCGCGGGAGGAGCTAAGGTGTCCAGGCTGTGCCTGGCAGACTCCAGCTCCCGCCATGGAGCGAAAATCCCGCCGCGACACGTCTGGCCCGCGCGCCAATGAACGCTCCCGCTCGCGCGGTGGAGCCGCGCCGCCGCCGTCGTCGTCGTCGACAACACAAAGTGCTCCCGCGTCGCGTATGGCTGACCGGTCCCTGAGTGGCTCTCGCTCGCGTAGCGATCGAGCCCCGGGACCAGGAGCCGAAGAACCGGGCGAGATAACTGTTTCTAAGAAACAGCTCTCGTCGCGGTATACTTCGTTTGTATACCCCGCCGTATCGGCCCCCCACAACCCCGCCCCCGCGGAAAAAACTTTACCGCGGTACACCGCGTCGCCGAATGACCCCGAGGTCGCTGGTGACTCGCGCCCGGCTGGCGCTCGAGCCCCCCTCGCGGGTTATAGTGATAGTGACACCCAGGACCTTATTAATGTGCTTAGTGATAGTGATGTGAGGCCGCAGCTCTCGTCGCGGTATAGCGATGGCGAGAGCGCCCTCACCGCACAGGCCACGCCCCTCATTAATGGCGCCACCGGAGCAACTGCACCCAACGGTGAGTCCACCAACAATAACTATTCAAGACAACGAAAATATTGCTCATGGGCAAGACCCGGCGGAGCTGCTGGCCTTCCTAGAAGGCGACCTGCGCCCGGCGCAGCCCGTGTCGCCCCGTGCCGGCTATGAGTCGGATGCGCTGTTTGTTGCGCAGACGCTCATAGGCCGGTTCGCAACGGACGGACTCGCGCGCGCCATGTGCGAATATTTGTCGCAGACGCGCAGGCGCCTTTTAAACGAGGGCCTTTTGACTTCGCCGCTCTCGAGCGACGAACACGATGCGCTCGTCAGAGTGAAACGAGCGCATCAAGCTCTACGCCGCCCGCCGCCGCCGGACTCAGACGAGGACGCCGCCGGGTCGGCGCCTAAGCGCGTATGTGCGCAGACGACGCCCCCTGGCGTCAATCAAACTCAAATTCAGCCTTCACAACATGCGCAACCGGCGCCGCTCTCCCAGAGGGACCCGCGCCGCCGCCGATTTGAAGATACGCCCATGGCCACGGCGTCGACAAGTGCGCCCCCCGCCCACCCCACGCCCCGCGCGGCCCTTGCGACGGCTCAAATAACGCCGCAAGACGCGGCGACTTCAAATCTAAATGCAAATGCGGCGTCATACGCCGCGATGACCGCGTCGCCGACGGTGGCCCGTCGGCCACCACTCGCGCCTCTGCCCGCCGCGCCTCAGACGCCCAAATATCCGCCCTTTGTCATTGAATCCCTCCCTGACTGGACCACCCATGTCAGGGAGATGAAAAAGAGACTGTGGCGCACGGTAAACGCGCGCGCCTACGGACAGGGGCTTAAAATAATTCCAGAAAATGAGGAGGAGTACCGCCTGGTGCAGCGGTACCTTGGGGAGTTGGAGACCAGCGGCGTAAACGTGGTCTACTTCTCCTACTCCCTACCAGCGGAGCGGCAGCTGAAGGTGGCGGTACGGGGTATTCCGGCGGACACGGAACCCGAGGCCATCATGTCAGAGCTCAACTATCACAAGCTCCTTGCACCCGCAACTCCTCTTATCTGATAGATAGTTATCTAAAGTACACCAGCCTCCCTAACCCCCTGATATCTTTTCCAACAAATCCTCTATATTCTCTTCCTTATAAAGCCCTAGTATACAAACCTACCATTATCACATAATGCCCATGGAAAACTCTGGTGTCGCTATAACAGCCGATTTAATTGAAACAGGTCTTCTGTCCCGAAACTTGATAAGAGTACTCGTTTATAACCCGTATTTAATTAAATTCAAACAGTTTTTATTGTTTTTTCTGTGTTATTTTTATTCAGTAGTTTTTTTGTATTAAGATTAACGGTTGTTTTTTAAATATCTAAAGTCGTGTTGTTTAAATTGTATAAGTTACTTTTAAGGTTAATTATTTTTTTGAATAAATAGGTTCATAGGTTATTTCAATTGTTTCTTTAATTTAATTATCACTTCTGGTTCCTAAAAATATATATAATGCGGGCTACACACCTTCAGTTTAACTGTGCGATTTAACTGTACAGTTAAATCGTTAGGTGTGTAGAACAAACAGTTGACCTGTACAGTTTTAACTGAATGTAATCAATATATGAATAGATAAATCTGTACAGAGAGAACTGTACGGTTAAAACTGAGAGTGTGTTGTCGAAACTGCGCAGTTTTGTCAGTTTTGTCACAGCAAGCGTGAAGTGAACACGTATCGACCTTGCTATCTGCCTTTGTGAAAACTTATCGATCATGGCTCAACGCGAATGGCTGGAAGAGTTTATACTACTATACCAATCGGAGCCTTCGTTATGGAAAATCAAGAGCAAGGATTATCATAATAGAGTAATAAAAGATTCAGCTTATGAAAAGCTTATTTTAAAACTACGCGAAATAGATTCTAAAAGTAATAAAGAGGCTGTTATAAAGAAAATTAATAACCTACGCTATACGTATAACAAGGAACATAAAGTCATGGCCTCAAAATCCGGATCAGGTTCAGAGTCCTGCGGCTTTCACCTCAATTACTGCTTCAACTTCGTCTGCTCATGGTTCGGCATCTAATCGGCAAACAAAGCGGAAAAATAATGAAGATCTAACAAAAGACGTTTAGCAATCCATTCAGGACCACTTTAAACGACCGACATATCAAGAGCATCACTACGACATTATCGAAAAAATGGTAGCATTGAAACTTCGAGACTTAAGAATAAACAGCAACAGTTGTTGGCTGAAAAAATAATAAATGAAACTTTATTCGAAGCTGAGATGGGAAATCTTACAATGTCACATAGAGTAATGGCTCCAAAAACAATGATACTAAATGATTTTCGATTACGGTCAAGTAGTTTAACTTCTATACCATCACCATCTCATAACTCTTTGCCATCACCATCTCATAACTCTATGCCATCACCATTACAATATACAGGTACTTCAAATCAGTCACCCACACATCAACCTCTATCAAGCAGGCACACTAGCACCTCAGATCACAAATATAGTACAACAAACAAACACATCTTCATATGGTCAAGAAATTCAAGCGACACAAGAAATAATTTTTTTTTAAGTAGTAGTTTTAAATTCTTATTATTATTTATTGCTTTTAAATGTCAAATTTCAGTTTTTTAATTTTATTATTTTGTTTTTTTTTTGTAAAATTTTCTTTTAATGCGCTTGCTTGTTTTCTGTTTTTTATACATAATTTGTTAATCTATGTAATCTGTTTTGGCTTTTTGTATTGTATTAGTTTTGTATAATAATATGTATTAAGTAAGCTGTTAGATTACTTATAATTAAATAAATAAATAAATGTGATACTACGGTCCAACTATCAATCCCGGCTGGACAGAGGAAACAGCGGGGTCATATGTATCGCGATTTACATTGAACAATAATTGAAATTTGTAGTTTGATGTACAGTTCAACTGTACAGTTAAATGGCACAGTTAAAACTGAAGGTGTGTAGCCAGCTTAAGCATTAGGCTTAGTTAAATAAATAACTTGGTTGTTGTTACAAAAGTCTGGTTTCCAATTAAAACCACAATTTTAAGACACAAACGATGTATATGTCACCGGAAAATAACAAGATCCGTAAGTTTATCAATTTACTAGGAAGTTTATAAACTTTCGTAAGATTCTAAACGGGAGATAAATTGTAATATTTTACGTCCACATTTTCGTAAATTGATAAACTTACTGAACTCACTCGTAAAATAATACGTAAGCAGTAACCAAACGCTACGCGCGATCTGATTGGTTGGCGGTCACGTGTCACTTCTCCTTCCTCGCGGCCGCCATTGCTGGCCACGGAACATAAACAAACCAGTTTGCTCGTGCGTTTTTATTAGTTTTGAATGTTGAACTGTGTTGCAACTGTGAAAAATAGCTTTATTTTGTTAAGATTATCTAGCAGTACCCATAATGAGAGACTTACAAGCTGCGGACAACCAAAATGAAGGAGATAGTGTGGTAAATGCTAGAACATTTGTTGTCGAAGTAAAATTTAACACAGAGCTAAGAAAGTTTTATAGTGGGCATAACCAAAATAGTAAGAAATCGGAATGGACAGACGAAAAAATTAAAAATGTTATTAAAATGATAGAAAATTATAATAAAGCTAAAGTTTTGGGACGTCGGCCCACAGACAAAGAATACTATCACGCCAAAAAGTATGACGTAATGACTTTTAGTGACGAAAAAGTTTTGATATTAAAAAGGAAATCTCAGCAGGATCCAGTGATACAAGTAGTTCCAAGCAGTAAGTACTACCAAACAATCCTTGATGCGCATGTTGCTACAGGTCACGGAAGGCGTGACAAAATTATTTACGACTTGAAAGACAAGTACATGGTTCCAGTGTTTGCCATAAATATTTTTCTTCAATTGTGCAAAACTTGCCTTTCCAAGAAAAGTTTTCCTAAAACTGGGATAGTCGTGAAACCACTAATTACAGATGACTTTAATAGAAGAGGACAGGTAGATCTGGTGGATTTTCAATCATCTCCAGATGGAGAGTACAAATGGATGTTACAGTACCAAGATCATTTGACCAAATTTTGTTTTTTGCGGCCACTCAAAAGCAAAGAAGCGAAAGAAGTAGCAATTGAAATTTTAAAGATATTTTTAGAAGTTGGTTGTCCCAATATTCTCCAAAGCGACAATGGACGTGAGTTTACGGCATCAATATTGAAAGAAATTGTGAGCTTATGGCCAGCATGCAAAATTGTTAATGGAAGACCTAGATATCCCCAAAGCCAGGGAAGTGTAGAACGTTCAAACCAAGATGTGAAAAATATGATTCGTGCTTGGATGGTGGATAATAATTCCAATCAATGGTCGATAGGTTGTTACTTTGCTCAGTTCCAAAAAAATTCATCATACCATTCTACGATTGGCAGGACACCGTTTAAAGCCCTGTTTGGAGATGATCCAAGATGCGGTCTAACTTCTACATATTTGTCCAAGAATATAATTTCTCAACTTGAAATGGAAGAGGATTTAGAGACGTTTTTAAAATCTGTAAATGACAACGAACATAAGACCGTCAATGACGATGGAAATATAACTTCAGATAAAGAAAACCTTTGTAAAACTCTTGATATTGCCACAGAGTCAATTATTACGACAGATAATATTTCTGAAACTGAGCAAGTCAAAGTACTTGTAGTTGACAGTGAAAGCACGGGCGCAAACACAAACAATATTTGGCAAGACCTTGACAACATTGCAAATGGAATTGAGACTCCTCAAAAAATTGTCGAATCAGATACGTTGCTTTGTCACATATGCAACAATGAATCATCTGGGGCTCATACATGTATTAAATGTCAACGTATCACACACGTTATCTGTGGAGAACCAACAGAAAATAATGACGAAGGTTATGGTTCGCAGTTAATATGTAAATTGTGCACAAACGAAATAAACATTTTGAGGGAAAAGAAGGACTCGCACTTAAATTTAAAAAGAGCAGCAGAAAAAATGACAGCACATTCTTCTAAAAAGTTCAAAAATATTGATGTTGGTGCTACTGTATTAGTCGAAGTACCGAGAGTAGATAGGGGGCCTCTAGATAGCAAGAATGTAGTCGGCAAAGTAATAGAGAAAAAGAATGAACTTTACAAAGTTGGCACTTCGTTCGGCATCATTAATGACTGGTTGCCTCGAAACGCTGTCCTTTCAACCCCAGGAGAAATTTTGAATGAAACTCTTCCTGAGGTACAATTTGTACTATTATTCCTACTTATATAAACTTGACTTCCTATTTTTTATGTTCTTTAAGTATGTGTTTTTATTTACAGACAAAGTTACCATTAAGAAAAATATCTGCGATGTCTTCTAAATTTGGCGGGCAAGGAATAAAGCAATGCAACTGCAAAAAATATTCTAAGGGACAGTGTTTATCAAATAAGTGCAATTGTAAAAAAGCTAATATATTGTGCAATTCAAGGTGCCATAAATCTTTGACTTGTGCCAATAAGTAGATAATTGGTAATAAGTACTTATGTAATTTTTACTTATTTTTACTATATGTTTTTTAAGTCATGGTAAGACTGAATTGAATAATTACGAACGAGTTACTAATTATTGAATTATTTAACTACGACTGAGTAGGTGTGTATGACACGGACGAAAAAGCCATAATTCTTTTAGTTTTTTTTTTTTGCAAAAACTGGTATGTTTTATATTTTTTTGATAATAAATGCCTTTCGTATTACACAATTTCTGTCGTTTTATTTAAATAGAGCAAAGTAGTGTTCATTAGTGTGTTTTATAAGAGTATTCCTGTATTTTAGCAAGTAACTTATTTAACAGTTACTTGCTAAAATACAGGAATACTCTTATTGAAACTGATAATAGAAAACTCAACTCACTACATCCGTGCCAGAGAGGAACCAGGCATTGTTGCTTCCAATTTATAGTTTGTCAAGTCTGATTATTCTATGGACACAAGCATTGCCACTATGAACATTGACCAATCAGAGAGCAGTGTGTTATTTTACGTATTTCAAAACTCGTATATTTAAAAGAGTTTCTGTGATTGGTCGAACCATATAAAATCTTACGAATAGATATTCGTAAGTTTATAAATTTACCGTATGACGTCGGAAATTGATAAATTTACGAAAATGTGGACGTAAAATATTACAATTTATCTCCCGTTTAGAATCTTACGAAAGTTTATAAACTTCCTAGTAAATTGATAAACTTACGGATCTTGTTATTTTCCGGTGACATATACACTTTAAAATAGGTAGGTAGGTATATCAATAGATGGCAAAGAAAGTATAGTCATGAAACGAGCAATTGGTTTCACGGCGTTGGTATCTTAGCATTTTTCAAATGCCCAAGAAATTATATTATAGTATTGACGAAATCTAGAATTTTTACTACTAGAAGAAGCTAGAGTGTAATATTTAGACGAATTTTAAGCATTTTGGTATTTATTCCAGAAATATTAAAGCGACAAAATTTATTGCTTTAGAAATAAACGAAAACATTGGATTGTTTCAATTTTATAAAAATATTGAAGACCTACTCACAAAAACTAAAGAAGTCTTAACACCAATTGAAAATCTCTCTACCTTGAATAATTCTACATCAGAACAAGGCAGTACAACTCAAATATTACCACCGCTAAATACAGTCTTGAGTTGATTCATTGACAATGCCATACACATCACGAACTACAACTTTGGAGTTTCGTTCCAATATTTTCCCCTAAATGAAGACCCTACAACTCCCAGCAAAGAAGTCCAAGAAAGCACAACTCAAAATCTCGATGGCACAAACACAAGATCATTGATAGAACCATCTATATCAAGTCATTATAAACCACAAAAGTTGTTCAAAGAATTCAGATAATATGGTAATACCTAGTCCATTTAAAAGGGCTTTGTTTTGGCAAGCCTAAACAAGACTCAGAAAGAAAAAGTGCCATTTGTTGTATGGCAAAGACAACATGAAAACAACGACAATAAAAAGACTGAATTAGAGAATGAGAAAAAAAAGGAAGACTGAAAAAGCACGAAAACTTAAGACTGATAAGAGGTTATTAAAGAAAAGTAAAAATATAATAAAAAATTCGGACTCCATTTTCCCCGAAATTAATACTGTGCACAGAAAGAATGAATCAAACTTCTTCGATATTACAAAACTGATCCCACCATAAAGTAGACTGTAGAGGATGAAGATAATTATTAGCATTATTATGTCATGCTATTTTATTTTTGGGGGCAAGAGATGTTAAGAAATAGTTATATTTCTTTAATTAGATTATTATTTATCTATTTTTTTTTTAATTTTCATTTAGTTTTCTTTCTTAGTCTGTGATAAAGAAACTAGTTTTGTTTGTCTATGATGTTTCAGTCATTTTTAATTTGAATATGAACTGTTTGTTATGAGTAAATACAATAAAAAGTGATTTAAACTGAAATAACTTTAAATGTTGTTTCTTAAAATAAATATTTTGCAACACATTTAAGTTTAATTTCCTCACATAGATATTACAAATATGTTTGTATTGTCCAAAAATTAACTAAAACAGAAAATGAACTTATGGCAATGGTAGCATGTCGCACCTTGAAAACCAAACCGTCACTCCACACCACACGAAATTTGGCAAAATTGAGTTATGAATGCCATCTGTTGCAAGTTTATTGTACTTAGAGAATGTGAAGACACCCTTAGTTTTATTGCAAACATAGTCCGCTAGAGAGCGCTAGTGTCAATACGCTTTTATAAGAAACGTATGCGCCATCTTATTAGAATACTGTCATTTTGACATTAGTGTCGGTGCCAAACGCATAAAACGTTTGAAATTTATAGGAAAAGTGTATTTTTTTGCTTAGGAACGGTATTCCAGTGATGATAGCGGTAAGTATAGCATTATTTTAAGTAGAAAAGTGTACTTTTTTCATTAAGAACAGTTTTCCTACAAATTATCTTTGTAAATTCCGCAATAAATTAATTACCATAATGTCGCTTTTAGGTTAGAAACATTTACTAGTTTCAGAATATTTAGATTTAATTTTGATCAGCATTGGCTGACGGCAACGGGCGAATGGTTGCCGGTAAGGACAAAGATACTGTCTACTGTTAAGCTGAGAATTCCATTCATCTGTGTCTACTGTAATGGGTTGACGACTGCATATTATTTACTGAGAATCAATTAAAAACTTATTGAGAGCCAGAAACAACCTTTGAAATGATATATTTTGGCCTAGCACCCCAGTGCGTACGTCTGCCTGTATATACCAGAGACAGTGAGAGATACTGAGTGATCAAGAAAGTGTATAAAATAAGTCTATCATTCAGAATATCAGTAAGCAATGCTGTCAAGACGCTTTAGAGGTGTAATTATGTCTACGTATCATAATTTCGTAATTCTATTCTATTATTATCGGTTTTCATTTGAGTGCCTGTAACACTAATCTGCTGGCCTCCCGACATGAATCAAATTGAACAAAAGTGAAAATCAGGATAGGGCGGGATGACTCACAAAAATGTACAACTCACCAGGCGTCCCGTCGGTGTCATCTTGTATGAGGGAGGAACAGCCAGAGTACACCAACATGACTCTGGCAGCCATCAGCGTGTCTTCAAGTTGCCAGAGTTGTGGGTGGAGATGACGAGGCTGTGGTTTGAATAGTTAGAGGCCGTCATGGCGCCTCACAAGCAGGGTGACGAGGCAAAGTTCAATTTACACTTAAACCTCAGAATGGGTAAAACTTTCTCAGTGGAAAAGAAATAAGAAGTTATAATCGCTCAGAATGGAGCCAACCAAGCTACAACGACCCATGGAATAAAAGCTGGAAGTTTTAGGAATCATGGTCACAGTCATGTCGTTCATCATCTTCATAGCGTGTGTAGTTGCATAAAGTGTGTGTATACAAAAAAACATATTTTACGTCGAGGATTAATGTGCGCGTCACAAAATGTTGCGAGTGTTATGCAACAACATATATCATAAACGCTTGCGAAGTTCAGTTATAATTAGAGTTAGGACATTATTTATATAATTATAAAAGAGTATATCTCTCTTTTATTTAAACAAACTTTTGGAAATAAATAAAAATTTAAAAAAAAATTTAGAGGGGTAATTACGTGTATGTCGTAATTTAATTTGTCATTATATCTTCGTATCTTAATTTCGCAATTCTATTTGGCACGTGGATCAGGTGAGTCGCCCTAAACCGCCATGTAAGACAGTGCCGACAATAAAGACAGTGAATACTATTTCATTTATACACTAAAACACCATTACAGGTTGGTATGAAAATAAAAACATCAGTGAAGAAAGAAAAGTTGACTGTAAGAAGACGTTGGCTCAGGGTACTCGACCAGATACCTATACCTTACCTTTACCGTATATGCACTGACCAAGTTTAACAAAAAGTCGACCTCCGACCACTGAACTGCAGTGAAGAGAATATTTAGATTTGATTTGATTTGAAGATACTCTACAAAGATGATAATGAAGAGATAACCTTAATGCCGACTAGACAAATGACTTTCGCCATATGACGGCATACATAGGCTACGTTTTCTTGTTACAGGGAGTTCCTAAAATTAGCATACGACTTAGCTTGTCGAAGTCATGAAGATTCTTCATCGATTTAATAAAGAAAAAGACAGTGCTGGTAAACATTTTTACTACGACTTCATGAAAAGGCATTATGACATTTCGTTGAGAGCACCGGAATCGACAAGCATGATGCGCGCCGTAGGATTTAACAAGCCACAAGTGAATCTATTCTACGACAACCTTGAAAAGCTGATGAGACAGTACAAATTCACACCCTCAAGAATTTATAACTGTGATGAAACTGGTGTCAGTTGCGTGCACAAACATCAATGTGGTGCTATTTCTTGGCGGTCAAATAAGCAACAGACCAAGCCGAGTATATGGCGATGCCTTGCGTGACAAGCGCTGGGCAGCAGTAGTTCCATATCAGTGATTAGCCAAAAAAACCACTCCATCTTCATCGATAATAACAGTGCAATTAAGCTACCAATGAATGTTATCTACTTAGAACTAAGCTTGTAGACTTTCTTTACATCTTATAGAAGCTGGAAAAATGGTGCAGCAAGATTGTCAGAAATATCACCGACAAAAATAGCTCAAGAGGTATCGCGGGTGGCGCCAGGCAGCGGGCCCCAACTCGCCCATATATATTATGACAATATTTCAGGAGTAGTTGTCGCCCGAGCTCGGCGGGAGACGCCAACCCATAGAGCATTAATCATATCCCTTTTTAGGAAAGGGGAGATTTTGACACTCTCCTACTGCTTAGTCACTCGGTCACGTATCTGCCTGATAGGCTAGGATGTAGGGGTCCCCCAAAAAAAAAAAGAATCATTTCAATAATCAAAGAATTAAGTTGTTCTCTATTAACCAAGAAGAAATGATAACTGATAATAAAGCCCTACTGTTAATAAACATTTATTTGATAAAGGGACATAGACACTATGAGTGGAGCCAAAAAAGCTCTAATTAAACATTGACAAAGATGGCATAGCTACATTTAGTCGCGCCAAATTATCAAGGCAGTGTCTACATAACGTGTCAGGGATGATACTAAAACAAGAAACACCTTGTGGAAATTTGTGCTTTGAAGGAAAAGAATAATAAATATAACCATAATTCATGTTAACAAAACCACAGATACTAACTTTAATCTAGAGCTTCAATAGGAGTACAGAAACTCTCCCATCTCTTACCCTTTTTTGCAAAATATTTGACATTTTCTTCTCTACTTCACAAGGCGGTGTTATTAATTTGACTATGTTTTGGCATATTGGTTGAAGCATGCTGGCAAGATATTTGAGTTCCAAATTTAAATTTGAAAGTTACATTAGAAAACTAATGATTATTGCAAAATTGCTTACTAATTTCGCTAAAGGAAATTTTTGTCCTTTGTCAAACAAAACATTAACATAATTGAGGCCATGAGAGCCAGAGTGGCCTAACTGTCATTTTTTCAATACTGATTTTATTTGTTAAAACTGCTCTAAACGGTAAAAGTCATAGCGCCACAGTGGCCTAAAATTTAGTTCAACATTTTTTCATAGGTGGCATTAGAATTCCATCTTAGCCTATCGTAAATTTGAAAAGTTTGGTAGCGTTGTACTGGCCTAAGTGAGTTAGGCCATTTTAGCACTATGGCAATACTAATTGCATTGACATTACTTTGACGTTAGGCCAAACTGTCAAAATTTGCCGCGTTTCTTGGATTGTTTTTATTGTTGATCGAAGGTGTTTTCTTGTTATGAATGGTACATAAAATGGAAGCTGGAACCTCTAGTAATGTTCAAAACACAATGCAAGGTAAGCAAAAATTGATTTTTATAAAAAAAAATTAGTCAAATGGAGTGTTGTAAGTAATTTTCTGTCTATGCTATTTTCTAAGCAAATTATTTTACTTTCAGAAATTTTTGGTGTAGATGAGGAGGATCCCTATCAAGATTCAGGCTCTGAGTATTTGCCAACAAGATCGCCATCGCCAACTGCCTTGGATCCACTTGACATTTTAGCAGATAACCAGGAGGACCCAGGAAGCCCTCAAAACGATCAAGAGCAACGGAAGCCAAGAAAGCGAGTTCGACAGCCAAGTAAGTGGAAAAAGAATATCCGCAAGGCAAAACGCGCTAGAGGGGAAGAATATGTGAATACAAAAGGTAACACTGTACTTTCGAAAAATATTAACACAGATATTCCATGTAGATGTGGACTAAAATGCCACAATAAAGTTGGTGCTACGCAGCAAAAAGAAATTTTTGATAGGTTTTATGCCATGGAAAGTTTTAGTTTGCAGTCATCTTACCTATTTTCCTTGGTAAAAGTGTTACCTAAAAAAAGATGCTCTTTGCTCACTGATCGATGACAAACTGAGTCTAGACGCTCCAATACCCGGGTATATACTGTTCCCAATTCCAATGGTTTGTCTACAACAGTATGTAAAGAATTCTTCAAGAAAGTATTTGCAGTATCTGATGGAAGAATAACCAGAGTTTTTAAAACTAAATAATCAATTCCTACACCACCAATTGATAAAAGGGGAAAGCATGTTCCTGTCAATAAGACAACTGAAGAAAGGGTTCAAAAAGTAAAAACATTTATTGATAAATTCCCTAAGTATGAATCACACTACACACTACACAAGAGTATGAACAGAAGATTCTTAGCTCCAGATCTAAGTTTGCCAAAAATGTATTCCATGTACTGTTCTGATACTTCAGAGTCAGAAAAAGTATCAGATTTTATGTTCCGGAAAATTTTTAATGAACAATTTAATTTATCATTTCATGCACCTATATCTGATTCATGCAAGAAATGTGACAATTTGAAGATTAAGATAGATGCAGCTCATTCACAAGAAGAAAAAGACCAGCTTGAGTTACAAAAAAGGATACACCTCTCAAAAGCTGACTCTGCTAAAGATAATTACAAGAAAGATAAAAACCTTGCTAAAGAAGACTCAGATGTTACTGTCATTGTATTTGACCTAATGAAAACATTGCCTACTCCAGTAGTGTCAACGGGTGTGTGTTATTATAAAAGGCAGCTGTGGACTTACATACTAGGCATACATGATGCTGCAAATAACAACGCAACTATGTGAGTCTGGGATGAAACAGTAGCCTCGAGAGGACCACAAGAGGTAGGATCTTGTTTATTGCAATACATTAAAGAACATGTCAAGACCAAGAGGTTAATTTTATATTCTGACCAATGTGGGGGCCAGAACCGCAACATAAAAATGGCCACTCTTTGTCAATATATCACTAGTCATCCAGACTATGTTGTAGAAACTATAGACCATAAATTTTTTGTCAGTGGTCATTCTTATTTGGCATGTGATCAGGACTTTGGATTGATAGAAAAAAAGAAAAAATATTTTAAGAATATCTTCATACCTGATGATTGGATTGAAGTTATAAAGGCTGTAAGAAAGAAAAATCCCTTTGAAATTATAAAAATGACCAAAAAAGATTTCTATTCTACTAAAAAACTGGAAAATAATATTACCAATCGAAAAGTCACTGCAGAAAAATCAAAAGTAAAGTGGCTAAGTATTCAGTGGCTTCTTTATCACAAAAACCACCCATTCACCATATTTTTTAAATATTCAAATAATGCAGAGGTCCTGTTTGAAAATGTGGACTTGAAGAAAAGAAATTCCATTGCTTTAGCTAATTTACAGCTTGATCTTTTGTATCCAGTGGGAAAACAGATAAGTGTGGAGAAAAAAAAGGATTTGGTGGAACTCCTCCAATACATTCCCCCAGTGCATCATGACTATTATACTAATATTAGGGACAATGCTTCAGTAAGAAATGATTTGCATGTGGAAGATGAAGAAATAGATAGTGATTGATGCATGAAAGGAAGCTTTATTAATGTATGGATACTTTTATTTTAATAAATACTTTGGACTAACTGCTTTTTTTTAATAAATATTAAAACCCAGATGCCAAAGTGGCCTATCTAGCAAAAAAAAATATATAATGGTGCCTAGGGCTCATATGATTCCTAAAAGATAAAGAATATTATATACTAAGAGATTTGAGCACCAAAGAATAATAAAATATCTTAAATTTCTAAAGTTACAATTTTTTTAAATTTGGTCTTGTGTTTCTTCCCTACTAATGAAAACTATTGTTTAAGTAATTAGGCCACTCTGGCTCTCATGGCCTTATATATAGATTAACACCCACAATGTCCAAAATGGCTTTTTAATATGTGGGAAATAATACCATGGAATCATAAACTGTGCTGTATTGAATAACCTCCAAACAACCTTTCAACTGAATTAACACAGATGTAAAAAGCAAAACATTACAACTTGAGCTCACCTCAAACAAAGACAAAACAATAACAACAATATTCATACCAAAAACATGAATATTTCTATCAAGACAGATGGCCATTAAAAGGAAATACAGCCGTCAAGTGTCAACCACTATCCTCCAACATACAAGCATAACATTCATTTTAGGATGATTTTAAAGCATAAAGAATTTTACCAAAAACAACCAACAGAAGGTATTTTTAAGGACATCATCCCATAAGAAACACTCAATAGAAGTATCAGCCAAAGAAAAATTTAAGGCAACTTGGGACCAGTCAAAAGCCTATGTATGCTATTAAACACAAACTATTTTATTCATACATTTAGCAAAAAAACACTGAGAACTAGATATAGCTTTTCAAAATCTGAAGTGAGACATACATACTGTCATTGACAATATTTAAAGTACGAATGATAGGAGACAAGACTTGCATAGAGACAGAGTTAAGACTTTTCTTTAAGTTGGATGAGGCATAGGCGAATTTGCCCTAAGGCCCAGTAGGCCCCGACCAGCAGCAAGATTCGAAGAGCTGCAAAATGTGCCAAGTTTTTTTTAAATTTGTCTACTATTTTGACTCGATGAAATGCTTTGCCCCTTGTGGTTCTTCCAACTATCTGTTTCCTATAGACACTAGACAACCCATACACAGTTTAATGAAGATCTTTACACAGATTTGCTGTGCATGGATATCATAGTATCCGAGACACTTCCACACCCCATCCCCCCTTCCCTCCCTTGCCTTGCTCTCTCGCGAGAGTTACTTGCAGTGCTAAATCATTGCTGGGAACTCCTTCATGCCAATTTCACCATCAGAAGTCCATTAACGACTCGTTGTTCAGCTCGTGCAGTCACATGTAAAAGTTTACGAAAGAACATGCAACAGAAGAAAGCCGTCATATGCGAAGCAAGTTTTGAAACGGCCCTCATGACCTTGTTTTGGGGATGTTTACTGGATCGCATTAACGCCACAAGCAAGGAACAAGTGTGAAAATTGATATTACCCTTGTCATAGAACTGTACGAGGCTTTAATACATTTTGTTGGCGAAACAAGAGAACTTGGATGATTTCGAAAAGACAAGCTAAAGAACTGTCCTTCATACAGGAATAAGAAAAAGATTTTCACTCAATCGCAACCATAAGCTGCTTTCTGGCGAGACAAATGCAAATGCATTGCATTGTATTAGAGTGCTGTCCCTACATTTACAAGAGTAGGTGTCCGTGAGAAGTTGATCATCACTTTTTTGGTTACTTAAGAACCCATGGAACTAATTGTACTATCTTTTGCAATAAATTAATTATTAATTATAATAACAGGTAAACTTTAGCTTACAGCGGATACAAAGCACAAGTTCTCTTGCCGCAGTCATTACACATTTAGCTTGTTGACCCATAATAAAAAAACAATAAAAATTGACGACAAAACATGACGAATTATCTCTATTTGCTATGTGGTGTCTCTATTTGCCATTTTGTTGTATCACAAATTATTAAATGACTGCACAGTGCACGCATCACGGTACACAGATAGCCGATAGTCCATAGTCGGCTGTTTGCACCCAATAACCATAGTCGGCAGTCCACAGTATATAATTATGTAATGTTATGATAATAAATATAGGAGAAAGAAAACTTACAATTTTAAATTTTATTTATAATGCCTATTATTAGGGTAGAAATAGAGACAACTATCTTTAAAATTGCAAAAGAATGTTCCAGTGTGCAATCATAAGTTTATATTTAGCCGCATTAGCTGCAAAAATAATAAACTAAAATTAAACAAATAATATATCTGTATTTATCTTACAATCAGTAATCAATGTTCAAACCACACCGTTATTTAGAACCGGCAGCACTTCTGACCCCACACATTGTGGACCAATAACTTTGCTGCCGGCATTCAGTAAAATTGTTGAAACAAATATTCTTAATCAATTATTGACACACTTCAAAAATAATAAACTTATACATAGCCAGTAGTATGTTTTTACAACCACAGCCGATGCTAGTATTTAATAATTTCCAAGATTTTAAATGCTTTCGCAAGATGCCACTGAAGCGTTTTGCAATGTATAGGGTTTTGACTGTGTCCGTCACAAAATCCTAATAAAAAATCTTTAACACTATGGCATTGGCAAAAAGCGCCTAAAACTTTTTCATTCATACGTGAGCGATAAATTTCAAACGGCTACTTACAGACTCGGGGGCAATCGTCAACATCCACAACTTTTTAAATTTAAAGTGGAAACAATCGAGATCCATGTTGTATCAAATTATTTCAATATATTTCGTATTAAATACTTATATTCATCTCATGTAGCCAACACATTTCAGAGATCGTCATGCTGGCTTAAAATTCTCCCTAAAATATGGCGAGGTGGCCGATGTCTGGCCATACGTCATACCTACTCGTGAACAGGTGCTACTTGTGGTGACTTGAATTCGTGTATGCGGTTGTCTCTTATTAGCGTGTTGTTCCTACTGCTGCCTACTGCTGATAGTGAACAAATTTTTGTTCTTTTTTTTATTAGTACTAGTTAATAATTACCTAAATAATAATGGTTGCAGCACCTTACAAACATTTTGTTAGACAAAAAACTTGCGATAAAGAAGAGTAGCAGACAGTTTATTGCCAGTTCTTTCTCGTCCCGTACCCGTACAGCCTAGATTTGAGAACTAGCAGTAAATATAAAATTTGAGGCATTTAATAAATAACTTGCATTTGAATTACATATAATGGTATGTAATTAACTGTATATTTTTAGAACAAAAAATATTATTAAAAAAACCGTGCTTAAATAAGTTTTTTTCTGAATATAATTTTATAATATTTTAGAGGCTCTATACATACTTTAGTATGTTTTTATAGAGAAATACTGGGAAACCTATAGCTTTGCAAAATCGAGTTATAAAGAGTCATGTTATTCTTAAAATCCTTTCTATTATTAAAATGACTATTGACCCGCCCCAGCTTCGCATGGGTGCAATGCTGATGAAAAGCAGGTTTTTATTATGTATTGTTATTTCAGTAGCTGGAAAGCTCCGATAATATACGCGTTCGATCGCTGCTAAATAAGCTGTAATGGGCTGTATAGATCTATATTAAATGAACAATGTATTCAAGGTATTTAATTGGTTAAGGATTAATGCTGTATTGGTTAAAATCGCTTGGAAAATTAGCCATTATTTGTCTTAAAAAGTAAATGACAGAAAAGTTATAGTGGGTTATCCATAAGAGATAGACATATACCATCATGGACTTTTCTGTAGACCTTTTCAATGTGTACAATACTTAGTACATTATTTTGATAAAACTAATAAGGTTCAGCCTGCGTTTGCAATGTAAGCGGAAAAATGTAATTATTTACGACATCACAATAGAAACCTCAAAATAACAGTACTTCTCCACTATTTAATGGATGTTATTATACATATAAACCTCTTGAATCACTCTATCTATTAAAAAAAAACCGCATCAAAATCCGTTGCGTAGATTCAAAGATTTAAGCATACAAAGGGACATAGGGACAGAGAAAGCGACTTTGTTTTATACTATGTAGCATGTATCTGTTGTACATGCCACTTATGAAAATATATTTGATGTCTATGTTCTGGGGCTTTATGGGCTCTGTGTTGTATTTTTAATTACCGCTTCGTGGTCTGCGGTCATAAGCTATAGACGCTAGCCACTGGGAGGCTGCAGGATGACATAGAGGCAGTGTTACCAACCCTACTGTTTTAACAATAGATTTGCTGTTTTCACATTGATGTCCCTGTTTTCTGTTTCATTATTTTTTTTTACTGTTTTTCGATTAGCGTTCAGCGCCACCTATTACACTATGCAAATAATTTTCTGTGTAAAGAGTTTTATATCGAGACTGCAAAGCAGATATTAAAATGGTTTCCTTTTGACGATAAAGACCGTCAAGCATTAAAATGTCTGAAGATGCTAAATCCCAAAGCAATTCTGGATCCTGAAATAAAAAGGAAGTTCCTTTCCATTGCAGATTTACATTATTTCTTCCCAAAGATTTGTCCAAATAATATAACGGAACTGGATAGAGAATGGCGAATGTTAAGACATGTCGATTTATCTTTTGACCAAAACAAAATTCCCGATATTACCGACTTTTGGAAACATGTACACGAATAAAGAAATGCAGACGAATCTCAAACGTTCCCTACATTATGTGAATTGGTAAAAAAAACTTTTGTGCCTACCATATAGCAGCTCCACCGTGGAAAGGTGCTTGCGTGTATTTTCTGCTATAAATATTATGAAAACAAAATTACGCAACAGAATATCGACTACAACTATTAAAGGAGTATTATACACTAAATCCGAAATAACCGATTGCTACACCATTTGAAGCCACATAAAGGCACATGAAGAAATTTAACAAAAATATGTATGATTTAAAAGCGAAAATATTGAAGATGAGGCAATTGAGAATGAAAGTTGAAAAGAATTCTACTTTGATTTTCATTTTTTTATAGTTGTGATTATCAATATAACAATGTATGTGAGTTCTGGTAACTAAGAAAATTGTTCATTGTTTTAATTATATGAGCAAAAGTATGAAATCTGCCTTTTTTTCTTAACCTACTGTTTTCTCCTGTTTTTTTTTTTCGCGAGATGTTGATTTTTAGTTTTTGGGGATTGGCAACACTGCATAGAGGTCTATGTTACCAGATAAAATTAAAAAAAAGTAGGCTGCTTTATTTACATACGTCAATTTAAGTTTTTAGTACCTACTAGTTCTAAGAATATATAGCAATATTTTAAACGAAAACACAACATAATAATAACCCTATGTAACACAAATGTAAAATAAAATATTAAAATGGTGTCAAAAGACGCTAGTACCTGGATGATTGCGAAAGACCTATGTAGATGTTGTCATGCTGAAGGAGATTTTTTCAATTTGGCGACGCCTAATACATTCAATAATCGAGAAGAAATATACTCCGATATGTTAAGAACCTGTTTTGATATAGAGGTAATTTCTCGCATAATGGTTTATCACAACAAGCATATATTTAAAAATCTTGTACCACCATATAAAACACTCAAAAAATCATATACATTTTAAGATTTATGAAAATATTTCTTATATTTTATCTATACAAATGATCTTATACTACTATATTTAACTTTTCTTTAATTTTAGATTGATCCTGTGCCAGGAGGTCTCTGTATTCCAACATACTCAATATGTTCAAAATGTGTTGTAAAGTTACGTGAAGCAATTTCTTTCAAAGAGCAAGTATTAAAATGTGAAGAGAAATTCTATGAATTATTAACATCTTCTTCAATTGCTGGTAAATATTCATTTGATATAAATAGAAATATTAACTTGCTCGGGTTTTCCAAATACAGTATGAATCCATTGACATTGGATCAGTTGTGGAAAAAAATTAAATAATAGATTGAAGTAGTATCTGACTCATTGTAAACAAAACACACTAAGCCTACTAAGCGTTTTACTTTAAAATTCTGTTTTAATTTTCAGTGTCGACACAAATTAAAATGGAACCTGAAATGGATAGTGAAGGTATTTTTTCCTTGTATTTCTGTGTAATTTTATTGATATATTTAACTGTTGCTATAGCATTAATGTTTGATTTGATACCTGTAAATCTACTTGTGGATGAAAACTATAACAAAAATATATACATATATCACATTTAAGGACTAAGATTTCAGTTCCATTGCAATGTTTTGTTCATATGCACAAGCTTATATATTTACTACGGACCTAAAACCATGCACTTTATGATCCATGCTAAAGGATATGCTCATTTAGATAGTACGTAACATGTAAAGCGATTTTCTTCAGTTACTAAACTATGAAATTAATTTAGAAAATTATAACTCCTCCCACAAAATGGGTGTCTATGGACTGTGATGTCTGACATTTTTTGGTATCCCGTATACTTGTTTTTTTTTAAAGCAAATACTAATTTTCTACCTATTACAATAATTTCCGTAACCGGCTTACTGTGAAGTCAGTATGCCCGTTACCTATTATGCTATACCACAATTATAATTTCAGATTACAATGATGATATGGATGATGATTTAGATGATGAAATGGATGATTATATAGATAATGATATAGACAATGACACGGACATAATTGACACAGATTTAAAAATTGAACCAAGGGAACATATTGAGATTGAAGGTATTTTTTTGTAGCTTTTTTAGCATTATTAGTATAATTATACAAAAAATTGGCTGTAAAAGCCCATTAGTGTCTCAAGATGAGGGACTCAATACACTAGCTGTACACCATGCAGGTTTTAATGAACCATAGACTACTAGATCTTTATAGTATAGGTAAATAACTATTTGAGAAGTGTCGGCCTGTGTGCGTCTTCCAATCCTTGAGGACGTAGGTACGATCCCCTGCTGTGAAGTAGTAGACTTTCTGTAAAGGATACAAAAAACGTTTATGTATTATGCGAGCTTTGCTTAGTTTTGCTGTTGTTGAAATAATATAATAATAATTTAAATTTATTTCTGAAATGAATGGGGAATATAAATTTCCCCCTTGCCCAAAAAGGCCACAGTGTGTCAGGCACAGAAGGCCTTGAACACTGAGGCCCACAACTAAAAGTATTTTTACGTCGATATTTGAGTCTGACATACAGATTTGACACATTTAAATGTATGTGTTGATAAAGCAACAACTCTTTTTCTTTTAAGAACACCCAAAAAGGCCACTTAGATCTGCAATTCAAAAGACAACGAAAGTGACAGATACTAAGGCAGTGCAGGAGGCCAAAGCAAAACCGAAGCCGAAACCGAAAAAACCGCCGAAAGAAAAGAAAGTGACAAAAGAAGAGAAGAAAGTAAAGAAGGAGAAAAAGAAAGAAGATAGCACAGAGAGAAAAGGTAAGTTTAGTACTTTTTCTTTTAATTCAAAATGGCGCTTGAAAAAATCCCAATAAATATTAAATACATACTATTAGCTTCATATGTATACATTCATATATAATGCGGTAAAACTGTATAAAATAAATAATATAATAATATTAGTTATTTTATATATATAAATAATATATATAATAAATAATAATAATAACTGTGTAACGTTCAATATGGTTGTAGAAAAGTACCAATTCTTAAAAGGCCGGCAACGGACCTGCGAGCCTGGTTTTAATGTGTATGAATTAAGCGCCATTTTGGATTATTTTCCTATAATTAATAATTAGTATATGTAATTTGTAGTATATCTAGGGTCGGCTAGCAAAGGTTATGCCATGTAAATGATTTTACTATTAGTTGTAGTGAGCAGTGTTGGCCTAGTGGCTTCAGCGTGCGACTCTCATACCTGAGGTCGTAGGTTCGATCCCCGGCTGTGCACCAATGGAGTTTCTTTCTATGTGCGCATTTAACATTTGTTCGAACGGCGAAGAAAAACATCGTGAGGAAACCGACATGTCTTAGACCCAAATTCGACGATGTGTCAGGCACTGGAGGCTGATCACCTACTTGCCTATTAGATTTAAAAATAATCATGAAACAGATTCAGAAATCTGAGGCCAAGACCTAAAAGAGGTTGTAGCGCCACTGATTGGATTAGCCAGGCTGTGCATTTAGCTCACTCTCTTTCTTAGTTTTATAAGCGTGGTGATTTTCTAAATTTCGTTGGAGTTACCACCCGAGTGTATAGCCAGGCAGGCACTCTCACATGTAAATTATTTCGCTTATTAAATTGTTTTATGCGAGTGGCCAATATACTGAAACTAAAATTATATAAAGCATCCCGCTAACCCAGGACAATGTTTTAGTCGTTGTGACTGAGATAAACGCTTTTAAATAAACTCGTTATCATTATTAGTAATATTATTAGTTATATAATTTATATAATATAAATTATATAACCAATTCGACTTAGGGTCCTGCAAGAAAAGAGCGTACCAATTCTTAAACGGCTGGCAACGCACTCGCGAGCCCTCTGGCGTTGAGAGTGTCCATGGGCGGCGGTATCACTTAACATCAGGGGAGTCTCCTGCCCGTTTGCCCCCCCCCCACCCCGTTTGTTAAAAAAATTAACAGTTGAAATATGTGTTTGTCATATCTAACTTCTAATTGTCATATGTCATAATTGACAGTGACAACTGACACTTGATAAATTTACATAGATGAAATATTATCTATTTATAAAAACTAACTATGTTCTTATCAATTTTGTGTACATTTTTGAGATAAAAAAAAATATTTATTAAAAGTAACCTAAAATAATTAAAAAAAAATTTTTTTGCCTGGGCACACATTTATTTATGAAAAATATACTATTCTTTATAGTACTAAACTAATATGATCTAAGACGAATACAACGTCTGTCTACTTCCGGCTGAGCTAAGCTCGCCAAAACAGCCCGTGCTGAGCTGTACAAGCCCTTAAGGCCAACAGCGAGATTCTCTTTAAAAATAAAACTCTGTCTGTCGAACAAGTGTGTTGCCTAGGTTCTTGGGTGGTTGGTATCGCAAAGAACGTTCAGGTACCCGAGTTGTTGAAGACACTTGGAATGTCTAAGTAGATAGTAGGCCACATGGGTGACATGATCTTGATACATACATTTACAAGTTTCAGTGTATAATTATTACTGGAATTAATAGTCATATATTTATTATTCATTGTCGTTTTTCATATTTATTTTATTTTTACATTTAGGTACAAAAACCGAAAACAGATTGTTTACATACATACAGTTATTACATACTAAACAACATTTGAAAATCTGATATCCAATTATAATTGTACACAGCATTTTACACTAAATATCAACCAAACAACATACTTATTAAACTGAATGACAAAAAAAATATATATATGTATACATTAATTAATTCAAATTAGTAATTAAGGTTGCAAGTATTCACCATGAACTATCTTTTTAAATTTACATATAATCTATATATAAATAGAAAATAATAAAATAAAAATAATATTCGTGTACTACATAATGTTTAACGTACACAACCTCCGACGGAGAGAACGCTTCTTCCAAGCTCTTCCCATTTCTCTTTCAATCCTTCCTGTGGATATAATTTTGAATAGACCCAGTATTCCATTTCGTAGAACGCGTTTTGGTCAAACCTCACCGATATCCAGATTAAGCATTTTGATAAACGAGCTTGGTCTGGATATCCATAGTTGCTCACCTCACATATTGAAATTGGTTTTTGTTTAGTTTCTTAAGTTTATTTTTTTACTAGTGTTTTTTTTTGTTTTTGTCAAATAATGTCATGTTTGCCTATAAGTGTTTGTCACATTTAAAATTGTATTAAGTGATTTTCTATTTTTAGCGATGTAACAGTGTGCCAAGCGTTGGCAAGCTTTTTTATCAATAAAAAAATATTAAAAAAATAGACAAAAAAAAACTTTCTGGACGGATTGTTAGTAGAGGCTAGTCATATCTTTTATTGTCATCTTGTCGTGTTTCATACACAGATAGCGTTTTAGTGTAAAATAAAATACACATTTACTTACATCCAATTACGTAACTTAACACACTTTACCCATTGTGTGCATATGTGTGGCGAGTTTCATGGAAAGCATTAAAATGTGATTTATACAAGATAAATAACCCACAAAAAACTTGACGTTTGTACGTGTTACAAGTATGTTACGTCATAGGAAGTTATGTGACGCCATCTTGCATAGATGCGTTGTAACGGGTTCTCAAGTTGTTCTTAGTACGCCTATTAAGAAGGATAATGAAAATTGTTATAAGACTCGAAGATATTTCGAGAGTTTTTATAAAGCTTTATACGTTACAATACTTGGATAAGATTTAATTCGAGACGATTTATGCTTAATATGTCAAAAAAACAGCTTATATCTGTTATTTACCAGAATTAGGCTAAAATTTACTAGCGCTCAGTGTAAGACTATTCTATCGTCTGGAAAGTATTTGAAAGAAATTCTGTCCAAATGATTAGATCGAAGCCTGAGAAGAAGATTAACAGAATTTTCTCTTTTAGGCACGAAGCCAAAGTTCTCCCTCCGGCCGGGCGATTTTACATACAATAATGGGACCTATACATGCACCCGGTGCGACACCCCATACAGCGCAATCCAATCCCTGAGGTATCACATCCGCTCGAAACACTACAAGCTACCAAAATATAAATGCCAATATTGTGACCAGGAGTTTATGACGCTAGCACCATTTGTGGTGCACAAACTAAACGCCCATAATGTGGACGAGCGCTACGAGTGTACCGCATGCCAGACTAAGTTCAACGCGCCAAGTCAGTTACGGAAACATAAAAATGGATTTCACATGCTGGGGGAGAAATATAAGTGCGATTCGTGTGATTATGAGACGTTCAGTTTCGAAACGTTGTATAAACACAAGTTTAAGCATAAGACGGTGAAGGACTACCATTGTAGGTTTTGTAAGAAGGCCTTTTTGAGGAAGGCAACGCTGGAACTGCATGAGAGGATACACACGGGTGACAGAAGGAAAGTCTGTAAAATATGTGGGCAGGCGTTTGTTCAGAAGGCCAGTTTGAATTATCACATGACAAAGTATCATCCCAATGTGAACTTTTAGAATAATTAAATAGACAAGCAAATTATTTGTACATCGTTGATTCTCGTGAGATTTGAATACATGATTTGTATTAAACCTGTCAAAAAAAATTACATTAATATGAACAAGACTTCATTGAGTTGACATAATGTTTTGTCAGGAGTCACATCACAATAGTATACATCATATAGTTATTTATTTCTTTATTTTCTTACATCACAATATCAACTAGAAGTAGAAGATTGCACAGACCCATCGCAATATAGATAAGGCAAGAATTGGTCGCAATATCAAATAGAATTAATTAAAATTTAGAGGTTCTATAAAAAAAAGGAAGTTATAATGTACTTTTATATATTTTGAGGGTACTCACAATTTTCAATTGTTACTATCATTTGAACAAAACTAATTATGTTTATTATGAAATTTATATAGTATTATTATAAAAATGAATGTAAGCAAATGTTTTATTATTGTTAGACGAGCCCCATAAAAAAATATAACCGATACTGTCCACATGAGTCTTACCTAGATATTGACTTTTACGTGCAGTAGTTTTTGAGCTTGACTTGTTTTTATAATATAAACGTTATATATATGCTTTTGCAGAACTCAATCATATATCTCTCATCGTTAAGGCACCGTTTCTTACTTACTTAAATTAAATTTTTTATTGTTTCTCAAATTAATAACTACAACTACAGCAAAAACGTCTTCATGTTTTTGGGTTTATATAAAGCTTCATCTACCGTAATTGACCAGAATTAGGCTTAATATTTTAGCTTTTAGTACAAGACTCTGTAAAGTATTTGAAAGAAATTCTGTCGAAATGACATTGTTTACGAATTAACAGAATTTTCTCTTTTAGGCACAAAGCCAACGTTCGTCCTCCAGCCGAACGATTTTACATACAATAATGGGACCTATACTTGCACCCGGTGCGACACCCCATACAGCACAAACCGATCCTTGAGGGATCACATCCGCACGAAACACTACAAGATTCCAAAATATACGTGCCAATATTGTGACCAGGGGTTTATGACGCTAACACCATTTGTGGTTCACAAACTACACGCCCATAGTGTAGACGAACGACACGAGTGTACCGCATGCCAGACTAAGTTCAACTCGCCAAGTCAGTTACGGACACACAAAAATGCGTTTCACATGCTGGGGAAGAAATATAAGTGCGATTCGTGTGATTATGAGACGTTCAGTATGAAATCGTTGTATAAACACAAGTTTATGCATAAGACGGAGAAGAACTACCATTGTAAGTTTTGTAAGAAGGCCTTTTTGAGGAAGACAACGTTGAACATGCATCAGAGGATACACACAGAGGACAAAAGGAAAGTCTGTAAGATATGTGGGCAGGCGTTTGTTCAGAAGGCCAGTTTGAATTATCACATGACGAAGTATCATCCCAATGTGAACTTTTAGAATGTTAATTATGAAAATCGTGTTATAAAAATTTATATAAGCAGATTGATTTTATTGTAAGACTTGCCCCTTTAATAAAATGATTCTAAACTGCTCCCATGACTCATTCTAGATATTGAGGATTACGTGCAGTAGTTTTTGAGCTTTTGACTTGTTTTTATAATATAAAAGTTATATATATGCTTTTGCAGAACTCAATTATATATCTCTCGTCGTTATGGCAGCGTTTTTTACTTAACAAATACGACTACGATAATATTAATTAATTTTTTTATATGCAGAATGTTACATCTATAGCAACCAATAAAGAAAGTTTAAAATGGCGGATTGTTTACAAGTTTCAAGATATTGCACAAAATATAAAAAAATAATTTTTCAATACTTAGATTTGCATCTAAGTAAGAGTTGGAGTTGCCTCCGGCAGCATAAATTACTCCAGATCACACGGAGGTGTTCCAATCAAGACTCCTACATATATAGACATAGTAACACTTTAAATTAGACTTATTAAGCAATTAATTATGATATATATTCATCAAAGAGAGATCATTCTTATAAAAAAAATAAATCTGTACGCTTGAAAGATAGATGTGGTATAGACGCTAGTTTAAATATACCAATTATAATTAAATATTACAACATTCAGATTAAGTTTGTAAAATACCTACTTATTATAATTTTGACAAATTAGATTTTTAAGTGGAAGTGAGGCAAGATATTATAAGTAACTTTGCTAAGTGAATTAATATTTTTTTATTACGTAAATGTAGCCGATGTTAGAGCGAGTCGGCACCCAAATTGGCGGGGCCCGTTTACTACCGTTTGCATGTCATGAGTCATGTTTGAACAAAAAAAACATCGTATTTTAGATTAATTTATTGAACCCGATAATCGACTTAAATCTACTTACCCATTACGAATTGAAACAAACCCAAATAACTTATATCAAGTGTTAAATTCAGATTTCAGTATGACTTCAGAAGACGTATTAAAGTTCGTCATTCCACTGTCATAATTCAAAATCCCGTTTCTAGATACCCTTTAATCCATGTTTTATGACGCCCAATGTTTTTATAATATTTTAAATTTATTTTATTTATTTTTATTTATTTATTTCCAGTAAATTTTCCTATCCTCCTACAACTAATGCGATAGAATTCCAATATATTTCCCACACCAACTAACCTACATACAAACATTAAAAAATTAAACTTAAATTCCTAAATCTTATAACTAACAATATAGCAAGCAACTCTTGTGAACTCAGCCAGCGTACAAACAAATAGGTCTACCTCAATGGAAATTTTGTTAATTATCTGTATTGCTCGCGTGAGTGGCGCTTTGCTAACCAAATTGTACTAGTGAAGCATCCACAAGAATTAGTGCTATTCATAAAAATTTAAAAATAGGCTTTGAACGCAGACTAAATAAAGAAGAATATTTATAAAGAATAAGGACGATTACAAGAGGAGAAACAGAAGTGACACCATCTTTTGTTCTAGGCAACGACGAGTATTCAATAATCGAAGAATCCGGCGACTACCAATGCAGAACATGCGGAAAAATATTTAAACAGAAGCGACTATTTATCCAACATTATAGATCTGTGCACCTCAAACTGACGTCTAAAATGACAGGCTGTCATTTCTGCGAGCTAAAAGTGAGAGCGCATCTGCGCGCGAAACACATGGAAGAAAAACATGGCGTCCCCGCGCCTACGTGTAACGCGTGCGGGCGAAAGTTTTCATATCCACATCAAGTGATACTCCATCAAAAAACCTTTCATATGGGTGAAAAGAATATTGCGTGTCCGGTTTGTGATATGAAGTTCGGTTCTAAGGTGAATTTGTATCAGCATAAGGTCAAGCATTCGACGGAGAAAATTCATAAGTGCGATTATTGTGATGAACGATTCAAATGGCGGAAGCAATGGTCCAGGCATATGTTGAAGCATAGACATAATTAATTTATAACGTACTCTAATGTCAACGTCAACGTCGTGTGACGCTAAACAATGACACTGATTTAACGCGGCTAATGCAGCATGCACACTCGTCACTCTCGTCCTGCCCACTTCCCTACTCACTACGGCTGAATGTTAATGCGGTATATAAAGTTTACAAGAATGAGTCGTAAAAATAAAAAATTGATCACAAAATAAGTATTTAGCCGTAAAGTAAGTAAATAGGCTAGCGAGTGGGCTATTGGAAGTATAATATACTTCAAAAAATACATGACAGTAATATTATTACTGTCATGTATTTTTTGTACTCTTAAGACGAAATTACAGGCCAATTGTGTTTTTTATTTCTGTCTAGTTTTTACTGTTGCACAGATAATATTAAATTACAGTTAACAATTAAACGATGTTTACTTTGCAGTAAATAAATAAATAATAAGCAAATGGAGTTTGCAGAACCTAGTTAGTTTACGAGTGGGGTAGATACAAATAAAAATAAGGTTTATTAAATAAAACTGGCACTGCAGTATTGGCCTAGTGTATTCAGCCTGCGACTCTCATCCATGTGATCGTAGGTTCGATCCCCAACTGCACCAATGGAATTTCCATTGGCGCATTTAACAATAGCTCGAACGGTGAATGAAACCGGCTTGTCTTAATGGAAAAAGCCGACGCCGTGTCAGGCTCAGGAAGCTTGATCATGAAACAGTTGCAGAAATCTGAGGACCAGACCTAAAAAGGTTTTAGCGTTTTTTTTTAAACTGGCATATTTTCACTGTTCGGCCTTTAACTATATGTTAAGAGAGAAAATTTCCCACAACTTATATCAACAAAAACTAATATGTCTAAACCAGGCCAAGCGTCTTAATCGGGGAACGTACATAATTCCGACTAATGGAGAAACTCATAATAGTAGTGTGTCTTGTGGCTTTAGCCGATCTTGCGTTCGAAACGCCGCTGTACATTATTGGACTTATCTTTCTGTGTACGCAATGATATGCGTATGTGTGTTAAGGCCCTATCCCAGCACGAATTGCTGTCTCGGGGTGGAATGCGGTGCGCAGTGGAGAGCTGGAGCACTGAGGCGCGCCGTAATAATTTCTTTAATGAATTACTTGGCTTGCGATAAAATATATTGTGTAAATTTCAAAGTCATGTTCTATATACATTTTTGACATAAATTGAATTCAAAGTGACAAAAATTTTCTATATATTTTTTTGTATCGAGCGAAGTTATTTAAATCGTATATGTATCTTTCAAAATAGATACATAACTTAAATCTCCATATTTTTTCCCATTTAAGAAACGATGACAAAAAATGGAAAGAAATAATTTACTTTTTGTGAGTTTGGTGATCGAATAGGTGCTTAAACTCATACGGGGAAAGAACACATCGAAACGCTCACGTTAATACAGGATTTTGAGGCAAGACCAAGACTTAGTGTCGTCCTTCAGTAGCCCAGCTACCCTGGGTGGCACCCGGTGCGGAAGTTGGTGGTGTCACCCCATCAAAAGTAAAAAGCAATAAATTATATATGATAAAGGACATGGATCCTTTATTAAAAGATCACGAGTATGGACGGGGAATCCCCCACGACAGTGTCAGGCATTTTTGCAGCAATCCCCGAATTCTATATGCTTAGCTGAGCTAGAGGAAAAATATTTTTTTAAGCTAGCGATTTTTTTTGTACATTGTTCTTACAGTTGAAAGACCGGGTGGGTGACACCTTTTTTGGGGTTCGCCCCCGCTGCCCCCCTTTTGCTACGCCACCGTCGCCACTTTTTACACTCCATAATTTCTTCAAGGATCTCTTTTGTTTTAGAATTGGAATATTGCTCAACACGGCTCGAAGAGGATGGCTCGCAAACATACATATGCAAAATATGTTCGAACACATACAAAAGAAAGGACTCAATCAAACAGCACTACAGGCACGTTCACTTGAAGCAAAGACCTCGTCTGCATGGATGTTATTACTGCACCGAGAAGGTCAGAGCTTACTTTCGAGCACAGCATATGGAGGAAGTCCACGGTATCCCGGCTCCTACATGTGGTGCGTGTGGAAAGAAGTTTGCCTTCCCATTTCAAGTTGTGAAACACCAGAAGACATTTCACATGGGTGAGAAGAATTTTGTATGTCCAGTGTGCAATATGAAATTTGGGACGAAGGCGAATTTACGCCAACATGTCATCAAACATACGACGGAACGGCCCTTTAAGTGCGACTTCTGTGATGAGGCTTTCAAATGGAAGAAGCATTTGAGGCGGCATATGGCTGGACATTTGTATAAGAAACGTTAATTAGTATCAACTATCAAGCGTATTAAAGCATTACATAAACTCGGACAGTCTAAATGTATTGTCTATTACTCATTTATTTAATTTTTACGTTATTGTTTGGCGTCGGTAGACAGTACCGGTGACCACAGAGTGTTTTTAAGTCTCAACGAATAGGTATCGCAATACATATATATATGTGTCTAGGATAATATTTACTATTTTTTTTGGAGTTATAACAATGTAGACTGTACATTTTTATATATGAAATTATTAATTTTTTAAATTATTATTAATTAATAAACGAGATATTAATTACTTAAACTTAGTTTTATTTAAAATTAAACAGTTTAGAATCACGTAGACATAACAGACAAAGGATTCTCAAGTGTCAACTTGACATAGCTATATTTTGACAGATATTAATAGACATTGTGTATTAACTAATTGTATGATGTCCATTCCTCACTTGTTGTTTAATTCGAATTGTACCATTAAGTATCCGTTTAACTTAAGTCAATAATATGTGTGAGTGCGCTGTTTGACAGTATAAAAATAAAGTGTCATTGAGCGTAATACAGATGAATGGATTTTATACAGATAAAAAATTAAAATATCAGTAAACATATATAACATTGTTTTTTAAAAAAATCTATACTGGAAAATATTGATTTATACGTCAGTCACGTGACACAAAATGGCCGCCGATTAGTGGAATCGACATTGACGTACCATAATAGTGCATAATATCTTTTTTATTTTTAACAAAATAAGCTGCCATTATTGTACTTCAATGCGGCGACTATATTAATTTCACAGACATTAATATCACATACAAAATTATTCAAACACACAAAACAATACAACATTAAACAGTAACATATAAAAATATTTACAAAAAGACCTATTTCCTACAGTAGCAGTTGAAGCAGAGTTTTTGTCAGTTCACTCAATGCACAATTAGCTTTTGCGACGCCATCTTGCTATAAAAACGTTTTGGCGGGAAGATTTGACGTCTGTTCATGTGACGACTCAGACTGCCATGATTGGTAGAGTTTTTGCGACGCCATCTTGCTAGAGAAGCGTTTTGGCGGGTTCTTGAATGTTTAATTTGAAATTATAAAGCGAAACAAATATAATTAACAATAACAATTTGTGTTTGTTTTATCACTAAATAATAATCTAAAATTGTTTTTAAAATCATATCAAAAGGTTAATTGTGACTTTTGTAAAGGAGTTAATAAAGTTTTTATGAGTAAATGTGAAACTGATATAAAATTGACGAGAATGATGTGAACTGTATATAGCACAAAACCTGTCATAATATGCGTCCTTACATCAAACACAAGTAATACGTTTACAATAATACATAGATTCATTCCGGTAAAAAAGTGTTTTCTTTAAACAGTTTTAGAGCAAGACTTAAGTTTCGAGTTAAGTCATAGTCGATATTTATAGAGAATCTCTGAGTGCTAGCTTAGCTTAATCTCATCGAAATCGACGACTTACCAAAAACTTTGAGTATAACAAAAATAATTGTCCAAAATTTATTTTGCCACAATATCTTTTACTTATTATTTTTGTCGTATTTACTCTATAGCACTGACATATGTTGACAACCAAATTCAAACTATAAACATACTAACTTCCATATTGCAGATTTTTATGTAAATACTAGCAGACTCGGCCAAGCGATGTTGTCGCTCAGCTTTTTGTTCTATTATATAAACGGTAGGAGAACTGATGTGAAAGGTAGATAGCTTATGTGAAACGTTGGTTCTTTTAACACAGCGCCATCTGTTAGAATTGTATCAAATAGCAATAAAATAAAATTGCGACTATAATTAATAATCTAAGCTATCCTATCTCTTAAGTTGGACCAGACTGCACACGGTGTGCAAATTTGATTGATATCGGTTCGGTTGTTTAGGAGTCCATCGCGGACAAACATCGTGACAGGAGATTTATATACATTAGATATAGCAAGTAATAAAATTAAAGTGTAATATATATATAAATTATTCATAAATAGCAAATAGTATTTAATCCTGTTTTTACTCATATTTGTGTTGTCAACTATTTTTTTTTATGTTCATAATTATTTTTACTGATCAATCTCCTTCGTACCTTCTCCATCTACACGACACTGGCGAAGTACCTTGTGCCCAGTTGGCACAAATTAAAGCCATTAAAAAAAACATACTAACTTCATCTCTCACTTCAAATCTGTTTTTTGTTGTCATAACAATGCGATCCGTTTTGCATAACAAAATTATTGTCATCTCTAAAATATATTTTCTAAAGGTTACTTGTAAATTTCTAGTTATTGCGATAATAAAATATTAAAATAAATAAATAACGATAAGTAGAAGATATATGTGTAACGTTTTAGACGTTTTAATATTTATTGTTGTTATATTTTTTTTTAAAGATAATAAATTCATGGAATACCTTATTTCATGAAATGGAACATCAATTTGTATTTTGCCATTTTCGGTCTTAGCTTAATCTCACCGTTAAAATGTCTATAAATACTAAATCATAGTTTATGCTTAGTGTACACTAAGTCTAATAGCGTTCTATAGATCTTGTTGTCCCTTTGTTGTTCAACTGACAAATTCTCATGAAATAATTTGTTTCCAGATGAACGTGATATAAAGTTTATAAAAAGGATAGAGAACGGTTCCATTGTATGGCAGTGCGCGGATTGCGACCGGAACTTCAAGAAAAGGGACCTTTTAAACCAACACTACAAATATGTGCACCTGAAACAGCGTCCCAAATTACGCAGCTGCCATCTCTGTCCCGAAAAAGTGCCAACACAATATCGCCCGTTTCACATGGAAAAGGCCCACGGCCTGCCCCTCCCCAGCTGCGGGGCGTGTGGCAAAAAATTTGCCTTCCCAAATCAAGTGTTGCGCCATCAGAAAGTATACCATATGGGCGAAAAGCAGTTCACGTGCGGAATTTGCGAGATGAAATTCGTGTCGAACACGTTATTATTAAAACATTCTATTATACACACGGGCTTACGTCCGTACAAATGCAGCTATTGCGATAAGAGTTTTAGATGGAAGAAGAATCTGAAGACGCATATCTACATGCATTTGGATGTAAGGAAACATATTTGTAATATTTGCAACGAGTCGTTCGTGCAACAAAGCAGTTTGAAGTATCATATTACGAAGCGGCATACTGATATGTTGTGAGATGAGAACGTTCTGTCAAGATCCAACGCATAAGCGTTCCTGCACACGACGCCGTCATTTCCTCTGTTTGATTCACTCCATTACCGGCCGAGTACGAACGTGCACGTGCGTAACTTTTTAAGAAATTACCGAAAAGTTTTGATTACGAAACGTTTAAAACTTGGAGGACAGAGAAATGCTAATAACAAGAAAGTGTTTTGATTTTACGTACGCGGCCGGTAATGGAGTGAATCAAACAGAGGAAACGCGCGCGGAGGCGGCGCGGCAGTTTGATTAGTGCGAGTGCAAGTGATTAGTAATTGACATTGATTAGTGCAAGTAGTGTCCAATTATTGTTTAGTGGCTCTGCAAATTCAGTTGTCATATAGTTTGGCAGGCACGCTGCGAGAGCGGGTGACGTCGCGTGCAGGGTGCACCTCGCAGTATACTCGCAAAAAATAGAACACGCTTACTATTCAATCACTTTACTACGCAGGCAACACCTTCACTAATCACCTGCACTAATCACTAATCAGAGTGAATACAGCCTTTATGATTATTTGTTCTGTCTAGAGGGAAATCGGAATGTGCAAGACTAGTCGAATCTGGCGCCACCATACGCACAATTATGTAATTAAAAATACAGATGAAGGAATGTTTAATACGTTACTGTAACTTTAAATTAATTAATTTAATAAATGTATTTATTTGATATAAATCAAAATTTCGTTTTTTATTTCTATTCCATAGTGGTTGTTTCGCTTGTATGGTGAAGGAAACATCGTGAGGAAATATCGTCTTAGATTCTCAGATAATTTTTCTAATAGGCAAGTAGTTGATTAAACTAACACGCCATCGACTTTTTCGTCTATTAACTTTCACGCTGTTTTACTTCACCGTACCAGTGTTAAGTGCGCACAAAACAGCCGAGGTTCGAATCTCACTTCACTCGGGGATCTGTATACTTTTGAAGAGGTTTTTTTTATTCATTTTACAAAATAATGTAATATATCACAAAATGTTACATTAGAACCGCTGTGGTTTGTATTAATGTAACCATAGCAGTCTTGATTAGGAGCGTGACACATTCATATAAAAGTAGTGTTTTAATTTAGAGTTTATGTTTAGCGTTAGGCTATCTAATATCTGTTTGGGTATACTATTTATTAGCCGTGGTAGCAAATACCGCAACGTGCACTCGGCGTATACGTCGTTTGCTCTCGATGTACAGAGCCGAACTTGCGTTACCGCTCGTGTCTGTACGTCGTGCTCCACTCGTTTTTTTTATGTCATCTCGAAAAAAGTGCTCGACTGAAGACATTAGCTTACTTTTTCTGTTACTGGCAGTCTTTAAAAATTCCTCTTTCCTTCATTTTTATATGAGTCGAGCACATTTCTCGAGACGACGTGTTTGAGGATTCGCATTTTCAAATGTACCACTCAATACGGCCAAGTCCCTGGATTCTTCACCTGCTGCTGCGATGTCATTACTAGAAAAATGTGTACTTAAATGCAATATTAAATTTCAGTTTAAACAAATGTAATGTATCGATCGATATGATATCGTTAAAACCTTAAAGCTTATTAATAATAAATATATATATGGCGTATGTCAACAGTAATTTTAAATTCCGTTATTGATGTAATTATCTGTGAATTGCAAAAAGTTGGAGGTGGCCTTCTGTCGGACAGGGGCCGCATTTTGAAAGTGTATATAAATATATCATATTAACATATATATACAATCACTTAACATTAGGTGAGCCTCCTGCCCGTTTGCCCCCTGTTCTATAAAAATATATATATATATCTATACTATTAAATGTAGTCATGTTACTATTAAAGGCCTCACAGGACAGCCTATTGAATAAATTTGTTTTAGATAACAATACTTTTATTTCATAAAGAAAATTAAAAAAAAGAATACAGCACATACATACATAATTATTTTTAATTGTAAATAAAATTTATCTTAATTTTTTTTTGGTTAACTAACCTAATGCAGAGGGCACCCTTCGTAGATCACCAGCCTGATCGATCTTAGGCAGCACGAATGACGTCACTCCAGCTTGTCAGTGATTATTCACTTTAAAGGCTTAACTAATTTAAGTGCCATAAAAATAAAATTATTAATTATTATATTAATTAGAGAAAAATATAATAAAATAAATAATTATTATATTTTTCTCTAATTAATTGACTTGTCAACAAATTCGTAGTTGCAAGCGTTGTGTTATCTTACATATTAACAATAAATAAATCAGTGGCGCTACAACTCTTTAGGTCTTGGCCTCAGATTTCTGAATCTGTTTCATGATCACTTTTAAATCTAATAGGCAAGTAGGTGATCAGCCTCCAGTGCCTGACACACGTCGTCGACTTTTTTTTGGGGTCTAAGACATGTCGGTTTCCTCACGATGTTTTCCTGCACCGCTCGAGCAAAGGTTAAATAAAAGAAAGTTCGGTGCACAGCCGGGGATCGGTATCGAACCTACGACCTCAGGTATGAGTCGCACGCTGAAGCTACTAGGCCAAAACTTCATCGAAAAATCATTATTATTAGATCCAATACGACGTCATTATTATTAGTTCGTTCTCTATCAATTTAAGATAATGTATTGTAATAAATACAATTTTTACCAAAAGTACGGGATAAAATTACAACAAAATCTTAATTTTTCATTTATATTTACACTATAAATATACTTTAACATCATCTATACACTCTTAACATTCCAAAAGGACAAAAATTTCAAAACTTAATATTCTGTGGCACCATGATCATTCAAAGTTACCTTAGATTATAACATGGCGTATCATTTGTATACCGAACCACTCTAAATCCATCACCAATTGATCCCGCAGCAGGTTCTTTAAAATTGTCTCAAATATGATGACCATGTTTTGTCCGCATATGCCCACGCCAACTGCACCGTTGCACGAACGTCTGACCACAGTGCTCGCATTTGTATCGTCTATCGTTATCATGAATTCGCATATGCTCCGTCAACGTATTCTTTAACGAAAACGACTTCGAACAAACCTGACAGTGGAAGTTCTTCTCCCCCGTGTGCTTATAAACGTGCTTCCGTAGACTGGACGTGTCAAAGAATCTCATGTCGCAGTATTGGCACTTATGATTCTTCTCCAACAGATGGCATCTCCTAAAGTGTAAATTATTAGCGCTCTGATCGGAAAATTCTCGATCGCAAACGTTGCATTTCACTTTCGTCAATTTTGGTACAGCAATGCCATGCTCTTTGAATTGGTGCTTCTGCCTCTCCCAGAGAGTCTCGAATTGCTCATCGCAGTGCTCACAGTTCTTTATTTTGTTCTTCTTCGTGTGTACCCCCCTCTCGTGGTAGTAGACCTTTAGTTTTGTGCTAAAAACTTTTGGGCAGAAATTGCATTTGAACGTTCCCAACTCGTGGCTGAACTTCATATGAATTTTTAGCCTCTCATGCGTAATGAATGTTGAATTACATAATTCGCACATGTAGTTACTGATGTGGCTGTTCATATGTTCCAATAACGTTTTGAATGTACCGAATTCTCTGACGCACACGCAGCATCTCCATTGCTCCGTTTCGAATTTGAAAGGAATTAGAATATTTTTTATATCAGTGTTAATAACACGCTTATGCTCTTCCATTAAATGTTGGATGAGGTCTTCTAAACTGTTGATAGTGGCGTCGCATTTGCAAGTTAAAGAAGTAATGTCCAGCTTTATGGTGGGAATAAATTTCCCGTTGAATATTTCATTGATGACATCATCGAAGTGTTCAGCATCGGAATGTCGAATGTGCTCTTCCAACGTGTGCTTTTTTAATTCACCGGAAACTGTGAATTCTATAGAACATAGATGACATACGAAATTCGTTCCAACTACGTTTCGAAACGGGGTCGCATTAGTAAAAGTAAATATTTCCTTGAGATTTGACTTGGTTTTACTGATAATTGTGTTAACATCTTCTTTGCGGTTCTTCGGTTCTCCAGGTCTTGGTTCATATTCAATACTTAACTGGAGTCCGAGTTCTTCTTTATTACCTTTGAAATAAAATTCATTGATTAATATTTTGTGCATAATATCTGAAACGCGTAATAAAAAAAAAGCGTATTCAATTAGGGATATACATTTGAAAAATTTCATGAGGACTTAATAATACAGCGCTAACTAGATCCTTGCAATTTCATCACAATCCAGCAGCACATAACCCTCAAAGGAACTCTTAGAGCGCGGCCAAACGATGCGGTAACGGTGAGGTGCTGCGCCGCACCGCAATTATTTCAAGCTATAGAGTGCCATCCGTCATTGCGGTGTGGCGATATATTTTACCCTTCCCCGCCTCGCCTCGCAGGTCGCAAATCCGACGCAGGGCTGTGCGATGCGACAACGCGTCGTGTGACAGAGTATAGTAATTTGTATATAGGATGACGTTGCGGCACCGCTCCGACACCGCATCGTGTCGCCGCTCTCAAAGTATTGATGAAATCGCATGGGTCCGCAACCAACCGCGAAGATACGCTCTATATAAATAATTATGTAGGAATAAACCTTCTAAAACGAAAAATTAAGGCCACTAATAGAAGAGAATAAAGCATTAAAAGAAGAAGTACCTACACATTAAAAACCAACGTCCAGATCTAAGAAAAACAAGGCAAAATTAATAATTCCATCAATATGGAATACATGAACCAGAGAATAATAACACTGAGCTGTTAGAGCTTATTTCAGAAACATTAAATACTGTCAGCTAGAATGCAAACATTGAAAAGTTTAAAAAATGGGAAATTAGTTACGTAAGAAGATTGGGGCAGAAAAACAATAGAAAGTCGAGAGTACTGGACTCATAACTTTAACATTAGCTTGGAGGAAGCTGGAACTTCTGAGAAACAGGAAAAGGTTCCCAAAGAATATATCTATATCAGAAGACTATCCAAAAGAAGTTTTAATTAGGAGAAAAGAGCTAAAAATTAAACTTAAAGAAGAAATTTCTAATGGAAAACTGGCCTATATGACTAACTAATAATTAAGGACAAACAAATTGAAAAAAGAAAACGGGCACCGTCTACTCCACCTACTGACTCTGTTGAAGACACAAGAAAGAATGAGAGTGAATCTACACCAGTGTCGAAATTCAGTAAGGTTAATGCATTTGAAAAAATGAGAAAAGATGCCACAGAGAAACAGAGAACGGTAGCAGCTAGCAACCAAACATCGGCAATTAGAAAAATACAAACTAAAATAAATAAAACCGATAAATAAATAGAACCGATAAACAAAATCAAACAAAGTATTGTCTTTTATTAACATAACTTTTACACATTTAAAGAAAAACACTTTTTTACGGATTATAGTTATGTATGATTGTATTTAAACTTATAATTATTTAGACATAATTTTAAATTTAAACCGACGTTTCGCGTGCTTTACAGCGTGCGTGCCGCGTGGTCACGGTGATTGAAGACAAAGGTGTTAAATGTCAAAAAGTATTACAGCTGTAGAAAATGTTGTGTTAATAAATACAGATAACACAACATTTTCTACAGCTACATTTTCTTTAAAAATCAAACAAATAAACATAATCAAACAAAAGCATTCCCCAACCCGGCTGGTCTCCGTTGGGAATTAGACCACAACCCCCCCAAATGGGGGAGGCCTTTGCCAGTGGGCACACAGAATCAGTTATCATATATATCATATCATATATCATAGACAACAAAAAACAATAGCTATAATGTATATATTGATTCTGATATAAGGCTATAAATAAATAAATAATGCCTGATTGAGTTTGAGTGTAAGTTGGGAAAATGAGTTCACCAACCATGCTCTATTTATATCATAAAATATCGTTCTGATATTTGGTACCTAATCGGAAAATAATTTGGACAAATTTTCAAACTGATGTTTTGAATTATAGTCAAATTATCAAACTCCAATGTATATGATTCATATCAGGTGAAACAATGTTTTGAAGTCGTTAAAAATAAAACAACCATGAAAAATTTAGTCGTTATTTATTCCTTGAAACATTAATCCATCTTTATAAAAGACACACTTAAAATTATAAACTTAAAACTATAAACAATAATATATTTTTTGTCTTGGCCAGTCCTCTTATAAAATTTAAGCCTCTCCAACTGCATTGAGCATTCTACTCCCAATAATCTCCACCAACTTTTAGATCGTCAGCTCATCATGCAAGAGGGCGACCTCTCCTTCCTTTCCCTGGTGGCCCTTTCCACCTTCGTACTCTCTTTGTCCATCTGCCATTGTTCATGCGAGCGGTGTGCGGCCACCCATTTCCAAACAACAACATAAACATATTACAACAATTGTTTTACCGACGACAAGAAAACTTAATCAAATGCTTTCTCAAAGACTTTTTTAGCGCGAAAGCCTTCATACATAAATCACATTGATAATTCTTCTCTCCTGTATGTTTCACTATGTGTATTTGCAATTGTCGGATATCAAAAAACCTCATTTTACAATATTCACATTGATGACTCTTTTCCAACAGATGAAACCGTCTAAAATGCGTCTTATAAGTACCCACATTGGGAAATTCCCGTACACATAATTCGCACGTAACCTTTTTTAAAACGGAAACTGTGACCCCGTGAAATTTGAACTGATGCTTTTGCTTCGCCCATTGCGTATCGAAATTCTCATCGCAGTAGTCACATTTTTTGACTTCGTTCGCCTTCCTGTGCATCCTCCGTTCGTGTTGGTATAATTTCACCTTCATGTTAAATATTTTTGGGCAAAAGTTGCATCTGAACTCGCCCAATGCGTGCCTCAGTTTTATATGAGATTTCAGTCTGTCCATAGCAATGAAGGTGGCTGAACAAAGATCGCAGACAAAATTAGTCGTATGCGTATTCATATGTTCAACCAAATTTTTGAAAGACGCAAACTCCTTGGAACAAATGCAACAAACCATCTCATCCGTCTCAAATTTGAAAGGTATTATTAGATTCTTTATATTCAGATGCATTATTCGCTTATGAATTTCAACGAGATGTTGCAAAAGCTCCTCCAAAGTGTTAATTAACATTCCACATAGTTTACAAGTCAAATTTGTTATATCTAATTTGATGAACGGCATACGGTTCTTTCCATCAATTACTTGCTTTAAAATTCTTTCGTTGCGTTGATCTTTATCTAACCTGGCCAAGTGTTTACGAGAATGTTCCTTTAACTTGGCGGGATCCTTGAATTTATCTGTACAAAAACAGCAGAGATACTCACGTCCAACTTTACTTCGTATTGGAGAGGCATTAGTGCATATAATGATTTCTTTGAAATTGTCTTTAGTATTATTGGTTAGTAATCTTTTAATATCTGCTTCGCTTTCTTCCGTTTCTATATCTATTTGAATCTTCTTGCAGATGCCCGTGTCTTCTTTAAGACCTATGAATATAAGGTTTAGATTAGACAATTTGACATCTAATTACATGTATAAAATCTTGTGATTACTTATACAACACAAATTATAACCTGGTTGAGTGAATTTATTTAGATATGTTTTTTCTTCCTTATTCCTTATTTTAGCTCTCTTTATAGATTCAAAAAAAAATTGGTTGCCTGTAAAGTCGGTATACGGGCGAAAGTTTTACGTGACAACGACTTTGAGTGGTAAAATAATTTTAATGTGAATATTCATTCGTATAGTAGGAAGAAGGATGAAATAATAGTAACAATTTAAAACATTATGTCTGTCTCTCTCGCTCTTAGGCGGGCTAACCATGCCCGAGTGGAAGGGACGCGTGCCTCTCACTCGCTGATTGTGAGCGCATAACGTGAGCGGAGCGTAACGCAGTTTCTTGAAGTGTCACCCGGCAAACCAATTTATAAGACGTTGTCACGTCAAAATATAAAATAAGGAAATAATGTATGAACACATAGTAGGGGAGCCCCGACGCTAAATCAGTTTACTCGAGCGTGATAGAGACCTATTGGGTTGCGAAGCTTAGATGACACATTATATAATTTTTTTTTTTAAATTATATAATGTATACATGTCATCGGTGGGCTATAGATTTTTAGAAATGTTAAAAAAATACTGAGGAATGGACATACTCGAGCGCGTCAGACATTATTAGCATGCGTTTATGTTTTTTAAAAATGTGCGTATGTTAACATATTCTGATTGTTTGCATGGTGGGGTTGGTCGTACGTAAGGGTTGAAAATTGGTACAAATATTTAATCGAGCGCGTCAGATTTTCTAAAAAAATCCCATATGATAATATGACGATTTGGATGTGACGTAAATTCGCGATCGTGATTAGAATGTGCAAAAAAATCGCCATTTTGAAATACTCAAGCGCGTCAGATTAAGATATATATGGTACATTTTTATGAGAATTCAATTTAATGTGAATCTGTCTATTATCTGGAGGGATTCGCCTAATCTATTATTAAAAATTAGTAATCATTCATCTTAATTGAAAATATTCTAAAATATTAAAAAAAAAATCTAGTTTCTAATGTAAAATTTTTTGATTTTTGCTAAGTAGTTTCACTACAAAATACACACTTTTTGTTAATATAACTCATAGTTAATATTTTTAAACTAATATAGGCATCATGCAGCCGCACGTATTTATCGACAATTTTTTTTTACTTCGGCTTGTAGAAACCGTCAGATTATATATTTTTCGTCATTCTTAAATTATTTCCTTCAAATAAAAAAAAACAGCCACGCACGAGAATGTTCAGATAATGTTTTTGTTTACAACTGGTAGCCCTCCCCTACCTTTGAAAATATATACTTTATAGCATTAAGCACTCTAACTTAATCTGACGCGCTTAAGCATTTCTGATGTTTATTTTTTTACTAATCTGGTCCTTTATCCTTGACGGACGGACATATATTATATGGGACGCATATTTGGTAGAAGCACTTCACCAGGCAAGGTATCTCTCTCTATTTTAATCTTTCACACTGTAGTAAATCCCGTAATCTCTCTAAAAATGAAGCTGACGACATTTAGGAAATAACTTGTCTTTAGCGTTCAACTACTTAATACCCAATAAACTTTTATGAATTACAAACGTCAAAACAAATATCTACACAGAATACAAATATTTTGTTATGCGCCGGTACTCTGTAGTCAATATAATCTGTGGCTTATTAGAATTTATACTTATCTGTGGCCGCATCTGCTTTTTGATTTTCACCATTCCCGCTTTACATTAACCTGTTTGAGTTCATAACAGATTTTTGATTTAACGTGCATAATTTTATTTATCATCTTCAATCTCGCCTAATCAAATAATTAATTGTACTATTACTTATATTATTATATATGTTCTTTACGCATCTTCTCACGAGGACTTGAACTTAGTAATGTTACATGTTTCTGTGGAATTTGCATTTAAAATCCCTTGTTCTTTTGGCAGAATTTTGTCCCGATGTTCTGTTGTTTTACGGTTTGCAAACGTGACATGTATATTTTTGTATATTGGCACAATTGGTACATAAATAAAAAACAAAGACAGCAACTCAATTGTACCGTTTCGAATTTTACGTGAACAGTTTAAGTTTATGTTAAAATAATTCATCCATATCGTTCAAGTTTGTTTGAGCCTAGTTTTTTTTCATTCAATATATTTAATATTACAATATGAATCGAAGTTCCTTATCACGTGTTGCGAAAGGGGGCTAGACGGAAAAAATCAAGACGAAAAGTTGTAACGAAGCTAGCGACATCTCTGTAATGGAACGGAACTTTTTCGTAAAATAATGTACATAGGTGTTAATAGATGTCTCTATTTTCAGGTTTTGGGTCAAAATGAAACACAAAATTGATCCTATTAATTAAGTTTGTTAATAATAAAAAATATTATTATAATTTAATTTTTTTTTATTACAATTCCTTGACTAAATTTAATCGAAAGGAAATTCGTTCCATCCGGGTGTCCCTTGACAACTATCAAAGTTTTTATTGCATTTTGGGTTAAAAATTGAATTTAAAAAATTTGAAAGAAATTGTTCTTTCAAATTTAATTCAAATTAACAAGAAAAAAAAAGAAAACAACGTATATATTTTAATTAAATAATAACACTAAAAAGTTTTTAGTTTTCTTAGAAGTTAAAACTTTTTTTTATTTTTTTAAAGAACATAATAAACCTAACTTAATACAAGAAATGAATATTAAAAAAATCTAAACGGATCTAAACGCATTTAATACATAGAATCATTTGCCGTTTTCTGACAACCACTCGAAATGCTTATTTATATACTTAATCTAATTAATTTCCGTTAAGGACCTTAAAATATAATATTTCAAATGTAAAAATTTTTTTATAGAACAGTGGGCAAACGGGCAGCAGGCTCATCTGATGTAAAGTGATACCCATGGACACTCTCAATGCCAGAGGGCTCGCAAGTGCGTTGTCGGCCTTTTAAGAATTGGTACGCTCTTTTCTTTAAGGACCCTAAGTCGAATTGGTTCGGAAATACTTCAGTGGGCAGCTGGTTCCATATAGTGGTGGTGCGCGGCAAAAACTGCCTTGAAAAACGCTCAGTTGTGGGACGGCGGACGTCGAGGTGATAAGGGTGGAATTTCGTATTCTGCCTCGACGTCCGATGATGAAACTCAGCTGCAGGTATTAATCCGAACAACGCCTCTGAACACTCTCCATGGTAAATGTGGTAGAAGATGCAGAGAGACCCCACATCTCTACGCAACGCCAAAGGACCAAGCCAAGGAGAGGGATTGGTCGTCGACGAATAATAAATATCTAGAATTTCGTTAGCATCATCACTTTTCAACAATTCCAGAATGTTTCGAACTGATATGCTTCTGCAAACTATGCTTCTGGGTAAAATCATATCCACAATGATTACACTTAAATCGTTTCTTTCCTTCGTGTATCATCATATGAACTCTTAGAGATTCCTTTACACCGAATGCCTTCGAACAAATATTACATCGAAAGTTCTTAGCCCCCGTGTGCTTCACTAAATGTTTTTTCAACTCGAACAGTGTAAAGAACTCCATATCACAGTATCTACACTTATTCTTCTTTTCCTGTAAATGCACTCTCCTCATATGACATTTCAATTTATTTTGATTTGTGTATTCGCGTTCGCAAATCACACACTTAGCGGATTCCATTTTCGGAAGCGGTACGCCATGAACGACATTTAGGTGGTCATCTTTACGACACTGGCTTTTGAATCTCTCCTTGCAATATCCACAAACTAATAGACTCTTGTTATTCATATGAACAGATTTTTCGTGAAGTCTCTTTCTTAACTGTGTCCTGAAGGATTTTGTGCAATAGCTACATTTGAAATCCTCTGATAAGTGGGACAGTGAGTGCAGTTTTAACTTATTTACATTAATAAACCCAGCAGAACAAATATCGCATACATAATTGTTTAAATGCTCATTCATATGTTCTAATAAGGATTTAAAAGAATTATATTCTCTATTGCAGTAATAACAATGAGACGAATCCGTTTGAAATACGAAAGGTACGATAAAGTTTGGAACATCCGTAAAAACAATTTTTTTGTGGGTAGTCCTCAAATGTTCTAACATTTTATCAAAATGTAAAGTACCCTCACAGAGCGTACAAGCTAATTCAGTGACGTCCAACTTTATACATAGCTTACTACGATCCCTACACGAGAAATTTGTCAGACTTTTCATGGTTTGAGTATTATCTGTGTGTGCTTCCAAAGTGTGTTTCTTTAATTCTATTGGTTTCAGAAACTGTTTTGAACAGAAGCCACAGGCGTAACCGATTCCCATTTTACCACGGATTGGCGTCGCATTTGTACATAGTAATATTTCTTTTAAATTCTTTTTCGTTTTGCCTAAAATATCACATCTCTCACGGGTACCTTTCTCGATGGCTCCTGCAGCCTTTTTACCTAAGGACAAAATGGATTTGATATTAAATGGCTTGATTTCAAGCATTATTTTTATAAATGTTTTTTATATTTGTGAATAAATATTATGAAAATACATGAGAATATTTTTATTAGCATATCGTTCTCTGATTTGCATCTGTTAATTTATATAATATTATTTAACATTTGGCGACATTAAATGATAAACGATCATTTATAACCAAAGATTTTAGTATTATACCTGCGAAGTGATAATCAATCTTCAAAATTTGGTTCACATAAACCTAAATATAAGGTATTAAAGACACTATTATAAATACCGTATTACTTATGATTGCTTAGGATTTTACCACTTTAAATCGCTACAGAATTGTGATATTTTTTACTATTATGAAATTGAATTGTGCTCATCAATTCGTTTTAATATAGCAATCACTATTGTCTGTCATGCAACCTATTTCCGGTAACTATAGATCATAAATTAATCTCTAAAGAATAAAATTTGAGAGTATATCTGTGACATAATAAAACAATTTAAATTACCTTTTAATATAGTAAGATATTTCATTAGATAGATATAAATTAAACAAAATAGTTTTAATGTGTGCAAAGTTTTTAATTAACATTATCTGTATTGGCTGTCAATTACACATTACCGATTTTGTTCTGTGCAATTTAGCATAGACCTAATTTTTAAAATGTCTACATTTTATTCAGATGTGTAAGCGATAGTTTTTGACATACGGGAAAAGTAGTAGTAGTGTGGAGTCCAAGTTTAACCATATATTACATCCAGAATTAAAACTCCCAAATGATAATTTATGCTTCTTTAAAATACTGAACTACATCCACGTTGTTGATCCTTGATAAATTCAATAATAATTTTCAATCCAAACCAGTACCTATTAACGTTTTATCAAACAGTTTTTAGCCTATATGCTTAATTAATTTAAATACATTTTCGTTAGAATACTTATGATTTGCACTGGCGTCAATTGCAGATACCTATTCATTTTCATAGGCTATTTGACCAAATACTATACAAGTATTTCAGAATATTTATTAGTGAGTACAAAAGAGAAACAATTTTAATTTTAAATTAAAAAAAAACACAGTATTTAAATTTAAGTCCCGCCAAACCGCTTCTCTAGACAAGATGGCGTCGCACTCGTCCCTGTGACATGTGGTCGTAAACAAATGTCAAGTTTTTTACGAATTAGTTATCATTCTTACAAAACTGATGATATATTTTCGATGAAAAATAAAAATTTAACGCAAAAACTGGATTGGGTAGGTGAAGACATTACTTACAAGGATGCTAAGTTATTGTCAATTTGACTAATCTGTGACCGTGGTATGTCACACCGCTGAAGTATAAAAATACTTTTTATACAGCCATCTTACTTACTCCTAATAACACTTTTCATACTCCAATAGCCTATCATCGATGATACCATATCGACTCTTATAGCTCACGATAAAATTCCTTCCCACTTACTAACTAAAATTAACATTCAAAAGGAGTGGTATAAAAGCCGCTTTAACTGGGACTGACATTTAGAATTGACATTTACAAAGGCGGTTAATTAATTGAAGAAGGTTGAATTTTCTAAAGTTCATTGTTGTCTCATTTATTTATTCACAAAAACTATTACAATTTCTTCATATCAAGTTGACTGTCAAACTATAATGACATAACAGTGCCATTAAATCCCACGACGTTTCTATTTTCGCACGAATATTTTACTTAAGTGGAAGACGTCCACACGGTATGAAGAACAAAGTTCATGTGCCATAAACGCTAATTCACACCGCTTTATCTGGTTTCTTTCTTTGCAAGAGGTGGTACGACTTTGTATGCATTGTCAACGACCTCTGATTCCCAAACGTCTTATCACACGCCTGACACTGCAGCACAATCGGAGTAGCACCGTGTATTTTCACTAAATGATCATTCTTCTTTGTATAATCTGTAAATTTCTCACCACAGTACCCACATTTACTTCTTTTGTTGCGCAGTATATGCACGCCTCTTTCGTGATCTCGCTTTTTGATGCTTGTATCAAATATTTTTGGACAGAATGAACAGTTAAAGGTACCCGTCTTGTGTCTATAGCCGTGTGTTTGTAGAGTTCGTTTGTTTATGAAACCCGCACCACAGATGCTACAAATATAGTTATTATAATGTGCATTCATATGCTCTATAAGGACTTTGAAATTGTTAAATTTGTTCTTACATATCACACATCGGAAATCCTTGCTATCGAATCTAAAAGGGATAATATGACTTTTGATATCTGTATGATATTCTTTACCATGGTTCGTTATTATGTGGGTAGTTAAATCATCTAATTCGTTCAATTCCTTGCCGCAAAGGCTGCATTGTAAACCTGTTATATCTAATTTCACTACATAATTAATCATCGAACCATCCTTCATAAATGTCTTCTTCACAGTATCGTCGTGTGTCTGTAATGTGTGCGTTTTTAATTCGTCCGGATTCTGGTATTTATTATTGCAGAACCAGCAGCTGTACGAAAATCCTCCACGACATCGTATAGGAGTTGCATTTGAACAAACTAATACATTTCTAATGTTATCCAAATGTTTATTGAGTTCAAACTTCATTTTATTAAACACGTTGACTGTCGGTACCTCTTTAGGAACAATTTTAATTTCTTTCTTCAAGCTCGGTGGGCGCGGATTTTTGATAAATACTTTCTTTGTTGGCCAAACAGTACCTAAAACGAAATTGTTCTTGTTAATCTTGATATATTAATACGATTTTCATTAAGGTCTAAACACAATCCTTAAGGGAGATAACATCTTAAACGAAACAGATTGGATTTTCAAAACCCACCAAAATATTTTGCACCATATAATTAATAAATTCACCTAAGACTATTGACTATGTAATCGCCTCATGTGTTCTTTCATGGTCTTCTGTCGTCCAAAGAATTTGAGACATACTTCACATTGGAATGATCTAGAACCCGTGTGTTTGACGGTATGACTCTCAAGTTCCTGTTTAGTATAGAATTCCATATCGCAGTGCTTGCATTTATGCGGCCTTTGCATTAGATGAATCCGAGTCGTATGCAATCTCCAAGCGCGTTTTGAGCGAAAATTTTTATCACACGCCTGGCAGTGTATTTCCGTTCCAAGAACTCCGTGAACCTTCGCAATATGGTCGTGCTTTTTTAAAACCTCCTTAAACCTCTCATTGCAGTAACCGCATTTGTGCGGCAATTTAATCCCAGAATGCTTCCCTCGAATATGCAAGAGCCGCTTTCTGGCTGTGTCAAATGTTTTCGAACACTCCTCGCATGTGAACGTGCCAGTCTTGTGAGCATCGCAGTGTCGGGACAAAATGTTTTTGTTCACAAAACCCGCATTGCATACCTCGCATATGTAATTACGGTAGTGCACGTTCATATGTTCCTGCATAGCTTTGAACGTATTGAAAATGTTTAAGCAGACGCAACACCGAAGTGTTTTGTCGATAAATTTAAAGGGAAATATGTGATTCTCAATATCTGTGAAAAACCTCGGGCTGTGTACGCGTTTTAAGTGATCCAAAAGCTTTTCTAAAGTGTCTAAAGCTTCACCACATTTACACTGCAAGTCTGTAATATCTAGTTTCACAAAATAACCGTGCATGTCTTTGCCTTTCATGAAATTCGATTTGGTTTCTTGGTCATGGTCCTCAATGGTATGCTTCTTTAGATCTTTTGGATCTTCGTACAGCTTGGTGCAGAAGCAGCATGTATATCCAGTTCCGCCTTTGCTACGTATAGGCGTGGCATTTGAATGTAATAAGATTTCTTTCATGTTAAACAGATGTTTGTCGATGTCATTGAACTTTTTAAATATTAGATTCCTCTTGGTGTCACTTCCGATCTTTACTAAGCAAATCTTCTTTTTCTCGCGGCCACCTATAACAAATATTACATCATTCGAGCAAGTAATATAATTTTTTAATTATCATCTTCAGTAAATTACCGTGTACTTAGTAATTTTATACTTTGGCTTGTGCCAAAATTTTAGTCACTTATCTGGTGTCTTAAAACATAAACGGTGGATAAAGTTGAATCATATTTATGTCACTGACATGAACTCTGTTAAAGTTATTTTTGTATTTAGATTAATTAAAACCTACATTACGTGTGATTAATTTTTTTAAATAAAACTAATGTTTTAAAAAGGTTATATATATATTTATGGTATCGGACGTTTCATTTGACCTGAGTAACAGTTTCGACTAGATTCAAGTTCTTGTCAGTGTCAAGGATACTGTTTAGTTTCTTGATTACACTCTCATTAAAATAAAATAACTCTTATACATAAACCATTTTAATCACTATCCAAACAATAACAATTTCAGTTTATTAATGCTCTTCACCATGTTTCGATCTCATGTGACTACGCCAGCTGCACTTCTGAACAAAAGCTTGACCACAATGTCCACATATAAACCGCCTATCATCTGCATGGATCCTCATATGCTCTCTCAACGTATTCTTTCTACCATAAGACTTGAAGCAAACATCGCATTGAAATAGTCTTAAGCCAGTATGCTTGGCCATGTGACGTTGCAATCCACTCTTGTTAAAAAACTTCATTTCGCACTCTTCGCATTTATGTGGTCGCTCCATTAGATGATCTTTCTTTGTATGCATCGATAGAGCTCTCTGGTTGTTAAACACCTTATCACACGCCTGACAGTTCAAAACAACGGGTGGCGCACCGTGTTCTTTAACCATATGCTCGACTTTCTTCCAATAGTCCGTGAATCTCTCGAGGCAAATTAGACATTTATTCCGTTTCGTCTGACCGAGGTGCGTCCGCTTTTGATGGTCGAGCATCCTGTATTTATTTGCAAACACTTTATTGCATTGATCGCACTTCACGTCGGCAATTTTGTGCCTCTTCAAATGACCTGCAAGGAGCTTTTCACTCATATAGGAATGGCCGCATATATTGCAGATGTAACTTCCAAAATGCGAGCTCATATGCTCCTGTAGTAATTTGAAGGTTGTATATTCAGTTGAGCAAACGGCGCAACGAAGTTCTGGTGTATCAAATTTGAATGGCAATATCGGGGTTTTAACATTCGTGTACACTTTCTTTCGATGTTGAATTTTAAGATGGGCGAGGAGCTCTTCTAAATCCGTAACATGTAAGTTGCAGATTGCACAATTTAGGTTCGTGATATCTAATTTAACAACGTGCTCAAAGAGTCTATCCGACATGAATTTAATAAGTCTTTCGTCGTTGTGTTCTTTGAAAAAGTGTTTTTTGAGATCTAAGGGATCTTGATACTGTTCAGGACAGAAGCCACAACCGTAGCCAAGGCTGTCTTTATTCCTTATAGGATTCGCGTTAGAGTATAACAGAATATATTTTAGATTTTGTTTGTGTTCTGTCGTCTCGGTATGGTCTGATCCATGTCGTATCATCTTCAATTGTATCCGCCGTTTCGCGTCTCCCTTTTCAATTGTAATTGTTCGAACACCTACAAAGATAAAATCTTTTTAAATAATTTGCTTTGTATTTAGATTTTCAATTATTTGAAAATTCTATACTTGCCCTTTAATTTCAACAGAAATTTCATTTAAGTAAAGAAATAAGGCAATATATGGCCTCATTGTGATAAATTATCGACCCTATTTGAAATTTTAATTAAAAATATTTAATAAACCGATTACCTTAGTATTAAAGTCTTTTATACACAAATCTACTATTAAGATTACTTTAATACAAGTTAAAGCAAAATGGCGGTAAATGTGTTTAAAAAAAATTACGTAGCTACCCTCGTTTTTAGGAGGCTGAATTTTTTAAAGCAGTTTTGGAGGTAGCCTAATAAGCTGGTATTTTTTCAGGAAACCGTTCACAGGGTTATGGTGATGAAGAAATACATCCAATATCCTAACTCGGAACAATATCGTAAGTTTGTTATAAAACTCAATGTAATTGACCCTAAGTTTTTTTATTGTATCAACCTTTTTCGATTTTTTTACTTATTTACATAAAAATAAAGTCAAAATCCCTCGACGATTTATATTATATAACTAAAAAACGCTGTTTGTATCGCGTTGCCCGGACATACCACCAATACTTAAACCTTGACGTGTTTAAGCTATCGCGGAATATGGTTAAAAGGAGTATGAAGAATGTCCATAGCGCAAAATCTCTGTATCACACCACATACACACCTTCACATATCCTCACTTTTACAGCATCCCACAACAGATCCTAGTTAAATATATTGAATATTTTTTATCTTTGGCTATATCTAAATTTCTTTTTATTATATATAATTTTTGTAGCTGGAAGGGTTACGAAATCTTAATATATATAAATCTCCCGTCACGATATGTGTCCGAGATGGACTCCTAAACTACTTAACCGATTTTAAATGATCCAACTTAAGAGATAGGATAGCTTAGATCTTTAATTATAGTCGCAATTTTATTTTATTGCAAATTATTTGTTTATAATGTGTCCAACAGATGGCGCTGCGTTTTTAAAGTACCAACATTTCACATAAGCTATCTACCTTTCACATAAGTTCTCCTACCTTGAATAGCTTACTACTATGTAATATAACAAAAACCTTAGGCACAGCAACGCTTGACCGAGTCTGCTAGTAATATTATAATCGATTGATTAATAAAAGCTTGCCATTACTTTACAGATTTTGAATATCAAAGATACCAACTAGAAAAGTCTGCATATAAATTAATTTATGTTCAATTAAGCGCTCTGAATGTTAAAAATATTCATAAAAATAACTTGATCAACGAATTAAAATGATAAATTCAATTACTACTCCAACTAAATCTGCACAAATGTCTGACTCGCAAACCCACTGTCATCCGCATGGATCCTCAAAGTGTCGTCTACCTACTTCCTTGCACAAGTGTGGTCGTCCAGTGATAAAAAATATCTTTAAATTTATGAGAACGTTTAATAAAATAATGCTCTTCAATCTGGTTGTTCAATAAAATTATAATAAAAGTCTTTATTCAGACACTTAAACACATTTGAATTCAATCCTCTTCTAGTGTATCTGTGTGCCCTTGTGTGGCGAAGGCCTCTTTCATATTCCGCCATTCTTCTCTGCACCACCTGCTGTTTCCTTTATTTGATCTATCCACCTTCTAAGTTGTCTTCTTTTCTTTATTGTTCCTTGGGCACCAGTTTATACTTTATTGCTCCAATTTGCTGGTCCCTTTGCCACGCGCCGTCGCATTCCACTTAAGTCCATTAATTTTATTGCTACATCATCAGACATCTGCTACCTTAGTTGTTCTTCTTACAAAGTTGGTTTAATCGATATAATCAAAATCAGCAGACACCCAGAAGTTAGCTATGGTCAATATTTTAGTTTCTTTGAAGTTATTATTTTGACGCGTTAGGGCAAAATGATGAGAGTAAATTTAGACGATGCGCGCACACCGTCACAAAAAAACGACACCCTGAAGTTAGCTATATTCATTTTAGTTTTTTTCTATTGTTAGTGTCGTTTTTTCAATTACAAATTACGTACAATTGTAAAAATATCAAAATTGACAACAAAAGCCTGCACAATTTTAAATCAATCATGTCTTTGATCATCAGAGTGCAGTCTCCGTATGTGCTCTTTGAGTGTTTTCGAGCGACCATAACATTTGAAGCATACTTCACAACGGTACTCTCTTGTTCCAGTATGTTTGACTATGTGATCGTTCAATTCCCTCTTTCCAAAGAATGCTTTATCGCAGTACGAGCACTTGTGCTGTTTTTGCATCAAATGATACTTCTTTGTGTGCAATAATAACGTCTGCTGCGTCGTAAACGTTCTATCACACGCTTGACACTTTACAGAGGGGCCAACAATGCCGTGAACTTTAGCAAGATGTTCATACTTGTGAAAACTTTCTTTGAATCTCTCATCACAATAACCACATTTGTACGGCGTATTGAAGCCGTCATGTATCTTTCGTTCGTGTTGTTTCAGCTTCCTCATCGTATCAAACACCTCAGTGCACTGTTTGCAATTAAATGTACCAAGTTTGTGTGCTTCTCTATGGCAGAGGAGTATATGTCTATTAACAAATCCAGCATCACAGACATCGCATATAAAATTCCTGTAATGCGTATGCATGTGTTCTTGCAACGCCTTGAATTTGTTAAAAACATTAAGACATATGAAGCATCTAAGCGGTTCGCTATCGAACTTGAATGGGAGAATATGATTATTTATATCAGTGGAGATTTTTTTGTTATGTTCACGCTTTAAATGTTCCATTAGCGTTTCCAATGTATCGAAACTTTGTGGGCAAATTTTACATGTAAGAAAAGTTATGTCCAATTTTACAAAATAGCTATACATATCTTTTCCCTTCATGAATGTGGATTTAGTATTATCGTCATGGGCAGCTATCGTATGAGTTTTTAAGTCGGCTGGGTCTGGAAACTGGTTAGGGCAGAAGCAGCAGGCGTACCCGATGCCGCCGCGATTACGAATAGGCGTTGCATTTGACCAAAGTATTATCTCTCTTATATTTGTTCTGTGTTTCTCTAATTCGTGGCCGTGTTTAGCTTTTGGTGGATCATTTTGATCGTTTTCACTATCTCTTTGAGACGTCGATTTCGTGCGAATTTTCTTTCCACCTATAAAGAAAACGACACTATTACATACATTACCACTATTTAAGCCTTGACTTGTATAGGCTATCGCGGAATGTGGTTAAAAAGTGTATTAAGAATATCCATAGCGCAAAAACACCTACATCGTACACGTTAATGGAAGAGCTGGGAACCCTAACACAGGTATTTTTTACTCACAAGGGTTTCCAAATCTTACACATTCAAAGTACTAGAATAAAGACTTTTTATTATTATTATTATAATCACGAGCACATCCCACATACACACCATCACGTACATACCCACACTTTTACACCATCACACAACACAACCAAATTAGGTTTAGTTAATTAAATTGAATCACAATTAGTTAAATGTCAATACTTTTTGTTTGTTTGTTCCCTTTTGTAAATCTTTTTGTAGTATGTATTATGTATTCCATCTTTGGCTATATTTTCAATGTATTTGTTTGTTATTATATATAATTTATGTTAGCTGTAGGATTACAATAAATAAATAAATCTTGAAGATCACTTGCCAGATATCCTTGACACTTACTCGTAGTAAGTTTTAATTGTGATTATGCAATAAATAGATCAAATTTAAGAACTCATGACAAATTACGAAAAATAAGTTTCGAACGATATTTAAAGATTTTAAAATAAAACAAATGAGTATTACACATGGTCACTTTAAGAGAGCAAGTCGCTTTATTTTTCACGTTTTCCAAACAGGAAACTCAATTTACTATTTCTATATATGTAACCCCAGGACTGGTTTGATAAAAAAGCCATCTTGTATTAAATATAAACTTTATATGAACAGTCTTATAAATATTTACATTTATAAACAAAACAATTACCGTTATAATATATGTATAGAGATAAATATTTTTCGAATTTTCAAAAACAACTGAACAACTAACAATTTTTGTCTTGTGTGACATCATTCATCATTTATTAGCCACAAGTCTGTTAGCAAAATATTAAATAAAGACTTCTTGAGATAATACTCAAATTTTGAATTTGCAAACCAAAATGTCCGCCTATTTGACACAAAAGAGTAGCTGATTAGATTTTTTAAACATAATTTTAAATTTAACCGACGATATACAATATAATACAAAATCAAAAAATCAAAATTCATTAATTCAATTTAGATGCGTCTTAGGGCATGCTTATGAATGTCAAAAACGTTTACAAAATTCGCGAAAGAGCAAAGCTACGCCGTCCGTTGTAGGAGGCCTTGTTCTGAGAAGAACAGGCAAGAAACTCAGCAAGTTTTACCCTCCCTCTACATAACTACAATCCGTTAAAAAAGTGATTTTCAGAAAGTGAGTGATATTAAGAAATATGATAAAATATTTTATGTGAAAAAAAAGTTATTGAAATAATACTCAGTTATGCTCCCCATGTTTCGCCCACATGTGTCCCCGCCACCCACATTTCTGAACAAACGCCTTGCCACAATGTTCACACTTAAACCGCCTATCATCTTTATGTATACGCATATGTTCTTTGAGTGTCTTCTGCCGTCCATACGCTTTACGACACACATCACATACAAAACTACGTTCCCCCGTATGTTTAACAGCGTGATTCTTCAACTCGCCAGAGGTAAAAAACGCCATATCACATTCTGAACACTTGTGCCGCTTGTCCATTAGGTGCAATCGTTTTATGTGCGAATTGTACTCCTTCTGATTTTTAAAAGTTTTATCACATGCCTGGCACTTACTCTCCTTATTAACAACACCGTGAACATCGATTAAATGCTTCTCTTTTCGGCTGTAGTCCCGAAATTTTTCATTACAATAACCGCATTTGTTGAGTGACTGCGGATGAGTGTGGACGCATTTTTCGTGGGACCGTTTCTTTCTAAACGTGTCGAATACTTTTGGGCAAAAATCACACTTGAACGTGCCAAGCTGGTGACTTTTCGCGTGTTGGGTTAAGTTGCTGCGATTAACGAAGCCCGCATCGCAGTCTTTGCAAATATAGTTCCGATAATGTACGTTCATGTGTTCGAGGAGCGATTTGAACTTGTAAAAAACACCGTCACATATACAACATCTTAATGCTTCTGTATCGAATTTAAATGGGAACAGCTGGTTCTTTATATCTGTATGCAGGCTGATGTGATGATTATTAATCAGATGGTGGATAAATTGTTCCAGAGTATTGATATTTGTATCACAAATCTTACATTTCAGTTCAGTTATATCAAGTTTAGCGTGAAATTTATACAAGTCTTTTCCGTCCAGTAGACGTAGCCTCTCATTTTCTTCATGTTGGTTGAATGTATGTGCTTTGAGATCGGCTGGGTCAGTATATTCTTGTGCGCAATAGCAACACGCATATCCAATACCGCCTCTGCATCGTATTGGTGTGATGTTTGAGTTTCTCAGAATTTCCACCAAATTGTAACGATGTTTAGACAACTCTACACCTTTCTTTTCTCTTTCTTTTTTGACACTCTGATCATCAATAAGATCATTTGTGTGGCTACGTCGTGGACCTATAAATAAAAGGACATATTAAACCACTTCGGCTACAATTATGTTTCTTTAGTTATTTTAGGCATCAATGCAATCAATCAAGACAATTCAATAATCGACACGGGTGCAGTAAAATTAATTTTCAGCAGAAATGTTTTTCTTGAAATAAATATATATACTATATATATCCAATTTAATGTTTTAATCATATTTACAATAAGATACTTTGGGTTGTATGATTCCATGTTTAGCCGTCAAATGGCTCGTCCAACTACACTTATGGACGAAGGCTCTACTGCACACCTCACATTTGTATGGCCTATCATCAGAATGGATTCTCAAATGATTCCGTAGCGTCGTTTTTCTTTTATACGATTTCATACAAATGTCGCATTTAAAGACAGGGACTTCAATATTATGTTTAGCTAGGTGGCATTTTAATTCTGATGTTGAGTAGAAACTCATGTCACAATATTTGCAGGGATGCCGTCTTTCCATTAGATGATATCTCTGCATGTGAGTTTGATAGCCCCTCTGGCTAATAAAGCTTCGATCGCAGGCGGTACACTTGAAGACACATGCCACCCCATGCACTTTGTACTGGTGTGAAATTTTAGTACGGTAGTCCCTAAAGTACTCGTCGCAGTACCCGCACTTATTTCGCGCTTTCATATAATGCACGGATCTTACATGGTACCGACACTTTTGCTTTGTGTCAAAACACTTGTCACAACTGTCACATTTAAAGGACCCAGTCAAATGTGTCGCCGAATGATTCTTCAACTGTTTACTATAAACAAAGCCCTCATCACAAACGCGACAAACGAAATTTCTAAAATGAAAGTTCATGTGTTTTATCAGCATTTTAAACGAACAAAATTTGTTTAAACACATATAACATCGCAGTTCATCGTTTTTAAATTTAAAGGGTATCATGTAATTTTTGACATCAGTATGAAAATATAAATCGTGATCTTCGATCAAGTGATCTACAAGTCCCTCTATATCATCAAGTGTTTTTTTACAGACACATTCCAAGTCAGTGATGTCTAGTTTCACATGAAAACCACTCAAGTCGGACTTTTTCACAATTGGGCCTACAACTCTACTGTGTGTTTCAATTGTATGCTTCTTTAGATCAGCCGGTACCAGGAATTGTTGCAGACAATAGGAGCACGTATAGCCTTTACCTCCATACGTCTTGATTGGAGTCGCATTGGACCACTTTAATATGAGTTCTATATTATCTAAATGCTTTTTTAATTCTGGATTTCTGGTACTTGCTAATCCGACGCTTTTTACACTCCCTTGTTCACCTATAAAGAAAACGTATTTTGTAGTACATTGATTACTGCTTACTTATTACTTGACTGAACATCATCCTATCAGAGAATCTTTCATTCGATTTATATATACGGCACGTTGATTACTAATAATATTCAGTCAGTGATTCATCCATAAAATTTACATCATCGTATTCATACTAAATGTATATTGTATGTAGATATGTTATTTTTTTCAGGCTATACTATGAAACGAAACCAAACCTCTGTATCGGGACGGCATACACGACTGTTTGGCGCAGATGGTGAACATTCTTGAATTGTATTCACGGCGTAGGCGTCAAAGACCGAATCCATTTAAATATTTAACATATTATTATTATTACATAATAATAAATTATAACTCTAGATTTGGGCAGTGTGTACCGTAAAACCATATTTAATGTGTAGAAATACTTTAATAGACAATCTTTAAACGAGTAATTCTTCATTAATAATTGGAATCTCGGAATCGGCCGCAACGATAAATCGATCTATACCACGACTTTTCTACAGTACGACAGTAGCTAATGTCAAATTCAATTCCGAATTTGACATTAGCTACTGTCTTTTTGTAAAATAATGATACCACATATAAAAAAAATTTACAAACAATCGTGATGTATGTTTATGTCATTCAATCATAATCTTGGTGTACCAATTAACGAGTAAATTATTGATTTTTATTCAAATAAATACATAATTATTCATGATAATTATTTATTAATTAGAAACATCTGCTTTATTTTATAAAAAGTTAATATTTCTGTTTTTGATTGTAGTGTAGTTTATAGTTTTTTGTGAACTTTAAGTAAACATATTTGTTTTGGTTTTCCATCAAAATGGATCCTCAGCCAAGTACATCACAAAAAGACGTGGATGTTTTCTTGTCCGTAAGAAAAAAAACGTCCTCGAAAAGCTTTCACTGTTACTGAAAAAGTGATGATCCGCAACGTCTGAAGTACGTGAAATGTAAAATTCAATTCCGAATTTGACATTAGCTACTGTCATTTTGTAAAATAATGATACCACATATAAAAAAAATTGACAAACAATCGTGATGTATGTTTATGTCATTCAATCATAATCTTGGTGTACCAATTAACGAGTAAATTATTGATTTTTATTCAAATAAATACATAATTATTCATGATAATTATTTATTAATTAGAAACATCTGCTTTATTTTATAAAAAGTTAATATTTCTGTTTTTGATTGTAGTGTAGTTTATAGTTTTTGTGAACTTAAAGTAAATATATTTGTTTTGGTTTTCCATCAAAATGGATCCTCAGCCAAGTACATCACAAAAAGACGTGTATGTTTTCTTGTCCCCAAGAAAAAAAACGTCCTCGAAAAGCTTTCACTGTTACTGAAAAAGTAATGATCCGCAACGTCTGAAGTACGTGAAAAATGAAACTTTCGAGCCGGAAATATTCTATAATAATAATATTTCCGTATCGAAAAATTTCGCAACGTCACTATTTCTTACTCGTCATAACGTTGCAACACTGAAATTGTCAAATCTGGAATCGAATTAAAAGTTTGAGTATAGCTAGAATCATTTCTAGAAAATGTCATTTTATTGGTGTTTTATCACTCATGAATTTTTCTTTAAATATAGTTCATATTTTTGTATTATCCTGTCGGTAAGATCGAAAAATATTATTCATATTTCATCACTTTATTAGTATGTAATTCGTACTTAAACATAATTTCCAAAAAACAATTTATAAAAAAAATACCGGTCATCCAGTTACGAGATATAAGAAGATATTATAAATTTATTTATTGTTCAGTATTAGGGGTAACGATTCGCTTACAAACATATATAACTATTGTATAGCCATTGAAATGTAATATTTCATACTACTATAGGAAGTATTATTTATTTAAAGGTAAGCAACAGGCTCCTCTGATGTGACGATGGACACTCAATGCTAGAGAGCTTGCGAATGCGTTTACGGCTTATAACAATGAATTTTATTGATATAAATTGGTCATTGTGGAAACTTGAATGTGCCAAAATCGCACACGTTATTAATAAAACAAACTGTATTTAAACGATTTAAATTTGTGTAACTTTACTTTCATTATAACAGCGACAAAAAGACCCCAAAGACTTGGTTTGTGATATAGTGTCCGGCATTTATGTTTTGAAAATTGAACCATAGAGATTAACAGCCGTTATCATCATCACAGCATCTAACAAGATTGAATTCATCAGCGTTTATTTGGTTATATCCTATGTAATTAATCGGAGACAGTCAAAGGATGACAATTGACGATTTGACTTTGACATGTTTCGCATCACTTCCATAATAATGTAATGGCGTAAGCATATGTATTTATTTCGCACCGATGTCGCGTGTCGCACTCATCATTTACCGTACCGGCCTTACTGAATACCATAATTAATAATCAAGTGCCTGGAGTTAGTAATTGAGAAAAACTGATATTTTGACGTCAGAATTTTCGATTGAAAATTAGGGTGCTTTTTTTGATAAGTTAAAATAAGGCGAAAAATTGATATTTTAAATTGATTTAAATCACAAATCAACAAACAATCACAATCACAAATACACTGGTATTTATTTGAATAAATACCAGTGTATTTGAAACATAATAAGTTTTCACCAAATTTCGTAGAAAATTTTTTTTTTTTTGAAAAAGATAAATAAAAAACCAAAAACTTGTTTTTTTTAATTTCTCACCTAAATTTATATGTGAAAAAATTGCAAATACAAAAGTTGTAGATCTTTTTATTACCTAAAACTTTGCCATTTAACTTTTTTCCACAGGACTTGTAGTTTTGCCGGAAATCAAGATATCATTTTTTACCCTTAATAACTCACCCCCTCCTACTTCCCGAACTCGGATCGACCGTAATTTATTTTTCCTTTCATTTTGATCATGTTCCCCTCCTTTTCTAATGGGTTCAATCGTACTGTATTTTTTTTTTTCATTTTTTACAATTTTTGAAGGCTTCGACCCCGGTTTATTTAGTCTGATCAATTTTTGGATTCCTTCTTTTACTGACACGCGACGGCGCTAATTTTTCCAATAACAGGAGCATATTGCAACAGCTTCCAGATACACACAATCAGATAAGCATGCTCAATCCTAACTAACAATGAGACAACATAAATAATATTGAAAAAAAAAAGTTTTTATTTCGATATGACAATTTACAATTCAACGTGGGATTAAGTTAGTTATTTCATGAATTGCAGCCAGGAACATACAAATGATCAAATATAAAGGAATCTTACTTATCCTTTCCTGTATTGTTCGTTCCATAAAAATCACTATTAGCAAAATTTAGTTAAAAATAAGTAAGGAAAGTAAATTAAAGAAAATCACAATTAATTAATAACTTTAATAAATTCCACATCAGAATTATGGCAGTATTCAAATATTTGTTATCGGCAGCGGTATTTTTCAAAAACTATTCATATCGTAATTTCCGTTAACTAACGATACTTATACAATCGACTCTCTTAATTCAAACATCCCTATGATTCAAAGTTATCACACACACACCCACAAAATCTCTTTGTCTAATGCAAGGTTGCAGGGAGAAAAATTGAGAACTTCAAATTGGTATCAAAAACGAATGTGATGAACTTATCCTTATTTTGGCGTGTTAGAGAAAAATCATGAGTTAATTTTACGATGCGCCACCGTCACAAAAAACCGACACCCTGAAGTTATATAGTCAACATTTTAGTTTTTTTTGTTATATTTAAATAAACTTCATTTAACTAGATAATCCCTAATTATTACAATTTTAATGTATCTAACCTTTTCTCTAAGATTTTTATCTTGTCTCGCCAAAGAAGTATAACTTCTAACGCGTGTACATAAGTTTATTTTTGTCATAAGAAAACGTTATTGAGCTGTCTAAGCTGCAGTAATATGCTTTGAAGGAAAAGAGTTATTTCGAATTATTTAATTCACATTATGAATATATGTATTCCCCAACCCGGCTGGGCCCCGTGGGGAATTAGACCACAACCCCCCAAATAAAAAAATGGGGGAAGCCTTTGCCCATGGGCACACATAATCAGTTATCGTAGTTCAACAAAAAAAAATTGCTATAATGTATATATTGATTCTGATATGAGTCTATCAATAAAAAATAAAAACAAAATATATGTATGTACACGAATGTACCTCTAAACTTTTGAGATTGCTATAGAATTTGAATTGATCAACACAATAGTAATTCGTAGTTAATTTATTTTCTCAAACCAATTGAAAACACTCGATAATTCGTAATATTTCAAATCCCGCGAGAGTCGACTGTATTTACAGTTTTCTATACAATTCAATTTTATCCGCCTAACGCCCAAACCCAATAACCTATCTCAATCCAATTTGACCATCTGAGATAGACATCTTAATCCAATTGAAAAAGTGCCAAGAACCAATCGTCGGATTGTAATAGCCATCTGTCGATACAAGCTATCCATGGTAGGTCGGATCGGTGTTATGGATAGACCTTTGTATACAGTCCAACTGTGCCAATATCCTATCTTAAGATTTTAACTTACACCGGTTTTTAAAATAATTAAAAAGCTATTTGATACGTTTAAAACATAGAAGGTTCTATTTTAATATTTGTACGGTTTTATTTAGTTTATTTGATTTCGAGCCTGTTGGCATCCCTACTCATCGGCAAAGAAGACAGAGGGTGTTGGCCGAGAGAAAAAGCCGGCGTAAAAAACTCTCGGTACTCTTTTAAAAAAAAAGCAAATCATCAAACAATTCTACAATATTGAGAAGTAGCCTGCCCAGCACTAGTCCCAGGCCCTTTTATCAACTAGATAATCACTAACTTTATAGTAAGCCTTTTTACACAGCTTTTCTTTAATGCATTTCTTAACTTTTCTTTAATACATTTCTTCGAGATCGATCGATCGACTGCCACAGTCTGATCTCAGATTGTTTTCAATCTGAGATTGTGAATTAATAAATGGGTTATATAGGCGATAGGAAAATGCAACAGAGATCTTATCAAAACGATATTTTATTTTCTGTGATTAAAATCAGATGGTTTAAAATAAAAATTGATTTTCTTTGTAGGGCTTGGCTATTGGGATGCAGATACGAGATCGATTGACTGTCACGGTCAGAGATTGTGGATTAGTTATTGGGTTCGGGCGGTTCGTAACCAAAAGTCTAAAGTTCACCACTTGAAAGTCCGCGTTCTAAATGAGGTGCTACACTGCTGGCTTTAAATAATTATCTTATGTTTGTTCAAAAGATGGGTACGCAAGTTACACTTCTGAACAAAACCCTTATCACAATGATCACACTTAAATCTCTTATCGTCAAGATGAATCCTTGTATGTTCCCGCAATGTTTTACGACGCGCGAACGCCTTCTGACAAATATCGCATTTATAAACACGCTCTCCGGTATGCCTAACCATATGATCGTGCAAATCGCTACACTTATAAAATCTCATCTCGCACATCGTACACGCAAACTTGCGCAACTTCAGATGATCGCGATTCACGTGGATTTTGTATGTCGTCTGATTTTTGAAGCATCGCTCGCAATATTCACACGTAATCACCGCACCGACGCCGTGCACCTCCAGCTGATGTTTCTGCTTCTGTCTGGACTCCTTGAAGGATTGCGAGCAGTAGCCGCATTTATAAACAAAGGTGCGACGGTGCACCCGGTTCATGTGGAACGAGCAGGAGCGCATCGTGGAGAAAACTTTGCCGCACTGCTCACACTTGTGGGACCCAGTTTTGTGGATCTCGGCGTGTCCACGCAGTTGCTTGACGTTGACGAATCCAGCGTCGCACACTTCGCACACATAATTCCTGATGTGATCATTCATATGTGCCAAGAGAACTTTGAAAGCTCCAAATTTCTCATCACACATACAGCATTGGAGTTCCTCGCTATTAAATTTGAACGGAACTATAAGATTCTTAATGTCCGTGTAGATTTGTATACTGTGATACTTCGAAAGGTGATCTAAAAGCAGTTCCACGTTGTCTATGGATTCACCGCAAATGTTGCAAAACAGTTCCGTTATATCCAGTTTAATACAATAGCCATTCAAATGAGCTTTCTTGGTAAAGCATGCATCATTTATTCCGATATGGGACTGTGATGTATGTGCTCGCAAATCCCTGGGATCAACGAATTGTTTAGAACAATAGCAGCAAAGGTATCCTCTACCACCATAGCTCCTAATCGGCGTTGCGTTGGACCACTTCAGTATCTCCCGAATGTTTACCCAGTGCTTATTCATTTCCTCGTTTAGACTGATCTTCTCAGATTCCTTTGTCGATGTGTACACTGCCAAATTGGATTGCCATTCCTCGTCATATTCTTCCGAATCAGAATCTACTCTTTCCATTTTTACAACAACTTCCGTGGGTATACCTATAAAGAAAACGTTTATTTTATTGATGTTCAAACATTTTCTAATTCTATATCGAGATAGTGATAAGCAGGTCCTAGCAATTTTTATTTTATTGCTTACTTTTAATACATCATTCAAGCTAACAATACCGGATAACACATGGAGTACAAATCACTATAATTGCAGCAGCATCATTCCTATAAAGTTTCAGATAATAGTAAATTTTGATTTAACAGTAAAAATAAAATAAAGCAGGATTTGTCAAAAAAACATCAACACACACCAAACCGGCAGTGTTCTTAGAACATTAAAACACTACATAATCAGAAAGAAAGTTTTGCAAGATTTTTTTTATAAATTAACGCACGAAATTTTTGTTAATTTTTTGTTTAGACGAAATTCGGCAGAGTTAATAATACCTGTTAAAATATATTCAAGAAAAAAGTTTTAAATTCATCATCTATTTATTTATAAATATATACTTATAAAATAATTAACATATTTGCATAAACATAATCATAGTTTCTATTTACACCTCTTCACCATGCCTCGTGCGCATATGACCACGCCAGCTACACTTTTGGACAAAAGCAAACCCACAATATTCGCATTTAAATCTCCTATCGTCAGCATGAATTCGCATATGCTCCCTCAGTGTATTCCGGCGTCCAAACGCCTTCTGACAAACATCGCATTTAAAATCTCTAGCCCCTGTGTGCTTTACCATATGCCTATTTAATCCAGTGACTGTGAAAAATTTCAATTCACAGAACGAGCATTCAAACTGACGCTCCATTAAGTGGTTCGCCCGGAGATGCTTTCTATACGAACCCTGACTTTGGAAGGAACGACCACACGCGTCACATTTAACCTGACACTCCAGGCCATGCTCTTCGGCTTGATGTTTCTGTTTATGCCGATAGGATATAAATGTCGCATCACAAAATCCGCACTTATTTAAAACGCTCTTCTCGTGAACGCTTCTGATATGACTTTTACATTTGAGGGACGTACTGAACACTTTGTCGCAATGATCGCATTTGAACGAGCCAGTCTTATGTGTTTGGCGGTGATACCTCATCTGACTTCGAGTGATGAATCCAGCGTCACAGATTGGGCATACAAAGTTTCTTATATGCAGTTTCATGTGTTCTAATATCGCCTTGAACGCATTGAATCTGTTCGAGCATATGAAGCATCGAAGACCTTCACTATTGTCAAATTTAAATGGTATTATATGACTCTTGATATCTGTGTACATCGATTTATTGTGATCATTTATCAGATGATTAATTAATACATCTATATTATCAATACTTTGCCCGCACAGTTTACATCGAAGATCGGTTATATCAACTTTCACATTAAATTTTTCTATATGGGGATATCCGAAATCTGCTTTGGTGATTCCTTCGTGTGTCTCAACAGTGTGAGCTTTGAGTTCGCTTGGTTTTAAATATTGTTGAGAACAATAGCAACATCTGTAGCCTTGTCCTTCGTAGCCACGAATAGGTGTAGCGTTAGAACATTTTAATATCTCCTCAATATTATGCAAATGTTTATTCATTTGAAGCTTACTTTTTGTATTCATTCTTGTAATGCGTTTCTTCACTGTTTTAACCGTATCCATCGACACGGTTTCAATTTTAACACCCGGTCGTTTACCTATAAAGATAAAATATTGGTTTTTACTGACATTCAGAAAGTGAATCACGCATTTCTTGCAATCACTATTAAAAACCTAATTCATTGCAGTAATTACGCTGGATAACAATTTACCGTATAGATCCGAAGTTAAATTTACAGATTGTATAATGCCATGATACCAATCGCGCGCTGCTAAGTTTTCTGTTTTATGAAGAAGCACTGTTAGAGGATGTTATTCAGAAGATAGCAGTGGAAATCAGCTCGGTGACGTTCCAAAAAGTACCGAAGATTCGTATGCGATTAAGGCATGGTCGGTTGGTGATTACGGTTTTGTGAAATATATAATACTCACGAAAATAAGAATGAATCACGATTTATAGAAAAAGCACAGTTTAGTTAGTAGTCAAAAGGCCACAAGAACCTGTGATTTGTAAGCGATTAGTTTAATTTATACTTGAAAAGCATAGTGTAATCAGGTACTACTAGTAGTTTTTTGATTTAATAGATTATGTCCAGTCCTCCAATAATCCAACCAATAATAATACAGTGAGCCGTCACGGGACGCCTTTCAGATGTGAAACATCGACATTATTTTGTAAAAGTAATATGCAAAAAAGAACAGATTGTGATAGGTAAATATGTCATAATGATAAAATAAAACATTACGTTTTTTTTTCAGATAACGATGACTATTTATTGAATAAACATTTATTTTTATTAAATACAAAAATTTACGAATTCATTTCAAATCGCGACTACTCAATTCGTTTAATCAGTCACTTCGGTAATAGTTATATTCGATGTTGCCTCTGAGGACGGTATTACTGTGACAATTGTTCGATGGTAACTTAAAGATGTTACAAAAGTATTGTAAAGTTAAGACATAACATTATCAAGATATCTAATAAATACAGCATTGCGCATGGCGACGCGTCGCCACGCCGTACACACTACTGCATATAGACACGCGACACGTCGCCATGGCATGCGTCGCCACGCCAGAAATCGGTTTTACGTGCGGCTATAGATGTTTCACATCAAAAAAAAAAAAACAAAATTGGCTCGAAGTATTACGTTAAGCGCAAGAAAAAAGAATCAACGAAAAAGATGTAGAAATCATCAGATATCATCGACGTCAGTCAACAATCACTAAATTACTATTTAGTGTTCAATCACAATTATTATATCGTATAACGTTTTATAATTAAAGTATATACTTAGTTTAATCTCCATAAATCAAACCTTCTTAATTGCGATATTTACCTGAACAAAACTCGAACGATTGTCTAGTTTTTTTTTATATAACAGCCAGGAGGCTCATGTTAAGTGATACCTCCGCCCATAGACACTCTCAATGCCAAAGGGCTCGCGAGTGCGTTGCCGGCCTTTTAAGAATTGGTACGCTTTCTTGAAGGACCGAAAGAAACCGTCTAGTTTGAAATTACGGTGATTTTTTACAGTAATTTTTGACGTCGGTAATCCTTATTGTAGTAAAAGATTAAAATTTTGTGGGTATTTAAAAATAAATCTATTAAGTAAATGATACTTTTATTGTAAGATATATTAACAATTCAACCAAGAGTTAACACTATAATAAGTGAAAAAATTTCAACGTACACCAAAAGATCAATAATAGAAATATATTCCCAGAATACCTTAACATCCACGCCATGTTTCGAACGCATATGGCTCCGCCACGTACCCTTCTGAATAAACGTTTGCCCACAGCAATCGCACTTAAATCTTCGATCGTCTTCATGTATCCGAATGTTGACGTAAACTTCTTTGCCGTCCAAATGCCTTGTGACACACCCCACATGCAAAGGACCTTACTCCGTTGTGCTTAACCATGTGGTCTTGCAACTCTGAATTGACAAAGATCTTCATTTCACACAGCGTATACGCAGTGAAACGCAGCTTTAGTAGAAAACGTTCCACTGCACGCTTGGCATTCAATCAGTTCTACTCTACCCCCATGCACGCTTATAACATGTTTCTCTTTCGATCTGTATGTTGAGAACATGTCCCCACATTGACCACATTTATTAACATTTCCATAGCGTATTTGAACAATTTTTTCATGCAATTTCATGCTGCGTACTTTAGTGAAAACTTTCGAACACCAATCACATTTAATTGTGCCAGTTTCGTGGCCCTTACTATGGTTGTTTAGACCGATTAACAAAGCCAGCGTAACATTCCGAACATGTATAATTCTTAATATGTGTGTTCATGTTTTCCAACAGACTTGAATTTGTTGAAGTCTAGTCTCCGATTCAAATTTTATTGGTACAATGTGGTTCCTTACTAGGATGTGCTGTTAATTCATTATCATCATTGAGGATACTATCACAAATGCACTGTAGCGAATACTAGTTTTACAATATACGAAGACATTTTATGACCAAACCCATTAAAATTCAATTCACCAATTTGCTTGTGGAAGGACAACGTGTGTTTTTTAAGTTCGCCGCTTGGGGAAATTGCTCTTGACAGAAACCACACACATAACCAACTCCGTTGTGTGTGCGAATTGGTGTTTGTGAATTTTATAATTTGTCTCAAATTGAAACGATGTTTTTCTATTTCTCTATCTTGTGTTTCATTTACGTCATCGTTTTTCAATTGTTTATGTTAAGAGCTTAGTGCTTTCTCATCTTTCTCACTTTTATCTTGTTTATCTACAAAAAGAGACATTACAATGTGATCACAGTCTTCTGGCGTTTGAAACAGTATTTGATTTTTGAGTTTTTTTATGTTTTAATGCGGAACTTTTCCATTGCCTTCATCTACTTTCTTACCTCGATATTCGTCATAAATGAGGTATTTGGGTTCATTATCTGAGAAGGAATGCTTCTCCTCTTCTTCAATCTTAACAATAGGTTCAAAAATATTAGACCGCGAATTTTCCATTAAACTTGTTTTAGGATATTTGCTGACGTCACCTACAAAGAAAAGAACTAGTTAATCCTTTACTTTGTCGATTCCATTGGTGCTTCTATTGTTTACGCTTATGTCATTTTTGGCTTTTTATATACTTGTCACATTGTAGAAAGGTATACAGATATAGAGAAGGAAGAAGTCATGGCTTTGCAACGTTAGGGAGTGGACGGGTATTGCAAATGCGAAAGAGTTGCTACATCTGGCGCAAGACGAGACGCGTTTCAAGAAACCGGCCAACCTCCAGTAATGGAGAGGCACTTAAAGAAGATACAGATATCCATATATCAGAATTCGTACACGTAATATGTAATGCCTCATTACTTACTATATTTTTTACATAAGACACTTAAGAAAATATATCGCTGAAAGAAATTGAATATATTGACTATCGTATTGCATGTATTAACGTCTTAACAAAAATGTATCAGAAATATTAGCAGTCTAAGATTAGTCGAACTGTTGGCGTGTTTACTGCATTGATAATGGCGCTCACACAGAAACCGTATTTCCAATTGTACAATATTAACGCCACCATGCGCAACCGGGCTGTATCTCTGGTGAGGCACATCTGATAACAGCATGCTGGTGGTAATAAGAACGGCTAGATTGCTGTTTTTGATTTAATATACTTTAAAGGTAATACAGTGTAAAGTCTATATAACGGACACTCTAGGGACTTTGCATATTTTAATATTACAATAGTTGTCGTTAAATGGAAAGAATCTGTATTAGATAAAGAAAAAGTTTATTTCAGACTAGTGTTAGTAATTACACAATTGTTTGAAGGCTATTTCGTATTGTTTATTATTTTCGCCTGACGTCTATGCTGCACCAGAAATTATATTGTAATATATATATCTAATATCAGACGATAACCTCTTTTAGGTCGTGGCCTCAGATTTCTGAATCTGTTTCATGATCATTTTTTTAATTCTAATAGGCAAGTAAGTGATCAGCCTCCAGTGCCTGACACACGTCGTCGACTTTTTGGGTGTAAGACATGTCGGTTTCCTCACGACGTTTTCCTTCACCGTTCGAGCAAATGCTAAATGCGCACATAGAAAGTCCATTGGTGCACAGCCCGGGATCGAACCTACGACCTCAGTTATGAGAGTCGCACCCTGAAGCCACTAGGCCAACACTTCTCTTATATTAACTAATAATTATATTGTATTTGTCTATTTATTTCATTCATGGTATGAGACATCTTCGTAATAAAGCACGTTCAAACAATTCCATTGTGTCAACAAAGGACGGATTTTTTAGAAAACTCGAAATATTAATGTCGATAGCGTGAAGTTTATTACGGGCTAGTACCAATAAAGCGACAAAACAACGTACACAGTTTAAACTAATTTCAGCTACTAAAGTACTTTAATTGTTGTTGAAGGCGTACGTGTGTATCATTGTATGGAAAATAGAGATGTTATGGATATGATATATCGGATCTGGATACGAATATGGATATAGGAATAAAATTATATCGGTTACGGATATGTAATCATTTCGGATTATCCGTTAGTTTCGGATACTTACGGTTTTTAGATTGAAGTGAAATATAAACACAAGTAGTACCCATGTAATTTATTCATATATGGGTTTTATCTAAGTCTAGGTTATCTGTTGGTATTATAATCGGTCAGGACCTGGATGTTTACGCTTATGTCATTTTTGGCTTTTTATATACTTGTCACATTGTAGAAAGGTATACAGATATAGAGAAGGAAGAAGTCATGGCTTTGCAACGTTAGGGAGTGGACGGGTATTGCAAATGCGAAAGAGTTGCTACATCTGGCGCAAGACGAGACGCGTTTCAAGAAACCGGCCAACCTCCAGTAATGGAGAGGCACTTGAAGAAGATACAGATATCCATATATCAGAATTCGTACACGTAATATGTAATGCCTCATTACTTACTATATTTTTTACATAAGACACTTAAGAAAATATATCGCTGAAAGAAATCGAATATATTGACTATCGTATTGCATGTATTAACGTCTTAACAAAAATGTATCAGAAATATTAGCAGTCTAAGATTAGTCGAACTGTTGGCGTGTTTACTGCATTGATAATGGCGCTCACACAGAAACCGTATTTCCAATTGTACAATATTAACGCCACCATGCGCAACCGGGCTGTATCTCTGGTGAGGCACATCTGATAACAGCATGCTGGTGGTAATAAGAACGGCTAGATTGCTGTTTTTGATTTAATATACTTTAAAGGTAATACAGTGTAAAGTCTATATAACGGACACTCTAGGGACTTTGCATATTTTAATATTACAATAGTTGTCGTTAAATGGAAAGAATCTGTATTAGATAAAGAAAAAGTTTATTTCAGACTAGTGTTAGTAATTACACAATTGTTTGAAGGCTATTTCGTATTGTTTATTATTTTCGCCTGACGTCTATGCTGCACCAGAAATTATATTGTAATATATATATCTAATATCAGACGATAACCTCTTTTAGGTCGTGGCCTCAGATTTCTGAATCTGTTTCATGATCATTTTTTTAATTCTAATAGGCAAGTAAGTGATCAGCCTCCAGTGCCTGACACACGTCGTCGACTTTTTGGGTGTAAGACATGTCGGTTTCCTCACGACGTTTTCCTTCACCGTTCGAGCAAATGCTAAATGCGCACATAGAAAGTCCATTGGTGCACAGCCCGGGATCGAACCTACGACCTCAGTTATGAGAGTCGCACCCTGAAGCCACTAGGCCAACACTTCTCTTATATTAACTAATAATTATATTGTATTTGTCTATTTATTTCATTCATGGTATGAGACATCTTCGTAATAAAGCACGTTCAAACAATTCCATTGTGTCAACAAAGGACGGATTTTTTAGAAAACTCGAAATATTAATGTCGATAGCGTGAAGTTTATTACGGGCTAGTACCAATAAAGCGACAAAACAACGTACACAGTTTAAACTAATTTCAGCTACTAAAGTACTTTAATTGTTGTTGAAGGCGTACGTGTGTATCATTGTATGGAAAATAGAGATGTTATGGATATGATATATCGGATCTGGATACGAATATGGATATAGGAATAAAATTATATCGGTTACGGATATGTAATCATTTCGGATTATCCGTTAGTTTCGGATACTTACGGTTTTTAGATTGAAGTGAAATATAAACACAAGTAGTACCCATGTAATTTATTCATATATGGGTTTTATCTAAGTCTAGGTTATCTGTTGGTATTATAATCGGTCAGGACCTGGATGACCGAGCTTTGCTCGGTATCTTTTTATTTTTATAAATCGTGTTTTTTGTAAATTATATTTAAGTACGAATTACATACTAATAAAATGATAAAATATGAATAATATTTTTCGATCTTACCGACAGAATAATAAAAAAAAATTGAACTGGTTTTTTTTAAGTTATTAATTTAAAGAAAAAAATAATGAGTGTGATAAAACACGAATAAAATGACATTTTCTAGAAATTATTCCTAGCTAGATCGATTTATCGCCCCCGAAACCCCCCGTATACTAAATTTCATTAAAATCGTTGGAACCGATTCCAAGATTCCAATTACATATATATATACAAGAATTGCTCGTTTAAAGATATAAGATATAGGTAAGTAATTGTTATAAACCTCCTCAGTTTTATCTATTAAAATAAAAATGCTGTAAATTTACTATTAAATTAGCAAAAGCATTTAGCTTTACACATCGCACATATTAACTTATATATATATAACCTATGTATAACATATTAAAAGTTTTATTTTTAATTCTTTTTGTGAGTAATGGAAACCATTACAAAAACCTGTCGAAACATGTAGTTTTATCTAGATTTTAGACTCCGCCCTTATCCGAAACTATCCGAAAGTTGTGAAACGGATACGGATATGGATATATATTTATTTCGGATATCCGGTTGTTTCGGTTACGAGTACCGAGATCTATAACATCCCTGTTGGAAAACTATCTAAACCAACCAAAGTCGTGTATTAATCAATATATTATTCTTTAAGTTACGAAAACTTTTAAATTGAAGCGAGAAAACCTTGCATTTTCTATTGTTTTCCAAGTGTTTTATTAACAAATGGTTATTATTTTATTATTCTTTATAACTCAAGATGTCATATGGAACATGGTGTAATGGTTGCAGCTCCTTAGAAACATTATGTAAAAAAAACTTGGCGATTAAAAAGAGTGGCGGAGAGTTTATTGCCAGTTCTTCCCTTGATTTGAGAACTGGCAGTTAATGTAAAATTAGAGTCATTTAACGTATATTTCTTTTTTGTTTGACGTTCATAAGTGTACATTATGTTACCTATATGAATAAATGATTTTTGCTTGTTTGTTTGATTGCATGTGTCATACATAGTTTTGTATTGTGAAACTTTTTCCGATATTTCAATCGTTGAATATATTTTAAGCCGACTACGTCATTATATGTTCCGTACCGCTATCACACCATCGTTTTTGTTTCCACGATCTAACTTAACAACTAATACACACCATCACGTACATACCCTCACTTTTATACCATCACACATCACGGCCAAATTTGGTACCACTTAGTTAAATGTATTGAATACTTTTTGTATGTTTATCCTTAAACCTTTTTGTAGTAAAATGTATTATGTATTCCATCTCTGGCTATATTTTCAGAAAGTTTGTAATTATATATAATTTACGTTAGTTGTAGAATTACGAAATAAATAGAGTGTAAACTCTTTATAACGTTATCCTTTATAACGATAAACTGCCTATAACGTTGGAGTGAGCCCAAGTTGGTTGGTTTGTTTAAAACTCACATATTGATACTCTCTTTATAGCGATACGCCATTCTCTATTACGAAGAAATGTGTTCAAATTTGTAGACAGTAAATATTTATTATCGGTATTAATGGTTATGTTATGTTATCAGGTAACAAGAGACTTTGAAGCTCCGAAACATCTGAGGTCGGTCTAGCTTTTATTATCCTTAATTGCCTTGTACACGTGCAGTATGACGCATTGTTTTCTCGGAAGTGATGGTCTTCGACCAAGCATACTGGGTACCTATCGTATTATGAGTCGTAAACCTACTTTGAAACTGTTCAAACAGGTAAAAATTCTTATTAATTTGGTTTTTTTTTTGTTTACTCGATATAACGATCTCTATAACGACAAAAATGCTCAGTCCCTCGAGGTCGTTTCGTTATAAAGAGTTTACAATGTATATAGGAAAAGCGGCAAATTCGGCCCTGGAACGAACTTTTATACGAATTTAATTATATTTTTAAAGTACATCTGGATATTTTGAGTAAATAATTATTATGTATCTATTTGTTTTGCCAGCATAGCCAGCCACCAAATATTTTTCTTCATAATATGATTTCTGTTTACGTAGAATTAATAAAACCCACACCAGATCGAACCGCTATATTATCACATATGATATTTATACAAAATTATATTAAAAAATATTCACAGAACATGCAACACCAGAATTTCATTTAGAACTACACAATACCAGTTTGACTTTTGGCTTTAGTGATACCATGATTCTTTTTCATATGCTTCCTTCTACTATTCTGCGTTGCATATGCCTTACTGCATATATCGCATTTGAATTTCCTCTCATTCGTATGCGTCGCCAAATAGTGTCCCAGCATATGCCGCTTTATAAAGAAACCCATGCTACAAACTGAGCATGCATACGGGCGTTCCTTCAAATGAACACTTCGCATATGCAGCATCAAATTCGATTTTAAATTAAACTTCTTTTCGCACATATCACATTTGATACCCTCAACATTGTGCACTTGCGACATATGCCGTGTCTTCTGATAGTAATTCTTGAAGCGCGCCTTGCATATCTGGCAGACGCTATCACCAGCGACACCCTTATGTTCCGTATTGACGTGAGCCTTCTTTTTGGACTCAGCGGCAAAAACCTGCCCGCAATGGCGACACGGAAAACTAGATTTCTTTTTTACGTGCGTTGTTTCGTGACGATTCAATCGAAAGCTGTTAACGAATCCCGCCCCGCATATTGTGCATATAAAATTCCTATAGTGCTCGTTCATGTGTTGCATCAACAGTTTCATATTGTGAAAAATTGCTGTGCAAAGACAGCATGTAATCTGCTGTTCATTGCTTAGCTTGAAGGGTTGGAAATAATCCGTCACGTCCAGATAGTACTCCTTGTAATGTTGATCGACTAGATGATTGGTCAACGCGTTTATAGATTCCATAGGCCTATCACATATGGTGCATTTGAGATCGACAATGTCCAGAAAAGCCACGAAGCTGCTCATCCCGGAGCCAGCCTTGTACGAGGGCTTCTCCTTGACGTGATCGCAGTGTGTGTGTCTCCTCAATTCGTTAGGATCGGGAAATGTTTTGAAACAGTAGGCACAGATGTATCCAGCGTCATTACGATCTTTGAACGGCGTTATATTTGAGCACGTCAACAGTATATTCAAGTTATGCCACTGCTTCTGCATTTCAGACAGATGCTTTTCACGATATACAATATCATTATCGCACAGCTCACTACTCTCTTTCTCTTTCTCTTCTTTAAAGGTCCGTTTTCGTTTTTTCCGTGCTCCGGTACGGCCTATAAAAGAAAAAGAGCATTCAGCTTTCCGCCGTTCGGCATGTCACTGCTAAACTAAGCAACGTAAACTTTAACCAATAGTTTTTCCGGAAAAATAATATCTTGAATAAACACTAATAATTCACAACAAAAAGCATATGTTATTTCATTGTACGCGAATTTGAAAAACCTACTGTAGTCGACTAGTACACAGATACTTATAATCTACACTAATATTATAAAAAGAAAAACTTTGTTTGTTTGTTTTTTTTTTTTGATTGTAATGAATAGGCTCATAAACTACTGGACCGATTTTAAAAATTCTTTCACCATTCGAAAGCTATATCCACGAGTAATATAGGCTATATTTAATTTTGAACAAAAATAGGGTTCCGTAAGATATTTGGGTTTTTCGGACACAAGGTGTAAAAAATCAACCAAAAAAGTTACTTATTTTGCGTAGCCTGCCTAAACCATTAAATATAGAACCATAAAATGTTAAGTAAGCTAAGTAATTGTAGATCTTATAAATATCTACAAAAAAGTCCGCAACACACTATACCTATCTATGTCGGGTGAGGCACTATAACCATAAATGATATAAGTACATGGCAAAACGATGTTTGCCAGGTCAGCTAGTGTTTAAATAAAATAGTAATAATAGGAGAATTGTTTGTTTGAATTAAATATACTCCCCTACTGGACGGTTTCGAGAAAATCTTACTTCATAGAGAATGTAGAACGATTTCTCTATGTTGATAAAATTTTATCAAAAAGTTACGGATATGTAATATTCTCGAGTCACGGTGTTTGTAATTAAAATCCTCTGAAATAGCTCGACCAATTCTCGTAATATTTTGTTTGCATATTTTTATTTTTCTCCCCTCTACGACCAAGACTTGTTTTTATTTTTGTTTTATTAAAAACTCATGACTTGAACTTTGAGGTTTATATAGAGAAAAAATTCCCCGAAAATCCAAAAAACTTTCCTTTCCGTAAAATCTAAGTCTATGGGGTAGCATAGCAAAATGTTCCATGTTGGTATGAACTAAAAAGGCAGGCAACGTAAAATCACACTAACGAGAAACAAAGTTTGCGGGGGCAGCTAGTGTAAGATAGAAATACAAATAAGAATCCCTACGTACGCTCCGAAATATTGACAACAGCGCAATGTGATTACAACAGTTTTATAGAAGACTTGTGACCCGCCCCAGCTTCGCACGGGTGCATTGCTGATGAAAAGCAGGTTTTTATTATGTATTGTTATTTCCGTCGCTGGAAAGCTCCGATAATATACGCGACATATACCATATAGACATATATCATCACGGACTTTTCTGTAGACCTTTTCAATGTGTACAATACTTACGTACGTACATTATTTTGATAAAACTCGTAGGGTTCAGCCTGCGTTTGCAATGTAAGCGGACATCACATTAGAAACCTCAAAAATAACAGTACTTCTCCACTATTTAATGGATGTTATTATACATATAAACCTTCCTCTTGAATCACTCTATCTATTAAAATAAACCGCATCAAAATCCGTTGCGTAGTTTCAAAGATTTAAGCATACAAAGGGACATAGGGACAGAGAAAGCGACTTTGTTTTATACTATGTAGTGATTTCCATTCGTAAAAGTTTTATGAATGTTAATGTTAAGTTATATCATTGGTTGTTATTAAAAACTATATATTGACTCTCCTCGAACTTTAGTAGCCCAAGCATGTATACATCTGGCTCACCTCACTTTTCATTACCCACCCAACAGTTTTCTTATATCCAAACCATTATCAGATTCACCAAAAAATATTCCCTCCTTCTATATTTTAAAACGCTCTTGGATTTCATCGATAAAAAAATCTTCGTCGACGTGCGTCCACTCCACGAGAGCGCCTTCGAATGTACAACAAAATGGTTCCTCATGTATCTTAGAGCGCGGATACTTCTCAGTCTGTTTCGATAGGGCGTGGTAGAAGTTATTATTGCATATCTTCAGATTCACTGAACTGATGGAATGTGTTGGAAGCGCGCGCTCGAAGCAACGCTCGCTCGTGCGCACGCACGCACGGTACGTACGTACCTAAATACCAAGATGTCTAGTCGCATGGCAAAATTTTGCCGTCAAAACATGGCCTAAACAGGCTACAAATAAATCACGTCATATTCAAAACATATGTACTCGCTGTATTTTTGTATCAAGAGTGTAATAATTGTGTTACATACTGTACTGTATGAGTGTATTTAATATAAACTGTTTGATAAAAATCAAAATTCGAGCATGTATAGTTAACATATAGTTTAGTTAAAATTGAAATTTAATTTCCACGTCCGGTTATATTTTTTTCCCGAAAAAATGTTTTATTAAAAAAAAAAGAACGATTTAATCAACACCACACTAAACCAGAACATATTTCTTGAATATAAAAATTTCATATTTAGCACCTGCTTGACTAATAAAAAACTGCGTGCGTACAAAGTACACATGTCAGAAGTGAAACTCTTTGTAAATTTATTATTATTAAGGTAAAAGCTCCAATAGATACTCATGTATCAGTATATGATCACTCCATGTATTTGTAAATTTACACACTGTATACGTACTAATGATAATTTAAATAAATAAAAAATCTGCGTTACTGCGCAAGACGTTATGCGACAGAATTGCCGATAGAATGGTTGAATCTAAAGAGCTAATATGTATGCAAGGAATACATCAAGCATTTGCATGTATTGTTTCACGATCTCCCTTACTCGCTATCTCAATATTTCTCACCTCTCACTCTCTCTCTCTCAATCATTCTCACTTGCTTTCTCCCTACTCTCATTCTAACTCTCTCACAATCGGTCCCAATCACTCTCTCCCTTTCATCGACAAAAACGCTGCACATCTTCGTGACTCTAATATTATCTCAACGAAGTTTCACTTCAAAAACCAGGATAAATCGAAAATAAATGAAGTAGGTGTATGTGCTACATACAATACAGACATAATTTATCTTATGACGGAAATAAAATCTGCAGTTAGTACATTTTCGAAACAGCTATTAAAATAAAACTTTATTTCTGACAAAATTCATCTAACGCTAGGGAGCCCCTAGTTTGGGGACCCGGTGTTGTGGCTACAAGTGATATTTTGTAAACCTTTCTTAACACTAAGGAGGTCAATATATCTATCTATCTATGAAATATTCTGTGGACTACGAAAATAAGGAAAAGCAGAATATTAAAATTATTTATTGCAAGACAATTCTCTAGCTGACAGTCTCGACAATATCAAAAGAAATTGACTTCGATTATTACATAATTTGACCAAGACGTGCAACTCGCGCGAGTGTCAACACTTGAGTGAACGAAACAAACATAGAGAATAGAAATAAAGAATTAAATTGTTTTTTAAGCGACAACAATCTAGTTATATAGTTCTGGAATCTACTTAAACTATATAATTCTTTTAGAAGTTATACGTCTTTGACGTAACAAGATAAAAATCTTTACAAAACGCCACTAACAATATAAAAACTAAAATTCTTTTATTAACATAACTTTTACACATTAAAAGAAAATACTTTTTTAACGAATTGAACCCGTATATTATTAACTTATAATAAATTACGTATCAACTGGGGAAAAAGGGGAAATCAATACAGATAATATAACTTTTTCTACAGCTGTGATACTTTTTGACAACAACATTTTGTCTTAAGTCGCCGTGACCAAGCATTCTGTTAAGCCCGCGAAACGTCGAATTTTTTTTTAATATATAAAATAATTATAAGTTAATAATAATACATAGCTTCAGTCCGAAACTATACCTCACTTCAGGGTGTCGGTTTTTTGTTTCCCTAACGCGCCAAAAGAAGTATAACTTCATCAATCCAATGTTTTAAATTATGACGAAGATAATAGATAGATAAGATATTTACCGGTATCAACAGGCTGAGGCGATGGCTCAAACGTCATTTGCAAATTCAAAGTCGACGCAGAATACAAAACATCATTCACAGATGATTCCGTTCCTTGAGCGAGTTGCTTTTTCCGCAACCTATACAAACGAGATCGTTCTGCTGATGTCAATGTTGTTTTTTTTATTTTTAGAGTTGCCGCTTTTTTTCGTTCACGATAGTTTTTACATTTCACTGCATTTTTTGAACGCATCTCGAATACTGAAAAGTTTAAATAGTTTTCTTTTATTATCTCTCGCTGTGATTAATTTGATTATTGATTAAATTGTTGTACGGTGTATGGGACAATCTGACGATAAATTTTATTATTAAAAATATCAAGATTACTTTTTTTTTATAGAACAGGGGCAAACGGGCAGGAAGCTCACCTGATGTTAAGTGATACCGCCGCCCATGGACACTCAATGCCAGAGGGCTCGCGAGTGCGTTGCCGGCCTTTTAAGAATTGGTACGCTCTTTTCTAAGTCCTAAGTTGAATTGGTTCGGAAATACTTACTTATAGATGGAAACATTTCCTTAAAAAAATAATACGTTGTTTTTGGAACATAAGATCATCAAGGTATCACTTATTCCAAGTCATTAAATTCGGACCTGTAGGCAACCCTACTCATTGGCAAAGAAGACAGAGAAAAAAAACGGTCGGTTTAATATTTGGAATTATTGAATTTAAAAATTATTATTATTTGTATATAATATTATTAATTTATTTATAAACTTAAATAAGAGTGTGAAAATTTACTTTATGATGTAAAAAATAATACACACGACTCAATTAAAAATATTTGAGCAAATATATTTTTATGTGTTTTATTCGGACTGACACAAAACACGTGTGGTTGGTTCGGAAACTCATTAATAAATAAATACTGTCAGTTCTCACGCAAACATACGTAGATGTCCTCACAATTACTTTTTTTGCAAAACTAAAATGTTTGCAAAATTTGTCGGTGTTTTGTGACGGTATGCGCGCGCATCGTAGAAAAATTTACTCTCATCATTTTACCGAAAGTATATCTTCAAAAAGGGTCTAAACATTAACTTCTAATTTGAATATCACGAGAACACGCCATCAGTATAACTGCCCGCGACTTGGCGATTAAACAGTGCCGGAGAGTTTATTGCCAGTTCTTCTCTTCTTTTCTACGTCTTTGATAACTGGCAGTAAATGTAAAATTAGAAGTATAGAATTTTATTTGTATTTTTATTATTACATTCAAAGTTTACAGTGTGTTATGTATATGAATAAATGATTTTGAATTAAATTGACGCACGCAGCTAGCCCTTTACAAGCGATACGTTCACTATTCGCCTATCCACGCTTTATACACAGACGAAAGATTCAGTAATACATACAATGAAAATATTTTTAACAATACCCAGACTTGTCTTTTTATGACACCATGGCGACGTGGCCAGCGACGTCGCTAACTAGTTCTTATTGAGAGGTATGCCGGCTAACGCCCGAACCCAATAATTAATCCACAATCCCAGATAGAGAAAAAATTTGTTTCTGTGTCATCGTGATTGCGTAATGACAGACCGTGACAGTTGATCGATATCCTATCTGCATCCCAATAACCAAACCCTACGAAGACATATTCTTCCATAACTTTTAGTATGATGTTGACCTCTTGTATATATTATTATATATCTGTGTGTGTTGTCTTTTTTTGTGAAGTCATTTTTGTTTTGGGTAACTCTGCTTAGATTAAATTCAATCCATCAAATCTATCCTCACCGTGATAACACTTAGAACGCGACATTGGCGGAATTGTGATTGACACAGAAGTCGCCATTAAAAATAAAGAATAGAATAGAATAGAAGACATTCCATTTTTACACTCGCTACATTCGCTCTTTACTCATATTTGATAATCCGTACAAATAATATTAAAGTATACATGTCTCTGTTTAAAACATATCAAATAGCTTTTTAAAAACCGGTGTAAGTTAAAATCTTAAGATAGGATATTGGCACTGTTGAACTGTCATTTCCATACAAAGCCACACACCAAAACGACCTACCATGGATAGCTTGTATCGACGGATGGCTATTACAATCCGTCGATTGGTTATTGGCACACTATCAATATTTGGATTAAGATGTTACCGCATCGTGTGGCCGCGCTCTTAGCACCTTTACTTTTTCACCGTCTCATAATAACCTTTATTTCTTAGTTAGGATAAAAGAAATCGTGAGTAAGGTTTATGCTCTCCTAATTATTTATTAACACTTCGTTGCATTACATAAAAGGTAAAAAAAATATTAAACATAAATTAATGAAAAGCAACTGGCGGCCTTACCGCTTTAGAGCGATTTCTTCCAGACAACCACTGTGAGTAAATTACATAAGGTAGGCAAGAAGTGCACAAATACACATTACAAATAATAAAAATAGGAAAAAAAAAACATACTTAACAGAAACAAAAAGAAATAAAAATAAACTAAACTCATATAGGTTACATAAAAAAAAAAGTAAAAAGTGCACATGAATCATGATAATCCAATTCAAGATCGGTCTCACGTCAGTTAGTAGTTAGTGATATGACGTGGACAGGTAATGTTTGATTATCAATATTTTACATAAAAAAAATTGATTTAAAATGATTAAATAAGATAATAAATAAATAGTTAATATTACATTCATAATTTTATTTTAATTTAGTTTGAATTTTTTTGTGTCGAGACAGAACTGAAAGCATTGGCGACGCGTGGACGCCAGACGTTGCCATGGCAACGTCGCCATGGCGTCTCGATGAGGTATGGCCCTAACATTTAATTGTCAAAGATTAACTAGAAACGCGATTGTATTGTCTATGATTCACTACAACTTTTGACGTACGGGACTCGACTCGACAAGGACTCAACACTTAGGTTCAGAAACGATACTAAGGGCTCCACCTGCTCCGGTAGAGAATTTTAATATACATTGCACCCATTAAAACTATGTTATTCAAGTGATACATAAACTATATACAATTTTCGTGTATCCATGTATTAGGCCTGCCTGTAATACAAGAATACAGTCAAACCTGGGTAAGTGAGAACTGGATAAGTGAGAAAACTCTATAAGTGAGAGTAATAGCCAGGACCCGTCATTTTAAGCTCCAAAAACCTCTATTAGCGAGAAACAGAAACCTCTGTAAGAGAGAGTCGTTTTTCCCTCATGGACCTCCGTAAGTGAGACTGCTCCTTAATTATACCTCTATAAGCGACAGTCGAGCTTCATTTATTTATGTATATTATTTAGGAGGAACAAATGACAAATTTTACATCTGCTATTTTATGACTCATTCTCAACTTTCGTGGAACTTCTTACCATTAAGAAAATTCCAATGAAGCTAGCTTTAAATGCGCTGTAGACGGTCCATCAGTACTTTGAATACGCGGTGGTTGTTGACAAAGCAATATTCGACAAAATTTATGAGTTACAGAAAAACATTCAAAATACAAAAACAGAAACCCAAACGAAATTGACGATTTTTTTAAAGTGTAAATAAGTTCTAAATAAAATAAAATTACATAGTGCATCAATATATGTCTTGTTATTGCTGCGTACCTCTATAAGAGAGAAACGCTACACATGTACCTGCATTAGCGAGAAACCTCTATAAGGGAGAATAGAGATTGTGATTCCTTAAACTCTCGCTTATCCAGATTTGACTGTATTGCAATACATAAGCAAATAAAATCTTCATACTCCTTAAACCTAACCAGCGATTATTCTTTCAGCTGTCTGCATCATTTTTGCCAAACCAACTCTTCTCCTCCTCAGCCTTCCTCTTACTTTCAGCAGCAATTTCCTTCAGCGTCATCTCCCTATTATCAATCAAATGCTTGACGTCATCAAACTCTTTGAATATATCCAAGTCATCCTGGTGCAGTTTAATATGACTCTTCAAGCTACACTTCTGCATAAACGTCTTCTTGCACACCTCGCACTGATATCGCTTATCGTCTTCGTGAATTTTCAAATGGTCCTTCAGCGTGCGGAGACGAGAGAACGTCTTTCCGCACAGATCACACGAGCACACCTCGGAACCCGTGTGCCTTGTCATGTGATCGACTAGCCCACGCTTCGAGAAGAACTTTGCGTTACACTTATCGCACAGAAAACTCTTCTGTTGGAGGTGATGATGCCGTATATGCCTGTTCAGCTCGAATTTCTTCTTATACGTCTTGTTGCACGCGTTGCAAGGGAATACTAGCGGCGCCTGATTGTGTGCTTTCACCAGGTGCTCGCTACGATCATAGTAGCTGACAAAAATCTCCGGACAGTGCGGGCATTTGTTGCGCAGCCATCCGCCTGTGTGCACGCCCTTCTCGTGGTTGCGTTTCTTCGTCAACGACGTGTACGTCTTATCGCAAAAGTCGCACGCAAAGTTGCCCTGAAAGTGGGTTTTGTCGTGTTTGCGCAACGCCGCTATCGTTATATAACCGACACCGCATTTGGAGCAACAGTAATTCCTGTAATGACTGCTCATATGATGATACAAATTTTTGAACGATATATGAACGACCGAACATAGAACGCAAGCGAAATTCTGCCCGTTCTCCAATCGAAACGGCAAAATGATATCCTTTATATCTCTATGTATTGTTTTATTATGTTCGCTGGTTAGGTGATCTTTCAATTCGTTCAAGTCCTTCATGGAGCGTTGGCAGATGCCGCATTGGAGGTCTGTGATATCGACTTTTATAGGATTGTAGCTAAGTTTGTAATCCAGCATTTTATTGATTTTGTTCTTTTCGTTTTGCAGGGCTGTGTGTCTGCGCAACTCGTCAATAGTTTGGAAATACTTCGCGCAGTAGAGACAGGAGAAACCGCGCATAGTTTTATCCCTAAACGGGCTGGCATTGGAGTATTGCAGTATCGTTGTGAGGTTAACCCTATGTTCAATGCGCTCTGGGGTAGCGCTATGATCAGTTTTCACTTTCCGCTTTCTGCGTTTGGGTGCGTTGTCTTCTGTTCCTATAACAGAAACGAAGTAATCTCAATTATCTTCATCCATATCTTCTTCGCTTCTTAATTAATGTTGACGGCATCTCTTAGCTTTGCCCAAATCACATTGTTATATTTTAAACCATTTATTTGTGTGTCGTATCATTCTCAGACAATCGCTCAGAACGTACCGCATTTGAGTATTTAGCACAATGTTTCTGTTTTAAAGTTTAAATATTCGTAAGGTTATTTAAAGGTCATCCAACAGTCAAATTTGCTCGCGTTTAGTTTCCGTCATGTTTTTCAAATATTGTGGTTAAAGCCCAACCAATTCTCATCGCAATTTTTAAATATGAAAGAAAACTTACCTTTACGTCAATACAAAATTATAACTCAGCAATGCACTTATTGTTTCAAAGTTATTTGTTTGTGTAAAAGTTTATAAATGTCGTAAAATAATAGCTAATCATTCTATACTAAAAAAACAGGTAGCGATGCAAAGTTATAATTAAAATGGCCACAAACTGATAAATACTGGGATAAGATAGGTTTTTAGTAGGTTCATGTAACATTGCCTGATGCGTGGCTCTCCCTAGCTCCGTCTCCCTACTGGAAGGTCTTGGAGCAAGGGAACCTCAATACCGATATTTTGTTTAGTTATTTATAGAACAAACGGGCAGGAGGCTTACCAGATGTTCAGTGATACCGCCGCCCATGGACACTCAATGCCAGAGGGCTCGCGAGTGCGTTGCCGGCCTTATAAAAGCACGCTGTTTTCATGAAGGACCCTAAGTCGAATTGGTTCGGAAATACATCAGTGGGCAGCTAGTCCCAAAAAGTGGTGGTGCGCGGCAAAAACTGCCTAGAAAAACGCTCAGTTATGAAACGGCGGACGTCGAGGTGATACGGGTGGAATTTCGTATTCTGCCTCGACGTCCGATTATGAAACTCAGCTGCAGCTGTGGACGCACTTTGCCTTATTCAGGGGTCACTAGTCCCCTTCAGTTTTGGATATTTGTCTTACGAGTTTAAAACAAACACCAGTAATGTGCTTGAATGTTTTTTGATTTACGTTACATAACCACGCAGCGGAAAGAAATTTTAATGTCCATAGATCGATTTGCGAATCAAATCTACCCTCGTAATTTAATGTGTCTACCCGCATTTATAAATAACGTAGAATATATAACTTTGCATAGCCTCTATAACACAAACAGCAACACAAACTTATTTTCGTAAGTTGGTGTTGCTAACACAGAAATATAACAAGTAAAAAATTATGGAAGAGTTTCCGTAGGTATAAATTCAAAATATAACAAATGAAAACAAAATAGATAAATATAATAAATTCTCTCTCGTTTTAAACATTCTATAAAATTGTATTAGCTTAATTGCATCAAAGTCAAAATAACTTTATTCATATAGTTAAAAAAGTACACTTCAAGTCAAGGGCGTAGAGCGGGTAAGAAGAACTAGCAAGAATCTCTCCGCCACTCTTTATAATCGCTAACTTTTGAGTGATACGAATTGTTTGAACTGGAGCAAGTGATAATTCTCTAATTTCGCTTCTAAGAACGAATACAATTTCCATATAAGGAGTGTTTAATCTTCTGGAGCCTGGTTGGTCGTACGCTTAAATTAATTCTATTTAGAGCACTATGTGGTACATCACCTAATTTCTCAAATATTCCTTTTAAACTTTGATTTTTTTAAATATTTTTACTCAATATATAAACAATTGATTAACTATTAAATTCACAATAAATAATTCCTTGACCTTAAATTTATTTAAAAAAACAATGGCGCCTACATCATGTTTATTGTTGGCTAGACCTCAGATTTCAATCTAATAGTCAAGTAGGTGATCAGCCACCTGTCACAGGCCGTCCAGCGGTAAAAACTCTCGGTACTCTTTCAAAAAAGCAAATCATCACATCCCAAACCTACTACTAAATAACGCCCATAAGTATATATTAAAAATGTAAAAATAAAATTTCTACAAAACTCTTCCATAATCTTGATAAATAGGTTAAAGAATTTGTGTTCAAGGTAACATTCATTCAAAACTTCTTTCTTTTACGGGCAAACGGGCAGGCCAAGTCAAGTCATACCACCCATGGACAAGCGCGCTGCCGGCCTTTCAAGAATTGGAACGCTCTTTACTTGGTTCGAAAATTCAGTGGGCAGCTGGTTCACATAGTGGTGGAGCGGGACAGAATTTGTGGAACGACGGACGTCAATGTGCGTATCACCTTGACGATGGAATTGTCTGCCTTGACGTGGTTCGATGTAAAAAATACCACGTTACTGTCCTAGGCTTTTGGATGATAACACAGGTATATGAATGATTTTTTTAATAATTGCCGGTTTGTACTTACTAAGACTTCAAAAGCATACAAGAATCTATTTGACGACTTAAAAAGCGGCGATACATTTTTGATCAGGACACCCCAACAGACTGAGTTTAAATAAGAATAGGCAGGCTTCGCTGGGAGTATCGCCTAACACGTCAAGAAGCACTCAACGTATCTACTTATAGTCGCAAAGGCTGATTGTATGATTAAGAAAAAAAAAAATTAAAAAAAATTGCTGGTGTTAACCGATATGTTTTATTTTATTGTTTTAAACAAATCTTGAATTTAGTTAAGTGTAGCAACATTCATTTGTCTATGTACAATTTTACAAACTTTATTCTTGCCGCCAGCATCCTATACCCTGTGGCTGATCAATCTATAGTATTATAAACGTTCATAGTCTATGACCGACTCATCAAATGTTTCCTCCATGTTTTTAATAAAAAATCTATGCCATCTAAATTTGTTATATACATATAATCACTATTGTTTCACATAATTTTTCGAACTTTTAGAAGAAAAATATTTTTTTTTTTAAATCCTTCGAAAAGCATCTATTTCATTTAGATTAGGGAGCGAACGAATTTGGAGGGGGGGGGGGGGGATTTGGAGTAAAACGTCACGATGCGGGGATTGAATTTTGCGTTATTGTTGATACTATACACCACATAAACGGCAATCTCCAAAAATTGCTAATAATACTTGAAGACTTGAAAGCTCCCTTAGGTAAACTTTCCGAGTCCATTAATTATAGAAAACACTACATATATCTTATATGACAGATAGAACTCCATCAAAATGTCTTCACCCATCAAGCCGTATTCAGTATCAGTTCCAATAATAAAACAAAAGACGACACGACTAATTTTGTTTCACTTCCACCAGCTGTTGACCACAATTGAAACAACATCTTTAACGCCCGTGAACACAAAATCTTTAAACCTGGTTAAAGAAAATTACACTTACGTTTATTAGACGGCTCTCCAAGTTCCAACTTAGGCTTCTTCGCTTTCGACGTGGAAGCCCTCGCTGGTCGCTTTTTCGTTTTCGATTCCATCTTCTCAATTTTTATCGACTGGATTGGTACGTCGTACTCTGAAATTTTAAAAAATGTAGGCTAGAAAATAAGGCTGCACTTAATATTGTTAAGCAGGGTCCACACTATACCACGACTTTATTTTTAATGGCGACTTTTGTGTCAATCACAATTCCGCCAATGTCACGTTCTAAGTGTTATCACGGTGAGGTAAGATTTGATGGATTGAATTTAATCTAAGCAGAGTTACCCAAAACAAAAATGACTTCACAAAAAAAAAAAGACAACACACACAGATATATAATAATAGACAAGAGGATATTTATACTACAAGTTATGGAAGGGAGAATCTTATAAGTTTAAATTATTAACAGAAATAAATTTCCCTAACATTTTGACGATAGGACTGGATAGGATGGAAAGAAGGGAGTTAAGGTTACATGGACGAGGGAAGATTGGAGGAAGATGGTCAAATAACGAGTCGTTAATTAGAGAACAGTTAACCACGACTTATATTCCGATTCCACATTTGACATTAGCTACTGTCATTTTGTAAAATAATGATACCACATACAATAGTGATAATAATGATATAATAGCGATTTATGTTTACTTAATATTGGTGTGCCAATTAAAGACTAAATTATTGATTTTTATTTAAATAAATACATAATTATTCACAATCATTATTTATTAATTAGTAATCGATTTTATAAAAATATTAATATTTTTGTTTTTAATGAAATTAATAAAATTAATCGTCACAAAAACTAAATTATCCGTTCAGAAATATTTAATTTCCTGATGTACTTAGTTTCTATTAAAGTAATAGTTGTTTAGATATCACTACATAGTATAAAACAAAGTCGCTTTCTCTGTCCCTATGTCCCTGTCCTTAAATCTTTGAAACTACGCAACGGATTTTGATGCAATGTATTGTCTAAGTATTGTACACATTGAAAAGGTCTACAGAAAAGTCCGTGATGGTATATATTTATCTCTTATGGATAACCCACAATAACTTTTTTTTGTCATTTACTTTTTACGACAAATAATGTCTAATTTCCGAAGCGATTTTAACCAATACAGCATTAATCCTTAACCAATTAAATGAATGAATACATTATTCATTTAATATAGATCTATACAGCCCATTACAGCTTATTTAGCAGCGATCGAACGCGTATATTATCGGAGCTTTCCAGCGACGGAAATAACAATACATAATAAAAACCTGCTTTTCATCAGCATTGCACCCGTGCGAAGCTGGGGCGGGTCACTAGTACTACTATAAACCAGAGGAATCGATCCGGAAATATTTCATTTCCGTATCGAATAATTTCGCAAAGTCACTATTTATTACTTTTCATAACGTTGCAACACTGAAATTGTCAAATCTTGAATGGAATTAAAAGTTTTAGTATATGCCGCGGTATGCCGGACGGGTAGACCCGGGTGGGGTACGCTCGGCCCGGAACGACGACACACCGAAAACGAAGCCCGGGTTATATCTACTTACATTATTTAGTTTCAAGACTGGTGACTTAGTTGAAGTGTACTTTTTAGAAGTTTTTTTTTAAGTGTTAATGTTTTCAAAATGATTACAGACTATGAAAATGATTACGCGTGCTCCTATTTCACCGTGCCTCCTACTAATAGTGGACAAATCTTTGTTTTTAATTTATTTTATTATTCTTTATTACTCAAAATGTCATATGGAACATGGTGTAATGGTTGCAGCTCCTAACAAACATTGTGTAAAAAAACCTTGGCGATTAAGAGAAAAACAGTGGCGGAGAGTTTATTGCCAGTTCTTCTCTCCCGTTCTACGCCCTTGATTTGAGAACTGGCAGTAAATGTAAAATTAGAATCATTTAAAGTATATTTTGACGTTCATAAGTATACATTATGTTACCTATATGAATAAATGATTTTTGATTTGATTTGATATGACGTCGCCATGTCAGACGTCAAAGAAGATTTTGGATTTTCGCCCGAGCCTTAGGAGAGGACGGCAGCTGTACAGGGCTAACGAATCAATGAAAGATTTAATTTTGGATGAAGACATGCAAATGCATTTTCGAGGATTCCTTCAAAAATTAAACATTTATTTTTGAGAGCTTTGCTTAAATTTACTGACAAGAGGGGGGGGAGGAGTAAATTGCTAGGAGTAATTGGGAGGAGTAAAATCCGCATTATTAATTATGTATATATATATATATTAATTCCTATTAATACTAATCTGCGTAATACTTAACGGTCAGAGGGCAGTTCTCTAGTTCTAGTATTTCTCTAGTAGTTCTAGTAGTTCTATAAATATTATTTAAAAACTCAATTCCATATACATAAACAACAAACAAAAAGAAAACAAAAATTTCCTTTATTAAGTAAATAGTCTTAAATCTACATTTTAGTACATCCCTTTTAAGTTCTAGAAGCTGTGTTAGGGATGAACGCTCTTTCCTATATGTTGATACTTAATCTACTTAACAAAGTTTTATAAACAAAACACTGTAAGTACTTAAATAGGTAACAAATAACATTTTAAAAACCCAAATCTAACAAAAGTTTATGTTCAATCGTAATAACTACACAAGTAGGGTAGACAAAAATTAAATTGAAAGATCGCACGCATTGTGTGTAAGACATGAGGGTAACTGTAGTGTATATTTATTTTTAAGATTTCGTTCGCAAATACCCAGATGGTAACTATCTGGTGAACTATCTATATGAACTTTGTAATCAATAGGTTTTTTCATTGATATGTAGATCAGGCTTCCATGCTTGATACACAGTCAAACATTTAAAGAAAAACACTTTTTTACGGATTATAGTTACTTTTTTACGGAGTATATCGGTGGTCACCGTGACCAAGCACGCTGTAAAGCACGCGAAACGTCGCTTTAAATTTAAAATTATGTCTAAATAATTATAAGTTTAAATACAATAATACATAACTAACCTACTAACTACGGGACTAACTAGGGGGAGGGCGCTACTGAGACGCGGTAAACAACACAGTCCGTATAAAAAGTTACTAAAAATTATAATAAAAGTGAATTTAGTGATAACAAAATCGTACAAATGACTATAAACTAGTGATTAAGTCTATATAGTGAAGGCAAGACTCTAAGTTAACGAATAATACAGAAAAATCCACAAAAATCTGAAGTGTAAAGAAACAACAATTTCGAAGCTCTTCAAGTCTACTCTCGCTAATCCAAGAACTTAAACTGTACCAGTGCTAACTTATGAAAGTGCCGAAGACCCGGAGTGCAAATAAATAGTGGATGGTGAAAATTATCTCGTTTTTTGAGAAACATAACCTCACACCTGAATGAATCTGCAACTTCCCTTGTCATAGAATAAAGAATTGTAGTACAGCGCCATCTATTTGAAAAGAAACGCACTACCTTCGACTAGACTTGTTCGCTACAGAGCGTACAACAGATCAAATAATACTACCCAGTCCTACTAGAGGGCGCCACGAGTATCAAAACAAAAATAGTCACCATGGAGGAAATTATGAAAGCTTTAGAAAATATCCAAAAAGAACTGAACGCACAAAAAATTGAAATTCAGAAAAATGGTGAAAGGGTGACAGAACAAATAACACATAACATAACCAACAAACTAGAAGAAAAATTTACAATTCTGGAAGGAAAACACCAGATCTTGAATGAAAAAGTTGAACAACAAGAAAAAAGAATTCAATTTATGGAAAAACAAGCAAGACAAAGAAATATAATTTTCTTCGGTATTGAAGAGGACGAGACGTCGTACCATAGCTTGGAGAACAATATATTGCACTTTATAAAGGAAAAACTGTCCTTAAAACTGAATTGCCGAGATATTCAGGAAACAAAGAGACTGGGAAAGAAAGGTGATAAACCCCGGCCAATAAAGGTGACTTTTTCTACCCTTGGTTTAAAGGTCAGTATTCTCAAGCAAAAAAGATTATTGAAAGATACCCAATACTATTTGAACGAAGACTACCCTAAATACATATTGGAAAAAAGGAAAGAATTACAAGAAGAAGCGAATAAAGAGCGTGAGAAAGGAAATAAAGTCACAATAAAATACGATAAACTCATTGTACTAAAATCAAACAACAAAAGATCACTGGCGAATTCACCAGAGTCAGATCCCAAGTCTCAAGGACTAGTTGGTAACAACACGAGAGCCACCAAGAAAAACAAAATAAACCAATCCAACCCATCTTTACCTCGATCAAACAGTGTCTCAGAAGGAATTCTAAAACCAAGCATACTAAGCTACCTAGCGAAAAATAACGCCAATAAACAAATCAACGACAAAACAGCCAGTAGCTTACACTCATAGCAATTAACAATCCCCTCCCTCAAAGATACAAAGATACAACATCTAATAAATTTCAACTAAACGACGAAAACCATCTTCCAACCCGGCTGGTCACCGTGGAAGATCAAGACCAAAACCCTCTAAAGAAAAAACTTCAACATTCTTCAACGAAAGAAACTAAATCCCTAGAAATACTTAACTCAACTAAAAAGAAGAAAGACCAGCTCTACATATTATCTTACAACGTCAGAACTTTATCTACCTACGAACGCCTAATTGAACTTAGCGAAGCAATCACTAGAGTCAAATACGACATAATTGGATTGTGTGAAATAAGAAGGGCGGGTACCCGGATAGAAGAATACAATAATTTCGTACTATGTCACACAGGACACACACCTGGCAAATATGGAGTCGGTTTCATAATAAATAAAACACGTAAGAACTGGATTGAAAGCTTCTTGGGCATAAACGAGAGAGTAGCATTATTAAACTTAAACATACAAGGAATGTCCATGTCGATTATACAAATATACGCACCGACTGAAACTGCGAGTGAAGAAGAGATTAACACCTTCTACTCGAATATTAATAGAGCCCTAGACCAAGCTCATAAAAAGTATATAATAATGGGCGACTTTAACGCGAAAATAGGACAACCGCGAAAAGAAGAACACCTAATAATGAAACCAAACGGGTATGGGGAAAGAAACCAGAGAGGTCAGAGGCTAATTGATTTTGCCCTTGAACACAACCTTGCCATCTTAAATACTTTCTTTCACAAAAAACCAAACCAAAGATGGACCTGGCGATCACCAAATGGTAAATACAAAAATGAAATAGATTACATTTTGTCAAATCAACCAAATATCCTTCAAAACATAGAAGTTTTAAATCTGAACTACCCGTCAGACCACAGGGCAATCAGAGCAACAATGTCTCTCACAAAGCAAAAGAAAAAACGCACAACGTACAGAAGTAACCGACTTTCATCACTGAAAACTGAAGAAGAAATGAGATCTTACAAACAAAACATAGCATCTCAGTTACAGGATATAAATAAATGCCAAGAAAATACACCAGTACAGTATTTCTATGACACATTAACTAAGGCTATAACCCAGAGTTTACAGGACGCTCGAACATCCAACGAAGTACCAAAAAGTAAACATAAAGTTCTAAAAGAGCGTACTCTAGCACTTATCAAGAGAAGACAAGAGTTACAACATGCTAAGATAAAAACTCGAGCCTCAAGAAACGAACTATCAGCTCTATACAAACTAATAAGTAAATACATCAAACATGATTACAAAAACTACAGATCGAAAACTATAAAAAACCACTTGGAAAAAGCAGGAAGCTCAAAAAAGGCCCTTAAAGAATTAAGAACAAATAAATATTGGATAGAAGGCTTAAACAGCAAAGACAAAATTGTAAATAATCGCAAAGAAATTATAGATGTAGCAACCCACTTCTATAAAACCCTATATAAAGCCCAAGGAAACGAGCAAACTAGCTATAGAAATGCAAATGACACTTACTCTACAAATAAGAGCGGAAACATAACACCAATAACTGAAAGAGAAGTCACGCAAGAAATAAAAAGGCTAAAGCTCGACAAAAGCCCTGGACCAGACGGCATTACAAATGAAGCCATAAAGGTTGCCTGGCCGCTACTGACTCCCCCACTAACATATTTATTTAACCTTGTATTAAAAACTGCCGAAATACCGTCGCAGTGGACGGAGTCGGAAATTATCTTAATTTACAAAAAAGGGGACTCAAAAGATATCACAAACTACAGGCCTATTAGCTTAGTCTCATGTATTTATAAACTGTTTTCCTGTATAATTAACAAAAGAATAAGTGTCACAATAGAAGCACAGCAACCAGTCGAACAAGCAGGCTTCCGCAAGCGCTTTTCAACAATAGATCATATACATACTCTCGAACAAATAATAGAAAAATATCAAGAGAAGCAAAGAACACTCTACATCGCATATGTCGATTATAAAAAAGCTTTCGATACTGTGTCACATTCAAGTATCTGGACCGCTCTGCAAGCTCAAAAAGTTGAACAAGAATATATAGATATAATCAGAAACATCTACAAAGGTAGTACAGCAAAAATAAAGCTGGAATCCATTGGCCCTACGTTCTCCATCGAAAGAGGCGTAAAGCAAGGCGACCCCCTGTCTCCAAAACTATTTATATCTATCTTAGAGTCAATAATAAGAAGATTCAACTGGGAAAAGACAGGACTAAACATCAATGGCAAGTATTTATCCCACCTACGCTTCGCAGATGACTTGGTTCTGATGTCAGAATCAAGCACACAATTACAAAGCATGATTGACTCACTGAACACAGCCAGTAAACAAGTAGGACTAGAAATGAATCTCTCGAAAACCATGGTCATGACAAATAGTATACAGAAAAGAATATCAGTGGAAAACGAAACTCTGAATTATACAGAAAATTACATCTACCTCGGAAAACAAATGGGCTTCAGCAGAAAACAAAACGAACTAGAAGCAGAAAGAAGAGTGCAAAACACTTGGAACAAGTACTGGTCCTTAAAAGAGATATTCAAAAGCAACATGCCAATAAATGTTAAAACAAAAGTCATGACGTCATGCCTCCTACCTTGTCTAACATACGCTTGTCAAACTTGGAAATATACATCTAAATTAAAAAGCAAAATCACTACCTGCCAACGAGGAATAGAGCGAAGTATGCTGAATATTAAAAAGATGCAAAAAATACGTCACACAAAAATTAGAGAAACCACAAAAGCGACTGATGCTCTAACCTACGCTAAGAAATTGAAATGGAAGTGGGCTGGGCACGTAGCGAGGTTAAAGGACGAGAGATGGACTAACAGGGTAACAACGTGGAAAGGTCCAATCGGCAAACGTCCCAAAGGCAGACCGCTCACAAGATGGGCAGACGAGCTGATAAAAACAGCTGGTACCTGCTGGCCGCAAATAGCTCAAGATAGAGACTCATGGAGTTCTTTAGAGGAGGCCTTCACCTTCACTTGAGGAGGGGTTCATGCAAAACAAACCTAGTTATACATTTAAACTATTTTCTAAATTAATTGGAAACAAGTGTAATTAATGTCTTTACTATTATTTCTTTCTTTCTTAAAACTACACATGTAACCTGAAAATATTGCATGTAATAAAAGGTTTATTATTAATACATAACTATAATCCGTAAAAAAGTGTTTTTCTTTAAATGTGTAAAAGTTATGTTTATAAAAGACAATGTTATCCTTTTGTACAAGCCAGTGTTATGCTTGCATAGAAAGTCTATTGGTGCCTAGCCAGCATTGAAGCTACAACCTCAGAGTCACTCCGCTTTTACAAATCAAATAAAAGTTACATGCATTTAATATAGAAGAGCAGTGTTGGCCTAGTGGCTTCAGCGTGCGACTCTCATACCTAAAGTCGTCTGTGCACCAATGGACTTTCTTTCTAAGTGCACATTTAACATTTGCTCGAACGGTGAAAGAAAACATTGTGAGGAAACCGACATGTCTTACACCCAAAAAGTCGACGACGTGTGTCATTCACTGGAGGCTGATCACCTACTTGCCTATTAGATTTAAGAATGATCATGGAACAGATTCAGAAATCAGAAGGCTAAGACCTAAATATGTTGTATCGCCACTGATTTTATATATAAACTAGCGGAACCGACAGACGTTGTCCTGTCTACACGTCTTTAATTTGAAAATTTCAAACTTTTTTTAATAAGCTAAATTAACATTCTGGACCATTTTGATGAAAATTATTATTCAAATGTTATGACAATATCTAACGATCCAGCACATGGTCTACAATAACACAATGATAACAAAACTTTTTTTTTAATTTGATCGCAGCGCTAACTGTCGGGATAGACTAAAATTAAAATTCGAATATTATTTAAAATTTGACACTGCGATGGTAGCGCCGTCTGTCGCATCCAATGTAAAACATTCCAAAATCAACAACTACTAATAAAATTAAAAAATAATTAAAAAAACATTGTCCAGCGGACAAAATTGTGAATCTAAACTATTCCCAGATCCCCTTGAACACACACAAAAAATTTCGTCAAAATTGGTCCAGTCGTTTGAGAGGAGTTCAGTCACATACACACGCACAGAAGAAATATATATATTAAGATATATAGATGAAGTAAGATTACAAACCAATGAATGGTTGGATGGAAAATGTATATCCCAATACAATAAAGCATTATAATTATGAACACATGATACTTACCAGGACTAGAGAAATCATCATCAATATTATCACCACCGTCAGAGTTTTCCATTGGATCATTGTTCAATTCTATTTTAACTATATCTCCTGTAACAAATAAGATGAATTTAAAATTATAGTAATAGTTATATTTGGAATACAGTTTAAATTAACACAACACCTACGATTGAAAAGCAAATAGCTATAAACTATCTTCGCCCAATGCTTTGCCTTCCGAGGCCCTTTTAACTTATACCACTTCCTTAAAAACAAAATTATCACTAACATTCACAACTCAACCCGTAAATTTACTAAAAATCTCAAACAATATCTTATCAACCTGTTTACAAAAATAAAAATTCCGTGCAAAACTAGTTTAATTATAAATTTGTGCTACATAGAAATTATTAAATACAGTTTTCAAAGCAAAAGGAAGACACTGCCCGCAACACAGGGAAGCTTGGTGCACTTCATTTTACCAAAATATACTGTTGTGTTAAATAAAAGTATTTTCTTTCCGTCTTTTGTTTCTTTCTTTCTGTATTTCAATCAAATTTTTTTTAAGCAAGAACAAAAACTGCAGTCTATTTTAAATTAAAAATCAATTAATTTAAAAAAAATGTTTCAGAATTATAAAGAATACAAAATATATTCTCATTTTTCATCAGTTATGCAATTATTGTTAATTATACTTTTTGAATACATTATTAATAAATAAGTATACATTATTACTTTAGTTTAATTAATGCATATATTCGAACATGCTTGGTTTGATTCCTGTCGAAACAGGAAAGGGGCTGTTCAAGTATTACAGAAGACACACCATAGAGGTCTTTGATTTAAGAGCTTGCTTGCTTTTGCTGACAAAAGAAGAGGGGATAAATTGTAGTAAATATAATTATGTAATACTAGCTGACCCGGCGAACGTTGTTTTGCCATGTATATTATTTGTAAGAAACATTTTTTTAGGTCAATAAAAATAATTATCTACTATAAGTGTTCAAAAGAATGATTTATGTAGGGTAATAAATTAATATTTATTAATGTAGAGAATATATTTTAATATACAATTCTTGCTAGTTATCTAAATATCAAAAATAAAGAATCAAAGAAATCAAATTAAAATAGGGGGTTGATTGTAAAGGGTTCAAAATTCAGGGTTATATGTATTTACTAATGCTGTATTATAAAAAAATAAAAAAAAATATCTAAAATTGAAAAAAATAATTTCGGGTGGATTACCCTTAACATTAGGGGGATTAAAAATAGATTAGAAAATAGATTGTCCGATTTTCAGACCTACCCAATATGCACACAAAATTTCATGAGAATCGGGAAAGCCGTTTCGGAGGAGTTTAACCACAAACACCGCGACACAAGAATTTTATATATAAGATTTATCTCATGAGACCAGTTATGAACTTATGAACTGACGTTTTATCATAAAATTAATTAGGTTATATAAAAACAAATGAAATTAATTAAATAAAAAAAAAACAATTGACTTTAACCTTTTCTATTTAAACAGTAAAAAAATAATCATTTGGAGTCTGTAGAAGTTACAGTTTGGAAACATAAATTTAACATTCTCACACCCACCCCCGCAATCCCTATTGAAAATAGAATTTCGTAAAATCCTATTTGAGATGATTTCTGCATGACAAATAAAAGATTACTACCAAATTTAAAGTCTATAGAGGTTACAGTTTGGAAATAGAAATTTCACATTTTTTACACCCACTACCGCAATCTTTTTCGGCGGTGGGTTGTTGTAAAATCCGCTCTTAAATCATTTCTGCATCACATATAGACGACTCTAGCTAAATTTGGAGTCTGTAGGAGCTACGGCTTAAAAAATAAAAATTTTCATTGTTAAACCACCCCCGCAACCCCCTGTGGGGTGAGTTACCGTAAAATTCGTTCAAAGACTATTTCTACATCTCTTACAGAAGATTCCTACCAAATTTGGAATTTATAGGAGCTATAGTTTAAAAACGGGAATTGTTCATTGTTAACGCCCCCGCAATCCCCTTTGGGGGATGAATTTCTTAAAATCCGTTTTTAGTTGACCTCTACATAACGAAAGTAATATTCCTACCAAGTTTCACATTTCTAAGTCCTATAGTTCCCGAGATTTCGTGATGAGTAACTATAGAAATTGGAATACTTCGATTATCATCGAAATTTTTAACGTTTTAGCAGACTTTTTTAAAATTTTCTTACATATAAATATTCTCCTGACAATTCTGAAAACAATAAAAAAAAATTAACCCAATCGGTCCAGCCGTTCTCAAGTGATACTCGATCATAGATACGGCATCAAAAAATGAGAGTGGGTGTGCAGGGGTGCGTGGGAGTGGGTGTGCAGGGGTGCGTGGGAGTTGGTGGGTGGATGCGTGGAAGTTTGTAAGTAGATTCTTAGCTGAATGCTATCCGTTTAGTAAACTCCGTTGAAATCCATGAAAACAAAAGAATCAAGAGAAAACGCTTGCAATTAGCGGGATAAATGTTCATAAAAGTAAAACAGCAATAAAAAAATGAAGGAACGTTAGAATTCGAAAATAAATAGCCATAAACCATCTAGGAAAAATTTCGCATTGAATGGTGGTAGTTTCATGTCGATACGATCAGTGTTTTAGGCGTGATTGAGCCTCAAACGAAGACCATTTTCATTATTTATATATATATATAGATAGAAGATAGATAGAAGACTAGAATGGCCCCAAATGGCCTTTAGTAATCACATAAGGCTTATTCAGAAATATCTCTGCCCCAATCTTGACCCATACACAAAATCATAAATGTATTGGAGTCTATAAATAAATACCTTTTAAAAACTGATCTTGCATCCTCTTAAATTGTTCTTCAGTATTTTGTACCTGTTTTTTAAAATTAAATGCATTCCGTAATTGTGTGATGCAGACCTCGCAGATACCACCATTATTCGCCAGTGACGTTGAGAGCTGTTAAAACAATAATAAATCTTGATATCAATCTGAGCTAATATCAACAACATTGTCTGAGCTAATACTATTATTGCAGATTATAATAATATTAGCTCAGACAATGTTGCTGAGCTCCAGGGTTTTTTGTCTTTTGAAATGGCTTATACACTCAGGAAGGGTGAGTTGAAGAGTAGTTGAAACACTGTAAACTAACCCAAAATTTAGTCAATTTAACAGTAGATGTTCAATGATGTGACTAGGATAATCATAGCATTGAAATATTATAACTATGACACCAAACATGTAAATCTCAATTGATATATAATAAAATCATCCAACTTCCATATAATGACATTCCGTATTGCATTCTCAAGTTGTCTGATCAATATTAAGAGAACAGATTTTTATGCTATTAACATGAAATTAATGATTATTGATTATGATTATAATTGAAACTAAGAATCTCTCCCATACGTCATTTTATTAGTTTTTGTTTGTAAGATGTAAATACTAAATAGTAATCAGGTTAGATATGTCATGTTGGAAACAACTATGTCATTTACTCGGGTTGGATTTAGAATTACACAGCATGTATTTACTTTAAGAACTTGAGCATTTATATGATTTTTTTACAGTGTAATGTAATTCTCCCAGTGGATTTGCAAATCTCAGTTCTCCAAATGATTGTTTGATTTGATTGTATTTAAATTTAAAAACAAATTTAATATATTTTTTACGTAAAATAATGACATAATTGAACACAAATAAGCGAATCAGGCAGTGAAAGTTCTTTAATATTCTACTTATTTAATTTTGGTAATGTCATCCATGAAAGTAAGATAAGATATTAAAAATAAATTATAAATATGTCTGTTTAACGAATATTTACATATTTTTATAGCCAATGCTGAGTAAAAACAAAAAACAAATGAATGCGCTGAACAAATACGGAGCCAAGCCGACATTCGATCAATAAATGAGATACATCATTTATAAACATATAAACACTTTTTATCTGAACTACCTTAAAAGGCATAAAATTGTAAGTAATATCTAAACTATACTCACAGTTATATCGAAGCAATCCTTTAACATGTCGCCATATACTTCTTCGGCACCCATCCATTGATATGAAGCTGTGAAGTCTTTATAAGTACCCTCGGAGGCACAACACCGACACATTCCGTCCTTCAAATCCTCCATTGTTAATATTACTAATTCCACATAAACTTCACTAATAATTATGCACTTAGGAATTAATTAGCGGTATATTCTTGGCGTGCCTTAATCGAAGATCCGCCATTATAAAACATTAAACTTTGTGTTGCCAGTTACATACTATATTTTGCCCTGAATACAGACTATGTAATAACCTTGTAACTCATTATTTTATCTATATCGTATAAAGTATTTTTGTAAAAAAATTGCATTTGCATTTCATAACATGATAATTACTTGCAATTTTGATGTTAAGTTAAATTCTTAACCATTTATATTTATAGCAAAGGTCAAATACAGGTAATATATTCAAGTAAAGTGGCATGGCAATGGCATAAAATAATGGTTAGTTTTTCAAATATATTTTAACACCCGCTTAGTTTGAGAGGAACAGCCATGTACGGTTCCTGGGTCATCAGGTGGTAGAAATAATAGAAGATTTGTAGATTACCTTATATTCACCACTTCCGTATAACAATAGACTATGAGCGATATAATAGAATTATAATTAAACAATCGAAGAGAGTGCCGACGTCTGGCTATGCTCTCGGGGTGTAACTCCCATGACTTAGTAAATGCAGATGAAGAGAGTGCCTGCGGACGGCTATACTCTCGGGGCGTGACTCCGACGATATAGGAAATCGTCATGCTTATAAAGTGATCCAAGTGTACAACCAGGGCACGTACATACATTGGAAATATTCACGTTTACAAGTAATCATGATGTATGAGCCTTGGCATGTATATAGGGAAACATCACGCTTACAAGACTAAGAAACCTAAATAAGCAAAATGTACAGCCTTGGCTCGTACATACTCCCACAGGCAAAAAGTGCAAGATGAATATGTAGTGCTTTACAATAACAATTCATTGTATGCTTAACAGTCTCTAGAACACTAAAGTCTTTAAACTTATGTTAACACTTCTGACACCATTCCACTGCACTATCACTAGCACTAAGATATACTGGAGCCCGGTCCCGGGTGGCTTCTCCTGAGGCCACTGCGAAACCGGTTGCTGATTCTGCCGATGTTACACCTACTGCTCCGTGACGTCTCCTGATCTTTATGTGATTGAATAGCCTATCCACTAACTGTCTTGAGCACATTCTGAGAACTATCATGAGCATAAAAAGTACAATACTGATTTGGTGAATAAACCATTACCTAGGTTAAATATAATTATTATAAAATGCAAGCGTATCTCGGTAATTTAATATCTATACAATATTCTTCGTATGTGACGTCTTTCACAGTAGGTCAATCAACTAGCTAACATATGATATTTTGCTGAACTGGCATTCCATTTATTGTTTACGTTATTAGTATCGTTTTTCACTTTATAAAATGATTTATGTATATTGATGTATGCATAATAATAACTTTAGCTCAATATTAAATGAAATGTTTCGACAATGTATGTTATTCATAAATGGAACTGAACATACGAAAGTCTCGGCTTTGTATCCTTAAAGGAATTTTAAGAATAACTTTATATATGGTGCTTTTCTTTCTTTTCCTCTGATTACTCATATTTGACTCATAGCATTGCATAACCGAATAAGTTTGTTGTATATTTTTACGTAGTCTTGAATCTGTGAGCCTGCTATAGTGCGAAACGATAACGTTGCGCAATCTTCCCCTTTTACGAAAGATATCACCTTTCGTTCTAACCTTTCTTTTTGACCTTCCTGGAAATTCCTTTCTTTTCTTAACTCCTTTTTTTATTTTTCCAAATTTCTGCTTTTTCACGAAAGCTTGCCGCTTATATTTCTTGCCTTTATTGATAGGCAAAACATTTAAGTTGCGTGAAACCTTTTCTGATCTATGGTTTCCCCGTCCCGTATACAATTGAATCGGTGCTTCTAACAAAGGCTTAGACAATACTAAGCTGCGATTTAAGTTTTTATTCTTTTGATAATACACGAACTGAGACAAAGTTTCTTTTTCTTCTGGTTCTTGCTTGTTTTGTAAGCAGTTCATGCTTTCGATACCCACGTTATCGTGATGTGATTTATCTTCTCCGATTACTTTACAACCAAGTTCCGTTTGCTGTTCTATAGATTGCAATGATGGCTTGCTAGATTCAATAGATAATTTACTATCAATGTTCTTCTTCGTACACAAATTGGAATTAAACGTATTTGTAATATGAATTGAAGAACCAGACATTGTATCTTGACCTGTACTATGTTGTAGGGTATCTCCTACTTCGGAGATGTTGCTATCATGCTCCATTCTGTAGGAAATTATAGATTTTGCTACGCTTTCTGCTAGCTCGGCTAGTCCGCCTTGATAAATATCTGCACATATACTGTGATTATCCATAGGTAATTTACTACCAGTTTGCTTCTTAGTATACACATTGGAATTAGACGTATTTTTACTATGAATTGAAGAACTGGGCAGTGTAACTTCACCTGTACTTTGATGCAGGGTCTCTTCTACTCCGGAGATGATGCTATCACGTTCCATTCTGTAGGAAATTACAGATTTCGCGACGCTTTCTGCTAATTCGGCAAGTCCGCCTTGATAAATATCTGCACATACACTGTGCTCGTTCTCAATTTCTCCTAAACCTTCTTCCACTTTTGCTGAAGACGAATAGTTTTCCTTATCCGATGTATATTGAAATAATCGCTCTCTTTGCGTAGAATAATAATTTACATTCGAGTTAAATAGTGCATGGTGCAATATAGTATTATGTTTTTGGGAACAAATCTTACATCTTTTACGCGAGAAGCAATCTTCCACGTCATGCTTAAACAAACAATTTGTGCAAAGCTGCAATCTTAAAATGGTATCAACCCTTTCATTAAAATCTTTTTCTAACAATGATCGACAATTAAACAGGCCATGATTAGACAAGTTGCATAATTGACAATATTTTCTTTTATTTGTATTTCCTTGACCTTGGTTATTGAAACGCGTCGACAGCGAATTTTTGCTGACGCTAAAATTTGATGTAGGCCACTGTTGTTTTCTAATTAAATCTTTCCGGATTTGATTATTAGCTGTTTGCAAGGCATATAATGAATTTTCTGAATTATGTGAATCTCTAAGTATCGGTGATTCCATACGCGTTTCTAGAGAATTCTTCTGACAGTCGGTAGAATGAAATTTGCGATTCAACTCTCTCCTTTGACGCCTATATTTAGCTTCCTGCTCGTAATATTTATTCTGATACTCCGAGTCAGATCCATTAAGAACATTTATTTGGATATGGGTTTCAAAATTTAAATCCCATCCTAATTTTATTACTTCTAGTACATACTCAAGTTCATCTTTGTCGGATGCCGAATATGCCTTAGATTGTTCCAATATGCTATCCAACGATCTAAAAAAAACTTCTTGCTTGCGAAGCAACTCTACAGTTTTCGAAGTTTGGAGTAACTTATCCATTATGCTTGTTAAAATGCTCAATGAATGCTTCTAATCATTCTCAGTAAAATTATGCTCGATATGAATGAGATAATTCTCAGAATTAATAGTGCTCAAAACAAATGGAAAGGACTTACTGCTGTAGCTGCCTCCCTCTGTTGAAGATTGACGTCCGTTGCCTTCTTCTAGGTTCAAAACGTCGCCGATATACTGTTGACCACTCTGGGTCCTTATAAATGTTGGGACAGGACTTATTTTCAATTGCCTCCCTTTATAAACGATTGACGTCCGTTGCCTTCTTCTAGGTTCAAAAGAACGCCGATATACTGTTGACCACTCTGGGTCCTTATAAATGTTGGGAAAGGACTTACTTTCACTTGCCTCCCTTTATTAACGATTGACGTCCGTTGCCTTCTTCTAGGTTCAAAAGGACGCCGATATACTGATGATCCCTCTGGATACTTAACACGTTGCTCTCCTCTTTTCTATTGATGCGGATGATGGTGTTCTACTTGCTTGATGACTCCACAAACCAGCAGTGGGATGTTTTTCCACGGCGCCGATCTTCAGGAAAACGGAGAAAAACGCGAACGCGATCAACTGTACGCGAAAGACCCGCTATTCCCGGATAGCTCGAAGGACCAAAATGTACGGTTCCTGGGTCATCAGGTGGTAGAAATAATAGAAGATTTGTAGATTACCTTATATTCACCACTTCCGTATAACAATAGACTATGAGCGATATAATAGAATTATAATGAAATTATAATTAAACAATCGAAGAGAGTGCCGACGTCTGGCTATGCTCTCGGGGTGTAACTCCCATGACTTAGTAAATGCAGATGAAGAGAGTGCCTGCGGACGGCTATACTCTCGGGGCGTGACTCCGACGATATAGGAAATCGTCATGCTTATAAAGTGATCCAAGTGTACAACCAGGGCACGTACATACATTGGAAATATTCACGTTTACAAGTAATCATGATGTATGAGCCTTGGCACGTATATAGGGAAACATCACGCTTACAAGACTAAGAAACCTAAATAAGCAAAATGTACAGCCTTGGCTCGTACAAGCCATTTCTGTAGTATAGTATGATAACATATCATTAACTTACAAGTTACAATTATAATTACATTTTACTTTTTCTTACAAGCTTTATCGACTCAAACGTATTAATTTAATAAATTTAGTTTTCCAGAAAAATTGTTACAGTTATTAGGTACAGTTTTTTATTATTTTTGTTTGCCTGAATCTTCTACATTTGATTACCTGACGGCCCTGCTTGGTCAACAGATTTTGTACCTGCTTCAACGACTGACCACGGCTATCTTCACTCGGACCGGACTCGCTCACAATAAAATGGGGGAAAAAACGGACGCCCTACTCGGAATATGAGAGGAATGCTCGTACAGTTGGTCAGTTGGTTGAAGTTGCCGACGCCGTTTCTCTCTATATTCTCCATTATGTTACTTTTGATATTGATATTTCCAAGCGGTCCATGTTACAAAGCCAAATCACAAAACGTCATTTCAATCAGAACGCCCATTCAGGCCGAGGCAAGCTCGCCAAAACAGCCCGTGCTGAGCTGTAAAGGCCCTTAAGGCCAACAGCGACATTCCATTTAAAAAAAAAGTATAGGCACGCATTGGCTTGGATGCTTCCAGGTGAATGGACCGCAGTCTTAACCAACTGTCACCTCTCTCCCTCTAATGTAGTATAACAATGATATAAGGTTTTAGAAGATATTTCTTAACTAAGTTGTAAAATGATCTAACAACTTTAATTATTATTTAAAATTGTTTCAATTATTGATTTATCTGATATGATGTGTTACTCTATTTCGTGTCTTACGATTTCTGGGCTTACTCCGACATACATTTTCTAAAGGTTACTCGTGAATTTCTAAGATAGATATGTACCGTTTTAGACGTTTAAATATTTGTTATTGTTATACTTTTTAAAGGATAATAAAGAAGGTATTACATGAAATGAAACATTAATTTGCATTTTGTCATTTTCTGTCTTAGCTTGTACTTAGCTCAATCCCCCATTAAAACTCTATAAATATTTAATCATAGTTTATACTTAGTGTACAGCAAAGTTTTGATAGTAAGTAAAGTTTGAGATATGTCTCAGTGCGCTCTATAGATCTTGCTATAAGAGATCGCCAATCAACAACTACATACAAAAACCATTAATCTTGACAGTGACAGTTAACATTTATGATTTAATTTCAACTTAATATTTTGTATGTAATTTGTTCGTACAACTATAGTTATAATTTGATAAACAAAAAACTGTGTTCATAAATCATTTAACTAGTTAAATAGTAATAAGTAAGTTAATAGATAAGAATGAATACAAATTCGTTGTGCCGGTGTTGTTTAGCACGGCCCCCCGACAAAGAGCTAAAATCATCGTACATTTGCTTTGGAAAACACGAAATATATGCCGATATGTTAAAAGATTGCTTTGAAATTCATGTGAGTTTTTATTGAACTTGTAATTGTATTTTTATATAGTTTATAGACGTAGTTGGGTTGTATTTTATATAGATTAGCTTAGTTATATTTGCTTATAAGGCGATATCTGAAAGATTTTTATGTTAGTTATCAATTACTCATTAATTATTTCATAGTGAAATGAAAGTATATATAAATTGTATTGCAGTTGTATCTAAACATCAACGCTTGATGGTTGGCAATTTGGACTAATATTTTAAAATCTATAAGTATCAGAAATATAAAATATAATTAAATTGATTTCAAACATTTCTTATCATCACAATAACTGCTACAGAATATTCAACAATAAAAATTATGTCAATTTTTGTACCATTTTCCTTTACTAGATTTAATTAAAATAAATGTATTTTTCTGTAACTTTTTTATTAAAAAAAATTGCCCTTTAATAATAAAAAATAAAATTTGATTTACTTTAATACATTGGCTTAACTATTTTGATAAAATTATAAACTTCGTAAAAATGTAAAAAAATATAAATAAAATTATTAGAGTTTTGATATGATTGAAGTTGTATTAGAACAATTTTACTGAGTATTGTTTTAAATATTTGTTATTCATACTATAAAAAATTATTTAATGAAATTTCTTGATTGAGAAAAAAAAACTGCACAATTTGAACTTCATAATGTTACTGTATACACTCCTTGCTCTCCGAACAACTGCTCAGAATGCTCACTTTGAATGCGTCAAGGTAAGATGATAGATACATCGACTCTGTCCGGTAATTATATATATTATAAATGAAGATTAATTCTTCAAAAAATTATATATATAATTTAGGTTTTATAATATAATGTAAGTATAATTATAAAATAATAAATTTGAGATGGAATTTTATTCACCTTTGTTACCTGTTATCTGCCAAAGCCACTGCTGCCTCAGCTTCATGGATGGGGATTATTCAAACCTGTACTAGGGACACACATAGAAAAATTTTCAGCTTTTATAAAAAGATGAAGGTCTGGCACTCACGGGCTCTTGGACCACTTGCTTATCATATAAAGAATCACTTTACTTATTTACTTCTTTTGTGAATTATATTACAGTTACCAATAGACATCTCAGGTGTGGATGGGGGTATATGTGAGATATGCATAACTCGTCTCCGAGACTCATTTGACTTCAAGCATCAAGTGTTAAGGTGTCAGAAAGAGTTTCAGTTATCCATTAAAGATGTCAAAAGTAAGATATATCATTTATAAGAGGTTTTTTGAAATTTATTTACATAATTTATGGTACATAATTTTGCTCATATTTTTCATTGTATGTATGCATACTTAATTCATAACATAACAGGGAAATTACCACAAAAAATTGTTTCTGTAATTTCAGAGGAAGAAATGACAAATGTGAAGGAGGAGTTGCTAGATGAAGGTGACAATTACTTTTTTGGTAAGTCGGTTATTAATATTTTATCTATCTATAATCACCCTGAACTAAATCCTCTTAAGTCTGCAGTCTTCTTAAGACACACAAAAGCAAATGGATATATACAAAGAAAAACGTGTGTGGCACTTGGAACTGCTTTGGTATAGTTATTGTGTAGCATTTTTCATCAACTTATGCAATTATAATTATTTATTTATTTATTTTTAGTGTACTCTAGCGTGCCTAGGCTACGTCACCGATCACACCAGACCGATTTGAGACGCAGTATGCGTTCTGTCCCGCTCTAACGTGCGTTGGCTGCACCTTTATTACATAATCGTGTTAGGTTAAATTTCGTTACGGAATTTTGTGATTCGGTTGTCGCGCTCAATGCTCAAGGCTCACGGATTTGAATCTTTTCTGTACTCTTTTTTGACTTTCACACTTGATACCCTGGTTATTTTTAGTCCCTATACCAGTCTTACCCAATGTTGCACTGGAATAAGTCTTTTAGAAAGGCTAACGTGGCACCAAAGAGGTTGGAAATCTCCTCACGTGACCAAATTAATTTGCCGTTATTGGGTCATGCCTGTCGCAAAGTAATTTTGTCTCCACCCCTAGTACGAGGTGGAACCACTGAGCTGGAAGAACTGGCTATCACTCCTTGCATTGATTATTAGTTTATTAAATTATTTACGATACTTCAAAATATATTTTTGAAATAAACTAAAAAGTTTTTGTACTTGTTATCTTTTTTGACCGCTTATAGCCACGAAGATCGATTTCTAGGGAGGGGGGGGGGGGGTATAATTAATAATACACTAGTATATATTTGGAAAGCTATTTTATATATTTTTTGATTTCAGATATGAATACAGCCCTACCAGAGATAGACTCAGAAGAGAAATTAGCGGAAATATTTGGCTTAAAGGATATTAAAAGGAAGAGAAGACGTAAGAGGCTTACAGAGGATGATGGTGAGTTAACTGTTAGCCGGTATCTGTAGGTGATCCTACTGTGATACACGCCTTTTTGAGTCTGAAATATGATCTTTGGGAGCGTTCAAGTACTACCTCAGGTATGAGAGTCGCACGCTGGAGCCACTAGGCCAACACTGCTCGTGTTATTATATAAATAATATTAATAATAACGCATAATTCAATCCCCCCCTCCAATCCTAATGTTTCCCCCCCAATCCTAACGTTTTACCCCCCCCCATTCGTTACCTAATACTTGAATGCTATTACGTCCTTAAAAATGTCAATTGGACCGATCCAACTTCAGGATTCTGGAGGTCTGGGCCTAATCGAGAGACGCATATTTCAAGCGATATTAAACAAGGTATGAGAGTACCGATTGCAGCGCCATCTGCCGGGCTGATTTGTGAATCTAAACCCAGGGCGCCACCCAATCGCATTCAAATCGGTCCGGCCGACACGTACAGTAGAATTATATATATGTCACCGTAAGATTGTTAACATCGTTATATTACAATCTATCTAGTAAGATTGTAAACTATCGATAGATTGTGAACTGTATCATTATGATTGCAATTTAACGCATCATTTTTCGCTATATTGTAATCTACCGAAGTGAAACTGTTAAATTACAATCTGTCCCGCGTCAAATTGTCAACTGTCTACAAGTTCTTCCTGATTGGTCGGTCTCATTTCATTTAGAAATGAAATAGACGTGTCACATAAATAAAATAAATTTATTATTTAATAGGAAATTAGAAATCCTGACATATGTTAGAAACAAATTGTAACGAAATATTTATTCTACAAACACAAATTCTAATTAAAAATTTCAAAAAAAATCAACAATTATTATGTCTTTAGTAGTTGGTATCTGTTGGTTCTGCCTTCGAGGCAGTACCCGGAAATATTTTGTCCCGCCCTTGGGACAAACCTAAAAATCATGGCTGACCAAAACTAAAAAAAAAAAAAAAAAAAAAAGTTTGTACTCTATTCCCACTAAACAAACGAGAGCGAAAGCACTCACAGCCGAACTGATATCTCTAACCGTTTAAAAGTTAGCTTTCGCAAAACCGTAGCTCATTAACTTATCACCACCTTATCAGCTCCTATTTCCTGCACGAAATTCCCAGTCATTATCTAATGAATGCCTCAGTACTAATGCATCGCGTTATCTACTTTCCTACATTCACTAACCCAACCTATGGCTTTAAATGAAAAATAATAAATATATATTTAGAGTAACCTAACGTACGGGTCTAAAGAAATTATAATAAATATGCCTAATCTTTAACACCACTACCTATAAATATAATTAGATGTAAGGGTTACATGGTAAAATAAAACATTTTTATTCCAGGTATTATTTTTTATTTATATGTTCAGTATATTTTTATACAAATGTACTAGCACCATATCATTATTCACTGAGTCACATGTGAAATTTCTAAGGAAGTCTTCTAATCTCATCCCCCTGAACTTGTAATATAAATATACCAAACAGTACTCTCCACACACCGCTGATAGATAATCTTGAACCGTAACGCTATTGTACCTCCACATGCAAGAATTCCTCCTTAAAAACCCTTCTATTGCCTCAATAGGTTTTCGTCCAAATGAATCAAAATATTCACCAACTCTTTCGACGCTTATATGTACAGCCACCCAATGAGACCCCGGCTGTGAATCAGGGTCAAGATTGCATATTATAAATGCTGGCACCTGAGCATAAATTGGCAATCGATTTGAAGGATATACGTTGCTTTGGAGGCTGGGATGTATCATACGAAGACTCATTTGCACTTCTAGTGTGTTCATACTTTAATACGCGTTTACTCCGCTACTCTTTTGCTCTTTAACTGACTACATTTCTAACTTTCAATTCATATTTGTACCTATGAATTCATTTAAACCCACATAATATGATCTCAACAGAAGTAATGAGTCTTTTTATTAAACAAGTAATGAGGTAAATAAAAACCATGTCATATTCGTTTAGGTTATATTTTATTATTCTTAATATCATAATTACATAAGTGATTGCTTAACTACTATAATCCACACATACATTTCTGTTCTTATCTATTTCTATAATATTTGAAAACTCTGCGTAAACTACACAGTTAATAGTTTCAGTCAATGCGCTCTCGAATCTTACTTCCATTCTTACACTACCATGGCGAACAAGATTCCAATGCACATTAGAGTTAGCCGACAAGTCAGGTGTTAAATCAAAAGCTAGTAAACAGTATCCATTTGAATATTGCTCCCTCGATATTCCATTACCTTCGTTAAGAAAATGTATACCGGTGCCTGAGTACAGGGTGTGGTATGCGCTCGTAAATACATCGTTTGGAAATGATGGTTGTAACGATTTTGAAGGTATCTGTTGACCATCTATATATAGGCTAAATGAGCAAATACCAAAATTTTCAAAGTTGAAAGGATTTTTAACATAACTACCGTTGAATGCTGTATTATTCACAAAACCTATAATACATCTCTTAGGAACCTGTCCTAAAAATATATTATCCAGTGTTTTACCCTGCACACCAGACGGTATGGTCAGGACTTTCACTTCACCTCTTGTTATAGGATATTTAGCCGTAGTAGTGGCAAGAACCTTTTGATGGGCTATTAGTATTGATGGATTAATTTTTGCTCTGCGTATTATTAAAGTTGCATCTGTGATACAGACTTTGTACTTATTATCTGCATTCTGTGACATGAGGTTAAATGTTTCTCTCGATCTCACTAATTTTATACATAATTCGACCCCGTTAATGAGGAATTTATCTTGATTGAATATATCCCCATGTAAATGTCCAATCATTTCAACATCCTTACCATCCTTTGAAAGTTGTTGTCTTCTGTAAAAGCCCTTGTTTGCCTCATTAGTTTCATTCATTTTTCCAGCTGTATCCTCGTACCATAAACCACATGTCAAATGTGATTTTTTGGCGGATGATGAATAATTTAATAGAGTTTCTATGAAAGCACGATATGCATAAGTATTATTTGGGGGTGACACAAGTTTTTGGTTTAGGTAAACATCCAATTGGTTAAATAAAGAATGCAACCAATTATTGACTGGTGCCACTACATTAGCTGCATTAACTACAGAACCGTCTTGATTTTTAATTTGAGCCTTGAGATGGAGTAGTGTATGCGAAAGGTCTATGTAGTCATCTCCAGTACCAGGTACTTGAAATTCGACGGGTCCATCATCACTTAATGAAGAAATTGGTTTATAGTGTATCCAGTGTCCATATTCGATACTTGTTTGTGTGGAAGGAAGAGCAAACAGATCCAATTCAGATTTAACGCACTCACATGAATGATTATGAATAAATGACATTATGATTAGTTAGAAAATATATCCTTGGAATTATTAATATTTTTGTTCCTTGTTTTCTTCAGAGTGCCTTTCACGTTGAGGGGTGAAACTCGAATGAGCTCATTACAATATTTTCGTCTTTTATTAACACCCGATCCAGTCATAAGGTTATCAATTTTGGTATCAACTTTGCGTTTAAGGTTAGAACTAGCCTCTTTCAATCGATTTTTAATGGATTCTTTAATAGGACGACTAGCCACAACATCTGACAAAAGCCCAATTCCGCCGTTAAGTGCTTCTTTTCCAATCACCTTAGCACCACTAGTGAGTAAAGGTAGCACACTTCGAAATAACCCCCCAAGAAAACTGCCGATACCATGACCACGTTGATGTAAGGCTCCTTTGTAGATTACATTTATACCAGACCCAGCTTGTTTCGAATAATAATGTTCATAAGGACATATAAATGTATCTTGAGGTGTATACATTTTAAAAAGGAAATATAGTTTATATTTTTTTAAAATGAAGTTTCACACACGATGTTCCGTATTGAAATGGTACCGCATTTCCCGTGGTTGTTCTTATATCTATCTCAATAACATCAAATTCTCTTCTCATTACCGGCAAATAATGTGGTGGTGAAAATATATGCATTTTATTTGAACCATATATGTATTTAGCAGGATCTAAGGGTATAATTCTCAATAGGGGTGTCATTACATCACCAACAATTTGTGGTTCTATAATATCACAATACACAAATAATTGTGATGGTAACCCCAAATGTAGATTAGCAGGGCGTTTACCGATATTATGATTTACTAAATTGGTATCTGGCTCAAATCCAAGTTGAAAGCTCAAATTAGGTGATAGAGATAATGAAATTATTGATGGATCCTTTACTGCAGCAGAGACAAACTTTGTCACGGTGTCCTGGCGAAAACTAACTTTCTCTTTCGAATTTAAAGCTAGAAGAATATTTTGTATATTATCATAGTTGGTGGCTGGTATATGGTTCTTATACATCAGTGTGGTCTCTTCGTTATTGATGGTAGTTTTTTTACTTATGTACATAATATTTTCATGTTCTTGCACGGAAAACATAGTAGAAGGATATTGAAACTCAACTATACCTACCATCCATTCTCCTTCTAATGTAATGGCTTTAGGTAGTTTTGTAGAAAAATTTGATGTCATATTTCCCGGAAAATATTGTGTAGAACTATTGCTGAGTAAAGTTAAATAAAAACTTTCCTTCATTGCAGATTTTTAATATTCGAAAGTAAGACCCAAGAATTAAACTTGTTAGGATATCCTTTCCATTTAACTAATACTTCCTTTCTAATACCGCTTTTACGTGATCTGATGATTTTATCAATTTTAAACTCGGAAGTGGGGGAAAAAGTTATTTTTTGAAGTTCTTTCTCATAAAAAGTTCCTGTTATTGATTCATTGTCTAAATCGTTTAAAGTGTATACAACCCACGGGGAACGATCTATAATCGAAGTAATGATAAAAATTTCATTACTCCAATTACTTTCATAACCTTTTTGAAATACATGTTTGTATTTTGTAATTCTTACATAGTCACCAACGTTAAACTTAGGTACTTTGTTTAAACTTGAAATATAAGTCTTTTCATCATAATATAAATTCCGCCAAACTTCCATGATGTTTTCCATTTTAACATCACATGGTCTCATCTTGATACTAGAGTGTACACTGTGATTATAAGAACTAACCAAATCTTGTAAAATATCTGTATAGCGATAAGTATTCTTATGTGTAAAATAACGCCACATTTTCATTTTCAATGTTCTCTGAAATCTTTCTACTATACTTGCTTTTATATCTGGATTATTTGTAGTGTAATAATTTATATTTTTACTTTTTAAATAAGTTTTGACATCCTTAGATACAAATTCCGTGCCCTTATCTGATTGAATATGTCTAGGAACAGTTTTAGCTTCATCAAAGATGCTAGCAAAACATGTTTTTATTGTGTATGAATCCTTCTTTTTCATTGCTCTAACATAAGCATACTTACTAAAGGCGTCAATAACACACAAAATATATTTATATCCATCATTATATTGCATGTAAGTTCTTAAATCACTTAAATCAGCTTGCCACAATTCATTAATATTTGATAAAATATATTTATTACGCGGGAATTTTTTTATAACCGGTTTATGTAATGTATATGTTTCTTGAGACTGCAACCATTTCAAAACATCACTTTCTGAGATTTTTCCATTCATTGCCTTTGTTAACTTATTGACACTGCTGTAACCGGCTGGATGTGAAATATCATAATAGATGCGATGTAACTCTAATACGGGGTCCATTTCTCCCAATCACTTTTGTTTCTCAATTTATTGATGTATTTAGATTGAGTTGGCGTTGAAGAAACCTCAGTTTGTGGTTCTTGAATCAATGTTTTATCTATACTTTTAAGGTTAGATATATATTTGATTCTTTTCAGATTACCAATGTATGTTAGTGGGGTATTTATATCATTTAAAAACTTGGCGAATATTTCCCAACCGATTGGATCGGATCTCTTCGAGGGTCTTAAGATGTCATTCACTAAATCTATAATATTACTTCCTGGTATCTCTTGTCCACTAATGACAACTGTTCCATTATTATTCCATTGCAATTGATCTGTTTTATTTAATATTGTATCCATCAATAATTCACCCCTCCTCATATAAGTTTTAGGAATTAATTTTAATATTTCTTTAGGTGGTAACCCATATGCGATGTCTTCACCCGTTGAGGGTTGTTTAACATTTAGCATTTTTTCATTTTCACTAGTAGTTATATTATTGATGTTACGGTTTTCGTTAGTATTATCATTTATTACCTTTTCAGTTATTGTTATTTCTTGAGGTTGACGTTCTTCCTTGGAGTAATGTAAGTATCTTTGTAAAATTTGTAGATAAAGCGCCCATTTTTCGCGATCATCCAATTTACTTGATATAATTTTTTCCATTTCTAAATCCAATCTACTTTGCGGTGTTGCTTTATTTTCATTCTGATGTTTCAGTTTATCAATAAAGTCTTGCTCAACGAGAAGCATTTTTTTTGTGTTCATTGTGATTTATTAAAACAACTTACAAGGGTGCTTAGAATTGTACCCAAAATTATTGGAAGAAAGGACCCTCCTTTTTGTATTAATATATTTTTCCTGTATTCAAAACTTTTACCTTTACTGATCAGATTACGTAAGATATTTTTAATTTTTTTTAATTTGGTTTTTGTATTCTCTTTTAAAGGTACTTTTCCTTGTAAAACATTGTGAATACATTCACAAATACAGTTAATTTCCTGATTATTACAAGACTTCAATAATATCCTACGATGTTTGGGCTTTAATTTATGTAAAGCTGATAACAATTCCTTATGCGTTGTTATTCGTTGATACATGGTTCATTACTGACTTAGAGTGGCTGATTACAAAGATATTTATACCTTTTCATAGGAACATATATTGTACAAAAATTACGGGATTCAAATATTTTAGATTTTATGCGGCGAGCATCATCAGTGTTTTGTTTCAAATCAATCATTAAATAACCATGAGCTTCTTTAGTAGCATCGGTATATGAATCTTCGATAAACTTCGTGTCTTCCGGGGAAACTTGTCTAGCTAGAAATCGTATTTGTGTTTTGTCACGGGGATTTTTAAAATAAATAATATAACTTGAATTAAGTGAAATGTCGCGCTGTCCTCTTCCTTGATGAAATAAGTTTTGGGTTATGTAAAAAACACTCAAATTTCTATGATGACTGCCTTTTGTAAATATATCAACAACTCGCCCATCAGATTCCCTCATTAAGTCATCTATTATAATCAAATGTGGATTTTTACCATCAAACATATGATATTCCGGTAGTCCTTGGTGGTAATTTACACCGGGTATATTATATAGCGGTTGCATTTCATCATAACACCATGAAATTTCCAAAAAAATCTCATTACATATACTATTTTTATGCTTAATGAAATTTGCAACAAAGTTAGATTTGCCACACCCACTCGGTCCTGCTACGATGGCAGCAAAGGGATGAATAAAATGAATCATTATTTTTTGACTTCTGTCTTCATCAGGGAAAGGAGTAAAACTAAGTTGATATTTTAAAAATGGTTGATATTTATATGGTATATACAGAAAAATGTAAGTGTAATATCACAATATTAATGTATACGTATATACATAATACATGTAAAATAAAAATTTATTGATTATGAATTTATTAATGATTAACTTAATTACATACAAAAAAATTTGTAATGACCTATAGGTAACTTATCGATTTTGTTTGGTAAAATATACCACTTGTATCCATGCCTATCAGTAAAATGTGCGTAAGAAATACAAAGGGCACTCTAAAACCCTTTGCAATCTTAATGGACAATGCATTCTTTAAAACATTTTTGAAATAGATAAGAACAGAAATGTGTAGTAGTTAAGCAATCACGTCATGTAATTGTTAGGAACAATAAAATATATATATGCGAATATGACACGGTTTTTATTTAGCTGCATTACTTTTTGAAGTATTTTATAGAATATGTTTTGTGAATAATACAGCATTCAACGGTAGTTATGTTAAAAATCCTTTCAACTTTGAAAATTTTGGTATTTGCTCATTTAGCCTATATATAGATGGTCAACAGATACCTTCAAAATCGTTACAACCATCATTTCCAAACGATGTATTTACGAGCGCATACCACACCCTGTACTCAGGCACCGGTATACATTTTCTTAACGAAGGTAATGGAATATCGAGGGAGCAATATTCAAATGGATACTGTTTACTAGCTTTTGATTTAACACCTGACTTGTCGGCTAACTCTAATGTGCATTGGAATCTTGTTCGCCATGGTAGTGTAAGAATGGAAGTAAGATTCGAGAGCGCATTGACTGAAACTATTAACTGTGTAGTTTACGCAGAGTTTTCAAATATTATAGAAATAGATAAGAACAGAAATGTATGTGTGGATTATAGTAGTTAAGCAATCACTTATGTAATTATGATATTAAGAATAATAAAATATAACCTAAACGAATATGACATGGTTTTTATTCACCTCATTACTTGTTTAATAAAAAGACTCATTACTTCTGTTGAGATCATATTATGTGGGTTTAAATGAATTCATTGGTACATATATGAATTGATAGTTAGAAATGTAGTCAGTTAAAGAGCAAAAGAGTAGCGGAGTAAACGCGTATTAAAGTATGAACACACTAGAAGTGCAAATGAGTCTTCGTATGATACATCCCAGCCTCCAAAGCAACGTATATCCTTCAAATCGATTGCCAATTTATGCTCAGGTGCCAGCATTTATAATATGCAATCTTGACCCTGATTCACAGCCGGGGTCTCATTGGGTGGCTGTACATATAAGCGTCGAAAGAGTTGGTGAATATTTTGATTCATTTGGACGTAAACCTATTGAGGCAATAGAAGGGTTTTTAAGGAGGAATTCTTGCATGTGGAGGTACAATAGCGTTACGGTTCAAGATTATCTATCAGCGGTGTGTGGAGAGTACTGTTTGGTATATTTATATTACAAGTTCAGGGGGATGAGATTAGAAGACTTCCTTAGAAATTTCACATGTGACTCAGTGAATAATGATATGGTGCTAGTACATTTGTATAAAAATATACTGAACATATAAATAAAAAATAATACCTGGAATAAAAATGTTTTATTTTACCATGTAACCCTTACATCTAATTATATTTATAGGTAGTGGTGTTAAAGGTTAGGTATATTTATTATAATTTGTTTAGAATCGTACGTTAGGTTACTTTAAATATATATTTATTATTTTTCATTTAAAGCCATAGGTTGGGTTAGTGAATGTAGGAAAGTAGATAACGCGATGCACTGAGGCATTCATTAGATAATGACTGGGAATTTCGTGCAGGAAATAGGAGCTGATAAGGTGATGATAAGTTAATGAGCTACGGTTTTGCGAAAGCTAACTTTTAAACGGTTAGAGATATCAGTTCGGCTGTGAGTGCTTTCGGCTCCGCACGCCCTGTTTAGTGGGAATAGAGTACAAACTTTTTTTTTTTTTTTTTTTTTTAGTTTTGGTCAGCCATGAGTTTTAGGTTTGTCCCTTGGGCGGGACAAAATATTTCCGGGTTCTGCCTTTGAGGCAGTACCCGGAAATACCAACTACTGTCTTTAAGCACAAATTATAAATAATAATATAAGTGGCCGGGGCGGCGGGGGCACATACCGTTCAACCAATCAGAGCGCGAGTTGCATTCCGTCCTACGCCGGTTCACAATTTGACCGCTTCCCATCGATAGATTACAATCAAGCGAAAAATGATGCGTTAAATTGCAATCATAATGATACGGTGATATATGATAACGATGTTTACAATCTTACGGTGACATATATAAAGTAGCAGACTCGGCCAAGCATTGCTGTGGCTAAGGTTTTGTTATATTACATAGAAGTAAACTATTCAAGGGAAACGGTAGGAGAACTTATATGAAAGGTAGATAGCTAATGTGAAACGTTGGTACTTTTAAAACAGCGCCATCTATTAGAATTGTATCAACTGATCAACAAATATTTGCAATTATACCCGACATCTGTTAGAATCTTTTGGAGTTAACAGATAATTGTGACTGTCAATTAATTATAGACAAATAATTTGCAATAAATTAAAATTGCGACTATAATTAAAGATCTAAGCTGTCCTATCTCTTAAGTTGGACCAGACTGCTCACGGTGTGCCAATTTCATTTAAAATCGGTTTAGTTTAGGTGTCCATCGTGGACAAACATCGTGACAGGAGATTTAGATAATATTATATATGTTAAAAAAATTCATAAGCATTTTAAGTACGACTACAACTTTTCTGGGCCTCAGATTTGTGTATCTGTTTCGTGATTTGTAAATTTAATAGGCAAGTAGGTGATCAGCCTCCAGTGCCTGACACACGTCGTCGACTTTTTGGGTCGGTCTACTCGCGATGTTTTCTTTCAGCGATTTATTGAATTCAACATTTTATTCATACTTTCAGATTGCGACGACCTACCACTGAAAACATTTAGCACGAAAAATACCGATATATCAGACAACGCGAAACATTCATACAACGTAAACAAAATACTAAAATATTCAAATTGTACGCCATTTTTTAATAAAACGCTTAGTGGAATTGTTTGCGCATCGTGCAAGACAACGTGTACGAACATTAACGAACTACGCACACACGTACAAGACAGCCACGCGGACACACACCACACAGACAAACGGCTCGACAAAAGTAATATATCGATAAAAATGGATATCTCTGATTTACATTGTAAATTATGTCTGAAGCGATTACAAAATATACCAATATTAAAAAAACATTTGACCTCGGAACACAACGAGAAATTCTTTCCCGATATTTATGATTATATATTCGAGTTCAAACTCACAGACGGTGATATTTTAAACTGCGCGTTGTGTAACTCAACTTTTGAGACGTTCAAAATGCTCCTTCAACACATGAACGGCCATTACCGCAATTACATTTGCGACGAATGCGATATGGGCTTCATAAACAAACACCGCTTGAAGAATCACAAGCGTACACACGAGGTCGGCGACTTTAAGTGCACGTACTGCGACAAAGTGTTCACGACACTCGTGCGCAGGAAGTGTCACGAAAAGTATACGCACAACACGAACGCGCGGTATACGACCGTCTGTCCGCACTGCGATAAAACCTTCAACAGCTATTATCAAAGGAATCGCCATATGTATGATGAACACAACATTTCTGCAGCGACTTATAAGTGTAATGTTTGCGATAAGTCGTTTATTTTGAAGTCCAAGTTGACCTCGCATATAAAGAAGGTGCACCTGATGGAGAGGAACCATAAGTGTCCCCTCTGCGAGCAGGGCTTCTTCATCAAGCAGTCGCTGGACGAACATATGGTGCGGCATAATGGGGAGAGAGTGTTTAGTTGCACGGTATGCCACAAGGCGTACGCGAGAAAGAAGACGTTGCGAGAACATATGCGTATACATAATAATGATAGGCGTTTCAAATGTGGCCTGTGTGGGCTGGCCTTTGTCCAGAAGTGTAGTATGAAAAGTCATATGCTGTCGAATCATGGTATTTCGCTGATGGAGTTTGAAAATGCCGCTAAAGCTATTAGTGTAAAAGCTAATTAAGGTTATTTTGTGGAAGAAGTAATTGCAGCTATAAGCATAAAACAAGAGACGAGAAATACAAGAGAGGGAATTGGAAGTGAGAAACACGAGCGAGATGAGAAGAGAAAGAAGACAGGAGAAGATAAAGAAGGCTGAGATAGGAAATAAGACCGAGGTAAGGAGATAAAGAAGGCAGAGAGGAGGGAGAGAGAGGAGATAAGTAAAAGAAAGGAGGGAGTAGAGTCTGCAGCAAAACCGATTGCATGCATGGCGATTATGCGAACCTGCGCGACTTTCGATTTATAGTCGCCTTGATATCAGAACTAAAACAGTTCTCTTTCTCTCTTCGCTTTACATTACTTACACGAATAAAGTTTCGTAGGAGTTCAAATAAACAAACAAATCATGTTTTGCTGATGTTAGACATTCGCTAACCATAATAAGCTATTAGATATGTTTTTAAAAACTTATAACCTAAGTTATTTTTAATTATGTTAATTCATAATTTTAAGAAACTGCCAATACGCGCTAGCCAAGACGTTGCACAAGTCTGACGTGCCATGCCTGTCAACAAACGTCAAGTGTCAATGTAAAATACAAAATAAAAACGTGCCCGGCCGAAAAGGTTTGTTATCTCTGACATAGTATTATCTTTTATTAACATAACTTTTACACATTTAAAGAGAAACTGTTTTTTAACGGATTGAAGTTATGCAAGTTAAAAAAGTGTTTTTATTAAATCTCTGACATGTCAAAAATGCTAGCTGTCAGAATTGTACGGAATTAAAAATCAGAGTATAGTATATAAAAGTCGACGAAGTTTTTTTTTTAAATAGAAGGGGTGCAGGATGTTAAGTGATACCGCCGCCCATGGACACTCAATGCCAGAGGGCTCGCGAGTGTGTTGCCGGACTTAAGAATTGGTACGCTCTTTTCTTGAAGGACCCTAAGAATTGGTTCCGAAATACATCAGCGGGAAGCTGGTTCCACAAAGTGGTGGTGCTTGGCAAAAACTGCCTTGAAAAACGCTCAGTTGTGGAACAGCGGACGTCGAGGTGATACGGGTGGAATTTCGTATTCTGCCTCGACGTCCGATGATGAAGTACGTATAAGATAGAAAATGTTCAGGAATCAGTGCAATAATGTATAGCTTAATTGAGTTCTCTAAGTCTCTCTCGCCTAAGCAGGCGGTACTAAAATCTGTGTCAGGCACAGAAGGGAATCGTATTAAACTATTAAAGCAATAATCAATCTCTCTTTTTATATGGAAAAGCTTTATAATGTTAGAAAAGTATTGTATTTCTTCCAAAAATGTATTTAACGCGTGGCCAGTGGCGAAGCAAAGGGGGCGGCGGCGGGGGCGATCCGCACCGGGTGTCACCTTTTTTGAGGTGACACCCACCGGTCTCTCAAATTAAAGAACAATATACAAACAAAAAAATAAATCGCTGGCATAAAAATTTATTTAACAGGGATTCCTCCCTTCGGGGATTCCCGAAAAAAAGCCTGACGCTGTCGTGGGGGATTCCCCGAGCCATACTCTCGATCTTTTAATATCCATGTCCTTTATTTATTGTATATTGAGGACTGATTTAAAATCATTTATTTTTATTTATTTCAGGAATAAGCGAATATGTTATAGTTTATTTAAGGTCTTGTGATATTTGGTTAATTGTAGATATAATAAATAATTTATATCTCTAGTCTTTTATTTCTTACGATGACATAATGGTTCCTCCTTTATTGAAGATTATAAAACAGTTTAATTGAATATACTAAATGACAAATGTCGGTATCGTTACTAGTACCGCCTGTGAGTGTGGTGAGAGCTATTCTGACTTGAATCATGTTTTCTTCTCTTGTCCTAAGTATGACCATTCTTCCTTATATACTTCTTTAGTTTCTCTGTCCGTTCCCCTTCCTACCAATATTTATTTACTTCTTCAAGATTTAAATCCCCTTGTATATAGTATTATAAGTATGTTTATTGTAAATATTAACATTAAACTATAATTTTGATTTTTTTATTCCATTATTAATTATTCTGATTTTTTGTAAATTTATGCGCTTTCAATTATTTATGTTATGTCGCGATTGGTTTCCTTAGTTTTTTTAATTATGCATAAACTGTAAATAATTACAACAACGAATTATAAAAATCCCATACTTGACGTTGGCTAATGCACAAACAGTGTTAGAGCCAAAAAAAAAAAAATGACAAATATAAAAAAATCTCGTAATGTCAAATTGACATTACACGATTTGGCGTAATATAGTTTTTGGTGACGCGATATTTTGCCTCCACAGAAAATATTAAAATGCGAATATGTTGTAGAGAAATTAGATATAACAGTTCCAAAACATAAAAAGATTCTTTTTGATCATTTTCTTTCTACCTCGTAACTAGTTCTGCTTACATATATTTATTTTTATAGGTTAACCTTTTTATTTGCTTTTAAATTTTTGTCTATAATTATTTTTATTTATTGTTATTGCTATTTTTTCTTTGATTTTGTTTTATTATATTCAATTAGTTATAGTAACGCTTGTTTTAAGTTTTTAGTTTTTTTGTTGCTTTTGTTAATTGATTTTTTTTGTACTCTACCCTCTGATGGTGTTTCTTTAACGTTGTTTCTCATTAGGGTTGCCTGGAAGAAATCGCTTGTAAGCGATAAGGCCGCCCTTTGCCTTATATCTTTTGTGACTGTTTTTTTATTTTTTATTTTTATTTTTGTTATGCGTGTTTTTGTATAAGGCAATAAAGGATAAATAAATAAAAAGACTATTAAATTACTACAGACTATCAAACTGTCGTTAATTTGTACATGTATTAATAATGGTTAGTAAAATAAACCATATGATAAAGGTTTTGTACTAATTTGACTGATTATTAAATTGTAATGAAAATGGCAACTGATACCAGCGCCATTGCTCCGTAATATATATTTTCTTTAAACTATTACCGATTTACTAAAAACATGATTTTATGAGCAGTTACTTAGTAATAGCACAGATAAATAAATAATAATTGGTAAATTTACATATTTTTGACATTGCATCAATACGAAATTCATATCTACGAAGGTTTAGAAAACCGCCGCGAGATGGCGCTTTAGATTTTCTTCTACACAATTACTCCGCGGCAATGTTGCCATTTTTTAATAGCGAATGCAACATGCATTCAGGGAAACGTTCCTTGTTATATTATGGGAGTGCTGAAAAAGTATTATTGAATTATTTTAAAGCAAGAAACATTCAAACAATTGCGTAATTTCAATAATTATACTAAAACTCTAGACCAAGAATTATTGTCGAATTAGGTTAAGCGGTCAGGCAATGAATTTGGTACCTTTAAGCCAGAACCCAATAATTAATCCACAATCCCAGATTGAAAACAATCTGAGATCAGACCGTGACAGTCGATCGATTTCCATCCCACCTGCATAATCAAAACCTACGAAGACAATCAATTTCTGGCGACGGATAGAATGCAATCTCTTCGCTCTTTACACTCATATTTGATAATCAATAAAAACCAAACAAAGTAAATTAAACCGTACAAATGATATTAAAATATACATGTCTATGTTTAAAACATATCAAATAGCTTTTTTTTTATTTTAAAAACTGGTGTAAGTTTAAATCTTAAGATAGGATATTGGTACAGTTGAACTGTTAATTTCATACTTAACTTAGTTAAAACTAAAAAGGAACTATATTTTATATTATTTACTAGCTGACCTGGCAAAAGTTGTTTTGCCATGTCATTTATAATAAAAAATAGGGGTTGATCGTAGAGGGCTGAAAATTTAGGGTTGTATGTATTTTTTAATGCTGTTGATAAAAAAATAAAATTTATCTAAAAATTAAAAAACAAAATAGGGTGGATTACCCTTAACATTTAGGGGGATGACAAATAGATGTTGTCCGATTCTCAAACCTAGACAATACGCGCACAAAATTTCATGAGAATCGGGAAAGCCGTTTCGGAGGAGTTTAACCACAAACACCGCGATACCAGTATTTTAGATATAAGATACTAAATACTTTTTAAATGAAAATAAACCAATTTTTTTAAATGTTTTTATTGAAAAATACAATTTCATACATGAACGTTAAAATATAAATAAAGATTTATAATAATAAAAACTAGATCTAAAATTTAAATTTTCGTCTTCATCTTTGTCTTTTGCTGTAAAACTTCAAGGTTCGCTGTGATGTCTTTAACGATATAAGTCTCCAGTTATACCAGGATTTCGGGGTCTTCATTGACATAGCAAGCTTTCCCAGTATTAGCTACAAGCTAAAGAGGAGAACATTACTGCCTTCCTGTATCCACATCGCAAACCACAACCATTCTTGCAGTTGCAGAGAAAAATGTACGAGATTTTGAGACACGGCAGTCAAACAAACAAACAAACATAAATATCTTTATTCATATGGGTAAACAAGTACACTTATAAACGTCAAAAATAATTAAATTAATTGTAAATTTACATTTACTACCAGTTCGCCAGCCAAGGGCGTAGAACGGGCAAGAAACTTTCCGCCACTCTTTTCAATCGCCAAGTTTTTAATACAAATTGTTTGAACTGGAGCAATCAATCCCAAGTGTTAGGATCATTTAAGTATTCGTCACATTTATAAAAAGCTTTATTGATTAATTTGCTTTAAACGAGGGCTTTGAATTTATTTAATGATAATTCTCTAATGGAAGCTTGTTGTAAAAACGAATACAATTCTGGCTTTCGTCTCGTTTCTCACACATTTAACATTAAGTATCAAAATTTCCTGTTAGCATGCAAGCAACAACGAAGAAATGTGTGCCATAATTATACTAAACTAGCTGACCCGGCAGACTTCGTACTGCCTCATCGATAAATAAAAGACCTAATCTTTTGTATAAAATGATTTTAAAACAAACAAAATAATTATTAATGAAAAAGCATTTATTGAATAAAGCATGAAGTTTTATTATTATTTTCGATACATCATGTTGCTTACTTAGAAATCAGAGTTTTCCTGAAATACTGGCTATTTATAAGGTTTAAATTTGATATTCACAGACACACACTGTGAAAATACAGTCTGTTAATTAATTTAAAGCTTTCTCATAAACTATATTTTTTGTTTTGTTTTGTGGTGCGTAAATAAACAAAGAAGACGGTTTTCCGACGCGCGAACACGCGACGTATAATTGTCCATGCGCGAAACAGGGAAACTCCAAGTTGATTCCACAAACTTCTAAAGACTGGTCATCGCAAAGGCCAGACGTACTGGAAATTGTAAGCGTTTAAAATCGAATGGTAAGTCCGTTGGAATCATCGGTATCCGCGGGATCAAGACATCCTCTCCTTTGTATTTTCCTTTTATGATTGTCGCCTCAATGACGTTATTCATCAGTCTTTTCACCGCCAGTCTTGTTCCATTGCATAGTCGAGGTTGATTAATGTTAAGCAGCATGATGACAACTGATCCTACTTTTAACTGCAAATTGTGAGGTGGTAATCCAGGCAATTCCAGTGAATTTAAAAACTCAGTGGGATAGTTGATTACGTCATCCTGGTTCATTACGGTGTAAACTGATTTGAAGGAAACCAACTGTCCTGGAAGAAAATTCTGAATGGTCGCATTAAGATCCTCTACATCATTATTTTTCGCTGCTAATATTGCTCGTTCACCCAGCCAATTATGGTTATTGAACTTTTGCACTATATCTGGGAAAACTCGCTGAATAAGCTCCACTTTTGAGTCTGTGATGTGACAGAAATCTGTAGGTAATGTGATGAATCCGGTCGAGGTGTCCACTGCAACTTTATTATTTCCAATGTCTAACAACTGCTTCGCAAACACATTAGCAGTTTCATCTTGTTGCAAAAATACTCGCATGTTAGTTGTTAAGTGGAGTGTCTTTACGTACTGCCACAAATTTGATGATTTTAGGCATGCATTTAGTTCATCAGCAACAGTTGATCGGGGAATAACTGGAAGAGTCTAACTATTAATAATTTCCGATATATATATTTTAGTACAAACTTGAATAATATAAAAAAATATTCTTATATAATACCTTGAAAGTGGGCATGAAATTGTCTTGTATAATATGTGTAGCACCGAATGATGTCATCTGGAAACAGTTGTTATATTTCTGAATGTTGGTCAAGAAGTGCTTAGAATCATTTCCAATCCCAGAAACCAAAGAGCGTAAAGGATCTGGTGGTGGGACCAATTGTGGCAATTTTACTTTGCCTTCAGCACAACATAATCCAGTAGATTCACCAGTGTATTTTAACGCCTTACAATATTTACAAATTGTTTTCATTTCCCCAATTGTTACCGATTTGTCGGCACAATAATCAATTGCCGGATCATAGTGGAATGCAGCTCGTTCAAGAATCACAGGAGCACTGCGTCTGCTGATTCGCTCAATTTCATTATGTCTAGCTTGCTGTTGTTGTGTTTGATGTGCACGAACTCGTTGCATTCTAAGCCTATCTCCTACATTGTCACTCACCAAAGAACGCAATTCTGACATAGCAATACGACTATTTTCTTGATCTGTCTGTCTCTGGTCATCAGTGCGGTTAGCACGTGAGGTAGCTCTTCGCACATTTGATTGACTACGACGACCTAAGTTAGGTCGTCTTCTCCTCGGCATCGTAAATTGTAATTAATCAAAGTGAGAAAATTTCCCGCTCATTTAGCAGTAAAGTGTCACTATCACAAAAAAGAACACATTACTTGGAATGTCACTATCACAAAGGATCACCAAAGTAAAGAAAGTTCTCGCGCACGTAGCCACAAAGATAGATATAACGATAATATAATTTTTTCTGTGCTCTGAAATGCGACAGGATGGAATGACATATCAGTTGGTTGTCAAATCTAATGTCAAATACATATTGAGATTGCGTTCAGAATTTAACTTAAGATTTATAATTTAATTTGTCTTTATTATTATTGATTTATCTTTCGATTTCTATATAGTCTTATTAAAAAAATAATCGGACAGAGTAACAACTGAAGTTAGCTAAAATTGTGTTTATTTATGTACTATGTATTTTGAGACTATGCAATTTTGTCGCGTTCGCGATTCACTTTCACTTTTGTTGAGTTTCAGAACGCGATATTAGGTCCTCCAACGCGCACGCGAATTTGAACTTTATGCAGCGGTAATAAATTACAAATTGACTCTCCATTTTATTTAGAAAACGTTTGTATGGGAAATAGAAAAATGCTGTTTTGAGGATTTTCCCGGCAATTATTCGAATTTTTCTCACCTTTTAAACCTTCCCTAGACCTCCACGAATAATTCAAGACCAAGATAAGATAAATCCGTTCAGCCGTTCTCGAGTTTTAGCGAGACTAACGAACAGCAATTGATTTTTATATATATAGACTAGCTGACCCGGCAGACTTCGTACTGCCTCATCGATAAATAAAAGACCTAATCTTTTGTATAAAATGATTTTAAAACAAACAAAATAATTATTAATGAAAAAGCATTTATTGAATAAAGCATGAAGTTTTATTATTATTTTCGATACATCATGTTGCTTACTTAGAAATCAGAGTTTTCCTGAAATACTGGCTATTTATAAGGTTTAAATTTGATATTCACAGACACACACTGTGAAAATACAGTCTGTTAATTAATTTAAAGCTTTCTCATAAACTATATTTTTTGTTTTGTTTTGTGGTGCGTAAATAAACAAAGAAGACGGTTTTCCGACGCGCGAACACGCGACGTATAATTGTCCATGCGCGAAACAGGGAAACTCCAAGTTGATTCCACAAACTTCTAAAGACTGGTCATCGCAAAGGCCAGACGTACTGGAAATTGTAAGCGTTTAAAATCGAATGGTAAGTCCGTTGGAATCATCGGTATCCGCGGGATCAAGACATCCTCTCCTTTGTATTTTCCTTTTATGATTGTCGCCTCAATGACGTTATTCATCAGTCTTTTCACCGCCAGTCTTGTTCCATTGCATAGTCGAGGTTGATTAATGTTAAGCAGCATGATGACAACTGATCCTACTTTTAACTGCAAATTGTGAGGTGGTAATCCAGGCAATTCCAGTGAATTTAAAAACTCAGTGGGATAGTTGATTACGTCATCCTGGTTCATTACGGTGTAAACTGATTTGAAGGAAACCAACTGTCCTGGAAGAAAATTCTGAATGGTCGCATTAAGATCCTCTACATCATTATTTTTCGCTGCTAATATTGCTCGTTCACCCAGCCAATTATGGTTATTGAACTTTTGCACTATATCTGGGAAAACTCGCTGAATAAGCTCCACTTTTGAGTCTGTGATGTGACAGAAATCTGTAGGTAATGTGATGAATCCGGTCGAGGTGTCCACTGCAACTTTATTATTTCCAATGTCTAACAACTGCTTCGCAAACACATTAGCAGTTTCATCTTGTTGCAAAAATACTCGCATGTTAGTTGTTAAGTGGAGTGTCTTTACGTACTGCCACAAATTTGATGATTTTAGGCATGCATTTAGTTCATCAGCAACAGTTGATCGGGGAATAACTGGAAGAGTCTAACTATTAATAATTTCCGATATATATATTTTAGTACAAACTTGAATAATATAAAAAAATATTCTTATATAATACCTTGAAAGTGGGCATGAAATTGTCTTGTATAATATGTGTAGCACCGAATGATGTCATCTGGAAACAGTTGTTATATTTCTGAATGTTGGTCAAGAAGTGCTTAGAATCATTTCCAATCCCAGAAACCAAAGAGCGTAAAGGATCTGGTGGTGGGACCAATTGTGGCAATTTTACTTTGCCTTCAGCACAACATAATCCAGTAGATTCACCAGTGTATTTTAACGCCTTACAATATTTACAAATTGTTTTCATTTCCCCAATTGTTACCGATTTGTCGGCACAATAATCAATTGCCGGATCATAGTGGAATGCAGCTCGTTCAAGAATCACAGGAGCACTGCGTCTGCTGATTCGCTCAATTTCATTATGTCTAGCTTGCTGTTGTTGTGTTTGATGTGCACGAACTCGTTGCATTCTAAGCCTATCTCCTACATTGTCACTCACCAAAGAACGCAATTCTGACATAGCAATACGACTATTTTCTTGATCTGTCTGTCTCTGGTCATCAGTGCGGTTAGCACGTGAGGTAGCTCTTCGCACATTTGATTGACTACGACGACCTAAGTTAGGTCGTCTTCTCCTCGGCATCGTAAATTGTAATTAATCAAAGTGAGAAAATTTCCCGCTCATTTAGCAGTAAAGTGTCACTATCACAAAAAAGAACACATTACTTGGAATGTCACTATCACAAAGGATCACCAAAGTAAAGAAAGTTCTCGCGCACGTAGCCACAAAGATAGATATAACGATAATATAATTTTTTCTGTGCTCTGAAATGCGACAGGATGGAATGACATATCAGTTGGTTGTCAAATCTAATGTCAAATACATATTGAGATTGCGTTCAGAATTTAACTTAAGATTTATAATTTAATTTGTCTTTATTATTATTGATTTATCTTTCGATTTCTATATAGTCTTATTAAAAAAATAATCGGACAGAGTAACAACTGAAGTTAGCTAAAATTGTGTTTATTTATGTACTATGTATTTTGAGACTATGCAATTTTGTCGCGTTCGCGATTCACTTTCACTTTTGTTGAGTTTCAGAACGCGATATTAGGTCCTCCAACGCGCACGCGAATTTGAACTTTATGCAGCGGTAATAAATTACAAATTGACTCTCCATTTTATTTAGAAAACGTTTGTATGGGAAATAGAAAAATGCTGTTTTGAGGATTTTCCCGGCAATTATTCGAATTTTTCTCACCTTTTAAACCTTCCCTAGACCTCCACGAATAATTCAAGACCAAGATAAGATAAATCCGTTCAGCCGTTCTCGAGTTTTAGCGAGACTAACGAACAGCAATTGATTTTTATATATATAGACTAGCTGACCCGGCAGACTTCGTACTGCCTCATCGATAAATAAAAGACCTAATCTTTTGTATAAAATGATTTTAAAACAAACAAAATAATTATTAATGAAAAAGCATTTATTGAATAAAGCATGAAGTTTTATTATTATTTTCGATACATCATGTTGCTTACTTAGAAATCAGAGTTTTCCTGAAATACTGGCTATTTATAAGGTTTAAATTTGATATTCACAGACACACACTGTGAAAATACAGTCTGTTAATTAATTTAAAGCTTTCTCATAAACTATATTTTTTGTTTTGTTTTGTGGTGCGTAAATAAACAAAGAAGACGGTTTTCCGACGCGCGAACACGCGACGTATAATTGTCCATGCGCGAAACAGGGAAACTCCAAGTTGATTCCACAAACTTCTAAAGACTGGTCATCGCAAAGGCCAGACGTACTGGAAATTGTAAGCGTTTAAAATCGAATGGTAAGTCCGTTGGAATCATCGGTATCCGCGGGATCAAGACATCCTCTCCTTTGTATTTTCCTTTTATGATTGTCGCCTCAATGACGTTATTCATCAGTCTTTTCACCGCCAGTCTTGTTCCATTGCATAGTCGAGGTTGATTAATGTTAAGCAGCATGATGACAACTGATCCTACTTTTAACTGCAAATTGTGAGGTGGTAATCCAGGCAATTCCAGTGAATTTAAAAACTCAGTGGGATAGTTGATTACGTCATCCTGGTTCATTACGGTGTAAACTGATTTGAAGGAAACCAACTGTCCTGGAAGAAAATTCTGAATGGTCGCATTAAGATCCTCTACATCATTATTTTTCGCTGCTAATATTGCTCGTTCACCCAGCCAATTATGGTTATTGAACTTTTGCACTATATCTGGGAAAACTCGCTGAATAAGCTCCACTTTTGAGTCTGTGATGTGACAGAAATCTGTAGGTAATGTGATGAATCCGGTCGAGGTGTCCACTGCAACTTTATTATTTCCAATGTCTAACAACTGCTTCGCAAACACATTAGCAGTTTCATCTTGTTGCAAAAATACTCGCATGTTAGTTGTTAAGTGGAGTGTCTTTACGTACTGCCACAAATTTGATGATTTTAGGCATGCATTTAGTTCATCAGCAACAGTTGATCGGGGAATAACTGGAAGAGTCTAACTATTAATAATTTCCGATATATATATTTTAGTACAAACTTGAATAATATAAAAAAATATTCTTATATAATACCTTGAAAGTGGGCATGAAATTGTCTTGTATAATATGTGTAGCACCGAATGATGTCATCTGGAAACAGTTGTTATATTTCTGAATGTTGGTCAAGAAGTGCTTAGAATCATTTCCAATCCCAGAAACCAAAGAGCGTAAAGGATCTGGTGGTGGGACCAATTGTGGCAATTTTACTTTGCCTTCAGCACAACATAATCCAGTAGATTCACCAGTGTATTTTAACGCCTTACAATATTTACAAATTGTTTTCATTTCCCCAATTGTTACCGATTTGTCGGCACAATAATCAATTGCCGGATCATAGTGGAATGCAGCTCGTTCAAGAATCACAGGAGCACTGCGTCTGCTGATTCGCTCAATTTCATTATGTCTAGCTTGCTGTTGTTGTGTTTGATGTGCACGAACTCGTTGCATTCTAAGCCTATCTCCTACATTGTCACTCACCAAAGAACGCAATTCTGACATAGCAATACGACTATTTTCTTGATCTGTCTGTCTCTGGTCATCAGTGCGGTTAGCACGTGAGGTAGCTCTTCGCACATTTGATTGACTACGACGACCTAAGTTAGGTCGTCTTCTCCTCGGCATCGTAAATTGTAATTAATCAAAGTGAGAAAATTTCCCGCTCATTTAGCAGTAAAGTGTCACTATCACAAAAAAGAACACATTACTTGGAATGTCACTATCACAAAGGATCACCAAAGTAAAGAAAGTTCTCGCGCACGTAGCCACAAAGATAGATATAACGATAATATAATTTTTTCTGTGCTCTGAAATGCGACAGGATGGAATGACATATCAGTTGGTTGTCAAATCTAATGTCAAATACATATTGAGATTGCGTTCAGAATTTAACTTAAGATTTATAATTTAATTTGTCTTTATTATTATTGATTTATCTTTCGATTTCTATATAGTCTTATTAAAAAAATAATCGGACAGAGTAACAACTGAAGTTAGCTAAAATTGTGTTTATTTATGTACTATGTATTTTGAGACTATGCAATTTTGTCGCGTTCGCGATTCACTTTCACTTTTGTTGAGTTTCAGAACGCGATATTAGGTCCTCCAACGCGCACGCGAATTTGAACTTTATGCAGCGGTAATAAATTACAAATTGACTCTCCATTTTATTTAGAAAACGTTTGTATGGGAAATAGAAAAATGCTGTTTTGAGGATTTTCCCGGCAATTATTCGAATTTTTCTCACCTTTTAAACCTTCCCTAGACCTCCACGAATAATTCAAGACCAAGATAAGATAAATCCGTTCAGCCGTTCTCGAGTTTTAGCGAGACTAACGAACAGCAATTGATTTTTATATATATAGATATAATTCAAACGAGTAATTAGTGTGTTGCATTGTATTAGACGTATTAAAATCATAGATTATAAACATTATCTTGGCCACTTTTAAATGGTAAGTCATGAAAGGAAAAGGTGGATGAGCGACCTGTGCACGTTACATAAAATAGCAAATGGCTCATTTGATACCTACCTTTTAGAGAAACTTGAAATCAAGGTATCGACGCGTTCTGTGCGTATCCCGGAACTATTTATGATACCTACAACTAACAATAATGTATCCCAGACAAGTCCGCTTGCTAGAATGTGCAAATATCATAATGCTGGTGAGTTCTGAAGTTGATATTTTTCACCATAGTATTTATAAATTGAAAAAGATAGTTCATGGTGAATACTTGCAACCTTAATTACTAATTTGAATTAATAAATGTATATATTTTTTTCTTTTTTTTGTCATTCAGTTTAATATGTGTATGTTGTTTGGTTGATATTTAGTGTACAATGCTGTGTACAGATATAATTGGATATCAGATTTTCAAATGTTGTTCAGTGTGTAATAACAATAATAACAATAATCAATCTGTTTTCTGTTTATGTACCTAAATGTAAAAATAAAAATAAAATTACACTATGAAAATCCAGGCGCAGTGGATGGAGCGCATAATTTCGCGAAATTCAGCTGTTAAGTGGCCAGCCAGATCGTGTGATTTAACACCACTGGATTATTTTTTGTGGGGCTATGTTAAAGACAGAGTCTATACGGAGCCATTCGAATCGATTGCAGCCTTAAAACTCAAAATCCGTGATGTCATTAACGAAATAGACCCTCCATTTTGCCAAAAAGTGATTAAAAATTTTGATGAAAGAATCAACATCTGTCAGCGTGGTCGTGGTGGACATTTGCCAGATATCATTTTTCATTCATAATTGCCAAACTTTTCTCTTTGTAATACAATAAAAATTTTATTCATTTTCCTCTAAATTCTTTGTTTTATTTTGTTTTAGAAAACAAAGTTCTTGTTGAAACACCCTTTATATCATCTGACGTAATTTGTATCATACTGGGATTACAAGCCAGGACGGATCGTTAGTTTTATATGTGATTACAAAGTTTTCATTTTCTTGGCACTTAGTACTGTGCTTTTGGTTCGGTTAGGCACCGATGACCCTCCGTAATAATTCATCGGAGTCTGTATTACATCGTTTTACACTAATGTTATTGACACGTAGAGAAAAACTGCGACGCCATTTGGCTTAGGAATATTTAAATACGCATTGTGGTTTTTTAAATTAAATCAAAAGTACAAAGTACGCATGTCAGAAGTTAAACTTATTTGTAAATTAATTATTACTAAGGTACAGGCCCCAATCGATAGATAATCATATCAATATCAATATCAATCATATTTATATGTAAATTGTATATGTGCTAATGGTAATATAAATAAATAAAAATCTGCGTTTATTGCACAATACATTATGCAACAGAATTGCCATCTAAAGTTCTGATATGTAACTAAACGAATACATCAACCAATAGCGTGTATTTTTTCTCGATCTTTCTCATTTGCTTCCCTACTTGACTTACTCCTACTCCCTTTCTCTCTCCCTTTTCATAGACAAAAGCGCTGCACATCTTCGTGACGCTAATATTATTATTGCGTTTCATCCGTAAAAAAATTAACCTCATGCGCCTAAAGAAGTTTCACTTGAACTTTAGAAAAAGTATTTTGGAATAAAAAATAATCAATTTGCGTAGGTTTTATGATTTAATAAATTATCTTAAATAGTTGTTAAGGTCAAATGATCATGCGCCGATAATATGTAAAACTCCCAATCGAAGTAGTGATCTCGTACGAAATAAAACAAAAAAATACAGCAAATAAAAATATATTCAAATAAAATATTTACACATATACCAACCAACCATTTACACAAATACACCAATAAATAAAATAGGCTTAAAACTATATCAGCGCTTAAACAAAATTTAATGTTGAAGATTAATTTTACATTCGAGCAAATCAACTAATTGCAGTTAGACAAGTCGATGATTGGACACAAAACAGTCTATGCGTTTGACAGATAATCAAATGCTAAACTAACTTGGCCATGCGTTTGACAGTTTAAAACGCTAACTTACGTATGAATCGTAGTTACGATACGTATGTCATATATCACGCAAACTATTTATTATTTAGCGTGTATGTCAAACCCATGGTCGTGCTACTAATCAAGCGTTGAATTTATATAATAAGCATTCTAGGGCAATTCAAAAATAACTAAATTACACGAAAATATACATTCTAAAAAATGTCAAACTGGTGCCAAAACGATTTTATATCAAAAAGTTATTTTAAAATTAAAATGAATGTAGGCTGTCAATAAATGTTTAGTGTCCGCTTATATCGATGTATTAACTCTGCAACTAACCATAGACTTGATTAATAAAAAAATAATAAATCCGCCTTCAAAAAATAATTTCTCATTCTAAAATCTATTAACAGTGCGACACTACATTTGTGCAAATTTTTAAAATTTTCCTTTATTTTATATAAAATCTATTCTTTGCACATCAGTAATAAATTCTGAGCATTTACGACCCCACGAACCCAAGCACTTATCTAAATTTATACCTAAGAAAAAATAACCAATAATATATAGAGTGGAAACGAAAGTGGTTTGCAGGAGGCGTTACAGGATTTTCAAATGCATGGTCACGCTGCCCTGCTGGTCAAAGACATGGTCGCGTGACACCACTTGAATTGTAAATATATAATCTGTGTGACCTTTTCTGGTCATTTGATCGTTACAGCTAGTATGGTTGTTGGAATTTGTCAAAGAGCGACCATCTTTAATTTTTATAGCAAATATACATGCACAATACAAAATTTATTATTAATAAATCCCACTGCATCCACTCTAGATACTTCAAATAATTTCATTTAAATATTATGTCAATTTTCCACTTCAAACATCTGAAATTATTAAAAATTAAAAAATGTACATTTTCCATCTGTTTCAAAACATCGTCAAAATGAGAAATGTCACTGTCAAATCTACGCTTTCAACGCAAGGAATGTTTCAGGCCTTGTGTGAAACGTCGAGGTTACATCGAAACGTCTCATAACAAGGAATGTTTAAGAGTTTACACAATACAACAGATGGCGCTGTGAAGAAAGATTAGAAAGCAAGAAAGAAAATTGAATATCAGAACAAGAATTCAAAGCGCCATTTTGTACCAAGAACAGGTAATAGCCAGTTCGGCTATTAATAAAAATGACGTCATTAAATTACCAAAATACTATTTAGGGGCCGTTCAAGTAATACATTATTAGGTAAGTAGGTTTACTGTAGTTTGCCCCCCCCCCCCCCCCCTTTGTCAAGTAAAGTAGTAAAGTAGAAATACTCGAAAATGCATTTCGTTACAAGCATAGACAATGTGTAAAAGTAAATAATTACTGTTGACGTAATCACCAAATAAGAAAGAAATAAATCAAAGATCACTCCCCCCCCCATAGTGCTTACGTCATACTTGAACGGCCCATAAATAATGGCGGCTTTCGCGTTGTATTAGACTATATGAGACTGTATCAACTAACCAACAAATAACTGAATAAATTTGTGACACCATAATCACTACATTTTCATTACTATGACGGTAAAACTTGCAGTTTCTGTAAATTTATTAATAAATCTTCAAAATACATAAAGGACATGAGCACCAATAGCAAAAGATGTGAATGATCGAAAACAATTCTTACAACAACAATGTGTTCAGAACATTGTCTATGACACAAATTATTTCTGAAACAGGGGGCTTACCACGAATTATTTGTCAATTAAAACAACAAATTGTTTTACATATTACAAGATCTGTGCATTTGTTCTCTTCTGTATCTTTATTTGCAGGTACCCCCTGCATTTTACTAATTTTAAAAAACTACCCACATTTAGTTAAGTGGCGACATGTAGGTGATGTCGTCCCACGGGTGCCTGTACAGCGGCTGCTTCATCCTCTTCTGGTCGAGATAATGACCAATGTGTCCGATCGTTCTGCCGAGAACGAACAACGCGTTGATTGAGCCCATTTGTATGTAGTTGTTACCTTCCTCCCTGGAAAGAAAACCAAATTCATAAAGGCTAAGTGGGGTTGTCTGTCTACCTATGATGGGGGGGGTTGATAGTTGACCATGCATTGTACTCGGGAGCTACTTGGGGTGACTGGTCGGACTTGAATTAGTCAAAGGTCGATGTGCAGTCATTTCCCAAAATTACTAAATTATCCTGGGTATATATATCCTAAATTCATATTTCGGTTTAGTAAAGAAGTTCTCGAAACCTAGAAGTTTCTAGAACTTCTAGGAACACCGAAACTAACATTAACTGATCGGGGTTCAACTAGTCGATACTGCAAAATATTCTAAACTAATTAGACAAAGTATGAGACTGCAGCGCCATCTGCCGGGCTGGTTTGTGAATCTAAACCCAGTGCGCCACCCAAACGCCTAAAAAAATTTCATTCAAATCGGTCCAGCCGTTTAATATTTTAGTGACATAATCAAAATCTTTTTAAGTAAGGATTTAGTGTATAATATTATTAACTTTAAAGGAATACTATACAATAAAATAAATCAGTGGGGCTACAAACTTAAATAATCATTAAAGAGATTTGTGTGTCTGTTTCATGATTATTTATCAATGTATAAGGCAAGTAATCATCCAAATACGCAAATAGGAAGTCCATCAGTGCATAGCCAGGGATCGAACCTATCACCTCAGAGATGACAGTTGCACGCTTGGGCAAACGAGCCTGCGGGACGCCCAAAAAGGGCAGACATCGCAGCCCATAGACACCCATTTTTAATGGGTACGTTGCCTTTGAGGGAGGAGTACGCTCGAATTTTGAATAGTTGCAGGATTTCTCAGGATTTTCTACTCCAAGTTATCTGTCATAATACTCACTGAGTGAACAGCTGACAGTGCCTGAACATATCAACCATGGCCGCAGCGATGATGCCGTCCACGTTGAGGATCAAATTGGGCTTCTTCCGAGTGGTGATGGCCTCCACGTCCAGCGCGTACCGCGTGACGGGCCAGGCGGGCCAGCGTGACGTCACGTACGCCTTGAGCTCGCGCACGCGAGAGTCCGGATTGTTGATGGACTTGACCCTGGATTTATATACAATTAATGCTATGGACCGTTCTCTTTCTTGGTTAATGACTAGAAAAAAACATTTACGGCTAGACTAAAGAATAGTCGGGATATGTAGGCAAATATTTTTTTGTGTCTGATGAATGTTTCGTATCAGAACGATCGCTTTGGAAATACTGTACATATTTCTCAGCCATACTATTATTTTAAGCACTATTTTTATAGAACAGGGGGCAAACGGGCAAATCACCCGATGTTAAGTGATACCGGCGCCCATGGACACTCAATGCAAGGGGGCTCGCAGTTACGTTGACGGCCTGGGGTCCATGGGCGACGGTATCACTTAACATCAGGTGATTTGTCCGTTTGCCCCCTGTTCTATAAAAAAAATATATCCATACAAAATAACGTTTAGGAAACTCGTTAAACGTTTCGTTCAGTCACTTGTCTGACGGAACTATAGCGACTTGATTGAAAATCGACATTTAATTAACTGTCTAGTGATTCCATTAACTCTCTGATTGAACTACTTAACTGCGACAGATAGAGGTGAGACCGCCCGTTGCCTAACTTATCTAACCTATTTTTGTATGAATGTTAAAATACCTGTGCCCGATGCCCATAATGAGCTCTCCCTTCGCCCGCTTCTCGTTGACGAACTCCTGCGGATGTTGACCGCGGTCGTATGCCGAGCAGAAGTCAATAGCAGCTCGGTCCAAAGCCCCACCGAAACGGTCGCCCTAAAAACCCATGTTATATTAAGAAAAGCAACTAAGAAACTGACATCTAAATATATTCTGGGTCATTGTTAAAGGAATTTACTAAAATAATGGTAATTATTATCTAAGACAGTTCGATTATTAGATATTTATCCAGTTTGTTTATATAAATACTATTTATGTAGTTGGATTATTTAATATGTTATTTATCCAGTTGGATAATTACACATGATATTTACGCAGCTGGAAATACATGCTATTTGCAGGTGGACTATTTAGATTTGTGTGAAGCTGGTATATTATACAAGATTTTTATGCCACTGGATAATTAACATGATATTTATCCAGTTGGCTGAATAATTAATCACAATATGATGTATGAAGCTGGAATATTATACAAGATTTTTATGCCACTGGATAATTAACATGATATTTATCCAGTTGGCTGAATAATTAATCATAATATGATGCATGAAGCTGGAATATTATACAAGATTTTTATGCCACTGGATAATTAACATGATATTTATCCAGTTGGCTGAATAATTAACCATAATATGATGTATGAAGCTGGAATATTATACAAGATTTTACTGCCACTGGATAATTAACATGATATTTATCCAGTTGGCTGAATAATTAATCATAATATGATGTATGAAGCTGGAATATTATACAAGATTTTTATACAGCTAATTAAACTTAAGATCTGATATTTATTTTCTTACATTAGCGAAGTTTTCATACGCATCTCTATTTATTTTTGATGAGGGATAATGTAGGAATCTAATGATGATAGAATTTTGTAAATTAGTTCAGTAGTTTTGGAACCAAACGATCAAAACTTATATATGTAAAAAAAATTGATTGATTATGCCAGAATTTAAATTACATTACTCTCTAGTTATGCACCCTAAGATAAGTTATTTTACATATATTTAGTTAAGTGTATATAGTTAGTTATTATTGAGCCCTTTACATTTTACCACACACATAAAAAGTATTTTCATTCAAGTTTCCGATAACATGTGTCATTTATATTTAAGAACCCTTTAAGTCATGTTAGTTTTTGTTAGCATCGCAAACCCCCCCCCCCCCCACTAACACTGTTATCTTAGTTATTAGCTCATATTTTAAATGATTAAAGTGACACCCAGCTTCAAACAAAGTGTTTCTATTAACATACATTTAAACATCTACAATCACCAAAGAATCCAAAAAACTTCATTTGACAGTTGACATTTCTGAAGTGACATTTCAAAACTTACAATTGTCAAAAGTCCCGAGACGACAGACGATATCAAGTCCTTTCCGGCCCTGGCTGTGACCATAGTGTTGTGGGCTCCAGAGACTGCGGGGCCGTGGTCCGCTGTCACAATCAACACGAGCTCGAAGAACTTGCAAGCCCACTCCGGCAGTTCTCTTTGGAACCTTTGGAACCACGACTTTTAATTCAATTCCGAATTTGACATTAGCTACTGTTATTTTGTAAAATAATGATACCACATACAATAGTGTAGTGAAGTACACAATAATTGACAAACAATCGCGATTTATGTTTAAGTAATATTGGTGTGCCAATTAAGGACTAAATTATTGATTTTTATTTAAATAAATACATAATTATTCACAATAATTATTTATTTATTAGAAACATCTACTTTATTTTATAAAAAGTTAATAGTTCTGTTTTTTATTGTAGTATAGTTTATAGTTTTTGGGAACTTTAAGTAAATCTATTTGTTTTGCATTTCCATCAAAACGGATCCTCAGCCAAGTATATCACAAAAAGACGTGGATGTTTTCTTGTCCCCAAGAAAAAAAAGCGTTCTCGAAAAGCTTTCACTGTCACTGAAAAAGTAATGATCCGCAACGCCTACAAGTACGGAAAAATGAAACTTTCGATCCATTCCAATCCAAAATAATTTCGCAACGTCACTATTTATTACTTTTCATAACGTTGCAACACTGAAATTGTCAAATCGGGAATCGAATTAAAAGTTTCAGTATATATATATTTTTGTTATCATAAAAGTTTTATGTGACTTAGTTTTCTTTCAGATTATTAGATACACACATTTTTGAAGTTACACTTCTTTTGGCGCGATGGAGAAAAATTATGCGAGTGAATTTTAACGATGCGCACGCACACCGACACCTAAATTCGACATCGTAAAGTTAGGTCTAGGTGGCATGGAAATCGATAACTATGTTCAAGTTGTATATTCTAGTATTTTTATATTCAGAACACGTGTTTCGTAACAGTACAATTAAACAGTGTGAATAAATAAATATTATTTTGGTGTTTTTAAATCAATTTCAGTCCAGTAGTAGTTGGTACCAATTGTCGACACTAGCTGTCATTTTCATACAAATTTAGTTTTCGACTTTCTACATAGTAGATACACTACTGTTAAGCCGTCTTGACTAGATCCTCTTCTGGTCCAGTAGTTTTTGTGTGAAAACAGTACAAACATTCATACAAAAACACAAATGTTTCCCCTTCAAATTTAAAGTAATGCGTTACAACCTTTTTAGGCTTGGGACTCAGATTTGTGTACCTGTTTCCTGATCATTTGTAATAGGCTATCATGTGAAAAAAAATTTTTGTAATAAATAAATAAATAATATTAGTGAGTATATATAAATTTGGACGCCATTACGATACTCTGTAAAAGCCTGTGCTGAACACTCACCACAACAAACTGATAGTTCCACCGACACCCAATTGCCTCTCCAGGACTTGACTGATGGGTACACCGCAGTAGTTCAGCTCCTGGCCTCTCTCGTCACAAATCGTGCTTATAAAGGCCGCCGGTTTTCGGATGATACCAAGTTTCTGTATCATCAATATATATTATTTAACAAATACATGACACACAGAAAATAAATGTTTTACTTTTACACCATCACACAACACAACCAAATTAGGCTTAGTTAAATAAATTAAATCACAATTAGTTAAATGCATTAAATCACAATTAGTTAAATACATTAAATCACAATTAGTTAAATGCATTAAATCACAATTAGTTAAATACATTAAATCACAATTAGTTAAATAAATTAAATCAAATTTAGTTAAATGCATTAAATCACTTTTTGTTTGTTTGTTCCCTTTTGTAAATCTTTTTGTAGTTAAATGTATCATGTATTCTATTCTTATGTAAGCTGTAGGATTACGAAAAAAAAAAATGTACTGTATCTTTCTGTACGCAACATCTGATCGAATTCGATCTGAAATCCGAAATAAAAATGTGTATATTGTGTTTTTTGTTATTACATAATAATAATACATAAATAATAGGATTTTAGATCAAACACTTAATTGCTTGAGTACCCCATTAAACGCCTTTTATTTTGATGATTTGAAATTTATCTCTGGTCCTTTGAGTTTCAAATTAGGGAACGTCGACGGAATCTCCATTTAAAAAAGACTGGCGGAGAGTTTATTGCCAGTTCTTCTCTTCTAAATAAATTAATCAATAAAGGTTTTTATAAACGTGACGAGTATTGAAACGATTTGCTCTAGTTCAAACAATTTGTATTAAAAACTTGGCGATTGAAAAGAGTGGCGGAAAGTTTCTTGCCAGTTCTTCTTGCCCGCTCTACGCCCTCGACTTGAGAACTGGTAGTCAATGTAAATTTACAATTTTTTTTTGACATTCATAAGTATACTTGTTTACCTATATGAATAAAGATATTTTTGTTCGTTAGTTTGTCCGTTCTACGCCCTTGATTTGAACTGGCAGTAAATGTAACATTAGAAGCATTTCATATGTATTTTTTTTTTACATTCATAAGTGTACATTGTGCTACCTAAATGAATAAATGATTTTGAATAATTACAATAAAAATTCAATGTACAGTAAAAGTGATGAAGGTTGATAAACTGTACGATTTGGTTGACTCACGGAAATTAAATGGCTAATGATAAACAGTTTGAGAAATAATGATTCATAATCAACGCTATCATTAAAATTAATTCCTTCTGAATAAGTTATGAATAATTATTATTAATAAAACCAACACACTATTGTTAGTAGAAACTAAGCTATCAGTCTCCTTGACAACTAAATTAGTCAAATTGCAAGTTTTTATCTACATTTTTGTCTCTTTCTATCAAAATTGTTTATAGGATCGTTTTCTGGTATCCACAAAGAGGTCATGCACACAGTGGAACACCAGGTATATAGAGAGGATGAATTGAATATTTAAAAAGAAAAACTCTAATCGATTTAAAACACATTTTTCATACTGAAACATGATTAATAATAATTTGTACACGTGTATCTTAAAGAGAATTACGGTCTATTCAAGTAAAAGTTCTTAGCCTTAGAACAAAGCGATACTTAGTTATTTGAATAATAATGATTCATAATTAATGATTAAATTGATTGTAATAATGATATTATTTATTAGTTAACGATTACTCACCCTCGCCCAGTCATAGTCCATTGGTACTTTGGGAGGTTCTACTTCTTCCTTCTTGATGATTTTGCCTTCTTTCACCAGTTTTAAGTAAACCTATACAGAAAAAAATGTTTGTTGTATGAAAGAAGGAGCGATTCCTTGAACGCATAGGCCAATCGAGTTGAAGAGAGATAGAGAGATAGATGCGGCGTCAACGTACAATTAGCGTAACGGGACAATGAGTCAAGCTTAAGCGTGCGTGCAGCAGTTCATCGATGTATTAAAAGTTGTCACATCAAAAGAAATACTAAAGATAAAGTAATGTGTAAGTGTGCGTAGCCAAACCAACAAAAAATAAATTACTGGTCACACTGAAAAATTGTACAATTACCAAACAATAAAAAAAACGTATTAAAATAATAAATCACAATTCAAAATGCAATATAATAATGAGCAGGATTGAATATGTATAAGACGTGTGCCACTGAACTCCTCTTCAACGGCTGGACCGATTTGAATGAATTTTATCAATGAGTATGGGTGGCGCCCTGGATTTTGATTCACAGATCAGCCCGGCAGATGACACTGCAGTCTGTATCTAGTTTATCTATTTATAACGAAACAGCAGGTACGAGTCGGACTAACTGGTAACTTTTGACATGTAACTAAACGATCTGGGTTTGATTCCCAGTCTGAGGAGCCGTTCAAGTATTACGTAAGCGCTATAAAAGAAGGAATAAAGAGAAGAAAAAGACAAGAAGCACTAGAAAGTGTGGGTTATGATTACGTTTATGTACTAATTTTGACAGCTTTGGATACTTTTGCTGAAAAGAGGAAAGAGGGGTAATACTTGAACGGCACCTGAGCCGCCTTTTTGTTTAATATCCTAATCGCTGATCATGCAGGATAATAACCGTCAGGTCCGCTAGTTAAATTATAAAATGAACACCAAATACCTTGTTCACAGCATCACCGAGGGTATCAAACGATTCCGGCACAGTGACTCCATACTTCTGTAGCGATGCATTCTTCGCAACTGCCTTCTCCAAAGCGGAACCAGCGAGCGAACCCGCGTGCCCAAACTGCACCTCTGATGTGAACATGTCTGTAAAATTGTTTACACAAATGATTTCCAACCTTTGTGCCATGCCCCATTTCGCCCAATTCCAATACTTATGCTACGATTCTCAAACTTTGCACTACGATTGTCAAACTTTACATTGAAATTCTCAAACTTTACACTACGATTGTCAAACTACACAACGATGGTCAAACTTTACACCACGATGGTCAAACTTTACACCACGATGGTCAAACTTTACACTACGATTGTCAAACTATACTACGATTCTCAAACTTTACACTACGATGGTCAAACTTTACACCACGATGGTCAAATTTACACTACGATTGTCTAATTTTGCGTAACGGTACGGCACGTTGCGGCAAATTTAAAGGCGCTACTAATAAACATCTTTTCATTTTAGGCGCCACACAGCCCCAGGTACCCTATTTGCCGCAGAGCAATTTTTGAGATTTCAATTGTCATGGTCATACCTGAACAGGTTCCAATACACCAGGCGACCATGGGTTTGGTGATCAGTCCGTCGCGGATAGCACGACACACGTGGTACTCTTCGACTCCACCCACTTCACCCAGGAGTACCAGCATTTTGACATTCGGATCTGCTTCGAATCTGTAATATAAAAACTGTCTCAAAAGAAACTGCATATATTAAGTAATCGATTAAAAGTAAGTGGGAATTAATTTCCAAAGTAGCAAAATTATGTATTTTAGACATTAATTACTAACGAAACACAGGAAGTGGGTAATATCTAGTTCAAGTATTCCGTAGCAGACTTACGAATTTATTCCCCCCCCCCTCAGGAAAAGTAAACAAACCTCTCAAAAAAAAGTGTGGTTTTATGAAACCACGGTAAAAGTGAAACTTTTTTTCACATTATAGACATTTAACTAAAAAATTTTGGAATAATATTCCATTAAGGGTATAAAATCGCTTTATCAATCTTAAGTTTATTGGAAAATTGGAATAATGGGACTAATAAAAGTAGACTAAGTCTCCAACTAATATTTTTATTGAATTCTGTGTCTTAGAGAGTACGACATACATAATACTTTACAATTATTTAGATTATACACACATTCAAATAGCGTGGAGCACTAGCACAAATGAATAATAGTAACTATGTGCGCCGTCATATTGGCCTTGGCTAATAATAGAACACTTTTTGAAGTTATCATCGATTTCATAGACAACTAAACTCCCCCCCCCCCCCCATAAAGTGCCAGTTAAATAAATAAATAAAAAATCATCATATCCTAATCCCAGAAAAACTATTCTTTGAAATCATTAAAAAATATGTACCTCAACAAATGATCAATAAACGTGGTCCCCGGGTATCTGTCTCCACCAATAGCCACGCCCTCACAGACGCCATCAGCATGTTTAGAGAGTATGTTGTTTAGTTCGTTACTCATACCGCCTGAACGGGAAACGTAGGCGACACTGGAAAGATAATTTATATAGATTTCATATAAAAAAGTACATTGGTTCACAGCCGGGATTCGAACTTACGACCTCAGGAATGAGTCGCACGCTGAGTAAATCATAATCAAATGGCACTATTTACGAAAAAAAAATAAGAAAAAAGATAGTGTTTTTTTTAATAATAAAGAGGGTAGTTACATTAAATATGCTTTTTTAGATTTATAAATAAGGTGGTAGACACACTCGAAGAGGGTAGTCTAAGCAAATTAAATAGTGTTTCATTCAAATAATTAAAAAGAGGGTAGTCTGATGAAATTTAAAAAGTATTTTTTTTTAATAGGTAAAAAGAGGGTACTGTCACAAAACTTACCTTCCAGGCCTATACAGCTTGCTCTCAATAATATTGTCGATCATACCAGCTGTGTTACCAATTTTGAAGCATCCAGGTTTGATGCCGCCCACTGTCGCTGGACCAATGATATTTACCTTAACAAAACGAGGCCTTCCATCATTTTGGGAATTAAAAAAAATCTGGGACAGGAATATCTTTAAAACAGGACATAAACATACAATAGCCATATATTTTTAGGTTTCAAGTATGTCAGAATTATAGGGGGGAAAGGGGGGATATTTGATTATCTTATATTATTTACTTTTTTACTTATACTACCCACACATTGTCTATGCTTGAAAACGAAATGCATTTTCGAGGATTCCCACAAAAAAATAATACATTTACTTTTGCTGACAAGAAGGGGGGGGAGGGGGTGGGTTTGTGTGTGTGTGAGATAAATTGCAGTTAATCTGTTTACGTAATACATGAAAGAGCCCATAGGAATTAAAAGATAGGTATCCTTTATTTAAAAATTCACAATGAAAACTGGTCTGGTATGATAAGCCGATGCCGGCATGTGGCTAAGATCCATGCATGAGCTCCTGAAATGCTACTGGATAAACTACATAACTTGGAGATTAATGAGTGAGAGAGAGTGAGATTTAGAGGGAGGGAGAGAGAGAGTGGCGGATTCTACCAGTTCTTCTAACCCCTTGATTTGGGAACTGTTGTGTGTTTTATATCATAGCTTACCCCTCTAGCATCAGCGAGTTTAATGATCTTCCTCGTCATATTCTCTGGAATACCTTCAGCTATGATGACGATTGTGTTGATTTGTGGATGTTGCATCGCCTGGAAATTAATAATTTACATGAGATTTGAATTGTCATGCGATGGTGTCGCCAGGGGAAGTTGCCTCTACCCATGAATCGTTATCTTAAAAAAAATTCATAAACTACATTGCAATTTTTTTTGCAAACTGTACTCTTTGAAAATCCGGTACTCTGGACATAATCTAATAATAATTTAATTTTTAAGTTATTGCTTGGATTTTATGGCGGACTTTGAGCGCGGCGATCGAATCAGGAAATTCCGTAACGAAAATAACACGACGATGACGGCCAATACGCGTTAGAGCGGGATGGAACGCATACTGCGTATTCAAATCTCTCTGACGAGATCGGTGACGTAGTGTGAGCATGGTTGGTGCTACTACGCGTTAGAGTGAGACAGACTATATAGGCATGACAGTCTGAGTCCGGTAGAGGGGTAGATTGAATTAACATCAATGAAATACTGCATAAATTAAAAAAAAAATTATATATATATAATTCATTTCCATATATATATGTCAGAGATTATATAATAAAAGAACACGATGTCATTTGTTTTATTAGAATGGTAACACCACGCAATGTCATAGACATCTTACAGGTTGTAAAATGTCTCAATGTGTCAATTGTCAAAGTAGCTTTGTCAGTAGTGCGTTGAATCGGTCGTGAAGTACTTGAGTTGCTTTCCGATCGGCGCCTGCGCCGGACGTGCGCACTGACTTGTTTAAATATGAAGTAATAATGTCGGACGACGGTAGTGACACCAATTTCGTTATTACTAATCGCGTTGAATCTGCGACATATATATATATGTAATTATTTCTACACGTTTTTTTTAACTCTATCGACTTGGTTTGGTCTGTAAGAAAGAAATAGGTAACTCCATTACAATATTACACCATACCTGCATAGTGCTGTCGAATGCCGAACGCAAAGAAGCAAAGTTCACCAAAACAGTTGCTTCTTGGTGTTTCCTCATCGCCACGTCCATGTCGCAGAATACTGAAAAGAAGAATTACATGATTATCTTCTTTAAAGGTGTAACCAAACTCGTTGAATTGAGAGACATGTGTGTAAGAACCCTCATGAAATTCATATACAATTTGGAGACGAAGTTTCGAATGGCCATTGAAGGAATGAATCCCAAATGTCTATGATTTAGACTATGGTCCATCTTTATTTTTTTTATGGCTTTTTTTTTTTTTTTTTTTTTACTTGTGGAAATGCATTGCGCATACCCTTCCGCGGCGCGACTGCTTGGTGCAGAAGGGTTATGTGGGACTCGCCATTGTGCATACCCACTAAAACCCCAAGGTGCCACCAACAATCGCCTTATGCGGGATGCGGTAACAGCAGAGCCTTATCCGCTTCCCGACACGCGATGCGGCGGTTGCGTCCGCCTCTTCCCGCCCATTGTTGGTTTGTGAGGATGCTTGACACAGCAAGCATCTTTCACAGACCGGGCCATACGCATTTACAAATAGCTAGGGGAGATCGGGTCCAGTACTTGCAGGGATGGGTCATCATCCCTTCTTTTTAACGCATGGACCCCTGCTCCCCGCTTAGGCACTTTTTAGGCGGCGAGAATTTGGTGAGGGCTCCCTGGTCCTTTCCGCCTCTTCTTTTATTTTCATGACCGCCTCGCAGAAATTATAAAATATTTTCCACGGGCCGTCATTTCTCGCGCTCACTAAAACCTTCAATACGTTTGGAAGTGTTGCGTCCTGGGGTGCATCCAGCAACGGTCCCCTTTCCACCTCCCATGCTGGGCAGTCCAATGGCTTTAATTTGTGCCAACTGGGCACAAGGTACTTTGCCAGTGTCGTGGATAAGGCACAAAGGGATTGATCGGTGAAAATGATAATTATGCGCTTAAAAAAAAAAGTTTAAATTCCATTGTTATTTTAAAGACTACACAATTATGAGTACTGACATGATTAAATACTACTCCCTATTTATCTATTTTCATCTTCTAATTAGGTCAAGTCACTGTCAAAACTGTTCGCTGTCAAACATGCCAAACTTCGTACAGACATTGACAGCTCTTGACAGTGGCATTTTAATAATTCGCAAAATGCCTGTCTGCGTCGATTAGTGTCAACACAGTTGGCGCCTTTTAGTGACGTAGTTGTCTATGGCCGACAAAAAACTTGCAGTGCCCCACGCCAGAACAGGGGGCAAACGGGCAGGAGGCTCACCTGATGTTAAGTGATACCGCTGCTCACGGACACTCTCAAAAAGCTCGCGAGTACGTTGCCGGCCTTTTAAGAATTGGTACGCCTTTTCTTGAAGGACCTAAGTCGAATTGGTTCGGAAATACTTCAGTAGGCAGCCGGTTCCACTAATAAAAGTAAGTTTATACTAACATAATGATGGATAATTTTATCTGAACAAATAAATCATAATAACGTTATAGAGAGGTCATCGTTATAAAGAGTGACTTATGTCGTTATAGAGAATAGATGGTATATATACTATAAATTCTTGTATAGAGCTGTCAAATGTAGGCAAAACGCTTAAAACGGACTTTGAGGCCAAGGAAGGAAGGAGGAAGTTCAGATCGTTATAGTAATTATGTTTATGACTTACCAGGTATAAAAACTTCCTTGTTTCCGAAATAGTATTTTTGTTTATGGTCAGCCGTGAACGGGTACACTATGGCCACGACAGACGGCTCCGAGCGTCGAGATATGTAGTCAAAGTCTAACATTCCCTGCAAAATTACGAACACGGTTCAATCAATCACACGGTGTACGTTCCGTTGCGTACACTTTATACGATATGACTTCACTTCGGGTGAATTTTTTTAATGTTACAGTTGTGAAACTCAGCTGATGTTTAAGATTAGCCCATGAGCACTAGCACTGCCAGACGGTGCGCAAGCGCGCTGCCGGCCTTTTAAGAATTGGTACGCTCGTTTCTTGATGGACCCTAAGTCCAATTGGTTCAATTCAGTGGGCAGCTGGTTCCACATACGACGAACGTCGCGATGATAGGATAATAAAAGATACTTTCGTAAATATCACTTTTAGCTAATCACAGATGGGGGGGGGCCCGTCAAGTATTACATAAGCACTATAGGGGGTGTTTGATTTTCAATAATTATTTACTTTTTTACACATTGTCTATGCTTAAAAAAAATGCATTTTCGAGGATTCCTACCAAAAATTCAAACATTTACTTCTGAGATCTTTGCTTACTTTTGCTGACAAGGGGGGGGGGATAAATTACAGTAAATCTGCTTACGCAATACTTGAAAGGCTTCTAGGGCTAAAATGATATAATATTACAATATTATATTCAAGATCACATACCTGTATGGCCCTATTTTGCATGCCCCAAACGATGGCCTTAGTCCTATCGCTGAAGAGAGGCCTTGCGGTGGACACTTGCTGTCCAAGGTCCATCCTGGTGGGGGCTTGGGAGCAAACTAGATCCAATAACGAGTTCGTCAATTCTGGCAACTCGATTTTTGGTGCCGGCTGAAAAATATAATTTCAAAAATTATTTGACTATTTGCCTGTATTTGATGCGTATTTTACTGCGCACGCGCATCTTAGATTTTCACTTACAGCTGGTTGAGGTTTGGGCAGTTGCTTGGGCGCGTAATCCAACTGGTGGTCAGGCGGAATTGGAGCTTGGCCCAAGGCCAAACCGACGATGGACGTCATGTTCGCCTCCGGTCCAAACACGTACATTGGTATACGTAGACGATGTCCCACTTCACGCATTTGACTGAAAATATTGTTTTAAATTATAAGACATGGTAAAATCTTTTATAGAAAGGTATTAATACTTTATATACAAATTATTAAAATAAATTTAGTCATTTTATTAAAAGTTTAAAGACAGTTTATTAAAATTTTATAAACAAGTTATTAACATTTTAAAGGCAAATTATTAAAAAAAATTAACATTTTTAGACAATTTATTATGATTTAATAGACAACAGCAGACTCGGCCAAGCGTTGCTGTGGCTGAGTTTTTTGCTATATTTCAAAGAAGTAAACTATTCAAGGGAAACGGTAGGAGAACTTATGTGAAACGTTGGCACTTTTAAAACAGCGCCATCTGTTAGACTTGAATCAAATAATAAACAAATAATTTGCAATAAAATAAAATTGCGACTATAATTACAGATCTAAGCTATCCTATCTCTTAAGTTGGACCAGACTGCTCACGGTGTGCCAATTTAATTTAAAATCGGTTAAGTAGTTTAGGAGTCCATCGCGGACAAACATCGTGACAGAAGATTTATATACATTAAGATTAACACATAGGTATTAACATTTTATAGTCAAAACAAATTATTAAAATTTTATAGATAGCTTCAGCTACCTATGCCCGGCGTCTAAGACATATTATATATTTTATATACAGGGTGTCCCAAAAGTCGACGTCAAGTCGAAATTTTCTCATAGGTAATGCCATACCAGTTATCAGAAAAATTAAAAAAAAAAATGAAGTCATGTATTTTTGAAGTTATGGAAATTTTCCTTTTATTCCAGAAAATGTACACCATGTGACAGTTTTTTCATTCCTGTTGTTACAAATATTTAGTTTTTGGCAATTTTTTTTCTCTTACGTCATCCCGAATAGTGCTTTATGTTACCTATGATCCTAAACCCTGTGCCGATCACTCCAACTTGTAGGAAAATGTCATTTTATACCGTACCAAGTTTTCAAAATTAATTTTTTGCACTAGTTCAACTGATCGTCCTGAAAAACAAATGTACCACTCCAGTTTGTAGTAGTGTAGTACAAAAAACGATTCTAGCACACCCAAAACGTTCCTAATGACCACAGCGTGGTTTAAATAAGATGGAGAGAGACATTCCAAAAAATGTGAGCGAGACAGATAGTGACGCTTATGACATACGGACGCAAATAAGTAAAATAGACAGTTTCTTTTTTATGATTAGATTTATTACTTTTTTATAAAAGATGTTCAAATTGCCGTCCTTCAGCTGCAATACAGGCTCGACATCTCCTTAAAAAAGATCGTGAAATGAAGCGGGCAAATCGTCCATTATTCACAAATTCTACTGCTTCCGCTATTCTCTGTCTAAGCTCTTCTACATTTTGAATCGACTTGGAATAGACGTTTTCCTTTACTGCTCCCCAGTAAAAAAAAATCAAGAGGATTTAAATCAGGTGAGCGGGCGGGCGTAGCCATGGTATGGTACAAATACACAATAACACGTAAGTCCAGGGAAAAGTAAAGGTCGTCGTAGATCACAAATGTAAAATCCAAATCACAAGCAAACAAGTCCGTAAACGAAGCCAAAGTAGTTAGAACACAAAATAACACCAGCGAATACGAAAAGATGCGTAGTAAACGAAGTAGCGTTGCGTAGTGCGTACTGACCCGTAGTGCGTGTGTCAATAGCAATAAGTAGCGTGACTATCTGTCTCGCTCACACTTTACGCCATCTTTAAACCACGCTGTGGTTATTAGGAACGCTTTGGGTACACTAGAATCGTTTTTTGTAATTCCAGAGAAATTTTGAAAAACAGACTTTATTTGACAAAAATTTTTTTATGGCCGATCTAAGAAATAATGAAGTTTTATCACGCTAGAATCCTTATTAAATGCGCGAACTTTTAAAACTGCTTGCCAAACTGGAGTGGTACATTTGTTTTTCAGGACGATCAGTTGAACTAGTGCGAAAAATTAATTTTGAAAACTTGGTTCGGTATAAAATGGCATTTTCCTACAAGTTGGAGTGATCGGCACAGGGTTTAGGATCATAGGTTACATAAAGCACTATTCGGGATGACGTAAGAGAAAAAAAATTGGCAAAAAGTAAATATTTGTAACAACAGGAATGAAAAAACTGTCACATGGTGTACATTTTCTGGAATAAAAGGAAAATTTCCATAACTTCAAAAATACATGACTTAATTTTTTTTTAATTTTTCTGATAACTGGTGTGGCATTACCTATGAGAAAATTTCGACTTGACGTCGACTTTTGGGACACCCTGTATATATATATTTTTCACCGTACACGCGTGATATATATTTTTTCCTTTCGTAAATATTTAAACCATTTTCTATATATTATGTTTTGTCTTTGGCTACATTATTAGTATATTTTTTTTTATAGAACAGGGGGCAAATGGGCAGGGGGCTCATCTGATGTTAAGTGATACCGCCGCCCATGGAAACTCTCAATGCCAGAGGGCTCGCGAGTGCGTTGCCGGCCTTATAAGAATTGTTAAATACTATTTTAGCTGTACACAATATATATACATTTCTTACCGAAGTCCTTCCTGATAATTGGGTCCGCCCCGTCTCACGAACAATGTGACATTGTATTGTATTAATGCGTCCTTGTAAGTCTCTATAGCTGTGATGATTCCACGGAATGTATCAGCTACATTCGTGAAGTTCGCGATTCCTCCTCCAATTATCAAAACCTGTAAAAATGAATAACGATGATAGAAGGATGATATATTGTCTATGGTCTCTCAAAGTTGTCTATGGTCTTTCAAAGTTGTCTATGGTTCATTAATGCATTCCATATTTCCATTAGTACTGTTATTGGGAGTAATGGTTAGTATTAAATTTATCAAACAATTTTAAAATATTAATTTTTACGTCAGTCACGTGACACACAGTCGTCGATGACGTAGCATGCTTGTAAATATATCGTCATCTGTTAAATACTAATACTATCTTAAACTTCGTCGAAATGAAATTGTGTATAATATATATTGTCTAATTTAAGAATGACTAAACTAAAAACTTGGCATTTGTTTACAAGCATGTTACGTCACTAGTGGGACGCCATCTTGCCTAAAGCATTTTGGCGGGTTCCAGAATTTATGAATGTTTATTACAGAATTACATTAAACAAGAGGTTCATAGCCTAAAAAATAATTTATATTTATTGTATATTATTCGTATATACTAGTTTTCTATTGCGAAGTACTCAGTCGAGTACTTAGTACGTAAGGTATACGCGTACTCGTTTAGGTGCGTACCTTGCCGTTCGGATGCTTGTCCCTGCACATCAAGCTGAATATTGTCTTCGCGTAGTCAGCGGTTTGACTCTCGGTGGGTGCACCAGAATATTCTCCATAATTTGCCAACTCAGCAGCACCACCAAGGGCACACACTGTGTCCGTGTAGACCACGGAAGCCCCACCACCGGCCACCATAGTCCATATACGACCAGATTTGTTAAGGACAGTTAGCTGTAATTGTATAACATACATACAATTATACTAAATACTTGGCATTGACTTATATATCTCTCTCTGTCTTAATTTGAAATTATAACACCAAGAAATATGTAAATAGAAAATCTGTAAAAAATCGATTTAAGTGCGGTTAAAACTGCGGGTTTTAACAGCATATATTTAAAAATCTCATTTCGATATATACAAACGTATAAATTACAATACGAACGCGGTTAAACTGCGGGTTTTAACCGCACTAAAAATAAGTCTGACTGTAAAAACACCAAATATAGTGTTCGCGCTAAATCGGTGTCAGTCAAAGAAGGATGACACTTGTCGATTTGACTGTGACACACGAACCGGAGACGGTAGGTGGCGTTCCGGCATGACAGGGCAAGAGAGTTAATTTTTACCGCCGTCGCGTGCGCACTGAATATATATCGCAAACCGTACCGCATTTACTTATAGTATAGATTTTAAGGATCCAGGGTTTGGAGCGAGACACACCACCGTTGATGGTAAGTGCTAGTTATAGTCTTATCGTTTGTTGGATTCCTTTCTTTATTATACTGACACGCGACAGGCGAACCAGCGCAAATTTATTTTACCGAGGGAAGGGATCATCCTGGATATAGCTTCCGGATACCCAGGCCCACACATATAGCAAGAACCTACCTTCAAACTAGCCCCGCTCTTGGCATCCAAGTCGGCTATATGGGCCTCCTCCGGGTAAGCATCCCTTCCAAAAGGCGGTGGGAAGGTGACTTCACCCCAATTCTTGGCGCACTGGAAGTCAGCGGTCTGATCCAACTTGGCAGCCAAGTCCAGGAGATAAATACGCTCATTGGTCACCACTATCGGGTTGATCTCCATGTACGTAAAGCATAAGTCCACGAACACTCGGTAGAGTGACAGAATAAATGTGGTAAGGATCCTGAAAGATCATACAAGTCAGTACAGCATTGGTACTCAAATTCCATAGTGACTATCCCAATCCCAATAACCTATCTCAATCCATTCTTGACCATCAAGATAGACACCGTAATCCAAATATTGATAAGTGACAACCCATCCATGGATTGTAATAGCCATCTGTCGATACAAGCTATCCATTGTAGGTCGGATCAGTGTATGTGGATAGACCTTTGTATGAAAATGAAAGTTCCAACTGTGCCAATATCCTATCTTCAGATTTTAACTTACACCAGTTTTTAAAATAATTAAAAAGCTGTTTTAATATTATTTGTACGGTTTTATTAACTTTATTTGGTTTATATTGATTATCAAATATGAGTGTAAAGAGAGAAGAGATTGCATTCTATCCGTCGCCAAAAATGGACTGTCTTCGTAGGGTTTGGTTATTGGGATGCAGATAGGAGACTCGATCGACTGTCACGGTCTGATCTGAGATAGTTTTCAATCTGAGATTGTGGATTAATTATTGGTATCGGGCGTAAGACATTAGTTGCTCTACTATCACCGTTCAAGTATTCCGTAAGGAGATTTACTGCAATTTATCCCCCCCCCCCCCTTCTCTTGTCAGCAAAAAGCTCACAAAAATAATAGAACATATACATATAAATCTTTAGTTGGAATACTCGAATGCATTTCATTTTAAAGCATAGACAATGCGTGGCTAAAAAAAGTAAAATAATTACTGGTGACGTCACCAAATAAGAATATCCCTTCCCTTCCCTCCCCCTCAGTGCGTACGTAATACTTGAACGGCCTTGACCAGAAAATCACTCTAAATATTGGTGCAGAAGAGAAGAGCCTAATCAGTCACTGAGGTCGTAGGTTCGATCCCCGGCTGTGCACCAATGGTGATCAGATGTGCACATCTAACGCTCGGTAAAGGAAAACATTGTGAGGAAACCGGCTTGCCTTAGACCCAAAAAGACGACAGTGTGACAGGAGGCTGATCACCTACTTGACTATTACATTGACAAAGGATCATGAAACATACAGAAATCTGAGGCCAAGACCTAAAACCTCTCCTTCGAATGAGAGGTGCCTGAACTTGAAGTTGGTTTGCAGACGGAATTCGGAAACTTCTGCAGTTTATAAACATTGGAAAGAGAATGTTCTCTTTGACATTGTGTGACCTTGATATGACCTTGAGATAGATGAAGGTCATTTGGACAGTAAATGTTGGAGTTTATCTAGATTTTTTATATGTTTGTCTGTCTTACCGCCTTGTGACCGGTGACTTGACGTTCTTCATAAGAACACTGTCAATCTCTTCACCAGTCGGAAAGGTGTCAACTGGGACCTGTAATATTATTAATTATTATTAGCATTCAAAAATCTTGTAATAATAACAAAGAAATTATTTTTATAGAACATGGGGCTAATCTGATGTTTTAGGTATGTCTCAATGTAGCGGGCGCGCGAGTGCGTTGCCGACCTTTGGCATTCAAGACACCAATTCTTAAAAGGCCGGCCACGCACACGCATTACTTCGACAGGTATATGAGTTAAAAATACAATATACTAACTGCAGAAATTATCAAAATTGTAAGAATTTTCAATTCGTCGCAAGAAATACAATAATTAAATATAAATAAAAAAAAATGTGTAATTATGTACACGCGTTAGAAGTTATACCTACTTCTTTGGAAAAAAATTAACAAAAAATAAATAACTAAAATGCAGAATCAAAAATATTTTATTTAAACTTGTACATAGTTATCGATTTCCATGCCACCTAGACCTAACTTCGTTCTGTTAATTTTGTGTCACGGTGCGCGCGCATCGTAAAATTTCACTGTCATCAATTTTTCAAAACGCGCCTAAAGAAGTATAACTTCAAAAAGAATGGCCTTATCACTTTCGAGAGATCTCTTCCAGGCAATTATTTTTATGAAGAAATAAAGCTAATTTAGTGCAATCAAGCCCCTCCCCTATAAGACAGCAGACCCAGCAAGTGGAATTGGACGTTGCGAAGAGATACCAATTCCCCGAGTCTCACTATGAAATGACGTGAAGTCAAGGATATTATCACATCTGAAAAAGATTATCAACGCCCGACAACACATCTGTTAAACTTACTTCAAGTCTTATGGCCACTGCATCAACGTCTCCAACATCGACTCCACCCTGATGATGGAACATTATGGTGTCAGATCTACGACCAGACTGGATGCAGAGGTACATCTCTTCGCTCTGAAAAAATATTAGTTTTTGAAATTTTTCTCTTATTAATCTTCATCACTCTCTTATCATTAAGTAGGATTCGTGACTTTCATAGTTCCATAGACGAACTCTATGGAATATGTAGTTTATATTCCATAGTTTCATAGACGAACTCTATGGAAGAGTTTCTATTCCATAGTTCCATAGACGAACTATATGAAGAAGTTTCTATTGCATAGTTTCATAGACGAACTCTATGGAAGAGTTTCCACTTCATAGTTCCATAGACGAACTCTATAGAAGTTTCTATAAGTCTACTCTATCTACAAATCCAATTCAAGGTCTCTTACCGGGTCATGTTTGACGAATGGTTCCACGACGAATCGTCGAAGTTTACCCACAGCAGCCCCAATTTTCTGCTCTTTGCCGCAATGTTCGCTGATCCACTTCCGAACTTCTGCGGCGTTCTTGTTGACACCAACGAGGCCCAGTTTACCACGACGCTTGATCAACTGGTCTGGCTTTACGACGAGTTGCTGGAAATATAGAAGTAGTGGTTATTCTCATGATAAGCATATATGTAAAAGATAGAGAACGTAAAACAAAACAAATAACGAAGGTAAACCTATTAAAACGGTAAAATTATTAAAAAATCAAATCCCATAGGTAAATCTATTAAACAATCAACTTAAAAAATCTTAATCACAAAGGAACACATATTAATAAATCAAATTACAACGGTTAAACTATTAAAAAAGGGAGAGCTGAAGTATTACGTCACGCAATTTCCCCCTTCCCCCCCCTGTAACGCGCCGTAACATTCTTCTATACCGAATAGTAGAACGTGTCGTTACCAACCACTGACTCATTGCACCTTTAAGTTGCCATTTATTTGGTGTAAGGTATCGGAAAGTCATTCTTCTCTTCTTCTAATTCGGTACGCTCTTGCCAGAGCGGTCGTGATCGCTATATGGTAGAAGGCGCAGATGTGTACCTTCCCCTGGATGACAAGGCGTTCTATCGACTGATCGCCACGCCGAGATACGGAAAGTCATAGTATTAACAATAAAGCATAATTCAATCCACGCCCCGAATCGTAACGTTTTATCCCAACCCCCCCCCCCCACACAAATTCGTTACATAATACTTGAACGCTCCCAAATTCAAAACACAAAGGTAAAATAAAAAACATCAAATGACAACCCTAAAACATGAGACTATCTATTTAGTGGCAAAATTCGGCGACTTGAGCGAATATGGCGCCACCAAACGGACAATTATGTAATTAAAGAAAATTAAATCCGTCGGCCTGTCTGCAGGTGATGCTCGATAGAGCTAGTACAGACATCCTCAAAACTTACCTCTTTGCTAAGCCACGGATTCCTTCCAAGTTCATCCTCCCAAATCGTGCCTTTTTCGAAGACAGCGTACCGACAAGGCACCAACGCTGTACCGGTGGGTATATGCCTGGAACATTTGCATGTACCCACTTATTTCTATTTATTTAGTTAGATTATTTACAACCCTCAATTTCAGTTAAATAAGTAATGGGCTTTTAGTGTGGAACCACTAGCCCACAATTTTATCAAATTTGTGAATTTGGCAGAAATATCTTATACATACACACTTATGTCATATACACTTATATTTATGTCTTGGTATTAAATTCAATTAAATATAATTTTATCACCAAGAATACTAACTACCGTTTACCTAAATTATCAAAGTGGGCCTGTTTTGTAAAAAAAATTCAACTACCCACAAATTTCAAAATAAGCAGAAATCATGACGAATAGTAGAAACAGGGTTCTTCGATTGACTTGAATCAAAAACCGATTCAACACTTGACGTTTGTTTTGATATTTCTCATAGTCTTCAATAGTTAAACAATTTTTTTTTTAATTTTCACTGAACAAAAATAGCCCATGAAGTTAAATATTCTACGTACGGAACAGTCTAAACTACTAGCAGATTTGAACCTAACCCTTATAAGAAGCGTCAAATAGTAGTCATAATAAAATAAAAAATGTAGTGCCAATCTGTCACAAACTGTATATTACCCGTTTAAATCAGTTTTACCTGTTAATCAGGTCCTTTCCCTGAGCTTCGTAAATGGCCTTCGAAGACATCGTATTACAAAAACTTATTCAAAATAGATGAACACGCGTCATATGGTCGATGGAGTCGATCTGAAACAATAATTTATATATTATATTTTGAAAATAAAACCTATGTATTTGGTTACACAAAAACACTTGCTTTTATTGGGCCTTGGACTGACATCAGCCATCAAACATATTAAATAATGACGAGCACTCGACAGAGAATAGACAGCAGCATTCGGCACAGAAGACCGATAATCTATCAAAGAGAAATCCAAAAGAAACAGATACTTATAATCTTGCGACCAAAGCGTGACCATTTGACAACCTTGGTTGTCATTTTCTTGGAAAAATCTCTCGTATTTTTTACTGGTTAATTAAAACTTTAAATTAAATATTAATTACGATTGGGATACTTAGATAGAACGAAGAACCAACTTTTTTAATTAAAGTATTTTCTATTTTAAACTGTGGCTAGATAGACTGTTTCTAGTCTGTAATATTTGTTTGTTTTTAATTTTCACAATTCCAAATTCAAAAATGTTTAGTTCCTATGATTCTAAATTTGAAAATTTAAATAATAGTTATTTGGAAACGTTCGTGTCCGGCCTTCTTAAAAAAAACGTAGCTAGCTTAAGAACTGCTTATTCAAACATTCACAAACCATTCGCGTGTTCATATGAACTTGAGGTGTGATTTTTTCTAAATATTAATCAAATATTGATTGCGTACTTATCTAAGCCGTTGGCGACAAAACGTTCGATTTTAAAATTCATTTACCTAAATGATCACGAACAGACCTCATGTCATAATTTAAAACAACTATTTTTAAACATTATTCCAAATACAATATTATCTATACGTCATTCACGAAATCATAAAAATACTATTTTTATTTTCAAATAATCACCGTGGGCTTATCTAAGTTCTTTATAATGTAATAAATTTCGATTTTTGAACTCAATTCCAAATTCAAATCAAACTTCCACCGCGTGTTCAATTCAACAACAAAAAACTCCACATTTAAACTTAATTATAAATTCAGATAATCACACGCCATTGGTGCGCCTTAAAAAATCTTAATGACAACAAAAACTCGAAATTCAAACCAAATTCCAAATTCAAATAATCAAACTATTCGCGTATTAATTTAATGTTGACAACAAAAAAAAACGAAATTCAAATAATCAAACGATTCGCGCACTCATTTAATGTTGACAACAAAAAATTCGAAATTCATACCAAATTCCAAATTCAAATAATCACAAGCCATTCGCGTGGTCACCTCGGCTCTGATTGGTCAAGCGCCATGGTGTGGCATCGCACGAGAGCCGCGTCAGCCCAACTTGTTTTTAATACCGTTGTGCCGCGCTCATCGTGAATACTATTGCGACTTAATATTATAAAGTATGAATATTTCATCACCGCAACGCGTACTTTAGGTTCGATTCGTGGCGAAACAACATTTTTCAACAAGTCTATACATTCTGCGCATAAGTTTCAAGGTCAAAAGGACAAGGATATCGTGTTTATACTTCGATAAATATTCATTCACGCGAATGTCAAACTGTTAAAAATTGCACTTTTATTATTCCAATTAGCTATTTTACAACAATTATGTTACAATCAAATAGAAATAGATAAAAAAGATTTAATAATTTATTGATATACATCGATTTTAGAAGACATTCCGTATGTATCTTGAAATATTATTATATGTTCCTAATAGAAGGCAATCGGCCAGAAAGCTCGCAAGTTATTCATAATATGTTTGATGGATTTTTGATTTTGGTAACCAACCTTTCACGGTACGCTCTTGGAGGTCTAACACCCGAACCTGATAATTAATCCACAATCTCAGATTGAAAACAATCTGAGATTGTGGATTTCTCTCTCTGTTGTATTGTGATCTCTTATCTGTATCCCAATAACCAAACCCTTCGAAGACAATCCATTTTTGGCGACGGATAGAATGCAATCTCTTTGCTCTTTACACTCATATTTGATAATTAAAATAAAGTTAAAAAAACCGTATAAATGTTATAAAAATATACATGTCTATGTTTAAAACATATCGAATATCATTTTATTATATTAAAACTGTTGTAAGTTAAGATCTTAAGATAGGATATTGGCACAGTTGACGGATAAGTTATCACGGATAGCTTATCCGTTATCGACAGATGGCTATTACAATGCGTCGATTGGTTATTGGCATTTTTTGGATAAAGATGTCAAACTCAGATGGGGAAAAATGGATTGGGATAGGTTATTGGGTTTGGGCGTAAGTTGTTTCGGAATTGACAATGGCAGCTGGTTCCACAAGATCTGAGTTATGCAACCTAACATTAGTTTAACAATTTGCGTGTTGTTCTCACGTGAACGTAAGTGCGTGTTCCTATTTCACCATGTCTCCTGCTGACAGAGGACAAATCGTTGTTTTTACTTTATTTTATTATTAATTACTTAAGATGTCAGGAAGAACATAGTGTTGTTTAGCGTAGTAACAAAAATGTTGGCGATTAAAATTTGGCGCAGAGTTTATTGCCAATTCGTTCTACGCCCTTGATTTGAGAAGTGGCAGTAAATGTAAAATAAGAAGCATTTACTATGTATTTATTTTTCGACGTTCATAATAATAGTTTGAGTTACATATATGAATGAATGAAGTTACAATCTTAATATATATAAATCTTCTGTCACGATGTTTGTCCGCGATGGTCCCCCTAAACTACCGAACCGATTTTAAATTAAATTGGCACACCGTGTTTAGTTTGATCTAACTTAGGATAGCTTAAATCTCCATTTACACCCGCAATATTATTTTATTGCAAATATTTTATACAATTCTAACAGATGGCGCTGTTTTAAAAGTACCAACGTCTCACATAAGCTACCTTTCACATAAGTTCTCCAACCGTTTCCCTTGAATAGTTTACTACTATGTGATATTACTAAAACCTTAGCCACAGCAAGCACCGCTTGGTTCAGTCTGCTAGCGCATATATATATATTTGAGTTAATAATTAGAAGCGCAGACAAAATGTCAACAATCATCGCAGACATGATACTAAAATGAGCCGTTAAGTTTTTACCACACTCATAAATTATACGCCCATATTTTAAGCGATTAAAGTCATTTGTCACCCAGCTTTAAACAAAGTGTTTCATAGAACATATAAACATCAACTGCACCGAACTAAACCAGCGGAAGAAAATATAAAAAAAACGGCTAAATTCTACACAATCCACATTAACCCAACAAACTCCAAGCGTGGCTATCTGAAATATCAAAACGACAACGCAATGTCAAAAAGGGTCATAGAGGAACAGAAAGGTGGAGCAACAAAGTATTAGACTAGTGCCCAAGGTACAGTAAAACAAAAAAGATGAAGAAGTGGAGATACCAAATTGAAGAAACAGCATGGGCACGTGACCAGACGCCCCGTTTTGAACGGGACTGTCCCTTTTTCCTACGAGTCCCGTTCTCCCCGAATTGAACTGTGGGACGCAATTGTCCCATTCTCAGAACCCACGCATTTGAGGAGCAGAACATAAAATAATGTGCCAAGATTCATTCATATTTGAAATCGTCAACATATTAAAACAAATTCGTTCTTCTGATAAATAAAACTAAACATAACAACCAACTTTTTCTAAATGAACAACTTTAAAAAGTGTTTTTTCACTACTAATTATATAATAATATAATATAATATGTATAGCCTTTCAATAAGTCACTATATATATATATATTTAATATATTTTCACTCCAGTGTATCTCGGAGTTCTGTGTGCCTCTTGGCTAAGGGCCTCCTCTAACTCTTTCCATCGTTCTCTATCTTTTGCGACTCTTCTTCCAGTTGTAGCCTGCTGTTAGTTTCAGTTCGTCCTCCCATCTTTTGCGTGGTCGACCTCTTCTTCGTTTTCCGTCACCATTTTGCTCAATTTTTCATTGGAGCTCCGTAGCATATGACCCGTCCATCTCCATTTAATTTGGTCAATCTTAGTGAGAATGTCTGTCACACCTATTCTCTATGTCTGCGTTTATTTGTTTATCTAATCTTCGAAAATTTACTACTAATTATTTGACCTTAATTAAACCGAAGTCCCGGTTTGAATCAAAAAACTTGACACTTGCCATGGCAGAGAGTGGCACAGAGATTAATGACAAGATAGATTGAAATCAATATTACTATTTTTGAATATCTGGAAACCTGCTTTCTCTATAGCTTGCTGCCTTGATGACCACGATGGTCAGACATGAGCTGCCGATTACAGAGAGAATAGAATTTAGGTGTATTTGTAATGAATCCTATTCTGTACGACTTGCCATGACCGTGTCCAAATCGCACACCACTCGCTTCAAACAATCACGCATCACATTTCCATTAATTTCATATTTATAGCAAAAACGTGTTAAACAGGATATAAAATAAATATTATTTTACTAAAACATCATTGTCATATGAAGATTATCACAGTTATAATATTTGTTTGAGCAACTCAAGTGTTCTTCACTGGGATTCTTTGTAGGGGATATCTGCGACGGCCAAGGTTGTTTGCGATACCAAAAGCGAGAACCAGTCTGCACAGATCTCCGTTGACAAAGTCCCTACTGAAAGCTGTCTCTTATTTTGCTGAATAAAATAACTGTATCGTTACGACAAAAACATTTGTATTTTTATGAAGTTATACTTCTCTTCGCGCGATGAAAAAAATGATGAGAGTGAATTTTTACGATGCGCGCGCACACCAACACCTATAGTTGACATCGTAAAGTTACGTCTAAGTGGCATGGAAATCGATAACTATGTTCAAGTTGTATATTCTAGTATTTCTATATTTAGAACACGTGTTTCGTAACAGTACAATTAAACAGTGTGAATAAATAAATATTATTTCGGTGTTTTTAAATCAATTTCATATACGACGGTGATAGTATTTACTAATAATTTATTTATTTAAATAACATCTTTTTGATTAATGTTAATATTTATCGTTAATCATTACTGCATTTTAGTTATATTTTTCCATACGCCAAAGATAAAGCTTTATAGAATGTGGTTCAAACAATTTGTATTAAAAACTTGACGATTGAAATGAGTGGCGAAAAGTTTCTTGCCAGTTCTTCTAACGCACCCTTGACTTGCGAACTAGTAGTAAATTTACAATTAATTAATTTTTGACGTTCATATCAGTGTACTTATTTACCTTTATCAATAAAGATATTTTGAGTTTGAGTTTTGAAACCCAGAAAAATAACCCTCAAAACGGCAGTACACGTTCGATTCAAGATCATTTTGAATAGGAAGCGATAAAACGGCATGTAGGTCACGAATGGACAAGTTAAAGGTATGCTCTGAGGTCACATTGTCACCGCAACAGCCTTGGCGCCTGGAACCTAATTAATCCAATTTTATTAACAGGTGTTATCATGAGACATAAATTTCATACTCTCTTCATATCAAACTGCTACTGATGAATGTGATGGTCTCAAAGAGACATGCTGCTATCGATTATGACAAAGCCTGCTTATTTTCTAGGAAGGAATCATCTGGAGAGGACTGCTTCCACCAGTTTCTGTCCAACGCCTCTCTGATAACAGTGTATTGTTTTGATGTTGAGTTTTTATACAGCAGGAGGCTCATGATGTTCAGTGACCGCCGCCCATAGACTCAATGCCAGAGGGCTCGCGAGAGCGTTGCCGGCCTTTAAGCATTGGTACGTTTTCTCTTTCCGTGGACACGTGATCTTTTAGTATGGATTCCTTTTAGGGTTAAGGCTCTTCAAAACTTTTCCACTTCTCTTTCTGTTTAATATTCATCCAGTCTACTAGTTCTGTTACATCTGCCCATCTTTTCGTATGTCATCCTCTACATCTCTTTCCAGTAGGTCCCTTTTGAATTGTCAATCTCTTATCCCGTATAGTCCATGTTACTCGCCAACATGTGCATACCAGATATTCAGCAAAAATCCAGCAGAATCCTTGGTCTTGCAGGATTTTTATTTCTTCATAAAGTATTCTCAGATACGTGTCGTTTATGTGCTGGTTCATTGGTGAAGTGAAGAAATATCTATTGTAGAACACCAGGCGCTGACCAACAAAGATAAAAAAGTGCGTGCGTACAAAGTACACATGACAGAAGTGAAACTTTATTATAAATTAATTATTAAGGCTAAAGCCCCGATAGATGATCATGTACCAGTATAAGATGATCCCCCCATATATTTGTATGTCTATAGTAACTTTTTACACACTGTATACGTGCTAATGATAATATAAATAAATAAAAAATCTGCGTTTATTGCGCAAGATGTTATGCAACAGAATTTTCTTCTCAAGTTCTAATATGTAAATACAAAACGAATACATCAACCAATAGCGTGTATTTGTTCTCAATCGCCCGTTCTCTTTCTCTCAATCGCCCGTTCTCTCTCTCTCAATCGCCCTTTCTCTCTCTCTCAATCGCCCTCTCCCTTTTCTTCGATAAAAACGCTGCACACGTGACGTTCCGTAAAAACTACCCTCCAAGAAGTTTCACTTCAAAAAATATTCTGATTTTTAACGACACGACAATCCAATTGGCGGTGTTGTTCAAATACCTGAAATTTTCATTGGAATTTCGTTCCCAATTCACTCTATTAACCTTCCCATGCGTACACGATGTGTCTTATTTAAAATTTAAATCAGCAAATACCTGTGACGTCTGTATTTATAATCATCATACATTTTCGTCATTAATTTATTCGCGAAATATTAGGTCCTTACATATGAAATTAGCTTTTTGTATGGGAAGAAAAAGCGTAAAATTAAAAAAAAATTATATATTTAATTAATCAAAGTATGTACCATTGCTATCTATGCACTTTTGCCATCTTATGTTCTATTTATTTCATTCATTGATCACTTCTCGGAGTAAATTTTGGCTTGCATAAAGAAAGCGCTCATCGCAAGAGCTGAACCCACACTGATATCTTAAGAAGAAATCGTTAGGAAATTGTAGACGCAACACAGAAAGTAAATTTGGATGATGATAAACTGATAATTCTAATAATTCCAAATGAGCCGTGGGCATCACGTTCGATTCTAAGGGTCAGAAATGAGATTTATCACTGACTCCTGTATAAAAAATATTGGATTTTGCCATACATCGAGTCATAGCTGGCGTATATAACTTTACTGTCAGAATTTGTATTTTCAATGGATTATTAACTGTATCAAGAGCAGTGCTGTTCTGGCGGCTTCAGTATGTGACTCTCATACCCGAGGTCGAAGGTTGGATCCCCGGCTATCCACTAAACTTTCTTTCATTGCGTATTTCAACATTCGCTCGAATGGTGAAGGTAAACATCGTGAGAAAACCGGCTTGCCTTACGCTGGCCATGGAGGGACTGCATGTTGCAGTTGAGACCGACTGCTGTAGAGAGGCCGCGTTGAAGTCGTACACGACTGCAACACGACCGCATAATGCAGTCGACTACTGTTTGGAGCAGTTGTGTTCGACCGCAAAACAATACTGATATGAATTCATTTACAAGATGTATTTCGATGAAGAAACATTGCTTCTTGTACTACTATTACACAATGGTAAGCGTAGAAGACGTCGTCGTATGTGGGTGCGTCCAATACTACAATCAAAAACAGCATGGAAAATTTCATACTTTGCCTGAGTATTTGAGTCCTGAGAATTTCAGAGTGCCTGTCAAGAGGAAGTGATTGGTACTCAGCGGGGAGCGGGGAGTGGCACGCGGTCAGCAGCAACCGCTTGCCACCGCCCAAGCAGTTCCTAAGCGGTCGGAGCATTCGCTCTGCGGTTGAATTTCGCCGTACGGTCGACTTACTTACTTGCTTAGAGCCGCCGGACCCAGCATTCACGAACCGCTACAAGCGTTGCTGCCGACCGCGCGCCACTCCCTCCCCGCGCCTGCTGAGTACCAATCCCTTCCTATCGGCAGGCAACCTAGACTTTAATTCATCAAATGAAACCACGGACGTCCTAAAGTAGTTGAAAAACGTTTTAGTGTCTTCTCTTAGCTGGGGATACAAAGGATAAAATATTCCATGCTGTCCTCTTGATTTTATTATTGGAAGCACCCACAAACTACGGCGCCTTCTACGCCGACGATTGCGAAATTCATCTTCTAAATGAACTTTCATCAGTATTATTTTTCAGTGGAACACAAATGCTCCAAGCAGTCGTAGACGACTGCATTATGCGGTCGGGTTTGCAGTCGAGTACGACTTCAACGCGACCGGTCTAGAGCAGTTGGTCTCGACTCCATCATGCGATCCGTCTATGGCCAGCGTTAGACTCAAAAAGCTGACGGCGTGTGTCAAACACAGGAGGATTATCTGGCTTATCTATAATGATGATGATTTTTCACCATGTCATCTTTCGCCATCTACACTGATATATTTAACTCAATTAATACTTTAATTACTATAATAAAGCTCATTATTGCAAACAACTTTTTCATGTAATAATTAATAATTACAGCAAAAAATCTTAATAATAGTTAAACATTATTTTTATGAAAAATTTGTCTTTTAAATGACCTCTAAGAATGGAAGTTCCTTGCAGTGTGGGATACAACAAATGTATTTGTATATGTTGCAGCCAACTAACATAATTAACAGCCTAGTCTTTTAACTAAATACCGCCATTTAACTAACGGTCTGAAACATATCCAGGCAGTTGATTAAACAGCTAGGCAAATGACTTGGATCGATGACGTTTCATTACTTGCCTAGCTTGTTGACTGTTAATTTAAATTCAACCACTTTCTGCCACTGTAATCAAATCAAATCAAATCAACAAAAATACCAAATATCTAAAACAACAAAAAACGTTTGTGGGTTTTTTTTGTTTTAATCCAAAAATCAATGTTACGATAGTTATGCAGCTTCTTGCAAATATTTTAATTAAGACATTAGAATGTCAGCAAGGCGTATTATTGAAGTTACAGTTGACGCGTTAGGGGAAAACGATGAGAGTAAATTTTTACGATGCGCGCGCGCAGCGTCACAAAAAACCGACACCATGAAGTTAGCTATAGTCAATTTTTTTTTTATTATTAGTGTCATTATTACAAACGTAGAATACGGCGAGAGACAACATTTTTGCATATATTTTATTTTGTTATAAGAAGTGCAATTTCCAACGCATGAATACACTATACATTATAGTATTTTTTAGATGTTTTTGGTAAAAAAGTACATAATATATACTTACTTTGATATACAATATATATATAACAGAAAACATATTTCTATTATATATATATATATTGTAAATCTATGTAATCTTTTTTGATATTGTATTTTCGTTTTATATGTAAGATTACTAAGAAAGAAATTAGTTCATTTAGTACAGAAGAGCAGGCTACTTCTAATCTAAATCTGAGATGTGTGTGTGTGAGTGATTTGAGGAATTTTGTATATAAACAGAGCAAGTGTTAAGGAATGGTGAAGACTGACAATAAATAGGAAATATTACAAACAACTGCTGGAAATGTTATCTACATTGCTGAAATATGCAAATGCCTGTCCTTGTAATTGCTGAGCATTATACTGTCCTATGTGTGGCTAATACAGAATAATTCCAGAAAAGAACAAAACAGACTTTAAGAAATAATACAGATTAAAACCTTAAGAGATATTTCTTAAATTTTCTGTAAATAATACAAAAAGTTACTATATGTGTGTTATACGTATAAAGAAAACACTGTTATCGTATTGAATCTATGTATTAGTATAAACCTAACCTAGCTGCACCCGCGAACTTCGTTTCTCCTTAATGAGATTTTACTGAGCCTACCTGTTCAGTACATACCAACATGGGACATTTTGCTATGCTATCCCAGAGACTGTTGGGTTTTCCGGAATGAAATCTTTTTAGGTTGTTCTGTGAATTTTTCTCTGTATCTCAGAGTTCACAACATAAGTTAATAATTAAATAAAAAATAGGGGTGGATTGTAAAGAGTTAAAATTTAGGGTTATATGTATTTACTAATGCTGTATCATAAAAAAGTAATTTTTTTAAAATCAAAACTTGAAAAAAAATAAAAATTTAGCGCTGGATTACCCTTAACATTTAGGGGGATAAAAAATAGATGTTGTCCGATTGTCAGACCTACCCAATATGCCCACAAAATTTCATGAGAATCGGGAAAGCCGTTTCGGAGGAGTTTAACCACAAACACCGCGACACGAGGATTTTATATAAACTTATAATTATTTTACATAATTTTAATTTTAACTTTTTCGGTGTTTCGCGTGCTGTACAACGTGCGTGGTCACGGTGACTTATAAATTATAATTATAAGTTTATAATAATACATGTCTGCAATCCGTTAGATAGTTTACTTTAAACGTGTAAAGTTATGTTAATAAAAGACGATACGTAGTCGTTTCACTATTCATAAATGGCTGAACCGTTTTGGCTGAAATTCGGGAAGGTAGCTTTTTATCCTAATATATAAAGCCGAAAAATTTATTAGCCAAAATCAGTCTAACCGATCATTTGTTAAAAATGTCATAACGAAATGCAACTGCTATACGTAACGTTATCTATAGTTGAGTATCTTTGATCATTTGTGATCGGATGAAGTGTTTTTAGTTGGTGAGGTCTCGCTACCCCTCTGAACAGCAGAGGGATTTGAGTGTAGATCCCACAGTCCCCGCGTCAAGTTCGACATTCTTGATGCGGGCCTCATTAAAAAAAAATCTTTGATCATGACAATTAGATGATTTGAAGTTGAATAGTTGATGTGTTTATTTCGTTCTATTTTACATATATAATGTGCGCACATTAGTTACTAAATCTGACGCCAATATAGTCGGAGAATTGGCCAAGAGAAGAGAAACAGCGCTGTGTGAACTAGAGTTGCCCGATATAGACAAAGGCAGAGATAGCGAGAAGAGATATACATTTTTTATAGAACAGGTGGCAAACTGGCAGGAGGCTCACCTGATGTTAAGTGATAACACCGCCCATGGCGATGCTAGAGGGCTCGCGAGTGCGTTGCCGGCCTTTTAAGAATTTGTACGCTCTTTTCTTGAAGGACCCTAAGTGGAATTAGTTCGGAAATACTTCAGTGGGCAGCTGCTAGTAAAAATTAAAATTTGAGGTTAAATATTTTTAATGTAATTTTTTTTATAGAACAGAACAAACGGCCAGGAGGCTCACCTGACGTTAAGTGATACCACCGCCAATGGACTCTCAATGCCAGAGGGCTCGCGATTGCCTTGCCGGCCTTTTAAAGTCCGTTTTTTGTCATTATTTTTATTTATTTATTAAGACTACAAAATCATACATATTACGAAACCTACTGATAATTTTATAAAATCTTCTATCTAATATGTACGACAATATATGTACACATAAGTTTTGCAAAAAATAGGAATTAAAAATATATTTTAGCATAGATAGCTTGTAAATATAATAATGAACGTGAATTCGATTCCCGGACAAAAATTTAATTTGGCACAGACGCTGAAAAGTTACTTTAACTTGACACCTGCAAAATCACATGCGTTGCCGGCCTATAAATATGAACTGAAATTCACTGCAACTCAGAGCTGAAAAAACTAAAGTAGGACAATAAATTGAATAAACAATTAACTTCACGCAATCATTATGTAAACGACGTCATTTGAATTAATATTATTTTTATTTTTTTTAATAATCTTTACATATTCACACCTTTTTCTCGAAGCGGTAGACAGATGACCACACATGTCTACTTGCTACGGTCATCTGCCACTCTCGCTTCATCCATATCTTCATTTATTTATTTATTTATTTATTTATTTATTTATTTATTTATTTATTTATCCTTTATTGCCTTATACAAAAACACACATAACAAAAATAAAAAATAAAAAAAAAACAGTTACAAAAGATATAAGGCAAAGGGCGGCCTTATCGCTTACAAGCGATTTCTTCCAGGCAACCCTAATGAGAAACAACGTTAAAGAAACACCATCAGAGGGTAGAGTACAAAAAAAAATCAATTAACAAAAGCAACAAAAAGAACAAAAAAACTAAAAACTTAAAACATGCGTTACTATAACTAATTGAATATAATAAAACAAAATCAAAGAAAAAATAGCAATAATAATAAATAAAAATAATTATAGACAAAAGAAAACACAAACACAAAAAAAATACATTCATGGTTACGTTAACTTATTTCGTATTAAATCAAATCCTACCCTGAAAGTCATACTTAGCATTCAGATTTCAGACTGTTTCTGAATGTTAAAAAAAACCAGTAGCTCTACAACCTTTTTAGTTCTGGGCCTCACATTTATGTACCTTATGTAATGTAAACCTAATTGTAATACACACACCCAACATATAACACACACACATACACACAAAAACGCATGTATAGAATAAGTTCATAGGTATTCTTTTTAGAATTTGTATAGATAAGAGAAGTAGGGAGTCAACCCCAACACAAGTGTCTCTTGACAACTTGCAGGGGTTGTGTCATACTTATTTATTAATGTAAAACTTTGAGAAAGAATAAAAAAAAATTTTTTATATAATTTAATATGTACCATTGCTTTAGACCCAAAAAGTCGATTGCGTAAATAAGGCACAGGAGACGAATCACCTACTTGCCTATTAAATTGGCGAATGCTCATAAAACATAAATATAAAACCTAATTCTGACTGATTACACTGATTTTTTAGAAAATACGCAATACCTCTAAACATTTAAAAATCCAGTTTAACAATAAAATTATATTTGTAATCGACCTTATCCTTTGACCTCTAATTCAACAATGTGGTAATTTAAATATAAAATCTAGCATTTACAATGCTTACGTCTACATTACTTTATTAAGTTATAATATAACCACATTTAATTTAATTGTATTAAACAATTTTGTAAATTTATATATAGCCGCTTTTTATATTAGCATTAATAACACAGTGTATGCTATCGCTAGCGATTACTGGCCCGTTAACTTATTTAACTAAGTAGTTAAAAAACCAGTTATAATTTGAACGTAACGTCCGTGTTTTAATATTCAAATATTACGTAGCAATACTGCAATCGACTCACATGGAATTTGCTCAGACCAAAATCCTAATACACGATAATCACACACAACACAACGCGACCGCACCCAGCGGACTCCGGCGATCGACTGACGCGATATGACACGCAAAACTGCGCGCGCGCATAAATTTGTAAGGCTAAGCGCGCACGGGTTACTTTAGTCACCGTTACATCAAAGTTTTTGTAATTATCACATCATGTTTCTAACGTGGAGTGCGCTCACGAATGGTGACAAAACTTTTTCGAAATCGGAGCGTCATTTCCGAATGAGTGTATTTGGTTTGATGAATTACATCGCAGTTTAGGACCTGCATTAACATACACAATACGAATATTAGATTGTCTGTGACAGCTGAAGAAAGCTACTGTAACTTTGTGGTAAGTAAAAAAAAAATTAAATGGTATGATATTTATTATAAATTTAAAAGCATGGGTTCCTGGCAAATGTTTAAACACGGGAATCTTCATTAGTTAGCTGCAAACACTGATAGTCCGGTCAATTTAGACATTCGAAGTTAAGAAAATCGGTAAGATTGTTTAAAATATCATTAAAAACAAAAATTGAAAGTTCCCCATCTTTCCCCTGTAAGGAAAAGAATTATTCAAGGTCAAAAGTAAAAAAAAAAGTTTTTCTCGATTTTCAGCAAAACGGTAAGTTTATCATAAAAATACTTCAGACAAAAATTGTAGATCATAAAATTATCTACAAAAAAATTATTAATACTTTTTTTCTACGAGCCACCGTTTTTGAGATACATATAACGATTCAAAAAGTTGTAAAAGTTACAATCGTCATAATATCAGTAAGTTATCAATATCATCATTTCAGATAGTCACTGTGTGTAGATAATGACGCTATTATGCGTCAAAAACAAGAATCGGAAGACAAATTCGAACCACGCTGAGAGTGACAATTTTGTTACCCGTGCAATATGAAACCCTAACTGCGCGGTGACAGTTCCGTCATGGGCTTGTTTGTACATAAATGTCACCCAGTTTGACAACGACGTGACCGTCGTAACAAGAGCGCATCACCATCCACAGACTCGTAAAAGTGAGGAAGACAGTGACAAAAGTACCCCGTGCGCGCTAGCCCTAATACAATCGTTCGAATTTCAAATTCCCCCCACACGGCAGGTGGAATACGATGTCAACGTACGATTTTAACAATCAGGCAACGCACGCGGCTTTGGGTGCGTGGAATTTAAAACTATTTCAATACTATATACTATTTTCAGGATTTCTTTCATGTCATTATTCAGTACTAACAGATAACATGGTGACATATTGGAACGAAGTTCCTTACGGCAGGCTTGGCCCCTCCAAGGGATTTTGCTGCGCGACCGAACTGAAAAAATGTGATAGTAAAACCGTAAGTAAAAATCCGTGGAAAAAAGTGCGTGGAATAAAACCGTTAAATGAGACGTGCGCAGGCGCGACAGTCGCATACACAAGCGAGTAGTGTATAATACCTATCTCGTTCTCTCTCTTTCTTTTCGTTCTCTCATCCCTTCTCTTTCTATTACCACTCCACCCCGCCAATTTGTAGTATATACTCATGAATTCATGGACAAGCACGTGGCGAATACTCACATTATAGATACATTTTACTCGTGAGTAGCCACGTTTATTTTGCAATTTGTGTCGATTCTACATTAGGCATCTTCGTTCCTACCTGGAGTCGCACGACACCAAATTTTTTTTTTTTGTATAATTGAATGTTATTAACTCATTTCTAATAATAGTAAATGAGTCCGAGGACGTGACCATTCTAGAGTATATGGACCATCTGGTACCCACTCTATACACGAAGCAAGACAAATTAAGTGAAACTTCTGTATCGGCGTTGGAAAAAAATTACCGTCACATTTTTCGGTTACGCGTCGTCGTTTTCTTGTCCCTACCACTGTTGATTCGAAGCCATTAAAAACGATAATATATAAAAACAATGACAATGGTAATAATATTTTTTTTTTAATAACGAAATTCTGTAATAATCTTAGTAAGTAATAGTAATAAGGTAAAATTAAATTATTGTATTATTATTATATAGAAGCCTTTTGTTAAACTTTATCTAACCAATTTCTGATGTAGATAGGAGATCGATCGACTGATACTGTTTGAACTCAGATTCTTTTCAATCTGAGATTATAAATTAATTATTGGGTTAGTGGCTTCTGCGCCTCTCATCTCTGAGATCGTAGGTTCGATCCCTGTGGTCTTTCTATTTGCGCATTAAGGAAAAAATCGTGAGGAAACCGGCATATCTTACACCCAAAATGTGGACGGCGAGTCAGACACAGGAGCCCGATCACCTATTGCCTATCAGATTGACATGTCATGAAACAGATGACAGAAATCTGAGGCCCAGGCCTAAAGAGGCTGTAGCACCACTGGTTTATTTATTTAGTCTGTCTATGTCAAAGATCAGTATCACTGTACTGTCAGCTGTTTGACATCCAAGTCTGATAACTGGTGATAAGATAAAACTATTTACGAGTTTTATATTAACTTAACGCGAAATTATACATAAACTAGTGTTAGGGTTTCTAAAATTGTATAATGAATAGCTTGCTATATTTACCAAAATTAATATTAATATGTATGGTTTGTTTATATCGAAATAGTTGATATATACTTATTGCATATAATAATTAGCATTATTATATTATAGAGCAGTATTGGCCTAGTGGCTTCAGCTTACGACTCTCGTCCCTGAGGTCGTAGGTTCGATCCCCGGCTGTGCACCAATGGACTTTCTTTCTATGTGCGCATTTAACATTTGCTCGAACGGTGGCTCGGAACGGAAAACATCGTGAGGAAACCGACATGTTTGAGACCCAAAAAGCCGACGACGTGTGTCAGGCACTGGAGGCTGATCACCTACTTGCCTACTAGATTTAAAAATAATCATAAAACAGATTCAGAAATCTGAGGCCAAGACCGAATGAGGTTATAGCGTCACTGTTTTATTTTTTTTTTCATATAATAATTAGAATATAAATCATTTACAGCAACAATCAGTTTCAATAGTTTTTATGTATATTTTATAGCTTATGGATTTTAAAACGTTAACTGTCTCGCAACACAATTATATATATATATATACATAGGGACAGAGAAAGCTACTTTGTTTTATACTAATCCGCGTAATCCAAAAATTTACCTTCTAAGTCTAGTAAGAGTGACTGTCACGGTCTGATCTCAGATTGTTTTCAATCTTGTGGATTAATTATTGGGTTCTGGCGTAAGTCAAATTGGTACTCAGCAGGTATTAATTTCAACATGGCAATGGAAGATGCAAGAAAGATCCTATCAAAAAGACTTTTTTTTTGTAATTAAAATCACATGGTTTAAAATAAAACTTAAAAACATTTTGAATGGGATTCAAGATTCGAAATATGCATTCCAAGAACCATTGCATTTTATTTGGTTGATTTTGCCATCAAACTCCGTATCAGACCCTTGTAGACGCTTGCCAACTGCCTCGTCCAGTGTAAACGAAATGAAACCAACACAAGCATGCTTGACCTAATATGACCTATATTTTTCAAGACAAAAGTTATTTTAGTGGGTATCTATTGATTTTTACTTGAAACTACCCTCAAAGTCGTTTCTAGGTCATTTGTTAAGACTTATAAGTAACTTTTGTGTCTTGATTTTCGTCAACTTCATTTTATTATATATTTTATATGTATGTGATATCTTTATATATATGAATTGCTGTTCGTTTTAAAACTTGAAAATGCCAGTACCGATATATTATAATATATTCTTATAGACTCCTTGTGTGTACAAAAAGATAAATGAACAACTGGCTTCTATCACCAGTATAATACTCTAAACAAAATGTACGCTTGAGTTAGTTACTCAAGCGTACATTTTGGGAACTTATTTCCTAAAAATAATACTGTCCTAATGTAGACGTGGAATAAGTGATACAGGTATCCATTATTCTTATTCCACGTCATTCAATTTGAATGGGCATCCCTACTCATCGGCAAAGAGAGAAAAAGCCGGCGTAAAAACTCTCGGTAATCTTTTAAAATAGCAAATCATCATACAAAATGGCGAACAACAATTATATTAAAACAAATATAGCAAATTAATTAGAAGTATCTTGTCTAGCACTAGTCCCAGGCTCTTTTATCAATCAGATAATCTTTAATTTTATATGAAGCCTTTTTACACAGATTTTCTTTAATAAATGTATTAAAAGTCAGAGCCTCTGGGATTTTATTAAAGAAAAGTATCCCAAAAAAGAATTACTTTTTTAATTACTCTTTAAAGAAGAACTTTAGACAGTCTAGTACGGGGAAATTGCAGCCTGCGTTTGTTTCGAGTTCGTATGTTCTATTCTAGTATATTTATCACTATTTTTGTATCATACATAATATTAGAATACATATATTTCGAGGGAAAGGTAAGTATATATTTCCCTGAATTTATCTCTCTGAGATTCGCTTCAATTTAAATTATAGATTGCACAAATAGCCCTCTCAATCATTAAGATTTGTGTTATGTTTTTTCTAGCGTTCTTTACTATTTGTATGTACTCCAACCTAATGGGAACGGAGACAATATCATTTACATCATGCATGTAATATCAGTATTTTTAATTTTTTTAAGTGTTCCAAAACCTTGCGGCTCCACAATATTACAAGTCGTACTACAGAAGTCGTAAAGAATGATAGAAAAAAAACTTGGGAGCTGTTTTCAGATGGGATGGTTGGTGATTCGACAAATTTATGAACTATTTGTATATGCCTAGCTTAATTAGCCGTTCGACAACAGTCTAGCGATTTAACTAACGGCCTGCACGGTATTCAGCCAGTTGATCAAACAGCTAGGCAAGTTACTTGAATCGATGACGTTTCATTACTTTCCTAGCCTGTTGACAGTTAACTAAATTTAATTACGCTGTCAGCCACTCTCGAACTCGATACGAAACTCTTCAAACTGTCAATATAATGGTAAACCATAACTTTGATGGTGTTTTCCAAAGGTTTATGAAAAACAACAAGTACAATAGAAGAGCAATTTAATTTTAAAAGAAATATATTGCAGGTCATAGGTTTCATCTTTGTTATATCTGCCAAATAAGGACTCTATCGAACCAATGGCCTACGCATTAGCCAGCCAGTTTCTTAAATGATGTTATAAACGCTCCGGCTGAATATCTTTCAGGCCGTTAATTAAACGGCTAGGCTATTAAGTGAACGGCTAATTAAGCTAGTTATCTGCGACATATATCAAATCAAATTCATTTCATTCAAATGAACGTCAATAAAGTATATGTATTCCATCTTTAGCTTGTATATGGTAAACTTGTTTTTGTTGTATATAATTACAAAATTAAGAGTAAAATTCTTCAGACTTAACGCTATGCATGTATGAAACATCGCATTGTACCAAAAAAAAAATTAACAGTAATTTCTCAGCACGCTTTAACAAATTACCTATACCCCCCCATAATTAGACCACCTTAAATGGCACTTTTGAACGTTAAATTAATAAATGATTCTAGTTGCCCCTTCCAAAAGGTGTGGAGAATGCGTAAGAAACTCCACACTTATTATATACATTAGTTATGTGTGAAGACAATGTACTCCCAGAATAAAACTACTGTAGAGGTCTATTGTATTGTTAGTGTACATGTTCCTCACATATTTATAAATATCGAAACCATAGAATATCATACAGTAAATAGTAATAATATAGCCCCGTTGTCCAAAAAGACAAAACTGCTTACAACACAAATTAAAATAAACTTTTGATCTTTGAAAAAAAAAATACACGTATGAATAATTGTTTTAATTTTGAAGATAAAAATTCCAAGTGATTATGTCGTGGCCGACAACGTGATCACTTGACCCCTCATTACCATATTATTTAATCAATTATATAACTTGGGAAATTTATGGAAATAGCCTTTACAACATTCGTACATTTCCGTAAATTAAGGAGAAGAGTCCTTTGGCAGGGGCCAATGGACTCTTCTCCATCCAACATACACAATTAATATATAGAACGCGATATAGACAAGATGAAACTACCGAATGTCAAGTATAATAGATATACTCCGATTTTTATACACATATGCTGATTAACTATGGAGCGTTCAAATATTTGAGGGGGGGAGGGGTAAAACGTTACGACGCGGGACGGGATTGAATTGTGCGATTTTGATAATTTTATTTTCGATTTTACACCACATAAATGGCAACGTTTAGGTTTTATGAGTCAACGAAACGTTTTACTATTGGGTACAGAAAAACGTTACGAAGCGTAAGTGGGGGGGGGGGAGGTCAAGAATGTAATCAAATGCAAAGAATTCTAGGAGAACTCGGAATATAGCCAGATACAGGTCACGTACGCTGGCGAAGTTACCAAGACTGCATAGGGTTTGGGCCTCAGATTTATATATGTTCCGTAATTCCGCAAGTAGGTGTTCAGCCGTGCCGTTCACGCCTAACTTTCAGGGTTAACAATAGGTTTCCATCTACTCCCGGCTCCAGTTGAGGCCGTTCAAGCATTATGTCAACACAATAGGGGGGAGGGGTCTTTCGTATTTGGTGATTAACCGTAATTATTTACTGTTTTACACACGTTACGCATACATTGTCTATGCTTGAAAACGAAAAAAAAATTACTTTTATCTACTATTATTTTTGAGAGCTCTGCTTACTTTTGCTGACAACTGTAGGGGGGGGATTCATTGCAGTAAATCTGCTTTTAACGGTTAGTTACAGTTAAAATGTTCATTACATTTACTAGAAGTGATGGACGTTATATTCTTCAATAACTAAACAGTACATGTATAATTTGTTTTCGGTTGTATCTTTCCTATACATAATTGCAAAGATTACCACCCTCTGACCCAGAGATAAAGGCGCCAATGTCATACCAATGACGCGGCGTCCTCTAGGATGCAACTAACCTTTAATAACCTCTGCTTATTCTAATACGATCAAATACATGGTCAAAGTAAAATAATTACAAGAAAAATTATCGTAACAAGAAATTGTCTAAAACATTCATTCTTATAAAATAGTCTTTGCACACATTTAATAAGTTTTATGTGAAATATAAGGCGCTGGTTCAAAATCAAAATATCTTTATTCATTTAGGTAAACATGTACACTTATGAACGTCAAGAAAAACAAATTAAATTAACTGTAAATTTACATTTACAACCAGTTCGCAAGTCAAGGGCGTAGAGCGGGTAAGAAGAACTGGCAAGAAACTTTCCGCCACTCTTTTCAATCGCCAAGTTAGGCGCTGTATGCTGAAATACAGGTTCACACCTAGTTCAGCGTCAGAAAAACCTGACTAATTTTGTAAATATAACTAGCGCAATAACACATAAGTTTTTTCTGTGAAAAAAATATGAAATAAATTATTATTATTATAAAATACTATTCAGTAATATTGTGAATAATGGTGTGCTACAGGTCTCTAGACTGTATGGTTCCTAGATAGGATATTGTTTGTTTCTTTTGATCGCTTATTTCTTTGCCACACAGTTTTTGTGTGTAAACAAACCACTTTCCTTAACCATACAAAAGATAAATTAAATAGAAAAGAAATCGTGCACCGCGATTCAAACCCACAGATTTATAATCATTACACAACCTAATACAATTCTGAAAGCTAAAAGGACATAAACAAGTATTTTATCCTTAATGTTAATAATGTTATGAACAAAACACCCATGTATTTAATTTCCTTCCTCAAATGACAATAACAATACTTATCTTTGAACACATTAGTTAATTTTAATATTTTTTTTTTTAATAGAACAGGGGGCAGACGGGCTCATCTGATGTTAAGTGATACCGCCGCATGGACACTCGATGCTAGAGGGCTCGCGAGTGCTTTGCCAGCCTTTTAAGAATTAGTACTCTAGTATTGTCTTTTATTAACATAACTTTTACACATTTAAAGAAAAACACTTTTTTACGGATTATAGTTATGTATTATTGTATTTAAACTTATAATTATTTAGACATAATTTTAAATTTTAAACCGACGTTTCGCGTGCTTTACAGCGTGCGTGGTCACCGTGACCAATAATACATAACTATAATCCGTAAAAAAGTGTTTTTTCTTTAAATTAGTACTCTCTTTTCTTGAAGGACCCTAAGTCGAATTGGTTCGGAAATACTTCAGTGGGCAGCTGGTTGCACAAATCATAACTCATTACCTGGATGCCCGAGCTTTGCTCGGTATTTATTTATTTTTATAAATTGTGTTTTTTGGAAATTATATTTCAGTACGAATTAAATAGTAATAAAATGATGAATTATGAATATAATTATCGAATAAAGATAATTATATTCACATTTAAGTTTTTATTTGACTGACATCTTAAAACGAGCAATTCTATGTCTAAGTTAATAAAACACGAATAAAATTACATTTTCTAGAAATGATTCCTAGCTAGATCGATTTATGGCCCCCGAAACCTCCCTTATACTAAATTTCATGAAAATCGTTGGAGCCGATTCCGAGATTCCAATTATATCACTACATAGTATAAAACAAAGTTGCTTTCTTTGTCCCTATGTCCCTTTATATGCTTAAATCTTTGAAACTACGCAACGGATTTTGATGCGGTTTTTTTTTAATAGATAGAGTGATCCAAGAGGAAGGTTTATATGTATAATAACATTCATTAAATAGTGGAGAAGTACTGTTGTTTTTGAGGTTTCTAATGTGATGTCGTAAATAATTACATTTTTTCCGCTTACATTGCAAACGCAGGCTGAACCCGACGAGTTTTATCAAAATAATGTACTAAGTATTGTACACATTGAAAAGGTCTACAGAAAAGTCCGTGATGGTATATGTCTATCTCTTATGGATAACCCACAATAACTTTTTTTTGTCATTTCCTTTTTACGACAAATAATGGCTAATTTTCGAAGCGATTTTAACCAATACAGCATTAATCCTTAACCAATTAAATACCTTGACTACATTGTTCATTTAATATAGATCTATATAGCCCATTACAGCTTATTTAGCAGCGATCGAACGCGTATATTATCGGAGCCTTCCAGCGACGGAAATAACAATACATAGTAAAAACCTGCTTTTCATCAGCATTGCACCCGTGCGAAGCTGGGGCGGGTCACTAGTATATATATATACAAGAATTGCTCGTTTAAAGATAAAAGATATGAAGAAACTTCTTCAAAGGGTTCAAATTGATTACTTTATATAATTGGTGTATCAAGATGTACAGGGAAGCCTGTTAGTGTGAAAGTTACAAATTGTCTGTGTCTTCAGATAGACACAAAGACAATTTGTAATCTGTGAACAATGCATGTAATAAAATCTCATAAATACCCAATAAAGAATCTTAATTTAAATGTATAGTACTCAAATAATGTAAAAACAATGTATAGAAAATTTATTTGAAAGTACCTTCGACTTTTATTATATATATTAATAGTAGATAATGCATTCGTTTTTACAACAAACTCCCAAGCGAAATTAGAGAACTATCACTAAATCAATTCAAAGCCCTTGTTAAAAGTAAATTAATTAATAAAGCCTTTTATAAATGTGACGAATACTTAAATTACCCTAATCCTTGGGATTGATTTGTTCCAGTTCAAACAATTTGTATTAAAAACTTGGCGATTGAAAAGAGTGGCGGAAAGTTTATTGCCAGTTCTTTTATCCGCTCTTTTTACCCGCTCTACGCCCTTGACTTGCGAACTGGTTGTAAATGTAAATTTACAGTTAATTTAATTTGTTTTTCTTGACGTTCATAAGTGTACATGTTTACCTATATGAATAAAGATATTTTTTATTTAGATTTTTTGAATTAGCTGAAATAATGTTAATTAAAATTTAAAGTAATCATATTAATATTTGCAAACTGAACATTACTCTTACAAATTTAATATAAAATAAAAGTCATATGTGGGTGTGAAATGAAGGTAATTTATAACATTTCGCATTTTGGAAAAAATGAATTTTTTGATGTGAAACATCTATAGCCGCACGTAAAACCGATTTCTGGCGTGGCGACGCATCGCCACGCTATATGATGGTATATACATACAATCTATACGTCGTAGTAAATTTTTGTATTTAATGAAAATGAATGTTTATTCAATAAATAGTCATCGTTATCTGGAAAACAAAATCGTAATATTTTATTTTATTATTATGAAATATTTAGTTCCTATCACAATCTGTTCTTTTTTGCATATTACTTCACAAAATAATTTCGATGTTTCACATCTACCAGACGTCCCGTGACGGCTCACATTTTTTGTTAAAAGTTTTTTTAGTTCAAAATATATATGATAGACAGCTAACTGCAGTCACCCTCAGCCACATCTAAATGGAGTTAGGACTATAAGGCAAGAGTTTTCTGACAATTTTATGTGATTATAAATTGTGGTTTTTTCATAAATATTAAATGAGTTGAAGAATATTTCCATAGGTGAAAAATTGACTATATTTGAATGCAAAGTCGATGTTGTTTGCTACATTACTGGTGGATTGTAATAATACAGACACCAGTCTATAATCAAATATTAAGCAGTGTTGGGCTAGTGGCTTCAGCGTGTGACTCTCATATCTAAGGTAGGTAGGTTCAATCCCTGACCATGCACTAATAGAGTTTCTTTCTACAGTCACTTGAACTGTCAAGGAAAACTTTGTGAGGAAATAGACACGTCTTAGGCCCAAAAATTCAATGGTATGAGTCAGGCACAGGAGACTGATAGTCTACTTGCCTATTAGATTTTAAAAAAATCATGGAACAGAATATGAAATCGGAGGCTGAGACGTAAACCAGGCAACACTGGTTTTTTTTATAGAATATGTATCAGTTAATAAGGCCAAACCAAGACTTAAACTTGGATCTATGTCATATTTTAATTTTTTGTACTCAAACTATTTGTATTCATGTAGGCTATAAATACACAATTAGCGCTGGTAAAAACTTTGTAAGTAAGATAAATGACCAATCCTTGGTTACAATTAAACCCAAAATAACAACCAATCCTAGACATTTATAAAAAACCAATGAAATCTAAGGCTATATTACAATCCTGTATTTTATATAGTGCCAATAAAGACTAGTTTAATTATTTTTCTGAAAATTGGGTAGATGGTTTTATTTTCAATTCTTATAAGAAAGAGAAAGTTTACGAGAAGTTCGTTGTTTCCTTCAGTTACTTATTTTGATCTAAAAACTAATATAACGGAATTCATTTAAGAGTCATGACTAGAAATAATAGAGTAGAGAACAAGAAAAACATCTTAGTGTAGAAACATATCAGTGATTAGTACGAGTTGCATCATATCATACAATATTAAGTAGGTAAGTATAATAAAATCTGGTCACGAAATGTACTTTCACTAATCAGCAAAAGCCGGCTTAATTATCACTGCCACTATCTAATTACAAGGTAAAATATTGAATAATATGATAATCAATGAATGTAATCAATCAATCGTAGCAATAGTACTAACAAAGTTGATAATTTATCAAAAAAGACCCGCTCCGATAAACATAACCTAAAAATATACTTAAGTCTCACCTGTAAAACGCCTTGTCCTGATATCGGCTGTTATTACTCGCTGCACTATCTCTAAAATAAATACAATTTCACGATATCACAATGCGAAAGATAAATGGGAATTGCAGAAACTTTCACAAAATATTTCCGAATTCCGATTCTGACTGAACGTGACAAATGACAATTGACTATTCTACAATCAAACGTCGGTGTCAATTTGATGTTTGACTTAATATTGCACATGTAACACAGATCACAAAACTACTTACATCCTGAAAATATGGTTATTATAAAATAATAAAAACGCTAAATTATCTACTATATATTTGAAGAAAATAAAGGATTTTCTTTATAAAAAATTACTTTTTAACTGAATATTAAATATTAAAACGTGGTTTCTATAGCAGCTGTGCAGGAGTCAAACGAAGCCTGTATAATTATTTGTCACTAGGTAGAGCGTCAAGGTGCCTCGTATCAATTTATTAATTTATAGCGTCGTTCTTACTCAAAACGTTAATTTAATTTTAATACGTGATATTATCAGAATAATTGTTGATAACAACTGAAACGTTGCTTGCAATCTGTTTGCTATAATTTTTTATTGCTAAAATAAATGTTCTAAGCATTTTAATATTAGAAATAAAAGATTGACTTGATTATTTATTACGGTAGGTTAGGTTAGCAACAAGTTAGAGATAGGAGAGGGGACATTTATAATGGCCTAAGATTTGGCTGCAAGATTAGTGCACTCATCGGTTATTTGATAAAAACATTTTTTTATGTATTTCATTGTATTCACAAGAATTGGATTATTTATAATTGTTTCAAAAAGTTTAGGTTTTAAGTTTTTACTAGTTTTGCTTATATTGTTTTATGTTTAATTTTTATGTTAAGAAAAAATAGGAAAAAACATTTTTTTTCGTATTGTGTTTTAAATTCTATTTATCCATTATGCATAAATAAATAATTTAAACTTCACTTCTGAAGAAAGGTTAATTTTTATAATTAATAAAGAATTCCAAGAATATGGTATAAAATGTTATTGTGATACATTTAGTGCATGTTTCACAATGTATGGATAAAGTCCCAAATAGCTATGCAACACATAAATTATTCGAAAGATAAAAGTTCCGAATAATATACTTGGCATTTCATGACGAATAGCGCTATCTGACAGTCGTTAAACGCAAAAATACTGTTTATCCTACCAATAAGTAATTAATAGCTTATTTGGAACTTATCCGGACATTGTGAAACAGGCCCTTAAAGTTTTATATTCTGCCACACACGATGACGTGCATAGATGTCTTAAAAGATAGAATAGAAGTTATAATTAAATTATGAGTCATAGTACAGTCTTTTATTATAGTCATATTTAAGTCAACTCTTACATTATTTTATCACCACATCATCACATTATTAAAATATAATATTACGTTATCAAATTAATATTTAACTAATACATTTTTCCAAAAGCAGAACATTTGGTCGATTTTTCAAAACTCTTTGTTTGTATGTTTTGAAATCATTATAAAATGAGTGTGTGAACTTATGTACACGCGTTAGAAGTTATACTTCTTTGGCAAATGGAAAAAGAATCACTAAAATGCAGTAGTGATAAACGATAAATATTAAAATTAATCAAAATATTTTATTTAAATAAATAAATTATTAGTAAATACTATCACCGTCGTATATGAAATTGATTTAAAAACACCGAAATAATATTTATTTATTCACACTGTTTAATTGTACTGTTAGGAAACACGTTTTCTAAATATAAAAATACTAGAACTATACAACTTGAACATAGTTATCGATTTCCATGCCACCTAGATCTAACTTTACGATGTCGAATTTAGGTGTTGGTTGGCATCGCAAAATTTCACTCTCATCATTTTTTCTCCATCGCGCCAAAAGAAATATAACTTCAATATAAACCTTGATTGCCATACAAGTAGTTTTAACCATTCCAGATTAAGTTAGTGATTATCTAGTTGATAAAAGGGCCTGGGACTAGTGCTGGGCAGCCTACTTCTCAATATTGTAGAATTGTTTGATGATTTGCTTTTTTTTTAAAGAGTACCGAGAGTTTTTTACGCCGGCTTTTTCTCTCGGCCAACACCCTCTGTCTTCTTCGCCGATGAGTAGGGATGCCAACAGGTTCGAATTTAATGACGTGGAATAAGTGATACCATGATGATCTTATGTTACAAAATAAACGTATTTTTTTTTTAATTTTGGCATAGCCCAATTTCCCTCATGTCTACTTCGAAGTCAAAATCAAAGTCAAAAATCCTTTATTAATATGCGTAACACAATGTACCTACACTTACGTTTCTTTTAATTACTTAAGATGTCATGTGGAACATGACTAATTGCAGCTCCTTACAAATGTTGTGTAAAACAAAAAATTTGGCGAATTACAGTGGTGGAGAGTTCATTGCCATTTCTTCTCTTCGGTTCTACGTCGTTATACGGTAAAATTAGAAACATTTATAATTTTTTTTGATGTTTAAGTGTTTACATTACTTTACCTAAATGAATAAAATATTTTGATTTGATTTTGTAACTTATTATTTTGAAGAATTGAGATAAGTTCGCGGGATCGTTACTGTCTTAAAATGTCTATGTTCCAGTCTCCAGATAATATTAGTTTTTTGTTGTGGCATCTGCTAGATAGGACTGGTGAGTGTTGACCCTAGACCTGGTGCATTCCTCGCTCAACGAATAAGTTGTCTATAATTAATTGACAGTTACAATAATTATCTGTTAACTCCAAAAGATTCTAACAGATGTCGATACTTTTCGATTAGATTCATATATGTGTCATATAAGCTACAATTAAATATCATGATTACCACGTGTTATTGAGGCTAAAGTATAAATTAATTTGTTTTGTGAAACGAAGGAGAAACGAAGTTTGCGGGGGTAGCTAGTTACATTATAAAAATTAATATGACATTAATATGCCTATTTTAATATGGCTGATTATAAAATCCAAATATTTTTTTTCTTTGCAAATAAACGATTTATTTATTTTATAAAGAATATAATCAAGTTATGTAACTATCACTTATAACTATAGAAATAATCTATATATGTATGTAACATGGTTATAGTTTAAGAATTTTTATCTAATATATAAAATTCTCGTGTCACCGTGTACGGTACCGAACTCCTCCGAAACGGCTCGACCGATTTTCGTGATCCTTAGCGTGCATATCGGCCAGGGTGGAGAATCGATCAACATCTATTTTTCATCCCCCTAAATATAAAATCCCTAATTTTTATTTTTTAGACAATTATTTTTCATTTTTTTACGATAGAGCATACAAAAAAACATGCAACCCTAAATTTATACCTCCTACGATCAACCCTTATTTTTTATTTAAAAAAATATTTTTTTTGCAATATTTTTTTTTATTTTGACTGATGACTTAGAAAAAATTTCATATGACCCTGAATTTTTCACCCCTCTACGATCAACCCCTATTTTTTTACTCCTTAATTATATACTTTAATTTTTTGGCAATTTTTTTTTATTTTAATTTTGTGATGACAGAATATAAATTTCATATCTCTCTCAATTTTCACTCTTATACGATCAACCCCTATTTTTCATCCCGATTTTTATTTTATTAATCTATCCACAGATCCGCAATAATTTTGCAAGATGGCAATCAAATATTATAATTGTAGTACGATAAATTCTTATGCAGAGTTTATAATTTAGTAAGTTCCTTTAATTATGAATTTAAAAAATGTTTCCCAGAAAAAACACAAGCGGGTCAGCTAGTTTATATTATATATATAGCTAGTATATACAAAAGTTTACATTACGTCTTGATTTTCTGACCATAGATAAGGTTAACTGAAACCTATTATTGTGGACATAAGGAAGATTCGAATTCAACTATGTGTTACAAGGAGACAATTAAAGAATGAAGTAAATTAGCGAATCTTTATTCAGCACGCATGCAGCGGTCGGAGCAGCGTTTTAGACAGTCCGGATCGTTTCTGCAGTGTGCACGACAGCTGGCTTGACAACGTGTAACAGTGCGGACATTACTTCTTGGATATCGTTCGTCAAACATTATACTAGAAAGATTAAACGGTTATGAGATATTTAGCAATTGAACGACGCAAGTTGCTGCTCCTTCATATTATATCTTTTAACTCGAAGACTTCTTATTGTTTCGCTGAGTGAATTTTTAAAAAAATCATCAAAAATTAATGAAAAAGTTCCCAGAATTCATTTTAAGCGTAATACACAATTATAAGTATATTATTTCAGACAATTTCATTACTTATGTGCATATGGTTCCACATAGTGACGGAAAAATGGACGTCGAGTCTGAGAGAACTCACCTCCACTACCCACTACCCAGAACTAAATCTGAGAGTGATACTCTCAATTAAATGCTTTAAGATCATATATCTCCTGTCTTGTAAAGTATACCTGTCAATAAACGGCACAGATGTGCAGGTCGCGGCGTCACAATGCAGAACTGGCGGGGCAACACTGGCCAAAAGCGATCCATCTTCACCGATCACGTATGGTATGTGGTCGATATACACGTTGTCAAACAGACACAGCCTTTTCATATATTCCTCGGAGTGTGTGAACATCGTTGGCGGTATACCTTTAGAAATACGTACGTTATTTAATTTATAATTGTTTAGTCAAGCCTCATTTCATATATCTAATTGAAATATGGGGTACAGCGTGCAAAAAGAAAATTTCTAACTTCTAAACACGACAAAATAAAAAAATAAAAGCATTATTTAGATACAATTTTTGTAACATAGACTAATAAAATCTACCAAGAAACCAAACTTATAACGATTAAACAACTATATGTTCATAGCATCTGTATCTTATTTAAAAAAAATTAAATAACTTTCTCCATAGTTGTTTATCATTTTAAAAAATCAACCTACACGCAATACACGTCGACCGAGTTTGCTTATCTTGCCGAAGCCGCGTACTAACTATTTGAAGAAGTCTATTAGGTATGAGCGTGTGCAATTATTTAATCAATTACCATCTAAAATTCGCAATATTGGTGTTTTTGACAAATTCAAAAAGGCAATACAGATGCATGTTAAAGTGAACACAGTTGACTAAAATTAAGACGGCTAATGGCGACGTGTATCTCGCTCGTATATACATATTAATATTTACTTTCTCATGTAAATTATTTTTTTTGTAATTAGAAATACCTAAGTTCTTTGAACATTAAATACTAATGTTATAGAATAATCAAGAATTTCGATTACTTTTTTGTCATGTTAGGCGTTTATTTCTGGACATTGTTCCTATACGATATACTTAGTGGTATACCTATAAAACGCCTCCAACAAGAACTAAAAAAAAACCGACATTTTGGCAGTTCCTCCTACATTTCATATCTCAAAACATAGATAGTTTAATAAGTTACCTGCTATACAACAACCTTCATTCAATACGAGACAAATTCAATTACAATAAATTCAATGGCATCTGTTTCAATAAAGATATCCTTATAACACTATCATTTATTAAAGGTCACTAAATCAAGCCGATTTTAATACAGGCTTCACACAGACACAAATATACATTCCTACCAGCATTATCTCTCTCATATTTTTCTATAAGGAGTTACGATTTAAAAAAAAGTATTTTTATATTTTTGCTTTGAAAGGAGAATTTTATTGTTATCACCGATAGAGTCGTCAACATCCAGTTTTCCACGCTTCACAATATATTTTGTTTTGCAACTGCGAACTGTGGAATTAACTCTCGGTGAGGATCTGCCCTGGGAGATGCGAGCACCAACTGTTTAGAAAAAAGCATACTTCTCCCCCAATGGTGATTAGGTGTCCCGGCTGCCCTTTCTCCCGCTATGTTAAAAAAAAAAACAAAAAAAAATGGAAAAAATTACGCACCCACAGCATAATATCTGGTATTACACATATGTTCCTGTATCAGCTCTGAACGATTGTTGAACCATCCGATAAGCCACTTCAGGTCTTCGAACTTGGTGATCTCATCATTGATCACTTTGCGCGTGAGCCTAAGGTATTCTACATCAGCTTCTATCACCGATTCATCCTTGTCTTCGCCGTAACTGAAAAAAAAAATCTTGTACCTTTTCCGGCAATGCTCTTGCGAGTTGCGATCCCTCTTCTTCGTTCATAGTAGATCATAATTACTATTTTATGAACATATTAATCAGGTCACATAGTTATCAATACCTGATATGACATTTAAATACATTTTTTTTTTGTTTTCTTTATGGAAATAAAATATAAATATATTTGGTGCAATCTTTCGACAGTGCCCGTGTAAAGATAACGTATTTATTTAATAGAAAACTGTAGAATAACTGAAATCCTTCCTCAGAGCAAGCAAGTGAGAAAGATCGACAGAGAGAAGTAGGGCAAACGTCACATCACGCACTGTGCCATGGAGCGAGAGGTGGGAGAGCTATAGTAAAAAAAAGATTGAAAAAGAGAAAGGAAGATCGATGGGAGAGGGAGACACGATTCATTAATTTCAATATACGTGTTTAAGACTTTAAGAAGTTCCTTCTTCTTATAATGACGTGAGAAGTTAAGAAGGCAGCGTTATCTAGATCCATGCAACTTCCTCACAATCGAGTAGTCCGCAATTGCAGCATCTCTCGATGGACTCTTTGCATGGAAGAAGTTCCAAGAAGAAGTTTGGATCTTGAAACATTTATACATACTTTCTATATTGCATCTTAAGAATGGCTTCAGACATGTGAATTCGGAAGATGACGCCGGGTCTCAGATGGGCCTGGTACAGATCTTTTGGCATCTCGATGAAAGTTGACTCATATTCCTGCAACATTTTATTATTATTATTTATATTTATCACACATTAAAAATAACATCCTGAGGGGCCTGGATCATGTCGCAAATCAGCTGGACTGAAAGGAAGCCTTTCAGATCTGGGGTAAATACTTCTGTATCTGTTTCTTTAGACATTGGTGATCAGTCTGTGGACACGCCATCGACTTTTTCGGTCGTTTCCCAGTTTACTAACGATGTTTTCTTCACGGCACTCAGATTAATTGTTGAATGCGCATTTACACAACCATTTATTTGAAAAAATGTTATAACCATTCAAAGCATATTATAATATACTAGTGACCCGCCCCAGCTTCGCACGGCTGCAATGCTGATGAAAAGCAGGTTTTTCTTATGTATTGTTATTTCCGTCGCTGGAAAGCTCCGATAATATACGCGTTCGATCGCTGCTAAATAAGCTGTAATGGGCTATATAGATCTATATTAAATGAACAATGTATTCATGGTATTTAATTGGTTAAGGATTAATGTTGTATTGGTTAAAATCGCTTCGAAAATTAGCCATTATTTGTCGTAAAAAGTAAATGACAAAAAAAAGTTATAGTGTGTTATCCTTAAGAGATAGACATATACAATCAAAGACGTTTCTGTAGACCTTTTCAATGTGTACAATACTTAGTACATTATTTTGATAAAACTCGTCGGGTTCAGCCTGCGTTTGCAATGTAAGCGGAAAAAATGTAATTATTTACGACATCACATTAGAAACCTCAAAAATAACAGTACTTCTCCACTATTTAATGGATGTTATTATACATATAAACCTTTCTCTTGAATCATTCTATCTATTAAAAAAAACCGCATCAAAATCCGTGGCGTAGTTTCAAAGATTTAAGCATACAAAGGGACATAGGGACAGAGAAAGCGACTTTGTTTTATACTATGTAGTGATGCATTGGTTGAGGTATTCGTTTAGTAGTTACATATTAGAACTTTAGATGGCAATTCTGTCGCATAACGTCTTGTGCAGTAAATGCAGATTTTTATTTATTTATATTATCATTAGCACCTATTTCTCTATATATATTTGTTTTTTATTAAATTCTAACACATACAATGTACCTTAGCTGGTGGTTCATAAGTATCATAGTTTGGTTTCGGGTGCTGCTTCCTCTTCTTCTTTTTCTTCTTCAGCTGCTGCGAGTCCCAGTCATTACTAGCACGACGGGCTATTGGTATATCCGTGGTAGTACCGTTACTCATCTGTCAAAATAGTCAAAATAATTAAATAAATTTGAATTAAATTTTTATCATAGGTTTTATAAGTCATTCACAGTACGCAAGTGTTGATTGCGTATAAAGAAAATGCCATCAAACACAACATGTAAGAAAATTCTGACAACTCAGTTATTTCCTGTGAAAAGTGGGATCCAACTCAGTTAATTTATTCAGGAACCTAAGGCACCTTCTGTCTTTAGTTCAGCGTGCGACTCTTATCCCGGTGTGCACCAATGGGCTTTCTGTCTATGTGCAAATCAATCAATCAATCAAAAATAATTTATTTATGTTGGTAACATAATGTACACTTATGAACGTCAAAAAAAAAAAAAGAAATATACTTTAAATGATTCTAATTTCACATTTACTGCCAGTTCTCAAATCAAGGGTGTATAATGGAAGAGAAGAACTGGCAATAAACTCTCCGCCACTCTTTTTGATCGCCAAGTTTTTTTACACAACGTTTGTAAGTAGCTGCAACCATTACACCATGTTCCATGTAACATCTTGCGTAATCAAGAATAATAAAAATAAATTAAAAACAAAGATCTGTCTGTGAAATACATATTCGTCGGAACAATACGCAAATACTCGCTTGAATGATAAAGTAAAACATAGTGAGGAAACCGACTTGTTTTAAACACAAAAGGTGTGGCACAGGCAGCTGTGTGTTTAAGCATACGACCAACCAACCTCCAGAAGCTAAACTACTCCTTACATAAAAATTGTATTGATTATTAATTTGGCGTATATTTAAATGATGAAAGAGCAGTGTTGGCCTAGTGGCTTCAGCGTGCGACTTTCATACCTGAGGTCGTAGGTTCGATCTCCGGCTGTGCACCAATGGAGTTTCTTTCTGTGTGCGCATTTAACATTTACTCAAACGATGAAGGAAAACATCAAAAAGTCGATGACGTGTGTCAGGCACTGGAGGCTGCCTACTTGCCTATTAGATTTAAAAAATGACCATGAAACAGATTTAGAAATCTGAGGCCAAGACCTAAAGAGGTTGTAGCGCCACTGATTTATTTATTTATATTTAAATGATACCAATACTTGGGATTGATTTGCTTCAGTTCAAAGAATTTAACTCAAAACTTAGCGCCTAAACAGAGTGGCTGAGAGTTTCTTGCCAGTTCTTGCCCGCTCTACACTTGAGAACTGGTAGTGAATGTAAATTAAGAATTAATTTAACTTTTCTTCTGACGTTCAGTGTACTTGTTAACCTGTATGAATAAAGTTATTTTGACTTGGCCTTTGCCTGATTTCTAATTTGCCTAGATTGAAAAATATTAGTCACCACATTTTATGTTTTTTTTAAATAAAATAGGGGGGCAAACGAGCCTGCGGGACGCCTAAATATGTTATGTTAGTTTATTATCATGTGTTTGTCCTAATTTTGAGGTCCAAAAAAGTTTTTTTTAAGTGAGCCTTCCGGCATTGAGAGTGTCCATGGGCGGCGGTATCACTTAACATCAGGTGAGTCTCCTGACCGTTTGTTATAAAAAAAAAGAAAATCACTCAAAAGCGATGAGGGCGTAGTCCTTCTTAGTAATTAGTTAAACTAGTCAAATCAACGTGTAAATTGTGTTGTTTTCTTGTTTTTGTGCTGGGAGAACATGAACAATACTTACATCATGATCTTCTGTAACAGCTGGAGTGCTTCTCACTCTGTTCCTTCTTCTGCTGTGACCACGTCGTCGCTTTAATAAAACAATTATAATGATTTCTTTAGTTTCATTCGGTTATTTGGTACTTTCTTTGAGCTTTTTTAACGCTAATTAACTAAGGAGCAAAGCTCCTTTCATGAAGAGTAATAAAAACAGAAGGAACAAATTGAGTGGTAAGCATACACACTGAAACGCATACAGCCGTCATAATTTATGAACTACCCTCTCAAAGTTTTGAATTAAGGCCTGTATTCACTTTGATTAGTGCAAGTAGAATTCTCATTGTCATTTTCTTGTTTAGCGTCGCATTTATTTAACAGCCACTAAACAAGAAAATGACATATTTTGCCCGCTGCGAGTGAGAGGGTAGGATAGTGGCTACCCGCAGTTCACTCACAAAAAAATAGGACACGGTTCTAATCATGTTACCACGTCAACTAATCACCTGCACTAACCAGTCGCGCGTCACTTGTTTTCTCGTAATCACTAATCAACATGAATACAGGTATTTAAGGACACAAAAAAATGAAACAACATCTAATATCCGACATTTATTCCTCAACATCCTTTGGCTCTGTCACAGAGTCGACAAAAACAATAGAGTTGCATTCCGACGCGTCACATTGCAACACAGGTGGCACTTCCACAGGCGTCACAGAGTATTCATCGCCGATGACATAAGGATTGCCATCAATCCACAGAGCATCGAACAAGCAGTAGATGTGAACCTTTATCGTCATGTAGCTAATGAACTTGTAGATCCTGCCCCCACACTCGCCCAGATGCTCCTTAATACTTTTATCTGTTTTGTACATAAGCAATAGATTGTGGAATTTCGTGATCTCATCCATGACAACCTTTTTTATCAGGTTCGTGTATATAATATCAGCTTCGATGTGCCGTTCCGGATCTTCATACATTCTCTGCTTGATTCGCAGGATTGCGTCAGACATTCGCACGCGGAATATGACGCCCGGGTTCATTGTTTCCGGGAGGATGCCAGGCTTTTTCGTTGATGTTGTGAATTCTAGAATTCTGTCTTTAACTGGCTCGGGGTATACGTAATGGTTGGGACGCTCGCGAAGTGATGGCCCGCTGAGTGTGTTAAATCTTCGGGTGTTCTGAAAATTGTTAGCATTTGATTGATGGCATTCAAGTGGATCCAAATTTTCTTCTTTTTGCTGATTTCAGTAAAGCCCGGGTAAATCGTATTATAGATTGATTTAGTCTCTTGCTATACAATGATGCCTTCCATTTACTCACATTTTATCATTATTTTTAATTATAACTTTGATGAATTATTTAATTCTGGCAAAACTGTAGTATTAGAAAATTTCGTTTCACTCACAAATTACCGTTTGATCGCAAAAATGGCTTATATTAAGAAACGCTTAAATTTTTTTTTTAAAGTTTTTTTATTGGCGCGTCATTCCCAAATAACGTTAGTAAAACTTTTTTTTTATAGAACAGGGTGCAAACGGGCAGGAGGCTCACCTGATGTTAAGTGATACCGCCGTCCATGGATACTCAATGCCAGAGGGCTCGCGAGTGCGTTGCCGGCCTTTTAAAGAATTGGTACTGTATCAAGAATTCTTGAAAAAATAAAATACGTTTATTTTGGAACATAAGATCATCTAGGTATCACTTATTCCACGTCATTAAATTCGAACCTGTAGGCATCCCTATTCATCGGCAAAGAAGACAGAGGGTGTAGGCCGAGAGAAAAAGCCGGCGTAAAAAACTCTCAATACAAAACTACAATATTTAAAACAAATATAGCAAATTAATTATATATATTGAACAATGTATCTCTACGAAGTTTGATATCACGAATCTGATACAACGTACGGATCATAGTATTACATTATCAGAACAAGGTCTTTCTGTATTCTCTTTCTGTTCTTTTTTAATCAATTATCTATAATAACCTTGAAATTCGGAATTGCTTGCGTATATTTTGTAGTTCTGAGCATCATTTTACTCCAGTAGTTGCAACTCTAATTTCTTCATAATTCTCAAGAAGACCTCTTTCTTTTATTACATTTGTACTCTTTATATAAGAAACCATTGCCGGATTAGAATGTGTAGGTTTTTACCTTAGCCCGTCTTTTGACTCTGTTGCTGTCACCTTCTCCAGTCTTCGCCAAATATTCGTCAAACTTCGAGAAGTCGTATGGTGCCCAAGGATCTGCTGTGGTGGAACTGTCCGAACCGACCTGAAATGTTCATTACTTATTACAGTTGTAACAAATAATAGCGACCGCACGAAACGAAGCGGTGATCTCGAAACATTGGCATCGGCCCAACAAAAGGTTTGAGCCTTCTAAAATAACCGACGGCTACCGGTAACACCTTCAAACCTCCAGGTGTTGGGGGTGTTGTTCACAACGGCAAAATAAAATCAGTTATTTCATATTCAAAATCATTTACTGGTTTAGGTACAGTCATGCACGTCAATAAAGAAATACATATTAAAAGCTTATAAATCTAAATTAATTGTAAAATCAAGAGTGGACGAAAAGACCTGGTAATAAACTCTCTGCCACTCATTTTAATCGCCAAGTTTTTTTGCTTATAATGTTTGCTGCTGCAACGATTACACGATGTTCCACATTTCATCTTTAAGTAATTAATATTAAAATAAAATAAAAAACACACGCACTTACATTCACGTGAGAACAACACGCAATATAATTTAAGTGCCTGCTCGTTTTGCCATAGCAAAAAAGGTTTTTTATATTTAATACTGATTTTGTATCTTTATATTGACATTAATAGACCTATTTATTTATTTTGTTTGCTAAACTTGTCTTGTTATTAAATATTAAGCCAAAAATTGAATAAAACATTATTTAATTACCCACTTCAAATTAAGAATTTTTCAATACCAGTAGAGTATTTTTAAATTTACCAATGTTAAATTTTACGTAAATTATGTTACGAATTTAAAAATGTATTAGGTTTCGTTGTAAATAATAATCTGTAAATTGATTAGATTAATCTGCATGTAATTAAAAACTGAGAAAGCCAAGTGAAGGAAACCTTTTATGATACTAAAAATATATCTATATCTACGCAGGTGAAACCGCGGGTCATTGCTAGTTATAAATAGCTACGGAACAGATAATCAAATCTGCGGACCACATCTATTGATTGTAGTGTCATTGTTTTTTTTTATATAATAGGCAAACGAGCCTGCGGGACGCCCAAAAGGCAGTCGACACCCATTTTTAGGGGGTGAGTTGACGGCCTTTTTGGGAGGAGTACGCTCGAATTTTGAATTGTTGGAGGTCGTATCAGGGAAGATTAGTCGGTAGTCGATTCCAAAGTACGCAAAAGAAAATGCCTGTGAAACGGACTGTGAAAGATTTCCAGCCATCAAGGTGATTGGTGAAATTTAGTATAAAATGTTATTTCATATGCTTCATCACTACATAGTATAAAACAAAGTCGCTTTCTCTGTCCCTATGTCCCTTTGTATGCTTAAATCTTGAAACTACGCAACAGATTTCGATGGGGTTTTTTTAATAGATAGAGTGATTCAAGAGGAAGGTTTATATGTATAATAACAACCATTAAATAGTGGAAAAGTACTGTTATTTTTGAGGTTTCTAATGTGATGTCGTAAATAATTACATTTATTCCGCTTACATTGGAAACGCAGGCTGAACCCTACGAGTTTTATCAAAATAATGTACTAAGTATTGTACACATTGAAAAAGTCTACAGAAAAGTCCGCAATGGTATATGTCTATATGGTATATGTCGCGTATATTATCGGAGCTTTCCAGCAACGGAAATAACAATACATAATAAAAACCTGCTTTTCATTAGCATTGCACCCGTGCGAAGCTGGGGCGGGTCACTAGTAAAGTATAAGTTAAAAAATTTACGCGCAATGAACACAATAAACTGCAACCGTCAAATAAACGTTATCGTTACACATAGAGAAACTGACTTACAAACAGCATTAGGATGAAAGATAGTTGGCATTGGATGATGACGAAAAAAAATAATATTACTCAATACGCCATATACTATATATAGTTTTCTATTTAATATATTTTATTTATTAATGTAATCTGTTTTGTCTGAGGACAAATCTTTGTTTTTAATTTATTGGAACGAAGTTCTTTATCGCGCGTTGTGAAAGGGCTAGACGGAAAAAATTCTCACGAAAAGTTGTCACGACACTTTTTGCTATAGTTGTTGTCCGATCACCGAAGTTAAGTAACGTCGGGCGAGGTCAGTACTTGGATGGGTGACCGACTGGGAACACTTCGTTATGTTGGCTTTTTTTTCTTTTCCAATTTTGATATTCCTGGTCTCTTAAAACTTTAATGTACAATTTAATAATATTGGTGTTCAGAAAATCTATCATACTGTTATGATACCAATTAAAATATTATAATTAATCGAAAGGAACTTTGTTCCAACCGGGTGTCCCTTGACACCTCTCAAGTTTTATTTATTATTATTTATTACTTAAGATGTCATAATGTGGAACATAGTATAATGGTTGCAGCTCCTTACAAACTTTGCGTAAAACAAAAACTTTGCGATTAAAAAAAATGGCGGAGAGTTTATTGCCAGTTCTTCTCTTTCGTACGACCTTGATTGAACTGGCAGTAAATGTAAAATTAGAAGCATTTAATATGCATTTTTTGACGTTAATACGTCTATATTGTGTTAACTATATGAATAAATAGTTGAAGGAAGCCTTCTTCCGAACGGGGACGTGTCTTAGTAAAACTTTACGTCTTAGACAAATATAGGCTTATGATGTCCTCAAATTTGATTACGTCACAGGAATATAATGGAAGAAACGAACCTTTTCATGGGGTGTCTTCCTGGCGGTCATCATATTGACTGGTTGGTCAAATATATCCTCCTTTACCTGTAATATTAAATTGATATAATTATAATTAGTGAATTTTGAATTATGATAAGTTACATCACAGTCGTCTTTCGATCAATGCATTTTTCTTTCTTCATTTGACAGGTTTGTTTGAGGCTGTGTTTTTTAATATATTTTAATTATTATATGTTTTTAACGTCATACTTAGCACTAATGTCCAAGATACACGGGGCTTTTCAACTTAAGATAGCAAGCTAGTACTGTCCTGCTGACCTGGCTTGCAACATGCTAGTTCTGTTTACATGAGGCTAGGATTATTTTATTTACTATTGCAGTTACTGAGGTGACCACACATCTAAAATGTATGCGAAAAAAACCCTATTCGCCTGTCTGTCTGTCCCTGTCTTTAATTCGCCAAACCTTTTTTTTTAGTACCGAAATGGTACAGTTGTACACAGTTTAAACTTACTTTTTACTTTTTTTTTGTAAAGTAATATCCATACTTAGTTCGGGCATCTGAAAATCTCAATAACACGTTGCGGTGACAAAAATAAACAAAACGCGTGGTTCCTGCGTACTAGCCAACTGAAAACTAGTTTCGTCGGCCACATGAAGCTAGTGCACAAGCCAGGATAGTAAAATCAGTGGTAGGGGCGCTACTATCCTAAAAAATAGAACTCCATCCTTTTAAAAATTAGCCTGGCTTGTAAACTAGTTTACCAGATCAGAAATGAAGCTAGTTTTACCTACACAAAGCCAGAAGTATTAGCTTGCTAGCTTACTGACACTAGCTTGCTATCCTAGCTTGATAAATAAGCCTACTCCTCTACGACAAAATGACAGGATTTAATATACGGGAATCTCGACTCAGTAGTCATAATATGTAACAATTTGGTACTTACGTCTGGATAATTGAAATCGAAGCTAAGTCCTGGATCGCCATCAGTTGTAGCCAGGAAAAGCTGTTAAATAGAATCTGTTGTAATTTTTTTAATAAAATAGGGGGGCAAACGCGCCTGCGGGACGCCCAAACAGGGCAGTCATCGCCCATAGACACCCATTTTTAGTGGGTGCGTTGCCGGCCTTTGAGACGCTCGAATTTTGAACAGTTAGAGGTCGTATCTCTCAGGGAAGACCCCACCGGGAGTCGATTCCACAGTTCGCTAGTTCGCAAAAGAAAATGCCTTGTGAAATGGACTGTGGAAGATTTCCAGCCATCTAAGTGATTACAATGAAGTTGAAGAATGACTCTTTAAAAGATTGTTTATCTGTGTTTTGAATAAAGAGATGAGTAGTCTCTTTACATTCTATCTTGTGTATACAGTGCCATAATCTTTCCTTACCAACATCTTTTTTTTTTATAGAACAGGGGCAAACGGGCCGGAGGCTCACCTGATGTTAAGTGATACCGCCGCCCATGGACACTCAATGCCAGAGGGCTCGCGCGTTGCCGGCCTTTTAAGAATTGGTACGCTATTTTCTTGAAACACCCTAAGTCAAATAAAAGAAAATATAAATAATAAATAAATTTTAATCTAATAAAATTCAAACAAAAATGTATTTATTTTATTCCTAAAATTATTAACACATTAAGATATTGTATTGTAATCAATAAAATATCCATATATTATATAAAAGTAATAAATATATACTATATTAATATCAGTTGGTCCTATGATTGTGTCTTATTTGTTTAATGGGGCTTCTAAACGGGCCATGTTTTGCTGCAATTGATGGCTGTACTATTGGCAACCAATTGCCCAGGCATCACAAAAATGTTTTAATGCAGCTGATGGCCGAGCAATCTATGGCCGGGCCAAGTGTTGCAATATGACAGCATTGTATGGCCCATGATGCAGACTCCTAAACGGGCTACACATACCGGCAACAATGGCTGACGAAATTACACTTGTCGCAACAGCTTTTATTGTTTTAAAAAACACACAGAAAAAGAAGAGATCGTGGATTAGACCTTACTTAAATAGGCGTGAAACTGTAGACAATTTGAGTCTAGAAATAAGCCTTTATAATAAATTATTCAAGAATTATTTTTACGTAGTTGTCAAATCGCAAAACACATTATAGAGCAACATATTGCGTAGAAAAGGATACACTGTGCCATAACAAAGAGAGTGACTGAAACAACAATAAAACTGGCTGTGCAATATTGCAGTTGAATTCGATAGCCTAGCGATCGTCCGGCAACCCATTGGGGCAATACCGGCCATAAGTGGCTATACAAAACATGTTGGGCTATATAGCCGGGACATTACTGCAATATTGCATAGTGTGGCTGCTATTGTTTGCAATGTTGCCGGGCAACTGTATTGCAGCCATCATTGCAGCAAAACATGGCCCGTTTAGAAGCCCGATAAGCCTACTGTATTATCTAGATACATTTCAATCAATTATTGAAGTTCTACTTCTTTTGGCGCGATGGAGAAAAATGATGACAGTGAATTTTTACGATGCGCGCGCACACCGACACCTAAATTCAACATCGTAAAGTTAGTTCTAGGTGGCATGAAAATCGATAACTATGTTCAAGTTGTATATTCTAGTATTTTTATATTTAGAACACGTGTTTCGTAACAATTAAACAGTGTGAATAAATAAATATTATTTTGGTGTTTTTAAATCAATTTCATATACGACGGTGATAGTATCACTACATAGTGTAAAACAAAGTCGTTTTCTCTGTCCCTATGTCCCTTTGTATGCTTAAATCTTTGAAACTACGCAACGGATTTTGATGCGGTTTATATGTACAATAACATCCATTAAATAGTGGAGAAGTACTGTTATTTTTGAGGTTTCTAATGTGATGTCGTAAATAATTACATTTTTTCTGCTTACATTGCAAACGCAGACTAAACCCTACGAGTTTTATCAAAATAATGTACTCAGTACTGTACACATTGAAAAGGTCAACAGAAAAGTCCGTGATGGTATATGTCTATCTCTTATGGATAACCCACAATAACTTTTTTTTGTTATTTACTTTTTACGACAAATAATGGCTAATTTTCGAAGCGATTTTAAACAATACAGCATTAATCCTTTACCAATTAAATACCTTGAATACATTGTTCATTTAATATAGATCTATACAGCACATCACAGCTTATTTAGCAGCGATCGAACGCGTATATTATCGGAGGTTTCCAGCGACGGAAATAACAATACATAATAAAAACCTGCTTTTCATCAGCATTGCACCCGTGCGAAGCTGGGGCGGGTCACTAGTTTACTAATAATTTATTTATTGAAATAAATTTTTTTTGATTAATTTTAATATTTATCGTTAATAACTTTCAATACTGCATTGTAGTTATTTTGTTTCCATACGCCAAAGAAGTATAACTTCTGACGCGTGTACATAAGTACACACACTCTTTGTGACACAGTATTTATATATATCTGTTAGTACATTTATTTATTGCAAAAAAATAAATAAATTTAACGTTTGGTTCTTGCAGCAGTGTACTTATAGGCCGCATTCCCACTCCGTTTTGCAATACATACTATTGTTATTATGTCATTTCAAATTTCCCTGAACTAGGCCTGAACCCGTACTTTTTTAAGAACAGTCAAAAAAAATCAGTTTAAAATTATCAAATTATCTAGAAATCGACAAATCTTTTTAAGTTTCCAAAATCTTAATACTTACCAAGAAAATTAAAAACATGTCAACCAGTATGCAGTCGAACGCTAACTTGCGATTTCTTTAATTGGTTCACAATTTATGGAACTATAACAATTATTTTGATGTAAGACGATAAAAATTAATTGAGGAAAATAATAAACCGCTCAAATATTGAAGTCTTTCCTCCAACTTTGCTTTTGTTCCATTTGCAGTAGATTTTAGATTTATGCTGGCACCTGGTAGCTGGTGACGTTGACACAAGAGCTGGTGTTTGGTCGTAGTCTATGCGTATGGCCCGGTCTGTGAAAGATGCTTGCTGTGTCAAGCAAACCAAACCAACAATGAGTGTGAAGAGGCGGACGCAACCGCCGCATCGCTTGTCGGGAAGCGGATAAGGCTATGCTGTTACTGCAGCCCGCATAAGGCGATTGTTGGTGGCACCTTGGGGTTTTAGTGGGTATGCATAATAGCGAATCCCACATAACCCTTCCGCACCAAGCAGTCGCGCCGCGGTGTGATTAAAAAACTGGTGTGGTCCTCAACGAATGAGTACCGTAGTATAGCGAGAAAAGACAGCCAAATGCGAGCCTTCTAGCAATTTAAGAGTCCAGGGGAGACAGTACGAGGGAAGCCGTCTACCTGTATGCTCTCTGTTATGTACGAACTAATACGAACTAAAAAAAACATTAAAGCAAGCCACCATAGCAAGGTATTAGTTTGTACTTATTATTGTCATATGATACCTCTACAATACTATGTACCTGTTTTGTATAATAGTTTATTAAAGTAAATAATTAAGAATTACTCATTGTTTTATTCCTGAAACCAACATCTACCACCTGACAGTGGTAAAACATAGGATATACTGAATTCGAATGGTAAAAGCTTGTAAAAATCGTCGTATTTTCAGAAATACCTGCATTTACCAACTCATGTCGGTAAATCCTAAGACTTACACTTAAATCTTAGATAAACCGTAGTTCGAGCTTTTACAGTAACATATACAATGCAAAAAATATAATATATTATCACGATTGGAAATTAAACGGACTTTCTTAATTATTATTATTATATCCATTTATCATAGATATATATTTTAAATGTTTTTTGATTTATGACAATTCTGACTTATTTTAAGTTAATAGTTTGTAGTTAAAGCCTGCAAATACAGGGGTCTAGGCTCTGAATATGATTTTGTCCCATTCGGTGTCGAGACCCTTGGTCCGTGGGGTCCTAGCGCGATAAGGCTTTTAGGGAAATATCTATAAGGTCAGTCGACATCACAGGAGAACGAAGAGCTGGCAGCTACCTCGCACAAAGAATTAGTCTAGCTATTCAAAGGGCTTTATTCCCTTGCCTAAAGGGACTCCTTTTAATAACATATTTTAATTATTAAATTTTATGTTTAGTTATTAGGTAGGTATATTAGAATTACTTACAATTATATTTTAAGTTGTGATTCATCTGTTGAGGTTGGTATACTTAGCAGCACAAAAAATAACGGGTTTTAAAATACTATAAAAGTTTAATTATTTAATCTTAATATGTATATATCTTGGGGTCAATGCCCTTGCCGGCCATTTTGTCGTCGATCCAGTTGCGAAGGTTGGCTACATCCACATAGACACCTGGAGTCCCATCCTGACCACACCCAATGCCCCACGCGACTATACCGCTCTGCATGTATCTGTCTTTCTCGTACTGGAATAAATAAAATGTGCAGTCTATAAAAATCTGAATGTAAAAACAAACAGTGATGGTATGACAGCTACTTTGGATCTTAGGAACGGTTGCATGACCAGTACGGTCCTGCCAATATTGACATTGACAATTGACAATTCAGAAATCATTGGAGGATAGATTCAAGATAACAACAAAGAAAACACACGCCTATTTGACTTTCTTTGTTAAACATAAAGGCCGTGCTAGTATTACGTCAGGAGTATTCTTCTTAGGTCTTTTATTATTTGGTGATTAAATCAACAGTAATTATCTACTTTTATATATTGTCTATGCTCACATTGTCTATGCTTGAAAAAGAAAATAATTTTGGAGGATTTCTCCAAAAAACTAATATGTTTATTTTGAGAGCTTTGCTTATGTTTGCCGACAAGAAGGGGGGGGGGGGGATAAATTGCAGTAAAGCTGCTTACGTTATTACGTATGCTTGAACAGGACCATAGCATTGCATTGTTCATAAGTCTTTGTTTAAACGCTACTTTGAATTTAAAAGTTCTTTTCTGTTGAGTATAATTATTTAGCACATTAAAGTAATCAACTAAAAACATTTTTTTTATAAATAAAACAAAAATTATGGAATAAAATGTCAAATGTCACAAAGCGCGCCAACTGCGTGCGGCCACAGATAATAAGAAATATAATATCACACATTTCACATTTAGTTAAGGAATAGAAAAGGTAAAACGTATGAATCGCACCAACAGCTGACCAAAGATAAGTTATACGCCATAGATACAAAATATTTTCATAGAAGCCTCTCATAATTTAACTATTTATAATTTAAATTTGATATTGCCTTACCGGAATAGGGCAAACGAGTGGCGAACCGCCGTCTCCCTTACAAGTATCCTGCCCGTTAGATCCACCAGCACACATAAAGGACGAGTGAAGCTCAAAGAAATGACCCAGACGGGTATTACGTAGCGCAGTTTGACATGAACGTCTATCTACTACAGGAACTTCCACCTGTGAAAATACAATAACTTCATTACAGCAAAATCTCGGTACAAAATTGGCAGAAAGCTGTCTCATGATGATGCAGGGAACTTTACCTTTTTCAGAATAACTTGGTAGCGTCCTTCTTTACCGAATTTGTCCTTTCCCCAACCTGACGCTAGACATTGAGCTCCAGCCGGCGTACGTTCTTTTGGTGGTGGTAGGCACACGATGCCAACGTTCTGTGCATACTCCATGGGAGATGAGAGGAATAGAAGAGCAATGTCGTAGAAGAGATTGTCTGAAAATAGATTTTTATTAAAATTAATTCATTCTAAAATGTCTTATGCTGATCCCACGCGGATTATATCCATGCACGCTTTGGAACATGTCTGCTTTAGTATTGCGTAAATAAGTAACAAACATACAACTCACTCTTATTAAAGTCCTTGTGAATAACGATTTCGGTGACATCTCTGTCTTGGTAAGGGTAAATCTCCTTCGTGGTCTGGGTGTCCCATTCCCCAGCTCTCACTCTAAATGCCCTAGAGGTTGCTACATAGTGCGCTGCAGTCAAAACCACACCTGGGTGGATGAGAGAACCTCCACCGACGTAGACGTTCAGCTTCCTGCCTTCTGGATCCTCTGCATTCACTGGCTCGATCCTAGGATCAATATATTCAGAGCTGGGTGTAAGATTATGTGGTGCTCTTGTAATTGATTGCAATGATGCATGTCGTCATGCTATTTTGATTGACACTAAATTCATCTTAAAGATTTAAGTTGGCGTCTGGTGCCAGTGACCCCAGACCTGGTGCTTTCCTCTCTCTACTAATAAATATCGCAAAATAGAGAAGAATGCCAGTGTTATAGGAACACAGGGACAAAACTTTTTAATCTTCTATTTATTAATTTTTATTATTACAGTATATTTGTGTGTTATGTATTATTTATTTTTTGTGTAACTTAAAGCTTTTTGAAAAGCTTAAGATGATATGGGTTTTTTTATAGAACAGGGGGCAAACGGGCAGGTGGCTCACCTGATGTTAAGTGATACCACCGCCCACGGACACTCAATGCCAGAAGGCTCGCGAGTGCGTTGCCGGCCTTTTAAGAATTGTTTTTTTTTATAGAACAGGATGCAAACGGGCAGGAGGCTCACCTGATGTTAAGTGATACCGCCGCCCATGGACACTCTCGATGCTAGAGGGCTCGCGAGTGCGTTGCCGGCCTTTTAAGAATTTGTATGTAAAAGTCCTTTGTAATATATACGAATTTGATGATATTGATTATGTAGGTAATATCTTAGGGGACCTTGATTGGATATTGTCAGGCCTTGGATAAAATGTCACATACTCGTAAATTCAAACCACGTGTTGGTTTCAGCGTGCGACACTGATCGCTGAGGTCGTAGGTTAAAACCCCACCTGTGCACCAATGGATTTTCTATGTGCGCATTTTACATTCCCTTGAAAGGACCCAAAGTCGACGGCGTGCGTCAGGCACAGGAGGCTGATCACCTGCGTGCATCCGTGATTGACAAATGATCATTAAATATAAATATAAGGCCCAGATCTAAAGATTGTAGCGCCACTGATTTATTTTATTTAATTGAAAAGCAAACTAACTCTACACAAACTCCACACAGCATTGGCCAACATTTACATTATTTTACTGCACATTTATTTTAATTAATTAATACTAGTTTAGGCACAATATTTATATGAAATTACAGCAAGAATCCTAGGGCAACAGGAGAAAGAAGAGAAGTCATGAAAAGATAAAAAAAATTGGTTGCCTGTAAAGTTTTACGTGACAACGACTTTGAGTGGTAAAATAATTTTAATGTGAATATTCATTCGTATAGTAGGAAGAAGGATGAAATAATAGTAACAATTTAAAACATTATGTCTGTCTCTCTCGCTCTTAGGCGGGCTAACCATGCCCGAGTGGAAGGGACGCGTGCCTCTCACTCGCTCTCATTGTGAGCGCATAACGTGAGCGGAGCGTAACGCAGTTTCTTGAAGTGTCACCCGGCAAACCAATTTATAAGACGTTGTCACGTCAATATTACAACCAAAAATATACCCAAAGAAATATAACAATATTCACTAAGTTGTTCAATTATATGTTTTTATATATGTATTAATAAATAACTGCCTCCCAATAGTATGAAATCCTATTATATCCAACTTTCACCACTACATTCATGCCCGTGCAAAGTGCAAAATCTCCCTGAAAACAGGGAAATATTCTTACTTGAGTATGGCAACCATCCACGGGAATTCTCCGAATTTCGCCTCGCCATCTTTGTCACCAGTGATTCGGAAACCAACGCCATCTGGATTACGCCAACCGCAACCTTCACGCTGTAAAAATATTCAATTTAAAACCTTTGCAAATGTAGTCTGTACGGTAAAAGCACTGTCCTTATACGAGTAATAATTTTTATTCTTGCGACATTTCATTTATTATCAATGTTTACTATCAAAACTATTGTCAAAATTAATAATAATAAGGGTCTGTTTCACAATGTATGGATAAAGTACCAAATAGCTATGCAACACATAAATTATTCGAAAGATAAAAGTTCCGAAAAAGAAACGTCATGTTTCATGACAAATAGCGCTATCTGACAGTCGTGAAACGCAACAATACTGTTTATCCTACCAATAAGTAATAAATAGCTTATTTGAAACTTATCCGGACATTGTGAAACAGGCCCTAAATCTTAGGTCTAACTATATGTTAAGCTGCTCTAAGAGATACTTTTGACGTGACGTCTTATAATTCGATGGAGCCGGCTGCACGCACAAAAAAACATGACGCATGCGGCGTTGCCTCGCTTTGACGTGTTTCGTTTAAGGCTTGAAGTGCAAGCGAGAGCGCGAAACGAACGACAAAGAGGCACAATCGTTCGGCAGCGTTCGTTCGTTTGATAATTGACATTAGTAGTATTTATGCGTACAAATATAATATGTAACTTGATGAATTCAATTGTGATTACCATTTACCTCCAACTTCTCAATATCCATACAAAATATGTATCAAACAAATAAAATTAATTTTTTTTTTGAAAAATGCAACCATTCCATCAGTAACGTTCAACTATCATCAATAAACCGACTTTACAGATTACTGATTTTTTTTGGTAATTGCATCTCGCAGCTCATCCTTCATAGGCAATTCATTACGATCTCCGCCATTAAGTTGTGGAGTCCTGACTTCATACTATTGGCTACCTCCCTAAGATCTTAGATAGATGATCACTCCATATATTTCTACATCTATAATAATACTGTATACGTGCTAATGAGAATATAAATAAATTTAAAAAATCTGCGTTTTCTGCACAAGATGATATGCAACAGAATTGCCATCTAAAGTTCTGATATGTAACTAAACGAATACATCAACCAATAGCGTATATTTTTCTCTCGTACTCCCTTTCTCATTCTCTCTCAAAGGTCTTCAATCAATTGATCTTCGTGAAGATCCGTAAAAATTTTACCCTCATGCGCCTAGAAAAGTTTACATGTCTACATTTTATTGATATTTTATTGTAATTAACACCTAGTTCTAACGATAGCTCATCTCTATTGATAGAGTGTACCCTGTATGTAGCAATTATCTTTGCGCTCACAGAAGTGACTCTTTGAGCAAGATTCAAGAAACAGCGCTAAGTCTGACTCCAGAATGTCAAAAACGTACTTTATTAATGCGTTTCCTCGGGAATTTAAGCAGATCTGCAGTTCTAATTAATAAAAACTTTGCAGAATATTAAACAGCGGAAAGTTGCGTACCTGGGCAACGTGTTGCGACATGACCGCTACCACCTCCTTCAACTAATTATAATGGATAAAATCCTGAGTAAACGGCGTGTTGGTCGAAGGAAGATGTCATGGCTTCGCAACGTTAGGGAGTGGACAGGTATTGCAAATGCGGAAGAGTTGTTACATCTGGCGCAGGACGAGACGCGTTTCAGGAAACTGACGGCCAACCTCCAGTAATGGAGAGGCACTTGAAGAAGAAGAAGCAGTTCTACTGTTAGTTGGTTTTCGTTAAGTTATGCGATACCTGTTTGTCAACAGGAGGTGCCGGAGTTATTGGGTTGTCAGGCTTCCTGGTGTCGGGCAATGAACAGCACACGTCGAGGTATGATGGGCATGGACCGTCCTGGACTCTGGAAATATAGAGACATTGCTATTGGCATCAGACAACATGGCGTAGGACATAATTTTTTGTAAAGCTCGAAGATGCATTTCATTTTTAAGCATACAGTGAGTTAAGTGATACCGCCCATGGACACTCTCAATGCCAGAGAATTTAAGAATTGGTAAAAAAGTAAATAATTCCTGTTGTACGTCAACCTCTTCAATCACAAAATAATAAAAATCAATGGTACCATCAGGAACCCGTGGCCTAGCTCGAGCACTGCCTGATTGTATTCCTATCCACCTAACTACTTTATCAGATACATGGAAAGTGCGAATTCCCAGCGCACAGCGCAGTTCATCGTAGTCCACTTGTGTGTGACAAATGGGAAGTGAACTTACCGGATATCAATGATGCCCACTCCATCAGTAATCACGGAATTGTTGGCATTACACAGGTAGTAACGAACACATTCGCCTTGCGATGAATCGTCCATTTTACATGATAACGGCTTGTCTGTTGAAGCTGCAATTGACAACAAGAAAACATCATCACATGGGAGGGATGTTCAAATAAATAGAACTTTTTTTCTGTATAATGACTCGTTTAAAACATTAGTGGCGTTAATTAAAAGGTTTATATTCAGGATGAGATTACTTGGAAACATGCTGGTCCCGCTCCATATGACAATCATAAGGCCTTGACAAAATCGATTGGTTGCTGATCCAATTTTACATGTTTTTGTTATTTTTTATTACTCTTTAATTTATAATATTCTACGGTACTAACAATACAATTATAGACATGTATAGTAGGTTTATTCTGGGAGTGCATTGTCTTCACATATTTAAGTAAAGTATACAAATATTGTAAATTAGTGACCCGCCCCAGCCTCACACAGGTGAGGTGATGAAAAGCAGGTTTTTAGTATTGTTATTTCCGTCGCTGGAAAGCTCCGATAATATACGCGTTCGTTCGCTGCTAAATAAGCTGTAATTGGCTGTATAGATCTATATTTAATGAACAATGTATTTAAGGTATTTAATTGGTTAAGGATTAATGTTGTATTGGTTAAAATCGCTTAGAAAATTAGCCATTATTTGTCGTAAAAAGTAAATGACAAAAAAAAGTTATTGTGGGTTATCCATAAGAGATAGATATATACCATCACGGACTTTTCTGTTGACCTTTTCAATGTGTACAATACTTAGTACATTATTTTGATAAAACTCGTAGGGTTCAGCCTGCGTTTGCAATGTAAGCGGAAAAAATGTAATTATTTACGACATCACATTAGAAACCTCAAAAATAACAGTACTTCTCCACTATTTAATGGATGTTATTATTATGTTTGGGACATAGGGACAGAGAAAACGACTTTGTTTTATACTATGTAGTGATTCTGTTTTAAAAGAGTAAGCGTGGACGATGGTCCACGCTTACTCTTATTTGATGAAATATAAGGTCAAATCAAAAATCAATTATTCATATAGGTACATTATGTTGTACACTTATGAACGTCAAAATATACTTTAAATTATTGTAATTTTACATTTACTGCCAGTTCTCAAATCAAGGGCGTAGAACGGAAGAGAAGAACTGGCAATAAATATAATCATCTTTATATTTATTTAACGTTCAAAAGTGTCATTTAAGGTGGTTTAATTGGAATAAATGATTAGACTTTAATTAACAAAAAATTAATTTAACTTTTTTTATGTAATAGCAGGCAAACGGGCATGATTCCTGAGCAGCTCACATGATGTTAAGTGATAACGCCGCCCATAGACATTCACATTGCCGGAAGGCTTGCAAGTGCGTTGTCGGACTTTCAACAATTGGTACGACTTTGAAGGACCCTAAGTGGAATTGTTTCGAAAATACTTCAGTGGGCAGCTGGTTCCACAAAGTGGTGGTGCGCGGCAAATACTGCCTTAAAAAACGTCAAGATACGGACGGAATTTCAAAACATATTTTACCAAAGTCTCTATCGAGGAGGAACCTAAATCCGGTTCTGTTCACTGGCATTATTGCAGAGGGCTGGAGCATAATGCTTACCTGGCTGGGTCACGGGTGGTACAATGGTTGAAGGCGTGTTCGGGCTTGGACCGGCAGTGGGCTCGCCGAATATTTGCTTGATGACCGCGTCCAAGTCTCCAGACTTACTGTCCTGGCAATATGCCAGGGACAGTACAGCGATTAGTACTAGTAACTTGTTCATCTGTAATTAAATAGACCTTATATTAAAATGTGGAGCTTTGCGGAAGTGTTTTGTAAATTTTGGCAAAAAATAGAATTTTGCTAGAAAACCGTGTTTGTTTTAATCGATTCCCCATTTCATTTGCGGGACACCGGGATTCGAGATTGGAATAAGGCACACGTCTGGTTATGTTAACCATGATCCAACTTGAATAGTTTTAAATTTGTACACATCATCTATTACGAAAGCCAACTTAGAATACAAATTTTAAAACCCTCAGAGGGAGTCATGATTCACATTTGTGGTTTCTGTATTTCAGTATTAATGGGTAACAATAAAGTAAAATCTTTCTTTGGCATTTGATGAAAACGATTTGAATGTGACGAATGGGTCTCAGTCGATTGTATACATGATGATGAAGCTTCAAAGATTCCAAACACCATTCATCTACAACTTCCATGAACAATATGAGTCCCAGACCCAATTTCGATTTAATTCTTTCAATACCCCTAAATATTAAATTGATAATTTCTATACCATAGTGTGGAACAAACGCAGGCTGCAATTTCCCCATACTAGACAGTGTAGTTAATTCTTCTTTTGGGAAAAGGGATACTTTTCTTTAACAAAACCCCAGAGGCTCTGTTATCTCTGCCTTTTATTAAATTGAAGAAATGTATTAAAGAAAAGCTGTGTAAAAAGGCTTACTATAAAGTTAACGATTATCTAGTTGATAGAAAGGCCTGAGACTAGTGCTGGGCAGGCTACTTCTAAGAAATTTGCGGAAGAGAAGAACTGGCAATAAACTCTCCTCCACTCTTTTAAACCGCCAAGTTTTTTTTAAACAACGTTTGTAAGAAGCTACAACAATTACACCATGTTCCACATGACATCTTAAGAATTTAATAATAATTTATAATAAGAAAATAAATTAAAAACAAAGATTTGTTCTCTATCAGCTGGAGGCCTGGTGAAATAGGAGCATGCACTTACATTCTCGTGGGAAGAACACGCAAATACATAGTCGAAATAACTAACATCATTTCACATTTCTTATCATTCTGTCCTTGTCTAATTCGTAATCTTTTGGAATCCCAACATGCTTTATTACAGGTGTGTCGTGCAGGTAAATATCGTCTGGAAGTTTTAGAAGAATATTTGTGTCCAGAACGCAAATTATGACTTCAGTATATGTAAATGAAAAAAATTTTATTTCGGTGTAAATATCCAGACAATGGTTGCTCAAGCTCAGTCAGACCTAAATTCTCTATATTCTTGGTTTTAACAAAATCTTCTGACCATAAATATCTCAAAAACATCTTGTAATATTCAGAGCAAAAAATAAAATCATTCCTATCTTTCAACCGTTAAAAGTTCAAGACGTTGAAATCACTAACAAAAAATGGGAAAAATATCTGGGTCTTAGAATAGATACATATTTAAAGTGGAACTTTCATATATCACACATAATTACCAAACTAAAATCACTTATAGGCAGATTTTGGTAAATATCAAAATGTATTCCTCAATCCGTACGTCATTTAATTGTTTAGTCAAGCCACATTTCATATATCTAATTGAAATATGGGGTACGGCATGTAAAAACATAATTTATAACTTACAAACACTACAAAATAAATTAATAAAATCATTATTTAGATACAATTTCAACAACACCGACTAATAAAATCTACCAAGAAACCAAAATTATGACAATTAAACAACTATGTATATGTATATAGCACCTGTATCTTGATAAACAATTTTTTAAATAACTCTATCCATAGTTGCTTGACGTTTAAAAAAATCAAATACACAACGACACGCAATACTCGTCGAGCGAGTTTGCTTATCTTGCCTATTAATTATTTGATGAAATCTATTAGGTATGAGGGTGTGCAATTATTTAATCAATTACAATCTCAAATTCGGAATATTGGAGTGTTTGACAGATTCAAAAAGGAAGTAAAGATGCATGTTAGAATGAACATAGCTGACTAAAATTGTTACGGCTAATGGCGACGTGTATCTCGCTCGTATATAATATAAACATATTAATATTAAGTTTCTCATGTAAATAAAAATATTTCTGTTTTGTAATGAGAAATAAAGTTCTTTAAACATTAAATCAATATATTTGACCACGACTCTTATATCCATCCTATATTGACTTGATGATGTTTCTAATTATTGACACACGGTTCAAGGCAAAATCTTATGTAAACACTAACGATTACAACATGACGTCATTAACAATAAAATTTCCTGTTACAGAGTATTTTGTCATTCGTTTTTTACCTTTGACCTTAAACGGGACAGTCCCGCCGTTGTAATTCGTTGTAAATGTTGACCTTTGTTGGTTGACCTTCTGACTCCAAAATCCATCAAATGATCGGATCTTTTTGTTTGATTGGTGCGGTTTTAATATCTATGAATCTTTAGAGAAGGTCATTGTAAGGTGGTGGTAAGGTAATTTGGCTTTGCGAATATTATGTTAATATTGACCAATTATAACCCAAAGTTTAATTTTTTTATTTACACTAATTTTTTTATTTTTTAAAGTTGACTAAATTTACGGTGTATGTTATAAACAATTTTATTTGAACTGTATGACAATTAAAGTACATATGTATAAAATATACAAAAAAATACAATTAAAATATATACTAGTTAAAATTAAAATTCCAGAATTTTTTGTTAAGCACAAATAAATAATAAATCAGTGGCGCTACAACCTCTTTAGTTCTTGGCCTCGGATTTCTGAATCTGTTTCATGATCATTTTTAAATCTAATAAGCAAGTAGGTGACCAGCCTTCAGTGCCTGACACACGCCGTCGTCTTTTTGGGTCTGCGGCATGTCAGTTTCCTCACAATGTTTTCCTTCACCGTTCGAACAAATGTTTAATGCGCACATAGAAAGAAACTCCATTGGTGCACAGCCGGGGATCGAACCTACGACCTCAGGTATGAGAGTCGCACGCTGAAGCCACTAGGCCAACACTGCTCAATTATAGTATTTATAATAGAAATTCGTTTTTATATTTTCTACGTGTTGAATAGTGAGTTTTAATTCTGTACAGTAGTTTTCATTTAGTTATCCTAGTTGAACTTTCTCTCGTATAGGTATAATTTTGACAAATATTTTTATTATTTTGATAATCAATGCACTTAAGCATAGTAACAGAGAGTTACTATGCTAAGCATACAAAAAGCTTACAGTTTGACTGTATCTATATATATTATCATATTAATGATATACAATGTTATAAATAGTTTCGTTATTTATAAGCAAGGCTTAGCAGTTTTCAGTTTAACTTTGTAAACACTCGTCCTTTGCGGAACTCATACAAATGTATGAGCGTTCTTAAGCATTTGGCTGTTCCAAGAAATTCCTCACAGCAGTCAGAACAATGTCGTTTACGGGCTACACTAGCGTGATAGCTCACGGACTGAGGCCTTTTTCTGTTATTGGTTATAATAGCAACCCTTGTCACCGACTTAGGGTCCTTCAAGAAAAGAGCGTACCAATTCTTAAAAGGTTGGCAACGCACTCGCGAGCCCTCTGGCATTGAGAGTGTCCATGGGCGGCGGTATCACTTATCATCATGTTAAAAAAAAAAAATTGACGTGTGTCAGGCACAGGTGACTCATCACCTTCTTGCGTATTAGATTGACATATGAAACAGATGCAACAATCTGAGACCCTGAACTAAAAAGGTTTCTTTATTATCACCTCAAGAGAAGTTCGTATCCTCAAATTGTCGATTTAGGAAGCAGAATGTGTCCTGGAACCAAGCAACTGGATGGATGTAGGGACTCCGTATCCACACTTAGACTCTCAATAGGTCCGTTGTGCGTGAAGCCCTAGCTAACTAAGTCAGCCTAACTCCTTCCAAAAGCACAGAAGCTTCCTGGGCACTTCGCAGGCTTCACGGAGCGACCTCACTGTTCCGAGGATTTCTCCTCGCAGATTTAGCCTCGCATTCCAGGACTACGTGGGTTACTGTTTCCTCTGCGCTGAAACCACAGCTGGACAAAAACCAAGCAACTATCTCAGTGAGATTGTTAAGTTGTACAATATCTCGCAAATTTTCTTCAGTGACATATGGTTCTAATGCTGATGGCTGTAAAGGCTTATGGCTCCTTCACATATATCAGTGAAGCCACTTTCAATACACCTGACTTTATTGTTATAGAGTCACTGTATAATATGTAACTTAAGTAATGTTAGGATACATAACTGTTATAATATATAAAATTATAGTACCTGGATGACCGAGCCTTACTCGGGATTTTTTTTATAAGTTGTGTTTTTTGGAAATTATATTTAAGTACGAATTACATACTAATAAAAATCATTTTATTAGTATGTAATTCGTACTTAAATATAATAAAATTAAAATTAAAATATGAATATAATTATCGAATAAAGGTAATTATATTCATATTTAAGTTTTTATTTCACTGACATCTTTAAACGAGCAATTCTGTTTAAGTTGATAAAACACAAATATAATGACATTTTCTAGAAAGGATTCCTAACTAGATCGATTTATCGCCCCCACAACCCCCCGTATACTAAATTTCATGAAAATCGTTGGAGGCGATTCCGAAATTCCAATTATATTTACAAGAATTGCTCGTTTAAATATATAAGATATAAGATTATAGATAAATGTATATATTTTCTTCTTTTGTTAACGTTAAAACCTACTATAATCATAATGGTCTATTCTCTATTATTTATTATCTGTAACACAGGTCTTCTAACCTTTCAAATCAAATCAAATCAAAAAATCATTTATTCATATAGGTAACATAATGTACTCTTATGAACGTCAAAAAAAAAGAAATATAAATTAAATGATTCTAATTTTACATTTACTGCCAGTTCTCAAATCAAGGGCGTAGAACGGAAGAGAAGAACTGGCAAATCTCGGCCACTCTTTTTAATCGCCAAGTTTTTTCTTTTACACAACGTTAGTAAGCTGCAACCATTACACCATGTTCCATATGACATCTTGAGTAATAAAGAATAATAAAATAAATTAAAAACAAAGATTTGTCTTCTATCAGCAGGAGGCATGGTGAAATAGGAGCACGCACTTACATACTCGTGAGAACAACACGCAAATAGCAGGTCTCACATAAACAATAACTATCCCTCAAAATGACAATTACTTACATACATAAATAAATAGTTGTAACTTATGAAGCTTTGTAAGTAAACAAAGATTATTATTATTAATAAAACGGTGTCTGATTTTACGAATCAGTGCAATATACTTGATGGCAATACAACGAATTTTTATTTATATATTAAACTGTTGTTAAAGCAATGATTGTAAAGTTATCAAACATGAACTTACGCTCTTAAAAGGTTAACGACCTTATAGATAACTGTTTATTCGTTAATAAATTACGTAAACAATTTATACTGTAGATAATTTTTTCGCCTATATAAAAACACCTAATAATTATATTAAAATAATTGTAATTTAAAAACCTTTTTGGCTCTGGGCTGCAGATTTCTGTATCTGTTTCATGATATGTTAATCTAATAGGTGATCAGTCTCTTGTGCCTGACTCACGTCGACGTTTTTTTGTTTTTATAGAACAGGTGGCAAACGAAAAGGCTCACATGATGTTAGCATGTATTATAATTATTATATATTCGGTATCATTATATCTGCCTTTTAATACATTTAAGAAATGTGTTTAATAAAAGCAGTTTATTATAAAGTGAGCCGTTTGATGATTTGCTTTTTTAAAAGGGTACGGAGAGTTTTTACGCCGTATTTTTCTCTCAGCTTTTATTCATCGGCAGAAGACAGTGTACCTCTGTCTTTTGCCGATAAGTAGGGATGCCTACAGATTCAAATTTTATGACGTATAATAAGTGATACCTTGGTGTAAGTGATCTCTCGGCAATGATGCTGCCGACGAACTTGCGAGAAGAGACTCCGGAATGACGCCTGATGGCCCGTATCCGCTCCTTCCCTTGCCCTTCTCGCTAGTTCGAACGTGGATTCTTCGGAAATCCGTCGAAATCCAAAATCAACGATGGTCGCATAGTTCAGACTGCAGGCAGTCCAAAATGGCTCTGCCAGCAGTGAACCCACAACTGACTAAGCGACTTCTAAACTTAAACAGAACCGATCTCAAAACAATGATAGGGACAATTACGGGCCATTGTCTCCTTAATAAACATCTATTTGTCCTAGGCGCGACAGACAGCCCCATGTGCAGAAGCTGTTTCAGCGCAGAGGAATCAGTCACCCACGTAGTCCTGGATTGCGAGGCTGTGGCTAAACAACCTCCGAAAATCCTCGGAACAGTGAGGTCGCTCCGAGAAGCCTGTGAAGTGCCCAGGAGACTTCTGTGCTTCTAGAAGGAGCTTCTGGGTTGGCTTAAGTAGCCAGGGCTTTACGCAAAACGGACCAATTTCGAGTCTAGTTGCGGAAACTGAGCCCACCTACCTTACCTTACCTTACCTTACCAAGTGATACCTTGATGATCTTAAGTTCCAAAATAAACGTATTTATTTATAACGAAGAAAGCACCACCTTTCAGTTAGGTTTAAAGACATTTAGGGCCTGTTTCACAATGTATGGATAAAGTACCAAATAGCTAATAATAAATTATTCGAAAGATAAAAGTTTCGAATAACATACATAGCGTTTAGCGCTATCTGAGAGTCGTGAAACGCAAAAATACTGTTTATCCTACCAATAAGTAATAAATAGCTTATTTGGAACTAATCCGGACATTGTAAAACAGGCCCTTATTCTGATAATAGACATTCCTCACTTACATGAGAACACTTATGTGCCAACGTTACAATTTGAAAAAAAAAATAAACTTGGATGAACTTTCATTTCCGTAGATTGGGATCACTCAATAGATGGTATTTTAATCTTAAGTTAAATACTGCTAGGCTGCCTGCACTTTTTATATTTTGTGGGAGTCTATTATACCGCACAACTGCCCCAACGCTCAATGTTTTTTTGTCGTAATTGGTTCTTTACTTAGGTACAATTAAATTATGAGGGCGTCGTGAACTGCGCTTTTGAATTTGATTTATTTTAGTGAATGTAATGTTAGTGTGTATGTAGTCATTTAAAATTTTGTAGATTAATAAGCTGGTATTATTGAAATAATTGTTTTATATTCATAAGTTTTGTTTCTGTGTAGATTTTTTGTGTGGATGTTAAGTAGTTCAGTTCACCTATATTAACAAGCATCTTTATATTTTATTTAACGTTCAGTGCCATTTTGGTGGTCTAATTGGAATAAATGATTTGATTTGAAATGTAATTGGAACGAAAATATAAAAACTCGTAAGTTCGTGTTTCACACAACATGTGTGTAGCACAACTAACCGAGCGTAACCTCGTCTGGTCAACCGGACTTGGCATTAACTTCGCTGTTTTTATTACATGTTTTATTTTTTATATCCATACAGAACACACAGTATCTTTAAATATACTGAACCTTTTTTGTCCGCTGTAAACAAAAGTACTTAACCGATTTTAATCAAAATCACACCATACACATATAATTATACTGGACCGATTTGAATGAGTTATTTGTATGCGTTTGGGTGAAACCCTGGATGGTTTAGATTCACAAATCAGTCAGCCAGATGGCGCTGCAGCCGGTATTCATACTTTGTTTAATATCCTAATCACTTGACATATGCCGAACAATATCTGTCGGATCCGCCGTAAAGTATAGATACATGAACAAGTCTGGGCGTTTCGCATTCATTTGTTTTTTCTTAAATGTGCCAAGGCAAGCCGGTTTCGTTTTAAAAGAATTTACAATATTTGTACATTACATACATTAGTTATATATTTAAAAAAATATATGTGATGACAATCATCATACTTATTTATTAATAATATTAATAGTAATATTAGATTGTTTATTCCTACATTTCATATTTGTTTCTGGAGACACGTCAAATTGAATAGTAGTGTTTGTATATCATCAAATTCAATCATGCTTGTGATGCAGCTGAAAAAGCAACAGCCTGAAAATACAGGGGTCTAGGCTCTAAATATGATTTTGTCCCATATAGGTGACGAGACCCTTGGTCCTTGGGGTCCCAGCGCTATAAGGCTTTTTAGGGAAATATCAAAAAGGTTAGGTTAGGTTAGTATCTTCGGAACCTTGCCTAAAGGGACTCCTTCTAATAATCAGTGGTTGTCTGGAAGAAATCGCTCTAAAGCGATAAGGCCGCCAGTTGCTTGTCATTAAATTATGTTTAATATTTTCCTTTTATGTAATGCAACGAAGTGTTAATAAATAAATAAATATTTTTTAGTTATTACATTTTAAGGTTTTATTGTTCTTTTGGAAGTGATAACTCCTTTAGCGGAGTTGTACACTTTTTTAGGAATGGGTAAAAAAAATTAAACTTGCTTCAGGACACGTGACCTGATCGAGAATTCGTAAGACGGATGGAGAGTAGAAAGCTGGCGTATTAAATCTTATATATTTAAATGAGCAATTCTTGTATATATATAATTGGAATCTCGGAATCGGCTCCAACGATTTTCATGAAATTTAGTATACGGGGGGTTTCGGGGGCGATAAATCAATCTAGCTAGGAATCATTTCTAGAAAATGTCATTTTATTCGTGTTTTATCAAATTAGACGTAGAATTTCTCGTTTAAAGATGTCAGTCAAATAAAAGCTTAAATATCGGTAATTATATTCATATTTTATCATTTTATTAGTATGTAATTCGTACTTAAATATAATTTCAAAAAAACACAACTTATAAAAAAAATCCCGAGGCAAGGCTCGGTCATCCAGGTACTTAATTATTAATGGGGGAAATGGGCTCTAGATATGGCTGTTAAATGGGGCAGAGACTCCGGAGCTACTCTTACGCACGAACCCAATAAGGAATCCACAATGTCAGATGGAAAACAATCTGAGATCAGATCGATTTCCTATCCGCATCCCAATAACGAAACCCTACGGAGACCATCCCTTTTTGGCGACGGATAGAATGCAATCTCTTCGCTCTGTCACTCATGTTTCGTAATCAATATAAACCAAATAAAGTATATAAAACCGTACAATTAATATTAAAATATAAATATCTTTGTATAAAACATATCAAATAGCTTTTTAATTTTAAAAAACTGGTGTAAGGTGTAAGTTAAAATCTTAAGATATGGGCACAGTTGAACTGTCAATTTCACATGACTATTAGAATCCGTCGATTGTTTATTGGCACACCTTTATCAATATTGGATTAAGATGTCTATCTAAGATGGTCAAAAATGGATTGAGATAGGTTATTGGGTTTGGACGTTAGAGAAAAACTCAGCCATATCCTCATACCCTGTAGGATTTAATCCTGGAGCCTATCATACAGAGGTTTTGGTCAATATTACATTTAGCTATAAAATGAAACATTATTCATATTGGCGACGGCACAAAACTAGTTTGTAAACATTTTTTACGCTTTTTTCCTGTAGATGTCTAAGGCAATGAATTCGATTAACCTACCGTAAGGTCAACCAAAACTAGTTTAAATAGAGAATATAATATATTAAGCAGGCATTTTTTAAAATTATTTTATCAAAACATGGACAAACATACAATAACATCAAAAAAAGAAACGTGTGGCACTCGGGGACTGCCGCGATAAAGCTATTGCATAGCATTTTTTATCAACCCATGCAATTATAATTGTTTATTTATTTTTTTATTTATGCAGTATTTTTTTTCTTTGACATTAATACAATCTACCAGATTCAGACTAACAAGCCTATATAGTCTGTCTCGTGTCTAACGCGTACCGGCCGCGCTTGCGTTACGTTTACGTTACCGATCTCGTCGTAGTGTGTTAGGTTATTTTCGTTACGGAATTTCTTAATTCGGTCGCCGCGCTCAATGCCTGCGATAAAATCTATGCAATAGCTTAAAAAATCGCCAAACTGTATTACTATTATAGGCTCGTCAAGTCTAGCGCTGGCCAATACGTGGAGGGGATTGCTGCGCATGTGTACTGTGGTGCGGGGGCCGGAATGCGACTGGAGAGCCAGTCGAAGCTCTTCATTCCGCTAGCCATCCTCAGGTACCTTATCTTTTACTTCTGCGCAATAACGGTCAGCGCTAGAGTTTCGTGCCGCTATTTGTACAATTTGTTGGCGATATTTAATTTAATACCATCTAACGATGCGTCCGAACAAGCTTTTGTTTATATGTTTAATCTAATCTAGTAAATCAATTAAGATATTATACGCATCAATTGAAAATATACAATTTTAAATTTATATAGACATAGTTGCTAAACATGGACGCACAACCATTTAAAACTAAAGACGAATGAAAGAATCTTGGGTATTATTGTTGAATTCGACTTAGGGCCCTTCAAGAAAAGCGTACAAATTCTTAAAAGGCCGGCAACGCACTCGCGAGCCCCCTAGCGTCGAGAGTGTCCATGGGCAGCGGTATCACTTAATATCAGGTGAGCCCGTTTGCTCCCTGTTCTATATATTAAAGAAAAAGACGTCACCCCAAATCAGACATTACAAACGTGGAAGATGTATTACAGAAAATGAGGCTAAAATGGTGATATTTGGGGCAAGACTTGAGGAATTGACAGGAATCAGTACTGAATGGCTATCAGGGGAATTCAAAGTGAAAGACAGTTCAGGCGTTGGGGATGATCCCCAGCAGGAACTGCGTAGATCGAAGCTGCCTGGGATAGAAATAATTAAACACGACTTGAAGAGGCCTTCGTGTACACACTATAGACCAAATAATCTGTATTGCGTTGCATAATAATATTATTATTGAAATAAAAAAGGCCTTAATAGTTCCCAGAACTGATACGCAAACAACTAGCCGATAAAAGATTCGTTTAATGTCAGTTAGCATAATATATACGTATCATAATACTCAAATATCAATTGGAAATAGACAAATATATACTTAAAAGCAAACGGAACTAAAACTAAATAGATAGTTTATACAAGACAACCATTTTGATGTCAAATAAAGAACAGGAATTATCTTTCATATATCAAAAACTTAATTATACAGTTACATGTGTATTCTATATATATATATATGTCGCAGCCAACTAGATTTATTAGCCGTTCAATCAATAGTCTAGCTTCTTTACTAAACGACGCTATTTAACTAGCGGCCTGAACTATATTCAGCTGAAGCGTTTGCTAGAACATTTAATTAACTGGCTGGCTAATACTGTGACAGAAATAACAAAGCTTAAATAGCTGGCATAAGAAATTCCTAATTTAACATAATTATAATGTAACTAATTAGTGTTCTTACGCTTACACTTATGGTCACTACACTATTACATACAATTTTTAAATAAACTTTGGAAATCAATATCTAATTTGTTGTATGCCAATGTTTTATCGATTCAATTCATTTAATTAGCGGTCTGTATATCATACAGTCCGCTAATTAAACGGCGTTTAGTAAAAGGACTAGGCTGTTAATTGAACGACTAACTAAGCTAGGTGCTACGACATATACAATTAATATAAAATTTACAAAAATAATAAAAAACACTTTCAACTAAGTTTTTAACTATTAAAATACTTTTTCGCTTAACAAGACTAGGTAAGATATCAAACTCTGAATAATCATTTGTTTTATCGTTTACGGTATGAGACATATTAAGAACCTACACTGTTCAATTGGATCTATCAACAGAGTTTTAGTTTATTTATAATTATGTTATATGGAAAACTAACAATTAAATTTACGTTTTAATGATTTTTTATTGATTCCTACGAAATAATTGTTTATTTATAATATGAAGAATGTATAGTGCTCTCCTTGCCCAACGAATAAGTATCGCAATACAGCGAAATCCCAGATTAAAAGGGTCCAAAACTTTTGAAATTTTGTTTTAATTCTATATTTATTAATTTTTCATTGTTATGCAGATAAGATAACAGTTACGATATATGTGTGTGTCGGAAATAAGTATTTTTTATAAAGAATATAATAATACATACCATTAACGCAATCACAGATTTAAATTCACCTTGAACACATAACCAATACGTCCAATCGGATCCGCGGTCACTCGTGTTTTAACTTGAGATTTTCCTCAACGCACAAGGCTGGTATTTGTGACATTACGAGCGTCCATTTTGTAATACCGAATACTAGTAATATGCCAATAAAAACATTGAACTTTTGGATTTTGCGTTTTTACAATATTTTCAACTAAATCATAACATCAATCACAGGGTATATTCTTTTTCTAGAGAACTGTGGAATTGACTCCCGGTGGGGGTCTTACCTGAGAGATACGACCTCGAACTATTCAAATAAGTATTTACTCCTCGCTCAAAAGACGGCAACGCACCCACTAAAAATGCGTGTCTATAGGCTATGATGACTGCCCTTTTTGGGCTTCCCGCAGGCTCGTTTTCCTAATACATACAAAAAAAGAGTACTTATGTACACGCGTTAGAAGTTATACTTCTTTGGCGTATGGAAAAAATAACTAAAATGCAGTAGTGATTAACGATAAATATTAAAATTAATCAAAAAGATTTTATTTAAATAAATAAATTATTAATAAATACTATCACCGTCGTATATGAAATCGATTTAAAAACACCAAAATAATATTTATTGATACTGTTTAATTGTACTGTTACGAAACACGTATAAAAATATTAGAATATACAACTTGAACATAGTTATCGATTGCCATGCCACCTAGACCTAACTTTACGATGTCGAATTTAGGTGTTGGTTGGTGTGCATCGTAAAAATTCACTCTCATCATTTTTCTCCATATCGCCAAAAGTATAGCTAAATTTTTTTACTAAATGTTCAGTGCAGAAAAAACTTTTGATACCCATGTTTTATTGAAAAACATTACGTAATTCATGTTTGTTTTTATGCATTTTATTAAAGTTATTGTCGTCGCAAACGAGCTAAGCATTGACTGTCCCGAAGGCCCAATTGGCTAAAGTCGAGAAGTTGTATATAATAATAATAATAATTTATTTCAATTTTTTTTCACAGGAAAAGCTTATATCTATTTTCGCTAGTTATATATACAAAATTAGTCAGGTTCATCTGACGCTGAACTAGGTGTGAACCTGTATTTCAGCATACAGCGCCTAAAGCCTTAAATATATTAGACAAAAACTCTAGCATCAAGTACATGACTCATCGGCAAAACCTATATGTTATAATTTACAATCTATTTAACAAGTAGTATATTATGGTGTGGAGTGATCAACTTACTACTATATCTTAATTATGTAATAACGTGTGAACGATTATGTTCATTTAATTTGACTTAAGGCCCTTCAAGAAAAGAGCGTACAAATTCTTAAAATGCCGGAAACGCACTCGCGAGCCCTCTAGCATTGAGAGTGTCCATGGGCGGCGATATCACTTAACATCAGATGAGCCCCGTTTTCCCCCTGTTCTATAAAAAAAAAGTTGTGGAGCGATGCCGTCGAGGTGTTACGGGTAGTTCCTATTCTGCCGCGATGTCTGCTGATGAAACTCGATGGAGTCGTGAAAAAATTGTGAGGAAACCAGAAACAAATGTCGACGGCGTGTGTCTCAGAAGGCTGATAAAAAGAAATCGTGTGTCAGATTTGAGCCTCAGATCTAAAAAGGTTGTATCTGTCGAGCTGATTAATCATAGATTCCCTCACATTTATTAAAAGGTGGTCTAATTACATTGTTTTAACTGTACTAACTAAAGTATTTTGGTCTCTTTCTTCTAAATTGTTTAGCTGTGATGAAAAGAGACAGAAAACGGGTGCAATTAGATTTAGTTCTCATGATTTTTTTACAAAAAACTCCCAAATTAGAGAATTATCTCTAAATAAATTCAAAGTCCAGTTCAAACAATTTGTATTAAAAACTTGGCGATTGAAAAGAATGGCGGAAAGTTTCGTGCCAGTTCTTCTTGCCCGCTCTACGCCCTTGGCTTGCGAACTGGTAGTAAATGTAAATTTTACAATTAATTTAATTGCTTATGTGTGCTCCGAGATTCGAACCCACGACCTTTGATTAACAACAAAAGATATATTAATGACGAGCGTCCCCCGCCAACTTCGTTTCTTCTTAATGTGATTTTATTTAGCCTACCTGTTTAAATGGGTCATAAAATTAACTTAAACTATGAAAACCATATTTATTTATTTATTAAAAAAGAAAAAAAAATTAAACATAATTTAATGAACGCAACGGGTGGCCTTATCGCTTTCGAGCGATTTCTTCCAGACAACCACTGTGAGTTGAAAAAAACATGGATTAAATTACATAAGGTAGGCAAGAAGTGCAAAACATACATAATACAAACACAATAAGAAGGAACAAAAAAAAAAAAAAACTAAACTGATATAGGATACATAAAAAAAACAAAAAGTAAAAAGTGCACATGAATCGTGATAATCTAATTCAAGATTTAAAGAAAAACACTTTTTTACGGATTATAGTTATGTATTATTGTATTTAAACTTAAATCGTGATAATTTTAAATTTAAACCGACGTTTCGCGTGCTTTACAGCGTGCGTGGTCACGGTGATTGAAGACAAAGGTGTTAAATGTCAAAAAGTATTACAGCTGTAGAAAATGTTGTGTTATCTGTATTTATTTCCCCGGAGTTGGTATCGACCAAAAGATGTAGAGTTTTTGCAGAAATTGCTCACGGAAAATTGACACCGTAAAAGTTATGTTAATAAAAGACAATACTAATTCAAGATTATTTACTACTAGCAGACTCGGCCTAGCATTGCTGTTGTTATTCATATTACATAGTAGTAAACAATTAAAGGGAAACGGTAGTACTTTTAACACAGCACCATCTGTTGAGTTGTATTAAACAATAAACAAATAATTTGCAATAAAATAAAACTGCGATTATAATTAACGATTTCAGCTATCCTATCTCTTAAGTTGGACCACACTGCTGCTTGGTACACCGTTTTTAATTTAAAATCGGTTAAGTAGTTAGTTTAGTCCATCGCGGACAAACATCGTGACAGGAGATTTATATTATTAGTACATTATGACTGACGCGCATGGTAATTTTACATTCCTATAATTACTTAAAAAAAAAAACAGTGGCGCAACAACCTCTTTAGGTCTTTGCCTCAGATTTCTAAAGCTGTTTCATGATCATTTTTAAATCTCATAGGCAAGTAGATGATCAGCCTGCAGTACCTAACACACGTCGTCGACTATTTGGGTCTAAGACATGTCGGTTTCCTCACGATGTTTTCCTTCACCGTTCGAGCAAATATTAAATGCGCACATAGAAAGAAAGTCCAATGGTACACAGCCGGGGATCGAACCTACGACCTCAGGTATGAGAGTCGCACGCTGAAGCCACTAGGCCAACACTACTCTAATTATAATTAGTTCCGTGGACTGAGTCCAGCCTAGGTTTCAAATTCATGAACAAAATTGTATAACAATTTTAATTAAGTACATCGCTTTATCTGTTATTCATAAATCAAAATGTGTATGTGTGTCAGTGGTTGCCTGGAAGAAATGCCTGGAAGATAAGGCCGCCAGTTGCCCTCCTTTTTATTTAATTATGTTCAATTTTTATATTGTAATGTAACGAACTGTTAATAAATAAATAAACAAAATATTGTTTTTCACTGTTACATAATATTTCAACTAAATTCCTTTGAATTATGATACATAAACAAGTTGGTCGGTATTGCCATACCGTGGTCCATATAATGTGATGTTGAACTGTCGAAAGAAAACGTCTTTTTGTTCATACTGGATTTGTTTAGTTTTCCGGAATGAAAACTTTTTTTTTAAATATAATAGGGGGCAAAAGGGCAGGAGGCTCACCTGATGTTAAGTGATACCACCGCCCATGGACACTCTCGATGCTAGAGGGCTCGCGAGTGCGTTGCCTTAGATTACTTACTTTTTAAATTTTTCTGTGAATTAATCTCTATATAAACTCTATATAAATAGGGGTTGATTGTAGAGCGGTAATTAAGGGTTGTATGCAAAAAAATAAAATTTTGGGGCGATAAATTTCACGAAAATCGGTCGAGCCATTTCGGGGGATTTTAATAACAAACACCGTGACAGGAGAATTTTATATAATACGGAGTGTGGATTTCCAGCCATCAAGGTTTATGTTACGCTTTTGATTTAGTTCAAAATATTGTAAAAACGCACAATTCAAAAGTTAAATTTTTTTTTCGGGCATATTACTCGTATTCAGTACCACAAAATGGATGCTCGTAATGTCACAACACACACATTAGTGTTAAAACCCTAGTGACCGCGGATCCGTTTGGACGTAATATTTGTGTGTTTAAGGTGAATTTAAATCTGTGAATGCGTTAATGGTATGTTTTTTTATTATATTATTTATATAAAATACTTATTACCGACACACACATATATCGTAACTGTTATCTTATCTGCATAACAATGAAACATTAATAAATATAGAATTAAAACAAAATTTCAAAAGTTTTGGACCCTCCCTTTTGATCTGGGATTTCCTGTATTGCAATACTTATTCGTTAGGCAAGGAGAGCACTATACATTCTTCATATTATAAATAAACAATTATTTCATAGGAATCAATAAAAAATCATTAAAACGTAAATTTCATTGTTAGTTTTCCATATAACATAATTATAAATAAACTAAAACTCTGTTTATAGATCCAATTGAACAGTGTAGGTTCATCTTATTAATATGTTTCATTCCGTAAACGATACAACAAATGATTATTCAGAGTTTGATATCTTACCTAGTTTGGTTAAGCGAAAAAGTATTTTAATAGTTAAAAACTTAGTTGAAAGTGTTTTTTTAATTATTTTTGTAAATATTATATTAACTGTATATGTCGCAGCAACTAGCTTAATTAGTCGTTCAATTAACAGCTTAGTTCTTTTACTAAACGCCGTTTAACTAGCGGACTGTATGATATACAGTCATTTGATCAAATAGCTAGGCTAATGATTGGAATCGATATAACGTCGGCATACAACAAATTTGATATAGCTTTCCAAAGTTTATTTAAAAATTGTATGAAATAGTGTAGTGACACTAAATGTAAGCGTAAGAAACACTAATAAGTTACATTAAAAATTTGTTAATTAGGTATTTCTTGTGTCAGATATTTTAGCTTTGTTATTTCTGTCAAGTGATCGTATGTATGGGCTAAGTTTTAACCAGTCAGTTTATTAAATTTCTTACAAAGACTACGGCTGAATTCAGGCCGCTAGTTAAATAGCATCGTTTAGTATAGAAGCTAGACTTTTGATTGAACGGCTAGTTAATCTAGTTGACAGAATACACATGTAACTGCATAATTAAGTTTTTAATGTATGAAAGTTAAGTTCTGATCTTTATTTGACATCAAAATGGTTATGTTGTATAAAGTATCGGTTTAGTTTCAGTTCCGTTTGCTTTTAAGTATATATTTGTCCTGTATTTGCTTATTATCAATTTATATTTGAGTATTATGGTAAGTATATATGTTAAATTTTCCTGCTGAGTGACATAAGCGATTCTTTTATCGGCTGGTATTTTGGGTAACAGTTCTGGGAACTATGTGTATAACTAAATGTGAAATATATAGCAATATAAAATATTTGTTTTTACCAAAGCGGTTTTCTAATGTAACATATTGTAATATATATATTTTTTTTGTAAAATAATAATAATAAAAAAAAAATTTGGTCTTTAGTGTGCACACGAATGCCTCTTCAAGCTGTCTTCAAATATTTCTATCCCAGGCAGCTTCGGTCTACACAGTCCCTGCTGCGGTTTGCAGATCATCCCTGAACACTGTTTAACATACACACTGTTTAACATAAAAACTGTTTAAAATAAACACTGTTTAACATAAAAATTGTTTAACATAAACACTGATTAACAAAAAAACTGTTTAACATAAACAGTTCACTGTTGAACATAAACACTGTTTAACATAAAAACTGTTTAAAATAAACACTGTTTAACATAAAAACTGTTTGACATAAACACTGTTTAACATAAACAGTTCACTGTTTTTAACTTTTTATTTCTCCATCTGGATGCAGTAGAATTACTTTCTTATTATTTAAAAATTTAAAACTATTAAAGTCGGATCATGGTTAACGTGACCAGACATGTCCCTTTTTCCAATCCCGAGACCCGGTGTCCCCGCGCGAAAATTTGAGCAGCAGAATTCATTTCAATTAGAAATCGACACCAGCTATATAAAAAAAAATGTTCTTATTAGTGTTTTTGTGATTCGATTTAAGCCAACTAACTTTATCTAAATAAAGAACTTTAAGAAAGTGTTTTTCATAGACTACTTATTACCTAAATTGAACTGTCCCGTCTTGAGTCAAAGAATAAATGGTCGCTGTAGTCATGATACATTATAAAAAATCTGGGTCAGAATGCTCCATTTAATAAATCTAATCTGGGTTAGAATGCTCCATTAAATAGATATATACGGAGTTTTAATTTAATTCATAACTTAACTAAACTTAACTTTAATTGATGGTGGTATTGGATCGCAGTGGGAGGGTCGTAAATTTCCCCAAATAGATATCTTTTCAAACTCATTAATTTTCAAAAAGTTAGCAGCTCAACTAATTAGTAATTAGGATTATCAGGGATATTCAATTAATTTTGTAATGTTTTTGATTTTTGCTTTATTTTATCTTGATTTAATTATTGTTTTGTGTGTATAAGCTTCATTAAATCAGAATGTTGTATGCGCCTATAATTGGGGTAGCACTGTGTTTGTGTTACATGCACGTATCACTGTCTACTTTGTTGGTGCACCAAATAAATAAATAAACGCTTTCTTTTGTATACGATTCACGATTTAGGTAGAGCCTGACGTTAATATATCCAACGGAAATCATTGATTAAAATAAACACCGTTTTCTTGCAAAATTCTTTTTTTTTATTGCACTAAAATTTATAAAACACTTCCGCAAAGGTCCACATTTAATATAAGGTCTATTTAATTACAGATGAACAAATTATTAGTACTTCTCGCTGTACTGTCCCTGGCGTATTGCCAGGACAGTAAGTATGGACACTTGGACGCGGTCATCAAGCAAGTATTCATCTTTCCAAGTGCCGGTCTAAGCCCGACCACGCCTTCAACCATTGTACCACCCGTGACGCAGCCAGGTAAGCATTATGCTCCAGCCCTCTGCAATAGTACCAGTGAGCGTCGCAACGCAAGTCAAAGTGAAATCTTTTATTCAAATAAGACCACCTAAAATGGCACTTTTGAACGTTTAATAAAGATGATTCTTGTTGTCCCTTCCAAAAGGTAGTTTCGTGTGGTGAATGGGCAAGAAAATCCACACTTACTCATTTAAAATAGAATTTACAATATTTGTAGACATTAGTTAAATAATTATATGTGAAGACAAGAATAAAACTATGTACTATACAGGTCGTTAGTATACATGTTCCTCGCATATTTACAAATATCGAAACCGTATATTATAAATATGTAAAATTAGATCAGCAACCAATCGATTTTGTCAAGGCTTTATGATTGTCATATGGAGCAGGACCAGCATCTTTCCAAGCATTCTCATCCTGAAAATAATCCTCTAATTTAACGCCGCTAAAAATGTTTTAAACGAGTCAAGATAAAATTAGCTTATAACAAAGAGTTCCATTTATTTGAACATCCCTCCAATGTGATGATGTTATCTCGTTGTCAATTGCAGCATCAACAGACAACCCCTTATCATGTAAAATGAACGATTCATCGCCAGGCGAATGTGTTCGTCACTACCTGTGTAATGCCAACAACTCTGTGATTACTGATGATGTGGAAACACGGTAAGCTATTTTCCCATTTGTCAAAAGCACAACAGGACTGTAATGATCTGTCTTGTGCGCTGGGTATTCGCGCTTCCCATGTACCTGGTAGTTAGGTGGAAAGGAATACAATCCAACAGTGCTCCAGCTAGGCCTCAGATTCCTGTATTGTTGATTTTTTTTATTTGGTGATTACGTCAACATTAATTATTTACTTATCTACACATATTACCCAAACATTGTCTATGCTTATAAATTAATTTCATTTTCAAGATTCGAGGATACAAAAAATTATTTACTATTATTTTTCAGAGCTTAGCTTACTTTTGCTGACAAAAGGAAGGGGGGCGATTAATTGCAGTAAATATGCTTATATAATACTTAAAAGACCCCAATGGTAGTAAAGTAATTGTAAAAAAATGTTGTGTAGTTTTATGAAACCACAGTAAAAGTGAAACTTTTTTCACATTATTATGGACATTTAACTAATATGGAATAATATTCCATTAAGGGTATAAAATCGCTTTATCAATCTTAATTTTATACTACTGACGAGCGCCTTTCACTTTATCCCTACTCCGCGGCCGACCGTCACGCGACATGCGCCACACAGACCAAAAAGTTTGAGACGATGTAATAAAAGTTTTACTTTAACAACTTACCTCGTACAATAAGAGCATGCCTTACGCATACGCCATATTGTCTGAAGCCAATAGCAATGTCTGTATATTTTCAGTGTCCAAGAGGGTCCATGTGAATCATACCTCGACGTGTGCTGTTCATTGCCTGACATCAGGAAGCTTGATGACCTGATAACTCCAGTACCTCCAGTTGACAAACAGGTATCGCATAACTTAACAAAAAACCACTAACGGTAGAACGGCAGGTCTGCTTAAATTCTTGAGGAAACGCATTTACTAAAGTACGTTTTTGACATTCGGGAGTCAGACTTAGCGCTGTGTCTTGAATCTTGCTCACAGAGGCACTTGTGTGACCGCAAAGATTATTGCTACATACAGGGTACACTCTATCAATAGAGATGAGCTGTCGTCAGAACTAGGTGTTAATTACAATATACTTAATATATCAATAAAATGTAGACATTTTGTGGGTAGACATAATCAACACAGGCATATATTCATTGAAATGAAACTTTTGTAGGCTAAAATTTTTACGGATCGTCACGAAGATCAATTGATTGAAGACCGATTGAGAGAGAGTTAGAAAGGGAGTACGAGAGAAAAGTACACGCTATTGGTTGATGTATTCGGTTAGGAGATACATATTAGAACTTTAGATAGAAATTCTGTTGCATAACGTCTTGAGCAAAAAACCCAGATTTTTTTATTCATATTATCAATAGCACGTTTACAGTGTTAATATAGATAAAATATATGGAGTGTTCATCTATTTGGGCTTTTACCTTAGTACTAATTAATTTACAACGAAATCTTTTCACTTCTGACACCTTTGTACCACCCACAAAGTTCGTGAATTGCGATGCAATACAACAGAATAAGAAATACAAGAATTACAAAAGTCACGATAGAGCAGGATAATGGTTAAATGTTTATGTAGAAGAGTTTAAAAAGATCTTAGGGAGGTAGCCAGTAGTATGAATTTAAGACTACACAACTTAATGGAGGAGATCGTAAATGAATTGCCTATGAAGGATGAGCTCCGAGATGCAATTACCAAAAAAAAATCAGTAATCTGTAAAGTCGGTTTATTGATGATAGTTGAACGATACTGATGGAATGGTTGCATTTTTCAAAAGAAAATTTTAATTTTGTTTGTTTGATAGATATTTTGTATGGATTGTAGACAAGGAGGTTAACGGAAAACTCAATTGAATTGATCGAGTTACATTTATTTGTACGCATAAATACAATTATGTAAATTTTTTTACGAACGAACGCTGCCATACGCGGAGGCGGATTGTGCCTCTTTGTCGTTCGTTCCGCGCTCTCGCTTGCACTCCAAGCCTTTAATGAAACGCCTCAGAGCGTGGTAACGCCGCAGGCGTCATGTTTTTTCGCGCGTGCAGCCGGCTCCATCAAATTATAAGAAGTCACGTCAAAAGTGTTTATGAGAGGAGCTCAACATAAAGTCATGAAGATTTAAGATTTAATTTTATTAATTGAATATGTAATCTGTGCGAAAGAGAAAAGGTGTGGGTTTTGAGGTAAGCAACCTCGTGTGTGTCTCCAAAACTCATCATCATTATAGTTTGACAATAATCTGGACAGTAAATATGTAGTATGTATATATCTTGACAGTAATTACAATATTTTTTATGAATAAATGAAATGACGCAAGAATAAAAATTATTACTCGTATAAGGACAGTGTTTTTACCGTACAGACAGCATTTGCAAAAGTTTTAAATTGAATATTATTACAGCGTGAAGGTTGCGGTTGGCGTAATACAAATGGCGTTGGTTTACGAATCACTGGCGACAAGGCGAAATTCGGGGAATTCCCATGGATGGTTGCCATATACAAGTAAGAATGTTTCCCTATTTTCACTTTGCACGGGCATGAATGTAGTGGTGAAAGTTGGATATAATAGGATTTCATACTATTGGGAGGCAGTTATTTATTTATACATATATAAAAACATATAATGGAACAATTTAATTAATATTTGTGTAATTCTTTGGGTATATTTTTGTTTCAAAAAACTATCTTTTCATGACTTTTCTTCTTTTTCCTATTGCCCCAGGATTATTTCTGTAAGGTCATGTAAACTAGTTTTAATTACTTTAAATAAATGTGTAGCAAAATTATGTAAATGTTGGCCAATGCTGCGTGGAGTTTGTGTAGAGTTCGTTTGCTTTTCAATTAAATAAAATATGTGGCGCTACAATCTTTAGATCTGGGCCTCATGTTTATATTTCACGATCATTTGTCAATCACGCACGCAAGCAGATGATCAGCCTCCTGTGCCTGACACACGCTATCGACTTTGGGCCCTTCACCGTTCGAGCAAATGTAAAATGAGCACATAGAATATCCATTGGTGCACAGGTCGGGTAGAACCTACGCCCTCAGCGGTGAGTGTCGAACGCTGAAACCAACACGTGGTTTGAATTCACGACTATGTGACATTTTATTCAAGGGCTGACAATATCCAATCAAGGTCCCCTGAGATATTAGCTACATAATCAGTATCATCAAATTCGTATATTCCAAAGGACTTTTTCGTACAAATTCTTAAAAGGCCGGCAACGCACTCGCGAGCCCTCTAGCATTGAGAGTGTCCATGGGAGGCGGTATCACTTAACATCAGGTGAGCCTCCTGCCCGTTTGCCCCCTGTTCTATAAAAAAAAACAATTCTTAAAAGGCCGGCAACGCACTCGCGAGCCCTCTGGCATTGAGGGTCCGTGGGCGGCGGTATCATTTAACATCAGGTGAGCCTCCTGCCCATTTGCCCCCTGTTCTATAAAACCCCATATCATCTTAAGCTTTTCAAAAAGCTTTAAGTTACACAAAAAAGAAATAATACATAACACCCAAATATACTGCACATATTTACAGTTTCCTTAACCCAAATAATAATAATAAAATTAATAAATAGAAAATTAAAAAGTTTTGTCCCTGTGTTCCTTTAACGCTAGCATTCTTCGCTATATTGCGATATGTACTTATTAATTATGCGAAGAAAGCACCAGCTCTGGGGTCACTAGTACGAACCAGACGCCAACGTAAATCTTTCAGATGAATTTAGTATCAATCAAAATAACATGACGACATGCATCATTACAATTAATTACAAGAGCACCACTTAATCTTGGGTGTAAGATCTCTTAATATATTGATCCTAGGATCGAGCCAGTGGATGCAGATGATCCAGAAAGCTGGAAGCTGAAAGTCTTCGTCTGTGGAGGTTCTCTTATCCACCCAAGTGTGGTTTTGACTGCAGCGCACTCTGTAGCAGACTCCAGGGCATTTAGAGTGAGAGCTGGGGACTGGGACATCAAGACCACGAAGAAGATATACCCTTACCAAGACAGAGATGTCTCCGAAATCGTTATTCACGAGAAATTTATTAAGGGTGAGTTGTATGTTTGTTACTTATTTACGCAATAAGTTATACACGACATTTAACTTATTACGTTTTTGTCTTCTATCATCAATAGTTTTCGCAGCGCATGCGATGAGAGATACTGTACAGGCATTTTTTTACACCTTGGGAAACATTATTGTAATTTTAGTAGGAAACCTTACTTTTTTCTTGCAATTAAAATAGCGTATACTAATCAGTGATAATGTAGCATTCAAATGATTCGAGAACCTATCTTAAGGGCGAGTGATGGGCTGAGGTGTTTTTAGTGGGTGGAATCTCGCTGCCTAGGTTAGATGCTGTTGTGTCTATTTTGGAAGTATTATCAAGCTGTACAACTCCTGAACCCAATCACATATCCCTATGCAAAATTTTTTTGTAAATTTATTTTTATCCGTTTTTCGTGCCTAAGCCACCTAGCATTGTATGGGCAGTGTGACAGAACAGGAATCCTGTCCTTTAATCTACTCTTTTCTTGTATCTCTATAAATATGGGCTTCAATACTACAGTGGACATGATCCAAAGCGTCCATGGATATAATCCGCGTGGGATCAACACAAGACATTTTAGAATGAATTAATTTTAATAAAAATCTATTTTCAGACAATCTCTTCTACGACATTGCTCTTCTATTCCTCTCATCTCCCATGGAGTATGCACAGAACGTTGGCATCGTGTGCCTACCACCACCAAAAGAACGTACACCGGCTGGAGCTCAATGTCTAGCGTCTGGTTGGGGAAAAGACAAATTCGGTAAAGAAGGACGCTATCAAGTTATTCTGAAAAAGGTAAAGTTACCTGCATCATAAGGCAACCTTCTGCCATTTTTGTACCGAGGTTCTGCTTTAATGAAGTTATTGTATTTTCACAGGTGGAAGTTGCAGTATCAGATAGACAATTATGTGAAATTGCGCTACTATTTTTTTCATATGTGCGCCATTATGTCTCTGAGCTTCACTCGTCCTATATGTGTGCTAAAGGAATGAACGGGCAGGATATTTGTGAGGGAGACGATGGATCGCCACTCGTTTGTCCTATACCGGTAAGGCAATATCAAATTAATTATAAACAGCTAAATTCATTCGTTACATTTCTCCTTTTCTGTACAAGTTTACGAAATGTGCGATAGTCTATAATCTATATGATAATTCTACGTTTGGCTGAACCCAATTGGCGCGTTTTTTACTTTGTTTTATTTATAAAAAAGTTTTAAAAAATGATATTAGTTGATTAATGTTTATTTTTTTTCTCCACCTGCAATGAGCCTCTTGGCTTTTATCAGATTTGAGGTACATAGGGCAGTTAGGGAGCGCAAATTCAATAATTTTTCCACTCCCTCCGTAACACTCCGTAGATTGTCAAATTGCGGCAAGTTTCGCCCTTTTCAGCCGATAAACGGTGTCGGTCGTTTCCAAGAGGCCTGAAGCTAAGGGGTTGATGTGTTGCTGAAGTCTCATTTTGTAGTTGATTAATGTGCCTATTTTATATTCAACAGAATATGGCTTTTAAATTCAATGTATGTATAATGCAGTTCTATGGGTTCGTTCAAGTACTATGTAAGCAGTATTACTGTTACTTATCTCCCCCTGTTAGCAAAAGTTAGAAAATCTCTCAAAACTAAAAGTACATAAACGTATTATTTTTTTCTCGAAAATTATTTTCGTTTTCAAGCATAAGCATAAACAAACAAACAAACAAAAATCATTTAGTCCCATAGGTAACATAATTAATGTACACTTATGAACGTCAAAAAAAATATATATACATTAAATTAAATGATTCTAATTTTACATTAACTGCTAGTTCTCAAATCAAGGGCGTAGAACGGAAGAGAAGAACTGGCAATAAACTCTCCGCCACTCTTTTTAATCGCCAAGTTTTTTTACACAATGTTTGTAAGGAGCTGCAACCATTACACCATGTTCCAGATGACATCTTGAGTAATAAAGAATAATAAAATAAATTAAAAACAAAGATTTGTCCACTATCATAGATGGCAACAGCTCCTATATTTAAGAAAGAAAGCAGACACAAACTTTGGCCAAATAGGCGTGTGTTTTCTTTGTTGTTATCTTGAATCTATCCTCCAATGAATTCTGAATTGTCAATTGTCAATGTCAATATTGGCAGGACCGTACTGGTCATGCATCAATAGTTCCCAAGATCCAAAGTAGCTGTTTGTTATTATATTCAGATTTTTATAGACTGCATATTTTATTTATTCCAGAACGAGAAAGACAGATACATGCAGAGCGGTATAGCCGCGTGGGTCAATGGGTGTGGTCAGGATGAGTTTCCAGTTATCTATGTGGATGTAGCCAACTTTCGCGACTGGATCGACGACAAAATGACCGGCAAAGGATTTGATCCTTCCATATACACATATTCAAATTAAATAAAGTGCAAGTTTTCTCTTGGCAACATGGCGTCGCACCTGCCCTTTTTTATTCTAGTATGCTACATTAGAAAACCGCTGTAGTTTGTATTAATGTCAGCAGTCTTGTTTAGGAGCGCGACACATTTATATAAAAGTTGTGTTTTAATTTAGAGTTTATGTTTAGCGTTAGGCTATCTAATATCTGTTTGGGTAGACTATTTATTAGCCGTGGTAGCAAATACCGCAACGTGCACTCGGCGTATACGTTGTACGCTCTTGATGTACAGAGCCGAACTTGCGTTACCGCTCGAGTCTGTATGTCACGCTCCACACGTTTTTTATGTTATCTCGAAAAAAGTGCTCGACTAGAAGAATTTTTTTTGCTTTTTCTGTTATTGATGTGAAACATCTATAGCCACACGTAAAACCGATTTCTGGCGTGGCGACGCATGCCGTGGCGACGCATCGCCACGCTATATGATGGTATATACATACAATCTATATGCAGTAGTAAATTTTTGTATATAATGAAACTAAATGTTTGTTCAATAAATAGTCATCGTTATCTGGAGAACAAAATCGTAATATTTTATTTTTTCATTATGACATATTTAATTCCTATCACAATCTGTTCTTTTCTGCATATTACTTCACAAAATAATTTCGATGTTTCACATCTGCCAGGCGTCCTGTGACGGCTCACATTTTTTTTTAGCAGTATTTTAGCCTTAAGTAATGCACTATGTCGCTTTTTAAAGACTCTAGTCGGAAGATCTTTTAATTCTTTCGGTAGTTTATTGTAAACTGTAAGTGCAATACAAAAGGTGAAACTGATAATATTTTATGAAAACCTTCTATCTAATATGTACGACAATATATGTAAACATTAGTTTAAAAACAACAAAGTTAGTTTATTTACTTTCCTTTCTACTTATTTTCACAGTAAATTAATACTAATAGATACAAATAATATAAATCTTATGTAGCCAGTGTGCAACTAAATACATCTGTCGAACAAGCAATAATATTTAGGGTGCGCAAGACACGCGTTAAGCCGGGTCCACATTTGTATCAAATCAAATCAAAATATCTTTATTCATTTAGGTAAACATATACACTTATGAACGTCAAGAAAAACAAATTAATTAATTATTATTATCATGTTGACGTATCACGATCAGTCGTATCGTATCTACTATTTGTATCATAAATATGGACGCTCATTTTGTCCATGTCGTATATTTAAGGCGTATCTTGTAAAAAACACGTCCATACTTAGCATAAGCTGTATCATGTCAGTGTATCGGCTATTGCTTTACAAATATAGACGCTCACTTTTCTTCCGATGTATCATTTCCTGATACGCGTGTCTTTCAGTGTACATTTCCCTTCTCGTACGGTTCAGTCATGTCTTCCTTCTCAAACGGTTTAGCCATGTCAGCAATTGCTGACAATTTTGCGATGACTTGCACCTGTTATATTATCATTAATAGTATTTCACAACTTGATAAGTTTTATAAAACTTTCGTTTGCCCAGCTCATCTTGTTCCACTGCGAATAACAACTACTATACTTCGTTCAACAATGTTTATGAAATTGCATTCACATTCAAACTTGTTCGATACGACATGTATTCCCTTTGATGATCGCGAAAAAACCGACAATGGATGGTTCGCCGTGTATCATGTATCGTATACAGTATCGTGATACAGTATCAAAATACGTCCACACCACCGATCGTGATACGCGTATCGGATACGAGGTGTATCAAGATACGCGGTTAGTGCGGATCAGGCCGTATCAGACACGGCGTGTATCATTAACGAGTATCATTTTGCGTCCAAACTGGCGATCATGATACGCGCCGAAGCCACGCAACGGAGATACGATACACCGAAATGATACAAATGTGGACCCGGCTTTAATGGCGCTTCTGTGAGAAAGTTCGTACGCGCCCGAGTCACTGCCAGTCAAGGATTTGACCCTTATATAGTTATAACACAAGTGACCGCGATTCCGTTTGGAAGTAATGTTTGTGTAAGTAATCGAATGAAAAGTTATTTAAGATTTACGACATCCACCAGATGTATATGCTAACATATTTCTATCGAGAAAGGTCAAGAAAGTGTAAGCATATGTCAGTGTTGAAGTGTAGCTGGCAGCAGATAGTATATCAGATTCAGCAGTGACTGACCAATGACTGTAAATTGTGTCAAGTTAAATCATTTCAAACCAAATCAAAAATATCTTTATTCATATAGGTAAACATGTACACTTATGAACGTCAAGAAAAACAAATTAAATTAATTGTAAATTTACATTTACAACCAGTTCGCAAGTCAAGGGCGTAGAGCGGGTAAGAAGAACTGGCAACTTTCCACGACTCTTTTCAATCGTCAAGTTTTTGATACAAATTGTTTGAACTGGAGCAAATCAATCCCAATTTATTCCAATTAGACCACCTAAAAAGACACTTATGAACGTTAAATAAAATATAAAGATGATTCTAGTTGCCCCTTCCAAAAGGTAGTTTCGTGTGGAGAATTGGCAAGAAACTCCACACTTACTCTTATAAATAGAATTTACAATATAATTATATACAAAATTATATAATTATATGTGCAATTTACTCCTAGAATAAAACTATACAGGTCTATTATTCTATAGTTAGTATACATGTTCCTCACATATTTACATACATATATTGAATCAATTAAAAAAAAATGTGATCCGTCACGGGACGCCTGGCAGATGTGAAACATCGAAATTATTCTGTGAAGTAATATGCAGAAAAGAACAGATTGTGATAGGAACTAAATATGTCATAATGATAAAATAAAATATTACGATGACTATTTATAGAATAAACATTTATTTTCATTAAATAAAAAAATTTACTACTACATATAATTTTATGTATATACCATCATATAGCGTGGCGATGCGTCGCCACGGCATGCGTCGCCACGCCAGAAATCGATTTTACGTGCGGCTATAGATGTTTCACATCAATAAAATAATTACTCATTGTAATACTTAAAATAAAAAATATGTAAAATTAGATCAGCAACCAATTTGATTATGTCAAGACTATGATTGTCCTAAGCATGTTTCCAAGCTGATTTATGATATAGTACAATAGTTTTCATAATATTTGGTAGGTATGTGATAAACAACCAGAACTAACATGGCTCTGCGAAGTATCTTCGAATTTACAATGTAAATGCATACTGTAATCCGACACAATTGGATTGCTCCTCAACGTTGTATACTTTCCCCAGTGACCGGAGTTTTTATGCAATAGGAGTCAGCCAGGAGTCTCACCTGATGATACCGCCCATGGACCCTCACATTGCCAGAAGTCTCGCAAGTGCATTGCCGAAATGCCAGTTTTGGTTTTGGTGTAATGGTTGGAGATCCTTACAAACGTTGTGTAAAACCAAAAACTTGGCAACGTGCCGGAAAGTTTATTGCCAGTTCTCTTTCGTTCTACGCCCATTGAGAACTGGCAGTAAATATAAAATTAGAAGCATTATATATATATTTATTTTTTGACATTAATTTTTCATAAGTGTACATTGTGTTACCGATATGAATAAACGATTTTGAGTTTTGAACTGAAATTTTGAGAATGAGTTCTTCCAAAAATGATAGTACATCGAAAACTTTTGTATAATTAGTCCCATTCCTAATAAAAGCATTTATTGCCAGTTTTACGTCCTACAAGCCTTAAGAACGTAGATTTTTTTTTTTAAATCTAGAAGCAATATGAAGCATGGGCAAATCCCATATGGGATCGGACTTCAATAACATGGTGAAAAGGATAATTTTGGACAGTTTACTAACCGGGAAGTACAAAAAGAATTAATAATAATTTTCCAATAACTATCCTTATCATGCAACGCAAGCGTAACCACTTTGAATTTTTCCTTATAACTGTTTCATGTTGGTGGTTAAATTATTATTATAACTATGAACACTAATGAAATAAATAAACGGGACTATAATTTTAGCTTAACAGCTGTGGTGCAAGAACATACCAATGTTTAATAAAAATTTTAAAATCCCCGTCGACCAAGTATTTGTGGCAAAACATGTTTTATATTTATTTTATTTATTTATTTATTGTATAAAGAAAAGCAGTCGGTGTGGTGTAAACACAGACCGGACACGGTCTTTCTGTCCACCAGGACGTCTAACATATTTAAATACTTAACTTATAAGTGGATAACACTGAAAATAATTAGAACTGGCCAGTTAGAAACATTGCTAATGAAAGCGTATCAGCAGATACGGGCAGACCTAAGCACTGGTATGAGTCAAATTAAAAAAAATTACACGAACATTTAGGCGTCGTCTTTGTACCAGATAGATTCCCTACACTTTAACTAACGACCAGAAACACCTTCACATGAACTGGTGTCGGCAAATGTTAGATAGGTTCAACAAGGAGGCAATTTCAAGGGCAAAGACGAGTCACCGCGTCTTTGCCATTGAAATTGTATCATTCGTTGGAAAGATCATCCTGACAGTTATGCTAGAAGATGGAAGGCTATTCTGCAGATTGGTATGTAAATCGCTGTTTGACTGTTGTCTTGGAAAAAATTCGACAGCAGCGCCCTCGAAGCAGGATTCTCCTTCACCATGACAATGCTTCAGCGCACTCCATAAATTGGACTATTGAATATTTCACTATGGCAGATGTCGAGATACAGTCCTGACCTGGCGCCCTGCGACTTTCATTCATTCCCAAGAACTAACGATGAAATTCGCGGTATTCGCTTTACGAGCCCTGAAGATGCGGTGAAGAATGGGACCACTGCTTTTCTCAGCGGTTCCATTAAATGCGACAATGTGTAGAGAGGAAAGGATATTACTTCGAAAAACAATAGAAGTATTGGTAACTTTCTACATTAAGCCGTTTGTCGTTTTCTAAACATTTTCTAGGTTACCTGGGTTTACATTACGATTTATCGTATTGGCATAGTCTGTAAGGATAATGTATGTATTTTTGTAATAAATAAATACATACTAACGGCCAGTGACATTTTTTTTTATATATAGAACAGGGGGCAAACGGGCAGGAGGCTCACCTGATGTTAGGTGGTACCGCCGCCCATGGACACTCTCAACTTATAATATAACCTTTTTACCATTAAACCATTAAAATTCCACGAAAAACGTAACAAACCAATGGAAATACAAATAATACAAGAAATTTATTATTAAATTCTTGATTTATTTATTTATCGTTTTGAATTGTGTCGTGTTAACACATTATAAAAAAGAAAAATCTGCCGAGTCCAGAATCTGAAGATTCGTAAAATTGTTGAACGGTATTATATCGAGTGGGTTTTGCGTCAAGCACTGATTACGATTCTCTGTGACGAAGTTCTATGACAAGAAGTTTTAGTTCAGATAAATATATATGGCTGCCATTTGTGTACCCTTCCTGCTATTATGCTTGCATCTATTTGATCGGGAAACGAATCGGCATGTTGGTGTCCTCTCCGTCATCAATTTTTTGAAGTTTAAGCTATGCTAAAAAAATGTGTGCTCGTGTTTTCTATTTCGTTCTTGGTTGGGGATACAGGCAGTAGCAGCAGAGCAGTGTTGGCCCAGTGGCTTCAGCATGCGGCTCTCGTACCTGAGGTCGTAGGGTCGATCCCCAGCTGTGCACCAATGGACTGTCTTTTTATGTGCGCATTTAATATTTGCGCTTAAGGAAAACATCGTGAGGAAACCGACATGTCTTAGACCCAAAAAGTCGACGGCGTGTGTCAGGCACTGGAGGCTGATCACCTACTTGCCTATTAGATTTAAAAATGATCATGAAACAGATTCAGAAATCTGAGGCCAATACCTATTGAGGTTGTAGCGCCCCTGATTTATTTTATTTTGGGGATACAGGAAAAATTATGAAAACAGGAGCTTTACAGCTGCTCCTCTAGTGACACCATGGCCTAGCCAAACCGTAATGTATATTTGAATAGTTTAAGAATTATTACTAAGATGTGAAAAGCTAGAAGTTTGTAAAATACTGCCAATAACAGTAACAGTAAGCAAATGTCTTCAGTCGAGCACTTTTTTTGAGATGACATAAAAAAAACGAGTGGAGCACGACGTACAGACACGAGCGGTAACGCAAGTTCGGCTGTGTACATCGTGAGCAAACGACGTATACGCCGAGTGCACGTTGCGGTATTTGCTACCGCGGCTAATAAAAAGTCTACCCAAACAGATATTACATTGCCTAACGCTAAACAGTAAACTCTAAATTAAAATACTATTTTTATATGCATTTGTCGTGCTCCTAAACAAGACTTGCTATGGTTACATCAATACAAACCACAGCGGTTTTCTAATGTAACATATTATGTTATATTATTTTGTAAAATAAAGAATAAAAAAGGGCAGGTGCGAAGCTTTTCTCTTTGCAAGATGGCACCTTGCAAAGAGAAAAGCTTTGAGAGAATTAAAGAATTACAGAAATATATTACAAAAAAATAAACTTACTAAGTATAAGCTGTTAGATTACTTATAATTAAATAAATAAATAATAAATAATTAAAAACTAATAAATAATTTTAAATGGTTTTTAAAATCTTGACATAAAACTTATTTAAGACAAGAATTTAGAAAAATATATTTTTCGAAACAATATATTATGCACTTTATTTAATTTGAATATGTGTATATGGAAGGATCAAATCCTTTGCCGGTAATTTTGTCGTCGATCCAGTCGCGAAGGTTGGCTACATCCACATAGACACCTGGAGTCCCATCCTGACCACACCCAATGCCCCAGGCGACTATACCGCTCTGCATGTATCTGTCTTTCTCGTTCTGGAATAAATAAAATATGCAGTCTATACAAATCTGAATATAAAAACAAACAGTGAATGTTACAGCTACTTTGAATCTTGGGAACTATTAATGCATGAACAATACGGTCCTGCCAATAGGTATTGAGCGGACTAATCAAATTTCATTGGAGAATAGATTCAAGACAAAAACAAAGAAAACACACGCCTATTTGAAGTTCGTTTTTTTTTTTCGAAGAAAAGAGAGAGAGCGATTGAGACCGATTAAGAGAAAGTGAGAAAGGCTGGTACATTGTTAGCGCGCTCGATCAGATCCAATTGGACTGGTCGAAAGAGGAGGTAGTTCACATAGTATATTTGAGAACTTAACTATTGATGTTGGATAACAATATATATGGGTCATTGTTTGGCGAGATATATTTTATATTTGGAAAGCAAATATGACTTAAATACTTGAGGTAACTTAGGGGATGAAATAATAATTTCTTGAATTTGTTTGAACGATGATTGGTTTACATTTACTGTGCCACAAAATTAGGTATGACATAGACTAACACAAAGTAGAAAGGCTTGGATAAAAGTGTAATGTAGAATTTTGAACATCAAATATTAATAAGCCTTACCGGTATAGGGCAAATAAGTGGGGATCCACCATCTCCCTTACAAGTATCCTGTCCCTTCTCCCCACCAGCGCACATAAAAGATGAGTGGAGCTTAAACAAATGACCTAGACGGGTTTTCCGTAGCGCAGTTTGACATTGACGTCTATCTACTACTGGGACTTCCACCTGTGAAAATATATTACTCCAATTAAGGTGTTTGGATTACCACATTGAAGGCTAATGGTTAGTGAAGCTTACTTTTTTCAAAATTACTTGAAAGCGTCCCTCTTTCCCATACTTGTCCTTTCCCCAACCAGACGCTAAGCATCGAGTTCCAGCGAGAGTTCGTTCTCCTGGTGGTGGTAGGCAGACGATGCCAACGTTCAGCGCATACTCCATTGGAGATGCGAGGAAGAGGAGAGCAATGTCGTAGAAGAGATTTTCTTGAAAAGTGTATACAATAAATCAAAAAAGAGGCCATAATACATAAAAACTGTTTCTTCCAACTTTTTATTTTGAATTTGGAACACATTTTTAAAACTTTCGAATTCGCCATTTTACATATTTTTTCGTGTTCATTTTCAAATTACAACAAGGAATGGGATGTTAAAGAAAATAGGATTGCAGGGATCGCCTTGCACAAGTGGGTTTGGAGCTGTCGGTCATATTGCAGACACTTCAAAAGCTTGGTATCATCCGTAAGTTCGTATATCGTACAATCAACAGATACAGCCACACTTCATCTGTCTGAGATTAGAAAAAATCGGGGCGGCCGCGTTCTGCTAGAACTACAAAGGCTGATAATACTGTTAAAGCCAGAATTCATCGAAACGAGTTCAGCCGTGATACGCTGGTGAAAAGCACTCTTTACCGATGAAAAAACTTTCACGATTGAAGAATAATAAGCAAAATGATAAAGTGTATGCTGAACGTTCGAAAGAAGATGCTCAAGGTGGTGAGACACGTGGTCCTCATCCTGCGTGAGCAATGGTTTGGTGGTCTTATGAAGGAGTCACACAACTACATTTTTTGAAAAAGGAGTGAAAACTTCAGCCAAAGTGTATCTAATACAGACTCGCAAAGTGGCTTCAAAACACGCAGCAATTATTGCTTATCACGGCTATGTTGCCTCAGTTTTGCGCTATGGTATCCTTTTATGGGGAAATTCGGTAGATGTGAGTAAAGTTTTAATTACTCAGAAAAAATGTATCAGGGCTATTATGGGCGTTGGACCTCTTACGAGCTGCAGACCGATTTTTCACGAACTCGGTATTCTGACAGTACCGAGTTTGTATATCTTAGAAGCAGTTATGACTGTAAAGAGGTATCCAACATTATTTAAAACATTTAAAGAAACTTCCTTGCATATACCGAGGGATCCAACACGGCTGCGGGTACCTGCATGTTGCACCACGCTATATTCTAAAAATTGTTACGCCATGGCTGTTAGAATATTTAATCACCTTCCTAGAAGTTACAGATCGCTGCCATGTAATGTTTTCAAGGGGAAGGTGATTGGGTTTTTAAAGGCAAGGTGCTTTTATAGCGTGGGCGAGTACCTAGATCATAAGTTTGAAATTAACGCGGGGAACATCACTTCAGATGTTATTAAATACAAGAAAAAGAAGCCTAACGATTAAATCGTTGTATTTTTTAGATAAGAATTATTACAAACAGTTTCGGGAATTGCGAGTTTCTTAATTGTTTAATATTTTTTTCTTTTTTTAATATATAATATAGAACGAAGCCTGTACTCTTGATGAGCTAAAGTATTTCTGTCAATTTAGTCCTCTGTATTGTTTGCATAATGTATAAAATGGTAATGTACCCATATAATTAGTTTGTTGACAGTTGTATTATCTGTACTGTTTACATAATAAGCGATTAAACCTAGATTGTGTTCTTTAGTTCAAACGAGAGGACTTAAAAGGTTGCCTGGAAGAGATCGCTTGTTAGCGATAAGGCCGCCCGTTGCATCCCTTGTAATTTTTGTGTATTGTTTTATTTTTGTTTCTGTGCAACGAAGTGTAAATAAATAAATAAATAAATAAAATAAATAAATTGGATCAGCCACTTCTCGGCACTTTTTGAAAATAAACCGTGGACTTCCCAGCAGCATTCTGCACCTCACAAGACACGAAACCAACCTTCCAGACTTTGTAAGAGATGAAAGCTGGTCTTCATCTAGCCCAGACCGCAACCCTTTAGACTTCAAATTATGACCAGTTTTAGAAGACATGGCCTGCTCTTAACGACATCGAGTCCTCTTTAAAAATCTTTGGATCAAGCAGTGGTGAAACTTCCCTTGGAAACACTGCGTAAATCCCTAGATTCGTGGCCAAACAGATTAAAGGGCTGTATAAAAGCCAAAGGTAGCAATTTCGAATAGAATTTTTTTTTTCTGAGACTTTAATTGTGAAGGAATATATTTTAATAATATTACATAAACTAATTTAAAAAAAAATGCATTTTCATTTGTGTCAGAACGTTTGGCTGGACTAGGTATAGAAAATTGTAGAATTTAATAATTAATCGGTTTTAAACATACTCTTATTAAAGTCCTTGTGAATAACGATTTCGGTGACATCTCTATCTTGGTAAGGGTAAATCTCCTTCGTAGTCTGGGTATCCCATTCCCCAGCTCTCACTCTAAATGCTTTAGATGCAGCGACATAGTGCGCTGAAGTCAGAACTGCATGGGGGTGAATGAGAGAGCCTCCACCGACGTAGACGTTCCGCTTCTTGCCATCTGGATCCTCTGCATTCACTGGCTCGATCCTGTGATTAAATAATTCAGAGCTTAGGTTATGTGGTGTTGGCACTATTTTCTTAAAACAAATGTTAGTATGAAAATCTATATTTTTAATTGGCAAAATTTTTTACTTGAATATGGCAACCATCCACGGGAATTCCCCGAATTTCGCTTCGTCATCTCTGTCGTTTGTGATACGAAAACCAACGCCATCTTGGTTACGCCGGCCGCAGCCTTCGCGCTGGAATATCGAATTATGCGAAATAAATATTGATATGTTAAAACCAGTGACAATATCATATACAGCCACTTGTGGGTGTTAGCTTACTCTAGTACACTTCGCAATCGCAATCTATCGAGTGCTTCCCGCGACCAACATCGAACCACAATATAACGAGATCCTTGATAGCTACATACCAATGCAGCTTCGGTCTACCGGACTTTCTTCACCGGGTTGTGCGTTCAGTAAGGACATTAGGGTTCTGTCGTCCTCCGAAGGTGCACATGTCCCGTCCACTATAGCCTGTTGTACTTTATAAATTGGACGATGTTGGCGGCGTCTAGGATGTTATAAAATTCTTCATTGTAGGGAATACGGTAAACACCGTTGTCTCGTAACAGGACCGAAGTTATCTTGTTTTTAATACGGAGGAAGGTGATCAGCTCTCGAGTTGAGAGTCACGTCAGCAGGATGCTACTGAAAAGTGTATTTCATGCTTCGATGGTAGGTCCAACTTGACCTTCAAAGGAATTTAAGGGCTTTCCAATAAAACAATGCAACATGAAGTGTACATACCCGATCAACGGGTGGTGCTGTGGTTGTAAGGTCTCCAGACTTCCTTCTGTCAGACAATGAGCAGCACACCTCATGGTAAGTGCAGGGACGGTCTTGGCCTCTGAAAATATGAATCGACATACAATCTGCAACATCGGTGTCGTATCATCCTGAATAGGTTAGGAAGTGTTTCCGTCCGCAAGTTACAAGTACCAAGTAGCCAAGTCCCCACGCAACCTAACCCAAAGTCTAAATCTCACAGAAGATGGTCTTGTTTTAGTGGTGGTAAACCCCTTCATTCTAGTAGTGTTGGCCTAGTGGCTCAAGCGTGCGACTCTCATACCTGAGGTCGTAGGTTCGATCCCCGGCTGTGCACCAATGGACTTTCTGTCTATGTGCGCATTTAAAATTTGCTCGAACGGTGAAGGAAAACATCGTGAGGAAACCGACATGCCTTAGACCCAAAAAGTCCAAGACGCTGTCAGGCACTGGAGGCTGATCACCTACCTGCCCATTAGATTTAAAAATTATTCATGATTCAGATTCAGAAATCAGAGGCCAAGACTTAAAGAGGTTGTAGTACCACTGATTTATTTTATTTATTTTAAAACCCCTTCAATCGTCCAAAGGTAGGTAAGATAACACGAGCTAAGCGGCAAGGCACTTCAAGCCAACAGACAGATTGTGGCCAATGTTTTTTTACTATCGGTATCCCGACCTGACACCATCTTTTATTCTAGATTGTTACCTACAAATATATAAAGTTACCTTGTATCAATGATTCCTACACCGTCACTAATCACAGAATTGTTTGCGTTACACAGAAAACTGTTAACACACACGCCGGATGATCCATCGGTCAAAATACATGATGCTGGTGTGGCTGATGTAGCTGTCAAAAATAACACATATTATTATTCAATCATCTTCTTCTTCTCAACAAATTGGAAACCAGACGGGACTTACAGTTGGCCTACTACGTACTGAAAGTCTTGAGGGGGATAGTGTGTAACCCGAGTGTACTCCAGGAACTGGGCTTCTTAGTACCTATGGGATATATGCGACGGCGAAGGCCTTGGTTATTTGCGATACCAAAGGCAAGAACCAGTCTGTTGCACAGATCTTCGTTCGTTCTTCTTTTAGTGCCTCTCCATTACTGGAGGTTGGCCGTCAGTCTCTTGAAGCGTGTCTTGTCCTGTGACAGATGCAACAACTTTGCAATACCCATCCACTCCCTAACATTGCGAAGCCATGATTTCCTTTTCATGATTACCTTCTACTAACACGTCGTTTACCCTGGATTATTCGATCCGAGGCCGTTCAAGTATATGTAAAAAAAAATTACAATAAATCAAAGAACAGACCCCCCCTTTAGTGGTTACATAATACTTGAACGGCCCCTCTAGAGAAGATGAAAGGGGGCAAGGAGTTCCGCTCTTTTGCTATTTTTTAAAGAAACAATGAACCGAGTCGTGGAGTGCGGCATCTGGAGATATCTACAAGGAAGGAGTGAAACTACATCCAGAATATGTTTGAAAGGGGATGTCGGAAGCAGGTGAATTACAGATGAAAAGTTCTGAGCACCATGTATCTTCATAATAGTTATACTGAATTTTTCAGGCAGGCAGGAGGTTCATCTGATGCTAAATAATACCGCCGCTCATGAACACTTTAAATGCCAGACGGCTCGCGAGTGAGTTGCCGGCTTTTTATATTAGTATAGAAGGGTTGTCTTTTCTAGCTCTTCACATATATAAATCTGTGTATACAAAATATTGTAAAAACTATTTTAAAACAACAAGTCGAGAGTTTCTTGTCCGTTCTTCTCCAGATGAAAATACCTTTTGGAAGGGGCAACTAGTCATTGCTTTTTAAATATTTTTACTTGTTATTTTGACTTTCCAAAGTGACTTTTAAATAGGCCTCATTGAAATAAATGATTTGAATGTTAATCAGATTCCATATTTTGCAATGCACGCGAACAATAAAACTCCCGGGAGCTGATGAGTTTTAAAGATACTGCCTTGATAATTTAATAAATTGTAACAAATTTAGTATAATATAGTCTACAAGTGACTTACCACGTACCGTCAGTGGAGGCACAATGGTTGTAGGCTTCCTCAGGCCGAGATTGCCATGGCGTTCACCAAACACCTGCTTGATCAGCGTATCTAAGTCTCCAGGGCTACTGTCCTGGCAAAACGCCACGGATATGACAGCGACTAGTTTCAGTAATTTATTCATCTGGAATTAATTATGTAATAAAAATGAAATATGTAGTATACTATATCATTGTTTATCTAAAATTAAAACTAAAAGCGTATTTTTACTTTAAAATAATTCTTAGTCGAGTGCCTGTTATCATGGTCCAATGATAAAAATAATAATGGACAAAATTTTAAAATATCGCTAACCTTGTATTGGGTTTTTACAATTAGTGGAAACAGAATACGACGACAAATGTCAAATTTACAAATTGTAGATGCGTATAATAGTATATACACACCCATATGTATAGATGCATATATACATGTCGCAGGCAACGTGGTTAATAAGCCGTTTAATTAACAGCCTAGCCTTTTACTAAACAGTGCCGTTAAACTTGCAGCCTGAAAAATATTCAGCCGTAGCATATAAACCAAATAAAGTAAATAAAATCGTACAAATAATATTAAAATATACATATATATGTTTAAAACACACCAAATAGCTTTCTAATTATTTTAAAAACTGATATTGGCACAGTTGAACTGTCATTTTCATATAAAGTCCATCCACATACACCGATCCGACCTACCATGGATAGCTTGTATCGACAGGTGGCTATTACAATCCGTCGATTGGTTATTGGCACACTTTATCAATATTTGTGTAAAGATGTCTATCTCAGACGGTCAAGAAAGGATTGTGATAGGTTGTTGGGTTTCGGCGAGAATTAACTGAACTGTGTTTGAAGAATCCTGTCAAATACTTCGACGATGACGCTTGTTTACTCTCGCTTCCTTGACCTTTTGTACGCTTTTGACCTTTAATCCCACTACGCTCTATATAAAATATGTTAGCATATACTGATATATGTCGTAAATCCTTAGTTAATAACTTACACACTTACCGTATACGTATGCACGGATTATTGAACACACACAAACTTTACGTCCAAACGGAACCGCGGTCACTTCTGTTATAACGTGCTTTTACTCAATTCGCAAGCTACAATGCCGTACTAAATGCTACGAGCCCCGCGAATTTGGGGCCCCGCGCCATAACGTATCCTAATATAATAATACCCATAACCATAATAAATCTTGACATATATCTTGCCTCACTTCATATACACTAAAAATAAGTATTTAAGAACAGTGTTGGCCTAGTGGCTACAGCGTGCGACTCTCATACCTGAGGATCATTCAACATTTGCTCGAACGGTGAAAGAAAACATCTTGAGGAAACCGACATGTCTTAGACCCAAAAAAAAAGTCGACGACGTGTGTCAGGCACTGGAGAATGATCACCTACTTCCCTAATAGATTTAAAAATGATCATGAAACAGATTCCGCAATCTGAGGACAGGACCTAAGCAGGTTGTAGCGCCACTGATTTATTTTTCTAAGTATTTAAACTTTGTTGAATATAGTAACACTTTCAATATAGACTTATTTAAGCTGATGATTTGTTTTGATTAGTATTGTAATTACTAAAATAAAAAACACGTTTATTATGGAACATAAGATAAACAGGTATTACTTATTCCAATTCATTATATTTGGATGGGCATCCCTACTCATCGGCAGAAGTCAGAGGCTGTAGGCCAAGAGAAAAAGCCGGCGTAAAAAACTCTCGGTACTCTTTTGAATCTCTAAATTTACCGATCATAAATAAAAAAAAATTGTTACAGTTTAGTTTTATTGAATACCCTAAACTTGAGGGCCCCTTGATAGAATTTCCTACAGGACCCGCGTTGGCTTAATCCGGCTCTGAGCTATTTCCGACATTATTATTATTATTATTTTTTTATTTTTTTTATTTATATTTTCTACACAATTCCCCGACTATATAGTCGTCGGAGGCATTAAGTATCTATATTGTATTGTATTGTAATTTGTAAGTAAGTATATTGGTAACTCCGATGTTAATACCCTACTGCCTATTGCTTTTAACCACCCTTTGTTTATACAAAGTAGTGTAGTGGTTATCCACTACAGCGAATTTCCGACATTACAAAGTTTTGTCATAAACCTTTATTGACGAGACAACTTTTTTGTTTACGTTGTTATATCTCCCCACAATCCTTATTTTATAGAACAGAGGGCAAATGGACAGGAGGCTCACCTGATTTACGCCCAAACCCAATAACCTATCTCAATCCATTTTGACCATCTGAGATAAGCATCTTAATCCAAATTGAAAGTGCCATTAACCAATGGACGGATTGTGATAGCCATCTTAAAAACATTCTTATTGTACAAAAATAGTATAGATATAAATGTGTTATGTAGAATTAATTAAGCAATACTGTTTAGATGTGTAAAGGAGGAGACTGGCTGCCCACATCACAGGGAATCCTAGTGTGCGGGCCAGTGCACTCTAGTTTATCGAAACATGCCTGTATATTGTGTGTAATAAAGTTCTTTCTTCTTCTTTTTTTATCTTTTGATACAAGCTATCCATGGTAGTTTGGATTGGTGTATGTGGATACCTTTGTCTGAAACTGACAGTCCAACTGTGCCAACATCCTATCTAAAGATTTTACTTACACCAGTTTTTAAAATAAATAAAAAGCTATTTGATATGTTTTAAACATAGACATGTATATTTGAATATTATTTGTACAGTTTTATTTACTTATTTGCTTTTTATTGATATATTTACATATACCTGATAAATAACCTTAAAATGTAATAATTAAAATATATTATTAAAAGGAGCAAGGCAAGGTTACGAAGATACTGGCAGCGTTCCCTTTGACTAATTCTTTGTGCGAGGTAGCTGCCGGCTCTTGGTTCTCCTGTGATGTCGACTAACCTTTTTGATATTTCTAAATAATTAACATAATTTAACATTAGATGTTTGAGTTCTTTTCCGCAACCGGCGAATTGTCAATTATTAATATGATCAAATATCTATGGAAACAGTGCTATGACAGCGTATCTATTTATTTATTATTATTATTATTTTTTTACATATTTTGGGTATATTTATATGATTTATATGGGTTTATAAAATTCAGCGGTATACGTCTAATCTACATAGGTTGTGTTATTTTCTTTTTGTTAATATATCAATTGTTTTAATCACTTATTTATATGTTTGAGCTTTTTGAACCGGGCATAACTTTGTTCTCCTCTTATATTTAATATATTCTATTCTTTTCAAATAATTTCATATAGACTTTTGAAATTGTCTATTAGGCGTGCATTTTAATAGATAAATTAGTTTTTATAATACATTCTTAAAAAACAATATTATACTATAAAACTTTTATTCACAAAAATACATACATTATCCTTACACATCGCCTGTAAACTCTGCGAACATAAAGCAACGTCATTGTTAACGGGACCTGTGTAGACTAGTTCTCAAACAACATTGCCATCTCACATCTCTCCTAAGTACTAAGTACTAAGAACCCGAGTTCTTGGAGAACACTTGCGTTGCTCACTTCACGCAAGAATTTTAGTTATATAGATATTAGACAAGCTTGTGTTAGTTAAAAGTTATTTATTTAAAAGAAATATTTAACAATTTACTACACTAATTTATAAAATGGATATTAATATAACATAATTAGTAGAATTAATGAATATAACATCAGTTTAATTAAAATTCATTAATTATAGTAGGAGATCCAGCCCTAAATCGTCCTTCACCGAGGTGATTAATGAATGAAACATATTTTAAATGAAATTTAAAATATTAAAAAATCAATAAACAATGGGTTCGCTGAAAAAATCCTGGACAGGCTGTATTAAATTATTAATTAAAAAATGATTTTTTATTGAAAATTGTACTGATGAGATTAATAAGAAAATCTTATACCAGCTGAAAGTATGAGACTTGCAGAATGTGCAATTGTTAGGTTCTTTATTTTTTTCCTGGACGGACACAAGGTTCACAGGTATACACAGGTTTATTGATTGTCGGTTTTTACACTGAAATGATTAATCAATAAATTTTATATCAATGTGAGCGCTGTTTTATTGCAAACACGTTGATATAAGGTTCACTGCAAAAATGTTGGTCCTAAGTGCGGTTCGCGAATTTTGAAAATTTGAATTTTAGTCCGGCTGGGAACAGGCCAACAAAGAAGTCCGAGCTGAGTATCTCATGGGACAGAAAAAGATGCAACAATAATGCACGGCTGTTATCAAGCGTGTTCGTTTGATATATTTTTTTTTTTAATGGAATATCGCTGTTGGCCCTAAGGGCCTTTACAGCTCAGCACGGGCTGTTTGGCGAGCTTAGCTCAGCCTGAATGGGTGGGGTTCCCGCGCCTCGCGCAAGGGCGTCTCCTGTGAGACTCGAACCTCGGCTTGGGCCGTCGCGGGGGGGTCAATCGCCTGAAGGGCAGGACGGAAGCTTGTTCGTTTGATACGGGTGTTATGCGGTAACCTAAGTAAAAATATAAATTAAAAAACAGGTTCTTGCATTAAGTACAAAAATTTTATTGGAAATAATATAAATAAAAAATATATATAAATGAAAAAAAAAAGTTTTATTTAATATTTTATCTTCAATATCTGACTCATCGGAAGTAAAATCTTGATTTTCGAATTCATTAGATTCAGCAGATTCTTCTTCATTTTCCGTCATTTCCACAATGTCCTGGATTTTCAAAGGAGTTTGGTCCCCAATAAACCCCGTTGGTTTCAAATAATCATCAAAATGCCACCCGTATTTTTCAGGGTTGGATTTTGCACAGGTAGAGTCGGTCGCATTAAGCCACATAGAATTTACATATATAGTTCTAAAAAATTTTTGTAGTAGTGAAATCCAGCATGGTGGTATAGTGTTTGAATCAAAACTTTTAATTTTTTTTTTTAATTGTTCGCTGTTTTCCTTTAAACCGTAGTTTTTCATAAAAATACGATTTCTTGCATCATTAACACTCTTGCAGTAATTAACGCCATACATTTTTGCCGTAAACTCTTGAACAATATCCATTTTTTCATTAATGAAAATATCAGCTTCATCAGTTAGTGATGTAAAAATGGTTTGGTACGTCTCGTTCTTGGAAAATCTTTTAAATGGTCTCACTTTTCCTTTATTATAAAATGCAGCAGTATAATCAGATCCTGTGAATGCGTGGAAAGCAGGTAGACTTTTACACAATTTTGTTCCCAACTTTAGTGCTAAGTCGATGCAGTTAATGCAATCAAGGTGTTGATTTGGTTGTTTCTTATTCGCTGATTATTATCATTGTTGCATCTTTTTCTGTCCCATGAGATACTCAGCTCGGACTTCTTTGTCGGCCTGTTCCCAGCCGGACTAAAATTCAAATTTGCGAACCGCACTTAGGACCAACATTTTTGCAGTGAACCTTATATCAACGTGTTTGCAATAAAACAGCGCTCACATTGATATAAAATTTATTGATTAATCATTTCAGTGTAAAAACCGACAATCAATAAACCTGTGTATACCTGTGAACCTTGTGTCCGTCCAGGAAAAAAATAAAGAACCTAACAATTGCACATTCTGCAAGTCTCATACTTTCAGCTGGTATAAGATTTTCTTATTAAGCTCATCAGTACAATTTTCAATAAAAAATCATTTTTTAATTAATAATTTAATACAGCCTGTCCAGGATTTTTTCAGCGAACCCATTGTTTATTGATTTTTTAATATTTTAAATTTCATTTAAAATATGTTTCATTCATTAATCACCTCGGTGAAGGACGATTTAGGGCTGGATCTCCTACTATCGTCTATGTGTACTTTTTGTACCGTAAAAGTCATAAAAACATAGTTATTAGATATTCATTAATATTTTAACTTTTCAATATCCTCTTTGGTTTACGCGAGTTATAATAAACATTAAATGCATACATGACTTACTTACATTTCGTGGTATTAGTGAAGCATTTTGATGAAACTAAGAATATTCCCTAACCTGATTAAATCAATTAAAATAAAACCTCTTTTGGCGTATAAACATATTTATTGTTTGAATACAAAGCAATTCTACATTCAGAACCCTTTTTAAATGTTACTTCTATATAATAACCTTTTTCAGATGCTATTGGGACTGCCACGCTTTTGCAGTGCCTCGGCCAGGCTGACTGACTTCTCGGCGCTCGAAGAATGACGGTACTCTTAAGCAAATTGCGAGGCAGTTTGTGCGTTCGTTTGTTAACTCTGGGAGTTCCATTGCACGCTGGACTGATTATTTATGTCATTTTTAGTTTATTAAGGCTTTGAGCGCTGCGAATCAAGAAATTACGTAACGAAGTAAACATAACACAAGATGGCGTATTATAGGTGCGGTCAACACTCGTTAGAGCGGGACAGAATGCATAGTGCGTCTCGCATCTGGCGTTGGTGACGTAGGTGTTAGAGTTAGAGGCGAGTATACAATTATCTAATAGGTATAAAAAGAAGTGTCAAAGCTTCGAGCTTCCATCTGAGCATCTATCCATGGCCGTAGAAAGGTCACATCAGTGTAGACGGCTGGTACATCTTTTTCACCACAACCGATGCCCCAGGATACAATACCATTTTGGACGTATCGATCATTTTCATCCTGTAATTAAGATTTTTACGTGTTTAATCAGTATAGCATATTATCTGTAATCTGTTTTGATTTCAAAATAATAATATTCTTATAAAATATATTTTAAGTAGGTATTGTGACTAGAGAAATAATAATTTTAGTGTTAAAATTAAGAATGAGTGAAGAAGTGAGTGTGAATGGGTGTGTGAATTTGAGAGTGTAGCTGAAAGTTGTTATGATCGTGCAGTGTGATAACATAGTTTTTGGGACATCAGAGTCATTCCAAGATACGAAGTAATCTTGAAGGAACCCTCAATCGAAGTGATTCGATAATACTTCAGCGGGCTGCTGGTCCCACATAGTGGTGATGCAGAACGATGTTATTTTAGGTAATGCTAGATTGTCGAATTCTCTTTCGACAGCAAATGTCTAAGCAGCAGTTTTACTTTTATCTCTCTATTATAGAGACATCTCGCATCTCTACGCAATGCCAAGGGATCATTGTGACTGGTGGTTCACAATGTTGTGGAGCACTAGAAGTGAGAACAAATTTGCGTTTTATAGACTTGCATGTGATACTCAGAAATGAAGTACAGTGCCTTGCACCAAGCTTCTTAGAGATTACCGTGAAACTCATTCGATATGTCAACGCCCAGTACTCTATTTCAGGCTGAGGATTTAAGGAGAGTGTCTTCAAAGAGACGAGCTTCGACAAAAGACATTTTTTTTAGCAGAAATGCCCAAATAGATTAAGTCGACCCCAGAAGCAGAGTTTCAACTTCAGACAGAAGTTTGTTCTGGTATTCATCGACAACAGCCCGAGATACTTCTTCTGAACGGACAGTATATAGAGTACCCCAGTGCTATCCTACTACTACGTTGCTAATTGGCAACATATCATTGATATGCAGAAGAAATAGGGTCTGAGATAGCAGATGGCAGAGAGTGGCTTTCTTTACTTTATATTGCATTAAAACATCTTTCAATACGTTGAACATTGTTTTTATCGTTTAAATAAAATCAACGGCAAAATATGTTGCGTGTCTACGAATGACAGATGGTCCAATGGTGCTCAGCTAACCAACTATCTAGGCTGGTCAACTGCTCTGAGCACTGAAACGTCACGAAGATTTGCAGTGTTTTTGTCGGAGAGAGTTACTGATTGCGGATTGAGAGAGAAAGAAAGGGAGATCTATAAAAAAAAACGCTATTAAAAAAAAATAAAAATAAAAATTCGTTTAGTTGTTACATATTGGAAGTTTAGATGGCAAATCTATCGCATAACGTCTTGTGAAGTAAACAGAGATTTTTTATTTATTTATATTATTAGCTATCATTATTTATAAAGAAGTTTCACTTTTGACATATATAATTTGTTACGCAGTATTATTTAAATTTTTCGATTAAATCAGCATTTTAGCTTTCAGATTTTCGGCCATTTAACCAGAGTAATGGTATTTACCGGCATCGGACAAACAAGAGGTGCTCCCCCGTCTCCCTTACAGGTATCCATGCCCGCTTCGGCTCCAGCGCACATAAAACTCCGATGAAGTTTGAAATGACGTCCCAGGCGTGTGTGTCGCAGTAAAGATCTGCAAGATCTTCGATCTACAACTGGTAGCTCCACCTGCAAATAAACACAATAAAAATGTGTTTATTCTTTAAGTTCATACATATATTCTCTTCCACACATCACACAACACAGCCAATTTTGCTCGTATTTGATCACTTGTATTGAATTTTACTTTCGTCAATAGTATACTTACTCAAAATAAATTCAAATCTAACACAAAATAACTTTATAATAGTACATTTATGAACGTCAACAGAAAGATGTTAAATAAATTCTAAAGTACATTTACCAGCAGTCCGCAAGTCACACCAAACTCTCTGCCACTCTTTTAAGTCGCCCCTATTTGTGTCATAAAAATTTCAAAAATATTTAGGATCATTTAGATAATCGTCAAATTTATAAATACATTGATTGATAATTATCTAATTTCCCTTATGAGTAAGCGTGTAAACAGTATTAAGATGTTGTATACCAATGTATTTTTAATATAAAACAAATTATATGGAGCCATCCTAATTCATACCAAAATTTCTAAGTGCGCAATTAAAACAGTGAAAACAGAGATGAAGGGTCCAGAAACCAAGTATCAGGCACAGAATGTTGAACACCAACTTGTCTGAAGAAAGTCAAGCTGAAGAAACGAAGGAACGTAGTCCAGCTGAAGGGTTCTAGTGCCACATGGTTATGACACTTGCATTACTTCGTGATCAAAGTAATCGAACGAAACTATATGGTTTCGTCTTTCATTTCATTCATGAAACATTTTGATACACATAAGAATATGTACCTTTTTTAATCTATTTTGATATTTCCCAAACGTGTCCTTTCCCCAGCCGGCGGCCAAGCATCTCGTTTCTGCGGGGGTCCTTGCTGTCCCCGGAGGGGGCAAACAGACAACCCCAACGTGTTGTGACAGTGTTAAGGGCCATGATAGGATGAGCAAAGCTATATCGTAGTGCATGTTCTCTGTCAATAAATATTTATATTATTTAACTAGCTTGTTAGTAGTTGAGAAAAGCTTAGTTTAACACCATGATTAGTTAAGGTTCCAAAAAAACATTAATTTGTAAACGTTACTGTACAGTTAATGAGATAAAAACGCTTGGCAATAGTTCTAATGATATTCTTATAATTTGTTTTGTTATCTTTGAAGTGTTCTGAATTATGTATGTAATGGTGAATGTGGTAAAACACAGAACAGATTTTTATTTCATAATTTACTTGTGTAACTTTAATGACGTTGTGGTTTCTGACATTTTCCTTTGAATTATTGTATGTAGAGGGAGGGTAAGACTTGCTGAGTTTCTTGCCCGTTCTTCTCAGAACATGACCTAGTAGTTTTGCTCTTTCGCGAATTTCGTAAACGTTTTTGACATTCATAAGCATGCCCTAAGACGCATCATACTGAATAAACGTATTTTCATTTTGATTGTTTTTTTTACACAAATTGTCAATTTCGTGCCAGTAATTCCTGAGATCGGCCTTTGTAGGAAGTGAAGTGTGTGTACAGTGAAGATCTCCAACGGGAGTCGCTCCCACAGTCCACAAAAGAAAATATCTTGTCAAGAAGACAGTGAAACCTACAGACATCAAGGTGTTGCTTTTATGCGTGGGAGTCGCAAGACGGGATGGGAAGGGTTTTGACGGGAGTTATAGTATTCTGTGAGCGGTGTTGATCTACTGGTTTCAAAGTGCAACAGTCATCCCTGAAGTGGTGGGTTCGATCCCCTGCTGTGCACCAATGCACTATTTATGTGCGTATTTAAGATTCACTGGAACGGTGGTGAAAAAAGTTGACGGCGTGTGTCAGACACCGGAGATTTTACCCACTTGCCTATTAGGTTGGTAATATGAAACAGATGCATAAATATGAGGCCTAGACCTAAAAATATTGTAGTGACACTATTTATTTTATCTATCCACAGCCCCCATTGAATTTCTGCCGTAACCCTATTTACAACTACAACAAAAACTCACTCCTGTGCGGTGTATATCGCTCATGCACCACAATCTCCCCAACATCAACATCCTGATGGACCAACTGCTCATCGTTGGTATTTGAATCCCATTCACCAGCTCTAACCCTCATGACACCGCCAGTGATGTGGGCGGCGGTCAAGACGACTTCTGGGTGTAAGATAGAACCGGCGCCTATGTAGGTGATTCCAAATTTACCAGATTTTCTAAAAACGATAGACATTGTGTATGTTGTAATTTTTTTTTTTCATAAATTTCTCAATATTTGACTCTTGTGGTGCGGGGCCTTATTTTATACAAATATTTTGTACAAATATATATACCTATACACACATACATTTAAATGGATAAAGTAAAGCGTCATGGAAAAAGAACAGTGTCTTAAATTAATACAACTGTATGGTGAATATAGTTGTATTAATTTAAGAAACTAATATATATTCGCGGTCTCTATTCGATTTCAAGTTAAACTGAGCGTCGATTCTCATGGTGGCTCGGCCTTTGCGCGCGAGGCAGCCTCGGATTAGAAAACTTACAGACCGAGGCCGCCTCTCGTGGCATTCGTACTGCGACAAATTTCCGAGCCAGCCTCGCGAGGCTGCTCGCTCAATCAGTACGCGGCTATTGTCTACTCAAAAAGTCGACGGCGTAAGGCAAGGCCGGTTTATTAATAAGTCGAATCAGATCCAAGGGCCACGGGGCAGTTCAGTATTACGTAAGCACTATGGGGGGTCTACCATTTTCCTGTTTGGTGATTAGGTCAACAGTAATTATTTACTTTTTGACACATTGTCTATTCTAGAAAAAGCATTTTCGTGGATTCATCCAAAAATTTAATACGTATATGTCCTATTATTTTTGAGAGCTTTACTCAGTGTTAATCTGCTTACATAATACTTGAACGACCCCCAGACGCAATTGGTAAGAGCGCTCCCACACACCTTTATTACCTTTCATACTTTACATTTTATTACAGACAGCTTGTCTCGACGCTTAGCAGGACATTACTTATTTTATACAAGAAGATTTATATATACGGTTAAAGAATTTTCGCAATCGGTCCAGATAAAATTTCCATAATATTTCTTGGTATATTACCGTTTCGTTTTCAAAAGGACTGCGACTATCCAGGGAAATTCAGCAAACTTCGTCTCGTTATTATCTTTGCTCAAGATACGCATCGACATCCCATTTGAATTATGCCTACCGCAACTCATGTCTACCTAAAAAACATAAATGTGGTATTAATACCAAGTTAACACTCGATACTAACTAATAAAAAGCTACAGGTGTGTCAAAGGCAGATGGAACGCTGTAAGATAAGGAAGGGAAGAATAGATAAAATAAAGAACACATTGATAAGGATAATCCAGGTAGCAGATGTCATAATGAAAAGAAATAAACTTAAGTGGAAAGTGAAAGAGAATCTAAACTGGGTCTATAAACGCAAAAGACGAAGATTTAGAAGACGGATAGACCAGATTGAGGAAACATCAGGTGGTGCACATCAGGGAGTAGCACAGTGTAAACAGTGGCGGGATTTCTAGGAGGCCTTTGTTTATCCGTTTCTCTGTCACTTTAAAATGAATGAATGAAGTTTACATGAGTATTGAAGTTATACTTCTTTTAGCGCGTGAATAGTCATGAGAGTGAATTTTTACGATGCGCGCGCACACCGACACCTGAATTCAACATCGTAAAGTTCGTTCTATGTGGCATGAAAATCGATAACTATGTTCTAGTTGTATATTATGGTATTTTTATATTTAGAACACGTGTTTCGTAACAATTAAACAGTGTGAATAAATAAATATTATTTTGGTGTTTTTATTAAATCAATTTCATATACGACGGTGATACTAATAATTTATTATTTATTAGTATATATATATTGAATATTAGTGATAAAACTGATTTGAATAAACTGTTTTGACTGCAGTTATATATTTTAAGTTAATTGTCGTTAATTAAAAATTATTACATTATTATCTAAATAATATTGTTTGATTAATTTTAATATTTATCGTTAATCACTACTGCATTATTGTTTTCCATACGCCAAAGAAGTATAACTTCTAACGCGTGTACATAAGTACACACACTCTTTTTTTTGATAGGTAAAAGACAATACCTCATCATAGTTGAAATCTAAATCGGGGGTTTCATCTTCTTTGATAATAGGACAGCATATATCCCGAAAAAGCTGACACTCTTGATGTACTCTGAAACAATAACATCCCAATTAAACCAATATCCAATACCTGATACCATTTTGCTTGTGCCCGCTCCTATCATTGTTCTTTTCGCAAGTGCTAACCTGGATTCGCGTTGGTCGCAAAACCCGGTCGGAAGACAGTGGTAAATACACTGCCAGCAGTAAACCCCGCTAATGACAAAGCCCCAACAGAAAAAATTCTCAAAACAATGATAGGCAAAATTACAGGTCACTGCCTCTCTAATAAACATCACTTTGTCCTTGGCGCGACAGACAGTGCCTTGTCCACATGCTGTTTCAGGGCAGAGGAATCAAAAAGCCACGTAGTCCTGGAAGTCTGACACACAATCTGAGATTGGGGATTAATTATTGGGTTCGGACATGAGAGGACATGGCCTGCTCGAAACGACACGGTGACATTGAGTCTCTTAAATAATCTTTGTAACGAGCAGTGGCGAAATTTTCCTTAGATTGCGTAAAAACATAGATTCGTGGCCAAATTTAGTAATTTGTACTTCATTGAAGTAAAATAAATTTAGATTTGTAACGGAAGTTATGGCTTAATATATGTATTTTATTAATATTATTTGTATAAGTTGTTTGATTGATTGTGTTTGACGATTTTGGCTTTTGTGTTTAATGTAATTGCTTATATATTGTAAATAAGCTGTACGAATACTAACAAGCAAATAAATAATAAGTGTGTGGTTTTAAATGTATTTTTATTTAAAAAGTATAACATTCTCGACTATCATAATTTTCATATATTTTAGAAAATATAACTTGTATTCTGTAGATATAGCATTACATATCATATGATGTGGTGAACTTCAATAAATTTATATAAACATGTTTTCACTGGATGCTAGGAAGAAACTCAAGTCTTTCTTTAGATAACAAACTTCTTATATATAAAGTCATCCTAAAGCCCATTTGGACATATGGCCTCCAACTGTGGGACAGCGCAAGTGATACGAACATAAACATACTCCAGCGACAACAGAACAAAATCCTAAGAGCTGTTGCAAAAGTATCACGGTATATAACAACGAAGTTCACGAACACTTAATAATGAAAACTATCAACGAGGAAACCCGGGGACTAAAGTGCGGTTAAGTTGTCATCCGAACAAACTTTCCAACTCACCATTAGACAGTATGTGAGTCGACTAAAAGGTCACGATATTCTAGAGCTAGAAGACCAGCAGTAGCTCTAGGCAGAACATGAGTAGATGCTTCCAATGGGAAGTCACTCCACATGACAGCACCACAGAACAAATTCATAGCCTTAGGTTTGATTGCAAATTATCGCAGAGAAAAAATAATATATTTAAAAATGTTTATAGTTAAATATATTGTAACGCCAGTCCAAATTGAACTGTTTTTTTTATAGAACAGGGGGCAAACGGGCAGGAGGCTCACCTGATGTTAAGTGATACCACCGCCCATGGACATTCTCAATGCCAGAGGGCTCGCGAGTGAGTTGCCGGCTTTTTATTTTAACTTACCGAACTGTAGTGGTTTCGTTGAAAGTGGTATCATCACATAAATGACGCGGCATACATCGTCCTTTATCGCCATTTTGTAGGTTACATTTCTCGTTGGTGCCTGAAACCCATAATATATTCATACAATTGATGTATACATGATTTTTCTTTTGTCATTAAATTTATGTGCATGTTACTAACATGGGATTTCGAGCATACATAAAAAAATCAAATTCAAATCATTTATTCAGATTAGACTATCTAAAATGGCACTTTTGAACGTTAAATCACTACATAGTATAAAACAAAGTCGCTTTCTCTGTCCCTATGTCCCTTTGTATGGTTAAATCTTTGAAACTACGCAACGGATTTTGATGCGGTTTTTTTTAATAGATAGAGTGATTCAAGAGGAAGGTTTATATGTATAATAACATCCATTAAATAGTGGAGAAGTACTGTTATTTTTGAGGTTTCTAATGTGATGTCGTAAATAATTACATTTTTTCCGCTTACATTGCAAACGCAGGCTGAACCCTACGAGTTTTATCAAAATAATGTACTAAGTATTGTACACATTGAAAAGGTCTACAGAAAAGTCCGTGATGGTATATGTCTATATTGTATATGTCGCGTATATTATCGGAGCTTTCCAGAGACGGAAATAACAATACATAATAAACCCTGCTTTTCATCAGCATTGCACCCGTGCGAAGATAGTAAAATATAAAGATAGTAGTTGCCCCTTCCAAAAGGTAGTTTCGTGTGGAGAAGAATGGGCAAGAAACTACGCTTTCTTTTAAAATAGTATTTAAAACCTTTGTATGTATTAGTTAAATAATTATATCTGTGAAATGTACTCTTAGAATAAAATTACTATACAGGTCTATAATTGCATTGTTAGTATACATGTCACATATTTACAAATATCAAAACCTAAAATAAATAATTTAAAGAGTAAAAAAATAATAAAAACATGTAAAGTTAAATCAGCAACTAATTCATTCCGTCAAGGCTCTATGATTGTCCTATGGACAGGACCAGCATGTTTCCAAGCATTCTCATCTGGAATATAATCCTGTAATTTGTAATATGCTTGTTTACGGAGTGTACTTTTAATAAAACGATTAAACTTTCGTTCATTCAGTCTTAATACGTCTCAAGGTATACAGGTAGAACGTGGAATTCCTATAAAACTAACAAAAGCTTACAAATAAAGGGGTCTAGGCTTCGAATATAATTTTGTCCCATTCGGTGTCGAGACCCTTGGTCCATGGGGTCCTAGCGCTATACTTGTTAGGGAAATATCAAAAAGGTTATTCGATATCACTGGAGACCGAAGAGCTGGCAGCTACCTCGGACAAAGAATTAGTCTAGCTATTCAAAGGGGGAACGCTGCCAGTATCTTCGGAACCTTGCCTAAAGGGACCTTTTCATAATATATTTTCGTTTTTATATTTTTAGGTTAAATATTAATAATATATCATAAGGAATACGTTTAATCTGATTAATATTGTTATATATGTAATTTGAGTGTAAACTAACATCAAAGTCGATATGTTTTCGTGCTTCCCTTTTAGAAACGACTTTTAAAGGTAAAAAATTAAGAAATACGTCGCCCGTATTAGAGGTTGCGAGCAGGGAATTATGCGTTATAGTCAATATTATTTTCTGAGGGGGGGGGTGGGGGTCAAAAATCTTCAAATATTCTTTTTCTTCTTCTAGTGCCATCTCCTTGCGAAGGTTGGCGATCATAATGGTAAATTTAATTTTGGATGCCGCGCTTCTAAACAATGACTTGATGCTTTGATCAAACCATTGTCTCAAGTTTTTCAACCAGGACGTGCGTTTGCGGCCAGGTCCCCTTCTACCTGCCACTTTGCCTTGTATAATAAGTTGAAGGAGGTCATAGTTTTTGGAGTTACTCAAGTTTCATTTTCTTAACCGTCATGAGCACTTTTTTTTTTATAGAACAGGGGGCAAACGAGCAGGAGCCTTATCTGATGTTAAGTGATTATGCCGCCGATGGACACTCTCAATGCCAGAGGGCTCGCGAGTGCATTGCCGGCCTTCTTTGTTCTTCTGCATTCTGTCCAGCACTGCTGTATTTTGTCTGTCCAAGATAATTTAAATAACTCCAACAATTGCGTGACGTAATACTTGATTGCTCCCTCGATCGCTATACAGCCATATATAATGTCGTAGAAGAGAAATCTAATGAAGATTGGCCCCACTGCTTTTCTCAGTGGTTCCATCGGATGCGACGATGTGTTGAGAGGAACGGAGATTACTTCGAAACACGATAAATGTTTTGGAATCTTTGTACGCCGTTTTTCATTTAAGTGTGACAGAGGTAAAATCAGTTACAAACTCTGAGATCCAGGCCTCAGATGTTTCGTCATTATTTGTCAAAGCAGGTGATCTTGCCGCATAATGTCAACCTTTTAAGTCTAAGGCAAGATTTCTTCACGATGTTTTCCTTCATCGTTCCAGCGAATGTTTCGTTACCAACCAGTGACTAATTGCACCTTTAAGTTGCTAATTCAATCCCCGACCCGCATCGTAACGTTTTATCCCAACCCCCCCCCCCCCCCCCCTAAATTCGTTACGTAATACTTGAAGGCTCCCTTAGTGCACAGCCGGGGATCGAACCTACGACCTCAAGGACAGACGCCTGCTGGATAAGACAAATATTGCTCTCTGAAAAAAACTGATTACTAGAAAAGTGTATGACAATTGACAAACCCGGTAATGGCGGCGGTTCCCCAAATAGTTCCCTAATTACATCCTGATTGTAATCTTGACCAGCCACCGATAGGACTCCCAGTAACAAAAACTTTATCTGTAAAAGCAAATTATAATACTTACTAGCTATATCATTTATAATAAAAAATAGTATAGTATAGTTATATGTATTTACTAATGCTGTATCATAAAAAAAAATTGTTTTTTTTTAATCTAAAATTGAAAAAAAAATAGGGGTGGATTAACAATTAGGGGAATGACAAATAGATGTTGTCCGATTCTCAGACCTACCCAATATGCACACAAAATTTCATGAGAATCGGAAAAGCCGTTTCGGAGGAGTTTAACACAAACACGCATGTCTCCACAATTAAACCGTGTGCAGGTGCCCTTCCGTAGAAATAGTTGATAAACAAAAGAACTTGGGATTAATTATAGACAAAAACATGCATTGGAATCAACACATAGAATACGTCTGCAATAAGCTACGTCAGTTTTTGGCACAAATCACATTACTCAAAAATCGCATCCCATTCAAAACCAGACTTCTACTATACAACGCGCTTTGCGAGTCCGTCATCAATTACGGTCTAAGTAGCTACGGTAGAACTTACCCGACTTATCTCAACCAAATATACAAACTCCAAATGCGAATCCTCAAACACGTCGTATCGAGAAACGTGCTCGACTCATATAAAAATGAAGAAAGAGGTCTTTTTAAACACTGTAAAATATTGCCAATAACAGAAAAAGTAAAAAAATGTCTTCTAGTCGAGCACTTTTTTCGAGATGATATAAAAAAACGTGTGGAGCATGACGTACAGACTCGAGCGGTAACGCAAGTTCGGCTCTGTACATCAAGAGCGTACAACGTATACGCCGAGTGCACGTTGCGGTATTTGCTACCGCGGCTAATAAATAGTCTACCCAAACACTTAACAGATAGCTTAACACTATCCAATATAAATTCTAAACTAAAAAACTACATGCAGTTGTCGCGCTCCTAAACAAGACTGCTATGGTTACATTAATAAAAACCAAAGCGGTTTTCTAATGTAACATATTGTAATATTTATTATTTTGTAAAATAAAAAAAAAAACCACAAACACCGCGACACGAGAATTTTATATATTACGTATATCAGATTTATTTATTTAATAGTTCTACATCAACAATTATACAAGTAAATATGACATCACAAATTTTACACACTTGCGTGGATACCGATCTCGTGGTCTTGGAAATTTCAGTAAATCTCTAGATATATTTGTGTTATTGTAAAAGTTTTATTTTACTCAGTTTTCTTAGTTTATAATTACGTCCTTTAAGATTATTAGATACACACATACATAATATAATCTTTTTTTTTTTCATTGAAGTATATTTTATTAATCAAAAATGCAAAACTATCTTCTATAATATTAGAGATACAAAATGTAGTTAAAAGAAATAGGTAGTAGTGTTTTACCACCCGAGTTACCAAAACCATTTACGTAAGCTATTTAAAACCACCGACGATTTTTCTAGAAAATTTGGAATTTAAAAAAAAAAAAAATTAAAAAAAAAATATTAGAGAAGAGATTTATTTGTTGAATTTAACTAAACACGACATTCGACAAAGTTTTGTTATGAGGCAGGAAAATAGTTTTATATTTTTAGACTTCCAATTCGGGAAAGGCCAACAAATGCCCATGTGTAAAACATTATTTTTGTAGATGCGTTCTATAATACTGTTCAACACTTCTTTGTCCCATCGCAGTATAAATATATAACCAAGATACCGACTGCAGCGCCATCTACCGGGCACTAGGCTCTGTCCATCTAGGGGTGTCACCCGAACGCGTACAAAAAATTATTTATTTATTTATTACGTTTACAACATCATACATATTATTAACTCTACTAATAATTTCATAAAATCTTATATCTAATATGTATGACAATATAATAGTAAACATAAGTTATGCTAAAAAAAAACTATCTATTTATATAGATGTAATAATATTTCAATAAAGTTATAAAATACACATTATTTAACCACCACAAAGTCGATGCTTAGTTAAAGCTAGTCTGTTAATTGAACGGCTTAAAAGAAGAGATTCGAAGCTATTGATAACAAATATATGATAACTAGCAGACTCGGCCAAGCGTTGCTGTGGCTAAGGTTTTTGTTATATTACATAGAAGTAAACTATTCAAGGGAAACGGTAGGAGAACTTATGTGAAAGATAGATAGCTTATGTGAAACGTTGGTACTTTTAAAACAGCGCCATCTGTTAGACTTGTATCAAACAAATAAAATAATATTGCGGGTATAAATTGAGATGTAAACTATCCTATCTTTTAAGTTAGATCAACTGCACACGGTGTGCAAATTTGATTGATATCGGTTCGGTAGTTTAGGAGTCCATTCCGGACAAACAACGTGACACGTGATTTATATATTTTAAGATATGTTTCGTTTTATATTTTAATATACATAGGTAAAATATGTTAACTGTGCTTTAATTTATTTTTCATCAATAATAGAAATTTAAGCAAATTCCTTGGAATCAAGTTGCGATATTGTGGCACAACATTTTTATAAATTCAAATAACGCTCAATTTGACACAAGATATGTATTTTACATTTTTTTTGATGATCGATGATCTAGGGGGGCGCGCTGAAACCGCATCTTCTCTAGATCCTATGCATCATCCCCTGCATATTTCAACTAGACTAAGACCAAACACTAAATTAACTGTGAACTGGATCTAGATCCAGTTAGTTGCTTCTAGAAGCACATCGGAGATTTTAGTATCCACATTAGATGAAGAAGCGACGGTACTAAAAATCTGTCAATAACTTGAAAATAAATCAAGGATAGATACCGAAATATATCAGTGTTACCAACTGCAGCTGCAAAGGTATTTTTCAACACTAAAAGTTACTTGTGCTCCAAACTCCGCCAGCTAAAACTTATAGAGCTCTCGATAATGTACATAGAATTTGATTTGTAAGAAACTAAGTATTCAATTTGAAAAAAGAAAGAAAATAATATCCCGATAAATAGCCTCGTACGGTCGGAACTGCATATGAAATTTATGATGAAAATGTTAATCTTAAGCAAATATCTTTAGTAGCAATAGTTTTTTTCTATGCCACGCTAATATGAGCTAATCGAAATACGAATCATGCGCAAACGATCACGAGCTAGTCAACAATAATGCGACATTACGATGTTTACAGCTTTGTAGACGTAAGCTTTTTTATATTTAATAATATAAGCGTTAAAAGTAATTAAAGCTAAATACGTACAATTAAATCCATGTTTAATTCCACCATAAAATCACACAACCATACTGGTAAACGACATGAAATGGTCTGATGAATTTTGCTCAGCAAATGTTATCTTTATATTATTTGTGCTGGTTTGCGGCTGATTCATCACAAACGCCAAATTTATAAACTATTTTCATTGTAGTTTTTCCTGCTTAATTTATTTTAGTCCCTCTGGAGAGACTTTATTAGAGGTTTTATTTTAGTCTAGTCTATGCATGTGTTTATAATTCCCTCGACTGTATCTATTTTATTATTTTTTAGTTTTTAGTTCATTTATCTTAAACATTGCAATGTATGTTTAACATAAAACCGTTTAACTTAAAAAGTTTTTTTACCTATTTTTATTTTCTAGTTTTTAGTTTTTATTTCACATTCTGTTTAATTCATTTAGTGCTTCATTATTGCAAGGTTTCTTGTTGTTTATAGTATATATATATACTATAAATAACATATATATATATATAACATATATATATAATATATATATATATATATGTTATTTATAGTATATTGGTTTCTGCTTGTTGAGCCCTTTCATACCCATATTGATGGGATTAATAAAACATAAATTATACGCCATTTTCTAGCGGCGGCCATCTTGAATTTATAATGATAATGAATAAACATAATTGTATTGTCACCAAAATCCAAAGTGTAATACAAAATTTCAGATTAATCGGTTGACAGGAAGAGGGTGAAATTTGAATTCCTAAATTTGACCCAAGAAAGAAAAATGAATAAAACAAACGGGGTGAGCTAAATAAAACCGTTTAAAAAAAAGATATTGATAATTTGAATTTGGAATGATTGCTAGGACCGCCAATGGCTACCGTTACGTATACGTCAAGAAAGCCATTGGCTGTCAACTATATATAGTTCAAAACAAAATATATTACATTTATATTTGGGTAATCTGTAATAGTAATTAGAAATTAAATCAGTTTTTTAATATTCTATCTCTGCCCTGCTTTAACTACGTTTATTAGGTCATAGAGTGATGTTATATTAAAAATATAAAAACACGAATGGAGCTACAACGTTTTTTAGGCAAGGCCTCAGAGTCTAATAGGCAAGTAGTTAATCCACCTCCTGTCTCTGACACACACCGTCGACTTTTTGGGACAAAGCCAAGCCGTTTTTCTTCGCTGTTCGAGCGAATGTTAAGAGCTTACAGAAAGTCCATTGGTGCAAAGCCGGGGATCGAACCTACGTCCTCAGCACTCCAAAGCCACTTGTTCGATGTAATAAAAAAAATTTGCATCTAAAATATAATACAGCTATTCGGTAATTACTCAATATTGAAAACTGTTTAGCACTTATCGATTTTTGTCAACAAAACAAAAAAATGTTTCTCCTGATAAAAAAATGTTGTGTGGTTATATGAAACCACGGTAAAAGTGAAACTTTTTTTCACATTATAGACATTTAACTAAAAATTTTTGGAATAATATTCCATTAAGGGTATAAAATCGGTTTATCAATCTTAATTTTATTGGAAAATTGGAATAATGGGACTAATAAAAGTAGACTATGTCTCCAACTAATATTTTTATTGAATTATGTGTCTTAGAGAGTACGACATATCCATATCCATACAAGGATAGATCTCTGCTATAGCCTGGTTGGTCTTACGCTTAGATTAGTATATAACACGTACAATTATATACTAAAACGAATACACACACACACACACACAAGAAACACACTAAAACTAATACACACGCACAAGAAAAATACTTTTTGTTCAGATGTTTTAAATTGTTAGTGAATTTAATAAGCTTTGAATCAATAGTGTTTTGTTTTAATTTTGTTTTTACGAGAGTTTTTTTTTATAGAACAGGGGGCAAACGGGCAGGAGGCTCACCTGATGTTAAGTGATACCGCCGCCCATGGACACTCTCAACGCCAGAGGGCTCGCGTTGCGTTGCCGGCCTTTTAAGAATTGGAAAGCTCTATTCTTGAAGGACCCTAAGTCGAACTGGTTCGGAAATACTTCAGTGGGCAGCTGGTTCCACAAAGTGGTGGTGCGCGGCAAAAACTGAAGCTGGTACTGGGGCGCACCCGCCCAGAGATGGGAACAGTACTCCATGTGGGGCCGAATTTGCTCTTTGAGTGGTTAAAAGCCTCTGAATTAGAAAAAGCGTTGTATGTAAATTCATTCTGAAACTTAAATTAATTAAATTAGGTTTAATTAATTAAATAATTTCTAGTGCGTTGCAATTCAGATGAGTCAGTTTGGGAAAACCACTGCCGTTATCTATAAATGGGTTACCAATTGATTGTTGGGTGTATTAAGGTAAAATAAATATTAATAATTATTTAAATAAACCCATATTAAAATGATATAATATGTACAAGATGTAACATTAAATAAAATGTATTTTTATGGACACAAAAATATCGTAGACATCTTCAAATAAAACTATTCACACCTATTAAATTGCGTAGCAAAGAAAAATTGGAAACTTATTATTAAAATGAAAAATTTGTTATCCGCATACATATGAGGGGCAGTACCGAGAGTTTTTTTAGCACGGCTTTGTATCTCAGCCAACACCCTCTGTCTTCTTTGCCGATGAGTAGGGATGCCAACAGGCTCGAATTTGATGACGTGGAATAAGTGATACCTGTCTTATGTTCCATAATAAACGTATATTTTATTTTTTTGTAATCTGGCTATCCCCAAACATACGCCAAACGTTAAATTAATTCTGTCATGAATAAAGCTGTATTATTATTGATTTATTAGCTCATCAGTATTCCTATAGATCACTGAACAATAAACAAAATCATTATACACAAAAGCCAAAAACGTAATACACATTAAATCATTAACCTCAAGCACAGTTAACATTTTTTATCTATGTTATTTTTTATCCCTGTGGCAGTGATGTCGACAAACTAGGACATCACGGACTATCATGTCAAAAAAGTGCTGGCCGCTTCTCGAGACATGCCGCACTCAACGATATAATACGTCGGTCCCTTGCCACCGTCAACGTGCCAAGTCTACTTGAGCCGACTGGAATTGCTAGAGACGATGGCAAGAGACCGGACGGTATGAGTTTGATTCCATGGAGGATGGGTCGGGTTTTGGTATGGGATGCCACCTGTTCAGACACACTGGCCCCTTCCAATCTTCATGGAACCAACAACAGAGCTGGTGCGGCTTGTGATGCGGCTGAAAAAGCTAAAGCCTGTAAATACAGGGGTCTAGGCTCTGAATATGATTTTGTCCCATTCGGTGTCGAGACCCTTGGTCCGTGGGGTCCTAGCGCGTTAAGGCTTTTTAGGGAATTATCAAAAAGGTTAGTCGACATCACAGGAGAACGAAGAGCTGGCAGCTACCTTGGACAAAGAATAAGTCTGGCTATTCAAAGGGGGAACGCTGCCAGTATCTTCGGAACCTTGCCTAAAGGGACTACTTTTAATAATATTTTTTAATAATTAAATTTTAAGGTTAGTTATTAGGTATATTTTTATGTATTATGTTATTTCTTAAGTTAATTATAGGATTTAGTTTAATATTTGTCACTTGTCATTACACATTTTTATCCTTATTTTTGAATAAATATTTTTATTTATTTTGTATTTAGACATCTAAGTTTGTAATGTTCTATGTTCTAATTTTATTAGTGTATATTTTATGATATAATTTTCACGTTTCTTTAGAACTAACAAATAACTCCTCTTCCGTTAAACGAAACATATCACAATATACATAAATCACATGTCACGTTGTTTGGCCGCGATGGACTCCTAAACTACCGAACCGATATCAATCAAATTTGCACACCGTGTGCAGTTTGATGTAACTTAAAAAATAGGATAGCTTTCTTCTGAGTTTATAATAATAATAATAATTTATTCATTGCACGAATATGGTACAAAATGTCAAGGTGGTACAATTGTCAGTCGCTCGCATATTCTGCCACACACAGTGGCGCGCAAATTTATCTGAGTTTAGATTTTACATTATTAGTCAGATTCATATCAATTAAGTCAATTATCATACATAATTAAATTTGTATAAATTACCATGTCTCACACAAATAATCGTTTATTGAGTAGTACGTTTTTTCTAAAAGTAATGCACTAAGTCGCTTTTTAAAGACTCTTGTCGGAAGATCTTTAAGTTCTTTCGGTAATCTATTGTAAATTTTAATTGCCATACAGAAGGCGTTTTTCCGAAGAATTCTAAATTTATTTTTGGCACAGCCAATTTCTCCCCATGTCTACTACTTACTACATTCGATTTAAAAATATGTATATTTCTGTGTACGAACAGGGACATTTCTAATATATCAATACATGGAAGAGATAACACTATGAGTCTCTTAAATAGAGGCACGCAACTATCAATGCAATTTGCTCCACAAATTGCTCTAATAAATTTTTTTTGGGCCTTAAATACCCTATTCACTTCGACTGAATTTCCCCAAATTATAATTCCAAATCTAATTATAGATGCAATATATGCATGATAAGCAGCTAATACCGCAGCATGGTTAACAGTTTCCCTTAGTCGTTTTAACACAAAAACAAAACGGTCTATTTTGTTCTGTAGTTTTCCAATATGTGATTTCCAATTACAAAATTTATCTATTGTTATACCCAAAAATACACACTCGTTCATTATGTCCAGTTTATTGTTTTTATATTGTAAGTCTATTAGTGTTTTAGAGTTATATGTCTGAAAATGAATTATGTTAGTTTTGGTCATGTTTATTTGTAGGTTGTTTGAATTCATCCAGTTGATGGCGTCGTCTAGAGATTTAATTAAGTTGTTTTTTAAATCTTGGTCGTTTTTGCCTTTTATTATAAGTGTAGTGTCATCAGCAAATAGTATACAGTTCTAGTGTATAGCATCTGGGAGGTCATTTATGTATGTTAGAAAAAGTAGTGGGGCCAAAATACTGCCCTGAGGTGTTCCGTACTCATTTTTCTTATAGTTGGATCTATAGGTTTTTTGTTTTAGTTTACAAATCTTTGTTATTTCCACATATTGCATTCTATTTTCAAGGTTACTTTTCACCCAGTTATAGGCGTTACCTCTTATTCCGTAGCATTCTAATTTTTTTAAAAGTCTTTATGACATACAAAGTCAAAAGCCTTTGTCATGTCTAGAAAGATGCAACCTATAAGCATTTTATGATTTAAGCATTCAGTAATTTGTTTAACTAGGGTAAAGCACGCAAGGGTGGTGGAACGATTTTTCCTGAAGCCAAATTGTTCTTTTTTTAGAATATCGTATGATAAAAAGAAATTCTCTATTTTATTATACATTACTTTTTCGAAAATTTTAGATAATATGGGAATTAAAGTTATTGGTCTATAATTAGTCATTTGTGTTTTTGCTCCTTTTTTATGTAATGGTTTGATAATTAATATTTTTAGTTTTTCAGGAAAGATCCCTTCTACTATCGATAGATTAATTATGTATGTCAGTGGATCAAGTAGGTATATTGCGCATGATTTAATTGTTTTGGTATCTAAATTATCGTATCCTGTAGATTTTGTATTTTTCAACGATGTAATAATTTTTAATATATCCGTGTTATTTATGGGGGAAAGAAAAATACTTTTATGGTTTAAAGGGATTTTAGCTTCTGGCAAATTGTTTTTATTTTTAGTAGACAGTGAGGTAAAATAGTCATTAAAAAAGTTGCATATTTCATGCGGTGATTCATATGTTTTGTTATCGATATTAATTGCTTCTATTCCTGAATTAAATGTCATGTCTCGTGTATTAGTTTTAATTACATTCCAGGCTGCTCTAGTTTTGTTTTTTGCGAAATTTATGTATTCTGCATTATTAAGCTGATGGGATTTATGTATACATTTTTTTAAAATAGATGAGTATTTATTATATGCAGATTCATTTTGTTTTTTATTGTGCTTATTTAAATGATATTTTAGGTATAACGTTCTTTTTCTTATACAACATTTTTTTAGCGCTTTAGTAAAGAATCTATTTTTAAGATCGGAAAGCACAAATTGTAAAATAATGTTATAGTGTCATGAAAGTTGTCGAATGCTTCATTTGTTGTTGTGGAGCCACTTGTTATAGCCGCAATATTATTTTATTGCAAATATTTGTTGAAATTCTAACAGATGGCGCTGTTTTAAAAGTACCAACGTTTCACGTAAGTTCTACAGTTTCCCTTGAATAGATTATGCCACAGTAACGCTTGGCCGAGTCTGCTAGTATATATATAATATTTATATATTCTTTGTTCTAAGATGCATTGTTATTTTTTAAACATTTTTTAGTTACATTAAATATATCTATTTTCCGGTAATTTGTCAATCAATTATTAGACCTAAATTATATCGACTTTACGTACGTAGAGTTTACGTACAAGTTATGATGATTGTTATGAGTTCGACGAATATTAAATGATTCAGAGAAATTCCATCAGCGCTGTGCAACAGACTAGTTCTTGTCCTTGGTATCGCAAATAACCTAGGCCTTCGCTGTCGCACATTGGTACTAAGAGACCCATTTTTTTAAGGACACTTGGGTTGCACACTACACCCCTCAAGACTTTCAGTACGTAGTGTGCCAACTGTAAGTCCTTAAATATCCCTAGTACTACTTGAACGACCTCTTTAGTAGAATTCGAATACAAGAAAATATAATAATAGATTGTAATATAAAAATTCAAATTATAGCGTTTCCCAGGCCGTTCAGTAAACTGTAGTAATTCTTTTTTGGGAAAAGGGATACTATTCTTTAATAAAATCCTGGAGGCTCTGTTTGTTGTGTCGAATGTTTTAAAGAAAAGCTGTGTAAAAAGGCTTACTATAAAGTTAGTGATTATCTAGTTGATAAAAGGGCCTCGGACTAGTGCTGGGCAGGTTACTTCTAATTAATTTGCTATTTTTGTTTTAAATATTGTAGAATTGTTTGATGATTTGCTTTTTTTTAAAAGAGTACCGAGAGATTTTTAAGCCGGCTTTTTCTCTCGGCCAACACCCTCTGTCTTCTTTGCCGATCAGTAGGGATGCCAACAGGTTCGAATTTAATGACTTGGAATAAGTGATGCCATGATGATCTTATGTTCCAAAATAAACGTATTTTATTTTTATTTTTATTTACTACAAGATCACACGGAATCTCTCCCGCGTCATCGGGTCATGACTGCTTCCTGATACCAGCAACGATACCACAAATCTTTAGTGGAACCAAAAAAAGTTTGTATTTAAAACAAAAACAATCCAAAACATATAAAAAAAAAATATTATTAATAATTTCCACCACACGAATACACAGTATTTACAATATCCTTAACCTATATAAACTACTTGAATTCGTGTATGCGGTGATATTAGTTATTTCTATTACGAATTTGCGTGTTGCTCCCACAAGTATGTATGTACGTGCTCCTATTTCACCATGCCTCCAGCTGATAGAGGACAAATCTTTGTTTTTAATTTATATTATTATTCTTTATTACTCAAGATGTCATATGGAACATGGTGTAATGGTTGCAGCTCCTTACAAACATTGTGTAAAAAAAACTTGGACATTAAAAAGAGTGGCGGAGAGTTTATTGCCCGTTCTTCTCTTCCGTTCTACGCCTTTGATTTGAGAACTGGCAGTAAATGTAAAATTAGAATCATTTAATGTATATTTCTTTTTTTTTGACGTTCATAAGTGTACATTATGTTACCTATATGAATAAATGTTTTTTTTTTCATTTATTTTAAACAATAATACAAATTAAAACAAATTGTAAAAGTTTCGCCCCTGTATTACGTGTTTAATTAGTGCCTGAACACATGGCCCAAGAGTCTCTACGGAGGGACTAAAATAAATAAAGCAGGAAAGACTACACTGAATAGTTTACAAATTTGGCGTTTATGATGAATCAGCCGCAAACCAGCACAAATAATATAAAGATAATATTTGCTGAGTAAAATCCATTTCATGTTGTTTACCAGTATGGTTGTGTGATTTTATGGTGGAATTAAACATGGATTTATTTGTACGTATTTAGCTTTAATTACTTTTAACGCTTATATTATTAAATATAAAAAAAGCTTACGTCGACAAAGCGTTACATCGTGATGTCGCATTATTGTTGACTAGCTCGTGATTGTTTGCGTATTATTCGTATTTCGATAAGCTTATATTTGCGTGGCATAGAAAAAAAAACTATTGCTACTAAAGATATTGGCTTTTTAAGATAAACATTTCCATCATACATTTTATGTGCAGTTCTGACCGTACGAGGCTATATATCGGGGTACGCCCTCTTATTTATATACATCTTACAAATTGCATTCTATGTACATTAGCGAGAGCGCTGTAAGTTTTTGCTGGCGGAGAGTGGAGCACAGTAACTTTTAACTCTTTAACTAACTTTTAACACTCTAACTAAAAAAAAAAATGTAAATGAAGGAACTTATCAATATTTACAAAAGGAATGTTTTACACATGGCCATTTGTTGGCCTTTCCCGAATCGGAAGTCCAAAAATATAAAACTATTTTCCTGCCTCATGACAAAACTTTGTCGAATGTCGTGTTTAGTTAAATTCAACAAATAAATCTCTTCTCTAATATTTTTTTTTTATAAATATTTTCTAGAAAATTCCAAATTTTCTAAAAAAATCGTCGGTGGTATTAAATAGCTTACGTAAATGATTTTGATTACTTGGATGGTAAAACACTACTAAAATTCAGCTGTTAAGTGGCCAGCCAGATCGTGTGATTTAACACCACTGGATTATTTTTTGTGGGGCTATGTTAAAGACAGAGTCTATACGGAGCCAATCGAATCGATTGCAGCCTTAAAACTCAAAATCCGTGATGTCATTAACGAAATAGACCCTCCATTTTGCCAAAAAGTGATTAAAAATTTTGATGAAAGAATCAACATCTGTCAGCGTGGTCATGGTGGACATTTGCCAGATATCATTTTTCATTCATAATTGCCAAACTTTTCTCTTTGTAATACAATAAAAATTTCATTCATTTTCCTCTAAATTCTTTGTTTATATTGTTTTAGAAAACAAAGTTCTTGTTGAAATACCCTTTACCTATTTCTTTTAACTACATTTATATGTCTAAAATTATAGAAGATAGTTTTGCATTTTAGATTAATAAAATATATTTCTTAATTTATTGATATACTATTTACTTTATTTATTTATTTAATTATAAGTAATCTAACAGCTTATACATATTATAATACAAAATACTAAGACAATACAGAAAGCTAAAACAGATTACATAGATAAACAATTTATGTATAAAAACAGAAAACAACAAAGTGCATTAATCGATAAAGATACATTAAAAAAAACAAAATAATAAAACTATACTAAAACTCTTAATTCGATTCCTGATTTGACAATTTCAGTGTTGCAACGTTATGAACAGTAATAAATAGTGACGTTGCGAAATTATTCGATACGGAAATGAAATATTTCCGGATCGATTCCTCTGGTTTACAGTAGTATGTATATTTCAACAACTACTACTTTCATAGAAACTAAATATATCAGGAATTTAAATATTTCTGAACGGATAATTTTGGTATGACGATTAATTTTATTAAGTTCATTACTTTTTCAGTAACAGTGAAAGCTTTTCGTGGACGTTTCTTGGGAATAAAGAAATATCCACGTCTTTTTGTGATCTACTTGGCTAAAAAGCAGATGTTTCTAATTATGAATAATTATGTATTTATTTAAATAAAAATCAATAATTTAATCGTTAATTGGTACACCAAGCTTATGATTGAATGACATAAACATACATCACGATTGTTTGTCAATTTTTTTTATATGTGGTATCATTATTTTACAAAATGACAGAAGTGCCAATGGACTTTGTATCCGGCTAATAAATAAATTAAAAAAAAAAATGACAGAAGCTAATGTCAAATTCGGAATTGAATTTAAAGTCGTGGCATAAAGTTAACTGAAATTTGACATTTAAAAACAACATATAATACTTAGAATTTAAAACTACTACTTAAACAAAATCAGAGTCTTCCCGCTTCTGCAAGTACTTCTTCACGGTTCAGTTTCAATCAAGAAATAAATTTTAGAGTAAGAAAAAATTGGTTATATTATGAATGTGTGTATCTAATAATGTGAAAGGTAGTAATTATACACTAAGAAAACTGAGTAAAATAAAACTTTTACAATAACACAAATATATCTAGAGATTTACTGAAATTTCCAAGACCACGAGATCGGTATCCACGCAAGTGTGTAAAATTTGTGATGTCATATTTACTTGTATAATTGTTGATGTAGAACTAATAAATAAATAAATCTGATATATGTAATATATACAATTCTCGTGTCGCGGTGTTTGTGGTTAAACTCCTCCGAAACGGCTTTTCCGATTTTCATGAAATTTTGTATGCATATTGGGTAGGTCTGAGAATCGGACAACATGATTTTTTCATCCCTCTAATTGTTAATCCACCCCTTTTTTTCCAATTTTAGATTTAAAAAAAATATTTTTTTTTTATGATACAGCATTAGTAAATACATAAAATCCTGAATTTTCACCCCTCTACGATCAACCCCTATTTTTTATTATAAATGATGTAGCTAGTAAGTATTATAATTTGCTTTTACAGATAAAGTTTTTGTTACTGGGAGTCCTATCTGTGGCTGGTCAAGATTACAATCAGGAGGCTATGATGGAAATATTTGGGGAACCGCCGCCATTACCGGGTTTGTCAATTGTCATACACTTTTCTATTAATCAAGTTTATCTACAGTCATATTAAAGAGCAGTGTTTGTCTAATCCTTGATGTCGTAGGTTCGTTCCCCGGCTGTGTACTAAGGGAGCCTTCAAGTATTACGTAACGAATTTAGGGGGGGGGGGCGTTTGGGATAAAACGTTACGATGCGGGTCGGGGATTGAATTAGCAACTTAAAGGTGCAATTAGTCACTGGTTGGTAACGAAACATTCGCTGGAACGATGAAGGAAAACATGGTGAAGAAATCTTGCCTTAGACTTAAAAGGTTGACATTATGCGGCAAGATCACCTGCTTTGACAAATAATGACGAAACATACTTATACAGAAATCTGAGGCCTGGATCTCAGAGTTTGTAACTGATTTTTACCTCTGTCACACTTAAATGAAAAACGGCGTACAAAGATTCCAGAACGTTTATCGTGTTTCGAAGTAATCTCCGTTCCTCTCAACACATCGTCGCATCCGATGGAACCACTGAGAAAAGCAGTGGGGCCAATCTTCATTAGATTTCTCTTCTACGGCATTATATATGGCTTGATCGAGGGAGCAATCAAGTATTACGTCACGCAATTGTTGGAGTTATTTAAAATATCTTGGACAGACAAAATACAGCAGTGCTGGACAGAATGCAGAAGAGCAAAGAAGGCCGGCAATGCACTCGCGAGCCCTCTGGCATTGAGAGTGTCCATCGGCGGCATAATCACTTAACATCAGATAAGGCTCCTGCTCGTTTGCCCCCTGTTCTATAAAAAAAAGAAAGTGCTCATGACGGTTAAGAAAATGAAACTTGAGTAACTCCAAAAACTATGACCTCCTTCAACTTATTATACAAGGCAAAGTGGCAGGTAGAAGGGGACCTGGCTGCAAACGCACGTCCTGGTTGAAAAACTTGAGACAATGGTTTGATCAAAGCATCAAGTCATTGTTTAGAAGCGCGGCATCCAAAATTAAATTTACCATTATGATCGCCAACCTTCGCAAGGAGATGGCACTAGAAGAAGAAAAAGAATATTTGAAGATTTTTGACCCCCACCCCCCCAGAAAATAATATTGACAATAACGCATAATTCCCTGCCCCGCTCGCAACCTCTAATACGGGCGACGTATTTCTTAATTTTTTACCTTTAAAAGTCGTTTCTAAAAGGGAAGCACGAAAACACATCGACTTTGATGTTAGTTTACACTCAAATTACATATATAACAATATTAATCAGATTAAACGTATTCCTTATGATATATTATTAAGATTTAACCTTAAAATATAAAAACGAAAATATCTTATTAAAAGGAGTCCCTTTAGGCAAGGTTCCGAAGATACCGGCAGCGTTCCCCCTTTGAATAGCTAGACTAATTCTTTGTCCGAGGTAGCTGCCAGCTCTTCGGTCTCCTGTGACGTCGACTAACCTCTTTGATATTTCTCTAAAAAGCCTTATAGCGCTAGAACCCCACGGACCAAGGGTCTCGACACCGAATGGGACAAAATTATATTCGAAGCCTAGACCCCTTTATTTGTAAGCTTTTGTTAGTTTCATAGGAATTCCACGTTCTATCTGTATACCTTGAGACGTATTAAGACTAAATGAACGAAAGTTTAATCGTTTTATTAAAAGTACACTCCGTAAACAAGCATATTACAAATTACAGGATTATATTCCAGATGAGAATGCTTGGAACCATGCTGGTCCTACTCCATAGGACAATCATAGAGCCTTGACGAAATCAATTAGTTGCTGATTTAACTTTACATGCTTTTATTATTTTTTTACTCTTTAAATTATTTATTCTACGGTTTTGATATTTGTAAATATGTGACATGTATACTAACAATGCAATTATAGACCTGTATAGTAATTTTATTCTAAGAGTACATTTCACAGATACAATTATTTAACTAATACATACAAAGGTTTTAAATACTATTTTAAAAGAAAGCGTAGTTTCTTGCCCATTCTTCTCCACACGAAACTACCTTTTGGAAGGGGCAACTACTATCTTTATATTTTATTTAACGTTCAAAAGTGCCATTTTAGTTGGTCTTGTTGGAATAAATGATTTGAATTTGATTTTTTTATGTATGTTCGAAATCCCATGTTAGTTAACATGCACATAAATTTAATGACAAAAGAAAAAACATGTATACATCAATTGTATGAATATATTATGGGTTTTAGGCACCAACGAGAAATGTAAGCTACAAAATGGCGGTACAGGACGATGTATGCCGCGTCATTTATGTGATGAAACCACTTTCAACAAAACTATTACAGTTCGGTAAGTTAAAATAAAAAGCCAGCAACTCACTCGCGAGCCCTCTGGCATTGAGAATGTCCATGGGCAGTGGTATCACTTAACATAAGGTGAGCCTCCTGCCCGTCTGCCCCCTGTTCTATAAAAAACACAGTTCAATTTGGACTGGCGTTACAATATGTTTAACAATAAACATTTTTAAATATATTATTTTTTGTTTGAACTGTGTTTCAAAAGAAAACACAATTCGTTTTTGGTTCCAACGTTTTCGTTCTGGAAATTTCGACCTGCAGAACAAGCCCCGTGGACGGCCTGAAACCCAAGTTGATAATGAAGTATTGAAGGCTATTGTGGAAGCGGGTCCATCGCAAACCACGTCCGAGTTAGCTGCAGGCTGCGGTGTTAGTGATAAAACAGTTTTAATTCACTTGAAGCAAATTGGGAAGATTAAAAAGTTTGAAAGATGGGTACCTCACGAATTGACTGAAGCAAACCGGCAAACGCGCGTCGACTGCTGCGGTACATTACTGAACCGGCACAATAATGAAGGTATTTTAAACCGAATCATTACCTGTGATGAAAAATGGATTCTTTACGATAATCGGAAGCGCTCAGCGCAATTGTTGGATCCTGGCCAGCCAACCAAATCCTGCCCCAAGCGAAAATTAACCCCAAAAAAGTTACTTGTAAGCGTTTAGTGGACTAGTCCGGGTATTGTTAAATGCAGTTTTCTCAAATCTGGCCAGACTATTACGGCTGATATCTATTGTCAGCAATTGCAAACCATGATGGAAAAGCTAGCGGCTAAACAACCTAGGCTGGTCAATCGCTCCACGCCACTGCTACTTCACGACAACGCTAGACCACACACTGCACAACAGACGGCTACCAAATTAGAAGACCTTCAATTGGAATGTCTAATGTGAAATTTAGGATTGTCTTCCGACCGAGGTTTGCGACCAACGCGAATCCAGGATCGCACTTTCGAAAAGAACAATGATAGGAACGGGCACAGGCAAAATGGTATCAGATATTGGATATTGGTTTAATTGGGATGTTATTGTTTCAGAGTACATCAAGAGTGTCAGGTTATTCTGGATAAATGCTGTTCTATTATCAAAGAAGATGAAACCCCCGATTTAGATTACACCTATGATGAGGTATTGTCTTTTACCTATCAAAAAAAAGAGTGTGTGTACTTATGTACACGCGTTATTTACTTCTTTGGCGTATGGAAAAAAATAACTAAAATGCAGTAGTGATTAACGATAAATATTAAAATTAATCAAAAAGATTTTATTTAAATAAATAAGTAAATATAATATAAAATTTTAAAATCAATTTCATATACGACGGGTATATGAAATTGATTTTAAAAACACCAAAATAATATTTATTTATACACACTGTTTAATTGTACTGTTCCCACGTGTTCTAAATATAAAAATACTAGAATTTACAACTTGAACATAGTTATCGCTTTTCATGCCACATAGGACGAACTTTACGATGTTAAATTCAGGTGTCGGTGTGCGCGCGCATCGTAAAAATTCACTCTCATCACTATTCACGCGCTAAAAGAAGTATAACTTCTCTCTTTAACTCATGTAAACTCCATTCATTCATTTTAAAGTGAAAGAGAAACGGATGGGCCTTCTAGAAATCCCGCCACTGTTTACACTGTGCTACTCCCTGATGTGCACCACCTGATGTTTCCTCAATCTGGTCTATCCGTCTTCTAAATCTTCGTCTTTTGCGTTTATAGTCCCAGTTTAGATTCTCTTACACTTTCCACTTAAGTTTATTTCTTTTCATTATGACATCTGCTACCTGGATTATCCTTATTGTGTTCTTTATTTTATCTATTCTTCTCTTCCTTATCTTACAGCGTTCCATCTGCCTTTGACACACGTGTAGCTATTTATTAGTTAGTATCGAGTATTAATCAGATAAGATGGTCAAACACACTGTCGGAGGAGTACAGGTTGGAATGTGGGGTGAGGTTGGGGTTTAACCTCACCGGTGCTATTCAACCTGTATATAAATGAACTGATTGAGGCACTCGGTGGCGCACGTGTCGGTTGCTCGATTGATGGTCACTGTGTGAACAGCATCAGTTATGCTGACGACATGGTGCTGTTGAGCCCATCGGTCGGTGCTCTTCGGCGGTTGTTGTCCATCTGTGAAGGGTACGCGGAATCCCACGGGCTCCGATATAATGTTAAAATAAAGTGAACTGCTCGTCTTTAAGGCAGCAAAGAAAAAACCAACTTATGTACCACCAGTAACGCTCGGAGGTGTTCCACTGAAGAGGGTTACTGAGTTCAAATACCTTGGCCATATTGTAACTGAGCACCTTAATGACGATGCAGATATTGAAAGGGAACGGAGAGCGTTGGCTGTCCGTTGCAATATGCTGGCCCGCAAATTTTATCGTTGTACCGCACATGTTAAGGTAACCTTGTTCAAGGCGTTTTTCCAGTCCTTCTATACATGTGCCCTCTGGGTGAGATACACGAGGCGGACATACAATGTTCTCCGAGTTCAATATAATAATGCTTTCAGGATGTTGTTGGGGCTCCCGCGGTACTGTAGCGCATCGGGTATGTTTGCGGATGCACACCTGGATGATTTTTCATCAATCATCCGCAAACGGACAGCCTCACTGATGCGTGGGGTTCGTGAGAGTACCAATAATATCCTGATGGTTATAGCAAATAAGCCTGAATGCGCTGTTTTGAGACACTGGGTTCATATACATGCCCATGTGCCGGGTGTCTCAAATCAACGTAGACTAATGAATTAAATGTTTTTAATAATTTTACTAACATAGTTATAAGTCTTATAAGTTCTACTATACTAACAACATATGGACTTGTTGATTGGTCTGAAATAAATTATGTTATTTATTTATTAACTTGGTATTAATACCACATTTATGTTTTCTAGGTAGACTTGAGTTGCGGTAAGCATAATCCAAATGGGATATCGAGGCGTATCTTGAGCGAAGATAACAGTGAGACGAAGTTTGCTGAATTTCCCTGGATAGTCGCAGTCTTTGTGAAAGAGCAAGGGTAATACCGAGAAATATTGGTGAAATTATATCTAGCCCAATTGTGGAAATTCTTTCACCATATTAAAATATATTTTCTTGTATAAAAATAAGTAATGTCCTGCTAAGCGTCGGGACAAGCTGTCTGTAATAAAATGTAAAGTAGGAAAGGTAATAAAGGTGGGTGGGAGCGCCACTCACCAATTGCGTCTGGGGCCCGTTCAAGTATTGCGTAAGCAGATTAACAGTCAGTAAAGCTCAAAAAAGGTAATTACTGTTGACGTAATCACCAAATAGGAATATCATAGACCCCCCCATAGTGCTACTTGTGGTGACTGGCCGTACTTGAATTCATGTATGCGGTGATATTTTTTGTTTCTACTACGTATTTGCGTGTTGTTCTCACGAGTATGTAAGTGCGTGCTCCTATTTCACCATGCCTCCTGCTGATTGAGGACAAATCTTTGTTTTTTATTTATTTTATTATTCTTTATTACTCGAGATGTCATGTGAAACATGGTGTAATGGTTGTACAAATGTTGTGTAAAGGAAAAAAACTTGAGGATTAAAAATAGTGGCGGAGACTTTATTGCCAGTTCATCTCTTCCGTTCTACGCTCTTGATTTGAGAACTGGCAGTAAACGTAAAATTCGAAGCATTCAATGTATATTTCTTCTTTGACGTTCAAAAGTGTACATTATGTTGCCTACATCAATATTTTTTTTTCGACTTTTGAAGTTATGTGAATACATAATACTTGAATTGCTCCGTGGGCCTTAGATCTTTTCGTCTTATTAGCCGGGCTTGCCTCACTCCGTCGATTCTCCGTTTTGAGTCGACAATGCCAGGTTCCTCGCAATGTTTCCTTTATTGTTTTTTTTTTATAGAACAGGGGGCAAACGGGCAGGAGGCTCACCTGATGTTTAGTGATGCCGCCGCCCATGGACACTCAATGCCAGAGGGCTCGCGAGTGCGTTGCCGGCCTTTTAAGAATTGGTACGCTCTTTTCTTGAAGGACCCTAAGTCGAATTGGTTCGGGAATACTTCAGTGGGCAGCTGGTTCCACAAAGTGGTGGTGCGCGGCAAAAACTGCCTAGAAAAAACGCGTCAGTATAATTAGCACACACAGAAGCACGTAGAGAAAGTCTACTACCAGAGCTGTGCAGCCGGGGGAACCTACGTCATCGAGATGAGAGTCAGCCACTATTTAATCTTACTACGAAAATCATTGGTTACAATATGCTATAAAATTTACCGGAAATATTAAGAAACTTCAACTACAAATATGTATTAATATAATATATATTTATATATATATATTGAGAATTTTTTTTATATATGTTTGTACAAAATGTATAAAATAAGGCCTCGCACCACAAGAGTCAGATATTGAGAAATTTATGAAAAAAAAAATATTACAACATATACCATGTCTATCGTTTTTAGAAAATATGGTAAAATTGAAATCACCTACATGGGCGCCGGTTCTATCTTACACCCAGAAGTCGTCTTGACCGCCGCCCACATCACTGGCGGTGCCATGAGGGTTAGAGCTGGTGAATGGGATTCAAGTAGCAATGTTGAGCAGTTCGTCCATCAGGATGTTGATGTTAGGGAGATTGTGGTGCATGAGCGATATACACCGCAAAGGAGTGAGTTTTTGTTTTAGTTGTAAATAGGGTTACGGCAGAAATTCAATGGGGGCTGTGGATAGATAAAATAAATAGTGTCACTACAATATTTTTAGGTCTAGGCCTCATATTTATGCAACCTAATAGGCAAGTGGGTAAAATCTCCGGTGTCTGACACACGCCGTCAACTTTTTTCTCCACCGTTCCAGTGAATCTTAAATGCGCACATAAATAGTGCATTGGTGCACAGCAGGGGATCGAACCCACCACTTCAGGGATGACTGTCGCACTTTGAAGCCAGTAGATCAACACCGCTCACAGGATACTATAACTCCCGTCAAAACCCTTCCCATCCCGTCTTGCGACTCCCACGCATAAAAGCAACACCTTGATGTCTGTAAGTTTCACTGTCTTCTTGACAAGATATTTTCTTTTGTGGACTGTGGGAGCGACTCCCGTTGGAGATCTTCACTGTACACACACTTCACTTCCTACAAAGGCCGATCTCAGGAATAACTGGCACGAAATTGACAATTTGTGTAAAAAAAGCAATCAAAATCAAAATACGTTTATTCAGTATGATGCGTCTTAGGGCATGCTTATGAATGTCAAAAACCTTTACGAAATTCGCGAAAGAGCAAAACTACTAGGTCTTGTTCTGAGAAGAACGGGCAAGAAACTCAGCAAGTCTTACCCTCCCTCTACATACAATAATTCAAAGGAAAATGTCAGAAACCACAACGTCATTAAAGTTACACAAGTAAATTATGAAATAAAAATCTGTTCTGTGTTTTACCACATTCACCATTACATACATAATTCAGAACACTTCAAAGATAACAAAACAAATTATAAGAATATCATTAGAACTATTGCCAAGCGTTTTTATCTCATTAACTGTACAGTAACGTTTACAAATTAATGTTTTTTTGGAACCTTAACTAATCATGGTGTTAAACTAAGCTTTTCTCAACTACTAACCAGCTAGTTAAATAACGTAAATATTTTTTTACAGAGAACATGCACTACGATATAGCTTTGCTCATCCTATCATGGCCCTTAGCATTGTCACACCACGTTGGGGTTGTCTGTTTGCCCCCTCCGGGGACAGCAAGGACCCCCGCAGAAACGAGATGCTTGGCCGCCGGCTGGGGAAAGGACACGTTTGGGCAATATCAAAATAGATTAAAAAAGGTACATATTCTTATGTGTATCAAAATGTTTCATGAATGAAATGAAAGACGAAACCATATAGTTTCGTTCGATTACTTTGATCACGAAGTAATGCAAGTGTCATAACCATGTGGCACTAGAACCCTTCAGCTGGACTACGTTCCTTCGTTTCTTCAGCTTGACTTTCTTCAGACAAGTTGGTGTTCAACATTCTGTGCCTGATACTTGGTTTCTGGACCCTTCATCTCTGTTTTCACTGTTTTAATTGCGCACTTAGAAATTTTGGTATGAATTAGGATGGCTCCATATAATTTGTTTTATATTAAAAATATACAACATCTTAATACTATTTACACGCTTGCTCATAAGGGAAATTAGATAATTATCAATCAATGTATTTATAAATTTGACGATTATTTAAATGAACCTAAATATTTTTGAAATTTTTATGACACAAATAGTGGCGACTTAAAAGAGTGGCAGAGAGTTTGGTGTGACTTGCGGACTGCTGGTACTTTAGAATTTATTTAACATCTTTCTGTTGACGTTCATAAATGTACTATTATAAAGTTATTTTGTGTTAGATTTGAATTTATTTTGAGTAAGTATACTATTGACGAAAGTAAAATTCAATACAAGTGATCAAATACGAGCAAAATTGGCTGTGTTGTGTGATGTGTGGAAGAGAATATATGTAGGAACTTAAAGAATAAACACATTTTTATTGTGTTTATTTGCAGGTGGAGCTACCAGTTGTAGATCGAAGATCTTGCAGATCTTTACTGCGACACACACGCCTGGGACGTCATTTCAAACTTCATCGGAGTTTTATGTGCGCTGGAGCCGAAGCGGGCATGGATACCTGTGAGGGAGACGGGGGAGCACCTCTTGTTTGTCCGATGCCGGTAAATACCATTACTCTGCTAATACTAAATGGCCGAAAATCTGAAAGCTAAAATGCTGATTTAATCGAAAAATTTAAATGATACTGCGTAACAAATTATATATGTCAAAAGTGAAACTTCTTTATAAAATAATGACGTAACTAATAATATAGATAAATAAAAAATCTCTGTTTACTTCACAAGACGTTATGCGATAGATTTGCCATCTAAACTTCCAATATGTAACAACTAAACGAATACATCAACCAATAGCGTTTTTTTATAGATCTCCCTTTCTTTCTCTCTCAACCGGCAATCAGTAACTCTCTTCGACAAAAACACTGCAAATCTTCGTGACGTTTCAGTGGTCAGAGCAGTTGACCAGCCTAGATAGTTGGTTAGCTGAGCACCATTGGACCATCTGCCATTCGTAGACACGCAACATATTTTGCGATTGATTTTTATTTAAACGATAAAAACAATTCACTAGTCCCAGGCCCTTAACCACTAGATAATCACGATAGATCACTATACAGTGTTAAAAGTAAAACTGCTGCTAAGACAATCGTTGCCAAAAAAGAATTAGACAATCTAGCATCACCTCAAATTACATCGTTCTGCATCACCACGCGGTGATATGTGTGAATAATGGGACTAGCGATATATAAGTCTTGTCACAACCCGTTTGTCACAAATAAAGTTCTTATTATTTATTATTGTTATTATTATAAAATTCGGCAACACAAACCAGTGGCATAGGCGGCTGTATCACGTAACAGCCTCCAGTGTGTTTTAAATGTTTATATAACAAATTGAATACTTAAAATATATTTTATAAAAATATTATTATTTTGAAATCAAAACAGATTACAGATAATATGTTATACTGATTAAACACGTAAAAATCTTAATTACAGGATGAAAATGATCGATACGTCCAAAATGGTATTGTATCCTGGGACATCGGTTGTGGTGAAAAAGATGTACCATCCGTCTACACTGATGTGACCTTTCTACGGCCATGGATAGATGCTCAGATGGAAGCTCGAAGCTTTGACACTTCTTTTTATACCTATTAGACAATTGTATACTCGCCTACGTCACTGATCACGCCAGACCGATGTGAGACGCACTATGCATTCTGTCCCGCTCTAACGAGTGTTGACCGCACCTATAATACGCCATCTTGTGTTATGTTTAATTCGTTACGTAATTTCTTGATTCGCAGCGCTCAAAGCCTTAATAAACTAAAAATGACATAAATAATCAGTCCAGCGTGCAATGGAACTCCCAGAGCTAACAAACGAACGCACAAACTGCCTAACAATTTGCGATTGAGTGCAGTCATCGATTGTACCGAGAATACTCTTACTACTGCCTCGCAATTTGCTTAAGAGCACCGTCATTCTTCGAGCGCCCAGAAGTCAGTATCAGCCTGGCCGAGGCACTGCAAAAGCGTGGCAGTCCCAATAGCATCTGAAAAGGGTTATTATATAGAAGTAACATTTAAAAAGGGTTTTGAATGTAGAATTGCTTTGTATTCAAACAATAAATCTGTTAATACGCCCAAAGAGGTTTTATTTTAATTTATTTAATCAGGTTAGGGAATATTCTTAGTTTCATCAAAATGCTTCACTAATACCACGAAATGTAAGTAAGTCATGTATGCATTTAATGTTTATTATAACTCGCGTAAACCAAAGAGGATATTGAAAAGTTAAAATATTAATGAATATCTAATAACTATGTTTTTATGACTTTTACGGTACAAAAAATACACATAGACAAATTGTTGACGAAGTTTGCGTCAATAAAAGTGATATAATTAATGAATTAAAAAAAACTGATGTTATATTCATCCATTCTACTTATTATGTTATATTAATGTCCTTTTTAAAATTAGTGTAGTAAAATGTTAAATATTTCTTTTAAATAAATAACTTTTAACTAACACAAGCTTGTCTAATATCTATATAACTAAAATTCTTGCGTGAAGTGAGCAACGCAAGTGTTCTCCAAGAACTCGGGTTCTTAGTACCTGGGAGAGATGTGAGATGGCAATGTTATTTGAGAACTAGTCTACACAGGTCCCGTTAACAAAAACGTTGCTTTATGTTCGCAGAGTTTACAGGCGATGTGTAAGGATAATGTATGTATTTTTGTGAATAAAAGTTTTATAGTATAATATTGTTTTTTAAGAATGTATTATAAAAACTAATTTACCAATTAAAATACACGCCTAATAGACAATTTCAAAAGTCTATATGAAATTATTTGATAAGAATAGAATATATTAAATATAAAAGGAGAACAAAGTTATGCCCGGTTCAAAAAGCTCAAACATACAAATAAGTGATTAAAAAAATTGATATATTAACAAAAAGAAAATAACACAGCTTATGTAGATTAGATGTATACCGATGAATTTTAAATATTAATTAGTAACTACTTCTATCAAACAAAAAAACGGTTGTCTGTAACTTCGGCTTACTGACGATAGCTGTACGTGACAACTTCTATATTATTTTGTAAAATAAAGACAAAAAAACGATTCTCAGAACATTCGATTTCGAAAGATTCGAATCTAATCACGTTTTTCAATACTAAGCGTGTTTATTACTATGTAGTTCTAAGATCTTAATTTCTCTGTTGACAGTTTTAATACATTATCCATTACGTGTCTTATTTAGTAAGTCGCTGAATAGTAATCTTATATATAAAATTCTCGTGTCGCGGTGTTTGTGGTTAAACTCCTCCGAAACGGCTTGACCGATTCTCATAAAATTTTGTGTGCATATTGGGTATGTCTGCGAATCAGATAACATCTATTTTTTCTCCCCCTAAATATTAAGGGTAATCCACCTCAAAAAATTTTTTTTTCCAATTTTAGGTAAAAAAAATTTTGATGAGTAAATACTTTACAATCAACCCCTATTTTTTCTTTCATTATTAAAAACTCATGTAGTGAACTCTGAGGTTTATACACAGAAAAATTCACAGAACAACCTAAAAAGATTTCATTCCGGAAAACCGAACAGTCTCTGCTATAGCATAGCAAAACGTTTCATGTATGTACTAAACAGGTAGGGGCTCAGTAAAAATCTCATTAAGGAGAAACGAAGTTCAGCTAGTACTATTTATAAAATTCAAACACAAACATTAAATTTATTTCAATTACTTTATTGTTAGTTTCAACAAGTTGTATATAGTTACAAAATAAATTTTAACGCATCGATAGTCTTCAAAACGGAGATTTTTAAAAATTACGTAAAAAAACAGCTCATGGTTACAAAGGTTTTCAAAATTATGTCAGTTAAATTAAAAATTGGGTAAAAGGTGTATAATAAAACCTAGCGACTCTAGCTATCCTTGCAAGTAACGACTGGATGTTCAAATAATTCGGAGAGAGAAAACTTCTTCTTTGGAAACGATACACACGGTTTGTCTTTAAATGCTGGATCAAACGGGGGAGATGGAAGCAATTTGCAGCCGTCTTTAGGACACACGAAAGGTCGCCTCTTTTCCTTTTTCGGTATAGGCCAGGATGGTATAGGGATCCAAGGCTCGTAATCCCTAGCGAGGACTACATCCTTCACAGTTTCGGTGCCTTCGTTCAGTACGGCAGTGTTCAGAGCACGAATTTGCAATGTTCTCGTTGATAGAACTTGTGAACTATACTGGCGATATTGGAAGTTAATATTTCGGAAGTCAGGTAGGATATATATACGAAACAGAGATATTGTGTCGTAAATTTTGGAATTTAGAAACTTTGCGCAAGGATCTTTCTGTTGGCAAGGGTCCTTTTTTTTGGGCGCGCAAGGGTCTTTCTTTTTTGGGGCGCAAGGGTCTTCTTTGGCGGCACATGGGTCTTTTTTTGTTGTTGAAGGACATTTGGGCGGTGGTGGACAAGGTGACTTATCTTTTGCTTTGCATGGATTTGGTCCAAGAGTTCCTGGCTTGCTGCATGCTTCTGTCATGGTCATGTTGGTCAGTCGATTGTAATATTCCCGACATAATTCCAGGCGATGTCTCTCTCTGATCCTACGTAACAGCTCTTTTAGTGTTACAGTTTCCTTCTCAACCATATTTGGTATAGGTCCAGTTGCAGTTAAATTGGGATCAAGATTGCAATTGGCGGCCTCAGTTTGGTGAACTCCTTTTTTGTCCTTTAGCAAACCCTCATAATCGGGTTTTAATCTCACATTTAGAACTGGTGTATTTCCTGTAATAGGCATTTTTTCAGTCACTTCGATATGTGATACAGTTCTTTCTAGATTTGAATACTTTTGCGTTTTAGGTGTTTTAGCTGGACCCCTTCCACAAGATGCTGATACATCAGAATGTTCTCGAACGTAAGAAGCTGTATTCTGTTCAACTGAGTTATCACCAGTGTCCCTAAAATGTACCGTTGCTTCTTCAATTGATTGCTCAGTTTCTTTTTTATTATAAACCGGGATTTTAATTTCAATTATTGGTTTCTTATATGAGCCTTCTATATAAGAAACTATAGTTTTTCTTGCAAAAATTGGCTCCTTTAAGTCTTCTGTAATTGACGCGTTGTCTGCAAAAACATTAGCTTGCATATTTAATAAAAAGTCTGGTCGTTCATGAACCCTGGAAATTCTGTTTATATTATCAGAATCATTTGGATCTTGGTTATCTGAAATTGACGTGTTTTTTGTGTTTGGTGGCTTTTCTTCTTTGCTTTTGGATGAAATTGACGTACTTTGTTTTACAACCTTTTCTGGTTGTCGATGTAATGTGCCCGGCCCGTCTGGTGGTCCTGAAGTGGGATGGGTGTAAAGAATATCAAATTCTTTTTCTACCATAGTTGTAATAGGTTGAGTTTCGATTGATGTCGATTCACCAGGTATTGCCAAACCAGAAATAGCACCCTCTACTTTTTCCCTAACATTCCGCTCGTCACTTTCTATATCCATCTCATTGGGTGGTATCAAATTGTTATTACTAACATCATCAATCCCTGTCGTTACTGTCATAGATTCCTCTTCAACTGGATTTTCAAGCAAGATATCTTCAGTTGCGTAAGCATGAAATGGAAATGACTGACTTGCATATGGATTTAATATAACAGACGTCAGTTGAGTGTCTTCGAGTGCATCAAAATTATCGGCTTCGCTACCTTTGCCTACACTTTCGCATAAAGAAATTGAATCAAAAATAAGGGGCTGTATTAATTCTGCTTTAAATGATCTATCTACCTCTAAATCGCTTAAGGAGTTTACTTTTTGCAGTTCATTTGTTTTAGATGTTTCATTGGTATAGCGGACCACTTGTGGTTTCCCATATAAAACTTCGCTGTAATAACTTTGCTTAGGTCTTTGTGGGTAAAAATCTATATTTTCAGGAATATGATCGACCCCTAATTCTCTTAAAAGTTGTTCATCTACCTTCTTAGGTGGTGTTTGCAGACATTTATTTGCAATCCCATCAAATCTAGTATCATAGTTATTTGGTTCGGAGTCATAATATAAGTTGGTTGTGTCAGATTCTTTTTGTTCTTTAAATGTTATAGGAATTCCGTCTTCTACTTCTTTTATATGTTCAATTTTCTGTTCTAGTACTTCTTTATCAGTGGGAGTTGCATATAGTGGGTCTCCTGGTGGAAAAATCTTGCTAATAACGCGATCGCATTTTTCTCGATCTTCTGCGAGGTTGCTTTCAGTTGATTTTTGCACATTATCTTCGGGTTTTTTATCGCCGCCGTGAAAGTCATTGTTTTCCGTTGCTCCAGAATTTGAACTTGTAGTTTTGGTTGCGAGGGACGTGATCATGGAATCTAAAAAATAGCGAAATTATAGTTACAAAATACTTATCGATTTTTTGTAAAAATAGATTCAATCGACATTCGATCGATAACGTTTTTCCCTATACCTTTAATCTAAATAATAAATTATTTTCTGTTGAAAAGAATTGTGGCACTTGTTTGTAGGCTTTGTTAAGTCTCAGTAGAAATATGAAAAAAACTATACTACTACTAACTATTTGATGGCTTTCGTCCGGAACGAGGAAGAAAAAAGCTACTAATGTTTGTTTGTCTTACGTTTTGTAAATTTCTTCTGAGCTGCATATTTCACGTCCCCTTGCAAAATTCGAGGGATAAGGGCAACGCTGCAGGCCCTTTTGATTTTTGAAAAGGTTGTTCTCAACATTTTTATTCATTAAAACTATATACTGTTATTCTGAATTCATAATATTATGTTTATACTTAAATTTATTAACATTTTGGTTAAAAAAGCGAAAGTATTTTTTTTTGTAGTGAAGAGAATAATTTTAGAAAAATTAAATAAAAAACGTTCTATTGTTTTCTGAAAGAAGAATGTTGTAAAGTTTTCAGCCAGTTACATGTGGTATTTTAAAAAGTGTCTGCTGCGTTATAAAATATTATGAAATGGTAATATTTTAAAACTGTGATATTTAAAACGTGCAATCAATTATATATGCTTCAATCAATACTATTTATGATTTTAATACTAATTATGACGCTTTATTATTATTTTTTATTTAGAATAATATCTCAACAGTTAACATATAAAAGTCGTGAATCGAAACGTATGACGAATTGGGTTTGAAAAAAATATAAATGTCACATTTCACAATTTACAAATCAAATGCGTGAGAATAACAAAGATGGCTGAAGAGCAAGTAAGTATCAAAATATTAGATTTTTTTATAAAAACTAACAAATTTTTTACTTAAAAACATCAATTTAGAAACTATAAAAATAATAAACGTACACTTGTTTAATATTTTCATCTAAATGTATGTATATTGTATTCAATTTACACGTTGTTTTTGATGTCGGAAGTGGTTTTTAGTGTTATTATTAAGCGATTTTTATCCTTTTTTTTGTGTTTAAAACTATTTAAATTATGTATGTTAATTGCTTATTATGACTTATTAATTTTCAACTGTAATGTTTACCGGTGTTTTGTGGTTATTGCTTATTTTGGTTTATGACATTAACATTGTGGGAGAGGCGATATTTTCCTATTTCAACAAATGTATTATTGTTGTAATAGGAAATTAGTCTAAATAATAAATCAGTAGTACATTATAAATCACAAGAATTATTTACTTCTGAAATAATAATTATAGGCTTGACAAATTTCCTATTTCAACAATATCCAATACAAAAATGGAATAATTTTAAAAAACAGGAACAGAAATGTACTAATTTCAACTGCAATAAAAATATATTTCACACAAAATGATTTAGTTTGCATCATTATTTTTATCTTTAGGCCTCCTTGTATTTTCTGATAAGAAACTAAGTAAACAGTCAATCCATTTTATAATCATTTATATTTTAACAATCGTTTAGTGTTAAGGTTAACTTAGGCAATATTTGTTTTATATATATATATATATATACATATATAACTTCTGAACATACTTTAAAATCATATGTTGACTGATTCAAGCAATATCTCATTATTATTTAAATCAACATCAATTATAGTCTATGAAATTGATATTTATTTTTAATATTTATTCTTAACATGCTGTTCAGCGACATAAAAAATAATTTAATTTCCTACTGTTGGCTGGCTGGCGTACTGATTGAGGACCATACTGAAATGATGTGTGAAGAGAGAGTACAATGGTGTTACAAAATTGATATACTGTTTTAAGTTGAAAATTTATTTATTTTATTGAGTCTGAACCTGTCATTGTTTATATTACAGCCAACATAACATACCAAAAAATAAAGGACAACTGTTAGTTTGTCATTCTATTGGAAAAAAGAGTTTTGACTCAAAGTACGATTCGGTAGCATTTGCATATATATATTTAAATTTATGGTCTTAATGTTATAACTAAATGTCTAATAAAATGCTGATATTTTCATCTATTAAAATGATCAGCACCAATACCCGGTTGAAATGTTCTTTTAAATCTTCTGTGTGTTTTATTAGTCTGAAATTGATATTACCTTCAAGAATAATGTATTGAGCTATGAATGGAAGGTCTGTGTAATTAAAGGAAACTGGACTGTTAGATTGCAAGGGGACCAGTTGCATTAGATACAGCAATTTTCTAATATAATGTGAACAAGCTTTGTTAGTTGACTGTAGGCAAAGCTGCCTGATTCGATAACGGAATTAATTATAACAGTCATCTATAACTTATGCCATTGGACTTATTTCTGTTGTTTAGGTCAAAAATATGATCCTCAATAAGTTTTTTACAATTGATAGCTTCTATGGTTAGCAGTACTTAACATAATGTACTGACATCATATTCACTTGTACATTAATATTGTACTTGTGTGTAGTCGTCATAACCGTTTGCTTTCTTTGTAATATTTTTCATGTTGATTAGTCTAGATTCAACCAGAGTACTTGGAGCTCATAATAAATTAAATATATTTCTTTACTCAATTCTTATTAACAGTAAAACAAACGTAGATCATCACTAAATTGACTTGATCCATACTTCAAAGTTCTTACAATACTTTATTTATTTATTAACTCTTTGTTGCATGCAGAAAGGTGGGCGTTATTACTTTTGAGCAATCTCTTCCAGGCAATCACTATGAAATAAATTAAATTAAGGCAAGCAAGAAGTGCAGATATACATAATATATTGGATAAACTTTGTCTTAATAACTTTAAAACTAAAAAAGCAACAACAAATATAAACTAAGCTAAAAAGTACAATATGAAAATACTTTATACTAAAATAAAAAATAACTTTTTCATAGTATTTTATATTCTTCATTATGTATTAATAATGTTTTCTATGACACATTAATACAATAAAAATTGCACTTGTTAAATGTATCCCGGTGTGAGTTGGGTATCATTGTGACCACATTTTTTTGGTATAATAGTTTCTGCATACCAAATAAAATGTCTAAGTTTCTAAAGGCATGTTTGGTTGATGTAGTGATCATCTTTGTATCAGGTTGATGTAGTGATATGTATAAATATTCATTCCCAACCAATTGTAAAGGATTGTATTTCCTATTTATTTTATTTTTTGTGGGACCCCTACATCCTAGCCTATCAGGCACGCAATCAGGCAGATTTGTGATGGAGTGGCTAAGCAGCAGGGGATTGTCGAAATCTCCCCTTTCCTTAAAAGGGACATTATTTACATGGAGGGCTGTATTTCCTATTATGATAATTCTTAATCATGTTTCTCGATATAAAAAATAAACATTTATTAAAATTATATTTCTCAATTCTACTATTAATTTTCAGGAGGTGATTCAAATAGAGCTTTTGTGCAAACAGCTCTATGAATCACAAGATCCAGTTATCCGTGAGCAGGCTGAGAAGGCGGTGGTTGCGTTTCAGGTATATTTTTTATTGAGTGTAATAATTATTGTGGATATAATGATTGCTCTAAGATGATGATACGTTTGGACAATTTAGATTTTTATATGTAACATATAGTATGTCTCATTGTTTGGGTTAAATTCAAATCTGAGGTTTAGTATGTCAAAAATATATTAGATTTGATATGATTATCAAAATTACCAAGTGTTGAGGCTCCACCGTTCCTTTACAAAGTGAAGATTTGTTTTATAAATATTTAAACATATTCTACCTGCCCCTGCGAACTTTGCTTTACCTAAAATTGTTTTACATAGCCGACAAAACCAACAAAGTACATTTTATTATGCTGCTCATAGAGATTGTATCGCTTGTATGGAATGTGTGTGCAATTTTACCAATTGTTATTACAATACACACAGAGACAAAGGGATATATTAAAATTTTTAATTACTTCGCTAGTGGCGTGTAGGCACAAAGGAGATTGATCGGTAAAAATAATAATTTTGCACCTAAAAAAATTTAAATTCCATTGTTAGTTTAAAGACAGCACGGACAACACAATTATGAGTAATATTAAAATACTTTAATTAATTCAGATGTGTTTGAGTGACATATTTTTATTTTTTTGTAATTGTTATGGATGGTTTTTAATACTGATAAATGCATTTTATTATAGCATTCTTCTTAATTATATTTTGGATTTTCAGGAGTCCCCCGATACACTAAGCAAATGTCAGGCGTTGCTGGAGCGGGCTGATTCTAGTTATTCACAACTCTTGGCAGCTACTACTCTAGGGAAACTAATTAATAGGTGAGTTGATAGAATAGCCTCGGTCTGCTGGTCCAGAGGTCTGATTCAAAATATACTGGGTATTTGAAAGAATTTTGTTGGCCTTGACGCTTCAGTATGCAACTTACTCTCTTCCTAACTTCTCTCTCTGAGATAGGTTCGATCCCAATGGACTTTATTTCCATGATCATGGAACAAATACAGAAATTTGAGGCTCAGACCGAAGAATGTGGTAGCACTATGGATTTTTTTTTGGTTGAAGAAAATCCATATATGTATATATATATATATATACTAGCAGACTCGGCCAAGCGTTGCTGTGGCTGAGGTTTTTGTTATATTACATAGTAGTAAGCTATTTAAGGAAAACGGTAGGAGAACTTATGTGAAAGGTAGATAGCTAATGTGAAACTTTGGTACATTTAACACAGCGCCATCTGTTAGAATTGTATTAAATAATAAACTAATATTTACAATGAAATAAAATTGCGACTATAATTAAAGATCTAAGCTATCCTATCTCTTAAGTTGGACCAGACTGCTCACGGTGTGCTAATTTAATTTAAAATCGGTTAAGTAGTTTAGGAGTCCATCGCGGACAGACTTATATATTAAGATTGTTATTAGTGTTTGCTAAATTAACTATTTCTTATTATTTCAGATCGACAAGCAGTTTATCCATACAACAGAGGCTAGATATTAGGAATTACATATTGAATTATTTGGCTACCCGACCGAAGTTGGCTAATTTTGTTGTTCAGGTAAATTAGATGTTTTTTTTTTCTATACGAGTGACTAGGTTTTGGCAATTGGCCCCGTGCAATTCTGGAAAATACGACTTCGCTTTAAGAAAAGAGCATTCCCTGAAAGGTCGGCAACGCAACCGCTAGACGTTGCAGTGCGACGGTTCTTTCAAAGTGCACCAATTCGACTTAGGGTCCTGCAAGAAAAGTGTACCAATTCTTAAAAGGCCGGCAACGCACTCGCGAGCCCTCTGGCATTGAGTGACCATGGGCAGCAATATCATTTAACATCAGGTGAGCCTCCTGCCCGTTTGCCCCCTGTTCTATAAAAAAAAAGTGCGTCAGTTGATTTGCTACGTTTAAAAATGGCGTTGGATGACTTGTTTTTAATTTTTTAGCAGTTATAGACCAATATATACATTTGATATGCCTATCCATTCTCTTGCTCTTCTGGAATAACAAGAGTTTTCAGGATTTTCCCTGCAATTCTTTTTTTCCGTGCTTTTGCACAAAGATGAAAAAAAACCACTTTGTGGAACCAGCTGCCCACTGAAGTATTTCCGATCCAATTCGACTCTTCAAGAAAAGAGCGTACAAATGCCTGCAACGCACTCGCGAGCCCTTTAGCATCGAGAGTGTCCATGGGCGGCTGTATCACTTAACATCCTTTTGCCTCCTGTTCTATAAAAAAAAAGATTTTCCAGCAGAAATGCGGATTTGGTATGAGACGAGAAGGAAGGCACTTAACGATGCTTTCTTTAAAATATCTGTCAAATCAAACCCCAAGAGATGATGAACAATGTTCTGGCTTACTTACAGGCGCTCATATCACTATTCGCACGGATCACTAAATTGGGATGGTTCGACACTGTGAAGGAAGAACACGTGTTCCACAACGTGCTTAGTGACGCAACCACCGGTTTCTTACAGGTAAATAGGGTTTTATGTGTGATTTTAAAAGTATTTGTAATGTTTACTTTAATAGAATTTTTTGTATTTGACTAAAGAAGACAAAATTACATCAAAATCTTTAAAATAAGGAAAGAAAAACAAAACAAAGCAGTCAACTAGTTAGAAGTTAGTAGAAATAAAGTTGTATGGATGTATGTTAGGGTGTGTGTGTGTGATAGTGGGAGAGGGTATGTGGGTGAGGTAGTGTGTGTGTCGGGCACATGCCTGAGAACATTTAAAAATGACGTTGAGAAAATTACCTGAGAAAATTACGTTATTACATCTAGCAGATTTTCCGTTAGGCCATAGTTCTGTGTGTGTGTGTGTGATAGTGGAAGAGGGTATATGGGTGAGGTAGTGTGTGTGTCGGGCACATGCCTGAGAACATTTGTGAAAATTACGTTATTACATCTAGCAGATTTACCGTTAGGCCATAGTTCTGTGTGTTTGTGTGTGATAGTGGGAGAGTGTGTGTTGGTTGGTAGGAAGTAAAAATTTATGAACTATTTGCTTTACAGATTTCTTTGGTTTAGGATATATATTCAGAGTTTTGTTAAGTTTTTTATACAAGTAACAGCCCAGAAAAGAGAACGATCATTGAGAAAATATATTTTAGAATATTTTACCTTTTTTTTTTAATTCTATATGCGTTCGTATCGGCACAGTATCAACAAAAGGCGTATTAATGAAGCCCTAGAAAATATAAATAATAAATTAAATTCCAGGGTCCCGTTGAGACATGTACAATCTTTGTGCAATTGCTCTCACAGTTGGTGGTTGAAATGAACCAAGTGTGTGAGGCTGATGCTAACCGCTCCCTCTCCAAGCATAGAAAGATAGCATCATCATTCAGGTAAGCATTTAGTGATTAAAAAATATATATTAACAAAAATATAACACACCGCGCGAGCCCTCTGGCATTGAGAGTGTCCATGGGCGGTGTCACTTAACATCAGGTGAGCCTCCTGCCCGTTTGCCCCCTGTTCTATAAAAAAAATTAGATATACACCGCTAAATTTTAAATATTAATGAGTAATTACTTCAATTAAACAAAAATAAATAAAACCCAATGCTTAAAATGTTTTATAAACCCATATAAATGTATGTACCCAGAATATATAAATAGAACAATAAACTAAAAATAAAATAGTCTTATAAAAAATATTAAAAATCATCAAAATAATAAAAATTATCAAAATAATAAAAATCATCAAAATAATAAAAGTCTTCAAAATAATAAAAATCATCAAAATAATAAAAATCATCAAAATAATAAAAATCATCAAAATAATAAAAATCATCAAAATAATAAAAATCATCAAACTAATAAAAATCATCAAAATAATAAAAATCATCAATGCCACATCTAGTCAAAATCCAATCCGAACATCTATGTTTTGCTTGGTTGACCGATCGAGTTTATTATGTCTACCCACATTTTTGTTGCTGTTTTGTTTTGTAATTTTATATTCGTACCTACATCTGTGCGCTCTAATAATTATAAATCTTAGTTTATATTGATTCTCAGTAAGAAAAACGTCACGGCGCGTTACATGGGGGGGGGGGGGGGGCAAGAATCTCCATACTTGCGTGAAGTAATACTTGTGCCCTTTAGCATATAAGCTTAATGCTGAAGTTTTTTTTTGTAGAGACACGCAGCTCTTCGAAATATTCCGTGTGTCATGCTCGCTGCTGAGCTCCGTTCGAAGCCAGCAAATGTCAATGTCAGACGAGAGTCAACAGACATTGCTCGCTGCTCTGCTGAGATTGGCGCACAATTGTTTGACATTTGACTTTATTGGGACTACGAATGATGAATCCTCAGATGATCTGTGCACTATACAGGTAATTATGTCGCACTTAGCTTAATTAGACGTTCAATTAACAGCCTAGACGTTTAATTGACGGCCTGAAAGATATTCAGGCTACAATATTACAGAAGAGGGCTATTCGTGCAAACTATAATAGGAAATCTCTGAGAGATAAGTTCTAGGCAACTTACCTTTTTTTTTAGGTTCTTCTGTGTTCTTCTTCTGTTTTTCTTTATAAATCTCAAAGGTCATGTCATAAGTTTTTAATTAACAAATAAAAATAGGGGTTTATGTCTCCATTTATACCCGCAATATTATTTTATTGCAAATTATTTGTTTATTATTTCATTTAATTCTAACAGATGGCGCTGTGTTAAAAGTACCAACGTTTCACATAAGTTCTCCTACCGTTTCCCTTGAATAGTTTACTTCTATGAAATATAACAAAAAACTTAGCCACAGCCACGCTTGGCCGAGTCTGCTAGTATATATATTAAGTTTAAAAAATGTTTACTACAATCAAATAATAGTAGGAAAACAACCATTATTTATATTTTTTCTATCGATTATTTTTAAATTAAGTTATAGTTACATGTTATTTTGAGTTTTCTTTTCTTAATTAGTTATGCACTTGTATTTCATCCTCTGCAGGCGTTTCTTTTTTTATTGTTCCAAATATGGAACAATAAAAAAAGGAACCCTAATAAGGGTTGCCTAGAAGAAATCGCTTCTTAGCAATAAGGCAGCCTTATGTAAGCCTGTTTTTGTGTTTTTATATGCATAATTATGTAAGGAAGTGTAAATAAATGTGATGAAACCATAGATTAGAAACCTATTTTATCAAAAAGTTTTTAAACAGTTTAACAATTGAATTTCCAGGTGCCCACATCATGGCGTCCGACATTTCTGGAATCCAATACTCTGGAGTTGTTCTTCTCGTTATATTCCTGCGTCCGCGGTTCTCTCGCTGGTCTCTCGCTGGCCTGTTTGGTGCAGTTGGCTTCAGTGCGAAGATCCTTGTTTAGTAACAGCGAGAGGGCGAAATTCCTGAACAAACTTGCGGTTGGGGTGTTGAACATTTTGGAGGATACGCAGGTGAGGGCATTCGTGACTGCAAATAAATGATCCTAATCCTTGTTGTGTGACTCAAAACTTTGGGATTAAAGAGTGGCGGAAAGTTCTTGCTGTACGTCCTTGACTTGCGAACTTGTAAATGTAAATTTATAAAGCTTTTTTGATGATAAGTTTTTTTACCTATATGAATGATATTTTGAGTTGTGAGTTTGAAAATGTGCGAAACTATTCGACTAACGCCCGAACCCAATAATTATTCCACAATCTGAGATCAGACCGTGACAGTCTATCGATCTCATATTTGCATCCCAATAACCAAACCCTACGAAGACAATCGATTATTTGATAATCAATACAAACCAAATAAAGTAAATAAAACTGTACAAATAATATTAAAATATACATGTCTATGTTTAAAACATATCAAATCGATTTTTTTATTATTTTAAAATTTGGTGTAAGTTAAAACCTTTAGATAGGATATTGGCACAGTTGAACTGTCATTTTCATACAAAGGTCTATCCATAACACCGATCCGACCTACTATGGATAACTTGTAGCGACAGATGGCTATTACAATCCGCCATTTGGTTATTGCCACACTTTGATCAATATTTGGATTAAGTTGTCTATCTTAGATGGTTAAAAATGGATTGAGATAGGTTATTGGGTTTGGGCGTAAGGCCAACCTTTAAAAGACCCGCCATGCACGCCTGGTATTACGTAAGCAGCTTTACGGCAATTTATCCCCCCCGGCCAATGTGGGTGTAATATGTGTAAATAATTATATATATTTATTTTTTGTAATATATGAGTATAAAAAATGATTTATAATTTTCAGGGGCTGTCAGATCCAACGAATTACCACGAGTTCTGTCGTCTGCTCGCCCGTTTGAAGTCCAACTATCGTTTGGGTGAATTGGTGATGGTGGATGACTATCCGAGGCTCATTGAAGAAATAGCAAAATTCACTGTGCAAAGTTTGCAGGTAGTTACAAAAAAAAAAACGTATGACAGCATTTTTTATCAATTTATGCAATTATAATTATTTATGTATTTTTTCTTTGATATTAATTCAATCTACCACTCTCTGACTCAGTAAGGCCTATATAGTCTGTCTCACTCTAACGGCTGCACCGGCCGCGCTTACGCTACGTCACCGATCTCGACAGAGAGATGTGTATACGGAGTATGCGTTCTCTCCCTCTCTAACGCGTCCGCCACACCTTTATTACGTCATCGTGTTAGGTTTATTTTCGTTACGGAATTTATTGATTCGGTCGCGATAAAAGCCCGCAATAAAATCTGTGTAATAGTTTAAAGAATCATAGACGTTACAGGCAGTGGTTGAGATAAAGAGAGAAATACGTGTTTATAGTTATATACACATTTAATATAATTAACTAAAATTTTCATTAATTTAGTATTCGTGTTTTTTTTTTCAATTTATTTTTTCGTGTTCGTTGATTTTTGAGGAATTGAATTGGAAGCATTGAGAAAGAGAATGAATGAGAGAGAGCATTATGATTGTTCAAAGACATTGTTTCTAAATAAATACTAATTATATAAGTGTCGCAGTGAAGAAGTTATCGATCTTTAATTAACTGTCTAGAGACTCGATTAACTCTCTGATGTATTTTTGTAAATAAATGAGTTAATAGTTTTAAAACAATCTTGAATCTACTACAAGCATAAGTAAACTAGGCACCTCGTTGTAATGACGTCATAGTGCTGTACTAATTACATAAAAAAATCAAGTAAGGCCCATCGAGACTCCCGACAGTAGGTATCTATTGATTATAATAATATCAACGTTTATCAATAAGGGGGTTATTAAAATAAAAATAGTTTTAATATTTTTTTAATAAAATGACTGCATAGTAATTTGCTGATCGTACTCGTCAAGGGCGAGAGCGGTAGGCGGTGAGTGCGTTGGGAGCACATTGGACGCAGGTGCCAAGTTGATTTGGGCATGTATTAATATTATGATTGACGTCTTAGAATACGTATAATAATACGTATACGTATACGAGATAACGAATTTCTTAAAGTAATACATTTTCAGATGTGGCAATTCGCGCCGAACTCGGTGCATTATCTGCTGTCGCTATGGCAACGGATGGTGGCGTCCGTGCCATACGTCAATGCTACGGAGCCGCATTCGTTGGAAACGTACGCGCCGACGGTCACGGCTGCTTATATCAACAGCCGGCTGGACTCAGTTCCTGTGTTGCTTAGGTGAGTATTACTTAATGATTGACGGTTAAGTATAACTTAATTTGACGCTTATTTAAAGGATTGAACTCAAAAGACTTGCGAACTGGTAGTAAATGTAAAAATATATATCTACTAGTGACCCGCCCCAGCTTCGCACGGGTGCAATGCTGATGAAAAGCAGGTTTTTATTATGTATTGTTATTTCCGTCGCTGGAAAGCTCCGATAATATACGCGTTCGATCGCTGCTAAATAAGCTGTAATGGGCTGTACAGATCTATAATGAATGAACAATGTATTCAAGGTATTTAATTGGTTAAGGATTAATGCTGTATTGGTTAAAATCGCTTCGAAAATTAGCCATTATTTGTCGTAAAAAGTAAATGACAAAAAAAAGTTATTATGGGTTATCCATAAGAGATTATTTATTATTATTTTGATAAAACTCGTAGGGTTCAGCCTGCGTTTGCAATGTAAGCGGAAAAAATTTACTTATTTACGACATCACATTAGAAACCTCAAAAATAACAGTACTTTTCCACTATTTAATGGATGTTATTATACATATAAACCTTCCTCTTGAATCACTTTATCTATTTAAAACCGCATCAAAATCCGTTGCGTAGTTTCAAAGATTTAAGCATACAAAGGGACATAGGGACAGAGAAAGCGACTTTGTTTTATACTATGTAGTGATATGAATAACTACCGAATAGCTGCCCCCGCGAACTTCGTTTCCCCTTAATCATATTTTACTGAGCCTACCTGTTTAGTCCATACCAGCATGGAACATTTTACTATGCTATCCCAGAGACTGTTCGGTTTTCCGGAATGAAATCTTTTTAGGTTGTTCTGTGAATTTTTCTGTGTATAAACCTCTGTTCAAAACATAAGTTTTTAATAATGAAAGAAAAAATAGGGGTGGATTGTAAAGGGTTCAAAATTCAGGGTTATATGTATTTACTAATGCTGTATCATAATAAAAATATTTTTTTTTTAATCTAAAATTTGAAAAAATATAGGGTTGGATTATTCTTAACATATAGGGGGATGAAAAATAGCGTACAATGTCACGTAATTTTTGGAGATTCTTGGGGGTTCAAAAACCTTACGGCGCGTTACATCCCCCCCCTGCGTTTCTTTACCACCCAGTGACTCGATAAACTTAAAAGTTGCTATTTATGTGGTGTAAAGTTGAAAATATTATTAACAGTTACGCATAATTCAATCCCCGCATCGTAATGTTGTACCCCAAAACCTACACACGCACACACCACACACACACACACACACACACATTTCTTACTTAATACTTGAACGCTCCCTAACGTGGTTAACCGCCTTATAGAAGATCGTGCTCCAGGAATTATATGTATATGTCTTGAATTGAAGAAAAGACGTGCGAATCGTATGACACTTTTAATTTTAATGCCTAAGATCTGGACTGTATACAATTACTATATTTGGATATGGAATATTCTGGAAATCTATATACATAAACTAGGAACTCGGTTTTATTAAAGTAATTTAGTTTTATTTATGAAGCAACAGGTGCAAAGGAACGAAAAACTAATTCTAGAAATTTCTACCGAAATTGTAGGGGGGAAGTAATCGCGTTCAACGAAACCCCTTTAGAGGGGGGAAATCCCGCTTTATGTGGGGGGGGTTAACTTTATTGTGATTTCAAAATGTACTTAGTAAAGTGATAGAAAAAGGCTGATGCAATTGAAAGAAAGAAAGAAATAAAAAATTCATTTATTCATATAGGTAACAATGTACACTTATGAACGTCAAAAAAGAAATATACATAAAATGATTCTAATTTTACATTTACTGCCAGTTCTCAAAATATGCCAGTCAATGTCAATGTCAAATGTCAAATGTGCCAGTCTTCAAAATATTTGATTGTCTTTGGTTCACGGCTTTAACCCATTTCTATAATATATTTATGAAAATATTATGTATGTATACAAAAATAGTGATAAGTATACTAGAATAGAACATACGCACAATGTCAATACTCGGAACAAACGCAGGCTGCAATTTCCCCGTACTAGACTGTTTAAAGTTAGTAATTCTTTTTTGGGAAAAGGGATACTTTTCTTTAATAAAATCCCAGAAGCTCTTTTATCTCTGCCTTTTAATAAATTTAAGAAATATATTAAAGAAAAGCTGTGTAAAAAGGCTTACTATAAAGTTAGCGATTATCTAGTTGTTAAAAGGGCCTGGGACTAGTGCTGGGCAGGCTACTTCTAATTAATTTGCTATATTTGTTTTAAATATTGTAGAATTGTTTGATGATTTTCTTTTGATGTGAAACATCTATAGCCGCACGTAAAACCGATTTCTGGCGTGACGACGCATGCCGTGGCGACGCATCGCCACGCTATATGATGGTATATACATACAATCAATATGCAGTAGTAAATTTTTGTATTTAATGAAAATAAATGTTTATTCAGTAAATAGTCATCGTTATCTGGAAAACAAAATCGTAAAATTTTATTTTATTTATATGACATATTTAGTTCCTATCACAATCTGTTCTTTTCTGCATATTACTTCACAAAATAATTTCGATGTTTCACATCTGCCAGGCGTCCCGTGACGGCTCACATTTTTTTTTTAAAAAGAGTACCGAGAGTTTCTTTACGCCGGCTTTTTCTCTCGGCCAACACCCTCTGTCTTCTTTGCCGATGAATAGGGATGCCAACAGACTCGAATTGATTGACGTGGAATAAGTGATACCTAGATGATCTTATGTTCCAAAATAAACGTATTTAATTTTTTTTTAAATTTCAGTATAACTAATTTAAAATTTGTTTTTTGAATATTTCGTCTATTTGATATAAAAGTGTCTTTTTTGTTTCATATTCTATGTGACAGTACATGTGTATGTTTGTCGAAAAATTTATGTGAAACTACGTCATATTGACTTGATGCTTGATTTTAATAATTCCTCCAGGGAAGGTTTAGAAGACCCTTTAGACGATATGGGTGCTGTGCAACAGCAATTGGAACAAGTGGCGGTGATAGGCCGATGCGAATACGCGAAGACGTGTCAGCTACTCGTGGCACACTTTGACAGAGCGGCGGCGGCCTATAGCGTGGAGACACAGCCGCAACAGATACTGATTTTGCAAGGTATAAATTAAATATTTTGCTAAAAATCAATACAAAAATTAATAATTTTTTTGGTGAATGTTTAAGATTAATATTCAAAAAAGTACGTATATTTTTTTATGTATACGTACGTACGTACAAAGTACACATGTCAGAAGTGAAACTTTGTAAATAAATTATTTCTAAGGTAAAAGCCCCAATACAAATTGTATCAGTATATGATCACTCCGTGTATTTGTGTATCTATATTCACACTGCTTACACGCTGTATACATGATGATTATAAATATATAGACGTTATGCGACCAATAGCGTGTATTTTTCTCGATCTCCCTTTCTCACTCTCTCTCTAACTCGGTCCTAATCGCTCTCTCCCTTTTCTTTGACAAAAAGACTGCTTATCGCGTATATAAAGTATGTGTACTTATGTACAAGAGTTAGAAGTTATTTCTTTGGCGTAGCGAGATACAATTTTTTTCAAAAACCGACAACCTTAAGTTCACTGTAATTATACATTTAAGTTCTTTTGGAGTTATACTTACTTTGGCGTGTTAGGGTAAAATTATGAGAGTAAATTTTTAGGATGCGCGCGCACATCGTCACAAAAAATCGACACTCTGAAGTTAGCTATAGTAAACATTTTAGATTTATTGAAGTTACACTTCTTTTGGCGCGTTAGGGAAAAATGATGAGACTAAATTTTTACGATGCACGCGCTCGTATTGTAGACGTAACTACACTAACAATAGAGAAAACTAAAATGTTGACTATAGCTAACTTCCGGGTGTCGGTTTTTTGTGACGGTGTGTGCGCGCATCGTAAAATTTTAGTCTCATCATTTTTCCCTAACTGCCAAAAGAAGTATGACTTCAATAAAACTGAAATGTTGACTATAGCGAACTTCAGAGTGTCGGTTTTTTGTGATGGTGTGCGCGCGCATCCTAAAAATTTACTCTCATAATTTTACCCTAACACGCCAAAAGAAGTATAACTCCAAAAAAACTTAAAAGTATGATTACAGCGAACTTCAGGTTGTCGGTTTTTGAAAAAAATTGTTTTTTGCTATGCCAAAGTAGTATAACTTCTAACGCGTGTACGTTACGTACGTACACACGTTTTTTTGTGTGCATCTGCGTATATCACTTGTTTAATTATTTAGGTCAACTAACATGGCTCGTGTATATAATCGGGGCGGCCATAGATGGACGCTCATCTGTGAACACCTGCGACGAAAATGATGCCATGGACGGGGAGCTGGTCTGCAGGGTTCTTCAGCTGATGGATTTGACTGATTCAAGGCTCGCTAATGTAAGTGTCTCCATTTAAACACCACTTGGTATCTGGCCATGTTTTCAGCTTCTGTCAACCTTAGACTTAGAGACGGTTTACGTAAACACTGTAGGGGGGAGGAGGGGGGTCTTTGATTTTCTTATTTGGTAACGTCAACAGTAATTATTTACTTTTTCCCACATTGTCTATTCTTGAAATCTAGCATTTTCTATGGCTGAAAAGGAAATCCATTTTCGAGGATTCCAACAGAACTTTTGTGGTGTCAACGTAAAGTCTCCCAGCGGTCGTAGTTTCGACAACCAGCTATGCACCAATGGAATCTATATGCATTGTGCCAGTTTTCTCACGATGACGGAAAAGATAGTGAGATAAGACATGCCTTACTCCCAAGAAGTCGACGATGTTCGTTGACTTCTTGGGAGTTCATTTGATCAATTGCCCTCTAGAAAGATGCTATCGCCATTATATATCGCCAATTTAATTGAAAAATCAATTATATCTCAACTCTGATTTTTAATTCCGTAAAATTCTGACATTTCATAAGTGTTCCTACTATGAAAGTTCTCCAACGAAAATAGGACAAATTTGACCCATTTCAGGGCACTTAAATATAAAGTTCTACGTAATTTTGTTTTTGGCCCAAAAAAGTCTAAATTTCAATATCACAAACAATATATCGAATGATTTTAATTACTTTATTTTATTCTTAAGCTGTCATTACTACCTACTAATTTCAGTATTTAAATATAAAATGTTATCGTTACTTGTGTGTTGTGTTGGTGATGTAATTATCACCCGCCGTTAAAACATTTAATAAAATGGATACATTGACTATCATAAAAAATATGTTTAGACTCGTATTTAAATTAAAAAATGCGGCCAGCCGAAAAGGTTTGTGATCTGACATGTCAAAAATGATAGCTGTCAGAATTCTACCTAATTAAAACTCAGATACCAGCGGAATCGGATCAATACGACAGTTACGAAACGAATGAACATTTTGAATTGGATTTATATATTTTATTTATTGTATACATAATCTTAAATAGTTGGTTGGTGTGGTGGAAACACAAACTGGACACAGTTTTTCTGTCCACCAGGACGTCGAAAATATTTAGATAATTAACTTATATACATACTAAGGCCAGTGACATGATATCCAATAAAACATTTATACCATCAAACCATCAAAAATTGCACAAACAACGTAGTAAACCAGTTAAAACATTGCCGCTTCATAGATAGCCGGTGCAAGAAACCTGTTCTTGACGAGAATTCTCAATCGACTACAGGGTGTGTTCTAATATTCAAATATGAATTAAATGACGATGTCTGATTTTTGTTATGCGTAATTTATAATTGTTTGCTTTATGTAATAATGTTTTAATTTAAATTTAATATTGTTTATTATTGGTAAATAGTGTAGCTGGTAGCGAGTTTATTAAAATAAATATAATCCAATGTTTTTTTCCCATATAAATTATTTGTTTAATTAATTAAAATTAAATAATTTCAGGGTGGTTGTGAAAAGCTAGAGTTAGCTATGATGTCGTTCTTCGAGCAGTTTCGTAAAATATACGTTGGTGATCAAGTGCAGAAGACTAGCAAAGTGTATCGTCGACTTAGTGAAGTGTTGGGATTAAGTGATGAGAGTCAGCTACTAAGTGTCATCATGAGGAAGATGTGAGTCCAATTCAGATTCAAAATTATTTATTCTTTAGGTAACACAATTATAATGTAATATATAAAATTCTCAGGTCACAATGTTTGTTCCAATGTGTTTGTCCCAAAAAAAAGTTTTTTTTTTTTTAGACAAAATTTTTTGCTTAAAATTTATTTATGATACAATATACTAAATTACATAGCATTATTATTTTAATTTATTAGTTAAGAACTTATAACTTGAACTCTGAGGTTTACATAGTGAAAAATCATAGAAAAATCTTAAAAGTTTTCATTCCGGAAAACCGAACAGTCTATGGGGTAGCACAGCAAAATGTTCCCATGTAGGCATGTACTAAACAGGTAGGCTCAGTAAAATCTCATTAAGGAGAAACGAAGTTTGCGGGGACAGCTAGTATATATATATATGTCACCGTAAGATTGTTAATATCGTTGTATTAAAATCTATCTAGTAAGATTGTAAACTATCGATAGATTGTGAACTGTATCATTATGATTGCAATTTAACGCATCATTTTTCGATATATTGTAATCTACCGAAGTGAAACCGTTAAATTACAATCTGTCCCGCGTCAAATTGTCAACTGTCTGCAAGTTCTTCCTGATTGGTCGGTCTCATTTCATTTAGAAATGAAATAGACTTGTCACTTAAATAAAATAAATTTATTATTTAATAGGAAATTAGAAATCCTGACATATGTTAGAAACAAATTGTAACGAAATATTTATTCTACAAACACAAATTCTAATTAAAAATTAAAAAAAAATCAACAATTATTATGTCTTTAAGCACAAATTATAAATAATAATATAAGTGGCCGGGGCGGCGGGGGCACATACCGTTCAACCAATCAGAGCGCGAGTTGCATTCCGTCCTACGCCGGTTCACAATTTGACCGCTTCCCATCGATAGATTACAATCAAGCGAAAAATGATGCGTTAAATTGCAATCATAATGATACGGTTCACAATCTATCGATAGTTTACAATCGTACTGGATAGATTGTAATATAACGATGTTTACAATCTTACGGTGACATATATATATATATGAACACAATTGAATTGAGAATGACAATGAACTCTCCGCCACTCTTGTTAATCGCCAAATTTTTTGTTCTGCACAACGTTTCTAAGTAGCTGCAACCATTACACCATGTTCCACATGCAACTTAAGAAATTAATATAACCTTTTGAGTATAAAGCAGTCAAGTTTATAGGCACTTGGTACTAACTCAAAATACATATATTCCGGACCGAAGGACCAAAATTTGAAAGATTTCGAATGATTGATTGGAATGGCGGAGAGTTAATTGCCAACTCTTCTCTTCCATTCTACGCCCTTGATTTGAGAACTGGCAGTAAATGTAAAATTAGAAGCATTTCATGTATTTTTCTTTTTTGACGTTCATAAGTTCACATTGTGAATAATTGATTTTTGAATTTTGTTGGTTTTGATCGAATTATACGCGAAAAAGAAATGACAATTGACTCAGAAGAATTTGACGATTTGCATTTGTTTCTTTTTGAGCGTTTTGACCTGAATCGCTGGACATTAATACTGTTTACAATTGCTTCCAGAATAACTAATTTGAAATATTGGGGTAGTTCCGAGTCGATAATATCCAAAACTTTGGGGTTGTTGAGCGATCTCAGCGGCGGATACTCGTGTGTACGGAAGCTGGTCAGATTGGACGAGGTCAAATTTATGTTGACTCATCATACGGTGAGTTTTTTTTATAGAATAGGGGGCAAACGGGCAGGAGGCTCACCTGTTTAGTGATACCGCCGCCCATGGACACTCTCAATGCCAGAGGGCTCGCGAGTGCGTCGCCGGCCTTTTAATGGCGGACATCACTGAGTCCACCTGCTGAGCCGTCATGATTAATTTTATTGTTAGTTTCTATGAGTGCTCTACAAGACGGTATTATTTTTAAAAAATAAAATTTTCCCAAAAATTAAAATTCCCAAAATGTGTACTTCAGTAATCGATCAACTAAATATGTATGACTTCCTTATGAGATATCCTGAGCAGTGTTGGCCTAGTGGCTTCAGCATACATAGACCTGAGGTCATAGGTTCGATCCCCAACTGTGCACCCATGGACTTTCTTTCTATGTGCGCATTTAACATTTGCTCGAACGGTGAAGAAAAACATCGTGAGGAAACCGACATGTCTTAGACCCGAAAAGTCGACGACGTGTGTCAGGCACTGGAGGCTGATCACCTACTTGCCTTGATTTAAAAATTGATCATGAAACTAATTCAGAAATCTGAGGCCAAGACCTAATGAGGTTGTAGCGCCACTGATTTTTTTTAATAAGATCTCCTGTATAATAGCTTAATAAACGATAGCTGCCAACATATGAGTGAATATTCCGAGTAATATAATTTTGTTGTGTGTTAGCTTATATATAGCTTAGAATAGCTTTGGTTTCATTAGTAAGTCTGTATTTTTGATAAACATTCCAGGCGGAACACTTCCCGTTCCTTGGAATCGGCGTTGGTACGGCGGAAATGCGTTGTCGCAGTATGCTCTATACGGCGTTGGGAAGATTGTTGATGGTGGAATTGGGCGAGGATGAAGACCGATTCCACGCCTTTATGATGCCCCTAACAGGTAAAGCAATACGTGTTAACAATGTTAGTAGAAGTGAAATGTGTGTATATAGTCGGCAACACATCCGCTAGCCTGTGGTGTAAAGTAGTCTTAGTGAGTTCCATTAATGATTTTAATTTGTTAGCCAAGATAATAAAAACGTTAAAAGTATTGAACAGATTTGACTTTGACGTTTATAACCTCTAACATGATGACATTGACAGCTGACAGGAACGTCACTGTATTGACTTAAAATTGTACGTTAGTTTGGAAATACGAATACGTCGACGCATTTTAAACAGTCTGATTAACAGTAGGAATGTGTACGCAATGCAACCCTCGATACTTAGGTACCTGCGCACGCGCCCCGACTTCTGATTGGTCGTGACGAGTGAGGCTTGTAGTTTTTCTGTAACACACACTTTACTAATTCACTCACTCACTCACACTTTTGCACCCACACACGTGGTGTTCATATTAAACCCGAACTTTTTTATTTATTTTATTTAAGTATTCCAACAGCTAATCACTAAACAATATCCAAACAATTACATAACACACAAAAGCCAAAACGGAATACACATTGAAACAGAAATATAAAGCACAGTTTTACAAAACACAGTAATAGCCTGCATTCTTCAGGGATGATGTACGGTTGTAATGATGCCAAAAATCTATTCCAGCTGCCTTCGAGAGCATAATAGGCCTATTGGGAAGCGCGGAGAATCCTTTATACGCGTCCGAAGACGCGAAGAAGACTCTGATAGGCCTCGCACGGGATTTGAGAGGTCTCGCCTTCGCGTTTAACACGAAATCGACTTATATTATGCTATTTGATTGGATGTGAGTATTTTTATGTCAATTGTCTAATGAAATCGTTTTATTTATTTTTTAAATCAACAGATGGCGTGCAGAACTATCTCAACCAAACTGAGACTGTTCGCTTTTCCGGAGTGAACGCTTTTGAAATTTTCTCAATAAAAACCTAAGTTTTTTTTTTATAAATATTTTCGAGATAATTCCCCGACTATAAACTACCTATTTCTTTTAACTACATTTTGTATTACAGCAAATCCCAAAAATCCCTCTTAATTTAATGTTGAACATTATATCCTTTATATTCGTCTCCGTTACTTTTATGCCCATAGCCTGCTCAGTGTTAAACCTATCGTATCCATACATTGGACAGTCGGTCAGAACATGTAACACCTTCTCCTCATCCGTATCGCCACAAGGACAGGCAGCACTTTGCTCCTGAATCTGTGAAGGTACGAAAGGAATCCACCGTGACCTGTCAACATCTAGGTGATCAATCCCGTTAGTTTCATTTGTTTTACTATCGAAAAAGCCGAAACAACATTTGGAAAGAATAACTTGGTTATTGCCGCTGTTTCAACGTTTCGATATCTGTGATTCCATTTTTCTATCGTGTTTCCAAGTGAAGAGTTCAAGTCATAAGTTTTTTATTAACAAATAAAAATAAGGTTTATCGTTATCGATATGCATAATTCTAACGCACATCCCTACACCATTAGACCTACATACGAGCGGAACAAACTGATAAATATTTATCACCTACTAAAGCGTTGATTACAGCTGGCAGAGTTTTTGGTCCTTCGATATTCCGACACTTGAATTCAACTGTTATTTCAGATACCCATTGTACATGAAGGTGTTACTGCGCGGCATCGAACTGTGGTACAACGAGCCGGCTGTGACCACGCCCATCCTGAAGTTGACCACTGAGCTGGTGCAGAATAGGAACCAGAGGTTGCATTTTGATGTCAGCTCGCCGAATGGAATTTTGTTGTTTAGGGAATTGTCCAATATTATTTGCGCTTATGGTGAGTTTAAATATTAACCAGTGGCGATACAACCTTTTGAGGTCTAGGCCTCAGATTTCTGTATCTGTTTTATTTAAACGAATGATGGTGTTCAGTCTCCTGTCATACGCCATCGTCTTTTTGGGTCTAAGCCGGCTTCCTCATGATGTTTTCCTTCACCGAGCGAATGTTAAGTACGCACATAGAAAGTCCATTGGTGCACAGCCGGGGATCGAACCTACGACCTCAGGGAAGCGTTATTAGCCTGATCGTGTGTTAGATTTTATTATAAAAAGTGCGCAGGCGTCGATCAGATAGCATATGTTTTACATTATTAATCAAAAAGCTTGCTTTCGGTCAGAGAGATAGTTAAATGTGTTGACGCTGCTTTATTTAAATCAAAATGCTAGAGACTTGATTGAATATCGTTCTTTAATTAACTGTCAAGCGATTCAATTAACTCTCTGATGTAACTACTTTACTGCGACATATACAGTACAAGCTAAACCAGCCAAACCCTGATTTCGACGCTTTAGGGAGATCGTCGTTAACACTGTATATAAATATTATACGTATATACGTACGTATATATATTTTATAGAACAGGGGGCAAACGGGCAGGAGGCTCACCTGATGTTGAGTGATACCGCCGCCCATGGACACTCAATGTCAGAGGGCTCGCGAGTTCGTTGCCGGCCTTTTAAGTCTTTGCGCAGTTGTGCAACTATACATATATATATATATATATATATATGTATATGTATGTATGTGTATGTATGTGTGTGTGTGTATAGTTTTCATACAATCCAATTTCTTGAAAGCTTCTAGACGCACACTTTAATTTTTCAGGTAGTCGAATACTAACAGTAGATGTAAGCAAGAAACAAATGTATGCGATGAAAGTTAAAGGCATTTCGTTGTGTTTCTCCATACTTAAGACGGCTCTGTGTGGAAATTATGTTAATTTTGGCGTTTTTAGGTATGTATTGACGATATTAACACTATCATTATAAAAAAAAACTATATTTTGTGAAAGGCAAGTGGGTGATCAGCCTCTTATGTCTGCCAATTCTGGGTTGCCGGTTGGTAAACTTTATACAAAAACATAAACAACCGTGATTCGAACACGTGAGCTTCGTGTTTAAAACGTATACGCACCTGACGTACACGTAAGATTTACTGAAATTCGTTCCCCCTCCCCTTTTGTTAGCAAAAGTAAGCGCTAAAAAATAATAATTTTAAATAAAATCAATACTTTTTAAGAAATCCAAAAACCCAACCCCCCCCCCCCACTTTAAAGCTCACGTGAACTATTACTTTATGTACACACGCATAATATAAATATATATATATGTTTTTTTTTTTTCAGGTTATATGGTGACGACGCCCTAGATAATGCGTTAAATATGTTTGTTAAATTATTGTTAAATATACCACAGAGTGATTTATTGGTGAGTTTATCTTTCATCATCTGTCATCATCATTATGCTCCACTTAATTTTATTTGTAAAGAAATTCAATTATGATAAGAAATAAAAAGGATACTGTGACTTTATGAAACCACGGTAAAAGTTAAACTTTTCACATTATAGACATTTAACTAAAAATTTTTGGAATAATATTCCATTAAGGGTATAAAATCGGTTTATCAATCTTAATTTTATTGGAAAATTGGAATAATGGGACTAATAAAAGTGGACTAAGTCTCCAACTGATATTTTTATTGAATTCTGTGTCTTAGAGAATACGACATACGTAATACATAACAATTATTTAGATTATATACACATATTAAAATAGCGTGGAGCACTGGCACAAATGAATAATAGTAACTATGTGCGCCGCCATATTGGCCTTGGCTGCTATGACGAGCGCCTTTCACTTTATCCCTACTCCGCGGCCGACCGTCACGCGACATGCGCCACAGACCAAAAAGTTTGAGACGATGTAATAAAAGTTTCACTTTAAAAAAAGAGGGTGCTTATGACCACATGACTGAAGCGAAACGTCATTTTTTCTTCTTTCTAAAATAATTTGTTATTATTTACTCAAAAATTCACAAAACATGAACTCTAATTCAGAGTTTTATTCACTTTAAATGTACAATATTTAATGTATTGAACAAAATATTAATTCATAAAATTGTTCAAAACGAAATAGAATTACGAAAAATAACCAAAGGATCACCGTTCGCGTAACGCTAGTAAACTCGCAAACGAACTACTGACTGAAATATATTTACTAGCTATAAGAGAAAGAGAAAGAAAATGTGCGGGTGCACTGCTCTCTTGCTCCTACACTGTGATACAGACAATAGGCCTGCAGTGTGCTTATACGGAACGTATTTGGCTATGAGAGGAAGAGAGACAGAAAATGCGCGCGCACTGCTGTCTTATATCCCCCACTCAACTTCCGTTCGTCTCGCCCGATCACACTTTTCGTAACGCTTACGTCACGCGTGCTAACTCCCCAAGCCAAGCGTGCGTGATGAAGTTTCTACTGATCTTTGATACATAGGAAACTTTTTTTTTTTTCAGTTCTATCCAAAATTATCCCAAACCTACTACGTACTATTAGAGAGGCTTGCGCAGGATCATATGCCATATTTGGCCTCGATACAGCCAGAGGCCACGTTGTATATACTTTCATCTATATCGGAAGGGCTCACTGCTATAGGTGAGTAATTTAGCCTTAAATTTCAATTATTTATTAAAGTTCTTCATATTAAATAAAAACAAATAAACTTACCCCCGAACCCAATTACAATGTTTAAAGAACTTTATTTCTTATTACAAAACAAGTATTTATTTACATGAGAAACTTAATATTATATTATATTATAAATAAATAAATAAATAAATACAGATCTAAAAAAAAAAAAATGTATATATACGAGCGAGATACACGTCGCCATTAGCCGTCACAATTTTAGTTAACTATGTTCATTCTAACATGCATCTTTACTGCCTTTTTGAATTTGTCAAACACTCCAATATTTCGTGTTTTAAATGGTAATTGATTAATTAACCAATAATTCAACAATCAAAGATTGAAAGCAATCTGAGATCACACCGTGACAGTCGATCGATCTCCTATCTGCATCCCAATGCCCAAACCCTACGAAGACAATCCATTATTGGCAACGGATAGAATGCAATCTCTCGCTCTTTAAACTCATATTTGATAATCAATACAAACCAAATAAAGTAAATAAAATCGTACAAATAATATTAAAACATACATGTCTATGTTTAAAACATATCAAATAGATTTTTAATCATTTTAAAAACTGATGTAAATTAAAATCTTAAGATAGGATATTGGCACAGTTGAACTGTCATTTTCATACAAAGGTCTATCCATAACACCGATCCGACCTACCATGGATAGCTTGTATCGACAGATGGCTATTAGTTTATTTTTTTATTATTTTTTCCAGATACAAGTGTATGTACAGGGTGTTGTTCTACGCTAGACCACGTAGTAACATATTTATTTAAGCAATTAGTACAGAAATGTAAGTAAAATTTTTATCCTATAGCTAAGCGTTTTTGTTTCAAAAATTTACTGGTCAGGCGAAATTTACAATCTCAATCTGAATGATTCAGTTTTAAAAAAAAATTGGTACTAACGTCGCCATTTTAAAATGTCAGACGGACAGTTGTTTATTTCTATAAATTGTGCCCGGCCATAAAAGGTGAATCTCTGACATGTCAAAAAACGATAACCGTCAGAATTCTACGGAATTGTAAATCTGAGTATACTTTTTACTCCAAAAAGCTTTTTGAAGCAATATTTACACTGAAGCTTGTCAAAAAATATTTATTAAAGTTCACCACATCACAGTTAATTCAGATTGCAGCAGTTAATCATATAATATCGTATATGTTAATGTGAAATATATGACAAGTTAAACATAATTGTTACAAAAAATAATCTAAGCATCTTCTAATATATAAAATTATCTTGTCACGGTGTATGGGACCGAACTCCTGCGAAACGGCTCGACCGATTTTCGTGATCGTTAGCGTGCATATCGGCCAGGGTGGTGATTCGATCAACATCTATTTTTCATCCCCTTAAATGTTAAGGGTGGTCCACCCCTAATTTTTATTTTTTAGACAACATTTTTTGTTTACAATTTTCACTACTATCAACCCTTATTTTTTATTTGTTAATTTAAAAAAAATATTTTTTGCAAGATTTTTTTTTATTTCTGTCATGACTTAGAAGAAAAAAAATCATATGAAGCTGATTTTTCACCCCTCTACGATCAACCCCTATTTTTTATTTGTTAATTATATACTTTAATTTTTTGGCAAATTTTTTTTTTATTATGTCATTAAAAAAATTCATATCTCTCTCAATTTTCACTCTTATACGATCAACGATAGCCGTCGTAGGAATTTTTACATCACGATTTTTTTTAATGTATCCACAGATCTGCAATAGGGTTGCAAGATGGCAATCAAATATTAAAATTGTAGTAGAATTTAAAAAAAATGTTGCCTAGAAATAACATACATGGCAAAATTATTTTTCAGCAAGTAAAGCATCCAATCCGAGACAGCCGACGCCGGAAAGCAGCAATATGTTCATAGAAGTGCTCCAAAGGCGGCCGGAGATCATGCAGCAGCTATTGGCAACTGTACGTAATATTTGCAGAGCAGTGTTGGCCTAGGGGCTTCAGCGTGTGACTCACATACCTAAGGTCGTAGGTTCGATCCCGGGCTGTGCAATTTTTTTTTTTTTTTTTTTAGAACAGCGGGTTTTTTTTTTATGTTGGGTGATACCGCCGCCCGTGGACTCCCACTGCCAGAGGGCTCGCGAGTGCGTTGCCGGCCTTTTAAGAATTGGTACGCTCTTTTCTTGAAGGACCCTAAGTCGAATTGTATGGAGTTTCTTTCTATGTGCGCATTTAACATTTGCGCGAACGGTGATGGAAAACATCGTGAGGAAACCGATATGTGTTAGAAAAAAGTCGACGTATGTCAGGCACTGGTGGCTGATCACCTTGCCTATTAGATTCAAAAATGATCATGAAACGCATTCAGACATTTGAGCCCAAGACCTAAAGTTGTTGTAGTGCCACTGATTTTTTAAAGTAATATTTGAGCAGAGGCCCTAGTTTTGATCCCTGACTGCACCTAGCCTTTGTCTATGTGAACATTTAATAGTCGCTCGAACGGTGATGGAAAATCTTCTGATACCGCCAGCAGCTTTAATTCAAAATTATATTTTTTTTATATTAAGCCTAATTCTATTTGTATATATAAAAAAATTTTTTTATTGTTTCTCAATTTTTTTACGTTAATACATAAGTATGTGACGGACGGTAGTTTAAAATTTATTCTCGTTAGTCAAAAGTCTTATATAAAGCACATCCACAGGTAGTGAACGTGATAATGTTTGAAGAATGCTGCAACCAGTGGTCCATGTCTCGGCCGCTCCTTGGGCTCATACTACTGAACGAGGAGCAGTTCTCTGGACTCCGCTCTGAGCTCATCTCCCAACAGCCTCGGCATCGGCAGCATCACCTGGCCCAGTGCTTTGACCAGCTCATGTCTGGCGTCGAGAGGAATCTGCTTACGAAAAATAGGGATAGGTGAGTGATATTGTCTTGACTAGGCGTTTCACATACTAGACTAGAAGTTTCTTTTTTTTTCTTTTTTTTTTGAGAGCTTTTTGCTTACTTTTGCTAAGAGGATAAATTTCCGTAAATTAGCTTACGTATTGGTTTAACAACCAAATTTTACAAACAATAAACACACAAACACACACAAAGACACAAAAATTACAAAAAATAATAATAAATAGTGTGACCATGTCACTGACTGGTTACTGCCAATAGCATAGACACTCACCCCAGTGTCTATACCTGACATTTTTAAAAGGACAAATAAAAATATGATAAAAATGCCATAAAAATAAAATATTAGTTTGTATGCATGGGTAACGACGAATTATTTTTTAAAAAAAGGTCTTTTGACATTGACAGTTTAGTTTAACATATTTATTGAACGATGTGTCTATTAGTCTTTGCAACACATTACTTATTGAAAATATTGTTTTTATTTCAGGTTCACACAAAACCTATCGATGTTTCGACGCGACATCACTGACCTACTGAAAGGAACAACCGTCAACACACCGTCTGTCAATGACATGATGACGTCATAATGTCACCGATAACTGTCATCTGATGAAAAATGTACAGTAGATGATATGATGACGATATAGTAGCGAAAGTGACCCTGCGTTTGACGTTAAGTCAAAATGATATAACGTTTCACGTCACACTTGACAGCCATAGTATAATATGGCTTATCACGTCAGAATATCATCACTGTTAACTGACATACATTGTAAAACGTCTCAAACTAGACGTAATTATATATAGACTGTCAAATGGTTGACATGCCGTCGTTGTCTAACCCATATCACTATACTGTCTGCATCAAAATAATAGTTTCTGCGCACAATATACAAATTAATGGGGTAGTACACAGAATATACTCACAGACACATTTCTTTTGCCGATCTAGATCAGTGCTATGTGAAAGTTTTTTTAAATCATTACCAGTAGTGGTACAATTAGATACATTAATTATAAATCCGAACAATCCGCCATATATGGGCATGGAAATGACATATTAATTTTAAAATTTCATAATAAAAAGTAAGTTAAGTCATTTAGAATTGGTCAGTGATTTAGAACTTCTAGGAAGGTGATTAAATAGTTTAATAGACATACGCTGTCTTACGAAGTAGTTTGCGGAACATAAAAATATTTCGAATTAAGACAAAAATAAAAAAAATATGTCTGAGTGGTGTAATATCGGCGAAATAAAAATTACAATAAATAGCGTGACCATGGCACTGACTGGTGACTGCCAAAAGCATGGACACAGCTGTGTCTTTACTAATATTTTAAAATGGCAAGTTACAGAAATCTGTCTTATGTATTCTGTGTACAACAATTTATTTTTATTTTTGACTAAAGTACGGGGTTCTAGCAAATGACTGTCAAATGGTTTTGATGGGGTCTAGATTTAAATAAACATATTGAATTTATTTTCTTAATTATCGCACTCTTGGAAGTAAAAGGTGATAAACAAGAGACGTAAATAAACGTATTGGTATGTATCATGACCATGCGGTTGACCAATCACAATGGTACAGAACGCGCCAGACCTGGGGGTCTAGTCAAGACGGCTTAACAGTAGTGTATGTAGAAAATGACAGCTAGTAGTTGGTACCAACTGTCGACACTAGCTGTCATTTTCATACAAATTTAGTTTTCGTCTTTCTACATACAATACTGTTACGCTGTCTTGACTAGACCCCCTGTTCTGAAAAATTGTATTTCGAACGTCAACACTGACATGAAATTCGAAATTTGAAATTTCCTTTTTTGCTGTTCCTTAAGATTTTTTTTTTAATTTAGCACGTGACTAAGGATACAAGTCTTTCAGGCTGTTTAACGGTTTTTAAACGACCAACAAATTTATTTGCAATTAATTTTCGCTATAACCCTGTTATTTCTGTATTTATTCTGATGAATTTTGCACAGTTTATGTTAGAGTAAAATGTAGGAATCATTCCAACTTGACAATTGTGTAGTGAAAACATTTATCGGTTTAAAACGTGTGCAGAAATGAATAACGATTTTAAATTGCTAAATCTAGCAATATATACTCCTTAGTAAATATTGCTTAACTAATAATATTAAATCGTCTTAAGGGCAATGAGTCAAAATCTATTTGTAAGTTTTAACAAGTAATTAGGCTAGAAATTGAAAATTACACGTTTTAATCCGATATGCGATGGTAATAATTTGTATAGTTTTTGATTCGTTAATTGTGAGGCGAATGTAAATATTTAAATAAAATGTGATTTATACAATTATTTGTCTATTATTGACTTTCCCTAACTAAAAACAATTTTTATATAATAATGAATAAAATACAAAATAAATTAGTGGCGGTACAGCCTTTTTAGGCATGGGTCTCAGATTTCTGTATCTGTTTGTCCATCTAATAGGCTTTAAGATTAGCCTCCTGTGCCTGACACACCGTCGACTTTGTGCGTAAGACACATCAGTTTCCTCACGATGTTTCCGTACTAACGAATTTTAAATGCGCATAGACGTAAATTCCATATGTGCACAGCACGGGATCGACCCTACGGCCTCAGGTGTTGGAGCCCCTAGACCAACACGGTAAGTATAAATATTAAAATTATATGGCCGTATACGTATAGTTCTATATTATTGAATTCGCGTAAATTTGGCTACACTTTTGCATACAAAGACATACAAAGTATGTTTAATTGGGACTGGAGTCTAATTAAAACAATAATTTAGGAACTAATTAGTATCTAATTCTAGATAATACGACAAACTATATTAATAGTGACAAACGTAATCCGAAGTTATTTCGATTTAGAAGATTTCATAAATTGTAACAAAGTCGTTTTCTTCTCCTCGCATTATTTTTTTTATTCCATGTTTTGTAACAAAAATGCGCTCTTCATTGGAGTCTATGCTTTCTATTGTTAACCCTTTTTCAATCGAACTGAGGGCTTCTGTCAAGTTTCCAACTGTCATTTGATCTTCTAATGGAACTGGATCCAAAGAATCATGATTATCAATTTCTTGCCTTGTTCACGCATTGATATGAGCTCCTCATTGTGTGAATCCACCAGTTCTTGAGCATCATCACTATTTAGTGTACATCACTACACGTCTGTGCCTGTTGTAAACTGAACGAATAATAATGCGGGCGGGGGGAGTCAGAAACAAACGCCGCCGCTTGTCTTTGACTGCGCGGCGTTCAAACAAAAAACGAATAGACGAGAAAATTAAATCGCGTAACTCCGAATTCGTATGCAGTGGCATATCACTTAATATCAGGTTTTTGCGCCCACTTATATGAAAGGGAAGTATTATCCTTAAATCATTATACTTGGAAGTCTAATACTACATATCCCTAATCTCCGAAACCCTAATCCAAACTCTAAAGCAGCTGACGCCCAAACCCAATCTATCTCGACCAATTTTTGACCATCGCAGATAGACTTAATCCAAATATTGATATACGTGTGCCAATACCCAATCGACGGATTGTAATAGCCAGCTGTCGATACAAGCTATCATGGTAGGTCGGATCGGTGTATGTGGATAGACCTTTGTATGAAAATGCCAGTTCAACTGTGCCAATATCAGTTTTTAAAATAATAAAAAAGCTATTTAATATGTTTTAAACATAGACATGTATATTTTAATATTATTTGTACGATTTTATTTACTTTATTTGGTTTATATTGGATTATCAAATATGAGTTTAAAGAGCGAGAGATTGCATTCTATCCATTGCCAAAAATGGATTGTCTTCTCAGGGTTTAGTTATTGGTATGCAGATAGGAGATGGACCGACTGTCTCGGTCTGATCTCAGATTGTTTTCAATTTGAGATTGTGGATTAATTATTGGGTTCGGGCGTAAATGCTATGGCTGAGCATCTTGCCCGTTTGCCCCTGTTCAAAGAAAAAAGTTGCGTGCGAACAAAGTACCTATGCAGAAGTGAAACTTCTTTGTAAATTAATTATTACTAAGGTAAAAGCCTCAATAGATGATCATGTAACAATATACTTCATGTATTTGTATATCTATATTTACACTGTAAATAATAATAATAATTTATTCATTGCACGAATATGGTACAAAATGTCAAGGTGGTACAATTGTCAGTCGTTCGCATATTCTGCCACACACAGTGGCGCGCAAATTTATCTTAGTTTAGATTGTACATTATTAGTCAGATTCATATCAATTAAGTCAATTATCATACATTATTAAATTTGTATAAATTACCATGTCTCACACAAATAATCGTTTATTAGTTGTACGTTTTTTCTAAAAGTACACATTCACAGACTGCATACGTGCTAATGATTATATAAATAAATAAAAATCTGCGTTTACTGCACCAGACGTTACGCGACAGAATTGCCATCTAAAGTACGTATACTAAACGAATACATCAACCAATAGCGTGTATTTTTTCTCGATCTCCCTTTCTCACTCCCTCTCAGTGGGTCTCAATCACCCTCCGTTATCTTAGGAATTAGACAAAAATGCACATCGTCGTGACGTTTCATCCGTAAAAACACCCTCATGCACTTCAAATTATTAAAAGTTATCATACGTTCTTATATCTATATCTATTTAATTCTAGGACTCAAACGCGAGACCCTAATCCCCAATCAACCATCCAAACACCAAAGCGTCTAAATTAGGCAGGTGACACTCCTGCTCGTTTGCCCTCTGTTATATAAAAAATAGATAATGAATCAGGTCGAAGTTCAGTTTTCTTTATGAACAATTACTGACACGTATGGAAGCCATGACGATGATGGCGGTTTATGTAAAGCAAAGGGTTAATTGTAGAATACACCCGCTCATTCACACGGCTGTAGTGCGATTGGGAATTTTGATCCATTATTAAAATCATATCATCTTAGATCATAAAATATGTATAGAGCGTATTTTTATGTTTAATTTTATGCCGAGAAAATTTTTTTTTTCAAACTGCTCAATGGGAGATGGGGTACATTGGTACATGGAACTAGTCGACTGTGGAATCGACTACCGGCGGGGCGCTTCAAAATTCGAGCGTAAGTGAGCCGCCCTTAAAGGACGGCAACGCACTCACTAGAAATGGGTGTCTATGGGCTGCGACGACTGCCTTTTTGGGCGTCCCGCAGGCTCGTTTGCCCCCCTATCATATAAAAAAATGGGTGCACATAGATACAGTCAATATTAATCGAAAATGAAACAGGTAATTTTTTTTTTAATTTTATGACCCGGTAACCTTTAGGTCATTACTTATTTAGAAAATGTTCAGTACTTTGCAGTCACAACACTTCACTTCACTAAATTTTGTCATTTAGATTAAAAACGAAGAAGATGAAACTTATTTACTTCAATAAGTACTTAAGAACACAAAATTGACCAAAAAGTAATAAAGTCATCATTAAATAAATGTCAGAAATATCGACAAAACTCGTTTAATTTGCAGAATTATTTATGTGAATCATAGTACCCCAGTATTGTTTTTATATTTTGTATCAATGCACCACATTCAGTACATTCAAATTTATTTTTTAGTAAATAGCCTATACTTTTTGTGATTAAATCCTAACGTTTGATTTGGATTTACCTTTTATATTATATTACTGGTAATAAGTTTCCCTTTATCGCAAAACAAAATTGATTCTTGAAACTCCTACCCACGTCCCTCTTCGCTGTGGGACTCATTATCTCAAGAAATCTTAATTCCTAAATCCCCTTATACAGCGTAATTTCACCAGTGGACCAGTTAAAAAATTATTTTAATTAAAATAGTTTATAGAAGTTAGTATTTTAAGATCTCCGGTGGCAACCTACATAATTATTTTTTTTTATCCATAACACTTTTAAAAGCTATATACATATTACTGTGAGTAACATTTTATTGATCATTCTATCAAATAGCCTGTTATTTATACATAATATGCTTGCACTGTTGTTTTTTACGAATTCTCCGCTTATTTTAATAGTAACAAAAAACTATGCTCAAGAAGAGACTTCACTGCGAAATAGTACCTACTTGATAATAAATCTAGGTAATTAAATGATTTTGCCGTGTTCTGTGTAACCAGCTGCGCACTGAAGTATTTACTAACCAGTTCGACTAAATGTCCCTCAATAAAAAAAGCGTCGGCAGCGGAAAATGTATCACTTTACATCAGATGAGCCTTCTGTCGCTGTGCCCCTGTTCTATGAATTACAGCATTAAAATATCAAACGGTTGCGATCGCTCTATACAACAAGTTCCACTGTCATTAAACAGCTATTTGAAATAGAAAGCACTATGACTATAAAGCTATGGAGTAGTTATACAACATCATTAAAATAGAATAAATTTTGATGTAACACAATTTAAGTTAGTAGTACCGGTGACTGCTCACTCAACGAATAATGGCAATGCAGCGAGGTATCGCCACAATGAGGAAATAGTTGTAGGCGGCCACAGGGACAGACTTGTATACTAGATATTTTTATATAAACAAGTTTTACGTGGCAAAAAAAACATTGTACATTTCGCTTCAAAAGGTGTTTTTGAAGTGAAACTTCTTTAGGCGCATGAGGGTAATTTTTTACGGAATGTCATGAAGATGTGCAGCGTATTTGTCGAAGTACAGGGAGAGACCGATTTAGAAAGAGTGAGAAAGGGAGATTGAGAAAATAATACACGCTGGTTTTTGTATTCGTTAAGTTTTTAGATTTTTAGATGGAAATTCTGTCGTAAAACATCATCACAAATGTTCTACTTCTAGATCGACAGTTCATTTAGTGATTTGTCTTGGTCTAGTTGAAATACGCAGGTGATGATGCATGGGATCTAGCGAAGACGCGATTTGTGCGCGCCCCCCTAGGCTGCAGCCTAATTAGTCTAAGGGTTTTTTTTTAATTACTGACCACTGTAATTACCATCCTCGGCCTAGAACGTATTGCTACGTTCTAAACCTACAGTCTCCTTTCTATAGTTCGATGCCCTTTGCATACCATAGAAATTAACCGTGCCCTCCATGTACGGTTTAAGCACTCGCCCGGTACCGTACAACCCTACCAAAGGCCGAGAATAAATTTAAAACTTACTCTCGAACCAGGAATCGAACCCAGTACCCCTCACCATAGCGGCCACATACAAAGACCGCTAGGCTATGAGGCCCTTAGTCTAAGGGTTAATCAGGCCCTGTCAGCCCTAGAACAAAGCGGCCATCTGAATCTACTTGAAACCTCTACTTACGTATGTCTGTCATATGCTCTATATTTTTTTAAACTTTGATTAATTTATATAAAGCCGTCTCCACATCTCTCCTCTTCAGTTACTACGTCGTTCATAACTTGTTCCGTTCGTCATTGTAAGCGCCAATTACAGCGTACCACCATTTTGTCTAAGCTACATAGATATAACATGTATTTATTGTTAAATAATATATACTTTATAAAACCTATATTCTCATAAGATATTAGGGATCTCTCGAGATAAGACTCGAAACTAGAAAATAATTCGCAAACTTGAAAACGCATCTTTTAACTTAAATATTGTAGTTTTTTTAATGAAATATGGCTTGGCTAGACAGCTGGCTTTGACTAGCTCAGTCGTAGTGATCTTTTTTCCACAACTATTACAAGGGCGTCGCCTCGATGAAGGTGGGTTTTTACAATAATTTCCGATTACACTGAATTTATACTTGGTTCATCTGGATCCATTAGAACGTGTCGGAGCCACAAACGGACCTCTTTTGTGATAAGAGAATTAAAACAAGAAAAATTTATGATAATTTATTGAAAGATTTTCGAGGTCTGTGAAACTGTGAGGGACAGGATGACATACGCGAAAATGATATCAGATTTTTGATAAAATCCTGAAACCTCAATATTCAAATACAAGAGTTTTCTCATCATACTATTATGCTCTGCTGAGAGAAACGGAAGAGTTCCAGCCTGGGCTTTAAGAGTTTATCCTAGATATGATATATACCTATAGATCTAATAGAAACCGCGGAATTCTCATGTCTGCATGATATAGTTTTTTTTTTAATTTAGTAGAAAGTTAGAAAATGATCCTTATTTTTTTATAATTAAAACTTTTCATTTTTGCATTTAATTTATTTATATTGAAATTATACGTAACTATTATTTATCGAAATCGATAAGAAATCAGAGAGATCGGTAAGTGAAAAACAAAAAATACAAAAAAATTAAACGATTTTAAAACAAATGGTGTTGTCACCAGTATAATACGCGAAATAGAACTAATTAAGGTAAACCACTCCTTATATGGAAATTGTATTCGTTTTTACAACAAACTCCCAAGCGAAATTAGAGAATTATAACTAAATAAATTCTCGTTAAAAGTAAATTAATCAATAAAGGGGATTGGGATTGATTTGCTCCAGTTCAAACAATTTGTATTAAAAACTTGGCGATCGAAAAGAGTGGCGGAAAGTTTCTTGCCAGTTCTTCTTGCCCGCTCTACGCCCTTGACTTGCGAACTGGTAGTCAATGTAAATTTACAATTTTTTTTACATTCATAAGTGTTCTTTGTTTACCTGTATGAATAAAGATATTTTTGTTTATTTTTTTGAAGCATAGCATTTACCTGTAAAAAAAATCATAACAAATGAAATATATAAACTATCAGAAACTATGGAACAATACTCTGTGCTAATAGAACTATATTTTTTGTACTCTGCTGGAAATTACTCTCTTTCATGTTCTCTTCTAATAGACAAGTAAGTAATCAGCTTTTTGTGACACACGATTTTTCTGTGTATTGATTTCTTACAATGTTTTCTTTCTAAAAAACTAAATCAAAGTTTTGGTCTGGGCATCAGATTTCTGTATCTATTTCGACATTTGTTAATCAAGGCATGTGATAAGCTTTCTGTGACTTACACACGCCGTCCACTTTTTGGGTCTAAGGTCTAAGAATTGCTCACGATGTTTTCCTTCACCGTTCGAGCGAATGTTAAACGCGCACATAGATAAAAAGTCCATTGGTGCACTGCCGGTGATCGAACCTACAACCTCAAGTATGAGAGTCGCACGCTAAAGTCACTATGCTGAGGGGTAAGAGAACATAGAAGAACTTGTCTATAGAATTCACTTCACGTCACATCAATTAAGATTAAAGATTCATAGACGTGTATAATAGGAGATGGGCGGGCGGCGTCAACCAATCAAAGGCGGGCAAATTACCTAACAATTATCGCACAACCAATGGAAATCCGTGAAAAGTTACGAGTTTTCTAAATGTAACTATTATTTAGTGTTTCGGTACGCGTTTGGAAAGTTACCCGTGTCGTTAAAAAAAATACGTTTTAGACAACTATTTTTCATTTTAAAATAAACTACATTCAGGTCTAATTATGCAAATAGTTGCATAATTAAAACTTAATTCAAAGATATTGTAAGCATTAATGTTTCTCTTTAACTACAAACCCTGGCCGCGGCTACCAACGAACACTTAACCAATAGTGTGATTAAATGTGTGTTACAAGCATTTAGCGTAAAATACAAAGCGAGTTTGTTGGACATTTAACTATTTAAATAAAACTTATTTACCACACGATTATTATAAATTTGTATCAGTTATGTAAAGTAAAAATATGTTATGTTTCATTTTTTTTTCCTTTTATGTAATGCAACGAAGTGTTAAGAAATAAATAAATAAAAATAATACTCGTAAACAGACTCATGCTTTGAATTATCAATAATTATTTTATAAGATAAATTATTTAGAGATTGTTTATTGCAATGCAAGAAAAGAACAAACTATCAATATCTCTCGTAGTGTATTAAGTATTTTATTTTTTTTTTAATTTATTTATTAGCCGGATACAAAGTCCATTGGCACAGTGTATTAAGTAAATAAAATTGTGTTACCAGCTTTTATTAAATATTACCAAATTTTGGACTGTCACTAATTCTCACCAATTGCAAGCGCTAACATTGATTAAAATACAAAATAATAATAAAGCCTTTTTAAGCTGTATTAACATATTAGGTACATCACTAAAAATAAATACTAATCATTAATCGGCAATATCTATATAAATAACAAATCATTAAAAAAACAAATCATTAAATAGTATACGAACGATTGGTGCTTCCAACAGTTCCGCGTTGGTCATTCAGTGTACGTTTTGAAGTGGTAAACATGGAGCAATCAGGAATATATGATTTAGATCCGATGTGCAGTGGGCAACACAGTGGAGCCTTGGCTGCGTTGCGCCTTCTTCGGAGTTACAACCAGTTCGTTGTGCCGCCTGGTGAGTTCATTTTAGAAATATTGATTTCTTAAGCTAACATATATTTAGTTTCGTATGTGGCATTTTGGCGTTCCTTTTCTATTCCTGGTGATCCTTGAAGAAGGGTTTCACCTGCGGAAGGGTTCTTGCGAAATAATTAGAGAATAGATTTTTTTTATAGAACAGGGGTCAAACGGGCAGGAGGCTCACCTGATATTAAGTGATACCGCTGCCATGGACACTCTCGATGCTAGAGGGCTCGCGAATGCGTTGCTGGCCTTTTAAGAATTTGTACGCTCTTGAAGGACCCTAAGTCGAATTGGTTCGGAAATACTTCAGTGGGCAGCTGGTTCCACAAGGTGGTGGTGCGCGGCAAAAACTAGAAAGCAAGAAATAAGTTTTTGATGTGAAACTTCTTTAGGCGCATGAAGGTTATTTTTACCGAACGTCACGTAGATGTGCAGCGTTTTTATCGCAGAAAAGGAGATAGCGATTGAGACTGATTGAGAGAGAGATTGTGAAAGGGAGATCTAGATAAAATACACGCTATTGGGTGATGTTTTCCTTTAGTTGTAACATGTTAGAACTTTAGAAGGCAATTCTGTTGCATTATGTATTGTGCAGTAAACTCATATTTTTATTTATATCATCATTAGTACGTATAGGGCCTGATTAACCCTTAGGCTAATTAGGCTGCAACCTCGGGCACGACGATCTCAGGGGAGTGGGCGCGGAGGAAATCGTGTCTTCGCTAGATGCATCATCCCCTGCATATTTCAAGACTGAGACGAAACTGTGAACTGGATCTGCAAGCAGATGGTAAATTTTAGTATCCAAATTAGATGAAGAATCGACGTTACTAAAAAGAAAGTGATTTTTTATTTAATATTAAATTTGAAAACATGAAAATAAGGGGGCGCATTTTGATAAATAGCCTTAAGCGGTTTGAGCTCACGATGAGTCTCATGAAGTGATGATATACTGGTACTTTTACCTTAGTAATAAATATTGTCTATTGCCTATTCATTGAGCAAAGAAAGCACCGGTTCTGTGGTAAACAGGCAGACACTTATTTATTTTATTATACATGTACTTGAAGCCAACGAGTGTCTCCAAGGGAACAATCAAAGTTGCGGGAAATAACTCGTAATTAAAAAAATATTTCAAATTATATCAAATCAAATCAAAATTCATTTATTCATATAGGTAACATAATGTACACTTATGAACGTCAAAAAATATACATTATGCTTCTAATTTTACATTTACTGCCAGTTCCTAAATCAAGCGTAGAACGAAAGATAAGAACTGGCAATAAACTCTCCGCCACTCTTTTTAATCGCCAAGTGTTTTCTTTCATTGTTAACTAACAGACAAAATATTATTTTAATTATTTAATCAAGACCTTGATGCCTGAATAGCCACAGTCAATGATTAAAGACTTGACTTATTATTAGATATATATATTAGAAAGATAATATTAATAAAAAGCACTAATTGAAAAAAATATTAATAACTATACTATATAATGTCTAAATATCTTGAATTTATGGAGCCATTCACTCCCCAAGGTTGTCGAATGAACTCATCTGACGTTACGGAAAGACGCATAACACTGGGAAGCGTCTTTATTTATTTAAGTATTCCTACAGCTAATCACTAAACAATATCCAAACAATTACATTACACACAAAAGCCAAAACTGAATACACATTGAAACAGAAACATAAAGCACAGATCTAAGATTGATTCATTGGTAGATTAAAATATATATTTAATATGAAGGAACAAACAAAGCCATTATTAGTAAAAGATTTTTAAATATTTTTTTTAAGAATTTTTTAGTCACATTAAATATATCGATTTGCTGGTAATTTATGTTGTAATCTGTTTTCGAAAAACTCTTTTTCTTTATAAAAAACGATTCGACATCACAGCGCAGAGATTAGCCGTACAATTTCAGTGAATTTTGCAGTATGCCTGGTGTCTTCCGCTTGCGAAGTCCATTCGGTCGTAGATTTGATCCTTTACTGGCTGCTGCTGTATCAATATGACTTTTGCATTTTCCAATCGCTCTTAGAGTGAAGGAAAAATTAAAGAAAATGTGTCAAGTCTTACTAAAATGTCGACTGCCTGTGCCAAGTACTGAAGCCTTGAGACAAGATATCCCAGAATCCCAAATCTAAAAGGTTGTTTACTAGTTTTTTCTAACACACACACAAAATAGCACTAGGAGCCTGTGCTCTTGAATCCTATGAAGAGTCGAAAGCTGCCCACTGAAGTATTTCCGAACCAATTCGACTTAGGGTCCTTCAAGAAAAGAGCGTACTAATTCTTAAGAGGCCGGTAACGCACTCGCGAGCCCTCTGGCATTGAAATGTCCATGGGAGGTATCACTTAACATCAGGTGAGCCTCCTGCCCGTTTGCCCCCTGTTCTATAAAAAAAACATAATCAAAGTTGGATGAAGCGACTTAAGCTTAAGAAGCTTTTATGAGGGACGCGGAGCTTACATGTGTACTTAAGCAGCGTCCCATATCAATGCGAAATAATACAAGGTGTCTCAAAAGAAAGTTCATAGATCAGCGATTAAAAAGTAAGTTGTGTATCAAAAAAGTGTTTATTATTAAAGTATTTTGGGAATTTATTTCCTAAAAATAATACCGTCCAAATGTAGACTCATATACGCCCAAACCCAATAATTTCTCAATCTATTTGTGACCATCTGAGATATCTTAATCCAAATATTGATAAACGTGTGCGTAGTTGAAAGACGGATTGAAATAGCCATCTGTCGATACAAGCTATCCATGGTAGGTCGGATAGGTGTATGTGGATAGACCTTTGTATGAAAATGACAGTTCAACTGTGCCAATATCCTATCTTAAGATTTTAAATTACACCAGTTTTTGAAATAATTAAACAGCTATTTGATATGTTTTAAACATAGACATGTATATTGTAATATTATTTGTACGATTTTATTTACTTTATTTGGTTTATATTAATTATGAAATATGAGTGTAGAGCGAAGAGATTGCATTCTATCCGTCGCCATATATAGATTGTCTTCGTAGAGTTTGGTTATTGGGATGCAGATAGATCGATCGACTGTTACGGTCTTAGATTATTTAAAATCTATGGATACATTATTGGGTTCGGGCGTTAGTCGAACAATAAAATTAATCAAGACGACTCAGTGATGGCTGACGGCTCATTGGCGTAAACTAGATTCAAGACAACACCATAAGAATACATAGGGGCTAAATCAGGGCTGTGTGGAGGCCAATTAAAGTCACCGCTCCTGGTGATTTGCCTGAGAAAATTTCACGGACTCGTGGCAGAGTATTGGTCGTGTGTGACATGGCTCCGTCCTATCGTAACCATAGTCTTTTGTTATAGCCAGGAAAGTTTTGAAGTTCCGAGAAGTCGTCTAACATTTTCATATTACGTAAGCTAAAGAAGTGTAAACTTTCTTTTAAGACACTATATTTAAATAAAACCATTAGGTAATAAGGAGCAGTGTTGGCCCAGTGGCTTAAATGAATGTCATGTTGGCCTCTAAGTGCTCGTCACATTAAAAATTGTATTTCGTGTTTGTTGTTACCATTGTATGACCCTAATCCTTGGGATTGATTTGCTCCAGTTCAAACAATTTGTATTAAAAACTTGGCGATTGAAAAGAGTGGCGGAAAGTTTCTTGCCAGTTCTTCTTACCCGCTCTACGCCCTTGACTTGCGAACTGGTTTTAAATGTAAATTTACAGTTAATTTAATTTGTTTTCTTGACGTTCATAAGTGTACATGTTTACCTAAATGAATAAAGTTATTTTGATTTGATTTGATTTGATTTGAGTGTGCCAAGCGTTGGCAAACTTTATCAATTAAAAAAAGGAAATCTGAGGCCAAGACCTACAGATGTTGTAGTGTGATTAATTTTTTTTACTCGCTCCAAGAATAAGTATCGCAATACAAATGCTGACAGCGTCAAAGGTACGCTGCCACAGGGACCAAACTTTTTTAAATCAACCCTGTAACGCGGTTGTTCCTGACCGCGTTATAGGAAATCGTGTTGTAGAATTAGTCTGGTGAAACCGCTTTTATTAACAATTCAAAAACGAAGTACATTAATTTAATTAAGTTTTTACTTAAATTTTATAACAACGAAATTGAAGGTGCAATGATAATCAAACCTAATCATGGACTTGACAAATCGTTGTTTCACAGTACATAAATATTTATATATATTTATATATACTCTTTTCACCATCGCAGTAGGTAAACAATCTGTGTGAAATGAGTAATTTGAAGTTGATCGTTAAGCGTTGTTACCACCCATTACCGTATCCAGCTGGTGAAATCCCACGACCTAATGATCGGCCATTTGACTGACGCAGCGCAATGAAGCGACACCTATTAGATGTGGCCATAAAACGATGACGTCATGTTTTTTATAGAACGCCGCATGATGGTCACCTCATGCTACGTGATACGGCCCATGGACACTCAAAGCAAGATGGCTCGCGAGTGCGTTGCCGGCATTTTAAGAATTGGTGGTTTAAGAAATGGACCCTAAGTCGAATTAGCTCGGAAATACTTCAGTGGGCAGCTGGTTCCACATAGCATACACAGTAGTGTGCACTGTCTTGAAAAACAAAAAATTATACATAATATTATATTTTTTCTTTTTCCGTTTAGGCCGGAGTAAGAGTTCAAGATAATCCATTCGCATAAGATTTTATTAATAGGCGTCCTCATTGTTTTTTTGAAGTCCCTTCTGAAACGCAATAATAAATATTAGCGTCACTAAGATCTGCAGCGTTTTTAGCGAAGAAAAGGGAGAGAGCGATTGGGTGAGAGTGAAAAATGGCGATCGAGAAAAAATACACTATCGGTTGATGTATTCGTTTAGTAGTTGCATATTAGAACTTTAGATGGCAATTCTGTCGCATAACGTCTTCTGCAGTAAACGCAGATATTTTTTTAAAATTTATATTATCATTAGCATGTATACAGTGTGAAAATAGATATACAAATACATGGAGTAATCATATACTGGTACATGATCGTCTATTGGGGCTTTTACTATAGTAATCATTAATATAAAAAAAGATTCACGAATTTTTCCTATCCGTCCGTCTATGCACCGCCGCTTCAGTAAACGGTGTATCTAATACAATCTCTTATTGTATTAGGAATAAAAACAAATCACTTTTACATTTAATATGTTTTTTTGACTGTCTATTGTGTTACCTAAATGGATAAATTATTTTGAATTGTCTCTGAATATGGTTCTATGGACCATAGATTAAAAACTTATTTTTTTATTAGATTAAAAAAAATGTTCTATAGTGTTGTAATAAACAAATATTGTCCTGACGATTAGCGATAGTTTAAAGGGTCGCTCGTGTCGGCGATCAGGCGGTCGGGGCCCTTGTGCATTATTTATTGTGTAGAGACAGCAAAATAAAAACGCGTGGCACACGGAGACTACAGCGGTAAAGCTATTGCATAGCATTTTTTATCAACTTATGCAATTATAATTATTTATTTAACTATGCAGTATTTTTTTTCTTTGATATTAATTCAATCTACAACTACTACCAGACAAAGATGCGTATATAGTATTTTTCACTCTAATGCGCGGCTGCACCGGCCGCTTACGCTAACCGATCTCGTCAGACAGATGTGAATACACAGTATGCGTTTGTCCCACTCTAACGCATCTGCGCTACGTCACCGACCACACCAGACCGATGTGAGACGCAGTATGCGTTGTCTTGCTCTAACGCGTATTGGCCTATTTTATGTCATCGTGTGCATCGTCTATGCAATAGTTAAAAAAAATAGTTCTTAAAATTTCTATTATATCCGTAAAATATTCTGAGCCGAGTGGGTCACTAATCATCAGCTCTGGTAGCTATGCAATGAGATGCTAATTGACAGGTCAACAGGAAAATGGAAGTGGGTTGGTCATACTCTCCGGAGAGATACAAGTCAAATTGCCAAGCCTAAACCAGAACTGTCAACAAGGCATCATTGCAGAGGCTGGGTTTCTGCCCTCGACGAGTGAAGAATATTGTAAATAATATTCTTGTGTGTTCAAAATAAACATATACCTACAACTGATATTATTGTTTTCTTATATGCTATCCGTACCTATTGTGTAGGGGCCAAGCACCTGCTTGTACTGATGTTACCTGTAATTGGTTCTATCAATAATAAACACTATACACCCCTCTTTATTGATCTTATGATTTGTGTCAATATTTATGTGTTATCATATCAGGGAAATCTGATTAAATCTGTGAAAAACACCTGTGGGTTTTGTAATAAATAAATAGAGCACGTTTAATTTCCTATTATTTATTTATTTTGTACTCCTACAGCTAACATAAATTATATATAATTACAAACAAATACAATGAAAATAAAGCCAAAGATGGAATACATGATACATTTAACAACAAAAAGATTTATATAAGGGAACAAACAAACAAAGTATTTAATACAATTAACTAACTGTGATTAAATTTAATTAATTAAGCCTAAATTGGTTGTGTTGTGTAATGGTGTAAAAGTGTGGGTATGTACGTGATGGAGTGTATGTTGGGTGTGCTCAAGATGTAGGTGATTTTGCGCTATGGATATTCTTAATACACTTTTTAACCACATTCCGCGATAACCTAAACAAGTCAAGGCCTAAATAGTGGTAATTGTATGTCCGGGCAGCGCGATACAAAACTGAGTTTTAGCATAATTAGTATTGATGTGAGGAACATGAAACAATGCACGATTACGAGTTTTGTAAGCAGGAACAATTGTGACAAAATATACATCTTAGATTTTTACAATTTATTTATCTTATTATATATCCCATATCTTATCTAAATTCAGTCCTACGATCCCTTTGCAGCATCCTCCAGCTTTTCCTAACTGACTCCGTCCATGGCTTTCTTTCTCCATTCGCATCCTGTTACCGCTTCTGTTACTATCCACCTTTTCTAGGGCACCCTCTTCTTCTTCCCTTTGGTCCTTTCCATACAGTTGTCGTTAAAGGACACCTTTTATCAGTGTATCTTGCTATTTTCTCCGCCAATGCAATGATATAACCACTATTAAATAGAAACAATACAACCGACTAGGGCATTTTAACTGCACTAACCGCGTTGAGATACATGCAGGTTATTAACGCTATCTTTTTTGTTTATATTAGCTATAACATCCAGGCTAATCACTAACGAAGTTTACACATATATTAAAATTACAAGCAACAAATATATAAAATAACAAAAGCAGTCTGAAGCCTAGGACGGCAGATATTTGGGGTACGATTTTTTGCTAACAGATCACAAGCCTGGTAAACACTGGTGTTATATTTGAACGGATCTGGATGATCCCATCACAATTGCTTAATTGTGGTGGTAAAGCCTGTCCAAGCTAGAACCAGTAACTGTCCCTACTGGTGGAAGGCAAGCTACCTTATTTTCGTTCATATCATGATGTGATGCAGGAGACATCTTTCTGCTAGTCGTGGGAAAATACCTTTTCCGGGAAAGCTACCCTGGAGCTAAGCAGTCCCTTTGAGCCAATAGCGAGATCCCAATTATAAAAGCCACTTCAAGTAAGTTTGTCTGGTCGGAAATGATTTGTTGGAGGATAAGAATATCACTCGTTTGAATTACAGAGAAAGTATCAATATATATAAGAACAGAGAAAATATGTCTGACTAAGATAATTTATATGTATTATTTTAAAAACATTAACAGCAAGTATTTAGCAAGTTAAGACTAAACACGTGATTGAAGCAATTTAAAAACCGTCGACTTCGAGTGCGTTTGCACAATTTAAAAATTCTGGCTCACATCTAAACATTTTTTTTTAACAGAACAGGGGGCAAACGGGCAAGAGGCTCACCTGATGTTAAGTGATACCGCCGCCCATGGACACTCTCAATGCCAGAGGCGAGTGCGTTGCCGGCCTTTTAAGAATTTGTACGCTCTTTTTTTGGAGGATCCTAAATCGAATTGGTTCGGAATGTATGAATAATAGAGATTTTTTATACATTTTAAAATATATAAAAAATCTCTATTATTTTTGTTTATCTACATACGTCAGCCTTTCTAGTCAGTATGCCGATCCCACTTTTTCCTTCATCATCTAAATGCGCTGATAGAATGTACATTGGTGCCTGTTCAGATATAAGAGTCACACCCAGGCCACGAAGCCAGCATTGCAGTTTATTGTAAAGGTTTTACTATATTGTTTTTTTTTTTTTTTTTTTTATCTTTATTCATATTGGTAATAATTTACACTTATGAACGTCAAGAAAAACAAATTAAATTAACTGTAAATTTACATTTACAACCAGTTCGCAAGTCAAGGGCGTAGAGCGGGTAAGAAGAACTGGCAAGAAACTTTCCGCCACTCTTTTCAATCGCCAAGTTTTTAATACAAATTGTTTGAACTGGAGCAAATCAATCCCAAGGATTAGGGTCATTTAAGTATTCGTCACATTTATAAAAGGCTTTATTAATTAATTTACTTTTAACAAGGGCTTTGAATTTATTTAGTGACAGTTCTCTAATTTCGCTTGGGAGTTTGTTGTAAAAACGAATACAATTTCCATATAAGGAGTGGTTTATCTTCTGGAGCCTGGTTGGTCGCACACTCAAATTAGTTCTATTGCGCGTATTATACTGGTGAAAGTCACCATTTGTTTTGAAATCGTTTAAGTTTTTTTGTACATACAACAAGGCTTCAAGAATATATTGACCGGATAATGTCATAATATTTAGTTCCTTAAATCTATTCCGTACCGACTCCCTCGGGGAAACACAACAAATACCCCGAACAGCCCGCTTCTGCAACACAAATATGGATTGAACCTCTGCAGCAGCACCCCACAGTAGAATACCGTACGACATTACGCTGTGAAAGTAGCTATGGTACACAATTTTAGCCGTATCCTTATCAGTAAGCTGTCGGATTTTCTTTACTGCATATGCTGCAGAGCTCAGCCTATTCGAAAGAGTCTCTATGTGTGGGCCCCACTGGAGTTTACTATCTATTGTTATGCCTAGGAAAACAGTTTTGTCAACAAAGTTTAGTTCACTGTCCTTGACTTTCAGGTTACCAATTTCTCGCTTTACGTTATTAGTTGTAAATCTAATACATTTTGTTTTATTCTCATTAAGCAGTAAGTTATTCACATTAAACCAGTTAACTATACGAGAGATGGAATTGTTTACATCGTTCAATAATATATTTTTCCTATTCACTTTAAATAAAAGTGAAGTGTCATCAGCAAACAATACCATCTCATGAACTTCGTTGACAAAGAATGGGAGGTCGTTTATGTAGATCAGAAATAAGAAAGGCCCGAGAATCGAGCCTTGGGGGACGCCGATTGACACCTGCGAACCCGGAGAGGTGACTCCATTGATATGCACTTTTTGGATCCTTCCCTTTAAATATGAATTCATCAGGCTGGAAGCTTTCCCATCAACGCCATAGTGTTGAAGCTTTCCAACTAGTATATCCGGATGAACACAGTCAAAAGCCTTCGACAGGTCACAAAAGACGCCGACTCCATCATATGATTCTTCCCAGGCGTTAAATATGTCCGAAATCAACCTCACACCGGCATCGATTGTGGAGCGACCCTTAGTAAAACCATACTGTTTATTATGTAGGAGTTTATTTTTATTAAAGTGTAAAGAAAGTTGGTCTAGCATTATCTTTTCAAAAACTTTGCTCAACGCGGGGAGCACTGAAACAGGTCTGAAGTTTGACGGATCAGACTCACTACCTGCCTTGAACAATGGAGTAATCTTACTTAATTTCATTTCGTCCGGAAAGACTCCACAATCGATACATCTGTTAAAAATAATAGACAATTCAGAGCTTATTACATCAATAACGGAATTTAAAATGACTGTTGACATACCCCATATATCTTTACTTTTTTTTAAATTTATAAGCTTAAAGGTTTTAACGATATCATTACAAGTTATATGTTTAAAATGAAATTTAATATTACATTTAGGTACACACTTTTCCAGTAATGACATCGCAGCAGCAGGTGAAGAATCCAGGGACTTGGTCGTACTGAGTGGTACATTTGTAAAAAACTCTTCAAAAGCAGAAGCCACCTCTGAGTCCGATTTTATTAATTTCCCTTTTACTTTTAATTTATATTCGGTTCGTTTGTCAGACGCTTTACCGGATTCCTCATTTATTACTTTCCAGGTAGCTTTTACTTTATCCATGCTATTTTTTATTTTTGAACTTAAATATTGTGATTTTGCAATTTTGCAATCTTTTTTGAAATTATTAGAAAACAACCTAACATATTCCCTAAATTCCTCACTGGTGTTATATTTCTTTTCATCATACAATTCATATAATTTTAACCTTTTCCTATATAACTCCTCATTTGCCCAGTCACAAAATCTTGTTTTCTCAGAGACCAATAAAGTCTTTTGAGTGAATACTTTCTTGAATTCATCAATAAATGATCCAAAAAAAGTACTGTATAAATTATTAGGGGATGAGTTGTCACACAGAAATGGCATTCTATACACCAATGCTTCCCTAAATCTGCCCAAACGGTCATTTGTAATAGGAGTTATCAAAATTTTCTTGTTACATGGTTTTTGTTGCCTTAATTGGAATTCAAACCATTGACCAGTGTGATCAGATTTAAACCTATTGAAAATACAAACATTCAAAGGGGCTATGTCACTATATATATTATCTATGCAAGTTGCAGTGCTGGCTGTAATTCTTGTCGGTGAATGAAATTGATTTATTAAATTGTAAGACCGAAAAAGACTAAGTATGCGTATACTTGCATTAGAATGACAAAGTAAATTGACATTGAAGTCCCCGCACACAATTAGCCCTTTATTACACTTTACTAATTTACACAATATCTCCTCTAATACATTTTCAACATTAATATAGACAGCTGATGGAGGACAATATAGACATACAACAATGAATTGCTCCAGTTCCACACAGGAAATTTCAATAGTTAGTTCTACAGAGAGGCTGATAATATCCTTTCTTTCAGATGGTCATCCAATGGTTCCACTGCTAGCAGCCTTGCCATCTCCGCCATGTCTGCCATCATATTGTCACTTACCTGTAAGACCTTCCCGTAAGTGTTTTTAAAGAATCTTGAAAGATTTTTTTAATTATTACGATTCTTACAATGAAGAATGTGAAATAAGCTCTCCTTCGTAATTATTTTATATGATTTATAAAAAGAGTCCGTGATTTTTCTTAATATTATATAAATACAAACATTAACAGTTTACATCGTATCATGATTCATGTGCACTTTTAACTTTTATTTTTCATGTATCCTTTATAAGTTAAGTTTGTTTTTTTGTTCCTGTTTAGTTTGTTTCTTGGTGGGCAGTGGGCGAACTTCATGCTTACTGGTACCTAATTTTTTTTTTTTCTTTTCTCTCGAAAGTGATATGCCCCCCCCCCTTCTTTTCACATAATTATGTTCAATTTTTATATTGTAACGCAACGAATGTAAATAAATAAATATATAAATTAATTATATTAAACTATCCCTTGGCTTCTATAGGAGTTCAAAAAGGGATTCAAATGTGAGCTGTTTGGACAAATCCTATTGTCTGGTGTCCCAGACAAATAAGACATTGCAAACAAATTTGTTGAATGTCAATTCACATTGGTCACGTGACTATTCCAATACAATTTCGTTTTGGCTCACATCATAGTAGCCGCAAAGAATTTTTAAAACTCAGTCCCCAACAACCATGATCCACCCTGTGACTTCAAATAGAGATAAATACTTTCAACTTGCATACAAAAACATCGGCATGCTATTGGAACCAGAAAAAAACCTGGCCCTGTTCTGGGTCTCAAATTTTATCTATATTTATTATTTTAATTTTTTAATTTTATATATATTTTATCTATATTCGTGATCATTTGTTTTATTCTAATAGGAAAGTAGGTAATCGGCCTTCTGTCCCATGCTCCGTCTTTGTGGATTTAAGGGCGGTTACTCACGATGTTTTGCTTCACCTAAATGTTAACGAACATAGAATGCCTTTCAATCAAAATATGTTAATTCAGCTTATATGCGTCTTAGCGCATGCTTATGAACGTCAAATGCGTTTACAAAGTACGTGAAAGAGCAAGACTACGCCATCCGTTGGCAGAACTACCAGGTCTTGTTCAAAGAAGAACGGGCAAGAAACTCAGCAAGTTTTACCTTCCCTCTACAAAATTAATGTCATAAACCTTAACGTTATAAAATATATATATACTTACATAAGTTAAAAAAACAGTAAAAATCCAGGGATCGAACCTACGACCTCACAGATGAGAGTGGCACCGTGAAGCCACTACCAACACTGCTCTATTATTTATGAACACTTAATAAATATGACATGAAAATATTTTAGTTGTTCCCAATCCCCAAATCCTCTGCGAGAGCGAGCGGCGTCGCGGTGAAAAAAGACCGATACCAGCTGAACTTAAAGATGATAAATACTTTGAGAGGCGAAGACGGAACAATCAAGCAGCCAAGAAGTCGAGGGATGCGAGACGAATCAGAGAAGATCAGGTATAAATCATGGCATCTAACCCATTTGATATTCAGTTGATATTCAAGGTTTTATACAGTTTACCATCCTTTTCTCAAAGTTCAGGGCATTATATTAGATATAATTAGAAGCCTAAGGCCCATATATTTATTTGAAATTTCATTAAATTTAAACGATTACTTTAGGAACTAAACTAAATTATTTTGCATATTTTAGTTCTTAGTTGATTGATTTGGTTTTTTGAGTTATACACTAAATACTATTTTTGCTGATATCCAGTATTATAATATATAACACTTATTTAAGTTACATAAACTAACTAATAAAATGTATTTAAAAAGCTTCTTTTTGATCATTTTCTTTCTACCTCGTAACTAGTTCTGCTTATATATATTTATTTTTATAGGTTAACCTTTTTATTTGCTTTTAAATTTTTGTCTATAATTATTTTTATTTATTTTTTCTTTGAATTTGTTTAATTATATTCAATTAGTTATAGTAACGCTTGTTTTAAGTTTTTTGTTACTTTTGTTAATTGTTTTTTTTTTGTACTCTACCCTCTGATGGTGTTTCTTTAACGTTGTTTCTCATTAGGGTTGCCTGGAAGAAATCGCTTGTAAGCGATAAGGCCGCCCTTTGCCTTATATCTTTTGTAACTGTTTTTTTATTTTTTATTTTTATTTTTGTTATGCGTGTTTTTGTATAAGGCAATAAAGGATAAATAAATAATAAATAAATAAATAATATAATACATCATAATATGACCCATTTGTGTTAATGTCGTGTGACACCTATGCCTCTTCAACTGTGTGACACACCAACTGGGGCCTATTATAAGCGGTCATCAAGGAATAAATCTGCACTATGGAGAGTGTACTGGAAAGTTCTGGAGTTCTTACTGCCTTCATCACCGTACCAGCCGTATTAACTCAATTTAATCCCGCCAGTTTGATGGCTAGAAGTTATTCTCAGTCCGCTTCTCAAGACATTTTCTATTGCGAACTAGCGAACTGTGGAATCGACTTCCGGTGGCATACAACCTCCATATGTATAAAAAAAGACCATACTCCTGCATCAAAGGCTGGCAGCCACTAATATTACTTTAATTCTTTTTTATTTATTGAGAAAGATTTACAGCTTATTACTAACTTACTAAATATAATGTTCTTTTTACGCCATTAATAAATCTTTACATATTAAAGTGAAACTTTTATTACATCGTCTCAAACTTTTTGGTCTGTGTGGCGCATGTTCCGTGACGGTCGGCCGCTGAGTAGGGATAAAGTGAAAGGCACTCGTCATAGCAGCCAAGGCCAATATGGCGGCGCACATAGTCCGCAGCAGCTGACCTTGTAGTGTATAGACTATTATTCATTTGTGCTAGTACTCCCCGCTATTTTAATATGTGTATATAATCTAAATAATTGTTAACTATTAAGTATGTATGCCGTACTCTCTAAGACAGACTTAGTCTAATTTTATTAGTCCCATTATCATTCCAATTTTTAAGTATAAAATTAAGATTGATAAAGCGATTTTATACCCGTAATGGAATATTATTACAAACATTTTTAGTTAAATATCTATAATGTGAAAAAAGTTTCACTTTTACCGTGGTCTCACAAAACCACACAACATTTTTTTATTATATATATGTTGAGTCGGCAGTTCGACTGGTCCTGCTTTTTGGTCGGACAAGGACGTCATTTTTTTTACAGATAGCGTGGAGAGCCTGTCTTCTAGAACAAGAAAATGCTTCCCTCCGAGCTCATGTAGCTGCATTAAGACAAGAAACTATCGCTCTTAGGACCCTACTCGCAACTCGAGATGAAGCACCCGTTCCTTCTTCTACCACGGATTAAATCAATGTATTAAATTAATACGCGTGCTGTATAACTTTAAAAAATCGCTGTTAACAAAAAAATTTAAATAGTGAAAGTGTAAATTATCATTCATAATTGTCATTGTTTTTTATTCTGTATTATCTATTTTTGTAATGTCTCTGGTATATGATGTGAATTCCAGAGAGTACAAACTACTCTTTATTTTAAGTGTAATATTTTATTTGCGAGTGGCTTTATTTTGTTTTTTTTTTGTCAATAAATTAATTAATATGTTGTCGTAATCGATAAGGTGTAAACCAAATATAAAAACGGTTTGTAATTACTTAATTAAAAGGGTTACGCATTGTACATAATTTTAGTTGCTACATGGTATTAAATGAACAATTAGATTTTTGACCAATCAAAATCGAATGCAACGCGCCGTCGTCTCGTCTCTCGTTTTACATTGTAACTTCAGATATTTTGGCTAAAGAGTAGAAAATCACGATCATAATCAAATATTTCAAGCTCTCTCTTAAGATTCTTCTAATAGATATTCAATAGGATTTTCAGTGTGCGCAATAATTACACTTTGTCGATGAAGCAAAGACAATCTTAAAAACGGCAGCAATCTGAGATAAAGTATCGTAGGGCCATAGGATTGTTATTGACTCATTATATGAATACAAATATTGGTTTATCTATTTCTATGCGCACTTAAAACACAATCCAAAGTCCAAACCTCTATTATGAATTTTACGATTATTCATTATACCTACCTGTTTGACAATCTTCTCTAATGTCGCCATGTTAAGAATAATTTGGATTTCAACGAGTATTTTTTTCATCTTTTATAAATACGATTTCTTATATATTTTTTTTTGTAACCTGTTGCAATGTATGAAGAGTTATTGATATATTAGAAAATTGTTATATGTCCGTCCATTTAAAAATAAAATTATACTAAAGATAGATCTCATTAGTTTATAGTGCTAAGTGCATATTAATATAATACGCAGTAACTGTTATTTTCACTACAATAATAAATGTTAAAAAATTGCTTGTTTATTGCATAATTCTGGTATAAAACCTGACGCTTTATGGCATTACCTTTTAAAATGAAATTAATGAAATACTGAAACTCCCTTACTCTAATGGCGCTACTTTTTGAATATCAACTTTCTGTGACGCTGATGATTTTCCTTGTTGTAATTGGTCACATTCATAAAGTATACGTATTGCGTCAATTACAAAACAGGACTGCTCATAATAACCAATCACTACGTTTCTTTAATAGACTAGAATTATCTATGTCAATTGTCAGGCGGTTTTCGTAATTTTTGTGGATGGCAATAATTCTAGAACACCGTAAAAATTAAAGAATTGTTCTTTCGTGAAGTTGCGTCATCCACATGGTTCTCATTTTTGCCTGTAGTAGAATAAATATTAAAGTATATTGATAAGTTCGTAATTTAATTAAAAATGTTGTCCGCGACGCGAGTGATTAGCCGAAAGGCTTTGGAGTGTTCAGGAATTGGTACAGACTTTTACACTCAAAGGAATTTCTCTACAATCCTAAAAAATGTAAGTGACAATTTTTTTATTTAAAAACGAATGAAAATCGAGTGTCATATAAAATATTATTGTCAGACTAGTTATATTATTAAATTAATTAGTTGAAGTACTATTTAATTTCAACAAAATAGCGTTATAAACCGTTTGTGCCGTTCGGCACATGTGAAAATCTTTTATGTAGTTTTTCGATGTTCTTCCTGAAATTGGAGATTTCTATTTCATTTACAGACTGCAGCACCCACCGTTCCAATTTATCAGCGGCATGCAATTCAATACAGGCATAAGTAAGTTATAGAACTTCGTATTCATTTTTCATAACCTAACTTTAATAACCTTTTTAATTTGGACATCGGTTTTTATGTAAAACCGATAATTTGTGTGGTTCAACTACACTAACAATATTTTGTTAGCAAATTAAATCTCAAAGGTCACTTATTTACAACGAATATTGATTTAGCAATAATTGTGCAATCTCTTGCACAATGAAATTTATTTATTCAAAATTATATTGTATATAATTTGAATTTATTAAATGGAAAAAAATAATGAGCTAAGTTAACCATGAAATACTTATGCCCTTATAAGAAAGAAAAAAATATAATTTTCAATTTAATGTTAGGATTTAATTTCAAGCAATTTTAATGACTATAAAATGCATAACTTAATGAATACATTGCAGTTGTTTGATAAATACTGATTTTAGTTATAAAGACTATATAAAATGAATTCTACTGAACAGATCAGATGGCGTTCGCGGCGCCGTCATCGGTATTGACTTGGGAACAACTAACTCATGTGTTGCCGTCATGGAAGGAAAGACACCAAAGGTAAATTAATTAATGGTTGTTATGATTCTGATTTTAAAGGTGACGAGCATAGGTGGTGTCATAGGCGTTATTACACTAACATAATTTCTGCTATTGCCCAAGCTAATATTTGTGGAACTACGGCAATGTCCTGTGTTTGGTACTACTGTTTTAGATGTATTAATCTAAAAAAATAAAAATCATGTATTAATTTAGGTAATACCACGTACACTTATGAATGTCAATACTGAAATACATTAAATTATAAATATAGTTCTGCCAGTTATTAAAATATATAAGGTGTAGAATGGACCAGAACTGACAATAAAATCTTTTGCCACAAGATTTTTGTTTATTAAATGTTTGTAAGGCCAACCATTACACCATGTTCCTAAATTGTACAATAATTGATTACTTTAATTAACTTTGGTGTCTATTATCTTTTTATTGTGGGTCTGACTATAAAAGTTTGTTATATATGTGTCACCGTAAGATTGTAAACATTGTTATATTACAATCTATCCAGTAAGATTGTAAACTATCGATAGATTGTGAACGAAAAATGATGCGTTAAATTGCAATCATAATGATACAGTTCACAATCTATCAATAGTTTACAATCTTACTAGATAGATTGTAATATAATGATGTTAACAATCTTACGGTGACATATGCAAAGTATAGCATGCCATTGTTTCATCTGTTGCTTTACTCTATGTATCCTACATAGTGCGCATCTGTGATGTCCATATGTTAAAAACATTGGATTCCAGTGCTAGGACATATTAGAACTTAGAAGTCATAGGTACCTTTCTACAACGTACTAAAGATGTCAATAAAACTAGTAAAAAATTTTAGGTGGTGGAAAACTCAGAGGGATCTCGTACTACCCCATCACATGTAGCATTTAGCAAGGATGGTGAACGGTTAGTCGGTATGCCAGCTAAACGTCAGGCAGTTACGAACAGCGGAAACACATTCTATGCTACCAAGAGACTGATTGGCCGCAGATTTGAAGACCCGGAAGTGCAAAAGGATATGAAAAATTTGTCATACAAGGTTGTCAGAGCTTCGAATGGAGATGCCTGGGTGCAAGGTAAACATAATTTTACAAAGATTTGTATGTTTGTAACATAGAAAAAGCTACTGGACTGTTTTAAAGTGTTCATTCATCAATTAAATAAAAATCGGTCGCTACAACCTCTTTTTAGGTCTTGGCCTCAGATTTCTGAATCTGTTTCTTGATCATTTATAAATCTAATAGGCATGTAGGTGATCAGCCTCCAGTGCCTGACACACGTTATTTCTTATGTCTAAGACATGTCGGTTTCCTCGCGATATTTTCCTTCACCGTTCGAGTAAATGTTATGTGCACATAGAAAGTCCATTGGTGCACAGCCGGGAATCGAACCTACGACCTCAGGTATGATAGTCGCACCCTGAAGCCACTAGGCCAACACAGCTATTCATTTGTTGTTCATTCACCAATTGCTCAGTTATTATTCTTGGGAATTATCCTATTTTTTTCCTTTAATCCGTTAAAAAAAGTGTTTTCTTTAAATGACAGAAGAAGTTATTGATAAGAGATTAAACCCCATTATGTAGTCTCATTTTGCTTAGAAGTCAATAAACATATGATGTACACTGAATAATAATTAATATAAATACATATATATATATATTAGACTTAACAATTGGCTAGGACCACACTGGCTTCATGTAAGATCAAACAATACATATTAAATTTGAAACATCAATTCCTAGCGAATCTTTGGCCAGTCATTCGTCCTAGTAGCTGTTTTGTAGTTTATTTCCTAACAATTCACAAATTAATAAAGCATTGTCGATCACTGCTTGTACTCATGTGCAAATGGTTTTGCAGCGATGCAAGAATAATTCGTAGCACCAGCTGGTCTAGACTCTCTCTCTGGTCTAGCGCCTTCCTAGATACTGCGATACATTGCATCAAATATTGTAGTATTGTTTGATGATTTGTTTTTTTAAAAGAGTACCGACAGTTTTTTACGCCGGCTTTTTCTCTCGGCCTACACCCTCTGTCTTCTTTGCCGGTGAGTCGGTATAAAAATTTAATAACGTGGAATTAGTGATATCTGTCTATATTATGTTCCATAATAAACTAATTTTATTTTTGTAAAATAGAAAATATTAGTTGTTAAAATATTTTATTTCAAGCCAGCATTTTATTAAGATTTTCTGTAACATGTTGCAATATCAACCCATAATACCATTCTTTAAGTTTCCAAATTCTTTTGTGCGATTGTGTTCCAGCATAAAATGCTTTGGACGCTCACAACTGCAAAATATACCACTTTCAAATAGCCTATGTCGTTGTTGTTGGACAACAATTTTAAATGTTTAAAGAAAACACAAGGATTGAAGTTATTATTGTAAACTTATATAGGTTACCGTTAGCAATTTCTGCAGAAACCCTACATCTTTTAGTCGATACCAACTCCGGGGAAATAAATATATAGATAATACAACATTTTCTACAGCTGTGATACTTTTTTTGACATTCATGTCACCGTGACCATGCACGCTGAAAAGCACGAAACGTCGGTTAAATTTAAAATTATGTTTAAATAATTATAATTTTACAATAATACATAATTTCAATCCGTTTCAAAGTGTTTTTTTTTATGTGTAAAAGTTAATAAAAGACAAATTTCCTATAATTTGAATCTTTTTTTCTTATGCTTCCAGGAAGCGATGGCAAAGTCTATTCGCCTAGTCAGATTGGTGCGTTCGTTCTTATCAAGATGAAGGAGACGGCCGAAGCGTATCTGAACACCACAGTTAAGAATGCAGTGGTCACCGTACCAGCTTACTTCAACGACTCTCAGCGACAGGCTACCAAGGATGCTGGTAAGAAGCGTCTTTCTAGATTTGAGTGGTTTTTATTAACGAATTTAATATTCAGAAGTTAATTCACTAACATTATGATTTTTAAAGAATGTAATAAATAATGCAATTTATACAGTAGAATTATAGTAATGTACCTGTTTTGTATTTTTTCCTTTGTTAAATACTTACTAATTTGATATATTCAAAAAAGTTTAGTTTCTTTAGATTTTTTTTTTATACTAGTTATAGTTAAACATATTTTTTAATATTTTTTTTTTTGTTAATAATTTTGCATTTATTGTACTCCACCCTTTGTTGGTGTTTCTTTTTCTTTGTTTCACATTAGGGTTGCCTGGAAGAAATCGCTTGTAAGCGATAAGGCCGCCCGTTGCCTTATTACTTTTGTTACCTGTTTTTTTTTTGTTACGTGTATATTTTTGAATACGGTAAAGTTTGATAAAGTATAAATAAATATAATAATAACACAATGGTTTCACGAAAAGGTTTGGTCAAAGCACCAAGTCATTGAGAAGAAAATAGCCATTATGATTTCCAAACCTTCTCAAGATGTCACTATAAAAAGAAGAAACACAGTTTGCTAGTAAATAACATTAAAAAAGAAACCAAAAGTCCTCTAATACTCTTCACGCCTTTTTCCCAAAGGTGTTGGCAGGGACCATGGGTCTCCACTATGGTCCTGACATATCAAATCAAAATATCTTTATTCATATAGGTAAACATGTACACTTATGAACGTCAAGAAAAACAAATTAAATTAATTGTAAATTTACATTTACAACCAGTTCGCAAGTCAAGGGCGTAGAGCGGTAAGAACTGGCAAGAAACTTTCCGCCACTCTTTTCAATCGCCAAGTTTTTAATACAAATTGTTTGACCTGGAGCAAATCAATCCCAAGGATTAGGGTCATAACTATCACCTGTCTTTTTCCGCCTTCATGACATTCACCATGTATGCCCATCGGTTAGTTGTAACTTGTACCTTCAAGTACCTCCTGGATTTGGTCTTGGTATGCCCGACAAGGCTTAACCAAACCAGGTTGTTTTGTATACACTTACGCATTCCCTGTCCTCATTACTCCAGTACATACATTATGTTCTGTGATAATGCAATTGTAAATAATATCTATTATTAGAGTGATATAAGTAGCATAGTATATCCTGAGAACATAGTATTTTAGAATTATGCATTGTCGATCACTGCTTGTACTCATGTGCAAATGGTTTTGCAGCGATGCAAGAGTAACTCGCAGCACCAGCTGGTCTAGACTCTCTGGTCTAGCGCCTTCCTAGATACTGCGATACACATTTAAAAATTCCATACATGATTCTGAAAAATGTAATTTAATGTTATTTTGATTTCAAACAAACCCTTTTGTTTGTATGCCAATTTTCATTCAATAACTATAGTAAGTCTGTCTTAAGTCTGACACTAGTACTCGATCTCCGATGGAGGGAAGGTTTCCACATTCTTCCACTTATCACTATTTGTTGCAACAATTTATCAATTTTTTCCTGCTATCTCTTTTATTTCATCTTTAAAATAGTATAGATATAAATGTGTTATGTAGATTTAATTAAGCAATACTGTTTAGATGTGAAAAGACTGGCTGCCCACAACACAGGGAATCCTAGTGTGGGGGCCAGTGCACTCTAGTTTATCGAAACATTCCTGTATATAGTGTCTAATAAAGTTCTTTCTTTCTTTCTTTTCTATCTTCCCAAGTTTTTGGTGGGCATCCTTTCTTCTTCCCACTGGGTCTATTCGACCCATCTGCCATCACAAATGCGGCCAATGTGACCGGTCCATTTCCATTTTAGCAATTCTTTCAATATGAATTAACATATGACAAAAACTAATATGATTATATATTATTTTAAAATGGCTGCCTTGTAAAGTTTACTCTAAGAATATGACGGGATGCTTCCTTGTTGGCCATGACGCTCATGAGCAGCCGATTAAAGAAAGATAAATATATTGAAAAATTTTTTCAGGACAAATCTCTGGTTTGAACGTACTTCGAGTGATCAATGAACCCACGGCCGCCGCTCTCGCCTACGGAATGGACAAGACTGAAGATAAAATGTAAGTTTATTTATTACAAAGTTGGTTGCCTTACAGTTGTATTAACTAGGGGGATGCATCCATACACCTCTTTGCCGATACTGAGAAATATCGGCAATACCGATACCGATACGATTTGATAACCATTGAAAATTATGTTAAAATATATCAAGTTTGGTTTAAAGTTTTTAATTTTGTTATAAAATATAAACACTCACAATCTTTGAATCGCATTTAAGGTTCAGTTATGGCCGGATATGGATTTCTTTAAAAAAGGGCACACATTGAAAAATGTGATGATAAATAAATCAGTGGCACTACAACCTCTTTAGGTGTTGGCCTCAGATTTCTGAATCTGTTTCATGATCATTTTTTAAATTTAATAGGCAAGTAGGTGATCAGCCTCCAGTGCCTGACACACGTCGTCGACTTTTTGGGTCTAAGGCTATTTCGATTCCTTCTTTCACCGTTCGAGCAAATTTTAAATACGCACATAGAAAGAAATTCCATTGGTGCACAGCCGGGTGAAGCCACTAGGACAACACTGCTCATATAGATATGATAGAAATATAAATGTGTTTTAATTGTAAATGTATCTGAAATAAAGGATATTATTACATTATAAATAAAATAGGTCACAAATTCTGCAACAGGCTTATCGCTAGCATGGGATCTTAAATTATTACAGTGGGTAGCTGGTTCCAAATTCATGGCTTAAATTAAAAAAAACATTCAGTTGTGGAAGTGAAGAAAAAATTAATTTACAACTAACACTGAAAATTATACAGTGACCAAATTGTATCTTAAATTAAATAAAAACTAGCTAATAAAGGTTGGATAGAATTTAAAATGCAATACAAAATTATAACAACAGTAATGTTGTGTGGTTTTATGAAACCACGGTAAAAGTAAAACTTTCACATTATAGATATTTAACTAAAAATTTTTGGAATAATATTTAGGGTATAAAATCGCTTTATCAATCTTAATTTTATATTTGGAAAATTGGAACGATAATGGGACTAATAAAAGTAAACTAAGTCTCCAACTAATATTTTTATTGAATTCTGTGTCGAGAGTATGACATACATAATACTTAACAATTATTTATTTTTATTTATTTTATTTATTAACACTTCGTTGCATTACATAAAAGGAAAATATTAAACATTATTTAATAACAAGCAACTGGCGGCCTTATCGCTTTAGAGCGATTTCTTCCAGACAACCACTGTGAGTAAAGGAAAAAACCACTATGAGTATGTTAGATAAGGTAGGCAAGAAGTGCAAAATAGAAAAGGGAATACAAAAAAGAAACATACTTAACAGAAACAAAAAGAAATAAAAATAAACTAAACTGATACAAGTTACATAAAACAAAACAAAAAGTAAACAGTGCACATGAATCATGACAATCCAATTCGAGATCGGTCTTACGTCAGTTAGTAGTTAGTGATATGACGTGGACAGGTAATGTTTATACAGCAGAAATTTAAAGGAAGATAGAGAAGGAGCTAAGCGAATAGTGACGGGAAGTGAATTCCATAGCCGAACTGCTGAAACCTTAAAGGAATCGCCAAGAAAAGAGGAGTTGTGAGATGGGATTTCAAGGATATAGTTTTCGGAAGAGCGTAAACTATAGTTATGTGAACCCAAAAATTTGAAATCATTTTTGAGATAAGAAGGAGTTTTAGGATTGAACAGGATGGAATATAGGAGATGGAGAACATGAGCATCACGTCGCTGTCGAATGGGTAACCAACCTAGCCGCTTACGGAACGCAGAGATATGATCATACTTTCTTAGACCGAAAATAAATCGGATACAGAAGTTTTGGAGACGATCCAGTTTGTTTAGCAAGTCCTCGCTCATATCGGAGGAGCAAGAATCGGCGTAGTCCAGTAAAGGCAGGAGGAGAGATTGTGCCAGTGAGGTTTTAGTACTAAAGGGAAGGAAATTACTGAGACGTCGGAGGATACTAGAGGCACCATACAATTTGCGGCTAACTTCTTTGACATGCTGCTCCCAGGATAAGTTTTGATCAAATAAGACCCCCAAATTTTTAACTGCACGGCTAATATTTAAAGTTACACCGTTGATATGTATAGGTGGTATAGTGGCCCAATCAATTCTCGTCGTGAAATAGGGGCTGCCAATGATTATGACTTTACTCTTGTTGGGATTGATTAGAAGACCAAAATTTTTGCTCCAGTCAACTATCTTGGCCAGCTCATAGTTTGTGGAATGTATGGCCTGCGGGAGATCATCGAGACTTGATTGAACGTAGATTTGGAGATCGTCAGCGTATAAATGAAAATTAGTTGAAAGACGGGACGTTAAAGAGTTAATATAAATAGCGAAAAGAAGAGGAGAAAGTACGCCACCTTGCGGTACGCCAGATTTAATGAAACTCCATTGAGATACGCAATCGCTTGTCTTAATGCACTGGCGGCGCCCATTAAGATAGTTAGAGAACCAGTTAACAGCATGTGAAGAAATATTTATAGACCTAAGCAACTCCATTAAAATTTCAAAATTAATAGTATTAAAAGCGTTGCTGAAATCTAGTAGTGTGAGAATTGTGAGTTGTTTGTGGTCCATGCCTTCGCGGATATCATCGGCCACCCTGACCAGAGCAGTAGTCGTGCTATGTCCAGATCGAAACCCGGACTGAAGTGGACTCAGTATGGAATTTTTGTTAAGGAAATCATTTAATTGATCATGTATAAGGCGTTCAAGTACCTTGGATAGAAAAGGCAGAATTGAGATGGGTCGAAAATCAGAAAAAGTACTAGGATTAGCCTTTTTGGGGATAGGGATGATAAGTCCATCCTTCCAGCAAGAAGGAAATTCACCTGTAGAAATGGAAAAATTAAAAATATGTGTGATTACAGGAAGTAAAAGAGAGAGAATAGGTATGATCATAGCGCGACCAATCAGGTCAGAACCAACAGCATTGGAATGAATAGACGAAATACCAGATTCAACGTTCTGGCAAGAAAATTCAGCGAATGAGAAAGATGGAAAACTAGGACGAGGGAGAGATGATATATTCTCAAGTGTTAAATCCAGATCGATATTACTTAAAGTAGAATGAGAGGTAAAATGGGCGTTTAGGCTGTTTACTTCGATATCGGGAGATATGAAAGTACGTGATGGCTTACCGACACCCAGAGATTTTAAAAATTTCCATGTTTTTGAGGGATCCCCACTTGACACTGAGTCGTGAATGTGTCGTCTCTGCGCATCCCGACAACGCGTGTTGCAACGGTTGCGCAAGGATTTGTAAAATACACGATCCTTGTCCGTTTTGGCTGATCTCATCTTGGCTTTAGCCCGGTTTTTTTGTTTAATCAAAGTTTTGATTTCATCATTGAGCCAAGGAGCAGGTAAATGCTTGAGTTTAACTGGCCTCAAAGGGGCATGAATATCGAAAAGATTAGTAATGGAGGCATTTAGAAGATCAACTTTACCATTGAGGGTGGGACACTCGTAAATCGTGCTAAAGTCGATTTTAGCTGCATCAGTAAGCAGACGCTCGGAGTCGATCGCAGCAAAATTGCGCCTAAGAACTACGGTGGGTTTTAGTTTGGGAGGTTTAAGATTGAGGGACAAATAAAGGAGATCGTGGTAAGAAAAGGCAACAGCAGGAAGTTGGCCATGACTAGTAACTAGGTCAGGAGAAGAGGTAAATATAAGGTCCAATAGGGAAGGAGTGGAGCCTGGGACTTTGTGCGTGGCGCTAAGTGGCAGGTTATGAAGATTATAAGAGTCAGTGATGGAGAGCAACTTTTTCGATCGACAGTCGTCTTTTATTAAGCAGGTATTGAAATCACCCATAACTATTATGTTTTTATAGAGAGGCGCAAACCTTTCAAGAGTATTATCAAAGCCTGCAAAATAGTCGACTAAGAGAGAAGGAGAGTAGAACACTCCAAGGAGAATTTTTGTTTTACTGAGCATAACCTCGATCAAAAGATGCTCGCATGCATTAGGTGGTGGTGGTTGTGTAGACATATTGACAATAGTGTAAGGGATGTGTGATCGTAGGTAAATAGCGACGCCACCTCCACGCATACCAACTCGGTCATTTCTTATTAGGTTAAAACCGGGGATAGAATAGCTGATGGAGGAGAGGGCTGGAGACAGCCAAGACTCTGATATGAGGATAGCGTGAATTTCGTTGGATACAAAGGTTGTCAACAAGTCCAAATGGTGAGCAGGAACGCTTTGTGCATTGATATGGACGACATTAAAGTGTCTGGATTGGTCTTTGAATAAAGCCGTGAGGATACAATGCAAGGGAGGGGGAGATATTTCAGCGCTATGAAAAGAATCGTAATCTGACGAAGAGACCGATGTAAATTCAGAAATTTCACTATCGTGATTCATGTGTTAACAATTATATTTATCTATAGGTGTACTTAAGTTTATAAATTTTTAACTTATATAAACCGCTAATATTAGTAGCGTAAAAGATAATATAGACACACACTTAAAAAAAATAATAATAATAATAACAAACTTAACTTAACTTAAAAGGGTTAAATAAACTAATTTTAACTATGTCTAAAAAAACAGTTTAACAAGCGAATTTATATATCGTTTATAGTTGAAAGTTATTGTAAAAGCTAATGATATCTCCTATCATGTACTTCCACAGATCACAAAAATAATTTTATGATCTGTGGAAACACACACAATCGGTCATTAACTGACAATCACAACCTTTGACAGTGTCACGTCACGTTTCATGTTAATACTTATAGTCTGTCAATGGGCTAAGGACTTTAAAAACAATAAGCAAACAAAGTTGAAGGTTACAATGTACCAATGATCAGTTTAAAAATTAATACAAAATGAAAACTAAAAGAAAGAACTGTTTAACACATAAAACTCTCTACATGTACCACGAACACATCCCAATGTGACAGTGTCAAAGAATCAAACAATTATCGCCTTAACAAATAAACAAAATTGAACATAGAAGTACAAGAAAATCACATACAAATATAACCCATACAAGTTATTAAAACTAAATGTTGTTGGTAATTGCTAAATGTGACACAAATTTAAAGTTATGCTAAGTGTGCAGCTAGCAACAGAAACATAATTTGAAGTTGAGCTAACCCACTTTAAATCAGTTTTTTGTAATCTTCCTGTTTCGAGATTTTAAGTTGGGGGATGCTGCCTTAGTATCGTTAGTAGAGGGTGGAGTGCTTGCAGGAGCCGCATCAACATCTTTTATTGAATTGACACGGCGTCGCTCACCGTTAGCATCAATAACAAAAATGTGGCCATTCCTGGTCCAACACTTGCTTATTCCGAACCGCCTTCTTGCTGCCATAAACAAATTATGCCTGGTTTTGGTCAGAAACTCAGATAAGGTGATACCGGTCCCCTTTAATCCAGTCTTAGCCAACCAAATCTTGTCCTTGTCACAATGTTCCCGTAGCTTAATTAGTACTGGGCGAGGCTTGCCATCACGTCTTATGCCCATTCTGTGACATCTACTAAAACTAGCTTCACTTATGTTTGGACATTTGAGCAGCACGGATAACATATTAGCTATTGTACCTGGGTTCTCATCCTTTGTTTCATTGATGCCATGTAACAACAAGCACTTACGTCTGCTGCGCATTTCCTGCTCCTCTTGCACCTTGAAAAGAATTTCCAATTGTCCCTGGAGATTCTTAAGGCAGAATAGAACAGAAGTTTTGAAAGCTTCAAACTCCCTAGTGAGCGGTGTTTGCTCCAGGGATGGAGACCTCTCCTGTGCTGCTAGAAGCCGCTGCTGGAACTCATCCATTTTGGAGGACACCATTACTGACACATCAATCAATGACTTTTTTAGCTCTTCCATAATAATAATGTATGTTGATTTGTAGTTGATTGAGAAATAAAAGATGAAGGTAGTTTTCAACAAATAAAATTCAACAATGGGATAATTATTAGTATCTGAAGGATATAATTGAGGAAAAATTAGCGATTCATATGTAAAACAACACTAGTACATCACTAACAATGTAAGTAAAATAATTTGAGTTAAGAAACTATTTTTAGTTTACACAAAACACAGAGATACACCAAAGCGTGTTTACACTACCTACCATAACTGGTACATTATATACACGTATTAAAATAGCGTGGGGCACTGGCACAAATGAATAAAAGTCTATACACTACATGGTCAGCTGCTGCGAAGTATGTGCGCCGCCATATTGGCCTTGGCTGCTATGACGAGCGCCTTTCACTTTATCCCTACTCCGCGGCCGACCGTCACGTGACATGCGCCACACAAACCAAAAAGTTTGAGACGATGTAATAAAAGTTTCACTTTAAAAGTCACGATTGAGCAGGATGATGTAGTTAATGGCGGAGATCCTAAAAAAATACAACTATATTTAAAAAATTAAAACTGCTTTTTCTTGTTTTTGAATTTTATATACACTACTATTCACAAACTCATGTTGTATATGTCCGTAGTATACAATGCATCGTCGATCACTGCTTGCGCTCATGTGCAAATGGTTTTGCAGCGATGCAAGAATAACTCGCAGCACCAGCTGGTCTAGATTCTCTTATCTAGTGCCTTCCTAGATACTGCGATACAGATTTAGATATTTCCCATTAACATTCCGCCTAGTATATTTTCATAGGTTTTTTGATCCTGAAAAGCGGAATGTATCTATATATTTTGTGTATATGTATGTATATATTTTGTGTATCGTTCTTTAATTAACTGTCTAGAGATTCAATTAACTCTCTGATTTAACTAAACGAACGAGAATTTGCTATAAGCTCTCAGCCTCTCTTTTTAATGGCCAAGTTTTACACAATGTTTGTAAGGAGCTACAACCATTGCAACATGTCCCACGTGACATTTTAAGTAATTAATAGTTTATTAATAATAAAATAAATTAAAAACAAGGATTTGTCCACTATCAGCAGTAGGCATGGTGAAATAGGAGCACGCACTTACATACCCGTGGGGACAACACGCTACAATACATAACTACTAGTAAAATCTAAAAATTGGTTAGAAGTGGAGTATTTTTTGTAAAATTTGTGTTCACCGTAATTGACGAACCACCACGCACCACCACTTTGTGGAACCAGCCCACAGAAGTATTTCCGAACCAATTCGACTTAGGGTCCTTCAAGAAAAGAGCGTACCAATTCTTAAAAGGCCGGCAACGGACTCGCACAATAAAGACATTTTTTTTAAATAAATGTAAACCTATAGTTTTCAAAATGAATGGATGATGTCGAGAATTTCAATAAATAATTATAAAACAGTATTTGTAGGGAAAATTTTCATTTGGTTGACTGCCCTATACAGATTAGAATTTTTCATAGAAATAGACATATTATTTATTACAAAAAAAACACACATACAAAATAACAATAAAAGAAAAAATTAAATAAAAATATATAATTTAACACAAGATTTTTTTAAACATTAGCAAAATGACATATTTTTAATGAGAACATAATTTCGCGAAATTCAGCTGTTAAGTGGCCAGCCTGATCGTGTGATTTAACACCACTGGATTATTTTTTGTGGGGCTATGTTAAAGACAGAGTCTATACGGAGCCAATCGAATCGATTACAGCCTTAAAACTCAAAATCCGTGATGTCATTAACGAAATAAACCCTCCATTTTGCCAAAAAGTGATTAAAAATTTTGATGAAAGAATCAACATCTGTCAGCGTGGTCGTGGTGGACATTTGCCAGATATCATTTTTCATTCAAAATTGCCAAACTTTTCTCTTTGTAATACAATAAAAATTTTATTCATTTTCCTCTAAATTCTTTGTTTTATTTTGTTTTAGAAAACATAGTTCTTGTTGAAACACCCTTTATATGTATTTTTTCTGTATGTTAGATTTATTAGTTGCTTAAAGTTGCCAAGTATTCGATAAATGAAGTTGCATTCTATTAACAGTATCGCGGTATATGACTTGGGCGGTGGAACCTTTGATATCTCGGTGCTGGAGATTCAGAAGGGTGTGTTTGAAGTGAAGTCCACGAATGGTGACACTCTTCTCGGTGGAGAGGACTTCGACAATGTCATCGTCAACTTCTTGGTTGACGAGTTTAAGCGTGACGTGAGTATATCATAAACAATAGAGTAATATGTAATAAATGTTAGTTCTGTCAAACATTGTCTGACAGATGTATGTATACGTAAATCTTTTGTCATATAATTTACATAGCCGTTATATTTGACAAATAAGGGCCGTTCAAGTAAGCAGAATTACTGCAATTTATCCCCCCTCCCTCCCCCTTTTCAGCAATAGTAATCAAAGCTTTCAAAAAGAATATGTCGGTGGTAGTTGGTACAAATGAGACAGCGTTATAGAGCGCTAGCGGCACGTGCACGTGTACGTGCGCCTGACGTCATTGCCCCACTACGTTTCGGGTGTATAAAAACCCGCCTACAAAAGATTTACTTCAAAAAGTAAATAAAGTGCTTACATAGTACTTGAACAGCCCTATATAACAAATATTAATGCATCGTCGATCACTGCTTGCGCTCATGTGCAAATGGTTTTGCAGCGATGCAAGAATAATTCGCAGCACCAGCTGGTCTAGACTCTCTGGTCTAGTGCCTTCCTAGATACTGCGATACAGATTTAGATATTCCAATAAGTTTCGCGAATAAATTATGATATTTTTCCACAAATATAAAAATATTGATAAATTGAATCATGTCGTGTGGTAGAATAATTATCAAAATTATGCATTAAATAATTCAGATTTGTTTTTTCTTACCCCGAAAACTTATAACAATCGTCTATTGTTGTAAGTATGTCTGGATGTTTGTTACACTGTCAAGTAAAAACTACTGAATGGATTTTAATGAAACATTTAAAGAAAAACACTTTTTTTACGGATTATAGTTATGTATTATTGTATTTAAACTTATAATTATTTAGACATAATTTTAAATTTAAACCGACGTTTCGCGTGCTTTACAGCGTGCGTGGTCACGGTGACTGATAATACTTTTGACATTTAACACCTTTGTCTTCAGTCACCGTGACCACGCACGCTGTAAAGCACGCGAAACGTCGGTTTAAAATTTAAAATTATGTCTAAATAATTATAAGTTTAAATACAATAATACATAACTATAATCCGTAAAAAAAGTGTTTTTCTTTAAATGTGTAAAAGTTATGTTAATAAAAGACAATTCAATGAAACATTACAATAATATAGCTTATACATCAGAATAATTCATAGGCTACAATTTATAAAGATATTGTGTGAATTGTGCAAAATATACAGTAGAAAAAATCTCTCATCTGCGAGATATTCTAGCGTGCGCTGCCAAAACTGCTAGAGTATTTCCATCATACTTATCTTAATATCATATATAATACATTAAAGTATATAAAATAAAAATTGATAATATAGTTAATTTATATATTTCAAATGCACATCAAGTGATTCCTTAATGAAAATAGATACTACCTTCTCGTATTTAAAGTAGATAAAATGTCTTTAACGCTACATAATTTGGACAGATGTTAATTTAATCCTGTACAGACGATGTCGCGGGCATCAGCTAGTTAGCTTTAAATATATTACAATATGGAGGAGGCCTTACACAAACCGGGGTGGATTCCTGTTAATTCATAAATAAATAATATTTACATAGATATTACTAACAAAATCATTTTTTTTTAATTACTGTAATATAACAACTACCAACCATTGTAAAATAAGAAATAAAAAGGCTTATTATTAATATATTATAATAACCGCTTCATTTAAATTCATAAACAAAAAGAAACTAGGACACTAAATGAAAAAGCTAAAACAGAAAATATTAACTAGTACGTTTTGTACTTTACAATAAAATATATTTACTTTACAATAGATATTTTTTTTTTATGGAACAGGGTGCAAACGGGCAGGAGGCTCACCTGATGTTAAGTGATACCGCCGCCCATGGACACTCAATGCCAGAGGGCTCGCCGATATATAGAATATTGTAATTTTGCAATAGAGATTGTTTCCTTAATAAAAAGGTACTTAAATGTCACCATTTGTTTATGCATTTGCAGCAAGGCATCGATATCCGCAAAGACGCGATGGCCATGCAGCGGCTGAAGGAGGCAGCAGAAAAGGCAAAGATTGAACTGTCCGGCTCCGTGCAGACTGATATCAACCTGCCATATTTGACCATGGACGCCTCTGGACCTAAGCACATGAACCTTAAGGTTAGTGGATTACTTAAGGGAAATGTTTTTTGAGGGTACCCGCTGTTTTTTTATTTTTTTGCGTATACCTACATTTTTTTTCATGGGTTTATAAAAGTTTTATATTTCATTTTATACTGTGGTCGTTAATATATAACTAGATTAGAAAATATACATACATTTTATTATTTTTTTTTATTGTACTCACAAATTTACAAAAAGATGCAAAACTTTAGATTTTTTATGAATAAAATGAAAATATATATATTAGTAGACTAACTTATACATGATTGTATTTTTAAATCTTTTAAGTCTTTAACAACAAATAATTTTAAGAACTCGCCTATGCCTGTAAGCATGAAAACAAATGTCAACATTTTTTATGTTATTATTATACCGCGATAACAGTTTATATGTCGCAGTAAATTTGTTAAATCAGAGAGTAAATAGAATCTCTAGACATTTAATAAAAGATCGATATTCAATCAAGTCGCTAAAGTTCCGCCAGACAAGTGAGTGAATGAAACGTTTGACGAGTTTCCTAAACGTTCCCAGGCTAACTAACCTAACCCTTGGAAATTCCGTGGGATTGGAGCTTGGAAATTCCATGTTTAGATTAATTTACAATTTACAATTAATCTAAAGATGGAATTTCTAAGCTCTGTTCTTCACGATCACACCGAAATATTTATAACAAATGAAATAATCATGGCGGAGTCAAGAGAGAAACAAAAACACTACTCGCACCACAAACCAACGTTTGCCAAAAGAAAGACTCTAAAAGTAATCAGCTGTTGTCGTGACCGGCATCTTGTTTTTCATTATTAATCAACACGCTGGCTTTCGGTCAGACAGATAGTTAAACGTTTACAACGTTGCTTTATTAAAATCAAAATGCTAGCTACTTGATTTTTAATTAACTGTCTAGAGATTCAATGAACTCTCTGATTTACTGTGAGACATACTTACATAGTCACAGATAGTATTAGACAGGTGAAAAACCAAGACATTATTAAAATGTTCTATGTCAAGTCTTGTGTATAAAAATTGTTTAATATATTATTGTTTATAAGGCAATTAATTCTAAACACTTACATTAATTTTCTACAAATACCCCAATAATAAATTCTTCATTGTGATTATAGTTGGATAAGATAATTGGGAAATTTCAATAAAAATATTTGTTTGCACCAAATATTACACATTTTAGTTCTCAAAGCTTTAATGATTGATATTGGTGCAAAATTGTGACATAGTAAAACCGTCTGTTGTTTATCTATAGACAACGGATCAATATGTCCTTGTTACATTTTTTGTAATGTGATGATTTTATATGAAGTAATCTTAAATCTACAAGACGGTGACGAATATTCGCTTACTATTCGGCATTCGGCCGAATTATATGTAGATATTCGGTATTCGGCCGAATCTAATAAAAGCAGCCGAATAGGCCGAACACCGGCCGACTAGAACCCGAATATTCATTGCAAGTATACGGCCCTGTTTCACAATGTATGGATAAAGTACCAAATAGCTTTGCAACACATAAATTATTCGAAAGATAAAATTTCCAAATAAGATACTTCTCGTTTCATGACGAATAGCGCTATCTGACAGCGAAACGCAAAAATACTGTTTATCCTACCAATAAGTAATAAATAGTTTATTGGGAACTTATCCGGACATTGTGAAACAGACCCTAAGTATGTTATTTTGTAAAATAAAAAATACGTGTGGCACTCGGGGACTGCTGCGGTAAAGCTATTGCATAGCATTTTTTAGCAACTCATGCAAATATAAATAATGATTTATTTATTTTTATGCGATATTTGTTCTCTGATATTAATGCAAGTTTTATCTTTGATATTAATTCAATCTACCACACTCAGACACCCCTTATATAGTCCGTCTCACTCTCACGGGTACCGTCTGCACCGGCCGCGCTTGCTACGTCACCGATGAGTGTTAGGTTTTTTTCGTTACGGAATTTCTTGATTCGGTCGCCGCGCTCATAAAATAAAATCTTTGCAATAGCTTTAAAATTGACAATATTTCCAGTCAGTTTCCATAGTTTATTCTACATTACGAATATTCGGTTACTATTCGGCATTCGGCCGAATAACATGTAGATATTCGGCCGAATAGTAACCGAATATTCGGTGCAAGTCTATTATGTAAAATAAAGAATTTAAAAAATTATGACCAGTCCATCTATGTACATTTCATTTGTTCTACTATATGTCTCACACATTTGTTTTGGCTCTTGTGTCTGTGTTTCGTTGCTCGTCTTATTTTCTTATCCATGTGTCATTTAGGTATGAATTTATTTATTTATTAAATCTACAGCATCATACATATTACGAAATCTACTGATAATTTAATAAAATCTTCTATCTAATATGTACGACAATATATATAGACAAGATTTGCTAAAAATAGGAATTAAAATCTATTAATGAAAATAATCTCCATATTTTAGATGACCCGTTCGAAACTCGAGTCCCTAGTAGGAGATCTGATTAAGCGGACAATCGCGCCTTGCCAGCGAGCTCTGCAAGATGGTGAGGTCTCCCGCACCGATGTCGGTGAAGTCCTACTCGTCGGAGGAATGACAAGAATGCCCAAGGTAAGGCAATAGTTTAAACTAGGCGATCTTGCTATCTCTTTTTATTGTTTTTTTAAAGAATGTTTAACAGTACTTTAAAAGCAGTGTCCCAATTATTGATAAAAGTACACGTAAATCATTTTTATAGTTTTTGGAACGAAGTTTCTTATCGCGCGTTGCTAGACGGAAAAAATTAAGACCAAAAGTTAGTATATAAAATAAATATAGCCGTTCGGCTTGTGCTTGTTTCTCTCTCACTCTCACCCTCCCTCTCTCTCTCCCCCTCTCTCTCCCTCTCTCTCCCTCTCTCTCCCTCTCTCTCTCCCTCCCTCTCTCCCTCCCTCTCTCTCTCTCTCTCTCTCATAGAAAGCAAACCAGTTATATGACATTATATTTTTTAATAATAAAAAAAATATTATAACTTTATTACAATTTCTTCACTAATTAATCGAAAGGAACTAAGTTCCATCCGGGTGTCCCTTGACACCTCGCAAGTAAAAAACAATTTTAACACTGGAGAAACTTATGTAGTAGTCACATATAAACGAACTATTAGTTTCTAGACATAAGCACTCTAGCACAAGCTTCGGCCAACTCCATAGTTGGTTGGGCGAGGTCGTTGACCGGGTGCAATATTAAATTGGGGACATATTCACTGGCTGTACTGAGTGTACATTCAGATTATAATCTTACAAACATTTAAAAATATCTTTAAATAGAAAAATGTTTGAGTTACTGTCTGTGCATTACTGACAGATGTCATTGTCATGTGTCACAGACAGCTTATAATTTAACAACGTCAAAGTAACAGTATTTGATTTACCCATATTGCAAGGTTGTTAACTGTGAATTAGCGTTTATTCATAGGCTCTGTGACATTAATGACAGTGACAGCTGACAGTTACATTGCACTGACACAATTCAATTTACGCATATGGACACACCTCTTAAATAGCACGTATTTTGCTACAGGCAATAAGACGTTAGGAGCGGAACTAATATTATTATAATATAATTTTTATTTTTTACCCTGGCCTAACATATGTAATCTGCTCTATTATATGTATGTCTTTGTCTAAGATAACAATGAGTTAATCACTACATGGTATAAAACAAAGTCGCTTTCTCTGTCCCTATGTCCCTTTGTATGCATAAATCTTTGAAACTACGCAACGGATTTTGATGCGTTTTTTAATAGATAGAGTTATTCAAGAGGAAGGTTTATATGTATAATAACATCCATTAAATAGTTGAGAAGTACTGTTATTTTTGAGGTTTCTAATGTGATGTCGTAAATAATTACATTTTTTCCGCTTAAATTGCAAACGCAGGCTCAACCCTACGAGTTTTATCAAAATAATGTACTAAGTATTGTAGACATTGAAAAGGTCTACAGAAAAGTCCGTGATGGTATATGTCTATCTCTTATGGATAACCCACAATAACTTTTTTTTTGTCATTTACTTTTTACGACAAATAATTGCTAATTTTCGAAGCGATCTTAACCAATACAGCATTAATCCTTAACCAATAAAATACCTTGAATGCATTGTTCATTTAATATAGATCTATACAGCCCATTACAGCTTATTAAGCAGCGATCGAACGAGTATATTCGGAGCTTTCCAGCGACGGAAATAACAATACATAATAAAAACCTGCTTTTCATCAGCATTGCACCCGTGCGAAGCTGGGGCGGGTCACTAGTAAATTAATATTTTAATAATTCATTCACTTATGCTTCACACACAATTATCCAGGTCCAACAAACAGTGCAAGAGATCTTCGGCAGAGCACCATCAAGAGCAGTCAATCCCGATGAGGCGGTTGCCGTCGGTGCGGCTGTACAAGGTGGAGTTTTGGCTGGTGACGTCACAGACATTCTCCTGCTTGATGTCACTCCCCTGTCGCTTGGTATCGAAACCCTGGGTGGAGTTTTCACTAAGTTAATCACAAGGAACACTACAATCCCGACCAAGAAGAGCCAGGTGTTCTCTACAGGTGAGAATTTTAAAAATAAGGGAGCGTTCAAGTTCAATTTTTTGAGATTCTTGATTTCTATTTTCGATTTAGATTTTAGACCATACGTTTTTCCCTGCCATATTGCTATTAAATTTTTGACATATACAACAAATAATAAACTAATGCATCGTCGATCACTGCTTGTGCTCATGTGCAAATGGTTTTGCAGCGATGCAAGAATAACTCGCAGCACCAGCTGGTCTAGACTCTCTGGTCTAGTGCCTTCCTAGATACTGCGATACAGATTTACAATAAATAAAAAAAATCTAACAAAATTATGAAAATGTTGTGTGGTTTTATGAAACCACGGTAAAAGTGAAACTTTTTTTCACATTATAGACATTTAACTAAAATTGTTGGAATAATATTCCATTAAGGGTATAAAATCGGTTCAATTAAAATTTCCTAATGTTTTCGATACTTATATTATTTAAATAATAATATATCATAGTAAACTTGACTGAGATATGTATCTTTTGCTTTGCGTCAAGATGATGAAGATGCTGAATGACACATATAAAAAAAATATTAAATCACCATGATTCAAAAAAATGTGTGGTTTTATGAAAGTACGGTAAAAGTGAAACTCACATTATAGACATTTAACTTAAAAAAATTGGAATAATATTCCATTAAGGGTATAAAATCGCTTTATCAATCTTAATTTTATATTTGGAAAATTGGAATGATAATGGGACTAATAAAAGTAGACTAAGTCTGTCTTAGTGAGTACGACATACATGATACTTAACAATTATTTAGATTATATAGCTTATATATTAAAATAGCGTGCAGCACTGGCACAAATGAATAATAGTCTATACACTACACGGTCAGCTGCTGCCTATGTGCGCCGCCATATTGGCCTTGGCTGCTATGACGAGCGCCTTTCACTTTATCCCTACTCCGCGGCCGACCGTCACGCGACATGCGCCACACACACCAAAAAGCTTGAGACGATGTAAAAAGTTTCTTAAAATCACCACGATTCCATAAAAAAACCTTCCCTTCAAAAATATAATTGGTCAGAATTCGGAGAACTTTTAACACATTTGAGCATGTTTTTAACTAGTATAATTGAATTTTTCAGCTGCTGACGGCCAGACCCAAGTGGAAATCAAGGTGCACCAGGGAGAACGAGAAATGGCGACGGACAACAAATTACTCGGACAGTTTTCGCTCGTGGGAATTCCCCCTGCGCCCAGGGGAGTGCCACAAATCGAAGTGACATTTGACATTGACGCTAACGGAATCGTACACGTATCGGCACGGGATAAGGGCACTGGAAAGGAACAACAGAGTGAGTTTTATACTAATTTTCAAAAACATACATTATTTAGTAAGAAAATGATTCAAAAGCCTTTGCCAGGAACATTTTTAAAAATATACTAGCTGCCCCCGCGAACTTCGTTTCACAAAATAAATTTAATTTATACTTAAGCCTCAATAACACGTGGTTATCATGATATTGAATTGTAGCTTATATGACACATTTGTCGGTTTACCATAGCAGTTAGTATTGTCTTTTATTAATAACTTTTACACATTTAAAGAAAAACACTTTTATACAAACTGGATTGCGACTGTGGCCCGGCCATAGGGCAAACTAAACGCAATATGTCCAGCAGACTCAAGGAACACATTGCGGACATAAGACATAGACGACACACAAAATCAGCAGACTGTGAACACACACTAGATAGGCCTAATCACTACATACGCTTTGACCAACCGAAAGTACTTGCGAAAGAAAAAAGTTTCTTCCCAAGATTGGTACGCAAAGCCAGTGCAATCAAAAAACACGCCAATTTCAATAGAGAGGACGGCCTAAAATTATCAAACACCTGGGATCCAATAATATCCAAATTAAAATCTCAAAATAAACAATCCGCGAAAATGGAGGACACCGTGAGCAATTTCTGCAAAAACCCTACATCTTTTAGTCGATACCAACTCCGGGGAAATAAATACAGATAATACAACATTTTCTACAGCTGTGATACTTTCTGACATTTAACACCTTTGTCTTCAGTCACCGTGACGCACGCTGTAAAGCACGCGAAACGTCGGTTTAAATTTAAAATTATGTCTAAATAATTATAAGTTTAAATACAATAATACATAACTATAATCCGTAAAAAAGTGTTTTTCTTTAACATAGCAGTGCCATCTATTGATTACTTACTCAATTCAGTCGAAAAGTATCGTCATCTGTTGGAATCTTTTGGAGTTAACAGATAATTGTGACTGTCAAATAATAACAGACAAATAATTAGCAATAAATTAAAATTGCGACTATAATTTGAGATTTAAACTATCCTATCTCTCAAGTTGGATCGAACCTGGTGTGCGAATTTTATTATAATCGGTTAAGTGGTTTAGGAGTCCATTGAGGACAAACATTGTGACACGAGATTTATATATATTAAGATACATGTTACATTAGACCACTATACCAGGATTATATTTCGATTCCACATTTGACATAGCTACTGTCATTTTGTAAAATAATGATACCACATACAATAGTGATAATAATGATATAATAGCGATTTATGTTTATTTAATATTGGTGTGCCAATTAAAGACTAAATTATTGATTTTTATTTAAAAAAATACATAATTATTCACAATAATTATTTATTAAAATATGCTGCTTTATTTTATAAAAAGTTAATATTTTTTTTTTTATTACTGAAAAAGTAATGAACTTAATAAAATTAATCGTCATAACTAAAGTATCCGTTCAGAAATATTTAAGTTCCTGATATACTTAGTTTCTATTGAAGTAGTAGTTTTTTATATACCACTATAAACCAGAGGAATCGATACGGAAATATTCCACATCCGTATCGAATAATTTCGCAACGTCACTATTTATTACTGTTCATAACGTTGCAACACTGAAATTGTCAAATCAGGAATCGAATTAAAAGTTCTAGTATATTAGAGTTTGCCTCCAGCATTTATATATTACTATGCTTGAAATGCCGTTCATAAAATACGTTCGCATACAAGGGGGGGGGGGGGTCTGGCTGAGTGTGACAAGATGTGACAAGGGGGGAGGGGGGGGTATAGGGCAGCGTGATGTTCGCCGTTTATTATTTTTTGACATAAGCGCTAGCTCTGCGGCGCGACTCCAGCGGCGTTGCGATCCGTCACAACGGGTTTCTTTGTTTTTCCAATACTTGAGAGAGTAACGTTTCCACGTACCCTGCGCTCTCGATTCAGTAACAAATGAAAATACTATTTCTCATGTATTTATTGTTATTTTATTCCTTCATTCGTCATTTAGCAGTGAACTAAACAATAAAAGTTTTTAATTTTCGGAATTTGTCTACTATCATTTAGAATTTATCATACTCAGCAGGGGGGGGGGGTCTTAGTTTTTGTGACGAAATATTTCTAGGGGGGGTCACAAAAAGTGTGACACAGCGTGACAATGGGGGGGGAGGGGGTCAAAAAAAGCAGATTTCAGTGTGACGTATTTTATGAACGGCCCCAAAGGGTTCAAAGAAAAGCCACGAAAATTGCCGACTAAAATCTCCTGCCTTTTACTTTATCCTTTATTGTATTACTAGTGACCCGCCCCAGCTTCGCACGGGTGCAATGCTGATGAAAAGCAGGTTTTTATTATGTATTGTTATTTCCGTCGCTGGAAAGCTCCGATAATATACGCGTTCGATCGCTGCTAAATAAGCTGTAATGGGCTTTATAGATCTATATTAAATGAACAATGTAGTCAAGGTATTTAATTGGTTAAGGATTAATGCTGTATTGGTTAAAATCGCTTCAAAAATTAGCCATTATTTGTCGTAAAAAGGAAATGACAAAAAAAAGCGCTTCGAAAATTAGCCATTATTTGTCGTAAAAAGGAAATGACAAAAAAAAGTTATTTTGGGTTATCCATAAGAAATAAACATTTGCCATCATGGACTTTTCTGTAGACCTTTTCAATGTGTACGATACTTAGTACATTATTTTGATAAAACTCGTAGGGTTCAGCCTGCGTTTGCAATGTGAGCGGAAAAAATGTAATTATTTACGACATCACATTAGAAACCTCAAAAATAACAGTACTTCTCCACTATTTAATGGATGTTATTATACATATAAACCTTCCTCTTGAATTACTCTATCTATTAAAAAACCGCATCAAAATCCGTTGCGTAGTTTCAAAGATTTAAACATACAAAGGAACATAGGGACAGAGAAAGCTACTTTGTTTTATACTATGTAGTGATAATGTATTATCTTCTTCCATAATCAATAATAATATTAAGATTTAATATTTATGTAAATATTATGCTTTTAACTAGCTTATCTCTTTCGTTTTTGATGTGTATCTTTATTTTTTCTCGCGTTTTGTTTCCCTAGATTTTACTTGAAACTGGCATAAAGTTATAAAACTATTGCCATTGAAAAAAAGACACGAAAATGATCAGGAACAAATCTTACTGATTTAGGAAGTAGGCGGTTAAGAGGATATCTCATTGAAACCTATAAAATTCTCACTGGCCACTAATGTTCCAGGAATTGAGAAGCTCTTTATTTGGGTAGTTCTTTAAAACTCAAGACCACTCAACAAAACACATATTCAACTTATTTAATGGATTATATTTATTTATTAAAATGATTAATTGATTAAAACAACCGCTCTGGATAAGATCTCAAAGCAGACTAATTATTACCAAACGGATGGTGTCTATCTCCCATAACTAATGATGACATGACTTATTTTTAATATTGTGTTAGCAATAAGGCTTACAATTCAGGGGTATAACAGTACGATTCCGCTAGATGCCGTTTAAAAACCAAACTGATTGACCACCTGACGTCCCGTTCCGTGTCCACTCTCAACGTCAGTCTTGACTTTCAAAGATAACAAAATCACTGTCAAAATGATGACATGCGGAAATTCTGTCAGATTTTTTACAAAGATTTACTAAGCCTGGAATTAGTAGATAGTGATTGTTGGTGGTGTTGAAGTATTGGTTGTTTTTGTATTAGGCCATTTGAGTAATAGTGTAATAGAGAGTAATAGTGTAGTAGTAGATAAATATACTAACTGTTTTAGTCAAAACATAATAAATAGGTAGTATTTTTTTTTTCCTCAAAAGATTCAAATTTGTCCCTTTATTTGTAGCAACACTTAATAATGTCAGAATTTTGCGGAATGAAAAATCAGTATGGTATAATGCATCGTCGATCACTGCTTGTACTTATGTGCAAATGGTTTTGCAGCGATGCAATAATAATTCGCAGCACCAGCTGGTCTAGACTCTCTGGTCTAGCGCCTTCCTAGATACTGCGATACAAACTTAAAATTTATAACACATACCGATTTTATAAAAAGGATTTTGTTTCTGATAGATTAACTTAATTTTAATATATTATTTTTATGTTTTAATAAAAATACTAAAATTTTATTTGAAACATTTCCAGTCGTTATCCAATCATCGGGCGGTCTCTCGAAGGACGAGATTGAGAACATGGTGAAGGCAGCGGAACAGTTCGCTACAGCTGACAAAGCCAGGCGCGAGAGAGTGGAAGTCTCCAACCAGGCTGAGGGTATACTCCACGATACAGAGACCAAGATGGATGAATACAAGGACCAGTTGCCACAGGAAGAGGTATGTTTTAAATTATTTAGATATTCTTTATGTCAGTGTTCTGGCATTGGATATTATATATACCTAAATTTTCCCTATAAGACCAGGGTAGAAGCCTTTAAAAAAAAAAGTGAAAAAAAAAATATTGTACCCAAAGTAAAAAAAAAAAAATAAACCCATTAGAAAAGGAGGGAAATATTATAAAAATGAAAGGAAAAACGGACGGGCGATCTGAGGTCGGAAAGGGAATGGGGTTTTTAAGGGTAAAAAAAGTTTTTTCTCGATTTTCGGCAAAACTAAGAGTCCTATCAAAAAAAGTTAAATGGCAAAACTGTAGGTAATAAAAAAATCTAAAAACTTTTGTACTTAAACTTTTTTCACATAACCTCAAAATTTATGTGATAAATTAAAAAAAAAACAAGTTTTTGGTTTTTTATTTTTATCTTTTATCGGACTGTAGATATTGTTCCCTAGGGGATCGGATAGAAAATGCCGTAGAATCTCTTAAAGAGTTTATTTCTTGAATAAACCCTTTATGGATATTTTTTTCTCACCTTGGGTTATATTATTGCGTTTTTGTTAGAGATCCCTATTTTTTTTAAAATATATATATATAATCTAGCCTATGTCAGTCAGTGATGATGCAGCTTTCAAATGGTGAAAGAGTTTTTGAAATCGGTCCAGTAGTTTTTGTGTGAAAACATTACAAACATACATACAAAAACACATGTTTCCTCCACTATTAGTATAGATATGCTGACTTTAAATAAACTTTATCATTGAGGCAGCAATTATATAGTAATTTATTTTGATCTAAAGATATGCTCCATTTTAGAAAAAAAGGTGTTTTTTTTTTAGTTTAACTTACAATGCAATGCATCCAATCTAAGCCGTTGTCATTTCTATGATATGGGTAAAAATGGATGCAAGACTATCTGAGGTTTAGGTTTATAACATCCTCCTTCCTTTAGAAGTTGGGTAATGTAACCTCAACAATATTATAGACTTTATATTTTTAGAAAATTCATCTATAATCTTCAGACTCGTATTGAAATTGAAAAATGTGCCCGGCAAAATGGTTGTAATCTCTTACATGTCATAAAACGATTGCTGTCAGAATTTTATGGAATTAGAAATCTGAGTACCGCTCTTGATTCATATAATAACTTGTATAGGAGTTAATTATTTTTTAATGTGTTTCAGTGTGAGAAATTGCGCGTGGAGATGGGCAAACTCCGTGAATTGCTCGCGCAGAAGGACAGTGCCGAGCCGGAAGCCATTCGCACGGCCACCAACACACTGCAACAGGCCAGCTTGAAGCTCTTTGAGCAGGCTTACAAGAAAGTTAGTCCCATTATGGCGTTTATTTTCGTAGACTTAAATCTATTTGATATAATAGAAAAGTTTGAGTATGGATGAAAAGTGTACGGAGGAAATGTCGGAGGGTTTATTGACAGTTCTCGTTTTACGCTCTTCATTTGAGAACTGGTGGAAAATGTAAAATTAGCAGCATTTAATATGTTTTTCTTTATATAAACTGTACAAACAAAACATTGCACGTTTTTGAGCCATTGCATTTTATTAAATGTGTTGGTCAAGCAAATGTGCGAGATTGATGGAGGAAAGTTATCACCCCCACTTGCGAATGCGTTTGGGGGAGATTTATTCTTCCCACATTTACATTTTATCTTTGGGTTTTTGCCATTGGAATCATTATATATGCGGACAGGGGTGGGGGGGAGGTAAATAAATTGTAGGTAAATCGAATTGCGGAATAAAAGTAATGGTTAGCTTCCAGGCGGAAGAGATTGCTCGAAAGTTGTTTTTCATTTAACTGTTCTTTTTTTTTTTTTTCTTTTTTTTTTCACCGATGAAAAACTCGCAGTGAAATTAAAAACTCAACAAATTTTAGTCAGACATTACAGTAAATGTTTCCTTCTACAGATGGCGGCAGAGAGAGACAGCCAGCAATCCTCCCAACAATCCACCCAACAGACTGAGCAGACAGACGATAAGAAAGAAGAGAAGAAGAATTAAATACGCACCACTTACACTAAGGCACACCGCACACTAGTGGATAAGTTTTTTTGCTAAAGTGTTTATGTATTGTGCTTTGTTATTTTTGGTACTTGCAGAAAGCTAAAGAGAATATTTAAAGAATTGATGTTTCATTTTTAGTTAGCTTAGGAAATTACAATTTTTACAAGCTCTCAAATTTACAATTGCAAGCTTACGTAATATAAATTTTTATTCATTAAAGTATTGTATGGCAACATTACGATTAGTTGACTATTAATGTTGCCATCTCGTAATACTTTCGCATTTATGGTTCGCAAAAATATATAATAAGCTTGTGTGCGGTGAGCTTTTCCAATACATTAGTTGTATATATTAGTGATGCCAAAAACTTTCCGTTATTCAATTTTGGTGTAATATTTTAGTTATTTTTTATTATTAATAATTTGGGCAATGGCCGTATTCTAACAATGAAATTTTCTTTGTCAATAAATTATAGAATTTCTGTGTCACTGTACTCATACTGTCTCTTTCTAGCACATTGTGAACCCCATTTGACAGACAGAGACGGAAAAGTTTTAGTAAGTGATTGTTTTTATGAATGATGGTTTATTATTAAAATGTCTTTACAATTGCCCAAATATTAGTAATTTTGTCTCAACAGAAGTTTGAGTAGTGATCGTCTTAGCTTTAGTACCACTTTTCGTTACAATATTCAAATAAATGTTTTATTTTTATTTTTGTTTTCATTCATAATTAATGTAGAAATTGAATTACACAAGTGTTGCCATTTGCAAGAAAAAATTTTTATGGTTGTTGATAGCTGGTAATTTAGAAGATGGTTCACAAAATGTATTCCTAGCTTACATATATATAAAGGGCTGGTATTCCTTGATAATAGCCATTTTGGGTTTATTACTCAGTTTGTATATCAATTTATATATCACCCGTCTGAATCAGTAAAATATTATTTTGACACTGTCTTAATAGAATTAAAAAGATTGAAATGTCATGTTTATTTCACAAATTAGTATTTAGTATTAGAATTTGAAATTGTACCATAGATTGTAGAATTAATAGACAATTCGATTATATTTGGCTTAAGTGAGGCATCATAATTTAGTTATGGTAAAAGCATTGTGGGTCTGAGTGGTTATGTATGTCCGACTATTAGATTAGTGCAATATATTATTATGAAATTATTTGTTTTTTATTTCTTGTAGACTTGATATATCACTGATTCATTTGATGCGTTTCGTCGCCCTTTCTCTTTCTGTCGCTTAGAACTGCCATTTGCTAGACCGAGACAGAAAGCATAATGCGATAGCACGCGGCGGAATCCTCGAGGCGATCGGCATCACGGACAAAATGCAATGGTCGGAGACTCCGGAACGCTGAAGCGAGCGATAGCGTGCAATCGCCTTTCACCGCCGATCACTGGCTATCGCATGCTGTCTCACTCTATCGTACAATGGCGCACGCGGCCGCTTCCGTGCTGCCAGATGTGGTCCAACCCTAAGAATTATGGTCAGGCCAGAATGATGGTGAGCTGATTTACCAGAAATAGCAGGAAAAGACTGGGAATAACAGAACCACCTCGAAAGGGCTGAGAGTTTACCCGGGGGACAAATCTACAGGCGACAAAAAATGGACCACGATAGACAGGTATCACTTATTCCACGTCATCAAATTTGAATCTGGCATCCCTACTCATCGGCAAAAGAAGACAGAGGGTGTAGGCCGGCTTAACTGTCGGCTTGCTAAAAGGACTGCTGATTTTTGCCTATGTGTTCATAATAAAATTACAATTGACTGGAAAACAAGGAATTCAAAGTTATCTGTAAACAATCTCATTATTTAGTTTTACCAAGACAGACCTGTAAAAATGACTGCTGCACAGCACTATAAATACAGCTTCAGTAGTTCTGAACCGTTATGACCTCAAAGCCTTACCCGGGCTGATATTTCCTATCCTTCGGGAGAAGAGCGAATGTACTATGGTAATGCACTGGCAAGCCTCCCTTGGGTGGTAAGCAGTCAGCTGTGCCTGTTGATCCATAAAAAAGTTGTTCACGGAGACAAAACTTTTATATTTTGGTTTTCTATTTATATGTGTATAATATGTGGTTAAGAAAATTGTAACTGTAAATCTGATTGTTATGATTATTAATAAAGATATTCTTAGTTTTACTAAATTTTACTAAAAGGTTCATATCATTGAATCACACATGGCACATCCCAAATTGTACACAGCTAATAAAATCAGAACCAATACAAGTAGAAGTTTAATCCTTTACTTTGATGTCGTTTAAGTTAAATGAAAATATGAGACAGATAAGAAATTATTAATACTTGATTTTCCATGCTATTGATAGAGATAGAGGTTTTAGAGTAGATTATACTAGAAAATAATAACGGTAATACTTATTCACTTAGTTCTACGGAAAAACATTGTTAAATTATGACGCCAGTCAATATATTTCGTTTCTGATCAGATTCAGAATTTGAATATTCTTATCGTTTATATTATTTAATTTCATAAACAATTAAAAAAATAATCATTGAAAAAAATAGCTATGTTAGGAAATTACAACCTTTTGAGCATATTTATGAAAGTGCCCTAAAACGTATTAAAGACAATTTCTTACATCTTTCAACATATCTCTTTTTTGGTTGATAATAGTATAATACTTTGTTCGTTGTTCCTTCGGTTAGCAATTGTTTTTATTATAAAAAAAATAAAACTATGTTTTTGAATTCATAATTGCCGCTTAACCTAAATGCGTTAGTTCTAATTTAACGTTATTTTAGCCAAGGACAAGTAACTTGTTTGTCTTTGGTTTGAGTAACACAGATAAGATAACAGCAATAAAAGTGTTACGCGCCTGAGCTAATCTGTGATGCATTAAATCTTATAAGACTGGCAATTTTTTTGCAATAAACAACTTTCCGACAAAGCGGGGCAACTTTTTCAGTTACAATTTAAAAATAAAAATTAACCACGACATTTTTACTTTTTATTAACTTTATAACATAAATATCTTATAATTAACACAATGTGGAATTCTTACACGAAATTATTACTTTTCATAAATAAAATAAATATCTAATGCATATCAGAAGCAATCACAAGTGGTTTACCTTGAGCATCGTCGTATCTGTCATTAGAATTACAGTTATATAAAATAAGGATACCATACGTCAATATCCCAAGACATAAAAATGATACCATCAATCCAGACAATATTCGCGAGTTAAAATATGGCCCGCAATGGATAGCTGGTCCAAAACAGTGTGTAATGTTCCCTCCCGAACTGTTGCGTAAGAAAACATCAGATTGGAATGATTGTAACTGAAAAAAGGCTTATTTAGTAATTGATTTGTAATTAAAAAATATAAATAGTGTTACAATAAAATTAACCTGATATTGCGATATTATAACTGCACTTCCATCTCTAGTATTAACTATAGTCAGAGGCTCTCCACAAATGTAAGAGTGTTCCCACGGGACAGCCACCCCAAGCTTGGTGTGACCAACTTCTTCACCCCATTCCAAAAGAGCAACATTTTCTAAAAGGTAAAATATATGAGTTTATATCAAATGAAATAGCATACAGATAAAGCCATTTCCACTATTAAAGTGATAAACTGATAATTAAAAACTGTTTAAAAAAGCGTTATACAGAATAACATGTATATGTATAGCCATATATACCATAGTGTTATTGACTCACTGTTTAATTTTTTATAAATTTCATCTAAAGATCCGTAATGAACAATATAAAATTTTAATATATTAATCACGATCCACAATTGAAATAGACCATGATGTAGCATGATTATAAATAGTATCATTTTGCCTGAATATTCCTAAGCCGTATCACGATTTAATTTTGTCGGACAACCTAACTTAATAACTAACATTAATATTGAGCACTTTTACATTATGTATCAAATGAATGAATGAATGAAGAGAAGTGCTCCAGTGGTTTATTAAAATTATTTTAAATTTCGGTAGGTTCTAGAGTTACTAACAAATAATCTCTTGTAGTGAATGGTTTTTACTAAAATAGCCTTTAATAGCAGTTTTCTACATTTTAATAACATCCAAACTGATTTTGACTAATATTAGCTAAGACCAATTAGTGACAAATACACTTATTACAGTAAGACTACATTATATTTGCCATATAAAAGTAAAAACTTTTATATGGCAAATATAATGTAGAATTGACGATTACCTGCTATCCATCCTTCAGGTTTAGATGAAAATGTGAACTCAAGTTCGAAATCGGTGTACGCCATTCGAATATTAAGTTGACGTCGCGCCCATCTCTCTTCAGTAACCAGTGGACTTTGACTAAACGATGATCGACGAGAACCAACAGTGGAATATACTCCTGTATATAAACATTCATTAAATAGATCCTCTTTAGTATTACTAGTCGTAATTAATAAAATTACTATTTAACTTTTTTTTACCAAATAGTCGAAAAAGAGCTCCGGTACTAGTAACTGTTACGCCTGGAACCTGTTTTCTTGGTGCCACCCTTGGAGGTAGAATATTGATTTTTCGTATTACTACTGGATTCATCTTTCCCGTATAAAATCCTACAACGGGCCCCGATGCTATTCGTCGTATCACAAAATATATTTCCTGCATAACCATGTCATGGCGCCTCAACGTGTTAACACGAGTGTCATTAGCTGAGTCTTTAAAATAAATATAGAAGTGCTTTTGACGTCCATTACGTATTTGTATTTTATTACTAGTGCTAGATACATAGTAAACACTATTTTTCTGATGTTGAAAAACTTGCTTGAGTAATTTGTAGGGCTCAATTACTTTTGGGAGGTACATAATTTTTTTATCAGTGAGACCTTGTTTTAAATATTGAAATGGAGATCCAAATTCATCTTTGATGCTTATATCTTCAGTACTGAATTTTTCTTCTACGAACATTATTACTACCTTTGAATTTCTTATCGCTTCATGAATTATATCGAAGAAACTTGAAGTATCGACTTTATTAAATGGATTCGGCTCTACTACTACATGAGGAAGAACAGACTCATAATCTAATAAAAAAACGGGAACTGTATTAGCATTTACTTTGATAACGCTTATTAGTAATAAAGTAAGCAACCTCATCGTCGTAATTTTTATAATGGTGAAGTTTTGTATAATTTTTTGCATGGACACATACCGTCACTGACAAATTTGACAAAGATTTCTTTTAATGAATATGGGATCTCTTTTACATTAAAGTTAACCATAGATATCATCATGATCATGATCAACGATTTGTTGCGCCACTTTGCAACTTTACAAAAATAATATATTTATACTAGTAACATCGAGACATAGACAAGCGTCAAATCAATCATATGATCACTTTTCACATGACCGATGGTCACTCGTCATCGCCCATTTTTCGTCTGTTTATGACAATTTTGGGCTAAAACATTACTTTTAGTCCGTATATCAAGTTATTTAATCATTAAAAATGGCGTTTAGCCGTTTAGTGTTATCGTTTGCATTATTATGTGTTGCGTCTAGTTTGGCCTCGGTGAGTGTACCTGTTTTGCTATGGGGTGATTTAGCTGGTCCTTCAATGAAATCTAACCCTCTTGGAGAGGTAACTCAATTAGAATTCGAGGATATATTGAAAAATGAGCTTAAGGATGACCAATTCACCGTCGTGTTCATCGATGAATCGCTATCCGTTGAGGACTTTTCACGTAAGAACTCCGAAGGAAAAACCTCATTTCCATATCTGAAATCAAATATTGCTGAGGCCTTATACTTACCAGCTGTAGATAATGTGTTGGAAGTATTCCACAAATACTCTGATTCAAACGCTGATCATGTGACCTTGACTGAAAATGGCCTATCTGCTGAGATTGAGAAGGAAAACGTGAAATATCTATTTATCAACTTAAGGGATGCACGCGAGGGTGAGTCTAGAGCTGATATGCTTTTGCGCCACAACGATTTTATGGAGGCCATGGTTAGTAAGCTGCAAGAGCAATATGACAAAGTAGCTGCTATTTACACTGGAGAGTTCCCCTCATGGACCATTCCAGAAAGTCATTTACGTACTCGCCGTGCTACACCAGGTGTATTCTACAGCACAGCTTTGAACGGCCTTAGATTCTATGCTAAGGATATAATCATCACTAGCAAGGCAGGAGAATTCAATCTTACTGGTCTTTCTGGAGGTACTACAAACTTTAATGAATCTGTGATGCAGGCTACTTTGAACTTTAGCAACGGATCCCTTATTTTAAACTTTGAGTCAAAATTAGGATACTGGTTCTTGGGTAAGTGTGTAGAAATTTTTATAATAAAATTAAGTTTTTATTAAAAAAACATTATGATATGATAAAAATTTGATCTATGAATTAAAATAATTAAAAATATAAACTCATACCTGTGACAACATTATAAGCTGATTATGATGAAACTTTAACTGATCCCTGTATTTTCTAATGACAACTTTTAAATAAATTATAAATACCGTGTAAACTCTATTTCACAACACTCCAGGAACTGTACAAACTTTGACCTTACAAAGAGTTGTTGTTATATGAAAGGAAGAAATATCTGTATTAGAAAAAGATAAAGTTTATTTCAGACGAGCATTAGTAATTACATAAAACACAATTCCTGCCGTCGTTTGTTGTACCATAAATTATGTTGTACTTTTACATCTTCTTGATAAAGCATGTTAAAGCAATCCCAATTTGTAATCAAAAGAACTGATTTCTTAGAGCATTCCGTATGTATGTTGCCGAATAGTTAAGATGATTACGAGTTTGAGAGGGTTTGTCATTAAATTGTGGGATGTTACATAGAGTTTACACTATTTGTTTGTCAGATGGTTATTGGAGAAGTTTATAACATATTTTAATAATGAAATTTGTTCTTGTTTATTTTTGGTTGATTTGTCAGTTTGCATAACACGGAAGAGACTTGAAGTGTAGATTCATCGAAACCAAATGAAATGTGACAAATGCGAGTTATAGTTATATAAGAGGTTGTGACAAAACTAACTAGAATTTTTTGACCTTGTTGACTGTCATTTTTTAATTTAGCTATGTCAGCAACAATGTGAAGTGCTACTTAACATACTTTTTTAGATTAATTGAGTTCCATATTTTTCTGCTAAAATAGCTGCTAAATATAATCAATATAAATCATAATACACTAGTCTATGGTTATAGTTTTTGTTCTAGTTTACCACTTTAGCAAGGGCTTTTTGATACAAACTTTCATACCATCATAAATAACATTACCAAATTAATTATTTATTTATTTATTATTTTTCCAGTAAGTTTTCCTATCTTAACAGTTACAACTAATGCGATAGAATTCCATTATATTACCCACACCAACTAACCTACATACAAACATTAAAAAATTAAACTTAAATTCCTAAATCTTATAACTAACAATATAGCAAGCAACTCTTGTGAACTCAGCCAGCGTACAAACAAATAGGTCCACCTCAATGGAAATTTTGTTAATGATCTGTATTGCTCGCGTGAGTGGCGCTTTGCTAACCAAGTTGGAATGTGCGCGTGGTACATCCAAAAGCTTAGACGTAAGCCTCAGGTTTCTACTTGGTACCCGTAGACCCAGTTTCTCCATTATATCCGGATTATGCACCCGACCCGTAAGTATTTTAAATATATAAACTGTCACAGCTAACTCTCTTCTGAGGCGTAGCTGGTCGTACCCCACCATACCCAGAACAAACAGGGTCGGGTACATAAGCGGATACAAGGGATACACTCCATACAGTCTCTTGTAGAGGTAGCGAGTGAATTTATGTTGTACTCGCTCTAACATGAGACTATATTTAGCCTCATATGGGGCCCACACCATGGCGTTGCACTCCAAGTGGCTTCTAACTAGCGCGTTGTATAAGATTTTGATCGCACCGATGTTCTCGAAACCACAAGCTGTTCTTAATACGAACCCCAGATTTCTGTAGGCCTTTTTGCATATCATCTCTACATGGTGCGAAAAACCAAGATTCGTATCAAAATAAACTCCCAGATCCTTGACCGCTGAGACTTTAGCCAATGATAGCCCACTAATGGTATAATTATACATTCTCATATTTATTTTGATATTCCACAGGGTCCTCATAATTGTACTTTCACAATGTTGTAATTTATTCCACGTACTAAAGGCAAATCAAGACATTATAATCTGCACTTTGACTGGAAATTGAACCCTAAGCTTTGCTGACCCTTTACTAAATAGTAAATCATATGGTACTAAAAACATACTTATGCAGGACTCTTAATTTCAGATTCCATTACATACAATGGTGAGGAATTGACAACAAATTCTGAAGTGTATGCCATCCTTGGGTTCTCATACCGTTGTGGCCAGACTGCCATCTTCTCAAAAGTTAACGACACTGAACAGACGACTGTTATGTTCCGAGATTTGAAGGTAAATAATATTATAAATCCATCTCTGCAGGTTGTGATTAGGTTTAAACCCATTAAAATTAATATTTTGCTGTGCATGACCTTTAGCATAAAATGTAAAAGTGAATAGTAACTTTAAATTGGTAAGCGTCTTGAGAAGAAGTAAAAAAATGATTTGTATGATTTCTCTATGAAGCTATTGTACATGCTCTAAAGTACATGGTAAATTTTAGTGTCTAGACTTTCACCTAATCTTACACATAGCCATTCTAAGAATTAATTCAATTATTTCAGGTTCAACCATTCTTCAAGGAAACCAACTCCAGTGACACACCACAATTTGGTGACTCCTTCAACTGTGTAGGGTTCTTCTCAGTACCAATATGGTCTGGTCTCTTTGTGACATTTGTGATGCTGGCCATTACCTTTTACGGTATCATGATGATGCTGGACATCAGAACAATGGACCGTTTTGATGATCCCAAAGGTAAAACCATCACCATCAACGCAGTTGAGTAATTAAGTTTCTACGCCATTACATAAAGAGAACCGTTTAAAAAATATATTTTTATGCATTTAATAATATTGGAACATAAAAACTACTAAAATTTAAAGAAGTTTAAAGTATTTAATAATGGTATTTTTAGCCTCTAATACAATTTTTTTTAATGTAATGGCGTTAAAGTAACACAAAGTTAGCTCAAATGTAATAGTGTAGGTACAGCATTTTGTGGAAATACCCAAAACAGTTGAAGCTTGAATACTTAAAAAAATTGACGTTTGACATTTCACTGTTTTGGTGTCTGGTGTTGCCAGATGATAGTTACTATTAAAACCAGGACGTGCCTAACTTCAATATGTGTATTCTATATATTTGTGATAGTATGTAGATAAATGCTAAATGAATTGATATACGCACTTAGAAGTTTTAGAATGCTTAATGGCCTTTCCCGATTCGACAACGACGATTCCGAGCTTCGTGCATAGATTAAAAAGAGATTTTTTTAAATTGTCGATGAAATGTGTTCCCTCCATGCTAGTGCCAATTTTCATTCCAATTCGTCTAAAATGTAAGATTTAAGAATTGTTATTAAGTGACCTTCACAATAATATTACCAATATTTCTAATAAAAATATTTATTAATTGTTAATTTATTGTCTGAGAGGCGCCATTTGATTAACATCTGGTGATTCAAAATGGCTGCCGTCAACATCTGTGTGAATTAGATGTAAGCGAAATGTCTACATAAATCATTTTTTTTTTGTAAATATAATTTTCAATTTTGTTGTTTTGATCAAGTATTAAATCGTGAGACCAATTTTATTTTGTTTTTATTTTATCGTGTTCCTCATAAGGTCTAGTATTTTATACATAGTTATAGATTGTAATGGAAATGTTATATTGGTTGGAATAAAGCTTAATATATTTAGACATTTTTATTTCAATTACATTTATTACCTATAATCTGACTCAATAGTCTATTATATTCATAAGTCCAAATGGTCGAAATCAGTATTGTCTAATGTCTATGGCCAATTCTCAATTCGAAAGGACAAGGACAATTAGTCGTTCGTGGACTTTATTTATTTATATTTTTGGATTTTTAATAGTAAATGAGACAAAATTGAATAAAATCTAAATACTTCACATTATTTATTACTTACGAACTAATGTATTACAGATTTTTAATACAAACTAAACAGATTTAGACAACTAAAATTGTTTTTAAAAATTCCAATCTAACATATACTTTGTGTAAAACATCAAAAAGTAACTACTTAGAAACCTACATAAAGCTAGATAAAATCTCACCAATTATTTTATTTAAATGAATTAGTCTCTCAGAGTCTGCTGTTAGTTAGTTTAGTGAAAACATAAGAAATCCTTACTTTGTCTGTCAAATGTCAATGAAATATAAAATGACAGCGAGTTTCGTTTGATTGTAATCTGACAAAAGCGTCAGTATCGACACGTCACATTCTTTGTCATGGATTTGTCTTTCATCTGTCATTTTACATATTCATCCCCTGAGTTCCAGAATCAATAAATGTTCATCCATTTTACCGATCAATCTCCTTCGTGCCTTCTCCATCTACACGCACTGGCGAAGTACTTTGTGCCCAGTTGGCACAAATTAAAGCCAAAAAAAAAAATAAAAAAAAATGTTCATCCAGAAGGACTATCCGAATATTAAAAAGATTGACAGCTGATATGCCGCTTGGCGATAAAAATACTTTGCGTCAGGCGTGACCTGTCAAAATGGTAACGTCGCCATGCGTGTGCTTGTCAGATTGAAACTCGATAGCGGGAAATGATTTTGTTTGAAAATGGCGGCTCACGATTTGTCACGTGACAATTTCCATGCTAATTTATTTGATGCTTGTGGTTCAGGCTAATGATAATGTTCACGCATTTGACGCTCGATTTGCGTCACTTTTTAATACATAAAACTATTAATGTAAATTAAAAATAGGTTGCCCCATGTCAAATCACAGTTCATTTGTTCGTGTAATTAATTGATTTATAGTAAATAGGTGTAAACTTTAGTGTCTAATCCCCGTCTGGCAACATTCTCGTCAATCCAAGATCTAAATGTTGCCACGTTAACATACACTCCTGGGTTGCCAGTCTGCCCGCAACCAATTCCCCATGAAACTATTCCACTTACCGCATATCGATCTTCTTGATACTGTAAATTATCAAAGAGTTATTTAGCGAAACTTGCAGTTATAATATCATTAACAAATAACAGGGTTACAAGCCCGCTTGTTTCCGTGATTTTTTTTATAGGCAAGTACGTGATCAGCCAGCCGTGGCAGGCAGTCTATTGATGGATCTAAAGCATGTTTCCTTACGATGTTTTTTCTGCTATATTGAATTCCAAAATATTACTTCCTTACTTTACTTATATAGCTACTTCCCTAGGTTTTTTTATAGAACAGGCGGGCTCGGGAATGCGTACCCGACCTTTTATGAATTTTGAGGAAACGTGTGGAATCCCCCCTGGGAGTAGGACTGGACTGTCATACTGTTGGGGGAGGATGATGGACTCCAGGAGTCACCCACACCGCAGACTACAATAAGATGAACCTATAGCATCACACGCCGGTTTATCTGTAAGCCGGCTTTCCTGCCGGTCTACTTACCGGTAAAGGACAAGATAGCGGAGATCCACCGTCGCCTCTACAGGTATCCTGGTCGCCGCCACCAGCGCACATGAATGTCTTGCTGAGCTGAAAGTATTTTCCGAGGCGCGTTTTACGCAGTTGCGCCTGGCATACATCATGGTTCAGGACTGGCAGCTCCACCTAAAACGTTAACCTCAAAAAATTATACGATTTTTTATGGGCATCATTCGCAAGTTCATAGTTTTTTGTTCTGGATTTTTTTATAGAACAGGGGCCAAACGGGCAGTAAGCTCATCTGTTATCGCCCGAACCCAATAATGTATTCACAATCACGATATATTGTAGCCATCTGTCGATAGAAGCTATCCATGGTAGGTCGGATCGGTGTATGTGCATAGACCTTTGTGTGAAAATGACAGTTCAACTGTGCCAATATCCTTTCTTAAGGTTTTAACTTACACCAGTTTTTAAAATAATTAGAAAGCTATTTGATATGTTTTAAACATAGACATGTATATTGTAATATTATTTGTACGGTTTTATTAACTTTATTTGGTTTATATTGATTATCAAATATGAGTGTAAAGAGCGAAGAGATTGCATTCTATCCGTCGCCAATAATGGATTATCTTCGTAGGGTTTGGGCATTGGGACGCAGATAGGAGATTGATCGACTGTCACGGTCTGATCTCAGATTGGAAACAATCTGAGATTGTGGATTTATTATTGGGTTCGGGCGTTAAATAATAGAAGATTTTAGTCTTATTTTATATCAACCACTCGCCTATAACAATAGAATATGATTGTAATAATCGTATGTTAATTTCTATGCAATTTAACAATCGAAGACGTCTGGCTATGCTCTCGGGGTGTAACTCCGACGATTTAAGAAATCGGCATGCTTATAAATAAGCAAACTGTACAGCTTTCGCTCGTACAATATGAATAATAGATGTCTATTGGAAATTCCATCCCACAGATCATCCTTCATAGACAACTCATTTAGGATTTCCGCCATTAGGCTGTGGAATAGGCTGCCCGACTCTATACAATTGGCTTCCTCCCTATCGTCTTTTAAAACTCTTCTACATAAACATTACCTAACCTTATCATATCCTGATCAATCGTGACCTGTATAATTCTTGTATCTCCTATTCTTTTGTCACATCGCTATTAGCTATTCGTGAATCCTTAAGATTAGCTTTTTAGTTTTTAGTTAGTTATTAATATATTACTATATTTATTTTATTATTATTACTATATTTTCGTTTTTCTCTAAATTAAGTTCTATAGATAAATATTTTTTTTTTATACTTCGGGTTATGCACTTCTTGCACTCATAATTTTTTTCTTACTAGGGCTGCCTGGAAGAGATCGCTTGTTAGCGATAAGGCCGCCCGTTGCATCCCGTGTAATTTTTATGTATTGTGTTATTTGTGTTTCTTTGCAACGAAGTTAAGAATAAATATTATTAACAAGCTTATAATGAAGAAAAATCAGATACACAACTACACGCAATACTCGTCGACCGAGTTTGCTTATCCTGCCGAAGCCGCGTACTAATTATTTGAAGAAGTCTATTATGTATGAGGGTGTGCAATTATTTAATCAATTACCATCTAAATTTCGCAATATTGGTGTGTTTGATAAATTCAAAAAATGCATGTTAGAGTGAACATGGAAGATTAAAATTGAGACGGCTAATCGCCGTGTGTCTCGCTTGTTTATATACATATTAAGTTCTATATTGTGATAGTTCGCACATACTGTAGTTTGTAAATGAATGGAAATGAATTAGATAGCTTTGTTTTAATTTGCTACCATCCAAAGTTAAAGAAATTAAAAAAAAACCAAACCAATATTAAAAATATATCGGTTTGGAAGGCAATTTATAATAAAAGGCAAAATATTAATTAAATACGAGGCCTAAAACCGAACTCGATGGAGACTCACTGTCAACGCCCTCTGCCCCACCTAGGGTTTATAGGAACTTAAAACCAATATTAAATGCTGTTAGTGATTTGAACTAAAAATTTGTTAGTGGCGTAACTAAATAATTGTATCATTTGTATTCATATAGTTGATCATTTTTCACGTGTGTACATTATTACATGCATACATTTTTTTATACTTGTAAAGTGTTCGCGAATAAGCCGACTTCTCTGACCCGGCTGTGCACCAATGGAGTTTCTTTCCATGTGCGCATTTAACATTTGCTCGAACGGTGAAGGAATCATCGTGAGGAAACCGACATGTCTAGACCCAAAAAGTCGACGACGTGTGTCAGGCACTGGAGGCTGATCACTTCTTGCCTATTAGATTTAAAAATGATCATGAAACAGATTCAGAAATCTGAGGCCATAACTCGAAGAGGTTGTAGCGCCACTGATTTTTTATTACTAAATATAAACTGCAGCTCCTCACAAACATCGTGTAAAAAAAAACTTGGCGATTAAAAAGAGTGGCGGAGAGTTTATTGCCAGTTCTTCTCTTCCGTTCTACGCCCTTGATTTGAGAACTGGCAGTAAATGTAAAATTAGATTCATTTGATATTTCTTTTTTTTGACGTTCATAAGTGTACATTATGTTACCTATATGAATAAATGAATTTTGACTTTGACTTTGAAACCAGCTTTTGAGACACCTTCTTTAATAATTCATACCTTTTTCAATATAACCTGGTATCGCCCCTCCTTCCCGAACTGATCCTTGCCCCAACCAGAGGCGAAGCACTTATCACCTTCCACTTCAGATATTGGAAGACACACAACACCAACGTTTGGTGCCAATTCTACTTCTGATTCCAGAAAGAGAAGAGCTATGTCATAGTGAAGGTTCCCTGGAAACCAGTTGTTTTATTAGGCAAGTCGTTCGAAGGCATTTCCTCACGATGTTTTCCTTCATACGAGCGTTGGATGCGCACGATGGGGGGGCGGTTCTTTGATTTTCTAATTTGGTGATTACGTCAACAGTAATTGTTTACTTTAATACGAGTTGTCTTTGTAGTTTCGAGGATTCTTAAAAAAAAATTGAGAGCTTTGCTTACTTTTAATGACAAGAGAAGGGGGGGGGGGGGGAAATCCACTTGTATGTAGATGATGTGATAGGAGGAGGGTAGGAACGAGGTGAGAGACACGGTCGGTGTTTGCCGGTAACTGGACGTGTCTGTATACGTGTCGACAGTTGGTACTACTAGCTGTCATTTTCATACAAATTTAGTTTTCGACTTTCTACATACACTACTGTTAAGCCGTTTTGACTAGACCCCCAGTCCAGTCTAGTGACATATTAAATATTAACAATTTGGTGTAATAGAAAATTTTATGTTGAACTGTGTTGAGAAATGCCCTCAAATTTAATATTCATATAGTGAATAATTAAGTGAAGATAATATGATTATGTTGTCATCATCAATATACTATAATAGGTTTTGGTAGGATAAACCAAAAATAAAAAAATCCTCCTGGCGCCCACAACTTATTAAGATTAATTTTTAGTTAATTAGTGTTAATGTTTGATTGTATTTTCTTAGCTCAAGGTTCCCTTTTGTAAATGTCTTAAAATGTGTTTATTAGTTTTATTTTATAGTTCTCATAACAATGATTTTAGTTTGCTTTGGTAAATAAGACTTAAATATACATTAAAAATTGATCTAAATTTAAACTGATGAATTTGTTCTTCGTAATATGGCATTCGAGTTTATTCATAACTATTTCATTTAAATTACAAGAATTATGGTAACAAGAAAATATTGATTTTGCAAACACATTTCTGTCTAACTAATGTGCTGCCTGACCAACCAGATCGCAGTGCAAAAACTGCTTTTTTATATATCAGGGGGCAAAAGGGTAGGAGGATAAGTGTTTCTGCATGGACACTTACATTTCTTGATGGATAACAAATGCGTTGCCAGCCTTTTAAGTACGCTCATTTATTGAAGGACCCTAAGTCGAATTGGTTTGGAAATACTTTAATGGGCTACCAATTGGAAGTTGCAGAGTACCAGCGCTGAGTCAAAAATTGGCAAAATCTCTGGGATAGCACAGCAAAATGTTCCATGTTGGTATATATTAAACAGGTAGGCTCAGTAAAATCTCATTAAGGAGAAACGAAGTTCGCGGGGGCAGAATCGGAGAACATCTATTTTTCATTCCCCTAAATGTTAGGGGAATCCACCCCTAAATTTTTTTTTTCAATTTTAGATTTAAAAAAAATATATTTTTTTTATGATACAGCATTAGTAAATACATATAACCTTGAATTTTCAACCCTTTACAATCAACCCCTATTTTTTATTTCATTATTGAAAACTTATGTTGTGAACTCTGAGGTTTATACACAGAAAAATTCACAGAACAACCTAAAAAGATTTCATTCCGGAAAACCGAACAGTCTCTGGGATAGCATAGTAAAATGTTCCATGTTGGTATGTACTAAACAGGTAGCCTCAGTGAAATATGATTAAGGAGAAACGAAGTTCGCGAGGGCAGCTCGTCTTTATATATATATATAATTCTTCTGTGAGTGTGTATGTCACTGAACTTCTCTCAAACGACTGGACCGATTTTGATGAAATTTTTTGTGTGTGTTCAAGGGGATCTGGGAAAGGTTTAGATTCACAATTTTGTCCGCTGGACAATGTTTTTTTAATTAATTTTTAATTTATTAGTAGTTGTTGATTTTGGAATGTTTTACATCGGATCCGACAGACGGCGCTACCATCGCAGTGTCAAATTTTAAATAATATTCGAATTTTAATTTTAGTCTATCCCGACAGCGCTGCGATCAAATTAAAAAAAAAGTTTTGTTATCATTGTGTTATTGCAAAAGGGTAGGAGGATAAGTGTTTCTGCATGGACACTTACATTTCTTGATGGATAACAAATGCGTTGCCAGCCTTTTAAGTACGCTCATTTATTGAAGGACCCTAAGTCGAATTGGTTTGGAAATACTTTAATGGGCTACCAATTGGAAGTTGCAGAGTACCAGCGCTGAGTCAAAAATTGGCAAAATCTCTGGGATAGCACAGCAAAATGTTCCATGTTGGTATATATTAAACAGGTAGGCTCAGTAAAATCTCATTAAGGAGAAACGAAGTTCGCGGGGGCAGAATCGGAGAACATCTATTTTTCATTCCCCTAAATGTTAGGGGAATCCACCCCTAAATTTTTTTTTTCAATTTTAGATTTAAAAAAAATATATTTTTTTTATGATACAGCATTAGTAAATACATATAACCTTGAATTTTCAACCCTTTACAATCAACCCCTATTTTTTATTTCATTATTGAAAACTTATGTTGTGAACTCTGAGGTTTATACACAGAAAAATTCACAGAACAACCTAAAAAGATTTCATTCCGGAAAACCGAACAGTCTCTGGGATAGCATAGTAAAATGTTCCATGTTGGTATGTACTAAACAGGTAGCCTCAGTGAAATATGATTAAGGAGAAACGAAGTTCGCGAGGGCAGCTCGTCTTTATATATATATATAATTCTTCTGTGAGTGTGTATGTCACTGAACTTCTCTCAAACGACTGGACCGATTTTGATGAAATTTTTTGTGTGTGTTCAAGGGGATCTGGGAAAGGTTTAGATTCACAATTTTGTCCGCTGGACAATGTTTTTTTAATTAATTTTTAATTTATTAGTAGTTGTTGATTTTGGAATGTTTTACATCGGATCCGACAGACGGCGCTACCATCGCAGTGTCAAATTTTAAATAATATTCGAATTTTAATTTTAGTCTATCCCGACAGCGCTGCGATCAAATTAAAAAAAAAGTTTTGTTATCATTGTGTTATTGTAGACCATGTGCTGGATCGTTAGATATTGTCATAACATTTGAATAATAATTTTCATCAAAATGGTCCAGAATGTTAATTTAGCTTATTAAAAAAAGTTTGAAATTTTCAAATTAAAGAGGTGTAGACAGGACAACGTCTGTCGGGTCCGCTAGTATTATATAATATTAAAAAATAAAACTTACGTTTATTAAACTTCTCGTGTATCACCACATCAGCGACATCCCTTTCCTGATACGGGAATACCTCTTTTTCCGTCTGGGTATCCCATTCCCCAGCTCTTGCGCGATAGTGATGTGCCGTCTTAACCAAATGTGCAGCGGTTAGAACGACACTAGTGTGTATAAGTGACCCACCACCGATGTATAAGTTAAACGTCTCCCCTGGCTCTTTGGGACTCCGGGGTTGTACTCTGCAAATTTTGAACTGTATAATGAAATACGAATACTATATGCATCACTAGATTTTAAGAATATATATACTGCTCAAAACAATTACAGGAACAAAACTTTAAAGTAGAACTAAACTTTTTACTTAAGGTTTTAATTATTACTGGCCACTAGATAATGTTAAGGCATTGTCGATGAAAATAAAAAACAAAAGAGCATCGGCGTTTTGGTTAGTAGTCCTATAATAAAGTGGCAGTGTGTCTAGAAACACCTAAAAACAAAGTGACGTCTTTGAATTTTCATTACTTACTAATCACAGAAATCACATTTTAAGTAGTTTTTTTCTATCTTTTGAGTATTAATAGAAATTGAAGTGAGCCTTTTGAGTATTCTTATTCATTGAAGCGAGTGAGTTTAGGTCATAATGCCAGATCTGACTGAACTGCATGTCTCCCGAGCTATCGCTTTGCTTGAAGAGGGTCGAACTATGCGTTATGTAGGAAATGATCTAGGAGTAGTGCCTTCTGTTATCTACAGACTTTGGAAGCGATATCGTGAGACGGGAGAATACTCACGAAGGCGTGGTCAAGGTCGAAAGAGAAAAACTACACGTTTGCAAGATCGCTACATCGTCTGTGCTTTACGTAACCGCACCACAACTGCAAGAGATCTACAAAATACACTAAGGACGGCTACTGGTGTAGAAATTTCCGACCAGACGGTAAGAAATAGGTTGTTGGAAGCCAATTTGAGATCACGCCGACCAGTTCGGGCTGTGCGTCTAACAATTCAACATAGACAAGCTCGCCGACAGTTCGCGCAAAATCACGCTAATTGGCAACTTCGACATTGGAGGTCAGTGCTTTTTACTGACGAATCACGATTCCGTCTAACACGTTGCGATGGTCGTCTCCGTGTTTACAGACGCCCAGGCGAGCGATACAGTGCAGCAGCAGTCCAGGAATATGACAAATTTGGATGTGGCTCTGTGATGGTTTGGGGCGGAGTTAGTTTGGACGAGCGCACAGATCTCGTCGTTGTCCCCGGGCGCTTGTGTGCTCAAACTTACATTGAAAATGTGCTCGAAGATCATGTTTGGCCCGCAGCATATGGTATGGGCCCAGATTTTCTTTTAATGCAAGATAATGCCAGGCCGCATACTGCAGCCATCACGTCAGATTAATTACGACAGCAGGAAATCCGTGTAATGGAGTGGCCTTCCATGAGCCCTGACCTAAATCCAATTGAACACATTTGGGACTTGCTTGACAGGCGCATCCGGAAGCGTCCGATTGCACCTCAAACACTGCAGCAGCTCACTGAAGCGTTGATTGAAGAATGGGAGCGAATTCCACAAGAAGATATTCGGAGGATCATACGAAGCATGCCGCGTCGTTGTCAAGCCGTGATTAGAGCTCATGGAGGCCACACACGTTACTGAAAGTCACTAAAGACGAATATTCAAACGATATAAGAATATTTCTTTGATGGACCTTTTTTATCACCAATTAGTTTTTCGTCTACAATGCACATTTTAATTTTTTTTAAATAAAAAAAATACAAATTGAATTTTTTTATTAATTGTAGTAATTAACAAGGTAAAAAATAGCGTACAAGTTAATTTAAATCTAATTTTAGTTTAAGCAATAGAAAGGAGAAAAATCTTGTTCCGCTAATTGTTTTGAGCAGTATACTTGCGGTTGTTGTGAAAATAAATGAAATGATGAATTAATAATACCATAGAGAGTGCAAGAAGTGTAAGTCAGATTATAACACAGATTACTAGCAAATATATTTAATGTAATTAAAAATGTTTCATATCAAATCAAATCAAAATATCTTTATTCATATAGGTAAACATGTACACTTATGAACGTCAAGAAAAACAAGTTAAATTAATTGTAAATTTACATTTACAACCAGTTCGCAAGTCAAGGGCGGGTAAGAAGAACTGGCAAGAAACTTTCCGCCACTCTTTTCTAATGCCAAGTTTTTAATACAAATTGTTTGAACTGGAGCAAATCAATCCCAAGGATTAGGATCATTTAAGTATTCGTCACATTTATAAAAGGCTTTATTAATTAATTTACTTTTAACAAGGGCTTTGAATTTATTTAGTGACAGTTCTCTATTGCATATGCAACCACTCCTTATATGGAATGCAATTTCCATATAAGGAGTGGTTAAAAAATTATTTAATGAACTTCGGTATCTTTTTAATAATGGCTTTGTTATTCTTCCTTTATATTAATTTATTATAATGATCAATAAATCTTAGAAGTTAGAATTTATCCTAAATATATACTTTGTTATATATTTTGTATAAATATGTAAAACTGTTCTTTATATTTATTCCGTTTTTGGTTTTTGTGTATAATGTAATTGTTTGGATATTGTTTAAATAAATAATAAATTTAGACATCGGCCTTCAAATCTCTGAAAACCATTGCGAGTATCGGCTAAAGACCAATTAAAATACAGAAAGTTGATCACGTACTTGCCTATTATGAAATGATAAAACATAAAATGTAGATTGTAGGTTTTTGATGTGAAACATCTATAGCCGCACGTAAAACCGATTTCTGGCGTGGCGACGCATGCCGTGGCGGCGCATCGCCACGCTATATGATGGTATATACATACAGTCTATATGCAGTAGTAAATTTTTGTATTTAATGAAAATAAATGTTTATTCATTAAATAGTCATCGTTATCTGGAAAACAAAATCGTAAAATTTTATTTTATCATTATGACATATTTAGTTCCTATCACAATCTGTTCTTTTCTGCATATTACTTCACAAAATAATTTCGATGTTTCACATCTGCCAGGCGTCCCGTGATGGCTCACATTTTTTTATTTATATTTTTTTATAAAAAAGGAACGCTTTTTGCGTTAATGAATATAAAAATCAGTCACGCTGCATTTTGCTGCAATTGTAAATTACAACAACCCCGTTAATCTGTCCAGGATTTCGATGGTTTCACATGAAATTACTGATGTCACAATTTATTTATTTATTTATTTATCCTTTATTGCCTTATACAAAAACACACATAACAAAAATAAAAAATAAAAAAAACAGTTACAAAAGATATAAGGCAAAGGGCGGCCTTATCGCTTACAAGCGATTTCTTCCAGGCAACCCTAATGAGAAACAACGTTAAAGAAACACCATCAGAGGGTAGAGTACAAAAAAAATCAATTAACAAAAGCAACAAAAAAAACAAAAAAACTTAAAACATGCGTTACTATAACTAATTGAATATAATAAAACAAAATCAAAGAAAAAATAGCAATAATAATAAATAAAAATAATTATAGACAAAAATTTAAAAGCAAATAAAAAGGTTAACCTATAAAAATAAATATATATAAGCAGAACTAATTACGAGGTAGAAAGAAAATGATCAAAAAGAAGCTTTTTAAATACATTCACAATCTTAGTTATGGAGTACCAGCGTTGAGTCTTTCCAATAAATGAAGAACCAAACATATATAGTTATGTTAGGTTGTTTGGTAGCGATTCCATATGCCATGTTCCACGTTCAACAAACAGGTGGACCCATTAAGTGAAAGACTCATCCTCAAAATTATACACTGTTAGATAGGCAGACATGAGCTACCAAAAGAAAAAAACTTACTGTAGAAGAGCAACCATCCAGGGGAATTCTCCGAATCGGGCAGTATCCCCTGTCCTGTCTGTTCTGATTAGAGGATCGACGCCGTTTGGGTTTCGCCAGCCACAGCCTTGTCTCTGGCAATGAGATTTAATATGAGTTGACACCAGTAGCAAGCAAAGAGGGGGCGGTGGGGGCAGGTCACGCTGGGCGTCACCATTTTTAGTGTGACACCCACTCGGTCTCTCAACTTTAACAACAATGTACAAACAAAAAAAAATAAATCGATAGCATAAAATTTCTTTTTCAGGGATTCCTCCACTACCACTAGCTCAGCTCTATGTAGAACTCGGGGATTCCCGCAAAAGAGCCTGATGCTGTCGTGGGGGATTCCCCGTCCCATACTCGCAATCTTTTAATAAATGATCCCCCTTATCATATAAAATTTATTTCTTTTTACTTTCGATGGAGTGACAACCAAATTCCGCACCGGGTTAGCTATGCCATTGGTTAAGACTCAGTACAGAGTGGCTCCCGTAGGTCAAAATTCAATAGAAAATTTTCCAATTCTTAAAAGGTTTAAGACGAACTCGAGAGTGTCCATGGGCGGCAGTATCAGGTGAGCCTTCTGCTCGATTGCCTCAGTTCTATAAAAAAATGCATATTGGAGCATAGTGGTGTCTCGATGCTGAATTTTATCCTTGGTATATAATATATTATTTGATTATGTATGTTATCTGTAATATATTACATAGTTCATCACACTTAAATCAAGACCACACCATGACTTCTGTATGCAGTTTGACATATTGAATATGCATTTTCCCCTGGATTTCCTCTAGATGTTCACGTAAGAAACTCAGCAATGTTGCTTCATCATTACAAATCTAATTCAGGTTCTTTTGGCAGGGTCTCTTGCCCCGTGGGCCGAGTAAAGAAGACTGACAGAAAATGCTGAAGATCGAGACGGAGCCGGAAGGAGTTCTTGAAAAATGATACCACTATTTTGTAAATTATCATTGCTTCTTACCTGTATAGGCTTGGGTGTGATAGGATCGTCAGTTCCACGTGTATCTGACATTTTGCAGCAGGTATCTAAGTAAGACGGGCATGGCATATCGCCAAACCTAAAAATAAATAATATATATTATAAATTATTTCTTTATTAAAAAATAATAAAAAAAATTAATATAGGCATTATTTAGATTCAATTTTTTGACACTGACTCATAAAATCTACCCAGAAACCAAAATTATGACGATTAAACAATTATATGTTTATAGCACCTGTATCTTAATTAAAAAAAATAACTCTATAGTAGCATATCATTAAAAAAAATCAAAAACACAACTACACGCAATACTCGTCGAGCGAGTTTGCTTATCTTGCCAAAGATGCGTACAAATTATTTGAAGAAATCTATTAGGTATGAGGGTGTGCAATTATTTAATCAATTACCATCTCAAATTCGCAATATTGGTGCGTTTGACAAATTCAAAACGCAGTAAAGATGCAAGTTAGAGTGAACACAGTTGACTAAAATTGAGACGGCCAATGGCGGTTGTATACATACATATTAATATTAAGTTTCTCGTGTATATAATTTTTTTGTAATGAAAAATAAAGTTCTTTAAACATTTAACAATTCAATAAGAAGATCTTTACTGGCTTGAATATCTCAAACATAGTTTTAAGAACGATTATATTATTTCTACTTATTTATTTATTGTAAATAATCTTTAAGTGGTTGTGGTGGAAAGAAAGATGTTTATTTCCCTAGTTTTTATGTTACATTATGTCCACATGTCGATGGTGTGTCAGCTACTTATAGTCTACTTATGTTTGTCTCAGAGGGATCTATATAAGTGTAAGTGTGTGCTGTGAACTTGTTAATTTGTATGTACAGAATAAATTTATAATGTTGTTACATATTGTCTTATCTTCCTTACAAATAATTATAATCTATGGTCCTTCGCTTGTTGAGCAGCCGACTCCTGTCTTTTTTTGATATGTAATCTATTTCATCTAATCTAGTATTAGTTGATAGTGGGCTGTGCTGTCTGTATCCCAGGTTGGCTTCACCAGGGGTCTCTAGATCCTCGATGTGCATCTCGCAGACGATGCAGCATATCCTCGTCCCTTTTTTTCAATTACGAGACCCGGTGTCCCAAATGAACTCAGGGACGCAAAATTTTCCCGTTTTCAGTAACCGCGGTATATAACGTGCCAAGAGTTTTATTACTATTTATTAAAACAAATTCATTCTTCTTGTATATACTTATATATATATCGACACTGAACATTTTGTGATTCGTAACTTTTAAGCCAACTTTGCCTTAATAAATAACTTAGCTTTTTTTCATTGACTACTTATTATTGAACCAATGTCCCGTTTTGAGTGGAAGAATAAATTTTAACTTTACATATACACTATAACAATATAACAATTAAACAGTAAATGTTTTACCTTCATGCGCGTAAAGAAGTTTCACTTCAAAAAAATTAATAATAAGGATAATTGTTACCAAATTACTACGATTGCGCAAAGATATACGTGTATAAAATTACAAAACAAAACAGCAACAAAAATGTGGGTAGACATAATAAACTCGATCGGTCAACCAAGCAAAACATAGATGTTCGGATTGGATTTTGACTAGATGTGGCATTGATGGCGTTGTTTGATATAAGAATTTTATTTTAATTGTATAATTATTTTTTATAAGACTTATTTTTATTTTATTGTTCTATTTATATATACATGGTTTATAAAACATGTTAACTATGGGGTTTTAATTGTTTTTGTTTAATTGAAGTAATTACTAATTAATATTTAAAATTTAAAGGCGTATACCTAATCTACATAGGGTGTGTTATTTTATTTTTGTTATTATATGTATATACATACATATGCAGATATATATTTTTTAATCCCTTATTTGTATGTATTACGTGTAACCCATACCCGATAGATCGTTCGGTTTGTCTCTTACCGTTCATCAAGAATCCCCGCGCCGTCAGTATTGACCGTCCCATTATCGTTGCATTGATAATATACAACGCAAATCCCTGCCTCGTTGTCCCTTGTCATACAAGTGTGTGGATCTACGTATAGATAGATAGTTTTAGTTTTTCATAGAACAGCAACTTACCTGATAACTCAACGAACATTTTAAAGCCGAATTGAGAAAGTAATTATACATACAAAAGGGAAAGGAATAGGGGCAAACCCTATTCCTTTCCCTTTTATATGTAAATAATACAGCGTATTTACTAATAATTCATTTATTTAAATAAAATCTTTTGGATTAATATTTATCGTTAATCACTACTGCATTTTAGTGATTTTTTTTCCATACGCCAAAGAAGTATAACTTCTAACGCGTGTACATAAGTACACACACTCTTCTTTTTTAATTCAAATTTATTATTTTAGTTTTAATAACTGTCAAACCATGTCTGCCTGAAAATTGACATATTTGACAGCGCAAAATAACTATTTTTTGCAAAAAAAATAATTAAAAAATCACGATAGTCTTTGATCTACGGAAATTATAAGTGCACAGTATTAGTAATACTCGTTCACCTAATTATACTGATAAAGATCTCAACAACGATAAAGAAAATTAATGCGACAGGTTAAATAAATACAAAGTCATAATATTTACACGAAAAAAGTGTTAATAAATTATTACGTTCTAGAGATTTGTTATGTGCCGTCGTGCGCCCAAACGCATTAACCTATCTCAATCCATTTTTGACCATCTGAGATAGACATCTTAAGGCAAATATTGATAAAAATTTGCAATAACCAATCGACCGATTGTAATAGCCATCTGTCGATACAGGTTTATCATGGTAGGTCAGACCGGTGTATGTGGATAGACCTTTGGATGACAGTTCAACTGTGCCAATAGCATACCTATCTTAAGATTTTAACTTACACCAGTTTTTAAAATAATTAAAAAGCTATTGATATGTATAACCATAGACATGTATATTTTAATGTTATTTTTACGGTTTTATTTAATTTATTTGGTTTGTATTGATTATCAAATATGAGATTAAAGAGCGAAGAAATTGCATTTTAACCGTCGTCAAAAACGGATTGTCTTCGTAGGGTTTGGTTATTGGGATGCAGATAGGAGATCGATCGACTATCACGGTCTGATCTCAGATAGTTTTCAATCTGAGTTTTTGGATTAATATTATAAATTTTTTTATATATATAAAAATTTTGGGCGGTAATGTACGGTTACTTTATAGTCCGTAATGATCTAAATCAGTGAATCAATCGTAAAACAGTCTTCAGTCTAGATAAATTACTTACTGTCCATTTAGTTATTTTGACGTGACAACGTCTTATAAATTGGTTTGCCGGGTGACACTTCAAGAAACTGCGTTACGCTCCGCTCACGTTATGCGCTCACAATGAGAGCGAGTGAGAGGCACGCGTCCCTTCCACTCGGGCATGGTTAGCCCGCCTAAGAGCGAGAGAGACAGACATAATGTTTTAAATTGTTACTATTATTTCATCCTTCTTCCTACTATACGAATGAATATTCACATTAAAATTATTTTACCACTCAAAGTCGTTGTCACGTAAAACTTTCGCCCGTATACCGACTTTACAGGCAACCAATTTTTTAGAACTATTTATACAAAATACATAACAACAATGTTTAAATAAATAAAGTCAAATAGGAAGTATTAACTATCATTTGGCTTAATGGGTTTCTCGAATATTCACCGGAGAGCGACCTATTTGGTGAGCGTATGGCGTATGGCGTATACTCTGATTTGAGGGTATTAGATGTTGCATGGTCTGTAAGTTAATAAATGAATAAATAAATGAATAAATTTGTACTTAAAATATAATTTGGTTTTTCATAAAAAAATTAAAATTTACGACTTTGTTATAAATAACGAAACCTATTGGTTTCTCCAATAATTGGAAACAGAGGAAGCCGATATGTATGATGTGATAGCACCGTAGACGGACTATGGTATAGACCAGGCATCAGCGTACAGAGTGAGATAGCGAATATTATAATCCAACTATTTACAAAGGACACGAAGTGTGGCAACTACCTGACGTTGGTAATATGAATCGCAATTTAGTCGGTTTGTACTGAAAAATATGTTTGGAAGTGTTGTTGGGTCGAAGTATTAATTCGTTGAAGATTGCTTATTATTGACCAAAATATACATCCGAATGAATAATTCTAGAACAAAGTTACTGACATATCGTGACAAAATAAGCTACTTACCGATGAAAGGTTATGTTTGGTGCTTTTCGTTCACTTTAGCTTTTACAGCAAATTATGCATCAATTCACCATGACTTACACTTTAAATACACCTCTTATGACGATAAAGTCTTAAAATATGGGTTTGACTTGGGTTTCACAGATTTATCAGTAAGCGGTGATACGCAAATAGAGATAGAAAAACTGATACTCTGTTTCGCTCGCACTTAAGTATTTCACGTTAATGTCTTCTCTCTTTAGTTATTATTATTATTTTAGAAGCTTATCTAGTTCTATACTCTGTCTACGGATAGCACTCTCTTCTTAATTACACAGAAGATCTGTCATGACGGAGAATCAAATGTTATATAATGGCCGAATACGATTATTATTATTTCAAAACATACCTATTTTTCCAGGATTCAAATTGAGGTTCGCCGCGAAGCCGATCGACAGGATGAATAACACGCACTTTAACATCTATTAAAGTAAATGATAACTTAATATCGTAAACAGAAAATAATTGTTAATGCAGGCGGTATGTCTAAGGAAACATATATGTAATATTTACTTTAATTTCTATATTAGATCCAGACATTTTTGTTGTATTTTAGCTAAACTATCGTATTGTCTTTTATTAACATAACTTTTACACATTTAAAGAAAAATACTTTTTTACGGATTATAGTTATGTATTATTGTATTTAAACTCATAATTATTTAGACATAACTTTAAATTTAACCGACGTTTCGCGTGCTTTACAGCGTGCGTGGTCACGGTGACTGAAGACAAAGGTGTTAAATGTCAGAAAGTATCACAGCTGTAGAAAATGTTGTATTATCTGTATTTATTTCCCCGGAGTTGGTATCGACAAAAAGATGTAGGCACAAAGTGTAAAGCACGCGAAACGTCGCGACGTTTCGCGTGCGTTTCGCGTGCTTTACGCGGTGTCCTGCGTAAGCGACGAATACAACGCGACGCGACGCTGCGATCGCGACCAACGCAATCAAATCAACGGCATACCCTACTTAAGGCCTATGTGACAGTCTGCGGCGAGACGCGACGTCACGCGGACTTGTTTTGAGGGCGACCAGACGCGACACCACGAACTACGAAATGGTTTATTCTGAAGCATTGATCGCCGGAGTGCATGAGCAAAGATTGTTGTGGGACAAAAAACATAAACATTGTAGGAATCGTTTATTAGTGAAAATTTGTTGTCTTTAATTGAAATTCAGACTTAATATCAGCAATTATGTAATCGAAAGTAGATGGTAATACTCCACAATATTGTTTAAACATTGTAGAATCGTTTCTTAATTTTGGATATTAATGATGGAACTCGCCAAATGTGTTTCTTTGTAAACGTTCGTTCTTCTTTGTATTTGTTTTTTTCTGTGCTTTTTATGATATTTCTTTAAAAGTCTATATTTTAAGTATGAACTTTTGAGCAAAATTGTACTGTACTTCTCCATGATTCGAGAAGTAATGACCAAATTACGTAGGACATTTGTCGCGTGTAGCATCGCGTCGCGTCGTGTTGCGTCGGGTCGCGTCGTATTCGTCGCTTACGCAGGACACCGCGTTACAGCGTTACACCGTTACGCGTCACGGTGACTGAAGACAAAGGTGTTAAATGTCAGAAAGTATCACAGCTGTAGAAAATGTTGTATTATCTGTATTTATTTCCCCGGAGTTGGTATCGACAAAAAGATGTAGGCAACAGTGTGTAAAGCACGCGAAACGTCGGTTAAATTTAAAATTATGTCTAAATAATTATAAGTTTAAATACAAAAAAAAAATGTGTGTGTACCAGAGTACACAGGTAAGAAGTGAAACTTCTTTTCGACATATAATTTTTCTACTATTTGCAACTTCACGAAAATGGGGTAGATAAAGCTGTTTTGTTTTTCTTAAGGCTTACTTAAGAAAAACAATTTTTCAGTCATATTTATTAATACTTGCTAATTTTAACAGATTTATATACATTCACTGATACTTACAATCAAAAAGTGAAGTTAACCTCAAATAAATATTAAAATCATGCTCATACGTGTTGAATTTATAAAACGAAATGTATAATCACTCCCACTTTTCTTGTAAATTCACTTAAATTTGAACAAGTCTTTTTATTTTATCACTTTCAAATTAATATATTGTTATTCTTATTTCAAACCAAACTTCAAAACTAATATATTGTTGTTATTATCATATATTACATTATATTCTTTACGTCACTATACTAAACTTCGATAAAAAAAGCAACATGGCGCGTAACCGAAAAACGAGACGTTTTCTTACAAAATTTCTCCCATACGTCGATAAAGAAGTTTCACTTCAATAATACATAACTATAATCCGTAAAAAAAGGAAAACTATCTTTATATAGTTCTTTGTAACCAAGGGGTATTTCTTAATTTTCTAGTTGGGTTAAAAGTTATTAATATTAATATGACATTTGTCTAAATCTAATACACAGATTTTCCCTCCAATCTGTTGCTAGGCAACCGGACTGTCATTGTTTTTTGTTTCTATTTCGTCTATTGCCAGCTATTGTTAAAAAAGCAAACAAGGAGGTTAATGGGCGAAACTTTTGTGCGCCAATGAAAAATACTTATTCATAAAAACGAATTACATTTTTCTATGCAATTGTTTTAATGTTTCATAAAAAGGCAAATTAGTAAATTACTTATTTAGTATATATAAAATTAAAACTATTAGCTGTCTTTCTTTCTACACAATTTCTAAGCGCATTGTGGGTACGGAAAAAAACTTATGTAATTTATAGTGTATGATAGAACTTTTACTTACATTTTCCTAAACGTTTTAACTTTTCACAAAAACTTTTAAAAGAAACAAACACTTCGCAAAACTTCCATTGGTTAATTTAATAAGATAGGATCAATACGTGTTTTAAACATTATACCATCGTTATTGCAAATGTCATAATAAGACTCATGACGTTTGGATATCAGTGTTGCTATTGTTTTTATTCCAATTCACCATTTATGAATTAATTATTCCATATTAGAAGCTGTATACAAGAAATAAATTGTTGGCCGCAATGCCACAACCAATTTTTTCATGATTTTTTTAATATTAATTAGTAAGTATAAGAATAGGTCGTAATATATTTTTCATATTGCATCCGTCAACAAGTAACCCAGATGAATCTGAAGGGGCTACTAACTTTCTCGTAACTGAGACCAACGTTTACTTTCCTATTTAATTTAGGTCACCATAGATAGAAGAAGACCATAGAAGATCATAGAACCTAAAAAAAGTGATCAATGCTTTCTTAAACCAGTGGTTTATTTATCACATTTCATATCTGAATGGAACTGAAATATAAGATACTAGTGACCCGCCCCAGCTTCGCACGGGTGCAATGCTGATGAAAAGCAAGTTTTTATTATGTATTGTTATTTCCGTCGCTGGAAAGCTCCGATAATATACGCGTTCAATCGCTGCTAAATAAGCTGTAATGGGCTGTATAGATCTATATTAAAAGAACAATGTATTCAAGGTATTTAATTGGTTAAGAATTAATGCTGTATTGGTTAAAATCGCTTCGAAAATTATCCATTATTTGTCGTAAAAAGTAAATGACAAAAAAAAGTTATTTTGGGTTATCCATAAGAGATAGACATATACCATCACTTTCCGTAGACCTTTTCAATGTGTACAACGCTTAGTACATTATTTTGATAAAACTCGTAGGGTTCAGCATGCGTTTGCAATGTAAGCGGAAAAATGTAATTATTTACGACATCACATTAGAAACCTCAAAAATAACAGTACTTCTCCACTACTTAATGGATGTTATTGTACATAATATAAACCTTCCCCTTGAATCACTCTATCTATTAAAAAAAACCGCATCAAAATCCGTTGCCTAGTTTCAAAGATTTAAGCATACAAAGGGACATAGGGTCAGAGAAAGCGACTTTGTTTTATACTATGTAGTGATAATAATTTGTGTCAATCACATGGCATAAAACAGATAAGTTAAATAGAGCATGACGTAGCGCGCTTGTAAATAATATAGGTACGGATAGACGTGCTCATTACTAGCACGAAAGCATGCTTTTATTGAGCAAATGCTCATTAGTAGCACGTGTGTAATGTAATGAGCATGCTTATTTAAAGCGTGTATCAAACGACGTTTGATTTTCGAGTATGCTACCTGAGGCGCGGGTAGGTGGGGGGCGTGCTCCGAGCACGTCTGAACATGTTTGCTTATTAGCATGCTATTGCCTATTATCCATTTTGTCTCTATCTGCGGCGGACGACTGTTTTATGCAATTAATTGATGTAATTAATTAAAATTAAACCCGCAATATGTCGCGTTGGGGAGAAGAAAAAACTTTGCTTTTTGTGTCACATTATAGAAGTTACGAATGTCTGTGGAACCCAAAATCTCCTTTTTTTTGTTTTTTTATTTTTCACCAAAATGTTCTTACACAATTCCGTTGCAAGCAATATGATTATTTTATTAAGTTCTGTACGGATAGCACTGTCACTATATACTTGCACATCCATTTTGGCCGAGAGCCTGGTGCCAAATAGCACGTCTGTCCGTACGTTTGCTTTGAGCATGCCTATTTAGGAGTATGCTTAAATCAAGCATGCTTATTCCTGGAAAATGTGAACAGTTTGCAGAGCATGCTAATTTTAAGCAAGCTTATTAGCATGCTTTTTTTGAGCACGTCTGTCAGTACCTTAAGTCTTATTAATACTGTCTAGTCGTCTAATTTCGTAGGAGACGGAAGCGGGTTCTAAAATAAAGTTTGATTTGAATTTTTAGAGCCAACATTGACCATTAGAAATTTCGATTTGTCTAGACTTTAAAAAGACTCTAAATATAATCTAAATGTTTTTAAAAATCTTGCCAAATAGCTTATTTACTTTGATACATATTAATGGATGACTATTGAGAACCATTGTATATAAGAGAGTTTGTAAAAGAGAAAAAGATGGATTCACTTTTCATTAACATTTTGAAGTACACACACACACACAAACATATATATAATTATATGTAAATATATACATATATTTATATATATATATAATGTTCCAGTTTTTAAGTAAATCAGAACGTGTCACATTGTAGTATCGCGCCAAAATTAACAGTGTTTTAATTACCCATCCACATAATACTCCCATAATTTAAGGTAAATGGATTAAAATGGCAACACAAATTGAATAATGTCGTTAAGATGCAATAAGTGGTTAATGATATTCTTATGACTAATTAATTAATACTTGAGTGAGGTTAAGATTTGTATTTTACCTGATACAGTATACGTCAATAATTATAAAATTTAAATTCAAGTGAACTATAAGCTATTAGTAATATATATTAGAAATAGATGGTACCCAAATTTTACAAAAACAAGATACTTTTTTGTCAAAATATATCGCTAAATCGATAATCGATCCAGTTAACTCTTCTGAATGAACAATTCTTAATATCCGTTTCAATCGTTACTTTTGTATGAATCTTTGAGATTAGGTTTTTAGGTTTTAGTTTGTTTTATTAATATTCTTTGTATTAATTCAAATTAAGGTATGCACTTCTTGCGCTTTGCTTATCACATTTTTCTAGTGTTCCCTTACTAGGGTTACCTGGAAGAGATCACTTGATACCGCTCAATCCATTTTTGACCATCTGAGATAGATCTTAAGCCAAATATTGGTAAAGGTGTGCCAATAACCAATCGACGGATTGTAATAGCCGCCTGTCTATACAAGCTATCCATAGTAGGTCGGATCGGCGTATGTGGATAGACCTTAGTATGAAAATGCCAGTACAAGTGTGCCAATATCCTATCTTAAGATTTTAACTTACACCAGTTTTTAAAATAATGAAAAAGCTATTTGATATGTTTTATACTATGTAATCATTAAAGCTATTGAACGATTACAGTCCGATTTTAACAACATTCTTAAGTGATGCCACGACGCTAAACTTATATATACTTAATATTGATAAGACAAAACGGCCTATTATGAATTCAAATTCCATAAAGGATGCCACAAATCAACCGTGTGCAGGTGCCTTTATTTACATATCATATTTATTAAATAGGTTTACTAATTATAGCACCTACAGACAATAAATAACATTACATCAATAAAGATTACAAATTTTCTTATATACTAATTAAGCTATCAATCAATAGAAACTTACTAAACTTCCTGTCTGTATTTAACGGCAAACGAGAGAACAATAACTAACATCACAAGTGTGTGGAGATCACAAATTTTCTATAAGAAGAGAAGTAGGCTTAGAGGAAAGGAAATGTATGAATTGTACAAGACACATGAAAGATAAGCCACAAAAATATAACAGACTGCCTGTCAAAGTCAGAAATGGCACGGCGAAGAGGAGAAGAAGACACATAGGATGGGAAAAGTATTAATCGTATGAAGCAAATGCAAAACATGACGAAGAAAGGGCAAAACATGGTCGTAAAAAGCAGTCGGAACACTACCCGGCCTGTGTGTTTTTTTTAAGTTGTTGCCACGAGTAACGCAGTTTCCTATCGGAACCCAGTGGTTGCTTTCGAAACATTGTAGGTGTCGCTACAAACCCAAATGTTTAATAACTTCTGTAATTATTAAAACGTAGCGAAGTGACCAAGGGGAAAATGGTTATCCTTGTGTTATCAAACCATGAAAATAATTTCATGACTATAGAATCCTGTGACTTTGTCTATTGATTAAACTGCTTGAGAGAATGAAAATTAAACTGTATTTAAATAACCTAGTCCAGTGGTTTACTTAAGTTGTTCAAATAACAAGTTAGGAATTTTTTTATACGTAAGCACGTAAAAATACGCGTTGTTTCAAGTATTTAGAATATCTGATATTTGCAGATGACAAAACTATATTTCTAAAAATTAAATCAATAGTTAACTGTGTTCAACTTTACAAAATCTAAGAGGATTTAAAACCTACTACAAAAAAATACACTATCCATAAATGTTGGAAAATGTAGTAAATTACTTTTACTATCAAACATAAGAAAATACAATTTAACTAAGATGCGGCCCCTGTCTGGCAGAAGACCGCCTCCAACTTTTTCCACCCTAATTTATTTTGTGCCATCGTCATCCACTTTCGCACATCACTCTATTGGCCTTCCTTTGTTCCTTGTTGTTTTTGGACCAGTCCATTCGGTCACTGCTGACCATCTGTCATCTGTATAACTACGTGGCCTGCCCATCTCCATTTAACTTTTAGGGCATATCACTCAGCGTCAATAACATTGGTTTTTCTGCAAATATATTCACTAAGATTTAAGGATCCTTAATTAGTCAAGTAGTCTTTTGTCAGTCCAGCGTCGCACCCATCCCGAATTTTCTGTTATTTAAAAGCTCATGTTTTCAACGATTATAGACAGTTTTATTTGAACAATCCTCCAACAACCACCACCGAAATAAACTCGAACCAGGAAAACATTGTTTTGTACGCATTAGCATGACTACTGTTTTACTATATTATATTTCGATCTATAAATTTAGGACTCATTTGAAACGTCACTTTTATATCAACCGGCGACCACGATACAATGAAGTAAGTGTCTCAATTGTTTAATAAAATCATAACCCTAATTTGATGTTTTTTCTAACAGGTGATCAGCCTTCTGTGCCTGTATGTGTATTTAGAAACGGTTAGATTCATAAATATAATTTAGAGCCGTCAGACGTACAGTGGACGTCAAAGATGTATTTAATTTTGACCTACGGGGGACAGTCTGAGTTCAATCCTTATACTGGTTGTCTAATGATAATTACTATCACCGTAACAAGTGCACATGTAGATTCAACGAGGTTTAAGAACACTCTCGTTGCTTATTTCATTTTAAGTTTATCTGTATATACGTCAAAACCTGCTTGATGATTTAAACAGGAAATACTCGATTTATCTTTGCAGAATTACTTACGACATTGATACTTAGTTGAATTAATTTACATTTTTGTAACCCTACATAATTATTTATATAAATAAAATAAAATTAAAATATATATATTTATAATGTTTGCTCCCTGTGGTAGTTACGTTAGCAGCATTTCCTCGCTTTATTTAGATATTTATTCGTTGAGCGAGGAATGAAACGGCTCTGGGTTCACCGGTACTAACAATTAATTCGTTTTTAAATTAAAAATAACAAAATGAGTAAGTTATTGTGAAATGCCTGTGTTTGCAAGTGTTGATAACGTATAGACAATAATATAACTGTAGTATACAAAAGCAGATCGTTATCCAAATATTGCTAATGTTGAAATAAAATACTAATTATTATATCAATTTTAGGTTCCTTCTGATATGCGTGCTAGCCGCTTGTTGCCACGCCCAAAACTCTGGTGAATCATTGCTCTTACGGATAGAGGAGCATCAGAACAAGTTGCGTAATTGGGAAAATGATAACTTACGATTGTTAACAACTCTAACAGAACAAAGCAAACTATACGATAATGCTAAACATAATGAAGTGAAGCTCATAAAACTTGTCGATTACCTGGTCAAAAAGAACATGGATGTCTTACAAAACGTTATCAGTGAACTGAATAAGATACAGACTAATATGGACAAAGGTGTAGATGGAGGACAATCTTTGCGTGATAAAGAAACAGAGACGTTAGAAAAAGAACTAGCTCACGACGAAGAAACTGTGATACATATAGACGAAAATCTGGCAAGTCATGGAGACGGAGGGGAAACTTTGAGTGATATAGAAGTGATGAATTTAGAAAAAGAGCAAGCGAAAAAAGATGAAATTGCTGGCCAAGTAGAAGAACCGAATGTGGAAAGTGATGATTTAGATCTTTATGATGAGTATGGCAATGTAGAGGGTTGTAACCTTTATGCAGAAGATATAAAATGATTCTAAATAACTTGTGAATGTTGTAAACAGTGCTACTTAAAATAAATATGTCATAAATAAAATTGCCGATTGTTTTATTTATAATTAAAACCATTTTAGTATAGTCTTTTACTAACATAACTTTTACACATTTAAAGAAAACCCTTTTTAACGGATTGAAGCTATGTATGAACTTATAATTATTTTAGATAATTTTAAATGTTTGTCGACGTTTTGCGTGTTTAACAGCGTGCGTGGTCACGGTGTCCTCTATTTTTCACAAAGAATATTAGAGTACACCTTGAGTCATTTCTGCAAAAACCCTTCATCTTTTAGTCGATATCAACTTCGGGGAATTAAATACAGATTATATAACTTTTTCTACAGCTGTGACACTTTTTGACATTCAACACCTTTTGTATTCAGTCAACTTGACCAAACACGCGTTTCGCGTCCGGAAAAATTCAATATTATGTAAAATAATTATAAGTTTCTTCAAACCATTTTAGTATCATCATCGTTAGCATAAGAAGAAAAGCATTAATCTAATAAATATAAAATTAAATATTTAATGGCGCTACAATATTTTTATTTCTGGTTCTCAGATTTCTGTATCCGTTTCATAATCATTTGTTAATCAGTCAGGTAAATCATCAGCCTTCAGTGCCTGAACCACGCCGTCGACTATTTGGGTGTAAGGCAAGCCGGTTTCCGCACGATATTTTCCTTCGCCTACGATCTGCACAGTTTGGAATCGAATCTACGATCTCAGGGATGAGAATCGCACGCTGAAGCTACTAAGCCTACACTGCTATCTTAAACATAATATAATAATAGTGAATCACCAAAATACCCAAAACTGATTAATTATATTATTTGCTTTACGTTTTCATACAATTCTTCGTTCTAGCATGTAGCTAAATTAGTGGCCAGTCCAGGCCTTACTAGGGTTGCCTGGAAGAGATCTCTTGATACCGATAAACGCCTAATAACCTATCTCAATCCATTTTTTACCGTCTGAGATAGACATCTTAATCCAAATATTAATAAAAGTGTGCCAATAACCAATCGACGGATTGTAATAGTCGTCTATCTATACAAGCTATCCATGGTAGGTCGGATCGGTGTATGTGGAGACCTTAGTATGAAAATATCAGTTCAACTGTGCCAATATCCTATTTTAAGATTCAAACATTTTTTTATGAGGCTTGTCTTTGATCAAGATCCTGGTTATGCTTCATTCACCCCAAAATCGGAATTTCTTGAACTGACTTCAAATACTATGTAAAATGATGTGTTTGTCAATAGATGGCACCATATGCCGTTAGCATTCGTTAAATTGATTAATTTATTGTTATTCGACAACTTATCCGATATTTTATTACTTATTATGCTATTCGGGGCGGAGAAGAATCCACCAAAAAAGAGATAAGTAGCACCGGTTCAGTTGATCTTGAGTTAAAAGTGGTGAAACTACCACGACTGTGTTTCATATCATACTCAGATTATTATGATTAATATGACATTTGCATGCCAATTTTTTATAGATGATTGTGGGGATTTTTAAAATCTAAATGTACCACTATCTTTAAAACGATTTACCATTTATTTCTTATAAAGTCAGAACAGAAATCAACACCGCTCGTTAGGTGAAGAAAAACATAGTAAGAAAACCGGCATGGCTTAGGCCTTATCAATTTGTGTAAGATACAAAAGGTTCATCATCTACTTGCCTATTATTTTTATTTTATTTATTAATTCACACTTCGTTGCTAGAAAGAAACACAAATAACACAATACATAAAAATTACAAGGGATTCAACGGGCGGCCTTATCGCTAACAAGCGATCTCTTTCAGGCAACCCTAGTGAGAAAAGAAAACAATAAATAAATATGTTAAGTGCAAGAAGTGCATTTTGGTGGTTCACTATTATTATGTGTTCTCTTAAGAGCAGTCCTTCAGAGGAGGCCTTCACCCAATAATGGGGTTCCTACAAATTATATTATTTAGGTATCTAAAATCTAAAATCTAACCAAGCTAGCTTATAATAATAGTAAATATTATCCAGTTTATTATTAATAGTAAATAAAATAGTTATAGCTAAATAATATAGAAAATAATTAAGAATAAGTAGGTATTACGACCAATTAGTTAAGCGTTTAAATAATATATAGTGTCAAACAAGTATAATAATATAGGTAAATAAAAACAGTAAATAGTTACAAAATATAGGACATAAACAAATAAGTAGGTATTAATATTAATTTTAATTAGTTAAGCGTTTAAAGATAAGTTAATGTAAAAAATATGTAAAATTAATTTGTAGGAAATAAAAGGCTTTTCATTATTTAATTTATTTATTTATAAGAGAGCAGTGTAGGCTTAGCAGCTTCAGCGTGCGATTCTCATCCCTGAGATCGTAGATTCGATTCCAAACTGTGCAGATTATAGGCGAAGGAAAATATCGTGCGGAAACCGGCTTGCCTTACACCCAAATAGTCGATGGCGTGGTTCAGGCACTGAAGGCTGATGATTTACCTGACTGATTAACAAATGATTATGAAACGGATACAGAAATCTGAGAACCAGAAATAAAAATATTGTAGCGCCATTAAATATGTAATTTTATATTTATTAGATTAATGCTTTTCTTCTTATGCTAACGAAGATGATACTAAAATGGTTTGAAGAAACTTATAATTATTTTACACAATATGGAATTTTTCCCGACGCGAAACGCGTGTTTGGTCAAGTTGACTGAATACAAAAGGTGTTGAATGTCAAAAAGTGTCACAGCTGTAGATAAAGTTATATAATCTGTATTTAATTCCCCGGAGTTGATATCGACTAAAAGATGAAGGGTTTTTGCAGAAATTCATCAAGGTGTACTCTAATATTCTTTGTGAAAAATAGAGGACACCGTGACCACGCACGCTGTTACACAACGCAAAACGTCGACAAACATTTAAAATTATCTAAAATAATTATAAGTTCATACATAGCTTCAATCCGTTAAAAAGGGTTTTCTTTAAATGTGTAAAAGTTATGTTAGTAAGAGACTATACTAAAATGGTTTTAATTATAAATAAAACAATCGGCAATTTTATTTATGACATATTTATTTTAAGTAGCACTGTTTACAACATTCACAAGTAGAATCATCTTCTATATTCTGGAGAAAGGTACCAATCCTTACCATACCTTTTACCATAACTTTCACCATACCTTTTACGATACCATTTATCATACTTTTCAAAATTTGGGTCGACGTTATTTTTGGGACTCTCAACGTTGTCATTACGATCTACATCATCACTTTCCACATTCGGTTCTTCTACTTGGCCAGCAATTTCATCTTTTTTTGCTTGCTCTTTTTCTAAATTCCTCACTTCTATATCACTCAAAATTTCTGCTCCGTCTCCATATCTTGCCATATTTTCGTCTATATGTATCACAGTTTCTTCGTCGTGAGCTAGTTCTTTTTCTAACGTCTCTGTTTCTTTATCACGCAAAGATTGTCCTCCATCTACACCTTTGTCCATATTAGTCTGTATCTTATTCAGTTCACTGATAACGTTTTGTAAGACATCCATGTTCTTTTTGACCACGTAATCGACAAGTTCTTTGAGCTTCACTTCATTATGTTTAGCATTATCGTATAGTTTGCTTTGTTCTGTTAGAGTTGTTAACAATCGTAAGTTATCATTTTCCCAATTACGCAATTTGTTTTGATGCTCCTCTATCCGTAAGAGCAATGATTCACCAGAGTTTTGGGCGTGGCAACAAGCGGCTAGCACGCATATCAGAAGGAACCTAAAATTGATATAATAATTAGTATTTTATTTCAACATTAGCAATATTTGGATAACGATCTGCTTTTGTATACTACAGTTATATTATTGTCTATACGTTATCAACACTTGCAAACACAGGCATTTCACAATAACTTACTTATTTTGTTATTTTTAATTTAAAAACGAATTAATTGTTAGTACCGGTGAACCCAGAGCCGTTTCATTCCTCGCTCAACGAATAAATATCTAAATAAAGCGAGGAAATGCTGCTAACGTAACTACCACAGGGAGCAAACATTATAAATATATATTTTAATTTAATATTTATTTATATAAATAATTATGTAGGGTTACAAAAATGTAAATTAATTCAACTAAGTATCAATATCGTAAGTAATTCTGCAAAGATAAATCGAATCGAATGTTTAAATCATCAAGCAAGTTTTTGACGTATATACAGATAAACTTAAAATGAAATAAGCAACGAGAGTGTTCTTAAACCTCGTTGAATCTACATGTGCACTTGTTACGGTGATAGTAATTATCATTAGACAACCAGTATAAGGATTGAACTTAGAATAGTCCCCCAGAATAGAACCCCGTAGGTCAAAATTAAATACATCTTTGACGTACAGTAGTCAGACAGCTCTAAATTATATTTAAGAATCTAACCGTTACTAAATACACATACAGGCACAGAAGGCTGAAAACCTGTTAGTAAAAACATCAAATTAGGGTTATGATTTTATTAAACAATTGAGACACTTACTTCATTGTATCGTGGTCGCCGGTTGATATAATAGTGGCGTTTCAAATGAGTCCTAAATTTATAGATCGAAATATAATATAGTAAAACAGTAGTCATGCTTATACGTACAAAACAATATTTTCCTGGTTCGAATTTATTTCGGTGGTGGTTGTTGGAGGATTGTTCAAATAAAACTGTCTATAATCGTTGAAAACATGAGCTTTGAAATGACAGCAAATTCGGGATGGGTGCGACGCTGGACTGACAAAAGACTACTTGACTAATTAAGGATCCTTAAATCTTAGTGAATATATTCGCAGAAAAACCAATGTTATTGACGCTGAGTGATATGCCCTAAAAGTTAAATGGAGATGGGCAGGCCACGTAGTTATACAGATGACAGATGGTCAGCAGTGACCGAATGGACTGGTCCAAAAAGAACAAGGAACAAAGGAAGGCCAATAGAGTGATGTGCGAAATTGGATGACGATGGCACAAAATAAATTAGGGTGGAAAAAGTTGGAGGCGGTCTTCTGCCAGACAGGGGCCGCATCTTAGTTAAAATTGTATTTTATTATGTTTGATAGTAAAAGTAATTTACTACATTTTCCAACATTTGTGGATAGTTTATTTTTTTGTAGTAGGTTTCAAATCCTCTTAGATCTTGTTAAAGTTGAACACAGTTATCTATTGATTTAATTTTTAGAAAGATCGTTTTGACATCTGCAAATATCAGATATTCTGAATACTTGAAATTACCTGTATTTTACGTGCTTACATATAAAAAAAATGCCTAACTTGTTATTTGAACAACTTAAGTGAACCACTAGACAAGGTTATTTAAATACAGTTTAATTTTCATTCTCTCAAGCAGTTTAATCAATAGACAAAGTCACAGGATTCTATAGTCATGAAATTATTTTCATAGTTTGATAACACAAGGATAACTATTTTCCCCTTGGTCATTTCGCTACGTTTTTACAATTACAGAAGTTATGTAAAAAATTATTAATATATGTTAATCTAGAGAAAATAAAAAAAAAACAATATTAATAACTAACTAAAACTAAAAAGCTAATCTTAAGGATTCATGAATAGCTAATAGCGATGTTAAACAAAAGAAGAGGAGATACAAGAATTACACAGGTCACGATTGATCAGGATATGATAAGATTAGGAAATGTTTATATAGAAGAGTTTTAAAAGACGATAGGGGGAAGCCAATCGTATAGAGTCGGGCGGATTATTCCACAGCCTAATGGCGGAAATCCTAAATGAATTGCCTATGAAGGATGAGCTGTGGGATGGAATTTTCAATAGACAATCAATATTAATATATTGAACTCGAAATAGTTATCTGGAACCAATACCAAATGTTTATTTTCAAACATTGTATACTAGATTATTTAAATTCATTAAAGTTAATTAATTTAATAATTTATTTTCCCCCAAAAGCCTAATTAACATTATATTATGATAACATAGTAACTAGTGACACATAGCGCTAACTGTCGGGACAGACTAAAATTAAAATTCGAATATTATTTAAAATTTGACACTGCGATGGTAGCGCCGTCTGTCGCATCCAATGTAAAACATTCCAAAATCAACAACTACTAATAAATTAAAACATAATTAAAAAAACATTGTCTAGCGGACAAAATTGTGAATCTAAACCATTCCCAGATCCCCTTGAACACACACAAAAAATTTCATCAAAATCGGTCCAGTCGTTTGAGAGAAGTTCAGTGACATACACACTCACAGAAGAATTATATATATAAAGATTGTAGAATGCAAGGTTGTGTGTTGGTATCGGGTGTTTTGCGAATAAATACTTCAACTAATTTTGTTATACGGTTGATCTAAAAGTGGCATATTGCAGGGACGTATAGCGTTCGGGATGTTACACACTTTCTATTTCCCAACTGTCAAACAATGTCTATTAAAAAAAACTAACCACGAAGTTTATATGTACTTGAAACAAATTCATAGAAGTTTTTACGATTCATGCAAATAAGTCTTGGCACCAACCTGCCACCACTGTGTCGGAGACAGCCGGGATGACGCCCTGCATACGCTGAGGGACTGCCCAGCATGGGAGGTGGAAAGGGGACCGTTGCTGGATGCACTCCAGGGCGAGGACGCAACGCTTCCAAATGTATTGAAGGTTTTAGTGAGCGCGAGAAATGACGGCCCGTGGAAAATATTGTATAATTTCTGCGAGGCGGTCATGAAAATAAAAGAAGAGGCGGAAAGGACCAGGGAGCTTTGTCCCGATGCCTATCCGCGACGGCGAAGAAAACCGCAGGCCCGTCGCGTAAACGCGCGACGCGCTCACCAAATTCTCCCCGCCTAAAAAGTGCCTAAGCGGGGAGCAGGGGTCCATGCGTTTAAAAGAAGGGATGATGACCCATCCCTGCAAGTACTGGACCCGATCTCCCCTAGCTATTTGTAAATGCGTATGGCCCGGTCTGTGAAAGATGCTTGCTGTGTCAAGCATCCTCACAAACCAACAATGGGCGGGAAGAGGCGGACGCAACCGCCGCATCGCGTGTCGGGAAGCGGATAAGGATCTGCTGTTACCGCATCCCTCATAAGGCGATTGTTGGTGGCACCTTGGGGTTTTAGTGGGAATGCACAATGGCGAGGCCCACATAACCCTTCTGCACCAACCAGTCGCGCCGCGGAAGGGTGTGCGCAATGCATTTCCCCAAGTAAAAAAAAAAAAATACGCAAAAAGTTGAGAAACAATAAAAAATTTAATTTAATTTTTTAATTGAAATAAATGATTTGACTATAATTTTAAACGTGAGAATGCTATAAGTAAAGTCGGGTAAATGTTACTAGCCAGTTTTAAATGAAAACAGGATAAAGATATATATTTTACATTATAGTGAATTACCAGATTTAGAACATTCATATATTTTAAATCGCTTTGGACCGGACACGCTGCAACATGAAGTAAGTATATTTTTTAAATAATTAATTTATATACTTTGTCCCGAAGGAGTCATTCAAGTATAAAGTTAGAACTAAATGCCCCCCCCCCCCCCCCAATTTAGTTCTAACTTATTTGATTTTCTTATTTGGGGATTACGTCAACTGTATTTATTAACTTTGCACATTACCATTCCATGTTTGAAAACGAAATGTATTTTCGAGGATTCCTACAAAAAATTTGAGAGCTTTGCTCAATTTTGCTGACGGGACGGGGGGAGGGGGATTTCCAGTTAATCTGTTTTTTTTATAGAACTGGAGGCAATACACGTAATACTTGAACGACCCCAAAGCAGTCATCAAGTTACTGATCTTTCCCATAGTCCTCTTCTTCTCCACTTCTTCTAATCTCATATCATCCACCTTGCATGTTCGTATATACAAGTAGCGGCACGAAACTCTAGCGCTGACCGTTATTGCGCAGAAGTAAAAAATAAGGTACCTGTGGGGGGCTAGCGGAATGAAGAGCGTCGATTGGCTCTCCAGTCGCATTCCGGCCCCCGCACCACAATACACAGCAATCCCCTCCACGTATCGGCCAGCGCTAGACTTACGTGCCTATAATAGTAACTGACTGTCGCTTCTCTAGTACGCCCTGCATTGGGTTCAAGTATGTAGTTAGTATGTTAATTCAAAAACTAGATTTAGGGTTAACAATGATTCCTGTATGTCAAAATACGGCAAAATCTTACTGAATCTTTAATCTCGATATAACAAAAATATTTCAAAAATGTACAATATAATAAAATATTTTTTTCCAGATTTGTACTACTCTGCCTGCTTGTGGCGTATTGCCACGCCGATAACTCTAGTAAATCAGTACTATCAAAATTTCAAGATCATCAAAAGGAATTTCGCGATTGGGAAGAAGATAACTCCCGGTTATTGTCGACTCTCATCGAAAAACAAAAGAAATACGACAATGCCAAGAAACACGAAAATATATTGTTACAAACTGTCAACTATTTGGTTAAAACTAACAAGGAAATATTAGAAAACGCTTTAATTGGACAAAAGCAGATATTTACCCCAAAGGAGGATAAACACCAGAAAAGCGATGGTGTGTTAAATGAAAAATCTGGTTTGTCTAATAAATGGAATGATGAAACGGACTCTGATACACGTACACTTCAGTTTATCAATGAAATCATGAAGTCAAATAATGACATGAACGCAATGAAAAAATAATAATAAATTCCAACTATAGTAGTAAACAAGAACTTTTTTTATTTTTTTTTTATGTTCCTTAAATACTAAAATAATATATTGAAAACTGAAAAGAATTTATCATTTTATTGTGAATTTAAGTAGATTAAAAAAAAATGTGTGTGTACCAGAGTACACAGGTAAGAAGTGAAACTTCTTTAAGTCATATAATTTTTCTACTATTTCCAAACTAAACTTCGATAAAAAAGCAACATGGCGCGTAACCGAAAAACTTGACGTTTTCTTACAAAATTTCTCCCATACGTCGATAAAGAAGTTTCACTTCAATAAATAAATAGAGTAAATAAATAAAGTAGATAAGGCCTTGGGAGGCCTGATCTTTCAATCCTGTGTTACACATACTTTTTTGTTCTGCAGCGAGACCATCAATCAGCGTCAGCAAACTATATAATAATCGATAAAGAAGAAATTCAGGATATATTGGGGGTCAATACATATGAAATTAGCGTTTTGTATGGGAGGAACAAAAAGTCGAAATTTCCAGAACGAAAACGTTGGAACCAAAAACGAACTGTGTTTTCTTTTGCAAGATGACCGCCATACACATCATTCACCCTTCGAGTCGTTTCCGCAGCACTAGTGCCACGGCGGAACTCGTACTCGTAAATAATGCGATACTTTAAGTTTTCTATTTTGTAAAATGAGTGGCGCAAACAGAAAAAAAAACAGAAGAAAAAAACAAATGAATGACGACCGTTGATTTGTTTTTTTCTTCATTGACCGTCATTCATCGAAGCACAAATACATGAGTAAATCGTACAAATTTGAATTTGGAATTCCTTACCAAAGAGGAGAACATCGTGATTAAAGTGGCCAGTACGAAATACGCCAATTTCATATGTAAGGACCTAATATTAATCTCGGCTTTGTATGAGGCAATGTTCAGCAACATATAAAGAAACATAAATGAAACTGTTTTGCAGCCTGCGGCGATACCAGGTTCTGTATCCCATTGTACCATAAATGTCCCAGAAGATTGTTGTTGATATGTTTATAATAGGTTAGGGTTGCCTGGAAGAAATCGCTTGCAAGCGATAAGGCCGCCCTTTGCCTTATATCTTTTGTAACTGTTTTTTTATTTTTGTCATGTGTGTTTTTGTATAAGGCGATAAAATAAAAAAATAAATAATAAAGTCTCTTACACGTTAGGGAAGACGTATTTAAAAAAAAATGCCTTGACCTCAACCATTCCGATAGAGATACGCTCCTATGCTCCTCCTCCAAAACAGCCCGAGGTGTTCCATCAAGGCCAACAGCGAATCCATTCAAAAAAGAAAAGCTACTGAGGCTTTCGGACTTATCAGTGGGGTGAATGATCGAGAGTCCTCTCTTTAGGTCGGAGGGAGAGCAGCTACTTCCTCCATAGCGCGTAATAATGAGTAACTTTTATGGTATATCTAAATCTATGTATTAATAGCAGACTCGGCCAAGCGTTGCTGTGGCTAAGATTTTTATTATATTACATAATAGTAAACTATTAAAGGGAAAAGAAGGTAGAACTTTTTTTAGGTAAGATAGCTTATGTGAAACGTTGGTACTTTTAACACAGCGCCATCTGTTGGAGTTGTGTCAAATTATAAACAAATAATTTGCAATAAAAAAATATTACGACTATAATTAAAGATCTAAGCTATCCTATCTCTTAAGTTGGACCAGACTGCTCACGGTGTACCAATTTAATTTAAAATCGGTTCAGTAGTTTACGCGTCCATCGCGGACAAACATCGTGACGGGAGATTTATATATATTAAGATAAGTAAAAGATTCAACAAAATCACATTTGTTTATTTATCCATAATTGTAAAAGTAGTTTCTTCAAACAGAGTTATTATAAGAGTAAAAGAAGAGCAAACTTGGCTTCAACATGCGACTCTCATCTTTAAGGCCGTAGGTTCGATACCCGGCTATGCACCAATTGACTTTCTTACTATGTTGCGTACATAACATTCGCTTAAACTGTGAAAGAAAATGTGAGAAACCGGCTTCGAAGGGTGAAGGAAAACATCGTGAGGCTTGCCTTACTTGTACCAGATATACGCTGTGATTTTTAGCAAAATGCAGTAGTAGGAGTTGATCAAGCGAAGATCAGAGATCAGAAATCTAAGGTATTAACATAAAAAAGGTTTTTGCGCAACTGATTTATTTTATTTTTAGAAAGAGAGAGATCTGGTAGCTGATTGGCGGGAATACTAGATAATAATATTTTTATTTTTTATTATAGAATAGGGGGGATGCGTAAGACAGTCGGTTCGGACAGTTTTCAGAATGAAAGGATTTTTTATTATTCTCTCCACAAAATACACGAATTGGTCGAGCCGTCTTCGAGTTTTGCGCTTAGCAACATGTCTTGCAGTTTTTATTTTACAATGGGCAAAGTTAAGATACTTATTAAGAAAATCATTTCCAGTTCGTTTTGATGACGAACGACATTTTTTTTCGACGACGGTTTTTGCAGTCCATAGAATAAATTTTGTGCTAAAAATGGTTATAGATTAGCATCTTTGTTAGATTTCTTAGTTTAGCACAAAATTTATACTAACACGCGGTCAATGACTGTAAAAGAAAGAAAAATAGCTTGTGGTTTACCTTTCTTATGTAAATAATATATTCTATGGATCTTATATCTTTAAACGAGCAATGGCAGATAATTATAAAATTCTACAAAAACCTATTAATCGATACGCCACTCCATCATGATTAAAATACGTGACCTTACGTGCAGTAAGGCAAACCCGAGAATTGTTGATTCTCTCACATCGCCTACTCGCGTCTTTTGACTCCTCATGTTGCCTCGTCGAGTGTAGAACGAAAAGAAGAAATGCATATACGGAAGTCATAGTGCTTGGTTTATCGAGAATATGAAGCAAATAATATACAATATACTCAAATACACGATTAAAAACTAAGCTATTTTACAATAAACCAAAGATTATTTTTAGATTGCTCCATTCATACTAATCTGTAAAATGTAAAAAGGCGCTGACGTTACACAAATGTCACTGCGAAACGTCAGATTTTTTCCCTATTGTACAATGTCATTAGCAAATAAAGAATACGCATTTATTTATTGTTTTATTTCAGATTCAGTTTGTAATTGACAATTTGCACAGTACAGACGTAATTGTATATAAATCATAAATAAAATTGCCGATTGTTTTATTTATAATTAAAACCATTTTAGTATAGTCTTTTACTAACTTAACTTTTACACATTTAAAGAAAACCCTTTTTAACGGATTGAAGCTATGTATGAACTTATAATTATTTTAGATAATTTTAAACGTTTGTCGACGTTTTGCGTGTTTAACAGCGTGCGTGGTCACGGTGTCCTCTATTTTTCACAAAGAATATTAGAGTACACCTTGAGTCATTTCTGCAAAAACCCTTCATCTTTTAGTCGATATCAACTTCGGGGAATTAAATACAGATTATATAACTTTTTCTACAGCTGTGACACTTTTTGACATTCAACACCTTTTGTATTCAGTCAACTTGACCAAACACGCGTTTCGCGTCGGGAAAAAATCAATATGATGTAAAATAATTATAAGTTTCTTCAAACCATTTTAGTATCATCTTCGTTAGCATAAGAAGAAAAGCATTAATCTAATAAATATAAAATTAAATATTTAATGGCGCTACAATATTTTTATTTCTGGTTCTCAGATTTCTGTATCCGTTTCATAATCATTTGTTAATCAGTCAGGTAAATCATCAGCCTTCAGTGCCTGAACCACGCCGTCGACTATTTGGGTGTAAGGCAAGCCGGTTTCCGCACGATATTTTCCTTCGCCTACGATCTGCACAGTTTGGAATCGAATCTACGATCTCAGGGATGAGAATCGCACGCTGAAGCTACTAAGCCTACACTGCTCTCTTAAACATATAATAATAGTGAATCACCAAAATACCCAAAACTGATTAATTATATTATTTGCTTTACGTTTTCATACAATTCTTCGTTCTAGCATGTAGCTAAATTAGTGGCCAGTCCAGGCCTTACTAGGGTTGCCTGGAAGAGATCACTTGATACCGATAAACGCCTAATAACCTATCTCAATCCATTTTTTACCGTCTGAGATAGACATCTTAATCCAAATATTAATAAAAGTGTGCCAATAACCAATCGACGGATTGTAATAGTCGTCTATCTATACAAGCTATCCATGGTAGGTCGGATCGGTGTATGTGGAGACCTTAGTATGAAAATATCAGTTCAACTGTGCCAATATCCTATTTTAAGATTCAAACATTTTTTTATGAGGCTTGTCTTTGATCAAGATCCTGGTTATGCTTCATTCACCCCAAAATCGGAATTTCTTGAACTGACTTCAAATACTATGTAAAATGATGTGTTTGTCAATAGATGGCACCATATGCCGTTAGCATTCGTTAAATTGATTAATTTATTGTTATTCGACAACTTATCCGATATTTTATTACTTATTATGCTATTCGGGGCGGAGAAGAATCCACCAAAAAAGAGATAAGTAGCACCGGTTCAGTTGATCTTGAGTTAAAAGTGGTGAAACTACCACGACTGTGTTTCATATCATACTCAGATTATTATGATTAATATGACATTTGCATGCCAATTTTTTATAGATGATTGTGGGGATTTTTAAAATCTAAATGTACCACTATCTTTAAAACGATTTACCATTTATTTCTTATAAAGTCAGAACAGAAATCAACACCGCTTGTTAGGTGAAGAAAAACATAGTAAGAAAACCGGCATGGCTTAGGCCTTATCAATTTGTGTAAGATACAAAAGGTTCATCATCTACTTGCCTATTATTTTTATTTTATTTATTAATTCACACTTCGTTGCTAGAAAGAAACACAAATAACACAATACATAAAAATTACAAGGGATGCAACGGGCGGCCTTATCGCTAACAAGCGATCTCTTTCAGGCAACCCTAGTGAGAAAAGAAAACAATAAATAAATATGTTAAGTGCAAGAAGTGCATTTTGGTGGTTCACTATTATTATGTGTTCTCTTAAGAGCAGTCCTTCAGAGGAGGCCTTCACCCAATAATGGGGTTCCTACAAATTATATTATTTAGGTATCTAAAATCTAAAATCTAACCAAGCTAGCTTATAATAATAGTAAATATTATCCAGTTTATTATTAATAGTAAATAAAATAGTTATAGCTAAATAATATAGAAAATAATTAAGAATAAGTAGGTATTACGACCAATTAGTTAAGCGTTTAAATAATATATAGTGTCAAACAAGTATAATAATATAGGTAAATAAAAACAGTAAATAGTTACAAAATATAGGACATAAACAAATAAGTAGGTATTAATATTAATTTTAATTAGTTAAGCGTTTAAAGATAAGTTAATGTAAAAAATATGTAAAATTAATTTGTAGGAAATAAAAGGCTTTTCATTATTTAATTTATTTATTTATAAGAGAGCAGTGTAGGCTTAGCAGCTTCAGCGTGCGATTCTCATCCCTGAGATCGTAGATTCGATTCCAAACTGTGCAGATTATAGGCGAAGGAAAATATCGTGCGGAAACCGGCTTGCCTTACACCCAAATAGTCGATGGCGTGGTTCAGGCACTGAAGGCTGATGATTTACCTGGCTGATTAACAAATGATTATGAAACGGATACAGAAATCTGAGAACCAGAAATAAAAATATTGTAGCGCCATTAAATATGTAATTTTATATTTATTAGATTAATGCTTTTCTTCTTATGCTAACGATGATGATACTAAAATGGTTTGAAGAAACTTATAATTATTTTACATAATATATGAATTTTTCCGGACGCGAAACGCGTGTTTGGTCAAGTTGACTGAATACAAAAGGTGTTGAATGTCAAAAAGTGTCACAGCTGTAGAAAAAGTTATATAATCTGTATTTAATTCCCCGGAGTTGATATCGACTAAAAGATGAAGGGTTTTTGCAGAAATTCATCAAGGTGTACTCTAATATTCTTTGTGAAAAATAGAGGACACCGTGACCACGCACGCTGTTAAACACGCAAAACGTCGTTTAAAATTATCTAAAATAATTATAAGTTCATACATAGCTTCAATTTTAACAAAAGGGTTTTCTTTAAATGTGTAAAAGTTATGTTAGTAAGAGACTATACTAAAATGGTTTTAATTATAAATAAAACAATCGGCAATTTTATTTATGACATATTTATTTTAAGTAGCACTGTTTACAACATTCACAAGTAGAATCATCTTCTATATTCTGGAGAAAGGTACCAATCCTTACCATACCTTTTACCATAACTTTCACCATGCCTTTTACGATACCATTTATCATACTTTTCAAAATTTGGGTCGACGTTATTTTTGGGACTCTCAACGTTGTCATTACGATCTACATCATCACTTTCCACATTCGGTTCTTCTACTTGGCCAGCAATTTCATCTTTTTTTGCTTGCTCTTTTTCTAAATTCCTCACTTCTATATCACTCAAAATTTCTGCTCCGTCTCCATATCTTGCCATATTTTCGTCTATATGTATCACAGTTTCTTCGTCGTGAGCTAGTTCTTTTTCTAACGTCTCTGTTTCTTTATCACGCAAAGATTGTCCTCCATCTACACCTTTGTCCATATTAGTCTGTATCTTATTCAGTTCACTGATAACGTTTTGTAAGACATCCATGTTCTTTTTGACCACGTAATCGACAAGTTCTTTGAGCTTCACTTCATTATGTTTAGCATTATCGTATAGTTTGCTTTGTTCTGTTAGAGTTGTTAACAATCGTAAGTTATCATTTTCCCAATTACGCAATTTGTTTTGATGCTCCTCTATCCGTAAGAGCAATGATTCACCAGAGTTTTGGGCGTGGCAACAAGCGGCTAGCACGCATATCAGAAGGAACCTAAAATTGATATAATAATTAGTATTTTATTTCAACATTAGCAATATTTGGATAACGATCCGCTTTTGTATACTACAGTTATATTATTGTCTATACGTTATCAACACTTGCAAACACAGGCATTTCACAATAACTTACTTATTTTGTTATTTTTAATTTAAAAACTAATTAATTGTTAGTACCGGTGAACCTAGAGCCGTTTCATTCCTCGCTCAACGAATAAATATCTAAATAAAGCGAGGAAATGCTGTTAACGTAACTACCACAGGGAGCAAACATTATAAATATATATTTTAATTTTATTTTATTTATATAAATAATTATGTAGGGTTACAAAAATGTTAATTAATTCAACTAAGTATCAATATCGTAAGTAATTCTGCAAAGATAAATCGAGTATTTCCTGTTTAAATCATCAAGCAAGTTTTTGACGTATATACAGATAAACTTAAAATGAAATAAGCAACGAGAGTGTTCTTAAACCTCGTTGAATCTACATGTGCACTTGTTACGGTGATAGTAATTATCATTAGACAACCAGTATAAGGATTGAACTCAGAATAGTCCCCCAGAATAGAACCCCGTAGGTCAAAATTAAATACATCTTTGACGTACAGTAGTCAGACAGCTCTAAATTATATTTAAGAATCTAACCGTTACTAAATACACATACAGGCACAGAAGGCTGTTAGTAAAAACATCAAATTAGGGTTATGATTTTATTAAACAATTGAGACACTTACTTCATTGTATCGTGGTCGCCGGTTGATATAATAGTGGCGTTTCAAATGAGTCCTAAATTTATAGATCGAAATATAATATAGTAAAACAGTAGTCATGCTTATACGTACAAAACAATATTTTCCTGGTTCGAGTTTATTTCGGTGGTGGTTGTTGGAGGATTGTTCAAATAAAATTGTATATAATCGTTGAAAAACAAAAAAAATAAAGCTTTGAAATAACAGCAAATTCGGGATGGGTGCGACGTTGGACTGACAAAAGACTACTTGACTAATTAAGGATCCTTAAATCTTATATATTCGCAGAAAAAACAATGTTATTGACGCTGAGTGATATGCCCTAAAACTTAAATGGAGATGGGCAGGCCACGTAGTTATACAGATGACAGATGGTCAGCAGTGACCGAATGGACTGGTCCAAAAAGAACAAGGAACAAAGGAAGACCAATAGAGTGATGTGCGAAATTGGATGACGATGGCACAAAATAAATTAGGGTGGAAAAAGTTGGAGGCGGTCTTCTGCCAGACAGGGGCCGCATCTTAGTTAAAATTGTATTTTATTATGTTTGATAGTAAAAGTAATTTACTACATTTTCCAACATTTGTGGATAGTTTATTTTTTTGTAGTAGGTTTCAAATCCTCTCAGATCTTGTTAAAGTTGAACACAGTTATCTATTGATTTAATTTTTAGAAATATAGTTTTGTCATCTGCAAATATGAGATATTCTGAATACTTGAAATTACCTGTATATTACGTGCTTACATATAAAAAAAATGCCTAACTTGTTATTTGAACAACTTAAGTGAACCACTAGACTAGGTTATTTAAATACGGTTTAATTTTCATTCTCTCAAGCAGTTTAATCAATAGACAAAGTCACAGGATTCTATAGTCATGAAATTATTTTCATGGTTTGATAACACAAGGATAACTATTTTCCCCTTGGTCATTTCGCTACGTTTTTACAATTACAGAAGTTATGTAAAAAATTATTAATATATGTTAATCTAGAGAAAATAAAAAAAAACAATATTAATAACTAACTAAAACTAAAAAGCTAATCTTAAGGATTCAAGAATAGCTAATAGCGATGTAATACAAAAGAAGAGGAGATACAAGAATTATACAGGGCACGATTGATCAGGATAAGATAAGGTTAGGAAATGTTTATATAGAAGTAGTTGGTATTTCCGGGTACTGCCTCAAAGGCAGAACCCGGAAATATTTTGTCCCGCCAAGGGACAAACCTAAATCATGGCTGACCAAAACTAAAAAAAAAAAAAAAAAAAAGTTTGGACTCTATTCCCACTAAACAGGGCGTGCGGAGCCGAAAGCACTCACAGCCGAACTGATATCTCTAACCGTTTAAAAGTTAGCTTTCGCAAAACCGTAGCTCATTAACTTATCACCACCTTATCAGCTCCTATTTCCTGCACGAAATTCCCCGTCATTATCTAATGAATGCCTCAGTACTAATGCATCGCGTTATCTACTTTCCTACATTCACTAACCCAACCTATGGCTTTAAATGAAAAATAATAAATATATATTTAAAGTAACCTAACGTACGATTCTAAACAAATTATAATAAATATACCTAACCTTTAACACCACTACCTATAAATATAATTAGATTGTAAGGGTTACATGGTAAAATAAAACATTTTTATTCCAGGTATTATTTTTTATTTATATGTTCATTATATTTCTATACAAATTTACTAGCACCATATCATTATTCACTGAGTCACATGTGAAATTTCTAAGGAAGTCTTCTAATCTCATCCCCCTGAACTTGTAATATAAATATACCAAACAGTACTCTCCACACACCGCTGATAGATAATCTTGAACCGTAACGCTATTGTACCTCCACATGCAAGAATTCCTCCTTAAAAACCCTTCTATTGCCTCAATAGGTTTACGTCCAAATGAATCAAAATATTCACCAACTCTTTCGACGCTTATATGTACAGCCACCCAATGAGACCCCGGCTGTGAATCAGGGTCAAGATTGCATATTATAAATGCTGGCACCTGAGCATAAATTGGCAATCGATTTGAAGGATATACGTTGCTTTGGAGGCTGGGATGTATCATACGAAGACTCATTTGCACTTCTAGTGTGTTCATACTTTAATACGCGTTTACTCCGCTACTCTTTTGCTCTTTAACTGACTACATTTCTAACTATCAATTCATATTTGTACCAATGAATTCATTTAAACCCACATAATATGATCTCAACAGAAGTAATGAGTCTTTTTATTAAACAAGTAATGAGGTAAATAAAAACCATGTCATATTCGTTTAGGTTATATTTTATTATTCTTAATATCATAATTACATAAGTGATTGCTTAACTACTATAATCCACACATACATTTCTGTTCTTATCTATTTCTATAATATTTGAAAACTCTGCGTAAACTACACAGTTAATAGTTTCAGTCAATGCGCTCTCGAATCTTACTTCCATTCTTACACTACCATGGCGAACAAGATTCCAATGCACATTAGAGTTAGCCGACAAGTCAGGTGTTAAATCAAAAGCTAGTAAACAGTATCCATTTGAATATTGCTCCCTCGATATTCCATTACCTTCGTTAAGAAAATGTATACCGGTGCCTGAGTACAGGGTGTGGTATGCGCTCGTAAATACATCGTTTGGAAATGATGGTTGTAACGATTTTGAAGGTATCTGTTGACCATCTATATAAAGGCTAAATGAGCAAATACCAAAATTTTCAAAGTTGAAAGGATTTTTAACATAACTACCGTTGAATGCTGTATTATTCACAAAACATATTCTATAAAATACTTCAAAAAGTAATGCAGCTAAATAAAAACCGTGTCATATTCGCATATATATATTTTATTGTTCCTAACAATTACATGACGTGATTGCTTAACTACTACACATTTCTGTTCTTATCTATTTCAAAAATGTTTTAAAGAATGCATTGTCCATTAAGATTGCAAAGGGTTTTAGAGTGTCCTTTGTATTTCCTTCGCCCATTTTACGGATACAAGTGGTATATTTTACCAAACAAAATCGATAAGTTACCTATAGGTCATTACAAATTTTTTTGTATGTAATTAAGTTAATCATTAATAAATTCATAATCAATAAATTTTTATTTTACATGTATTATGTATATACGTATACATTAATATTGTGATATTACACTTACATTTTTCTGTATATACCATATAAATATCAACCATTTTTAAAATATCAACTTAGTTTTACTCCTTTCCCTGATGAAGACAGAAGTCAAAAAATAATGATTCATTTTATTCATCCCTTTGCTGCCATCGTCGCAGGACCGAGTGGGTGTGGAAAATCTAACTTTGTTGCAAATTTCATTAAGCATAAAAATAGTATATGTAATGAGATTTTTTTGGAAATTACATGGTGTTATGATGAAATGCAACCGCTATATAATATACCCGGTGTAAATTACCACCAAGGACTACCGGAATATCATATGTTTGATGGTAAAAATCCACATTTGATTATAATAGATGACTTAATGAGGGAATCTGATGGACGAGTTGTTGATATATTTACAAAAGGCAGTCATCATAGAAATTTGAGTGTTTTTTACATAACCCAAAACTTATTTCATCAAGGAAGAGGACAGCGCGACATTTCACTTAATTCAAGTTATATTATTTATTTTAAAAATCCCCGTGACAAAACACAAATACGATTTCTAGCTAGACAAGTTTCCCCGGAAGACACGAAGTTTATCGAAGATTCATATACCGATGCTACCAAAGAAGCTCATGGTTATTTAATGATTGATTTGAAACAAAACACTGATGATGCTCGCCGCATAAAATCTAAAATATTTGAATCCCGTAATTTTTGTACAATATATGTTCCTATGAAAAGGTATAAATATCTTTGTAATCAGCCACTCTAAGTCAGTAATGAACCATGTATCAACGAATAACAACGCATAAGGAATTGTTATCAGCTTTACATAAATTAAAGCCCAAACATCGTAGGATATTATTGAAGTCTTGTAATAATCAGGAAATTAACTGTATTTGTGAATGTATTCACAATGTTTTACAAGGAAAAGTACCTTTAAAAGAGAATACAAAAACCAAATTAAAAAAAATTAAAAATATCTTACGTAATCTGATCAGTAAAGGTAAAAGTTTTGAATACAGGAAAAATATATTAATACAAAAAGGAGGGTCCTTTCTTCCAATAATTTTGGGTACAATTCTAAGCACCCTTGTAAGTTGTTTTAATAAATCACAATGAACACAAAAAAAATGCTTCTCGTTGAGCAAGACTTTATTGATAAACTGAAACATCAGAATGAAAATAAAGCAACACCGCAAAGTAGATTGGATTTAGAAATGGAAAAAATTATATCAAGTAAATTGGATGATCGCGAAAAATGGGCGCTTTATCTACAAATTTTACAAAGATACTTACATTACTCCAAGGAAGAACGTCAACCTCAAGAAATATCAATAACTGAAAAGGTAATAAATGATAATACTAACGAAAACCGTAACATCAATAATATAACTACTAGTGAAAATGAAAAAATGCTAAATGTTAAACAACCCTCAACGGGTGAAGACATCGCATATGGGTTACCACCTAAAGAAATATTAAAATTAATTCCTAAAACTTATATGAGGAGGGGTGAATTATTGATGGATACAATATTAAATAAAACAGATCAATTGCAATGGAATAATAATGGAACAGTTGTCATTAGTGGACAAGAGATACCAGGAAGTAATATTATAGATTTAGTGAATGACATCTTAAGACCCTCGAAGAGATCCGATCCAATCGGTTGGGAAATATTCGCCAAGTTTTTAAATGATATAAATACCCCACTAACATACATCGGTAATCTGAAAAGAATCAAATATATATCTAACCTTAAAAGTATGGATAAAACATTGATTCAAGAACCACAAACTGAGGTTTCTTCAACGCCAACTCAATCTAAATACATCAATAAATTGAGAAACAAAAGTGATTGGGAGAAATGGACCCCGTATTAGAGTTACATCGCATCTATTATGATATTTCACATCCAGCCGGTTACAGCAGTGTCAATAAGTTAACAAAGGCAATGAATGGAAAAATCTCAAAAAGTGATGTTTTGAAATGGTTGCAGTCTCAAGAAACATATACATTACATAAACCGGTTATAAAAAAATTCCCGCGTAATAAATATATTTTATCAAATATTAATGAATTGTGGCAAGCTGATTTAAGTGATTTAAGAACTTACATGCAATATAATGATGGATATAAATATATTTTGTGTGTTATTGACGCCTTTAGTAAGTATGCTTATGTTAGAGCAATGAAAAAGAAGGATTCATACACAATAAAAACGTGTTTTACTAGCATCTTTGATGAAGCTAAAACTGTTCCTAGACATATTCAATCAGATAAGGGCACGGAATTTGTATCTAAGGATGAACAATGCAAAACTTATTTAAAAAGTAAAAATATAAATTATTACACTACAAATAATCCAGATATAAAAGCAAGTATAGTAGAACGATTTCAGAGAACATTGAAAATGAAAATGTGGCGTTATTTTACACATAAGAATACTTATCGCTATACAGATATTTTACAAGATTTGGTTAGTTCTTATAATCACAGTGTACACTCTAGTATCAAGATGAGACCATGTGATGTTAAAATGGAAAACATAATGGAAGTTTGGCGAAATTTATATTATGATGAAAAGACTTATATTTCAAGTTTAAACAAAGTACCTAAGTTTAACGTTGGTGACTATGTAAGAATTACAAAATACAAACATGTATTTCAAAAAGGTTATGAAAGTAATTGGAGTAATGAAATTTTTATCATTACTTCGATTATAGATCGTTCCCCGTGGGTTGTATACACTTTAAACGATTTAGACAATGAATCAATAACAGGAACTTTTTATGAGAAAGAACTACAAAAAATAACTTTTTCCCCCACTTCCGAATTTAAAATTGATAAAATCATCAGATCACGTAAAAGCGGTATTAGAAAGGAAGTATTAGTTAAATGGAAAGGATATCCTAACAAGTTTAATTCTTGGGTCTTACTATCGAATATTAAAAATCTGCAATGAAGGAAAGTTTTTATTTAACTTTACTCAGCAATAGTTCTACACAATATTTTCCGGGAAATATGACATCAAATTTTTCTACAAAACTACCTAAAGCCATTACATTAGAAGGAGAATGGATGGTAGGTATAGTTGAGTTTCAATATCCTTCTACTATGTTTTCCGTGCAAGAACATGAAAATATTATGTACATAAGTAAAAAAACTACCATCAATAACGAAGAGACCACACTGATGTATAAGAACCATATACCAGCCACCAACTATGATAATATACAAAATATTCTTCTAGCTTTAAATTCGAAAGAGAAAGTTAGTTTTCGCCAGGACACCGTGACAAAGTTTGTCTCTGCTGCAGTAAAGGATCCATCAATAATTTCATTATCTCTATCACCTAATTTGAGCTTTCAACTTGGATTTGAGCCAGATACCAATTTAGTAAATCATAATATCGGTAAACGCCCTGCTAATCTACATTTGGGGTTACCATCACAATTATTTGTGTATTGTGATATTATAGAACCACAAATTGTTGGTGATGTAATGACACCCCTATTGAGAATTATACCCTTAGATCCTGCTAAATACATATATGGTTCAAATAAAATGCATATACTTTCACCACCACATTATTTGCCGGTAATGAGAAGAGAATTTGATGTTATTGAGATAGATATAAGAACAACCACGGGAAATGCGGTACCATTTCAATACGGAACATCGTGTGTGAAACTTCATTTTAAAAAAATATAAACTATATTTCCTTTTTAAAATGTATACACCTCAAGATACATTTATATGTCCTTATGAACATTATTATTCGAAACAAGCTGGGTCTGGTATAAATGTAATCTACAAAGGAGCCTTACATCAACGTGGTCATGGTATCGGCAGTTTTCTTGGGGGGTTATTTCGAAGTGTGCTACCTTTACTCACTAGTGGTGCTAAGGTAATTGGAAAAGAAGCACTTAACGGCGGAATTGGGCTTTTGTCAGATGTTGTGGCTAGTCGTCCTATCAAAGAATCTATTAAAAATCGATTGAAAGAGGCTAGTTCTAACCTTAAACGCAAAGTTGATACCAAAATTGATAATCTTATGACTGGATCGGGTGTTAATAAAAGACGAAAATATTGTAATGAGCTCATTCGAGTTTCACCCCTCAACGTGAAAGGCGCTCTGAAGAAAACAAGGAACAAAAATATTAATAATTCCAAGGATATATTTTCAAACTAATCATAATGTCATTTATTCATAATCATTCATGTGAGTGCGTTAAATCTGAATTGGATCAGTTTGCTCTTCCTTCCACACAAACAAGTATCGAATATGGACACTGGATACACTATAAACCAATTTCTTCATTAAGTGATGATGGACCCATCGAATTTCAAGTACCTGGTACTGGAGATGACTACATAGACCTTTCGCATACACTACTCCATCTCAAGGCTCAAATTAAAAATCAAGACGGTTCTGTAGTTAATGCAGCTAATGTAGTGGCACCAGTCAATAATTGGTTGCATTCTTTATTTAACCAATTGGATGTTTACCTAAACCAAAAACTTGTGTCACCCCCAAATAATACTTATGCATATCGTGCTTTCATAGAAACCCTATTAAATTATTCATCATCCGCCAAAAAATCACATTTGACATGTGGTTTATGGTACGAGGATACAGCTGGAAAAATGAATGAAACTAATGAGGCAAACAAGGGCTTTTACAGAAGACAACAACTTTCAAAGGATGGTAAGGATGTTGAAATGATTGGACATTTACATGGAGATATATTCAATCAAGATAAATTCCTCATTAACGGGGTCGAATTATCTATAAAATTAGTGAGATCGAGAGAAACATTTAACCTCATGTCACAGAATGCAGATAATAAGTACAAAGTCTGTATCACAGATGCAACTTTAATAATACGCAGAGCAAAAATTAATCCATCAATACTAATAGCCCATCAAAAGGTTCTTGCCACTACTACAGCTAAATATCCTATAACAAGAGGTGAAGTGAAAGTCCTGACCATACCGTCTGGTGTGCAGGGTAAAACACTGGATAATATATTTTTAGGACAGGTTCCTAAGAGATGTATTATAGGCTTTGTGAATAATACAGCATTCAACGGTAGTTATGTTAAAAATCCTTTCAACTTTGAAAATTTTGGTATTTGCTCATTTAGCCTTTATATAGATGGTCAACAGATACCTTCAAAATCGTTACAACCATCATTTCCAAACGATGTATTTACGAGCGCATACCACACCCTGTACTCAGGCACCGGTATACATTTTCTTAACGAAGGTAATGGAATATCGAGGGAGCAATATTCAAATGGATACTGTTTACTAGCTTTTGATTTAACACCTGACTTGTCGGCTAACTCTAATGTGCATTGGAATCTTGTTCGCCATGGTAGTGTAAGAATGGAAGTAAGATTCGAGAGCGCATTGACTGAAACTATTAACTGTGTAGTTTACGCAGAGTTTTCAAATATTATAGAAATAGATAAGAACAGAAATGTATGTGTGGATTATAGTAGTTAAGCAATCACTTATGTAATTATGATATTAAGAATAATAAAATATAACCTAAACGAATATGACATGGTTTTTATTTACCTCATTACTTGTTTAATAAAAAGACTCATTACTTCTGTTGAGATCATATTATGTGGGTTTAAATGAATTCATTGGTACAAATATGAATTGATAGTTAGAAATGTAGTCAGTTAAAGAGCAAAAGAGTAGCGGAGTAAACGCGTATTAAAGTATGAACACACTAGAAGTGCAGGTGCCAGCATTTATAATATGCAATCTTGACCCTGATTCACAGCCGGGGTCTCATTGGGTGGCTGTACATATAAGCGTCGAAAGAGTTGGTGAATATTTTGATTCATTTGGACGTAAACCTATTGAGGCAATAGAAGGGTTTTTAAGGAGGAATTCTTGCATGTGGAGGTACAATAGCGTTACGGTTCAAGATTATCCATCAGCGGTGTGTGGAGAGTACTGTTTGGTATATTTATATTACAAGTTCAGGGGGATGAGATTAGAAGACTTCCTTAGAAATTTCACATGTGACTCAGTGAATAATGATATGGTGCTAGTAAATTTGTATAGAAATATAATGAACATATAAATAAAAAATAATACCTGGAATAAAAATGTTTTATTTTACCATGTAACCCTTACAATCTAATTATATTTATAGGTAGTGGTGTTAAAGGTTAGGTATATTTATTATAATTTGTTTAGAATCGTACGTTAGGTTACTTTAAATATATATTTATTATTTTTCATTTAAAGCCATAGGTTGGGTTAGTGAATGTAGGAAAGTAGATAACGCGATGCATTAGTACTGAGGCATTCATTAGATAATGACGGGGAATTTCGTGCAGGAAATAGGAGCTGATAAGGTGGTGATAAGTTAATGAGCTACGGTTTTGCGAAAGCTAACTTTTAAACGGTTAGAGATATCAGTTCGGCTGTGAGTGCTTTCGGCTCCGCACGCCCTGTTTAGTGGGAATAGAGTCCAAACTTTTTTTTTTTTTTTTTAGTTTTGGTCAGCCATGATTTAGGTTTGTCCCTTGGCGGGACAAAATATTTCCGGGTTCTGCCTTTGAGGCAGTACCCGGAAATACCAACTACTTATAGAAGAGTTTTAAAAGACGATAGGGGGAAGCCAATCGTATAGAGTCGGGCGGCTTATTCCACAGCCTAATGGCGGAAATCCTAAATGAAGTGCCTATGAAGGATGAGCTGTGGGATGGAATTTTCAATAGACAATCAATATTAATATATTGAACTCGAAATAGTTATCTGGAACCAATACCAAATGTTTATTTTCAAACATTGTATACTAAATTATTTAAATTCATTAAAGTTAATTAATTTAATAATTTATTTTCCCCCAAAAGCCTAATTAACATTATATTATGATAACATAGTAACTAGTGACACATAGCGCTAACTGTCGGGACAGACTAAAATTAAAATTCGAATATTATTTAAAATTTGACACTGCGATGGTAGCGCCGTCTGTCGCATCCAATGTAAAACATTCCAAAATCAACAACTACTAATAAATTAAAACATAATTAAAAAAACATTGTCTAGCGGACAAAATTGTGAATCTAAACCATTCCCAGATCCCCTTGAACACACACAAAAAATTTCATCAAAATCGGTCCAGTCGTTTGAGAGAAGTTCAGTGACATACACACTCACAGAAGAATTATATATATAAAGATTGTAGAATGCAAGGTTGTGTGTTGGTATCGGGTGTTTTGCGAATAAATACTTCAACTAATTTTGTTATACGGTTGATCTAAAAGTGGCATATTGCAGGGACGTATAGCGTTCGGGATGTTACACACTTTCTATTTCCCAACTGTCAAACAATGTCTATTAAAAAAAACTAACCACGAAGTTTATATGTACTTGAAACAAATTCATAGAAGTTTTTACGATTCATGCAAATAAGTCTTGGCACCAACCTGCCACCACTGTGTCGGAGACAGCCGGGATGACGCCCTGCATACGCTGAGGGACTGCCCAGCATGGGAGGTGGAAAGGGGACCGTTGCTGGATGCACTCCAGGGCGAGGACGCAACACTTCCAAATGTATTGAAGGTTTTAGTGAGCGCGAGAAATGACGGCCCGTGGAAAATATTGTATAATTTCTGCGAGGCGGTCATGAAAATAAAAGAAGAGGCGGAAAGGACCAGGGAGCTTTGTCCCGATGCCCATCCGCGACGGCGAAGAAAACCGCAGGCCCGTCGCGTAAACGCGCGACGCGCTCACCAAATTCTCCCCGCCTAAAAAGTGCCTAAGCGGGGAGCAGGGGTCCATGCGTTTAAAAGAAGGGATGATGACCCATCCCTGCAAGTACTGGACCCGATCTCCCCTAGCTATTTGTAAATGCGTATGGCCCGGTCTGTGAAAGATGCTTGCTGTGTCAAGCATCCTCACAAACCAACAATGGGCGGGAAGAGGCGGACGCAACCGCCGCATCGCGTGTCGGGAAGCGGATAAGGATCTGCTGTTACCGCATCCCTCATAAGGCGATTGTTGGTGGCACCTTGGGGTTTTAGTGGGTATGCACAATGGCGAGTCCCACATAACCCTTCTGCACCAACCAGTCGCGCCGCGGAAGGGTGTGCGCTATGCATTTCCCCAAGTAAAAAAAAAAAATACGTAAAAAGTTGAGAAACAATAAAAAATTTAATTTAATTTAATTTTTTAATTGAAATAAATGATTTGACTATAATTTTAAACGTGAGAATGCTATAAGTAAAGTCGGGTAAATGTTACTAGCCAGTTTTAAATGAAAACAGGATAAAGATATATATTTTACATTATAGTGAATTACCAGATTTAGAACATTCATATATTTTAAATCGCTTTGGACCGGACACGCTGCAACATGAAGTAAGTATATTTTTTAAATAATTAATTTATATGCTTTGTCCCGAAGGAGTCATTCAAGTATAAAGTTAGAACTAAATGCCCCCCCCCCCCATTTAGTTCTAACTTATTTGATTTTCTTATTTGGGGATTACGTCAAATGTATTTATTAACTTTGCACATTACCATTCCATGTTTGAAAACGAAATGTATTTTCGAGGATTCCTACAAAAAATTTGAGAGCTTTGCTCAATTTTGCTGACGGGGCGGGGGGAGGGGGATTTCCAGTTAATCTGTTTTTTTTATAGAACTGGGGGCAATACACGTAATACTTGAACGACCCCAAAGCAGTCATCAAGTTACTGATCTTTCCCATAGTCCTCTTCTTCTCCACTTCTTCTTATCTCATATCATCCACCTTGCATGTTCGTATATACAAGTAGCGGCATGAAACTCTAGCGCTGACCGTTATTGCGCAGAAGTAAAAAATAAGGTACCTGTGGGGGGCTAGCGGAATGAAGAGCGTCGATTGGCTCTCCAGTCGCATTCCGGCCCCCGCACCACAATACACAGCAATTCCCCTCCACGTATCGGCCAGCGCTAGACTTACGTGCCTATAATAGTAACTGACTGTCGCTTCTCTAGTACGCCCTGCATTGGGTTCAAGTATGTAGTTAGTATGTTAATTCAAAAACTAGATTTAGGGTTAACAATGATTCCTGTATGTCAAAATACGGCAAAATCTTACTGAATCTTTAATCTCGATATAACAAAAATATTTCAAAAATGTACAATATAATAAAATATTTTTTTCCAGATTTGTACTACTCTGCCTGCTTGTGGCGTATTGCCACGCCGATAACTCTAGTAAATCATTACTATCAAAATTTCAAGATCATCAAAAGGAATTTCGCGATTGGGAAGAAGATAACTCCCGGTTATTGTCGACTCTCATCGAAAAACAAAAGAAATACGACAATGCCAAGAAACACGAAGATATATTGTTACAAACTGTCAACTATTTGGTTAAAACTAACAAGGAAATATTAGAAAACGCTTTAATTGGACAAAAGCAGATATTTACCCCAAAAGAGGATAAACACCAGAAAAGCGATGGTGTGTTAAATGAAAAATCTGGTTTGTCTAATAAATGGAATGATGAAATGGACTCTGATACACGTACACTTCAGTTTATCAATGAAATCATGAAGTCAAATAATGACATGAACGCAATGAAAAAATTATAATAAATTCCAACTATACTAGTAAACAAGAACTTTTTTGTATTTTTTTTTATGTTCCTTAAATACTAAAATAATATATTGAAAACTGAAAAGAATTAATCATTTTATTGTGAATTTAAGTAGAGTATTTTAAAAAAAATGTGTGTGTACCAGAGTACACAGGTAAGAAGTGAAACTTCTTTAAGACATAATTTTTCTACTATTTCCAAACTAAACTTCGATAAAAAAAGCAACATGGCGCGTAACCGAAAAACTTGACGTTTTCTTACAAAATTTCTCCCATACGTCGATAAAGAAGTTTCACTTCAATAAATAAATAGAGTAAATAAATAAAGTAGATAAGGCCTCGGGAGGCCTGATCTTTCAATCCTGTGTTACACATACTTTTTTGTCCTGCAGCGAGACCATCAATCAGCGTCAGCAAACTATATAATAATCGATAAAGAAGAAATTCAGGATATATTGGGGGTCAATACATATGAAATTAGCGTTTTGTATGGGAGGAACAAAAAGTCGAAATTTCCAGAACGAAAACGTTGGAACCAAAAACGAACTGTGTTTTCTTTTGCAACATGACCGCCATACACATCATTCACCCTTCGAGTCGTTTCCGCAGCACTAGTGCCACGGCGGAACTCGTACTCGTAAATAATGCGATACTTTAAGTTTTCTATTTTGTAAAATGAGTGGCGCAAACAGAAAAAAACAGAAGAAAAAAACAAATGAATGACGGCGTCATTCATTTGTTTTTTTCTTCATTGACCGTCATTCATCGAAGCACAAATACATGAGTAAATCGTACAAATTTTAATTTGGAATTCCTTACCAAAGAGGAGAACATCGTGATTAAAGTGGCCAGTACGAAATACGCCAATTTCATATGTAAGGACCTAGTATTAATCTCGGCTGTGTATGAGGCAATGTTCAGCAACATATAAAGAAACATAAATGAAACTGTTTTGCAGCCTGCGGCGATACCAGGTTCTGTATCCCATTGTATCATAAATGTCCCAGAAGATTGTTGTTGATATGTTTATAATAGGTTAGGGTTGCCTGGAAGAAATCGCTTGCAAGCGATAAGGCCGCCGTTTTTAATTTTTGTCATGTGTGTTTTTGTATAAGGCGATAAAATAAATAAATAAATAATAAAGTCTCTTACACGTTAGGGAAGACGTATTTAAAAAAAATGCCCTGACCTGAACCATTCCGACAGAGATACGCTCCTATGCTCCTCCTCCAAAACAGCCCGAGGTGTTCCATCAAGGCCAACAGCGAATCCATTCAAAAAAGAAAAGCTACTGAGGCTTTCGGACTTATCAGTGGGGTGAATGATCGAGAGTCCTCTCTTTAGGTCGGAGGGAGAGCAGCTACTTCCTCCATAGCGCGTAATAATGAGTAACTTTTATGGTATATCTAAATCTATGTATTAATAGCAGACTCGGCCAAGCGTTTCTGTGGCTAAGATTTTTATTATATTACATAATAGTAAACTATTAAAGGGAAAAGAAGGTAGGAGAACTTTTTTTAGGTTAGATAGCTTATGTGAAACGTTGGTACTTTTAACACAGCGCCATCTGTTGGAGTTGTGTCAAATTATAAACAAATAATTTGCAATAAAAAAATATTACGACTATAATTAAAGATCTAAGCTATCCTATCTCTTAAGTTGGACCAGACTGCTCACGGTGTACCAATTTAATTTAAAATCGGTTAAGTAGTTTAGGCGTCCATCGCGGACAAACATCGTGACGGGAGATTTATATATATTAAGATAAGTAAAAGATTCAACAAAATCACATTTGTTTATTTATCCATAATTGTAAAAGTAGTTTCTTCAAACAGAGTTATTATAAGAGTAAAAGAAGAGCAAACTTGGCTTCAACATGCGACTCTCATCTTTAAGGCCGTAGGTTCGATACCCGGCTATGCACCAATTGACTTTCTTACTATGTACGTACTTAAACTGTGAAAGAAAATGTGAGAAACCGGCTTCGAAGGGTGAAGGAAAACATCGTGAGGCTTGCCTTACTTGTACCAGATATACGCTGTGATTTTTAGCAAAATGCAGTAGTAGGAGTTGATCAAGCGAAGATCAGAGATCAGAAATCTAAGGTATTAACATAAAAAAGGTTTTTGCGCAACTGATTTATTTTATTTTTAGAAAGAGAGAGATCTGGTAGCTGATTGGCGGGAATACTAGATAATAATATTTTTATTTTTTTATTATAGAATAGGTAATGAGTTAATAAAATATAGATAAAATACACGAATTGGTCGAGCCGTCTTCGAGTTTTGCGCTTAGCAACATGTCTTTAGTTTTTATTTTACAATGGGCAAAGTTAAGATACTTATTAAGAAAATCATTTTCCAGTGCGTTTTGATGACGAACGACATTTTTTTTCGACGACGGTTTTTGCATTCCATAGAATAAATTTTGTGCTAAAAATGGTTATAGATTAGCATCTTTGTTAGATTTCTTAGTTTAGCACAAAATTTATACTAACACGCGGTCAATGACTGTAAAAGAAAGAAAAATAACTTGTGGTTTACTTTTCTTATGTAAATAATTTCTTGTATGGATCTTATATCTTTAAACGAGCAATGGCAGATAATTATAAAATTCTACAAAAACCTATTAATCGATACGCCACTCCATCATGATAAGAAAAAGCATGGCCTTGCAGTGCAGTATTTAACAAGTAGGTAAACCCGGGAATTGTTAATTCTCTCACATCGCCCATTCGCGTCTTTTCACTCCTCATGTTGCCTCGTCGAGTGTAGAACGAAAAGAATAAATGCATATACGGAAGTCATAGTGCTTGGTTTATCGAGAATATGAAGCAAATAATAAATACGAAACTCAACAATATACTCAAATACACGATTAAAAACTAAGCTATTTTACAATAAACCAAAGATTATTTTTAGATTGCTCCATTCATACTAATCTGTAAAATGTAAAAAGGCGCTGACGTTACACAAATGTCACTGCGAAACGTCAGATTTTTTTCCTTCTGTACAATGTCATTAGCAAATAATGAATACGCACTTATTTATTGTTTTATTTCAGATTCAGTTTGTAATTGACAATTTGCACAGTACAGACGTAATTGTGATATTAATAAGTTTTCTCCACAGTTTTGTAGCGTCATATTGTGAAGGACTTCCAGTTCGGCCCGCACTTTATTCCAACACTGGCGGTTAGTGAATCGCGCCAAATCGCTGGAAACTGTAGATGTGGATCTGCAAAAAATTTAGTGTATACAAAACTATCTCCTTTATTTATAAAAAAAAGTGTGTGCGTACAAAGTACAAGTGAAACTTCTTTGTAAATTAATTATAACTGAGGTAAAAGCCACAATGATGATGATTCACACTGATTACATACTGTATACATGCTAATGTTAATATAAATGAATAAAAATCTGTGTTTACTGCGCAAGACGTTTTTCGACAGAATTGTCAGACACGTCAAAAAATAAATATATATGAAATGCTTCTAATTTTACATTTTTTTGTTTACACCACGTTTGTAAGGAGCTGCAACCATTACACAACATTCCACATGACATCTTAATTAATTCATAATAATTTAAAACAAAGATTTGTCCTTTATCAGCAGGAGGCATGGTGAAATAGGAGGGAACAAAACGCAAACGCATAGTCGACATAACTAACATAAGCCCAGATTATTTTCTAAAATACTACACAAGTGTTTGGTAAAGTGTGACTGTACTTCGTTTGCTATCCGCCTTGGGAGTTACAGTTTGGCAGGCAAATAAATTACCTAGAGTCATATACCAGAGCCAAGTAGGTCCGCCTAGATACCTTTGTATCGAGTGGAAGAAGACCTGCTGCAGCAGAAGTGTTTCTCTTAGGAAGTACTTTGCTAAATAAAGATTCAAGAAATATTACCATTTTCACGTCGAGCCTGCACCTGATAGTTCGGATGAGCAGTGGGTAGAATATGGCGATCATTAGCATATTCCAGCCGATTTACCAGCGCCTGCAGGCCCTTGATCGTTATGTAACGCGTTAGTGTAACCCGTTGCACGCTCAACATCTTGAGGGCCAGCTGTTCTGGCAATCTGGCTTCTGTGAAATTTTTCAATTATATTTCTTGTTTTTCAATTCATTGCGACAGATAACCTGAAGTACAGCTGTCAAAGTCTGTACTTTAGACAGTGAAAATAGTTTTTATAGGAGTGTATTTTTTTGTGTAGGTATTTATTAAATTCATAAAATCACTAGGAAAAATTATGGATAAATCTGGAAAAATCTGCTTTGGCCTTGTATATAGATGATGATGTGACGATCTCTCTAATCTTCTGCCACGGGAAGTGTTCAGAGGAGTTCGGATTAATACCTGCAAATAAGTTACGTCATCAGACTTTCAGGCGGAACGAAATTCATAATTTAAATAAGTTGTTGCTGTGCAATCTATGTGTAGAAACAGAAGTATTTCCGAACCAATTCGACGTGGAGAGTACGTCACGTACGTAAGAAAAGAGTGTCAATTATTAAAAGGCCCACACTGCGAGCCTTCTGGCATTAAAAGTCCTTGGGTATCACTTAACACTTAAAGCCGGGTTCACATTTGTAGCATTTCGGTGTATCGTATCTCCGTTGCGTGGCCTCGGCGCTTATCATGATCGCTAGTTTGGACGCAAAATGATACTCGTTAATGATACACGCCGTATCTGATACGGCCCGATCCGCACTAACCGCGTATCTTGATATACCTCGTATCCGATACGCGTATCACGATCGGTGGTGTGGACGTATTTTGATACTGTATCACGATACTGTATCGCGATACGATACTTGATACACGGCGAACCATCCATTGTCGGTTTTTTCGCGATCATCAAAGGGAATACATGTCGTATCGAACAAGTTTGAATGTGAATGCAGTGAAATAAACATTGTTGATCGAAGTGTAGTAGTTGTTATTCGCAGTGGAACAAGATGAGCTGGGCAAACGAAAGTGTTATATAACTTTGATAAGTTGTTGTGAAATACTATTAATGATAATATAACAAGCGCAACTCACCGCCAACCTGTGAGCAATTGCTGACATGGCTAAACCTTTTGAGAACAAAGACATTAGTGAACCGTACGAGAAGGGAAAGGTACACAAAAAGACACGCGCAGGACAAGATACATAGAAAGAAAAGTGAGCGTCTATATTTGTAAAGCAAAAGCCGATACACTGACATGATACAGCATTTGATAAGTATGGACGCGTCTTTTACAAGATACGTCTTAAAAATACGACATGGACAAAATGAGCGTATTGTATCTAGTATTTATGATACAAATACTAGATACAATACGACTGATCGAGATACGTCAACATGTTACAAATGTGGACCCGGGTTAAGGTGCATGTATCATGCATGGAGTAGTAAGCTCGATCCCCAGCTATACATCGATGGACGTTCAGTCTATCTATGCTTTGGACACTCGCTTCTACGGCCGAGGAAAACTTGGTGAGGAAACCGGCATGCTAGAGAACGGTGTGTGGATTACGGAAGCGATACAGAAATCTGAGGCCCAGAACACTCAGAGACCAAAAAGATCGTAGCTCCGCTGGTTTTTTTTTATAGAATAGGGGGCAAACGGGCTGGAGGCTCACCTGATGTTAAGTGGACCCAGAGTGGCCCATGGACACTCTCAATGCCAGAGGGCTCGCGGGTGCGTTGCCGGCCTTTTAAGAATTGGTACGCTCTTTTCTTGAAGGACCCTAATTCGAATTGGTTCGGAAATACTTCAGTCGGCAGCTGGTTCCACAAAGTGGTGGTTAGTTTGGTCTCAATATCACTATTAGTCAAAGCGTGATGTAGCCCATTTTGTAACTATAATTTGTATGATATTAGTTCCTAAAATCTCCCTAGTGATTTTATTAATTTCATAAAAACTTACACGAAAAAATACACTCCTATAAAAACTATTTACACTGACTAAAGTACAAACTTTGACAGCTGTACTTCAGGTTATCTGTCGCAATGAATTGAAAAACAAGAAATATAATTGAAAAATTTTACAGAAGCTAGATTGCCAGAACAGCTGGCCCTCAAGATGTTGAGCGTGCAACGGGTTACACTAACGCGTTACATAACGATCAAGGGCCTGCAGGCGCTGGTGAATCGGCTGGAATATGCTAATGATCGCCATATTCTACCCACTGCTCATCCGAACTATCAGGTGCAGGCTCGACGTGAAAATGGTAATATTTCTTGTATCTTTATTTAGCAAAGTACTTCCTAAGAGAAACACTTCTGCTGCAGCAGGTCTTCTTCCACTCGATCCAAAGGTATCTAGGCGGACCTACTTGGCTCTGGTATATGACTCTAGGTAATTTATTTGCCTGCCAAACTGTAACTCCCAAGGCGGATAGCAAACGAAGTACAGTCACACTTTACCAAACTTGTGTAGTATTTTAGAAAATAATCTGGGCTTATGTTAGTTATTTCGACTATGCATTTGCGTTTTGTTCCCACGAGAATGTGTGCGTTCTCCTACTTCACCATGCCTCCTGCTGATAGAGGACAAATCTTTGTTTTTAATTTATTATGAATTAATAAATTGTGTTGTTGCAGCTCCTTACAAAGGCAAAACGTCTTGCGCAGTAAACACAGATTTTTAGACATTTATATTATCATTAGCATGTATACAGTATGTAATCAGTGTGAATCATCATCATTTGGGGCTTTTACCTCAGTTATAATTAATTTACAAAGAAGTTTCACTTGTACTTTGTACGCACACACTTTTTTTTATAAATAAAGGAGATAGTTTTGTATACACTAAATTTTTTGCAGATCCACATCTACAGTTTCCAGCGATTTGGCGCGATTCACTAACCGCCAGTGTTGGAATAAAGTGCGGGCCGAACTGGAGGCCCTTCACAATATGACGCTACAAAACTGTGGAGAAAACTTATTAATATCAAAATTATGTCTGTACTGTGCAAATTGTCAATTACAAACTGAATCTGAAATAAAACAATAAATAAATGCGTATTCTTTATTTGCTAATGACATTGTACAGAAGGAAAAAAATCTGACGTTTCGCAGTGACATTTGTGTAACGTCAGCGCCTCTTCACATTTTACAGATTAGTATGAATGGAGCAATCTAAAAATAATCTTTGGTTTATTGTAAAATAGCTTAGTTTTTAATCGTGTATTTGAGTATATTGTTGAGTTTCGTATTTATTATTTGCTTCATATTCTCGATAAACCAAGCACTGTGACTTCCGTATATGCATTTCTTCTTTTCGTTCTACACTCGACGAGGCAACATGAGGAGTGAAAAGACGCGAATGGGCGATGTGAGAGAATCAACAATTCCCGGGTTTACCTACTTGTTAAATACTGCACTGCAAGGCCATGCTTTTTCTTATCATGATGGAGTGGAGTAACGATTAATAGGCTTTCATAGAACTTTCACAATATATAAAAACTTTATTCAATAAAGTTAAAAACCAAAAAACATAATTAATGCGGTCGACGTTAGACTAACGACACTTTTTACTGAACAGTTTCAACTGTCAGTGAAAACTGATCGTGTGTAGCCACCATTAGAAAGAACAGACTTGTAATTGTATGTTACAATATTGATATGCACATAAGGGAGCCATTCCTACGACGTCCATCTTGTTTTAGCGAGCAACTAACTGAATAGGGAGAGCGTTTGTTGTTGTTGTTGAGTGTTGTTCAGTGTTGAGGAAAGGAAAACGAAGTGTTTAGTACTAGGATTGTTGTATTAAGCTTGATTACTTAAAGCTCTCCTGGTTACGTAGAAAAAATAGATTAGTTAAGAAAGTGAAAGCTATCATATCATCGTCATAGTCATACCGTGGCTAGTCGAAAATATTTAACTCATATCATTAAGCGATGAATGGAACGTGAAGTTTTTCTTCAGCAAATTTATCAGTGATCCATTCAATCACCGCCGGTACGTTGACGTACGCAGCGGGTAGTTCTGTACCACATTCGACGCCAAATGCAACCATTCCGTACACTGAGTAACGGGCTGGAGCGCCATCGCTCTGAAAAGAAGTCAATAATATAGTATACATATTAATGTTACATATTTTTTTTTATAGAACAGGGGGCAAACCGGCAGGAGGCTCATCTGATGTTAAGTGATACCACCGCCCAAGGACACTCTCGATGCTAGAGGGCTCGCGAGTGCGTCGCCGGCCTTTTAAGAATTTGTACGCTCTTGTTACATAGGCATATTAAAAAGTGAAAAGAAGAATTCTGTGAGAGCAAAATCAAATCAAACTTTAATTATATTGACTACTATGTACCCTTATGAATGTCAAAATTTCGTATACTTGACAGCGTAAAACAGCACTGAAGCTGACCAAATTTTTAATTAAAAATTAATGTAGGTAAGACAATATACAGTTAGACCGTCAAAATATTTACTAAGAAACCTGTATAATTTTTGTGTCGCAGTCGACGGTTCCAAAGGCCGCCATACCGCCGAAAATCGGCAAATAATATTTGTCCAACGAGTTGTACCAGTACTGCATTTGGATATTTGGAAAGTATTTGATAAAATGTGTCCGCATAATTCCAACACTCATAACCAAAATAAGATTGTACACATCCTGGACCCTGCAGTGTTACTTACCGAAGTGCGACAAACAAGTGATGAGCCTCCATCACCAGTGCATGTGTCAAAGCCCTTCCTTCCTCCAGCACATATCAATGAGTTATGCAGCCTGAAGTTACTTCCCAGCCGCGAACCTTGTAAGGCATATTCACAAGTTCCGTGGTCAACTATCGGTAATGCCACCTGTAGCAAAATGAACGGTGTATATAGTATAAGTATGTACACGCGTTAGAAGTTATACTTCTTTAGGTCGCTCTGCGCGTAGAAAATAAAATCTTTTCAACGACACTCAAACAACTTCAGAGTGTCGGATATTACATGTGCTGTTTACCATACACAGCGAAGAAACCAATAGTTGACGGCAGAGAGAGATCATCATAACACAATATTGCGAATTCTGACGGAATTCTTGACGGTGACTTGTACCTCTAAACTGTTAAGTTAATTGGCTGATTCATAAGTTTTAAGACATTTATTCATATAATAGACATTAGTTACTTACATGAGAACACTTATATGCTAACGTTACAATTTGAAAAAAAAAGAAACTTGGATAAACTTTCATTTCCGTAGATTGGGATCACTCAATAGATGGTCTTTTAATCTTAATTTAAATATTGATAGGCTGCCTGCACTGTTTATATTTTGTGGGAGACTATTATAAAGCATTATAAGTTTATTGACGTGACAACGTCTTATAAATTGGTTTGCCGGGTGACACTTCAAGAAACTGCGTTACGCTCCGCTCACGTTATGCGCTCACAATGAGAGCGAGTGAGAGGCACGCGTCCCTTCAACTCGGGCATGGTTAGCTCGCCTAAGAGCGAGAGAGACAGACATAATGTTTTAAATTGTTACTTTTATTTCATCCTTCTTCCTACTATACGAATGAATATTCACATTAAAATTATTTTACCACTCAAAGTCGTTGTCACGTAAAACTTTCGCCCGTATACCGACTTTACAGGCAACCAATTTTTTTTATATATAAGTTTCAATCAATGTCAAAAAACCAGCAATATATCCATTTAATCTTAATATATATAAATCTCCTGTCACGATGTTTGTCCGCGATGGACTCCTAAACTACCGAACCGATATCAATCAAATTTACACACCGTGTGCAGTTTGATCTAACTTAAAAGATAGGATAGCTTACATCTCAATTTATACCCGCAATATTATTTTATTGAAAATATTTATTTATTATTTGATACAATTCTAACAGATGGCGCTGTGTTAAAGTACCAACGTTTCACATAAACTACTGATAAACCTTTCAGATAAGTTCTCCTACCGTTTCCCTTGAATAGTTTACTACTATGTAATATAACAAAACCTTAGCCACAGCAATGCTTGGCCAAGTCTGCTAGTTATTAATATTTCCAGTTGCTTTTGTAATCACATAGCACACATCACGGAGCACATCACGTCCAACACCGTCCGAGTAAATTTAAGCGTACATAGAACAAAAAGTCCATCGGTGCACGGGAATTGAACCTACCACCTTAGGGATGATAGTCGTACGCAGAAACCGCGAGGCCATCACTGTATTATTTTTGGTATATTATATCAAAATAACATGTGGACTAATAAATCCTTATTATTATTAATATGTTATTTTTAATAAAATATATTAAAAACTAACCTTCTTTAACCAAACAGCGTATTTGTCATGGTCATTAAAGTCCTTACCCCAGCCCATGCTAAAACAATTGGCATCCATTTTAGGCTCATTGAAGCTCAAACAGGCAATCCCCACGTGGGGATCGGTAAGATCAAATGGGGACGATGTAATTACTAGGGCAACGTCATTTGCTGACTTCTCTGAAAAATATCTTAAAAGTTATTTATTTATTTATTTAATTATGAGTAATAACAACAATAAATGTATCGAAAAATGCAGTAAAACATTTTTTATTAAAGGATTTGCGGTTGTACTTATTTCAACTGCATTTTAACTTTTATCAAGAAGATTGTAAAAAAATATTTAAAACAGACTTCGTCGAATGAATCAGTCAGTAATTCGGAAGTAATGTTCATTTCGGCAAGTAATTATTGTGTATAAATTACTTACTTGAATTGAACTGTTCATGAATAAGGATTTTACTGACATCCTGATCTTGGTGGGGATAAATTTCGTTCGTATTCTGCGTATCCCATTCGCCAAGGCGGCATTTTACCTGTAAATATAATAATACAAACTATACATTTACATTTTATTATTACATAATTATTAACAATCGTTTCTTAATATTAGTAAACACAGTAAGGACTGCAATTTCACCTCCCCCCACCCCCCTTCCTCTTGCCAGCAAAAGTAAGCGATGCTGTCAAAAATAATAATACTATTAATTCTTACAGTCTTCTCGAAAATGCATTTCCTTTTCAAGAATAGACAATGTGTAGGTAATATTTGAAAAAAATAAATAATTACTGTCGACTTAATCACCATATTATAAGAAAATCAAAGAACATTGTATTTACTACACTTACAACATTGTATATAGTATACACTTATTATGTGTTGAGGTACGTCTGTAGGGTCTTCGTATCTATAGGATTGTTAGATTCTTACATCTCATCATCTCATATAAGTAGGTACATTAGTTGTAAAATAAAATCTGTATATTTATTAGATTATGAAAGTGTGCATCTAATAATCTGAGAGGGAGTTATTAAAAACTAGGTAAGGATTAAAAAAGAGAAGACGCCCATCATAATGCTTACGGTAGATGGAATAAAAGGTATCGCAGGAAAGGATTCAAATGATGGAAATGATGGCGAGAATCTAGGCAGGTTTTCATGTTTTTTTTATAGAATAGGGGGCAAACGGGCAGAGGCTCACCTGATGTTAAGTGATACCGCCGCCCATGGACACTCTCAATGCCAAAGGGCTCGCGAGTGCGTTGCCGGCCTTTTAAGAATTGGTACGCTCTTTTCTTGAAGGACCCTATAAATTCTGTCGGAGTTCCTAAACAAATGTTAATGAATGTGGATTTAATGTAGTACTCTTATTTTCTTGACGTGAGAACGTCTTATAATTCGATGGAGCCGGCTGCAAGCACGAAAGAACATGACGCATGCGGCGTTACCTCGCTTATGACGCATGCGGCGTTACTGTTCAATGGCTTGAAGTGCAAGCGAGAGCGCGGAACGAGTGACAGAGAGGCACAATCGGCTGCGTTCGACAGTATTCGTTCGTTAAAAAATATTGTATTTATGAGTACAAATGAATGTAACTTGATTTCATCTCTATATATATCCATACAAAATATCTATCAAAAATCAGTATTTTCTTATGACGTTGTCATGTTCAACTATCGTCAGTAAACCAACTTTACAGACAACCGTTTTTTTATAAAGGTGACGTCAGTAGATGGGCATTGTGACTTCAGAACAGTTGCTGCATCTGGCATTGGACTAGACATGCTTCATGATTCTGACAGCCAAATTCCAGATGGAGAGGCACCATCACAAGAAAATATAAATATTTTTGATGAACCAGCGAATAACGTATATTCTCGCACTTAACACAATGTTATGGAAACACGTACTTACCAAAGACGGGTCGTTATTAATAGCCTTGAGTTTATGAGCGGCAGTCATCACCACCGAATGGTGGATCAGAGTTCCACCTCCCAAGTAATCCTTTGGATCCCAGTCCTGGTTCTGATTGACTTTCCTAAAGTAGAGATATTTTGCGTATCAATTGTTTTTAGTTACCCGATCCATTAAATACTTTTTTAATATACACGAAATGATTTCAAAATTCTTTTCTTTTTTGTATAGAGCAAACGGGCTCGCCTGATGTTAAGTGATACAGCCCACAGACACTGTCAATGTCAGATGGCTCGCGAGTTGGTACGCTCTTTTCTTGAAGAACCCTAAGTCGAATTGGTTTGGAAATACTTCTATGGGCAGTTGGTTCCACATAGTGATGGTCCGTGGAAGTACGTCAAGGTGATACGGGTAGAATTTCGTATTCTGCGTCGAAGTCCGATGATGTAACTTTCATTTCCTTTCACAGCTGCAGGTATTAATCTGGATAACTCCCCTGATCACTCTCCATAGTAAATGAGTTATAAAATGCAGAGAGACCCCACGCAACGCCAAGAGATCAAGCTGTACAGAAAGTGACTGGTCGTCGACGTTACGAACCGCTCTTGCGGTTCTTGGGCTCGAATATTAACCTAATAAAACAAGCTCAACATGTTGGTAAATACCTCATCAAAGCAACCATCCAAGGAAATTCTCCGAACTCGGCGTGCGTCTTTGAAGAGTCGCGGAATGCGTAGCCGCCAGGGTTGCTCCATCCACATCCTGGCCTCTTTTTCGGCATTGGAGGTGAAGTCACGGTTCCGGTAGTAACCAATCGACTGCTTGGACAGCATATCTTCAAGTAGTGGCAGCTTCGATCTCTGAAAATTAAATTTCAGTTGTCGAAGAAGTTTCCATTTTTTTTTTTCAATTTATTAATTATTCAAGATAACTGCTCACTGGGAGAACTGTCAATTGCTGGTTGCTATATGTTTTAATTACTTTAATTGCTTCAGCATGTGGCGTAGGTAGTAAGGTAAATAATATCCTTTTTTTTAATGGCTTTAATTTGTGCCAACTGGGCACAATGTACATCGCCAGAGTCGTGTAGATGGAGAATAAAGGATATCTTAAAAATAAGTTTACAGATTTGATTAGTAATCATGTCGTCTGTCATGCCGGAGAATAAAATAAAACGAAAATGTCAAAGAATAATTTAACTAATCTATATAATATATAACAATGAAAAAACTAAAGCTCAGAACAAATTAAGTACTATTTCAAATATCGATTATTTATATTTGTTTGAAGCAATTTTTATAAAGGCCATGTTAAATTGGCCCTAACCTTACCTATAAACGTCCATCTTATCCAAGTCGATTTCGTTGCTATCCATGCATTCTGACAATTTCACACATTGTCCCTGTTCCTGCTTCTCAGTGTAACAATCCGTGGGTCTTTTATCTAAAATGAAACGTATGAATTGATGAATGAATGAACTACTACATCCTTTTTATAAGATAATCTATGAAAGGCAGTTTCCCTGGACGACCGTGATAGTATGTGCCAGCCTTTGAGGCTAGGTATCTTGACAGTTTGCAAAAGGAAATGCCTAGTGAAGCGGACTATGGAAGCTTTCCAACAAATGGACGAAGTTGGCATCAACACGCAACTTCGACAAAGCTAAATATTATCCCAACCCGTTGGTGTGTAAAAGCATCAATTATAACCCCTCCCCGACAAAAAAGACCGGAAGGAGGCCCCAACATATTTTAACGGATTCGGACGATCAAATCTAGACAATGACAAATTTAAAGCCGCGATAAATCTTGTTTTATTATTCAGGAAGACGAATAAACGTATCTACGATGGCATCTTAAATTATAAACATACAAACAAAATAAAATTAAATCATAAATATGCGAAATATATGTTTTATATAATTCATAAGTTATTTGCATTATTTAATAATTATATTTATTTAATAACGATAGCGTCATATCCTAATTACAGCTAAGAATCTTATTTCATTTAGTAATTGTTAATTCCAAATAAAAGGGAAAAGAAAACGAGGAAGTCAAATCAAAAGATCGGAGAATGGTGTACCGAAAGCATGGAGAAAGTCTGCCAAGGATAAGACGTGGAAACAATTGAGGGAGGCCTATGTCGACAGACAACCTGACCGAAGTAGTTGCTAATAAATTTATTATTTTGCTACTTGAATTCCATTTAAGAACACTACTGATTTATAAGAATAGCACGTAAGTTAAAAAGATCAGCCATTAAAGGGCTTTTAATATCAGTCATGAAGTTATGCAAAAAATGATGATTCTATTAGTTACTAACTTGTCGGATTTAAAAAGGTTCCAAGCCATTGATTTGGGTCTTTGAAATTGTTTTTCTGCCCTTGACATCCCCATACCAGCAAGCACATCGCCAAAATTAACCTGCAAAAATACAAAATGTTTGACACAATATGAAAGAAGGATGGAGTATTAAGAACGGCATGCGCTGTGTCGGACTACCGTATGCCACACGATCGACATACGAAATATCACATAGCTCAAATATACTCCCTATAGTATAACTAAAAAGGCTAATATAGGAAGATACCTTATAAACCACTCCTTATTTGGAAATTGTATTTGTTTTTACAACAAACTCCCAAGCGAAATTAGAGAATTATCACTAAATAAATTCAAAGCCCTTGTTAATAAAAGTAAATTACTTAATAAAGCCTTTTATAAATGTGACGAATACTTAAATGATCCTAATACTTGGGATTGATTTGCTCCAGTTCAAACAATTTGTAATAATAACATAGCGATTAAAAAGTGAAAAATATACCTATATGAATATAGATATTTTGAGTTTGTATCGTTTGATCTTATAAACCATCAACAATTTGATTAATACAAATATTAGATAAACACACTCGACTATTGATCAAGTTCATAGGATTACTAACATGATAGAGCAGGCACTTGAAGAGAAAAAAGTTTGTACAACTATATTTCTTGATTTTGCAAAAGCTTTTGACAAAGTCTGGCGCACAGGTTTAATTTATTAAGTTGTATAAGTATTTAAAATAAAATAAATCAGTGGCGCTACAACCTCTTTAGGTATTGGCCTCAGATTTCTGAATCTTTTTCATGATCATTTTTATAATTAATAGGCAAGTAGGTGATCAGCCTCCAGTGCCTGACACACGTCGTCGACTTTTTGGATCTAAGACATGTCGGTTTCCTCACGATGTTTTCCTTCACCGTTTGAGCAAATGTTAAATGCGCACATAGAAAGATAGCTATTGGTGCACAGCCGGAGATCGAACCTACGACCGCAGGTATGAGAGTCGCACGCTGAAGCCACTAAGCCAACACTGCTGCTGTAAATGTATTTACCTCGGCAATTTTCAAATATACTGAAGTCATATAGAAAACCGAATATTTAGGGTGAGATGCGAACATTCGTACTCACAACGCATGGAATTTAATACGGGAGTACCACAAGGAAGTGTATTAGGGCCAAACCTGTACCTCATGTATACACGTAATAAAAATAATAAAAATACAATTCAAATAAAATAAGTTTGGTTTTTGTGACAGCGTCAGCATACCTTTAACGCTGGCAGCATTTCCTCCCTTTATTGCGATACTCATTTGTCGACAGAGGAAAGCACCAGCTCTGGGGTCACCGGCACTATGTATCAGGCGCGAAATTTTTTTTTTTTATAGAACAGGGGGCAAACGGGCAGGAGGCTCACCTGATGTTAAGTGATACCGCCGCCCAAAGACACTCTCAATGCCAGAGGGCTCGCGAGTGCGTTGCGGTTTTAAGAATTGGTACGATCTTTTCTTGAAGGACCCTAAGTCGAATTGGTTCGGAAACACTTATATAATATGTAATTTCTATATAAAATTTTACTTTATCAGACACACGCGATTATATGGAATATGCGAAGTTTAGATTGTATCAACGTGCGTGTGTTTTGTTGTATTTTTGTAAAATTATTAAAACCATACCACACCCAAAAAGCTTTTTTACATTTAAAGATGGAACATGTTCTATCAAAATTCGTTCTATTAGATCCCTACTAATATAGTAATTACGATTATCTATTTAATTAAGATTTCATTTCATTTTAAAGTACCCAAAATGCCTTAAAACACTTTAATATGTGTCTACCGAGGCTTATGTCCTATATTAATCGTGTTGTTATATCGTATTATGAATAATATTCTAAATGTAATGTTCTAATATATATTTATTTTTAAAATAATCAAAATATAAAAATGACCGATATTTTGGATGTCAGGAAAAGAAATTATTTAAAGAATTCCTTCACTTCAGGCTAACCTAAAACTTGAAAAACCTATTAAAAATAACTTAATTTATTCTTTATTCAAAACAAATAACATAAAACATAAAAATATACCTTATAACTAACCTTAAAATTTAATAATTAAAAAATATTATTAAAAGGAGTCCCTTTAGGCAAGGTTCCGAAGATACTGGCAGCGTTCCCCCTTTGAATACCTACACTAACACAGTTCTCCTATGATGACTAACCCTTTTGTTAATTCCCTAAAAAGCCTTATCGCGCTAGGACCCCACGGACCAAGGGTCTCGACACCGAATGGGACAAAATCATATTCAGAGCCTAGACCCCTGTATTAAATGCCAAATTATTGCATACAAGATTCGTAATTAATATTCATATATCCATTAAGGTCTTAAGAAAACAATAATAATAAATACTCACTCCATTCTCCACACAATCGCGCTGTTCAGAAGTCAATTATAAACTTAAGTAAACAACAAAGATTATAAAATAAGACTTAAGGAAAACGAGTTATCGCATACGGGTTTTTATAGTGATGTCATGAGTCGATAAACTTAAAAGTGTTTTGAGACGATAACACACATAAAAGTGTTAACCCTGAGATCGTGCGTTTGAATCACAGTTGTGCTTTTTTTTGCACAATTAACTCTTGGTAAAAAACATCGTGATACTGGCATGTCCACAGCACCAGTATTGACGTGTACCTATCTAATATATGTATATAATTCTCTTGTCGCGGTGTTTGTAGTTAAACTCCTCCGAAACGGCTTGACCGATTCTCATGAAATTTCGTGTGCATATTGGGTCTGAGAATCAGACAACATCTATTTTTCATCCCCCTAAATGTTAAGGGTAGTCCACCCCTAAATTTTTCTCTAATTTTCACCCCTATAAGATCAACCCCTATTTTTTTATTATAAATTATATACATTCCAAAACGACGTTTGCCAGGTCAGCTAGTATAATTTATTATAATAATAAGACGCGGTTAAAAAAATTCGCTCACTGACTGATGTCGATACAGCTAGACTTGTATATTTTATTTACTTTCACAGCTTAATGACTTATAGCTCATTAGTATGGGGTCATGCTGCTAATGTCGAATCTATTTTCATCCTGCAGAAGAGGGCTATTCGTGCAAACTATAATTTTAAATGTAGGAAATCTCTGAGAGATAAATTCTAGGAAATTAATACTTACCTTTCCCTCGCAATATATTTATGAAAATATTATGTATGTATAAAAAAATAGTGATAAGTTTACAAGAATTGAACATACGCACAATGTCTGTTGATGATTACCTAAAAATAGTATTTCTTTTTTAGGAAAAGGGATACTCTTCCTTAATAAAAGTGGCTCTTTTATATTTGCCCTTTAATAAATTTAAGAAATATATTAAAGAAAAGCTGTGTAAAAAAGGCTTACTATAAAGTTAGCGATTATCTAGTTGATAAAAGGGCCTGAGACTAGTGCTGGGCAGGCCACTTCTAATAAATTTTCTATATTTGTTTTAAATATTGTAGAATTGTTTGATGATTTGCTGTTTTTTTTAAAGAGTACCGAGAGTTTTTTACGCCGGCTTTTTCTTCTTTGCCGATGAGTAGGGATGCCTACAGATTGAAATGTAATAAAGTGGAATAAGTGATACCTTTCTATCTTATCCACTCTAATGTACGGGCCGCACGACTGTTTACATGTCACCTGTACAGCTACTCGCGCGGCCTAGACCCGCGCGCACCGCGCAAAAACCATTATATCTGTTTGAATATAATAACTACAACTATGAAAAAAATACTAGAGAATAGCTTAAAGTATATAAATTAAAATACATTTTTTAATAATAACATGCCCGTGATAACAATATTTTAAAGTTGAAATCAAACTCAATTTCGTATTTAAAACTATAAAATATTTTCATTATCATAAAGTACAAATATTCAAATTTATTTTGATGTATGATATTTAAAGAAATATAATATAAAACTAACGACATAATTGCCGACATTCGATACACTTGTTAACAAAATTCACAAGCACCACTTAACCGACTTTGGAATTTTTTTTTACAAAGAACTCTTCATATTTCATTGCCATCTGTAGTTTATTGGGTACACTATTTCGTAAGCTATCGTTCTACGTCGATAAAAACGTTTATTTCTAACGTCAGTTTGAACTAGATGTCATTTTCTTAAACACTTCGTTTTGGGTACTGTAGTAACCATACAATAGAGTGGTTATGTTCCATATTAAAAGTATTTTTTATAAGTGTGTAATGTATGTGTGTTGCGGTTGTAACTTGCCCTGGCTCAGCTTAATGCTGAGGAGCCGACAGTTCAGCGCCGGTCATTCTAACAGAGATCGCAGCAGCTTCTTTCACCTCAGTCGTAAAAAAAGAAAAATAATGTAATAATACTGAGGAGAATATAAGTTAAAGTTTGCAGTGTATGTAATAGCCTCTGACGCAGTCATACATTCCCCACGAAACTTCGTGGTGCGGGCGTGGCTAACGCCCTAACCCCTATCTCAATCCATTTTTGACCATCTGAGTTAGACATCTTAATCCAAATATTGATAAAAGTGTGCCAATAACCAATTGATGTAATAGCCATCTGTCGATACAAGCTATCCATGGTAGGTCGGATCGGTGTATGTGGATAGACCTTTGTGTGAAAATGACAGTTCAACTGTGCCAATATCCTATCTTAAGATTATAACTTTCACCAGTTTTTGAAATAATTAAAAAGCTATTTGATATGTTTCAAACAAAGACATGTGTATTTTAATATTATTTGTACGGTTTTATTTACTTTATTTGGTTTATATTGATTTTCAAATATGAGATTGTTTTCAATCTTAGATTGTGGATTAATTATTGGGTTCGGGTGTAAGTGCATTGAAAGAAGCGTTTATGCTACACTATCGTTGAGTAACATTTACTCAAAGATAGTGTGACAGCTTTGTGTGTTTACGACATAAAAAAATTACCAGCTTTGCAGGGCCTGGTCTGGCCGCTAATTTTGCTATATGTTATGATGACAAATTTTACGTATAGGTATACATAAATTAATAGTTGTAAGTAAAGCAAACAACAAAATATATTAATAATCAGTTTTAGGTATTTTGGTGGTTCACTATATTTTCCTTCCTGTAAGCTTTGCGCATATAAAAAAGTTAAAAATTACAAAGACATTTGAATATTTCGAATCACGAGTTTAGCTATGAGACTTCCACGTTTCAACACCTGCCCAACTTAGTTGTCTAAATTAGTTAAAGAATGCTTTACAGTCTACAAGTCATAATTTTTTTTTAATAAATATAAATAATATAATAAGTGTAGGGGCCCTGGGTCATCGGGTGCTTTAAATAATAGATTATTGGCTTACTCTATATTAACCACTACACGAACAACAATACAACAAAAGCGAAATAATAAAATGTTAATTGCTATGTAAGAAAGGAATGTAATGTAACAGTCGAATAGAGAGCTTACGTCTGGCTATACTCCCGGGGCGTAACTGCTATGAGTTAGTTAATTCCTATAATAATAATAATAATCTTTATTTTCTTCTCTCACATATACATACAAGGTTATAATGATCAAAATAAGATGATGACATTTGAAAGTGTATGTAAGAGACTTGTCTCTGTAACAGGAGACCTGAGTGACAGATAGCGAGCCTCTCCACCACTGGACCGGAACACGTACAATCAGTCATTGTCATTATATATAATAGAAGAAAAAAGTAAACGCTAAAAGAAAAACATTGCAAACGGTGTTGTAAAATTTAATTTGGTGTGTGTGTGCGCATGCGTTTGTGTGTGTCTCTATGCGTATGTTTTCTCTCACATACACACATGTGTGGTGATTGGGTGTGTTACAGAGTTACAGTTAATAAATCAACCTATGAAAGGAATGCATGCAAAGTCTAGGAGAGTGCCTGCGTCTGGCTATACTCTCGGGGTGTAACACCAAGGATTTGGTTAATTGCTATGTAAGGAATGAGTGCAAAGTAACAGTCTAGGAGAGTGCCTGCGTCTGACTATACTCTCAGGGCGTAGTTTCGACGATTAAGGTAATCGCTACACTTATAAAACTAAGTGAGCCGAGAAGAAAACCCAAGTGAGCCAAATGTCCAGCCTTGGCTCGTACAAGTAGAATAATTTAATTATATAAAAAATACGATTCAAGTTTTGCAATGACCTAAAATATCGGAGAATCATATTTTTGAAACATCGATAAAACATCAAACCACTAATAGGTCGAGTTCAAATGATTATTTTATTTCGTTAAAATGATTTATTATATATAGTTCAAAGGGCAAGTGTGCAAATGAGCAGGTTCTAACTTATCTCCAAACAGATGCAAATAATCACAAAAAGCATATACAAGGTAAACCCGATGGAATATTAAAATTTCTCTACTATTAGGCTATTGTCTCTCAACTATATTATTAATATTATAACTTTATAGTAATAGTTTATATTAGTACATATCTCAAAATGTCAACCACCGAGCACATTAATAGATAGGGTTGGCACCTTTTGCAATTAAAGTACATTCATACAATAAATTATTTACACAAGAAAAGTAAAAAACAAGTTATTTTTCTTTCTTTTACACTTCCAAACACATTCCAAAAAAAGTGTGGAACGCCGCTAAGAAGTTTTCACTTCAAAAAAAAATTATGTAAATTGTAGTAATAATTGACTTGTGGTAATTGAAGTAGGAAACATATGTTTTGGATTCTATTTTATTTATGTCTTGAAAAAACTGCATCGATGGTAGTAATATATTGTTGTTTTCATTTCTTATCCCTAGGAAAAGAAAAAAAAAGACAACATCACGAGGTGTTCCCAGGCGGTCACCCATCCAATTACTGACCTCGCCCGACGTTGCTTAACTTCAGTGATCGGTCGAGAACCGGTGAATTACAACAACTATAGCAAAAAGTGTCGTGACAACTTTTCGTAAGAATTTTTTCCGTCTAGCCTCTTTTCACGACGCGCGATAAGGAACTTAGTTCCAATTAGGGGCGTCCTCTAAAAACTATGAATACGAACGCGAGCATTAAGGAAAACAAAACTGTTGTGTGTAGCTTGTATAATTAAAACTCGATACGTGGAAGAAAATTAGTTAAAAGAAAATGAGCTATCATAACATCGTCATAGCGCATACCGTGGCTAGTCGAAAACATTTAACTCATATCATTATAAAGCGATGAATGGAACGTCAAGTTTTTCTTCAACAAATGTATCAGTGATCCATTCAGACATCGCCGCTACGTTGACGTACCCAGCGGGTAGTTCTGTACCACATTCGACGCCAAATGAAACCATTCCGTACACTGAGTAACGGGCTGGAGCGCCATCGCTCTGAAAACAATCCAATAATATAAGTAGTATAGTTACATATTAATGTTATAGCATATTAGAAGAATTTTGTGAGAGCAAAATCAAATCAATCTTTAATTATATTGACTACCCTTATGAATGTCATTATAAAAAAAGAAAATACTAATTTTCATGTACTATCATTTCCTAAGTCATAGGTGAAAAGAACTGGCAAGAAACACTGCGCAACTGTTTCTCATCGCCATTTACTTGAAAGCGTGAAACAGCACTGAAACTGCCCAGTTTTAATTAAATATCAATAATTAATATAGGTAAGACAATCTATAATTAGGGCCTGTTTCACAATGTATGGATAAAGTACCAAATAGCAACACATAAATTATTTGGAAGATAAAAGTTCCAAATAAGATATGTACTTAGCGTTTCATGACGAATAGCGCTATCTGACTGTCGTGAAACGCAAAAATACTGTTTATCCTACCAATAAGTAATAGATAGCTTATTTGGAACTTATCCGGACATTGTGAAACAGGCCCTTAGACCGTCAAATGTTTACTAATAAATCTGTTTAATTACATATAGCGTCATAATAAGAGAGACCGATCTTGAATAAGATTGTCATGATTCATGTGCACTGTTTACTTTTTGTTTTGTTTTATGTAACCTGTATCAGTTTAGTTTATTTTTATTTCTTTTTGTTTCTGTTAAGTATGTGTTTTTTTTGTTTTCCCTATTTTATTATTTGTAATATGTATTTTTGCACTTCTTGTCTACCTTATGTAATACATAGTGGTTTTTTCCTTTACTCACAGTGGTTGTCTGGAAGAAATCGCTCTAAAGCGATAAGGCCGCCAGTTGCTTGTCATTAAATTATGTTTAATATTTTCCTTTTATGTAATGCAACGAAGTGATAATAAATAAAATAATTTATACAATTATAACATATTGGTTTATAGCATTGATTTAATATTGTGATAGGAATAGGGAAGAAAGGACAGACACGGATGGCGATTGCCGTAAATTTATTCAATAATAAATTAATTATTTGTTTTGTTGTAAACATAGCCACATATAGGTTTGATACGATAAACCAAAAATCCTCCTAGCGCCCACATTTTTTTATTTAAGTTTAATAAATGTTAATCATTGTATTTTGCTGGCTTACATGTTTGAAGTGTTGTATTATGCATGTTGTATTATTCTTATATGTGCAAATTTGTTTTTTAACGTCAAAAGCCATTAAAATATATTTCATTAATCATTTTTTCTAGTTCGTAGATTTTTAGGTTTTTTTTTTATTTTTTTTATTTTTTATTATTTTACAAAAAAATATATATTACAATATGTTACATTAGAAAACCGCTTTGGTTTTTATTAATGTAACCGTAGCAGTCTTGTTTAGGAGCGCGACAACTGCATGTAAAAGTAGTTTTTTAGTTTAGAATTTATATTGGATAGTGTTAAGCTATCTGTTAAGTGTTTGGGTAGACTATTTATTAGCCGCGGTAGCAAATACCGCGACGTTCTCTCACCATATACGTTGTATGCTCTTGATGTACAGAGCCGAACTTGCGTTACCGCTCGAGTCTGTACGTCATGCTCCGCACGTTTTTTTATATCATCTCGAAAAAAGTGCTCGACTAGAAGACATTTCTTTACTTTTTCTGTTATTGGCAATATTTTACAGTGTTTCTTTCTTCATTTTTATATGAGTCGAGCACGTTTCTCGATACGACGTGTTTGAGGATACGCATTTGGAGTTTGTATATTTGGTTGAGATAAGTCGGGTAAGTCGGTGTAATCGATACCGCTTCTTCGACGATTTCTTTGCGAAAGAGTATTTAATAGTCACAGTGAAAATACGTCTATAGACCGGGAGATAGTGACGAAATACTGGGTCTATAAAAATTATGGTCATAGCTGGTACTGCATAGTTACGAATGTAAAACGATTTGTTCCACAAAAAATCTAGTATTTTCCGACAGTCCATAAAAAAAATAAGAGGCGGTAGTGTCATGCCATACTTCTCCTATGTAACAGCCCGCCATACCGACGCGAATGCCTTTATTAAAAAAACTAAATTTTACGATTAAAAAAAAAGTTTTCTGGACTCAAAAGTCCAGAACTGTTTCTACAACTATCAGGAACTACATAACTATTGTGTGTGCTGCCAGAACACTATTTTTTTGTGTGCTTTGCTGATAAGTGCTCTGCTAACTTCTAAGACACGCGGCATACTTACCGAAGTGCGACAAACAAGTGATGAGCCTCCATCACCCTTGCATGTGTCAAAGCCCTTCCTTCCTCCAGCACATATCAATGTGTTGTGCAGCCTGAAGGTAGGTCCAAGCCGCGAATGTTGTAAATCATTTTCACATTTTCCCTGGTCAACTATCGGTAAAGGCACCTGGAACCAAAAAATTGTATGTGTGTGTGCATAGTATAAGTATGTGTTAGAAGTTATACTTCCTTGGCGTTGAAGATAAAAAAATTTCTACGTTTTTGGAGAGAACGGCACTAACAATGGAAAAAACTAAAATGTTGACTACAGCTAAGTTCAGGATTGGACATTGGAAACTGGCTGATTTTTTATTATTTTTGATAGTTGAGATGTCACTTTGCATCTTCTACCGCATTTAGCACGGAGACTGTTCAGAGGAGTTGTTCGGATCAATACCAGCAGCTAAGTGTCATCATCGGACGTCGAGGCAGAATACGAAATTCCACCCGCATCACCTCGACGTCCGTCGTTCCTCAACAGTGCTTTATTTAAGGCAGTTTTTGCCACGCACCACTTTGCAAATTCTTAGAAGGCCGGCAACGCACTCGCGAGCCCTCTAGCATCGAGAGTGTCCACGGGCGGCGGTATCAATTAACAGCAGGTGAGTCTCCTGCCCGTTTGCCCCCTGTTCCTTAAAAAAAAAGCACCATTGAATTTCTAAACCAATTCGACTTAGAATCCAAAAAGAAGTCTCAAATGTTAAAGGACCGGCAACACACCCGCAAGCCTATTGGCATTTAGAGGGTTCACCGGCAGGAAAGGTAAGCCCGTTTGAGTGGTTTAGTAGTTTTATAGTTTATTCGTTATAAATAGGGATGCATTAGTTACCGATACCGATATATCGGTATGGGTGATATATTAATTGCCGATACAACGATATTTTTTTTAATTTTGCGCTTTTAAAAATGTAGTGCAAACGGGACACGTACTATTTAGTTGGCTTTTAACTGCCATCACACATACAATTTTTTCGCAACCAAATAAAATAAAATTTGGCATTACAAAAATCTTAACAAATTTAATTTTAATTATTAACAGTTATTTATTTTATTTTAATTCTAAACTTTAATAACTTAACCTTTTATCCTATTCGAAATATATTTTAAAATAAAAATTAAAAACTTTAAATTTACATTTTTTTACCTCAATCTAATTTTAATTCAATAAGTGTTGGTATCGATATCGATATCGACGATATTTCTATAAGAGTATCAGCATCGGTATCGTATCGGCAAAAAGTCGTTCTAGCGAATTAAAAAGCACATAGAATAAAATTCCATTGGTACAGCCGGGGATCGAACCTTAGGCATGATAATCGGACAAAGAAACCACGAGGCCAACACTGCTCTTAATTGAATATTATATCTAAATAAGATACGGACAAATATTTATTTGATTAAAAGATTATTAATATGTTTTTATTAATAATATATTTTTTAAACTTACCTTCTTTAACCAAACAGCGTATTGGTCATGACTGTTGAAGTCCTTACCCCAACCCATGCTTACACAATTGGCATCCTTACTAGGCTCGTTGAAGCTCAAACAGGCAATCCCCACATGGGGATCGGTTAGATCGAATGGTAATGTTGTAAATACTAGGGCAATGTCATTTCCTAACGTCTCTGAAAAATATCTCAGTCATTATGATACAACAGTTTTTCTCTTGTATTTTATACGTTTTTGCTAACACACATGGTCATTAATTTAATAATTAATCAACATGTAAAAAAAACTATACACTATTTCATAAATAGTAGCAGTGAAATGTATTTTTTGTTGTTGAAAAAAAAATGTGAGATACATAAAGTCCCTGGACACGATGGCAGTGGAGTAGAGTAAAATAAAAAAAAAAACATGTAAACAAAAGCTATTATATATCACTACAACATAGTATAAAACAAAGTCGCTTTCTCTGTCCCTATGTCCCTTTGTATGCTTAATTATTTGAAACTATGCAACGGATTTTGATGCAACGGATTTTTTTTAATAGATAGAGTGATTCAAGAGGAAGGTTTATATGTATAATAACATCCATTAAATAGTGGAGAAGTACTATTATTTTTGAGGTTTCTAATGTGATGTCGTAAATAATTACATTTTTTCCGCTTACATTGCAAACGCAGGCTGAACCCTACGAGTTTTATCAAAATAATGTACTAAGTATTGTACACATTGAAAAGGTCTACAGAAAAGTCCGTGATGGTATATGTCTATATGGTATATGTCGCGTATATTATCGGAGCTTTCCAGCGACGGAAATAACAATACATAATAAAAACCTGCTTTTCATCAGCATTGCACCCGTGCGAAGCTGGGGCGGGTCACTAGTTTAATATATACCATACTTAGACGTACGGCCGGTACGACGCGTATGGTATGGTCTCATTAACCATGGGAATCTAACTCAGAGTTCACCTTTAACTTGATCATTTTTCTTGGTAGACCTTTAATTTATTTAAAATCAACTTCAATTTGGCCTCAACAACTCTTGTTGGGCCTCACAATGCCGATAGTATTCCGCTTAATATATAGAAAAATGCAGTTCAAAAAATATATTTTATTTTAGGGATATGCGATTTTACTAATTTCTAACTTTGAACTTATTTTCTTAAGGCGATTAACTAAACAAATATTTTAAACAGACTTCAGTCACAGTCAAACAGTCAGTAATTCGGAAGTAATGTTCATTTCGGCAAGTAATTTCTGTGTATAAATGTACTTACGTGAAGAGAACTCTTCATGAATAATAATTTTAGTGACGTCTCTGTCTTGGTGGGGATAAATTTCATTCGTGTTCTGCGTATCCCATTCGCCAAGGCGGCATTTTATCTGTAAATATAATAAAATAAAACAGCATTTATTCATGTAGGTAACATAATGTACACTTATGAACAGCAAAAAAGAAATATACATTGAATGCTTCTAATTTTACATTTACTGTCAGTTCTCAAATCACGGACTTAGAACGGAAGAGAAGAACTGGCAATAAAGTCTCCGCCACTATTTTAAATCTCCAAGTTTTTCTTTTACACAACGTTTGTAAGGAGCTGCAACCATTACACCATGTTCCATGACGCATGGCCAGCCATTTAAATATTCATTTATATTATAATAGGCTTTAGCCAGCAGTTTTATTTTAATGTACGATTAAAATTTATTTATTGACAACACTTGTATCTAGGGATTATTTTGAAAAAAACGTATGCAATTGCCTTGGAAATAATTATTGGTTTTATGCAGCTGTGTGGGCCTGGGTATCCGGAAGCTATATCCAGGATGATCCCTTCCCTCGGTAAAATAAATTTGCGCTGGTTCGGCTGTCGCGTGTCAACAAACGATAAGACTATAACTAGAACTTACCATCAACGGTGGTGTGTCTCACTCCAAACCCTGGATCCTAAAAATCTATGAATATACGGAAATGCGGTACGGTTTTGCGGTAAGTATATATTCAGTGCGCACGCGACGGCGGTAAAAATTTAACTCTCTTGCGCTGACATGCCGGAACGCCACCTACCGTCTCCGGTTCGTGTGTCAAAGTCAAATCGACAAGTGTCATCCTTCTTTGACTGACACCGATTTAGCGCGAACAGCAGCCTTGCGGTTGGTGCGCTAATTTTGTATTGATTACGAGTTATATAATTATGGAAGCTACTATTCTTTCTAAAGATATCTAGATTTTTACGCGCATACAAAATAATCGCATACATGTATTGATTTGCCAAAGTCAAAATGTGTAATTCCTTAAACTTCCTTCGAACTAACTCCCGTGGGCCAACAAAAAACGTGGACACAAAAAATGGCGTTAAAAGCGTTATATTGTAAAAATATTCAAATAAATTTTATTTTTACTTTTTAAAAAAGAAGAGGAAGAAAAAAGCAAGACGCCTAAAATGCCTACGGTAGATGGAATAAAAAGGATGGCAGGAAAGGGTTAAACATGACTTAACGTGGACTGAACGTGGACTTAATGTATTCCTGATATTGTAGTTCTCCTATTTTGTTTTATTATGCTCGTAAATAATCCAATTACCGTCCACAGGAGTCACTGACGTCAATGTGCACGTGTGATTTTAGGATAGTTGCTGTATCAGGCATTGGATATGGAGAGTTATGGAAACTCGCACAATGTTATGGAAACTCGCACTTACCAAAAACGGCATGTTCCTAATATCCTTGAGTGTATGAGCAATCGTCATCACCACCGAATGGTGGATCAGAGTACCTCCTCCCAAGTAATACTTTGGATTCCATTCCTGGTTCTGACTGACTTTCCTGGTAAGGATATTTTGTGTATTAGAACGATATCGATATATATAGAACTAATTGTCTTTGAATATCGAGTTCTATCGATCAAATACTTTTTTAATATATACAAAAGATTTCAAAATTATTCTTTTTATATAGAGCAAACGGGCAGAAAGCTCTTCTGATGTTTAGTGATGACACCGCCCAAAGACACTCTAAATGCCAGACGGCACGCGAGTACGTTGCCGGAAGTAGAAAATTGGTACCCTCTTTCTTGCAGGACCCTAAGTCAAATCGATTTGGAAATACTTATGTGGGCAGCTGGTTCCATAAAGTGGTGGTAAAAGGACGGACGTCGAGATGATATAAGTGGAATTACATATTCTGCGTCGACATCCGATGATGAAACTCAGCTGCAGGTATTAATCCTAACATTACTCTAAAACTCTCTGCTGTACATTATGTTGGTAAAAATTAATACCTCATCAAAGCAACCATCCACGGAAACTCTCCGAACTCGGCGTGCGTCTTTGAAGAGTCGCGGAATATGTAGCCGCCGGGGTTGCTCCATCCACAGCCTGCCCTATTATTCGGCATTTGAGACGGACTCACGGTTCCAGGAGTAACCAATCGACTGTTGGGACAGCATATATTCAAGTAGGGGCAGATTTTGGTTCTGAAAATTAAATTTCAGTTGTCAAAAAGTTTAAAAAAAAAATCTTAATTACTTTAATTTCCTCAAGATACGATGTGGCACAGGTGATGAACAAAATAAATTGATGGTAATTGACGATCATGTATACCATCACTCTATATACACACATAACATACTATATGTATACGTGCTAATGATAATATAAATAAATAGAAAATCTCCATTTTTATTTATTCATATTATTATTAGCAAGACTTTGCAAGCTGTAATGCGAAGGCCTATAGAATTGCTATCTAAAGTTCTAATATGAGTCGTCAAAGCGCAGCCGTGCGAGGGACATGTGCATAACTAACACGCGCTCATTATGACAATCTAATCATGTCGAAGTGTGACGTTTTCTAAATCGTTGCCCGGGTGTGTCGATACCAGATGCAGCGGTCTTACCAACAAGCATATAATTGCATTAAAGGCGGCCCCAAACCTAGATTGGACCTGTATGGAATGCCGGCATGAATCCCCGAACCGAAATGACTCCCTGTTTCTAACAGAGGTTGCAGAGGAGGATATACCTATTGACACTAAGAGGCTAATACAGAAAGTCTCCAAGGAGGTGGAAAAAACAATAAAGAAAGAAATAAGCGAATTTAACAAATCCAACGAAACCAAACGAATTTAGATGTCTTTAAAAATATCATACAAGTTTCAGAAAGAAAAAACACGGAAATAATACAAAAAGCAACAATCTGGGATAGAGCATTGGAGCAGCGTTTCCATGACATGTAACAGGAGAAACTTGCTAATTCTATAGAAATAGCAAACATCCCCCCTGCGAGCGAAGAGAATGTGAGAAAATTTTACTGAAATCGCCTCTTCTCTAGATGCTATGCATAATCCCCCCACCTTTTTCAATTTCAATTTGATGGTACGTAAAATCTGTTAAAAACATTTATGCCGTACAGAATAGGATATCACTTCACGAATTGCCAAGGCCCGAGCAACCTTCGCACAACTTCAACCTGAATGGCAGTCACGGATGTTGACGCGTCGAATCAAGATTAAAATATTCGAATCCAACATCAAGTCTGCGCTGCTCTATGGGTGTGAAAGGTGGAAGGTCACCAAAGACATCTCGCACTGTCTCCAAGTCTACATCAACCGCTGTCTTCGCCGTATTCTGAAAATTTACTGGTCTGAAAAAATCTCTAACGAGCAACTTTGGGAGCGCTGCAGAGAAACCAGACAGTCAGCAGATCAAGAGACGCAAGTGGAATTGGATAGGTACACTTCGAAGGGATCCCAATCATATTCCCAAGCAGGCGCTAGATTGGAACCCGAGGAAAGCGAAAGCGTGGCCGTCCCGAGCAAACCTGGCGCCGTACAGTAGCAGACGAAGCAAAGAGTGCCAGTAGGACTTGGAGCGAGGTGAAATACGAGGGTCAAGACCGAACGCGATGGAGACTCACTGTGGACGTCCGTGCCCCACCTGGGGGTTATAGGACATTAACTCTATATGTGGTGGTTCAAAACTTAAAACTTAGTTACAATCGCTCAGTTGTGCAATGATGGACAACAAGGTGATACGGGTAGAATTTAATATTTTGCGATTATATATCCGATTTCAAAATAGGGGACTATCAATTAAAAGTGTATCTGATAAAATAATATTGTGATGATGAGGTATGAATTTCCCTACGAACTTTTGTGAGTCATACGATGAATTTAAGGATACTAAAGTTTGGAACAGAATACAGTACTATTTTAAGATATCGGTTATTTATAGGTGTTTGAAGTATCTTTTATAAAGGCAATCTTAATGGGCCCCAAACTAACCTATAGGTATCCATCTTTTCCAAGTCGATTACTTTGCTGTCCAAGCATTCCGACATTTTCACACATTGTCCCGTTTCGTTCTTCTCAGTTTTACAATCCGTGAATCTATTATCTGAAACGAAACGAAATCATTGAACAACTGCTCATCATAATAAACTACAATATGATTTTTACAAGATAATCTATGAAAGGCGGCTTCCCTGGGCGATCGTGATAATATGTGCCTAGTGAAGTGGACTATGGAAGCTTTCCAGCCAATACATGAAGTTCGACAAAGCTAAACATCATCACAACCTGTTGGTGCGTAAAAGCATCAATTACCCCTTCCCGACAAAAAAGACCGGAAGGAGGTCCCAACATATTAGGTCCTTACATATGAAATTGGCGTATTTCATACTGGCCACTTTAATCACGATGTTCTCCTCTTTGGTAAGGAATTCCAAATTCCAATTTGTACAGCTATTTACTCATGTATTTGTGCTTCGATGACCGTTATTCATTTGTTTTTGAAGTTATACTTCTTTTGGCGCGATGGAGAAAAATGATGAGAGTGAATTTTTACGATGCGCGCGCACACCGACACCTACAGCATGAAGTTAGTTCTAGATAGCAGCTAACTTCACGCATATTCTATTTCTTTTTACTTGTAGATTGTCTTATTCCCATCTCGCTCACACACGTTCGGCGCCCGGCTGGTTTAAAAAGAATTTGACGTCAGACTGTGTCAAGCTACGGTAGGGATATGTTGTGTTTCGCTCGGTTCCCGCGCTAGCGTGATAACTTTCGTACAAAAAATACTTTTAATATATTTGATTCATTGCCTTAATGATAAATGATTGTATATTTTTACTGTGTTGTCATATTTTTAAGTTAATAAAACCTTTTTTATTTAAATAAAATCTTTTTGATTAACTTTAATATTTATCGTTAATCACTTACTGCATTTTAGTTATTTTTTTTCCATACGCCAAAGAAGTATAACTTCTAACGCGTGTACATAAGTACACACACTCTTTTTTTTCTTCTGTTTATTTCTGTTTGCGTCACTCATTTTACAAAATGGAAAACTTAAAGTATCGCGTTATTTACGAGTTCGAGTTCTGCCGTGGCACTAGTGCTGCGGAAACGACTCGAAGGGTGAATGATGTGTATGGCGGTCATGTTGCAAAAGAAAACACAGTTCGTTTTTGGTTCCAACGTTTTCGTTCTGGAAATTTCGACCTGCAGAACAAGCCCCGTGGACGGCCTGAGACCCAAGTTGATAATGAAGTATTGAAGGCTATTGTGGAAGCGGATCCATCGCAAACCACGTCCGAGTTAGCTGCTGCTAATTCACTTGAAGCAAATTGGGAAGAGTAAAAAGCTTGAAAGATGGGTACCTCACGAATTGACTGAAGCAAACCGGCGAACGCGCGTCGACTGCTGCGTTACATTACTGAACCGGCACAATAATGAAGGTATTTTAAACCGAATCATTACGTGTGATGAAAAATGGATTCTTTACGATAATCAGAAGTGCTCAGCGCAATGGTTGGATGCTGGCCAGCCAGCCAAATCCTGCTCCAAGCGAAAATTAACCCCAAAAAAGTTACTTCTAAGCGTTTGGTGGACTGTGCCGGTATTGTTCATTGCAGTTTTCTCAAATCTGGCCAGACTATTACGGCTATTGTCTATTGTCATTGTCAGCGATTGCAAACCATGATGGAAAAGCTAGCGGCTAAAAAGCCTAGGCTGGTCAATCGCTCCACGCCACTGCTACTTCACGACAACGCTAGTCCACACACTGCACAACAGACGGCTACCAAATAAGCAGAGCTTTAATTGGAATGTCTAAGACATCCTCTGTGCTCCCCGGACCTTGCTCCAACAGATTACTATTTTTTCTCCGCAAAAACACAACTTCTGAAGGTAGAAAGAGCTCAGAGAGCTATTCTCAAGGTAAGCGCTATCCTTCCGTTCATTTATCCCACGGCTGAGACATACAAACATTGGAAGGTACTCACTGTTCGTCAAATCTTCCTTCTTGCCACAATACTCATTTCTCAAATATGACCAACACCTCAATGATAATAAGCGTAGAAAAAACGCACTGTGCCATACAAAACCCTTTCGCACAAGCTTTGTCCAAAAATTCTTCTGTTTTTTGGGAGATTACTTATATAACAATGTCAACACTTTTCTCTCCATATATCCCCTAACAAAATATGAGTGCAAGAAGACGGTCGCACCGTGGCTATTGGACCTAAACTATGAGGTTACCTCAAAGTTTTCCCTTTAATTGCGAAATAGTTCGTTAGTGTTGAGTTATAATAGGGTTTACTAGTAAAATTAGCGTTTGAAACGCTAACATTGTGATAAATCGTTAAGTGTCAGTTAGCTTGAAAAATTCAAAATTTTTATTTCCATTAACGAAATAACTTACTATTAACTTGTGTCAATTAGTGTTTTTGTGTGTTGTACATATTCAGTAAGTACTTCTTTAGGTTTATATAATAATAGTACTATTTGACTTCTGTCAATAGACTAACTTGAGTATTTACACTTCTTTTTGGTAGCCAAATCAACACCCTTATAGCAATATGCTGACTCGCAGAGGTCTTGCCTTACAAGAAGAGTCTAAGCTTAGGCTAGCACTAGGAGAATTGAAAGCTTCCAAAAAGTTGTGTGCTGAGTTAACATTAGAGAGAGAGGACAATGAAAGAGAACTATTGGATGTGCTAGAGGCCAATAAAAAGCTCAAAGCCGAACTATCATTGATATTTCAGCAAAATAACACACTTCAGGAGGAGTGTGACTTGCTGAAAAGTCAATTGGACAAGCTTGATGGCTATGGCTTAGAATATGAAAGTGCCTTGAAACGCATATCTGATCTTGAAAGGGAATTGTATGAGGCTAATCAACATATCATAAAGCTTGAAGAAGCCTCTCACCAGAAGTCACAGACTTTAACACAAGACCTTTTCAAAGACTTAGTTTTCAATAGTTCAGAATCAATTTCCTCTACAGCATATAAAAGTATTAATGGATGTAGCAAAAAAAGAATAAAAAAGTACATTAAAATCAATAAATTTATAATTAAAACAAAAAAATTACTGAAAAAGCACAACATTGTATTAGACAATAAAAAATTACTTAATGAAAGAAAACATTAAACTCAAAAGTAATATTGACATCCACTTAATTGAACTGGAAAATAGTAGGATTAGATATGAATTTGACACTGAACTATTACAAAAGGAGATCTTGAAACTTCAGAACATAGCAGATTCCATGGTATGGAAATTCCAGGAGTCTCAAAACATGGTCTCCAAATACTCGGCTGCTATGGAAGATCTTATCAACAAATGCAGCACAATGCATTGAGTTTGAAAACTGAAGCCAATCTGTACAGGTGTCACCAGTATGTAGGGATAATAATATTATTACAAAGCCAAAGTTAAATGTAATGTACTGTGACCAAATAGGCCATCAAATAAGCCAATTTTTAAATAAGGAACAAAATCTTTTAAACAGCTGTTACCCAAATGCTACTTTTGGATATATTGTGAAGAATATTGTAAAAGAGTCTATAAGTAAAACTAATAATCTAATTATATTTATAGGCAATAGAGGGAATTTAAACAAAAAAGAGCTAATTAACTGCTATGAAAAATTATGCTCACTTCATCCAAAAAATCTGATTATGTTTACATTCCCTTATAGTAAAAACTTCACTCAACAAGAAAATAATGTAAGACATATTTTAAATCAGACAATGCATACATTTGCTATGTATAATAAAAACTTTACACTAATTGATACCAATAGGTACATAAGTTGTAATAATTACTTTTTGACAAAGGATAGATATAATCTACCTACGTATTTGAAAAGACAGATAGCTGATTCGCTATCATATTTATTGTTTATAACAGCCAAGAATTTGGCTCGACAACCTGCTTCTATTGAGCAGGTTTTAGTTAGTAAGACCTTGGAAGATATTCCAAGACATAGTATTTATAATTTAAATTAGTTACTAAGACAACAGAGAGTCTCTCTGGCAAAGAATTAGTCAGTAAGATAAGTAAATTTAAGAATAATAATAATAAAACTATCAATCTGGTTCACCAAAATATACAAGGCATGAAAAGTAAATTACTAGAAATTGAGTTGTTTTTGAGCAGTGAAAATATTGACATATTGTGTATTTCAGAACACTGGTTAAAGACATGTGAACTTATGTTCAATTTTTGCAATCATCAGATTGGTAGTTCGTTCTGCAGAGGAAATGCAATACGCGGTGGCTCATTAATATTGCTTCATAAAAAATTAAAATTTAAAGAAAGGAAGGACATAGTGAGCCTCTCTGTGGAACGCCTTATTGAAGTATCTTGTGTGGAGCTCGAGCAATTTATCATTGTTAGTTTGTATAGCCCTCCTTCAGCTCAATATGATAGTTTAGAAAAAATATTAGAGCAAGTTCTGTACAAATTGCAAAAATCCAAGAAAAAGTTGGTCGTTAGTGGAGACTTTAATGTAAATTTGCTTGTCAACTGTAATTCAAGTAAACGTATGCTTAATCTGTTTAAATCATATAATTTAATTAATAATTTTATTGTACCTACTAGGGTAACAGCCACCACGGCAACATGTATTGACAATATCTATAGTAATATAGTTCCTCTCAACACCTGTATTATCAACAAACTTACATCTGACCACTCTGGTCAATTGTTTGAATTTCAAAATATACTTAAATGTAAAGATCCAAAAAAGACAATATGCACAATTCCTGTAACATATGATCGGTTAGACAAATTTAGAAAAAAAATTATATTTAATACGCCATTTTTGCGTAGTAACCAATGCCCTAATAATTTATATAACACATTCTTTGAATCATTTATTGATGAATTCAAAAATGTGTTCACTCCAAAGACTTTTTTGGTCTCGGAGAAACCTACCTTTTGTGACTGGGCACCTCCGGAACTACACAAAAAAAGGCTAAAATTGTATGAATTGTATGATGAAAAACAGTATAATGACAGTGAAGAATTTAAAACTCATGTTAGGACATTTTCAAAAAAATTTAGGCAAGAGTGTAAAATCGCTAAGGCAAAACACTTAAGTAATAAAATAAACAACAGCTCTGATAAGATAAAGGCTACTTGGAAAATTATAAACGAGGAGACTGGAAGAACCTCCAGAAAGGATTCTGAATATAAGATGAACATAAACGGTAAAGTAATTAGTTCCGACCTCGAAGTAGCCTCTGCATTTGAAGAGTTTTTTACTAATATTCCACTAAATACAACCAGCGTTCTAAATTCTTCGCCATCAGCCGCCCTTTTATTATTGCAACAGAATGTTCCTGTATGCAATCGTGAGTTTATATTTAGCCGCATTAGCTGCAATGATATTATAAAAACATTTAAACAGCTAAAAATAAAAAAAAACTAAAGATCTTTGGGGTGTATCTGTTTTCATTGTACAATCGGTAATCGATGCTATCAGTTCAGAGTTGGCTATAATATTTAATGCATGTATAGATTGTGGAGTCTTTCCAGACCAGATGAAGTTTAGTAAAATCACACCGTTATTCAAAACGGGCAGCACTTCTGACCCCACAAATTTTAGACCCATATCTGTGCTGCCTGCATTGAGTAAAATTTTTGAGAAAATAATTCTAGATCAATTACTGATACATTTTAATAATAATAAACTTATGCATAGCCAGCAGTATGGTTTTACAAGAGGTCGCTCTACAGCCGATGCTGGCGTTAAATTAATTTCCGAGATTTTAAATGCTTGGGAAAATTCTCATGATGCCATTGGAGTTTTTTGCGATTTATCAAAGGCTTTTGACTGTGTCCATCACGAAATCCTTATCAAAAAACTTCAACACTATGGCATTGGCGAAAAAGCGCTAAATCTTATGGAATCATACCTGAGCGGTAGAATTCAGAAGGTAAATGTAAATGGAGCTATATCACAGGGATCGTCTGTTACTATGGGCGTACCGCAGGGCTCCATACTTGGTCCCTTCTTATTCCTCGTCTATAAAAATGACCTACCATTTCTTGTAAAGGAGCTTCACGAGATAGTACTGTTTGCTGATGACACTTCGCTTTTATTTAAAGTGAAACGACGAAATCCATCACTTGAGAATGTAAACAGTGCCATCTCCAGTGTGGTTCACTGGTTTAGTACAAATAATCTTAAGTTAAACGAGAAGAAGACAAAATGTATTAAATTTGAAACTACAAATGTAAAAAGTAGTCCTTCTCAAATAATAATTAAAGACGAGGAAATAGACTTTGTTGATAGTGCGGTGTTCTTGGGAATTACTTTAGATAGTAAACTCCAGTGGGGCCAACACATAGAAGGTCTTTCGAATAGGCTAAGTTCTGAAGCGTTCGCAGTGAAAAAGATACGCGATCTTACGGATGAGAATACAGCGAAGCTCGTTTATTTCAGCTATTTTCATAGTATCATGTCATATGGTGTTATTTTGTGGGGTAATGCCGCTGACATTAATTCGATATTTGTAGTGCAAAAACGGGCTATAAGAGCGATCTGTGGGTTGTCCCCACGGGAGTCAATCCGAAATAAGTTTAAGGAATTAAATATTTTAACTTTGGCAAGTCAATACATTTATGAGAATATTTTGTATGTGCGGAAAAATATAGATATCTTTAAAAAGAATAGTAGCTTCCATAATTATAGTACTCGTAATAAAGACAAAATTAGCGCACCAACCACGAGGCTGCATAAAACGAGTAATTCTTTCCAAGGCAATTGCATACGTTTTTTCAACAAAATCCCTAGTGAGATACAAATATTGTCAATAAATAAATTTAAATCGTACATTAAAGTAAAACTGCTTGCTAAGGCCTATTATAATATAAATGAATACTTAAACGATCATAGTGCTTGGATATGAATTGCTTCAGTATAAATAGGTAACGCGACAGAATCTCTCGGCTGCATTTTCAACTATGAGGCGATCGTCGACATCTACGACTTTTTTTTAATGTAAAGTGGGAACAAACCGTGATTCATGTGGTATCAAATTATTTCAGTATAATTAGTATTATTACTATTTTCTTGTGTAGCCAAGTGCACATTTCAAGGATCGTCATGCTCACTCAAATGTCATTGCTTGTGGCAGCGTCCATGCGTCGGGTTGTTTCTCTGCCTAAAATATGGCGAGGGGGCCGATGGCTGGCCATGCGTCATACTCGTGAACGGGTGCTACTTGTGGTGACTGGTCGTACTTGAATTCGTGTATGCGGTGATATTAGTTGTTTATACTACGTATTTGCGTGTTGTTCTCACGAGTGTGTAAGTGCGTGCTCCTATTTCACCATGCCTCCTGCTGATAGAGGACAAATCTTTGTTTTTAATTTGTTTTTTTATTCTTTATTACTCAATATGTCATATGGAACATGGTGTAGTGGTCGCAGCTCCTTACAAGCATTGTGTAAAAAAAAAAAACTTGGCGATTAAAAAGAGTGGCGGAGAGTTTATTGCCAGTTCTTCTCTTCCGTTCTACGCCCTTGATTTGAGAACTGGCAGTAAATGTAAATTCACAATTTTTAAATTTTTTGACGTTCATAAGTGTACATTGTTACCTACATGAATAAATAAATTTTGTTGTTGTTACCGAGAAAATGCTAATCATAACTAAATAGTTGAGTATAAAGTTGACACAAATTTTATGTAAATGTTAGTTAATAATTATTAAGAGTATAATTGTGTAAGATTATTACGTCAATAATTCAGTGCACACACATATACAGACACACAAACACACACACACAAACTCACACACATACCTACAATGTATATATAACATACAATGTATATAATATTGTAGAAAAATGTACATATTTTCTTATTTTGTTACAATTTTACTTTGTCGTTACAACTTACTATAACTATAATTGTCTATTCTCTATTATTTATTATCTTTTGTCGATCTGTAGAGGTGGAGGCCTAATGACCTGTAACACAGGTGCACAACCTTTAGCAGGCATCAGTCTGACATTAACAATTACTATCCCTCAAAAGAAGAATGTTTAATTATTTACATACATTAATAAATAGTTGTAACTTATCATGTATGAAGCTTTGTAAAGTTTTTGTGAGAAAATAAATAAAGATTAATTATAATTGTTATTTAGTAATTGTTAATTCCAAATAAACGAGAAAAGAAAACGAGGAAGTCAAATCAAAAGATGGGAGGATGGTGTACCAAAAGGATGCAGAAGGTCTGCCAAGGATAAGACGTGGAAATAATTGGGGGAGGCCTATGTCGACAGACAACCTGACGAAACTAGTTGCTAATAAATTTGCTATTTTACTACGTGAATTAGATTTAAGAATACTACAGTTTAATGAGAATAGCACGTAAGTTAATAAGATCAGCCAATAAAGGGCTTTTAATATCATTCACGAAGTTATACAAAAAATTATGATTCTATTAGTTACTAACTTGTCGGAGTTAAAAAGGTTCCAAGCCATTGATTTGGGTCTTTGAAATTGTTTTTCTGTCCTTGACATCCCCATACCAGCAAGCACACCGCCAAAATTAACCTGCAAAAATACAAAATGTTTGACACAATATGAAAGAAGGATGGAGTATTAAGAACGATATGCGCTGTGTCTGACGACCGTATGCCACACGATTGACATACTAAGGGCCTGTTTCACAATGTCTGGATAAGTTCCAAATAAGCTATTTATTACTTATTGGTAGGATAAACAGTATTTTTGCGTTTCACGACTATCAGATAGCGCGAAATTTCTTCAGAACTTTTATCTTCCGAATAATTTATGTGTTGCATAGCTATTTGTTACTTTATCCATACATTGTGAAACTGGCCCTAAATGTCACGTAGCTCAAATATACTCCCTATAATGTCCAAATTATTCGAAAGATTATTACTAAAAAGGCTTAAGCCAATTTTAGAAGATAGGAACCTTACCCTCGTACCCAACCGGATTGGATTTGGCTAAAAACACTTGACTATTGATCAAGTTCATAGGATTACTAGCATGATAGAGAAGGTACTTGAAGAGAAAAAGTTTACGGTACGGTTTTTACTACAATCTCCCAAGAGAAATTAGAGAATTATCACTAAATAAATTCAAAGCCCTCGTTAAAAGTAAATTAATCAATAAAGCTTTTTATAAATGTGACGAATACGTAAATGATCTTAATCTTTGGGATTGATTTGCTCCAGTTCCAACGAATTGTATTAAATACTTGGCGATTGAAAGGAGTGGCGGAAAGTTTCTTGCCAGTTCTTCTTGCCCGCTCTACGCCCTGGCAAACTGGTAGTAAATGTAAATTTACAATTTATTTTTTATGACGTTCGAAGCGTACTTGTTTACCTATATGAATAAAGATATTTTGATTGTTTGATGTTGGGAGATTCATTGATATAGAAGACTTGATAGAGAAGTGATGGATTATTTTATTATTTCATATTTCTAACGTTAGGATTAATTATTTACTAAGAAAATTTAAAAGACTATTCGTAAACTTAATTCATATGATACTTGTGAATACTAAAGACTGATTGATTATCACCTCAGACAAAGATTAGAAATAATATTTTTAGTTAGATAGTATAGTACAGAATTTCCTACAAAGTTCTACCAAATATTGATATTTTTATTTTCCTGGGCTCCAAAATGTTTTTAAAAAATAAATAGCCATTCTGGTGAATTAATTAGCCAGTTATTAGGATAATAGTAATAGTGTTGATTTTTGTAGTTTTAATTAAAATTTGATAATAACCATAGTAAAGTTTAGTATAAATTTGTGTTACTCGAATTTCGTCGAATCAACCATGGTAGGGATAAGAAAAAGATGGCGCGTAACTGATAAATGTGACGCGTAACGTTAAAATGTGACGGTTTTTTTCCGAACGCCGATAAAGAAGTTTCACTTCAAAAATAATGTAATATTACTAATACTTAGTAGAAAAAAATAAAAGTAATAGTAAGCAGTGTAAGAAGTAGCCTCTGAGCCAGCGAAAATACCGCGGTATTGGAAACAGTACGGGATTCCAATCCCTGATGCTAATGAATTTGAAGCGCATATTAAACCTCAAATTGTTCTTTATATATTTCAAAGGCACAATTCAAACAATATACAATAATCGTAATTAATATGTATCCATTTAAGTCCACAGAAAAAAATCATTATGAATACTCACTTCATTTTCCACACAACCTCTCTGTTCACCAGTCAATTATAAACTATAATAATCAACATTGATTAATTATTAATTATAAAATAAGTCATAAGGAAAACGCTTTTTAAAGTGATTAGTCGATAGACCTGCTGTTTCACAGCATTAGCCATCCTGCCACAGATAACAGCAGCTACGGCTGGCGCCTCAGTTGTAAAAAAAGAGTGTAATTATGTACACGCGTTAGAAGTAATACTTCTTTGGCGTATGGAAAAAAAATAACTAAAGTGCAGTACAGCAGTGTTGGCCTAGTGGCTCCAGCGTGCTACTCTCCTACCTGAGGTCGTAGGTTCGATCCCCGGCTGTGCACCAATGGACTTTCTTTCTATGTGCGCATTTAACATTAACTCGAACGGTGAAGGAAAACATCGTGAGGAAACCGACATGTCTTAGACCCAAAAAAAGTCGACGGCGTGTGTCAGGCACTGGAGGCTGATCACCTACTTGCCTATAAGATTTAAAAAATGATCATGAAACAGATTCAGAAATCTGAGACCAAGACCTAAAGAGGTTGTTGTGCCACAGATTTATTTTTAAAATGCAGTAGTGATTAACGATAAATATTAAAATTAATCAAAAAGTTTTATTTAAATAAATTATTAGTAAATACCGTCGTATATGAAATTGATTTAAAAACACCAAAATAATATTTATTTATTCACACTGTTTAATTGTACTGTTACGAAACACGTGTTCTAAATATAAAAATACTAGAATATACAACTTGAACATAGTTATCGATTTCCATGCCACCTAGACCTAACTTTACGATGTCGAATTTAGGTGTTGGTGTGCGCGCGCATTGTAAAATTCACTCTCATCGTTTTTCTCCGCGCCAAAAGGAGTATAACTTGAAAAAATGTGTGCATGTACTCGTGTACACACGTAGAAGTGAAACTTCTTTGACCGTATTTTTCGAAAAATATAAATAAAGTTAAATTAGATAAAGTTTAATTGAAGGCTTTTATTATCAAAGACATGAATACAAATAATACAATCTTGTCATTTTTCCTTAGTACTAGGAATACAGGCTACAGAATTTCATTAATTGTAATGGAATTATTACTATCATTGTTATCGTCATTAAATATTTTTGTAACTCGAATCTCTTCGAATCAACCGTGGTAGGGACAAGAAAAAGATGGCGCGTGACCGATAAATGTGACGCGTAACGTAAAATATGACGGTTTTACTTTATTAGATTATATTATTTTTGAAGTGTAACTTCAAAAATAATGTAATCTAATACTTAGTAGAAAAAAATAAAAGTAATATTGTATTTAGTAGCCTCTGAGCCATAGATTCCCAGGTTAACTTCGTGGGGCGGGCGTTGCTAACGCCCCAACCCAATAATTAATCCACAATGTCAGATTGAAAACAATCTGAGATCAGACCGTGACAGTCGTTCGATCTCCTATCTGCATCCCAATAACCAAACCCTACGAAGACAATCCATTTTTGGCGACGGATAGAATGCAATCTCTTCTCTCTTTACACTCATATTTGATAATCAATATAAACCAAATAAAGTTAATAAAACCGTACAAATAATATTAAAATATACATGTCTATGTGTAAAACATATCAAACAGCGGTTTAAAAACTCATATTGGCAGAGTTGAACTGGTATTTTACAAAGGTCTGTAAACATACACCGATCCGACCTACCATGGATTGCTTGTATCGACGGATGGCTATTACAATCCGTCGATTGGTTGTTAGCACACTTTTATCAATATTGGGATTAAGATGTCTATCTCAGATGGTCAAAAATGGATTGAGATAGGTTATTTGGTTCGGGCGTTTATGCTACTTTATCTTTGAATAAGATTTATATAGCTATAGGTCTTGGCCTCAGATTTCTGAATCTGTTTCATGATCATTTTTTAAATCTAATAAGCAAGTAGGTGATCAGCCTCCAGTGCCTGACTCATGACGTCGCCTTTTTGGTCTAAGACATGTCGGTTTCCTCACGATGTTTTCCTTCACCGTTCGAGCAAATGTTAAATGCGCACATAGAAAGAAACTCCATTAGTGCACCTTGAGGTCCATTCCTTTGAGGCTTTATGTATATACGACATAAAAAAAACTACTAGCTGTGCAAGGCCTGGACTGGCCGCCAAACTAGCTAAATGTTATGAGGACAAACTGTGCGTAAACAAACTACAAAGTTGTAAATAGAGCAAATACCAAAATATATTTTAATTAGTTTTGGATATTTTTGTGGTTCACTATATTTTCCTTCCTGCAATATTGAAAGAGAACATTTGACTAGTTCAAAACACGAATGTATTTATAATAATTTAACGTTTCATCGCGAAATATAGTATTTTTGTGCACTTTAGTGTTCTCATAAACATATCATACTTTATTATAAAATATGGATGGCACCCCTATGTGCAGACAAGATGGCGGCTTTGTATATTGTTGAAATACTGTCACATAAATATTTTTTAGATTCAAATGATAGTACATATTAATGTTACATATTTTTTTTATAGAACAGGGGGCAAACCGGCAGGAGGCTCACCTGATGTTAAGCGATACCACCGCCCATGGACACTCTCGATGCTAGAGGGCTCGCGAGTGCGTTGCCGGCCTTTTAAGAATTTGTACGCTCTTGTTACATAGGCATATTAAAAAGTGAAAAGAAGAATTCTGTGAGAGCAAAATCAAATCAAACTTTATTTAAATTGATTGTGATTTTATTAATTTCATAAAAACTTACACGAAAAAATACGCACCTATAAAAACTATTTACATCGTCTGAAGTACAGACTTTGACAGCTGTACGTCAGTCAGGTTGAATGAATTGAAAAAAATTGGTTGCCTGTAAAGTCGGTATACGGGCGAAAGTTTTACGTGACAACGACTTTGAGTGGTAAAATAATTTTAATGTGAATATTCATTCGTATAGCAGGAAGAAGGATGAAATAATAGTAACAATTTAAAACATTTATTTATACAAAGAATTATATTTAAAACATTAATTTATACAAAGAATATCGCACTTAATTTCATATTAACAATTTATGTCTGTCTCTCTCGCTCTTAGGCGGGCTAACCATGCCCGAGTGGAAGGGACGCGTGCCTCTCACTCGCTCTCATTGTGAGCGCATAACGTGAGCGGAGCGTAACGCAGTTTCTTGAAGTGTCACCCGGCAAACCAATTTATAAGACGTTGTCACGTCAAAACAAAAAATATAATTGAAAAATTTCACAGAAGCCAGATTGCCAGAACAGCTGGCCCTCATGATGTTGAGCGTGCAACGGGTTACACTAACGCGTTACATAACGATCAAGGGCCTGCAGGCGCTGGTAAATCGGCTGGAATATGCTAATGATCGCCATATTCTACCCACTGCTCATCCGAACTATCAGGTGCAGGTTCGACGTGAAAATGGTAATATTTCTTGTATCTTAATTCAGCAAAGTACTTCCTAAGAGAAACACATCTGCTGCAGCAGGTCTTCTTCCACTCGATCCAAAGGTATCTAGGCGGACCTACTTGGCTCTGGTATATGACTCTAGGTAATTTATTTGCCTGCCAAACTGTAACTCCCAAGGCGGATAGCAAACGAAGTACAGTCACACTTTACCAAACACTTGTGTAGTATTTTAGAAAATAATCTGGGCTTATGTTAGTTATGTCGACTATGCGTTTGCGTTTTGTTCCCTCCTATTTCACCATGCCTCCTGCTGATAAAGGACAAATCTTTGTTTTTAATTTATTATGAATTAATAAAGATGTCTTGTGGAATGTTGTGTTGTTGCAGCTCCTTACAAAGGCAAAACGTCTTGCGCAGTAAACACAGATTTTTATACATTTATATTATCATTAGCATGTATACAGTATGTAATCAGTGTGAATCATCATCATTTGGGGCTTTTACCTCAGTTATAATTAATTTACAAAGAAGTTTCACTTGTACTTTGTACGCACACACTTTTTTTTATAAATAAAGGAGATAGTTTTGTATACACTAAATTTTTTGCAGATCCACATCTACAGTTTCCAGCGATTTGGCGCGATTCACTAACCGCCAGTGTTGGAATAAAGTGCGGGCCGAACTGGAGGCCCTTCACAATATGATGCTACAAAACTATGGAAAAAACTTATTAATATCACAATTACGTCTGTACTGTGCAAATTGTCAATTACAAACTGAATCTGAAATAAAACAATAAATAAATGCGTATTCTTTATTTGCTAATGACATTGTACAGAAGGAAAAAAATCTGACGTTTTGCAGTGACATTTGTGTAACGTCAGCGCCTCTTCACATTTTACAGATTAGTATGAATGGAGCAATCTAAAAATAATCTTTGGTTTATTGTAAAATAGCTTAGTTTTTAATCGTGTATTTGAGTATATTGTTGAGTTTCGTATTTATTATTTGCTTCATATTCTCGATAACCCAAGCACTAAGACTTCCATATGTATGTTTCTTCTTTTCGTTCTACACTCGACGAGGCAACATAACGAGTCAAAAGACGAGAGTAGGCGATGTGAGAGAATCAACAATTCTCGGGTTTGCCTTACTGCACGTAAGGTCACGCTTATTCTAATCATGATGGAGTGGAGTAACGATTAATAGGCTTTCATAGAATTTTTACAATATATAAAAACTTTATTCAATATAGTTAAAAACCAAAAAACATCATTAATGCGGTCGACGTTAGAGGACATGTAAGAAAGAACAGACTTGTAATTGTATGTTACAATATTGATATGCACATAAGAGAGCCATTCCTACGACGTCCATCTTGCTTTAGCGAGCAACTAACTGAATAGGGAGAGCGTTTGTTGTTGTTGAGTGTTGTTCAGTGTTGAGAGAAGGAAAACGTTGTGTTTAGTACTAGGATTGTTGTATTAAGCTTGTATACTTAAAACTCTCCTGGTTACGTAGAAATAATAGATTAGTTAAGAAAGTGAAAGCTATCATATCATCGTCATAGTCATACCGTGGCTAGTCAAAAATATTTAACTCATATCATTAAGCGATGAATGGAACGTGAAGTTTTTCTTCAGCAAATTTATCAGTGATCCATTCAATCACCGCCGGTACGTTGACGTACGCAGCGGGTAGTTCTGTACCACATTCGACGCCAAATGCAACCATTCCGTACACTGAGTAACGGGCTGGAGCGCCATCGCTCTGAAAAGAAGTCAATAATATAGTATACATATTAATGTTACATATTTTTTTTTATAGAACAGGGGGCAAACCGGCAGGAGGCTCACCTGATGTTAAGTGATACCACAGCCCATGGACACTCTCGATGCTAGAGGGCTCGCGAGTGCGTTGCCGGCCTTTTAAGAATTTGTACGCTCTTGTTACATAGGCATATTAAAAAGTGAAAAGAAGAATTCTGTGAGAGCAAAATCAAATCAAAATTTATTTATATTGACTACTATGTACCCATATGAATGTCAAAATTTCGTATACTTGACAGCGTAAAACAGCACTGAAGCTGACCAAATTTTTAATTAAAAATTAATATAGGTAAGACAATATACAGTTAGACCGTCAAAATATTTACTAATAAACCTGTATAATTTTTGTGTCGCAGTCGACGGTTCCAAAGGCCGCCATACCGCCGAAAATCGGCAAATAATATTTGTCCAACGAGTTGTACCAGTACTGCATTTGGATATTTGGAAAGTATTTGATAAAATGTGTCCGCATAATTCCAACGCTCAAACCCAAAATAAGATTGTACACATCCTGGACCCTGCAGTGTTACTTACAGAAGTGCGACAAACAAGTGATGAGCCTCCATCACCAGTGCATGTGTCAAAGCCCTTCCTTCCTCCAGCACATATCAATGAGTTATGCAGCCTGAAGTTACTTCCCAGCCGCGATCCTTGTAAGGCATATTCACAAGTTCCGTGGTCAACTATCGGTAATGCCACCTGTAGCAAAATAAACGGTGTATATAGTGTAAGTATGTACACGCGTTAGAAGTTATACTTCTTTAGGTCGCTCTGCGCGTAGAAAATAAAATCTTTTCAACGACACTCAAACAACTTCAGAGTGTCGGATATTACATGTGCTGTTTACCATACACAGCGAAGAAACCAATAGTTGACGGCAGAGAGATCATCATAACACAATATTGCGAATTCTGACGGAATTCTTGACGGTGACTTATACCTCTAAACTGTTAAGTTAATTGGCTGATTCATAAGTTTTAAGACATTTATTCATATAATAGACATTAGTTACTTACATGAGAACACTTATATGCTAACGTTACAATTTGAAAAAAAAAAGAAACTTGGATAAACTTTCATTTCCGTAGATTGGGATCACTCAATAGATGGTCTTTTAATCTTAATTTAAATATTGATAGGCTGCCTGCACTGTTTTTTATTTTGTGGGAGACTATTATAAAGCATTATAAGTTTATTTTATATATAAGTTTCAATCAATGTCAAAAAACCAGCAATATATCCATTTAATCTTAATATATATAAATCTCCTGTCACGATGTTTGTCCGCGATGGACTCCTAAACTACCGAACCGATATCAATCAAATTTACACACCGTGTGCAGTTTGATCTAACTTAAAAGATAGGATAGCTTACATCTCAATTTATACCCGCAATATTATTTTATTGAAAATATTTATTTATTATTTGATACAATTCTAACAGATGGCGCTGTGTTAAAGTACCAACGTTTCACATAAACTACTGATAAACCTTTCAGATAAGTTCTCCTACCGTTTCCCTTGAATAGTTTACTACTATGTAATATAACAAAACCTTAGCCACAGCAATGCTTGGCCAAGTCTGCTAGTTATTAATATTTCCAGTTGCTTTTGTAATCACATAGCACACATCACGGAGCACATCACGTCCAACACCGTCCGAGTAAATTTAAGCGCACATAGAACAAAAAGTCCATCGGTGCACGGGAATTGAACCTACCACCTTAGGGATGATAGTCGTACGCAGAAACCGCGAGGCCATCACTGTATTATTTTTGGTATATTATATCAAAATAACATGTGGACTAATAAATCCTTATTATTATTAATATGTTATTTTTAATAAAATATATTAAAAACTAACCTTCTTTAACCAAACAGCGTATTTGTCATGGTCATTAAAGTCCTTACCCCAGCCCATGCTAAAACAATTGGCATCCATTTTAGGCTCATTGAAGCTCAAACAGGCAATCCCCACGTGGGGATCGGTAAGATCAAATGGGGACGATGTAATTACTAGGGCAACGTCATTTGCTGACTTCTCTGAAAAATATCTTAAAAGTTATTTATTTATTTATTTAATTATAAGTAATAACAACAATAAATGTATCGAAAAATGCAGTTAAACATTTTTTATTAAAGGATTTGCGGTTGTACTTATTTCAACTGCATTTTAACTTTTATCAAGAAGATTCTAAAAAAATATTTAAAACAGACTTCGTCGAATGAATCAGTCAGTAATTCGGAAGTAATGTTCATTTCGGCAAGTAATTATTGTGTATAAATTACTTACTTGAATTGAACTGTTCATGAATAAGGATTTTACTGACATCCTGATCTTGGTGGGGATAAATTTCGTTCGTATTCTGCGTATCCCATTCGCCAAGGCGGCATTTTACCTGTAAATATAATAATACAAACTATACATTTACATTTTATTATTACATAATTATTAACAATCGTTTCTTAATATTGGTAAACACAGTAAGGACTGCAATTTCACCTCCCCCCACCCCCCTTCCTCTTGCCAGCAAAAGTAAGCGATGCTGTCAAAAATAATAATACTATTAATTCTTACAGTCTTCTCGAAAATGCATTTCCTTTTCAAGAATAGACAATGTGTAGGTAATATTTGAAAAAAATAAATAATTACTGTCGACTTAATCACCATATTATAAGAAAATCAAAGAACATTGTATTTACTACACTTACAACATTGTATATAGTATACACTTATTATGTGTTGAGGTACGTCTGTAGGGTCTTCGTATCTATAGGATTGTTAGATTCTTACATCTCATCATCTCATATAAGTAGGTACATTAGTTGTAACATAAAATCTGTATATTTATTAGATTATGAAAGTGTGCATCTAATAATCTGAGAGGGAGTTATCAAAAACTAGGTAAGGATTAAAAAAGAGAAGACGCCCATCATAATGCTTACGGTAGATGGAATAAAAGGTATCGCAGGAAAGGATTCAAATGATGGAAATGATGGCGAGAATCTAGGCAGGTTTTCATGTTTTTTTATAGAATAGGGGGCAAACGGGCAGAGGCTCACCTGGTGTTAAGTGATACCGCCGCCCATGGACACTCTCAATGCCAAAGGGCTCGCGAGTGCGTTGCCGGCCTTTTAAGAATTGGTACGCTCTTTTCTTGAAGGACCTTATAAATTCTGTCGGAGTTCCTAAACAAATGTTAATGAATGTGGATTTAATGTAGTACTCTTATTTTCTTGACGTGACAACGTCTTATAATTCGATGGAGCCGGCTGCAAGCACGAAAAAACATGACGCATGCGGCGTTACCTCGCTTATGATGCATGCGGCGTTACTGTTCAATTTAAGGCTTGAAGTGCAAGCGAGAGCGGAACGAGTGACAAAGAGGCACAATCGGCTGCGTTCGGCAGTATTCGTTCGTTAAAAAATTGACATAATTGTATTTATGAGTACAAATGAATGTAACTTGATCAATTCAATTTTGATTTCCATGTATTCCATCTCTATATATATCCATGCAAAATATCTATCAAATATCAGTAATTTCTTATGACGTTGTCATGTTCAACTATCGTCAGTAAACCAACTTTACAGACAACCGTTTTTTTATAAAGGTGACGTCAGTAGATGGGCATTGTGACTTCAGAACAGTTGCTGCATCTGGCATTGGACTAGACATGCTTCATGATTCTGACAGCCAAATTCCAGATGGAGAGGCACCATCACAAGAAAATATCTTAAATATTTTTGATGAACCAGCGAATAACGTATATTCTCGCACTTAACACAATGTTATGGAAACACGTACTTACCAAAGACGGGTCGTTATTAATAGCCTTGAGTTTATGAGCGGCAGTCATCACCACCGAATGGTGGATCAGAGTTCCACCTCCCAAGTAATCCTTTGGATCCCATTCCTGGTTCTGATTGACTTTCCTAAAGTAGAGATATTTTGCGTATCAATTGTTTTTAGTTACCCGATCCATTAAATACTTTTTTAATATACACGAAATGATTTCAAAATTCTTTTCTTTTTTGTATAGAGCAAACGGGCTCGCCTGATGTTAAGTGATACAGCCCACAGACACTGTCAATGTCAGGTGGCTCGCGAGTTGGTACGCTCTTTTCTTGAAGAACCCTAAGTCGAATTGGTTTGGAAATACTTCTGTGGGCAGTTGGTTCCACATAGTGATGGTCCGTGGAAGTACGTCAAGGTGATACGGGTAGAATTTCGTATTCTGCGTCGAAGTCCGATGATGTAACTTTCATTTCCTTTCACAGCTGCAGGTATTAATCTGTATAACTCCCCTGATCACTCTCCATAGTAAATGAGTTATAAAATGCAGAGAGACCCCACGCAACGCCAAGAGATCATGCTGTACAGAAAGTGACTGATCGTCGACGTTACGAACCGCTCTTGTGGTTCTTGGGCTAGAATATTAACTTAATAAAATAAGCTCAACATGTTGGTAAATACCTCATCAAAGCAACCATCCAAGGAAATTCTCCGAACTCGGCGTGCGTCTTTGAAGAGTCGCGGAATACGTAGCCGCCAGGGTTGCTCCATCCACATCCTGGCCTCTTTTTCGGCATTGGAGGTGAAGTCACGGTTCCGGTAGTAACCAATCGACTGCTTGGACAGCATATCTTCAAGTAGTGGCAGCTTCGATCTCTGAAAATTAAATTTCAGTTGTCGAAAAGTTTCCATTTTTTTTTCAATTTATTAATTATTCAAGATAACTGCTCACTGGGAGAACTGTCAATTGCTGGTTGCTATATGTTTTAATTACTTTAATTGCTTCAGCATGTGGCGTAGGTAGTAAGGTAAATAATATCCTTGTTTTTAATGGCTTTAATTTGTGCCAACTGGGCACAATGTACATCGCCAGAGTCGTGTAGATGGAGAATAAAGGATATCTTAAAACTAAGTTTACAGATTTGATTAGTAATCATGTCATCTGTCATGCCGGAGAATAAAATAAAACGAAAATGTCAAAGAATAATTTAACTAATCTATATAATATATAACAATGAAAAAACTAAAGCTCAGAACAAATTAAGTACTATTTCAAATATCGATTATTTATATTTGTTTGAAGCAATTTTTATAAAGGCCATGCTAAATTGGCCCTAACCTTACCTATAAACGTCCATCTTATCCAAGTCGATTTCGTTGCTATCCATGCATTCTGACAATTTCACACATTGTCCCTGTTCCTGCTTCTCAGTGTAACAATCCGTGGGTCTTTTATCTAAAACGAAACGTATGAATTGATGAATGAATGAACTACTACATCCTTTTTATAAGATAATCTATGAAAGGCAGTTTCCCTGGACGACCGTGATAGTATGTGCCAGCCTTTGAGGCTAGGTATCTTGACAGTTTGCAAAAGGAAATGCCTAGTGAAGCGGACTATGGAAGCTTTCCAACAAATGGACGAAGTTGGCATCCACACGCAACTTCGGCAAAGCTAAATATTATCCCAACCCGTTGGTGTGTAAAAGCATCAATTATTACCCCTCCCCGACAAAAAAGACCGGAAGGAGGCCCCAACATATTTTAACGGATTCGGACGATCAAATCTAGACAATGACAAATTTAAAGCCGCGATAAATCTTGTTTTATTATTCAGGAAGACGAATAAACGTATCTACGATGGCATCTTAAATTATAAACATACAAACAAAATTAAATTAAATCACAAATATGCGAAATATATGTTTTATATAATTCATAAGTTATTTGCATTATTTAATAATTATATTTATTTAATAACGATAGCGTCATATCCTAATTACAGCTAAGAATCTTATTTCATTTAGTAATTGTTAATTCCAAATAAAAGGGAAAAAGAAAACGAGGAAGTCAAATCAAAAGATCAGAGAATGGTCTACTGATTCATAAGAATAGCACGTAAGTTAAAAAGATCAGCCATTAAAGGGCTTTTAATATCAGTCATGAAGTTATGCAAAAAATGATGATTCTATTAGTTACTAACTTGTCGGATTTAAAAAGGTTCCAAGCCATTGATTTGGGTCTTTGAAATTGTTTTTCTGCCCTTGACATCCCCATACCAGCAAGCACATCACCAAAATTAACCTGCAAAAATACAAAATGTTTGACACAATATGAAAGAAGGATGGAGTATTAAGAACGATATGCGCTGTGTCTGACTACCGTATGCCACACGATCGACATACTAAATATCACATAGCTCAAATATACTCCCTATAATATAACTAAAAAGGTTAATTAATGTAGGAAGAACCTTATAAACCACTCCTTATTTGGAAATTGTATTTGTTTTTACAACAAACTCCCAAGCGAAATTAGAGAATTATCACTAAATAAATTCAAAGCCCTTGTTAAAAGTAAATTACTTAATAAAGCCTGATATAAATGTGACGAATACTTAAATGATCCTAATACTTGAGATTGATTTGCTCCAGTTCAAACAATTTGTAATAATAACATAGCGATTAAAAAGTGAAAAATATACCTATATGAATATAGATATTTTGAGTTTGTATCGTTTGAGCTTATATACCATCAACAATTTGATTAATACAAATATTAGATAAACACACTCGACTATTGATCAAGTTCATAGGATTACTAACATGATAGAGCAGGCACTTGAAGAGAAAAAAGTTTGTACAACTATATTTCTTGATTTTGCAAAAGCTTTTGACAAAGTCTGGCGCACAGGTTTAATTTATTTAGTTGTATAAGTATTTAAAATAAAATAAATCAGTGGCGCTACAACCTCTTTAGGTATTGGGCTCAGATTTCTGAATCTTTTTTTGATCATTTTTATAATTAATAGGCAAGTAGGTGATCAGCCTCCAGTGCCTGACACACGTCGTCGACTTTTTGGATCTAAGACATGTCGGTTTCCTCACGATATTTTCCTTCACCGTCCGAGCAAATGTTAAATGCGCACATAGAAAGATAGCTATTGGTGCACAGCCGGAGATCGAACCTACGACCTCAGGAATGAGAGTCGCACGCTGAAGCCACTAAGCCAACACTGCTGCTGTAAATGTATTTACCTCGGCAATTTTCAAATATACTGAAGTCATATAAAAAACCGAATATTTAGGGTGAGATGCGAACATTCGTACTCACAACGCATGGAATTTAATACGGGAGTACCACAAGGAAGTGTATTAGGGCCAAACCTGTACCTCATGTATACACGTAATAAAAATAATAAAAATAAAATTCAAATAAAATAAGTTTGGTTTTTGTGACAGCGTCAGCATACCTTTAACGCTGGCAGCATTTCCTCCCTTTATTGCGATACTCATTTGTCGACAGAGGAAAGCACCAGCTCTGGGCTCACCGGCACTATGTATCAGGCGCGAACTTTTTTTTTATAGAACAGGGGGCAAACGGGCAGGAGGCTCACCTGATGTTAAGTGATACCGCCGCCCATAGACACTCTCAATGCCAGAGGGCTCGCGAGTGCGTTGCCGGCCTTTTAAGAATTGGTACGATCTTTTCTTGAAGAACCCGTAGTCGAATTGGTTCGGAAACACTTATATAATATGTAATTTCTATATAAAATTTTACTTTATCAGACACACGCGATTATATGGAATATGCGAAGTTTAGATTGTACCAACGTGCGTGTGTTTTGTTGTATTTTTGTAAAATTATTAAAACCATACCACACCCAAAAAGCTTTTTAACATTTAAAGATGGAACATTTTCTATCAAAATTCGTTCTATTAGATCCCTACTTATATAGTAATTAAGATTATCTATTTAATTAAGATTTCATTTCATTTTAAAGTACCCAAAATGCCTTAAAACACTTTAATATGTGTCTACCGAGGCTTATGTCCTATATTAATCGTGTTGTTATATCGTATTATGAACATTCTAAATGTAATTTTCTAATATGTATTTATTTTTAAAATAATCAAAATATAAAAATGACCGATATTTTGGATGTCAGGAAAAGAAATTATTTAAATAATTCCTTCACTTCAGGCTAACCTAAAACTTGAAGAACCTATTAAAAATAACTTAATTTATTCTTTATTCAAAACAAATAACATAATACATAAAAATATACTTTATAACTAACACACTAACTAAAAAGGATTCCCTTTAGGCAAGGTTCCGAAGATACTGGCAGCGTTCCCCCTTTGAATACCTACACTAACACAGTTCTCCTATGATGTCGACTAACCTTTTTGATAATTCCCTAAAAAGCCTTAACGCGCTAGGACCCCACGGACCAAGGGTCTCGACACCGAATGGGACAAAATCATATTCAGAGCCTAGACCCCTGTATTAAATGCCAAATAATTGCACTTGATATATTTCAAAGGCACAACTTACACAACATACAAGATTCCTAATTAATATTCATATATCCATTAAGGTCTTAAGAAAACAATAATAATAAATACTCACTTCATTCTCCACACAATCGCGCTGTTCAGAAGTCAATTATAAACTTAAGTAAACAACAAAGATTATAAAATAAGACTTAAGGAAAACGAGTTATCGCATACGGGTTTTTATAGTGATGTCATCAGTCGATAAACTTAAAAGTGTTTTGAGACGATAACACACATAAAAGTGTTAACCCTGAGATCGTGTCTCTGAGAATCAGACAACATCTATTTTTCATCCCCCTAAATGTTAAGGGTAGTCCACCCCTAAATTTTTTTTTCAATTTTAGATTTAAAAAAAAAATATTTTTTAATTTGTAACCTCTAATTTTCACCCCTATAAGATCAACCCCTATTTTTTATTATAAATTATATACATTGCAAAACGACGTTTGCCAGGTCAGCTAGTATAATATAATAATAAGACGCGGTTAAAAAAATTCGCTCACTGACTGATGTCGATACAGCTAGACTTGTATATTTTTTTTACTTTCACAGCTTAATGACTTATAGCTCATTAGTATGAGGTCATGCTGCTGATGTCGAATCTATTTTCATCCTGCAAAAGAGGGCTATTCGTGCAAACTATAATTTTAAATGTAGGAAATCTCTGAGAGATAAATTCTAGGAAATTAATACTTACCTTTCCCTCGCAATATATTTATGAAAATATTATGTATGTATAAAAAAATAGTGATAAGTTTACTAGAATTGAACATACGCACAATGTCTGTTGATGATTACCTAAAAATAGTATTTCTTTTTTAGGAAAAGGGATACTCTTCCTTAATAAAAGTGGCTGTTTTATCTCTGCCCTTTAATAAATTTAAGAAATGTATTAAAGAAAAGCTGTGTAAAAAAGGCTTACTATAAAGTTAGCGATTATCTAGTTGATAAAAGTGCCTGAGACTAGTGCTGGGCAGGCCACTTCTAATTAATTTTCTATATTTGTTTTAAATATTGTAGAATTGTTTGATGATTTGCTGTTTTTTTTAAAGAGTACCGAGAGTTTTTTACGCCGGCTTTTTCTCTCACCCTCTGTCTTCTTTGCCGATGAGTAGGGATGCCTACAGATTGAAATGTAATAAAGTGGAATAAGTGATACCTTTCTATCTTATCCACTCTAATGTACGGGCCGCACGACTGTTTACATGTCACCTGTACTGCTACTCGCGCGGCCTAGACCCGCGCGCACCGCGCCCGATACATCGCAACATTAAACATTATATCTGTTGGAATATTATAACAACGACTATGAAAAAAATACTAGAGAATAGCTTAAAGTATATAAATTAAAATACATTTTTTAATAATAACATGCCCGTGATAACAATATTTTAAAGTTGAAATCAAACTCAATTTCGTATTTAAAACTATAAAATATTTTCATTATCATAAAGTACAAATATTCAAGTTTATTTTGATGTATGATATTTAAAGAAATATAATATAAAACTAACGACATAATTGCCGACATTCGATACATTTGTTGAGAAAATTCACAAGCACCACTTAACCGACTTTGGATTTTTTTCAAGTTTTGCAATGACCTAAAATGTCGGAGAATCATATTTTTGTAACATCGATAAAACATCAAACCACTAATAGGTCGAGTTCAAATGATTATTTTATTTCGTTAAAATAATTTTATTATATATAGTTCAAAGGGCAAGTGTGCAAATGAGCAGGTTATAACTTGTCTCCAAACAGATGCAAATAATCACAAAAAACATATACAAGGTAAACCCGATGGAATATTAAAATTCCTCTACTATTAGGCTATTGTCTCTCAACTATATTATTAATATTATAACTTTATAGTAATAGTTTATATTAGTACATATCTCAAAATGTCAACCACCGAGCACATTAATAGATAGGGTTGGCACCTTTTCCAATTAAAGTACATTCATACAATAAATTATTTACACAAGAAAAGTAAAAAACAAGTTATTTTTCTTTCTTTTACACTTCCAAACACATTCCAAAAAAAGTGTGGAACGCCGCTAAGAAGATTTCACTTCAAAAAAAAATTATGTAAATTGTAGTAATAATTGACTTGTGGTAATTGATAATTATAAGTCTTGGAAAAACTGCATCGATGGTAGTAATATTTTGTTGTTTTCATTTCTTATCCCTAGGAAAAGAAAAAAAAAGACAACATCACGAGGTGTTCCCAGGCGGTCACCCATCCAATTACTGACCTCGCCCGACGTTGCTTAACTTCGGTGATCGGTCGAGAACCGGTGAATTACAACAACTATAGCAAAAAGTGTCGTGACAACTTTTCGTAAGAATTTTTCCGTCTAGCCTCTTTTCAAGACGCGCGATAAGGAACTTCGTTCCAATTAGGGGCGTCCTCTAAAAACAATGAATACGAACGCGAGCGTTAAGGAAAACAAAACTGTTGTGTGTAGCTTGTATAATTAAAACTCGATACGTGGAAGAAAATTAGTTAAAAGAAAATGAAAGCTATCATAACATCGTCATAGCGCATACCGTGGCTAGTCGAAAACATTTAACTCATATCATTATAAAGCGATGAATGGAACGTCAAGTTTTTCTTCAACAAATGTATCAGTGATCCATTCAGACATCGCCGCTACGTTGACGTACCCAGCGGGTAGTTCTGTACCACATTCGACGCCAAATGAAACCATTCCGTACACTGAGTAACGGGCTGGAGCGCCATCGCTCTGAAAACAAGCCAATAATATAAGTAGTATAGTTACATATTAATGTTATAGCATATTAGAAGAATTTTGTGAGAGCAAAATCAAATCAATCTTTAATTATATTGACTACCCTTATGAATGTTATTATAAAAAAAGAAAATACTAATTTTCATGTACTATCAGTTCCTAAGTCAAAGGTGAAAAGAACTGGCAAGAAACACTGCGCAACTGTTTTTAATCGCCATTTACTTGAAAGCGTGAAACAGCACTGAAACTGCCCAGTTTTAATTAAATATCAATAATTAATATAGGTAAGACAATCTATAATTAGGGACTGTTTCACAATGTATGGATAAAGTACCAAATAGCAACACATAAATTATTTGGAAGATAAAAGTTCCAAATAAGATATGTACTTAGCGTTTCATGACGAATAGCGCTATCTGACTGTCGTGAAACGCAACAATACTGTTTATCCTACCAATAAGTAATAGATAGCTTATTTGGAACTTATCCGGACATTGTGAAACAGGCCCTTAGACCGTCAAATGTTTACTAATAAATCTGTTTAATTATATATAGCGTCATAATAAGAGAGACCGATCATGAATTAGATTGTCATGATTCATGTGCACTGTTTACTTTTTGTTTTGTTTTATGTAACCTGTATCAGTTTAGTTTATTTTTATTTCTTTTTGTTTCTGTTAAGTATGTTTTTTTTTGTTTTCCCTATTTTATTATTTGTAATATGTATTTTTGCACTTCTTGTCTACCTTATGTAATACATAGTGGTTTTTTCCTTTACTCACAGTGGTTGTCTGGAAGAAATCGCTCTAAAGCGATAAGGCCGCCAGTTGCTTGTCATTAAATTATGTTTAATATTTTCCTTTTATGTAATGCAACGAAGTGATAATAAATAAAATAATTTATACAATTATAACATATTGGTTTATAGCATTGATTTAATATTGTGATAGGAATAGGGAAGAAAGGACAGACACGGATGGCGATTGCCGTAAATTTATTCAATAATAAATTAATTATTTGTTTTGTGGTAAACATAGCCACATATAGGTTTGATACGATATACCAAAAATCCTCCTAGCGCCCACATTTTTTTATTTAAGTTTAATAAATGTTAATCATTGTATTTTGCTGGCTTACATGTTTGAAGTGTTGTATTATGCATGTTTTATTATTCGTATATGTGCAAATTTGTTTTTTAACGTCAAAAGCCATTTAAATATATTTCATTAATCATTTTTTCTAGTTCGTAACACTTCGTAGATTTTTAGGTTTTTTTTTTGTTTTTTTTTTTATTATTTTACAAAAAAATATATATTACAATATGTTACATTAGAAAACCGCTTTGGTTTTTATTAATGTAACCATAGCAGTCTTGTTTAGGAGCGCGACAACTGCATGTAAAAGTAGTTTTTTAGTTTAGAATTTATATTGGATAGTGTTAAGCTATCTGTTAAGTGTTTGGGTAGACTATTTATTAGCCGCGGTAGCAAATACCGCGACGTTCTCTCACCATATGCGTTGTATGCTCTTAATGTACAGAGCCGAACTTGCGTTACCGCTCGAGTCTGTACGTCATGCTCCGCACGTTTTTTTATATCATCTCGAAAAAAGTGCTCGACTAGAAGACATTTCTTTACTTTTTCTGTTATTGGCAATATTTTACTGTGTTTAAAAAGACCTCTTTCTTCATTTTTATATGAGTCGAGCACGTTTCTCGATACGACGTGTTTGATTTTTTTTTTTTTTTTTTTTTTGAGAATGGAATCTCGCTGTTGGCCTTAAGGGCCTTTACAGCTCAGCACGGGCTGTTTTGGCGAGCTTAGCTCAGCCGGAAGGGGTGGGGTTCCCGCGACTCGCGCAAGGGCGTCTCCTGTGAGACTCGAACCTCGGCTTGGGCCGTCGCGGGGGGGTCAATCGCCTGAAGGACAGGACGGAAGCTCACTGGAGTGAGCGAAATGCGAAGTAAAGGTCCTCGCCTTCCCCGGAGAAGGCGGTTTTTAACCCTAATCTGTTTACTGCTACTGCTATTATTATTATTGGCCGCGCGGGCGGCTTTTAATCTATTGTTAGCTATTGTGATTGGATCATCCGGGTCCTTTAGTATGTGTCGGGGCCTCCTGCGAGCCTTTTTAGTCGGGAAGGGATAATAATTGATGCTATTACGCACCAGTGGGTTGGGATGGTGTTTAGCCTTGTCGAAGTGGCGTGTGGACGCCAACTTCATCCATTGGGCTATGGTAGGGAGCTCCAGGTCATAGTGGAGATCGACGTTCTCTCTCATCTCATGAAACGCGACTGTAGCACTTGCAACCGGTGGATATACGAGGGGGCACAGTGCGCGAAGACTACGCTAGCGTAGGTCATGCACGGTCGGACGCAGGCCTTGTACAAGGTTACCTTGTGTCTAAGGGACATGTGACTCCTTTTATTTAGGAGGAAATGGAGGCGAGAGAGGACTAAAGCGGCCTTCTTGCGAACGGCGGCTACATGCTTACGAAAATGCATGCCGCTGTCGAGCGTGACTCCTAGATATCTGACGGACTTTTGCCAGGGAATGGCTTGTCCGTAAAGGGTGACCTCTTTTTTGAGGAGAAATTTTTCCCGAGTATTAGCGTTAGCACCGGGGTTGCCCCTGGCAAAGAGAACCGCAACGCTTTTCTCGGGATTTAACTGAAAGCCCCATTTCCGGAACCATTCGCCTAGCGACGTGGTTGCGGTCTGGAGTCTGTCCACGATGACACCTCTGTCTTTATGAGTGGTATAGAGAGCGGTGTCGTCGGCATAGAGGGCTAGCTCCACATTCGGAGCCCTAGGGATGTCGCCGGTATACAGCGTGAAAAGAAGGGGCGAAAGGACCGAGCCCTGAGGGACTCCGGCCCTGATTGGACGAGGAGACGATAACGTTCCTTCTACGCGGTAGCGAATTGAACGGTCGGACAAGAAGTCGTGTACGATACGCACGAGTCTCAGTGGCACTTGAAGGTGGTAGAGCTTGTAAATCAAGCCGTTGTGCCACACCTTGTCGAAAGCCTTCGCTATGTCGAAGAAGAGCGCACCCGTGGCTCTCGGTTTCAGGGAGCTGTTCATCCCGGAGAGGATGTGCTCCGTGATCCGATGGACTTGATGGACGCACGAGTGGGCCGGCCTAAAGCCAAACTGCTCATCGGGAATGAGCCCCTTTTCTAGGGCATAATCTAGGAGGCGCTTTTTCACTACCTTCTCGTACAGCTTGCTCAGCGTGTTTAGAAGGCTGATAGGGCGGTAACTGGTGGGATTGTTACGAGGCTTGCCCGGCTTGTGAATACCGATGACAATGGCCTCTTTCCACTGCGCCGGGAAGGTGCAGTTTTCGAGTAGGCAATTGAAAATGGCCACTAGCAAGCATATCAGATGGGGCGGTAGGCACCGGAGGACCTTATTCGAGATGGCGTCGAGACCTGGAGATTTACGAGGCAGAGAACTCTTGATTAGAGTTTTGACCTCGGCTATCGACGTAGGCGGGAGCGGCTCGGGAGAGAGGGGCAGTGCGACTATGCGTTCGACTTCGCGGTTCACGTGTTCGACGTGCGCCGGGTCGCTATGGTCGAGATACGGCGTGCACTGCTGCACTAGGTTGACGGCTAAGCACTCGGCTTTTTCGTCGTCATCGAATGCGTCAGGCAGATTTGGACGCTTGAGAGGGGGCATAGAAGCCACCGTGTCGGTTTTAAGGGAACGCGCGAGAGACCAATAGGCCGTGTGCGAAGGTGACAATTCGCTGGTGAGACGGTCCCAGCGTTCGTTTCTAATTTCACGCATGCGCTCTTTGACTCGGCGCTGCGAGGCGCGGAGTGCTCTGCGGTTATCGTCGGTCGGCGCTCTGGCGAAGGCGCGAGTCGCCGCGTTCTTCTTGGTCAACAGACGCCTCGCGTCCGGGGGAAGCTCCCATCGTTGAGCGAACTCATCTGGGACCTTCCGGGACGATTCGGCGACCTTGGTCTGAATGTAATTAGTGACCGAGGAGATCGCGTCTAACGCGTGAGCGGACGAGACTAAATCGTCGGGGATGTTAGAGAGGTCAGAGGTTTCGACGGGCTTGAGGGCCTCGTCTAGCTTCTGCCAGTCGACTATGGACTTGTACCTCTTCTCTAGGGTGTTAGGTGGGCCGAATTCAAATTGAACCGGGAAATGATCAGAGTCTAATTCGTGTAGCACCTCTACGCTACGCGGCTGTAGTGCTACGTTTCGTAGAACCGCTACGTCTAAGACGTCCGTTGAGAGAAGGCCGTTACAAGTTATACCGCGACGAGTCGGTTGAATGGGGGCAATGACATTGAAATTGAGCACGTCAATAAGTCTACTGAGGGCTCGCCCATTAGGGTTTTCTTTTGAGCTATTCCAGTCCCCGTGCTTGCTATTGAGATCCCCGACCAATAAGACCGAGGGGCCCAGCGCAAACAGAGTCCTTAGATCGCTCTCTAGGATGTCCTTAGAGGGAGGGAGATACACCGACACGATAATAATCGGCTGATGACCGGTCATAGCCACGCGTAACACAGAGCACTCTATGTTTCTTAGCGACGGCGGGTCTAGCGGCGAGCAGTGAAGCGCCCGTCTATAGTAGATGAGCGTTCCGCCTTTCGCCGTAGGTCTGTCGTTTCTAACCGCGACGTAATTCGCGAATCTAGGCGCGCGAACGCTGGGCTTGAGAAACGATTCCTGTACTAGGAAAATATCTATTTGGTGGCGAACGAGGAAATCTCGGACCAAATCTGCCTGCGGCTTGAAACCGTTTGCGTTAAATGTCACTACGGACAGCGATCGAGCCTTGACCCTAGACGTGGTCGTAGCTATTGCGGTGTGTTGGATTCTACGAATTGCCGCACGGATTGAAGTAGCAGGGCATGCTGAGATACGACGTTAACCTTAGCGGACACGTCTATAGCGGATGTATAGGCTTCGTGGAATGCAACGAGGGCATCCAAGTCTAAAGCGCCTATAACGCTGAACGCAAGATTAAATGCGTTGCTAACTTTTGCGGACTCCGCAGATGCCTCCGCGGGAGGGCGGAGGGCTTGAGGAGGAGGGCTCGCCTTAGGGGTGGTCCTCTCCGTTGCGGTGGGTGTCGGCGCTGACGCCTGGGAAGGCGCCGCAGATGCCGCTTTGGTTGGTAGAGGCGGGAAGGCCTCTGACGTGAGCTGGGGAGGGCCCTCCGTTACCGGGGGCTTGACCCAGGGACTACTTTCGGGCTGTGGGGCCGGCACGTAAGTGGGCTTTGGTCCCGTGCCACGGCGGGCCGCGTCACGCCCCGCCGTGCGCCTAGACGCCGGCTTATGCGCCTTGGGGGCTCGAGGACAACCGCGATAATTCGCTGGGTGCCCCTGTTGCCCGCAAAGCACGCACGCCGGCGGCTCGGCGCACGGAAGTGTGCGCTTGCAGTCCGCGGTGCCATGGTCGCCTAAGCACTTAACACACCGCGCCCTGGCGAAACAGTTACGGGCTGCGTGCCCGTAGAGTTGACAGCGATGACACTGTCGTGTGAATGAGTGTTTGAGGGGGGTTTCAACCCTCAGTCCCGAGAGCTTACAACACTCTCTGAGACCAAATATCTTTTTACCGCTCGGGGTGAGGTCTAGCACTACGAGTACCATATCGTACGCTTCCTTTGTAGTGCGTTGGAGCATTCTGAATACCTCCCTAACGGGGTACCCTTGCTCTACTAAGTCGGTTTGGACTATCCCGGAGTCTATTTCCTTCGGAATGCCCTTGATAACTACCCTAAGGACGCGCTCCTCGGGTAGGGGGAAAGTATGTCCTCCGATACCTTCAGAGCGAAGGTGGGAGGTTAAAAACCGGTGGTGATCCGGTGAAAACACCTGTACGCATAAATTATCCCGCAGCGTACGGGCTTTGTAATTAATCGACTTAGTGTCGAGGAGCTTTGAGAGAGCGGGCCATACACCCTTATCCCTTATGTAAACGGGCGGCGGTGTTTTAATACGGTTCGCGGGAGCGGACGGCGCGGGTTTTCCCGATAAAAGGGAGCTAAGATCCCTCTTAGGAGGGCTTGAGGGCTGGGTTGGCCTCTTGGCCGGAGGACCGCCTTTAGCCGAGCGCTTTTTCTTACGTCCTACTGTTTGAAACCCGTCGGATTCGTTCGACGACGTTTCGTTATTTGATTCCGCCCGGGCGGATTGGGTTGACATACGCGACAGTGGCCGTGATTGGCTAATCGACTCATCGCTTACGCTTCCCATATCGCATGGTGAGCGCGAGCGCGAGCGCGAGCGAGATCCTGATTGGTCAGTACGCGAGCTACCTATTTTGTCGGCGCGCGAGCAAGACCCGGATTGGTCGGTTACGTTAGTCGATGCCTTCGCGGAGGCATTTTTATTCGCCCTACGCCACGATGGCCGTGATTGGTTAATCGTCTCATCGCTTACGCTTCCCATTACACGACGTGGTGAGCGTGAGCGCGAGCAAGAACCTGATTGGTCGGTCCGCGAACGAGATACAATTTTGTCGGGGCGCGAGCGAGACCCAGATTGGTCGGTTACGTTAGTCGATGCCTTCGCGGAGGCATTTTTAACCGTCTTACACGGCGGCGGTGACGGCGAACGCGGCGAGTCAGCGACAACGGACTCATTAAAGGCCCGAATAACGTCTGGATAACGTTTGTTTAAAAAGAGCATTAAACTGCTCATGTCAGGAGGTGGATCCTCGGACGCCATTCTGAAGACGGGAAGCCAACAGTTTGACGACGAGTGTGTACCTAAGCCTACTGGTAGTGAGTACCTAAGCTAGTGATTTGCCCTAACGTGTATGCGTCTCCGCTGGTGATAGCGGAGGTGTGGTTTGTCACCGACCTAACCAGCCCGTAGGAGTTTGGGATGTGACAGGACCCGTCCAACAGTGGACCTGTTTTTAGCCGGTTGCAAGGAAAGTAGTTGGAGTACCTACTCCCTATCGCGTGCCTACTAAGAGGCCCGGCCGCCAACAGGACTTGGAGGAAGCGGAGGGGCTGTTACGCGCCTTGAAAAAGGCACGGTGTATGCACCCCGGACAAAAACACTCCCGCACAAGGCGTTAACCGACAGATAACCGTTTGGCACCGTTAGGTGGCTATCTGAACGGCCGCAGGTAAACCCGCGATCATAAATTGCAGCCTTCAAAGCCCGTTGTCCACCGAAGGCGCGAAGCGACCAATGGGAGCGCAGCAGGCGGCAAGGCAGCAGTCGGAGAGCGCGTGCGCACTGTACAGTGGCAAGCGGCGATGACTCACACGGAGCGAGCGAGATAGCACAGGAACAGACGTCCGCACGGAACGACGGTCGGGCGCAGAGTCCTGACGTGTTTGAGGATTCGCATTTGGAGTTTGTATATTTGGTTGAGATAAGTCGGGTAAGTCGGTGTAATCGATACCGCTTCTTCGACGATTTCTTTGCGAAAGAGTATTTAATAGTCACAGTGAAAATACGTCTATAGACCGGGAGATAGTGACGAAATACTGGGTCTATAAAAATTATAGTCATAGCTGGTACTGCATAGTTACGAATGTAAAACGATTTGTTCCACAAAAAATCTAGTATTTTCCGACAGTCCATAAAAAAAATAAGAGGCGGTAGTGTCATGCCATACTTCTCCTATGTAACAGCCCGCCATACCGACTCGAATGCCTTTATTAAAAAAACTAAATTTTACGATTAAAAAAAAAGTTTTCTGGACTCAAAAGTCCAGAACTGTTTCTACAACTATCAGGAACTACATAACTATTGTGTATGCTGCCAGAACACTATTTTTTTGTGTGCTTTGCTGGTAAGTGCTGTGCTAACTTCTAAGACACGCGGCATACTTACCGAAGTGCGACAAACAAGTGATGAGCCTCCATCACCCTTGCATGTGTCAAAGCCCTTCCTTCCTCCAGCACATATCAATGTGTTGTGCAGTCTGAAGGTAGGTCCAAGCCGCGAATGTTGTAAATCATTTTCACATTTTCCCTGGTCAACTATCGGTAAAGGCACCTGGAACCAAAAAATTGTATGTGTGTGTGCATAGTGTAAGTGTGTGTTAGAAGTTATACTTCCTTGGCGTTGAAGATAAAAAAAATTCTACGTTTGTGGAGAGAACGGCCCTAACAATGGAAAAATCTAAAATGTTGACTACAGCTAAGTTCAGGATTGGACATTGGAAACTGGCTGATTTTTTATTATTTTTGATAGTTGAGATGTCACTTTGCATCTTCTACCGCATTTAGCACGGAGACTGTTCAGAGGAGTTGTTCGGATTAATACCAGCAGCTAAGTGTCATCATCGGACGTCGAGGCAGAATACGAAATTCCACCCGCATCACCTCGACGTCCGTCGTTCCTCAACAGTGCTTTATTTAAGGCAGTCTTTGCCACGCACCACTTTGCAAATTCTTAGAAGGCCGGCAACGCACTCGCGAGCCCTCTAGCATCGAGAGTGTCCATGGGCGGCGGTATCACTGAACAGCAGGTGAGTCTCCTGCCCGTTTGCCCCCTGTTCTTTAAAAAAAAAGCACCATTGAATTTCTAAACCAATTCGACTTAGAATCCAAAAAGAAGTAGCAAATGTTAAAGGACCGGCAACACACCCGCAAGCCTATTGGCATTTAGAGGGTTCACCGGCAGGAAAGGTAAGCCCGTTTGATTTGGTTTAGTAGTTTTATAGTTTATTCGTTATAAAATAAAATAAAAATAAAATACGTTTATTTTGGAACATAGGATCATAAGAGTATCACTTATTCCACGTCATTAAATTCAAGCCTGTTGGCATCCCTACTCATCGGCAAAGAAGACAGAAGGTGTTGGCCGAGAGAAAAAGCCGGCGTAAAAAACTCTCGGTACTCTTTTAAAAAAAAAAGCAAATCATCAAACAATTCTACAATATTTAAAACAAATATAGCATATTAATTAGAAGTAGCCTGCCCAGCACTAGTCCCAGGCCCTTTTATCAACCAGATAATCACTAACTTTATAGTAAGCCTTTTTACACAGCTTTTCTTTAACACATTTCTTAAATTTAATAAAAGGCAGAGATAAAAGAGCCTCTGGGATTTTATTAAAGAAGACTATCCCTCTTCCCAAAAAAGAATTACTAACTTTACACAGTCTTGTACGGGGAAATTGCAGCCTGCGTTTGTTCCGAGTATTTACATTGTGCGTATGTTCTATTCTAGTATACTTATCACAATTTTTGTATATATACATAATATTTTCATAAATATATTGCGAGGGAAAGGTAAGTATATTAATTTCCTTAAATTTATCTCTCAGAGATTCCCTACATTTTAAATTATAGATTGCACGAATAGCTCTCTTCTGCAGAATAAATATAGATTCGACATCAGCAGCATGACCCCATAATAATAAGCCATACGTCATTAAGCTATGAAAGTAACTAAAATAAACAAGTCTAGCTGTGTCGACATCAGTCAGTGAGCGAATTTTTTTAACCGCGTAAGCTGCAGAACTAAGTCTCTTCGCCAATCCGTTGATATGAGGGGACCACTGAAGTTTTGAATCCATGGTAATTCCAAGAAATACAGTTGTATTATCCAGATTCAATTCCTCATTATTTATAATTGGTCTAGTATCCATAACCCTTGCATTTTTTGCACAAAATTTAATGCATTTCGTTTTTTTTGCATTAAGCAGAAGGTTATTCATACTAAACCAATGGACAATCGAAGAGAGAGCTTTGTTTACATCGTCAAAATTCGTTATTTGTCGTTTGATTTTAAAAATCAAGGATGTATCATCTGCAAACAAAACAATCTGATGTTTTTTCTCTACCATGAAAGGTAGATCATTTATATAAACAAGAAAGAGGAAAGGGCCAAGAATTGAGCCCTGTGGTACTCCCATATCTACTGCCGACCCAGAGGACCTCTTACCATTCACTTCAACCTTCTGAGTTCTACCGTGTAAATAGGAAGTCAGAAGATTCAGTGCGGTATTTTTGATGCCATAGTGGCGGAGTTTCCCGATTAAGGTCTCGTGTTGGACACAATCAAATACTTTGGATAAGTCGCAGAAAATACCTAAGGCGTCATGCGACTCCTCCCAAGCCTTAACTATATATGTATATAACTCAACACCGGCATCGGCTGTCGAGCGACCCTTGGTAAAACCGAACTGATTATTATGTAATAATTTGTTTACATTAAAATAACTTACAAGTTGATTTAATATAATTTTTTCAAAGATTTTACTACAAGTAGGTAGTACGGAAATTGGTCTTAAGTTACTGGGGTCGGACATACTACCTGCTTTAAATAATGGAATTACTTTACTATGTTTCATTAGATCGGGAAACTCGCCACTTTTAATACAATTGTTGAAAATTATAGCTAGATGTGGGGCAATTACATCAATTATGCTACTCATTATTTTTACAGAAATACCCCAAATATCGGTAGTGTTCTTAATATCAATGGTTCTAAATATTCTAACTATATCGTCGGCACCAATGGGTCGGAATATAAAACTGACCTTGCACTCCTTTACATTATCTTTGAGCAGTGATTCAGCGAGGGCGGGAGATGATTGAAGAGACTTAGTAGTCGAAATTGGAATGTCAGAAAAGTACTTATCAAAAAAAATCGCTATCTCTTCGTTAGATTTGATTATAGTGTTATCGACACATAGTTCGATATCTCTATTGCGATCTTTGACTCTTCCAGTTTCACTATCAATTATCTTCCAAGTCATTTTAGTTTTATTTGTACTATTTTCAATCTTTTTTTTGATATATAAGGACTTAGCCGCGTAACAAACTTTTTTAAATAATTTAGAATAATTTCGAACATAGAGAGTAAATTCTTCATTATGATTGTATGACTTTTCAGCGTAAAGGTCATACAACCGTTGTCTACTTTTATAAATTCCCGCTGTCGCCCAATCACTAAGCGATTTACACTGCGAATGAGAGACTTTCTTTGGAGTAAAGATGGTGTTGAACTCCTTATTAATACAATCACTTAGATTGTTGTATTGGGTATTAACGGTATTACCTACCGGTAATAGAGGTAGGTGTTTACCTATATTATGTCTGAATCTCACCATTCGCTTTTTATTTACTGGAACAAACACACTGCTCTGTTTTACTTGTTTCACCACTTTACATTTTAGCGACACTAACTGTCCACAATGATCTGATCTAAGATTTGTTGTAATTGAGGTTTGCATTGCCTCTGCATCTGTAAATACATTATCTATACATGTGGCAGTGGAGCTTGTAATTCTAGTGGGCTCGAGAAACAAGTTTACAAGATTTTAAGAAAAGATTGAATTTTTTACTTATGGAGGTATTTTCTAATAAGTTTATGTTGAAGTCACCACATACAATTATATACTTATTGTTCTTAAAACTAACTTTACACAGAATTTCCTCCAACTTTTGTTCAAACAAATCGTAAGATGCACTTGGTGGTCTGTAAACACTTAAAATAATACAATTCTCAAGTTCTACACAGGCTACCTCCAAAGAGTGTTCTACAGATAGACGAACGATGTCATTACGCTCTTTACACTTCAAATTTTTGTTAACAATAATCAAAGAGCCCCCATGAATCGCCGACAATCTGCAAAACGAACTTGCAACTTGGTGCTGATCAAAGTTAAAGATGATTTGGTATTCTTTAAGCCAATGTTCGGTAATGCAAAGGACATCAATTTTACTTGATTTTAAAAATAACTCTAATTCTAATTCTTTGCCCAACATACCTTGCATGTTTTGATGCATCAAGTTTAAACAGTTGTTGTTAGTAGTATAACATGTTTGTGTTGAGCTGAGTTGTAAAAAATTTTTGCTAGAGGTCGCCTCTATTGTCACACTATCTAATTTAAACTATTATTAATTAATGAAGTGTTACTAAAAGTATCACTACATTCTTTTAAGAAACTGAAATAGGGATGCATTAGTTAGCGATACCGATATATCGGTATGGGTGATATATTAATTGCCGAAACAACGATATTTTTTAATTTTGCGCTTTAAAAATTGTAGTGCAAACGGGACACGTACTATTTAGTTGGCTTTTAACTGCCATCACACGTACAATTTTTTCGCAACCAAATAAAATAAAATTTGGCATTACAAAAATCTTAACAAATTTAATATTAATTATTAACAGTTATTTATTTTATTTTAATTCTAAACTTTAATAACTTAAACTATTATCCTATTCGAAATATATTTTAAAATAAAAATTAAAAACTTTAAATTTACATTTTTTTACCTCAATCTAATTTTAATTCAATAAGTGTTGGTATCGATATCAATATCGACGATATTTCTATAAGAGTATCAGCATCGGTATCGTATCGGCAAAAAGTCGTTCTAGCGAATTAAAGAGCACATAGAATAAAATTCCATTGGTACAGCCGGGGATCGAACCTTAGGCATGATAATCGGAAAAAGAAACCACGAGGCCAACACTGCTCTTAATTGAATATTTTATCTAAATAAGATACGGACAATTATTTATTTGATTAAAAGATTAGTAATATGTTATTATTAATAATATATTTTTTAAACTTACCTTCTTTAACCAAACAGCGTATTGGTCATGACTGTTGAAGTCCTTACCCCAACCCATGCTTACACAATTGGTATCCTTACTAGGCTCGTTGAAGCTCAAACAGGCAATCCCCACATGGGGATCGGTTAGATCGAATGGTAATGTTGTAAATACTAGGGCAATGTCATTTGCTAACGTCTCTGAAAAATATCTCAGTCATTATGATATAACAGTTTTTCTCTTGTATTTTATACGTTTTTGTTAACACACGTGGTCATTAATTTAATAATTAATCAACATGGAAAAAAAAACAATACACTATTTCATAAATAGTAGCAGTGAAATGTATTTTTTGTTGTTGAAAAAAAAAAATGTGAGATACATAAAGTCCCTGGACACGATGGCAGTGGAGTAGAGTAAAATAAGAAAAAAACATCTTAACAAAAGCTATTATATATCACTACAACATAGTAGAAAACAAAGTCGCTTTCTCTGTCCCTATGTCCTTTTGTATGCTTAATTCTGTGAAACTATGTAACGGATTTTGATGCAACGGATTTTTTTAATAGATAGAGTGATTCAAGAGGAAGGTTTATATGTATAATAACATCCATTAAATAGTAGAGAAGTACTGTTATTTTTGAGGTTTCTAATGTGATGTCGTAAATCATTACATTTTTTCCGCTTACATTGCAAACGCAGGCTGAACCCTACGAGTTTTATCAAAATAATGTACTAAGTATTGTACACATTGAAAAGGTCTACAGAAAAGTCCGTGATGGTATATGTCTATATGGTATATGTCGCGTATATTATCGGAAGTTTCCAGCGACGGAAATAACAATACATAATAAAAACCTGCTTTTCATCAGCATTGCACCCGTGCGAAGCTGGGGCGGGTCACTAGTTTAATATATACCATACTTAGACGTACGGCCGGTACGACGCGTATGGTATGGTCTCATTAACCATGGGAATCTAACTCTGAGTTCAGAGTTCACCTTTAACTTGATCATTTTTCTTGGTAGACCTTTAATTTTTTATAATTTACTTAAAATCAACTTCAATTTGGCCTCAACAACTCTTGTTGGGCCTCACAATGCCGGTAGTATTCCGCTTAATATATAGAAAAATGCAGTTCAAAAAATATATTTTATTTTAAGGTTATGCGATTTTACTAATTTTGAACTTATTTTCTTAAGGCGATTAACTAAACAAATATTTTAAACAGACTTCAGTCACAGTCAAACAGTCAGTAATTCGGAAGTAATGTTCATTTCGGCAAGTAATTTTTGTGTATAAATGTACTTACGTGAAGAGAACTCTTCATGAATAATAATTTTAGTGACGTCTCTGTCTTGGTGGGGATAAATTTCGTTCGTATTCTGCGTATCCCATTCGCCAAGGCGGCATTTTATCTGTAAATATAATAAAATCAAACATCATTTATTCATGTAGGTAACATAATGTACACTTATGAACAGCAAAAAAGAAATATACATTGAATGCTTCTAATTTTACATTTACTGTCAGTTCTCAAATCACGGACTTAGAACGGAAGAGAAGAACTGGCAATAAAGTCTCCGCCACTATTTTAAATCTCCAAGTTTTTCTTTTACACAACGTTTGTAAGGAGCTGCAACCATTACACCATGTTCCATGACATATTAAGTAATAAAGAATAATAAATAAATTAAAAACAAAGATTTGTCTTCTGTCAGCAGGAGGCATGGTGAAATAGGAGCACGCACTTACATTTCTGTGGGAACAACACGTGCAAATGCATAGTAGAAACAACTAATATCACCATTCACCATCACCATCACCACAAGTAGCCCCCGTTCACGAGTATGACGCATGGCCAGCCATTTAAATATTCATTTATATTATAATAGGCTTTAGCCAGCAGTTTTATTTTAATGTACGATTAAAATTTATTTATTGACAACACTTGTATCTCACTAGGGATTATTTTGAAAAAAACGTATGCAATTGCCTTGGAAATAATTATTGGTTTTATGCAGCTGTGTGGGCCTAGGTATCCGGAAGCTATATCCAGGATGATCCCTTCCCTCGGTAAAATAAATTTGCGCTGGTTCGGCTGTCGCGTGTCAACAAACGATAAGACTATAACTAGCACTTACCATCAACGGTGGTGTGTCTCACTCCAAACCCTAGATCCTTAAAATCTATGAATATACGGAAATGCGGTACGGTTTTGCGGTCAGTATATATTCAGTGCGCACGCGACGGCGGTAAAAATTTAACTCTCTAGCGCTGTCAGGCCGGAACGCCACCTACCGTCTCCGGTTCGTGTGTCAAAGTCAAATCGACAAGTGTCATCCTTCTTTGACTGACACCGATTTAGCGCGAACAGCAGCCTTGCGGTTGGTGCGCTAATTTTGTATTGATTACGAGTTATATAATTATGGAAGCTACTATTCTTTTTAAAGATATCTAGATTTTTACGCGCATACAAAATAATCGCATACATGTATTGATTTGCCAAAGTCAAAATGTGTAATTCCTTAAACTTCCTTCGAACTAATTCCCGTGGGCCAACAAAAAACGTGGACACAAAAAATGGCGTTAAAAGCGTTATATTGTAAAAATATTCAAATAAATTTTATTTTTACTTTTTAAAAAAGAAGAGGAAGAAAAAAGCAAGACGCCTAAAATGCCTACGGTAGATGGAATAAAAAGGATGGCAGGAAAGGGTTAAACATGACTTAACTGACTGAACGTGGACTTAATGTATTCCTGATATTGTAGTTCTCCTATTTTGTTTTATTATGCTCGTAAATAATCCAATTACCGTCCACAGGAGTCACTGACGTCAATGTGCACGTGCGATTTTAGGATAGTTGCTGTATTAGGCATTGGATATGGAGAGTTATGGAAACTCGCACAATGTTATGGAAACTCGCACTTACCAAAATCGGCATGTTCTTAATATCCTTGAGTGTATGAGCAATCGTCATCACCACCGAATGGTGGATCAGAGTACCACCTCCCAAGTAATCCTTTGGATTCCATTTCTGGTTCTGACTGACTTTCCTGTAAGTATATTTTGTGTATTAGAACGATATCTATATATATAGAACTAATTGTCTTTGAATATCGAGTTCTATCGATCAAATACTTTTTTAATATATACAAAAGATTTCAAAATTATTATTTTTATATAGAGCAAACGGGCAGAAAGCTCTTCTGATGTTTAGTGATGACACCGCCCAAAGACACTCTAAATGCCAGACGGCACGCGAGTACGTTGCCGGAAGTAGAAAATTGGTACCCTCTTTCTTGCAGGACCCTAAGTCAAATCGATTTGGAAATACTTATGTGGGCAGCTGGTTCCATAAAGTGGTGGTAAAAGGACGGACGTCGAGATGATATAAGTGGAATTACATATTCTGCGTCGACATCCGATGATGAAACTCAGCTGCAGGTATTAATCCTAACATTACTCTAAAACTCTCTGCTGTACATTATGTTGGTAAAAATTAATACCTCATCAAAGCAACCATCCACGGAAACTCTCCGAACTCGGCGTGCGTCTTTGAAGAGTCGCGGAATATGTAGCCGCCGGGGTTGCTCCATCCACATCCTGCCCTATTATTCGGCATTTGAGACGGACTCACGGTTCCGGGAGTAACCAATCGACTGTTGGGACAGCATATATTCAAGTAGGGGCAGATTTTGGTTCTGAAAATTAAATTTCAGTTGTCAAAAAGTTTAAAAAAAAAATCTTAATTACTTTAATTTCCTCAAGATACGATGTGGCACAGGTGATGAACAAAATAAATTGATGGTAATTGACGATCATGTATATCATCACTCTATATACACACATAACATACTATATGTATACGTGCTAATGATAATATAAATAAATAGAAAATCTCCATTTTTATTTATTCATATTATTATTAGCAAGACTTTGCAAGCTGTAATGCGAAGGCCTATAGAATTGCTATCTAAAGTTCTAATATGAGTCGTCAAAGCGCAGCCGTGCGAGGGACATGTGCATAACTAACACGCGCTCATTATGACAATCTAATCATGTCGAAGTGTGACGTTTTCTAAATCGTTGCCCGGGTGTGTCGATACCAGATGCAGCGGTCTTACCAACAAGCATATAATTGCATTAAAGGCGGCCCCAAACCTAGATTGGACCTGTATGGAATGCCGGCATGAATCCCCGAACCGAAATGACTCCCTGTTTCTAACAGAGGTTGCAGAGGAGGATATACCTATTGACACTAAGAGGCTAATACAGAAAGTCTCCAAGGAGGTGGAAAAAACAATAAAGAAAGAAATAAGCGAATTTAACAAATCCAACGAAACCAAACGAATTTAGATGTCTTTAAAAATATCATACAAGTTTCAGAAAGAAAAAACACGGAAATAATACAAAAAGCAACAATCTGGGATAGAGCATTGGAGCAGCGTTTCCATGACATGTAACAGGAGAAACTTGCTAATTCTATAGAAATAGCAAACATCCCCCCTGCGAGCGAAGAGAATGTGAGAAAATTTTAAAATATAGCATTAAAATTTAAACAGCCCTTCGAAGGTATGCGTAACTCGAACCGATACATAGTTAAAGTTACTGTTACAGCAACCCAAGAAAAGTGGAGTAAGGCTGCAAAAATCGTTAAAACCATGGTGGCCGATCTGGGCCAGATTAATCCTTAGGCTAATTAGGCTGCAGCCTAGGGCGCGACGATCTAGAGGGGCGCGGGTGTACTGAAATCGCCTCTTCTCTAGATGCTATGCATAATCCCCCCACCTTTTTCAATTTCAATTTCGATGGTACGTAAAATCTGTTAAAAACATTTATGCCGTACAGAATAGGATATCACTTCACGAATTGCCAAGGCCCGAGCAACCTTCGCACAACTTCAACCTGAATGGCAGTCACGGATGTTGACGCGTCGAATCAAGATTAAAATATTCGAATCCAACATCAAGTCTGCGCTGCTCTATGGGTGTGAAAGGTGGAAGGTCACCAAAGACATCTCGCACTGTCTCCAAGTCTACATCAACCGCTGTCTTCGCCGTATTCTGAAAATTTACTGGTCTGAAAAAATCTCTAACGAGCAACTTTGGGAGCGCTGCAGAGAAACCAGACAGTCAGCAGATCAAGAGACGCAAGTGGAATTGGATAGGTACACTTCGAAGGGATCCCAATCATATTCCCAAGCAGGCGCTAGATTGGAACCCGAGGAAAGCGAAAGCGTGGCCGTCCCGAGCAAACCTGGCGCCGTACAGTAGCAGACGAAGCAAAGAGTGCCAGTAGGACTTGGAGCGAGGTGAAATACGAGGGTCAAGACCGAACGCGATGGAGACTCACTGTGGACGTCCGTGCCCCACCTGGGGGTTATAGGACATTAACTCTATATGTGGTGGTTCAAAACTTAAAACTTAGTTACAATCGCTCAGTTGTGCAATGATGGACAACAAGGTGATACGGGTAGAATTTAATATTTTGCGATTATATATCCGATTTCAAAATAGGGGACTATCAATTAAAAGTGTATCTGATAAAATAATATTGTGATGATGAGGTATGAATTTCCCTACGAACTTTTGTGAGTCATACGATGAATTTAAGGATACTAAAGTTTGGAACAGAATACAGTACTATTTTAAGATATCGGTTATTTATAGGTGTTTGAAGTATCTTTTATAAAGGCAATCTTAATGGGCCCCAAACTAACCTATAGGTATCCATCTTTTCCAAGTCGATTACTTTGCTGTCCAAGCATTCCGACATTTTCACACATTGTCCCGTTTCGTTCTTCTCAGTTTTACAATCCGTGAATCTATTATCTGAAACGAAACGAAATCATTGAACAACTGCTCATCATAATAAACTACAATATGATTTTTACAAGATAATCTATGAAAGGCGGCTTCCCTGGGCGATCGTGATAATATGTGCCTAGTGAAGTGGACTATGGAAGCTTTCCAGCCAATACATGAAGTTCGACAAAGCTAAACATCATCACAACCTGTTGGTGCGTAAAAGCATCAATTACCCCTTCCCGACAAAAAAGACCGGAAGGAGGTCCCAACATATTAGGTCCTTACATATGAAATTGGCGTATTTCATACTGGCCACTTTAATCACGATGTTCTCCTCTTTGGTAAGGAATTCCAAATTCCAATTTGTACAGCTATTTACTCATGTATTTGTGCTTCGATGACCGTTATTCATTTGTTTTTGAAGTTATACTTCTTTTGGCGCGATGGAGAAAAATGATGAGAGTGAATTTTTACGATGCGCGCGCACACCGACACCTACAGCATGAAGTTAGTTCTAGATAGCAGCTAACTTCACGCATATTCTATTTCTTTTTACTTGTAGATTGTCTTATTCCCATCTCGCTCACACACGTTCGGCGCCCGGCTGGTTTAAAAAGAATTTGACGTCAGACTGTGTCAAGCTACGGTAGGGATATGTTGTGTTTCGCTCGGTTCCCGCGCTAGCGTGATAACTTTCGTACAAAAAATACTTTTAATATATTTGATTCATTGCCTTAATGATAAATGATTGTATATTTTTACTGTGTTGTCATATTTTTAAGTTAATAAAACCTTTTTTATTTAAATAAAATCTTTTTTATTAACTTTAATATTTATCGTTAATCACTTACTGCATTTTAGTTATTTTTTTTCCATACGCCAAAGAAGTATAACTTCTAACGCGTGTACATAAGTACACACACTCTTTTTTTTCTTCTGTTTATTTCTGTTTGCGTCACTCATTTTACAAAATGGAAAACTTAAAGTATCGCGTTATTTACGAGTTCGAGTTCTGCCGTGGCACTAGTGCTGCGGAAACGACTCGAAGGGTGAATGATGTGTATGGCGGTCATGTTGCAAAAGAAAACACAGTTCGTTTTTGGTTCCAACGTTTTCGTTCTGGAAATTTCGACCTGCAGAACAAGCCCCGTGGACGGCCTGAGACCCAAGTTGATAATGAAGTATTGAAGGCTATTGTGGAAGCGGATCCATCGCAAACCACGTCCGAGTTAGCTGCTGCTAATTCACTTGAAGCAAATTGGGAAGAGTAAAAAGCTTGAAAGATGGGTACCTCACGAATTGACTGAAGCAAACCGGCGAACGCGCGTCGACTGCTGCGTTACATTACTGAACCGGCACAATAATGAAGGTATTTTAAACCGAATCATTACGTGTGATGAAAAATGGATTCTTTACGATAATCAGAAGTGCTCAGCGCAATGGTTGGATGCTGGCCAGCCAGCCAAATCCTGCTCCAAGCGAAAATTAACCCCAAAAAAGTTACTTCTAAGCGTTTGGTGGACTGTGCCGGTATTGTTCATTGCAGTTTTCTCAAATCTGGCCAGACTATTACGGCTATTGTCTATTGTCATTGTCAGCGATTGCAAACCATGATGGAAAAGCTAGCGGCTAAAAAGCCTAGGCTGGTCAATCGCTCCACGCCACTGCTACTTCACGACAACGCTAGTCCACACACTGCACAACAGACGGCTACCAAATAAGCAGAGCTTTAATTGGAATGTCTAAGACATCCTCTGTGCTCCCCGGACCTTGCTCCAACAGATTACTATTTTTTCTCCGCAAAAACACAACTTCTGAAGGTAGAAAGAGCTCAGAGAGCTATTCTCAAGGTAAGCGCTATCCTTCCGTTCATTTATCCCACGGCTGAGACATACAAACATTGGAAGGTACTCACTGTTCGTCAAATCTTCCTTCTTGCCACAATACTCATTTCTCAAATATGACCAACACCTCAATGATAATAAGCGTAGAAAAAACGCACTGTGCCATACAAAACCCTTTCGCACAAGCTTTGTCCAAAAATTCTTCTGTTTTTTGGGAGATTACTTATATAACAATGTCAACACTTTTCTCTCCATATATCCCCTAACAAAATATGAGTGCAAGAAGACGGTCGCACCGTGGCTATTGGACCTAAACTATGAGGTTACCTCAAAGTTTTCCCTTTAATTGCGAAATAGTTCGTTAGTGTTGAGTTATAATAGGGTTTACTAGTAAAATTAGCGTTTGAAACGCTAACATTGTGATAAATCGTTAAGTGTCAGTTAGCTTGAAAAATTCAAAATTTTTATTTCCATTAACGAAATAACTTACTATTAACTTGTGTCAATTAGTGTTTTTGTGTGTTGTACATATTCAGTAAGTACTTCTTTAGGTTTATATAATAATAGTACTATTTGACTTCTGTCAATAGACTAACTTGAGTATTTACACTTCTTTTTGGTAGCCAAATCAACACCCTTATAGCAATATGCTGACTCGCAGAGGTCTTGCCTTACAAGAAGAGTCTAAGCTTAGGCTAGCACTAGGAGAATTGAAAGCTTCCAAAAAGTTGTGTGCTGAGTTAACATTAGAGAGAGAGGACAATGAAAGAGAACTATTGGATGTGCTAGAGGCCAATAAAAAGCTCAAAGCCGAACTATCATTGATATTTCAGCAAAATAACACACTTCAGGAGGAGTGTGACTTGCTGAAAAGTCAATTGGACAAGCTTGATGGCTATGGCTTAGAATATGAAAGTGCCTTGAAACGCATATCTGATCTTGAAAGGGAATTGTATGAGGCTAATCAACATATCATAAAGCTTGAAGAAGCCTCTCACCAGAAGTCACAGACTTTAACACAAGACCTTTTCAAAGACTTAGTTTTCAATAGTTCAGAATCAATTTCCTCTACAGCATATAAAAGTATTAATGGATGTAGCAAAAAAAGAATAAAAAAGTACATTAAAATCAATAAATTTATAATTAAAACAAAAAAATTACTGAAAAAGCACAACATTGTATTAGACAATAAAAAATTACTTAATGAAAGAAAACATTAAACTCAAAAGTAATATTGACATCCACTTAATTGAACTGGAAAATAGTAGGATTAGATATGAATTTGACACTGAACTATTACAAAAGGAGATCTTGAAACTTCAGAACATAGCAGATTCCATGGTATGGAAATTCCAGGAGTCTCAAAACATGGTCTCCAAATACTCGGCTGCTATGGAAGATCTTATCAACAAATGCAGCACAATGCATTGAGTTTGAAAACTCAAGCCAATCTGTACAGGTGTCACCAGTATGTAGGGATAATAATATTATTACAAAGCCAAAGTTAAATGTAATGTACTGTGACCAAATAGGCCATCAAATAAGCCAATTTTTAAATAAGGAACAAAATCTTTTAAACAGCTGTTACCCAAATGCTACTTTTGGATATATTGTGAAGAATATTGTAAAAGAGTCTATAAGTAAAACTAATAATCTAATTATATTTATAGGCAATAGAGGGAATTTAAACAAAAAAGAGCTAATTAACTGCTATGAAAAATTATGCTCACTTCATCCAAAAAATCTGATTATGTTTACATTCCCTTATAGTAAAAACTTCACTCAACAAGAAAATAATGTAAGACATATTTTAAATCAGACAATGCATACATTTGCTATGTATAATAAAAACTTTACACTAATTGATACCAATAGGTACATAAGTTGTAATAATTACTTTTTGACAAAGGATAGATATAATCTACCTACGTATTTGAAAAGACAGATAGCTGATTCGCTATCATATTTATTGTTTATAACAGCCAAGAATTTGGCTCGACAACCTGCTTCTATTGAGCAGGTTTTAGTTAGTAAGACCTTGGAAGATATTCCAAGACATAGTATTTATAATTTAAATTAGTTACTAAGACAACAGAGAGTCTCTCTGGCAAAGAATTAGTCAGTAAGATAAGTAAATTTAAGAATAATAATAATAAAACTATCAATCTGGTTCACCAAAATATACAAGGCATGAAAAGTAAATTACTAGAAATTGAGTTGTTTTTGAGCAGTGAAAATATTGACATATTGTGTATTTCAGAACACTGGTTAAAGACATGTGAACTTATGTTCAATTTTTGCAATCATCAGATTGGTAGTTCGTTCTGCAGAGGAAATGCAATACGCGGTGGCTCATTAATATTGCTTCATAAAAAATTAAAATTTAAAGAAAGGAAGGACATAGTGAGCCTCTCTGTGGAACGCCTTATTGAAGTATCTTGTGTGGAGCTCGAGCAATTTATCATTGTTAGTTTGTATAGCCCTCCTTCAGCTCAATATGATAGTTTAGAAAAAATATTAGAGCAAGTTCTGTACAAATTGCAAAAATCCAAGAAAAAGTTGGTCGTTAGTGGAGACTTTAATGTAAATTTGCTTGTCAACTGTAATTCAAGTAAACGTATGCTTAATCTGTTTAAATCATATAATTTAATTAATAATTTTATTGTACCTACTAGGGTAACAGCCACCACGGCAACATGTATTGACAATATCTATAGTAATATAGTTCCTCTCAACACCTGTATTATCAACAAACTTACATCTGACCACTCTGGTCAATTGTTTGAATTTCAAAATATACTTAAATGTAAAGATCCAAAAAAGACAATATGCACAATTCCTGTAACATATGATCGGTTAGACAAATTTAGAAAAAAAATTATATTTAATACGCCATTTTTGCGTAGTAACCAATGCCCTAATAATTTATATAACACATTCTTTGAATCATTTATTGATGAATTCAAAAATGTGTTCACTCCAAAGACTTTTTTGGTCTCGGAGAAACCTACCTTTTGTGACTGGGCACCTCCGGAACTACACAAAAAAAGGCTAAAATTGTATGAATTGTATGATGAAAAACAGTATAATGACAGTGAAGAATTTAAAACTCATGTTAGGACATTTTCAAAAAAATTTAGGCAAGAGTGTAAAATCGCTAAGGCAAAACACTTAAGTAATAAAATAAACAACAGCTCTGATAAGATAAAGGCTACTTGGAAAATTATAAACGAGGAGACTGGAAGAACCTCCAGAAAGGATTCTGAATATAAGATGAACATAAACGGTAAAGTAATTAGTTCCGACCTCGAAGTAGCCTCTGCATTTGAAGAGTTTTTTACTAATATTCCACTAAATACAACCAGCGTTCTAAATTCTTCGCCATCAGCCGCCCTTTTATTATTGCAACAGAATGTTCCTGTATGCAATCGTGAGTTTATATTTAGCCGCATTAGCTGCAATGATATTATAAAAACATTTAAACAGCTAAAAATAAAAAAAAACTAAAGATCTTTGGGGTGTATCTGTTTTCATTGTACAATCGGTAATCGATGCTATCAGTTCAGAGTTGGCTATAATATTTAATGCATGTATAGATTGTGGAGTCTTTCCAGACCAGATGAAGTTTAGTAAAATCACACCGTTATTCAAAACGGGCAGCACTTCTGACCCCACAAATTTTAGACCCATATCTGTGCTGCCTGCATTGAGTAAAATTTTTGAGAAAATAATTCTAGATCAATTACTGATACATTTTAATAATAATAAACTTATGCATAGCCAGCAGTATGGTTTTACAAGAGGTCGCTCTACAGCCGATGCTGGCGTTAAATTAATTTCCGAGATTTTAAATGCTTGGGAAAATTCTCATGATGCCATTGGAGTTTTTTGCGATTTATCAAAGGCTTTTGACTGTGTCCATCACGAAATCCTTATCAAAAAACTTCAACACTATGGCATTGGCGAAAAAGCGCTAAATCTTATGGAATCATACCTGAGCGGTAGAATTCAGAAGGTAAATGTAAATGGAGCTATATCACAGGGATCGTCTGTTACTATGGGCGTACCGCAGGGCTCCATACTTGGTCCCTTCTTATTCCTCGTCTATAAAAATGACCTACCATTTCTTGTAAAGGAGCTTCACGAGATAGTACTGTTTGCTGATGACACTTCGCTTTTATTTAAAGTGAAACGACGAAATCCATCACTTGAGAATGTAAACAGTGCCATCTCCAGTGTGGTTCACTGGTTTAGTACAAATAATCTTAAGTTAAACGAGAAGAAGACAAAATGTATTAAATTTGAAACTACAAATGTAAAAAGTAGTCCTTCTCAAATAATAATTAAAGACGAGGAAATAGACTTTGTTGATAGTGCGGTGTTCTTGGGAATTACTTTAGATAGTAAACTCCAGTGGGGCCAACACATAGAAGGTCTTTCGAATAGGCTAAGTTCTGAAGCGTTCGCAGTGAAAAAGATACGCGATCTTACGGATGAGAATACAGCGAAGCTCGTTTATTTCAGCTATTTTCATAGTATCATGTCATATGGTGTTATTTTGTGGGGTAATGCCGCTGACATTAATTCGATATTTGTAGTGCAAAAACGGGCTATAAGAGCGATCTGTGGGTTGTCCCCACGGGAGTCAATCCGAAATAAGTTTAAGGAATTAAATATTTTAACTTTGGCAAGTCAATACATTTATGAGAATATTTTGTATGTGCGGAAAAATATAGATATCTTTAAAAAGAATAGTAGCTTCCATAATTATAGTACTCGTAATAAAGACAAAATTAGCGCACCAACCACGAGGCTGCATAAAACGAGTAATTCTTTCCAAGGCAATTGCATACGTTTTTTCAACAAAATCCCTAGTGAGATACAAATATTGTCAATAAATAAATTTAAATCGTACATTAAAGTAAAACTGCTTGCTAAGGCCTATTATAATATAAATGAATACTTAAACGATCATAGTGCTTGGATATGAATTGCTTCAGTATAAATAGGTAACGCGACAGAATCTCTCGGCTGCATTTTCAACTATGAGGCGATCGTCGACATCTACGACTTTTTTTTAATGTAAAGTGGGAACAAACCGTGATTCATGTGGTATCAAATTATTTCAGTATAATTAGTATTATTACTATTTTCTTGTGTAGCCAAGTGCACATTTCAAGGATCGTCATGCTCACTCAAATGTCATTGCTTGTGGCAGCGTCCATGCGTCGGGTTGTTTCTCTGCCTAAAATATGGCGAGGGGGCCGATGGCTGGCCATGCGTCATACTCGTGAACGGGTGCTACTTGTGGTGACTGGTCGTACTTGAATTCGTGTATGCGGTGATATTAGTTGTTTATACTACGTATTTGCGTGTTGTTCTCACGAGTGTGTAAGTGCGTGCTCCTATTTCACCATGCCTCCTGCTGATAGAGGACAAATCTTTGTTTTTAATTTGTTTTTTTATTCTTTATTACTCAATATGTCATATGGAACATGGTGTAGTGGTCGCAGCTCCTTACAAGCATTGTGTAAAAAAAAAAAACTTGGCGATTAAAAAGAGTGGCGGAGAGTTTATTGCCAGTTCTTCTCTTCCGTTCTACGCCCTTGATTTGAGAACTGGCAGTAAATGTAAATTCACAATTTTTAAATTTTTTGACGTTCATAAGTGTACATTGTTACCTACATGAATAAATAAATTTTGTTGTTGTTACCGAGAAAATGCTAATCATAACTAAATAGTTGAGTATAAAGTTGACACAAATTTTATGTAAATGTTAGTTAATAATTATTAAGAGTATAATTGTGTAAGATTATTACGTCAATAATTCAGTGCACACACATATACAGACACACAAACACACACACACAAACTCACACACATACCTACAATGTATATATAACATACAATGTATATAATATTGTAGAAAAATGTACATATTTTCTTATTTTGTTACAATTTTACTTTGTCGTTACAACTTACTATAACTATAATTGTCTATTCTCTATTATTTATTATCTTTTGTCGATCTGTAGAGGTGGAGGCCTAATGACCTGTAACACAGGTGCACAACCTTTAGCAGGCATCAGTCTGACATTAACAATTACTATCCCTCAAAAGAAGAATGTTTAATTATTTACATACATTAATAAATAGTTGTAACTTATCATGTATGAAGCTTTGTAAAGTTTTTGTGAGAAAATAAATAAAGATTAATTATAATTGTTATTTAGTAATTGTTAATTCCAAATAAACGAGAAAAGAAAACGAGGAAGTCAAATCAAAAGATGGGAGGATGGTGTACCAAAAGGATGCAGAAGGTCTGCCAAGGATAAGACGTGGAAATAATTGGGGGAGGCCTATGTCGACAGACAACCTGACGAAACTAGTTGCTAATAAATTTGCTATTTTACTACGTGAATTAGATTTAAGAATACTACAGTTTAATGAGAATAGCACGTAAGTTAATAAGATCAGCCAATAAAGGGCTTTTAATATCATTCACGAAGTTATACAAAAAATTATGATTCTATTAGTTACTAACTTGTCGGAGTTAAAAAGGTTCCAAGCCATTGATTTGGGTCTTTGAAATTGTTTTTCTGTCCTTGACATCCCCATACCAGCAAGCACACCGCCAAAATTAACCTGCAAAAATACAAAATGTTTGACACAATATGAAAGAAGGATGGAGTATTAAGAACGATATGCGCTGTGTCTGACGACCGTATGCCACACGATTGACATACTAAGGGCCTGTTTCACAATGTCTGGATAAGTTCCAAATAAGCTATTTATTACTTATTGGTAGGATAAACAGTATTTTTGCGTTTCACGACTATCAGATAGCGCGAAATTTCTTCAGAACTTTTATCTTCCGAATAATTTATGTGTTGCATAGCTATTTGTTACTTTATCCATACATTGTGAAACTGGCCCTAAATGTCACGTAGCTCAAATATACTCCCTATAATGTCCAAATTATTCGAAAGATTATTACTAAAAAGGCTTAAGCCAATTTTAGAAGATAGGAACCTTACCCTCGTACCCAACCGGATTGGATTTGGCTAAAAACACTTGACTATTGATCAAGTTCATAGGATTACTAGCATGATAGAGAAGGTACTTGAAGAGAAAAAGTTTACGGTACGGTTTTTACTACAATCTCCCAAGAGAAATTAGAGAATTATCACTAAATAAATTCAAAGCCCTCGTTAAAAGTAAATTAATCAATAAAGCTTTTTATAAATGTGACGAATACGTAAATGATCTTAATCTTTGGGATTGATTTGCTCCAGTTCCAACGAATTGTATTAAATACTTGGCGATTGAAAGGAGTGGCGGAAAGTTTCTTGCCAGTTCTTCTTGCCCGCTCTACGCCCTGGCAAACTGGTAGTAAATGTAAATTTACAATTTATTTTTTATGACGTTCGAAGCGTACTTGTTTACCTATATGAATAAAGATATTTTGATTGTTTGATGTTGGGAGATTCATTGATATAGAAGACTTGATAGAGAAGTGATGGATTATTTTATTATTTCATATTTCTAACGTTAGGATTAATTATTTACTAAGAAAATTTAAAAGACTATTCGTAAACTTAATTCATATGATACTTGTGAATACTAAAGACTGATTGATTATCACCTCAGACAAAGATTAGAAATAATATTTTTAGTTAGATAGTATAGTACAGAATTTCCTACAAAGTTCTACCAAATATTGATATTTTTATTTTCCTGGGCTCCAAAATGTTTTTAAAAAATAAATAGCCATTCTGGTGAATTAATTAGCCAGTTATTAGGATAATAGTAATAGTGTTGATTTTTGTAGTTTTAATTAAAATTTGATAATAACCATAGTAAAGTTTAGTATAAATTTGTGTTACTCGAATTTCGTCGAATCAACCATGGTAGGGATAAGAAAAAGATGGCGCGTAACTGATAAATGTGACGCGTAACGTTAAAATGTGACGGTTTTTTTCCGAACGCCGATAAAGAAGTTTCACTTCAAAAATAATGTAATATTACTAATACTTAGTAGAAAAAAATAAAAGTAATAGTAAGCAGTGTAAGAAGTAGCCTCTGAGCCAGCGAAAATACCGCGGTATTGGAAACAGTACGGGATTCCAATCCCTGATGCTAATGAATTTGAAGCGCATATTAAACCTCAAATTGTTCTTTATATATTTCAAAGGCACAATTCAAACAATATACAATAATCGTAATTAATATGTATCCATTTAAGTCCACAGAAAAAAATCATTATGAATACTCACTTCATTTTCCACACAACCTCTCTGTTCACCAGTCAATTATAAACTATAATAATCAACATTGATTAATTATTAATTATAAAATAAGTCATAAGGAAAACGCTTTTTAAAGTGATTAGTCGATAGACCTGCTGTTTCACAGCATTAGCCATCCTGCCACAGATAACAGCAGCTACGGCTGGCGCCTCAGTTGTAAAAAAAGAGTGTAATTATGTACACGCGTTAGAAGTAATACTTCTTTGGCGTATGGAAAAAAAATAACTAAAGTGCAGTACAGCAGTGTTGGCCTAGTGGCTCCAGCGTGCTACTCTCCTACCTGAGGTCGTAGGTTCGATCCCCGGCTGTGCACCAATGGACTTTCTTTCTATGTGCGCATTTAACATTAACTCGAACGGTGAAGGAAAACATCGTGAGGAAACCGACATGTCTTAGACCCAAAAAAAGTCGACGGCGTGTGTCAGGCACTGGAGGCTGATCACCTACTTGCCTATAAGATTTAAAAAATGATCATGAAACAGATTCAGAAATCTGAGACCAAGACCTAAAGAGGTTGTTGTGCCACAGATTTATTTTTAAAATGCAGTAGTGATTAACGATAAATATTAAAATTAATCAAAAAGTTTTATTTAAATAAATTATTAGTAAATACCGTCGTATATGAAATTGATTTAAAAACACCAAAATAATATTTATTTATTCACACTGTTTAATTGTACTGTTACGAAACACGTGTTCTAAATATAAAAATACTAGAATATACAACTTGAACATAGTTATCGATTTCCATGCCACCTAGACCTAACTTTACGATGTCGAATTTAGGTGTTGGTGTGCGCGCGCATTGTAAAATTCACTCTCATCGTTTTTCTCCGCGCCAAAAGGAGTATAACTTGAAAAAATGTGTGCATGTACTCGTGTACACACGTAGAAGTGAAACTTCTTTGACCGTATTTTTCGAAAAATATAAATAAAGTTAAATTAGATAAAGTTTAATTGAAGGCTTTTATTATCAAAGACATGAATACAAATAATACAATCTTGTCATTTTTCCTTAGTACTAGGAATACAGGCTACAGAATTTCATTAATTGTAATGGAATTATTACTATCATTGTTATCGTCATTAAATATTTTTGTAACTCGAATCTCTTCGAATCAACCGTGGTAGGGACAAGAAAAAGATGGCGCGTGACCGATAAATGTGACGCGTAACGTAAAATATGACGGTTTTACTTTATTAGATTATATTATTTTTGAAGTGTAACTTCAAAAATAATGTAATCTAATACTTAGTAGAAAAAAATAAAAGTAATATTGTATTTAGTAGCCTCTGAGCCATAGATTCCCAGGTTAACTTCGTGGGGCGGGCGTTGCTAACGCCCCAACCCAATAATTAATCCACAATGTCAGATTGAAAACAATCTGAGATCAGACCGTGACAGTCGTTCGATCTCCTATCTGCATCCCAATAACCAAACCCTACGAAGACAATCCATTTTTGGCGACGGATAGAATGCAATCTCTTCTCTCTTTACACTCATATTTGATAATCAATATAAACCAAATAAAGTTAATAAAACCGTACAAATAATATTAAAATATACATGTCTATGTGTAAAACATATCAAACAGCGGTTTAAAAACTCATATTGGCAGAGTTGAACTGGTATTTTACAAAGGTCTGTAAACATACACCGATCCGACCTACCATGGATTGCTTGTATCGACGGATGGCTATTACAATCCGTCGATTGGTTGTTAGCACACTTTTATCAATATTGGGATTAAGATGTCTATCTCAGATGGTCAAAAATGGATTGAGATAGGTTATTTGGTTCGGGCGTTTATGCTACTTTATCTTTGAATAAGATTTATATAGCTATAGGTCTTGGCCTCAGATTTCTGAATCTGTTTCATGATCATTTTTTAAATCTAATAAGCAAGTAGGTGATCAGCCTCCAGTGCCTGACTCATGACGTCGCCTTTTTGGTCTAAGACATGTCGGTTTCCTCACGATGTTTTCCTTCACCGTTCGAGCAAATGTTAAATGCGCACATAGAAAGAAACTCCATTAGTGCACCTTGAGGTCCATTCCTTTGAGGCTTTATGTATATACGACATAAAAAAAACTACTAGCTGTGCAAGGCCTGGACTGGCCGCCAAACTAGCTAAATGTTATGAGGACAAACTGTGCGTAAACAAACTACAAAGTTGTAAATAGAGCAAATACCAAAATATATTTTAATTAGTTTTGGATATTTTTGTGGTTCACTATATTTTCCTTCCTGCAATATTGAAAGAGAACATTTGACTAGTTCAAAACACGAATGTATTTATAATAATTTAACGTTTCATCGCGAAATATAGTATTTTTGTGCACTTTAGTGTTCTCATAAACATATCATACTTTATTATAAAATATGGATGGCACCCCTATGTGCAGACAAGATGGCGGCTTTGTATATTGTTGAAATACTGTCACATAAATATTTTTTAGATTCAAATGATAGTACATATTAATGTTACATATTTTTTTTATAGAACAGGGGGCAAACCGGCAGGAGGCTCACCTGATGTTAAGCGATACCACCGCCCATGGACACTCTCGATGCTAGAGGGCTCGCGAGTGCGTTGCCGGCCTTTTAAGAATTTGTACGCTCTTGTTACATAGGCATATTAAAAAGTGAAAAGAAGAATTCTGTGAGAGCAAAATCAAATCAAACTTTATTTAAATTGATTGTGATTTTATTAATTTCATAAAAACTTACACGAAAAAATACGCACCTATAAAAACTATTTACATCGTCTGAAGTACAGACTTTGACAGCTGTACGTCAGTCAGGTTGAATGAATTGAAAAAAATTGGTTGCCTGTAAAGTCGGTATACGGGCGAAAGTTTTACGTGACAACGACTTTGAGTGGTAAAATAATTTTAATGTGAATATTCATTCGTATAGTAGGAAGAAGGATGAAATAATAGTAACAATTTAAAACATTATGTCTGTCTCTCTCGCTCTTAGGCGGGCTAACCATGCCCGAGTGGAAGGGACGCGTGCCTCTCACTCGCTCTCATTGTGAGCGCATAACGTGAGCGGAGCGTAACGCACTTTCTTGAAGTGTCACCCGGCAAACCAATTTATAAGACGTTGTCACGTCAAAACAAAAAATATAATTGAAAAATTTCACAGAAGCCAGATTGCCAGAACAGCTGGCCCTCATGATGTTGAGCGTGCAACGGGTTACACTAACGCGTTACATAACGATCAAGGGACTGCAGGCGCTGGTAAATCGGCTGGAATATGCTAATGATCGCCATATTCTACCCACTGCTCATCCGAACTATCAGGTGCAGGCTCGACGTGAAAATGGTAATATTTCTTGTATCTTAATTCAGCAAAGTACTTCCTAAGAGAAACACTTCTGCTGCAGCAGGTCTTCTTCCACTCGATCCAAAGGTATCTAGGCGGACCTGGCTCTGGTATATGACTCTAGGTAATTTATTTGCCTGCCAAACTGTAACTCCCAAGGCGGATAGCAAACGAAGTACAGTCACACTTTACCAAACACTTGTGTAGTATTTTAGAAAATAATCTGGGCTTATGTTAGTTATGTCGACTATGCGTTTGCGTTTTGTTCCCTCCTATTTCACCATGCCTCCTGCTGATAAAGGACAAATCTTTGTTTTTAATTTATTATGAATTAATAAAGATGTCTTGTGGAATGTTGTGTTGTTGCAGCTCCTTACAAAGGCAAAACGTCTTGCGCAGTAAACACAGATTTTTATACATTTATATTATCATTAGCATGTATACAGTATGTAATCAGTGTGAATCATCATCATTTGGGGCTTTTACCTCAGTTATAATTAATTTACAAAGAAGTTTCACTTGTACTTTGTACGCACACACTTTTTTTATAAATAAAGGAGATAGTTTTGTAATACATTTAATTTTTTGCAGATCCACATCTACAGTTTCCAGCGATTTGGCGCGATTCACTAACCGCCAGTGTTGGAATAAAGTGCGGGCCGAACTGGAGGCCCTTCACAATATGATGCTACAAAACTATGGAAAAAACTTATTAATATCACAATTACGTCTGTACTGTGCAAATTGTCAATTACAAACTGAATCTGAAATAAAACAATAAATAAATGCGTATTCTTTATTTGCTAATGACATTGTACAGAAGGAAAAAAATCTGACGTTTTGCAGTGACATTTGTGTAACGTCAGCGCCTCTTCACATTTTACAGATTAGTATGAATGGAGCAATCTAAAAATAATCTTTGGTTTATTGTAAAATAGCTTAGTTTTTAATCGTGTATTTGAGTATATTGTTGAGTTTCGTATTTATTATTTGCTTCATATTCTCGATAACCCAAGCACTAAGACTTCCATATGTATGTTTCTTCTTTTCGTTCTACACTCGACGAGGCAACATAACGAGTCAAAAGACGAGAGTAGGCGATGTGAGAGAATCAACAATTCTCGGGTTTGCCTTACTGCACGTAAGGTCACGCTTATTCTAATCATGATGGAGTGGAGTAACGATTAATAGGCTTTCATAGAATTTTTACAATATATAAAAACTTTATTCAATATAGTTAAAAACCAAAAAACATCATTAATGCGGTCGACGTTAGAGGACATGTAAGAAAGAACAGACTTGTAATTGTATGTTACAATATTGATATGCACATAAGAGAGCCATTCCTACGACGTCCATCTTGCTTTAGCGAGCAACTAACTGAATAGGGAGAGCGTTTGTTGTTGTTGAGTGTTGTTCAGTGTTGAGAGAAGGAAAACGTTGTGTTTAGTACTAGGATTGTTGTATTAAGCTTGTATACTTAAAATCTCCTGGTTACGTAGAAATAATAGATTAGTTAAGAAAGTGAAAGCTATCATATCATCGTCATAGTGCATACCGTGGCTAGTCGAAAATATTTAACTCATATCATTAAGCGATGAATGGAACGTCAAGTTCTTCTTCAGCAAATTTATCAGAGATCCATTCAATCACCGCCGGTACGTTGACGTACGCAGCGGGTAGTTCTGTACCACATTCGACGCCAAATGCAACCATTCCGTACACTGAGTAACGGGCTGGAGCGCCATCGCTCTGAAAAGAAATCAATAATATAGTATACATATTAATGTTACATATTTTTTTTTATAGAACAGGGGGCAAACCGGCAGGAGGCTCACCTGATGTTAAGTGATACCACAGCCCATGGACACTCTCGATGCTAGAGGGCTCGCGAGTGCGTTGCCGGCCTTTTAAGAATTTGTACGCTCTTGTTACATAGGCATATTAAAAAGTGAAAAGAAGAATTCTGTGAGAGCAAAATCAAATCAAAATTTATTTATATTGACTACTATGTACCCATATGAATGTCAAAATTTCGTATACTTGACAGCGTAAAACAGCACTGAAGCTGACCAAATTTTTAATTAAAAATTAATATAGGTAAGACAATATACAGTTAGACCGTCAAAATATTTACTAATAAACCTGTATAATTTTTGTGTCGCAGTCGACGGTTCCAAAGGCCGCCATACCGCCGAAAATCGGCAAATAATATTTGTCCAACGAGTTGTACCAGTACTGCATTTGGATATTTGGAAAGTATTTGATAAAATGTGTCCGCATAATTCCAACGCTCAAACCCAAAATAAGATTGTACACATCCTGGACCCTGCAGTGTTACTTACAGAAGTGCGACAAACAAGTGATGAGCCTCCATCACCAGTGCATGTGTCAAAGCCCTTCCTTCCTCCAGCACATATCAATGAGTTATGCAGCCTGAAGTTACTTCCCAGCCGCGATCCTTGTAAGGCATATTCACAAGTTCCGTGGTCAACTATCGGTAATGCCACCTGTAGCAAAATAAACGGTGTATATAGTGTAAGTATGTACACGCGTTAGAAGTTATACTTCTTTAGGTCGCTCTGCGCGTAGAAAATAAAATCTTTTCAACGACACTCAAACAACTTCAGAGTGTCGGATATTACATGTGCTGTTTACCATACACAGCGAAGAAACCAATAGTTGACGGCAGAGAGATCATCATAACACAATATTGCGAATTCTGACGGAATTCTTGACGGTGACTTGTACCTCTAAACTGTTAAGTTAATTGGCTGATTCATAAGTTTTAAGACATTTATTCATATAATAGACATTAGTTACTTACATGAGAACACTTATATGCTAACGTTACAATTTGAAAAAAAAAAAGAAACTTGGATAAACTTTCATTTCCGTAGATTGGGATCACTCAATAGATGGTCTTTTAATCTTAATTTAAATATTGATAGGCTGCCTGCACTGTTTTTTATTTTGTGGGAGACTATTATAAAGCATTATAAGTTTATTTTATATATAAGTTTCAATCAATGTCAAAAAACCAGCAATATATCCATTTAATCTTAATATATATAAATCTCCTGTCACGATGTTTGTCCGCGATGGACTCCTAAACTACCGAACCGATATCAATCAAATTTACACACCGTGTGCAGTTTGATCTAACTTAAAAGATAGGATAGCTTACATCTCAATTTATACCCGCAATATTATTTTATTGAAAATATTTATTTATTATTTGATACAATTCTAACAGATGGCGCTGTGTTAAAGTACCAACGTTTCACATAAACTACTGATAAACCTTTCAGATAAGTTCTCCTACCGTTTCCCTTGAATAGTTTACTACTATGTAATATAACAAAACCTTAGCCACAGCAATGCTTGGCCAAGTCTGCTAGTTATTAATATTTCCAGTTGCTTTTGTAATCACATAGCACACATCACGGAGCACATCACGTCCAACACCGTCCGAGTAAATTTAAGCGCACATAGAACAAAAAGTCCATCGGTGCACGGGAATTGAACCTACCACCTTAGGGATGATAGTCGTACGCAGAAACCGCGAGGCCATCACTGTATTATTTTTGGTATATTATATCAAAATAACATGTGGACTAATAAATCCTTATTATTATTAATAAAATATATTAAAAACTAACCTTCTTTAACCAAACAGCGTATTTGTCATGGTCATTAAAGTCCTTACCCCAGCCCATGCTAAAACAATTGGCATCCATTTTAGGCTCATTGAAGCTCAAACAGGCAATCCCCACGTGGGGATCGGTAAGATCAAATGGGGACGATGTAATTACTAGGGCAACGTCATTTGCTGACTTCTCTGAAAAATATCTTAAAAGTTATTTATTTATTTATTTAATTATAAGTAATAACAACAATAAATGTATCGAAAAATGCAGTAAAACATTTTTTATTAAAGGATTTGCGGTTGTACTTATATCAACTGCATTTTAACTTTTATCAAGAAGATTCTAAAAAAATATTTAAAACAGACTTCGTCGAATGAATCAGTCAGTAATTCGGAAGTAATGTTCATTTCGGCAAGTAATTATTGTGTATAAATTACTTACTTGAATTGAACTGTTCATGAATAAGGATTTTACTGACATCCTGATCTTGGTGGGGATAAATTTCGTTCGTATTCTGCGTATCCCATTCGCCAAGGCGGCATTTTACCTGTAAATATAATAATACAAACTATACATTTACATTTTATTATTACATAATTATTAACAATCGTTTCTTAATATTAGTAAACACAGTAAGGACTGCAATTTCACCTCCCCCCACCCCCCTTCCTCTTGCCAGCAAAAGTAAGCGATGCTGTCAAAAATAATAATACTATTAATTCTTACAGTCTTCTCGAAAATGCATTTCCTTTTCAAGAATAGACAATGTGTAGGTAATATTTGAAAAAAATAAATAATTACTGTCGACTTAATCACCATATTATAAGAAAATCAAAGAACATTGTATTTACTACACTTACAACATTGTATATAGTATACACTTATTATGTGTTGAGGTACGTCTGTAGGGTCTTCGTATCTATAGGATTGTTAGATTCTTACATCTCATCATCTCATATAAGTAGGTACATTAGTTGTAACATAAAATCTGTATATTTATTAGATTATGAAAGTGTGCATCTAATAATCTGAGAGGGAGTTATTAAAAACTAGGTAAGGATTAAAAAAGAGAAGACGCCCATCATAATGCTTACGGTAGATGGAATAAAAGGTATCGCAGGAAAGGATTCAAATGATGGAAATGATGGCGAGAATCTAGGCAGGTTTTCATGTTTTTTTTATAGAATAGGGGGCAAACAGGCAGAGGCTCACCTGATGTTAAGTGATACCGTCGCCCATGGACACTCTCAATGCCAAAGGGCTCGCGAGTGCGTTGCCGGCATTTTAAGAATTGGTACGCTCTTTTCTTGAAGGACCCTATAAATTCTGTCGGAGTTCCTAAACATTTGTTTAGGAACTCCGACACACTTATTTTCTTGACGTGAGAACGTCTTATAATTCGATGGAGCCGGCTGCAAGCACGAAAAAACATGACGCATGCGGCGTTACCTCGCTTATGACGCATGCGGCGTTACTGTTCAATTTAAGGCTTGAAGTGCAAGCGAGAGCGCGGAACGAGTGACAAAGAGGCACAATCGGCTGCGTTCGGCAGTATTCGTTCGTTAAAAAATTGACATAATTGTATTTATGAGTACAAATGACTGTAACTTGATCAATTCAATTGTGATTTCCATTTATTCCATCTCTATATATATCCATACAAAATATCTATCAAACATCAGTATTTTCTTATGACGTTGTCATGTTCAACTATCGTCAGTAAACCAACTTTACAGACAACCGTTTTTTTATAAAGGTGACGTCAGTAGATGGGCATTGTGACTTCAGAACAGTTGCTGCATCTGGCATTGGACTAGACATGCTTCATGATTCTGACAGCCAAATTCCAGATGGAGAGGCACCATCACAAGAAAAAATAAATATTTTTGATGAACCAGCGAATAACGTATATTCTCGCACTTAACACAATGTTATGGAAACACGTACTTACCAAAGACGGGTCGTTATTAATAGCCTTGAGTTTATGAGCGGCAGTCATCACCACCGAATGGTGGATCAGAGTTCCACCTCCCAAGTAATCCTTTGGATCCCATTCCTGGTTCTGATTGACTTTCCTAAAGTAGAGATATTTTGCGTATCAATTGTTTTTAGTTACCCGATCCATTAAATACTTTTTTAATATACACGAAATGATTTCAAAATTCTTTTCTTTTTTGTATAGAGCAAACGGGCTCGCCTGATGTTAAGTGATACAGCCCACAGACACTGTCAATGTCAGGTGGCTCGCGAGTTGGTACGCTCTTTTCTTGAAGAACCCTAAGTCGAATTGGTTTGGAAATACTTCTGTGGGCAGTTGGTTCCACATAGTGATGGTCCGTGGAAGTACGTCAAGGTGATACGGGTAGAATTTCGTATTCTGCGTCGAAGTCCGATGATGTAACTTTCATTTCCTTTCACAGCTGCAGGTATTAATCTGTATAACTCCCCTGATCACTCTCCATAGTAAATGAGTTATAAAATGCAGAGAGACCCCACGCAACGCCAAGAGATCATGCTGTACAGAAAGTGACTGATCGTCGACGTTACGAACCGCTCTTGTGGTTCTTGGGCTAGAATATTAACTTAATAAAATAAGCTCAACATGTTGGTAAATACCTCATCAAAGCAACCATCCAAGGAAATTCTCCGAACTCGGCGTGCGTCTTTGAAGAGTCGCGGAATACGTAGCCGCCAGGGTTGCTCCATCCACATCCTGGCCTCTTTTTCGGCATTGGAGGTGAAGTCACGGTTCCGGTAGTAACCAATCGACTGCTTGGACAGCATATCTTCAAGTAGTGGCAGCTTCGATCTCTGAAAATTAAATTTCAGTTGTCGAAAAGTTTCCATTTTTTTTTCAATTTATTAATTATTCAAGATAACTGCTCACTGGGAGAACTGTCAATTGCTGGATGCTATATGTTTTAATTACTTTAATTGCTTCAGCATGTGGCGTAGGTAGTAAGGTAAATAATATCCTTGTTTTTAATGGCTTTAATTTGTGCCAACTGGGCACAATGTACATCGCCAGAGTCGTGTAGATGGAGAATAAAGGATATCTTAAAAATAAGTTTACAGATTTGATTAGTAATCATGTCATCTGTCATGCCGGAGAATAAAATAAAACGAAAATGTCAAAGAATAATTTAACTAATCTATATAATATATAACAATGAAAAAACTAAAGCTCAGAACAAATTAAGTACTATTTCAAATATCGATTATTTATATTTGTTTGAAGCAATTTTTATAAAGGCCATGCTAAATTGGCCCTAACCTTACCTATAAATGTCCACCTTATCCAAGTCGATTTCGTTGCTGTCCATGCATTCTGACAATTTGACACATTGTCCCTGTTCCTGCTTCTCAGTGTAACAATCCGTGGGTCTTTGATCTAAAACGAAACGTATGAATTGATGAATGAATGAACTACTACATCCTTTTTATAAGATAATCTATGAAAGGCAGTTTCCCTGAACGACCGTGATAGTATGTGCCAGCTTTTGAGGCTAGGTATCTTGACAGTTTGCAAAAGGAAATGCCTAGTGAAGCGGACTATGGAAGCTTTCCAACAAATGGACGAAGTTGGCATCCACACGCAACTTCGACAAAGCTAAATATTATCCCAACCCGTTGGTGTGTAAAAGCATCAATTATTACCCCTCCCCGACAAAAACGACCGGAAGGAGGCCCCAACATATTTTAACGGAATCGGACGATCAAATCTAGACAATGACAAATTTAAAGCCGCGATAAATCTTGTTTTATTATTCAGGAAGACGAATAAACGTATCTACGATGGCATCTTAAATTATAAACATACAAACAAAATAAAATTAAATCACAAATATGCGAAATATATGTTTTATATAATTCATAAGTTATTTGCATTATTTAATAATTATATTTATTTAATAACGATAGCGTCATATCCTAATTACAGCTAAGAATCTTATTTCATTTAGTAATTGTTAATTCCAAATAAAAGGGAAAAAGAAAACGAGGAAGTCAAATCAAAAGATCAGAGAATGGTCTACTGATTCATAAGAATAGCACGTAAGTTAAAAAGATCAGCCATTAAAGGGCTTTTAATATCAGTCATGAAATTATGCAAAAAATGATGATTCTATTAGTTACTAACTTGTCGGATTTAAAAAGGTTCCAAGCCATTGATTTGGGTCTTTGAAATTGTTTTTCTGCCCTTGACATCCCCATACCAGCAAGCACATCACCAAAATTAACCTGCAAAAATACAAAATGTTTGACACAATATGAAAGAAGGATGGAGTATTAAGAACGGCAGTCGCTGTGTCGGACTACAGTATGCCACACGATCGACATACTAAATATCACATAACTCAAATATACTCCCTATAATATAACTAAAAAGGTTAATTAATATAGGAAGATACCTTATAAACCACTCCTTATTTGGAAATTGTATTTGTTTTTACAACAAACTCCCAAGCGAAATTAGAGAATTATCACTGAATAAATTCAAAGCCCTTGTTAAAAGTAAATTACTTAATAAAGCCTTTTATAAATGTGACGAATACGTAAATGATCCTAATCCTTGGGATCGATTTGCTCCAGTTCCAACGAATTGTATTAAATACTTGGCGATTGAAAGGAGTGGCGGAAAGTTTCTTGACAGTTCTTCTTGCCCGCTCTACGCCATGGCAAACTGGTAGTAAATGTAAATTTACAATTTATTTTTTATGACGTTTGAAGCGTACTTGTTTACCTATATTAATAAAGATATTTTGATTGTTTGATGTTGGGAGATTCATTGATATAGAAGACTTGATAGAGAAGTGATGGATTATTTTATTATTTCATATTTCTAACGTTAGGATTAATTATTTACTAAGAAAATTTAAAAGACTATTCGTAAACTTAATTCATATGATACTTGTGAATACTAAAGACTGATTATCATCTCAGACAAAGATTAGAAATAATATTTTTAGTTAGCTAGTATAGTACAAAATTTCCTACAAAGTTCTACCAAATATTGATATTTTTATTTTCCTGGGCTCCAAAATGTTTTTAAAAAATAAATAGCCATTCTGGTGAATTAATTAGCCAGTTATTAGGATGTAATAGTGTTGATTTTTGTAGTTTTAATTAAAATTTGTTTATAACCATAGTAAAGTTTATTATAAATTTGTGTTACTCGAATTTCGTCGAATCAACCATGGTAGGGACAAGAAAAAGATGGCGCGTAACTGATAAATGTGACGCGTAACGTTAAAATGTGACGGTTTTTTTCCCAACGCCGATAAAGAAGTTTCACTTCAAAAATAATGTAATATTACTAATACTTAGTAGAAAAAAATAAAAGTAATAGTAAGCAGTGTATGAAGGAGCCTCTGAGCCAGCGAAAATACCGCGGTATTGGAAACAGTACGGGATTCCAATCCCTGATGCTAATGAATTTGAAGCGCATATTAAACCTCAGATTGTTCTTTATATATTTCAAAGGCACAATTCAAACAATATACAATAATCGTAATTAATATGTATCCATTTAAGTCCAAAGAAAAAAATCATTATGAATACTCACTTCATTTTCCACACAACCTCTCTGTTCACCAGTCAATTATAAACTATAATAATCAACATTGATTAATTATTAATTATAAAATAAGTCATAAGGAAAACGCTTTTTAAAGTGATTAGTCGATAGACCTGCTGTTTCACAGCATTAGCCATCCTGCCACAGACAACAGCAGCTACGGCTGGCGCCTCAGTTGTAAAAAAAGAGTGTAATTGTAATACTTCTTTTGCGTATGGAAAAAAATAACTAAAATGCAGTAGAGCAGTGTTGGCATAGTGGCTCCAGCGTGCTACTCTCCTACCTGAGGTCGTAGGTTCGATCCCCGGCTGTGCACCAATGGACATTCTTTCTATGTGCGCATTTAACATTTATTCGAACGGTGAAGGAAAACATCGTGAGGAAACCGACACGTCTTAGACCCAAAAAAAAGTCGACGGCGTGTGTCAGGCACTGGAGGCTGATCACCTACTTGCCTATTAGATTTAAAAAATGATCATGAAACAGATTCAGAAATCTGAGGCCAAGACCTATAGCTATATAAATCTTATTCAAAGATAGTGTAGCATAAACGCCCGAACCCAATAACCTATCTCAATCGATTTTTGACCATCTGAGATAGACATCTTAATCCAAATATTGATAAAAGTGTGCTAATATATAATATGACCTCAGGTATGATAGTCGCACGCTGAAGCCACTAGGCCAACACTGCTCTAGCTTTATGTATATAAACAAAATAAAATAAAATAAAAATAAAAAAGGCTTTTATTTCCTACAAATATAACTTTTTACATTGACCCATCTCCAAACGCTTACTTAACTAATTAAAATTAATAACTATTTTATTTACTGTTATTAATATACTACATATATAATATTTGCTACTATATATATAATATTTACTACTAGATAATATTTACTATAATTATTAGCTAGCTTGGTTAGATTTTTAGATACTTAAATAATATAATTTGTAGGAACCCCATTATTGGGTGAAGGCCTCCTCCAAAGATGCCCATTTGTCTCTGTCCTGTGCAGTCCGTTTCCAGTTTGGGCTGGCTACTTTTTTGATCTTGTCATCCCAACGAGTATGTGGTCTTCCTCGATTTCTTTTACCTTGAGGTCCATTCCTTTGAGGCTTTATGTATATACGACATAAAAAAAACTACTAGCTGTGCAAGGCCTGGACTGGCCGCCAAACTTGCTAAATGTTATGAGGACAAACTGTGCGTAAACAAACTACAAAGTTATAAATAAAGCAAATACCAAAATTTATTTTAATTAGTTGGATATTTTGGTGGTTCACTATATTTTCCTTCCTGCAATATTTGCGCATATAGAATATTTGAATAGTGCAAAACACGAATGTAGTTATAATAATTTCACGTTTCGTATTTTTGTGCACTTAAGTGTTCTCATAAACATATTATCATACTTTATTATAAAATATGGATGGCACCCCTATGTGCAGACAAGATGGCGGCTTTGTATATTGTTGAAATACTATCACATAAATATTTTTTAGATTCAAATTTATACATTTCGGAATTAGATTAATTAATAGTACCTGCATGTGATGAAATTGTGTTTTTTGTTATTTAATTATTTTTAAGTACGAATTACATACTAATAAAATGATGAAATATGAATAATATTTTTCGATCTTACCGACAGAGTAATAATAAAATTATGAACTGGTTTTTTTATGAAAAAAATCATCACCATTCCTAGCTAGATCGATTTATCGCCCCCGAAACCATAAGTATACTAAATTTCATGAAAATCGTTGCAGCCGATTCCGAGATTCCAATTATATATATTACATACTAGCAGACTCGGCCAAGCGTTGCTGTGGCTGGTTTTGGTTATATTACAGTAGTAAACTATTCAAGGGAAACGGTAGGAGAACTTATGTGAAAGGTAGATAGCTGATGTGAAACGTTGGTACTTTTAACACAGCGCCATCTGTTTGAATTGTATCAAATAATAAACAAACATTTGCAATAAAATAATATTGCGGGTAGAAATTGAGATGTAAGCTATCCTATCTCTTAAGTTGGACCAGACTGCTCACGGTGTGCCAATTTAATTTAAAATCGGTTAAGTAGTTTAGGAGTCCATCGCGGACAAACATCGTGACAGGAGATTTATATACATTAAGATAATTGTAATTCAAGTTAATTTCTAAAAAAGTAATTAATTTTATCTCTTTTTCTTATAGTTGTGTGTGATTTTGGTATTTATTTGACAAGATCTGGCACCACAAATAATGGAGTTTTTACTCGGTTAGGAAATTTTTTGAAATGTAAATAATATATTTCAGTTACCATTTAACTTTATTTAACTTGTTTCTTAGTTAAAAAATGTATTAAGAATATCCATAGCGCAAAATCACCCACATCATGAGCACACCCTATATACACACCATCACGTACACACCCACACTTTTACATCATCACACAACACAACCAAATTAGGCTTAGTTAAATAAATTGAATCACAATTAGTTAAATGTATTAAATACTTTGTTTGTTTGTTCCCTTTTATAAATCTTTTTATTGTTAAATGTATCATGTATTCCATCTTTGGCTATATTCTCAGTGTATTTGTTTGTAATTTTATATAATTTATGCTAGCTATAGGAGTACCAAATAAATAAATAAATAAGCAAGTTACATATAGTAGCTTAGTTTAGCCAAGTTACATATAATAGATTGTTTTTCAAATAATGTCATAATTATTTTCTTCTAATTTCTCTCAATAAAACCTCACTCAGAATAAATACTCGAATAGTCCCATAGTCTTCGAGTTTTGCGCTTAGCAACATATGTTGCGATGATTTTTTATTTAATAGATTTTGTAAATCTAATCTTATTAAATAATAAATATTTTTTTTTTCTATATACATGAGTCTTTACTACATCTCGGAACATTACGATCTAGCCTAACTTAAGATTAATAAGTAATTGAAGTCTAACCTAGTTTACTAAAAAGGATTTTTATATAAGTAAGTGTCCAATAACATATATACATTATAAATAATAAATAATTTAATCTTGAAATAAATATTAAAATTTAAAACATTCTCTTACATCCATGATCTAACTTGAGGCACACAAAATGCCAGCGACAATAAAACTAAAAGAAACCAGTCAGACGAATTTATTTTTATAAAACAAATTTCTTCTCAACATGTTCCCGGTCGAGCTGGTTTGTCACCCAGCTGTACAAGTGTGGGATGTTCGCGTAGAGTCCAGGTACACCTTTCACGCCACACCCGATACCGTAGGCCCCCAGACCCACCACCACAAATCGTTTTTCAATACCACTGGTCTGTAATATAATATATAAAAATTATATAAAAAATCTTAAAGTTTATTCATAGTTATATGTACATTTATGAACGTCAAAAAAAAAGAAATATTAAACGAATCTAATTAATCTATCTAAAATCTAATTCTAAAAGAAAATCAAATAAAATCAAAATTATTCATTTACTTAGGTAACACAATGTACAATAATAAACGTCAAAAAGAAATACATATTAAATCCAAAACTCTCATTTTACATTTACTGCCAGTTCTCAAATCAAGGGCGGAGAACGGAAGAAAGAACTGGCAATAAACTCTCCGCCACTCTTTTTAATCGCCAAATTTTTTTTACACAATGTTTGTAAGGAGCTGCAACCATTACACCATTTTCCATATGACATCTTGAGTAATAAAGAATAATAAATTAAATTAAAAACAAAGATTTGTCCTCTATCAGCAGGAGTCATGGTGAAATAGACATTGCGCCTACTGATTTAGTTTATATTACATTACATTTGTTAATAATGCAAAAAATATTATTATAATTAAAAAACAATTTCATTACAATTCCTTCACTAATTAATCGAAAGGAACTTCGTTCCATCCCTTGTCACAATTTTTTTAATTTACATGAGACATTTTAGATTTGTATTTTTTATATATCTATAATTATAATTCTAAAAACTCATGATTAGTTTGTATAATCAAAATGGTTAGAAAGTACTTACTTTAACAGCACAAACAAGTGGGGAGCCACCGTCGCCTTTGCAGGTGTCAACCATACTTTCACCGCCGGCGCATGTCAGCGAATTGTGGAGTTCAAAGAGTGGACCAAGACGAGAATTCGTCCGAAGCATATTTTCACAATCTTTTGCGCTTACAAGAGGTAATGGTACCTGAAGATACATTATAAATAAAATTTAGTTATGAGTGAAATGTTTTAGGTAAATATCGCACCTTGAAAACCAAACCGTCACTAAACGAAATTTGGCAAAATTGAGTTATGAATGCCATCCGTTGCAAATTTATTGTACTTAGAGAATGTGAAGACACCCTTAGTTTTATTGCAAACATAGTCCGCTAGAGAGCGCTAGTGTCACTACGCTTTTATGGGAAACGTATGCGCCATCTTATTAGAATACTGTCATTTTGACATTAGTGTCGGTGCCATACGCATAAAACGTTTGAAATTTATAGGAAAAGTGTATTTTTTTTGCTTAGGAACGGTATTCCAGTGATGATAGCGGTAAGTATAGCATTATTTTAAGTAGAAAAGTGTACTTTTTTCATTAAGAACAGTTTTCCTACAAATTATCTTTGTAAATTCCGCAATAAATTAATTACCATAATGTCGCTTTTAGGTTAGTGACAGTATTCCTTCACACTTATTGCTTTTACAGAAAAGTTTTTAATGAGGAATTCAATATAAGTTTTATTTATACCGAAAAAAGATCAATGTGATCTATGTACAAGTTATAAAAATGCTGAACAAAGCGAGAAAAATAATTTAGAAGAAAAAATATCAGCGGCATCTAAAAGAAAAAGATGAGAGTAGGAATGAGAAAGCTAAAGACAAAGAGGGTGTCAATTCCGAAAAAAATGTGGCATGCTATGATTTACAAGCAGTGTTACCTGTACCAAGAGGCGATGTATCTGTATTTTATTATAAATCAAAATTGAACTGTTACAATTTTACAATATGCGAACTCGGAACAGACAACACAGAATGTTTCTTTTGGAATGAGGTGGAAGGGAATAGAGGAGCATGTGAAATTGGGACATGCGTATACAAATATTTATACAAAATATCCACTGCTGCTTCTAAACCCATTGAAGTAATATTTTATTCCGATAACTGCTGTGGCCAACAAAAAAACCAGTTTATCATCTCGCTTTATATTCATGCTCTATCCGAACTGCAGAATCTTAAGTCTATCACTCATAAATTCCTCATCAAAGGCCATACTCAAAACGAAGGGGACGCAGCGCATTCTACCATCGAAAAGCAAGTAAAAAAGGCTTTACGATCAGGCCCTATTTATGTGCCTGACCAGTACGTTCAAATTATAAGAGAGGCTAAAAAAAAAAGAAGGGAATATGAATGAAATGAGCTACAGTGAATTTTTAGACATCAAAAGCTTGGTAGAGTACAAATTTAATAAAGATGTAGAAGGAGAAGCAGTGAAGATAGGCGATCTAAAAGCGATAAAAATAGAAAAAGATAATGAAAATAAAGTAAAAGCTTTTTATAGAACTTCCTATATGGAAAAGGAGTACAAAGAAATAAATCTCTGTCAACAGAAAACCCGTAATATACGTAGGGCAAATTCTCGTCCTCGCCCTCAGTTAAAAAGGCTGTACAATTCAAAGCTTCAGTTGACTGCACGTAAAAAGGCTGATTTAAAATCTCTTGTACAGGCTAATCACATTCCAAGATATTACGCATCTTCTTTTTATAACAATATTATAAATTAATCTATCTATTAGTAAATAATAAGTAGAAATAAAAAGCAACATTCACTGTTGCCAAGATCTCGTAATAACAATTTAACGTTCCTAAGTTAATAATTAGAGTTAAGTGTACTTTAATAAATATTTAGTGTTAAGTGTTAAATGGAGACACCTTTTATATTGTGGCATATTTTTATTTTCTGCATTTTTATTGGAATTGACAGAAATCTCAATTCGGAATAATTTTCTGTTTTATCTTTTTAATTTACTGTTTGGAATAGTTATGAGTTAGTAACCAGTAAAGTTCTTAGTAGATTTTATGGAAATAAATTTTTTTTCACACAAAGTTTTTTACTAATAATAATAAAACAACATTGTAATTCTATAATAACGCTGCTAATTAGACAAACGAGCATTATAATTGTGGTAATTGTAAATGACACTAATGCTCTTATAACGAAATGTTTAGCGGAATAGTGACACTATGGGGGTCTTTTTTAAAAAAACCTTTGATTTTATTATACAAACCCCAGTTTATCAATATAATTTTACTAGAAATTAAAAGAAGGTTTAATGCTTAAACTCCAATGCAGAAAAAAAAATCCATAATTTACTTTTAAAATTGTTTTCTGAGCCTTTACTTTTTTACAAAACTTAAAACGCGAATTCCCAAAAACTGTGGATTTCGTTTAATGACGGTTTGGTTTTCAAGGTGCGATATATATATTTTATTAAAACTGTGTGGCATTTATTAACAACATTTTGACTAATCATACATTGAAATTATAAATATTATTTCGACATATCTTATATCTTTAAACGAGCAATTCTTGTATTTATATATATATATATAAAATCTCGGAATCGGCTCCTATGCTTTTCTTGAAATTTAGTATAAGGTTTAAGGCGATAAATCGATATAGCTAGGATTCAATTCTAGAAAATGTCATTTCATTTGTGTTTTATCAACTTAAACATAGAATTGCTCGTTTAAAGATGTCAGTGAAATAAAAACTTAAATATGAATATAATTATCTTTATTCGATAATTATATTCATATGTCATATGTTATATTAACCAAAATCAAAGGTCGCGGCTGAATTCTATTGTATTCTAAAAAACAATGTCATGGACTGTTACGACTATCGGTTATTACGACCAAACATGAGGAGTCCCTTCGATGTCGTTATAACAGCTTTTGGCTGTAATATAATAATTACCTATCGAGCAGTGTTGGCCTAGTGATGTCAGGGTGCGACTCTCATACCAGAGGTCATAGGTTCGATCCCAGGCTGTGCACCAATGGAGTTTCTTTCTATGGGCGCATTTAACATTTGCTCGAACGTTGAAGGAAAACATCGTGAGGAAACCGACATGTCTTAGACCCAAAAAGTCGACGACGTGTGTCAGGCACAGGGCTGATCTCCTACTTGCCTATTAGAATTAAAAAATGATCATGAAACAGATTCAGAAATCTGTGGCCTAAACTAAGATCTAAACAGGTTGTAGCGCCACTGATTTATTTTTTATAATAATTTTCTGGTTTTTGAATAGAATTTTCACGTTTCTGTAGCCACTCTTATGAGTTTTTTCAGTTTCACTCTTTAAATATTCTCCATATTTAAATTGCCTCTATTTACAGTACATACAGGAACAGCTCTGGGATCAACAAAACTTTAGCGCCTGTGCACTTAACGTCCCAAGAGTCTACTCGAAAGAGAAGAAAAATTGAATTGGGAGGAAAAATTCGGTATTTTTTTTATTATAGAACAGGGAGCAAACGGGCAGGAGGCTCACCTGATGTTAAGTGAAACCGCCGCCCATGGACACTCTCAATGCCAAAGGGCACGCGAGTGCGTTGCCGGCCTTTTAAGAATTAGTACGCTCTTTTCTTGTAGGACCCAAAATTTATTATTTTCCGTTTGCTCTGCGGCCCCGTCAGCCTTACATATTACCTTTTTCAGCACTTTTACGAAATAACCCCGCCGTTCAATCGACGCTTCTCGGCCCCAGCCCATAGAGTAGCAATCCTCTCCTGGGGGAGGGACGGATGCCAAACAGGCTATACCAACATTTTCAGCTGCTCTGAACTCTGTCTCCAAAAACAATAGAGCAACGTCGTTGTATACAGAAGCTGGAAATACAAGAAACAATAAAAAAGAGCGCGCGTACAAAGTACACAAGCAAGAACTGTTTTGGAAGAACACCTTTTGTATGTCAATTAAAGTTTACAATAGACTACAGAAATAATTGAAAGATCTTCCGACTAGAGTCTTTAAAAGCGACTTAGTGCGTTACTTTTGGAAAAAGTGCTATTCAATAAACTATTATTTGCGTGAGACATTGTAATTCGCTCCGCACTCGCTCCTGAACAAGACTGCTATGGTTACATTAATACAAACCACAGCGGTTTTGTAATGTAACAGATTGTAATATACTATATTATTTTGTAAAATAAAGAGAAAAAAAAATACATACTTAAGTAGAAGTCTTCGTGTTTAATAACTTTATTGACATTTCTCTCTTGGTGTGGATATTGCTCTTTCACTGTTTGCACGTCATATTCGCCAGCACGGCACTTCAACTGAAAAATTTCCAAAGCAAAAACACTAATTAGAAGTGTGGTTGTTCTTTCAAATACATTTAACACGCTGAAGGACTATTTAAATTCTAAACTTATACCACTACAGAACTCCGTCGACCTAAAATTGGCTATAATTTTTCATTTTTAAAAGTATGACAAAGTTGACTGTAAATACGGTTTACGGACGTAAGTTTAACGTGACAACCTCATAACAAAACATTGATGAAATGATTGCATACTTAAGTCGAGTGGAAGGAAGATAGATGAGGCGCAAGCGTACAATGAGCGTATTGGGACAATGGAGGACTGTCATGCTTTTTCGTGCAGCCAGCGTTCATCGATTTATAAGACGTTGTCACGTCAAAAAAGGAGTACTGAGGAAAAACAAATACTAAAATGTATTTACAAACCCCTATTCGTTAAACCGGCTATTATCACTTTTTTTATAGAACAGGGGGCAAACGGGCAGGAGGCTCACCTGATTAAGTTAAGTGATACCGCCGCCCATGGACACTCTCAATGCCAGAGGGCTCGCGAGTGCGTTGCCGGCCTTTTAAGAATTGGTACGCTCTTTTCTTGAAGGACCCTAAGTCGAATTGGTTCGGAAATACTTCAGTCGGCAGCTTTTTCGATTGTCCCCCACTTGGCTCAAAATGTAAAATGAAAATAAAGTTACATATGATTGTGACGGAGGTAATATGACGTTTCATGTCTCGTGTCCACGCGTATTGCTACTGATTATGCTAGTGATAAACGAACGCGCTGTTTCGCCTTTTTATATTATCTGATTACAAGCTTACCAGTTTTAGGAAACTAACCTGATTGGCTTGTAAATTATTCAATACAAGCCAATGAGCGGTTGTTAAAACGACTCTGTGGTGTATTAATGCGCCGCCGCCGACGTAGTATTTTGACGACCAAACGTCACTATCGCCTCTCCTGTAAACAAGGTCTATTTAAATTGATTGACACAGGAATCGGACGTCGAGGCAGAATACGAAATTCCACCCGTATCACCTCGACGTCCGCCGTTCCACAATTGCGCGTTTTTCAAGGCAGTTTTTGCAGTGCACCACCTTCTTGTGGAACCAGCTGCCCACGAAAAGAAAGAAAAGAGCGTACAAATTCCTAAAAGGCAGGCAAAGAACTCGCGAGCCCTCTAGCATCGAGAGTGTCGATGGGCGGCGGTATCACTTAACATCATGTGAGCCTCCTGCCCGTTTGCCCCCATGTTCTATAAAAAAAGACGTAGGAAATGAATTAAACTCAAATTCCTAGGAATAGATGGCGTTAATATGTCAATGTGGCTGTTTAAGACTTCAGAAACGCGGAACGTTGCGTATGAAAACTTAATTATATTTATTTATTTATTTATTTATTAACACTTCGTTGCTAGAAAGAAACACAAATAACACAATACATATAAATTACAAGGGATGCAACGGGCGGCCTTATCGCTAACAAGCGATCTCTTCCAGGCAACCCTAGTAAGAAAGAAAACAATAAATAAAAAATGATGAGTGCAAGAAGTGCATAACCAGAAGTTATATAAAAAACAAAATATATATATTAATCTGTAAAACCTTAATCTAGAGAAAAAAAAACAATATTATAGTTGTTCCCACGACAATAAGTGCGTGCTCCTATTTCACCATGCCTCCTGCTGATAGAAGACAAATCTGTGTTTTTTTAAATTAATTTAATTAACTATTAATTACTTAAGATGTCATGTGGAACATGGTGTAATGGTTGCAGCTACTTACAAACATTGTTTAAAACAAAAACTTCCCAATTAAAAAGAGTGACGGAGAGTTTATTGCCAATTCTTTTACGTTCTACGCCCTTGATTTGACAACTGGCTGTAAATGTAAAATGAGAGTTTTGAATTTAATGTATATTTCTTTTTGACGTTGATTGTAGTACATTGTGTTACCAAAATAAATGAATAATTTTAATTTGATTTGATTTGATTTCTAAAAATTGTCATCCATCTACTTTCAGTTGCTTAGTAGTATATATTTATTTTTATATATGTTGTTTAGTTGCAGTGTGATAAAAGGAGGGTAGTGACAAAAGGAGAGACACGGACGGTGATTGCCGTTGATTGGACGTGTTTGAGTCATAAATATCTTATGTGATTAAATTTTAGATTTTCGGTTATAACTGTGTTGAGGGTTTTGGGAAATGCCCTCAAATTAGATATTAATTTTTTGAATATTAAACTATTTGTTTATGTGGTACATATAGCCACATATAATACATTTCGTAGGAGAAGCCAAAAATCCTCCTGGCGCCCACATTTTATTTATTTAGGTTATTTTTAGTTATAAGATTACTTCAATTTATCTTAATCATTGATTGTATTTTATTAGCTTACTTGTTTGAGGTTCCTTTTATAAATGTCCTAGTATGTGCCAATTTGTTTTTTTTTAACGTTAAAAACCTATAACAGCAGTAATACAGTACAATTAAAATAATTGAAAAAAGGAGATCAACTGGCGGTCTAAGCGAAGCCACTGTAAAAAGATTAAATAATGAAACTACATAAGATATACAATTCCTGAGGCAAAAAGAATGGATCAAACCAAAGCAATTCAAACGTATGCAAACGGTGAAAGGAACTGTACTGACTGACTGTAAGGGGCTTATTGTTATAAGCGTAGTGATTTCTTAAATCGTTTAAGTTACGCCCCAATAGTATAAACAGACGTAGGCACTCTCTGTAACGGTTACATTGAATACATGAATTACATGATTATTTAGATGATTTTAATCTATGGGATTGATTTGCTCCAGTTCAAACAGTTTGTATGCCTTTGACTTGAGAACTTTTCTGACGTCATAAGTGTACTTGTTTATTCATATGAATAAAGTTGTTTTCAGTTTTAGTTTAACCTTACTACAGAGAACATAAAGCATTCGCCAAGAAACGATAATACTTACAACATAACCGCGACCATGAATGGATATTCGCCATAAAATGCACTGGTAACGTTAGTGGGTCTAAAAGCGGGATTCTTCGGTTTGTATGGGCTAATTTCTATATTACTCCAGCCACATTCAGATCTTGATACTGTAGAAAACAAACTTTTTTAATTCATTAAAAAAAAAACATCGGTTGTAGCTGATGGAGCCCAGATGAGTTTCCAATTTGACGGCTAGCTTTCGCTGTCTTATGACCGAAAATTCGAAAACTCCTCTGCACAATCTCGGTGGTAAATGCGGTAGAATGCAGAGGCCCCACAACTCTCCGCTAACTATTGAATACGGTCAAGTGGAAGGGGCTGGTACTAGGGAGCTACTACCCAAAGGTGAGAACAGTATGTGGGGCCGAATTTGCGCTTGGACACAAGTCTCACAAGTCAGTTCTCCTACCAAAGACAGGAACATCAAGGTTTGGATTTTACTCTTTTATTCTTAAAAGGCCGGCAACGCACTCGCGAGCCCTCTGGCATTGAGAGTGTCCATGGGTGGCGGTATCACTTAACATCAGGTGAGCCTCCTGCTCGTTTGCCCCCTGTTCTATAAAAAAAAAACTTGCATAGGTCTCTTGAAATTTAAACTAGTTACATGAATACAATACATACAAGTTTTTCTTTGCTTCCCACAATCGAACTTCTACTCGAATCACAGCCGTTCATCGGTAGATCAAGAAATTAATACCTATGGTTTTTCGTGACAGGCTAGAAATGTAGTAACTATCAGAAATTGTGGGAACATTCTGTCAGCTTCTTATGTTTGCAACCGAAAGGTTTTCTCTTTGAACCTATTTCTTAATTTGCATTTAAAAGATAGCTTTTATATTTGAAATAATAAGAAACCAAAGAATAATTCTATACTTACTTTTACTCCCAGTCGCATCAGGACTGGATAATTTAACTAAATGATTGTTCGGTATTGGAAAGGGACGTTGGGAAACTGGGTGGTTTAGAGGAGTTTTTTTGTTGGGAGTAGTTGGGTTTGGTATGGTAGGAGAACTTTCGAAATAATTTTCATTAGAATCCTCTGCGGAGGATGTGCTCTCGGCACTGTCTTGTACATCACTGAGTTCACAGCAAACATCTAAATAGTGACAGCTTCTGCTGCTGTCTCTGGAAATAAATGAAAAATGTTTTTACGATATTCTCGCAAGTCCATGGGCGGTATCACTTAACATCTGGTGAGCCTCCTGTTTTATAAAAAAAAAAGTGGAATGAAAAATTTAAATTTATTTATTTCGTAATCCTAAAGCTAACATAAATTATATATAATTAAAAACAATTACACTCAAAATATAACCAAAGATGGAATACATGATACATTTTATTACAAAAAGATTTACAAAAGGGAACCAACAAACAAAAAGTATTCAATACATTTAACTAATTGTGATTCAATTTATTTAACTAAGCCTAATTTGGTTGTGTTGTGTGATGGTGTAAAAGTGTGGGTATGTACGTGATGGTGTGTATGTGGGGTGTGATTATGATGTAGGTGATTTTGCGCTATGGATATTCTTAATACATTTTTTAACCACACTATTTTATTCGTATTATTAATGATACCTTCCTAATTCGCCAGTCCCCTATTTAACGCGGACATTATATGGTCACCCAACACATCAAGTTTGTGATATCAAGTATGCGAGTGGGAGTAAATAGTTAAAATTATTTAGCTTTATATATCTTACAATTTCCGGGGAGTATCCCCTGACCCAGAAATTGTAAAATATATGTTATATTTCTACTTTCATTTCCTGTTTATAGAATAGAAACGTATAAAAAAACATGTGCAATTCACTCGTGGTAGAAGTGAAAGCTTCAAAAACAAAGTTTTTATAATTAATCATACATATATTAAACTTTTTTCACTTTTGAAATGTACTAAACTTTTCTTTTAAAACAGTATATTCTATATAAATCATTAATTTGGCAAAAACTAAAACATCGAAAGTTTGAAATTCGATAAAATGAAAAAGCGGCAATAAAAAGAGGCTGTATAATGCCGCATACCTCACTTTCTCCCACGTTAAATCTTATCAGTTTATGTATCCGTCTCTTTTTACTGTAGCTTTTTCCATTGCATCCGGTTTGAAATTACGATTCAAAAGAAGTTTCTCTATCTATCTCATTTTCTCACACGTTAAATCTTATGAATATATGTTTCTGTCTCTTTTTGACAACAATTCTAAAGAAAAACTTTAAAAATTATACATTTCCGTTCTATTATTTTTGAGAGCCTAGCTTACTTTTGCTGACAAGAGGAGGTGGGGGGGAGGTAAATTACAGTAAATCTGTTTACTTGAACAGCCCTTATGTGTGTATACTAGATAAAAGTTACCTCACCTTACTTCAAATACGTCCCTGCCGTTGTCAATTATCGTACTATTCACATCACACAGATAATACACCACACATTCTCCATTAACATTGTTTTTAGTCACACAAGTCCTGTCCACTTCTGCAAGAAACAATTTATGGTTGAGAGTGCATCCTGAACTGAGATCCATTCTTTAGCGTACAAATTGGGATTGCTGAGCGAGCTTTATCACAAATCAAATCAAATCAAAATTTATTTATTCAGTTTAGATGCGACTTAAGGCATGCTTATGAATGTCAAAAACGTTTACAAAATTCGCGAAAGAGCAAAACTACGCCATCCGTTCGCAAGACTACCAGGAGGTCTTGTTCTGAGAAGAACGGGCAAGAAACTCAGCAACTCCCTCTACATACAATAATTCAAAGGAAAATGTCATAAACCACAACGTAATTTAAGTTACATAAGTAAAAATAAAATAAAATCTGTTCTGTGATTTACCACATTCACCATTACATTACATTCACAACACTTCCAAGAAAACAAAGCAAATTATAACAATATAGTTATACCTATTGCCAAGCGTTTTTATCTTTTAGGTAGTAATTAACTGTGTAGTAACCTTTACACATTAAGGTTTTTTTAATATGTGTTTTGAATATGTTGAGAGGCAGTTCCAATATTTCACTAGGAATCATGTTATAGCAGCGTACACTTAGGCCTATAAATGAAGTGTTTATTTTCTGCAACCTGTAAGACGGCTGGAAAAGTTTTCCCTTATTTCTTGTATTCCTATTGTGAATGTCACTGTTCTTTAAAAGAGAACTAATATTACAACGCACAAAAACGATACAGTTGTAGATATATTGTGACGGTACCGTCAGAATACTGATTTCCTTGAATAAGTTTCTAAGTGAAGTGCCTGGTTTCAAGCAATAGATTGACCTAATAGCACGTTTTTGCAAGATAAATATAGATTGAATATCTGCTGCTTTGCCCCATAAAAGAATTCCATACGACATAACGCTGTGAAAGTAACTAAAATATACTATTCTGGCAGTTTCCTCGTCTGTGAGTTGCCTAATTTTTCTAATAGCGTATGTCGCAGAACTAAGCTTGTCTGAAAGTTTAGTGATATGCTGACGCCATTGAAGTTTTTGGTCTATTGTAATGCCTAGAAATACCGTAGAATCAACTAAATTTAGTTTTTCATTGTTTAGTTTAAGCTCCACGGTTGTAGTTTTAACATTAGGTAAAGTAAATCTTATGCATTTTGTTTTTGTGGCATTTAATTGTAAATTATTTGCAGAAAACCAGGACAATATTTTAGAAAGTGCGTTGTTCACATCGTCACAATTTGTCTTATATGTATTTACTTTAAAAATCAATGACGTGTCATCAGCAAATAATACAATATCACATAATAGCTTTGCATAAGTAGGCAATCGTTAATATATATAATGAATAAAAATGGTCCCAAAATTGATCCTTGCGGGACTCCCATTTTAATATGTGATCCCGAAGATTTAGTTCCATTTATATCAACTTTAGTTGTTCGACAACTTAGGTAAGAGGTTATTAAGTTAAGAGCTACATTTTTTATACCGTAGTGATCAAGTTTGTAAAGCAGAGTCTCATGATGAACACAATCAAACGCCTTGGACAAATCACAGAAAACTCCCAGTACATCTTGAGTTTTCTCCCATGCATCAAATATATGTCGTAACAGAGCTATTCCAGCATCGGTAGTGGAGCGACCTTTAGTAAAACCGTATTGTGCGTTGTGTAGAAGATTGTTTGTATTAAAGAAATTAATTAGTTGTTCTAGTATAGTTTTTTCAAAAATTTTACTTAGAGTTGGCAGTATTGAGATGGGTCTAAAATTCGAGGGATCTGTCCTGCATCCAGATTTAAATAAAGGTATCATTTTACTATGCTTCATTAAATCTGGAAAATTTCCTTCATCAATACAATTGTTAAAAATATACGCAAGATCTCTCACACTCTCACACAGATACCTCAATATCGCAAGATATTAATAAAAAAAATACAACAATATTATCGATGCAGAAAAAGACGTCAGACGAAAATAACAGACTATACGCAATAGCCTCACTAACTAACTAACACTAGTCTGAAATAAACTTTTTCCATGTCAAAATATGTACACTCCTTTGAGTGACGTATGAGCAGTGTTGGCCTAGTGGCTTCAGCGTGCGACTCTCATACCTGAGGTCGTAGGTTCGATCCCCGGCTGTGCACCATGAACTTTCTATGTGCGCATCTAACATTTGCTCGTACGGTGAACGAAAACATCGTGAGGAAACCGACATGTCTTAGACCCAAAACGTCGACGACGTGTGTCAGGCACTGGAGGCTGATCACCCACTTGCCTATTAGATTTAAAAATGACCATGAAACAGATTCAGAAATCTGTGGCCAAGACTTAAAGAGGTTTTATTGATTGAATTTGATTATCATTACTTACGTTCACTCCGTCGTAGGTTGGGTGGCTTTCGAACAGGTGACGGGTTCGATTCCCGCTTAGGTGAAAAAGAGAGTCCGTTCTGCTTATTTATATATGTTTGCTGATTATTCATAATAGCTTTTATCCATTGATCTGTCAAATCGTCTATTGAATTGCAGTAAATCAGGGGAAACAGGCAAAAGAACAGTATGTACCTGCAAACATAAGAATATACTAATTGCAAAGAAAAAATTTCTTGTCGATCAAATCCAAATATTACAGAAGTAATTTCAATAATTTCTTCACCATTAGAATATTTATTTATAACAGCACAATACAGAAATAGATGTATATATATATATATATAACATTGTGGGTCAATTACAAATCTTCACAAATAGTTCTTTTTTTATATATAACTAACTGACCTGGCAAACATCGTTTTGCTATGTACTTATATCATTTATGGTTATTGTGCCTCACTCGAAATAGATAGGTATAATGTGTCGTGTACTTTTTTGTAGATATTTATAAGATCTACAATTACTTAGAACATTTTATGGTTCTATCTTTAATAGTTTAGGCAGGGTACGCAAAATAAGTAACTTTTTTGGTTGATTTTTTACACCTTGTGTCGGAAAAACCCTAATATCTTACGGAACCCTATTTTTGTTCAAAATTAAATATAGCCTATATTACTCGTGGATAATGTAGCTTTCGAATGGTGAAAGAATTTTTAAAATCGGTCCAGTAGTTTATGAGCCTATTCGTTACAATCAAACAAACAAACAAACAAAGTTTTCATCTTTATAATAGTAGTGTAGATGTAGACAAGAAGGTAAACATTTCAAAAATTTTTAGTGTAAAACAAAAAAGAAAAACAATTTAATTTGTTGACAATGAAAGCTTATCAATGCATTCAACATGGTTGAAATAATTTTGTTCCAAAGCTTTCCTTGCTGTCACCACACTCCAAGTACTTCACTACTAATGATAATTGAAATTTCAGAGAAACAGTTCGTACAACATATTACAATTGTAAAAACTAATGAATCAAAGAAATAAAAAATATTACGAATACTCACTTCATTTTAGACACGACCGCACTGTCCAGAAGTTTATAATAAACTAATTCATTATACAATAATGAATTGTTATCAGCCGATAAAAAAAATTAGCAAACAATATTTAGACTCAATATCAAGAGCGGTGTTGGCCTAGTGGCTTAAGCAACCTAAAGTCCAGAGTTCGAATCACAGCTGTGCATCAAATTGATTGTTCTTTTTGCGGATTTTTTTTTTATAGAACGGGACAAACGGGCAGGGGCCATGAATGCCAGAGGGCTCGTGACTGCGTTGCCGGCCTTTTAAGAATTGATACGCTCTTTTCTTGAAGGACTCTAAGTCGAATTGGTTCGGAAATACTTCAGTTCAGCTGGCTCCACAAAGTGGTGGTTCGCGGCAAAAATTGCCTGCTAAAAAACAGTTCTTCTTGCTGTATAACCTTCTCTGCGAACTGGAATCAATTTAACATCTCTTCTGTTGACTGTTGTGTACTTGTTTACCTATATAAAGCTAGCTTGAGACTTGAGTTATATAAAGAGTTGTTTCGCAACTGGATTTTTGTATTTTTTTTTTAATTAATTTATTAATTTAACTACTAAGCTACTATCAGGAAGTCAATCCATATACTTCAAAATGGTCATCAATTGTATTGTTTAATTCATCCAAGTAAAGTCAAAGTCAAAAATACCATTTACACTTATGAACGTCAAAAAAAGAAATATACATTAAATGCTTCCAATTTTACATTTACTGCCTGTTTTCAAATGGGTGTAGAACGGAAGAGAAGAACTGGCAATAAACTCTCCGCCATTCTTTTTAATCGCCAGTTAGGTTAATAATAATATAACAAAAATACGAAGTTGATATTTTTAAATGCACTATAAAAATGCATCGGAAATTTATTAGTTTATAATGATATTAAAATAAAGATTGTTACAAATAAATTTTGTATTGAAACACTCCGACAATTTGTTTATTTAAGCTTACATTTTTGGTACACATAAATGTCACACAAGATTAAAAAGATTTCTTTTTTATAGAACAGCGGGCAAACGGGCAGGAGGCTCACCTGATGTTGAGTGATACCGCCGCCCATGGACACTCTCAATGCCAGGGGGCTCGCAGTGCGTTGCCGGCCTTTTAAGAATTGTTTTTTTTTTTATAGAACAGGGGGCAAACGGGCAGGAGGCTCACCTGATGTTAAGTGATACCGCCGCCCATGGACACTCTCAATGCCAGAGGGCTCGCAGTGCGTTGCCAGCCTTTTAAGTTTTTTTTTTTTTTAGAACAGGGGGCAAACGGGCAGGAGGCTCACCTGATGTTAAGTGATACCGCCGCCCATGGACACTCTCAATGCCAGAGGGCTCGCGAGTGCGTTGCCGGCCTTTAAGAATTGGTACGCTCTTCTTGAAGGACCATAAGTCATACATATACAATAAAATAGCCCAGAGATATGACCTTGGATAATTAAGGATAGAAATTGCTTCCTTCATTCTCATTCCTATCTTTAGTTTCCACCGTTTCTGAATCGCCAACACGAGATAAGCGTCATAAAGGTCATTGTTCAAAACAACGTTATCTTTTTGGTGAAAGCCCCAGAATTTGGGTTTCTTATAAACATAACATAATAATTTAGAATATTTTATTTTATTGAAAATGCAAGCGCAAACAACCCAACACTTAACGCCAACACAAGTGTCTCTTGACTAATTACGGGGGTTGTCTCATACTAATTTATTGATGTAAAAATTTGAGAAACAATAAAAAAAAATAAAAAAAAAATTTACGGGAAAAATCGGATATTTATTTATTTGAAAAGATTTCAAAAGAGTGTGTGTTATGTACACGCATTATACTTCTTTGGCGTTTGGAAAAAAGTAAAATGCAGTAGTGATTAACGATAAATATTAAAATTAATCAAAAACATTTTATTTAAATAAATAAATTAAAGTAAATACTGAAATTGATTTAAAAACACCATATTTTGGTTAGGTTTTACTTCTAAAACTTTGCGCTTTAAAGATGACGGTGACACTATTAGCCTTAGTTCTTCGTCCTTTTAAAGTACTTTCTATAATTATGTTATTAACGTTCGTGTACTTTTTGTAATCTATATATGAATAAATAACGTAATAAAAGCACACGGCCTGTAAGTCAGGACGTCATATGTTTGTATATTTCATCTATTAATGAGCAAAATTTGTGTTTTCCTTTAACTAATATTAACTTATCGGTTAATGTATGTGGACAAAACCCAAACGTTTACAGGTTAGTGAGGTGAATTTAATGAGAAATATATTAATTAGATTTTATTCAAAACAAATAAAAATTTAAATATTAAAAGGAGTCCCTGGCAAGGTTCCGAAGATACCGGCAGCGTTCCCCCTTTGAATAGCTAGACTAATTCTTTGTGCGAGGTAGCTGCCAGCTCTTCGCTCTCTTGTGATGTCGACTAACCTTTTTGATAATTCCCTAAAAAGCTTTAACGCGCTAGGACCCCACGGACCAAGGGTCTCGACACCGAATGGTACAAAATCATATTCAGAGCCTAGAGCCCTGTATTTGCAGGCTTTAGCTTTTTCATAGATTTTTTTTAAATATATTAATTAGATAATGAGTAGGTAATTATAATGCGAGCCTAAACGGCGTGTTGGTAGAAATGCATCTCAAATCAAATCAAATTATCTTTATTCATATAGGTAAACTTTTACACTTATGAACGTCAAGAAAAACAAATTAAATTAACTGTAAATTTACATTTACAACCAGTTCGCAAGTCAAGGGCGTAGAGCGGGTAAGAAGAACTGGCAAGAAACTTTCCGCCACTCTTTTCAATCGCCAAGTTTTTAATACAAATTGTTTGAACTGGAGCAAATCGATCCCAAGGATTAGGATCATTTAAGTATTCGTCACATTTATAACAGGCTTTATTAATTAATTCACTTTTAACAAGGGCTTTGAATTTATTTAGTGACAGTTCTCTAATTTCGCATTTCAATTTCACATTCGTAATTCTAAATTTATTTCCAGTTCCCTAGTTTTTAATAAAAAAAAAAAAATGAAGTGTATGCAATCTGCCTATTTTTTTAAGAGAGTTTAGGAGAAGAGCTCCTAAACTCTCTTAAAAAATAAAATTACCTCTTTATTCTTCGGTCGTGTGAGCAAAAACTGTGTTGTGCAAGTTCTTGGAACATGCCATACGTCATACTCGTGAACGGTGCTGACTGGTCGTACTTGAATTCGTGTATGCGGTGATATTAGTTGTTTATACTACGTATTTGCGTGTTGTTCTCACGAGTATGTGAGTGCGTGCTCCTATTTCACCATGCCTCCTGCTGATAGAGGACAAATCTGAAGATCCGTTGTTATAGACAATGTACACTTATGAATGTCAAAAACAGAAATATACTGGAAGAGAAGAACTGGCAAAAAACTCTTTTTAGTCGCCAAGTGGGTTAATCCATGGAAACCGATCATCCAGATCACAGAGGGTGGACCTAACGTCTGGGAAGAATCATATGATGCAGTCGCCCTTTGTGACCATTCAAAGGCCTTTAACTGTGTTCATTAAGATATACTCTTTGGAAAGCTTCAACACTATGGCGTTAATGACAAAACTTCCAGTCTAATATTTAAAGGGAAGGATCCAAAGAGTGCATGTCAATGGAGTCGCCTCTCGAGGTTCGCAGGTGTCAATCGGCGACCCCAAGGTTCGATTCTCGGGTCTTTTTAATTTCTGATCTACATAAATGACCTCCCATTCTTTGTCAACTAAGTTCATGAGATGGTATTGTTTCCTGATGACACTTCACTTTTATTTAAAGTGAATTGTCATTGAAAAATCATCGGAGATTCATAATACAGATTGTTCCGTTTAAAATTGATTTATAATGTCAGGCTTAATATTATCAATATTGTGATAAAAAACTGAAATAATTATAATATTTTAAATATTTTAGTGGACGTCATATTATTATGTAAATCTACTTTTATTTAAGTTGATTTTTTGGTATATTATAACTATTAATAAGCAGAGATTGTGTTTTTTTAACTAATGTCTATTATCGGTTACTGATTGTGGGCGCACCGCAAATGTACAAAAGTACCTCACGTACACGTCACCGTACACGTCACCGTACACGTCAGTGAGGTCAATTTGATGTATTGTGTATTTGACATTTTCTGATTGTAAAAAACATAGTTGTGCAAAATAATAAATAATAGAATTAGATTTTGTTAACATATCATTAATTATAAAAACTTTTAACTTATTTTAGTTTCTATTAAAATTAAAGATTGATAATATTAATCATGACATTATATATCAATTTTAAATATAACAATTTGTAGTAGTTATTGTAGTCAGTAATTAATCTGAGCCGGTTTTTTAATTTTTTTCAAATAATAATATATTAAAATTCACATGGTGAATAAAATGTTATGTTTATTAAAATCCAAATACTGGGGCTTTCACCAAAAAGATAACATTTTAATAAACAATGACTTAAATCATGCTTATCTAGTGTTGGAGATTCCGAAATGGTGGAGACTAAAGATAGGAACGAGAACGAAGGAAGTAATTTCTATCATTAATTTTCCAAAACCATCCTTATATCTATAGGCGCATGAGGGATGGAAAGGGATAGAGCGACTGAGAGAAGGAGAAAGAGAGATCGAGAAAAATACACGCTATTGGTTGATGTATTCGTTTAGTAGTTACTTATTAGAACTTTACATGGAAATTCTGTCGCATAGTGTCTTGTGGGATAAACGCAGATTTTTATTTATTTATATTATCATTAACACGTAGGTACAGTGTAGTGTAAATATAGATATACAAATACATGAAGTATATTGTTACAGGATCTATTGGGGCTTTTACCTTAATAATAATTAATTTACAAAGAAGTTTCACTTCTGGCATGTTTAGGTTTACTCGCAGTGACTTTGTTATTATTTCTGTTATTTCTCTCAATTAAGTTTGCTAAGAGGTCAAACAATAAATATATACTCAAACTGGTCCAGAAATTTTCGAGTTTAGTAAGTAAATCTTATATAATTTTAAATAATATAAAATAAAAATACATATTAAGAACATCCTCTTGACCCTGAACCTGCATTTTAATAAACTAATTTGAGAAATAGAATTGCCAGACATAATTGAATTAAAAGAAACGACTCAGACTAATTTATTTTTATAAAACAAATTTCTTCTCAACATGTTCCCGATCGAGCTGGTTCGTCACCCAGCTGTACAAGTGTGGGATGTTCGCGTAGACTCCAGGTATACCTATCTTGCCACAGCCGAGTCCGTAGGACACCAGACCCACCACCACATATCGTTTTTCAATACCACTCGTCTGTAAAATATATGAAAATGTATATAAAATCTAGCTGCCTTTACATTTCTAGAAAGATCTGGCCTTTTTTTTACATACACGAGACGTTTTAGTTTTGTATTTTTTCTCTAGAAATAATATTTCAACAGTGAATGCTTTGTATAATCAAAAAGGTTAGAATGTACTCACTTCAACTGCACAAACAAGTGGGGAGCCACCGTCGCCTGTGCAGGTGTCAACCATACTTTCGCCGCCGGCGCATGTCAGCGAATTGTGGAGTTCAAAATATGGACCAAGGCGAGAATTCGTCTGAAGCATATTTTCACAATTTTTTGCGCTTACAAGAGGTAGTGGGACCTGAAAATAAATATAAAATATATTAATAAAATGAGTATATTGTTTTAAGTATTTAAAATAGAAATACTTAATATATCTACTTTATATATATATATAATTTAGAAATACTTAAAACAGTTTGGCTAATTGATATCTCTACATTTGTATACAATTATCGAGTCACAATATCGCCTTGATAGATTGTTATGACTTTATGCATACAATCATAATAATTCAAATATCAATAATTCAAACCCCTAAGTGGTAAGAGGAGCCGAAATTTATTTTTTAATTTTTAGAAAAAAAAATATTTTTTTATTTTTTTATGATACAGCATAGAAAATTTACAAACAATTATTTTCATATAACTACGATCAACCCCTTATGTATTTGTTAGTTAAAAACTTATTACTGAGGTTTATATAGAAAAAATCACAGAGAATCCTAAAAGTTTTGAATCCGGCAAACCGAACATTCTCTGGGGTGGCACAGCAAAATGTTCCGTGTTTATAATATGTACTATAAAGGTAGGCTAGGCTTAAAGGAGAATCGAAATTCGCGGGGCAGCTGGTTTTAAAATTAAAAAATGACATCACTACATAGTATAAAACAAAGTCGCTTTCACTGTCCCTATGTCCCTTTGTATGCTTAAATCTTTACTACTACGAAACTACGCAACGGATTTTGATGCGGTTTTTTTTAATAGATAGAGTGGTTTGGCGACTTTGTTTTATACTATGTAGTGATGTGTATAATATTACTGTAAGGGTTGTTATGCACATTTAACCTACATAGTATCATAATTATAAAAAATTGATGAATGAAAACCTTACCTAAAAATTTCAAAAGTTTGTGAGCGAGAACAGCCAGAGGATCACCAATACTACCAGGGGCCTACTTAAATCTTCAATTAGCGACTGTACACCCCACAGCACCAGAGTTTATACTCCCAAGGCCACAAAATCAAAGTGGCAGGAAAGACTATATTTGACAGGTTTATTACTTTTTGGGTTTTGTGAAATTTTAATGTATCTCATATCAAACCCGGTAATCACTAGATAATGAGACAGATTATCACCTTTTTAAGGATCTCAACGAAATTCCCCCGTCTATCGATCGGCACATCTCTGCCCCAGCCCATAGAGTAGCAATCCTCTACTGGGGGAAAGACGGATGCTAGGCAGGCTACACCGATATTTGGAGCTGCAGTGAACTCCGTCTCCAAAAACAATAGAGCAACGTCGTTGTATAGCGAAGCTGGAAATTTAAGAATTATTTAGTTTAGTACAAAATATAAAGAAAGCGATATTAAAATAAAAATTAAAGACGCATACTCCACGAAAACTAAATATCCAGTTGCTCACCTTACACATTGAAATTGATTTTTGTTTAGTTTCTTAAGTTTATTTTTTTTATTAGTGTTTTTTTATGTTTTGTCAATTAATGTCATGTTTGCCTATAAGTGTCTGTCACATTTAAAATTGTATTTAGTGATTTTCTATTTTTAGTGATGTAATAGTGTGCCAAGCGTTGGCAAGCTTTTTTATCAATAAAAAAAGTAAAAACCAAAGTGGAGATAGACGGGTCATATAATAAGGGAAAGGAATCAAAAATGGAACAGAATTGTAACAGAGGGGTCCACGAATTGGGAGACAAACGACAGGCATCCAAATAAGAGGATGGGAGACTGGTATAGAAACGGTAGCGAGCCCAATGTGGATTCGAACCATTAGTGATCACCGCGATTGAAAAAATAGAGAAGGCCCTTGTCGAAGGACTAGCTGTAAATAAATAAATATCCGTTTCAGATGCGTGATACGCGGGACACAAACGTCAACTGATATACCAATCACGCGATCGACAGGTCACTCTGCCGCTGCCCGATTGATACGATCTACAATACTGTACTTTAATTAATAGTTTCCCCTATACGCGATGAAAGATTTTTTCACACCTTAGGCATATTATTGAATTTTTAAGATCCTATATTTTTTTAAAACGTAATATATCCTTTGTAATGCAATGAAGATGCAGCTTTCTCATAGTAAAATAATTTTTAAAATCGGTCCAGTAGTTTTTGAATTAAAACATTTCATACATACAAAAACAAAATAAGTATAGATAAAAAAAGCACTAAACGATTACAATTTAGTTCACTTTGGTGTCGGGTGGTAAAGGCTTCATATATTGACGTTGCTAATGAACCGTCCCATTACGCACTATTTATTATTATTATGTTTTATAGTACAATTCATCGTAGCAAATAAGTTGTATATTGTTCGAGGTACTGATTCATAGAAAAGCTGTTTATGTTCCCACCTCATAACAATTAACTAAAATATACAATAACATTATACTTACTTCTATAGTAGTCTTCGTGTATAACAACTTTATTGACATTTCTCTCTTGGTGGGGATATTGCTCTTTCACTGTTTGCACGTCATATTCGCCAGCGCGGCATTTCAACTGAAAATGTTTCCAAAGCAATAACACTAGTTAGAAGTGTGGTTCTTCTTTCTATCTGTGCATTTAATACGCTGGAGGACTATTTAAATTCTAAACATGTTTACGACCACAGGACTCCGTCGACCTAAATTTAGTTTTTATTTTTCATAAAATGTTTAAAGAACTTTATTTCTAGTATTGTCTTTTATTAACATAACTTTTACACATTTAAGAAAAACACTTTTTTACGGATTATAGTTACCGTGACCTATGACCGTGACCACGCACGCTGTAAAGCACGCGAAACGTCGGTTTAAATTTAAAATTATGTGTAAATAATTATAAGTTTAAATACAATAATACATAACTATAATCCGTAAAAAAGTGTTTTTCTTAAACTTTATTTCTCATAACAAAAAAAAAACATTTTATTTACATGAGAAACTTAATATTAGTCTGTATATATACGAGCGAGATACACGTCGCCATAAGCCGTCTTAATTTTAGTCAACTCTGTTCTTTCCAACATGCATCTTTACTGCCTTTTTGAATTCGTCAAACACTTCAATATTGCGAATTTGAGATGGTAATTGATTAAATAATTGCACACCCTCATACCTAATAGATTTCTTCAAATAATTTGTACGCGGCTTCGGCAAGATAGGCAAACTCGCTCGACGAGTATTGCGTGTAGTAGTAGTAGTAGCAGTATATAAAAGCTGCCTACCCTTAGTAAGAAAAATGGCACTCTGTTATAGTCGATTTACAGACGATAGATTAACGTGACAACGTCATACCGAAACATGATGAAATGGTTGCATATGTAAGTCTTCGAGTGAAAGAAAAATAGATGAAGCGTAAGCGTACAATAAGCGTACCGGGACAATGAGTCATGATTTTTTTGCAGCCAGTGTTCATCGATTCATCGTTAATACGCCAAAAAAGAAATACTGTGGAAACAACAGCAAAATAATAAAATTACCCTTTTTGTTACACCACTTTTATTATTTTCCGATTGTCCCTCGATTCGGTGAGAATGTAAAACTGACACGAAAAGTTACGCATGATTGTAACGCACGTAATATGACGTATAATTAAAGTAATTCCGAACCAATTCGACTTAAGGTCCTTCAAGAAAGAGCTAACAATTCTTAAAAGGCCGGCAACACACTCGCGGGCCCTCTGGCATTGAGAGTGTCCATGGGCGGCGAAATCACTTCACAACAGGTGAGCCTTCTGCCCGTTTGCCCCGTGTTCTATAAATAAAAATAATGTCTCGTGTCCGCGCGTATATCTCCTGATGAAGCTACTTTTCGTCTTTTTACATTCTCCTATTACAAGATTTCTAACTTTAGGAAACTAACCTGACTGGCTTGTAGCTTTTCAATACTATGAGCGATTGTTAAAACGACTCTGTGGTGTATTAATGCGCCGCCGCCGACGTAGTATTTTGACGACCAAACGTCACTATCGCTTCTCCTGTAAACAAGGTCAATTTAAATTGATTGACACTAAAAATATGAACTTAATTAAATTTAAATTCCTAGCTATAGCTCTCTATTCAATACGTTAGTATTGTAACATTTTAATGTTAAGTCATATTTTGTTGCACACTGGCTGAATTCACAAGAATTGCATTATTCATATTTAGTTATAAAAAGGTTTAGGTTTTAAGTTTTTAATAGTTTTTTTTATATTTTGTTTTTATTAATTGTTATATTAATCGCTTTCTCTACAGTATAAGTGTTAAGGTACTGTAAAAATAGATTATAAGGAAAATAAAAAATATCAAAAAGTCAACGTGGATTACGACTTTAGGAAGAAAAGTCGAGTATGAAGATTTAATTCGCCTTTATATCCGTTAAATATTTTATTTAAATGTTTTGCAGTAGAAAAATGAATTGTTTTTACTTTTTGTTAATTAGTTTTTGCTTGTTGTTCCCATGAGAATGAGTACTCCTATTTCAACATGCCTAGTGCTGATAGAGGACAAATCTTGATTTTTAATTTTTGAAGTTATACTTCTTTTGGCGCGATGGAGAAAAAATGATGAGTGAATTTTTACGATGCGCGCGCACACAGACACCTAAATTTAACAGCATGAAGTTAGTTCTAGGTGGTATGAAAATTGATAACTATGTTCAAGTTGTATATTCTAGTATTTTTATATGCAGAACATGTGTTTCGTAACTATAATTAAACAGTGTGAATAAATAAATATTATTTTGGTGTTTTTATTAAATCAATTTCATATACGACGGTGATACTAATAATTTATTATTTATTAGTATATATATATTGAATATTAGTGATAAAACTGATTTGAATAAACTGTTTTGAGTGCATTTATAGATTTTAGGTCGGTATTTATAGTTTATTTACATAGTTAATTAAAAATTATTACATTATTAAGTTAAAACCTTTTTTATTTAAATAAAATCTTTTTGATTAATTTTAATATTTATCGTTAATCACTAATACATTTTAGTGATTTTTTTCCATACGCCAAAGATGTATAACTTCTAAACACATACACTTTTTTGAAGTGAAAACTTCTTTAGCGGCGTTGTACATTTTTTTGGGTTATTTAAAATGTTAACTTGCGTCATGACAAATTCCTAAGACGAATGTGTTTTTAAAGGAATATGAACCTTCGACACATAAGTACTTGAAGAAGCGGGAAGACTGTGTTTTGTTTAAGTAGTAGATTTAAATTATAAGTAATTTATTTGTTGTTTTAAATGTTAAATTTCAGTTTACTTTTTTTTTAAATGTATAATGCACTTTGTTGTTATCTGTTTTATATACATAAATTGTTTATCTATGTAATCTGTTTTGGCTTTCTGTATTGTCTTAGTGTTTTATATTATAATATGTATAAGTATAAGCTATACTTATAATTAAATAAATAAATAAAAATGAAAAGGGCTCATGAATCACGGTAATTTCAGTCAGTTCAGTTAAATCAGTAAATACGATATTTAGGGATACGATGTTGATAGGAAATGTTTGTACAGAAGATTTTTAAAGTAATATTATAGTTATAATAGAATCTTGGGTAAAAAGGAAGTCACTAAATGGTTACAAAGCCTCAATAACGATAAAACTGAGGAACTCTTGGTGATAAATGAATAGATATAACTACTTGTAGAAAAAAAAATACGACATGATTAAATGTATAATTGAAAAATTTATTATATTATTTTAAAGAGGTATAATATATTAATAGTTTTCTTTTGAGTAATAAAGTATTTAACACACTCTCCCACACACACACATACACCCTCTCACCATACTCACAGGGAGAATACTTAAACACTTCACACCATAATAGAATTGCTTGTTTAATTAATTGTAAATTACAACATATAAGTTCGCCAATGAGTCATGTACTTGATGCTGGAGTTTTTGTCTAATATATTTAAGGCTTTAGGCGCTTTATGCTGAAATACAGGTTCACACCTAGTTCAGCGTCAGATAAACCCGACTAATTTTGTTTATATAACTAGCGCAATTACATATAAGTTTTTCCTGTGAAACAAACATGAAATAAATAATAATTATTATTATCTAAGTGCATAGGGACTTAAAGGTAATTGCATAAATTCACGGCAGATACTTTATATAATAATAGTGATAAAACTTACAACATAACAGCGACCACGAAAGGATATTCGCCATAAAAAGCACTGGTAATTTCGGTGGGCCGAAAAGCGGGATTCTTCGGTTTGTATGGGCTCATTTGTATATTACTCCAGCCACATTCAGATCTAGATACTGTGGACACACGTTTTTAATTCATTAAAAAAATCAGTTTTAGCTGATAGAGCCTTGATGGGTTGCTAATTTGACCGGATCTTTCGCCACCTTGTGGTTTAAAACACAATATAAACTCTCAGTAGAAGATGCAGAGAGAACTCACATCTCGACACAAAGCTATTGAATACGATCAAATAAAAAGGGCTGGTACTGGGGAACTATCGCCCACAGATGAGAACGAAGTACCATCAGGCGAGATGGTACTTCGTTCTCAGCTGAGTATATTATTGAGCGTAATCTGTATCCCATCAAAAACGTGACTTATATAATAAACTAAAAACTTGAAAAAAACAGGTCTCGCCACTCAGTTCTACCGTTTTTTTTTTATATAGAACAGGGCAAACGGGCAGGAGGCTCACCTGATGTTAAGTGATACCGCCGCCCATGGACACTGTCAATGCCAGAGGGCTCGCGAGTGCGTTAAAAAAAAGAAAGGAAGATCCAGGTTGGTTATTCATTCAGTCCTGACTATATTTTTATATATTATAATTATGAACTTACTTTTACCATCATTCGCATCAGTACTGGATAAGATGGATGGCTTAGCTAAAGGATTGTTCGGTATTGTGAAGGGACGTTGGGGAACTGGGTTGTTTAGTGGAGTTTGTTTGTTGGGAGGAGTTGGGTTTGGGATGGTAGGAGCACTATCGAAAGAATTTTCGTTAGAATCTTCTACGAAGTCTGTGTTCTCGCCACTGTCTTTTATATCGCCGAGTTCACAGCAAACCTCTAAATAGTGACTGCAGGTTTTGCTGCCGTCTCTGGAAAATAAAAATATTTTTGAATTGAAACTTCGTTATATTAGGGTATTTTTTACGGATGAAACGTCACGACGATGTGCAGCGTTTTTGGAAAAAAAGGAAGAGAGCGATTGAGAAAGATTGAGATAGAAAAAAAATACACGTTGATGTATTCGTTTCGTAGTTACACATTAGAACTTGAGATGGCGATTCAGTCGCATAACCTCTTGTGCAGTAAACGTATATTTTTATTTATTTATATTATCATTATGTACAGTGTGTGAACAGTGTGAATATAGATATACAAATACATGGAGAGGTCATACACTGGGACATGATTAGTAACTATTAATTTACAAAGAAATTTCACTTCTGACATGTGTACTTTGTACGCACGCACTTTTTTATTTCGTTATTCTCGCCAGTGGGGTCAAAAATTGTTCCCAATTCACCAGTCACCTCTTTACGTACGTAATAATAATAATAATAATGACTTTATTTAACTGAAAACAAACATTACATTCTATATACAATATTCACTGTGATTAATTAACCTTATACATAATATAAATCATGCGCACGAGCGCTTTAACTAGTATCTTAAACGCTAGTTTCTTCCAGAGTCATTAAGAGCGTACAAATTCTTAAAATTCTTAAAAGACCGGCAACGCACTCTAGCATCGAGAGTGTCCATGGGCGGCGGTATCACTTAACATCAGGTGAGCCTCCTGCCCGTTTGCCCCCTATTATATAAAAAAAAAAAAAAAGAAATAAGAAATTGGTTAAACTGTATGCCATTAGACGTTTGATTACTATTGTTTATTGCAAGAAATGGAGGTGGAATTAAATTTAAATTGTTGCAGTTAGTTAGACTCGAGTGTGAACTTGGTACTGTCGTAAAATGGTGGAACTGTCGTAATATCGTCACCCAAATTATCAAGTACGCAAATAAGTTAGAAAAAAATTTCTACTTTGGAGCCCTTCAAGTATTACGTAAGCACTAAAGGGGGGTAAGTCTTTGACCAACAGTAATTTATTTATTTAATTATAAATAATCTAACAGCTTATACATCACAGCAATACTAACATATTATAATATAAAACACTAAGACAATACAGAAAGCCAAAACAGATTACATAGATAAACAATTTATATTTATATATACAGAAAACAACAAAGTGCATTAATAGATAAATTTAATAGATTTAAAAAAAAGCCAAGTTAACTGAAATTTAACATTTAAAACAACAAATAAAATACTAAGGGCCTGTTTCACAATGTCCGGATAAGTTTCAAATAAGCTATTTATTACTTATTTGTAAGATAAACAGTATTTTTGCGTTTCACGACCGTCAGAGCGCTATTTGTCATGAAATGCGAAGTATCTTATTCGGAACTTTTATCTTTCGAATAATTTATGTGTTGCATAGCTATTTGGCACTTTATCCATACATTGTGAAACAGGCCCTTAGAATTTAAAACTACTACTTAAACAAAATCAGAGTCTTCCCGCTTCTTCAAGTACTTATTGACATCTCTCTTAATTATCATCTTATTTTACACATAATATTACCCCGACATTGGCTATGTTTGAAAACGAAATGCATTTTCTTTTATTTCATTTTCATATTATTTTTGAGAGCTATGCTTACTTTTGTTAACACCCAAGGAGGGGTATGAATAGCAGTAAATCTGCTTACTTGAACTGCCCCTTTGTATAATAAAATCATAGCTGATATTTAAGTAAAGTCCAGATAACCGCTAAGATAAACTGTTGGGGTATAATTTTTTTAGCACGCTCTTAGTAAGTTAACTCACCTCAAATCAAGAAGGTCCGCTCCGTCGTCTATTATCGTGCTGTTTTCGTCACACAGATAATACGATACACATTCACCATTGTCACTGTTTTTAGTCACACAAGTCCTGCCCACTTCTGCAAGAAACAATTATGACAGGTATGACGTCATTATACTGGTTATAGATATCACTACAACTGTCTACTTCGAATAAGAATTTATTAGAATAGATGTTTAAGAACGGTCGTTCATCTATTTATTAATCCTTTCTGTCTTAAATGCGATTCATTTATTTTTTTATTTTTTTTATAGAACAGGGGCCGAACGGGTGAGCCTCCTCACCTGATGTTAAGTGATATCGCCGCCCATGGACACTCAATGCCAGAGGGCTCGCGAGTGCGTTGCCGGCCTTTTAAGAATTGGTACGCTCTTTTCTTGAATGACCCTAAGTCGAATTGGTTCGGAAATACTTCAGTCAGCAGCTGGTTCCACAAAGTGAAAATAATTTTACGTACAAAAACGCAAAATTATTTTTTGGTTTGTGGTGCTACAAGCTTTACTGTCTGTACAGTCTTTATGATAATTTGTTAATCTAATGGAGAAGTAATCAGCACACTGAAAGAACACACCCCTCGAAGGCGGAAAGTTTCTTGCCAGTTCTTCTTACCCGCTCTACGCCCTTGACTTGCGAACTGGTTGTAAATGTAAATTTACAGTTAATTTAATTTGTTTTTCTTGACGTTCATAAGTGTACATGTTTACCTATATTAAATTTTTTTTGATTTGATAAGGACAGTTAAATAATAAATAAAAAATGTGAGCCTTCACGGGACGCCTGGCAGATGTGAAACATCGAAATTATTTTGTGAAGTAATATGCAGAAAAGAACAGATTGTGATAGGAACTAAATATATCATAATGATAAAATAAAATATTACGATTTTGTTTTCCAGATAACGATGACTATTTATTGAATAAATATTTATTTCAATAAATAAAAAAATTTACTACTACATATAGATTGTTTGTATATACCATCATATAGCGTGGCGATGCGTCGCCACGGCATGCGTCGCCACGCCAGAAATCGGTTTTACGTGCGGCTATAGATGTTTCACATCAAAAAAGTACTGTGTACGTATTTTGTCTCTATTTTCCTAACCCGTGAACTCTTACTATCGGCATCATACGTACCGAACATCTAAAAAATCCGTTGGCTTGAGTACAAATTGGGATTGCCTGAGCGTATCACGAACATGCTTCAATATTGCAAGATATTAATAAAAAAAATACAACAAAATTACTGGTGCAGCAATAGACGTCAGGCGAAAATAACAGACTATAAGCGTTTAAAAAAGAATTGTGATTTATGTTATTACTAATATATAAATGTTACCTAAAAATAAAATTTGTATTATGTTTCCTAAGACGTCCGAGGTCCATTATGAGAGTACATCGTTTCCGTTTCCGCCCAAATCGCTAGTAACCGACCTTTTCCCAACACGTGACACCGCCGCCAGCGCCCAGCGTTTTAAACTGGAACTAACTTTTTATCGCGCTAAAGCAAGCCGCCAGAATTCTTGCTCATTGTCTGTCTCGTAATTAGAGAACCAGGAAGAGCTTTTTTGGACCTCGGACGTCTTAGGAAACATAATACAAATTCCATTTTTAGGTAAAATTTATATATTATGTGTTCCGTTTGACGTCCGAGGTCCATTATGAGAGACGTGTTTGTTATCTCCTGGTGGCTTGTAAAGTTATATAATATAACTAAAAACGCAACAATGTGATTTTTTCCCCAAGAGAATCACGATGAAATAAACAATACAATCTCATTAAAGCCTAAGCTTTAGTACCATGTAATAAATATGGTAAATAAATTTTCTTTGTTTATAATGAAGTAGAAAACCTGGCTAATCATTATGCGGCCGAAAATCCTACTGAGAAAGAGACTTTTCCGATCGAGTCTCCGACTATCATTTTCTAGATTTCAACAATAATATGTCTTATGTCATATTATTGTACTTTCATGACGCCACTTTGCTTTAGCAATAATTTAATTTATGGGATATCTTTCTAAAAATTTAGCGAAGCTACCACCTGATCAACTACGCTTCGGTACCCGATTCCAAAGGGTTTTCTTAACCTAGCTCCCAATAATTGCGGGGGTTGCTAGTCTTACAGGATTCAGGTTGTAATAAACAAATTTGTCAAGGAGCCACGCCTATTATTAGAGACGGTTATGACTGTCCTAAGACAAATGACGGATTTAGATGCTTATTCGGGCAAGATAAAAACGTCGTTGATTGTCTATACGTTTCTGTATCTGTTTTAGAACCGAAAACCAGATGCAAAGATATGGAATGACGGCCATTAATAAAATGATGAAGGTCGCCACGCAAGAGTCAAATCATGAACTCTGCGCCGAGACGCCAATAAAATTATAATGGATGCGCATCCCATACTGGCAATTCCTGCGTGATTGGTTTAGCTATAAGCGATATGAGAAAAGGAAAATTTACTATGTATGTTTTTAATAAATTATTATTAGATGGAATCTTAACATCGCTTAGAGTCTCACAAATTGAAACATATGCCAGATGATCATTTGATAAATAGATTTGCTAAGTATTTAACTACATCAGGAGGAGCCGGGAATCGACATTCTGTTGACAACAATTTACCCATTTATACCAAATAGGGGCATGTTTGCTTGTTGAAGTTCTTCAACACGACGTACACTCAGAATACGTTCCAATCAGAAGTGTTAAGCCGCATGGTTCAAAAACGGGTCGTTTAGGTTTTCATTATTAGATTCAGGCACTTTTTAAACATGCCAGATGACGCAGCATAATTGGAGAAAGTATTATTAAGATGACTCACCAATTTCTGCGACAATTACTCCAACCTTTAAAACAAATCTGGAGAAGAATCACGTGAATTACTGCGCACGTGGTTATTTCGTCTTTGTTTTGGCGGCGGTTCTTCATCCTCTTCACTCGTGCTAACTTTGTGAAGAACTCGGCTTGTCAGAACTTGCAGAGACCAAATCACCCGTGAAATTATGAGCAGGTTTCATAAAGTGCGGGCTAGGCACGTTGGACCCCGTGGCTAACACATTTTTACCGATTTTAGCACTTTTATTAGCCATTTTGTATTTATAACGTGAAAACCGAGTTCACCAATTTACGTATATTTCCACTTTGAAAAAAAATTTTTAGATCGATATAACTTTAAATATACTGTAAGTTTGCACTAGCGACTGTGCTAGACGAAAAACGACGCAACAATGAACAAGAATTCTGGCGGCTTGCTTTAGCGCGATTAAAAGTTAGTTCCAGTTTCAAACGCAGGGCGCTGGCGGCGGTGTCACGTGGTGGGAAAAGGTCGGTTACTAGCGATTTGGGCGGAAACGGAAACGATGTACTCTCAAATTGGACCTCGGACATCAAACGGAACACATAATATCTGAAATGAACTGTATCTTTTTATTTAATTTTTTTATTTCCATTTAATACGTTGAGAATAATAAGTTTAACACCAATTCTAATTAACTTAACTTTCCTATTATAACGACATAATGTCGTTAATGCTTCTATCATGTGACATAATAAAATTAATCTTATTTCTTAAAACGAGCAATTCTTGTATATATATATGTAATTGGAATCTCGGAATTGGCTCCAACGATTTTAATGAAATTTAGTATACGGGAGGTTTCGGGGGCGATAAATCGATCTAGCTAGCAATCATTTCTAGAAAATTTCATTTTATTCGTGTTCTATCACACTCATGATATATTTCTTTAAATTAATAACTTTAAAAAAACCAGTTCAATTTTTTTTTATTATTCTGTCGGTAAGATCGAAAAATATTATTCATATTTCATCATTTTATTAGTATGTAATTCGTACTTAAATATAATTTACAAAAAGCACGATTTATAAAAAAAAAAAATACGGAGCAAAGCTCGGTCATCCAGGTCCTGACATTTACATGCCGATTTATACATGGCGGGTTGTGCGGATTTTTATAATTGTATCTAATTGTACCACTATCTTAGCAAATAAACGATTTCATTTAAGAGACAAGCTCATTGTAGGTACTTTAAACTATTATTATTAGACTAGCTGACCTGGCAAACGTCGTTTTGCCATGTATATCATATATAATAAAAAAATAGGGGTTGATTGTAGAGGGTTGAAAATTTAGGGTTCTATTTATTTTTTAATGCTGTTGATACGGTTGATAAAAAAATAAAAATTTATCTAAATTTTTTTTTTAAATATTTAAGGGTGGACTACCCTTAACATTTAGGGGGATGAAAAATAGATGTTGTCCGATTCTCAGACCTACTCAATATGCACACAAAATTTCATGGGAATCGGGAAAGCCGTTTCGGGGAAGTTTAACCACAAACACCGCGACACGAGAATTTTATATATAAGATATTGGTATTTCCGTGAACAATACTTGTGCAATTATTATACATATTATACAACGACAACCCTTGGTAACGTCAAAATATGCAAAGTCCCTTGAGGGACATTATAAAGACTTTACAATATAAATAAAAGCGAAACAAATGCGGCTCACTGATTTTCATTACTTACGCTCACTCGGTTGTAGGTTGGGTTTTCGAACAGGTGACGGGTTCGATTCCCGCTTAGGTGACAAATCAAGTTTCCTACTTGGAGTCAAGTCAGGTCCGCTCCGCCTATTTTTATTTGCTTGAATACTATTCATAACATCTTTTATCCATTGATCTGTCAAATCGTCTATTGAATTGCAGTACATCAGGGGAAACAGGCAAAAGAACAGTATGTACCTGCAAACATAAGAATATACTCAAGAGAATCTCAAAGTATTTTCAAATTTCATCACTTTTTTCTCACATTATCAATTAGCATCTATCCAATCTTTTGTTACACGTCTGCTCCACAGCCGGGGTATGTTAGAACCACGACACACACACTTAAAATCTACCTATCATATTCCTTTAAAAATATTTTTGATTAAAATAATAAATTTTGTGTTTTTCTGTGTGTTACGTTAGTAATAATGTTATGTATATAAGAGCGCATACTTTATATTTAATGTATTTATTTTTTTAATTGGACCACAAAATTAGGACAAACACATGTCAACATTAACTTACATACGAAAATATAAAAAGCGGTGTCGTCCCTAAAACATGTGGACACGACCAGCGAAATCAGGTAAATACAATAAAGTGTTAAATCAAAAAACAACCATAAAAATAAAAGCTATAAAGAATTAAACCACTAGAAACAAGAAAATAAATTATTGGTATTGTGTCCTAATTCTAATCTTAGCTGAGGCCAGCGAACCATGAAAAATGACAAAACTCTTATCTTATTAACACTTCGTTGCATTACATAAAAGGCAAAAAATATATATTAAACATAATTTAATGAAAAGCAACTGGCGGCCTTATCGCTTTAGAGCGATTTCTTCCAGACAACCACTGTGAGTAAAGGAAAAAACCACTGTAAGTAAATTACATAAGGTAGGCAAGAAGTGCACAAATACACATTACAACTAATAAAAATAGGAAAAAAAACATACTTAACAAAAACAAATAAAAATAAACTAAACTGATATAGGATACATAAAAAAATAAAAAAATAAACAGTGCACATGAATCATGATAATTCAATTCATTATGGTGGCAACATAACCTATTAATTGGAGAGTTTCTGGAAGGATGATGTATGGAAGATGGTGTCAACAAAATTGTCTATTTTAATAACATAATTGGTATTATTAAGATGAAAACTTTACTCAAATTTAAATTCGGTTTTTATATCTGACATATATTATGATATAACGGGTTATACAAGGAAAATGTGAGCGTAAAATGATAAACACTGACCTCATCTCTTGATTGCGCCGGTGTCCCGTCTGAAGTCAAACTGCATACTGAGTAAAACAAGTTCAAGCTAATGTGAAGGTCAATAAATCTTATATTATATAAAATTCTCGTGTCGCGGTGTTTGTGGTTAAACTCCTCCGAAACGGCTGGACCGATTCTCATGAAATTTTGTATGCGTATTGGGTATGTCTGAGAATCGGACATCTATTTTTCATCCCCCTAAATGTTAAGCGTTGTCCACCCCAAAATATCATTTTTTATATAAATTTTTATTTTTTTATCAACTGTATCAACAGCATTAAAAAATAAATACAACCCTAAATTTTCAACCCTGTACGATCAACCCCTATTTTTTATTATAAATGATATACATGGCGAACGTTTGCCAGGTCAGCTAATCTTATATGGAGGAACCCTGATATAAAGTTTTCTATGTATATTTGTTATACTGACCAATGACTTTTGGCAATATGTTGTTAAGTGATACCACGGCCTTCTCCCAATGCCAAGGGCTCGATGTCTTTGGGTGTCTTTTTCTACACAATCACCGATACTAATATAATAGGTAACAGTGTAATGGATAGTATTGTCTTTTATTAACATAACTTTTAACATTAATAAAAAACACTTTTAACGCATTGAAGGTATGTATTATTGTAAACTTATAATTATTTAAACATAATTTTAAATTTAACCGACGTTTCGTGCTTTTACAGCGTGCGTGTCACGGTGACTGAAGACAAAAGGTGTTATATGTCAAAAAGTATTGTACAGTACAGCTGTAGAAAATGTTGTATTATCTGTATTTATTTCCCCGGAGTTGGTATCGACTGAACGATGTAGGGTTTCTGCAGAAATTGCTCACGGTGTCCTCCATTTCCGCGGATTTGTTGGTGTTGAGATTTGGATATTATCCCAGGTGTTTGTTAATTTTAAATGAGAGGACGGCCTAAAATTACCAAACACCTGGGATTTAAATAATTATAAGGTTCCAATAATACATACCTTTAATCCGTTAAGTGTTTTTCTTTAAAAGTGTAATGGATGTGAAAAAAGAGCAATGTTTGTGCCTACTCTTACTTTTCTCGAAGATATCCGTTTACTGACTGCAGTCACGTATTCGTTAAACGTAATTCTATTGAATCTAAGACATAGCAACGACAGTTTAGGCTGCGAGGCAGTAATAGATATTAATTCAACAGTACAATCTCGCATCCTTACATTCTTCGGACACGTATCTCGGCGTGGTGATCAGTCCATAAACGCCTTGGCGTCCAGGGATAGGTGGAAGGCACTAAACCGCGCGGCAGGTCACCTACACGTTGGACTGATCAGATTAAGTCTGCCGTAGGAGAATCACTGAATCAGTGCAGCAGGATGACCTCCAATAGGCAGCGGTGGCCGAACGTCGTGAAGTGCATCACATCTGCGCCTTCTGTACATAGCGATCACGACCGCTCTGTCAAGAGCGTACCGAATAACAAGAAGAAGTAGATATTAATGTCCTATGGTCGAAAATATAAGCTAATGCTCGAAAAATATATAAAACTTTATTACATAATATAAAAAGGATGTAAAGTTGAAAGAAAAAATGCAGAAGCCCCACTGGATTCCCTGAGTTTACGACTCAAAATCATAAGTCCCTTTTATTTGACATATTACTTTTGTATCCTGGGCCATCGCGTTGCCTTAAATATTTAAGGAGTTTTAATCTTTATTAATTACTCGCGTACAATAATAGAATATAAGCGAAATAATAATAAAAAATAAAAATAAAAATGTGAGCCGTCACGGGACGCCTGGCAGATGTGAAACGTCGAAATTATTTTGTGAAGTAATATGCAGAAAAGAACAGATTGTGATAGGAACTAAATATGTCATAATGATAAAATAAAATTTTACGATTTTGTTTTCCAGATAACGATGACTATTTATTGAATAAACATTTATTTTCATTAAATACAAAAATTTACAATTGCATATAGATTGTATGTATATACCATCATATAGCGTGGCGATGCGTCGCCACGGCATGCGTCGCCACGCCAGAAATCGGTTTTACGTGCGGCTATAGATGTTTCACATCAATAAGAAACGACGTAACTCCCATGATTTGGTTAATTGCTATGAAACGAATGAATGCTAAGAAGCAGTTATGGATAGTGTCTGCATCTGGTTATACTTTCGGGGAGTAACTCCGACGATTTAGGAATTTTTATTCGGTAAAATAAATAAAAAATAATTTTAATGATAACATTTATTTTAAGCCCCAAAACCAATGCCATTTTAAGAATGTTCATTGAAATATATTTTAATTCACACAAATACCTGATGCTGAAAACGACAAAACTTCACGTTTAAGACGCTTATTGTGATCCAAGTTGAAGTTTATTTTAATGTTTAGTTCAATTCTGCAGTTTATCGTCAAAATACAGTTTAGAACATAAGATATTTCATAATACAAAACAAAGACATTTGTATCACATTCACTCTGATACACTTCATTTGTCGCTGTGTCATGATAATTATTATAGACTTACGCGCATCTTGTAAACCAAAATGGCGGTTTATAGAGGGGGAGTTAATTGTCACTTCTTTTTATTCGTTTTCGCACTTAATAACTTGCTATAAATCTAATTATAAATTTAATTAAATGTTTAGTGACCATTATGCTACCCAAAATATTTTATTGACTGATATCATAATCATCTTTATCAGTTTGCGGATTTAAGCAGCAGACTTCTAGAGGGTGTGGACATGCAAGCATGCTTCTGGAAATAACAATATTTCATGTAAGACATATCAGAGTACGTGTATTAGTGTACATACGTAAGAAGTGAAACTTCTTTATGACATTATTGTTCGAAAAAATGATCAAATAAATGCAACTTTATAGATATTGGTTAAAAAAATTAAATTAGATACAAACAGTTGAACAAAAAGCTTTTTATATCATAGACATGATTACAAATAATGCAATTATTTCATTTTACTTTATTATTACTAAGATTATTATGGAATTTAATTAATTGTAATACTTTTTTTTATAGAACGGGGGCAAACGGGCAGGAGGCTCACCTGATGTTAAGTGATACCGCCGCCCATGGACACTCTCAATGCCAGAGGGCTCGCGAGTTACCGGAAAATAATAATAATATAATAGAATTATTATTATCTTTGTCTGAACTAGAAGACTGGGACTTTTGGACGTGGCCGTCGCGAAAGCATCAAAACTGTACGCACTTCGGTATAAAAATCCGAAAAATTGGATTTTTTCGCGCGATCAGCGAAAAAAGTGTACCAACCTGTGCATCTTAAGACGGCGAATCCAGGAATTTAAATTATGTGTCCTAAAAGTTTGTCACAGTGTTAAAAAAGTGCTAAAAGCAAAAAAGTGTAAAAAAAACTTGAGAGGTGTCAAGGGACACCCGGATGGAACGAAGTTCCTTTAGAATAATTAGTGAAGGAATTGCAACAAAATTTTATTTTTTTAAGCTATAATTTTTTTTTATTATTAACAAATATAATGTTATTTAATCTTAATCAGTAGTAGGCTTTAATAATAATTGGCTTGTGGTAATTGAAGTAGGAAACATATGTTTGGGATTCTGTTTTATTTATAAGTCTTGGAAAAACTGCATCGATGTATATAATACTACATTTTGTTGTTTTCATTTCTTATCCCTAAGAAAAGAAAAAAAGACAACATCACGAGGTGTTCCAAGGCGGTCACCCATCCAAGTACTGACCACGCCCGACATTGCTTAACTTCCGTGATCGGTCGAGAAACGGTGTATTACAACAACTATGGCAAAAAGTGTCGTGACAACTTTTCGTAAGAATTTTTTCCGTCTAGCCTCCTTTCACAACGCGCGATAAGGAACTTCGTTCCAATAATTTTACACAAAAGTGCGTGCGGCGCCAATTTTAAATCGACAACCCCCTATTTTTAAAACACCAGTAAATCCGTCTCAGTAAGACGAAACTTTTAACACCAAAAGCATATTTTTTGTCTAAGGGAAAAGGGGAAAAACCAGAAAAACATAAAAAAGCACGTGGCACGTGCCGATCCGGGCTTCCGGTTTAAGTTAATACCTCTCTGGATAGCCGACAACGAGCCGAATTCTATGATACAGCATGAAGATCGGCTCACGGATTTTTTTTAAAGGTAATAAATACAATTAAAAACCTTTTTAAAGAACCACATAAAGTAAAATAATTCAAAAACAAAAAACCCTCACATTAAAAATATCCATATATTTTTGCGATTGATGGCTTTTGGTAACTGAAATATGAAAAATATTGTTTACATACCACAAATTTTAGTAACCGAGTCAAAACTCCATCAATTGCTGTGCCAGATCTTGTCAAATACCACAAACACACCCAAGTATTAGAAAAAGAGATTTAATTATTTCTAAAACTCACTTTTTTATATGGAATTACAATTACTTCATAAAATATTCACATAGTTATTGTACGGTTTTAACTAAAGTGATACACAATATGACAAATAGAGAGAAAACGACAGTTTTTTTTAAAGATTTTTCTGAATATGGGTGTAAGTTTTAATACCTGTATCTATAATACTGGAACTCAAATTAAAATATATATTTGAATATAATATATATATATAATACATTTAGAATTAATTTACACAATTCATGAAGTCATGAATTACATTTTCCTTCTAAATAAATACAAGTTATTTGTATATCTACCTTAGAAATTTAGGGCAAGTCTACAAATTCAGTCCTCATATGCTGTATTTTCTTTGTTATGTCAAAAACCGGTAGTCTAAATACATTTGCAATCGAACAAAGCTCGTTGTTAGCGTTTTTGTTTCGCGCGCCTAGTTTCACAATTGCTAGGATTCCAAAGGGCTGTATTAATTACATGAAGTAATCAGACTAATTTAAAGATTTTGTCGCGAGACCATTCCATTTCAAAACTTTCAACAAAACATCGGTTACAACCTGCTATCGATCAAGCAATTCGTATTAAATAATTTTAGTTCATACTGCACAACGCAATATATTCATGAAAATATTATGTATGTATACAAAAATAGTGATAAATATACTAGAATAGAACATACGCACAATGTCAATACTCGGAACAAACGCAGGCTGCAATTTCCCCGTACTAGACTGTTTACTAGAAGTTAGTAATTCTTTTTTGGGAAAAGGGATAGTCTTCTTTAATAAAATCCCAGAGGCTCTTTTATCTCTTTTAATAAATTTAAGAAATGTGTTAAATAAAAGCTGTGTAAAAGGGCTTACTATAAAGTTAGCGATTATCTAGTTGATAAAAGGGCCTGGGACTAGTGCTGGGCAGGCTACTTCTAATTAATTTGCTATATTTGTTTTAAATATTGTTTGATGATTTGCTTTTTGTAAAGAGTACCGAGAGTTTTTTAAGCCGGCTTTTTCTCTCGGCCAACACCCTCTGTCTTCTTTGCCGATGAGTAGGGATGCCTACAGGTTCGAATTTAATAAAGTGGAACAAGTGATACCTTGATGATCTTATGTTCCAAAATAAACGTATTTTATTTTATTTTTCATTTTCTCAGTTCAACAACTTGATACTGCGTACTGCGATTTCGGATGCAGTTTAATGATTAGTTGCAAGATTTGTTATTTGTGAAGCTTGCCTACCATTAGATTGAGTTTTTAGATTTTTTTGGAACGAAGTTCCTTATCGCACGTTGTGACAGGGGGCTAGAAAAAATTCTCACGAAAAGTGTGACGACACTTTTTGCTATAGTTGTTGTAATGCACCGGTTTTCGTCCGATCACCGAAGTTAAGTAACGTCGGGCGAGGTCAGTACTTGGATGGGTGACCGACTGGGAACACTTCGTTATGTTGGCTTTTTTTCCTTTTCCAATTTTAATATTCCTGGTCTCTTAAAACTTTAATGTAAAATTTAATAATATTGGTGTTGATAAAATCTATCATACTGTTATGATACCAATTAAAATATTAATTAATCGAAAGGAACTTTGTTCCATCCGGGTGTCCCTTGTCACCTCTCAAGTTTTTATTTTAGTTACTATTGGCTTTAAATCTCTTCGAATCAACCGTGGTAGGGACAAGAAAAAGATGGCGAGTAATTTTTATTACAACGCCGATAAAGAAGTTTCACTTCAAAAATAACTTAGAAACTTTATATATACCCCTCATCATATATAGCAATGGGCGCACCAGGACAGGAGTAAAATGATACGCATTCACCAACTTCGCCAGTGGGCATCATACATGAACTTCTGCGATCTGAAATGTAACCATGAATTATATAATTATAATATTTCTATTAGTAGCCCGTCACGGCTTCGCATACGCATATTTTTTTAGATGCATTGCATATTTTTTTAGATGTTCTTTACAATTGTGATTTTTTTTCTATCATAAATATATTTCACAGCGCATGTGATGAAAGATACCTTATAGGCATTAATTACACCTTGTTTTAATAGAGATCCTTATTTTTTCCTTTCAATTATTCAGCCTATATTATCATTTTCAAAATCAGGCCAGTACCTTCGAGATATTCGTTACAAACGTACTTACATAAAAATCTTCCTCTTTATAATATTAGTATAGTAAATCCACTGATGCCTGTATGTATGGTTGCCAACTGTGGGGCTGTACCAGTTAGAGGCACAACTAATACAACGATTTTAAATCAATGTGGGATTGTCAGTTCTCCCTGGTACATTTGTAATAACGACCTCGATCGGGAACTGAATGTAAAGACTCTTTTAGGCCGCTAGTTAAATACTGAAATTGGGCCATTTAGTTAAAAGGCTAGCCTGTTAATTGAAAGGCTAATTAACCTAGTTGCCTGCGACATAATTTATTGTTATATTATACATTCTAAAACAATGTGCATGCCTAAAAATACAAGAAAATATGACATCACAAATTTAACACACTTACATATACTTAAACAATTTATAAAAGGAAAAAAACTAAAGAAACGACCACAAAATAAACAAAAATAAAATAAAACAAAATAATAATTATAAAAAAATAAAAATTAATAATAACTAAAACTAAAGGATAAAAATAACAGTAATAAACAAACTAATTGAAAACTTAAACCACATTAAGATTTATGAGCCTGCAAAACACAGTTACTGTTAGTTGGTAGAAAAAAAAAACGACTGTTGTATTGACATCAATATTTTCATCAATGTTTGTAATTTTACATATGAATTGTTCACTTTTCTGGAATGAGTTGCCCTAAAGCGATTTTGCATGACATGCAGTTTCAGAACATTGATCATTCTATACCAACCAATCCGGAAAATATCAGAATCAAACTCATCCTTGTGTGTATGCACTGTAACCAGTGGTTCATAAATGATTTGTTGAAAGTATCAAAATATAGAAATGGTACAAGTAATGACAGTTATGTCAAAATGTATTACTGTGGTCTATTGTATCTGTGATGTTTTCGAATAAGTTAGTCGTTCTTTGTCACTGAAAGTAATTGCGTTTCATTTAATGATTAATACCTTGTTTGGGTGTAAATTTCGGCTCGCTCCTTGCTTCGGAGCCAAAGCTGGGCAGACCATTAGCAGATGTAAAAAGGAATATTCCGAGTAATAACTAATAACCTAAAAAAAATATTTAAGAACTTGTATATCAGCATGGAGCCGTTAGCCGGAGTCGTTTTAGCATCCTTGCAGTTTTAATAATTTGCTATTATCAATCGTTTCATTTGATATGCTTGCCTAATTGCTATTAATGTTAAATACATTTATATTCGCAGACGTATGGCGGACCCGTATAACTTCTTCTATCCAAAAACTGGGAGTTGCGTACGGGCTACTCGATTGTGAGGAAGTTGCATGTTAATCGTTGCGCTTTCAAAGTTCTCATGTCATGTTCACATATGCATATCTTTTTTAAAAAAAATTCAGTAGTTTAAGAGCATAAGTTACACCAAAATAGGGCGTGGACCCGCGAAATGAATCTTCGTAATGTGGAAATGAAAATAGGAAGCATTCACTCTCGGTTTGGGTTTCTCTACTCCCTTCCCATGAGCGTTTAACGTTTAACACACCCTTCTTTGAAGTCACATCAGAAGTTTCACTTCAATAAACTATCTAAGAAGGATTTGACAGGCACCGATTTGTCAAGTTAGCTGCTAAGCCGATATGACGCAATTTGCTTGAAGTAAAATTAATTGGAGATCCAAACTAAACTAGACGAATTTGAAATTTAAAAAAAAATTATGTCTAAATAATGAAATTAAACATAATAAAAGATTACTCACGTAATGTTCATCATAATTATCGACTTGGATACCTGGAAAAAATAATTTCCAATAATTTTTAATCGTGTGCTAATGTAGGATTAAGTGGGATGTACGGGAGCTTGAATGACTGGACTGGATATGCATCAATTGAAACTATGAATATTGGTTAAGTAACTACAGTTCAAGTTATCTATGAAAAAATATCACACTAACGCACCGTTTTAATTTAAATTTTCATCTGTCCTTTATAAGCACAGCGCAAACAAATGAACCAATTTTAAGCTACCATTTCTTAACACTCCACGACTGCCTAGTTGTTAGTTGAATTGCATAATAATTTGCTTCGTAAATACTTAACTACATAGACGTGGCATTGCACATTCAAATCCAATCAAAAATCATTTATTCATATAGGTAACATAATGTACACTTTGAACGTCAAAAAAAAAGAAATATACATTAAATGATTCTAATTTTACATTGACTGCCAGTTTTCAAATCAAGGGCGTAGAATCGAAGAGAAGAACTGGCAATAAACTCTCCGCCACTCTTTTTAATGGCCAAGTTTTTTTTACGAGCTGCAACCATTACACCATGTTCCATATGACATCTTGAGTAATAAAGAATAATAAAATAAATTAAAAACAAAGATTTGTCCTCTATCAGCTGGAGGCATGGTGAAATAGGAGCACGCACTTACATACTCGTAAGAACAACACGCAAATACGTAGTATAAACAACTAATATCAGCGCATACACGAATTCAAGTACGACCAGACACCACGAGTAGCACCCGTTCACGAGTATGACGTATGGCCATCCATCGGCCCCCTCGCTTTAGTTTATTATCTGTTTATTATAGTTTGTGGTCGGATGATCTTCTAAACCAGATACAAGATATCAAATAACAAATCGAGGGATCTAAGAATAGAACGGACTTGGGGAAAAATTTTACAATTATTGACACGTATTGAGACAATCCTGCGACAATTTCCCAAAATTTAACTTATTACTAAAATATTATGATCAGTTATTTAAAAATTACACACAAAAGTTTTAATATTAATTCAATTTGGGGAACCAGCAATTTTTTTTTTAAATAATAAAAAACAGCACATTCCCTTCACATATTATAATTTCGTTGTAAGTAAAATTAGAATTGTAAATTGCACAAAAGATCTAATTTATTATAACATGTATCTTGTAAGATACGTCGTTTTTCCTTGCGATAATGCAATGTATTTATTTGAATCATAAAAGATTTGTAATATTGTTAGCTAGTTATTCAGTTAATTCAGAAAGTCCCTTAATTTACTGAATGAATTGAACGACTTGGTGTGGTACTTGTATCTCACAACTTTTAACAGTAGAAAAACTGGCAAACTAGGTCTTATTTCAATGTTTTTGATGTCATACCATTTGACATCACACGGGAATTCAACTCGGAAGAAAGATCGAATAGCGACGTCAAATGAATAACACTTTCTTCTGTTCTTGATTTACAAGGGAGATAAGTATTCTTAAGCGAAGTTAAAAATACACGACATAAATAAAATAATTATACATATATCATTTAAAAAATATAATTTTATTATCGCTACAGAAACCCGTTCCTAGTTTAAACTACTAGATAAACAGATAGACGAAGACAACGTAAGCACAAAGAGCGCAATTCGCTTTCGAATAAACAATAAATAAATCAACAAGACTTTGAATAATTGCTACTAAAGAATTGGTCTTTGATAAATAGATGAACTATGGAACCAAAAGGTTCATATCAATAAAATTATCGCTTTTATTTCACATCGTAAAATGATTTTATCCAATGATTTAAGAGAACGCCTGTGAGTGTAAAAAGTGAATGATAGAATCTCAGAGACGGTCTCTAATAACTGTCTTATAATAACTTATAAACACCGAAGTAAAGCAAGTATAAAAAACATTTTTAGCTCCGGGCCTCAAATTTCTGTATCTGTTTCATAATATGTTAATCTAATGGGCAAGTGGGTGACTAGCCTATTAGATTGACATATATAGTATAAAAAACATTTTTAGCTCTGGGCCTCAAATTTCTGTATCTGTTTCATAATATGTCAATCTAATGGGCAAGTGGGTGACTAGCCTATTAGATTGACATATATAGTATACAAAACATTTTTAGCTCTGGGCCTCAAATTTCTGTATCTGTTTCATAATATGTCAATCTAATGGGCAAGTGGGTGACTAGCCTATTAAATTGACATATATAGTATAAAAAACATTTTTAGCTCTGGGCCTCAAATTTCTGTATCTGTTTCATAATATGTCAATCTAATAGGCAAGTGGGTGACTAGTCTATTAGATTGACATATATAGTATAAAAAACATTTTAAGCTCTGGGCCTCAAATTTCTGTATCTGTTTCATAATATGTCAATCTAATGGGCAAGTGGGTGACTAGCCTATTAGATTGACATATATAGTATAAAAAAAAATGTGAGCCGTCACGGGACGCCTGGCAGATGTGAAACATCGAAATTATTTTGTGAAGTAATATGCAGAAAAGAACAGATTATGATAGGAACTAAATATGTCATAATGATAAAATAAAATATTACGATTTTGTTTTCTAGATAACGATGACTATTTATTGAATAAACATTTATTTTCATTAAATACAATAATTTTATTTATTTATACATTTAGCGTGGCGATGCGTCGCCACGCCAGAAATCGGTTTTACGTGCGGCTATAGATGTTTCACATCAAAAAACATTTTTAGCTCTGGGCCTCAAATTTCTGTATCTGTTTCATAATATGTTAATCTAATAGGCAAGTGGGTGACTAGCCTCCCGTGCCTGCCTGTGTCGACTTTTTTGATCTAGGGCAAACTGGTTTCCTCACAGTGTCCTTCACTGTTCAAGCAAATGTTAAATGGAACATGGAAAGAAAGTCCATTGGTGCACAGACGGGGACCAAACCTACGACCTCAAGGATGAGAGTCGCACGCTGGAGCAAGGATTTCTAGTAAAGCACAGGCAAGTAAATTAAATATTAGCTCGTCTTCAAAATATATATATAACCTTTAAGTCTGTATAAATTGAGGTGCCACTTAATACTGACATGACAGGATAAATTTATATTAATAATTAATTAGCTTAGGATAATGTCTCTAAATAATAATATAATAAATCATACCTAATAATAAAGACTGTTTAATTTCCAATCGTGACAAAAACCTGATATACAGCTTATATTTATTACATTGTATACTAATTTATACATTGTTATTAGTTTTTTTTTTATATTATAGGGGGGCAAACCAGCCTTCGGGACGCCCAAAAAGGGTAGACATCGCAACCCATAGACAGGGAGAAGTACGCTCGAATGTTTCAGTTAGAGTTCGTATCGTTCAGGGAAGACCCTCGCCGGGAGTCGTTTCCAAAGTTCACTAGTTCCCAAAAATGCCCTGTGAAACGAACTGCGGAATATTTCCAGCCATCAAGGCGATGTTGTTGAAATTTATGTTGCTATATATTCTATATCTTAGCTAAATTCAGTACCGTTGAGATTGAGTGGATCTTTCCGTGTATAGCCTTTTTGGTAGGTGCGTATACTTGTATTATTGTAATCATATTTGTGTTTTGTTTTGAGCTGAAAAACTAACAATATTATGTTTGAGTTGTTTTTTTTTTAGAATCAAACTCCGTATAGGCCGAGTGTTTCGCCCTTATCGCAAAATATATACTTTTAATGTTATTCCATTGCGTAGCTCATTATTTTTACTTCTGCCAAGCCAAGTATATCATTGTAACATGTGCGTTAGTGTCATTAATCTTTTCGTTGATAATAATAATAATAATTTATTTATTGGAAGAATATAGTATCTAATGATTAGATACTAATGATCTTAAGTTCAAAGTAACGATCTTGAGATTTTGATGCGTTTGTCAATCTTTCAGTTTTTTTTAATATGCTTGCTGGAGGGTTCTGGTTGTTTTCCCCCACGGGAACTAGCCGGCTTGGGGGAGAGTGCTTCTTGTCTATTGTATCCTTGTATTTTGGGACGAAGTTCCTTACGGCAGGCTTGGATAGGGGTTTTGCTACGCGACCGAACTGAAAAAAATGTGACATGTGTGTGTGTGTGTGTGTGTAAAACCGTAAGAAAAAATTCCGTAGAAAAAAGAGCGTGGAATAAAACCGTTAAATGAGATATGCGCAGGCGCGACAGTCGCATACACAAGCGAGTAGTGTATAATACCTTTCTCTTTCTCCCTCTTTCTGTTCGTTCTCTCATCCCTTCTCTTTCTATTACCACTCCACCCCGCCAATGCGTAGTATATACTCATGAATTCATAGTGAGTAGACACGTTTATTTTGCAATTTGTGTCGATTCTACATTAGGCAACTTCGTTCCTACCTGGTGTCCCACGACACCACATCATTTTTAATAAATATTTTTTTACAGACCAGGGGGCAAACGGGCAGGAGGCTCACCTGGTGTTAAGCCCATGGATAAAAAAAAAAACTACTATCAATTCCAGAGAGTTCGCAAATGCGTTGCCGGCCTTTTAAGAATTGGTACGCTCTTTTCTTGAAGGACCTAAATATTTTAATATATGTATAAATATATACTCTTGGGCTTTTGGGTTGCCAATAAAGATTTATGTTGGCTCCTAGTACATATTACCTACCGGCGACCCCAAACCCCAGAGCTTTTCTTCGCTGTCTACGAACGACTGAAACGTTCGTAGGCAAACATAGCAATATTATTTCTGATATATATATAATGATATGATTTGATTATTCAATATACTTTTATATGTATGTGACAGTCAACTACCTTAATTAGTCGTTTAATGAACAGCCTAGCCAGTAACTAAACGGTACCGTTTAACTAGCGGCCTCAAAGATTCAGCCGTGGCATCCGTAGCCGTTGTATGTTACGACATTGAATAAACTGGTTGGCTAAAGCTTAGGCCATTCGTACAATACAATCATTATTTGGCAGAAATAAAAAAGATTAAAGATTTAATTTCTTTTAAATTGATTACGTCAACTTCACATTGTTATTGTCACTGAACTCTTCCACTGTACTTGTTGTTTTTCATAAAAGTTTAGAAAACACCGTCAAAGTTGTGGATTGCCCACGCAATATTGACAGTTTGAATAGTTTCATTTCGTGATTGAGAGTCACAGTAAGTGGAATTATGTTTGAATTAACAGTCAACGGGCTAGGCAAGTAATGAACCATCATTGATCCAATTCATTTGCCTAGCTGTTTGATCAACTGGCTGAACATCTTTCAGGCCGTTAGTTAAACGGCTAGGCTGTTAATTGAAAGGCCAATTAAGCTTGGCTGCAACAGATATATTTAAATGAAACACATTAATTTAGTTAACATATTATATTTAAGTTTAGTATTTGAAGGAGTTAGTATCGTAATCATAGGTATTCATAGTATCGTGAACCCAGTTGTACACGTGTGGTACGTTCGTGAAGGCGATCGGTATACAATTAGCACCACATTTGTGTCCCAAAACGACCAATCCCACCACAGCGTACCGAGAGCCTTTGGATGACTGGAACAAATTTCATAAGATAACAAATTAGATTTGTTATAAATCATAACATGTAACAATTTATTTATCAAGTTGGGTTTGATCACTTGTGACTCGAGAACGGCTGGTCCGTATTTTCATTTATTGTTTTGTTGTATTTGCAATTGAAACATTGGAAAATTGATGAAAAAATTAAAATACAGAAAATGATATTTTCAACACAAAATGTTAAATCTGTCAAACATTTAATGTTGAAATAGCGAAGGTATATATTTTCTATATGCAAGGTGACTCCAGACCGTTAAATAATGTATATATAGGTAAAATAGTGCCCTCATAAGCTACTAATCACGCAGCGGTTGCAGTTTTGAAGATTTTTTTGAGATATTTGAGATGAGAAAATTTGAAATATTTCAGTCACCATTAGGATTTTACACCAAAAATTTCGAGAAATTTGACACCTCGATCATCCGGACCGATTCACAGATGGATGATCTATGATCTAACTAAGAAAAAAAAATCAGTGGCGCTACAACCTCTATAGGTCTTGGCCTCAGATTTTTTAATCTGTTTAATGATCATTTTTAAATCTAATAGGCAAGGAGGTGATCAGCCTCCAGTGCCTGACTCATGTCGTCGACTTTTTGGGTCTAAGACATGTCGGTTTCCTTCACCGTTCGAGCAAATGTTAAATGCGCACATAGAAAGGAAGTCCATTGGTGCACAGCCGGGGATCGAACCTACGACCTCAGGTATGAGAGTCGCACACTGAGGCCACTAGGCCAACACTGCTCCTATGATCTAAGACAGTTGATTTTAAAAAGCGCGCGAAACGATTTTGACAGAATGGCGTCCTAATCGCTTGTCTATTGAATTTGTTATTTAACGAGATAACTTAAGCCAAATAGAAATTTACACATCCACGTTTTCATCTTCAGTATTAATGGATTTTATTTAATTATATCGCTTGCTTCTATTTTTGACTTCTTTGGGTGATGTAATATAACCTCATTTTTTATTAGGTTGTCTTTATCCTGCGGAAATTATTTGGTGCTCAATGTTAGTATCATTACCAAATGTAATGTACTATTTATCTAATTTTACCTTCCTGAAATAGACCGCAACGATTACAAGGATAGTTTTAGTGTCGATTGTTATTCCACCAAATAATTAATGACGTCAACGCGTCAATTTGAAAACAATATTATTATAATGCTTTATTTGTATCTCCGTTTCACCAAGGTCATATTTCCGCGAAAAGGGTATCCATGGGCGGCCGTGTCACATAACAGGTGAGCCTCCTGCCCGTTTGCCCCCTGTTCTATAAAAGAAGTAGCTGCCCCCGCGAACTTCGTTTCTCCTTCGTTTCACAAAATAAATTAAATTTATACTTTAGCCTCAATAACCTGTGGTAATCATGATATTGAATTGTAGCTTATATGACACGTTTGTCGGTTTACCATAGCAGTGCCATCTATTAATTACTTACTCAATCCAGTCGAAGAGTATCGACATCGTTAAGAATCTTTTGGAGTTAATAGACAATTGTGACTGTCAGTTAATTATAGACAAATAATTTGTAATAAAATAAGATTGCGACTATAATTAAAGATACCATCCATTACCCATACTAAACTTCTACAGAGAAAGAAAACTCATAAATATAAAACACTAGCAGACTCGGCCAAGCATTGCTGTGGCTAAGGTTTTGTTATATTACATAGTAGTAAACTATTCAAGGGAAACGGTAGGAGAACCTATGTGAAAGGTAGATAGCTTATTTGAAACGTTGGTACTTTTAACACGGCGCCATCTGTTAGAATTGTTTCAAATAATAAAAAAATAATTTGCAATAAAATATAATTGCTATCCTATCTCTTAAGTTGACCAGGCTGCTCACGATGTGCCAATTTAATTTAAAATCGGTTAAGTAGTTTAGGAATCCATCGCGGACAAACATCGTGACAGCAGATTTATATATATTACATTATTACGTTCTAGACATTCAAAATGTGTCGTCCATAATTGTCTTTAACAGTGAAACAATCGTAAAAGGCTTTGATTTTTAGTCTAACTAATGTACATAACAGTAATTAACTACTTATACTTTTTAAATCGTCAAACTTCTTGCACTCGTCATTTTTATTTATTGTTTTCTTACTAGGGTTGCCTGGAACCTCGCTTGTTAGCGATAAGGCCGCCCGTTGCATCCCTTGTAATTTTTATGTATTGTGTTATTTGTGTAAATAAATAAATTGAACGAAGTGTAAATAAATAAATAAAAAAAGATTTGGGTTTTACAACTTTGTTCTCCGGGCCAAGCGATATTCTCTTAATACATTTTGGAAAACTCTTCCATACTTACGGGTATAGGGCATATAAGTGGGGATCCACCATCTCCCATACAATTACTCAAACCGATAACTTGTCCTGAGCATGTCATGGAGTCGTCCATATTATACGCAGATCCTACAATAGGTCGGAAGGCATTTTCACACACAGACTTGTCCAATAGAGGTGAAGATATCTGAAATAAAGTTAATAATGCCTATTTTTAAGAAAGGACATAGCTACTCGTTCTCATATCTACTTGATTGCGTGCCTGATAGCCTAGGATGCCCCTACATCCCAAATTATAAAAAAGCCCCATATTCCCCAAGTGAAGCCTGGTTATGCACAAAAACCAACCTGATCGATCCTGTGTGGCTCTCTTAATTTCACTCTCATATATGATCACTTCAGGTATTTGTATATCTATAATCTCACTGTTAACACACTGTATACGTGCTGATGATAATATTAATAAATAAAAATGTGCGTTTACTGCGTTATGCGACAGAATTTCCATCTAAAGTTCTAATATGTGGCTACTAAACGAATACATCAACCAATAGCGTGTATTTTTCCCGATCTCCCTTTCTCACTCTCTCTTAATCGGTCTCAATCGCTCGACAAAAACGCTGCACAACTTCGTGACGTTGCGTAAAAATTTCACCCTCACGCGCCTAAAGAAGTTTCACTTCAAAAGTGTCTGGGCGAGTTAGAATACACCATCCAATGCAAAAATTCTTTGTTCGGTAAACTGCTATCACATGATTCGTTCTCACGAGCAGACTATGTACAAAAGAAACACTTACTTTTTTCAAAATGATAGCAGACTCGTCATTTTTAAAATCCTTGTGGCCCCACGCCATGCTGAAGCATTCGGTCCCAGGTGGGGGCATTGTGCTTTCCAAACACGCGGTACCGATGTGCGGTACGGACAGGTCGAATGGCGTTTGCAATATTATCAAAGCCACGTTGTTTTTCAACTGATCTAAAAAATATCTTTAAAATTAAATAAAACCCAAAAACACCAGTAACTCTACAAGCTTTTAGTTCTCGGCCTCAGGTTTTTGTATCACTTTCGTATGGGGCAAGTTGATCAGCCTTTGTGCCTGACGAGGTACGCCGGATTCTGACAGTGTTTTCCTTTGCCGTTCAAGAATTTGAAATGCATATATACAGTCTATTGGGTTTGAGTCTACGACCTCAGGGTTGAGAGTCGCACGCTAAATCCATTAGGTCAATACTGCTAACTCACTTAAGTATATGTAGAAATTAACATATATTATATTTAACGCATTGAATGCTTGAACAATGGATACAAAGTAATAGCCGGAAACCAAAATTATGGCGAATTTTGATTAAGTAAATATGAATGTTTGAAAATATGTATGAATGTATACTATTATTTTTAATAAAAAAAACATTTTTCGGATCCGAGTGGTCGGCATACAGCACATTGAGAGCCGAATACTCGGATCCGAGAGCTAGAGATGGCAATGGTTTAGAAAAATGAACGGGACGCTCGCACGGATCCGAGTACCGTTACTATGACCCCATTCCACTCGGATCCGAGAAAAGAGCACTTAATGTGTTAAAACGAATATTCGTCAAACAATTTGCGTAACATTCACAAGTTACTAGTGAGCGTAAGTATATATAATAATATTGTTACTAGCTAAGGGATCGGATTGAAAATGCCGTAGTATAGTCGAGGGTTTATTTCTAAAATAAATCAATGAGGAATTTATTTACCGCAAAATTTCTTCCAAAAGTGCACTAATTACAAGCAAACACAAAACACTGTCACTAATAACTTTAATTACACGCACATCACACAGTTATGTATCACTCGCATTCAGTTTATTCCCACTTAATCTTTTCGGTGTTTATCTATTGCTATCGCATTCGAAACAGCAGTGTTGGCCTAGTGGCTTCAGCGTGCGACTCTCATACCTGAGGTCGTAGGTTCGATCCCCGGCTGTGCACCAATGGAGTTTCTTTCTATGTGCGCATTTAACATTTGCTCGAACGGTGAAGGAAAACATCGTGAGGAAACCGACATGTCTTAGACCCAAAAAGTCGACGACGTGTGTCAGGCACTGGAGGCTGATCACCTAGCCTATTAGATAAAAATGATCATGAAACAGATTCAAAAAAAAAATCTGAGGCCAAGACCTGATTTATTTATTTATCGCATTCGAAACTGAAGAAATTGTTCGAGTTTCGGCTCGCTTATATATCTCTGGGATAATCTCCAACGATATTCGAGAATTCTCCAGGCAGGATCGCTACTGAGTAGCGATTGCACAGTTCCAAAACGTCTATCAAACAAATAAAATTAAAATTTTCTTTTGGAAAATGCAACATTCCATCAGTATTTTCTTGTGACGTTGTCACTTTCAACTATCGTCAGTAAACCGAAGCAGATTTTTAAAGTGAAACTTTTATTACATCGTCTCAAACTTTCCTCTCTGTCTGTGTGGCGCATGTCGCGTGACGGTCGGCCGCGGAGTAGGGATAAAGCGAAAGGCACTCGTCATAGCAGCCAAGGCCAATATGGCGGCGCACATAGTTCGCAGCAGCTGACCGTGTAGAGTATAGACTATTATTCATTTGTGCCAGTGCTCCACGCTATTTTAATATGTGTATACAATCTAAATAATTGTTAACTATTATGTATGTCGTACTCTCTAAGACAGACTTAGTCTAATTTTATTAGTCCCATTATCATTCCAATTTTCCAAGTATAAAATTAAGATTGATAAAGTGATTTTATACCCTTAATGGAATATTATTCCAAAAATGTTTAGTTAAATGTCTATAATGTGTAAAAAGTTCACTTTTACCGTGGTTTCATAAAACCACACAACATTTTTTTTTTTATGAATCATGGAGCAAACGGACTCATCTCATATTAATAAGTGATAGCGCCGTCCATAGGCCGTCACATTGCTGGAGGGATCCCAAGTGCGCGGCCGGCTATAAGTGTACTTGGGAACCTATATGAATAAAGTTATTTTTTGAGATTGAATTTGATTTAAAAAGTCTGTAAGAATCCCGTATATTAACAAAAATTTAACTATTGATCAACTTACGTCTGTTATAATTTGAATGTATCAATATATTCTTAACATCACGCTCCTGGTGTGGGTACACCTCGTTAGTAGTTTTCGTATCCCATTCACCAGCACGACACTTTACCTGTAATTATATTTTTATTTATTTACTATTAAAAGCTTAACGAAACATATGTACAGAAAGAGCGAACACACACCATCCAAAAATCCCTGCTATTATAAAAGAAAATAGAAAAATATGATAACCTTGATTAAGATATACAAATTTTAAATGAAATACAGCCAAAATCTGTTATAACGACATCGAATGGACTACTCATGTCGTTTATGCTGCGATATTGCGGTCTACTGAAGAACTAAAGAAGTTGAAGGGATCTGATTAGCGCTGCCTTTTTCTAACATATTTTCACTGTATTGATTCAAATTGGCAAATAGAGACCTATTTGAAGAATACAAAAAAACAAACGCCAATGGCGCTACAACCTTTTTAGGTCTAGGCCTTAGATTTCTGTATCAGTTTCATGATGAGTTAACCTAATAGGCAAGTAGGTGATTAGTGGGTGAAGGAGGCACCTGACGCGTGCCGTCGACTTTTTGGGTATAAGGCAAGCCAGATTCCTCACGATGTTTTCCTTCACCGTTCGAGAGAATGTTAATTGCGCACATAGAAAGAAAATTGGTGCACCGGAGATCGAACCTACGACCTCAGGGATGAGAGTCAACAGAAACCACGTGGATATATTTAATGACTAATTACCTGACTTGAATTCAGCGTCTGAACTTTATGTGCTGCAGTTATCACAACCGATTTGTGAATTAGTGAACCACCACCCAAATAATCACTTTGTCTCCAATCTGGTGTAGATTGATTTTTGCTGTATTTAAATAATATATTTAATTGATTTATTGATATTAATCAGTTTTTACAATTTTCTGCACCTTCATAGTAATTATGAAAAGAATTAAACATTTATCAGAACTGGCAGTGTACCTTTAACTCTGGCAGCATTTCCTCGCTGTACTGATACTAATTATTCATTGAGGGGAGCATCAGCTCTGGCATCATCGGCACCGGTATTTTTGTAACATTATAGATAAGGGTTCTTTAATTTTCTAAATAACATTTGGTTATGCACTTTTGCATTTAATTCAACATAATTTAACAACTTTTTTAGTTCTTCCCTTACTTAGATTGCCAGGAAGAGATTATTTGTATTATCGAACTTAAACCCAAAATAATTTTATTAATATAAGTAAGAAGTACACTTATGAACGTCAAAAAAAATTAAATAATTGTAAATTTACATTTACCAGTGCGTAAGTCAAGGGCGAGCTAGAAACTTTCCGCCTTTTTTAATTAAATCAAATCAAAAGTCATTTATTCATATAGGTAACATAATGTACACTTATGAACGTCAAAAAAAAGACATTAAATGCTTCTAATTTTACATTTACTGCCAGTTCTCAAATCAAGGGCGTAGAATGGAAGACAAGAACTGGCAATAAACTCTCCGCCACTGTTTTATATATCACTAAGTTTTGACTCATACAAATTGTTTGAACTGGATCAAATCGATCTCAATGATTGGGGCATTTAACGAAGGCTTTGAATTTCTTCAGTGGTAATTGTCTTGCTTTAATTGAATCGCTTGGGAGTTTATTGTATAAACGAATACAATTTGCATGTAAGGAGTGGTTTACCACTGTTTTAAAGAATCAAAGTCTGAATAAATAAATCTACCAGGAGCCAACTGAAACTTTAATTAACTACCACAACTAGAACCTCACAGACCAAGGAGTCTACTCTATAGGGAACAAAATAAAAGTTGGAGGAACGACTAATTAAATGATGCTGGAATTATTTATTCACACTTCGTTGCAAAGAAACATAAAATAAAGCTAATCTTAAGGATTCATGAATAGCTAATAGCGATGTTAAACAAAAGAAGAGGAGATACAAGAATTACACAGGTCACGATTGATCAGGATATGATAAGGTTAGGAAATGTTTATATAGAAGAGTTTTAAAAGACGATAGGGAGGAAGCCAATCGTATAGAGTCGGGCAGCTTATTCCACAGCCTAATGGCGGAAATCCTCTAAATGAATTATTTATTTACCTTAGTAATGCCACTATCCAAGGATACTCTCTGAAGTCAGCCTGGGTAATAGACTTCTTCGGGACGACGAATGGTGATGGGTTGCTGTACCCACAACCGTGGGCTTTGGTTACTGGTGGTGCCATCGTCGTTGTTAGTGTTTTGTTCAGGGGACAGCATATCTGCCCGTCATGGCAGGTCAAAGTTCTAAAGAATAAAATAAATCTGCTAATAATTCCTATATTTCATAATGGGTACTCCTACTTAATAATAGCGAATTTTAGGCATACACATTGTTTTAGAATGTATATACATATAAATAAATAAGAAAATACTGTATTGTATAGCTACAATTATGCCAAGTTTTTAACGAAAAACGCTGCTGAATGCGGAGCCCTATTGTGCCTCTTTGTCGCTTATTCCGTGTTCTCGCTTGCACCTCAAGTCTTAATAGTCTAAGATCCGGGATTAGAAAAATATGTGAGGGAAATAAGCTACATTTATTTACTTTTTCTCACCTGGCTGCAGGTAAGTATAGCAATCATAGAGATGGGTGCCTACTACAGTGAGGTATGTAATATAAAATATTGACGGTTTTAACTTACTACATGTAACTAACATGAGAAAGTAAAAATTAAAAATAAATTAGTTGTTAATTAATTAATTACTATTAATTGCAGCAGGCTTATGATGGCAGAGGTTGTTTTTATAAGTTCACGATATTGAAATCAGCTTATAAAAAATTGTTTCATCTAAATAACAGATAAGGGTATATTTTTCTAATCCCGGATCTTAGACTATAAATGGAACGCCTCAGAGCGAGGTAACGCCGTATGCGTCAAGAGCGAGGTAACGCCTTGTGTGTTTTTTCGTGCGTGCAGCCGGCTCCATCGAATTAAAAGACGTTGTCACGTCAACAAAATATTAGCGCACTGACTTTTTAGATAATTGATAGAGATAAAAAGGTTGTTTTTATATCTGTTTCATGTTAATTTGTCAATAAGGCGACTTTTTCTAAAGAAAGCCGGTTTCCGCACAATGTTTCACTTAACCGAGCGAATTTAATATGCGCACAAAGTCCATTGGCACAGCCAGGGATCGATCCTACGACTTTAATGATAAGTCGCACGATGAAGCCACTATGCCAACACTGCATTCGGTAGGCCAAGACAGTTTTTGGGTGCCCGCTGAGTGAGATGTTTTTGCAGTGATTCAACCCTTAGCTGACGTTCGAATCACAGCTATGAACCAATGGAGTTTAAGATATTTTTTTTATAGAACAGCCTTCTGCCCGTTTGCCCCCAAACGGGCAGAAGGCTCACCTGATGCTAAGTGATACCGCCGCCCATGGACACACTCAATGCCAAAGGGCTCGCGAGTGCGTTGCCGGCGTTTTAAGAGTTGGTACGCTCTTTTCTTGAAGGACCTTTAATATTCATCTTGATAGATGTAATATTAATGTTCTAGGTGTTTTCCTTCGCCGTTCGAGCAAATGTTAAGTGCGCACATAGAAATAAAGTCCATTGGTGCACAGCCCGGGATCGAACCTACGACCTCAGAGTCGCACGCTAAAGACACTAAGCCAACACTGCTCAATCCCTTGATTTATATATCGGGATATAAACTGATCAGACTTTGATGTTGTTACTTTACGAGCGCTGTGACATTTAAGGACAATGGCAGCAGACACTGCGCCATTGCTCCGACATGTAATATATGCGTTTGAAGTCGGGTAAATTTTTCTAAATTATTTATCTAAAGACCAAATAATGTCAAATGGGCTCTAAACTTACCTATAAACGTCAACGTTTTCCAGGTCCATTTCATTGCATTCCGACGATTCCACACAGTTTCCCGCTCCCTCCTTAGTGTAACAATCCACGGGTACTTTATCTAAAACGTAAATATTTCAAATAAATTGAACAACGATCATTATGATCATTAGGTTTGATATGCTTTTCATAAGATGAGGCGGTAAATAAAAAGGCCGGCAACGCACTCGCGAGCCCTCTGGCATTGAGAGTGTCTATGGGCGGCGGTATCACTTAACATCAGGTGAGCCTCCTGCCTATTTGCCCCCTGTTCTATAAAAAAAAAATAATAAGCCTTTATTCAGATCTATTTTACATTTAAACAAATTTCCATTTATCCGCTTCTAGTGTATCTGTGTGCCCTTTTTTGGCAAAGGCCTTCTCCAAATCGCACCATTCCTCTATGCACTGTGCCACTCGTTTCTATGTACCACCTGCTGTTTCTTTAATGTGATCAATCTACCTTCTGAGTTGTCCCCCTTTTTTGAGTTTGCTGTACCTTGGGCACCAGTTAAGTAGTTTTTTGTTCCACTTTTCTGTACCTCTTGCCATGTGTTCCGCTCCACTTTAGCTTATTGATTGTTATTGTAACATATGTTACCTCAGCTATTTTCCTAAACACTGTATTCTTTATCTTGTCTCTTCTTTTTTCCCTATCCGTTCCATCTCTCTTGGACACACCTGTAGCTTTGTATACTGGTGGTGCGCTTTAGTTAGCGCCCAAGTTTGTGATCCATATGAGACATGTAGTATACAAGTATTGAAGACCTTTCTTTTAATTACCATGCTTGTTTTCTTACTTTTTATGACTTCTTCTTTTTCTTCTTTCTTCTTTTTGAATCGATCATAGATATTGTCTACTATTAATATGATCTAGATATTGCCCGAGGTACAAGTACTCAGCTACGTGTTTTTTAATATTGTTATTTAACAGTACTATTTCCTTTCTGGAATTGGATTTTACTTTGGATTTCTCGGTATTCATTCTAAGACCGACAAATCTGTTTTCTATGTCAAGGTCTGTGACCATCTTCTCCAAGTCATCGCGTCTTGAGGCAAATAGAAACAGATCGTCTGCAAGCCGTAAGTGGTTCAATCTTTCGCCGTTTATTATTAGTCCGTATCTATCCCAACTTTTTTTGAAAATTTCCTTTCCGAAAACAGTTTATGTGACAGAGGATCTACCTGTCTCACTCCTCGTCCAACATCTATAATCTCTCCTAATTTTATCAATTTTTATTCCAGTTTTTCCATTTTTATATACATATATTCCTAATTATTTTTATATATTTATTGTTTATCCACTGACTTTTCAAGGCTTACCATATTCTTTTATGTTCCAGAGAGTCAAATGCCTTAAAAAAATCAACAAAGCATAGGTAGATTGGAAGATTCTTTGCTTTTTTCTAAGATTTGCCTTACTACGAAGATATGGTCTGTTGTCGCATATCCGCTCCGAAAATCCGCCTGCTCGTTGGTTGGTTGTCATCTAAGATTTCACTAAGTCTATGTAGAATTATTTTAGCGAAGAATTTGTATATGTTCGTTATAGAGCCTGTAATTGTTGATGTGACTCTTATCTCCTTCTTTGTGCGTGAGTTTTTTTTTAGAACAGGGGGCAAACGGGCAGGAGGCTCACCTGATGTTAAGTGATACCGCCGCCCATGGACACTCAATGCCAGAGGGCTCGCGAGTGCGTTGCCGGCATTTTAAGAGTGTTATCGTTTTAAATACTTAATGCTTTTTAAAAATACTAGATCGCAAAAGAAATGCCTCGTTAATCGAGAAAGCTTTCAAGCCATCGAGAAGTGGAAATTTTATTACGTCAATGCTTTGATTTTCAATTTTTTTTAAAATCCATCTGCAATCAATCTCTTGCCTTTTGTTTATTATATGATTTGGGAATACAATTCCAATCATTTGTTTTCCCTTCGTAACTCGCAAACTATCTAACTGCGACAAATGTCACCATTATCGCTTTGATTTGTAGCCGCTGACTTGAGACAATAACATCACAGAATAAAAAAAATAAATAAATATATTATTTTTAAGTATTAACCTGTCGAAGTTCCAAGTGTGCTCAGGAAATTGGTACTCAGTCCTAGACATCCCCACACCAGCAAGCTCACCTCAAAAATTGACCTGCAATACATTATATGTAAAAAGTTGTTAGAGCGACAGGCGCTGTGTCTGACTTCCGTGCGTCCACATAATTGGATTTGAAATACTAAAATCACTCTTTCTCACTATTAACAACCGAACCCAATAATTAATCCACAATCTCAAATTGAAAACAATTTGAGATAAGACCGTGAATGTCGATCGATCTCCTACCTGCATCCCAGTAACCAAACCCTACGAAGACAATCCATTTTTGGCGACGGATAGAATGCAATCTATCTTCTCTCGCTCTTTACACTCATATTTGATAATCAATATAAACCAAATAAAGTAAATAAAACCGTACAAATAATATTAACATATACATATCTATATAATACATATCTATAAATAGCTTTTTAATTATTTTTTTTATATCTGGTGTAAGTTAAAATCTTAAGATAGGATATTGGCACAGGTCAACTGACATTTTCATACAAAGGTATATCCACATTGACCGATCCGACCCACCATGGATAGCTTGTATTGACAAATGGCTATTACAATCCGTCGATCGGTTATTGGCACACTTTTATCAATATTTGGATTCAGAAGTCTATCTCAGATGGTCAAAAATGGTTATTGGGTTTGGGCGTAATTCACCCTCAAATATATTTATGAATCTTATAGGATCTTTAGCCCGCTTCAATACATGAACTATTCACAATTTTTCCCAATATATTGAGAGATTTACGAAATAATAATTAATCTAGAAAGGCGTAGTCGTTCAAAAGTTCTGTGGATTTATACATTTTACCAATTAATTTTGTTTATCTTGATGACTCGGGCTTTATATATTTACTGAATTATACACATAATTAATAATAGCGAAATAATAATTAATAATAAACTATTAAAATAAGGAAAGAGAACCGGCGTAGCAACTGATAAAAATCATATTTGCTACACATTATTTCATTAATTCACACAGACCAGAATCAACTGCTTATGAAAATGAGTTCATAGAGTTTCAGACTACATATTAACTATGACTCTGACTATATCTATAGTAAATAAAATAGAAATTTATATTATAATAACATTTTATTTCTGAACAAATTCAAATTTTACAGAAGCGAAATAAGAATGCTTCTACAACTGAATAATTTTAAAAATAAATTAATGTTCAACGAATTTTTTTATGAATACTCACTTCATTTTACACACGACTGTACTGTCCGGAAGTCTATTATAAACTAATTCATATTCACACTATACAATAATGAACGATATCAGTCGATAAAAAAACTTGGCAACCAAAGAGAGACAGTCACATAAATTCATAAGATTTAACGTGGGAACTTAAAAATACATAGTTGTGCAAAAATAATAAATAACAGATTAATTTAATTCAATTATATCAAATCAAATCAAATCAATAATGATAATCTTGTGGTTGCCTGGAAGAGATCGCTCGAAAGCGATAATGCCGCCAGTTTGTCCTGCTTTTCATTTAATTATGTTTAATTTTTATATTGCAAGGAAACGAAGTGTTAATAAATAAATATATAATCCGGACCGGATTTTTTAATATCCTCAAATAAATAAATAGCTTAACTTGCGCTTGCATTTTCAATAAAATATATTAAATTATTATATTATGTTTATAAAAAATCCAAATTGACTAAAATGACGCTTACGTCATTTTAGTCAATGTTATAACACGAGATAAGTCTCGTGTTGGAGATTCCGAAATGGCGGAGACTAAAGATAGAAACGAGAACGAAGGAAGCAATTTCTAGCCTTAATTTTCCAAGGCCATTCTTATATGTATAGGCGCATGAGGGATGGAAAGGGATAGAGCGATTGAGAGAGTGAGAAAGAGAGATCGAGAAAAATACACGCTATTGGTTGATGTATTCGTTTACATATTAGAACTTTGCAATTCTGTTGCATAACGTCTTGTGCACTAAACGCAGATTTTTATTTATTTTTATTAGGTCCTTACATATGAAATTGGCGTATTTCGTACTGGCCACTTTAATCACGATGTTCTTCTCTTTGGGAAGGACTTCCAAATTCAAATTTGTACAGCTATTTACTCATGTATTTGTGCTTCGCTGACCGTCATTCATTTGTTTTTTTCTGTTTGCGTCACTCATTTTACAAAATGGAAAACTTAAAGTATCGCATTATTTACGAGTACGAGTTACGCCGTGGCACTAGTGCTGCGGAAACGACTCGAAGGGTGAATGATGTGTATGGCGGTCATGTTGCAAAAGAAAACACAGTTCGTTTTTCGTTTCGTTTTTTGGTTCCAACGTTTTCGTTCTGGAAATTTCGACCTGCAGAACAAGCCCCGTGGACGGCCTGACACCCAAGTTGATAATGAAGTATTGAAGGCTATTGTGGAAGCGGATCCATCGCAAACCACGTCCGAGTTAGCTGCAGGCTGCGGTGTTAATGATAAAACTGTTTTAATTCACTTGAAGCAAATTGGGATAGTTTATATGTAGTCTGAAACTCTATGTTATTAAAAAGCTTGAAAGATGGGTACCTCACGAATTGACAGAAGCAAAGCGGCAAACGCGCGCCGACTGCTGTGTTACATTACTGAACCGGCACAATAAGGAAGGTATTTTAAAAATATTTTTTTACGATAATCGGAAGCGCTCAGCGCAATGGTTGGATCCTGGCCAGCCAGCCAAATCCTGTCCCAAGCGAAAATTAATCCCAATAAATTTACTTGTAAGCGTTTGGTGGACTAGTGCTGGTATTGTTCATTGCAGTTTTCTCAAATCTGGCCAGACTATTACGGCTGATGTCTATTGTCAGCAATTGGAAACCATGAAGGAAAAGCTAGCGGCTAAACAACCTAGGCTGGTCAATCGCTCCACGCCACTACTACTTCACGACAACGCTAGACCACACACTGCACAACAGACGGCTACCAAATTAGAAGAGCTTCAATTGGAATGTCTAAGACATCCTCCGTACTCCCCGGACCTTGCTCCAACAGATTACCATTTTTTTCGAAATTTGGACAACTTCTTGCAAGGGAAAAAATTTAACTCTGATGGGGCAGTCCAAATCGCCTTCACAGATTGTATTGATTCCCGTCCGACTGTTTTTTTTAGTAAAGGGATCAATGAACTACCTATGAGATGGCAAAAGTGCATAGAAAACAATGGTTCATACTTTGATTAATTGAATATATTATATTTAAAAATATTCGACTTTTTGTTCCTCCCATACAAAACGCCAATTTCATATGTAAGGACCTAATATTATAATTAGCACGTATACATTGTGAATATAGATATACAAATACATAGATTTATACCTTGACGTGTTGCTAAAAATTGATGTAAAAAATGCTTTTAATTGAGTTAATAGGGATACCCTGTTGACGGAAATAAAACAACATATACCGGAAATATACAATTATCTTCTTCTCAGTTACGCTGATCCAACAAAACTGTTATATCGTTCTAATGAACTGTCCTCAGAAGTAGGTTGTCAACAGGGTGATCCCCTTGGGCCTGCAATTTTTAGTTTGGCTATAAACCCAATAATCAAAAATTTAAATTCTAATTTCAACGTTTGGTATTTGGACGACGGCACACTAGGAGGTGATGTGGACACTGTGTTTTCAGACCTATTTTTAATAAAAACTAAATTTGAAGCCATTGGTTTGGAGCTAAATCTCAGCAAATGCGAACTTTTTATAAATAACTGCGACTTAAATTTAAATACAGTAAAACAAAAATTTCAGATTTTGGCTCCAAATATTAAAATAGTTAATAGTAATTCCCTTTACCTTTTAGGTTCTCCAATTTTTGATGAATCTATTTTTGAATATATTAATAATTCTATTAATAAATTTAAAAATTCTGCTGATCGTCTACTTGAAATTAGTCCGCATTATGCACTTTGCATCTTAAAAAACTGTCTTTTTGTCCCAAAATTTACGTATGTGCTCCGTTGCTGCTCCTTTTGGAATCACCCAGATCTTTTGACACAAGTAGACGACGTAATCAAAATTAGTTTAGAATCACTTCTTAATATACAGCTGAACGAGCAATCGTGGACCCAAGCATCATTACCAATCCATTATGGTGGTTTGGGGATTCGCAAAATTTCCAGTGTCGCTTTACCAGCCTTTCTATCTTCTGTCCATAGTTCAGCAAATCTCATAAGTAAAATTTTAAGGGCATCCCCTTCAAACTTTGAGATTGCTGGCTTGGTCTGATCTGCGCTGCTCATACATGTCCCTGTGGCAGTGATGTCGACAAACTAGGACATCACGGACTATCATGTCAAAAAAGTGCTGGCCGCTTCTCGAGACATGCCGCTCTCAACGATATAATACGTCGGTCCCTTGCCACCGTCAACGTGCCAAGTCTACTTGAGCCGACTGGAATTGCTAGAGACGATGGCAAGAGACCGGACGGTATGAGTTTGATTCCATGGAGGTTGGGTCGGGTTTTGGTATGGGATGCCACCTGTTCAGACACATTGGCCCCTTCCAATCTTCATGGAACCAACAACAGAGCTGGTGCGGCTTGTGATGCGGCTGAAAAAGCTAAAGCCTGTAAATACAGGGGTCTAGGCTCTGAATATGATTTTGTCCCATTCGGTGTCGAGACCCTTGGTCCGTGGGGTCCTAGCGCGTTAAGGCTTTTTAGGGAATTATCAAAAAGGTTAGTCGACATCACAGAAGAACGAAGAGCTGGCAGCTACCTTGGACAAAGAATTAGTCTGGCTATTCAAAGGGGGAACGCTGCCAGTATCTTCGGAACCTTGCCTAAAGGGACTACTTTTAATAATATTTTTTAATAATTAAATTTTAAGGTTAGTTATTAGGTATATTTTGATGTATTATGTTATTTCTTAGGTTTAATTTATGTAATAAATAGGTACAATAGGTAAATATTTCATAAATTATCGATCAATGAAATGACATTAAACACGAATAATTATTAATACATTGAATGACCATATACTGGTAAATGATTCTTAGTGATAAATAACCAGAAAATAATTTTCACTAAAACTACTGTTCGTAATAGAATTATTTTTATTTTCTAAAATTTAATGAGTGTCATGAGGGTGATCCCAAAAATATTTTTACTCGGCTTATCCGCGCATTGTTAATGAGTCGTTGTTGACATTTAGTTGAGTAAAGTTAGATGCAATTTGTTCATTTCTTGCCTATAGTTACGTCCTCTATTAAGACTTATAGTGAGTGTTTTTGTGCGTGTTCGTGAACTATTATTGTAAGGCAAGTTACAGCATCAGTCTAACCTCTCTTTGTTTCCAAACTAACAATTTCTCCATCCTTACGGCTGACGTTATTGTGTGCCTTTCGTCCTAATAAGGAGCAGTACATTGAGGCATGTACTCAGGTCTTATCTTCTACTATATAAAAATATGTCGGCTTTTCGCGCTTAAATGAAAACGAAAAAGAAATGATGTTTGTTTGTAATATTCCGTCGGAATTCCCTAGTAGTAGGTACATGATTTTTTTGTGATTGTAGGGCTGTTTGGAGATTGGGTACCATTGCTCATTTGCCCACTTGCCCTTTCAACTATAAATAATAAAATCATTTTAACGAAATGAAATTATCATTTGAACGCGACCTTTTTAGTGGTGTGATATTTTATCGATATTGCAAAACTTAACTCATATATACCTAATAAAATTATTCTCCTTGTACGAGCCAAGCCTGTATATCTTGCTTACTCAGGCTTTCTTAGATTTTTAAGCGTAGCGATTTCCTTAATCGTCGGAATTACGCCCCGAGAGTGTAGCCAGACGTAGGCTCTCTCTTCGACTGTTATATTACATTCCTTCGCTTAATAGCAATTAAAATTCATTTTTTCGCTTATATTCTATTGTTGTACGCGAGAGGTTAATATAGAGTAAAACAAAAAATTTATATTATTTCAAGTACCCCAATGACCCAGAAACCGATCTTACAAGTTGGTGTTGAAACGTGGAAGTCTCATAGCTACATTCGTGTCGAACTATTCAAATGTTCCCTTTCCATGCACAAAACTTACAGGAAGGAAAATATACAAAATACCCAAAACTGATTAAAAATATATTTTAATATATGCTTACTTACAACTTTGTAATTTATATATACGTATACGTACTTATAGTTTGTCGTCATAACATAGCAAATTTAGCGGCCAGTCCAGGCCTTGCTAAGCTGATAATTTTCTTATCTCGTAAATACATAAAGCTATATAAATGTTACTCAAAGATAGTAAAGCAGAAATCGTAGCTGCTATGATCTTTAGTAGAATAAAAAGCGCTGTGGAACAGTCAGCTCCTCAGCATAATGCTGAGCTACGACTAATTACAGCCACAAGAGACACACATTATATACTTAAACGTACCTTGTTCTTTAAAAGAACGTTCATCTCAAACTTTTTGGTCTACGTGACGCATATCGCGTGACGGTCGGCCGCGGAGTAGGGATAAAATGAAAGGTGCTCATCATAGCAGCCTAGGCCAATACGGTGGCGCACATAGTTCGCAGCAGCTGACCGTGTAGTGACTATTATTCATTTGTTCCAGTGCTCCACGCTATTTTAATATGTGTATATAATCTAAATATTGTTAAGTATTATGTATGTCGTAGACACAGAATTCAATAAAAATATTAGTTGGAGACTTAGTCTACTTTTATTAGTCCCATTATCATTCCAATTTTCCAAGTATGAAATTAAGATTGATAAAGCGATTTTATACCCTTAATGGTATATAATTCCAAAATTTTTTAGTTGAATGTCTATAATATGAAAAAAAGTTTCACGTTTACCGTGGTTTCATACAACCACACATTTTTTTTACTTTTTGTGTTTCTTTATGCGTGGTTTGTATGTATAGGTAGGTCGTATTATTATATTGTATAGGTACACGTCAAGGCTGAAGATAAACCAGTATATCATTTTCAACAAGAGTTAATTGTGCAAAAAAGAAAAATGCACAACTGTAATTCAAACGCAAGACCTCGGGGTTAACACATTTATGTGTGTTATCGTCATAAAACACTGTTAAGTTTATCGACTGATGACATCACTATAAAAACCCATATGCAATAACCCGTTTTCCTTTTGTCTCATTTTATAATATTTGATGTTTAGTTTAGTTTATAATTGACTTCTGCACAGAGCGATTGTGAGAAGGATGAAGTGAGTATTTATTTGAGCTAGTATATATGTGCTAATTGCGCTTTCCTCTTCAACGACAAGCATCGAAATCAAGCGTGGAAATGCTGCCAGCGGTTAAAGTACGCTGCGACAGGAACCAAACTTTTTACATTTGAATTTTATTGAAGTGTAACTTTTTTATCGGCGTTGGAAAAAAAATTAACAGTCGCATTTTGTGTTCTTTAAAAACAGTATATTTTAATGATAAATGTTAATTTATAAGTTTAATATAAATCTTTAATTTGGCAAAAACTAAAACAACGAAAGTTTGAAATTCGATCAAATGAAAAAGCGGCAGTAAAAAGAGGCTGTATAATGCCTGCTATCTCATTTTCTCCCACGTTAAATCTTATGAATTTATGTTTCTGTCTCTTTTTCCGTTGCATCCGGTTTAAAATCACAACGATTCTGAAGAAGTTTCTCTATCTATCTAATTTTTTCTCACGTCAAGTCTTATGAATTCATGTTTCTGTCATTTTTTACTGTCGCTTTTTCCGTTGCATCCGGTTTGAAATCACAACGATTCAAAATCAGCAACAACAAAAAAACAAATCTAGCAACTGATCAATAAACTAGATCCGAAATCGCAGGACTTAGAATCAAGTTGTCAAACTGTGTTGTGCAGTATGAACTAAAATTTAATATCAACCACAAATTGCTTGATCTATCGCAGGTTGAATCCGATGTTTAATTAAAAGTTTTGAAATAAATTGGTTTAATAATAATAATAATAAGTCTTTATTCATTTTAAGTAGGTACATCTTTCTTTTCATAGTGTAAGATTTGGGAACCCTTTTAAGTAAATATACCTGTGTTAGGGTTCCCAGCTCTTCCATAACAAACATAATTACTTAAAATATCATTATTTAACCAATTCGTTTTCTTTTTATTTATTTATTTATTTTTTTTAACCGTTATCATCACACCTGAGTGTGTGCATGAGTAAGTGTGTGGGTGTGAATGTGTGAGAGAGTGAATGAGTGAGTGTGTGAGTGAGTGAGTGAATGAGTAAAGTGTATTTATATCGTGGGTTTCAAAAGCAGCTCTAACACTGCATAAGGCGTGATCAAAAGTGGTTACGCGAGAAAACCTTGTAATTAGTCGTATTATGGATCGGAGAAACCAAAACGCAAACAAGATTTTCGTTTGTATTATTCTTATCCAAATGTATTTAGAATAAAAAAATATGGCATTTGAGGACAATTCAATTTCAAAATCATTTATTCATGTAACATAATGTACACTTATGAACGTCAAATAAAAGAAATATACATTAAATGCTTCTAATTTTACATTTACTGCCAGTTCTCATATCATGGGCGTAAAACGGAAGAGAAGAACTGGCAATAAACTCTCCGCCACTCTTTTCAATCGCCAAGTTTTTAATACTAATTGTTTGAACTGGAGCAAATCAATCCCAAGGATTAGGATAATTTAAGTATTCGTCACATTTATAAAAGGCTTTATTAATTAATTTACTTTTAACGAGGGCTTTGAATTTATTAAGTGATTCTCTTCTCCATTCTTCTTACATATAGTGTCAAACATGTGTATGTTTTGCAGGTTAATTTTGGCGGTGTGCTTGCTGGTATGGGGATGTCAAGGACAAAAAAAAAAATTCTTAGACCCAAATCAATGGCTTGGAACCTTCTTAACACCGTCAAGTTAGTAACTAATACTATCCTCATTTTTTGTATAACTTAACGAATTATAATAAAAGCTCTTTCGCTGATCTTTTAACTTCCATGCTATTCTCATTAAACAATAGTATTCTTAAATCGAATTCACGTAGCAAAATAATAAATTTATTAGCACTTTGGTCAGGTTGTCTGTCGACACAGGCCTCCTCCAACTGTTTCCACGTCTTTTTATCCTTGGCAGACCTTCTCCATTCTTTTGGTACATCATCGTCCCATCTTTTGATTTGACCTCCACGTTTTCTTTTCCCATTTATTTGGAATTTACAATTACTAAATAAAATACGTTGAAAAAGGAAGATTATGACGTAACCGTAATTAAAATAATATTATTAATAAATAATGAATATAACTGACAAATTATACAAAACATGTACTTTCTCATGCGCACTCACAGACCTAATTTAATTTTACATCTCTGTTTGCAGTGTTTTTCTTTTAGCGTTTACTTTTTTTTCTTCTATTGTATATATACAATGTATATACAATGACCTATTGTACGTGTCCCGGTCCGGTGGTGGAGAGGCTGGCTATCTGTCACTCAGGTCTCCTGTTACAGAGACCAGTCTCTCACATACACTTTCAAATGTTATCATCTTAGTTTTAATCATTGTAACCTTGTATGTATACGTGAGAGACGAAATAAAGATTATTATTATTATTATTATTATTATTATTATTATTATTATTATTATTATTATTATTATTATTATTATTATTATTATTATTATTATTATTATTATTATTACTTTACTCTTCTTGATGAGGCCACCGAAGATACGTCCGTTCGTCTCCTTGAATAAGCAAATAACTGGAACAAAAAATGGCTTAATGTAGAAAGTTGCCAACACTCTTATTGTTTTTCGAAGTAATCTCCGTTCCACACATCGTAGCATTTGATGAAGCCACTGAGAAAAGCAGTGGGCACATTCTTCCTTAGGGGTCTCTTCTATTGCATTTTCGTACGCTTTCATCTTCAGAGCTCGGAAAGCGAATACCTCGAATTTTATCTTTTGTTCTTGGGAATACATGAAAGTTGCAGAGCGCAGGTCAGGACTGTAATGCGGATAACTCAAAATCTCGACACCTGCCATAGTCAAATATTTCAACAGTCCGTTTTGTGGAGTGCGCTGAATCATAGTTGACAGTCGAAGACAACAGTCAAACAGCGATTGACATACCAGTCAGCTGTAATAGTACGAGATCCCGCTGCAGGATTGGTGCGTTCATCGAGAGCAGAACCGCTATCCTTGTCTGACAAATGACGTTACGCGCTAACTCTCTTTCACTCTACCTCAATTATTTATCATCTTTAACCGCCAGCAACCCTTATATGCGGCCAGATTTAATTAGGCAACCTTATATGAAAATTAATAGAAAAAAATTAGCTTCAATTTGACATATAATTAATAGATAACCGTTATAAACGTATAAATATATCGAAATCATACCTGTTTACACTTGGCTGCAAAGAGGTGCGGCCATGTGCGCAACGGCAACCGTGATTTTTTAGAATCTTCATATTAATTACCGTGATGTAGACGTTATTTTATTTAAAAATTAATTAACGTAATTTCGTACCAAAGATCAATTCAAAATAATTTAATTAAAAATAATGGCGGCCAAATTTTGATAGGCAACCTAGTAAATATATATTCTTGAATGTCTCTAACTGGCTACTGACTAGTCGCTATAAATTTGTCATTGGCTGTAGTGATTGGATCGTCCGGATCCGTCAAGACATGGCGGGGCCTCGTTCCGGCCTTTTTTGTCTGTAAGGGGTAATAATTGCTGCTTTCACGCAACAACGGGTTGGGATGATGTTTAGCTTTATCAAAGTTGCGTGTGGATGCCAACTTCATGCACGGACTGGAAAGCTTCCATAGTCCGCTTCACTAGGCATTTCCTTTTGCGAACTTCAAAGGCTGGCACATACTATCACGGTCGTCCAGGGAAGCTGCCTTTGATAGATAATCTTATAAAAAGGATGTAGTAGTTAATTGTTCAATTATTTCTTTTCGTTTCAGATAACAGAGACACGGATTGTTACACTGAGAAGCAGGAACTGGGACAATGTGTGAAATTGTCAGAATGCATGGACAGCAACGAAATCGACTTGGAAAAGATGGTCGTTTATAGGTAAGTTTAGGGCCAATTTAACATGGCCTTAATAAAAATTACTTCAAACACCTTAAAATAATCGATATTTGAAATAGTACTGAATTTCTTCAAAACTTTAGTTTCTTTAAGTTAAAATCAACTCACCTCGTATGGATTCACAAGAACCGAGAAAACTGTGGACAAACTTAATTTAAAATGAAGAAATAATTATAAGTAAATTATATACAAGATGTATTTAATGACCAATAATGACAATACTACAGGCTATACTCTCAGATTGGCTGAATCTTCTCCAAGAAAGTGGGCGACCCCTCTATCTTTTCTCTGTTGTCCCCCTCTTTCTCGATAGAAAGGTAGTCATTAAAGAAACACTTTTTCGTATGGAACAAAAATTTAGAGACTCGTTATTCTTTTTGGTTGGAACGGATCTAGAAATTCCGTCACACACAGTAGAAGTTCACGTCTATATGAAAAAAGACTGAAAAGCTTCTTCTATCACTTAAATTATTCTTTGATATATTTTTGACTTTTTTCTCCAGAGTGCGACCTGATAGGTGGCAAGATTCCAAATCAAGTAATCACTATGTAAACCTATTTTTGAAGTAATACTTCTTTAGGCGCGTTATGAAAAATTGATGAGAGTTTCCTTTACTGAGACAGATATATTGTTTTCGTTAAGTAGTTACATATTATAAATTTATGATAGATAGATAGATAGGTGGCAATTCTGTCGCATAACGCCTTACAACGTCTAGCTAATAATAATATGAATAAATGAAAATGCAGATTTTTTATTTATTTATATTATCACGTATATGGTATGTAGACAGTATGAATATAGATATATACATTTTTACTAGTCAAAAGTTTTCTTCAATATATGTATAAATTGAATGAAAAAATTAAAAAAAATGAAACTTTATCGACAACTGAAATTTAATTTTCAGAGAGCGAAGGTGCCACTACTTGAAAATATGCTGTCCAAGCAGTCGATTGGTTACGACCGGAACCGTGACTCCACCTCCAATGCCGAAAAAGAGGCCAGGATGTGGATGGAGCAACCCCGGCGGCTACACATTCCGCGACTCTTCAAAGACGCATGCCGAGTTCGGAGAGTTTCCCTGGATGGTTGCTTTGATGAGGTATTAATTTTTACCAACATAATATGCTAGTCTGATCCCCTTATCATGTTTTACCTTCTCGCTACTACATCATTTGCTGTTAACAACTGCTAACAACATTTTTCTCACTTCTATATCACTTATGGGTCATATGTCAGACCGGTGTAGACATGGGATGCAGGAGGTAGGGATGCAGGAGACAAAACTGTCGACCCCACGTGGAGTATTTACCTCTGGCCAAATTTTTAAATGCAAACCGTAACATTTACGTACATAATAAATAAAAATAGGAGTACTAGATAATCAGGAATACATTAAGTCCACGTTCTCATCTTTAAAACTTGTTCAGGAACTCCGATAGAGTGAAAACCTACAATTTTCCAATCCTTTCCTGCGATACCTTTTCCTTTAGTGAAGTCATCAGAGTATAATAATTAACTCTTAAAATAATTGAAATCCTATTGAAGTTCCAGTAAGAAAATCGACGTTTAATTATGCTCCCAAACATTACACAAACTGAGGTCAATCAAATGCTTATGAATGTTGAAAAAAGAATATACGTTGGTAGCACTGAAAATGTTTAGAACTGGCCAGTTACAAACATTGCTTAAGAAAAAATGTTTGAATTTCAATTTTAGAACTCTGTGGTAACCTAATGAGGTATATTGTAGTCATTTGTCATTTGTTTTTGTGAATTGGCGGCAAATCTTAAACTCATTAAGTTTTTTTTTACCTGGCCAGGAATTTTAAGCATCATTATTAAAAATAACAACAAAAATTCAAATACTAAAACTTTTTCTATAATATTACAGCAAAGATGGTGTAGATTGGAGGCAAAGTGACTATTTGGGTGGTGGTTCACTAATTCACAATTCGGTTGTGATAACTGCAGCATATAAAGTTCAGACGCTGAATTCAAGTCAGGTAATCTGTCATTAAATATATCCACGTGGTTTCAGTGTAGGACTCTGATTCCTGAGGTCGCAGGTTCGATCCCGGCTCAGAACCAATTTTCTTTGTATGTGCACATTAAACATTCGCTCGAACGGTGAAGGAAAACATCGTGAGGAAACTGGCTTGCCTTCTAGCGCCATTGGCGTTTGTTTTTTTGTATTCTTCAAATAGCCTCCCTATTTGAACCAATACAGTGAAAATATGTTATGAAAAGGATATACACGTGTCAACTTCTTCAGTTCTTCAGCAAACTGCAATATCGCAGCATAAACGGCTTTTACTATTTTATAAGCTTTTACTTTACAGGTAAAGTGTCGTGCTGGTGAATGGGATACGAAAACTACGAACGAGGTGTACCCACACCAGGAGCGTGATGTTAAGAATATATTGATACATTCAAATTATAACAGACGTAAGTTGATCAATAGTTAAATTTTTGTTAATATACGGGATTCTTACAGACTTTTTAAATCCAATTCAAACTTTAAAATGAAACTTTAATCGTGCAGGTACCCAAGTACAATTGTGAACATAGGCCGTCAACACACTTGGGAGCCCTCTAGCGCGGCGTGGCGGCCCTATTTTTTTATTTCTATTTTTTTTACATTTTTGTACAGAAACAGAAAACAGATTTTTTAAATACATAACAATAGTCATTACACACTAAACAACGTTTGAAAACCTGAAATGCAATTACATCTGTACACATCATTTTAGCAGCATCTTCCTTTAATCATTACATATAGTAGGTGATTATGATTGATTATGATTGATTATGGTGGATGATTATGGTGATTATGAGTGAGTATGATTAATACCTGCAGCTGAGTTTCATCATTGGACGTCGAGGCAGAATACGGAATTCCACCCGTATCACTTCTACGTCCACCGTTCCACAACTGCGCGTTTTTCTAGGCAGTTTTTGCCGCGCACCACCACTTTGTGGAACCAGCTGCCGACTGGAGTATTTCCGAACCAATTCGACTTAGGGTCCTTCAAGAAAAGAGCGTACCAATTCTTAAAAGGCCGGCAACGCACTCGCGAGCCCTCTGGCATTGAGAGTGTCCATGGGCGGCGGTATCACTTAACATCAGGTGAGCCTCCTGCCCGTTTGCCCCCTGTTCTATAAAAAAATAATAGTATTTATACAATATACTAATATATTACACTGGTGTTTACGGTTTGTATTTAATAGTTTTTTTTTTATAGAACAGATTTTTTTTTTATAGTAATAGTTAACATATTTTTAGGTAAGTTGACAAACAACGTGGCATTGTTGATATTGCAAACGCCATTCGACCTGTCCGTACCGCACATCGGTACCGCGTGTTTGGAAAGCACATTGCCCCCACCTGGGACCGAATGCTACAGCATGGGGTGGGGCCAAATGGACTTTAATAAGGACGAGTATGCTGTCATTTTGAAAAAAGTAAGTGTGTCCTATGACAAACATTTTTCAAATTTTTACGGAACGTCACAAAGATGTGCAGCGGTTTTGTCGAAGAAAAGGGAGAGCGATTGAGACTGATTGAGAGATTGAGAAAGGGAGTTCGAGAAAAAATACAGGCTATTGGTTTATGTATACGTTTACTAGTTACATATTCGAACTTCTGATGGAAATCCCCTCGTTCTCTTCCCTCTGCTCCCTTCGATATTATTAATATTATTAAAGCTAAAAAGCAATTGTTGGATTAACAAATCCATGCAACAATTGGTTAGTTAACATTCCTTAATATTGGTATTAGTTATGTTAGTATAAGTTTTAAGCAAAATTTAAGTTAGATTTATTTTTTATTTTTTGGTAGTCTTGTTTCATCCTCCATATTTTTCCATTTCTCTTTGTCTTGAGGAGCATTCATCCAGTTTTTCCCCGCAAGTTCTATAATGTCTGTCTGTCATCTGTCCATCTTTTCTTTTGTCGTCCTATACATCTCTTTCCATTAGGTATAGTCCATTTTGTTATTTCTAGTGTCCATCTTTTATCCCCATCTCTAGCAGCATGACCTTTCATTTCCTTAGCCTTAGGGCTTGTTCAAGTGCATCTGTAAGTTTTGTTTTTACGAATGTCCACATTTCTTGTTTTCTTTATTCTCCTCTTCTATCATCCTAAACTTTAAGTGCTTCTTTTTTCTTTCTTTCTTCGTCAAAGGAAAAGTTGCCACCCAAATAAGATCTGACCACGAGGCAACATTGCAGAGGCGAAGGAAGCTGAAATTAAGAGAGCCACCCAGGCCATGCTCCACGGGAGACATCGGTCTTTTTTTATAAACAGAGACCCTACATCCTAGCCTATCGGGCAGATATGTGAACGAGTAGCTAAGCAGCTGGGGAGTGTCGAAATCTCCCGTTTCTTAAAAATGTATATTATTAACTTAAAGATTGATGGGCGAGTCGGAGCCCGCTGTATGGCGCTACTCGCATTACCTCTCATGCTATTCATGCTAGTGACATGTTTGACAATCTTGCTACCGAAACTTTCCAGTTGCGATCCGTGCTCAAGCAACATTTGACCAAGTTGAGCGTGCGACTCTCAACTCGGTCGTGCGTTCCAACGTTTTTTTTTTTTGTTTTTTTTTAGATATCTTCACCTCTATTGGATAAGTCTGTATGTGAAAGGGCATTCCGGCCGATTGTAGGATCTGCGTATAATATGGATGACTCCATGACCTGCGCAGGACAAGGTACCGGTTTGAGTAATTGTATGGGAGATGGTGGATCCCCACTTATATGCCCTATACCCGTAAGTATGGGTTTTTCAAATTTTATAAAGTAGAATATCGCTTGCCCCGGCGAACTAAGTTGTTAAATCAGTTTCACTTACCAAATGAAAGCATTTTTTTCCTATTTGACGACTTAAACATTGTTGTTATGACATTTATTAAAACAGTCGTAATAATGCTTTACAACTTTGCCCCGAAGCAAGCGATATAATGGTTAATGATTTGCTTTTTTAAAAAGAGTACCGCGAGTTTTTTACCCCGGCTTTTTCTCTCGGCCAACACCTTCTGTCTTCTTTGCCGATGAGAAGGGATGCCAACAGGTTCGAATTTAATTTAAAGTGATACCATGATGATCTTATATTCCAAAATAAACGTATCTTATTTTATTTAAATTAAATTAAATTTATTTAATCATATCGGTTTATAACTGGAGATGAAAAAAGCGGACATGTAAACCTCTATGTAGCTTAAGTTATAACAAATTCAATAGACAAGCGATTTAGCCCGCCTTTCTGTCAAAATCTTTTCACACGCTTTTTAAAGTCAAGCTTTTTTTTGTCTATGTTCAAACATAGATCCTCTTTCTTGATGAACGAGGTGTCAAATTTCTCGAATTTTCTGGTGTAAAATCCTAAAATTGACTGAAATATCCCAAACTCTCTCGCCTCAAAAACTAGAGGCAGTCCTCGTACTTACGGCATGTTAGGTTCTCGAAATACGCGACGTAAATCGAAACGACGTAAGTCGAGACATATTTTTTCATAATGTTTACATGTAAAACTCAAGGGTTAGGTTCCTTAGGGACTCGAAATTTAAAGAAAAAACTGCATTTAGAAAAAAGGATATATGTATTATAACTTTTCCAAAAATCTCTTAGCTCCATGCCATCATTTTCATAAGCATTTACAACCTGTGTAAAAGTTCTCCTGAGATAATAGGCCTTAAAAGACGCTATAACTCCTTGATCCATCGGCTGTAACAACGAAGTGGTGTTTGGTGTGCCAGCCCCACGGACATTGACCTTGCGACAAGTGAATTCTCCTATGCCGGAAATAGAAACAAATGACGTATCTTGAGGAATAGTATCAAAACATTGTTCGACGTAACTTGAAACGACGTAAATCGAAACGACGTAATTCGAGGACTGCCTGTATAGCAAATTAATTAGAAGTAGCCTGCCCAGCACTAGTCCCAGGCCCTGTTATCAACCAGATAATCACTAACTTTATAGTAAGCCTTTTTACACAGCTTTTTAATAAAAGGCAGAGATAAAAGAGCCTCTGAGATTTTATTAAAGAAGAGTGTTCCTTTTCCCAAAAAAGAATTACTAACTTTAAACAGTCTAGTACGGGGAAATTGCAGCCTGCGTTTGTTCCGAGTATTGGCATTGTGCGTATGTTCTATTCTAGTATACTTATCACTATTTTTGTATACATACATAATATTTTCATAAATATATTGTAGTACTCCAAAACTTCAACCGCTGCGTGATTAGTAAGTGCATTGCTAACATCACAGACACCAAGCGCACCAATTAACCCATATAACCTTCTTGCCAGCTATACGCCCTTGACTTGCGAACTACCAAATGTAAATTTACAATTAATTTAATTTTTTTGAAGTTCATAAGTGTACTTGTTTACCTATATGAATCAAGATATTTTTGATTTTGATTTTTGATTTTATACATAACATTATTTAACACTCTAAAGTCACCTTGCCTTTAGAAAATATACCTTCCGCTATTTTAATATTAAATGTTTGACAGATTTAACATTTTCTGTTAAAAATTTAATTTTCTTTATTTTATTTTTTTTTTCAATTTCACAATGTTTTAATTACAAATATAATGAAACGATAAATGAAATTCGGACCAGCCGTTCTCGAGTAACAAGTGATCAAATCGACTTAATAAATAGTTTTACATATTAAGAATTAAATTGTAACCAATCTGTTATCAAATAAAAATGTTGTGTTATTTTATGAAACCACGGTAAAAGTGAAACTTTTTTTCACATTATATACATTTAACTAAAAATTTTATATAATAATATTCCATTAAGGGTATAAAATCGCTTTATCAATCTTAATTTTATACTTGGAAAATAGGAATGGATATGGGACTAATAAAAGTAGACTAAGTCTTCAACTAATATTTTTCTTGAATTCTGTGTCTTAGAGAGTACGACATACATAATACTTAACAATTATTTAGATTATATACACATATTAAAATAGCGTGGAGCACTAGCACAAATGAATATTATATATCCTACACGGTCAGCTGCCGCGAACTATGTGCGCCGCCATATTGGCCTTGGCTGTTATGACGAGTGCCTTTCACTTTATCCCTACTCCGCGGCCGACCGTCACGCGACATGCGCCACACAGACCAAAAAGTTCGAGACGATGTAATTAAAGTTTCACTTTAAAATTTATTCCAGTCATCCGAAGGTACTCGGTATGCTGTGGTGGGATTGGTCGCTTATGGATATAGATGTGGTTTAAATGGTATACCGGTAGCCTTCACGAAAATACCACATGTGTACAACTGGATCGACGATACTATGAAGACCTACAATTCCGATAGAAGGATTTGAAGGAGGTAGTTCAAATACTAAAGTAAAATATATGTTTACTAAATTAATGTGTTTTATTTAAATATATCCAGAGCAGTGTTGGCCTAGTGGCTTCAGCGTGCAACTCTCATACCTGAGGTCGTAGGTTCGATCCCCGGCTGTGCAGCAATGACCTTTCTTTCTATGTGCGCATTTAACATTTGCTCGAACGGTGAAGGAAAACATCGTGAGAAAACCGACATGTCTTTGACCCAAAAAATCGACGACGTGTGTCAGGCACTGGAGGCTGATCACCTACTTGCCTATTAGATTTAAAAATGATTATGAAACAGATTCAGAAATCTGAGGCCTTGGCTATTCAGATTTCTGAGTCTGAATAGGTCTTGACCTAAAGAGGTTGTAGCGCCTCTGAATTATTTTATTTTATTTTGTATTTAAATAAATCTGTCGCAGCCAACTACCTTAATTAGCCGTTCAATTAACAGTCTAGCCGTTTAACTAACGTCCTGAAAGATTCAGCCGAAGCGTTCGTTACAACAATTAATAAACTGGCTAATGCGTAAGCCTTTCGTACTATAGAGCCATTATATGGCAAAAAATTAAACATATGACATAAAAATATTTCTTTTAAAATTAAATTGATGTCAAATTCACATTGTTAGTGTCACTAAACTCTTCCACTGTACTTGTTGTTTTTCATAAAAGTTTAGAAAACACCATCAAAGTTGTGGATAGCCCACGTCATATTGACAGTTTGAATCGTTTCGTTTCGAGATTGAGAGTGGCAAAAAGTGAAACGAATTTAAATTAACAGTGAACAGTCTAGGCAAGTAATGAAACGTCATCGATCCAAGTCATTTGCCTAGCTGTTTGATCAACTGGCTGAACATCTTTCAGGCAGTTAGTTACACGGCTAGGCTGTTAATTGAACGGCTAATTAATGTGTACGATATAATATATATAACTATCCGTCATATCTAACAGAAATAATATTTCTATGTTACGAACTTTTCTGGGGAAAACTTCGCTTTGGACCACCGGTACCTGGCCAGGAGGCAACAAAAATATTTAATTAGCGTCTGTGCCCTTGAACCCCACGGCACAGTTTTAGTATGTATATATTATTAACGAACATTATCTGCACTCAATAGCCACGTGTTACAACTTTTATAGAGATAACGCTAATTAATTATTAATATAAATTTATCCCGTCATGTCAGTATCAATTGACAGTTCAATGTATACAGACTTAAAGGTAATATATATTTTTTTAAGACGACCTAATATTTATTTATTTAATTTGCTTGCCTTTGCTTTACCGCGAGAAATTCTGGCTTCAGCGTGTGACTCTCATACCTGAGGTCGTAGGTTTGGTCCCCGCCTGTGCACCAATGGACTTTCTTTCCATGTGCGTATTTAACATTTGCTTGAACAGTGAAGGAATATATTGTAAGGAAACCAGCTTGCCCCAGACCAAAAAAAAATTGGTTGCCTGTAAAGTCGGTATACGGGCGAAAGTTTTACGTGACAACGACTTTGAGTGGTAAAATAATTTTAATGTGAATATTCATTCGTATAGTAGGAAGAAGGATGAAATAATAGTAACAATTTAAAACATTATGTCTGTCTCTCTCGCTCTTTGGCGGGCTAACCATGCCCGAGTGGAAGGGACGCGTGCCTCTCACTCGCTCTCATTGTGAGCGCATAACGTGAGCGGAGCGTAACGCAGTTTCTTGAAGTGTCACCCGGCAAACCAATTTATAAGACGTTGTCACGTCAAAAAGTCGACACAGGCGGACTAGTCACTTACTTGCCTATTAGATTGACATATTATGAAACAGATACAGAAATTTGAGGCCGAGAGCTAAAAATGTTGCAGTACCGCTGATTGTTTATACTTGCTTTACTGCGGTGTTTGTAACTTATTATATGACAGTTATTAGAGACCGTCACTCCAATTCTATTCCTCACTTTTTACACACACATGGATTCTCAAATCATTGGATAAAATCATTTTACGATTCTGGATGAAATATCTTCCAGAACGCATTGGATGTGAAATAAAAGCGATAATTATATTGATATGATTTTTTTGGTTCCATAGTTCATCTATTTATCAATGACTATGATTTAGTAGCAAATATTCAAAGTCTTGTTGATTTATTTCTTGTTTATTTGTAAAAGCGAATTTACAACCAATGATGATGTGTCACATGTTCTTCGTCTGTGTATCTAGTAGTTTAAACTAGGAACGGGTATTTGTGGCGATATTTATATTTTTTTAATGATATATGTACCTAGTCTTGTCATAAATACTAAAACAAAGAAAACTATGTTTTTCTATAGCAAATAACATTTATTACTTTTACAGTGTGTTTATGTTGAAGTTTGATCAATTGACAGCTGACCTAACCCAATCCCATCCCTATTATTTTGTATTATTTAGTTGGTAGACATGAAATTTAATTTATGTAAGTTGGCAAGCGACATTTGTTTTAGCGTTAGAGAGGCTCCAAAGATTGTTATCAGAATTTTTGTTCAGTATTGCGCAACAATCCGACCGATTGTCTTGCGAGACTTTTGTTAATCAAAACAAATCTTATATGATTCAAAAGGTATGTCTTTTTCACTTTAATTCTTACTGTATTTTTCTTCTCAAATCTTGTCGCCGCATGCTAAGACATTGTCATCGCCATTTTTTTCTCATTAAATTTCGTCAATTGATTACTGATTTGATAAGTTAAGAAATGACCAGTACCTCTCTTATTGGCTAAAAGTCCTAAGTCATCTTTCAAAATATATATGTATTATTTTTTTATTTATTTATTGTATACAAAATCTTAGATAGAAGGAGTTGGTGTGGTGGAAACACAAACTGGACACAGTTTTTCTGTCCACCAGGACGTCGAAAATATTTAGATGTTTAATTAACTTATATACATACAGTGACATAATATACAATAAAACATTTTTACCATCAAAAATTGCACAAACAACGTAGTAAACCGGTCGAAACATTGCCGCTTCATAGGTAGCCGGTGCAAGAAACCTGTTCTTGACGAGAATTCTCAATCGATCTAAAATGCGACATGGTTCAATGGCGACTAAATTCCTCGATTAATAAAAAAAATATGTTTGATGGCGGAGTGTTTATTGCCAGTTCTTGTCTTCCGTTCTACGCCCTTGATTTGAGAACTGGCAGTAAATGTTATATACATATATTGAGCAATGCAACAAACTTTTTTCCATCTGTTAATTAATCACAGCGCAAACAGCGCTGTGATTATAGGGGACAGATGAAAATTTAAATTAAAACGGTGCGTTACTGTGATGATTTTGTATAGACAACTTGAACTGTAGTTACTTTAACAATATTCATATAGGTATAGTTTCAGTTGATGCAAATCCAATTCAGTCATCCAAGCTCACGTAAGTCCCACTTAATGCTACATTAGCACACAATTAAAAATTATTGAAAATTATTTTTTCAGGTATCCAAGTCGATATTAATGATGAACAAAATTACGTGAGTAATCTTTTATTATATTTAATGTAATTTCTTAGACATATTTTTTTTTAATTTCAAATTCGTCTAGTTTAGTTTGGGTCCAATTAATTTTACTTTATGCAAATTGCGTCATATCGGCTTAGCATTGGCTAACTTGACAAATCGGTGTCTGTCAAATCCTGCTTAGATAATTTATTGAAGTGAAACTTCTTACTTCCAAGAAGGTTGCTTTTAAAGCTCCTGAGACCCCTTCCCAGAAAATTCCCTTCCGTAAAGAAAGAGCCTGTGAATGCTTCCTATTTTCATTTCCACATTACCAATTTTCAATTCACTTCTTCTGTGCGGGTCCACATAGAAGAAGAAGAAGGCGCAGCGCTTATCATGCAACTTCCTCACAATCGAGTAGCCCGTACACAACTCCCAAGATTTTTGAATAGAAAATGTCGTACGGGACCGCCAAACGCCCGCGAATATAAATATACAGGTTGTCCCAAAAGTCGAAATTTTCTCATAGGTTATCATTGTTGTGTGGTTATTAGGAACACTTTGGGTACACTAGAATCGTTTTTTGTAATTCCAGAGAAAGAAAAACACTTTTTTACGGATTATAGTTATGCATTATTGTATTTAAACTTATAATTATTTAGACATAATTTTAAATTTAAACCGACGTTTCGCGTGCTTTACAGCGTGCGTGGTCACGGTGACTGAAGACAAAGGTGTTAAATGTCAAAAAGTATTACAGCTGTAGAAAATGTTGTGTTATCTGTATTTATTTCCCCGGAGTTGGTATCGACTAAAAGATGTAGGGTTTTTGCAGAAATTGCTCACGGTGTCCTCCATTTTCGCGGATTGTTTATTTTGAGATTTTAATTTGGATATTATTGGATCCCAGGTGTTTGATAATTTTTAAGTTTTTAGTCGATACCAACTCCGGGGAAATAAATACAGATAACACAACATTTTCTACAGCTGTAATACTTTTTGACATTTAACACCTTTGTCTTCAGTCACCGTGACCACGCACGCTGTAAAGCACGCGAAACGTCGGTTTAAATTTAAAATTATGTCTAAATAATTATAAGTTTAAATACAATAATACATAACTATAATCCGTAAAAAAGTGTTTTTCTTTAAATGTGTAAAAGTTATGTTAATAAAAGACAATTCCAGAGAAATTTTTAAAAACAGACTTTGTTTAACAAAAAAAATTTTTATGGCCGATCTAAGAAATAATGAAGTCCTTATTAAATGCGCGAACTTTTAAAGCTGCTTGCCAAACTGGAGTGCTACATTTTTTTTTCAGGACGATCAGTTGAACTAGTGCGAAAAATTAATTTTGAAAACTTGGTACGGTATAAAATGACATTTTCCTACAAGTTGGAGTGATCGGCACAGAGTTTAGGATCATAGGTTACATAAAGCACTATTCGGGATGACGTAAGAGAAAAAAAATTGCCAAAAAGTAAATATTTGTAACAACAGGAATGAAAAAACTGTCACATGGTGTACATTTTCTGGAATAAAAGGAAAATTTCCATAACTTCAAAAATACATGACTTAATTTTTTTTTTAATTTTTCTGATATCTGGTGTGGCATTACCTATGAGAAAATTTCGACTTGACGTCGACTTTTGGGACACCCTGTATAAATAGCAATTATATTGATAATAGCCAATAATTAACACTGGAAGATGCTAAAACGACCCAGCGAAAGGGCTCCATGCTGCTATACAAGTTTTTAAATATATTTTTTTTTAGGTTATTACTCGGAATATTCCTTTTTACATCTGCTAATGGACTGCCCAGCTTTGGCTCTGAAGCAAGGAGCGAGCCGAAATTTACACCCAAACAAGGTATTAATCATTTATTAACCAGTTACAGTGCATACACACAGGGTTTGATTCTGATATTTTCCGGATTGGTTGGTATAGAATGATCAATGTTCTGAAACTGCATGTCATGTACCAAAATCGCTTTTTAGGGGAAACCCATTCAACGAAAGTTAACAATTCATATGTAAATTTATTACAAACATTGATGAAAATATTCATGTATTTTACAACAGTCTACGAACAATCCGTAACTTTGCAGGCTCTTCAATCTTAATGTAGTTTAAGTTTTCAATTAGTTTGTTTATTACTGTTATTGTTAACTTTTAGTTTTAGTTATTATTAATTTTTAGTTTTTTTTTTTTTTGTGGTCGTTTCGGGGAGCACTGACAATCCTACTTTGTTTTAAAATCGTTTTATTAGTTGTGCCTCCAACTGGTACAGCCCCACAGTTGGCAACCATACATACAGGCATCAGTGGATTTACTATACTAATATTATAAAGAGGAAATATTTGTACGTAAGTACGTTTATAACGAAATAGCTCAAATGTACTGGACTGATTTTGATAATGATTAATATAGGGTGAATAATTGAAAGAAAACAATAAGGATCTCTATTAAAACAAGGTGTAATTAATGCCTAGAAAGTATCTTTCATCCCATGCGCTGCGAAAAATATTTATGATAGAAAAAAAACACAATTGTAAAGTACATTTAAAAAAATATCCACATAAGCCGTGACGGGTCGCTAGTTGATATAATCTTTTTTATAAAATTCTCGTGTCGCGGTGTTTGTGGTTAAACTCCTCCGAAACGGCTTTCCCGATTCTCATGAAATCATGTCTCATGACAACATCTTTTTTTCATCTCCCTAAATGTTAAGGGTAATCGACCCCTTAATTTTTTTTTTTCAATTTTAGATTTAAAAAAAATATTTTTTTATGATACAGCATTAGTAAATACATATAACCCTTAATTTTCACCCCTCTACGATCCTTATGTTTCATTTGTTAATTATAAACTTTAATTTTTTGGCAAATTTTTTTCATGGCAAAACAACGTTTGCCGGGTCAGCTAGTATAATTATATAATTCATGGTTACATTTCAGGTCGCAGAAGTTCATGTATGATGCCCACTGGCGAAGTTGGTGAATGCGTATCATATTACTCCTGTTCTGATGCGCCCATGCCTATATATGATAAAGGGTATATATAAAGTTTCTAAGTTATTTTTGAAGAGGAACTGTCATCATTTGGCGTTGTAATAAAAATTGCGCACCACTTTTTTCTTATCCCTACCACTGTTGATTTGAAGAGATTTAAAGCCAATAATAACTAAAAAATTCTAAAAACTCAATCTAATGGTTGAAAGATTATTTATTTACTAAACAGTATACACAGTTAAAGAAAAACACTTTTTTACGGATTATAGTTATGTATTATTGTTTCAATCCAGTTTGTATATACCTGCATCTTGCAATGGGGTGTTACTTTTGATTGGTCTTAGGAATTGCTGAATCTTCTTGTGCAGCTTGAAAATTTTATTAATGGAAGCTCGTTTTAGGACCCGGCTAATTCTATCTGTAACTAACCCTTCACATATGGCAGGTAAGCTGGCTGGCGAGGAACTGTTTGTGTCTTGTTTTTGTTTCTGTGATGCAGCCGGGGGATGCGTAACTTGTTTTGGTGTAGCACCTGTTTGACATGCTGTAGTTCCTCCTTGAGGTGGGCCGCATCACAAAGACGTTGGGCTCTCTGAAACAAACATTTACCGACAGAGAGCAGTTGTGACGGGTGGTGGTGGGATTCACCATTGATAATACATAACTATAATCCGTAAAAAAGTGTTTTTCTTTAAATGTGTAAAAGTTATGTTAATAAAAGACAATACTAGTATACACAGTGTAATGACAATCAGAGGTATGCAAGCTTCACAAACAACAAATCTTGCAACTAATCATTAAACTGCTGCTGCTGATGTCGAATCTATTTTCATCCTGCAGAAGAGGGCTATTCGTGCAATCTATAATTTAAAATGTAGGGAATCTTTGAGACATAAATTTAAGGAAATTAATATACTTACCTTTCCCTCGCAATATATTTATGAAAATATTATGTATGTATATAAAAATAGTGATAAGTATACTAGAATAGAACATACGCACAATGTCAATACTCGGAACAAACGCAGGCTGCAATTTCCCCGTACTAGACTGTTTAAAGTTAGTAATTCATTTTTGGGAAAAGGTACTCTTGTTTAATAAAATCCCAGAGGCTCTTTTATCTCTGCCTTTTATTAAATTTAAGAAATGTATTAAAGAAAAGCTGTGTAAAAAGGCTTACTATAAAGTTAGCGATTATCTAGTTGATAAACAGGCCTGGGACTAGTGCTGGGCAGGCTACTTCTAATTAATATGCTATATTTGTTTTTAATATTGTAGAATTGTTTGATGATTTGCTTTTTTTTAAAAGAGTACCGAGAGTTTTACATGGCATCCCTACTCATCGGCAAAGAAGACGGAGGGTGTAGGCCGAGAGAAAAAGCCGGCGTAAAGTCTCGGTACTCTAAAAAAAGCAAATCATCAAACAAACAAAACAAAAGCCATTAATAACAAAAATATATAATAGCGATGACAACGATAGTAATAATTATATCACAATAAATGAAATTCTGTAGTCTTGTCTATGATATAAAAAGCTTTTTGTTCGGCTTTATCTAATTTAATTTTTTTAACCAATATCTATAAAGATGGATATATTAGATCATTTTTTGAAGAACAAGGTCCTAAAGAAGTTTCACTTCTTACGTATACGTATAACTAGTACGTACACTAGTACACGGACAACTTTTTTAAAATATTATATTCTGATATGTCTTACATGAAATATTGTTATTTCCAGAAGCATACTTGCATGTCCACATCCTCTAGAAGTCTGCTGTTCCAATCCGCAAACTGGAAAAGAAGATTTTAACATCAGTTAATAAAGTATTTTAGATAGCATTATGGTCACAAATCTTTGTTTTTTTTTCTTTATTTTATTATTCTTTATTACTCAATATGTCATATGGAACATGGTGTAATGGTTGCAGCTCCTTACAAACATTATGTAAAAATAACGTGGCGATTAAAAAGAGCGGCGGAGAGTTTATTGCCAGTTCTTCTCTTCCGTTCTACGCCCTTGATTTGAGAACTGGCAGTAAATGTAGAATTAGATTCAATTAATTTTTTTTCCGAGATTCCAATTATATAAATATACAAGAATTGCACGTTTAAAGATATAAGATAGTTTTCTTTTGAGTAATAAAGTATTTAACACACTCTCCCACACACACACATACACCCTCTCACCATACTCACAGGGAGAACACTTGAACACTTCACACCATAATAGAATTGCTTGTTTAATTAATTGTAAATTACAACATATAAGTTTCGCCAATGAGTCATGTACTTGATGCTAGAGTTTTTGTCTAATATATTTAAGGCTTTAGGAGCTGTATGCTGAAATACAGGTTCACACCCAGTTCAGCGTCAAATAAACCCGACTAATTTTGTTTATATAACTAGCACAAGTAGATATAAGTTTTTCCTGTGAAACAAAATTGAAATAAATTATTATATATTATAATTAATTCGCTTATATTCTAATGATGTACGCGAGTGGCATAAAATAAAACAAAAATCTTTTGATGTGAAACATCTATAGCCGCACGTAAAACCGATTTCTGGCGTGGCGACGCATGCCGTGGCGACGCATCGCCACGCTTAATGTATAAATAAATAAAATTATTGTATTTAATGAAAATAAATGTTTATTCAATAAATAGTCATCGTTATCTGGAAAACAAAATCGTAAAATTTTATTTTATCATAATGACATATTTAGTTCCTATCACAATCTGTTCTTTTCTGCATATTACTTCACAAAATAATTTCGATGTTTCACATCTGCCAGGCGTCCCGTGACGGCTCACATTTTTTATTATTTCAAGCACTTCTTGTTTTATTTTTAGTTATAAATACGAGTGTTTCTGTAGGTATAATATTATTTAACTAATTTAGACACCTTTAAAGTAAGCCGGTGTTGAAACGTGAAAGTCATAACTAAATTCTCGTTGAACAAACTATTCAATTATTCTCTTTGCGCGAAGCTTACAGGAAGGAAACTATAAGCCACCAAAATACCCAAAACTGATTAAAATATATTTTGGTATCTGCTTTACTAACAACTTTGTAATCTTAATATATATATTTCTTCTGTGCGTGTGTATGTGACTGAACTCCTCTCAAACGACTGGACCAATTTTGACGAAATTTTTTGTGTGTGTTCAAGGGGATCTGGGAATGGTTTAGATTCACAATTTTGTCCGCTGGACAATGTTTTTTTAATTATTTTTTAATTTTATTAGTAGTTGTTGATATTGGAATGTTTTACATTAGATGCGACAGACGGCGCTACCATCGCAGTGTCAAATTTTAAATAATATTCGAATTTTAATTTTAGTCTATCCCGACAGTTAGCGCTGCGATCAAATTAAAAAAAAAGTTTTGTTATCATTGTGTTATTGTAGACCATGTGCTGGAACGTTAGATATTGTCATAACATTTGAATAATAATTTTCATCAAAATGGTCCAGAATGTAAATTTAGCTTATTAAAAAAAGTTTGAAATTTTCAAATTAAAGACGTGTAGACAGGACAACGTCTGTCGGTTCCGCTAGTTTATATATACGTTTACGCACAGTCCAGGCCTCGCAAAGCTAGTAAAAAAAATTATGTCGTAAATCCATAAAGCTTTACAAATGTTACTCAAAGATAGTGTAGTAGTAATAATATACACGCGTATACACTTACGCCCAAACCCAATTACCTATCTCAATTCATTTTGACCATCTGAGAAAGTCATTTTATTATCCATATTAGATTCTCAATTTTTTCTAAATTTTTCAAAAACGGGCAGGAGGGTCGCCTGATGTTAAGTGATACCGCCGCCCATGGACACTCGATGCTAGAGGGATTGCGAGTGTGTTGCCGGCCTTTTAAGAATTTAACATCAATAAATGAGTATCAGACAACCCCCGTAAGTAGTAAAGAGACACTTGTGTTGGGGTTGACTCGCTAGTTCTCATAACTATACAAATTCTAAAAAGAATAGCTATAAACTTAATCTATGCGTGCGTGTTTGTGTGTGTATGTGTATTATTTGTTGACCTTCATTTGTTTCATTTTCAGTTGACATTAACTTGAATATATTTCACTCAGTATAGAGTTTGAATTCAAACAGCGCAGGGGCGTAATCAAGCCATGAGGTCAGTAGCTGTTATCATTTTACGCTTATATATTCCTTGTAGAAAAACACTTAAATATTAATAAATGTATCCTTAATATTTAAATTGATATAATACATTAAATATTCATAATTTAACTATAAAAACGATGTGAAAACAGAAATTAGATTTGAGTAAAGTTCTAGTTGTATTCTTCTCTTGCAAAACAAAAAGAATTTATTGCATTGCATAGCTTTTTTGATTCAAATAGAGGATTTTGTTCACAACATCTTCCATACATAATATATAAAGTATGCGCTCTTAAACTGTTCCTCCTTTTTAATAAACATCAAACTATTACTACAAACGAACGAAACACACATAGACAAACACAAAATAAAAAAAAACGTGTGGCACTCGGGGACTGCCGCGATAAGCCATTGCATAGCATTTTTCATCAACCCATGCAATTATAATTGTTTATTTATTTTTTATTTATGCAGTATTTTTTTTCTTTGACAAATTATTATAATTAATTAATTATTTTAATTCAATTTACTAGACGCAGACTAACAAGCCTATATAGTCTGTCTCGTGTCTAACGCGTACCGGCCGCGCTTACGTTAACATTACCGATCTCGTCAGAGAGATGTGACACGCAGTATGCGTTCTGTCCTGCTCTAAGCATATTGGGCGCACCTTTATTACGTCAGTGTTAGGCTTTTTTCGTTATGGAATTTCTTGAATCGGTCGCCGCGCTCAATGCCTGCGATAAAATCTATGCAATAGCTTAATAATACTCATTTTTTTAAGGAATATGATAGTTACATTTAAAGTGTGTGTGTGTCGTGGTTCTAACGTATCCCGGCTCAGCATTATGCTGTGGAGCAGACGTGTAACAAAAGATTGGATAGACGCTAATTTATAATGTGAGAAAAAGTGATGAAATTTGAAAATACTTTGAGACTCTCTTGAGTATATTCTTATTTTTGCAGGTACATACTGTTCTTTTGCCTCTTTCCCCTGATTTACTGCAATTCAATAGACGATTTGACAGTTCAATGGATAGAAAATATTATGAATAGCCAGCAAACATATAATATAAATAAGCAGAGCGGACTCTCTTTTTCACCTAAGCGGGAATCGAACCCGTCACCTGTTCGAAAGCCACCCAACCCTCAACCGAGTAAGAGTAAGTAATGATAATCAGTGAGCCGCATTTGTTTCGCTTTTATTTATATTGTCTATATAAAGTCTATATAAAGTCCCTCAAGAGACTGCATATTTTGTCGTTACAAAGGGTTATCGTTAAATGGACAGAAGACCAGCTGCCAACTGTAGTATTTCAGAACCAATTCGATTTAGGGATATCAAGAAAAGAGCGTTCCAATTATTAAAAGGCCGGCAATCACTCGCGAGCCCTCTGGCATTGAGAGTGTCCATGGGCGGCGGTATCACTTAACATCAGGTGAGCCCCCTGCCCGTTTGGCCCTGTTATATAAAAAAAATCTGTATTAGAAAAAGATAAAGTCTATTTCAGATATGTATTAGTAATTACATAAATAACAATCACCACCAGTAATTTTGTTGTATTTTTTTTTCTTTATTCATATCTTGCAATATTGAATCAATTTCAATTTATAAGGAAAATAAAGCGAAAACATAACGTCACAGCTCCGTAGTTTTAATTAATTTCGGCAACTTAATAAATACATTTTATTATTGAGTGTTCGCACCTCGGCTGTGTACCAATAGATTTTCAATGTGCGCATTAATTGATTAGATTGATAAATGATCATAAAACACTTACAGAAATCTGTCCAGACCTGAGCTAATAGCACCATTGACTTATTTTTTTTAACCAAATAATAAATTTGCTGTTTTGTACGTAAACTGATCGCATTTTCCAAAGCCAATATTCTAATAACACCAACTTATTCGAAGTAGACATTTGTCGCGACATCTAAAACCAGTAAAATGGCGTCATACCCTGAGTCGCGCTAGGATAATATTTCCGACTTCTGAGCAGAATATATTCCTCTGGAGATACCTTTAATTTGGAGCAACAGTTCAGGATGCAGTCTAAGCCATAAACTGTTTCTTTCAGAAGTGAGCAGGTCTTGCGTGACTAAAAACTATGGCAATGGAGAATGTGTGGAGTATTTTCTATGTGAAGACTACGGCACGATAATTGATGACGGAGCGGGCGTTCTTGCTCCCAGGTGAGTTAACTTAAGCGTGCAAAAAAATTGTATATTCCAATCTTAGCGGTTATCTGGACTTTACTTAAATATCAGCTATGATTTTATTATTCACACAAAGGGGCAGTTCAACATTAACTGCAATTTATAACCCCCCCCCCCCCCCCTATTTGTTGGCAAAAGTAAGCTAAGATCTCAAAAATAGTACATAAAAGTAATTTTTTTTGTAGGAAAGAAAATGTATTTCGTTTCAAGCATAGCCAATGTATTCAATCAATCAAATCAATCAAAATTAATTTATTCAATTTAGATGCGTCTTAGCATGTTTATGATGGTCAGAAACGTTTACAAAATTCGCGAAAGAGCAAGCTACGCCGTCCGTTCGCAAAACTACTAGGAGGCCTTGTTCTGAGAAGAACGGGCAAGAAACTCAGCAAGTTTTCCCCTAACTCTGCACAACAATAATTCAAAGGAAAATGTCATAAACCACAACGTCATTTAAGTTTCATAAGTAAAAAATAAAATAAGAGTCTGTTCTATATTACACATTACACATACATATTATTCGCAACACTTCCAAGATAACTTAAGAATTTTCAAAAAGTTAGCAGCTAACCTAATTAGTAATTAGGATTTTATCAGGGATATTTAACAAATTTTATTCGATTAATTTTATTCAATTAATTTTGTAATGTTTTAGTTTTTGCTTTATTTTATCTTATTTTGATTATTATTTTTTTTTGTGTGTATAAGCTTCATTAAATCAGAATGTTGTATGCGCCTATAATTGGGGTAGCACTAGGCTTGTGTTTGTGTTTGTGTTACATGCATGTATCAGTGTCTACTTTGTTGGTGCATCAAATAAATAAATAAATAAAAATAAATAAATAACAAAACAAGAGATCTGAACGAGAATCTGTAGAAAGGCAGTTCCAATATTTCACTACATAAGTAAATAATTACTGTTGGTCAAAGATCCCCCCCCCCCTTGTGCTTAAGTAATACTTGAACGGCCCCAAAGTAGAAATATACAATTTTTTACAACTTCTGGGTCAGGAGATACTTTAAATAATTTTAATTCGCCCTACTTGTTTTGGGCGACCATATTATATCCGCTGTAAATAGGTGACTGGTGAATTGGGAACAATTTTTGATGTGAAACATCTATAGCCGCACGTAAAACCGATTTCTGGCGTGAGCCGTCACGGGACGCCTGGCAGATGTGAAACATCGAAATTATTCTGTGAAGTAATATGCAGAAAAGAACAGATTGTGATAGGAACTAAATATGTCATAATGATAAAATAAAATATTACGATTTTGTTTTCCAGATAACGATGACTATTTATTGAACAAACATTTATTTTCATTAAATACAAAAATTTACTACTGCATATAGATTGTATGTATATACCATCATATAGCGTGGCGATGGGTCGCCACGCCAGAAATCGGTTTTACGTGCGGCTATAGATGTTTCACATCAATAAACGATCTGTGTATACTCCACAAGACGTTATGCGACGGTATCGCCATCTAAAGTTCTTATATGTAACTAACTTAAAGAAATAGGCAGTAGGGTATTAACATCGGAGTTACCAATACGACTTCTGTAAGATACTTAATGCCTCCGACGACTATATAGTCGGGGAATTGTGTAGAAAATATTAAAAAAAAAAAAAAAACTAAAGCAGTCCATCAACCTAGCGTGTATTTTTTTCTTTCTCAATCAGTCTCAATCGCTCTTTTCCTTTTTTTCTAGACAAAACGCGTCATGAGTCAATTTTTACGGATGACGTTTCATCCGTAAAATTTTGACCCTTGTGCGCCTACTGATGTTTCAATTGAAAAATATTTTTAATTTGTTATCCAGAGACGGCAGCAAATCCTGCAGTCACCATTTAGAAGTTTGCTGTGAACTAGGCGATATAAAATACAGTGACGAGAACACAGACTCCGTAGAGGTTTCTAACGAAAATACTTTACCAAACCCAAGTCCTCCCAACAAAAAAACTCCAGTAAACCACCCAGTTTCCCAACGTCCCTTCACAATACCGAACCATCCTTTAGCTAAACCATCCAGTACTGATGCGAATGACGGTAAAAGTAAGTTCATAATTATTTCTTTTTTTATTTTAGGGCAATGGTGGCCTAGTGGCTTAAGCGTGCGACTCTCATACCTGAGGTCGTAGGTTCGATCCCCGGCTGTGCACCAATGGACTATCTTTCTATGTGCGCGCATCTAACATTTGCTCGTACGGTGAAGGAAACATCGTGAAGAAACCGACGAGTCTTAGACCGAAAAAGTCGACTATATGTGTCAGGCACTGGTGGCTGATCACCTACTTGCATATTAGATTTAAAAATGATCATGAAACAGATTCAAAAAAATCTGAGGTCAAGACCTAAAGAGGTTGTAGCGCCAGTGGTATTTTTTTTAAATTTAAAACAAAATAGATTCAGAAAGAGGTTCAAAAAGAAAAACTTACGAAAGACATCATAAGAAGCAGACAGAATATTGCCACATTTTTGATTGCTGCCACATTTCTGGCCTGTCACGTAAAAACGTATTCTAAATTTCTGGATCTACCTAGGAACTACTGTATTTCCAGTATAAGGGAGATTTGCATGAATAAAATGCCAACTTCAGAGTGTAACAGGCATCCAGTTTAATTTAATCTGTGACCGTCTGTCTCACGCAACTGGCGCATAAAATTCAATATTTCCTAGTCTGGAATTGTTCCCATTTATAAGGTCAATAAAGCGAAAAAATAACGTCACAGCTCCGTAGTTTTAATTAATTTTGGCAACTTAATAAATACATTTTATTATTGAGTGTTCGAACCTCGGCTGTGTACCAATAGATTTTCAATGTGCGCATTAATTGATTAGATTGACAAATGATCATGAAACACATACAGAAATCCAGACCTGAGCTTATAGCACCATTGACTTATTTTTTTAACCAAATAATAAGTTTGCTGTTTTGTACGTAAACTGAATCGCATTTTCCAAAGCCAATATTCTAATAACACCAACTTATTCGAAGTAGACATTTGTCGCGACATCTAAAACCAGTAAAATGGCGTCATACCCCGAGTCGCGCTAGGATAATATTTCCGACTTCTGAGCATAATATATTCCTCTGGAGATACCTTTAATTTGGAGCAACAGTTCAGGATGCAGTCTAAGCCATAAACTGTTTCTTTCAGAAGTGGGCAGGTCTTGCGTGACTAAAAACTATGGCAATGGAGAATGTGTGGAGTATTTTCTATGTGAAGACTACGGCACGATAATTGATGACGGAGCGGGCGTTCTTGCTCCCAGGTGAGTTAACTTAAGCGTGCAAAAAAATTGTATATTCCAATCTTGGCGGTTATCTGGACTTTACTGAAATATCAGCTATGATTTTATTATTCACACAAAGGGGCAGTTCAACATTAACTGCAATTTATAACCCCCCCCCATTTGTTGGCAAAAGTAAGCTAAGATCTCAAAAATAGTACATAAAAGTAATTTTTTTTTGTAGGAAAGAAAATGTATTTCGTTTCAAGCATAGCCAATGTATTCAATCAATCAATCAAATCAATCATTTATTCAATTTAGATGCGTCTTAGCATGTTTATGAATGTCAGAAACGTTTACAAAATTCGCGAAAGAGCAAGCTACGCCGTCCGTTCGCAAAACTACCAGGAGGCCTTGTTCTGAGAAGAACGGGCAAGAAACTCAGCAAGTTTTCCCCTCCCTCTGCACAACAATAATTCAAAGGAAAATGTCATAAACCACAACGTCATTTAAGTTTCATAAGTAAAAAATAAAATAAGAGTCTGTTCTATATTACACACTATACATACATATTATTCGCAACACTTCCAAGATAACTTAAGAATTTTCAAAAAGTTAGCAGCTAACCTAATTAGTAATTAGGATTTTATCAGGGATATTTAACAAATTTTATTCAATTAATTTTGTAATGTTTTAGTTTTTGCTTTATTTTATCTTATTTTGATTATTATTTTTTTTTGTGTGTATAAGCTTCATTAAATCAGAATGTTGTATGCGCCTATAATTGGGGTAGCACTAGGCTTGTGTTTGTGTTACATGCATGTATCAGTGTCTATTTTGTTGGTGCATCAAATAAATAAATAAATAAAAATAAATAAATAACAAAACAAGAGATCTGAACGGGAATCTGTCGAAAGGCAGTTCCAATATTTCACTACATAAATAAATAATTACTGTTGGTCAAAGATCCCCCCCCCCCCCCTTGTGCTTAAGTAATACTTGAACGGCCCCAAAGTAGAAATATACAATTTTTTACAACTTCTGGGTCAGGGGATACTTTAAATAATTTTAATTCGCCCTACTTGTTTTGGGCGACCATATTATATCCGCTGTAAATAGGTGACTGGTGAATTGGGAACAATTTTTGATGTGAAACATCTATAGCCGCACGTAAAACCGATTTCTGGCGTGGCGACGCATGCCGTGGCGACGCATCGCCACGCTATATGATGGTATATACATACAGTCTATATGCAGTAGTAAATTTTTGTATTTAATGAAAATAAATGTTTGTTCAATAAATAGTCATCGTTATCTGGAAAACAAAATCGTAATATTTTATTTTATCATTATAACATATTTAGTTCCTATCACAATCTGTTCTTTTCTGCATATTACTTCACAAAATAATTTCGATGTTTCACATCTGCCAGGCGTCCCGTGACAGCTTACATTTTTTTACCCCACTCGCGAGTGTATCGAAATAAAAAAGTGCGTGCGTACAATGCACACATGTCAGAAGTGAAACTTCTTTGTAAATTAATAATTACATAGGTAAAAGCCCCAATATATGATCCTGTACCGGTATTTGATCATCCATGTATTTGCATATCTATATTCTCACTGTTTACACACTGTATACGTGCTAATGATAAAAAAATGTGAGCCGTCACGGGACGCCTGGCAGATGTGAAACATCGAAATTATTCTGTGAAGTAATATGCAGAAAAGAACAGATTGTGATAGGAACTAAATATGTCATAATGATAAAATAAAATATTACGATTTTGTTTTCCAGATAACGATGACTATTTATTGAACAAACATTTATTTTCATTAAATACAAAAATTTACTACTGCATATAGATTGTATGTATATACCATCATATAGCGTGGCGATGGGTCGCCACGCCAGAAATCGGTTTTACGTGCGGCTATAGATGTTTCACATCAATAAACGATCTGTGTATACTCCACAAGACGTTATGCGACGGTATCGCCATCTAAAGTTCTTATATGTAACTAACTTAAAGAAATAGGCAGTAGGGTATTAACATCGGAGTTACCAATACGACTTCTGTAAGATACTTAATGCCTCCGACGACTATATAGTCGGGGAATTGTGTAGAAAATATAAAAAAAAAAAAAAAAACTAAAGCAGTCCATCAACCTAGCGTGTATTTTTTTCTTTCTCAATCAGTCTCAATCGCTCTTTTCCTTTTTTTCTAGACAAAACGCGTCATGAGTCAATTTTTACGGATGACGTTTCATCCGTAAAATTTTGACCCTTGTGCGCCTACTGATGTTTCAATTGAAAAATATTTTTAATTTGTTATCCAGAGACGGCAGCAACTCCTGCAGTCACCATTTAGAAGTTTGCTGTGAACTAGGCGATATAAAATACAGTGACGAGAACACAGACTCCGTAGAGGTTTCTAACGAAAATACTTTACCAAACCCAAGTCCTCCCAACAAAAAAACTCCAGTAAACCACCCAGTTTCCCAACGTCCCTTCACAATACCGAACCATCCTTTAGCTAAACCATCCAGTACTGATGCGAATGACGGTAAAAGTAAGTTCATTATTATTTCTTTTTTTATTTTAGGGCAATGGTGGCCTAGTGGCTTAAGCGTGCGACTCTCATACCTGAGGTCGTAGGTTCGATCCCCGGCTGTGCACCAATGGACTATCTTTCTATGTGCGCATCTAACATTTGCTCGTACGGTGAAGGAAACATCGTGAAGAAACCGACGAGTCTTAGACCGAAAAAGTCGACTATATGTGTCAGGCACTGGTGGCTGATCACCTACTTGCATATTAGATTAAAAAATGATCATGAAACAGATTCAAAAAAATCTGAGGTCAAGACCTAAAGAGGTTGTAGCGCCAGTGGTATTTTTTTTAAATTTAAAACAAAATAGATTCAGAAAGAGGTTCAAAAAGAAAAACTTACGAAAGACATCATAAGAAGCAGACAGAATATTGCCACATTTTTGATTGCTGCCACATTTCTGGCCTGTCACGTAAAAACGTATTCTAAATTTCTGGATCTACCTAGGAACTACTGTATTTCCAGTATGAGGGAGATTTGCATGAATAAAATGCCAACTTCAGAGTGTAACAGGCATCCAGTTTAATTTAATCTGTGACCGTCTGTCTCACGCAACTGGCGCATAAAATTCAATATTTCCTAGTCTGGAATTGTTCCCATTTATAAGGTCAATAAAGCGAAAAAATAACGTCACAGCTCCGTAGTTTTAATTAATTTCGGCAACTTAATAAATACATTTTATTATTGAGTGTTCCCACCTCGGCTGTGTACCAATAGATTTTCAATGTGCGCATTAATTGATTAGATTGACAAATGATCATGAAACACATACAGAAATCCAGACCTGAGCTTATAGCACCATTGACTTATTTTTTTTAACCAAATAATAAGTTTGCTGTTTTGTACGTAAACTGAATCGCATTTTCCAAAGCCAATATTCTAATAACACCAACTTATTCGAAGTAGACATTTGTCGCGACATCTAAAACCAGTAAAATGGCGTCATACCCCGAGTCGCGCTAGGATAATATTTCCGACTTCTGAGAATAATATATTCCTCTGGAGATACCTTTAATTTGGAGCAACAGTTCAGGATGCAGTCTAAGCCATAAACTGTTTCTTTCAGAAGTGAGCAGGTCTTGTGTGACTAAAAACTATGGCAATGGAGAATGTGTGGAGTATTTTCTATGTGAAGACTACGGCACGATAATTGATGATGGAGCGGGCGTTCTTGCTCCCAGGTGAGTTAACTTAAGCGTGCTAAAAAAATTATACCCCTACAGTTTATCTTAGCGGTTATCTGGACTATACTTAAATATCAGCTATGATTTTATTATTCACACAAAGGGGCAGTTCAATATTAACTGCAATTTATAACCCCCCCCCCCATTTGTTGGCAAAAGTAAGCTAAGATCTCAAAAATAGTACATAAAAGTAATTTTTTTTGTAGGAAAGAAAACGTTTCAAGCATAGCCAATGTATTCAATCAATCAAATCAATCAAAATTCATTTATTCAATTTAGATGCGTCTTAGCATGTTTATGATGGTCAGAAACGTTTACAAAATTCGCGAAAGAGCAAGCTACGCCGTCCGTTCGCAAAACTACTAGGAGGCCTTGTTCTGAGAAGAACGGGCAAGAAACTAGTAATTAGGATTATATCAGAGATATTTAACAAATTTTATTCGATTAATTTTATTCAATTAATTTTGTAATGTTTTAGTTTTTGCTTTATTTTATCTTATTTTGATTATTATTTTTTTTTGTGTGTATAAGCTTCATTAAATCAGAATGTTGTATGCGCCTATTATTGGGGTAGCACTAGGCTTGTGTTTGTGTTTGTGTTGCATGCATGTATCAGTGTCTACTTTGTTGGTGCATCAAATAAATAAATAAATAAAAATAAATAAATAACAAAACAAGAGATCTGAACGGGAATCTGTCGAAAGGCAGTTCCAATATTTCACTACATAAATAAATAATTACTGTTGGTCAAAGATCCCCCCCCCCCCATTGTGCTTAAGTAATACTTGAACGGCCCCAAAGTAGAAATATACAATTTTTTACAACTTCTGGGTCAGGGGATACTTTAAATAATTTTAATCCGCCGTACTTGTTTTGGGCGACCATATTATATCCGCTGTAAATAGGTGACTGGTGAATTGGGAACAATTTCTTACCCCACTCGCGAGTGTATCGAAATAAAAAAGTGCGAGCGTACAATGCACACATGTCAGAAGTGAAACTTCTTTGTAAATTAATAATTACTAAGGTAAAAGCCCCAATATTCAGTATACGTGCTAATGATAAAAAAATGTGAGCCGTCACGGGACGCCTGGCAGATGTGAAACATCGAAATTATTTTGTGAAGTAATATGCAGAAAAGAACAGATTGTGATAGGAACTAAATATGTCATAATGATAAAATAAAATTTTACGATTTTGTTTTCCAGATAACGATGATTATTTATTGAACAAACATTTATTTTCATTAAATACAAAAATTTACTACTGCATATAGATTGTATGTATATACCATCATATAGCGGTTTTACGTGCGGCTATAGATGTTTCACATCAAAAAACGATCTGTGTATACTTCACAAGACGTTATGCGACGGAATCGCCATCTAAAGTTCTAATATGTAACTAACTAAAGGAATAGGCAGTAGGGTATTAACATCGGAGTTACCAATACGACTTATGTAAGATACTTAATGCCTCCGACGACTATATAGTCGGGGAATTGTGTAGAAAATATAAAAAAAAAAAAAAACTACTAAAGGAGTCCATCAACCTAGCGTGTATTTTTTTCTTTCTCAATCAGTCTCACTTTCGCTTTTTTTTTTTTTATTTTAAAATTTTACGGATGTCGTTTCATCCGAAAATTTTTGACCCTTGTGCGCCTAATGATGTTTCAATTCAAAAATATTTTTAATTTGTTATCCAGAGACGGCAGCAAATCCTGCAGTCACCATTTAGAAGTTTGCTGTGAACTAGGCGATATAAAAGACAGTGACGAGAACACAGACTCCGTAGAGGTTTCTAACGAAAATACTTTACCAAACCCAAGTCCTCCCAACAAAAAAACTCCAGTAAACCACCCAGATTCCCAACGTCCCTTCACAATACCGAACAATCCTTTAGCTAAACCATCCAGTACTGATGCGAATGACGGTAAAAGTAAGTTCATAATTATTTCTTTTTTTATTTTAGGGCAATTGTGGTCTAAGCGTGCGACTCTCATACCTGAGGTCGTAGGTTCGATCCCCGGCTGTGCACCAATGGACTATCTTTCTATGTGCGCATTTAACGTTTGCTCGAACGGTAAAGGAAAACATCGTGACGAAACCGACAAGTCTTAGACCGAAAACGTCGACTATATGTGTCAGGCACTGGTGGCTGATCACCTACTTGCATATTAAAAAATTATCATGAAACAGATTCAAAAAATCTGAGGTCAAGACCTAAAGAGGTTGTAGCGCCAGTGGTATTTTTTTTTAATTTAAAACATAAAATAGATTCAGAAAGAGGTTCAAAAAGAAAAACTTACGAAAGACATCATAAGAAGCAGACAGAATATTGCCACATTTTTGATTGCTGCCACATTTCTGGCCTGTCACGTAAAAACGTATTCTAAATTTCTGGATCTACCTAGGAACTACTGTATTTCCAGTATAAGGGAGATTTGCATGAATAAAATGCCAACTTCAGAGTGTAACAGGCATCCAGTTTAATTTAATCTGTGACCGTCTGTCTCACGCAACTGGCGCATAAAATTCAATATTTCCTAGTCTGGAATTGTTCCCATTTATAAGGTCAATAAAGCGAAAAAATAACGTCACAGCTCCGTAGTTTTAATTAATTTTGGCAACTTAATAAATACATTTTATTATTGAGTGTTCCCACCTCGGCTGTGTACCAATAGATTTTCAATGTGCGCATTAATTTATTAGATTGACAAATGATCATGAAACACATACAGAAATCCAGACCTGAGCTTATAGCACCATTGACTTATTTTTTTTAACCAAATAATAAATTTGCTGTTTTGTACGTAAACTGAATCGCATTTTCCAAAGCCAATATTCTAATAACACCAACTTATTCGAAGTAGACATTTGTCGCGACATCTAAAACCAGTAAAATGGCGTCATACCCTGAGTCGCGCTAGGATAATATTTCCGACTTCTGAGCATAATATATTCCTCTGGAGATACCTTTAATTTGGAGCAACAGTTCAGGATGCAGTCTAAGCCATAAACTGTTTCTTTCAGAAGTGGGCAGGTCTTGCGTGACTAAAAACTATGGCAATGGAGAATGTGTGGAGTATTTTCTATGTGAAGACTACGGCACGATAATTGATGACGGAGCGGGCGTTCTTGCTCCCAGGTGAGTTAACTTAAGCGTGCAAAAAAATTGTATATTCCAATCTTGGCGGTTATCTGGACTTTACTGAAATATCAGCTATGATTTTATTATTCACACAAAGGGGCAGTTCAACATTAACTGCAATTTATAACCCCCCCCATTTGTTGGCAAAAGTAAGCTAAGATCTCAAAAATAGTACATAAAAGTAATTTTTTTTTGTAGGAAAGAAAATGTATTTCGTTTCAAGCATAGCCAATGTATTCAATCAATCAATCAAATCAATCATTTATTCAATTTAGATGCGTCTTAGCATGTTTATGAATGTCAGAAACGTTTACAAAATTCGCGAAAGAGCAAGCTACGCCGTCCGTTCGCAAAACTACCAGGAGGCCTTGTTCTGAGAAGAACGGGCAAGAAACTCAGCAAGTTTTCCCCTCCCTCTGCACAACAATAATTCAAAGGAAAATGTCATAAACCACAACGTCATTTAAGTTTCATAAGTAAAAAATAAAATAAGAGTCTGTTCTATATTACACATTATACATACATATTATTCGCAACACTTCCAAGATAACTTAAGAATTTTCAAAAAGTTAGCAGCTAACCTAATTAGTAATTAGGATTTTATCAGGGATATTTAACAAATTTTATTCAAATAATTTTGTAATGTTTTAGTTTTTGCTTTATTTTATCTTATTTTGATTATTATTTTTTTTTGTGTGTATAAGCTTCATTAAATCAGAATGTTGTATGCGCCTATAATTGGGGTAGCACTAGGCTTGTGTTTGTGTTTGTGTTACATGCATGTATCAGTGTCTACTTTGTTGGTGCATCAAATAAATAAATAAATAAAAATAAATAAATAACAAAACAAGAGATCTGAACGAGAATCTGTAGAAAGGCAGTTCCAATATTTCACTACATAAATAAATAATTACTGTTGGTCAAAGATCCCCCCCCCCCCCCCCATTGTGCTTAAGTAATACTTGAACGGCCCCAAAGTAGAAATATACAATTTTTTACAACTTCTGGGTCAGGGGATACTTTAAATAATTTTAATTCGCCCTACTTGTTTTGGGCGACCATATTATATCCGCTGTAAATAGGTGACTGGTGAATTGGGAACAATTTTTGATGTGAAACATCTATAGCCGCACGTAAAACCGATTTCTGGCGTGGCGACGCATCGCCACGCTATATGATGGTATATACATACAGTCTATATGCAGTAGTAAATTTTTGTATTTAATGAAAATAAATGTTTGTTCAATAAATAGTCATCGTTATCTGGAAAACAAAATCGTAATATTTTATTTTATCATTATAACATATTTAGTTCCTATCACAATCTGTTCTTTTCTGCATCAAAAATTTGAGCCGTCACGGGACGCCTGGCAGATGTGAAACATCTAAATTATTCTGTGAAGTAATATGCAGAAAAGAACAGATTGTGATAGGAACTAAATATGTTATAATGATAAAATAAAATATTACGATTTTGTTTTCCAGATAACGATGACTATTTATTGAACAAACATTTAGTTTCATTATATACAAAAATTTACTACTGCATATAGATTGTATGTATATACCATCATATAGCGTGGCGATGGGTCGCCACGCCAGAAATCGGTTTTACGTGCGGCTATAGATGTTTCACATCAATAAATGATCTGTGTATACTCCACAAGACGTTATGCGACGGAATCGCCATCTAAAGTTCTTATATGTAACTAACTTAAAGAAATAGGCAGTAGGGTATTAACATCGGAGTTACCAATACGACTTATGTAAGATACTTAATGCCTCCGACGACTATATAGTCGGGGAATTGTGTAGAAAATATTAAAAAAAAAAAAACTACTAAAGGAGTCCATCAACCTAGCGTGTATTTTTTTCTTTCTCAATCAGTTTTCTAGAAAAACGCGTCATGAGTCAATTTTTACGGATGACGTTTCATCCGTAAAATTTTGACCCTTGTGCGCCTAATGATGTTTCAATTGAAAAATATTTTTAATTTGTTATCCAGAGACGGCAGCAAATCCTGCAGTCACCATTTAGAAGTTTGCTGTGAACTAGGCGATATAAAAGACAGTGACGAGAACACAGACTCCGTAGAGGTTTCTAACGAAAATACTTTACCAAACCCAAGTCCTCCCAACAAAAAAACTCCACTAAACCACCCAGTTTCCCAACGTCCCTTCACAATACCGAACCATCCTTTAGCTAAACCATCCAGTACTGATGCGAATGACGGTAAAAGTAAGTTCATAATTATTGTTTCTTTTTTTATTTTAGGGCAATGGTGGCCTAGTGGCTTAAGCGTGCGACTCTCATACCTGAGGTCGTTGGTTCGATCCCCGGCTGTGCACCAATGGACTTTCTTTCTATGTGCGCATTTAACATCTGCTCGTACGGTGAAGGAAAACATCGTGAAGAAACCGACAAGTCTTAGACCGAAAAAGTCGACTATATGTGTCAGGCACTGGTGGCTGATCACCTACTTGCATATTAGATTTAAAAATTATCATGAAACAGATTCAAAAAATCTGAGGTCAAGACCTAAAGAGGTTGTAGCGCCAGTGGTATTTTTTTTAAATTTAAAACAAAATAGATTCAGAAAGAGGTTCAAAAAGAAAAACTTACGAAAGACATCATAAGAAGCAAACAGAATATTGCCACATTTTTGATTGCTGCCACATTTCTGGCCTGTCACGTAAAAACGTATTCTAAATTTCTGGATCTACCTAGGAACTACTGTATTTCCAGTATAAGGGAGCTTTGCATGAATAAAATGCCAACTTCAGAGTGTAACAGGCATCCAGTTTAATTTAATCTGTGACCGTCTGTCTCACGCAACTGGCGCATAAAATTCAATATTTCCTAGTCTGGAATTGTTTGTTTAATTAATGATTTCACTTGGGACCTGTTTTTTTTGAAGTGAAACTTCTTTATCGGGGTTGGAAAAAAATTTAGTGTAACATTTTTTCGTTACGCGTGACATTCTTCCGTTACGCGCCATCTTTTTCTTATCCCTACCACGCGTGATTCGAAGTATACTTTCTCCAGCGGAGTAGGGATTGGTATATATATATATATTTATATGGAGTTTTCGCTCGGTTATACAATTAATGAAAATCAATAATAATCTTTGTAGTAATAAGCTAAAATGAAATAATTGTAGAGTTTGTATTTATGTCTATGATAATAAAAGCCTTTTATTAAACTTTATCTAATTTAACTTTATTTAACCAATTTCTGTAAAGTTGCATATAGTAAATTATTTTTTGAAAAATAACGTCATAAAGAAGTTTCATTTCTTACGAGTGTACACACACCCTTTTTTTTAATAGAACAGGGGGCAAACGGGCAGGAGGCTCACCTGATGTTAAGTGATACCGCCAATTGATGTTAGTTTCCCAGGCTTTACTCGTAGTATTTAAGATAGCAATGTTAAAATCAATTTACTAACCTTTCTTTCTACGGTAGAAGAACTAAGTGGTGAGACTTCGTTTTTCACAAGTAACGTTTTTGATGGCATACAGATTACGCTCAATAACATACTCAGCCAGGCGAGGCGGTACTTCACTCTGGGTAAACTTTCTACTATATAAACTGCGAATTCCCCACATTACTGTTCTCACCTGTGGGCGGTAGCTCCCCAGTACCAGCCCTTTTTACTTGACCATATTCAATAGCATTGCGTAGAGATGTGAGGTCTCTCTGCATGTTCTACCGAGAGTATCGGAATATTTTATTTTAACCCACACGGTGCGAAAAGTCAAATTGGCAAGGCCCAATCAGCTAACACGTATTTTTAATAAAAAAGTTTGTTATTTCACAGAATCTAGATCTGAATGTGGCTGGAGTAATATACAAATGAGCCAACACATACCGGAGAATTTTCGCACCACCAACATTACCACTGCATCTTATGGCGAATATCCTTTTGTGGTCGCTGTCATGTTGTAAGTTTATCAGTATTATTATTTAAAGACTCTGCCGCGTTTTGGGAATTACCTTTAAGTCCCAATCCACTAAGATCCTTCTCTATCTTTCTTAATTATAAAAAAAATACGTTTATTTTGGAACATAAGATGATCATGGTATCACTTATTCCACGTCATTAAATTCGAGCCTGTTGGAATCCCTACTCATCGGCAAAGAAGACAGAGAGTGTTGGCCGAGAGAAAAAGCCGGCGTAAAAAAACTCTCGGTACTCTTTTTTAAAAAAAGCAAATCATCAAACAATTCAACAATATTTAAAACAAATATAGCAAATTAATTAGAAGTAGCCTGTACAGCACTAGTCCCAGGCCCTTTTATCAACTAGATAATCACAAACTTTATAGTAAGCCTTTTTACACAGCTTTTTAATAAAAGGCAGAGATAAAAGAGCCTCTGAGATTTTATTAAAGAAGAGTGTCCCTTTTCCCAAAAAAGAATTACTAACTTTAAACTTTCAGTCGTAGTTTCCATTTCGGTTAGAAACGACGCGTATTTATTATTGTAATCGAAAAAGTACAACGCGCTGACGGAGCGCTGCGGTCGCGTTACGATGAATCGTTGACCTAATTGTTATTGTGTAATGAATTATTAATGCAAGGTTTTGATTTTATAATTTTAATTATTATAATAAATTTATCATGGCATCTCCAATTGTCAGTGAAATTAAAACCCACTTATTAATAGCTGAATTGAAAAAAGAAAGAGCCCGATGCTCAGACCTGGAAACTATTGTCCATGAACTAAAGGAACGGATAGCTCAGCTCGAGCAAAAAATTAATCAACCGTTAACACAAAGGGATGCGGCAGCCGCTGAATCTATCCAGTATGAGACGGACGAAGAAGAACTGGCTAAAGAAACGGAATGGGTGCGACAAAAAAGCAGAAAGAAAAGGAAACTTAACACCTCCCCTTCCCCCATGAAAGAAGTTACTTGTAGTGAAGTAGCCAAACAAAAGTCCAAAAAGGAACCCCTTCCACCCCCGATTATCGTCGAAAATGTGATTGAATACCAATCATTTTACGACACTTTAATGAAAAAAGAATTAAATAAAGACTCCTTTACAGTAAAAATGCTCAGAAATGGATCGGTGAAGATCAATACCAATAGCGAAGCTACCTATAGATGTATCACAAAATATCTAAAAGAAGAAGAAGCCTCGTGGTTCTCTTACGAAAACAAGCAGAACAGACCAATAAGAGTTATGGCAAAAAATCTGCATGCTTCTTGCAAGCCCGATAGGATAGTTGAAGACCTCATCCTCCAAGGATTTAAAATTTTAGACGCAGCCGTTAAATATAGCTGGAAAAACAAGGAACCGCTGAACATGTTCATTCTCTCTTTCCATCATGAGGAAAACATAAAGAACATTTATCAAATCAAATCGATACTTGGCTGCAAAATTGAGGTACAGCCACTGAAATCACCAAAATTGATTCCTCAATGCAAGAGGTGTCAGGCTTATGGGCACACACAAAAATACTGCTCCAAGGAGCCGAGGTGTGTAAAATGTACTGCAAAGCACCTCACAGTAGACTGTAACAAGCCTCGAGACGCGAAACCGAAGTGCGTTCACTGTGGTGAGTCACATCCAGCTAACTACAGAGGCTGTGTAGTTGCAAAAGAACTGCAAAAAATGAGAAACGTCTTAAAATCAAAATTAAATACAGAACCGGTCAAATCTGTAAAACCAGAAAAATTTGTTTCCAAGACTGTTTCTTTTGCTCAGGTAACTAAAGGCCCAAAGGCTAAATCCTCAACACAACAAAACGAGAAAGCTAACACAGGCATAGATGAAAAGGTTAACACTATACTTTCATTATTGACATCTTTTGATGAAAGACTTAAAAAACTAGAAAGCGGCACCATAATAGCAGCTTCTAAACGTCTGAAGCAATGATGTCTTTAAAAATAATGGCATGGAATGCGAATGGGTTTTTAAAACACCAAAGAGAACTTCATATTATTCTTAAACATGAAAACATTGACATCTGCTTGGTATCGGAAACACATTTTACCAGGGAGTCATACATTCAACTTAAAGGATATAAAGCCTACCATGCCCTTCATCCCAGTAATAAATCCAGTGGGGGAAGTACAGTTATAATAAAGGACAGTTTAAAACACCATGAGACATTTAAATATGAAAAAGAGCATATTCAAGCTGTGACTGTAAGCGTAGCAATGAAGCAGTGTCCATTAACAATTTCATCTATCTACTGCCCACCTAGACATGCACTTAAGTATGATCAGTACAAAAGCCTACTAGAAAGTCTTGGAAATAGATTTGTGTTGGGAGGCGATTTCAATGCAAAACATACCTACTGGGGATCAAGATTAATATCGACTAAAGGAAAAGAACTGTTCAATGCTATGAAAGATTTGAGATGTGATGCAATTTCGACAGGAAAGCCTACCTACTGGCCAACAGACAAGAATAAAATACCAGATCTTATAGATTTCTTCATATTTAGAGAAGTATCACCAAATGTTCTCCAAATAGAGGAAGCCAATGATATGAACTCAGATCACTCACCAATCTTACTCACAATTGGCGAAGACCCTATAAAGCGAAAACTGAATCCATCTCTCGTGAACCCGCATACGGACTGGGACAGCTTCAAAATTTATCTTGAGAATATGATAGACCTAAGAGTACCTTTAAAGACTGAGGAACAATTAGAATTTGAAGTAAATAAATTTACAAAGAACATCCAACAAGCTGCTTGGAGCAATACTCCTAAATCTAAGAAAAAGGTACAAAACAACTACTTTCCAAAAGAGATTATAAATCTCATACAGACAAAACGAGCTCAAAGAAAAGGGTGGCATTCCACAAGATGTCCTGAAGACAAAAAACATCTGAATAATCTTACTAAACAACTAAGGAGAGAGATAAAAATATATAAAGATACCTCAATAAATAAATACCTAAGCCAATTAACATCTGATGGTTCCACCAACTACTCCATCTGGAAAGCGATAAGAAATATCAAAAAACCTACAACACATATTCCTCCCTTACGAGAGCCTAATGGGAATTGGGCTGCAAGTAACATACAAAAAGTTAGGAGGTTTGCTGATCACCTAGAAAATATATTTCAAATCGATGAAGAAGATTCACTTGACTTCGAAGAAACATCGTTAGAAGAGTTAAACATCCGTCTAGTCACACCGAAAGAAGTTATAAGAGAAATTAAATGTTTAACTAAGAAAAAGGCGCCAGGTTTTGATTTAATTACGGGTGAGGTACTACAGCATCTCCCCCGTAAAGCCGTAGTTAAAATGACAACCTTAATTAATGCCTCATTTCGACTTCAACATGTTCCCAGTATGTGGAAAGTTGCGGAAGTTATAATGATTCCCAAGCCAGGAAAACCACCACACGAAGTAACATCTTACCGGCCAATCTCACTGTTACCTGTTATAGCAAAACTATTTGAGAAACTCTTTCTCAAACGTCTTAACCCCATTATTGCCAAAAAGCAGCTCATACCGGATTACCAATTCGGTTTCAGAGAAAAACATTCTACCATAGAGCAGGTTCATAGAATTACAAATAATATTGAAATAGCACTAGAAGAACAAAAAGTCTGCTCCACGGTTTTTCTGGATGTAGCTCAGGCTTTTGACAAAGTGTGGCACCGAGGACTTGTTTACAAATTGAAGAAACTACTGCCTCGTCAATTTTCAAATATCCTCGAGTCATATCTAACACAAAGAATGTTTAGGGTACGACAAGAAGATGATTATTCAGAACTGAAACAAATAAAAGCTGGGGTGCCGCAAGGGAGTGTATTAGGTCCGGTCCTGTACCTCTTATACACGTGCGATATCCCTGATCTAGAAGATAACATAATCGCGACCTTTGCCGATGATACAGCTATCATGTCTACGGCAGCTACTGAAAAGGAAGCGGTAGTAAAACTACAAAGAGCTATAAATATTGTTGGCTTGTGGACCAAGAAGTGGCGGATAAGACTAAATCAGTCGAAATCAGTTCACATTAACTTTTCCAACAAGACATCAAATTACCTGCCAGTATACATTGATAACGACAAAGTGCCGTTCGAAAATTCAGCTAAGTACCTAGGTATGACGCTGGACACTAAACTCCGATGGAAGGTCCATGTTAAAAAGAAGCGCGAAGAGTTGGATCTCCGTTACACTAAATTGTACTGGTTGCTCGGAAGGCATTCCACTTTATCAGTACAAAACAAATTATTGATATACAAACAAGACCTGACACCTGTATGGACTTATGGTTGCCAGCTGTGGGGCTGTACCAGTAATAGTAACATCCAAGTGATCCAACGTTTCCAAAACAAAGTGCTCAGGGGAATAGTCAATGCTCCCTGGTACATTCGCAATCACGACCTCCACCGGGACCTTAATGTAGAGGACGTCGCTACAGTAATAAAAAAGACTGCTGGAGCACACGAACATAGGCTCCACCATCACGTGAATGTCGAGGCTATCCAACTCCTTGACACCACGGGCTTAGTGAGAAGACTGAAAAGGAAAAAACCATTTGAACTAGTGATTTAGTGATAATGTACGTAAATATCAAGTGCTAAAGAGTGTCTGCAAAATAGAACACAAGAACAGAGTGTCTTCTTCCCTTTAATAGAGACTGTAAGTAGTGTTATTGGACACTCACTTATATAGTAAATTTAAAATCCTTTTTAGTAAATTAGGTTAGACTTAAATTACTTATTAGTCTTAAGTTAGGCTAGATCGTAATGTTCCATGATGTCTTAGTGAAGACACATGTATATAGAAAAAAAAAAAAAAACTAACTTTAAACAGTCTAGTACGGGGAAATTGCAGCCTGCGTTTGTTCCGAGTATTGGCATTGTGCGTATGTTCTATTCTAGTATACTAATCACTATTTTTGTATACATACATAATATTTTCTTAAATATATTGCGAGGTAAAGGTACGTATATTAATTTCCTTAAATTTATTTAATTAATTAATCTACTGTGTAAACATTTCCTATCAACAACGTATCCCTAACTTTCATATTTACCGATCTAACTGAAATAACTGAAATTACCGTGATTCCTTTGTTTAATAAAATTATCCGGCTCGAAGGACCAAAATTTATATATATACTAACGCTCTCAATAGAGAACAATAGATAGGAATTTAAGTTTATTTAATTTCATATTTTTAGTGTCAATCAATTTATATAGACCTTGTTTACAGGAGAAGCGATAGTGTCGTTTGGTCGTCAAAATACTACGTCGGTGGCGGCGCATTAATACACCACAGAGTCGTTTTAACAATCGCTCATAGTATTGAAAAGCTACAAGCCAATCAGGTGAGTTTCCTAAAGTTAAAAAGCTTGTCATAGGAGAATGTAAAAAGACGAGAAGACGCGTTCGTTTGTCACCAGCATCATCAGTAGCAATCAAAAAAAATTCATTTATTCATATAGGTAACATAATTTACACTTATGAACGTCAAAAAAAAAAGACATGTTAAATGAATCTAATTTTACATTTACTGCCAGTTCTCAAATCAAGGGCGTAGAACGGAAGAGAAGAACTGGCAATAAACTCTCCGCTACTCTTTTTAATCGCCAAGTTTTTTACACAATGTTTGTAAGGGGCTGCAACCATTACACCATGTTCCATACGACATTTTGAGTAATAAAGAATAATTAAATAAATTAAAAACAAAGATTTGTCCTCTATCAGCAGGAGGCATGGTTAAATAGGAGGACGCACTTACATACTCGTGAGAACAACATGCAAATACGTAGTATAAACAACTAATATCACCGCATACACGAATTCAAGTAAGACCAGTCACCACAAGTGTCTACGTCTAATACGAGACATGAAACGTCATATTACCTTCGTCACAATCATACGTAACTTTTCGTGTTTGTTTTACATTCTGACCCAAGTGGGGGACAATTGGAAAAGCGGTCAGATGTAAATTATAAAATCCGCTTTAACAAATAAGGGTTTGTAAAAATATTAGTGTTTATTCGTTTATTTTCCAATGTTTCATTTTTGACATAATAACGATGAATTGATGAACACTGGCTACACAAGCGAACAATCATGACTCATTGTCCCGGTACGCTCAGTGTATGCTTACGCTTTATCTATCTTTCTTCCACTCGAAGACTACTATTTCATCATGTTTTGTTATGACGTTGCCACGTTAATATATCGTGCGTAAATCGACTACAGAGTGACATTTTTCTTACTAAGGGTAGGCAGCTTTTATATACTACTACTACTATTACTACACGCAATACTCGTCGAGCGAATTTGTTTATCTTGCCGAAGCCGCGTACAAATTATTTGAAGAAATCTATTAGGTATGAAGGTGTGCAATTATTTACTCAATTACCATCTCAAATTCGCAATATTGGAGTGTTTGACAAATTCAAAAAGGCAGTAAAGATGCATGTTAGAATGAACATAGTTAACTAAAATTGTGACGGCTAATGGCGACGTGTATCTCGCTCGTATATATACATATTGTAATGAGAAATAAAGTTCTTTAAACATTACATGAAAAATAAAAACTAATTTCAGGTCGACGGGGTCCTGTAGATACATGTTTAGAATTTAAAAAGTCCTTCAGCGTGTTAAACGCACAGATGGAATATATAACCACACACTAATAGTGTTATTGCTTTGGAAACATTTTCAGTTGAAGTGCCGTGCTGGCGAATATGACGTGCAAACAGTGAAAGAGCAATATCCCTACCAAGAGAGAAATGTCAATAAAGTTGTTATACACGAAGACTACTATAGAAGTAAGTATAATAATGTTATTGTATATTTTAGTTAATTGTTATGAGGTGGGAACATAAACAGCTTTTCTGTGAATCAGTAGTCAGTACCTCGAACAATTTACAACTTATTTACTACGATGAATTTGACTATAAAATATAATAATAATAAATAGTGCGTAATGGGACGGTTCATTAGCAACGTCAATATATGGAGCCTTTACCACCCAACACCAAAGAAAACTAAATTGTAATCGTTTAGTGCTTTTTTTTATCTATACTTATTTTGTTTTTGTATGTATGAAATGTTGTAATACAAAAACTACTGGACCGATTTTAAAAAATATTTTAAAATGGTATGGGCCCAGATTTTCTTTTAAAGCAAGATAATGCCAGGCCGCATACTGCAGCCATCACGTCAGATTAATTACGACAGCAGGAAATCCGTGTAATGGAGTGGCCTTCCATGAGCCCTGACCTAAATCCAATTGAACACATTTGGGACTTGCTTGACAGGCGCATCCGGAAGCGTCCGATTGCACCTCAAACACTGCAGCAGCTCACTAAAGCGTTGATTGAAGAATGGGAGCGAATTCCACAAGAAGATATTCGGAGGATCATACGAAGAATGCCGCGTCGTTGTCAAGCCGTGATTAGGGCTCATGGAGGCCACACACGTTACTGAAAGTCACCAAAGACGAATATTCAAACGATATAAGAATATTTCTTTGATGGACCTTTTTATAACCAATTAGTTTTTCGTCTACAATGCACATTTTAATTTTTTTTTAATAAAAAAAATACAAATTGAATTTTTTATTAATTGTAGTAATTAACAAATTAACAAGGTAAAAAATAGCGTACAAGTTAATTTAAATCTAATTTTAGTTTAAGCAATAGAAAGGAGAAAAATCTTGTTCCGCTAATTGTTTTGAGCAGTATATTAATTGTACAGTATTGTAGATCGTATCAATCGGGTAGCGGCAGAGTGTCTTTAAAATTTTGTTTTTATTTTAATATCGCTTTCTATATATTTTGTACTAAACTAAGTTTTGATTCTTAAATTTTCAGCGTCGCTATACAATGACGTTGCTCTATTGTTTTTGGAGACGGAGTTCACAGCAGCTCCAAATATCGGTGTAGCCTGCCTAGCATCCGTCGTTCCCCAAGAAGAGGATTGCTACTCTATGGGCTGGGGCAGAGATGTGTCGAACGATCGACGGGGGAGTTTCGTTGGGATCCTCAAAAAGGTGATAATCTGTCTCATTGTCTAGTGATTACCGTGTTTGATAATATGATATACATAAAATATCACAAAAGCCGGCGGGAAATAATGAATGAATCGGTCCAACCACTTCGGAGGAGTGGAGAGAGGAGGAGGACTCGAGGATTTTATCTAAACATATAGAGAATACTAGCTGATCTGGCAAACGTCTTTGCCATGTACATCATTTATAATAAAAAATAGGGGTTGATTGTAAAGGGTTGAAAATTCAGGGTTATATGTATTTACTAATAACAAACAACAAACAAACAAAAAATTCATTTATTCATATAGGTAACAATGTACACTTATGAACGTCAAAAAAAGAAAAGAAAAATACATAAAATGATTCTAATTTTACATTTACTGCCAGTTCTCAAATCAAGGGCGTAGAACGGAAGAGAAGAACTGGCAATAAACTCTCCGCCACTCTTTTTAATCGCCAACTTTTTTTTTTATACACATTGTTTGTAAGGAGCTGCAACCATTACACCATGTTCCATATGACAGCTTGAGTAATAAAGAATAATAAAATACATTAAAAACAAAGATTTGTCCTCTATCAGCAGCAGGCATGGTGAAATAGGAGCACGCACTCACATACTCGTGAGAACAACACGCAAATACGTAGTATAAACAATTAATATCACCGCATACACAAATTCAAGTACGACCAGTCACCACAAGTAGCACCCGTTCACGAGTATGACGCATGGCCAGCCATGGCCCAACATGCATCGCATAATGCTGTATCATTAAAAAAAATCCTAAAATTGAAAAAAAAAATTAGGGGTGGATTACCCTTAACATTTAGGGGGATGAACAATAAATGTAGTCCGATTCTCAGACCTACTCAATATGCACACAAAATTTCATGAGAATCGGGAGTCGTTTCGGAGGAGTTTAACCACAAACACCGCGACACGAGAATTTTATATATATTTCCAAACTGTTTTAAGTATGTATTTCAAAATCTATTTTAAAAACTTAAAACAATATACTCATTTTATTACTAGGTATATATTTTATATGTAATGTATCTTCAGGTCCCACTACCTCTTGTTAGCGCAAAAGATTGTGAAAATATGCTTCAGACAAATTCTCGTCTTGGTCCATACTTTGAACTCCACAATTCGCTGACATGCGCCGGCGGTGAAAGTATGGTTGACACCTGCGCAGGCGACGGTGGCTCCCCACTTGTTTGTGCTGTTGAAGTAAGTACTTTCTAACCTTTTTGATTACACAAAGCATTCACTGTTGAAATTATAATTATTTCTAGAGAAAAACTACAAAACTAAAACGTCTCATGTATGTAAAAAAAAGGCCAGATCTTTCTAGAAATGTAAAGGCAGCTAGATTTTATATACATTTTCATATATTTTACAGACGAGTGGTATTGAAAAACGATATGTGGTGGTGGGTCTGGTGTCCTACGGGCTCGGCTGTGGGAAGATAGGTATACCTGGAGTCTTCGCGAACATCCCACACTTGTACAGCTGGGTGACGAACCAGCTCGATAGGGAACATGTTGAGAAGAAATTTATTTTATAAAAATAAATTAGTCTGACTGGTTTCTTTTTATTTAATTGTCTCGCATTTCGTCGTTTTCAAATTAGATACAAGAACAGTGTTGGCCTAGTGGCTTCAGCGTGCGACTCTCATACCTGAGATCGTAGGTTCGAACCCAGCTGTGCACCAATGGACTTTCTTTCTATGTGCGCATTTAACATTTGCTCGAACGGTGAAGGAAAACATCGTGAGGAAACCGACATGTCTTTGACCCAAAAAAGTCAATGACGTGTGTCAGGCACTGGAGGCTGATCACCTACTTGCAATTTAAAATTGATCATGAAACAGATTCAGAAATCTGAGGCCTGGACCTAAAGAGGTTGTAGCGCCACTGTTTTTTTTTAAATTAAAAAGGTGTGTCTGAAGCACCGGAATCCTTTGACGTAAGGCTGCAAGTGTATCCGGGGTGTCCGGGCCAGTACATATGAAAAAAGGAACTCTTTAATCCAATACTTTAATTAATAATTGCATCGTTAATTTTTTGTACATGTGTGACGCATTTTGGTATTTTTCGATATTAATAGACGGAATTAAAAATGGAATTATACACGTGCTATCATTACAATTGTTTTTAAGTTGAGTTGGCGAAAGGTTATCATTGGACTTTATAGCAAGAAAAATTAGGAAAATAATATTATAATTAAAGTGGGCAACGACACCTATCATTTGGAGTGTTCAGTTAAATGCGATGCTTTCTTAAAATCAATTTACTCCAGATTAGTGATGGACTTTGACTACGTCCGTTGTGCGTATCTAGATGTATATCAATACATTGTATAAGATCGTCACGCGACATGCGCCACACAGACCAAAAAGTTTGAGACGATGTAATAAAAGTTTCACTTTAAAATTTACTAGTGATCCGCCCCAGCTTCGCACGGGTGCAATGCTGATGAAAAGCAGGTTTTTATTATGTATTGTTATTTCCGTCGCTGGAAAGCTCCGATAATATACGCGTTCGATCGCTGCTAAATAAGCTGTAATGGGCTGTATAGATCTATATTAAATAAACAATGTATTCAAGGTATTTAATTGGTTAAGGATTAATGCTGTATTAGTTAAAATCGCTTCGAAAATTTGCCATTATTTGTCGTAAAAAGTAAATGACAATAAAAGTTATTGTGGGTTATCCATAAGAGATAGACATATACCATCACGGACTTTTCTGTTGACCTTTTCAATGTGTACAATACTTAGTACATTATTTTGATAAAACTCGTCGGGTTCAGCCTGCGTTTGCAATATAAGCGGAAAAAATGTAATTATTTACGACATCACATTAGAAACCTCAAAAATAACAGTACTTCTCCACTATTTAATGGATGTTATTATACATATAAACATATATATGTATAATAACATAGTCCTCTTGAATTACTCTATCTATTAAAAATCATCAAAATCTGTTGCGTAGTTTCAAAGATTTAAGCATACAAAGGGACATAGGGACAGAGAAAGCGACTTTGTTTTATACTATGTAGTGATTTATGCCTGAACATGTATATTTCTTGTTATATTCATTTTAGTAAGCGATTTCAATTGCTGGCAGTGCCTCGGGCGCGTACGAATTTACTCAGACAAGCACCATTTACACGTGCCTTGCGCACTCTAAATATTATTGCGTGTGAGACAGATGTATTTAGTTGCACACTGGCTGAATTCACAGGAATTGCATTATTTAGTTAGTTATAAAATAGTTTAGATTTAAAGTTTTTAATTGTTATGTTTGTATTATGTTTTTAGCTTAGTTTTCTATTGTATTAGTATTAAGTTACTGTAAAGATAGTGAATAAATAAATATTATATGTATATAAAAATATAGCCTTGAATAAGCGGTGTCTAGATAAAAAGTTAGTGTTTACACTAAAGCAAATGTAAGTTGAGAGACATCTGAGATAGACATTTTAATACAAATATTGATAAATGTGTGCCAATAATCGACGGATTGTAACAGCCATCTGTCGATACAAGCTATCCATGGTAGGATAGACCTTTGTTTGAAAATGGCAGTTCAACTGTGCCAATATCCTATCTTAAGATTTTAACTTACAGCAGTTTTTAAAATAATAAAACACCTATTTGATATGTTTTAAACATAGTCATGTATATTTTAATATTTATTGTGTGGTTTTATTTACTTTATTTGCTTTATATTGATTTTCAAATATGAGTGTAAAGAGCGAAGGGATTGCATTCTATCCGTCGCTAAAAATGGATTGTCTTCGTAGAGTTTGGTTATTGGGATGCAGATAGGAGATCGATCGTCTGTCGGTCTGATCTCAAATTGTTTTAATCTGAGATTGTGGATAAATGATTGGGTTCGTGGGTAAGTCATTCTTATGTAATATATATTTTTATTTGTCACATGTATTTTTATTATTACAATGTAGTTTAAAAAAGTTGTAAATCCAATATATTTCATTGGTATATATACATGAATAAAACTATCTATTTTTTGTTTTTGCACTTGACTTGGATATTTATCCATTCAGGAAATAGAGAGATAGATCGTCTTTAAAAAAATAAATAAGCTCTATTATTATTTGTCTCATAGGTTCGCTTTCCATTATTTTTCATGATATCATTAATCATCTGAAGCGTAGCGGTGTCGGAGTCTGTTACATAATTCTTAGAGGAAGAATCATCTCCCGTCATGCCGTATTTATAATCAACAAAGGATTCTCCCAAGTTTTCGTCCTTGTTTAGGTTCATTCGTATGTTGTTTAGTTTTGTTAAAACATTTTCTAACATTTCCATGTTAGTTTTAACCAAATAATCGATAGTTTCTAACAATATACGCTCGTTTTGCTTGGCGTTATCGTATTTCTTTTGATTTTCGATGACAGTCGACAATAACCGGGAATTATCTTCTTCCCAAATGCGAAGTATCCCTTGATGTTTTTCAATTGTTGAAAGTAATTCACCGGTGTTCGCGGCGTAGCAGTACGCGGCTAGCAGGCAGAGTAGTACAAATCTAGAAAAAAAAATTTGAAACTCACTTAGAATACTCTTTCATGAAGATATATTTTGTGTATTATATTTTTAAAGCGTTTTCTACCGGTAAGTAGAAGAAAGGTAATCGTTTATTTTATTTATTTATTCACACTTCGTTGCACACACACAAATGACACAACACATAAAATTTACAAGGGACACAACGGCCTTATCGCTAAGAAACGATCTTTTCCAGGCAACCCTAGTAAGAAAAGAAAAAAAGAAAGAGATGAGTTACGCACTCATCATTTCTTTCTTTTTTTTCTTAAAACTTAGAAGTTATATAAAATATATATATATATTATATTTATCTATAGAACCTTACTCGAGAGAAAAACAAAATAGAATGTAAATAACTAACCAAAACTAAAAAGCTAATCTTAAGGATTCATGAATAGCTCATAGCGATGTAATACAAGAGAAGAGGAGATACAAGAATTCTACAGGTCACGATTGATCAGGATATGATAAGGTTAGGAAATATTTATATAGAAGAGTTTTAAAAGACGATAGGGAGGAAGCCAATCGTATAGAGTCGGGCAGCCTAGTCCACAGCTTAATGGCGGAAATTCTAAATTAATTAATCATGTTTATTGCAGAACTGTTTTTATCTATGTTCGCACTCGCTTTAACAGCAAACAACGTTAACGAACTGGCATGGTTTTAGATCAAAAGCAGTGATATGTTTTTCATAATTTAATAAGATTAAAAGAATAAAAATGCAAAAGGTAAATAGATATTAAGATTTGAAACCAATACTGATAGCCGATACGTGTCAAGTTGTGTAATTCTATGCATAGATGGCGCAGAGTTAAATAATTTCATCAATGTCAATTCAGAAGCTGTAGAAATACAAATAATTGGTCAACGACCTCTGTCAATAAAATACAGTTTTCTGAGTTAACTTATATCAATTTTGATTGAACGTGAAAAATTGCTTAAATAAACAGCAATGCTAAAAATTATGTTCATGTTTACTACGATCTGGATAATAAACCAACATACGTTAATTCTTAGGATGTTATTGAGAAACTGGAATTTAAAAATTATAACTATACTAGCGGACCCGACAGACGTTGTCCTGTCTAAACGTCTTTAATTTGAAAATTTCAAACTTTTTTTAATAAGCTAAAACATTCTGGACCATTTTGATGAAAATTATTATTCAAATGTTATGACAATATCTAACGATCCAGCACATGGTCTACAATAACACAATGATAACAAAACTTTTTTTAATTTGATCGCAGCGCTAACTGTCGGGATAGACTAAAATTAAAATTCAAATATTATTTAAAATTTGACACTGCGATGGTAGCGCCGTCTGTCGCATCCAATGTAAAACATTCCAAAATCAACAACTACTAATAAATTAAAAATTTAATTAAAAAAACATTGTCCAGCGGACAAAATTGTGAATCTAAACCATTCCCAGATCCCCTTGAACACACACAAAAAATTTCGTCAAAATCGGTCCAGTCGTTTGAGAGAAGTTCAGTGACATACACACTCACAGAAGAATTATATATATAAAGATACTTTCCCCCGTATATACTTTCAACTACTGTGTTCTAAGTCCCGGTTTACTCACGACGATTTCCTTCACCGAGAGAATTGACAAATTTATTTCACAGGGATTCGAACCGTTTGGTACTATTTAAAAATATTTAACTTACTTCATTTTTAATTAAATCACGCACAAGTCCACTTCAATCGAGATACAAAAGCCAACTAACTAATTTATATCAAAATGTTATCATATTTTAATATTACACTAGCCTCGCCTTGGTTTGAATAATATATATATAATTATATAGTGATATATTTGAGTTCATAAAAGAGTAAAGTTTTATCATAATGTTGTTAGTTTCTATTGATAGTGTCGTTATTTCTACAAACGCGGAAGATAATTTTTTGCAAATATTTTTATCATGTTACGTCGTGGTGTTGCTCGAACGGTGAAGGAAACATCGTGAGGAAACCGACATGTCTAGACCCAAAAAGTCGACGACGTGTGTCAGGCACAGGGCTGATCTCCTACTTGCCTATTAGAATTAAAAAATGATCATGAAACAGATTCAAAAATCTGAGGCCAAGACCTGAAGAGGTTGTAGCGCCACTGATTTATTTATTTATTACGTCAAAGAAGTATACATCTGAATTGCGTTTCAAATTGTGTCATGCTATCAGCGCGACATTTGTGCTTACGTTTTCAATAAAATATATTAACGAACATACACTCAGTACATAAAATATTATATATATATTATAATTCCCAATTCTGGGGCTGTCACCAAAGAGATAACGTTTATATAAACAATTGGACTTATTGGATACTTAAGACGCTAAGCTACAGAAACAACTCTGCGATAGAAAAGGAATTATTATCTTTTATTTCCTAATGTCATCATGATGATTGGAAGAGAGATAAAATAGTGTTTGTTAGGTTTTATTTGATGTGGGCCGCAGTTCCTCTGAGTTATATTTTCGATGGTCGAGGCCAACGAGCATTCCCATAAACACCAGCATAAGCCATGTCTATGAAATGAAATAAAATCGTTTATTTATTTATTTATTTACACTTCGTTGCAAAGAAACAAAAATAAAACAATACATAAAAATTACAAGGGATGCAACGGGCGGCCTTATCGCTAACAAGCGATCTCTTCCAGGCAACCTTTTAAGTCCTCTCATTTGAACTAAAGAACACAATCTAGGTTTAATCGCTTATTATGTAAACAGTATAGATAATACAACTGTCAACAAACTAATTATATGGGTACATTACCATTTTATACATTATGCAAACAATACAGAGGACTAAATTGACAGAAATACTTTGGCTCATCAAGAGTACAGGCTTCGTTCTATATTATACATAAAAAAAATTAAACAATTAAAAAGCTCGCAATTCCCGAAACTGTTTGTAATAATTCTTATCTAAAAAATACAACGATTTAATCGTTAGGCTTCTTTTTCTTGTATTTAATAACATCTGAAGTGATGTTCCCCGCATTAATTTAGTGTTAAGATAGTGGTACAATTAGATACATTAATTATAAAAATCCGCCATATATAAATCGGCATGCAAATGTCATTAATTATGTCACATAATTAAAAGAAGCATTAACATAATGTCGTAATAATAGGAAAGTTAAGTTAATTAAAATTGGTGTTAAACTTATGATCTAGAATGTGGATACTCGCCCACGCTATAAAAGCCTGCCTTTAAAAATCCAATCACCTTTCCCTTAAAAACATTACATGGCAGCGATCAATAATCTAGGAAGGTTATTAAATATTCTTATAGCCTAACAATTTTTGGAATATTGCGTGCTGCTGTTCAAGTTGTGTGATCGACAGCTTAAAGTCCAAAGCTATCCTAGACCTCTTGGGGTGTTTAATTGTTACTACTAAACTTATCACATTACATTCCGAGTATTTATGAATGCAACTTCTTTAGGCGCATGATTGTAAAATTTTTACGAAACGTCCCGAAGATGTGCAGATTTGTCGAAGAAAAGGGAGAGAGAGTGAGTAAGAAAGGGAGATGGAGAAAAAATACGCTATTGGTTGATGTATTCGTTTAGTAGTTACTTATTAGAACTTTACATGGAAATTCTGTCGCATAGTTTCTTGTGCCGTAAATTTAGATTTTTATTATATTACTAGCTGCCCCCGCAAACTTCGTTTCTCCTTCGTTTCACAAAATAAATTTAATTTATACTTTAGCCTCAATAACACGTGGGTATCATGATATTGAATTGTAGCTTATATGACACGTTTGTCGGTTTACCATAGCAGTGCCATCTATTGATTACCTACTCAATCCAGTCGAAAAGAATCGACATCTGTTAGAATCTTTTGGAGTAAACAAATTGTGAATGTCAATTAATTATAGCCAAGCCTTGCTATGGCTAAGGGTTTTGTTATATTACATAGAAGTAAACTATTCTAACTAATAACTAACTTATGTGAAACGTTGGGACTTTTAACACAGCGCCATCTGTTAGAATTGTATCCAATAATAAACTTATATTTACAATGAAATAAAATTGCGACTATAATTAAAGATCTAAGCTATCCTATCTCTTAAGTTGGACCAGACTGCTCGCGGTGTGCCAATTTTATTTTAAATCGGTTAAGTAGTTACGGAGTCCATCGCGGACAAACATCGTGACAGGAGATTTATATATATTAAGATGATATTATAAAAATTATATTTAATATGATATTTAATAAATAGTCTATCCAAACACATAACAGATAGCTTAACGCTATCCAATATAAATTCTAAGCTAAAAAACTACTTTTACATGTAGTTGTCGCGCTCCTAAACAAGACTTTTTTTGTTTTTGTTTGAAGGTTTTCTAATGTAACATAATATATTATTTTGTAAAATAAAGAAAAAAAATATTTATCATTAGCACGTATACAGGGTATATACACTGTAAGAATAGATATACATCGGGCATAATAAATCTATTGGGGCTTTTACCTTAGTAATAATTAATTTAGAAGTTTCACATTTGACATTTGTACTTTGTACCCACGCACTTCTTTTATGCCGTCACTGGGGTTATCTGAAGTGATGTTATTTTTTTAGAAATAATCGGATACTAAGAACTAATTTACTTAAATTCTAAACATCAATAATGAAACATATTATTTGAGATTTTCTCTCGTTCTCTGTGATACAAGAACAGTTACCACCTTAATTTTAACAATGAGCTTTCAAAGCAGGAGTCTTCTGTATAAATAAGTTAGATTTTTGAAATGTAAGTAATTTTTTTTTATAGAACAGGGGACAAACAGGCAGGAGGCTCACCTGATGTTAAGTGATACCGCCGCCCATGTACACTCGGATGCCAGAGGGCTCGCGAGTGCGTTGCCGGCCTTTTTGATTTTTGAAATGTAAGTCATTTTTTTATAGAACAGGGGGCAAACGGGCAGGAGACTCACGCTGTTAAGTGATACCGCCGCCCATGTACACTCGGATGCCAGAGGGCTCGCGAGTGCGTTGCTGGCCTTTTTGATTTTTGAAATGTAAGTCATTTTTTTATAGAACAGGGGGCAAACGGGCAGGAGACTCACGCTGTGAAGTGATACCGCCGCCCATGTACACTCGAATGCCAGAGGGCTCGCGAGTGCGTTGCTGGCCTTTTTGATTTTTGAAATGTAAGTCATTTTTTTATAGAACAGGGGGCAAACGGGCAGGAGACTCACGCTGTTAAGTGATACCGCCGCCCATGGACACTCGGATGCCAGAGGGCTCGCGAGTGCGTTGCCGGCCATTTTGATTTTTGAAATGTAAGTCATTTTTTTATAGAACAGGGGGCAAACGGGCAGGAGACTCACGCTGTGAAGTGATACCGCCGCCCATGTACACTCGGATGCCAGAGGGCTCGCGAGTGCGTTGCCGGCCTTTTTGATTTTTGAAATGTAAGTCATTTTTTTATAGAACAGGGGGCAAACGGGCAGGAGACTCACGCTGTGAAGTGATACCGCCGCCCATGTACACTCGGATGCCAGAGGGCTCGCGAGTGCGTTGCCGGCCTTTTTGATTTTTGAAATGTAAGTCATTTTTTTATAGAACAGGGGGCAAACGGGCAGGAGACTCACGCTGTGAAGTGATACCGCCGCCCATGTACACTCGGATGCCAGAGGGCTCGCGAGTGCGTTGCAGGCCTTTTTGATTTTTGAAATGTAAGTCATTTTTTTATAGAACAGGGGGCAAACGGGCAGGAGACTCACGCTGTGAAGTGATACCGCCGCCCATGTACACTCGGATGCCAGAGGGCTCGCGAGTGTGTTGCAGGCCTTTTTGATTTTTGAAATGTAAGTCATTTTTTTATAGAACAGGGGGCAAACGGGCAGGAGACTCACGCTGTGAAGTGATACCGCCGCCCATGTACACTCGGATGCCAGAGGGCTCGCGAGTGCGTTGCCGGCCTTTTTGATTTTTGAAATGTAAGTCATTTTTTTATAGAACAGGGGGCAAACGGGCAGGAGACTCACGCTGTTAAGTGATACCGCCGCCCATGGACACTCGGATGCCAGAGGGCTCGCGAGTGCCTTGCCGGCCTTTTAAGAATTTGTACGCTCTTTTCTTGACCATAACTCGAATTGGTTTGGAAATACTTCAGTCGGCAGCTGGTTCCACAAAGTGGTGGTGCGCAGCAAAAAGTGCCTAGAAAAACGCGCAGTTGTACAATGTTATGATATACAAGTAGTTGGTATTTCCGGGTACTGCCTCAAAGGCAGAACCCGGAAATATTTTGTCCCGCCAAGGGACAAACCTAAATCATGGCTGACCAAAACTAAAAAAAAAAAAAAAAAAAAAGTTTGGACTCTATTCCCACTAAACAGGGCGTGCGGAGCCGAAAGCACTCACAGCCGAACTGATATCTCTAACCGTTTAAAAGTTAGCTTTCGCAAAACCGTAGCTCATTAACTTATCACCACCTTATCAGCTCCTATTTCCTGCACGAAATTCCCAGTCATTATCTAATGAATGCCTCAGTACTAATGCATCGCGTTATCTACTTTCCTACATTCACTAACCCAACCTATGGCTTTAAATGAAAAATAATAAATATATATTTAGAGTAACCTAACGTACGGGTCTAAAGAAATTATAATAAATATACCTAATCTTTAACACCACTACCTATAAATATAATTAGATGTAAGGGTTACATGGTAAAATAAAACATTTTTATTCCAGGTATTATTTTTTATTTATATGTTCATTATATTTCTATACAAATTTACTAGCACCATATCATTATTCACTGAGTCACATGTGAAATTTCTAAGGAAGTCTTCTAATCTCATCCCCCTGAACTTGTAATATAAATATACCAAACAGTACTCTCCACACACCGCTGATAGATAATCTTGAACCGTAACGCTATTGTACCTCCACATGCAAGCATTCCTCCTTAAAAACCCTTCTATTGCCTCAATAGGTTTACGTCCAAATGAATCAAAATATTCACCAACTCTTTCGACGCTTATATGTACAGCCACCCAATGAGACCCCGGCTGTGAATCAGGGTCAAGATTGCATATTATAAATGCTGGCACCTGCGCATAAATTGGCAATCGATTTGAAGGATATACGTTGCTTTGGAGGCTGGGATGTATCATACGAAGACTCATTTGCACTTCTAGTGTGTTCATACTTTAATACGCGTTTACTCCGCTACTCTTTTGCTCTTTAACTGACTACATTTCTAACTATCAATTCATATTTGTACCAATGAATTCATTTAAACCCACATAATATGATCTCAACAGAAGTAATGAGTCTTTTTATTAAACAAGTAATGAGGTAAATAAAAACCATGTCATATTCGTTTAGGTTATATTTTATTATTCTTAATATCATAATTACATAAGTGATTGCTTAACTACTATAATCCACACATACATTTCTGTTCTTATCTATTTCTATAATATTTGAAAACTCTGCGTAAACTACACAGTTAATAGTTTCAGTCAATGCGCTCTCGAATCTTACTTCCATTCTTACACTACCATGGCGAACAAGATTCCAATGCACATTAGAGTTAGCCGACAAGTCAGGTGTTAAATCAAAAGCTAGTAAACAGTATCCATTTGAATATTGCTCCCTCGATATTCCATTACCTTCGTTAAGAAAATGTATACCGGTGCCTGAGTACAGGGTGTGGTATGCGCTCGTAAATACATCGTTTGGAAATGATGGTTGTAACGATTTTGAAGGTATCTGTTGACCATCAATATATAGGCTAAATGAGCAAATACCAAAATTTTCAAAGTTGAAAGGATTTTTAACATAACTACCGTTGAATGCTGTATTATTCACAAAACATATTCTATAAAATACTTCAAAAAGTAATGCAGCTAAATAAAAACCGTGTCATATTCGCATATATATATTTTATTGTTCCTAACAATTACATGACGTGATTGCTTAACTACTACACATTTCTGTTCTTATCTATTTCAAAAATGTTTTAAAGAATGCATTGTCCATTAAGATTGCAAAGGGTTTTAGAGTGTCCTTTGTATTTCTTACGCCCATTTTACGGATACAAGTGGTATATTTTACCAAACAAAATCGATAAGTTACCTATAGGTCATTACAAATTTTTTTGTATGTAATTAAGTTAATCATTAATAAATTCATAATCAATAAATTTTTATTTTACATGTATTATGTATATACGTATACATTAATATTGTGATATTACACTTACATTTTTCTGTATATACCATATAAATATCAACCATTTTTAAAATATCAACTTAGTTTTACTCCTTTCCCTGATGAAGACAGAAGTCAAAAAATAATGATTCATTTTATTCATCCCTTTGCTGCCATCGTCGCAGGACCGAGTGGGTGTGGAAAATCTAACTTTGTTGCAAATTTCATTAAGCATAAAAATAGTATATGTAATGAGATTTTTTTGGAAATTACATGGTGTTATGATGAAATGCAACCGCTATATAATATACCCGGTGTAAATTACCACCAAGGACTACCGGAATATCATATGTTTGATGGTAAAAATCCACATTTGATTATAATAGATGACTTAATGAGGGAATCTGATGGACGAGTTGTTGATATATTTACAAAAGGCAGTCATCATAGAAATTTGAGTGTTTTTTACATAACCCAAAACTTATTTCATCAAGGAAGAGGACAGCGCGACATTTCACTTAATTCAAGTTATATTATTTATTTTAAAAATCCCCGTGACAAAACACAAATACGATTTCTAGCTAGACAAGTTTCCCCGGAAGACACGAAGTTTATCGAAGATTCATATACCGATGCTACTAAAGAAGCTCATGGTTATTTAATGATTGATTTGAAACAAAACACTGATGATGCTCGCCGCATAAAATCTAAAATATTTGAATCCCGTAATTTTTGTACAATATATGTTCCTATGAAAAGGTATAAATATCTTTGTAATCAGCCACTCTAAGTCAGTAATGAACCATGTATCAACGAATAACAACGCATAAGGAATTGTTATCAGCTTTACATAAATTAAAGCCCAAACATCGTAGGATATTATTGAAGTCTTGTAATAATCAGGAAATTAACTGTATTTGTGAATGTATTCACAATGTTTTACAAGGAAAAGTACCTTTAAAAGAGAATACAAAAACCAAATTAAAAAAAATTAAAAATATCTTACGTAATCTGATCAGTAAAGGTAAAAGTTTTGAATACAGGAAAAATATATTAATACAAAAAGGAGGGTCCTTTCTTCCAATAATTTTGGGTACAATTCTAAGCACCCTTGTAAGTTGTTTTAATAAATCACAATGAACACAAAAAAAATGCTTCTCGTTGAGCAAGACTTTATAGATAAACTGAAACATCAGAATGAAAATAAAGCAACACCGCAAAGTAGATTGGATTTAGAAATGGAAAAAATTATATCAAGTAAATTGGATGATCGCGAAAAATGGGCGCTTTATCTACAAATTTTACAAAGATACTTACATTACTCCAAGGAAGAACGTCAACCTCAAGAAATAACAATAACTGAAAAGGTAATAAATGATAATACTAACGAAAACCGTAACATCAATAATATAACTACTAGTGAAAATGAAAAAATGCTAAATGTTAAACAACCCTCAACGGGTGAAGACATCGCATATGGGTTACCACCTAAAGAAATATTAAAATTAATTCCTAAAACTTATATGAGGAGGGGTGAATTATTGATGGATACAATATTAAATAAAACAGATCAATTGCAATGGAATAATAATGGAACAGTTGTCATTAGTGGACAAGAGATACCAGGAAGTAATATTATAGATTTAGTGAATGACATCTTAAGACCCTCGAAGAGATCCGATCCAATCGGTTGGGAAATATTCGCCAAGTTTTTAAATGATATAAATACCCCACTAACATACATTGGTAATCTGAAAAGAATCAAATATATATCTAACCTTAAAAGTATAGATAAAACACTGATTCAAGAACCACAAACTGAGGTTTCTTCAACGCCAACTCAATCTAAATACATCAATAAATTGAGAAACAAAAGTGATTGGGAGAAATGGACCCCGTATTAGAGTTACATCGCATCTATTATGATATTTCACATCCAGCCGGTTACAGCAGTGTCAATAAGTTAACAAAGGCAATGAATGGAAAAATCTCAAAAAGTGATGTTTTGAAATGGTTGCAGTCTCAAGAAACATATACATTACATAAACCGGTTATAAAAAAATTCCCGCGTAATAAATATATTTTATCAAATATTAATGAATTGTGGCAAGCTGATTTAAGTGATTTAAGAACTTACATGCAATATAATGATGGATATAAATATATTTTGTGTGTTATTGACGCCTTTAGTAAGTATGCTTATGTTAGAGCAATGAAAAAGAAGGATTCATACACAATAAAAACATGTTTTACTAGCATATTTGATGAAGCTAAAACTGTTCCTAGACATATTCAATCAGATAAGGGCACGGAATTTGTATCTAAGGATGTCAAAACTTATTTAAAAAGTAAAAATATAAATTATTACACTACAAATAATCCAGATATAAAAGCAAGTATAGTAGAAAGATTTCAGAGAACATTGAAAATGAAAATGTGGCGTTATTTTACACATAAGAATACTTATCGCTATACAGATATTTTACAAGATTTGGTTAGTTCTTATAATCACAGTGTACACTCTAGTATCAAGATGAGACCATGTGATGTTAAAATGGAAAACATCATGGAAGTTTGGCGGAATTTATATTATGATGAAAAGACTTATATTTCAAGTTTAAACAAAGTACCTAAGTTTAACGTTGGTGACTATGTAAGAATTACAAAATACAAACATGTATTTCAAAAAGGTTATGAAAGTAATTGGAGTAATGAAATTTTTATCATTACTTCGATTATAGATCGTTCCCCGTGGGTTGTATACACTTTAAACGATTTAGACAATGAATCAATAACAGGAACTTTTTATGAGAAAGAACTTCAAAAAATAACTTTTTCCCCCACTTCCGAGTTTAAAATTGATAAAATCATCAGATCACGTAAAAGCGGTATTAGAAAGGAAGTATTAGTTAAATGGAAAGGATATCCTAACAAGTTTAATTCTTGGGTCTTACTTTCGAATATTAAAAATCTGCAATGAAGGAAAGTTTTTATTTAACTTTACTCAGCAATAGTTCTACACAATATTTTCCGGGAAATATGACATCAAATTTTTCTACAAAACTACCTAAAGCCATTACATTAGAAGGAGAATGGATGGTAGGTATAGTTGAGTTTCAATATCCTTCTACTATGTTTTCCGTGCAAGAACATGAAAATATTATGTACATAAGTAAAAAAACTACCATCAATAACGAAGAGACCACACTGATGTATAAGAACCATATACCAGCCACCAACTATGATAATATACAAAATATTCTTCTAGCTTTAAATTCGAATGAGAAAGTTAGTTTTCGCCAGGACACCGTGACAAAGTTTGTCTCTGCTGCAGTAAAGGATCCATCAATAATTTCATTATCTCTATCACCTAATTTGAGCTTTCAACTTGGATTTGAGCCAGATACCAATTTAGTAAATCATAATATCGGTAAACGCCCTGCTAATCTACATTTGGGGTTACCATCACAATTATTTGTGTATTGTGATATTATAGAACCACAAATTGTTGGTGATGTAATGACACCCCTATTGAGAATTATACCCTTAGATCCTGCTAAATACATATATGGTTCAAATAAAATGCATATATTTTCACCACCACATTATTTGCCGGTAATGAGAAGAGAATTTGATGTTATTGAGATAGATATAAGAACAACCACGGGAAATGCGGTACCATTTCAATACGGAACATCGTGTGTGAAACTTCATTTTAAAAAAATATAAACTATATTTCCTTTTTAAAATGTATACACCTCAAGATACATTTATATGTCCTTATGAACATTATTATTCGAAACAAGCTGGGTCTGGTATAAATGTAATCTACAAAGGAGCCTTACATCAACGTGGTCATGGTATCGGCAGTTTTCTTGGGGGGTTATTTCGAAGTGTGCTACCTTTACTCACTAGTGGTGCTAAGGTGATTGGAAAAGAAGCACTTAACGGCGGAATTGGGCTTTTGTCAGATGTTGTGGCTAGTCGTCCTATTAAAGAATCCATTAAAAATCGATTGAAAGAGGCTAGTTCTAACCTTAAACGCAAAGTTGATACCAAAATTGATAACCTTATGACTGGATCGGGTGTTAATAAAAGACGAAAATATTGTAATGAGCTCATTCGAGTTTCACCCCTCAACGTGAAAGGCACTCTGAAGAAAACAAGGAACAAAAATATTAATAATTCCAAGGATATATTTTCAAACTAATCATAATGTCATTTATTCATAATCATTCATGTGAGTGCGTTAAATCTGAATTGGATCTGTTTGCTCTTCCTTCCACACAAACAAGTATCGAATATGGACACTGGATACACTATAAACCAATTTCTTCATTAAGTGATGATGGACCCGTCGAATTTCAAGTACCTGGTACTGGAGATGACTACATAGACCTTTCGCATACACTACTCCATCTCAAGGCTCAAATTAAAAATCAAGACGGTTCTGTAGTTAATGCAGCTAATGTAGTGGCACCAGTCAATAATTGGTTGCATTCTTTATTTAACCAATTGGATGTTTACCTAAACCAAAAACTTGTGTCACCCCCAAATAATACTTATGCATATCGTGCTTTCATAGAAACTCTATTAAATTATTCATCATCCGCCAAAAAATCACATTTGACATGTGGTTTATGGTACGAGGATACAGCTGGAAAAATGAATGAAACTAATGAGGCAAACAAGGGCTTTTACAGAAGACAACAACTTTCAAAGGATGGTAAGGATGTTGAAATGATTGGACATTTACATGGGGATATATTCAATCAAGATAAATTCCTCATTAACGGGGTCGAATTATCTATAAAATTAGTGAGATCGAGAGAAACATTTAACCTCATGTCACAGAATGCAGATAATAAGTACAAAGTCTGTATCACAGATGCAACTTTAATAATACGCAGAGCAAAAATTAATCCATCAATACTAATAGCCCATCAAAAGGTTCTTGCCACTACTACAGCTAAATATCCTATAACAAGAGGTGAAGTGAAAGTCCTGACCATACCGTCTGGTGTGCAGGGTAAAACACTGGATAATATATTTTTAGGACAGGTTCCTAAGAGATGTATTATAGGTTTTGTGAATAATACAGCATTCAACGGTAGTTATGTTAAAAATCCTTTCAACTTTGAAAATTTTGGTATTTGCTCATTTAGCCTATATATAGATGGTCAACAGATACCTTCAAAATCGTTACAACCATCATTTCCAAACGATGTATTTACGAGCGCATACCACACCCTGTACTCAGGCACCGGTATACATTTTCTTAACGAAGGTAATGGAATATCGAGGGAGCAATATTCAAATGGATACTGTTTACTAGCTTTTGATTTAACACCTGACTTGTCGGCTAACTCTAATGTGCATTGGAATCTTGTTCGCCATGGTAGTGTAAGAATGGAAGTAAGATTCGAGAGCGCATTGACTGAAACTATTAACTGTGTAGTTTACGCAGAGTTTTCAAATATTATAGAAATAGATAAGAACAGAAATGTATGTGTGGATTATAGTAGTTAAGCAATCACTTATGTAATTATGATATTAAGAATAATAAAATATAACCTAAACGAATATGACATGGTTTTTATTTACCTCATTACTTGTTTAATAAAAAGACTCATTACTTCTGTTGAGATCATATTATGTGGGTTTAAATGAATTCATTGGTACAAATATGAATTGATAGTTAGAAATGTAGTCAGTTAAAGAGCAAAAGAGTAGCGGAGTAAACGCGTATTAAAGTATGAACACACTAGAAGTGCAAATGAGTCTTCGTATGATACATCCCAGCCTCCAAAGCAACGTATATCCTTCAAATCGATTGCCAATTTATGCGCAGGTGCCAGCATTTATAATATGCAATCTTGACCCTGATTCACAGCCGGGGTCTCATTGGGTGGCTGTACATATAAGCGTCGAAAGAGTTGGTGAATATTTTGATTCATTTGGACGTAAACCTATTGAGGCAATAGAAGGGTTTTTAAGGAGGAATGCTTGCATGTGGAGGTACAATAGCGTTACGGTTCAAGATTATCTATCAGCGGTGTGTGGAGAGTACTGTTTGGTATATTTATATTACAAGTTCAGGGGGATGAGATTAGAAGACTTCCTTAGAAATTTCACATGTGACTCAGTGAATAATGATATGGTGCTAGTAAATTTGTATAGAAATATAATGAACATATAAATAAAAAATAATACCTGGAATAAAAATGTTTTATTTTACCATGTAACCCTTACATCTAATTATATTTATAGGTAGTGGTGTTAAAGGTTAGGTATATTTATTATAATTTGTTTAGAATCGTACGTTAGGTTACTTTAAATATATATTTATTATTTTTCATTTAAAGCCATAGGTTGGGTTAGTGAATGTAGGAAAGTAGATAACGCGATGCATTAGTACTGAGGCATTCATTAGATAATGACTGGGAATTTCGTGCAGGAAATAGGAGCTGATAAGGTGGTGATAAGTTAATGAGCTATGGTTTTGCGAAAGCTAACTTTTAAACGGTTAGAGATATCAGTTCGGCTGTGAGTGCTTTCGGCTCCGCACGCCCTGTTTAGTGGGAATAGAGTACAAACTTTTTTTTTTTTTTTTTTTAGTTTTGGTCAGCCATGATTTTTAGGTTTGTCCCTTGGGCGGGCGTACTGCCTCAAAGGCAGAACCCGGAAATACCAACTACTTATACATCTAGATACGCACAACGGACGGAGTTAAAGTCCATCACTTATCTGGAGTAAATTGATTTTAAGAAAGCATCGCATTTAACTGAACACTCCAAATGATAGGTGTCGTTGCCCACTTTAATTATAATATTATTTTCCTAATTTTTCTTGCTATAAAGTCCAATGATAACCTTTCGCCAACTCAACTTAAAAACAATTGTATCTAATGATAGTACGTGGTAGTCACGTGTATAATTCCATTTTTTATTCCGGCTATTAATATCGAAAAATACCAAAATGCGTCACACATGTACAAAAAATTAACGATGCAATTATTAATTAAAGTATTGGATTAAAGAGTTCCTTTTTTCATATGTACTGGCCCGGACACCCCGGATACACATGCAGCCTTACGTCAAAGGATCCCGGTGCTCCAGACACACCTTTTTAATTAAAAAAAAAATCAGTGGCGCTACAACCTCTTTAGGTGCTGGCCTCAGATTTCTGAATCTGTTTCATGATCATTTTTTATTCTAATAGGCAAGTAGGTAATCAGCCTCCAGTGCCTGACACACGTGACTTTTTTGGGTCTAAGACATGCCGGTTTCCTCACGATGTTTTCCTTCACCGTTCGAGCAAATGTTAAATGCGCACATAGAAAGAAAGGCCATTGGTGCACAGCCCGGGATCGAACCTACGACCTCAGGTATGAGAGTCGCACGCTGAAGCCACTAGGCCAACACTGCTCTATAAAGTTTATATGAGGTTTTAAGAATTCTTTTGTTAAACTTAATTCGAAGACTGAATTATAAAGTGCCAGATACAGAAATAGTTTACACTTACCGAGAAGTTTCCTTAATGCTTCAATTATTAAATTTTCGAAATTGAAATTTTTATTATAAAGGCTGCAGATGGTTTCAAGGTAACTGCCACATAGAAATAAATTCAATTTTTTTTTATTTTAAAATCATGCTCGTAATTTTTAATTAACATGTGATAAGCTACATTTATTTTTTACTTTTTCTCACCTGGCTGCAGCAATAGCAATCATAGAGATGGGTGCCTACTACAGTGAGGTATGTAATATACAATATTGACGGTTTTAACTTACTACATGTAACTAACATGAGAAAGTAAAAATTAAAAATAAATTACTTGATAATTAATTAATGACTATTAATTGCAGCAGGCTTATGATGGCAGAGGTTGTTTTTATAAGTTCATAATATTGAAATCAGCTTATAAAAATTTTTTTCATCTAAATAACAGATGAGGGTATATTTTTCTAAACCCGGATCTTAGACTATACTTAATTCATGTGGGCACATCACTAACGCCCAAACCCAATAACCTACCTCAATCCATATTTGTCCATCTGAGATAGACATCTTAATCCAAATATTGATAAAAGTGTACCAATAAATCGACGGATCGTAATAGCCATCTGTCAATAGAAGCAATCCATGGTAGGTCGGATCTGTGTATATGGATAGACCTTTGTATGAAAATGACAGTTCAATTGTGCCAATATCCTATCTTAAGATTTTAACTTTCACCAGTTTTTGAAATAATTAAAAAGCTATTTGATATGTTTCAAACAAAGACATGTGTATTTTAATATTATTTGTACGGTTTAATTTACTTTATTTGGTTTATATTGATTATCAAATATGAGTGTAAAGAGCGAAGAGATTGCATTCCATCCGTCGTCAAAAATGGATTGTCTTCGTAGGGTTCGGTTATTGGGATGCAGATAGGAGATCAATCGACTGTCACTGATCTCAGATTGTTTTCAATCTGTAAAATTAAAAAATAAAATAAGGGCTGGATTACCCTTAACATTTACGGAATGAAAAATAGATGTTGTCCGAATCTCAGACCTACCCAATATGCAGACAAAATTTCATGAGAATCGGGAAAGCCGTTTCGGAGGAGTTTAAACACAAATAACACGAGAATTTTATGTAATATAAGATATTTAATAATATCCACATCCAAAAATACTTGCAATGCCCCCCACTACAAAATTATAAATGCCCTCTAAAATACTTGGTCTATACACAATATAATGATTGACGACAGTGTTTTGGTATTGTTGTTGCTTGTTGTAGTAATACGAGTTCAAGTTGTACATGTTGTTGTTTATGTTGTAATTGTTGTCGTGGCTGTTTACGTAATTGCTTACTGCATAATCTGAAACAAAAGAATATGAGTCGTTTTACAAGTATACTTAAAACTTCAATATATATTCAATATCTATTTTATTCGAAGACTGGATTTCAATGAAGTAGTATCATTTGCGTTGAATCGTTTATCGTGCGATAAACTAGGAAGTCAGTTACTTCATTAGGAATCTGGGATAAATAAATAAATCAGTGGCTCTACAACCCCTTTAGGTATTAGCCTCAGATTTCTGAATTTGTTTCATGATCATTTTTAAATCTAATAGGCAAGGGTCAGCCTCCAATGTCTGACACACGTCGTCGACTTTTTGTGTCTAAGACATGACGATTTCCTCACGATGTTTTCCTTAACACATTGTTACACAGAAATGTACATTTTTAAATCGAATTTAGAAGTAGAAGTAAAAAGTAGACATGGGGAGAAATTGGCTGTGCCAAAAATAAATTTAAAACTGTTTCGGAAAAACACCTTTTGTATAGCAATTAAAGTTTACAATTACCGAAAGAATTAAAAGACCTTCCGACTAGAGTCTTTAAAAAGCGACTTAGTGCATTACTTTTGGAAAAAATGTAGTATTCAATAAATTATTATTTGTGTGAGACATTGTAATTTATACAAATTTAATAAAGTATGATATATGATTACAGATAATATAAGAATTGACTCTAACTAATAATGTAAAATGTAACTTAAGATAAATTTGCGCGCCATTGTGTGACAGAATATGCGAACGACTTACGATTGTACCTTAACATTTTGTACCATATTCTTGCAATAAATAAATTATTATTAACCGTTCGAGCAAATGTTAAATGCGCACATAAAAAAAAAGTCCATTGGTGCACAGCCGTGGATCGAACCTACGACCTGTGGTATGAGAGTCGCACGCAGAAGCCATTAGGCCAACACTGCTCTTATCGGGGATCTGGGATACAAATATGATTACAGTTAGCAATCAATTATATTATTATACTTTATAAAATAAAGTGCCACTCTGAAACACGAGGTGTTGCTAGCAATCTGGCAAAAATATATGTATTTTATTTAGGTGCAAGTAACATGGACATAGGCATAGACATATTATTTATTACAAACAAAACCCACACACATAAACACAAAATTAAGAATACTCAAAGAGAAAAAATTAAATAAAAGATATAATGAGAGGTTTATATTTTTTTTCCTTTTGCCACTCGGTTCGTCTCAAGTATGTAATGCGTGTGTGCGCTCAGGAGTAACTCTGCTGAGGAGCAGAACGTTCCACAGCGCTGGTTATTCTGCCAGAGCACATCAGCTAGTTTGCGCCTCAGTCGCAAAAGAATATATTAACACTTAGTAGGAAATGATAATAATATTAGTGAAAGTTATCAATATCGGTAATGGAAGCTTGTGTAATATGGTGTGAAAAAAATAAAATTAAAGGTTAAAAAATATGAATAATTGTTAAGAATTAGATTAATTTTTTTGGGCGAATTAAAAACTAGATTTCGTGGGATTTTTGTTGAGTTAATAGATTCATTTTATAGCTAATTATTAAAACCTTAGAAAAACCAGAGACGTCGACGACATCTTTGACATTCAGGGATTATACTTAGCTTCTTACCTCCATGGTCAGCTTGACAGGCTATCACCAACAGCAAACAGAAGAACGCGACTAACCTGAAACAAACCATAGATACTTTATATAAGTTGAACTAAGACCACCTTAGAGGCTTACAGTTGGCTTCAGATAGCATGTTTGTTGGATTATGTGCCTAACATGTTTCGTCGATTGATTTTTAAGTTGTCAGAGTTGTCAAAACTTACAGCTTCCCGTTTAGGGTAATTTAATTTCGCTAAGGGTCGATTTTAAAATGTCCGGATAAGTTCCAAATAAGCTATTTATTACTTATTGGTAGGATATACGGTATTTTTGCGTTTCACGACTGTCAGATAGCGCTATTCGACATGAAACGCGAATTAATTAATCGGAACTTTTATCTTTCGAATAATTTATGTGTTGCATAGCTATTTGGTACTTTATCCATACAACAGACCCTAAGGGGCCTGTTTCGCAATGTCCGGATAAGTTCCAAATAAGCTATTTATTACTTATTGGTAGGATAAACAGTATTTTTGCGTTTCACGACCGTCAGAGCGCTATTTGTCATGAAACGCGAAGTATCTTATTCGGAACTTTTATCTTTCGAATAATTTATGTGTTGCATAGCTATTTGGCACTTTATCCATACATTGTGAAACATGCACTTAGGGTCTGTTTCACAATGTATGGATAAAGTACCAAATAGCTATGCAACACATAAATTATTCGGAAGATAAAAGTTCCGAAGAAATTTCGCGCTAACTGACAGTCATGAAACGCAACAATAGTTTATCCTACCAATAAGTAATAAATAGCTTATTTGGAACTTATCCGGACATTGTGAAACATGCACTTAGTCTTCTACATATACAGAGGTTTAAAAATAAACAATAGCCAGAAAAAAATGTTTTAAAGAATTCAATGGACGAAATATGTTCGTATCAATCGTACAAATATAAATGTTTTTTTTTTAAGAACAATAATTTAATTCGATAGGTTATCGTTGTGCTTGTCATAACTACATATTCTTTCGGTTCTATTTATATAAACACGATTCCTGTAAAACACTTAGTGGTAGTTAATTTAATCTGTGGTTACTGTTTTCATTGATAAATCTCTACCACAAAATATTTGAATCAACGTTTATCGGGTGTTTTAATTAATCTTGTTTTTATAAATAAGATCGAGAGATTGTAGGTCATCAGCCTCCTGTGCCTGACACATGTCGTCGCTTTTGGGTCTAAGACATGTCGGTTTCCTCACGATATTTTTCTTCGCCGTTCGAGTTATATGAGGACATGGAAAAAAGCCCATTGGTGCACCGCCGGGGATCGAACCTACGACCTCAGGTATGAGAGCACGCTGAAGCCACTAGGCCAACACTGCTCTTAAGCAAAGTATTATAAAATTTAATAAACTGCTAAAATAACTTGTATTATTTCACTAACGTTTTATATCTTAACTGTATAATCGATAAAGCTCTCTGTAATTATATTTTAAGAACTTGCATCATATTATTCTTGGAAAAAAAATCCCATGGTTTCTCACCTTGAGGTGGGAATCACTTTACTAAATCTGATAATCTACAGTTAAAAGCATTTTTTTACAGGAGGCAGACGGGCATTAGGCTCACCTGATGTTAAGCGACACCGCCCATGGACACTCGCACTGCCAGAAGGCTCGCAAGCGCGCTACTGGATTTTAAGAATCGGTACGTCTTGTACGATAGTCGGTTATATAGTCGGTGATAGCTGGTTCCATAGTGGTGGTGCGCGGCAGAAATTGCCTTAAGAATCGCTTAGTTGTGAAACGACGGACGTCAAGGTGATAAATAAAAAACTTACTTCATTTTTAGTTAAATCACGCACTAGTCCACTTCAATCGAGCTACAAGCGCTAACTTATTTATATGTATCATAATGTTATCATATTTATATATAAAAACATCATTATTTCCCTGGGTCACGGCATCACACGTGAATGGTAAAACCGATTTCTCTGATTTTTTTTTTGTATTTGTTATTATTGTCAGGAGAAGGTTCTTATTATATAGTTAGAAAAAATTAAGTAAATTAATAAAAAAAAACATTTATTTCAGACCAAACTTATAACTATGCGAGTAAAATTATTAAAAATCATTATTCAAAACAAATAAAATGATACATAAAAATATACCTAATAACTAACCTTAACATTTAATAATTAAAAAATATTAAAAGGAGTCCCTGGCAAGGTTCCGAAGATGCCGGCAGCGTTCCCCCTTTGAATAGCTAGACTAATTATTTGTGCGAGGAAGCTGCCAGCTCTTCGTTCTCCTGTGACGTCGACTGACCTTTTTGATAATTCCCTAAAAAGCCTTAACGCGCTAGGACCCCACGGACCAAGGGTCTCGACACCGAATGGCACAAAATCATATTCAGAGTATTTGCAGGCTTTAGCTTTTTTTTTATTCATTTGTCTACGTTGATTTGAGACACCCGGCACATGGGCATGTATATGAACCCAGTGTCTCAAAACAGCACATTCGGGCTTATTTGCTATAACCAGAATAAATTTAAGAATACTTAACCACGATTAAGTAATTATGTTAGCTTATTTATTTTCAGTACATAACGCTTGTATAATTCAGTTTTGTTGTTGTAGCTCTATACTATAATATACTTATAATATACTTATAATATACTTATAATATAATTACAGTCGCTAAACATTTGTGAAATTAATCTTCAAAATCCATTCTTTTCACATGGTTATATGACGCCTTGTAGCGAAATATTATATTATATAATAGCCTTTTCATCGGACATGACAGCGTATTCCTTATTTTTTATTTTTCGTAAATTGTTCCCTTTTTCCATTTTTGCTTGTCCGTTTGCCAGGTGGCAAAGGCCTCCTCCAATCTACTCCATTCTGGCCTTTCTAAGGCCACTCTACCCCGTGTCGTTCCCGCGACTTTTCTAATGTCGTCGTCCCATCTTTTTTGTGGTCTACCTCTCTTTCTCTTTCCATCTCTTGGGTACCATTGTGTGACTATTTTGCTCCATTTATCCTTTCCCCTGATCATGTGACCTGCCCATTTCCATTTTTGTCTTCTTATTTTCAGAGCCACGTCCTGTACCCCAGTCCTCCTTCTGATGTCGCTACTCCTTACTTTGTCTTTTTTTTTTTGATCCCAGTCATGCTCCTTTCCATGGCATGTTGACATATGGATAGTTTATTTGTTACGTTTTTTGTTAAAGCCCATGAGCGAAATATTATTATTATTATTATATACGTGCCAGAAAAACATATAAAATAGTGTATATTATAAATAATTATAAGTTATACAATAATACATAACTTCAATCCATTAAAAAAGTGTTTTTCTTTAAACAATTTATTTCTGAAATATTTTTAGTTAATTATACCGATTTGAAATCAATATTAATACTTAAGACAGGACAACGTCCGTCGGGTCTGCTAGATCACAATAAATACTATCATCACGTAACTAATGTGGTACGAAATTAAAACATAAATATATAAATAATCAAATAAAATAAATCAGTAGCGCTACAACCTCTTAAGATCCTGGCCTCAGATTTCTGAATGTGTTTTCATGATCATTTTAAAATCTAATAGGCAAGTAGGTGATCAGCCTTCAGTGCCTGACATACGTCGTCGACTTTTTGGGTCTAAGACATGTCGGTTTCCTCACGATGTTTTCCTTCACCGTTCGAGCAAATGTTAAATGCGCACATAGAAAGAAAGTCCATTGGTGCACAGCCGGGTTCGAACCTACGATCTCAGGTGTGAGCGTCGCACGCTGAGGCCACTAGGCCAACACTGCTCTATAATATATACATAGATATATACTATATATACACTAGCCTGAGCTCGGTGGTTTTAATATTAACTACAAGTTTTTTGTTTTACAAAATATTTGAAGGGAGCTACAACTCTTACATAATAAACATATTTTAAATATAATAAAAAAATAACAAATTTTATACTTTCTATAGTAATAATAATCTTTCGCGCTTTCGCTGTCTATAAAATATATTAACTGACAAACATATATTTCTTACATCATAATTTGTATCTCACTCTTAGTCCAGGATCCATCGCCCATTTTTGCGCTTGATTACTATCAAGCTTATTTTCCGTGAGTAGCTTTATTTTGATGAGACGCCCAATAATTTCCTATACGAAACTCTCGATTGTGGTAGCTAACAGAGGTAGCTAGGATAAAATATGTTGATTTGATGATTCTCAAATATTTATTACTAACTGAATTTTTTTTTGTTAAATCTCAAGACAATTATCTAAATTATTCGAAAAAATATTTGTCCTACAAAATCTATGGTTTGATCAAAGAGTCCCCTCTTTCCGACATGTATCGATAACGAGGTCATCATAAATAATTACTAACCAGCTGTTTTTTTTTACTTAGTTAATATTCATGTAATTTAACAGACATATTGTCCTACAAATTGCGCGGTACGTTATCCTGGTCCTACGCTCAAAAGTAGTAGTACAGATCCTTGATGTAAAAATAATTACTATCAAGCTGACTCTTTGTGAATAGCTTTCGTTTCGATGAGTCGCCCAACAATTTCCTATGCGAAAATTCTCAATTATGGTAGCTAACAGAGGTAGCGATGATAAAATATGTCGATTTAATTATTTTCAAAAATTTTAAAGAAGTTAAAAAATTAATAATAAATTGACGTAATTTAAATTCAACAAAAAATAATTTGTGCCGCTTGGGTTTCTGTATTTTGCTACTACAGCTGAGTCACACCGGTACGGCGGTACGCATGCGCAGAGCATGGGATAGGTATCCCACGTTAGTGTCGACCATAAGCCTGCAAACATTTTCTCAGTCGACCACGTGTTTTATTTTATCTTGATAAATAATTTCAAGAAATGTTTTTTATGCTGCAAAATAATTATGGAGTGTTTTTTGTGTAATTCGTTATGTAAAAACTCTACTTTTCGAGAGAAAAGAGAAAAAGTGAAGAAATTTAATAAAGACTTTTGGCTTTGTTGCAAAACTTTTCTATCTGCTCCAAAGCATCATCAACATAAATATCGAGATGTTATATTGCCTGAAAATTGGAATGACGAAGTAATAGGTTATCATTCCTCTTGTTACAAAGAATTTCGAGTGAAATCTAAATATTTGTCTCATGAAAGGTAAGTCGATTGAATATTTACTTACTTTATTGATGTGAAACATCTATAAAGTATAGCGTGGCGACGCATCGCCACGCTATATGATGGTATATACAAACAATCTATATGCAGTAGTAAATTTTTGTATTTAATGAAATAAATGTTTATTCAATAAATAGTCATCGCTATCTGGAAAACAAAATCGTAAAGTTTTATTTTATCATTATGACATATTTAGTTCCTATCACAATCTGTTCTCTTCTGCATATTACTTCACAAAATAATTTCGATGTTTCACATCTGCCAGGCGTCCCGTGACGGCTCACATTTTTTTTTTAAATAATTGAAACATAATTTATTAAGTTCATATTGATTGATTATTCATTATTATATAATTTACTGAATTTTTTCATGTTATTACAGAGTCAGATATCACGAGTGATGAAAATGAAACAGATGAAGATGATAGCGATTAACTTCTTTATATATATATATATATATATATATATATATATATATATATATATAAATACACAAATTTTTGTACCTAGATTACTAAAAAATTAAGTTATTTAAATTTTAAAAAAGATTTTTTCACTGTATCTTATTTTACAAATAGGAAAACGAAAAAATTACATTTCTTGTCGGACTAGTGATACATACCTGTTTTCTTGTAGGACGTTGTTTCATTTGGGCAGAGAGCACACTAACCTATTATATGATATTTTTGTCCTACAGTTAGTAATGAGAAAAATGGTCTTGTGGTATTAACAATTTCTGAGCGTAGGACCAGGATAACGTACCGCCATGAGTATTAACTAAGTAAAAAAAAATCAGCTGGTTAGTAATCATGACCTAATAATAATGACCTCGTTATCGATACATGTCGGAAAGAGGGGACTCTTTGATCAAACCATAGATTTTGTAGGACAAATATTTTTGACGTGACAACGTCTTATAAATTGGTTTGCCGGGTGACACTTCAAGAAACTGCGTTACGCTCCGCTCACGTTATGCGCTCACAATGAGAGCGAGTGAGAGGCACGCGTCCCTTCCACTCGGGCATGGTTAGCCCGCCTAAGAGCGAGAGAGACAGACATAAAAAGTGAAAGGCACGCGTCCCTTCCACTCGAGCACAGTTCGAGATTCTTTGTATAAATTAATGTTTTAAATATAATTCTTTGTATAAATAAATGTTTTAAATTGTTACTATTATTTCATCCTTCTTCCTACTATACGAATGAATATTCACATTAAAATTATTTTACCACTCAAAGTCGTTGTCACGTAAAACTTTCGCCCGTATACCGACTTTACAGGCAACCAATTTTATTTTTTTCGAATAATTTAGATAATTGTCTTGAGATTTAACAAAAAAAAATTCAGTTAGTAATAAATATTTGAGAATCATCAAATCAACATATTTTATCCTTGCTACCTCTGTTAGCTACCACAATCGAGAGTTTCGTATAGGAAATTATTGGGCGTCTCATCAAAATAAAGCTACTCACGGAAAATTAGCTTGATAGTAATCAAGTGCAAAAATGGGCGATGGATCCTGGACTATCTGGCTTTTATCTTTTTTTTTTAATTTTAATCCATCTGCAACCAGCCTCTTGGCTTTTATCAGATTTAATTTGAAGTTATGGCAGTAAGAGAACGCAAATTCATTTTTTTTTATTCCCTCCGTAAGACTCGTAGACTGTCAGACTGCGACATGTTTCTCTTTTCAGCCGATACACACTGTCTGTCCTTTCCAAGAAGCCTGAAGGTAGGGGGTTGACGTGTTGCTGAAGTCTCATTTTGTAACGCACGGTTAATCTTTTAATGTCTTCGTTGACAGTGGCAATTCCCAAATATTTATGGACTTCAGCATTTTGTGTTAACCACGGCGCATCGCTTATATCTCTTTAACTGTTACTCTGTAACACCCAATCACCCACACACACGCACACACATACACATAGAGACACACACACACCAAATTAAATTTTACAACTCCGTTTGCAATGTTTTTCTTTTAGCGTTTACTTTTTTCTTCTATTCGTGTATTCGTGTTCCGGTCCGGTGGTGGAGAGGCTGGCTATTTGTCACTCAGGTCTTCTGTTATAGAGACCAGTCTCTCACATAGACTTTCAAATGTTATCATCTTAGTTTTAATCATTATCTTAATATATATAAATCTCCTATCACTATGTTTGTCCGCGATGGACTGCTAAACTACTTAACCGATTTTAAATTAAATTGGCACACCGTGAGCAGCCTGGTCCAAATTAAGAGATTAGTATGGGTAATGGATGGTATCTTTAATTATAGTCACAATTTTATTTCATTGCAAATTATTTATCTATAATTAATTGACGTCACAATAATTATCAGTTAACTCCAAAAGATTCTAACAGATGTCGATACTTTTCGACTGGATTGAGTAAGTAATGTGTCATATAAGCTACAATTCAATATCATGATTACCACGTAATATTGAGGCTAAAGCATAAATCAAATTAATTTTGTGAAACGAAGGAGAAACGAAGTTCGCGGGGGCAGCTAGTAACCTTAGATGTATATGTGAGAGAAGAAATAAAGATTATTTTTCGTAGTGTTATGTTTTGTAGCTGCTTATCAAACAGATAGCGTTAACATAAACAATAATTTAAATTTCGCTTATCGTGTTGGAGATTCCCCAATGGCGGACACTAACGACTCTACGCTAAAGAAATATATAAACTACGCTAATATATCCTTAATTCCTAACACCTGATGCGTAGAATTTCAAGAACCTTTGCAGAACCTTAAACAACGGAATGTTGCGTACCTGGGCCACGTGTCGCCATGACCATGTACAATTACCATAATTGTACATGAAACATGTACAATTATGAACGTCAAAAAAAACAAATTAAATTAATTGTAAATTTACATTTACAACCAGTTCGCAAGTCAAGGGCGTAGAGCGGGTAAGAAGAACTGGCAAGAAACTTTCCGCCATTCTTTTCAATCGCCAAGTTTTTAATACAAATTGTTTGAACTGGAACAAATCAATCCCAAGGATTAGGGTCATTTAAGTATTCGTCACATTTATAAAAGGCTTTATTAATTAATTTACTTTTAACGAGGGCTTTGAATTTTTTTAAGTGATAATTCGCACCTCCTTCAACTAATTATAATGGGTAAAATCCAAGGTAAACGGTGTGTTGATTGAAGAAAGAAATCATGGCTTCCTTAGGGAGTGGACGGGTATCGTAAATACGGAAGAGTTGCTGCATCTGGCGCAGCACAAGACACGCTTCAAGAAACTGACGGCCAACCGATAATGGAGAGGCACTTAAAGAAAAGGTTTTTGTTTGCACTAGTTACTCTAGGCTTGGCTATTGATCGGGGACAGAAGGCCAACGAGCAGTTTATCGCCGCCCATGGACTGTCCTGGCTATGCAAGTTAGGTATCGAAAGGGCCAAATCTCCTTGACAATTATAATTTCAAAAAGGACCAGTTGGGGACTTTAATCCTACTTCTATTTTTTTGTATAGAACAGGGAGCAAACGGGCAGGAGGCTCACCTGATAGGTGATAACACCGCCCATGGACACTCTCAACGCCAGAGGGCTAATAAATTCTTAGTAAATACAATCGCCGTCATATACGGAATTTAAAACACCAAAATAATATTTATTTATTCACACTGTTTAATTGTACTGTTACGAAACACGTGTTATAAATATAAAAGTTCTAGAATATACAACTTGAACTTAGTTATCGATTTCCATGCCACCTTACACACATACTAACTTTACGATGTCGAATTTAGGTGTTGGTGTGCGCGCGCATCGTAAAAATTCACTCTCATCATTTTTCTCCAACATGCCAAAGAAGTATAACTTCAAAAATATCGTTTCTAACATTCCTAATAAGATTTTATTTCTGACCTTTCCAACTCATAAATATTGAAATAAAACTAATATACTTTAGACTTTAGGGTAAATAAAAAGCTTAAGTATAATTCTTATTATTATTATATTTGATACAAAATTCAATTTTACCAGAAACAGAATTTATTAATTCTTAGGGTCAGTATCACAATGTGCGGATTAGTTCCAAATAAGCTATTTATTGATAATTGGTAGGATAAACACTATTGTTGCGTTTCACGACTATCAGGTAGCGCGATTCGTCATGAAAAGTGAAGTTTCTTATTCGGAACTTTTATCTTCCGAATAATTTATGTGTTGCATAGCTATTTGGTACTTTCCATCCATACATTGTGAAACAGGCCCTTAGAATTTTCAGTACATAACTACAGGCTATCACTTCTCTAAAAGTAATAAAGCTTTTTGGTAGGACAATGCGAAGTAAATTTTGAAATCGATTCACCACCACGCTGAGTTTCACATAAATCAAATCTTACACCTGTTAACGAGCAATTCTTGTAAATATATATATATAATTGGATTCTCGGAATCAGCTCCAACGATTTTCATGAAATTTAGTATACGGGGGGGGTTTCAGGGGCGATAAATCAGTCTAGCTAGGAAATAATCGATCTAGCTAGGATTTTTTTTCTATATACATGTGCCTTCACTAAGACATCATGGAACATTACGATCTAGCCTAACTTAAGACTAATAAGTAATTTAAGTCTAACCTAATTTACTAAAAAGGATTATTATATAAGTAAGTGTCCAATAACACTACTTACAGTCTCTATTAAAGGAAAGAAGACACTCTTTCTGTTCTTGTGTTCTATTTTGCAGACACTCTTTAGCACTTGATATTTACGTACATTATCACTAAATCACTAGTTCAAATGGTTTTGTCCTTTTCCGTCTTCTCACTAAGCCCGTGGTGTCAAGGAGTTGGATAGCCTCGACATTCACGTGACGGTGGAGCCTATGTTCGTGTGCTCCAGCAGTCTTTTTTATTATACAATATTGCGACGGCCTCTACATTAAGGTCCCGGTGGAGGTCGTAATTGCGAATGTACCAGGGAGCATTGACTATTCCCCTGAGCACTTTGTTTTGGAAACTTTGGATTACTTGGATATTACTGGTCTGATCTAGCTAGGAATGATGATAATTTTTTTCTTTAAATAACCAGTTCATATTGTTTTATTATTCTGACGGTAAGATCGAAAAATGTTATTCATATTTCATCATTTTATCAGTATTTAATTCGTACTTACGTATAATTTCTAAAAAAAACACAATTTTTAAAAATAAAAAAAATACCGGGCGAGGTTCATCCAGGTACTTAATATAATAAGTCAAATGTACATATGTTATCATCAATTAAGTGAAGGCAAGACTTTGTCTTATTTTAATCATCCTTGCCTTTTTTTTATTTTTAGTTCAGCTATTTATTTTAGTTATGTTTATAACTGAAGCCTATTTTTATTATTATTTTATTTTTACATTTAGGGACAGAAACAGAAAACAGATTGATTAGATACATATAGTTATTACACACTAAACAACATTTGAAAATCTGAAACCCAATTACATCTGTACACAGCATTGTACACTAAATATGAACCGCACGACATACACTATACACATATTAAACTTAATGACAAATAAGAAAAAAAATATTATTATATAAAAAAATATTTAAAATAAGTAATTTAGGTAAGTAATTTAAGTTTTCATCGTGAATTGTTTTTTTAATTTACAAATAATATTGTGAAAAATATCAACTTCAGAACACAGAGAATTATAATATTTGCACATTCTAATGGTAGGTTTACACGCTTGCCAAGCCTTGGCAAACTGCAAACAGTCCCAAGCCTCCACAAATCTCATTTGGCGTTTGAAAGGCGTTTACACGCTTGTGAATGCGTCAGTCTGCAATATACATCCAAGCTTGGCGGACACCGAACTTGTGACGGCTATTGCATTTGGTACTTTTAAACATCATCATACCATAATATGATATGATATGAAATGATCTTTTTTTACATCAGATTCCAGATGCATGGTTCCATTTGGTAATGTTCCAGAAACGAAAGTCTCTCATTCGACCAGCAACTCATTTTTTATTTATTTGATGTAAAATCCAGCAAGCGTGTACTCGCCGCGAGATCACAATGCCTACTAAACGCGGACCAACATGTAAATGCATTGCAAGCGCTTGCCGCAAACTCCCTTTGATCTGCGTAAAAAACCGACACTCGACTGGATCGGAAGCAAGCAGGCACAAGCCCACACAAGCCAAGCCAAACGCCCTGTTTACATTGTCGATTGTCGATGCTTGCCAAGGCTTGGCAAGCGTGTAAACCTACCATAACGAGCGGACCATTCTAGGATATATTATTGTTAGTTGTAGGTATCATAAATAGTTCAGTATTCCAAGGTAATTCCATAATGTGCTACTGTCAATATTTCTATATCATCTTTTAGTAATGTCGAGCTCCTATAAGATTTCCAATGTTCCACACAGTGTCAGAAACAGTATGAAGAATGCCCTCGACAAGGTTTGGTCTGTACGGTGTATAATAACGACTGAGCATGGCGTTCTGGTATTGTTGTTGCATGTTGTTGTAATACGCGTTCGGGTCGTAGATGTTGTAATTTATGTTGTAATTGTTGTTGCGTATTGCTACATAATTGTTTATTGTAGTTGGCGTCGCTGAAACAAAAGAGTACGGCGCGTTTTACTAGAGTATTTAAAACTTCAATATCTGAGTAAAACAGAATATTTAAAGAAAAACACTTATTTAACGGATTGAAAAGTCTTTAGCGTTACATCGTTATATCTTATATCGTGCGATAAAATGAGAAGTCAGTTACAATATATGTATTAGAACAGCCTATAAATTGTTATAATAATGAGTCAGTGGCGCTAAAACCTTTAGGTCTTGGCCTCAGATTTTTGAATCGGTTTCATGATCATTTTTAAATCTAATAGGCAAGTTGGTGATCAGCCTCCAGTGCCTGACACACGTCGTCGACTTTTTGAGTCTAAGACATGTCGGTTTCTTCACGATGTTTTCCTTCACCGTTCGAGCAAATGTTAGATGCGCACATAGAAAGAAAGTCCATTGGTGCATAGCCGGGGATCGAACCTATGACCTTAGGTATGAGAGTCGCACGCTGAAGCCGCTAGCTAACACTGCTTCATAAATTGTTATACTGTATTAAAAAGTGCGACTTTCAATCCGGAAGTAATGCGTGCAATCTGGCAAAACCTATATATTTATCTTTTAACACATTGAATGCTTAAGCAATGGATACAAAGTAATAGTCGGAAACCCAAACTATTTCAGACGAATTTTGATAAAGTAACTATGAATGTTAGAAAATATGTATATTATGATTTTTTATTAAAAAAATACATTTTTCGTATCCGAGTGGATACAGCACGTGGGGTACCGTATACTCGGATCCGAGAGCTTATGACAATCTTAATATATATAAATCTCCTGTCACGTTTGTCCGCGATGGACTCCTTAACTACTTAACCGATTTTAAATTAAATTGGCACACCGTGAGCAGTCTGATCCAACTTAAGAGATATGATAACTTAAATCTTTAATTATAGTCGCAATTTTATTTTATTGCAAATTATTTGTTTAGTATTTGATACAATTCTAACAGATGGCGCTGTTTTAAAAGTACCAACGTTTCACTAAGTTCTCCTACCGTTTCTCTTGAATAGTTTACTACTATGTAAAATAACAAAAAACTTAGCCACAGCAACGCTTGGCCGAGTCTGCTAGTAGTTATATAGCAGCATGTCTTAGGGTAAGATTCAAGAGTAAGTGCTGACTATCTCAAATTCCAAATACGTTTGTGACATTCAGGACATAATAATTTGCTTCCAACCTCCATTGTTAGCTTGACAGGCCACCAACAGCGAACAGATGAACGCAACCAACCTGAAAAGATCCATAGATTAAAACCTATTTGTACAATAAAAAAACGAACGCTTTTTTCTTGAAGGACTCTCAGTCGAATTAATTAATTTCATAGATTTTATTTAAAAACTATTTAAAAACACTGGATGGCAAACGTTTGCGGATATCAGAAGTCCTGTTACACCTGGAAGATGTTAAAACCACAATAAAACTTACTTCATATTAATATAAGGATAATTGACACGAAAACACAACAAACTAACTACACATAACACTGTATAATGCTTATTAAAGCACATTTATTCCTGAGATATACGTAGCTATTGATTACAGACTTTACTTGTTGGCTTATTATCAAGTAATATTTGCAACGAACATTAACTAACCAAAAATTTGGATTTCTGCATCTCCTTATAGATGGAACTATGGAACATGGTGTAATGGTTGCAGCTCCTTACAAACGTTGTGTATAAAAACTTGGCGATTAAAAATAGTGGCTGAGAGTTTATTGCCAGTTCTCTTCCGTTCTACGCCCTTGATTTGAGAACTGGCAGTAAATGTAAAATTAAAAGTATTTAATGTATATTTCTTTTTTTGACGTGCATAAGTGTACATTATGTTACCAACATGAATAATGATTTTGAATTGAATTGATGATGTTTCTTAATCGACGCCTGAGTAGATGATCAGCCACCTGACATACGCTGTAGAGTTTTGGGAATTCCGGTTTCTTCACTATATTTTCTTTTTATGAGCGAATGTTAAATGCGCACATGGAATGTGTCTCAATCTTATCCAAATCCAAATTTCTTGCCACATGGCATTGTTTGCTTGTTTTGTGGAGGTTTTAACATTTATCATCACGTGACCATTATCATGTGTTGGGATGGCTTCAATGAAAGCCTTTCCAAATCCAAATGCATCTCTTTAGACTACTATAGATTGTGTACTCTTACTTTGTTGACATAATCAATAGTCCCAAAGAGCGTACCAATTCTTAAAGGGCCGGCAACTCACTCGCAAGCCCTCTGGCATTGAGAGTGTCCATGGGCGGCGGTATTTTTTTTTTTTATTTTTTTTTTTTACTTGGGGAAATGCATTGCGCATACCCTTCCGCGGCGCGACTGCTTGGTGCAGAAGGATTATGTGGGACTCGCCATTGTGCATACCCACTAAAACCCCAAGGTGCCACCAACAATCGCCTTATGCGGGATGCGGTAACAGCAGAGCCTTATCCGCTTCCAGACACGCGATGCGGCGGTTGCGTCCGCCTCTTCCCGCCCATTGTTGGTTTGTGAGGATGCTTGACACAGCAAGCATCTTTCACAGACCGGGCCATACGCATTTACAAATAGCTAGGGGAGATCGGGTCCAGTACTTGCAGGGATGGGTCATCATCCCTTCTTTTAAACGTATGGACCCCTGCTCCCCGCTTAGGCACTTTTTAGGCGGCGAGAATTTGGTGAGCGCGTCGCGCGTTTACGCGACGGGCCTGCGGTTTTCTTCGCCGTCGCGGATGGGCATCGGGACAAAGCTCCCTGGTCCTTTCCGCCTCTTCTTTTATTTTCATGACCGCCTCGCAGAAATTATAAAATATTTTCCACGGGCCGTCATTTCTCGCGCTCACTAAAACCTTCAATACATTTGGAAGTGTTGCGTCCTCGCCCTGGAGTGCATCCAGCAACGGTCCCCTTTCCACATCCCATGCTGGGCAGTCCCTCAGCGTATGCAGGGCGTCATCCGGGCTGTCTCCGACACAGTGGTGGCAGGTTGGTGCCTCTTCACACCCTACTACTCTGTGCAGATAACTACCGAAACATCCGTGTCCGGACAGGATCTGCACAAGACGATAGCTGAGCTGGCCCCAGCGCCTCCTTACCCAGTGTTGAAGCAGGGGTCTGAGGGCTTCTATAGTATATTTACCGGCAGTCGCTCCCGCCAGCTCCTTTTCCCACTCTGCTAGCATTTCTTGGGCTTCCGAGCTCGCCAAGCGTTTATTTCTTCCAGCGTGGGGTTGCTTCCTCTTTCCCTGGCTTCAGCTCTCCGCCAATATACTTCGCTAAAAGCAACCGTATCGAGATGCCAGGGTGCGGTACCGGCTATGACACACACTGCGTCATAGGACACAGTGCGGTACGCCCTCGCAACCCTGGCTGCGATCACTCGCTGCGACTGCCTGAGAATCGTGCGATTGTGCCTGGTAAGTTTGTCGGGTTTGTCCATATTGGGCACCCGTAGAGTGCTTTCGCCCGGATCGCATTTGCGTATAGGTGGCGACACCCCCCATTCGGCCCGCCGAGGTTCGGCATTATGCGCGAGAGCATGTTTGCGGTGGCGGTGAGCTTAGGGGCAAGTGCCGCGAAATGTGGTCTGAAAGTCCACCGAGGGTCGAGAATCAGCCCTAGGTATTTAAGCGTGGTACCAACCCGGATGACTACTCCACTGACAATGATGTCTGCGCCTTGGGGTGGAGCTTTTCTGTGTCCGTAGAAGCATATAGCTTCTGATTTCTGAAGGGCGACCTCGAGGCCGATCTTTTTGATTTCAGAAACCACCCGAACTACTCCAGCTGTCGCTCGAAGGCGCGCCTCCTTAAAATCTTGTCCAATAGCGACCACGAGGGTGTCGTCTGCATAGCATATCGTTGACACTCCCGGAACTAGTTCCCCTCGCAGCACTCTATCGTAACCTATGTTCCAAAGGAGGGGGCCAAGAACCGAACCTTGTGGAACGCCGCACTTGATGAGGTGGCTCCCTATGCTATTTTGTTTCGGGAAGATAACACGACGGCCGTTAAGGTACGATGCTACACATCTTCTTAAATGGGCCGGTAAGCCGTGGTGGCGCAGGCCATCCAAGATACAGTCCCAGGGCAAGGAATTGAAGGCGTTCGCAATGTCTAACGACACCGCTAGAACTACTCTGCCCCGTGACACCTGCTCCTCGCACACGCCTCGCAGTTGCGCAATTGCATCGATCGTTGACCTGTTTTTTCGGAAACCGAATTGAGCCTCATGTATGTTCGGTCCTATAGTTTCCAAATGATTATAAATTCGGCCGGCAATGATACGCTCGAAAAGTTTACCGGCTTCATCTAGGAGAACTATAGGACGATACGCTGATGGTGACTCCGGAGGTTTTCCACCCTTTTTTAGAAGAACTAGCAGACCAGTCTTCCATGTCGACGGAAAAAGGCCCCTTTTAAGACATTCCGTGAGGAGGTTTCTAAAGCGCATGTCAAGGCCAGCGTCGAGGGCCAGAGCCAACACTCGTCCGTGCATGCCATCGGGGCCGGGTGCGGTCTTCTTAGAGGACATGCGTGCTATTGCCGTCTTAAGCTCCGAAGGAGACACTTCAGACACTATTTCTCCGTAATCCAAAGCCGTATCATATGGACTGCTCGAGGCGACACGTTCAGGAAAGAGTTCCGTCACCACTGTACTGAGCAGTTCCGGCTCCATGTGTGTTGTGAGGGGTGGGGCTCGCGAGCGTAGCTTGTTTGTGACTATTTGGTACGGGCGCCCCCATGGATCCCGCTCGAGAGTGTCCAGCAGTTCTTGCCATGCTTTCTTTTTTGCTTCGGCGATACCTGTTCGCAGCGCCAGTTTTGCATCTCGGTATGCGCTATATGCTTGCCGTTCCTCTACTGCGCGAATGGGTCGCCTTCTGTGAGTCCTGGTGTAGCCTCGACGAGCTGCAACACAAGCAAACCGCAACTGGGCGAGTTCTGCCGACCACCAGAATACCAGTGTATTCTGGTGGTCAGGATTTGCCGACGGAGGGTGGATGCAGAAACGGATATACCGGTGGTCCGAAAGCGTCTCAACCTCCGTCAGGACCTCCCAGTCCTGGATACAGCATGAAAGTTGGGGGCTCGTGAACGTGACATCCACAATCGACTCACCATTTGTTCGAACACACGTAGCATCAGAGCCTTTGTTAGCCACTACCATACAGTGCGCTGCTGCCCAATCCATCAACGCATTTCCCCGTGGCCTGGTCACCGGCGAACCCCAGGCCACGGACTTCGCGTTCAGATCCCCAGCGATGACTAAATGTCTCGGGTGACTCCATTGCACCAGGGTTTCCAGTTCGTTTAGGAAGGCCGCAAATTCAGCTAGGGAGCGATTGGGGGAGAAGTAAGTGCTCACGATACACATGTCGCTACCCAACTTTGCTGCCACATAGCCGTGGCCTTTTCGGACTGGGCCAATGCAGGGCGAGCCGTCTGCCGGAGTAACGATAATTGCGGCCAGACCGTCGAGGTCGCCAATGCAGTTCGTTTTTTCGGGTATTGAGTAAGGCTCGGAAATAATGCCAATGTTGATATTCCACTGCGCCAGACTCTGGTACAGTAGGTCTTGCGCAGCAGCGCAATGGTTTAAGTTGCTCTGGAGAATCCGTAAGGCCATGATAATTTACTGCGGTTTAAATAACCTCCATGCGCGCATTGTTACGCGGAGACTTTGCGGGCGACTTCTTTTTAAGTGAAGGGTGGCGTCTGGAAAATTTCACACTGGGAGCCGTGCAACTGTTTCCCCCTAGCCTGTGATCCGCTTTCCTACCGGCCTCGTCGCAGAGTAGGCACTTGGGTTTGGCACTGCAGGAGGCTGCTCTATGGTCGGCTTGACCGCAGCGAAAACATAGTTGGCTACGATCAGTGTCGGACATGCAGCGGCTAGCTACGTGCCCGACTTGTAGGCATCGGAAACACCGTAGCTCTCTTGGCTTTGCAACACTAATATTTGCCGCCACCCAGCCGACGAGGAATCGCCCCGCTAAGAGTTTCTTAGTGGCCGTTATCGGGCAGTTAACCCAGGCTGCACCAAGACCCGATCTGTCCTGCCGTATGTTGCTGATCCTAATTTGATCAGCCAAGCACTCTCCTTTTGCCGCAATCGCTTCGCGCAGTTCGTCCGCTGTGATAGAGTCGTCCAGGCCAGAGATTCGGACATCGGCGCATCGGATGGGCCGACTAATCTTGACTCCACTGTCACTCAGTACTGTTTTGAGGCGCTTGGCTAGAATGTCAGCCTTTTCCCCGCTACCAGCTCCGGGGATCTGAATTATAGTGGCTCCGGTTGCCGCTCGGCGAAACTTGACACCCTCAATGCCAGCCTCCTTCAGATCTATTTGAGCGCGCGCTTCTTTAAGGGCAGCGGCATAGGTTACGCCCTTAGCTTCGGCGTCTTTAGGCAGAGTCAGCACAATTGCAGCGGTGCGAGGTACTTTAAGCTTGGGCAGCGACCTGGCCGGGGGCTTTTCAGACTTTGAAGCTGTCACATTTTTTTGTGTTACCGTTGCCGCTTTTCGCCTTTTTTTGGTAACCATCGTCCAACCTTCTTCATTGTTGGTAGCCAAAGAGGGTCGAGTGGGTGGTAATACAATGGCACTTGCAGGAGAGGAGGCAGGGGTATTTCCTCCAAACATTTCCTTTCTCGGCACTTTTGCCTTGCGTCTGCACGGTTGCCTTCTTCCGCTTTGTCTTCGGTGCCGCTGAGGAAGTGAGGGGATCCCTTGACCTCGGTGATTTGAGAGGGGGCTTCCCTTTTTTGCTTTTTTTACTATCTACAGTTGGAAGGGGAAGGAGTGGCGGCTCCAGGTTAGGTATTGAGCCGAGATCCTTTAGTTGAGCATTAATATGCTCACCTACCTGGCGGAGGATACGAGCCTCCATTTCTTCTACATTGATAGTTGGGTGGTCCTTCGGGGCCCCCTTCAAGATCAGCCTCAACTCGCGCATCTCGCTTTGTAGTAAATTAAGTTGTGCACGGAGACGTTCATTTTCTAGCTGCAAAGCTCGAGTTTCATCCGAAAGCGTTTTCTCCGCCAGACTATCAGCATCCTTTCTGATTGCTACAACTGCCTTTTTGAGAGCGGCGACAAAGGTACCTTTTAGGTTCATAGAACACCTGGCCACTTTATCTACGGCAGCCAGGTTTTCTTCGATGCGTTTTTTGGCGTTTCCGACCGTACCCGTCTCGGTGGGTTTCTCGTTAAGAACCGCGAGTTCCGCCTCGGCTTCACTTTCTCTCTCCACTCTTCGGGCTCTTTGGTACCCCGGTTTCGTGCGTTCACGCGAAAGGGTAGGGGTGTCGCTGCAGCTACTCTCCTCGTCGTCCTGTCTCGTTCTCTTTCGGGGACGCCAAAAGCGCAAGGGGCCTCACCTAAGCCTCGAGGACGCTGTTGAGTGTGTGTCGAGCTTATGCTCAACATGGAGCCGGTGGAGTCTGAGCCCATATCGTCAGCCATCGCGTAGGACCAGGTTGCACTTTGCACCGGTGATTGACATCGAGTGCGCTGGACGGTCTCATTGTTCTCCCTTTTTGCGATCTCTCCTTGTGTAGAAGGCGTTTTAGAGGCGCCTGAGCACCCCTCCACCGGCCCGCTACGATCCGTAAGCTTGATCAGTATTTCCGTATTATTGCCAGGTCGTGAGTTTTTGGGTTCTGTCGCATGGTCATGGTCCGCCCCCAGAATACGACCGGACCTCTTGGTCATGGGAGGGATTTGACCCTCCTGGGGTATTATTATCTTTTCCGTTACTTTCCATGCTTTGTGGTGCTTTTAATTTAAGGAGGGGTAGCTCCCCTCCCTGGTGCCCTAGTGACCGGGTTTAAGCCCCCCCCGGTCATGCATCCCATCGCCGGGAACCAAAACTTGGGATTCAGGTGACTTGTATACGGAAAAGTATACATGAATAGTACACGTTGTAGTAATAAGAATTAGAGATAGCGCGGGTACGGCGGACCAATGTAGGCCGAGAAAGAGACAGCCGCGCATAGGACGCACGGAATGAATAACCGCTTGTCCTCCACCTTGGCCTCGCATGCACCGAAGCAACACAAGAACATTTATACAGACGGACGTGAAACACCACTCTCCCCAATCCCCTTTAAGGGAGTAGGAAACACACATAACACCAACACAAGTAAACGCCGCTCCCGGATAAGGGAAGCGGGATACAATAAGCGAGCACGCACACAACACTCCGCAAACCAGTCTGTTGAAGAGCTGGTAGCACGTTGAGACACGAACAAGACAAAACACAGATCGCTAAAGCGCCCAGGCACCTAAAGCGCCATCTATCCGGCCGCATCTCGCATGGTTCTTCTAATGAGAACCTGTCGGGAGCGGCTAATTACGTCGTGGTGGTCCCATTTGCTTTCCAGCAGCACGTTCAGGTATAAGCCCCGTGCTGCCGGTACTGAGCCCTCCCGCCACGACAAGGCTGGACCCCGCGGAACTACGTGTTCCGCGGTGGGAGGGATGGGCGGCGGTATCACTTAACATCAGGTAAGTCTCCTGCCCGTTTGCCCACTGTTCTATAAAATATAACATAGTCATCAATGTCAGCTGTTTGATGCTTCATATTTGTTAGTAGACGTAGCTGCAGCTCCAGCTGTTATGGCAACTTCATAAGCTTTGGTCTGAGACAGATGGATGTGAATCCCTACGTTCCTTGAACAGAACTTGACTCGATGACGGGAGTGATGCGCGTCTTCTTCTCACTTTATCATTAATTTTTTTATAAATATGTCTTTATGTTTCAATACAAAGACATTCTCTATCATATTATTGATGTATCCTTAGGTCATGATATTGTTCTGGGGGTTATCTGCGGCAAATTTATATTTAAGGAAAACCACAATATTACGCTTGGACATCCCAAATGATAAGATTACTTATCATTTGGGATGTCCAACAAAATATATTTATGAAACAAAAGCTATTGTACTAGCCGATGATAAGAAACAATATTTCGCGAGATTTCATCATTTCTATTCGTAACTTTTTATTATGTATTGTTATTTCCGTCGCTGGAAAGCTCCGATAATATACGCGACATATACCATATAGACATATACCATCACAGACTTTTCTGTAGACCTTTTCAATGTGTACAATACTTAGTACATTATTTTGATAAAACTCGTAGGGTTTAGCCTGCGTTTGCAATGTAAGCGGAATAAATGTAATTATTTACGACATCACATTAGAAACCTTAAAAATAACAGTACTCCACTATTTAATGGATGTTATTATACATATAAACCTTCCTCTTGAATCTATCTATTAAAAAAACCGCATCAAAATCCGTTGCGTGGTTTCAAAGATTTAAGCATACAAAGGGACATAGGGACAGAGAAAGCGACTTTGTTTTATACTATGTAGTGATTACACTTCAAAAAGGGCGTGTTCATCATGTTCCGACTCTTAGTGGTTGATTCCAGGTCAGGACATCGATTTTAAATTGATACTGGTTCTGACATTAGTTGTTTACTCAAGGGCCACTATAGCTCCACTTTGATGTACGCGCCGCCAATGGGAGTTGTTATGTAGTCCCCACTATATTATTAATATTTCTATTTAACTAATTACTATTTCTTTTAAACATATGTTTACGATATAAGTTAAGATTAATTAGTTTGTTCGACTTAATGTATCCCTATTCTTAAACGACAAGTTACTATTTCATTTAAACATCTGTTTACGATAAGTTAAGATTTATTAGTTGTTCCATTCAATGTGTCCCTATTCTAAAACGACAATACCCAAACCTTTAAGTATCAAGTTACAATTTCTTTTAACCATCTGTTTACGATAAGTTAAGATTAATTACGTGTTCCACTTAATGTATCCCTACTCTTAAACGACAAGACCAAAACCTTTAAGTATCAAGTTACAATTTCTTTTAACCATCTGTTTACGATAAGTTAAGATTAATTACGTGTTCCACTTAATGTATCCCTACTCTTAAACGACAAGACCAAAACCTTTAAGTATCAAGTTACAATTTCTTTTAAACATCTGTTTACGATAAGTTAAGATTAATTACGTGTTCCACTTAATGTATCCCTACTCTTAAACGACAAGACCAAAACCTTTAAGTATCAAGCCCCGATCCTTTGAAAGACACTTCCATTCCATATTCTCACTCTAACTCTAGTTTCGTAAGCATAATTTTAAATAAAGTTTTTGTTAGTTTAAAAACAAGTTTTTGTCACTGCCTCATAACAAATTTGGCGCAGTCGGTAGGATTGTGGAATATAAGGAGTATGTATTGTAGGAATTGAAATTAAATGGTATAAGGTAAATATGTCATTTTTGACTAAAGGAAAATTTAATATATATATATTTATAATTTTGTTCATGTAAATGTATGATGTAATTGTAGCAGAGTTTAGAATTTTATTGATGTTTTGAAAAATCACGGTTACTACTAGGTTACCTGATTTTCTAGCTGACTTGATGCTAATGATTCTTTGTAAAGACTTACTAAAGGTAAGACCGAAGGATGAACTGTTCCCGATTTAATTAATATAATAAAATAAAATGCTTGCAACAATATCATCGATTTGTTTTTCTAGAGACGTGACTATTTCTAAAATTATTGTTATTAAAACAGTTGAGATCTGTAATAGATACACTAAAATTAAAGAGTAAAGTATTCTTGGAATTAATATAGGAATTAATTTCCATTAATTTTCGTTCATTATATGTTCATCGTATGAAATTTTTAAAATAGTATTGTTTTAATTATTAATTTAATTAATTAATTTAAGGTTATTGTTTTAAAATATCATTCGTAGAAATTTGTTGCTTTCCTAAGAAAAATACATTCATAATAGTATTCGGCATCTTTTACGTCTGGTGACACCACCTTAAATATGGAAATAACTACTTTGTAAAATCTGATATAGAAAATATTCAATAATAAGGCTACGACTTCTTTAGAATTAAAATTAAACCTATTTGTCTTATCTCTTTATAATTATATAAATTTTGTATAATATAATGTAATTTTTTTTTTATTATGGGACATAAATGATAAAACTAAAATAAGGATTATTCATTAGTGTATAAAACGAATATATATAATAAGGATGAGTATTCTCCTCTGTGTCGTATATAAAAATGAGAAATGCCATAGCAATTGGTTAAAATTGGTTTGTAAAATATATTAAAAATAAATGTAATAATGGTAATTATTCTAAATAATTCATGATTCATGCAACGGTCTTAAACGATTTGCATGCACTATTTGGTTCCTTCCATTCTTTCTGATAATGTAGTTTTCATTGAATCCTATTCTGACAATAAGATACGGACCTACCAATTTCGAATCTAAGTTATTAGGGTTAGGCACTTTGAGCATTACATAATCGCCAACGTTATATTTAGCGATGTTTCTAATATTTTTATCATAACGTTCTTTAGCTTTTTCCTTCATAGCCTGTAAGTTACGTAAAGCAACGTCACGAGAAACTTTGAGTCGTTCATTAAGGTCATGTAAATAATCACAGGTTGTGTATTCGTACAATTCTTTTAGAGAGTAAAGTGATCGAGGTTTATACCCAAAAAGTAATTCGTGAGGTGTGAAGCCTAATGATTGATTGACTGCTGTGTTATGACATATAACTGCGAAAGGAATTATTTGATCCCAATTGCAATCATTTCTCTTATGGTACAATCGTATATGATCTCTAAGAGTAGCATGGAAACGTTCTATATAGCCATTACTTTGAGGGTTGTTATGTAGTCCCCACTATATTATTAATATTTCTATTTAACTAATTACTATTTCTTTTAAACATATGTTTACGATATAAGTTAAGATTAATTAGTTTGTTCGACTTAATGTATCCCTATTCTTAAACGACAAGTTACTATTTCTTTTAAACATCTGTTTACGATAAGTTAAGATTTATTAGTTGTTCCATTTAATGTGTCCCTATTCTAAAACGACAATACCCAAACCTTTAAGTATCAAGTAACAATTTCTTTTAACCATCTGTTTACGATAAGTTAAGATTAATTACGTGTTCCACTTAATGTATCCCTACTCTTAAACGACAAGACCAAAACCTTTAAGTATCAAGCCCCGATCCTTTGAAAGACACTTCCATTCCATATTCTCCCTCTAACTCTAGTTTTGTAAGCATAATTTTAAATAAAGTTTTTGTTAGTTTAAAAACAAGTTTTTGTCACTGCCTCATAACAGAGTGCAATCATGTTGGGTCACAATGGGTAATGTTGGAAGCCGTTTCCTTTGTATATATGCTTTCGTGCCCAGGGTATCAGAATTCGTCACAGTTTAATTTAGAATAATAACCGATTCCAGTATGTTGACCTGACTAAATGTCCTATAACCCCTAGATGGGGCAGAGGGTGTCCACTGGGTCTCCATTGAGTTCGGTCTCCTCGCGTCTTCTTCGTCTCTTCTCGCAAGTCTTTTCAGCGAACTGTACGACGCCAGGTTTCCACTTTCTATATTAACTATTTCTCCTATCCCACTTTTAGTTATCTAAAATTTATTAATAAAATAGTGACCCGCCCCAGCTTCGCACGGGTGCAATGCTGATGAAAAGCAGGTTTTTATTATGTATTGTTATTTCCGTCGCTGGAAAGCTCCGATAATATACACGTTCGATCGCTACTAAATAAGCTGTAATGGGCTGTATAGATCTATATTAAATGAACAATGTATTCAAGGTATTTAATTGCTTAAGGATTGCTGTATTGGTTAAAATCGCTTCGAAAATAAGCCATTATTTGTCGTAAAAAGGAAATGACAAAAAAAAGTTATTGTGAGTTATCCATAAGAGATAGACATATACCATCACGGACAAATTATATAATCGTTTATTAAATTGTCTGCTGTGGTCTCTGTCAGAATGGCCAGCGCTGTGGAACACTCTGCTCCTCACCATAATGCCGTGCCAGAGCCACAGCACACACTCATTACATACTTAAAACACACCTTGTTCTTAATAATAAAAAAAAATATATTCTTTTTTTTCTTTGATTATTGTTAATAATAATTTATTTATTGCAAGAATATTGTACAAAAAGTTAAGGTACAATCGTAAGTCGTTCGCATATTCTGCCACCATTATGTTATTTTGTGTGTTTCTGTGTGTGTGTTTAATAAAACACATTTAGATATTACATTTATTACTAATAAGTAATAAATCTAAATTTAATTCGCTCATGCACTCACTGATTTGTATCTACATCTTATAGGAATAAATAAAATAACATTATTTTGAGATGTTTATTTAAAAAATTAAAACATAACTACATGTTATTATCAGTTCATTCAACTTACGCTATTTCAATTTGATAATTTAACTTAAAATATTTTGCTATGAAATTCACAAATTACTGATAAAGTTAAACATTTAAAAAAAAGGATAGTGTGAATAATATATATATATATATATATATATACAGTAGAATCCGTTTATTATGACTCCGCCTATATTGACCAACCGGTTATTATGACGTCATTACACTTCGAAGTTTGGTTTTCATATAAAATTATTTATTAGAAGGTCGGATATAATGACTTCCCTTACAATGACATGTCGCTTATTGCGACCCATTTTTGATAGATTAGATAGACTTTTTTATAATTTGACCATAGCTATGTCTTCTATAGACTAGTATTAGAGACTGTTTTTACAATAAAATAAAAAAACAATAGCAGACAAAAATTACAGATTATTTATCTCTATAATCAAGATTACCTACGTGTAATTTTGATTTATACATATGTACATATGTAATTATTATGTTTCTGTATTAAAATACTTAAGTACATACATATGTACATATTTACATAAAAAAGCTTTTTCATTTCACAAAACGCTTTGTATGACGTCCGCTTTTTATGACGTGTTTGTCAATTCCTTTCGATGTCATTATAAACCGACTCTATTGTATATATAACTAGCCAGGCCAAAAATTCTGTTACATTTTTTTTTTAATTTTAACTATTTTGAATTAGGAACTCATATTATTTTAAAAACTTTCGATTTTTCCGATTCACACATTTTTTCTTATCATCAAATTGGGTGATGGATGAAATTGGGTGTTAAAGAATATAGGATCGCTCTGATAGACTTGCACAATGTGGGTATAGGGCCGGCGGTTATATCCCAGCTTCAGAAGCTTATATGTTCGTACAATCAATAGATACAAAAACACTTCATCTGTGGGAAATTAGAAAAGATCTGGGCGGCCGCGTACTGCTACAACTACAAAGGAGGGTTATACTATTAAAGACAGAATTCGTCGAAACCATATTAGGAAGAAAAAAATGTTATCGCGAGAAATGACGATTCCCACTTGACCCAATAAATTTTTGCAATGAAAGAGAATGGATCAAAACGCCTTCTGTCGCGCTACGCAAGTGAAAAGCTCAGAATTATCCTCATTACCGATGAAAATATTATCACAATGAAGAATTATTATTTTAGTGAAATAAGCAAAATGATACATTTCTATAGAAGCTGCTAAAGTGCTCGGAAGGGGAACACAACGTGGTCATCATCATGCGTCAGTGATGGTTTGGTGTGGCGTGTCTTATCAAGGAGTCACAAAACTACACGTTTAGGAAGAAGTGGAAAATACTGCCAAAAAGTAGTCTTGGATGTTGTGAATCCTCTCAGTAATACACTTTATAAAATATACAGTAGAATTCGCAGCAGGATTCTGCATCTGGTCACAAGACACGAACGGCTTGGGTAGCAAGCCTTGAAACCAACATTCCGGACTTTATGAGAGCTGAAGACTGGTCCTCATCTCACCTAGACCTCTTCAGACTTCAAAATATGGTCACTTTTAAGGATAAGGCGACATTGAGTCTCTTAAAAAATCTTTGGAGCAAGCAGTGGCGATATTTCCTTTGGAAAGCGTGTAAATCCATAGATTCGTGGCCAAACTGAATAAAGGCCAAAGCCATGGTAGTTGAAATAAGCCATTTAAACATTGTCTTTTTTTTAGCTGAGACATAAATATGTAGGTATAAATTTTAATAATATACTTTATTTGTAACAGAACCTAATGGCTGGACTAGATATGTATATCTTTAATCGGAATAGTATTATAACCGCAAATTGTATATGTCGCTACATTAGGTTGGTATTTATTTCGCTTTACTTAAAACTTAATTACTGACCAAACAAACTATCCAAAAACCCTCCTCCTCCTCCTCCTCGAAAAAATTTAGTGAAGTTGAAATAATTATTATTAATAGTCACATTATTATTTGATATGTCTATATAATTATTAATGGTAATGGGCGAATCATGTGTTTCTGAAGAAGTTTGGATTATATCTGTCAAATCACAGCATTCTTCTCCCGTTTGGCACACCATTCGTAATGTCCTGTAAGTCAAAATAGAACGTTAAAAACAGATTATTGCGCGTGAGTATCGGTCTAATCATTTATGATAAACCGAAAAATACGTTGAGAGGAATTAAAATGTATTCTGACATTTATTGATTTCATCATAAGATTCGCCATTATGAGTACAGGCAGCCATCTTATGTCAGTAGACGTAGTATTCACACACAAGATGGCGGATTACTATTAGCTGTGTAATGTTAATTTTCACAATAACTTTAATTTAATGTGATTTAAAATGTAATAATATTTCAAATATACTGATGTATAAGTCTGTATGTTATGGATAAGATTTTTTTTTATTTCTCAGATTTGAAATTAAGGAATATTTTGGCAAGAAGAGTGTTATTGAAACATTTTTGCATGTCTGTTTAAGGCATATTCATAATACTTACGCCCGAACCCATTAATTAATCCACAATCTCAGATTGTTTTCAATTAAAAAAAATTTTGAGCCGTCACGGGACGCCTGGCAGATGTGAAACATCGAAATTATTTTGTGAAGTAATATGCAGAAAAGAACAGATTGTGATAGGAACTAAATATTTCATAATGATAAAATAAAATATTACGATTTTGTTTTCCAGATAACGATGACTATTTATTGAATTAACATTTATTTTCATTAAATACAAAAATTTACTACAGCATATAGATTGTATGTATATACCATCATATAGCGTGGCGATGCGTCGCCACGGCATGCGTCGCCACGCCAGAAATCGGTTTTACGTGCGGCTATAGATGTTTCACATCAAAAAAAATTGTATTTATTATAAGTAATTGTAATTATTATAAGGATTAAGATGTCTATCTCAGATCATCCAAATCCAAATAATGTAATTATAATGTAATTATATTGTGTCAATAACCAATCGACGGATTGTAATAGCCATCGAAACAAGCTTTGCATGGTAGGATCAATGTGTGTGACCTTTGAATGAAAATGACAGTTCAACTGTATTGGCACAGTTGATCCTATCTTAAGATTTAACCTACACCAGTTTTTAATAAAATTAAAAAGCTATTTAATATGTTTTAAACATAGACATGTATATTTTAATATTATTTGTACGCTTTTATTTACTTTATTTGGTTTATATTGATTATCAAATATGAGTGTATGAGCGAAGAGATTGCATTCTATCTGTCACCAAAAATGGATTGTTTATTTGGTTATTGGGATGCAGGAGATCAATCGACTGTCCCAGTCTGATTGTGGATTAATTATTGGGTTCGGGCATTAGTGGGCTTTTTAATTACAGTCAAACTGATAGTAATATATTATACATACCTTAACACATTCAAGTTACCAAGATCGGGTACCTTACATTGTCCTGATTTTACACATTTGCCTGCTGAACCGTTTGACATCCTGCACACTGTAAAAAAATATCAAAAAGATTTATAAGTGAGGGAATCTCCAAAAGAATTTTTGTTATTATACATGTCAGCTAGAGCAGTGTTGGTCTAGTGGCTTCAGCGTGCGACTATCATAATTTTGATTAAGTAAATTTGAAAATATGTATAAATTATTTTTAATAAAAAAAAACCTTTTTCGGATCCGTGTAGTTGGCATACAGCACATTGGGTGTCAATACACGGACCCGAGAGCTAGGGATGGCAATGGTTTAAAAAATCCGTCTGCATCCGAGTGGACGGTACCGCTACCATTACCCCACTCCACTCGGATCCGAGAAAAGAGCACTTAATGTGTTAAAACATTTCGTAGAACAGTTTTAAGTCGCTTCGCGTCTCTCTTTTTAAATCACATACGTATATTATATTATATATAACATATATTATATACTAGTGACCCGCCCCAGCTTCGCACGGGTGCAATGCTGATGAAAAGCAGTTTTTTATTATGTATTGTTATTTCCGTCGCTGGAAAGCTTCGATAATATACGCGTTCAATCGCTGCTAAATAAGCTGTAATGGGCTGTATAGATCTATTTTAAATGAACAATGTATTCAAGGTATTTAATTGGTTAAGGATTAATGCTGTATTGGTTAAAATCGCTTCGAAAATTAGCCATTATTTGTCGTAAAAAGTAAATGACAAAAAAAAGTTATTTTGGGTTATCCATAAGAGATAGACATATACCATCACGGACTTTTCTGTAGAGCTTTTCAATGTGTACAATAATTAATACATTATTTTTATAAAACTCGTAGGGTTCAGCCTGCGTTTGCAATGGAAGCGGAAAAAATGTAATTATTTACGACATCACATTAGAAACCTCAAAAATAACAGTACTTCTCCACTATTTAATGGATGTTATTATACATATAAACCTTCCTCTTGAATCACTCTATCTATTAAAAAAACAAAGGGACATAGGGACAGAGAAAGCGACTTTGTTTTATACTATGTAGTGATATAATATATATATATAGGCCTCGGATTCTCCCTAAATTTAGGGGGAATCTAGATGTCCTGGGGGGTTTTAGGAAGTACTTGTACTAAAAATGTATTTTGTTTTTATTAAAGAGATTCTATACAATTTATATTAAGCCTAGAACCCAACCAAGAAACTCAACCATGGCTATGACAGAAATATCAGAGAGATATAATAGCGAATTTTAATATACTCTACATAAATGTATTTATTATATACTATAAATCATATTGTGGATTAAACTATAAAATGTTTGCAAATATACATATAAAGCGAAATGGGGATTAGATATATCTACTTAAAAACAATTACCGTCATAGTCTCCGTAACAGGCCCCAATCAGGAGAGCTAGTAAAAGATGTACTCTGAAACGAAAAAGTAAACATATAAATATTATGTCACACTCGATGCGATGGGCTGGCCCAAGTCAAAGCCCTGTGGTAGACCTCAGACCTCACACATTTAACATTGCCGATCTGGTGCTAAACAGGATTCGCGTTCCGTTTTATTGTGATTGGTCAACTACATAGGCCAACAAGGTCGAGGTAAAGAGTGGGGAAATCAGCCAGTCACCGACATACATAGTTGTATATTTATTTATTTATAGCCTTATATCAGAATCAATATATTATTTTTGTTGTCTATAATAACTGATTTTGTGTGCCAAAGGCATTTGGGGGGTTGTGGTCTAATTCCCCACGGGGACCAGCCGAGTTGGGGAATACTTCTTTTGTTTGATTTTGTTTATCGGTTCTATTTATTTATCGGTTTTATTTATTTTAGTTTTATTTTCCTTATTGCCGACGTTTGGTTGCTAGCTGTTACCGTACCTCTGTGGCATCTATTCTCATTTTTTATATATAAAATTCTCATTGTTAAACTACAAAGGGGGAAAGCCCCCAAACGGTTTGGTCGATAGTGTATAGTATTTACAATTTTCTTAACCTAAATACTAATAATGAAAATAATTAAAAATTAAAGTAAATTAAAAAAGTTTGGTCCCTGTGGCAGTGTCCCTTTAACGCTGACATAATTTCCTCGCTGAATTGCGATACTTTTTTGTTGACCCTAAAGGACCAGCTCTGGCGTCAAATCAAATCAAATCAAAATATCTTTATTCATATAGGTAAACATGTACACTTATGAACGTCAAGAAAAACAAATTAAATTAACTGTAAATTTACATTTACAACCAGTTCGCAAGTCAAGGGCGTAGAGCGGGTAAGAAGAACTGGCAAGAAACTTTCCGCCACTCTTTTCAATCGCCAAGTTTTTAATACAAATTGTTTGAACTGGAGCAAATCAATCCCAAGGATTAGGGTCATTTAAGTATTCGTCACATTTATAAAAGGCTTTATTAATTAATTTACTTTTAACAAGGGCTTTGAATTTATTTAGTGACAGTTCTCTAATTTCGCTTGGGAGTTTGTTGTAAAAACGAATACAATTTCCATATAAGGAGTGGTTTATCTTCTGGAGCCTGGTTGGTCGCACACTCAAATTAGTTCTATTACGTCACCGGTTCTACCAGGCACCAAACCAATTTAATTTTCCTTTAGTTATTATAATTTTTATCTCTTCGTGTATGTTATATTTGCGTTACACTAAGGGTCTGTTTCACAATGTATGGATAAAGTACCAAATAGCTATGCAACACATAAATTATTCGAAAGATAAAAGTTCCGAATAAAATACTTGGCATTTCATGACGAATAGCGCTATCTGACAGTCGTGAAACGCAAAAATACTGTTTATCCTACCAATAAGTAATAAATAGCTTATTTGGATCTTATACGGACATTGTGTAACATAGCCCAGTGGAATTGGACGAAAAACGAACCAAACCCAGGAAAAATTATAAGTAGAATTTTTCCTTCGGAATTCGTTAGAGGGGGTCACTGGGAGTCTACATTTCGTTTTTCGAATTCCCAGTGGTCTTGGATTTTCCGCCATCTTGATTTTAAGGGTTTTTTTTTGTTTTGTAAATAACTCGTTCATTTTCAATTTTACACGAAAAATGGTCATCACCAAAGTTGTTTGAAATTGAATTTCCTACAATTTCTGTCCTCATCAATTTTTCCGTAGGATCGATATTTTTCGATTAACATCCGAGAGGAAGGGGTGGAATTGTATTAGCGCATTATCACTTGCATTATCATTGAAATTTGCAATTTTTTCCTCGTCGATCCTCCTGAGCTTCTGGACGAAGTCATCAACAGTGATGAAGAAGAATCAGACGACCAAAACTTGGCCGAACCATCGGTTAAACGTTCGAGGCAGGCATGAATGAAATTTTGAAGAATTTCCAAAAATGTACTAAACAAAAATAAATATTAATTTCTTTCATTGTAAAAGTTCCACAGTTCGAGAAACGGTTTATTTGCACCCCCATTCCCTTTAACGTAAGCATAGGTCAAAAAATATTAATCTTTAAAAAATTATCTGTAGCCAATTCAATCTTCAACCAGTACAATAATTACCATTTATACGAAAACATAACTAATAAACTTAAAGTAAAATATTTCGATGCATGCCTCACCTCTTTTCCGGGTGTTAAATGAGAAAATATCGATCCTACGAAAAAATTGATAAGGACAGAAATTGTAGGAAATTCAATTTCAAACAACTTTGGTGATGACCATTTTTCGTGTAAAATTGAAAATGAACGAGTTATTTACAAAACAAAAAAACACCCTTAAAATCAAGATGGCGGAAAATCCAAGACCACTGGAAATTCGAAAAACGAAATGTAGACTCCCAGTGACCCTCTCTAACGAATTCCGAAGGAAAAATTCTACTTATAATTTTTCCTGGGTCAAAATAACAATTCGACTGGGCTAACAGGCCCTAAGTGGCACTAAAAAAATGATGCCCCTTTAATAATTTTGTTTATATCAAGTACGTAACTTAATGCTTATTAACTCGTAAGTCATAAAATTATTACCTTCACCTAAAAATCTATTGCACAGGGAATCGAACCCTCAGTAAAGTGTTTCTAAGTCAATTTACTAAAACTGATAACCTAATATTGAAAACAAAAAAATACTCACTTCATTTTAATTAAATCACACACAGGTCCACTTCAAACGAGACACAAGCGTATACTAATTAATATCTAATTTTTTTCATATATAAATATACACTAGCATCGGCTCCTAGGTTTAAATATTGATAAGAAGAATACAGTGGTGGATCGGTGTGCGAGCAGAGCAAGTGATAAGAGCTTCACGCGGTTTCATCTTTAGTTAATTTTTCCTTTTTCGTAGCATTTTTGATAAGTTGGGTTTACATTATCACGTATTTACTTATTCAAAAATAGATGGGTTGGGTGCTGGAAATTGGAAGGATTTTGAACGAATTGAACTTGTAGTCGAAGTATACATACGATTAATACAGACTATATTGTGTACTTCTTAGCATAGGTTATAGAAAATTGCGGATTCAAGGTTTTTTTTTAATTTACAGATTATGTTTAAAATCCAGCCAGAACTGTGTTACTTGTACATTTAACACACATTTTACTAAACCTTTCCTGTGTGACCCAACACTTTTCCTTATGTTTTGTACATAGTTTGATAACAATAATTCGGTCTAAAATTACAGCATATTCCATACAAGAATAATTGACGAGTATTCAATACATGAATTACATATAAACGTTAATGTAACATACGAACATTATGTTAAAATGTGTATTATATATGATATCGGAATTTCTGCGGATTTTTAAAAGATAAAGTTTTAATAAACAATAAAAAATCCAAGACACTTACCTCGTCATTTAAATCCCGAAGTGGCTGTCAATTGACTGTGTCATCGTAGTGCTAATATCGTATCTATTGTTCTTATAATCAGGGACGGATTTATGGAAGCAACCGAAGCCTCTACAAAAGAGGTGCCCCAACAATACAGACTTTAAAAGAAATAAAATAGGTTACAATGTTTTATACATCACATAATTTACAAATAAGGGAGTTTTAAACTATGATCTGCTATATATAATCACAGATGTTAATGAGAAAAATTAAAAGGGATAAACACGTGTAAATAACATGAGAAAATAGGAAGTAGCGCGATTATGTGTTACATATTTATAGTTAGTAATTGATATTACAAAAGCTGTATCCGCCTAGTAAAGGGTATAATTTTTTTAATATTTGTGTGTAAGAAGTTAGCATAAATATTTTGTTAAGAGGAAAATACAGATTTTGTTTTAATTGATAAGCGTGTTCTCAGCGATTTTTGACAAGGTCAATGGTCGTACTGATTTGAGGCCATCATCACAAAAATCTGCGTATTTTGGCAAGCCTATGTGATGTCGTTGTCCGACTTCGGGCCTGTTAGTGGTTAGACCAGAGTTCCCCAAACTTTTTTGTGTCGTAGACCCCTTGTCATGTTCTTCCGTGTTGGGTAGACCCCCTACTTACCTGATATTGATTTCCTGTAAATTGAACTGTAGTGAAGTTTAGTGTTAAAAACTTAAAGTAAAACACATGTTAATTAATATTAATAAAATATTTATGCTTTCAATTAGTTATTAATAATATATATATAAATAATATACATATAATAATATACATTTATTAATTTAATTTAAATTAAAACTACTCAAAATTAATTTTTTTATCTGTTATGTAAAATATACGTAATTCTATAAACATATAAAATTTTTTTTTACTTCATAGGTACTTTTATAAATAATGAATATGTTTTGATAATATAAGATAGTATGATGTAAGGTAAATAGGTACTATCGGTATATGTGTTGAGATCCACTATCGTGAAGTGAACAAATCTATGACATTTGTTGATTGTTGGGGTCGATATAGACCACTTTGGGAATCACTGGGTTAGACTGTCCGAAAATCCTCCCTTTAGGCTAGAATAATAAATTTATTTTGCCATTGGCTCTCTTTGCGAGAGGTTGGGTCCTAATGGTACAATAGAAGATCTATAGGAACGGGTCACCGACCTTCCATCGGGGATTAGACATTCAGCGTTATAGAGACTATCTACAACTAAATATAGCAGGCAGGCATAAGGCAGGACTTTCCTTCACTGAAGAAAAATTGTCTATGTCTACACTACTGTCTATTATTTGAATGTTTATCTATTTTATAAGATTTATGGCCCAATGTATGCGAATTTGTGTATGCGGTGATATTAATTGTTTATACTACGTATTTGCGTGTTGTTCTCACGAGTATGTAAGTGCGTGCTCCTATTTCACAATTTCATGCCTCCTGCTGATAGAGGACAAATCTTAGTTTTTAATTTATTTTATTATTCTTTTTTACTCAAGATGTCATATGGAACATGGTGTAATGGTTGCAGCTCCTTACAAACAATGTGTATAAAAAAAACTTGGCGATTAAAAAGAGTGGCGGAGAGTTTATTGCCAGTTCTTCTCTTCCGTTCTAGGCCCTTGATTTGAGAACTGGCAGTAAATGTAAAATTAGAATCATTTTATGTATTTTTCTTTTCTTTTTTTGACGTTCATAAGTGTACATTGTTACCTATATGAATAAATGATTTTTTTGTTTGTTTGTTTAAATGTGTAGTTGAAGATTGTCATGACGCTAAGATCATTTCTGGCGTCATTATTTCAATTTTCGATGTACACAGTACATAAAAACACAGAACTAGCCACCTAAAAGAGAAAATATTTTTTGCTAATAATATCGAGTAGTGTAGGCCTAGTGGCTTCAGCGTGCGACTCTCATACCTGAGGTCGTAGGTTCAATCCCCGGCTGTGCACCAATGTACTTTCTTTCTATGTGCGCATTTAACATTTGCTCGAACGGTGAAGGAAAACATCGTGAGGAAATCAACGTGGTGGTGTCACTGGAGGCTGATCACCTACTTGCCTATTAGATTTTTAAAAAAATGATCATGAAACAGATTCAGAAATCTGAGGCCAAAACCTAAAGAGGTTGTAGCGCCACTGATTTATTTTATTTATTTTAATAACATCTATGCTGGCCTATTTTCATTAAATGCTTACCGTTAACTGTTAGTTCTTAACTAACGACTCTAAGTACGGCGTATACACGTCAAAAGTTGCAGCTAAACAGTAAATAGTAGAATTAATGTAAACGTCACATTGATAACATTTAAGTTTTCATGCATAATGGAAATCTGATATAAAATCAATGATATCTTTTATCTATGGTTTTCGCGTCGATTGAATTATATATTTCAACGAGTATTTTATTATAATATAACAATTGTTATAAATTCCGAATATTATTTCATTTGAATATCTATGTACCTGCATGTTTTATTTTTTCATTCATGTTTTTTCTAATTTACAAAATCTAGTATATATAGAAGAGCTAGTTTTGTTAAATCACGACCCATAGTTAATTTGTTAATTGGTTTATTAAACACAAGCAAGAGTAATTAACATATTCTAAGAGAGACGCTTATGGAAACCATATTACGTCCCTGGTCTAAAAAGGTCTTTCTTGGCATCCTATCAAAAATGTTGCCACATACATAAAAATCTTACAGACCACAGAGCATCATATGTATATTTTGAGTATCTATCAGAAGTGATACGCCACAGCTTCTTACGACCAAAACTCAATAACCTATCTCAATCCATTTTTGACCATCTGAGATATACATCTTTATCCAAATATTGAAAAAAGTGCCAATAACGAATCGACGGATTGTAATAGCAGTCTGCCAATACAAGCTATCCATGGTAGGTAGTATCCGTGTACGTGGATAGACCTTTGTATGGAAATGACAGTTCAACTCTGCCAATATCCTATCTTAAGATTTTAACTTCCACCAATGTTTAAAATAATTAAAAAGCTATTTAATATGTTTTAAACATAGACATGTATATTTTAATGTCATTTGTACGGTTTTATTTACTTTATTTGGTTTATATTGATAAAATATAAGATTAAAGAGCGAAGAGATTGCATTCTATCCGTCGTCAAAAATAGATTGTCTTCGTATTGGTTATTGGGATGCAGATAGGAGATTGATCGACTGTCACGGTCTGATCTCAGATTTTTTTCAATCAGAGATTGTGGATTAATTATTGGGTTCGGGTGTTAGTAACTTCTGAACGGATCAGATTTAGTCTGCCGTAGGAGAATCACTGAATCAGTGCAGCAGGATGACCTCCAATAGGCAGCGGTGGCGGAACGTCGTGAAGCGCATCACATCTGCCCCTTCTATTACCACCTAGCGATCACGACCGCTCTGTGTAAGTGTAAGAGTGTATCGAATAAGAAGTTAGTAAGTTCAGAGCGTCTTCAGTACTTTTTAATAAATACTTACGATATTATTAGTATATCATATTTTAATGCTTTTTATATTGGGGGAGTTACATATTTGGGGGAGTTCCCCCATAAATATATTATATCACGCATATTTTAATTTCGTATAATTATTATAATTTTACTACACTAACTTTATTAATTTATACTTTAATGTATAATATATTATTAAGGTTAAATATAGTGGAAAAAACAATTAATTAATATCAATATCTAACCTCAAAATAAAATAACTAAAATATATGATTAAAAGGATTTTCAGGCGAGGTTCCGAACTGGCGTTCCTCCTTTGGATATCAATTAGGTGATGATGAAAATTTTTGGTGAATATGATAATAGTTTGTTCATCCATTTCCGAACTCAGCTAGATATGTATACAGTATACTCGCCATACTTACGCTAAAATATAAGGACTTGTATTTATTTTGTTAACCGATTTGGTTTCGTTCTTAATTGATTTTATTTAAAGTCCATTCATAAAAATATATGTTTAATTGTTATTCCCTAATAATGTTTGTAAATAAGGATCTTTGTATTTTGCAGAATTGTATTTAAAGTATCAGATTCCATTCAATAATAAAACACATAAATAAATTCCATAATTTACTATGTCAACATTGGTTACACAGGAAATCCCCGAATGCGTCGAAATCCTCGGCTTTGGTTTATCTTGTATTCTATACAATGATATACTCAGCATAGCATTACACCCACTAAAATAATACTCTAATAAACTAGACTGTCGTGGGCAACACTGAAAATGTTTAATACTGGCCACTTAGGAACATTGCTAATGAAAACTTTATTTTTAATTTCAATTTTAAAACTCTTTGGTAACCCAATGCGTTTGTCATTTGTTTTTGTGAATTGGTGGCAAATCAAAACTCTTGTTTCACGTGGAAATGAACGTAACGCGAGAAAATTTTCGATCAATTATTAATCAATTTATTATGATGTGTAGAGATAAACGGAGATTACTTCAACTTTCTACATTAAGTCGTTTTTGCTTTTTCTAACCATTTTCAGTGTTACCTAGGTATCGTTTCAAACTATCCGTTCTTTTGTTTACAAATTGGGATAATTTGAACGTTAATCACGAAGATGCCTCAATATCCCAAGATATGAGAAGAAAGAAGTGAACAACATAATTTCTGGTGCTTTCAAATAAGGATTGTTTTTTATGTAATTACGAAGACTGGTTTGACACATTTTTTTTTTCAAGACAGGTGTTTATTCTTTCCATCTAATCCGGCAATTCTTAGTAAAGTCAAAAATGCAAAGTCCCTTGAGCGTCCTTATAGAGTTTACACTGCAATAGAAAAAAATATAGCCGTATTTATTTTCCGTCTGCAATACACTGTAGTAAGACAAGTAACTTTAGTTAGAATCAGAATTACCTTAACGATATCATAGAGGAACCATTGCAGTGAGGGTACCAATCACGACTATCCTTGTTCCAAGAACTACCCAAGCCTGGCTGGTCCTCATCTAAAGCTAACCTCAACCATTTAGACTTCAAATTATGGTCAGAACTTGACCTGCTCTAAACGACATGGCAACCTTGAGTCATTTGAAAAATCCTTAAGTGGCGAAATTTTCCTTGAAAACAGTGCGTACATCAATAGATTCGTGGCCAAACAGGTCAAAAGCCTGTATAAAATTTCAAATAGAATATTTTTTTTAACTTTGCTGAGACTAACAAATATATACATTTTAATAATATTACATTTAAAAAAAATGCATTTTCATTTGTAACAGAACTTAATTTCTGGATTAGGTAGTACTTCAATTGGAATTACTTTGCAGATTGTGTGTTATACAGCAGGTTAGTATTTATTTTATTTTATTAAAAACGTTATTACAAACCCAAAATAACTATATACGATATTGCTGAAAATTGTTTTTATATATGAAATAATTATAATTCAAATTTATATTAGTATTTAATGTTTTTATATAATTATTAACGGTGATGGGCGAATTAGGAGATTCGATAATATCTTTAAAATCACAGCATTGTTCTCCCGTTTGGCACACCAATTGTATTGTCCTGAAAGTCAAAATAACACGTTAAAAACAGATTATTATGCGTCATTAAGAGATACTGACAATTTACAACATGTCCTAATCATCACCATGATCATCATCTAAAACCGAATGAAGCGTTAAAAGGAATTAAAACCATTAATAAAGTTAATATTATATTCTGACAATTATAGCGTTCACTATTGATTTCATCATAGAAGTCGCCATTTTGAATACACGCAGCCATCTTGCGTGTCACTAGACGTAGAGTATTCAACACTAGATGGCGGTTTATTATCAGCTATGTAATTACTTTTTACAATAAATTTGAATTAACGGGATTCAAAATGAAATAGATATATGTAATGATATATAATACTGATATATATACATCTTGCTAATAAAATTGTAACATACATCATAAAATTTTAAGGGTGTTTTTGGAAGCTTTGTTGCCCATGAATAAAGCTTTTTGAAACATTTTTGAATATCTATTTCATTTTTAAGGCAGATTCGAGTTACTTAGAGACGGACTGATGGGCACATCGCATCCTAACATGGCATGGAAGGGTTAAAGAAAATTGGAGGATGATATTAAATCAACAGGAAAAGATATACGATTGGAGGCCTCCCTCCAATGGCAGTTCATGCGCAGAATAATCAAAGACTGATACGACATGGATAATATTCATTTAAAACATGTAGTCTTAAAATTCTTAACACATTGCTAAGAAATTGACACATAACTAATCACTGTGATGCTAGAAATAAAAGGCTGCAAGCTGAGACAACTTAGCCTTAGTTAACGTGACAAATGTCTTTGGAAAAAGTGTCCATGGGATGCGTTTCTGCAAATCTCGACTCGAATCTTTCCTTTGGGCTTTTTAATTACAATCAAAACTGATCATAATAAATTGAATATACATACCTGTGCACATCTAAGATACCAAGATCAGGTGCCTTACATTGTCCAGGTTTTACACATTTCCCTATTGAACCGTTTGACATGTAGCACACTGTAAAAAAATATCTAAATAAATTTATAAATGAGGGAATCTTTAGGTACTAGATTTTTGTTGTTATACATGTCGCAACTATCTTAATCAGCCGTTTGATTAACTGCCTAGCCGTTTAACTAACGGCCTGAAAGGTTCAGTCGTAGCGTTTGTTAACAACATTTAATAAACTGGCTAATGCTTAGGCCATTCGTAAGATAGAGTGATCATGTGACAGAAATAAAAGAGATTAAATATCTGACATAAAAATGTCTTTTAAATTTAAATGCTTGAGTCAGTCATTGACATTACATTATAATTTTTACTACACTCCTTTAGTGTACTCGTGTTTTTCATTGAACTTCGGAAAACACCATCAATGTTTTGGTATGCCGACACCATATTGACAGTTTGATCAGTTCAATTTTGAGAGTGGCAGAAATTGGAACAGAGCCTTGTCATCGATCCCAGTAAATTTCCTAGTTGTTTGATCATATCGCTGAATATCATTCAGGCCGCTAGTTAAACGCTATTTGGTGAAGAGGCTAGGGTGTTGATTGAACGGCTAATTAACCTAGTTAGCGACATACATACTATGCTATAAATGTGTGATTTATGTAATGAGAGTCTTTTGATTGGTTGAAAGATATTTTTCGGTTAAATATATGCGAACGCAATGAGTGTGTCGAGAGTGAGACTATAGGAAACTGTATACTTTTCAGTTTGTTATTAGCATTGTGTCAGAAAGTAGGAACTGTTTCTTCTGTCTAGCAAGAAGTTACCAAGCAGATTCTTTGACTTTGATATTTTTTATAAGTCAAACTCAAACTCAAATCTTTAACCCTTTCTTTTAATGAAATAAAATTTTTTTTATTGTTTCTCAGTAATTTTAATAATTTACACGTGACACATTATAATTTATTACAATACGGTCCTGGGTTTGGCACAGCAATGTTGTAAGAGGACATGCCCAACCATAGTTAATTCTATTCTTACAATTACATTATTTATTTAGTACTGCTTTGGTTTCACCTTGCAAAAAGGAGAATGTACTTAACATTATTAATAAACTTAAGGTTTATAGAAGATTTTTTTTATAGAACAGAGGCAATCCATCAGATACTCTGTAACAGTGTTAAAACATTTCTTATATAATAATGTCTTTAAAGATTTGGTAAATCTGAAGATATCAGCCTCGCTCTTAAAACTTTTCGGTAATTGTTAAATATTTTAATTGAGGAGGTCAATGGTCCTTATTGATACAATCCCAATCTGGATGAAGGAGGAACCAGTTGGCCTTTACGAGAAGTTCTCAGAGAGTAAAGGGCCTTTACGTCTTCCCTTTTTTGAAACATATCAGGATACTTACGAATAAATTTACGTGCTTCCAGTATATATGAGAGATGAACAACTAGAACAATTTTGAACAATGTCCGTACCCTATGGCACTACACTATGGCAGTTAGGGTACGGACATTGTTCCGAATGAAGTGAGGCTTGCATGAGTCAGTATTTCCTATATTAAATAAGATTCTCAAAAGTCTTTTTTTGGCTTGTAAATACGGCAGTGGCATCTACAGTGTTACCCCATTAGATAACACAATTTTTTTTTAAATTTACTTCGAGAAATGCATTGCGCATACCCTTCCTGCTGATAGAGGACAAATCTTTGTTTTTAATTTATTTTTTTATTCTTTATTACTCAATATGTCATATGGAACATGGTGTAGTGGTTGCAGCTCCTTACAAGCATTGTGTAAAAAAAACTTGGCGATTAAAAAGAGTGGCGGAGAGTTTATTGCCAGTTCTTCTCTTCCGTTCTACGCCCTTGATTTGAGAACTGGCAGTAAATGTAAAATTAAATTTATTTAATATTTCTTTTTTTTGACGTTCATAAGTGTACATTGTTACCTACATGAATAAATAAATTTTGAATTTTTTCCGCGGCGCGACTGCTTGGTGCAGAAGGGTTATGTGGGACTCGCCATTGTGCATTCCCACTAAAACCCCAAGGTGCCACAAAAAATCGCCTTATGCGGGATGCCATGCCATGGGGGTAACAGCAGAGCCTTATCCGCTTCATTAGATTACACCATAGCTCAACCAGTAGGTATGCATATGCGTAGTTGTCAATTGAAAATTGCTATAAAAATATTTTCCATTGGAAATATTAATTTGGTAGAAAGCAGAAAACTCAATAACTAATATTTCCAGACCAAAAGCTAGTATTGCCTTGGGGATTGAGAGAGTGATGCGTTGGGGGAGATTCCCTTTTAGATTTTGAATTTAGATGCTGTTATAAAAATATAAAGCATTACTGCCTATGTTAGTAGCATATATAAGTCCTCTCGTGGTAAACTATATCGCATATAAGTAATAATGAAAAAAGAATTCTGCCCGGGTGATGTTTTCAAATTGATGTATGAAGTGAAATGGGTTTTGAAATATCTAGTCAAATAAAATTACCGCCATTATTAGCGTAACAGGCACCAATCAGGAGAGCCAGTGAAAGATATACTCTGAAACGAAAAGAATATGTTAATAATATCTTGAGCATCATATATATATTTCCATTTTGTGAGGTGAAATGGGAGGTCATGTCGGATTCGACACGATGGGCTGGGTCAAGTCAAAGCCCTTTGGTAGTTCTCACACATATTTAAAATGGCCGATTTCATAGTCTCCACTCTTCACCAAGAGATCTGGGACTCAAAAGGATTCGAGTTACGTCTTATTGTGATTGGTCAACTACATGGTCTAACAAGGTGAAGGTAATAATGGTGGGAAAATCAAATCACCGACGAAAATACTTGTATATAAAATTCTCATTGTAAAAGTACAAACTTGGTGGGTCCTGGGTCATCAGGTGGTAGAAATAATAGAAGATTTGTAGATTACCTTATATTCACCACTTCCGTATAACAATAGACTATGAGTATATAATAAAATTATAATTAAACAATCGAAGAGAGTGCCTCTCGGGGCGTGACTCCGACGATTTAGGAAATCGTCCTAACTATAAGTGATCCAAGTGTACAACCATGGCACGTAACAAACAAACATGGCATTGGAAATCTTCAAGTTTGTAGCTGAGCATGATGTACGAGCCTTGGCACGTACATAAGGAAACATCACGCTTACAAAACTAAGAAAACCTAAGTGAGCAAAATGTACAGCCTTGGCTCGTACACTAGGAAAGCCCCGAAACCCCTGAAAGCCCCGTCAATTTTAATGTACGTTCTGTAGGGCTCAATATCGAAGTAATTTTGTCCCCTAAGTATAGAGTATTTACAATTTCCTTAACCTGCATAGTAATAATTAAAATTACAGCAAATTTAAATAGTTTGCTCCCTTTTTTATAGAACAGGGGGCAAACGATGCCAGATGCCTCTTGGCCAACACCTTCTGTCTCCTTTGCCGATGAGTAGGGATGCCAACAGGTTCGAATTTAATGACGTGGAATAAGTGATACCTAGATGATCATATGTTCCAAAATAAACGTATTTTATTTTTTATTTTAGAGGGCTCGCGAGTACGTTGCCGGCCTTTTGAGAATTTGTACGCTCTTTTCTTGAAGGACCCAAAGTCAACTCCTTGTGGCAGTGCCTTTAACGCTGGCAGCATTTCCTTGTATTGCGATACTTATTTGTTAAGAGGTAGTGGAGTGGTGGGATAGTGGAGGTAAAACACCAGCTCTGGGGACACCGGTACTATCTACCAGGCGCCAAGCTTATTTAATTTTCCTTTAGTTATTATAATTTGTATCTTTTCGGTTATCTTATGTTTGCTTACAAGTACTGTCACATTATAAATTGCATTTTATTTTTCTCAAGTCATTGGTACTTATCAGTGTGCCGATCGTTGGCAAGTTTTTGTAGATATAGTGAAGAAAAATAGATCATCACTGCTACACTGAGTTATACACTAAAACAATGATCCCCCTTTAATAATTTTGTCTAGAATCAAGCACGTAACTTAATGCTTATTAAGTCGTAAGTCAAAAATTTATTAGATTTAACCCTCCCGACCTTGACATGAACAAACTTATTGCACAGGGATTCGAACCCTCGGAAAACTGTTTTCAAGTTTTAGTAAACTGATAATGTACTATTGAAAACAAAAAAATACTCACTTCATTTTAATTAAATCACACATAGGTCCACTATAAACGAGACACAAGTGCAAACTATTTAATATATATATTTAATATATATATAAAATCTTGTCATATTTAAATATACACTAGCTTCGGCTCCTTGGTTTAAATATTAATAACAATAATACAGTGGTACCTCGATATAGGAGTGTTTTGAGATATTTGTTTTGACAGCAAGATTTGTGACTAGACAAATCACTACACTACACTATCCGTTTCTCCAAATTCTGTCTCTTTGCTTATTTCCCTGGTTTTCGTAGCATTTTTGAAAAAATATTATCACTTTTTTCTTTAAAACCATGGGTCCGAAGATGATGTCTTCCATAGATTTCTTCCATAGACACTTATCTCGTAGTTAAATCCCACAATTGATGTCAATTGTCATCGTACAGTATCGTACAGTTCTAATAATCTAAGGTAATAGTTGTAGTAATCAGGGACGGATTTAGGAAAGCGCAACCGGAGCCCCTACAAAAGAGGGGGCACCTCTTTACACTTCTTTACACTTCACACGACACAATAGAGACTTTAAAAAAAATAGGTAACAAGCAGCTGTCAGCAATGCTGAGGATAACTTGGATCCATAGAGTTACGAACGAAGTTCTTCGCGCCAAACGATCCCGAGGACTAACTTACCATTAAAAAGAAGAAGATAAATTACTTGGGACATGTGCTTCTAAACGACTTCTCCAAGTCATCATTTCGTGGTTGAAGGGAAAAGACACGCAGAAGGAAGTCATGGATCCACAATATCAGAGAATGGACGGGAGTGGCCAGTACTGATGCGCTTGGTGAAAAATAAGAAGTATGACGAGCTGATCAAGTCATATAATATATTCGCTGAGAACATTTCTGGCTGAAGATTCAAGGATTTCAAGTTTCGATGAACGCCTTAGTAAGGACGCAGAAGCTACCTAAAAGCAGATAAAAGATTTGTTGCTAATAATAATATTGTGGACGATTTTAATTTAATAGATGACTTACGTACCTTACCGCTAGTTCTTAACTAACGACTCTAAGTACGGCGTATATCCATGTCAAAAGTTGCAGACTCTGTAATATTTAATAACTAAACTTAACAAACAGTAAAAGTGAAATTAATTTCAACAAAACACGCAACGTCAGATTGATAACATTTAAATTTTCATGCATAATGGAAATCTGATATAAAATCAATGATATCTGTCCATGGTTATTGCGTCCATTGAATTATATATTTTAACGAGTGTTTTATTATACTTTACTGTATTATTAACTATTGTAATAAATTCCGATTATTATTATATAAATAAAATCGTTGTATGTGTCTCATGGTATAATTTTTATTCATGTTTTTTTTTAATTTACGATATCATAAACGCCAAATACATTATAATTACTTTCTTAGTAATGTCAGAATTTCTGTAGTATCAATTAAAAACTTACAATATTACATGAAATTTTAAATGATTTTTACGTCTTTGTTTATTTTTTTATTTCTATTATATATTTATTACTAAGTTATATAAATAGTACAAAAACAACTAATTAATAACAATACAACCTAACCTAACCTTAAAATATAATGACTAAAATCAATGATTAAAAAGAGTCCCTATAGGCAAGGTTCCAAAGGATACTGGCCTATCCTTTAAACAGCTAAATAGATGATGCTGGAAATTTTTGGTGAATCTAAAGATTCGAGAAGATCTTAATAAGATTTGTTCATCAATTTCCAAACTGAGCTATATATGTATATACCAGCGGCCGACTGAAGTATTTCCGAACCAAACCTTTGTTTTTAATTTATTTTTTTAATTCTTTATTGCTCAAGAGGTCATATGGAACATGATGTACTGGTTACAACTCCTTAAAAACGTTGTGTAAAAGAAAAATAACTTGGCTGTTAAAAAGATTGGCGAAGAGTTTTTTGCTAGTTCTTCTCTTCCGTTCTACGCCCTTGATTTGAGAACTGGCAGTAAATGTAAAATTAGATTCATTTAACATTTCTTTTTTTTTGACGTTCATAAGTGTACATTATGTTACCTACATGAATAAATGATTTTTTAATTTGATACTCGGCTACTAATGCTAAAATATGAGGACTTCTGTATTAGGGTTTGTCAAAAAATATAAATCCCGTTACTTCTAGAAGCTACTAAAAAGTTGCTAAAGAAGATAATTGATATGTAAAATTGTAAAACATTATTTTAAATTTTACTGCCTCCGGATTGAGATATAATTTAATAAAAAATATTTTTTGACAGAGAATAATAAACGACTCAGGTAAGTCTTCCCTCCAACTTCCATTTTCTTCGCTTTGGAGTAGAGACTCTTGGACCGTGCAAGTCCACAGGCGGTAATTAAAGATGTAAGTTGGTGCCTGGTAGGCGAATACTTAAATGACCCTAATCCTTGGGATTCATTTGCTCCAGTTCAAACAATTTGTATTAAAAACTTGGCGATTGAAAAGAGTGGCGGAAAGTTTCTTGCCAGTTCTTCTTACCCGCTCTACGCCCTTGGCTTGCGAACTGGTTGTAAATGTAAATTTACAGTTAATTTAATTTGTTTTTCTTGACGTTCATAAGTGTACATGTTTACCTAAATGAATAAAGATATTTTGATCTGATTTGAAATAGTACCGGTGAGCAGAGCTGGAACTTTCGTCAACGGCTTTCGTCAAAAAGTATGGCAATACAGTGAGGAAATGCTGCCAGCGTTAAAAGTACACAAAGGGACCAAACTTTTTCAGTTTGTTTTGATTTTCTTTTTAATAAATTTTCAACTATTTTTATTATTACTGCATTTTTGAGTCTATGTTACGATTTTTTTTCACTTTATTTATAACTTATTCGCCCTTACTTGTTTTTAAAAATAATATAGTGTTACTAAGATTGAACGGTTATTTTGGTGACATGAGCAGAGTTGTGAACCTCTTGGAGAACAATATATATTAATCTGTAGGTACTAATTTATAGCTTTTATTAATAACGAGCAAAAACTATACTTTTCTATCATATCAATAGCATATTGTTAAATCTGTCAAAGCAGAGAAAATTAGTAATAAAAAAAAACTTGAGAGGTGTCAAGGGACACTCGGATGGAACGAAGTTCCTTTAGAATAATTAGTGAAGGAATTGTAACAAAATTTTATTTTTTTTAAATATAAATTTTTTTTTTTATTAACAAATATAATGTTATTTAAATTTAATCAGTAGTAGGCTTTAATAATAATTGGCTTGTGTGTAATTGAAGTAGGAAACATATGTTTGGGATTCTATTTTTATTTATGTCTTGGAAAAACTGCATCGATGGTACTATTGTATTTTGTTGTTTTCATTTCTTATCCCTAGGAAAAGAAAAAAAAAGACAACATGCGGTCACCCATCCAAGTACTGACCTCGCCCGACGTTGCTTAACTGCGGTGATCGGGCGAGAACCGGTGTATTACAACAACTATAGCAAAAAGTGTCGTGACAACTTTTCGTGAGAATTTTTTCCGTCTAGCCCCCTTTCACAACGCGCGATAAGTAACTTCGTTCCAAAAATAAATACATATACGACTACAAAATAGGGTAAAGCTGAAAACGCGATGGGGAATTTTTTTTCTAAAATCGTTAATATTAATGTGAGATGTCAATCGTTTTAAGTTCACTTCTTCAAGCTTTCAATGACTTAAAAACCCACATCTGGCTTAACTGAAAAAATATATTTATTTAACAAAGATACAGCTAATTGTTTGTTTTTTATATATGTCTGTTTCAATCTGAAATCAATCTTAGCGATGTCCTTGGTAAGCTTTGTATTACGTCATCAAACTGTTCTCAAGATATACGATACTAATTTTCGTCGTCTAATTCGTTAAACAAAGTATTAAATTCGCTAAAATGTTCCCGTATTTAATGTGATTACTAAGTATTTAATGTATAATAATCTTAATAATCTTCTTTTCCTATGAAGACTGTCTCTTCTTTCATCGTGTCCGGTTAAACAAACAAAACAAACAAAAAAACATTTATTCATATAGGTAACATAATGTACACTTATGAACGTCAAAAAAAGAAAAGAAATATGCATAAAATGATTCTAATTTTGTTTTTCTGTTGTTTCTGTTTGTAATTTTTCTGTTGTAAGGAGCTGCAACCATTACACCATGTTCTATATGACATCTTGAGTAATAAAGAATAATAAAATAAATTAAAAACAAAGATTTGTCCTCTATCAGCAGGAAGCATGGTGAAATAGGAGCACGCACTTACATACTCGTGGGAGCAACACGCAAATACGTAGTATAAACAATTAATATCACCGCATACATAAATTCAAGTTCGACCAGTCACCACAAGTAGCACCCGTTCATGAGTATGACGCATGGCCAGCCATCGCCCTCCTCGCCATATTTTAGGGAGAGAGACAACCCGACGCATGGACGCAGCCACAAGCAATGACATTTAAGTGAGCATGACGATCCTTGAAATGTGGACGTGTTAACTCAAGGTTCTAGAATAAACTAGAGCAGTGTTGGCCTAGTGGCTTCAGCGTGCGACTCTCATACCTGAGGTCGTAGGTTCGATCCCGGGCTGTGCACCAATGGACTTTCTTTCTATGTGCGCATTTAACATTTGCTCGAACGGAGAAAGAATACATCGTGAGGAAACCGACATGTCTTAGACTCAAAAAGTCGACGACGTGTGTCAGGCACTGGAGGCTGATCACCTACTTGCCTATTAGATTTAAAAAATGATCATGAAACAGATTAAGAAATCTGAGGCCAAGACCTAAAGAGGTTGTAGCGCCAGATTTTTTTCTAGAATAAACTCATCACTGACATAGTTTTAGCGTATTTTTTGGTGGACGCAGGACGGACAAATTGAGTTTAGTTTAGTTCGCTGAGTTTAGTTGGCGATAGACGACCCGCTTTGGTTCCGAATGCTATCAAACTCCGTACTATTTAGTCACCATTTAGTACCTGTGGTATTTAAAAAACCGAAACTTTTTTCTTCATAATGTGAAATGTGACTCACCCTATTGTATATCTAGGTTTTATCAATCGGTTTATTTTTTTAATTATTTAGGGCCTGTTCACTATGTCCGGATAAGTTCCAAATAAGCTATTTATTGCTTATTGGTAGGATAAACACTATTGTTGCGTTTCACGACTGTCAGATAGTGCAAAGTCTCTCCGGAACTTTTATCTTCCGAATAATTTATGTGTTGCATAGCTATTTGGCACTTTATCCATACATTGTGAAACAGTTCCTTATTAAAATACCTTAGTCCAATTGATAAAAATATATGTTTAATAGTTTCGCTTTATCCCTACAAAGTCTAAGAACCTTTATATTTTTTGCAGAAATTCCATGCAAAAATAAAACACACCAATAAATTCTATAATTTATTATGTCAACTTTGGTTACACGGTAAACACTCGAAAAATGAAAGAAAATAAATAAAAATAATATTTATTAACTGAAAAATAAATTAACACGATTTATACTTATGGATCACAATAATACAATAAATGGCGGAGCGTGGAACAATTTTATGCCAAAAGGCGTGAATTTTCTAACCTTACTACTACAAGTTTTAATAATCTGTAGCGTATTCAGACTACATGCCTGTGACGTTTGACAGTCCGTCACAGACTATAGAACCAAACAAATCTGACAATTGACGCCTATTTACTTTGATTTCGCGGCTTCTTCGGCTTCGAGCCTTTTGCGCATGGATTCTGGCATCTCAGCTGGTGGTGGTCGGGGCATTCTCAGCCAAACCTACAAAATAAATATAATTAATACAAACTATCAAAATGTCTTAAAATATTAAAATTTCGTGTCACGATGTCTGTCCGCGATGGACTCCTAAACTACTTAACCGATTTTTAATTAAATTAGCACACCGTGAGCAGTGTGGTCCAACTTAAGAGATAGGATAGCTTAGGTCTTTTATTATAGTCGCAATTTTATTTTATTATTTGATACAATTCTAACAGATGGCGCTGTGTTAAAAGTACCAACATTTCACATAAGTTTTCCTACCGTTTCCCTTGAATAGTTTACTATGTAAAATAACAAAAAACTTAGCCACACCAACACTTGGCCGAGTCTGCTAGTATATTAATAAGTTAGTAAAGTCAAAGTCAAAATAACTTTATTCATATAGGTAAACAAGTACTCCTATGAACACCAGAGATGTTTTAATAAATTCTAAATTTACATTTACAAGGGCTAAGAGCGGACAAGAAGAACTGGCAAAAAAACTCTCCGGCACTCTTTAATAGCTAGTTTTGATGTTAATTGATGTTGATCTAAGTTATAATGGTGTAGTCAGAAAACAGTTTAGATTAGGACCAAGAAGTCCATAGCTTTATGTCCAAAAAAGTTTCTTCTGCTAAGCACAGGTCCATCACATATACAAACATTTATTTATTTATAATCAAAATCAAAATTAATTTATTCAATTTAGATGCGTCTTAGGACATGCTTATGAAAGTCAAAAACGTTTACAAAATTCGCGAAAAGGCAAGACTACCAGGAGGCCTTGTTCTAAGAACACTCAATATAAAAACACTCCTACCAGAACAGGTGACTAAATTGACACGAGTGAACAATAAGTAATATACTTAACATACGAAACAAAAAAAATATAATTACATAATAAAAAGTACAAGAAATTTATTAACTATAGGCACAAATAATATAACTTTTGCCAACTAACTAACTAACTGAACTATGTATTTTGTTAAGTAATTAATACACCGAATATTGATAATGAACAACAAAATTGTTCACAAACATCCAAACGGTTATTGAAAGATTTCTTTGCAAGAAATTTAAATTTTTTATAATAGAAATTTGTTATATTAGATAAAAACAAATTTATTTTCCGTCCTGCCTTCAGAGATAAGAATTACCTTAACGGCATCATAGATGAACCATTGCAGGGCAGTGAGGGTACCAATCATGACAATCCTAGGTCCAAGACCCTTCCATACTCCGGCCCAGCCGAGTTTACTAATAATAGAACCAGCTGTGGCTGTCTTGTCCTGAAAAAAACAAACATCAAAATTACCACTTAACTTAAAAAAATCAGCCCACCATTGACAGTTGTTAGTTATACTCTGATTCTGACAGCTATCATTTTCTGACGTGTCACAGATTACAAAGCCTTTTGACCGGGCATATTTTTCAATTTCAAACAAGTCTGAACATGTGGATATACATAAATTGTATTTGTTAGTGAGTGTATTAATTTATTAATGGCGGTGCACCACATTAAAAGTGGTTTAACGGCGAGTGATAATTAAGTCACTTTCCATCACCAACAGTGAAAAACGAAAATGAAAAACACAAGTAAAATAACATTGTATTTTTTTAAAGGTTTAATAATGGAAACCTGGGATCAATAAAATAAAGTAATTAAAGTTAATTTATTATAATTTTCGTGATATGAAAACATTTGTTATTTTTGTATTAGGTGACTTGAGTTAGTAAATGTTAAAATTTACCATATTGCAAATAAAACATAAATAGATATTTTTTTATTGCCGTCAAATTTGACCAATTTGACCCATTTTCGGTGGAGAACTTTTAAAGTGAAAGAAGCCCTATATTTCCAATATATTAATGTTAGCAAAGAAAAATATATATTACCTGGTTCAGCTTGGATACAACGGTATCAGCAGGGTGGGATACAATAGCACAGAAGACACCAGCAATGTAACCAGCAGCAAAGGTGACCACCAACTGCTCGCCCTTGGTGCATTGGTCACGGGGTTTGGGCACTACATACTGGAAAAAGAAAATTAACATTTTATAGGTTGATGTATTATATGATGACACGTAAGAAAAGCCCACAAAAATATTTCCTATATTTATAAGACAAATGTGTGTTATTATAAAAAGATTTATAATATTTATCATCATCTCATTTATAAGTTTTAAGTTGCTATAATCTTAGACATTAAGGCAAATATTGTGTACATGAATACAAAACTACTAAATATAAACTAATAATACGCAATAAATTGTTTTTAAATATATCAGATAGTGGTCGTTTTTAATAGTGAAAAAGTTGAAAAATTAAATAAAATTGTCTGTTGAAAATCTGTAATGAGCATTTTAAAAAAGGTTTAATATACCATACAGGTATATGATCGTAATTTTTTAATTTAAAAATCAACATACCTTGTACAACAATTCCAAGGTCTTCTCAAAGCAAGCAAACTTCATCATGGTGTAAGGAATCTGTCTGCCCCAGAGTGGGACCAGTCCCTTGTAGAAGGTACCGTAGCCCTCATTTTGGACCATCTTGGGCCATGCTTCACGAAGGGTAGAGGCAAATCCAGGCATGGTTTGGATTCTGACCTGGAATACAAATTCTATGAAAATAAGATGTTCAAACATTTATGTTCACAATGTTAGAAAAGTAAAAATCCCGACCTTAGCAGCCTCCAAAGGTGACAGAGCAATATCAGCAATGAACTCAGCAGATGCAGACGCAGCTAAATACACCCCAGTTCTGTATGAGTATGCGGCTTCTTCATCCAACATACCGGAGTATAATACTTTGAAAACTTCATAGAAACCGAACTTGCATAGACCCTGGAAAACAGTGAGTAAAGGAAGGAAGAGTCAGTAAAGGGTAAAAATTGAATTGGTTGTGATAACTGACAAAATTTTCTCATATAAATGTCGTCCTCAAAGCGATCAGTAGGAACAATTGGATATTTGATATAATCATTGAATGCTTTATACATATTGCATGGCCAAATCAAAGTATAAATCTTAATATATATAAATGTCCTGTCACGATGTTTGTCCGCGATGGACTCCTAAACTACTTAACCGATTTTAAATTAAATTGGCACACCGTGAGCAGTCTGGTCCAACTTAAGAGATAGGATAGCTTAGATATTTAATTATAGTCGCAATTTTATTTTTATTGCAAATTATTTGTTTATTATTTAATACAATTCTAACAAATGGCGCTGTGTTAAAAGTACCAACGTTTCACATAAGTTCTCCTACCGTTTCCCTTGAATAGCTTACTACTATGTAATATAACAAAAACCTTAGCCACAGCAACGCTTGGCTGAGTCTGCTAGTATATATATATTTAAAAGTCTGTCCCAAACGACCTCGGATTTGTAGATTACTATATTATTATATGTCATTACTAGAAATGTCATTCATTCTTCATGTTTGTAAAATAATATTTCTTAAGGATTGTGATCCTAAACAACAAAATAATATTTTTATAAAGTTTAAAAAAAATTACAGAAACACAATAAATGTGTTTGTTTGTTTGTTGCTTTTGTCGTAATGTTTGCTTTATATGTAATGTAAAGGAAGATTCAAAATTTCATAAGTTTCTCCCATACTTGCTTACCTGCATGGAGTATCCGATGAATGTGGGCGCCCATCCCTTGGCGAGACCACGCATGCCTTCCTCGCGTACAGACACCTTGAATCCATTGATGACATTCTTGTATTTGTCTGGGTCGACTTGTAAACGACACTTGACCAGGTCGAGTGGAACCACCGCCGTGTGTGTGATACCTGATGGTAATTTTTTAAATTAATTTCTAAATACTCTTGATTTTTAATTCCGTAGAATTCTGACAGCTATCATTTTATGACATGTCAGATGTGGCAAACCTTTTTGGCCGGGCACATTTTTCAATTTCAATACGCGTCTGAACATTGTCTTTATATACAATTTTTTGTCTTTGATTTTAGTATTTTACACGAATTAGCCACACATTGTCTAATCATGACAAAATACATTTTAGAGGATTTCTACAATAAAAAAATACGTTTATGTACTATTATTCTTGCTTATTCTACTAACAGGAAGGGAAGGGGGGATAAATTACAGTAAATCTGTTTACGTTATACATGAACGACCCCTATGACTACTGGAAGTTAGAGTAACCGCGAAAGCAAGCAATTATTAAAGTAACACTGGTTTTTTACTGGTTCTCTCCCAACCACTTTTGTTATACGCTTCACTTTACCATTTCTAAAATTCCACGCAGGTGCCAAGGTGATTTGTGTGTGTAGTATAACTAGGATATTTAGCATGAAAAAGGAACTCACTTAGGCCGTAAAGTGAGACTGCATGGGTGAGACAGTTAAACATTCGTCGGTCATACAAAAAATATTGCTAAGTCTAGCCGTAAATACTAGCTGATGCTACCAGCCACACCCTTGCGGCTTGCAGCATACATATTCGTGAATAAATGTCTACGGTACGAGATATCATCATAGCAAGGATTAGACGCATACGCATGCCTCGAGTCAAAGTCACGAGACATTTTCAATAGGAATTATACATTAAGCCTAAATAAAAGTTAATTATATTATAAGCCATACATCAATCAACACGGATTACGTAAAAATTGCAGCAATTTTTATCTTCAATCAAGGACAAGGTCAGATAAAGATATCTTATCGCTTCGTAACACTAATACAATTTAAAAATTTTGTTTCCTAAACATTTTTTTAATAAATTATTTTTAAAACAATCAAAAAAACAATATTTTCGTACTGAGATATGTTTCGTTTCAACATTTTGACGATTAGTCGTAAATCGTAGAAAAATCTATATTAGAAAAAGTTTGACGTTCATAAGTGTACATTGTTACCAGTGGCGAAGGGTGAAATTTTGGCAAAGGGAAGCCGGTCCAAAAAAATGTCACGTCTAAAACATGTCACATACTAAAAATAATCTATTTTCAACCAAACGAAATGGAACGCGAAAATATGCCAAAATAAAAAGAATATGACTTGCGAAGGATTTCATTATAACGCTAATTCTTTTTAATTTTGTCGTGTATTCTTTCTCCCGTGCCGTGGTTCAATAACAATAATTTCTTTGTCTCTTTCCAATAGAGGAGAGGAGAGAACTGCAAGCCGGTCGCGATCAGCCTTATCTTTCTTTAAATTTTACGTACAGTTAGCGAGCATTAGAAAGAGATGGTTTGACACGCTCTGTCTCTTTTCGCCTCATAGTAAAACGTTGGCCGAGATAAGCTGTAATTCGTCGAGTTACCTTTAATGTAATTTAGGTACGAAAAATTGACGCGCTGATTAATTTACGACTATAAAATGAAATGTGATACTTAGGGTATTGCTAAGAATTACTATTGCTATTGTAAATCGCGCAGGCATTTAATTAATAATACTTTGTTAATGAAATAGAATGTAAATACTTTTGTATGAATATGGAACTGATTTTTGAAAGGTAACCCGGTGGGAATCGGCTTGTATGGACTCTTCGCCACTGATTGTTACCTATATGAATAAAATTAATTTTTTTTTTCAGACTAGTGTTAGTAATTACGTAAAACAATTCTTATTCTGTTATTTTCGCGTATCTTTCGCTGCACCAGATATTATGTTGTATGTTTATTAATATTTTGCGATATTGAGGCATCTTCGTGATAAACTACGCTCAAGTAATTTATTTACAAAAGAACGAATTTCATAGAAAGTTCGGTACGATGCCGATAGTCGAGTTTATTAGAACAATAAAGCGACAAAATAACGTCACAGCCCCGCAGTTTTAACTCATTAACTAAAAAAGTACTGTTTAATATATAACTGTCGTTATTAAGGATGGGCAACGGCGGATCCAGGGGGTGGGTCCCCATGAACCCCCATTAAACTGTTTCCAGGACTTAGGCGGACCACTAATAGAACATAATGATTTTATTTCAATATTTTGTCACCATCCAGATTTTATGTAACTACATAGCTTCAATATTTAATTTATTTAATACCATGCAGTTTCGCATTATTGAGAGAGTCTTAATGTATCTGCCATTTCCATTGACAAAACCCCCCCTTTTGGGTTTTCTTGTACCCATTATTAAAACGTTACTTGCACGCTCCCTTTCGCAATGCCATAATACATTTCTGTATTTGCAAAAAAAGTTGTATTAATGTGTATATATTCGCCGGGTAAACTAGTATGTATTGTATAAAATACTAGTGACCCGCCCCAGCTTCGCACGGGTGCAATGCTGATGAAAAGCAGATTTTTATTATGTATTGTTATTTTCGTCGCTGGAAAGCTCCGATAATATACGCGACATATACCATATAGACATATACCATCACGGACTTTTCTGTAGACCTTTTCAATGTGTACAATACTTAGTACATTATTTTGATAAAACTCGTAGGGTTCAGCCTGCGTTTGCAATGTAAGCGGAATAAATGTAATTATTTAGGACATCACATTAGAAACCTCAAAAATAACAGTACTTCTCCACTATTTAATGGATGTTATTATACATATAAACCTTCCTCTTGAATCACTTTATCTATTAAAAAAAACCGCATCAAAATCCGTTGCGTAGTTTCAAAGATTTAAGCATACAAAGGGACATAGGGACAGAGAAAGCGACTTTGTTTTATACTATGTAGTGATGATAACCAAAACTTTACAAAAGTTCAAAAGAAATTCAAAGAACTTTAAAAAAAAACAGAGTCGTACGACATTGATTCTCGGGCTTCCCTTGTCGCCACTCTGTTACCAAGGCTTGGCCCGAAGCCATTTCAACACTATGTAACCTTCACAAACATTATGTAAAGGTAATGCACGTGCATACAAAAATAGCTACAATGATAGGTTTCATTAATGGAGATAATCTAAAGACTGCATTTCTATCTAACGATTGTTAGGTTTTAGGTTGTAAAATCTGGATATTGAAAGAAAAAGGCTTTTAAGTGACAGTGGGATCTGGATAAAATCGAACGAAAACATTCTTATCAACACTTGTGTTACACCCAAACACAATTACCTGTCTCAATCCATAACATCTGGTAGACATCTTAATCCAAACATTGATAAAGGTTTGCCAATAACCAATCGACGGATTGTAATAGCCATCTGTCGATACAAGCTATCCATGGTAGATCGGATCGGTGTATGTGGATAGACCTTTGTATGAAAATGACAGTTCAACGGTGCCAATTTTTTTTTTGGGAATGGAATCTCGCTGTTGGCCTTAAGGGCCTTCAGCTCAGCACGGGCTGTTTGGCTTAGCTCAGCCGGAAAGGGTGGGGTTCCCGCGACTCGCGCAAGGGCGTCTCCTGTGAGACTCGAACCTCGGCTTGGGCCGTCGCGGGGGTAACGGTGCCAATATCGCGTCTTAAAATTTTATCTTACTCCAGTTTTTGAAATAATTAAACAGCTACTTGATATGTCTTAAACATAGACATGTATATTGTAACATTATGTGTACAGTTTTATTTTCTTTATTTGGTTTAGGGGCCGTTCATAAAATACGTCACACTGAAATCAGCTTTTTTTGACCCCCTCCCCCCCCCCCCATTGTCACGCTGTGTCACACTTTTTGTGACCCCCCTAGAAATATTTCGTCACAAAAACTAAACCCCCCCCCCCTGCTGAGTTTGATAAATTCTAAATGATAGTAGACAAATTCTGAAAATTAAAAAAATTTATTATTTAGTACACTGCTAAATGACGAATGAAGGAATAAAATAACAATAAATACATGATAAATAGTATTTTCATTTGTTACTGAATCGAGAGCGCAGGGTACGTGGAAACGTTACTCTCTCAAGTATTGGAAAAACAAAGAAACCCGTTGTGACGGATCGCAACGCCGCTAGAGTCGCGCCATAGAGCTCGCTCATGTCAAAAAATAATAAACGGCGAACGTCACGCTGCCCTATAACCCCCCCCCCCCCTTGTCACATCTTGTCACACTCAGCCAGACCCCTCCCCCCCCCCCCCCCCTGTATGCGAACGTATTTTATGAACGGCCCCTTATATTGATTATCAAATATAGACCAAATAAAGAATAAACCAAGTAAAGGGCGAAGAGATTGCATTCTATCCGTCGCCAAAAATAGCAGCGCACGCAGCTCGCAGATTTTTTTCCTACTTACTGATATCTTTGACATTTCACACAATATCTTTATAAATTGAAGCCTATGTGTTATTCTGATGTAAAAGCAACATTATTGTTTCATTAAAATCCATGCAACAGTTTTTACATAAAACAGTAACAAACATCCATCCATACCTACAAACTTTCGCTCATATAACATTAGTAATCACTATCTAAAAGTATACATGAAAATTTATTTACAGTCGCGCGTAAGTTTGGCCAAAAAAAGATAGAAACAAATTATAAAAATTATAATCAATGCGTGTATTTTATCGTTAATGTAATTTTCGCACAAAACGCACCTATAAAATAAGTACGATAACAAATCAAAGTTAATAAGTTCTGCAATATCGTATTGTAAGTTTGACAGACATCGCTCACTACCTCTAACATTCAGCCATATAATATTTCGTGGTGTGTGTCACATTTGCAGTACGAACTAGCGTGGCCAGATTTTAAATGTCCCGTATATTAGCTTGTTTAAGACAGCAATTATTATTCTCGAATGCTGACATGATCGAGATAGTTCTTGTCGATGTATAAGGTTGTTAGGATCGAAGCCTAGTTCAAAGATTGTCAAGGCTTCGTTAAATTAAAACCACACACGTGTTCCCCGTGATTCATTGATTAATACTAAAACCTCTTCAACTATAAAATAAGACGCTTATTCAATATTAGACATAGAAATAAAATTTATTAATAACGAAGCACACACACAGAAACACGCTAAAATAATAATCAAAAACAGAAAGAAAAATTTAAGAATGTAATGTGTTGTGTAAAAATTGTAAAAAAAAAATGAATGAACAAAATAAATACAGCAAGGTCCCTGATAAGCAAAAGTCAGGGGTGGGTTCGCAGCTCCATTAAAAAAAAATGTGTTGTGTTGTGGTTGTAACGGCAAAAGTAGTTTATTTGAAATAATTTACAAGAAACTATTATTTTTGTTACAATACTACATTTGCTTTTGGGTAATAAAAGTTTGGAGAACAACAAAGAGTATTTTATTATGTCACAGAGCAAAGAGTCACCCCTATACTGTCATAGAAAGGCGCGAAGTTAACCATAGATAAACTATAGACAACTTATATTTCAAGAATTTTAACTACTAATAATATGTCAAACGGTGGAGACTTGCTGCCCACAGAAACCATTGGGGGCTATTGGTTTCTTTTTTAACTAAAAATTATTTTTTATCATGTATAATTATTTATTTCCTTTTTTTAGATATGAACAATAACTTACCGCAAGATAGGATACCGCCGAGTCCGCAAAGCGCGAAGTATTTGGGTGATCCAAACTCGCACGAGTCCTCTTGGGCTACAGCTGTCGCAGCCGCCATTGCTCCCTTGGAAGTGTTACAAAATTTTCATTTCATCTCAATTCTAATGCCATAAATTAGACTATGCCTATGGAACTCAACACCAAATCCACTTGGCTTTTTTGTATAAAGAAATAAAATAAATTTAAAAATCTTGACTCCAGGAAATTTAATTACTATATCTACATTAATTATTTGCTATTTAGATTAAAAAGTATTTATTTATGAAAAAAAATGTACAGCCCATACATTTTTAATGTATGTTCTGATTTATTCAAATTTCTACCCCAAAGATATGCATAGATAGTCTTTATTACTTTATCATTGAAAAAATATTTAAACTAGATTATGCAATTATAGTCTGTATTTGGTAGGCACTGCAGCACAGTTTAATAGTTCAGTTCGGGAGTGTGCATAAGGGTGAATGATAATCCTGGTAATTCATATCACATAGAACTAATTTATACATATTGTGACATTATAGCTAAATCATACAAGACATATCTGCCCTCAGCTCTCATAATCTCCTGGTCATTGAGGAACAACACCAGCTGATGGTATGCTACTGTTTCCAATAGTGGCAGCTTAAATACCACCAACCATCAGCTAATAACCCCCTCCAGCTATATTACTCATCATCGGGCAATGTTTGTATAACTAAATAGGTATATGGATATTTAAAAAGAGAACTGTCAGCTGCCAAGAAAATAAACAAAATCTAGTAAACTTATATTGACAGAAATGGCCGTACCCTACCCTACATACTTATGATAAGACATACCTGTTCTGAAGCAATAGCTGGCTCGCAGCTAACTTGTGACAGTGGGCCACGGAATGGCGAGTTCCGCGCCGTCTCCAATAGGGATGAGAACATTTTACTGAAAGATAGAATAAATTTTAAATAATTGACAGCCACAATTTCTGCAATTGTGTTATGTTGTATGAGGATATAAAAGTCTGTAGAAATGTATTTATCTATTTGATTCCTCATCTATCATTTCTTTATTATATTTAAAGTCTATGTGTAATGCCCTCAGCTCTCATAATCTATTGATCATTGGGCAACCACACCAGCTAATGGTACGCTACTGTCTCCAGCAGTGGTGACATAAACTACACCAACCATCAGCTGATAACACCCTCCAGCTTCATTTCACATCATTGGGCAGATATTAATCAAAATGTAAATAGTGATAGCATACAATATTATATGTTATTTGAGTAAATAGACAAAATCGATAAATATCTGCTAACCTAATAAAATATATTAACAAAGCAGTTTTAGAAATTATAGTAGTTGGTAGTATTGTATGTTATACTCGATACTTGAACAGTTCCAAGAGTTCATTCTGTCAAGCATGAACAGTGATAGAACAGATGACGTGCGTGGCATTGAATTATACTTTGCAAAAATTAGGTAACAATAAAACTAAAATACATAGCATATTAATTGCCGTTATAACCTTTCGAATGCGTTGGACGGTGAGAAGTAACTTTTTTTTAAGGCTTTTACTGATCGATACCGAACGAAACAGGGTGGTACACAACATTACTTTAATGCGTCAAGTGAAGTTAATAAGTAATTTGAATTTTGCTTATATTACATAATGACTTAGATATTAAAATTAATGTAATAATTATCTAGACTTAGGACAAGGTCACGTGTTATAATTCCATTGTGTTACGTAAGGCAAATTTCGGCCATTCCATGGAAAAAATCAGGTAATATAAATTACAGACTGAATTAAAATATCTGATATAATGGATAGATGTATTAAAAATTATAAAATAATCTTACATGTCTATAATCCGATGTTAAACTTTTTAACACACACCTCACCGCGCTTGTGGCACAGTGACAAAAGGAAACGGGATCGGCGATGTCAGCGCCTCATCGGAAGTTACATAATCACGTGGAAACTCTTGACAAGCCGCAACTCGCAAGTCTCAAGCGGCATCGCATTCCATAGATTAACAACTATGAATAGTCATAGATTGCAAATGTTAGATAATGTATGAAGATTTATATAAAATTAAATTAAAGTATTTTTACAGTTAATAATAATTAATTTTTTTACCCAGGTAATCCTGGGTGTATTTTGTACTGTTAAATTTACTATTAGTGTTGGTTTACTAATATATAAGGTCAATAGAAACGCAGATGTAAGCTAGATAGCGCTTCGCCCACTAAACCCGCGAAAATTCAAGTAATAGTACCTCCACAGGTTTTTTGAAATAATATAATATGGTAAATTTGTCGAATCACGGATCCATTAAAGCGGCTCCAATATCTATCTATCGCTCTTTACGACTTGCATGCAGTACTTCAAGTAATATTAAGGTTGGCTTTAGACACCTAAAAGTAAAAAAAAATATTTAATATTTTATGCTGAATTACATGTGGTCAGGTTAGGTTTTCACTACTGACCACTAACCTATAGTAGTCAGTAGTAAAAACATTGTACCTTCTCTTTTTCATTACACAAATCATGAAGTATTAATTAATTTCTACGGGGTTAAAGAGCATCTACCACCAAACTAGTATATTATACACCAATATCAATGTAGAAATTTTTTTTTAGCTGTTTTAAGGTGGAGCCGTGATTCGACAAATTTATCGATAATTTCGTCGATATTGGAAAGTTTAAACTGAAATTTACCTAATAAATGAAACTAAGCAAGGAAAAGTATTATTTGTTTAAAATTATAAGAAAAGTAAAGATACATATACCTGGATGGTTCTCCATGATATTTCTTTTTTCCACACAATAGACTTTATGAGTTTGAATAGTATTTCTATAGGACTCATTCTAGTTTTATAAGAACAAAAAAATATTGATTTTACTTTCAAAATTATATTTAGTTTATATAAAAATGAATGAGAACAATTATTGTTTGAGCTAGTACGAAAATCTAAAAAAGCAATTGATTGACAGATAAAGTTCTTTTTTTTATTCTATGAAACAGAAAGCAGTATTTATATTAGAATATTTATAATATTGTCATTTCTATCTCTGTCATTTCCAGAATGCGTTTAGGACATGTGTGTATCTTTTTTCTTCAAGTAAGGTTAAACTAAAGATAATAGTTTTTGGAAGCTGTTATCTCTCATACTCATGTAATTTTAAAATCATTTTCTTCTGTAACTCGTAGTTTATTTATTACATACATTAAAATGATTTAACTCTATTTTCTTCTCATCCAGTCTTTAATCCATCGTTTCTTTCTTGATTGCTTTTTTTTATATGGTGAAATTAATGCAATACTCAATGCAACGATTTTTTTTCTTTCTATCCATTATGTTAAACGTGCGCACATAAACTAGCTGCGGAGCGACTGACTGAGATTGTATCATAAAAGTAGTAGTATTGTGAGTGTGTAGAATATATTGGTGACTAATTAGCAACGGACCTAATTGATACTTCCACGGGGTACTTTACGGATTAAGCAATGTTAAGTAAATAAAATTTTAGTTTTGCAATCAAATAGAAAGGTAATATATCAGAAATTGGCAATATTAATACCTAAAACATATTTTATTAATTATGGTTGAACGTATATCGTGTTATGATAACTAATTATTTAATAATTGCAATTGATTTCTTCAGTAACAATACCTCGTAACTACGTCCGTAAATCGTTACGTGCAACATCAGAATTCATGAATTGCTTAAAACTGAGATTACAAAAGTTTGAGAACGTCTGTTTCAGTCTCTCCCCGTTGGGATAAGATTCATATACATATATAAAAAACAATTTGCCGTAGCTTTGTTAAATAAAGGTATTTTTTACTTAAGTCAGATGTGAGTTTTCAAGACACTTTTAAAACCGTTGACGACATCTTACATTAATTTTGACAGTTTTAGAAAATAATTCAATCTTTCTCCGTCATGTTTTCATCTTTACCCTGTTTTGTAGTTGCATCTTAATTTTTATATTTAATTTTTCATTAATATACACACACATTCAGTGTAGTGTATACCCATAACACATTATCGCAAGTTTGCACCCATATACTATTAACGGTTCGGAGGCATAGTGGAGCGCGTTTTCGTGGATTGCACTAGGTATCTGTATTTATATTTTCTTATAAATTCATAGATATAACTCTAAAAATACTTCTTTCACCTGTTCTGCTTATAAATAATACGTCATACTTTAACAAACTGTCAAAACATGTTATAAAAATCTGTCAATAAATAATATTAAAATCATTAGAAAATTACAAACTTAAAGGGTATGATTATTTTATTATACGAATCTTCCACATGATATAACAATTTAATTAATTTGTTATTGTTAACTTTTGTTACAGTTTCACAAATGGATTAAAACATGAAATGCCAACTTGTAGCCAAAACAAGAAATGCACACGAAACAGAATAAAATGTCACCGAGTTCCGATCTCACCACGTCCCTGTATTGACAGCCACAGAATACCACATTTTAACCCACAATTTTGCTCTCCAAGATGCCATAATCCTTTTATACATTCCCATTATCCAAACGCCGCTCATTGCATGGCGTCAGTCAAAAAGCGTCACGACTGTTCAGACGAATCAGAGGATGAAGAAGCAAAAGAAAAGGTAGAGATAATCCAATGTCCTTATACTGCTTCCCCGAAGGACGTGGAGTGTCCAGACGAAAATACTAAACTTAAAACCTGCTGTGTTCGTGACGTCGAATCAAAAGGGTCCCTACAAATTTTGCCTCCAGGATTCAAAGCGCATATATCCGTTGATATAGCTAGTGACCCGCAATCTTCAGTAGCACAGAGGCCGGAAGTGTGCTGCCGCGCTAAAAAGAGCTTGGAAAACGTGTCCAACCAGAAGCAATCTCCTAAAGAGACTTCAACCCCCAAATCAAACCAGCAGGATCCGAAAAATCTTGAACCATGTTGCGCAAAGTCTATGAAACCTTTCCAAACAAAAGAAGCACAATTTAAATTATCAGCTCAAGGTATTATTAAACATGATAATGATTCAAATCTAGTCGAGCATATTGACAATGAAGCTCTTTCGCTTCAAAGCGTAGAATCAGACGATAATGTATCTGAAAAGCCATGCTGTGCTAGTGCCTATCCTAGAATCAAAACCGAACCAATTTTGCCACCAAAAGGTATCAGTGGAACCGCTAGACCGGGCTACGTTGTGAATAAAGAGAACCCGGATCCGATACCAGAAGAAAAACCATCAGAATGCATGATTGACGGTGGATGCATTCATGGCATTTCCAGCATAATGCCAAATGCGAAACAAAAGAAGGAAAGCACTTGTTTTTGTGGTGCGAAGAGTAAAAAGGAATCTCACGTGTGTGACGCAAGCAAGCGTTTGATCGATCAGAAAAGTTGCCCGTGTCGATATCCGCCAGGTTACAGCCAATTCAGCTGTGCTGGCAACATTACCGGGGTATGCAAGTGTAATGGGGAATTTAAATAAATATTTTACTTGAAACTGGCATAGTTAAAACTGTTGCCATTAAAAAAACACATAAATGTCATTATTTTTATTTTTGTGTTGACACATGACATGCCATGTACAATTTGTCATTGAAACATTAAATTTACGTGGATACAATAATTATTGTTCTAAAATGAATTACCACACATTTAGTAAATTTACCACAATTTTTGAACGATGTTTGTTGCTCCTTTCATTTACTTTCTGATAAAGTTCAGATATTGTTGAAACACACAAAAAACAATGTGTTCTAATTTTTTTTTATAGTCAACCTTTTTTTTGAGAAGTCATATAGAAAATTTCAGTTTACGTTTTTTCTTTTTTTCCACTAATTTTTTCTCCTCGATGAATTTACAAATAATCGGCGTAGATTTATCGGCGGTTAAAGTATCTGCAAATGAATATTATTACAACATCTAATTTGTAGACATTACATATATGTATTCATCATGATATTATGCTTATTTTTTTATCTCTAAGTACAATTTTACAAAAATAATTTGAGGTAATTATTGATTGCTAATCTAACTTATAACATATATAAATCTAATAAGCTTATGATTAATATCAGATGGATATACCAATTAATAAAATAAGATATACCGGTATGTGTTAAGTCCCTTGTGAATTTCTTGCGTTCAACGGTTTCAGCCTTGCCTGTAAAAATACTAGTATAAAAACGAACCTTAACTCGAAACTATTATACTATCATATGTAATATTATATATGCTATATTATTCATTATTAACATAGTCTATCAAGTCCAAGAAAGAATAAATAAACGAAATCGCAATTAAATTTCAGTGGACGTCTTTTTTTTCATCAACCCTCACAATTACTTTCAATTTGTTTGCCCTTAAAAACGATAATTAGTTGCCTCTATCTTGGGATTTCGTTTGTCCTATTTACCGCCAAGTTATAAAAACATACGCAACTGGTAACTCTTTTAGATCTTCAACGCACTTTCGTATGTTGGCAGCACTGCTAATAAACTAACCGTGTATTTTCTGGATTTGTGTTCTCAATGGCTTTAGGAACAATCGCATTGGATGACTTTCATGAATGAAGCCATGTCTTGTCATATCAACAGACGCTGTCTCCTTCTGTACTAGCTTTTGCAAGAAATTTCTTGTCCCAATGGGCATTTGAGGTGTTGATTTTTGTGCTTTTGGGTTCACACTCATATTGTATTATTTTTACAAAAATTTGTTTTTCACAAATTCAGATTGTCGTCATTTTGACATTTTATAAAATATCGTAAATTACCCAATCTATGATACTCATAGAGGGGATAATGTCTTGTTATGCCATAGAGTATGGGACATAGAGCATGAACATTTGTTTCACTTGTCATTTACTATTGTAAAAGTTCTTCAAAGAGGTTTACAGGATTACTCTGGTTTCCCTTCAAAACATATTATAAAGGTTTACAAACACTTATATTAGAATTACTCAATATAGAAAACACACCTGTTTTCTGATTTTAATATACCCAACATGAATTTTAATATTGAATAACTTTTGTTTGTGATTTGTGAACAATAAAAAAAATACAAATTTATAAATCAATTCATTTATTTAATTACCTTAAATCTCTAATAACATAATTTATTAATTAAAATACAAAATCTGTAGGGCAATCATTTTAATTCCCCTATTATATCCAGTCTTAAATACATTTTGAACATCACATCTCAATAGCATATTCTTTTGTTGTCCTGGGTTCGAATCCAAGACTAGAAAAAGGGAAGAGCTAATTAATGTTTAACTAAAAAATTCACCTATATTTAATGATATAATTTTCTACTCTACAGATGTGTATTAATTTATATATTAGCAAACTAGAACTAAATGAGATGTACAACTGTGGTCCTAGTCTCAGGGTAAGATTCAGTGTTAAGATTTAGCACCAAGTATAACTCTTGTATGTCTTAAATGATTTTAACTTATAGGTGTGATAGTTCACACTATACTCAGCCCTTACTTTTAGAACAAGCAATACCTACCTGATAAACTATTTGCTATTTCTTACAAGAACAGGCCAATCATATGACAAGATGGTCAGGATAACCTGTTGACCATATTTTTTGCTATATTCAAATGAGTGGTAATATTCATGTAAGCAAGCTACAGTGCATTAAGCCTTTGTATGATATAACAGGAGAAAAATAACTTGTATATTATAAAAGTGAAGGAATTTTGATTACAGTGTAGTGTTGTACAACAGATTTAGCAGCAAAACCTTTACTCAACCTTTTCATAAATATTAAATTTATCATTTTTCACTTACAAAAAATACACAATTTGAGATCAAAGTTCGTCCCACATAAAATTCACACAAAATAGTGTGGTTTCTTTGCAATGATTCCATATTCTTGTAATGCTGGCACTAAGTCTTCCATTGTCATTACATATTTCTTTTCTTTAGGTCCTTTTTGATTTTTGCTCATTGACATTTGGCTGGAGGTCCTCATTTTGCAGTGCTGGAGAGCATCATTAGCAATATCAGAGAGAAATTTCTGTGCTGCTAGCGCTATGAGGCGGATAAGCCTGAAAACATAGATAAAGATATACCTTACCCTATTTACTTCATTCATACGCGATGGCACAATGAATTTAAAAGATCCTTCTTAGCTCAAGTTATGTATAAATCAATAGATTGAAAACCATTTCAACTTTTATTATGAATGTTGAATTCTGAATAATAATTTCTATAAGTTCATAATGTTTTAAAAATTCATCAAATCAAACTAGATAAATATTTATGATCTTATATTATTTTATGATCTTAATTATTGAATAATGTAGGGAAAGTTTTATTTAATACTCATATTAATTGGTAATATTACCTTTAATTAGGATTGCCTAATGACTTAGGTCTCCTGTTAAGCTAATGTATAATATAAGCAGTATTTATTTGTAAAGAAACCATTATTATTGACAAAAATTACCTCGGATCTTGCGATTCGAAGCCAGACATATTCAAGTAAAAAGCAACAACAGAGTCGGGAACTGAAGGTGTGTAGTTTTCAAGTTGCAGGAGAAAGTCACTCAACGCGTGACCGACGCCCCCATCGTCGTCACCAACAGATGGAGAGTTCATACGACTCATTTGCATGCTGTGGATATTAATAAATAGACTTTATTACATTAATAACGTATTCACTTAAAATTTTCAGTAAATCGCTAACACTCACCCTTTCTTCGTACAAAGAATAAAAAAATTACAATAGATATAGAATATATAATGCTGTACAGATGTAACCGTAAACAAAAGCCACAGATAATTTTTATTGTTGATGCATCACAGAATATATCACGGTGAATGTTAAAAGATTCGGTTCCGTAAAAACAAAAGAACGATGTACTTTTATAAATAAACACTATAATAGAAAGGAGTTTCTTTACCAAGTAAATCAATTAAATCGTCAATGTAATCACAGTCCTATTAATCATAGTCCCCTGAACAACTTTGTATAGGCTAACCTTGTTGCTTTGTTGTTTCCGTTGCTGTTATTTGGACTTATTAAACATTACGTATGTAGTTTTTAACTGTGTTTACTTAGAAAACTTTATTTAAATTTCAATGTAAATCCTACATGGTAGTCATTCATTCTATATTCGTGTAGTTTTACCTGTGTGGTAACGAAACGCAATGTAAGTTTAAGCTTTTGATGTTACAATACCAAAAATTTTATTTTACAAAACGGGTACTTTATCTCAAAGTAGAGCAAAAATTTTAATAACCATTATTGCATTAAAAAAATATATATATTTCTTTATGTTCTGAAAAAAAATGGATGATTAAATATTTTTCGTTCAATTAGTTTATTTCATAATACATTAATAAATATATATATATTTAAACGTTGTTTATATGATTGGAGTATTATTCATTATTTTGTTATATTAGAATTTAAAGAATTCATCTACCGTTACATTAAAGGTCTTAGAAATCTAACCCATAACTATTAATAGGTAAATGGTAAATTTAAAAATTGCTTGGCAACATTGACCTCGTGGTAGTTTGCCGTTAGGTTGGCAACTCTACCCCTTCCTTCCTTCTTTTGCGCCGCTCCACAAGGCAGAACAGCGAGTGAACGTGATCGATCGAATTTCAAAAAAGGCACACACCTACCCCTGTGCTTCCCGTGATCACGAAATAACTCTATATCTCCTGACTTAAAACATCGGGAGTTAGTGTTTCGTGATTTAAGTCCAAACAGTGAGTTCAAGACTCTACGCCTTCAAGGCCTATTACCTAACGAACCACATTGAAGAAAAATGTCCGGCAAGGGAGGATTAGGCGATCCCGTCGCTTTCGCGAAGGATTTCATCGCTGGTGGTGTGTCCGCCGCTGTCTCCAAGACAGCAGTAGCTCCGATCGAGCGTGTTAAGCTGCTTCTGCAAGTCCAGCATGTCTCCAAGCAGATCGCCGAAGACCAGCGCTACAAAGGTATCATTGACGCATTCGTCCGCATCCCTAAAGAGCAGGGTCTGCTATCATTCTGGCGTGGTAACCTTGCCAACGTCATCAGGTACTTCCCAACACAAGCTCTTAATTTCGCCTTCAAGGACAAGTACAAGCAGGTGTTCCTTGGTGGTGTCGACAAGCACACCCAATTCTGGCGCTACTTCGCCGGTAACTTGGCTTCCGGAGGTGCCGCCGGTGCCACATCTCTATGCTTCGTATACCCCCTCGACTTCGCCCGTACCCGTTTAGCCGCTGATGTCGGTAAAGGTGATGGCCAACGTGAATTCAGCGGTCTTGGAAACTGTCTGTCTAAGATCTTCAAATCTGATGGACTCGTCGGTCTCTACAGAGGATTTGGTGTGTCGGTACAGGGTATCATTATCTACCGTGCCTCATACTTCGGTTTCTACGACACAGCCCGTGGTATGTTACCTGACCCCAAGAACACACCAATTGTAATCAGCTGGGCTATTGCTCAAACTGTCACAACTGTTGCTGGTATCATGTCATATCCATTCGATACCGTACGTAGGCGTATGATGATGCAGTCTGGACGTGCCAAGGCTGATATCCTATACAAGAACACCATTCACTGCTGGTCAACTATCGCTAAGACTGAGGGTGCTGGTGCCTTCTTCAAGGGAGCCTTCTCAAACGTACTAAGAGGCACAGGAGGTGCTTTCGTGCTTGTCTTATATGATGAGATCAAGAAAGTTCTCTAAATAATGTAAGAATTGTTACCATTGTGATTTAAAATCAGCCACTCCTTCAAATCATGTATTATTAGATCAAAAATGCATCCTAGTAACTTATTTTTAGTTAAATAAAGTGTTAAACAATGATTCCAGTTTGTAATTGTTTCATTAAAAAATTGAATGTTACATAACTTCTGTCAGCCATTTTAACAATAGAATTATTTATTACATTTAAATTCAAATTAAGAATGTTCAATTCATCTGCCAGTTGTTATGTAACCTCATTCCATTCTGACAGATGACTGCCAGGCCAAGGTTTCAAAGTCTAGTTTGCAAACATTGTTCAGTAATCTAATTGAAATATAACAGGCACTGTAACCTAAATGTGTGTAGTGAAAAATTATTAATTCAAGTGTATTTCTTGCGATAAACTGTTATGTAACAATCTATGTATGATTCTGTGTGAGTAGTCCACACTTGTTTAATCGATAACATCGGTAGGTAACAGTTATGTATGTTGGGTAGGGGTGGATGTTAAATATCTTGTCCTCGGGTGTGAGTTTTTTAAAGAAAAATTCATGCCTTGAGTGAATAAATTGGAAAAATTTATAATTGTTCTTTTATTACAACCTACCTCTACCATAGTACAATTGCATGATTATTTTCATAATGAAAGAAAACAAAAACTTAGTAATGGTAATCTTTATCTATACTCTATAGATATCTATGTGTATGTATGATAATTGACAATTAAGCTTATGAGTCATGCCATGTACCTTATTCGGCACTTGAAACTTATGAAATAATTTTATTGAAGGATCTTATGTAGAATAGGTGTGAGACAGCAACTCTTAAAATTTTCTTAAGCTTATAGTAAATAAGATCCATGCTTTATAATTATGTTGAATTAAGCTGTAACTGTATGAACTGATTTTAAAACGTAAAAAGAACGTTTTATAGAACCAGCATATGCCAATTTCAGGGAATAATAACTAATGATGATAACTAAGATTTCATTCATTAAAAAGGGATTTTTCTATGCTCTGTCATTGAACTTATGCACAAGATGGCGGATCTGTCAAAATTTATTGACCCTTGTACGTGACGTCACAAGATGACGTAAACGACGCAGCATAGTCTGCAGTAATGACGTAATAAGTCGTTGCGTAATATACCCTTTATGAATAACTAGTCTAGACGATGCATTTTGCAAATAAATAATTCAAATGGAGCATTACTAATAATCTACTATGTTTTGTTACCAAGATGGCAAAAATTTCGAAAATTGGAAAAATTTATTGGGGTTATCTAATATAATAAATCGAGGAAACATAAATATCATACAGTTATAGTGTCCTGCGAAGATATAAGTCTGCTAAGGAATGAAATATGTTGCCATGTGAATTGTATTTTACCTTGTATCGTTAGGATTGCACTTCTACGAACCGGTGAAAACTGACACTATAAACACTTTCAGTGAATTAGGTTATTTAACGCCGGATACAGTATGCTAGTGCAGTAATGATAGGTTTTTATAATCTCTTCGACAATACGTTATATATTTCTTATATAAATGTTAAATAGTAGTTTTAAATTATAATATATGTATGAATTAATTGGGTTTTAAGTTATCTATTAGGCGAGTAAATCTTAGCTAAGATCTTCCTTATATGTATCTACTCGCAGATATCCCATTGGTGCTCAGCTGGGGTTCGTACTTAATCCTGCGCTACAACCACTAAGCTAACACTATTCCTAAGTAGAAAAGTAAAGAATCCTGCATGTCTTCAGAGTAATGAGATTTGTTGCGTGTATGTGAAAAATGTGATGGATTTTGACTAACTAAATTTGAGTGCAAATTGATATGATACTGAAATCGTAACTTAAATATGCTGGAAGAATATGCAAGAATGTATTTATAAAAATGATGAAACAAATACATAATATGCAATCCCCTTAAATGTAATATTGAATTTGTAGAATTATACGATAATATTGTATTATGGGTCATGACCTACGTCTCCGCATCGATTTATCAGTGCTGCCAACCGTTTGCCGCATGCTTATGTAAGAAGCAAAGAGATTTCGAGCAAGGAGGTTGAACATAGACAATTATTTCCATTCTTGGCTCGCGATTCAATAAAGTTATAGACTGGATTTGCCAAGAGAGGATTTTGAGTACACAGTTCAATGAAATAACGATTTAATGACGTAATTTGGTTGGCTATGCTGAATTTAAATATAAGAGTTGATTATTCAACACATGAGGAAACAAAATATTTTATTTTACTTAATTCACACACTTACTTTTTAAATTTTCTTGATATAAATGAAATTTTTTTGACTGTCCCGGAAAAACGAGCAACTTAAACGTATTTTTGCTACGGGACAGGAGGCAAATTAGTTCTGTAAGGTTCTTTCGCTCTTTTCTTGAATGCCCGCGCTAACGCGCTAGTCCGCAATCTTAGATTAAAAGCAATCTGAGATTAGACCGTGACAGTCGATCGATCTGCATCCCAATAACCAAACACTACGAAGACTATCCGTTTTTGGCGAACGATAGAATGCAATCTCTTCTCTCTTTACACTGATATTTTATAATCAATATGAACCAAATAAATTAAATAAAACCGTACAAATAATATTAAAATATACAAGGCTATTTTTATAACATATCAAATAACTTTTTAATTATTTTTAGGAGTACAAATAAGTTTCCGCCGTTTTTTATCAAAAATTACATATTTATTACAGAAGAACGGTAATATAAATTTATTGAAAATATTGACCATCACTTGCAACCACTTCTTCCCATCTCTCAGGCAGCATTCCTTGTCTTTTGACGCTATCCACGAATCAACCCAATTTTTGGTATCCTCATAAAATGTGAACCGCTGCGCCGTCAGAGCATGAGTCATGGACCGGAACAAGTGATAATCGGACGGTGCAATGTCTGGTGAATACAGCGGGTGAAGTAACACTTCCTAATCAAGTGTTTCCAAATACTTTTTCACGGGAGCCGCAACATGTGGACGAGCATTGTCATGCAGAAGAATAATTTTTTCGTGCCGAGAATTCCTAATGATTTTAAACGATGTGAAGACGATGCAAGTTCTTTTTGTGTTTGAGATGAATCTTCCTCCAATAATTCCTCCAATCTGGAATCTACGACCTAGTGGCTTCAGCGTGCGACTCTCATACCTGAGGTCGTAGGTTCGACCCCCGGCTGTGCACCAATGGAGTTTCTTAGAGTCTAGAGACAATATTTCTTTTTCTAATAAAATGTTACCTCAAGCGGGAACCTCTTAATCTTGGAGTCTTCAAGGGTGTACTGAGTACTCCCATAGATGACGTGCGCATTACACGCGTATGGTAAAGGCTCTTGAGGCTGGCATGCCTTAGACCTAAAACGGCAGACAAAAATGCTGATCGCCTAGTTTAAAAAAAAAGATACAGAAATCTGAGGCCCAGATGTGTAAGATGGTAGCGGCAATGTTTGTTTGATAAATGTACTTAACAACACAGCATGCCTGTTATAATCATAGTTTTGTTCAACGATATTAAAACTGGTTCAATAAAAAATTATCACGTGGGACAAGACATGCGCACATCACATGCTTTTATCACACGTAAGTTGATAACGAATTTCTAAATCTGATTTATAACGTCGATTATATCTAATTAGATTAGTTATTGAAAGTTCACACTTTAAAAAATTAGGCAAGAATCAAGATATTTCAATTAATATGCAGTCATGTGGAAAGGCTAAGTTAGTGTTTAGGTAAGAAGCTTGGTGCGCTACTCAAGATGTCACATGGAACATGGTGTAATGGTTGCAGCTACTTACAAATGTTGTGTAAAAGAAAAAACTTGGCGATTAAAAAGAGCGGCGGAGAGTTCAGTGCCAGTTCTTCTCTTCCGTTCTACGCCTTTGATTTGAGAACTGGCAGTAAATGTAAAATTAGAAGCATTTAATGTATATTTCTTGATGAGCTCCCCGGTAGAGTCAACCGATGAGTCAATCCGAAAGAGCTGATCTTTCGGGTTGACTCGAATCGTGGACTACCAGTCCGTTTCCGAGCGGCCTTGGCGTTGCGTAGAGATGTGGGATCTGTCTGCATCTACCGCATTTATCATGGAGTGTGTTCAGAATTGTTAGGACTAATACCTGCAGCTGAGTTTCATCAGTACGTCAAGACACAATACAAAATAACATCCGTATCACCACGACGTCTATCCTTTTCCCGCGCACCACTACTATGTGGAACCAACTGCCCACGGAAGTATTTCCGAAGCAATTCGACTTGGTCTCTCATGAAAGGAGCGTTCCTATTTATAAAGGCTGTTGAGCCTTCTGGCAATGTCCATGGGCGACGTTATCACTTTACATTAGCTGAGTCTCCAACCCGTTTGCCTCCATATAAAAATTCAATAATTTTAATCCATGTGTAGGCAGCTTCTCTTCAAGCATAAGATTACCAGATAGAGTGACTTCTGTATTATAAAACATTGACCACAATATTGGTTTTGACATACAGAAAATACTTACAGCTCATTCTTGACTCCGCATCTTACTTATCACGGAAATACATCCCATCAAAGTATGCCAGTGATGGAAGAGAGTGACCTTGTAATAGAGATTAGTTGCCCTGGCGCCTTGTAACTGCTAACAAGGTCATACTAACATTTTTATCATTAGATAACATTTACGTAAAGAATTTGTCAATCTGGTTCAGAATGTTATCTTACTGGTACCGGTTTATGTATTTTGACGATCACAAAATAGAATAATTACAACAATCTAAAGAAAATTGATTAATTTAAACCTGAATTAATGTAATGTCAATAATTGTTCATGTATGAATGGCGCCAAATTTGGTGTAGCCACAGATTACTAAAAATATGAGAGATATGTCAATGACTAGAAATTGCGCGTATCGGACCAAAATTTACAATGGACCTCCTTGGTGAAACTATGGAATTTTTAAATGATAAAAAATACCCAGTTTTTTTTAAAATGGAAATAGTCATAGACTTAGTATATACTGGCGTATAGACGAACTGGCAGCTCGATAAAGCGTGACCAATTTTGATTTGTCAGTGTGTGCATTAGCTAGTGATGTACCTTTTACTTTGGAGGACTATCGATAACTTATTGAAGTTAGATGTTCGACCCTTGGAGAAAGTTGTTCCATAGACTGTTTTTGTCCAGATTATAATTATGACATTATGTAAAAAAAAATGCATTAATAAAAAAACAACTTTTTTCATTGCTTCTTAATTTATTGACCTTTAAACAGAACAATCTTATTAAACTGGTTCCTTACAGTTTCCTTTCCTACATTATTAAGTTTACATTCATACTTAAGTCGAATGTCAAAGTAAATTTCTATAACGTATTTCATTATTAAATACCTATGACCACTTAAAATATCTTGGTCCAAATTGTGGTTTTCCAAACTCGAAAATAAGCCGGATTTATCTTCTAATATAAGAAGTACCGCTTTGCAAATTGTAGATTTCCCAATAGCTTGAGTGATTTTTTTATTTTCACGAATAAATTTTTCTATTTTTAGACAAAGTTGTATCACATCTTTTGAAGGGTATGTTAAAAAGCCTTGATCAGCCTTAGATGAAAAGTCTCTTTTGTTTATGAAGGATTCTTGGCTACTACACGGGAGTACTGTAACGCATTGCAGCACTCTTCGCAAGAAATTTTTATTTTAATTCTGTATTAATTCATTACTGCATGCCATAGTAACATCACTGTAGTGATCTTTCAATCCCGGTCTTGAATGAATTTCATATAGAACGTCTTTCAGGGTGACTATTTTTATAGCCTGTCTTTTATTTTTTGCTGCTAATCTACGTATTTTTTTTTGTTTTTCTTGTAGCTTTTGTTTCAGTTTGTCGTTTTTGCTAATAAGCTTTTTTGTTCTTGGTGTGAGCTGAACACTTTTTTCTGGAGCTTGTGATATCGAAGGTAGAGCTAAGTCCCGATTGATATACGATGACGGGATTCTCTCTTGTATATGTCCCTGAAAATGTGAAGAAAGAAATACATCATTATTTAATAAAAAAATAAACTTCATAAAATTAGAATAAAAAGGTATTGGATGAAAAACTGGTATTTTTTACAATTATTTTAAAATGAACCAGGCGATCAACGCCAACAAACCGGCAACGCGTTTGGCGCAATAGGCCCTAAAATTTCACCAATTCTAGCGTATATCAATGTTTTTATAGGTGTTATTGATATTCGTAAAATAGCAATATGCTTACTGGTACAAATAAAGTTGGAATGGCTCCTATAACTAAAACTGTATTTATTCGTCTTTTTCTTTTATATTCGTCCGGGAAATGTTTGCTGCAAATGGTAGAGTTCTTCTTTGGATTCCAACCAACGCGCCCAATTAATCTCAACCATTTTCCTCTTAGTATAGTATCTAGAGGGAATCTGTTGGACAAATAATACAAAATTGGGCAAAATGGTTCAGATACGAGACGGTAAACGTAAGCAAGCATTTATTTTCATAAGTAACATTCAAGATAAAATATCGATAATTCTATCGATTAATTTGAGTCAATCCCTAGCGTACATGTAAAATTAATTGATGAAATATTTATCCACTAAAATCATGTAAATTATCAACAAATGGACTTCCACATATACAAAATATGAAAATAAACAAAAGCATTGACATTATTTTATATAGGATAAAAGACAAATTTTAACCAAAAATAAACGCGTCATGCCAGTGATGACGATTTGGGTATTTACCTGTGAAATGTGCAATTTTCAGGATTATTTCTATTATTAACACCACAATCACTCACAGAACATGTAACCATTGTTGAATACAATTAGATTTACTGAAAATAAACCACGATGTACGCAAAAAATCCAAAATACTAAGGGGTTGTTTCTACGCGTGCCGACTTGTGATGACCTGTCATTCAAAACCAGTCACAGTTTCATTGGATTCGCTATCCTTTTCTATCTTGCCAAATTTCCGTAAGGGATTTTCTTCTCCCTCGCTCGCTTTGTTGGTCTATACGCCAGTATATACTAAGTCTATGGAAATAGTTATAAATTTATGCCAGTTTCAAGTAAAAGCAAGGTAAACTAAACGCGAGAAAAAAAAAACACATCAAAAAACAAAAAAAGACTAGTTAAAAACATAATATTTACATAAATATTAAATCTTAATATTATTTATTGATTATGAAAGAATAATAATAAGAAAATACATTATAATACAATAAAGGATAAGGCAAAAGGCAGTAGATTTTATTCGGAAACGGAACATGTAGTAATTGTAAGGAATTCGGAAAGAAGGTGCGGTCATAACCCAAAGTTTTTCCGATATTCAAATTTTACGATAAGAGATTACTATTTTATTTGTAATGTAGGCAACGTAGCAACAACGAAACCTTGTAAAGAACCGGTTAATACTCGTCTTTACTTGTCCCTTATGTAAAATAGTTCAACATTTGTTATATAATTTAGCATAAAAAGTCATCGTTTTTCATTCGTTCATATAGTTATTATATCTACGTTCCGGCCCAAGTAAATCACATATTTGGATAACAATATATTCTTCACGTGTTACAGAATCTCGATTTAATTCAATATTGCAAAAAATATTATCACTAAAACTAGCCAATGTTAGTAAGTGAAGCTTTGCCGACTTGGATATGTCCAGAGTCACATATATATATATATACATATATTATATATTACCACAATATAGTGCAAATAAACTTTAAATAAAGTGAAATTTATTCCAAACGACTCGGTCCGCCATTTGTTTGACCTTTTGATTCATCATTGAATGGACAATCTTTTTTCGTTGCTTTTTGGCGCCTAAATAGTTGTCACGTGATTGACATATGACTGGGCACGTGAAGTCTATGAATAACACCAAGGAAAAAGTATTCAATTAGATAAAGAATGATAAAAATTACTATATCCGTCAAAATCGATCAGCATAGTATAATAAAATTATTTATGCATGCTATAATTATTATTAAAAAATTAAATTGGTAGAGAAAAATAATACACAAGTAATCGGTGGAACGTGTTATAAGACTTATTAGCTCTTTACAAGCCTATCTTACCTGTAAGTAACTTACTGTAATATTTATTTTGATAGAAGTATAACCCTTATTTAACGAGTTTATCTATGCTATTCCTACTTTTCCCAAAAGTAACCATCATATTATACACAGACAGACCTTTGGTATTATTAAATTCGCAAAAAAAATTAAATACAAAGGATGTCCTTTGTTCAATAAGATCAAGTACAGGTAAAAATAAGTATGGTGAAAATAATTATGTAAGGGCAGTACGGGCATGGCTTAAGAATATCAGGTATACAAGATACATTCAAGTATTTTATGCATGTTAAATCGTACTAGCAACATAATTTCATTATTACTTCGACCGTTGTAAACTATAAAATCTATGAGATTTTTACAATCCGTTGTTTGAGATCCAATGTTTGAGGTCATTGAAATATCATGACTGCTGTAAATGTATTGTAATTGCACAGAAGTTTTATTGAAAATGTTAGTAACGAAGCAATAGTCTGTAATTAACGTAAAATATTTAATTAACCTTAGTTAAAGAGTAAAAATAATAATCCAGTGGCATTTCAAAACAGATTGCCATGGAGATGAGTAGCACGCTCGAAACTCATTAGCTTCCATTAGGCCAACAAAGCTTGTGGTGAAGAGCATTATGACACTTATTTAGGGAAATAGTTTTAGGTAAAAAATTTCATATTTGTGTATTCATAGATGAATAATTGTAGTGTAAGGTTACTTTTTAAAATGTACCTACTTAATACTCTGTCGAATTCATAGTAGAAATACAGACCCTGAATTTACTCAGTCAGTTAATCGGCCCGGCGGTTGGACCAACTGGCATGGAATTTTATTTCTGCATTCAATATATTTTGAGTTATAAAATCATTTACAAGCAGACAATTTAAAATTCTTATTCCATATGCGCGTTTTGGCTTATCGCCAAAATTTCTACGCACTACGTGCAAGGTCGTCGTCGCTCAATACGGGTCAGTTTTAAAATAGGTCTTATATAATTTGCTCATCTTAATAGATATAGGTTATAGACATATTATCGTTTAATTCGGCATCCTTAATATACAGTATAGTCTCAACATGTGAGGGAAAGAGTGGGAAAATCACGCACAAGCACTCAAATAATGTAAGCGTCTTGCCAAGATGTTTAATTTCTGTCAACATATAACAGGCAATAAGACTATTTCAACATGTTTTGTATTACTTAGTCAAGATGCATTAACAGTAGTGTATGTTCCTACATACTTCATAGTCGAGAACTAAATTTGTATTGAAATTTTCACTGCTTTGCTATATGAGGATTAACCATCTAACCGCTAACTGGGCAATAGACTCCAATAGCGAGAAGGTGTATATCGTAAGTCAATAAGTAATAATAGCATTTCAGGCTATGACGTCATCGTAGGGGATTGTAAATGTCACTAAAGTATGTTTATTTTACTTGATACTGGCATAAAGTTATAACTATTGCCATAAAATTAAAAAATATATATGTCTGTACAATTAATAAATTGTATTCTACAATAAGGATACTTTTGTTAAACCTATGCAATGGCATAATTATAACTAAAGCACACGTCTCTTTCCATCAAAGCCTAAACACAATTTGACAGAAAGAGACAAATGCGTGCTTTATTCTTAAGTTTATTATTTTATTTCGTCGGTTCTTGACTAAAATGATTCTAACAAAAAAAACATTACTTCCGTAAATGTGTAATATTATTCAAATAAATAAATAGTCATTATGAGTGCAGCAACTGGGTGATTATATTAAAATTTGGCTCAAGATTATAAAACAGACAGCTAATTTACAATTGACCTTATTTGACAGATCGTTAATTCTTTTTACGCAAAGGCGTTTTTGAGGGATCATGACCTCTCATTCGAAATTCAATTCAATTGTCATTACATCAATTATTTTCATTATTTTACAGGTTTTGTATAAAATACGATTCGAATCGTATTTTAATAAAATTGAAAAAAAATTCCCCTTTTTTATTTATTTATGGTAGTCAAGATTCTCAATGAAGTGTTAACTTGCTTTATAACGAAATTCTCCCATCATGTGATCATCCCATCATTGGCCCCTCGCCAATGGAAGAAACATGATGATCTCTTGACTCCCTGCCGTAAATTCTGTATCTTTCTCCGTTATTATTAAATAACTAACTTTAACTCGCATCGGATTTAAAATAAAAAAAACATTCAATTTTAAATATTTATTCAGTTATCTACAGAAACACTTATTTATATTCGGAATGGAGCAAAAAAATAAAATTCAATAAACAGATGTTATTCGTAACCTTAAATCATTATTATACTTTTAATTCACCACAGATAATATTCAATAAATTAAATTTTGACGTTGATTTTCTTACGCTGTATACGGTTGTCCCTGAAAAAAAAAGTATAATTTAATCAATCAGTTATGCTACGTTTTTAGCTCTGGGCCTCAGTAACACACGCCGATGTTTTCCTCCGCCGTTCGAGGGAATGTTAAATGCGCACACCAAATTTATTTATTTTATTTATTCACACTTCGTTGCTAGAAAGAAACACAAATAACACAATACATATAAATTACAAGGGATGCAACGGGCGGCCTTATCGCTAACGAGCGATCTCTTCCAGGCAACCCTAGTAAAAAGCTTAGCTAGGTAATCAAATCCATTGGTGCACAGCCGGGGATCGAACTAATGACTACTATGCATGCATGCCCCTTACAGAAATACATATCACTGACTATTTTTTATGTTACTAACGTAGTATTGTCTATTAACATAACTTTTTCACATTTAAAGAAAACAATCAATTCGTTAAAAGTGTTTTCTTTAAATGTTACTATCGCCCAAACCCAATAACCTATGTCAATCCATTGTTGACCATCTGAGATAGACATATTAATCTAAATATTGTGTGCCATTAACCAATCGAGGGATTGTAATATCCATCTTTCGGTACAAGCTATCCATGGTAGGTCAGATCATCATAGTAGGTGTATGTGGATAGGAAATGACAGTTCAACTGTGCCTATATATTAAAATGTTACTCACACCAGTTTTTAAAATAATTAAAAAGCTATTTTATATGTTTTAAACATAGACATGTATATTTTAATATTATTTGTACGTTTTATTAATTATCAAATATGAGTGTAAGAGCGAAGAGATTGCATTCAATCCGTCGCCAAAAATGGATTCTCTACAGGATTTGGTTATTGGGTTGCACATAGGAGATCGATCGACTGTCACGGTCTGATCTCGGATTGCTTTCAATCTGAGATTGAGGATCAATGGTTGGAATTCTTTTTCGCGGTAAAAAAATTTAGTAGGTACCAATTTTATTAGGTAACTCAACACTCAATGCCAGAGGGCTCGCGAGTGCGTTGCCGGCCTTTTAAGAATTGGTACGCTCTTTTCTTGAAGGACCGTAAGTCGAATTGGTTCGGTAATACTGCAGTGGGCAGCTGGTTCCACAAAGTGGTGGTGCGCGGTAAAAACTGCCTTGAAAACTTAAAGGGCCTTCGTTCGTTCCAATATATTATCTACATTGTTTAACATAACACGTGCCGAACTCACATGATGTTTAAATATAATACCCGATGCTGCCAGAATATTCACATAGAACGCGATTGGATTTGGCCTATTTAAACCAGGGTTTTAATTTAAAACAACTAACCCGCCTCGGCTTCACACGGGTTATAGAATGTAAATATGTATTATCTATACTTTGCTAGGTAATATTTCGTTCGAGTTACAGTCTGAATAATTCGACATACCGCGTATTTAAGATATCAACGGACGGGAATGAAATTTTCTACTTGATTTAAAATAAACGTGGTTCGAGTTATAGATTATACTGTATTGAATAAATTTGTAAATAAAAGATAAAAATCTATTCAAAAAAATTTGAGCCGTCACGGGACGCCTGGCAGATGTGAAACATCGAAATTATTTTGTGAAGTAATATGCAGAAAAGAACAGATTGTGATAGGAACTAAATATGTCATAATGATAAAATAAAATATTACGATTTTGTTTTCCAGATAACGATGACTATTTATTGAATAAATATTTATTTTCATTAAATACAAAAATTTACTACTGCATATAGATTGTATGTATATACCATCATATAGCGTGGCGATGCGTCGCCACGGCATGCGTCGCCACGCCAGAAATCGGTTTTACGTGCGGCTATAGATGTTTCACATCAAAAAATTTTCTAAGTTTGATGAAAAACTAACAATAGAAAAATCTAAAATGTTGACTATAGCTAACTTCAGGGTGTCGGTTACTTGTAACTCTGTGCGCGCGCATCGTAACAACTGAATCTCATCACTTTTCCCTAACGCGCCAAAAGTCTAACTTCAAAAAATACACAAAACAAACTATATTACAGGTTACTTTTCGTTTTTTTCGTAACTAACCAGAAATTATAAAATAAAATTCAGTACAATTTGTATATTTTTTTTAATAAATTCAGTTAATTAAAAAAAAAATGTTTGAGTATTGAATCAATGCCATCAGGAAGCATTTTCAATGTCAGATAACAGCTAGTGCTGTCATGCGAACAATGTCAAGAGTTTCTGTCAATCTTTATCCTGTTAGTAAAAATATTGCAATAGCAAAATAGGAAACACGTCCATAATCACTCTACATCTTGCCTTCAAACCTTTTCATCGCTGTCTACCTAACCATACTTTCATATCGTACAGGCTTTTTTTTTTCGTTGGGAAATGTGTTACGCATACCCTCCCGCGGCACGGTTGCCTGGTGGTGAAGGGTTATGTGGGACTAGCTACTGTGCGTACCCACTAAAACCCACGGCGCCAGCTTAGCCTTCTCCGCATCCAGCCACGCGATCAGCCGGTAAAACTCGCGGTGCTGGCCACGAATGATGTCGAATGGACCTTGGCTCAGCAAGGGCCATTCTTCAAGTCACATACTAACTGTCCCAAACTAACCTATCCTCTCTATGACGTTCTTCCCCCTAAAGTCCCCCTTCTTTAAATGTTATATGTTTGTTAATGTTTGTTTATTGTTTATATTGTAGATTTTTATGTAATATATAAAAAGTTAAAACAATAATAATATATATTATTACGTCTACTGCTGTCTCCGACACTATCGACATATTTGTATGTTCGCAGAGTGAATTCACAGTAGCGATATTGTATATACTATGTGTTTAACATTATATATGCACTTCATTATATTTTATTAAATGATTCTCGACATTATCGTATTGTCATCTGTAAGGATAATGTATGTATTTTTGTAATAAATATAGAGTACCTGGATGACCGAGCTTTGCTCGGTATTTTTTTATTTTTATAAATTGTGTTCTTGGAAATTATATTTAAGTACGAATTACATCCTAATAAAATGATGAAATATGAATAATATTTTTCGATCTTACCGACAGAATAATAAAAAAAAATTGAATTGGTTTTTTAAAGTTATTAATTTAAAGATAAAAAATAATTATTACTAGCTAGATCGGTTCTTCATATATATATAGATATATTCAATTCTTGTATATATATATAATTGGAATCTAGGAATCGGCTCCAACGATTTTACTTAAATTTAGTATACGGGGGGTTTCGGGGGCGATAAATCGATCTAGCTAGGAATCATTTCCAGAAAATGTAATTTTATTCGTGTTCTATCACACTCATTATTTTTTCTTTAAATTGATAACTTTAAAACTTATAATTATTTTGACATAATTTAAAAAAGTTCCGATGGTTCGCATGATTTGCAACATGTCTGGTTATGGTGACTGAAGATAAAAGGTGTTGAATGTCAAATGGTATCACAGCTAGAAAATGTTATATTATCTGTATTTATTTCCCCGGAGTTAAAAATTTAAATTTATGTTAAATATAAGTTTATAATACATCGATTCAATCCAGTAAATAAGTTATTTCTTTGAATGCCTTTCACAGAACTACCATACATGTTTTCTTTCTCTAACATCAGTCGACTCTTTATAATGAGTAACTCCATTGAGTTATAGAAGTACTTATTATATAAATATGTGGTGGTCTTGTATATTGTAAATTATTGTTAAGATGCCGGTCGCCTCCAAATATAAACATGTCAAATCTATTCTTCAACTACTCTAGCAAAAACTTGTTAGCTTATGCATGTGTTTCTAAAACTTGTACAAAATAATCTTACCCAAGTGCGTGCAATCCAAATTAGAGTATCGTTGCTAAGTCTAGGCCCAATCAATGGATTCATCTGTGCCATGTATGCACACAGCCAGCTGTAATTATATAAATGTTGTATTAGTATATTTAATTAGCACTTTTCTTGATCTAAGTTGTTCAGTCCCTTTTTTATTTGTATAACTAATGCAAAATTAGTAGGTGTTCACAAACAGAGGTGCAAGAGACTCATTTATTAGGGAAAACATTATTATTTAATCTGTTTTTTTTGCCTTTCAGGGCTTATGAAATCCTTAATCAATTGTCTTTAAAATTCAATTTCAGGTACTGGTTTATTTCATATTACTGGTAAGATATTATTTCAGGGTCTTTGATATCTAATTGTAGTAGCACCTAAGCAACTTCATTTTCTAACGATTTCTTTCTTTGATACATCTGTCTTTACCCATTATATCTATTATTAATTTACATGGACAACATTTGTTAGTATATCCACTAAGGTAAAGGAAAATTTAAAGGAGAAGGGCAAGTCCTGATTCTGGGTTAGATTTTATTTATGGATTTGATATGATAATATGAGCTATCAGATACAGGTAGAAGGCTTGTTCATTGTAGGTTTATGTTAAAGATTAAATACATAATACACAGAGTTTCTGATTAGTTAATGAGGCTTAGAGGTTTGGGACAATAAACTTAAAGTCTGCTTTGTAATACAAAATTACATGAAAATATAATTAAGTATGTAACCATGGAATATAATAACTATTATTACCACAAAACACAATAAAATAGGCATATGAGAATAAGGAAGTCTGGGGTAAGTCTTAGAAATTTTAATACTTACAATAACCAGCACGTAGCTGCTGTTAACATCAACACCACCTGGATAATCCTGAAATATTTAAGAACTAATGTTAGGGATGGTTCGCCTATTATTTTATTGGAATAACCAGAAATTCAAGACCCACAACTTACCCTCTGTTAGGTCCCTTGGGGGCAAAGAACGGGCACACGATACCCACCACACCCCATAATACTGTGAAAACGGTGATGGGAAGAAATGACGCACCCATTTCGGGATGATTTCAATTAGAATATATAAAACTTCCTCAATAACACAAATATCAGCTGCCCAAAGATGGTGGTCGTTTATCAATGTTGGCGGCGCTGTACGACGACAGTCATATGACAATTAAATCGGATACATTTAGAAGAAATCACGTTTATAGAGTCTATGCTTCTTGGAATGTTTTTTTTTAAATATTTTATCGACTAAAAGCCAATATCAGTCACGACAAGTATAGGTTTATGTTCTATCTTTATGGTTTTCTATTGACAGCTATAAATATGTAATTTTAAATTTAAAAATGTGGATGTTAAAAAAATTTTAAGAGATTTTATTGATTAAAAAAAATTAAATAAAGATAGTTATAGCTTTTTAATTTTTTGAAGTTTCTGAATAAAATGCGCCCACGGAAAGAAAAGCCTGACAATCGCAAACGCAAAATAAACACGGATAAATTGCTACGAAAATCAAGAAACCGCTTATACTACCTCAGAAATGTTAATCGCAAAGAAGGATCCGATATAGAAGAAACATTTAACAATATTATTCGAGATCATGTAAGAGTAACTACTAATTATTGATACATAACTTGAAAATGTCCGTTATCGTTTTTATTTTTACCTACAATTTTAGGGAACAATAATTGACATAACGTCAAACCCAGAGTATATATCGCGCTAACAAAGTTATTCCGACTTCTTATAATATAATTCACAACTTCACTGCCTTCAGACTGACCATTCAGTGGTCAAATTGATCAAGAATTCCCCTTTATGTAGGAGGAAAAGCAGCGCATTCCTTCCTCCACATTTACATGTACGTTCTACGCATCTAATGACTCTTTAACTTATATGATGACACTCACATTCAATATGTTTTAGAAGTCTCAAGCGAAGGTCGTGAAACATTGGAAATTATCTCCAAAAGATTCCTGCGAAGTATACAAAGACAGGCGTAAGAGGAAAATTGAAGATGATAACGAGAGTAATGAGAATAATGGAAATACAGAAGACAACGTAAACAAGACGAAACCTATTAAAAAGCGTGTAAAGAGACGACCATTAAAAAGGGACAGCCGTGGGTACGTCATTAAAAAAATATTACCAGACTTTTTATATTGTTTACGCAAACAACATCAATACGATTTTTTTTATAGAACAGGAAACAGTGATGTTAAATGATACATCCATGGACACACACTGCTATAAGGCTCGCAAATGCGTCTGTGTGATGGCCATTAACCCAAAAACATCAATTGTTGAGAGCAATAAAAATAAGTTCAATATAGTGTAACTATCTATATATAACTAATATTGATTTTCAGGCGATTTCTACCAGAGACATCAAGTACTAACTGTTCGTGTTCGAAATGCGCGGAGTCTATTTATTCTGATGACCAGTGATTTTATTTTCTGAACGATTTATTGTTTGAAGATGTTTTTTTTATGACATATAAATGTGTGTGTAATTAAAATGCTATAACATGCTAGTCCTTTATATTCTAGTGAAAAAATCGGGATAGAAAAAGTAAAAAATAAATAAAATGATGCAAAAGCTTTTATTAAAATATAGATAAAAAATCTAGCGTAAATTCCTTTCATTCTCTGTAGATTTCTTAGCGTATATTTTATTAAACTTAACTCATATTATAAATATTAAATCGTACTGCATGTCTCAAAGCACGTTCAGTAAAAACAAGAATACTTTTGTAAGTATTCGTTGCAGATATTGTGTACTACTTGTTTCAACAAATTAGACCCAGTTCAGACTCGCGAGGCCAGCCTCGTTCCAGAACACAATACATAAGGCTATTGGCGAGTCAAGGCGGCAAGGCATTTACACTCTCGTAGTATTTAGTTACTCACGACATCGACAAGATGGGGATCATTGGAATAATTGCGTTAGTTACTTTATCTGCCTACCAATATTATAGTGCCTTGCTTTTATATTACAAATACTTACTAAAGAAATCATAATGCCGGTATATTATTTACTTATAAACATATTAAAAACCCAAAAACTGAAAAATCGGAGAGAAGGCTAGTCGACACGAGAGGCCGTCTACACTCTCGCGCTCGTGTCGCCTCGTAGAGAGTGTGGATGGGCAATAAAAATAATATTAAAAACGATAAGTAGCATAGTATGGTAAAACAACGAAGAAGATTGTATAGGCAAAGAAGAAAAAGTCAACTGACTAACTTGTCATTTACAATATGTTTATAAATTTTTTTAACAAATTTTAAAGTGTTTTAATTCAATTAAAAATTCTAAGAAATGTAGAAGTAATATCCGATGTCCGGGCCGCTGGGTGTAGGGAACTATGCTTCGTTTATCATTTGGTTGGGTGTTTTATGCATTTATGTGTCACTTCTAACAATCACAATACTTGGAGTGGTCTTTATTTTGTAAGTTGCAGATTATTAGTAAGATATTTATTTTGTGAAGTACATTTACCGTTACATTAGTTATTTTTAAAGTATTTAGTCGAGGATATGCTTAAGCTTATGTAAATAAAGCGCCTTAATATATTATTTTACTTAAAATTAGAAAGTTATGGGTGAAGGAATGAATTACTTTTATATCCATAGTCACGTTGTGCAGTTCTTAGATATTAGTATAATCAGTATAGGATGGTTAATTTCTTAAATGGTACTATAAAACGTATGCTGCATATTTTCTAAAGAAACAATCTACTTTTAGTTAAGCTTAGCGTTGTAGAATCCGACTTAGCGTTTAAACTCCTATCTCGACTACATTGTATACATAAAATGTGAATGTTAGTGCGGTCGTGAACGGTTATAATAGTTAACAAATTCTTGTCTAAAAGACTAATAAACTGTGCTGTCAGTTACTTACCTGTTCATTGTCACAAACTGCATGAGACAATGGACAGCTAAGAAATGTCAATTTAAGTTTGCATTTACATGTCAACTGTCAAATTTAAAATTGTATTAATAACGAATTTTCGCTTGTTTGTGTAAACTGAATTGTGATTATTGTTACTACTTTTCAATTACATCATTTATAAATTAACCAGCCGAATTCTGAATTTGTGAAGTGTTTTTAAATAATGATAGAGTAGTATTAATACAAAATTAGAAATGGATCAAGATGACACCCAGAGTAACAAACCTGTTGATGCAGCGGCTGCGGCCAAGTGAGTAAAAATTAATTTTTAATTTAGATAGCCATAAAGAGCACATCAATAACACTTATTTTAATTGGCTTTATAATTTAATTTTCTGATTTTACAAACATTTAATTTGTAAAATCTGAATAGGAAAAAGGATGAAAAATTTATTAAATGTTTAGAATCTAAATTAAAATTGAAATTTACCAGCACCGTAATTACTTAAACCTAGCTTGGACTCAGTGTTAGTTTTTAATCAGTCGCATACAATAGTCAAATTATTATGATTAATATTATTATTTTAACTCTTAAAGTACAGGAGATTACATTTCGTCAGGAGTTTATAACAAATACATCTTGTTTGTTTTAGCCCTGTAGATATCCGTTGATTACTGAGTTGAGCTCTATATATACACCATATTACCAATTTGTCTTAAATTACAGAAGGAAGCGCAGGTCATCAATACTTAAAATTCAAAGACCACCTCGAACTCCATTATCTGAGCTTGAATTCAATGTTGCTACACCCACTGACACAACAAAGAGCCGTCGCGTCAGTTTCTCAAAAAAGACTGGTGTAGCGTAAGTTTAATATTACTTACAGTACTTCTTGTTTTTCATTTTTATTATTTAATTTCAGTCAAAGGCACTAACTAGTACCTTATATATTACACTATTCCCTCTTGTGATTCTTATAATAGCATACCTGGAAAGGTGAAATGAATTTATTACATTGTAATCTATTTCACATTATACTGATTTAGTTTGATAATCTATAAAATTCAAATGTCTGCATAAAGTATTAAGTAACTTAATTTTGCATTTGCTTTGGTTATATTGTTATTTGTATTTCTTAATTGTGTAAACATTCTAAGGTTTTCCTGCTATCCTTCCTTTGAGTGTATATTTCTTAAGGTGTTAACCAAAGGCTGAATTTCTTAACATGTTTACTAACTCATACAACTCTTGCATAAGAATGATTAATTATATTTTCTTAAATTTATTTTAGGGAATTTGTTACTACAAACGAAGGTACTACAACTTGGAAAAAATTCTACGAAGAACACAACAAGTCGCTGGAAACCTCTGGAAATGATGCTCCAAATTGTCAAAGACCTCAATCTATTGGTCAATTAAGTAGACATATTTTTGACCAACAGTTTGAAGAAGTTGAAGCTATAGATTTTGGCGGAACATTCCTCCCAACACAAACACTTGCACAACAATTACATAACTCCCTAAACATTAATATCACTCAGCAGCTGGCTGCATTAGAATGTACTGGGGAGAAACTTGCGATTCCACAGCAAAACTTTGATCTGAGTGAAGTAACTGACCAGAGAAGCAAACTTTTTAATGATGAACTCACCGTTCCAGCTATGGCAGAAATGTCAAACCAAATGAATGTTGACTTTTCTGCTATGCATAGTAAATGTGATGATCTAGATGAAATTCAAAAAGATTTGAATAGAGTGCATCAAAATGTTGTTGGACCTACTAATTTTGGAAATGTCTCTGAATATATAGAAGTTGACCTCAACATGACCAGTGTTGGTTTAAGAAATGATGATGATATGTCTATCACTGAGACAGTTCATAGCCCGAAAGTACAAGAAGTAGTGAAGTCTGCATCAAAGAAATCAATTACAAAGTTCAGTTTAGAAGATAAAGAGAATATAGCTATTAATCCATATGCACCAATTTGTGAAAGTGAAAATTTTGCAATAGAGGAAAAAAATGAAGTTTTAGTTTTTGATGGCAAAAAATTAACTGTGCAGATGGAGAAAAAAAGTATTGCTGCACCTATATCTGTAGAACCACGACCAAGAAAGACAATAATACTTAACACAGATGATGATTTGCCTAATTTCATATCAGATCCAAAACCGTCTTTAAAATTACAAGAAGTTGATCAAGAAAACCTAGATGATGTGTCTAGACATAGGAGAACATTGTTTGAAGATAAATCCATGATCCAATCTTTACCTGGTAAAGTTATTGAAGAAAGGAGACAAACAGTTATCTATAATAATGACTGTAATATGTCTACAACTGAAGCTATACCTGTAAACATTATTGATCAGAATGAAGCACAATTTAATGCAGAAAGAGGTAGGACGATTATTTACAATGATGACTGTGACATGTCTACTACTCAAGCTATATCTACAAAAATAATAAATCAACACCAAAACGTAGTGCAGAATAATGCTGAAAGAAGAAGAACTATTGTCTATGATATTGACTGTGATATATCTATGACACAAGCCCTGTCAAGTAATGTAATTATTGATGGCTGCACTGCACAGGCAAAAGAAAAGAGACAAACAATTGTCTTTGAAAATGATGGAGATCTATCATTAACACAAGCTGTTCCAACTATAGAAGTTATACATAACAAAGAAAATATTTCAGAGGCTAATGTAGAAAAGAGAAGAACTATTATTTTTGAAAATGATGGAGATTTATCATTAACTAAGAATATTCCAACTATAGAAGTTATGCACAACAAAGAAAATCCTACAAAGGATAAGGTAGAAAAGAGAAGAACTATTATTTTTGAAAATGATGGAGATTTATCTATCACACAAGCAATTCGAACCGATATCCTAAATACCAAAGAACCAGTGGAAACTAAACCAGAAAGAAGGCAAACTGTAGTCTTTGATAATGATGGCGATATATCTATAACACAGGCTCTTCCTACAAATATAGTAAATACCTTAAATAGAAAAAGTTTAACAAAGCCTGATGAAAAAAGAAATACTATTGTGTATGAAAATGATGACATATCTACTGCGCAAGCTGTGTCTACAAAGTCATTAATAACTGATAATAAACATGAATCTACAAATAAAAGAAGAACTATTGTCTATGAAGATGATGGTGATATATCAATGACGCAAGCTGTTCCAGCTAAAATATATCAAGGTCACAATATTATAATAAAACCTGATCCTAGTGAAATTCCTTTATCACAAACAGATATTAATACTCAAAATAAAATGATGAATTATGAAGATATGGATATTTCAGTTACTCAAACACTACCACAAAACATCCTGTCAAAGAGAAGAATTATTTGCAATGAAGATGACTTATCCATGACACAAGTCATACCTTCAGATATACTAAATAAAAATAAGACTATTTTGTATGACAACAATATAGATATATCTATCACTCAAACAATTCCACAGAGTGTCTTTATAGCCCAGATAGAAAAACAGATACCTCTTTCTACTAATGAGGTCACAAAAGATCACACACAATCTGCACAAATACTTCCCAGAATTGAAAGTGCACTTTTACGGGAATGTCAATCTACAATTCAAAATGTCAACAATTTACAAGCAGAAGCTAAAAGAGACGTTTGTGTTGCCCAATCAGAGAATAACATCACTGGATCTAAAATGGTAGAATTAAATAGCAAGGTATTGCCAGAAAATTTGGTAGAGAATATGGACACATCAGAGAAAATCCCTTCTCAACCTATGGGCTGCAATATGTCAGTAGATGATGTTACAATAGAAGATAAACAATTTCAAAGCAATAATCCTATTAATGAGACGGATAAACTTGATTATGGTAGTCTTTCACTTAATAAATCTATACCAAGTAATATTCTGACTCTAGAACAGAATTTGGAAAATAAGCAGAGAAAATCACAACATTATCACGAGTCTCTAAGTGGCAACCAAGCTTTCGTTTATCAATCTATAACAGATGTAAAAATTTCTGATCGAGAAGGAAATGAAAGTTCAAAAATAGTTACAGAAAAGCCATCGAGAGAGTCTATCAAAGAAACCTTATTTACATCTGAGAATAACTTACATCAAACGGAAGTATGTGAACCTTTAGATATTACCGAGTCCATTGATAGACATAAACAAGTTGAAGAAATAATATCAGATTTTGATAAGCCAAAGGTTTGTATTACTGGATCAGTTTCATCTGAAATTTCAACAAAAACTAAGAAATCAATATTAAACGAATTACTGGATATGTCGACAGGATCAGAAGAGTGCTTTGATGACAAAAATATCAAGGCCGTTACAGAAATTAGAAGTGACGACATGAAAGTCAGTAAAGATGTACAAGAAGACATAAATATTGCTGAAATAAGATCAAGTGATGTATTCAGAATAACTAGAGGTAGTTTTGATGAACCGGAATTGGAAAAATATAAAACAAAGACAGAAATTGTAGAGACTCCTGCGATTGAGTTTGTAGATAGTGACGTAGATGATTTAAAGAACAAATTGCAAACTTTAAAAACTATATCCAAAAATAGACATTACGAACAAGTCGTTAGTGAAGACATAAAAGAACCAGAGTTAAATAAAACAAATACAAGAAAATCTTTTAAGAATGCGGACGATACACGGGAGTTATTACAAATGCTCTCCGAGTTCACTGATCGGCCATCTCTGCCACCAACTATTGAAGAAGATATGTATTTAAAAGAAGAGGAAAAGTATGGAGAAACACAAACTGAGCCACGAAGAATAAGTTTTGCTGCTAGCAGACGATCTATTGTTCTCAGCAAAGAAGAACATCTTAATAACATTTCAATGGCTCAGGCTGCACTACAGGAATCGCGTTACCTAGACGAAACTTTGGATGAAGCGACTGATATGTCAAATGAAACAATAGATTTTGAGTACAGAGACCCGAAGTCTTTAAGAATAAGCAGTGATGTGGTTAAAGAGCTTAAATATGATGACACAGAGGATGATGTAGTGATTTCGCCGTTGAAGAAAACTGCGTTCGGCGAAACAACTTATATGAATGAAAGTAAAGAAAAATCTAAAGTTATACCAACTTACGATGTTACAGATGGTATTAAAGAACTAATGAATGATTTGGTTAAGCCAATGGCTGATATTCTACCCTTCGAGGCTGGCAATTTAGATAGATCAACGAAAAAATCACCATCAACAATCAGTACACAAATACAAGCTAATCTTATAACTTCGAGTCAAATAGATATAGATGTTGAACTACAATCGACTCCAGCTTCAGTTGCGGACATGAGTTCGTCATTGCTTAACAAAGTTGCTTCTCTGGGTAGTAAAGCGATAGCCAGCGTCTTCCCAGGACCAAAGTTAGATGATCAGAAACCGGAAAAAACTAAATCCCCAAGAAATCGACCAAGTGTGCCAGGACATGTGCTTGTTTTCGATCCCAGAAATCCATTAAACAATGTTCTACTATCTACTAGGGATTACGAAAACGTTCACTCGTACAATCCTATACGATCATCTGAAACACTTCATTCTGAACGAGAACATTCTGTACAATTCACTGACTCTAACGAAGATAATGGAAGAGTTGAAACTCAATACCACGTTAACGTGTCTATCGCATCAGGCGACGCTGGCTCGCAAATTAATAGAAGCAATACGTCCATAAAGAGTAAACCACTGTCTATAGATCGATCAGTAGAAATGAAACTAAATATAAGAGATAATGAAATTAACACGGAAATAGCTATGAAACCGAATTCAGAACTTTTAGACGCACATTCATCGCTCACATTGGTGGATGACGCGTTAGCACGCAGCACTTTTGATGTCGACTTAGATACGCGCACACAATCTGATGTAAATTCGCCGGTACGGGTTATATATGAAATGGATGAGAACGGATGTCTGTCGGAGAAGCTGGAATCGGATCCGACGTCAAACGAAGAAGATGTGGAAGTCCATCATCCCAAGAAGCGCAGCCTCAGTCCCTGTGTGCCAAAAACAGATTTGACCCCAAAGCCGCAAAGTAAAATACAAAAAATGTCAAACAGCCCGCTGCAAAGGACGAGAAGTAGTCCAAAGAAGCCGATTACTGTTCAGGAGATAATGACAGAGTTCAATATTACTAAGAGTGAACAAAATGCGATCGTGAAACAAGTGAACAAGGCTGTAGATTTTGAAATGAGAAGCGTGACGTCATACGAGAGTACGCAAAGTGCGAAGTCAGAGCGGGAATTTAGCACTGACTCTTCGAGGGTAGATTTCAGAAGTATTAGTGAACAAAGCTCGAAGAATATGTTCGATAATTGCGAATCCAGTACCAACGTTGTCGCAAAGATTGACATGCTGCCGTTTATGGGGTAAGTTTTCCAATTCAATTAGAACTTATAACAAGATTTTTTCATTATTACATAAATTTTGCGAACTACGCCCTTCGAGAAGAGGGTGTACCGATAACTAAAAGGCCAGGATAATGGCCTTTTGAAAAGCGATAGCTTTTTCGACCGTTTTATTAGTCCAAGTTTACTTACCGCAAGCGTGATTTTAATTAAGTTTGCTTAATTAAAATCACGCTTGCGGTGTAGAAGGCATTTTGACTACACTCTTTGGTCATTATAGCTTTTTGCAATGCCTTCTGCGTTCTTTTGCCTTTCCAATGATTCTTCGTTGTTCTCCACTGAACTGACCACTGAACTGATACTTCGTAGTTTTTCCGCCTCTGCAATGATGCTTCGTTCTTTTGCCTCTGAAATGACACTTCGTAGTTCTTCCGCCTCGGAACTGATACTTTGTTGTTCTTTCAACTCTGAACTGATACTTCGTAGTTCTTCCGCCTCGGAACTGATACTTTGTTGTTCTTTCAACTCTGAACTGATACTTCGTAGTTCTTCCGCCTCAGATCAGACGCTTCGCTGCTCTTTCGCCTTCAATGTTCTTTGATGGTATTTAGATTAACATTCTCATGCCCTGTGTTATTTTTAGAAGTCGTGACTGCGAGTGGGAATCGACTTCTGGTGACACGTGGTCCTTCCTGTTGCTTCGATCGCGTGTCAGAGTGACTGTCAAACGAGAGCATAGTTATTTCAACGCGTCCAGAACGAGTGTCAGAGCCGATACACCGGTTATCGCTGTAAATGTCGATATGGTTCATAATGGTACGTATATTGGAGTATTAATAGGTATCAATGCGGTTTTTGAGATTTTATAGAAAGGATTCCTGAGTGCTTTTTTTGCTTGACAAAAATTTCTGGTATGTTTTATTGTATTATTTAAAAGATTTATTTTTCCCTATATTTACCGTAGATTTACTAAAATGTATATATATATATATATATATATATATATATAAATCAGTGGCGCTACAACCTCTTTAGGACTTGGCCTCAGATTTCTTAATCTGTTTCATGATCATTTTTTAAATCTAATAGGCAAGTAGGTGATCAGCCTCCAGTGCCTGACATACGTCGTCGACTTATTGGGTATAGACATGTCGGTTTCCTCACGATGTTTTCCTTCACCGTTCTAGCAAATGTTAAATGCGCACATAGAAAGAAACTCCATTGGTGCACAGCCGGGGATCGAACCTACGACCTCAGGTATGAGAGTCGCACGCGGAAGCCTCCTAGTGGCTTCAGCGTGTAACACTGTTCTAAACTAAAATTTATAGCGATCTTTAGTATATATGTAATTAATTATAATTGGTTATGAAAAAATAAAATATGTTTATTATGGAATATAAGATATATGTGTCACTTATTCCACGTCATTAAATTTGTATAGCTAGACATACCTACTTAGCGGCAAAGAAGACAGAGGGTGTAGGCCGAGAAAAAAAGCCGGCGTAAAAAACTCTCGGTACTCTGTTAAAATAGCCAATCATCTAAACACTTATTTTAAAACAAATATAGCAAATTAATTAGAAGTAGCCTGTCTAGCACTAGTCCTAAACACTTTTAACAACTAGATAATCGTTAACTTTATAGTAAGCCTTTTTACACAGCTTTCCTTTAATACGTTTCTTAAATTTATTAAAAGGCAGAGATAAAAGAGCCTCTGGGATTTTACTACTACTACTACTAACTTTAGATAGTCTAGTACGGGGAAATTGCAGCCTGCGTTTGTTCCGTATTAACATTGTGCGTATGCTTTATTCTATACTGTGATTACTAAAGCTGCGTATAAATTAAGCGCGGCAAACCATTGAAAATTGGCGTGCGCGGCGGCCGCGCTCTATGTAGACGGGATCGCTGCGCGCGGCGTCGCGAACATTGCCGCGCTCGAACGTGTCGCGGGGCGATCCGCTCTCTGTCGGTTTTTGAGACCGCACCAAAGGAGTTTGTAGTTGAAAAGGGGACGGTTGTAGTTTTGGCGATTTGGCTCGCGCGGCTATTACGTAAAAATGGACAACGAAAAGTGCTGTTTACTAATACTAGATAATAAATTGTATAGCGCTAAAGAATTTTTGTGGAACAGCAAATCCTCCTAATACCACATTAAATCGCTGAGGTATGATGTGTGGGTAGAAATCAGTAAGAAAATGCGAACGATTTTTCATTTATTTTTTTACAAATAAGATGGTGAATCACAATGAAAGCGGCAGCCGCCCGACCACGCGAGTCCATACTCGCAGGTTTACAAGAGTGAACTGGTCTGACGATCCGCGGCCACCGCGGTCTGTTCGTGATGGATCGCCTGCCGCTCGCGGCTGTCACGTCCAACTAAATTTATATCTACATATTGGCTCGTGCGGCAAATGAACGTCAACTCTGGTCGAACATTGGATCGCGCGGCTGCCGCGCTTAATGTATACGCAGCTTAATTCCGTAGAATTCTGACAGCTCTCATTTTTTGACATGTCAGAGATGGCAAACCTTTTTGGTCCGGCAAAATTTTTAATTTCAATACGAGTTGAACATCTGAGTATATACATACATTTTATTTGTTAGTGAATGCATACAATTTATTAAGTGCGATTTACCACAATAGAATTGGTTTTACGGCGAGTGATAATTACGTCCCTTTTCATTACAAACAGTAAAAAACGCACAAGTAATGTTTACTAAAACATTAAAAAAAACAAAATATTATCTATAACCTAGAATTAATAGGTAGTGATGCCAGATAAAGAATAAAATATAGTAATTAAAGTTAATTCGATATAATGTTCGTGATTTTGAAATATTTGTTAATTTTGTATTAGCTCACTGGAGTAAGTAAATATTTATTACCTTTTTTTAGGTAATAAATATTTACTGAAATATAAAAAAAAACACGTAGCATTTAATTTTTTATTTCTCTGAAATGGGTCAAATTTGTCCCTATTTCGTTGGAGAAATTTAGTAGCAACACATATCAAATGTCAGAATGCTACGGATTTAAAAATCAGAGTATATTAAAAATTAATCACTGTTTTTGTATACTTAATATTTTTATAAATATAATAGGAATTTTAAAATTAACAATGAACCATTTATAATGAATTTTAAGATGAAAAAGACACATCAATCAGCATTTAATTTTTTAATTCCCTCAAGTGGGTCATATTTGTCCCTTTTTCGGTGGAGAACGTTTTTTAGTAGGAAGACTTATAAAATGTCAGAATACTACGGTTTTAAAAATCAGTGTATTAAACTTATCACTAATTTTCTATACATACATAATATTTACATAAATATAGTAGGCATTTTAAAGTAACAATGAATTTTCAGATGAGAAAGACCCACTCATCGCCCTCTGCCTACGTCTAGCGACGCAATCGATGCGATACGAATGTTCACGCAAGTGTCAGACAGCTGGTGAAGTGCCGACGATGCTAAAGCGTTGCGTGTCTGTGTCTAAAACTGCTGTTCAGTGGTTGAAAGCCATGCGAGATGCTATGCTAAGGCTGGCCTTCCAGTTGGACAGGGACGGGTGTCTTACTTTAAAGGTAAATTATGTACATGTCGCAGCAATTAGCCGTTCAATTAACAGCCTAGCCGGTTAACTAACGGCCTGAAAGATTCAGCCGTAGCGTTTGTTACAACATTTAATAAACTGGAATTGAACGGCTGATTAAAGTAGTTGGATGCGACATACATAATATGGTAATGGTATGTAAATAGTCTATGTACAGAGCATTTCGTGTATAACGATGACGATGGGACCACTCTTAATAATCTGGAAGAATTCACTCAAAAAGTACTGGACCGATTTTCAAAATTCTTTCAGCAATTGAATGCTTAATGTGGCTGTTTTAATTGCAAGAAAAATAAAGGATCCTTACTAAAACTACAATAATAGTTATAATAATAACAAAATATATTTTATCGCATGCGCTGCGTAAACGATTGATTATAGAACAAATAAATGTTATAAAATGATAAAAAATTTTTTAAAGAAAATATATTAAATTGATTCATCACTAAGTTTTAATCAAAACAATATATATGAGTGATATATACATTTAAAGAAAAACACTTTTTTACGGATTATAGTTATGTATTATTGTATTTAAACTTATAATTATTTAGACATAATTTTAAATTTAAACCGACGTTTCGCGTGCTTTACAGCGTGCGTGGTCACGGTGACTGAACACAAAGGTGTTAAATGTCAAAAAGTATTACAGCTGTAGAAAATGTTGTGTTATCTGTATTTATTTCCCCGGAGTTGGTATCGACTAAAAGATGTAGGGTTTTTTAGATGTAGCAATTTCTGCAAAAAATATTTTTTACAAAATTTCTTTAAAATTATGTCTAAATAATTATAAGTATAAATACAATAATACATAACTATAATCCGTAATAAAGTGTTTTTCTTTAAATGTGTAAAAGTTATGTTAATAAAAGACAATACTATGATATATACATAACAAATTTCGATTCTATCGTTTCAGTCGAGAACGTCGTATTGTTCAATTGGACTTGACTTATTTACCGGTTTTCATTAAATAAATGTTATCTCCCTAATGTTTGAAAATGCATACTATGATCGGCGTATCGTTTGACTGTTGACATCAGAGATTGACGTCTGACAGATTGTTATAATTTGACAGGTGGCAAACATACGCCTCCGTTCCGTGTGGGAAGTGTCAATGCGTATAGAGCTTATAGTGGAAGACGCACACGAGACTGCATGGCCATGCGCCACTTCCATTGGGATTTCGACCATCGTCGCCGATGTGGATGTGGCCGCTGATTCCCTGAATGGTTTAATTAAGAATGTGCCCCATGATTGGGGTCATGTTCCGAGGACCATTTGGTATGATATGATTTTTATTTTTTGTACAGATACCGGCAAACTTTTTGAACATTAAACAAGGGAGTGGAGGGTATAGTTTGCGCATCGTATCGCAGCGCGGAAGTCGCTTCATTTGTCGCTTCACTTTAAGTTACGAAACATTATGATTACAGTTTGATTAGTTTTCTAGATTTTATGTAAGGGATCGTTCACTTATTACGTCATGCAATTTTTTTGAGATTACTGGACCCATTTATAACCTGCCTTCGCCTTTTTCCTCTGTACTCAATGGTTTCCCAGTGACTCTTTATACTTCTTCTTGTCATGTAAAGTACTGGATTGTCGTAAATAATATTAACAATTAAATAACGCGCAATCCAATCGCCGCCCCGCATCGTTACGTTTTACAAGAGGAAAACATTATTTACATAATAATTGAACGCTCCCGATGATACCTAGGTGAATCGTAAATAATATCCTTCTCCGCTGATAGTCGTCTATTTTTATATTTTATAAATTACGAATTCTAGGAATTTCTATAAAAAGTCGACTATTATGACCCATTTTGTAAAATCACGTTATTAACTTAATTAATTGATATCGGTAATTTATTGAATTTATATATTTTTTTATTTGTTTGGCCAGAATCGAATCTCGACGTAACCATTCGATTTAAAAAAAAAAAAAAAATATCTCAGCCACGTATGACAACTGTTTTAGACTGTGTTAGAATAATTTTTCTCTTACAGGAAACTCTTTAAGTACCTCAAAAATAAGCCGCGAGATGATGACTTCTACGGGTTTAATATATTAAATATGGTGAAATAATTTTATTTCCACTATTTGTAAGCTATGAACGAAGACTGAAGTGCATTACAACGTGCCTAACCTCCATTAGTGGAAGATTCAATTAACATGACAATAGCGTAAACATTATCCGTATGTGTCAATCTCAATTTTATTCAGTGTGACAGTTGACAGTTTTGACAACTGGCAGGACCAGACCATAAATTCCTAAAAACAATTGACAGTTATTGGCAATAGACAAAAATTGTATTTAGACAGTTTGGGTTTTAGTTAAATAAAGATTGACGTGCGTATGTTTAATTCTTGTCATTTTTGACGTATGCAAGATACTTAGTTAAGTTTTGTTTCGGAATCTTTTAGAGTTAAAACTCGGCAAGAACTAGGACCAGTATGTCAAGATGTTTTGACATATGGAAGCGATTGGCGCCAAGTCATGACTCTAAATCCTTTATAATTTTGAATTTGAAACTTAAAAATCAAAGTTAAAAAAATTTCAGTATAAATTACAAAAACTGAAAAAAATCCCAATGTTCAAGAGTTGGAACTTAAAAATGTTGAATGAAAGATCGAATTCTTAAACCTGTAAAATTCTTTTCCGAAGCGCCATTGCAAATGAAATATTCAATCTAATTTATCTCAATGATTTTTAAATGTTAATATTTTTGATGTTTCGATAAAAATCTAAAAAGGGCATTTTAAAAATTAAAGTCATTGCATTGCACAATTTTAGTTTTAAGGTTTTTCAATACTGTATTAATTTACAATTTTATTAAAGTATTGTTTGATTTAATGTGTTTTACTTACCTTTTTATTGTTTCTTGTAATCTATGAATGTGTACGGAGAAGAAAACCACTATATCTATTTAAAGCGTGTATATTTTTTTTAAATAATTTGACGTGGATACAAGTCAATTGGCCGAAATCTTTGACATTAAAAATTAACTGTCAGTATGTCTATTCTAGTGTGTTTATTTTTTATTAACGTGACGTGGATAAGTCAATTGGCCGAAATCCTTAACATAGTTAAATATTAACTGTCAGTATGTCTATTCTAGTGTGTTTATTTTTTTATTAACGTGACCTGGATAAAACTCCATTAGCCGAACTCTGACTAAAATAATCAAAGTGAGAGACAGTGAGAACAGCAATGACTGACAAATCTATGTGTTTGATTTTTTGGAATGTGATTTTGATTATTCCGAATAAGTTGTATTTTAAAATAAATTTAGTTTTAGTTTCATGCAATGCTAGTCATTTTAAGTATCAATAGTGAGACTAAATACGTATATTTAATTTCATAGAAATAGGTACTATCAATGTACAAAATAGTAAAATAAAATCAAGTATCAAGTAAGTTTAATCCACAAAATATAACATTTAGGGATACCATACTAAATTTTTGAATTTGCCGCGCTTTTTCGTTATCTTCTTTCATTAGCCAGACTAACTTTTTCAATCTTTAGGAATAAATAGCATCATGCAATACTTAGTTAGGCCATAAATACATTTATAACTGGAAATAGATATTTTTCGATTGGAAATTAAATAATTACGCAGGCGTTAGCTTATGTAATAAAATCAACAATGTTTTACAGAATTTGATTTTTAAAAGATGCGAGTTTTGTATTTCTAGTGCCATAAACACACTTGCCATCCACTCGTCTCGTAGCAACAATTTCAACTATAGGTTGAGTGCTTAACGGTGATCCAAGGTTTTTGATATTATCATATGTTGAATTTGGACGAATTACCTGAAAATATTGGCTCATAAGATGATCGCGCTAAATACGTCTCCTGTCAAAACCTTACAAGTTCCTCTTGCTTTGTCCTGGTCTTGACACTAAATTAAGCTGCTGAATAGGGGTTTTTTTTCGTGGGGAAATGCGTTACGTATACCCTCCCACGACACGGTTGCCTGGTGGTGTAGGATTATGTGGGACTCGCCACTGTGCATACCCGTGACATCAGCAGGACACTTTGATTCTTTGATTCTCTTATTTGGTGATTACGTCAACAGTTATTATTTACTTTTACACATTTACCCACAGTCCACACATTCTATATGCTTTAAAAATTAATACGTTTATGAAGGACTATTATTTTTGAGAGCTTTGATTACTTTTGCTGACAAGAGGAAGGTGGCATAAATTGCATATACTCTTAAACACACATATACATACATTTTAGTTTAAAAAAATTACGTAAGCAAATACAAGAAGCGGTGTTTGACTAGTAGCTTCAACGTCTCTCATCCTTGAGTTCGATTCCCCTCTTCAACGTGCACCAATGGATTTTCTATGCTATTGTACGGTGAAAGAAAACATCGTGAGAAACCGGCTTGCCTTAGACCCAAAAAGTCGACGGCCGCGTGTGTCAGGTACAGGAGGCTGATCATCTACTTGCGATTACATTGACATATCATGAAACAGATACAGAAAATCTTATTTCAAACCTAAACAAAATTGTGTGTGTACTTATGTACACGCGATAGAAGTTATATTTCTTTGGCGTAACAAGAGAAAAATCTTTTCAAAAATTTTGTTCTAAATTTGTAAAAAAAACGACACACTATAGAAAAAACTGAAATGACTATAGCTAACTTCAGTGATACGGTTTCTTGTGGCGGTGTGCGCGCGCATCGTAAAAGTTTTCATAATTTTCCTCAACGCGCTAAAAGAAGTTTAATTTCAAAATTTTTACTATGCTTTACAACTTGCGTCCTGAGATACGGGAAAGAATACGCCTGCGATGTTTTTTTTGGTAGTTGGACTACGACGTACGACGTTGGCGTGATATATTTTAATTTTTATGATTTTAGGTAATATTTGATAAGGTATTGAATGGGTGACAGGACAGGAGATAGTTTTGTAATTTCTTTAAAAATAAACGAATGTATTGTTAAATCTAACCCTTCCAAAGACAACATTGCGTAAATCCAATTGTGGTAATGCCTTAAACGTAATATTAAACATTCCGCACATCTCATCATTATCTGTCACGCGCATAGACAATAGACCTGCAACAAAAAGTTTATATATTTTAATAGAAACGTTTATTCAAAATAGGAACAAGATTAATTTCTTAAGTCTTGGGTGTCCTTTTTGAGTGGTTTTATGTGGCTGATGTTAAGTGATTCCGGCCACAGACACTCACATTACCAGAGGGTTTACGAGTCCGTCGTCGGCCTTTTAAGAATTGGATACTCTTCCCTTGTAGAAGATAAGTCGAATTCTTTTCGGAAATACTTCAGAGGGCAGCTGGTACCCCATGGTGTTGGCGCAGGGCAAAAACTGCCATAAAAATTCTCAGTTGTTAAATGGGTGGAATTTCGTATTCTGCCCGACGTCCGATGATGAAACTCAGCTATAGTTACTAACCATCCTCTGAACACTGCATGGTAAATGCGATGGATGATGCAGAGAGACCCCACATCTCTAAGTATTAATAAGTAAGTTCTGTGAATTTGTCTATGTGCGCAATTATCTTTCAGTGACAATAATAAAACAAATGCAATCTGTGGTCACGAATCATTGTAGTTCCAATTAAGTACTTTTGTTCCAATTAAGTAAAATACCTTGCATTGAGTGTGAAAAATGGTAGTTCTCAGCGCCGATTGGTTTGTATCTGCCCCTTTGCGCGTAGCAGCCAAAACCATTGTTGTGGACTACGTCACCGCCGCTCCAGAATAAATTTGGCACTTTTCTGAAAATTCGTGGGCTATGGTAGGGAGCTCCAAGTCGTGGTGATTCTTATGAATCCCAATGGCTAAGGTGGAGAAGTGGTATAACCAATAACTTTGTTAGCACATTTAAATTCAAAATCATTTATTTATTTAAGTACACTTATGAACATAAAAAAACATTAAAAGCTTGTAATTTTACATTTAATGCCAGTTCTCAAGTTAAGGGCGTAGAACGGACAAGAACTGGCAATAAACTCTCCGCCACTCTTTTAATCGGTAATTTTTTTATTTCACAAAATGTTTGTAAGGAGCTGCAACATGACATTCTTAATTAATTAATAGTTAATGAATAATAGGAAAAAGGAACAAAGATTTTTCCTCTATCAGCAGTAGGTATTGTGAAATAGGAGGACGCACATATATTTATAAATCTCGTGGCAACGAAGGTATATACTGTAGATGTACGTAAAAACCTTGAGCTACATAATATTAAAATAAATGTCAAGTAATTTGCGTAATGGTTGCATTTCCAATTTACTAAACTTAATTAGAGTGGCTGACACCAGTATGTCTCTGGTCATTTTTGTTTATAATTTTACATATTAATTAATACATTTATGGGTCGTGTTAATTCTTAATATTAATATAGTGTCGTAAATTCGTGTCTGACTGTTCTATATATTAATATACATCAGTATAGTAACATACACATAAATTCATAGTTTTTAATATTTTTCCTTCCCAAATTGCTATTTGGGATTACACAAAGAACTAATACAAAATGTTCATAGACTTAACTGTCAAACATTTAATTGATTGTCAAATGCGGTCAGAAGTATAAAATAAAAACAAAAACAATTGTCGAAAAATAGAAATTAAATATTGGGCTGGACACCTCTTATCGTTCAAGGGTTCCAAAGATAGATAGTAGCCGATTCTTAGACTTAACATGCATAAAAACTTCATAAGAACCGGTCAAGCAGTTTCGGAGGAGTATGGAATGTATATAGGAACTAACAACTTGTGGTGACTGGTCGTACTTGCATTCGAGTATGCGGTGATATTAGTTGTTTATACTACGTATTTGCGTGTCGTTCTCACGAGTATGTGAGTGCGTGCTCCTATTTCACCATGCCTCCTGCTGATAGAGGACAAATCTTTGTTCTTAATTTATTTTATTATTCTTTATTACTCAAGATGTCATATGGAACATGGTGTAATGCAGCTTACAACCATTGTGTAAAAGAAAAAACTCGGCGATTTAAAAGAGTGGCGGAGAGTTTATTGCCAGTTCTTATCTTCCGTTCTACGCCCTTGATTTGACAACTGGCAGTAAATTTAAAATTAGAAGCATTTAATGTATATTTCTTTTTTAACGTTCATAAGTGTACATTACATTACCTACATGAATAAATGATTTTTGTTTGTTTGTTTTTTGGTTTAACATTATGACATAAGAATTTCACATTCTTAAAGTCTTGCGGGGCGTGATCAACTCGTGTTCTCCAAGAACTCGTTTTCAATGTAGTCTACTCGTGTTCTAGAGGAGTGTATGCCGAATATTGTGCATAGTATGATTTTATTATATTATATACTTACTTATAAATTTTTTCGACATTATCGTATTACTGTAAGGATAATGTATTTTTGTAAATAAATTATAATATAATCCCTGGTAGTAAGCAATATAAAAATTTCACTAATTTAATTTTAGTATAGGTAGGTTTGATTCTTTTAGTATTCGTAATCCACTTTGGCGCATGCGCGATGTCAATTAATTGTATTGATTTTAATTTATCTCTACGTAGGTACACTGCAAGAACGTTAGAAATGAAAGTCTAGCTGACTAAAAAGTCTTTATTGCCTTGAAGTAGACGGCGTATCCAATTTTTCAGAAAACTGATTAACTGCCATGCAATATTTCTCCGAATGATATGTTCTAGATATTTGCGATAATAAGGGATTCCCATGAGGGGAATTCAGCCACAATGACGCATTACCCGTCTGCCCCACCATGGCTATAAATGCTATCAGCATTCGTGTATTCAAGAGCCCTCTCTGTATTTGCGGTTGTTTGAGTAACGTCTCCAGAATATGACCATCGGGCAGACCGTTTATTAGTTCAAAAACACTGGATCCCCTTTCACCAATCAACCAAGACGCCGCTGCTGGTACATTGCTACCCGTATACCGTAGAGCGGTCTCTGCATCTTCCAAAGAAAACCCTAGGTCTTTTAAAGAGACCAATGCTTCAGGATTGGGTGGGTCCATGATTTTCGTTCTCCATGCTCGGAATTTATCCAGAAATCGCTGCAAATGCTCTGCGCGTCGATAGGTTTCGTCACAATTCGACGCCAACGATGTGTTTCCGTCTTCAGAGTGGTTGAACCTTGCTGCAATCTCCTCAGGTGTTATTACCTGAACCGTGAACTGCTGGTTGCGCTGCGGCTCGTCCAAAGCAGCTGATAACTGAGCTAATGTCAGTTCATAGTTTCTCCCAGCTGCAGCTAACCTCGCCCCAGCTTCTATTAATGATATGAGAATTTTTCGCAGCTCAAACGTGAGCTCATTGGTTGATAGTAGAGACTGTAAGTTTGGCTGTCGCATTGGGTTTGTTGGGGTCGGTAAAGATGCTGTTGCAGCTGCTATGGCACTTGGTTGTGGTGCTCTTACTGATCCAAGATCCCATAGGGTTCCAGCTTCAGGTGTCCGTCGTTCGATCAATAATAATTCGTCGAACATAGCTACCTGCTCCTGTGACAGCGTGAGGAAGTCATGCAGTGTAGCTGTATCAGAAACTCTGACGATCTTAAACCGACTAGAGCTGTTTTCGCCGTTAGGATAGAAGTAATCAATGGATCGGTTCTTTACTTCCTCGATTAGAGTGTCTTCCGCGAAGTATGAGGAAAATACCTGACCCTCGGGGCCGACAATTTTAACAAATATATCAGAATTTCCATTTAAACCTGACTCCGACACTAGCATCGCTGCCTTCGTCCAAATCGATGACTTTAATTAAAATAAGTATAAGAAAAAGGAAAATGCTTGTGAAAAACGCAATTAAAAACCATATTAATTTGAACATTGTAACGTCATTTTGACAAGTGTTTGACAGGTGCACAATAAATAATTTTAAAAAGTTTTCATTCGCGAATTTTGCTGATTATAGAGTTTGGCAAGTGTTTTTTTTTAATGGAATAAGGGCAAATAGACCAGGGTCGATTATTTAAAAAAAAATTGTAGGATGAAAACCATTGGAAAGGAGGAGAATATTATAAAAATGAAAGGCAAAATAATTCTGAGGTGCGGATCAGATCACCCGAATCGAGGGTGGGTTTTTAAAGGTAAAAAAAGGTTTATCTAGATTTTTTTAGGAAAAGCTAAAAGTCCTATGGAAAAAAGTCAAATGTCAAAGTTTAGGAACTTTTGTATTTGTACTTTTTTCACACAACCTCAAAATTTATGTGAAACGTTAAAAAAAACAAACTATTATATTTTTATTTTTCTTTGACAATTTTTTTCCCATAAAATTTGGTGAAAACTTTCCTTTTCATGTCCTAAAGACGCTATAATTTATTTGAATTGAAACATTTATTTATTCACCTAAGTTTGAATTAATATCCCTAAATTTAAATCGAAAATTCACCCGCAAAAATATCAGCTTTTTTCAATAAGTTGATGTGCTCTGAACCGGTCTGTTGAATCTCTACTTTCTGATGGTACAAAAAATATTACCTGAAAAACCTCGTCCCCACGTACCCATATCCAAGACCATCACCATCCAAAAGGTCCAAAAACAGAGAGCACGTTTGGGGACAAATATCAGTGAACAACTCCACATCAAGAGAACCCATAACAGCCGCGTTGCGTATACCAAGTGTTATGTGAATTCTGAAAGAATATCAGAAATATATATCCTTAAGCAGTGTTAGCCTTGAGGCTTCAGCGTGCGACTCTCATATCTGAGGTCGTAGGTTCGATCCCCGGCTGTGCACCAATGGAGTTTCTTTCTATGTGCGCATTTAACATTTGCTCGAACGGCGAAGGAAGGCATCGTGAGGAAGCCGACATGACTTAGACCCAAAAAGTCGACGACGTGTGTCAGACACTGGAGGCTGATCACCTACTTCCTATTAGATTTAAATATGATCATGAAACAGATTCAGAAATATGAGGCCAAGACCTAAAGGGTTGTGGCGTCGCTGATTTTTATTTTAATATTCTTCAGATAACCAAGAAAAGCTATCGGCATATGGCGGCATACGGCATACAGGTGTTCCAAAACTAAATACCTGAATATCGTAGATAGGATATACGGAAAAAAAATGTTTACCTACACACACAGCTGCATAATAAACTGTGTAAACTAAACAAATACGTATAACGAAAATTTCGCTTGGGAGTTTGTTGTAAAACCGAATACAATTTCCATAAAAGGAGTGGTTTATCTTCTGGAGCCTGGTTGGTCGCACACTCAAAATTAGTTCTATTACGCATATTATACTGGTGAAAGTCACCATTTGTTTTAAAATCAAATACAACAAGGCTTCAAGAATATTCCGTACCGACTCCCTCGGGGAAACACAACAGATACCCCGAACAGCCCGCTTCTGCAACACAAATATGGATTGAACCTCTGCAGCAGCACCCCACACTAGAATACCGTACGACATAATGCTGTGATAGATAGTTTTTCGAAAAATAAGGTCATAAAAAGTTTCACTTCTAACGCGTGTACATAAGTACATACACACACATATTTGAACATATACTTCTTTTGGCGCGATGAAGAAAAATGATGAAAGTAAATTTTTTCGATGCGCGCGCACCACCACCTAAATTCGACATCATAAAGTTAGGTCTAGGTGGCATGGAAATCGATAACTATGTTCAAGTTGTATATTCTAGTATTTTATATTTAGAACACGTGTTTCTTAATAGTACAATTAAACAATGAATAAATAAATATTATTTTGGTGTTTTGAAATCAATTACATATACGACGGTGATAGTATTTAATATTAATTTATTATCGTTAATTACTACTGCATTTTAGTTATTTTTTTCCATACACCAAAGAAGTATAACTTCTAACGCGTGTACATAAGAACACACACTCTTTTTTTTATTATGAATTGAGTACCTGGGACGTGAGACACCATGAGCAAAAGCCGTGTCCTCAATGTCTTCCGTAAATTTTAAGGGGAATAAAATGAATTCACTTTGAGCACAATGAGCAATAGTCTTCTTATTATTATACCAATCTTTGTTTAATGATGACGTTTCAACAACCCGCGGTTTCTGAAAAAAAAAAATAGAACAGGGGGCAAACTTGCAGTAGGCTCATCTGATGTTAAGCGATACCGCTGCCCATGGACATTCTCAATGTCAGGGGACTCGCGAGTGCGTTGCCGGCCTTTTAGAATTATTTACGATTATCCAAAACTTCTTAAAGTGCTGTATGTTTACATCTTTTATGTTGCCACTGAGGAAAAGCAGATGGAGAGTCATCTTTTTTTGTAATAATTCGTAACATATGCGTCGCATAATGCGGCCTCTAATCTGTACCGTAATTTAGTATTGCACGAGACTATTGTAAAATATACTTTTCGTTTTCCTCTAGTTTATCAGGACAAAAGCAAGCATCTTAGAAGCTTTCTTTATTGTAATGACCTGGTTTTCTGTACAAGTTACTGTCTATCAGTAATTTAGCAAGAAACAGGGAAAATCGCTGCGAAGAAGGAATTATGCCAGCTCCGAGTGGATGCGGTATTTATTTTTTAACACTTCGTTGCAGAAACATCACAAATGACATAATTAAATTTCAAGGAACTGACGACCTTACCGCTTTCGAGCGATCTCTTCCAGGCGACGAAATCAAAAATAAGATAAGGTTAACAAGAAGTGCAATAATACATAATACCTACATATAGTTATTTAGACATAACTAACACAGAACAAAGTAAAAGTGCACATCAAAGCAAATGTGCAATCATCATAATTTTAGATCAATCTCACATGAGTTAGTACGAAAGGATACGATGTGGACAGGTAATGTTTGTACAAAAGAGATTTAAAGGAAGATAGAGAAAGAGCGAAGGTAATGGGGACGGGAACTTAAAAGGTTCGCCAGGAAAGGAAGAGTTATGAGATGGAATTTCAAATAGTTTGCGGAAGCGCGCCAACGAAGGCGTTCTCTAGTTTCGGAGACCCAGACACTTAGTAGCAGCGCCAGCGAATTAAGTAAGCAAGCATTTACATACAGTTTCAACTAATCGCCGATAAATCTGTGCGTTTTCTTCACGAATATTCTTATACGAATTTAGTCTTCGCTCATAATACTGACGGCAAGATGGCGGCAATTTCGACCAACGACTGTCCACACGTCCCTGAAAAATATTTTATAAGTCAATCAAAATCAAATCAAAATTTATTTATTAAATTTAGATGCGACTTAAGGCATGCTTATGAATGTCAAAAAAGTTTACAAAATTCGCGAAAGAGCAAAACTACGCCATCCGTTCGCAAAACTTTCTGTCTTGTTCTGAGAAGAACGGGCAAGAAACTACGCAAGTTTCCCTCTACATAACAATAATTCAAAGAAAAATGTCATAAACCACAACGTCATTTAAGTTACATAAGTAAAAAATAAAATAAAAATCTGTTCTGTGATGTGTGATTGTGACAATGAAATACAATAGCTTTTGTGTATGCCCCAAGCTAATGGACTGATTCCCGTGGGTTTCAAGGTCACAGGCGCTTAAAGATATAAGTTGGCGCCTTGGGTCCGGCGCTCATTATCAGCATCGGCATGAAAAGAGATCCTTCAGCATTCCTACATGCAAGCGTACTGTCGGAAACTATGTCTTGGACTGCATCAACGTTCTCAGGGAAAACGAGGTATCCTTAACATTAGCACCGCAGTGCTAGCCCCGAGTGTTGCCTCTGCGCCCGCGACGGTGTACCGAAGGATCCCGAAGTATCCCGAAGCAGCCTCAAAGCTGCCGATGCAGTAGCTTCAAGCTTACCGAAGCGGTATTTAGTATAATTTATAATGCTTTTTATCACCTAAAATCCTCAGCCGTGGAACCAGCTGCCTACTGAAGTATTTCCGAATCAATTGGATTTTGTGTCTTTCAAGAAAAGAGCGTACCAATTCTTAAAAGGTCGACAGCGCGCTTGCCTTCTGGCAGTGCTAGTGTCCATGGGCGGCAGTGTTGCGTTGCACCGGTGCTTGCTCGTCTGCCTACTATAACATAAAAAAAGCCGTTCCGATGCCGATAATGAGCGCCGGGCCTTGTACTACCGCTGTCACTAGAGCTTAACGGATAAGAATCACGATATATTAGTTTTCTATATATCCATTTTTAAATATTATGTTTATTACAATGTAAGTTAAATACTGTACATTTGTGCGTTGGTAATAAATACAACATATTTGTGTGTTTTTGTGTGTATGTGTTTGATTCTGATCAGAATATTCAACTTAAGATCAAGGGTTCGATTCCCACATTAAATACATAATCCGCCCCCGCCGCCCCCCCTTTACTACGCCACTGCTCCCATGTCATATGACCACTTTAAATGGCCTGTAAAAATAAATTCCTTTTTCATTTGCTTTGACCTTTGTCTATGCCTACATGTGTATTTTCTACGTTCATGGCTTGTATCAATAAATGTTGAATCGGCTTTAAAAAAAAAGGTTTATTACCTTTTTATGAGCCCTATGTATGGACATGACAAGTGAAATGTTCTCGTTGTATAGATTAACAGCGTCGCTGACATAACCTGGCATCTTTCTCTTTAGTCGTTGGGCGTCGTATATTGGCGGGAAACTGTCAACTTTGCTTGACGTTTTGCTAGTTGGGCGCTAATAATACAAGATTATACATTTTATCATAGATTGTTAATGACATAATATTTAAATAAACAAATACCCAACAATGAAATACAGATTTGGACGCAAGACAAAAAGAGAGATGTGCGGTCTATGGATCTTCGCATTTACCATAGAGAATGTTGGAGTTGTTTGGACTAATAGTTGCACCTGAATTTCATGTCGAGGTAATTGAAATTCCATCCGTATCACCTCGAGGTTCGTCGTTCAATACTGAGCGTTTTTAATGCATGGTTTACCGTTCTCTGACGCCCAAACACAATAATTAATCCACAATGTCAGAATTAAACCAATCTGAGATCAGACCGTGACTGTCGTACGACCTGCATCCCAATAACCAAACCCTACAAAGACAATCCATTTCTGACGACGGATAGAATGCAATCTCTTCGCTCTTTACACTCATATTTGATAATCAATATAAACCAAGTAAAGTAAATAAAACCGTACAAATAATATATTTTTTTTTTTGTAATGTAAGTTAAAATCTTAAGATAGGATATTGGCACATTTGAACTGTCATTTTCATACAAAGGTCTATATATATACGCACATACACCGATCCGACCCAACAAGGATAGCTTGGATCGCCAGATGGACAGACAATACGTCGATTGGTTATTGCCACACTAATATCAATATTTGGATTAAGATGTCATCTCAGATGGTCAAAAATGGATACAGATAGGGTTTGAGCTGTTGGGATCTATCTAGCGCCTGACACAAGTCGATTTGGGTCTCATGTCGGTCTCTTCAAGATATTTTCCATCACCGTATGAATGAGTGTTCACATAGAAAGCCAAGGATCCATAGACAGGAATGACACAATGAATCAACTTCCATTGAATACTACATCATCACAGGTTGGTCGTTTGTGAAGGTGTCTTTTTTAGTTTTTCCCTTTTTAAATACATATAAACAATCAAATGTTACAGACGGCTCAAATACAAGAGTAGAGACTCTTGGGCCTTTCAAATGCAAAGGCGTTTCTTGGCGCCTGGTAGATAGTACTGGTGAACCCAGAGCTGCTGCTAATCGTTAATTAGCGCTTGTGCACTTGAACCCCACGGCCCAGGATTCTCTACTATAAATGGATCAGAATCGAAGTTGAAGAAAATACTTATCAACATTTAGATTTCATTATTACAATAAAAAAAATACATTTATTATGGAACATAAGATAGAATAGTATCACTTCTTCCACGTCATGAATTTTGAACTTGTAGGCTGAATCATCGGCAAAGAAGACAGAGGGTGTAGGCCGAGAGAACTATACTTTGAATACTCACGAATTTCTTTTTTTTCTTAAGTATTATGTTCGTTTCTGGCGGAGGCGAAGGATATTTCTCGCTTTTCGATTGCGCCTTTAAAATAGCTTTTAACAGAGTCATGTTTGCACGATAATTTTGAAAAATAATCTACATGGCTTTGACTAACGTCAACTAAATTCTACGTAAATTTCGTGACATAAAGTTATTAAACCATTTCTCAATAACTACACACATAAAATCACATTATAATAGATATTATAATTATATATATTACTTTAAACTGTTTTATATAACGTGTAAGTTTTCAATTTTCAAAATATTAATGTACGATCAAAACTAAAATGCGGGCAAGACATTAAGAACGATATCCCAGTGATGCCAACTTATACAGAAATTTCCCGTGGACATCGTTTACGCCCGAACCCAATAATTAATCAATTAATCAGATTTACAACAATCTGAGATCAGACCGTGACAGTCGATCGATCTCCTATCTGCATCCCAAAACTAAACCATACGAAGACAATCCATTTTTGGCGAATGATAGAATGCAATCTTTTCGCTCTTTACACTCATATTTGATAATCAATATAAACCAAATAAAGTAAATAAAACCTTACAAATAATATTAAAATTACATGTCTATGTTTAAAACATATAAAATAGCTTTTTAATTATTTTGAAAACTGGTGTAATTTAAAATCTTCAGGTAGGATATTGGCACAGTTGAACTGTCATTTTCATACAAAGGTCCTTAAGTCATACACCAATCCGATCTACCATGGATCGCTTGTATCGATGGCTATAACAATCCGTCAATTGGTTATTGGCACACTTTTATTAATATTTGAATTAAGATGACTATCTCAGTTGGTCCAAAATGGATTGAGATAGGTTTTTGGGTTTGGGCGTAAAACCCACAAAGTTCTTGTTATCTGTGGGTAACACTGAAAATGTTTAGAACTGGCCAGTTACAAACATTGCTTAATGAAAACTTTTTTTAATTTCAAATTTAGAACTCTTTGGTAACCTAATGTAGTACATTGCATTCATTTGTCATTTGTGTTTGTAAATTGGCGGCCAATCTAAAACTCTTGTTACACCTGAAAATAAAGCTAACGCGAGAAAATTTTCGGTAAAAGATTCGTTTGGTGTTGAAGTTTTGAATTTCGTTGTGGGCTTACTCAACAACGAAGCTATAATTGGTAACTTTCATCACTAAGCCGTTTTTATTTTCTAAACATGCTCAGTATTACACAAGTATATTGGGTTTGACAAAAAAATCCTGTGATTTTGATCTTAGAGCTTTTTGATATTTTAGTTATAGCCACGAATTATGTAACTAAGCGTTAGTTAAGTTACAGATATATATATATATATATATATTTACAATTAATTTAATTTTTTGATGTTCCTAAGTGTACTTGTTTACCTATATGAATAAAGATATTTTGAGTTTGAGTTTGACCCTGAGACAGTTCGTCTCACTTTCGTTCGGAAACACTTCAGAAGGCAGCTGGTTCCACATAGGTGGGCGATAAAAACAGAATTTGGAAACGCTCAGGTGATACAGGAATAGCCATATTTTATTAATAAAAAACAAATTTCACTCAAAAAAATTTATTACACAATGTGAATACATTTATTAATACATGGATTGTAATTCATATTAATCATTAATTTTAAGAATGATATTATAGAAAATTCATTCAATACGCTCTACCTTCTAGCCTCAACTTCGTTCAGTGACAGACATGGAGATTTCCTCACGATGGATCCTCACCTTCACCGTACGAGCGAGTTCTAATGACTTACATGAAAAGACCATTGATGCACGGATCTCTGCCACCTTCATCATGGCAGAAGCAAATTCAACTCTTGGTGGTACTTTGTAAGGTTTCTCTTGTTTTTCTTTAATACATATCTGTACGAACGATTTTTACGTAAGAAAGCCGGGATCATACGACCTCATATCAGAGTCGTCAAAGAATTAATGACTAAATTAATCCAAGAATTATAATAGACGATACAAAAATACTTATTATAAGCAAAAAATCAAAAAACAGGAATGTGACTAGCATTTATAATGAGATCTAAAATAATACAAGCCCATAATCAAAAATTGAGCAAAACTATCTAACGCGTCTGATAATGTATACGATGTGATAAAAAAAGTTTAAACTGTGATTATGAAATGGAGTGCAGTAAAAATATATATACGGCTTATTAACTGCATTATAATGCAACTCTAGCCAATTGAATTGTAAAAGAAACGTTAAATCCGAGAAATAGTTTGGGGTGTATCACAGGGTAGAATATTATTACCTCGACTCTTCAATCACTATATCAACGGCGTAATTGAACTTTATAGGTGTTGTGGGCTGTTCAATAGACTGCACAATTGTTAATAGTATTAGTTAAATAATTATTATATTAACAACAAATACAAAATCAATTTTTGAGGCACATGTATTTTAGGATGTGTGTATCCTTTTTACTGATGTATCCAACATTATTTATTCTTAGTTCTGTAGGCTACAACGAACTACTTAATAAAGTTGTTACATGGCAAGGACAGTAGTGTTAGTTAGTGCCATAGTATTTTTTATTATGTAATTTCATATTTTTGTTTTTTTTTTGTGTTTCGTCTGTTAAGTATATTATTTTTGTTATATTTAGGGTCACCTGTCAAGGCAGAACTGTTTTTATAAATAAATAAAAAATTTAAACTATTAATTTAAAACACCAGCCGCTGACAAAGTTTGATTTTTGATGATCTCTTCAAAGTTCAAGCTCAAAATCATTAGCATCTTTCGATTTATGGGTTCAGAACTTGATGCGTTGTTAGATTATATTCTAAGTTAACCATACATTATGTTAGTAACTGAAATGTATGGATACAATTTTAATGCCGTTTCAGAGCTGTATGGGGTCTTGGTACTGCTGATAACGGTCTCGCCAGACGAGTACTCGAACGAGCTACTGCGGTGTAGGAGAGGTACCGGTCCGATAGGTCTGGGGGCTCGATCTAAACAAACAAAGTTTATTTTTTATTTCCTATTGTAACAAACATAATAGTAATACTACGCCGTTACTTGATGAGCCCGCATCTACGACTAACCTTCTGAACAGTCATATGTCAACAGCATTCATTCGTTCACTCACTCACTCATACACTCACACATTTGCACCCACACACTCACACATGCACTCAGGTTAAATAATGTAATTATTTTAAGGAATTTAGAATTATGTTTGTTTGTGGAAGAGCTGGGAACCATGAGGTATTTTTTACTTAAAAGGGTTTCCAAATCTTACACCTAGGAATGAAAATGTACTTAAAATGAATAAACACTTTTTTTTTAAACTGTATTTTAGCACTGCAATACAGTTCTTTACGCACATACTGGTAGTTTTCCAATTACAGAGCATAATGCGACTCAATGGCGCACAATGCCGAATCATGCTGAAGCTTAATTGGAACGTGAATTAGTTGAGAGCAGAGTGCGCTAAGTTCAGTGTTGGATCTTTAAAAATGATTTCTAAATAAATTATACACTTTTTAATTGAATCAACTTATCCAAATGATAGTGATGACGATGATTTATCGAGTGCTCCGAGTTTAAATAAATTAATTAGTTTATTATCAAGTGATATATTTATTGGAAATATATATGTTAATGAAACAGATGAGCAATTATATTTATACTAGCAGACTCGGCCAAGCATTGCTGTGGCTAAGGTTTTCGTTATATTACATAGTAGTAAACTATTCAAGGAAAACGGTATTTGAAAGTTAGATAGCTTATGTAAAACGTTGATAGTTTTAACACAGCGCCATCTGTTTAAATTGTATCAAATAATGAACAAATAATTTGCAATAAAATAAATTTGCGACTATAATTAAAGATCTAAGCTATCCTATCTCTTAAGTTGGACCAGACTGCTCACGGTGTGCCAATTTAATTTAAAATCGGTTAAGTAGTTTAGGAGTCCATCGCGGACAAACATCGTGACAGGAGATTTACATATATTAAGATTTTTAGCAGTTTGAAATAACTTTGATTATTTCCAATTAAAAATTATTTAAATCTACGACGAAACGAAAGCCTTACAAATTTTTCAACAATAAATAATATTACTAACGTTAATTTCGATAAACGCCAACTTAAAAAAAAAATTGATTTTTTTGTCACTAAGTTGGTATTAATTGCGAGTATCACGCGAGCATTACTTCTGAGAGTGCTCAATTGTGCGAAGCGTTGCTGTAGTTGGAACATTCAACGTCGATGTGCCGCATAATGCCCTCTAGTGGTGTAATTGGAAAACTACCAATACTTTCAAATTCAATCCCTACTGTCAAAAGTCACTTGATTACTTACATGTGCGTGACGTTTCTCAATGTGTGTCAGATGCGGCGCCATATTGTTGCCCGTGTACGCGACGCATTTGACTTGCCATTCGCCAAGTTGCTCGTTCCAATGTACGTATTGGTCTATTAATGTCTGAAAAATAATTAAGTTTTGTATTTATTTATTTGTAGTTTAACATACATTTATAGAGAAACAAATAACATAACAAAAAGAAAAACTTTAGAGGTGTCAAGGGTCACCCGGATGGAACGAAGTTCCTTTCGATTAATTAGTGAAGGAATTGTAATAACATTTTATTTTTTTATGTTATAATATTTTTTTTATTATTAACAAATATAATGTAACTAACAGACTCGGTCAAGCGTTGCTGTGGCTAAGGTTTTTGATATATTACATAGTAGTAAACTATTCAAGGGAAACGGTAGGAGAACCTATGTGAAAGGTAGATAGCTTATGTAAAACGTTGGTACTTTTAACACAGCGCCATCTGTTTGAATTGTATCAAATAATAAACAAATAATTTGCAATAAAATAATATTGCGACTATAATTAAAGATATCCTATCTCTTAAGTTGGACCAGACTGCTCACGGTGTGCCAATTTAATTTAAAATCGGTTAAGTAGTTTAGGAGTCCATCGCGGACAAACATCGTGACGGGAAATTTATTTATATTAAGATATATTATAAGAAACCATTGGAGAAGCATATTTAATTCAGAAACGAGCTAAACCACACCCTTTGATAATAAACTAAACCTACAAATTGTTTTTTTATGCTGACGCTAGCTGATGTTAATAACACAGCCGCCCATAGACACACATTGCCAGAGAGATTGCAAGTGCGTTGACGGCCTTTTAAGTACTGTACGGTCTTTTGTTGAATCCTAAGTCAAATTAGGAAAAGTTTTTGAGATACGAAAATAAAAAATATTGAAGTGAAATCTTTTGTAGCGACAAATATTTGCAATAAAATATTGCGGGTATAAATTGAGATGTAAGCTGTCCTATCTTTTAAATTCAAACTGCACACGGTGTGAAAATTTAATTGATATCGGTTCGGTAGTTTAGGAGTCCATCGCGGACAAACATCGTGACAGGAGATTTATATATATAAAGATATAAACTGAAATAGGCTCATCTTTTGCTCTTTATTGTGTTTCATTTTGACAAAAATTATGAAGATAGAGACATCAATTGACACCTATGTACATTTTTTTTAATCGTTCCATCATAGAGATGTCGACAGCTTCGTCGTTACAAGTTTTCGTCTTAATTTTTTCCGTCTAGCCCCCTTTCACACCGGGCGATAGGGAACTTCGTTCCAATAAAAAATTTAGAAATTCAACGGGCGGCCTTCGTACGAACAAGCAATGAAATATTTATTTATATTATCATTAGCATGTATACAGTCTGTATCACTGTTTTTGTTTACATACATAATATATTGCGAGGGAAAGGTGAGTTTATTAATTTCCTTTAATTTATCTCTCAGAGATTCCCTATATGTTAATTTTAGATTGTACGAATAGCCCTCTTCTGCAGGATGAATCTATTGGGGCTTTTACCTTAGTAAACATTAATTTACAAAGTTTCACTTCTGATATACGTTGCACGCACGCACTTTTTTATATAATGGGGGGGGGGGGGGAACGAGCATAACGGACGCCCAAAAAGGAGTAATCGCAGCCCACAGACACCCAATTTTAGTATTTATTTACGATAAAGTCGAGAGAAAAAAGTATTTAAAATTCATTATATTCAGTATATTATGCATTAATATACGCAATATTCACTCTGCGAACATAAATACGTCGATAGTCGAAAACAGCAGACGAGCTCAGTCTTATTTTTAAAAATCTTTTTTTTTTTTATAATTTTTTCTTCTGCCACGTAATTAGCTGAACAAGCTTTTACATTTTTGTTGATATAATAATAATATGTATTATTATTAATAATATATTTTTATTTTATTTCATCTTAATTATAGTAACCTGTTATTTTGAGTTTCTTTTTGTTAATTAATTATACTCTTCTTGTATAAGCAGGTGTTTTTTTTATTGTTCCATATTAGGGTTGCCTGGAAGAAATCGCTTGTCTAATAAGGCCTGCTTTTTTTATATAGATAATTTTGTATATGTACTATGTATGTATGTATAACAAAGTGTAAATAAATAAATAAAATTTAGTGGGGAAAATCTTTGATGGGAGAGAGTGTGGATACCTGATACTCCTTTGGTATGTAAGTATCAAGGACTAAGTCAGCGAGCTGCAACTCCCTCTTCAGAGCTCTGATCCCGTCCAGGATTCCCTCCATCTCCCTCTGCTGCTCACGTTGTTGATCAGCCAATTCAGCCTAAATTAAGGATTTAATATTAATTTAAGTATCTTGGAAACCGAAAAACGTAGCGAATATTTTTTTTATGTTACAGAGGCAAACGGGCAAGTGGCTCATCTGCTAAGTGATTCCGCCGCAAGCCGCATTATGCCAGAGAGGTCGCGAGTGCGTTGCCGGCCTTTTAAGAATGCGCACGCTATTTACTTGAAGGAGCCGAAGTCGAATTAGTATAGAAATACCTACCACCCATGGCCTCTCATTGCCAGAGAACTCGCGAATGCGTAGCCGGCCTTTTAAGAATTGGTACTGTCTTAAAGGACTTTAAGTCAAATTGGTTCGGAAATACATAACGCCCACGGACTCTCATTGCCAGAGGGCTCGCGAGTGCGTAGCTGGCCTTTTAAGAATTGGTACATGCGTAGCCGGCCTATTAAGAATTGGTACGCTCTTGTAGCACGCTAAGTCGAATTGGTTCGGAAACACCTATCGCCCATGGCCGCTGTATTGCAGAAATAAATGATTTTTACTCTGATTTTTTTATTCCGTATAATTCTGACAGCTATTATTTTTATACATGTCAAAGATGGCAAACATTTTTGGCCAGGCGCATGGGCGAGTCTATACATACATTTATATTTGTTAGTGAATGTATCCATTTTATTAAGTGAAATGCTCCATACTAAAGTTGGATTAACGACGAGTAATAATTACGTCTCTGTTCATTACAAACAGTGAAAAAACCGCACAACTAAAGATATTTTTTTAAAGGAATTAATTGGCAGTGATGCCAGCTAAATAATAAAATATAGTAATTAAAGTTAATTCTATATATTGTTCGTAATATTGAAATATTAGTTATTTTTGTATGAGCTCACTTGAGTAAGTAAATATTTAGATTATTATTGGTTAAACATTAAAATACGTAGCATTTTTTTTCTCTGAAATGGGCCAATTTGTCCCTATTTCGTTGGAGAAGTTTTAGTACCAACAATTATGAAATATCAGAATTTTACGGAATGAAAAATCAGAGTATAGGAACTATATACAAATAATTATTTCATTCGTAAAAGGTTGGCAACGCAACCGATGACTGGCCATGCGTCATACTCGTGAACGGGTGCTACTTGTGGTGACTGGTCGTACTTGAATTCGTGTATGCGGTGATATTTATTGTTTATACTACGTATTTGCGTGTTGTTCTCACGTGCATGTAAGTGCGTGCTCCTATTTCACCATGCCTCCTGCTGATAGAGGACAAATCTTTGTTTTTAATTTATTTATCTTGTATAGTCAAGATGTCATGTGGAACTTGGTGTAATAGTCTCAGCTCCTTACAAACGTTGTGTAAAAGAAAAAAATAATTAAAAACTTAATGAATAAATGACTTTTTCTTTCTTTCTTTCTTTTTCTAAATACAAATTTTTTATTCATTCATAAAAGGTTGACAACGCAACCGAGCCCTCAATGGGTCAACGGGTCGATATGGATGGTATGTAGACATTAAGTTTTGGACACAAGAATTTTACCTTTGCTGAATTGAGTAACTGCACAGCACGTTTCAGTTTTCTGGTCTTCGCAGCATTTTCTTCTTGGAGACTCGAATAGCGTTCTTCCAGGTCCAATCTTTCCGCCTGGAAAATTACTTAATAACTCCGTGTATACTGAACGTAGAAATTTTAAAATTTTTTTGGAATTAAATACATTATTGAAAGAATTTGATCGCTCTAATAGTTTTAGTGTTCGTTACAACGTACAACATGTACGCGTACGTTTCAACGGGGTCCCTCCTATAACACGTTTTCATACAACATACATAAAACGCGGTATATCGCCCGTATAACGCAGAAATCTTCAAGTTATATTTCTATAGTGTATATTTAAATTGAATAGCTTTATTATTTATTTCTACTATACGAGTTTTAGAAAATATAATTCTTCGATACTATTCATACAACGCGATATTAGCGTCCATAAAACGCTGTATATCGCTATTATAACGCGAAGATTTCTCAAGTCATATTTCTATTGTGTGAATTAAACTAAAAAAATATATTATTTATTTCTAGTATATATTTAAAAAAAAACAGTTTTGAAGACTTTTATACAAATCCGGGTCTACCGCGTTATAGTTAAATTACTGTAAATTGCCAGTTCTTCTCTTTCGTTCTACGCCCTTGAATTGAGAACTGGCATTAAATGTAAAATTAGAAGAACTTTTTTTTTGACGTTCATAAGTGTACACTTAATACTTAGTAATGACTTTGAATTGTATTGAATTAGGTAAAATGATTATTCTCTTCTCGTTTGAATTACCGTCAAACTTGCCAAATATAACCTACTAGTGGCCCGCCCCAGGTTCGCACGAGTGCAATGCTCACGAAAAGCAGGTTTCTATTATGTATTGTTATTTCCGTCGCTGGAAAGCTCCGATAATATACGCGTTCGATCGCTGCTAAATAATCTGTAATGGGCTGTATAGATCTGTATTCAAGGTATTTCATTGGTTAAGGATTAATGCTGTATTGGTTAAAATCGCTTCGAAAATTAGATATTATTTGTCGTAAAAAGTAAATGACAAAAAAAAGTTATTGTGGGTTATCCATAAGAGATAGACATATACCATCACGGACTTTTCTGTAGACCTTTTCAATGTGTACAATACTTAGTACATTATTTTGATAAAACTCGTAGGGTTCAGCCTGCGTTTGCAATGTAAGCGGAAAAAATGTAATTATTTACGACATCACATTAGAAACCTCAAAAATAACTGTACTTCTCCACTATTCAATGGATGTTATTATACATAAAAAAAACCGCATCAAAATCCTTTGTGTAGTTTCAAAGATTTAAGCATACAAAGGGACTTAGGAAAGCGACTTACAGAGAAAGCGACTTTGTTTTATATTATGTAGTGATGCGAAAATAAAAATATTATTTCACCTCTTTCTTCTGCAGATCTTCTTGCAGACGTAGCTCGATCAGCTTCCTCTGTTCCAGCTCTTTGGAGGCCTGCTCCAGAAGTTTCCGTTGCGTATCCGCTTTGTCGAGAAGATTTTCACCTCCAACCAAAACCTTCGATTCCAGACGTTGCAACTTATCCTTCAACTCTTCTTGCTGTCTCCTGATTTTACAAATTCATTTTAATCGTTAAACGTCCATCAGTGTATTATAATCTAACTTAGAAACACATTGTTTTGCACCCTCAAAATATTGTTACGAAGACGGTTGGAAAACTCTAGAACGGACGGAGCAATGTGCGCGAAAGAGATAGATAGTATGTTGTCCTTTTTATTTATTTATTTATTAAGTCTACATACTGATAATTTTATAAAATCTTTATCGACACGACAATATATGTAAACATAAGTTTTGCAAAAAATAGGAATTAAAAACATAAGCAAGATAAGTTTTAGTTTTATTTAGTTATAAATTTTGTTTTTTTTTTTATTTTCTCTAGTTTAAGGTTTTACAGATTAATATATATATTTTGTTTTTATATAACTTCTGGTTATGCACTTCTTGCACTCATCATTTTTTATTTATTGTTTTCTTTCTTATTAGGGTTGCCTGGAAGAGATCGCTTGTTAGCGATAAGGCCGCCCGTTGCATCCCTTGTAATTTATATGTATTGTGTTATTTGTGTTTCTTTCTAGCAACGAAGTGTGAATAAATAAATAAATAAGATAAGACAAATACAAAATAAAATTACCAAGAATTTTGTTACTTAAAGCGGAGAAAAAAAAAATCATCAGCAAAACAGCGAATTAGATTTGAGAAAGGCACCCAACAATGCTTTCTCTAAAACCGATCAGCCCACTACCGAATGTATCCAGCTCCGGATAAGCTGTGTTCAATCCGTTAGTCACGAAGAATTCGAACGAGAGGTGCCTGAACACCTCAGTTGGTTTTGGCAGAAGGAACTTGGAAGATATTGGCGATTTTAGACCTAGGGAACGAGTATGGGACTACAATTTTAACACCCTGTACGAGGTCACTGCTCTGTATATGATTGTTTAGCAATTTATGTAAGATGGTATGCGGTGATATTAATTGTTTATAACGGAGTGTAAACAATTAATGTTTTTTTTTATAGAACAGGGGGCAAACGGGCAGGAGGCTCACCTGATGTTAAGTGATACCGCCGCCCATGGACACTCTCAATGCCAGAGGGCTTGCGAGTGCGGCGTGGCCTTTTAAGAATTGGTACGCTCTTTTCTTGAAGGACCCTAAGTCGAATGTATGTAAGTGCGTGCTCCTATTTCACCACGCCTCCTGCTGATAGAGGACAAATCTTTGTTCTTAATTTATTTTATTATTCTTGAATACTCAAGATCTCATATGGAACATGGTGTAATGGTTGCAGCTTACAAACGTTGTAAAAGAAAAAACTTGGCGATTAAAAAGAGTGGCGGAGAGTTTATTGCCAGTTCTTCTCTTCCGTTCTATGCCCTTGATTTGAGAACTGGCAGTAAGTGTAAAATTATAATCATTTTATGTATATTTCTTTTTTTTTTGACGTTCATAAGTGTACATTATGATACCTATATGAATAAATTTTTTTTTGTTTCTTTGTTTAGTGAAATAAGTCTAGAATTGTGCTATCGCTACTCAGTAGCACTCCTGCCTAGAGAGTTCTCGTACACCGTTCAAGATTATTCCCAGGGATTTATAAGCGAGCCGAAACTCGACCGATTAGTTCAGTTTCGAATGCGATATCAAGAGACAGACACCGAAGAGATAAAGTGCGAATAAAGTTAACACAAGTGAAGTGTGTGAAGTGTGCGTTATTTAAGTGATTAGTGACAGTATTTTGTGTATGTGTAATAAGTGAAATTCTGCGTAATTTTAAGAGTAATTTGTGTTTTAAATTCCTTATTGATTTTATTTGGAAACCTGAAAGAGACGTATACGATATATGATTTGTTTTGTTTCCCCAATGGAGTCAGTAAGAAATTAAATATTATGACACTAGCTGGTCTGAAATGTCTAATGAGCAACTTTGGGAGCGCTGCCGAGAAACTCCGATCAGTCAGCAGATCAAGAGACGCAAGTGGAATAGGTCATACACTTCGAAGGGATTCCAATCATATTCCCAAGAAGCTTGATTGGAACCCGCAAGGAAACGAAAGCCTGGCCGTCCCAAGCAAACCTGCCGACGTACAGTAGTAGACGAGGCAAAGAGAGGTAGGACCTGGAGCGAGTTAAATACGAGTCTCAAGACCGAACGCGATGGAGACTTACTGTGGACGCCCCCTACCCCACCTAGGGGTGATAGGACATTAACTAACTATCTGGTCAATATATTCTTGATGCCTTTTTGTTTAAAAAAAAACAAACGATCATATAAATGGTGACTTTCACCAGTATACTCGAAACAGAACTAATCTAAGCGTTTGACCAACCACTCCAGAAGATAAACCACTCCTTATATGGAAATTGTATTCGTTAACAACGAACTTCTAAGCGAAGAAAATTATCAGTAAATTCTAAACTATCGTTAAACGTAAATTAATCAATAAAGACTTGAATTGAATGAAAAATGATCCTAATTGGGATTGATTTCTCCCATCTCTCTCTCCAACTAGACATAGACATAACATTTATTACTAACAAAACACAGAAACACACAAAGTAACAATAATAAAAAAATAATTTTTTGGTACAAGGTACGTTCTAAGTGTTAATGTGTGTGTTGCAATTGACCCTGGCTCAGAATTCTATGGAGCAGACGTGTCCCTCAGCGCTGGTCATTCTGCCAGAGACCACAGCAGCGACCTCGGTCGCAAAAGAAAATGTCAACTAGTTCAATCATCATCATGTCCTATAACCCCTGGGTGGGGCAGAGGGCGTCCACAGCACAAATCGATATCAACTAGTTCAAGACCTATAAAAAAAATACGTTATACATACTTGGTCCTTTGCAGCTCCGCCTTCTTCTCCTCCAGCACTTTTCTGGCCTGATGTGCCATCTCTCTCTTGGCTTGTTCCTAGAATAAATCAGTCAAACTTAAGATCTGGACCTTACACGCTGTCAACTTCTTTCCTTCACAAAAAAAAACGTACCTTCTCCTCTTTCCTGATCTTTCTCTTAATCTTCTTCTCTTCTGGATCCAGGACGTCCAGCTCGGGATCTGTGAGCGTGTCTTCCGTATCTTCCGAAAGTTCTTCTTCGCCATCGCCTTCCACATCTAGAAAACACCTTTGCTATTGGTAACTTGATATATGAGTATGGAATTATTACAAAGAGATCTATTTATTTATTTATTTATTTATTTGGTGCACAAAACACATTATAATCTTTACAAAAATAAACTTAAAACTAATAGTTATGAACAGGATTCTAATGTAAAACCATGTGCACACTGCAAAATTAATGTTACATCAATAAAAGGCTCATAACTAACAAAGGTAACATAGTAAAAAAAAAAAAAACAATAATAATAATAATAATAAGTTCCTCGACACCAATTTAACGTAACGTTAACCAGGACCACAAGGGTCAGCACTTAACCTACGATGGAGGATGTCTTTAACGACACTAATGAATTTATTGATGTTGCGACAGAATATGTCCACAAGTAAGTGGTTGCTCTTTGCCATCTCGTTATATTGACGAGCCATCCTGGTCAAAGGGTTGTAAAAAGAGATGTTATTCTTATAAGTTTGAAGGGAAAATAAATTGACTTCGTTAGCTCTACGGGCACTAAATCTAATGTTAAGGCTAATGTGAGCTAGTAGTTCGGGAGAGTCTATAATGGAGTGGGTGATTTTGTAAAGGTAAACTAAGTCGAAGACTATGCGTCTGGATTCTAATGGTTGAACTTTAAATTTCAGGAGTCTATCGCAATAATTTAAGTTAGACCGGCCAGGTTTTATACGATAACATAAAATTCTGAGAAATTTCCTCTGAATTCGTTCAATATCGTCAATGTGCACCTTATAATTCGGCGACCATATTGGACTACCGTATTCTAATATACTTCTTACGAGGCTGAAGTATAAGTACAAGGTGCTACGAGGATTTTTAAAACCTTTTGTGGATCTAAGAATAAAACCCAGTAGATGGTTTGCTTTAGACGTGATGTGACTATAGTGGGCACGGAATGAAAGCTTGTCATCGAACAGGATACCTAGGTCTTTTGCAACATCTGATCTGTTAACTAATTGACCATCTATGACATAGTTCCATACGATTTTGTTTCGTTTATTAGTAAACGATATGACAAAACACTTGTCTATATTTAAATACATGTAGTTCGTCTTGCACCATAGTGATACGGTATTGATATCACGCTGTAATGTTAAGCAGTCATCTAAATTAGTAATAGAAGTAAATATTTTTAAGTCATCTGCATATAAGAGACAATTGCAGGACAGTTGTTGAATAAGGTCATTAATAAAAACTACGAAGAATAATGGCCCTAAGTGGGATCCCTGAGGTACTCCCGATGTAACTGCGATAGGTGCAGAGATGAAGCCCTTTAACGCAACCAACTGAGTTCTAGAGTCTAGGTATGAGCAGATCCATCTATATAAACTGCCGTGGATACCATGTGACGCTAACCTATGACAGAGCAGATGGTGATTTACTTTGTCAAAAGCCTTAGAGAAGTCAGTGTAAACAGAGTCAACTTGGCCACCTGTGGCAAACACTTGACAGAGATAGTTTTTGTATTCCAGAAGGTTAGTGACCGTAGACCTGTTTCTAACAAAACCATGTTGCTTGTCTGAAAGAACAGGCTTAAAATGACTGAACAGATGAGTATACATCACTGACTCAAATAATTTAGCAGCGCAAGATAAAATACTTATCGGTCTATAGTTTTTACAATTGGACTTATCACCACTTTTATAAATAGGTATTATGTGGGCAGTTTTCCAGCGCTTAGGAAACACACCACTAGTTAACGATTTATTAAAGAGAACACATAATGGAATGGACAACTCCTTTCCGCAACTTTTTATGAAAATAGGAGGCAGAAGGTCAGGACCCGCCCCTTTGTTAATATCCAAACTATCTATTTTACGTTTGATATCTGTTACCGTAATAGAAAAGCCAGATAATATATTAAAATACGTGTTATTTACAGCACCAGATTGGTCAGTGTATATAGTTTTATTAGTTTTATCGTCAAAAACTGAACCAAAGTATCGCGAAAAAAGGTCACATATCCCCTGACCGTCTGTCTCAGAAGTATTTTCAAGTGTCATGGTGTGAGGCACTGAAATATGGCCTTTACGATTATTCACAAATCTCCAAAATGATTTAATGTCCTTGGCCAACGAGTCCTCGATGGATGCGATATACTTGTCGTAACAAATCTTGGTAAGAAATTTGCATCTCTCCCTCAGCAAAGAGAAAACGTCGTAATCGCGGGGATTCCCAAACCTCTTAAACCGTTTATGATATAAGTTTTTTTCTTTATTACATTTAATTAAGGATTTGCTGTACCAGACTGGATAAGATGAGAATTTGCTACAACAACTTGGTGTATTTCTTGATATTATTTCAAATAAAAGCTCATAAAAAGCTTCGGTGCACTCATCAATACAAGGGGACGATAAGATTTCGGACCAGTTCACAGACTGGAGTTCAGATTTAATGTTTTCAAAATTACATTTAGCAAAATTAAGCCGTTTAATGTTAGCGCGTTGAAGCCCTTTAGAAATCTGAATCGGAGAAAGAGTAATCAAAATTGCGGGATGATTTTTATCTAACAAACTTAATGCAAGTGTTTCATTGACACTTATACAATCTATATTAGAAAGCACCAAATCCAACAAGCGAGCGTTTGCATTTGTGATAAAGTTATGCTGTTTTAGATTACACAGTGACATTAATTCATTTAGTAGAAGGAGCTTCTTACTCGGGTTAGGGGAAATTGACAGAGAGGGATTAATCGAATCAGAGTAATCAGGTGTGTTAAAATCACCAATTAATAAGAAATTATCCAAAGGGAAACGATTAAGAAGTAAATTTTGGCAATGGCTATAAAAGAGTTCAAGCTTGTTAATTCTAATATCAGGAGGCAAATAGCAAACACATAAATTTATGCGAGAAGTGTCACGTGCTTCAGGAATAAGAGTAACCCAGACATCCTCCATATCACTATCCCACGATGCTTGACGGATGACCTGGTATTTTTTATGGACGGCGAGTAAAACTCCACCTCCCTCGGTTTTAGCACAGGAGGAATCCGCACGATCTCGTCTGAAGAGATTGTAACGGGCGTCAACAACTTCGCCATCGAAAACACTCATATTTAAGTTCGTTTCCGTCAAGCATATAATATCGAAGTTAGAATTTAACAGATTTAAAGAAAATTGAGTTAACTTGCTACGAATTCTGTTTACATTTTGATAAAATATATTAATCATTGTGGAAATAACGTGTGATTCAGTATATAAAAACAAAAATTGATCAAGTAACTTACTAAGCAATGATAAACAAACAAATTAGTAGTAGTAATAACAATTAAGACAATTTAGTGAAGGAATCATGACTTTTAATTAGAATGGCCGGGCTTGATTCATCCTTACGAACATAAATTTGGCCAAATCGCACCCAAACAAACCTGTAGTTCTTGTCAGTAGAAAATTTACGTGCCGCACGGTGTAACTCTTTAGCTTCAGGAGACAAATGTTCAGACAAGTATATCCTGCTCGACGACGAGCCGCCAATACCAATATCGGTAGTAGATAGTTTGGTGTCAGGGTGGGACTTATTGAAGCGAGTCAACGCAGACAAGAGTGTATCACGCTGACGCTGCGTTGAGAGGGTAACTAGTATGTTTCGCGGCCTTTTGGAGTTTGAGTCCATCTTAGCTACACGACGACATGCTTTAACATCACTCTCAGATACCACAACATTTAAACACTCACAGAGTTTTTTGAATAACTCCATCAGATTCTCAGTCTTGCTTTCGGGTACCTCGTGAATCTCGAGGTTTAAGTCACGTGAAATCTTTTCAACTGTAAATAAACGACTCTGGAGTTTTGATAACGTGTTTTGAGATTTCGTAAGTTCAGTCTCGAGTACCCTGATTCGATTGACTTTGTCTGCAATATTTGACTTCAAATCATTTTGTTCTAAGATGATAAAATCCGTTGTCGTCGTGAAGTCAGCCTTTACCAACTCAACAGCTCGGCTAACCTCGTCGGTCACCATGTCCTTCAAGTCCTTTCTAAGCGCGGACCGTAGATTTAGCATAAACGATGAGTCAGGGGACAGTTTCAAGTCTATAAGTTTGCTAATACTGTCCAACGTAACCGGCTGCTTAGAAAAGTCAGCGCCTGCAGAAGTTTTCGTAGCAAAATCACACTCCGGCTCTTTACACGTCGTTATATATGAGGAGGCGCTTGGTGATTGGTTATTGCGACCCCGCCGGACAGGAGTATTATCGTCATTGTTTTTACGCCGAGTTACATTCTGACACAGAGGACAATTAAGTGATGCCAATTGCTCAGCACTGAGCTGCTTAGTCGACCCGGCAGCAACATCAAGGCATTCATAACAAAACTTGCGTTTGCAATTATTACACTTTAAAAAATGATCGACATTTAATACGTTATTACAGCCATGGCACTTCATAGCTTGATTAGATTCACTATTATTCACTTCACTGATTTTACGTATTCTGTATTACTTCAAATTTGACTTATAAAAGCTAACACTATTGTTAAAAATTGAATAATAACACTTATAACACGGCTAATAATACTTTTAACACGGCTATGGACTACCTTCCACCACGGTTGAAAATGGAATGATGCTCCTTATTAGAATTGATACATTGGAATGATCACCAAAGGATTAAATACATTTGGGGCCGTTCATAAAATACGTTCGCATACAAGGGGGGGGGAGGGGTCTGGCTGAGTGTGACAAGATGTGACAAGGGGGGAGGGGGGGTATAGGGCAGCGTGACGTTCGCCGTTTATTATTTTTTGACAAGAGCGCTAGCTCTGTGGCGCGACTCTAGCGGCGGTGCGATCTGTCACAACGGGTTTCTTCGTTTTTCCAATACTTGAGAGAGTAACGTTTCCACGTACCCTGCGCTCTCGATTCAGTAACAAATGAAAATACTATTTCTCATGTATTTATTGTTATTTTATTCCTTCATTCGTCATTTAGCAGTGAACTAAATAATAAATGTTTTTAATTTCCAGAATTTGTCTACTATCATTTAGAATTTATCATACTCAGCAGGGGGGGAGTCTTAGTTTTTGTGACGAAATATTTCTAGGGGGGGTCACAAAAAGTGTGACACAGCGTGACAATGGGGGGGGAGGGGGTAAAAAAAAGCTGATTTCAGTGTGACGTATTTTATGAACGGCCCCTTTTGGAATCCAAGGCCAGATATTAGCCGTTTAATTAACGGCCTGACAGAGGTTCAGTCAGTTGATCAAACAGCAAGACAAATGACTTGGATGGATGATTGTTTGTTCAACTGACTGAACATCTTTCAGGCCGTTAGTTAAACGGCTAGGCTGTTAATTGAATGGCTAACTAAGCTAGTTGGCTACAACAGATATAAGGAATTAAATTTGTACTCTAGAATAGCCCTTCAAACACCAGTGTGTTTTTTCAAAAATAAATTAAAAAACCGAACACAAATTTGAATATAATTTTTAATTCGCTCACCAATCACAGACTCTTCGAGTTGTTTCTTCAGCTGATCGATTTCTTGTTGGAACCTGAAAAATCAAGACAAGAATCTCCAAAAATTGAAAAAAAAAAGTCTTAGACGGACAGAAGTTTCATTAATATTATTTTTTCATTAGAAGAGTTGTATTAATGTAACCATAGTAGTCCTGTATAGGAGCGCGACAAATGCATTGATTTTAATGCGAGAAAGACATTGAGGGCATTGGGTGTGGTCACGATGGGACTCCAGGTGTCTATGTGAATGTACCCTTCGCAACTGGATCGACAACAAAATGGCCCTTCGATATACACATATTAAAATGAAACAAAGGCCACATAATATAGTTTCGAAAAATAAATTCTAAATTATTGCCTTGAATAGTTTTTATGACAAGATTTTAAAAACCATTTAAAATTATTTATTAGCGACTACTGGGGTCTATGTAGTCATAGTAGTCCTGTATAGGAGCGCGAAAAATGCACATAAAAGTAGTGTTTAATGCGAGAAAGACATTGGGGGCATTGGGTGTGGTCACGAAGGGACTCCAGGTGTCTATGTGGATGTAACCTTCGCAACTGGATCGACTACAAAATGGCCAGCAAAGGATTTGACCTTTGCGACAAATCACTCGTCTTTTTATATCATCTCGAAAGGAATGCTCGACTAGGAGACATTTATTTACTTTTTAAACTATCTCAATCCATTTTGGACCAACTGAGATAGTCATCTTAATCGAAATATTGATAAAAGTAACCAATAACTAATCGGCGGATTGCAATAGCCATCCGTCGATACAAATTATCCATGATAGGTAGGATTGATGTGGATAGACCTTTATATGAAAATTACAGTTCAAGTGCCAATATCCTATCTTAAGATTTTAACTTAAGCTAATAAAAAAATATATAATATATTTTAATATTATTTACTTTATTTGGTTTATATTGATTATCAAATATGAGTGTATAGCGAAGAGATTGCATTCCATCCGTCGTCAAAAATGGATTGTCTTCGTAGGGTTCGGTTATTGGGTTGCAGATAGGAGATCGATCTGTCACGGTCAGTTTGTATTAAATCTGAGATTGTGGATTAATTATTGGGTTTGGGCGATATACCGTAATTGATGACAGACTCGCAAAGCGCGTTGTAAAGTGAAAGTTTGGTCTTAAACAGATTGTAACAGCGCATGCGCATAAGAATATAAGCAAAAGTCTCACCTTGTCAGCAAAGCGTCGCCAGGCTCGCTATTGACGTGCGTCTTATTTTCAATGTTCTTCGCTCTGTTTGCGTATCGAAGCGTGCTGATCGTCTCCACGTAGTTCGTGTCTGATGGGCCTATAGTCGCAATCTGAAAAAATATAGCTTTTGGCTTTGTATCTACATATATATATAATTCTACTGAACTATATAATATATTTGTATTTCTTTGAAGCAGTTATGACTGCAAAGAGGCATCCAACATTATTTGAAACATTTAAAGAAACTTCCTTGCATATACCGAGGGATCCAACACGGCTGCGGGTACCTGCATGTTGCACCACGCTATATTCTAAAAATTGTTACGCCATGGCTGTTAGAATATTTAATGACCTTCCTAGAATTATGCGATTGGATCTCCAGCTTTCTGGCCGATCGGAGCATCAAGGTCGTCATTGACGGAGCTTGCTCCGACCTTAAACCCGTGAACGCTGGGGTCCCACAAGGCTGTGTTTTATCCCCGACCCTGTTTCTTCTGCATATCAATGATATGTTGCAACTTAGCAACATTCATTGCTATGCGGATGACAGCACTGGGGATACTCTTTACATTGGCCGGGCAGGTATTTCTCGGGCAGATGTCGATGAGTATCGGAACAAACTTGTGTCTGAAGTAGAAACTCTACTACGTGGAGTTTCCGACTGGGGCAGACTAAATCTAGTCCAATTTAACCCCAAGAAGACACAAGTTTGCGCGTTTTCCGCTAAAAAAACACCCTTTGTCGCTACTCCTCTTTTCGAAAACACTCTTCTTAAAGCCGCAGCCAGCATTGGAATACTTGGCGTTGACATATCGAACGACGTTCAGTTTCGCGGTCACTTGGAGGGAAAGGCTAAATTAGCCTCCAAAAAGCTTGGTGTGCTCAACAAGGCGAGACGGTACTTCACTCCGGGCCACCGCTTGCAACTATATAAAGCGCAAATTCGGCCCCACATGGAGTACTGTTCTCACCTCTGGGCGGGGGCTCCCCAGTACCAACTCCTTCCACTTGACCGTGTTCAACGAAGAGCGGTTCGAATCGTTGACGACCAATCTCTCTCCGAGCGGCTTGATCCTTTGGCGTTGCGTAGAGATGTGGGGTCACTCTGCATCTTCTACCGCATTTACCATGGAGAGTGTTCAGAGGAGTTGTTCGGATTAATACCTGCAGCTGAGTTTCTTCATCGGACGTCGAGGCAGAATACGAAATTCCACCCATATCACCTCGACATCCGCCGTTCCACAACTGAGTATTTTCAAGGCAGTTCTTGCCGCGCACCACCACTTTGTGGAACCAGCTGCACAGAAGTATTCCCGAACCAATTCGACTTAGGGTCCTTCAAGAAAAGAGCGTACAAATTCTTAAAAGGCCGGCAACGCACTCGCGAGCCCTCTAGCATCGAGAGTGTCCATGGGCGGCGGTATCACTTAACCTCAGGTGAGCCTCCTGCCCGTTTGCCCCCTATTATATATAAAAAAAAAAAAAAAAAAAAGTTACAGATCGCTGCCATGTAATGTTTTCCAGGGGACGGTGATTGGGTTTTTAAAGGCAAGGTGCTTTTATAGCGTGGGCGAGTACCTAGATCATAAATTTGAAATTAATGCGGGGAACATCACTTCAGATGTTATTAAATACAAGAAAAAGAAGCCTAACGATTAAATCGTTGTAATTTTTAGATAAGAAGTGATACTTATTTAAATGTAATAATTATTAATAATGTTAATATTCGTAATAATTGAAGTGTAAGTCGCTGACCACGACTGTTGTATAAAAATTGTATAAAAAATTGTAAAAATTACAAAAAACTATTTTTTGGGTGTGTGCATATTTTTAATATAATTACAAATTTTTGTTATATGAATTTTTGATTGAATTTTTAAAGGCAAAGTGTAAAGAGTTTTAAGCGTGAACGAATATCTAGATTATAAGTTTGACACAGATTTTAAATACCTAACTTAACTTGGATACTATTGTTTGTATTATAATATATGACATTATAAAATAAGATGACATTTGCATGCCTATTTATATGTGGCGGATCTGAGGTGTTGCTAATTGTACCACTGTTCTAGCAAATAAACTATTTGATTTGATTTGATATATATATATATACAAAGATTTTTGTGTATGCGTTTGGATCCTGGATGATTTAGGTTCACAAGCCCGGCAGATGGCGCTGCAGTCGGTATTTAGGTTATTTATCAGCGAATGAACAGTATATTTTTTATATAGTACGGGAGCTAAACCTAAACCTAGGTCTAAACGCTGGGTGAGATATAAAAAATGTCTATTGAATTACAAAAAAGGGTTTCATACGTATAAAAAATAAAGAATTAGGAAAATTTTAAGTGTGTATTGTGGGTGTTGAGGTTATAACTGGCCCTGATTCAGCATTATGCTGTGGAGCAGACGAGTTCCACAGCGCTGGTCATTCTGCCAGAGACAACAATTCGTTTTTTTCTTTCTTTTTATATAATAGGGGGCAAACGAGTTTGCAAGACGCCCAAAAGGCAGTCGTCGCAGCCCATAGACACCCATTTTGGGTGCGTTGCCGGCCTTTAAGGGAGTACGCTCGAATTTTGAACGAACGTCTGTCGGATCTGCTTGTATATATACATACATACATATATATATATATATATATATTAGAACATTTCTTATTCATTAAGTTGTTTGGTGTATATATATTATAGAAACATCACAAATCGATAGAAAAACCAATTAAAAAAAAATCAAAAACATGCTAATTTCACTTTTAATGTTACAGGAGGCAAACGGGCATGAGGCTCATCTGATGTTAATTGACACCACCCATGGGCACTCGCACTCCCAGAAGGCTCGCTTATGCCGGACTTTTACGAATTAGTACGCACTTCAAGGACCCTAAGTCGCATCGGTTCGGTAATACCTACCGCCTATGGACTCTCATTACCAGAGGGCTCGCGAGTGCGTTGTCGGCCTTAAAGACTTGGAACGCAGTTAAAGTACCCTAAGTCGTATTGGTTCAGAAATACCTACCGCCCATGACCACTGTATGCCAGAGGCGTCGCGAGTGAGTTGCCGGCCTTTTAAGAATTGGTCCCCTTTCTTTGAAGGACGCTCGTACGCTCCCCCAGATACACGCCGGGTCTGAGGCATGCATGAACGAGCGAAACCACTTAGTCATAACTGCTCTCATGACACATGATACTCTTACCATAACAGTCTTTGAGTTTCCTCCCAGCGAGTCCTGCAGGAGTCGAGTCAGTTTGCTGTTCCGATATGGGATATGCGTGGACTTGCCGTCGACCAACGCTGATATCACGTTCCCAAGAACCGAGAGGGATTGGTTGATCTTCGTTGCTTCTTTCAGCCGAGTGCCGGTCGCTTGGGTTTTGCTTTGACGCTCTGAGCCCTGCAAAAGAGTTTCAGTCATAAAAAAAAGCAGCGCTACAACCTCTTTAGGTCTTAGATATCTGTTTCATCATTTTTAAATCTAATAGGCAAGCGGATCAGTCTCCAGTGCCTGACACGTCGTCGACTTTTGGGGTCTAAGACATGTCGGTTTCCTCACGATGTTTTGCCTTCACCGTTCTCCCAAGTATTAAATGCGCACATATAAAGAAACATCATTGGTGTTCAGCCGGGGATCGAACCTACGACCTCAGGTATGAGAGTCGCATGTTGAAGCCACTAGGCCAACACTCAGTCATGAAATAAACTAAACCAAAAAACGACGGTACTCGGGGAGTACCGGCAGAAGTGAAAACTTGAATTTTAATAATTATCACTACATAGTATAAAACAAAGTCGCTTTCTTTGTCCCTATGTCCCTTTGTATGCTTCAATCTTTGAAACTACGCAACGGATTTTGATGCGGTTTTAATAGATGTGATTCAAGAGGAAGGTTTATATGTATAATAACATCCATTAAATAGTGAAGTACTGTTATTTTTGAGGTTTCTAATGTGATGTCGTAAATAATTACATTTTTTCCGCTTACATTGCAAACGCAGGCTGAACCCTACGAGTTTTATCAAAATAATGTACTAAGTATTGTACACATTGAAAAGGTCAACAGAAAAGTCCGTGATGGTATATGTCTATCTCTTATGGATAACCCACAATAACTTTTTTTTGTCATCATCATTTTTTTTACGACAAATAATGGCTAATTTTCGAAGCGATTTTAACCAAAACATCATTATTCCTTAACCTTAATCCTTATTTTACATTGCCAGTTCTCAAATCAAGGGCGTAGAACGGAAGAGAAGAACTGGCAATAAACTTTTATTATAGCGTTATAAAAAAACGCATGTTTGAAACTTTAATGGTTAGGGAATAATTTTGCATGAATGCTTTAATTATCATTATAAATATCATTTATGTATACAATATTTATTATTGCGCTATCGTATATATACATGACAATTTACATTAAATACACCGCGCTGTAAACCTATATAAAAAATTCTCGTGTCGCGGTGTTTGTGGTAAACTCCTCCGAAACGGCTTTCATGTCAAAAATGAAAAAATTTCATATGACCCTGAATTTTTGACTCCTCTACGACCAACCCCTATTTTTATTTATTAATTAATTTAAATGTTATGCCAATTTTTAATTACAATAAAAAAAAAATCATCTCTCTAAATTTTTCACTGTTATACGATCAACCCCTATCTTTATTTCTTAATTATAAACTTTAATTTTTTGGATTTTTTTTAAATATTTTGTGATGATAATTCAAAATTCATATCTCTCTCAATTTTCACTCTTATACGATTTTTTTTTTTTAATCTATCCCCAGATCTGCGATAAGGTTGCAAGATGGCAATCAAATATTATAGTAGAATTAAAAATATGTTTCCTAGAAATAACATACATGGCAATACAACGTTTGCCGGGTCACCTAGTTATCGTAGTAGTAGTAATCTTATTGCGAAAACTGATCCCACCAACCCTAGACCAGGGTATAAGCCTTAAAAAAAATAAAAAGTAGAATGATACCCATTAGAAAAGGAGAGAAATATTATAAAAATTTAAGGAAAAATAATTTACGGGTGATGACGGGTGAGGTCGGGAAGGGGATGGGGGTGAGGGAGGAAGGGTAAAAAACGGTTTTTCACATAAATTTTGAGGTTATGTGAAAAAAGTGTAAATACAAAAGTTTTTTAGTTTTCAGATCTTTTTACTACCTACAACTATTTGACTTTTTTCGACAGGACTTTTAGTTTTGCCGGAAATCGAGAATAAAATAATATTCCCCTCCTTTTCTAATGGCTTTCATCCTCCTATTATTTTTTATAGTATTAAAAATTATCGACCCTGGCCTACCATACCATTACGTGTTACCAACGCCTAATTAGGGATATAATTGGTACCTTCAAGATGGCCTATCTATGGTCGCTTGAACTGTAATAACTCACCGCTAAATCAACTAGGTGCAGCTTCCCCATCTTGACGTGCATCTTTCCATCTGCGCCTTTCTTACTGCTCTCCACTGTTATAGAGAAAATTGCGTGCGACCGAGAACTCTCTATGTTCATAGCCGTTGCCCCAATGTGGCGGTTCTTATTACCGACAGCCATGATCTTTTCCAACTCATCGGAGTTGTGGACTACGTATCCTGGAATTTAGAACTTTATACATTAAAATATATGATCGCTCCATGTGTTCGTTTATACACTGTTTACACACGATATAAATTCAAATTAAAAAATCATTTATTCATGTAAGTAACATATTGTTCACTTATGAACGTAAAAAAAGGTAATATACATTGAATGCTGCTCATTTTACATTTACTGCCAGTTCTGAAATTAAGGGCGTAGAACGGAAGAGAAAAACTGGCAATAAACTCTCCGCGACTCATCGCAAAGTTTTTCTTTACACAATGTTTGTAAGGAGCTGCAACCATTACACAACATTCCACATGACATCTTAATTAATTCATAATAAATTAAAACAAACATTTGTCCTCTATCAGCAGGAGGCATGGTGAAATAGGAGCACGCACTAACTCGTGAGAACAACACGCAAATACGTATTAGAAACAACTAATATCACCGCATATTCAAGTACGATCAGTCACCACAAGTAGCACCCGTTCACGAGTATGACGCATGGTCAGCCATCGGTCCCCTCGCCATATCTTAGGGAGAGAGACAACTCGATGCATGGACGCCATTATAGACGTATATTTAACACGTCGTTGCAAAAATCTGCACTACACTAAAGAGTTGTTTTGTGTCCAAAATATTTTAGGAAAGAAGTTAAAAGAAGATACCCGTGAGATCCTTAACAAAGACACCGATGTCTGGACGCTCTTTGACTTCCAAGCTCTGGTGCGGATTGTTTCCAAGTAGATCCCGTACTTCCTCGTTGTAAATCTCCAAATATGTCACGCATACTAGGAATCTGAAGATATAAATATAGCGACTTTGTAGTGGATTCAGTCTCCGAACTTATAACGAGGAAACCTGCCTCAGACACAAAAAGTCGACGGCGTGTGACAGGCACATAAGGCTCACGAACTTGCCTTTTGACTGACATATATACTGACATCTGTGGTATGTATCAATGTATCCATACCAGTTATATATATAGTATATGTAGCTAGTATATATATATTCTAGCGGACCTGACAGACGATGTCCTGGATGATATTTCAAGCGTATGGATATTAAACTATATAGATATTAAATGGTATGAAAGTGCTAACTGCAGCGCTATCTGCCTGGCTGATTTGTGACACCCAAACGCATACAAAATACATTCAAATCGGACCAACCGTTTAAAAGGAGTTCAGTGACATTCATGTACAGTAGAATTATATATTAAATACCTTGAATACATTGTTCATTTAATATAGATCTATACAGCTTATTTAGCAGCGATCGAACGCGTATATTATGGGAGCTTTCCAGCGACGGAAATAACAATACATAATAAAAACCTGCTTTTCATCAGCATTGCACCCGTGCGAAGCTGGTGCGGGGGGCGGGTGCGCACGGGTGCGAACTAGTTATATATATAACAAAGTTTAATGAAAAACAACAAGTACAATGGAAGAGTGTGAAGAGTGTGACTGAGAGAGTGACGATAATAAAGTAAATTTATGTGTGACTGACTATTAATTTTTATGTTATAATGTTTCATCTCTATTATTTCAGCCACATGATCACTCTATCGAATTGCTAAAGCATAAGCCAGGCAGTTTATTAAATGTTGTAACAAACGCACTCTTTGACGCACTCGCGAGCCCTCTGGCATTGAGTGTCCATGTGCGGCGGTATCACTTAACATCAGGTGAGCCTCCTGTCCGTTTGACCCCTGTTCTATAAAAAAAGGCCGCCAGTTAAAAGGCTAGGGTTTTAATTAAACGGCTATTAATCTAGTTGGCTACAATATAACCTTACTTCTCATCATCCTTTGCTTTAGCAATGTGGCTGAAGATATGTGCAAATGAGTTCGGAATGATGCCTCGCAACTCTGGGGCGGAGTTAGTTCCCGCCATTGTGTACGTCTTGCCCGTGCCCGTCTGCCCGTAGGCAAATATCGTGCCATTGTAACCTTTGAGTACTTCTTCAACAATCGGGCTTGCTGTTTGAAGGTAGATGTCCATCTGCAAATGATTATTTATCGGTGACTCACTGACTTTGGAGATTCTGACTTGGGGTCCTTCAAAAGAGATCCTAATAAATAAATAAAAATAATCCCCCCCCGTCTTCCCCCCTCACCCTCTTCCCCCTGTTCTATAAAGAAATACAACTGGTCCTACTTGAGATAACGTTAAGTGGTACCGGAGATAAGAATGTCTACCTCCATTGGACAATCATAGAGCCTTGACGAAATCAATTGGTTGCTGATTTCATTTTACATATTATTGTTATACTAAAATCTGTAATTTATTTTTATCTCACACACTGTTTTATTGATTTTGTATTACTCTTTAATGTATACTACGATTTCGATATTTGTGAATATGTGAGGAACATGTATACTAACAATAATAGACCTGTTTAGTAGCAACATATTAACTAATGTATACAAATATTGTAAATCCTATTAGAGTAAGTGTGGAGTTTCTTGCCCATTCTTCTCCACACGAAACAACCTTTTGGAAGGGGCAACTACAACTTTATATTTTATTTAATGTTCAAAAGTGCAATTTGATGGTTTAATTGGGATAAATTATTTGATTGATTGATTGAGCAGTATTAGTGGCTCTCCTTTCGAGGGTAGATCGAACCCCGGCTTCTATGTGAAGATCCTTGATGTTAGAACACATTCTGAGAAAACCAAGCCTTACACCCAAGTGGACGTGTCAGAAACAGAAGATGATGATGACAGTTCCACCGGTTCTACTGGTATAACATGCTTCAGGTTATAAAGTTAGTTTGGCTTGATCAGTCTAAATGCCAGAGCCATCTTGGACTTTTAAGAATTGATACCCTAACGCCTTAACCCAATAATGAATTCATAATCTCAGATTTAAAACAATCTGAGATTGTGGATTCATTATTAGTGACAGTCGATCGATCTCCTATTTACATCCCAATAAGCAAACCCTACGAAGACAATCAATTTTTGGCGACGGAAAGAATGCAATCTCTTCACTATACACTCATATTTGATACAGTATAAATCAAATAAAGTAAATAAAACCATACAAATAATATTAAAATATACATGTGTATGTTTTAAACATATTAAATAGCTTATTAATTATTTTAAACTGGTGTAAGTTAAAATCTTAGGATATTGTCACAGTTGAACTGTCATTTTCATACAAATGTCTATCCACATGCACCGATCCGACCTACCATGGATAGCTTGTATCATGACTATTACAATCCGTCGATTGGTTTTTGGCACATTTATCAATATATGGGTTAAGATGTCTATCTCAGATGGTCAAAAGTGTATTGAGGTATAGGTTATTGGGATTGGGCGTAAGAAAAGAAAAGGAAATACTAGTATTTAGTTAAGAAATGTTCTTGCAGAAGAGTTTTAAGAGATGTGAGTAAGCCATTCGTATAAAGCCGGGTTGTTTCAAAACCGGAAGTCATGCGGAAGCGGTAGATATGATGATCAATTGTCGGGAGGCGTCCAGTATCGATCAAAATTACTGACCTATTTCTCTATCCATAGAATTATGTACGTTACGTAAAATAAAATAAAGTACGTTGATTTTGGAACTTAAGATCATCATGGTATCACTTATTCCACGTCATTAAATTCGAGCCTGTTGGCATCCCTACTCATCGGCAAAGAAGACAGAGGGTGTTGGCCGAGAGAAAAAGCCGGCGTAAAAAACTCTCGGTACTCTTAAAAAAAAAAATTAATCATCAAACTATTTTACAATATTTAAAACAAATATAGCAAATTAATTAGAAGTAGCCTGCCCAGCACTAGTCCCAGGCCCTTTTATCAGCTATAACGTAACCTATACATACGGGACTTTACATTAAAAATATCGATTCGAATCTGTTCCGGAGATATTCGTGTTCAAACACTCACATGAAATATTTAAATAAATAAAAATAAAATAAAAATCATTTAATTCAGACCATTGTTAGTCTTTATATTGTTAGTAGAGTGATACTTATAACTAAATTTGTAAAATTAAAATTAGCAAAATTATTAAACTTGCCCGCGGGAATTTCGTTTCCCCTTAATGAGATTTTACTGAGCCTACCTGTTAAGTACATACCAACATGGAACATTTTGCTATGCTATCCCAGAGACTGTTCGGTTTTCCGGAATGAAATCTTTTTAGGTTGTTCTGTGAATTTTTCTCTGTATAAACCTCAGAGTTCACAACATAAGTTTTTAATAATGAAATAAAAAATAGGGGTTGATTGTAAGGGGTTGAAAATTCAGGGTTATATGTATTTACTAATGCTGTATCATAAAAAAATATATTTTTTTAAAATCTAAAATTGAAAAAAAAAAATTAGGGGTGGATTACCCTTAACATTTAGGGGGATGAACAATAAATGTTGTCCGATTCTCAGACCTACCCAATATGCACACAAAATTTCATGAGAATCGGGAAAGCCGTTTCGGAGGAGTTTAACCACAAACACCGCGACACGAGAATTTTATATATAAGATTTAATTCATAAATCTACATTGATTCAAAACAGGTACATGGGCATGTATTTGTCTTAAAACAGTTAAATTAAAAAAAATATTAAACATACAACCGGCGGCCAAACCTAAAAGGGATCTTAAAAACTAAAAATGTGATAGAAATGTTAAGACATGGACACTCAATGCTGGAAAGCTCACGAGTGTGTCGCCGGCCTTATAATCGCAGGCTACAGGTTCAGACTTAACTAGACTTTTCGTTAAACCTCCCGTGCGTCAAAATTGTATTGTATTTTCTACATGTCATAGTTTGTATGCTTCTGAACCTTACGCAAGCCTATCACTACATAGTATAAAACAAAGTCGCTTTCTCTGTCCCTATGTCCCTTTGTATGCTTAAATCTTTGAAACTATGCAACGGATTTTGATGCGGTTTTTTTAAATAGATAGAGTGATTCAAGAGGAAGGTTTATGTGTATAATAACATCCATTAAATAGTGGAGAAGTTCTGTTATTTTTGAGGTTTCTAATGTGATGTCGTAAATACTTAAATTTTTTCCGCTTACATTGCAAACGCAGGCTGAACCCTACGAGTTTTATCAAAGTAATGTACTAAGTATTGTACACATTGAAAAGGTCTACAGAAAACTCCCTGATGGTATATGTCTATCTCTTATGGATAACCCACAATAACTTTTTTTTGTCATTTACTTTTTACGAAAAATAATGGCTAATTTTAACCAATAGCCAAAGCGATTTTAACCAATACAGCATTAATCCTTAACCAATTAAATACCTTGAATACATTGTTCATTTAAAATAGATCTATACAGCCCATTACAGCTTATTTAGAAGCGATCGAACGCGTATATTATCGGAGCTTTCCAGCGACGGAAATAACAATACATAATAATAACCTGCTTTTCATCAGCATTGCACCCGTGCGAAGCTGGGGCGGGTCACTAGTAAATATATAAATGATATATATATACATACCAGCTGACTCAGCCAAGCTTTGCTGTGGATAAGGTTTTTGCCTACCTAAGCTATCCTATCTCTTAAGCTGGACCAGACTGCTCACGGTGTATCAATTTAATTTAAAATCGGTTAAGTAGTTTAGGAGTCCATCGCGGACAAACATCGTGACAGGAGATTTATATATATTAAGATATATTATAAGAAACCATTGGAGAAGCATATTTAATTCAGAAACGAGCTAAACCACACCCTTAGTTAATAAACTAAACCTACAAATTGTTTTTTTATGCTGACGCTAGCTGATGTTAATAACACAGCCGCCCATAGACACACATTGCCAGAGAGATTGCAAGTGCGTTGACGGCCTTTTAAGTACTGTACGGTCTTTTGTTGTATCCTAAGTCAAATTAGGAAAAGTTGTATCTTTGAAGTGAAATCTTTTGAAGCGGCGTTGTACACTTTTTTTTTGGGTAAAAAATGTTAGACTCGCGTCAGGACACTTGACCTGATCCAGAATTCGTAAGACGGATGAGTAGACAGCTGGCGCGGCGTATTTAATGTAATATAAATTGTCATGTTTGTATACGATAGCGCAATAAATAAATATTGTATTCTACTACATAAATGACATTTATAATGATAATTAAAACAATTCGTGCAAAATTATTCCATAGCCATTCCAAAGTATCAAAAATACACAACATTAATATTCAAGTTTTCACTTCTGCCGGCACTCAGTGCAACCCGACGTATTTCTTTTATTTTTATGGTGTTATCAAACATATAAATCACAATTTTAATCTATGACAATGTACTCTTTGGTATCTAAATCCCTTACATTATGGTATGGTAGTCTTTGATTGTTATCTCTGGTTATATTTGAAACTAGAATCTCTTTATAACGTCGCATCCCTGTTCCACTGACCCAGTTTCTTTGCGAAGAAATTAAACTATTTTTCTTCCGCATTTGTTGTATTTGGGTCACAAAATTATAATTGACGGTATAGTTTCGTTAGATCAGAACTGTTTTTAATAAACTTTTATTCTTGCCTTGTCGATTCAATGGATTTCAAATTTCTTCACTACAAAATGGCGGGTTACATATTTTATTAAATGACAGGTCTTCTTTAGCAGAAAACCCTATGATAATCTAATATGGCCGCCAACAAATGACGCTAATAATCTTTTAAAAACCCCGTTAATTTTTATTAAAATATAATTAAGACTCCTGAATTGTGAAATTAAATATATATTCGTTTTTTGCAAATATCATCAAAGCTTAATGAATTTAATAAAATGTTACGCCGGGACAAAATGGCGGATCACTTATTTGATCACTACTCAAATGGCTTGATTAGCAGTTCTATATGAAAATCTAATATGGCCGCCAACTAATGGCGGGTTATTTTTTTCCTTTTACTTTTTTATAACGTCACAAGAGCCTTTATTCGGAAAACTATAGTATAATGAGAATAAACAGACGTTTTAATTGTTAAGATAAATCTTTATGGGTAATAAAAAATACTTTTAAATTGCGCGGTTATTGTTTCCTTTAATTTATTTAAATATATTCTACATAAGCTAGCTTTCATTCACAATTATCTAAAGGCTACAAAAATATCGCGGCATCAAGAATAATATTAATGGCGCGTAAAATTCACTTTCATCCACCTCTTTTGTCTATTCGTGTTTATCTGTGCATCTCATTTGAAAATGGAACGAAGACGTTTCACAACGCGTTCCACTGACCTCATTCATTTATGACTTCGAAATAATTTTGAAAAAAGAATTCGTTTAACATGAAACGCTACTCCCTTTCACTTAAGACAGTTGATTAATATTTTACTGCTGAAAAGTGGCGGTACATCGTTGTTAGGTCTGAGACTCAGATTTCTGTATCTCTTCCATGATATGTCATTCTAAGGCAAGTATGTGACTAGCCTCCTGTGCCTGACACACGTCAGGTGTTGACTGCTGTAACGCCGGTTACATAGGAATGTTTCCTTAACTGAGCAAATGTTAAAGAATGTCTATTCGTGCATAGCTAGGAATTGAAACTATCTAAAGGTCCACAGGAATGTCGCTCGCTAAAGCCACTTGGCACTTGCAGAAAAACGGGTAGATACAAACACTATTCAAGAACAGCCAGACTGATATGTCGGACGTCCGACGCAATCCGAACGGTTAAACAAACAATTTCTACACAAAAGTTGTATTTCTTTGTAGAATGGCCTATTTTATAAAATTCAAAGGGGAGTGAGCAATTGAAGTGTTCTTTAAGAACTCTGTTCCTATAAGGGGATATGTGGGAAGGCCAAGGTTTTTGCCATACCAAGAGCTGGAACCAATCGATTCCACAGATCGTTAACAAAGACGTGGCCAACTAAATGCTATCTACTATCGATATCTTTACATGTACGCAGACTGAATTCACAGTAGCGATACTATTTAATAGATATATAAAATTCTCGTGTCACAATGTTCGTTCCCATACTCCGAAACGGCTCGACCGATTCTTATGAAATTGTTTATGCTTCAGTTTGAGAGTTGGTTACTATTTTCAAACCTTTAAGTGATAAGGGAGTGTCCAAAATAAATAGATTTTTTTTTAAATACCGAATTACATACAACCCTCAATTTGGTACCACTACGATCAACGGCAAATTTTTATCATAGTCGATAGTTTTTACAAACTAAATAATGTTTCCTAGATATAATATACATGATTAACGACGTTTGCCAGGTCACCCAGTAGGTATATAATATAATGTTGCATTTTGTTTTGTTATCTTGGAAGTCGTGTGAATATCTATGTAATGGTGAATGTGGTAAATAACAGAACAGATTTTTATTTTATTTTTTACTTATGTAACTTAAATGACGTTGTGATTTATGACATTTTCCTTTGATTGTTATATAGGGAGGGTAAAACTTGCTGAGTTTTTTGCCCGTTCTTCTCAGAACAAGGCCTCCTGGTAGTTTTGCGAACGGATGGCGTAGTTTTGCTCTTTTGCTAATTTTTTAAACGTTTTTGACATTGACATTAAACTCGATAAACGAAATTTGATTTAATTTGCAGATAGTGTATGAAAATACCCTACTCATTCATGAAAATGACGTCCATTTACAATCAAAAACTTATAGTTAAATTTAATGGTCAATAAACTGTTAATAAAATTAGTTATACATCTTAATCAGTCACAGTGTAACTGAATTGTAACGTTCATGTTAAATATTTGGATTCCAAAATGGCCGACAGAGGCGCCATTTTGCGAAACTAAGATCGATCTGACGCTATGAACGATTTCAAATATTTGTTAATATTTATTAAAAAAATTGCCACTCTTTTGTCTCTTTTTATTAAATTGTGTTTTCAATGTGACGAAAAGAGAGATGAGTACTTTAGTTAAAATGTTTTATATAGGAAATTATCTGATAGAAAATTCAATGGATAAGCATTCAAGCAAGAGTATAATTTGGTATGTGTCACAAAAATTGCTAAAATTTGGAAATGTTTTATCAACAAATTTTACGGAAATAAGACATATCAAAAAAGCTTCATCAAAATCAGTCAAGTATTCTTCTCACAGTCTGCTAACTTATAATAATTCCCTTTGCAAACCATGTTTTACCAGGCTCGAATGGCCTGATTAGAAAACGGGGGAAAAGGTTACCGCGTTACCATGGTTACGAGGTTTTATCCAATTGTATCCATAGTAACAGTCAGACTACATTTGGAAATGTGGCATAATATGTTATTGTGATACGAATGTTAGTAATAATTTGATTTTAGAACGAATTTCGTATTCCAATTTCAAAATGTTCATCCGTTTAATATTGCCAAGCCTTGTTTTCTCTGCAGTAAAATCTGTCTCGTTGGCAAATTGCATGCATATGAAAAGAAATGCCATTAAGAAATGATTCAAATTGGGCATTCTATTTTCAAAATATTGTTATCCAAGATATTCTGTTCTTAATTCAAAAGTTACTGACATTATAGAAAGTAATTTCGAGTTGTGCCCAATTAAACATATGTACTGAAATCTAGACATTCCATTTTCAAACGCTCGTTTGTTTTTGTAATACAATATATAAATCTTATGTAGTATTAGGAATGTCATTATAATCTACGTTAAAATTTCTAAACGATTTAAAAATAAAAATTATGTATTAAGATTCCTGTCCTTAGGTCTTCATGATTTAATATAATACATTGACAGTTTAACTGGAATTAAATCCATTTGAACACATCTCAAAACGTTTCAACAAAATGGCGGGTCACGTCTCTTGTCCATTTGTTAGCATTTCGGTAATCTTCGTCTGAGATTGCGCAATTTACTTAATAGCGAAATAATTGAATTGCATTATGTCGAAATAGCTTAGCCTAACCACAGATCGGATTTTTTTTTAATACTCGAGATTTAAAATAACATTCCATATTCAAACGTTGAGGCCTATTTGTTTTCCGTTTTATATTAAAAAACGTTTCTAATATCCGTTCGTTTTTCAAATATTCTATTCACTACGTGTTTAATCAGCGGAAGTAGGTTAGTGGGGCGAGGTTGCGACCCGCGCGTTCGGTCTGCGCGTTGCTATTGATCCAACCCACCTAGTACCTACTATCACGAACAAAGAGAATGTTAGGAATGTACCGGACTTTACATTTACCGAATTTCATCCCGTAATTTTGTCTCTGACATATTGTCTATGGCATATAAAACCTCATTTATGTTTCATAGATTCTTTGTTGAACACTAAAACGTCCCTATGAATCAAACATACCTTCACTAATTACGATTAATTAACATTGACATATATGAGTGTATTAATGAAATATGTCTTCAAACTAATCACAATATTAAATAGGGCGTTCAAACACTGCCATGAATCGTAAAAAGGGTGTAATAAAGTGTGAAAAATTAATTTTCTATAAAAACAAATTTTCATGTCTGCGTTTGTAAGTTTAAACTTGATCTAGCAAACGCGGGGTCAGATATAACAGAATGTCTATTGAATTACAAAAAAGGGTTTTATAAAAAATACATATAGAATAGACAGATAAAAAAAAGAATTAGTATATAATAGTTTTTTTCTTTTTATATAATATGGCAAACGAGCCTGCGGGACGCCGAAAAAGGCAGTCATCGTAGCCCATAGACACCCATTTTTAGCGGGTGCGTTGCCGGCCTTTAAGGGAGGAGTACGATCGAATTTTGAAGTCGTATCTCTCAGGGAAGACCCCGCCGATCCCACAGTTGTCAAAAGAAAATGCCCAGTGAAACGGACTGTGGAAGATTTTCAGCGATAGTAGAAAAATAATAATACTAAAATAGTGTATGTAAAGATGTCTCATGTAAAAGTAAATAGTAAATAATCACACTAATTGTTAAGAAATAGATAATTAAATATTTTTGGGCGGATTAAAAATTTACTTTATTTTTCTTTAGTTCCTTACGTTCATTTAAAAAAACTTAATTATACACAACTACGCGCAATACTCGTCGAGCGAGTTATCTCGCCGAAGCCGCGTACAAATTATTTGAAGAAGTCTATTAGGTAAGAGGGTTTGCAATTATTTAATCAATAACCATCTAAATTTCGCAATATTGGTGTGTTTGACAAATTCAAAAAAGGCAGTAAAGATGCATGTTGAGGGAACACAGTTGACTAAAATTAAGACGGCTAATGGCGACGTGTATCTTGCTCGCATATAATCATATTAAAATTAAGTTTCTCATGTATTTTTTTAATAAAGATCTTTAAACATTAAACATTTTATTAAAGTAGTACAATCAATGAAAATATGTTAAAATACACGTGTGAATGGTTCTCATTAGGCTGCAATATAACACACAACTCTAGGGGACTCTATTGAAGTTACATGGGTACGCTCAGCATCCGCTAATATTCAATGTAAATACATAATACAAACAAAATAAACTTACAATAAATATAAACAAATGTAATAAGATAACTTTTTCACGTAAAAACAAAAAAATACAATATATTTACAAAATCAATAACATCCCCATAAAACAAGTAAAATTAGTTAAAGACCTTGGAATATTATTAGATGAAAAAATGGGCCTATCAGAACATATCGATAACATAACAGGCAAAGCGTATAAACAGTTAGGGTTTGTCAAGCGGTCATGCAAGACATTTCAAAATATAAATTGCATAAAAACCCTTTATTTTGCATATGTCAGAAGCGTGCTGGAGTACGGAAGTATTATTTGGTCTCCATATTATGTAAAATACAAAAAAGCTGTGGAAAATATACAAAAAAAGTTTATCAAATTTCTTTGTTTCAAAAAATACAAAAGTTTCGATAGTTATTCAGGTTCTTGCTCATATTTTAATTTAGACTCACTAGAATATCGACGGAGTCAGCCAGATTTGTTCTTTTTACATGCTATTCTTAATGGGCGGATAGATAGTCCCTATTTGCTATCATTAATTTCATTTAAAATTCCTCATGCGTATGCGACAAGATACTCAAAATTGTTCGGTGTGCCTCGTACGAAGTCGAATTACCTGCGTAATTCTCCAATGTTTCGGGTTTTATCGAACTGTGACAACCATTGTCAAGACATTGATCTTTTCTACCACAAAAAGAGAGTTGTCAAGAAGTACTTGGAGAAGCGGGAAGACTCTGATTTTTTTAAGTAGTAGTTTTTTTTAATATTAGTTTTAAATTCTTAGTATTATTATTTTGTTGCTTTTAAATGTCAAATTTCAGTTTTTTAATTTTATTTTTATTATTATTATTTTTTTTAATGTAAATTTTTCTTTTAATGCGCTTTACTTGTTTTCTGCTTTTATGTATGATGTATCATAAAAAAATAAAAACTGAAAATTTTGTCAGAAAAATAAAAAATAAAATTTAGGGGTGGACCACCCTTAACATTTAGGGGGATGAAAAATAGATGTTGTTCGATTCTCCCCCCTGGTTAGTATCCTCGATAAGGATCACGAAAATCGGTCGAGCCGTTTCGGAGGAGTTCGGTTACTAACACCGTGACACAAGAATTTTATATATAAGATATATTTAATAAATTATTCTCGACATTATCGTATTGGCATAGTCTGTAAGGATAATATATGTATCTCTGTAATAAATATGTAGGAGTAAAAAAACACAACAGATCCTAAACCGTCTCCATGTAGTTGAAAAATTCCACCGTTGAAGGCCTATGATGCACCATTTTAATTTGTAATCGTTGAAGCAAGATTGTATGTGTGTGATAATTTTAAAATTGATACTATAAACTCTAGACGAAAACAATACGATTTATTGCCTACATGACATAGTTGCCCTTCCTTGTTGCTACCTATCTATCTATCTATAACTATCAAACCTAACTATGCAAAAACACATAGTTTCGTATCACCCGGCATACAACGACCGATATATAAGCCTGGACTTGTATAAGCTATCGTGTAATATACACCAGCATCGTGAGCATATCCCACATGCACACCTGCACCTACCCTCACTTTTACACAATCACCACACATCCAATTTAAGTATCAATTTATGAACCATTTTGTATACGTAGGTAAATATTTTGTATTCCATTTCTTGCTATATTTTTATTGTATTTGTTTGTTACTATATAATAAATTTGTTGTTGATTGTCTATGTAAATTCAATATTGCAGCAATTAGTAGCGATTCAGAAATAGTTCTTAATCGTACGATTCAGTCGAGATTTTTTTTATTACCTAAGATTAGTTAAGTATATATATACATATGTTAATAATTAATATACATATATGTTAATAACTAGAAGCGCAAACCAAATGTTAGCAACCATACACTTGTAGCCAATAAAACCTCATTATAGTAATCGATGTGTGCATTTGTTTTTCATATTAATAAATTGTAATATAACATTCTGGTTTCCGATAATGTTCATTAGGTATTATTATTAGACTTGCAATAGCCGAAAGTATTCGGCTTTTAGAGCCAAACTTGTACGAACGTGATTGTTTCGTGCTCCTTTGTTTTGTTCTAATTATTAATGGATGATTATAAAAGAAATGAAAACCTATAATTGAAATACATATAATCCTCCTTTCCAATTCAGATGATTATCTTGTGTTACGTACCAATGTCTACTTAAATGATTATAACAGAAATGAAAATATGAATATATACGTAATCAATCGATTTAATTTTTTCATTTTACCAATTATTTCTCCATGTCAAAATATATTATTTAAGTATTCGGTATTCGGCCGAATAAATTTAAGAAACTAAATATTATGACATTATCCGGTCAATATATTCTTGAAGCCTTGTTACTCCAGAAGATAAACCGCTCCTTATATGGAAATTGTATTCGTTTTTACAACTAACTCCCAAGCGATTAGAGAATCACTATATAGTATAAAACAAAGTCGCTTTCTCTGTCCCTATGTACCTTTGTATGCTTAAATCTTTGAAACTACGCAACGGATTTTGATGTGGTTTTTTTTAATAGATAGAGTGATTCAAGAGGAAGGTTTATATGTACAATAACATCCATTAAATAGTGGAGAAGTACTGTTATTTTTGAGGTTTTTAATATGATGTCGTAAATAATTAAATTTTTCCGCTTACATTGCAAACGCAGGCTGAACCCTACGAGTTTTATCAAATTAATGTACTAAGTATTGACACATTGAAAAGGTCAACAGAAAAGTCCGTGATGGTATATGTCTATCTCTTATGGATAACCCACAATTACTTTTTTTGTCATTTACTTTTTACGACAAATAATGGCTAATTTTCGAAGCGATTTTAACCAATACAGCATTAATCCTTAACCAATTAAATACCTTCAATACATTGTTCATTTAATACAGATCTATACAGCCCATTACAGCTTATTTAGCAGCGATCGAACGCGTATATTATCGGAGCTTTCCAGCGACGGAAATAAGAATACATAATAAAAACCTGCTTTTCATCAGCATTGCACCCGTGCGAAGCTGGGGCGGGTCACTAGTTATCACTAATTAAATTTAAAGCCCTTGTTAAAAGTAATCAATAAAGCTTTTTATAAATGTGATGAATACTTAAATGATTCGAATACTTGGTATTGATTTGATCCAGTTTAAACAATTTAATATTATTTTTAGCGATTGAAAAGAGTGGCGGAAAGTTTCTTGCCCGCTCTACGCCCCTTACTTGCGAACTGGCAGGAAATGTACATTTACGATTAATTTTTTTTTTTGACGTTCATAAGTCTACTTGTTTACCTATATGAATAAAGATATTTTTGTTTGTTGCAAACGAGACATGGACTATATAGTTGGCTTTTCACTGCCATCGCGCGCAGTATTTTTTCGATACCAAATTAAAACTACAAAATTAAAAAAAATCTTATCAAAGTTAATTTTAATTTAATGATTACTCTTAATTTTGTATTAACTAAATCTTATATCCTATTCGAAGATCGAGTGTTTATTTTATAATACAAATTAAAAACATTAAACCAAACTTGATAGTCGATATATTTTACCTTAATTAAATTTTAATGCAATTATCGATAACGGTATCGACGATATCGACAGAGTATCGGTATCGTATCGATGCATCCCTAATTATTACATTATTTTTCTTTTTTTTTGCGACTGAAGTGGAAACCAACTGTTGTGGGAGACCACAGAATTCAGCATCAGCTTAATGCTGAGCCAGGGTCACGTACAACCAGCAAAAAATCTACACTTCAAACGTACCTTGTTGTTTACAAGAAAAAATAATGTTATCTCTTTTTTTTTTAATTTAGTGTGTTTCATGTTTGTACTACATGTCTGTTTACGTTTTACACTGTAGTGAATTTATTTATTTATTTAGTACTCCTACAGCTAACATAAATTATACATAATTACATACAAATACACTGAGAATATAGCCAAAGATGGAATACATTATACATTTAACAATAAAAAGATTTATAAATGGGAACAAACAAACAAAAATTATTTAATACATTTGACTAATTGTGATTTAATTTATTTAAATTAGTTGTGATGATGTAAAAGTGTGGGTATGTACGTGATGGTGTATGTGGGGTGTGCTCATGATGTGTGTGATTTTGCGCTATGGATATTCTTAATACATTTTTAACCACATTCCGCGATAACCCAAACAAGTCAAGGCCCAAATAGTGGTCATTGTATATCCGGGCAGCGCGATACAAAACTGAGTTTTTAGCATAATTAGTATTGATTTTAGGAACGTGAAACAAAGCACGACTACGAGTTTTGTAGGAAGGAACGAGGAAGGACAACTTTTCTAGTAGGGAGCTGCAATTGATTTCATTTGATAGAATGTCATGTAATAATAATAAATCATATTGTTTTCGTCGAGATTCTAACGTATTAATATTAAAATAATTACACGCGTCCTTATAGGTATTAAACTTATTAAACGTCTTATAGGAGATAAATTTAATTAAGTTTTAGAATTGAATCGAAAAACTATGTGTTTCGTAATTTCTTACTAAAACCTATCATTTAAATCCTATAAGTAAACAATTCGATTTCTAATATAAAAATTACATTACAGAAGAAAATTGGAAACTTTATGGCATAAAAATATTAAGAAACACTGGGCGAAAGTATTGTGCCTGAATAAAATATGCTTCTCTCTAGAACAGCGTCATGTCATATTTCTCTGATAACAGACGCAGATAGTACCTACCGTTCCTTGGAAGTAAAAAATTGGCGATTTTTTTTAATAACAGGGTGCATACGGGCAGAGGGCTCCTCTGATAGTGATATGTTGCATTTAAATCAGAGAGTTAATTCAGTCTCTAGACAGTTAATTAAAGATCGATATTCAATCAAGTCGCTAGCATTTTGATTTAAATAACGCAGCATGGAAAACGTTTAACTATCTGTCTGACCGAAAGCCAGCGTGTTAATAATGTAAAACAAGATGGCGGTCACGACAATAGCTGAGAGTTTTTGTTTCAAACTCATTTAACTACTTTACTACAGATATATTCCTATGGACACTTTTATTGTGCCGTTAGTTAAATGCATAGGCTGTTAATTGAACGGCTAATTAAGGCAGTTGGCTGCGAATAAATATCGTATACGTGTTTTACAACAAACTCCCAAGAAATTAGGGAATTATCATTGAATAAATTCAAAACTCTGTTTATACGTAAAATAGTCAATAAAGCTTTATAAATGACGATAATTTAAATGATCCTAATCCTTGGTATTGATTTGCTCCAGTTCAACCGTTGCATAACGCCCAAACCCAATAACCTATCTCAATCCATTTTTGACCATCTGAGATATACAGCTTAATCCAAATATTGATAAAAGTGTACCAATAACCAATCGACGGATTGTAATAGCCATCTGTCGATACAAGCTATCCAAGGTAGGTAGGATCGATGTGGATAGACCTTTCTATGAAAATGTCAGTTCACCTGTGCCAATATCCTAAGATTTTAACTTACACCAGTTTTTTAAATATTTAAAAGCTATTTAATATGTTTTAAACATAGACATGTATATTTTAATATTATTTATACGGTTTTATTTAATTTAATCTGGTTTAATATACATAGATATGTGCACCAGTATTGTGGATTAATTATTGGGTTCTGGCGTTAATCAACGATTGGCGTTTAAAGAGTGGCGAGAGTTCTTGCCAGTTCTTCTTGCCCCTGACTTGTGAATTATTAGTAAATGTAGATTTAGAATCGATTTAATATTTTTTCTGTTGACAAAGTGTACTCGGTTACCTATATGAATAAAGTTCGTTAGATAAATTGCAGAAAATTTGCTTACTTGAACAGCCCCTTAACCTATCAAAAACCGCAAGAAAATCAGTGATGCCTACTACTACAGAACCAACTTCAAATATCCCTAAATATCGTTGTCTTTCATTAACATAACTTTTACACGTTTAAAGAAAAACACTTTTTTAACGATGTGATACTTTTTGACATTCAACACCATTTGTGTTCAGTCACCGTGACAACGCACGCTGTAAACCACGCGAAACGTCGGTTAAATTTAAAATTATGTTTAAATAATTATAAGTTTACAATAATACATAACTTCAATCCGTTAAAAAAGTGTTTTTCTTTAAATCCCTAAATATCGATTAAAATCCCCTTTTTATTGTACTCGGAAGGAGGTAATATAAAATTAACTCAAAAATACCTCCAAGTAGGAAAGATTATTGATATCTCAGTTATAGTCACGCTTTAGTTTAGTTTGTCGGGGCAGTTTGTGTTGTAATATAAATTGCATAAATTGATTTAACACAGCCACCTCCTAAATGGATAACGTGATGCGTGAACATTTAGTTTGCATCACTGCACTTATATTGAACCCATTATTTATAAGTAATCGAATAGACAAGCAAACAAACAAATAAAAATATCTTTATTCATATAGGTAAAAAAGTACACTTATGAACGTCAAAAAAAATTAATTGTGAATTTACATTTACTGCCAGTTCTCAAATCAAGGGCGTACTGGCAATAAACTCTCCGCCACTCTTTCTCTCAAGGCAAAGCTATTTCAAAGTATGAAAATATAGTGGTATTAAAGTAATCTGTATAAAACAGACCTTTTTTAGTTTCTCTACCTTTTACTTGACACTGGCATAAAGTTAAAACTATTGACATAAAAAATAAAAAAAACGTCTGTGTACTTATACATACGACACCGCAATTGAAAAAAAGGTTAAGTACATTGAAAGTATTATAACGCTTTATCTAGTTAAATTATTAAATATCACAAAAAACTTAAATGTTAAATATTAGCGAGCGTCAGTGTTTTGTAACGGTGTGTGCGCGCATCGTAATATTTTACTATCAACGCGCCATAAGATAACTTCAAAAACAGGGCTTAAAAAGTGTCACAGATCAAAACAACTAGGAAAATCTGATGACAGATTATTCATCGTGTCCAATTCCTAGCCGAGTTCAAATTCGTCGGGAGACTGTTTTCGATTGTTATAATTTAACAATGTATTAATACTTTAAACTTACATACGTATCAAATCGAATTAACTTTTCTTACATCAAATCTTGTTTTTTTTTTTAATTTTCATACTGAGTGGTAATAGCTTTTATTTTAATAAAATGTACGTATTATATAAGTACAATTAAAACTGAACACAAAAATATGTGACATGTCTTTACGTGATTACAGGAATCGTATGTGACAGGGACTGGTGCGACGCCATCTTGCAGATAAACGGCGGTTATTTTGGCGGGTTTAATTACAATTTTCAAAGACAATTTAACAGACTCAAAAAATATTTCGATTATTTTTATACACATTAATTAATACTCTAAACATATAGTCTGGTTTTTTAATTTAAAAATAAAATCAATTTGATTTTATTACACTGTCCCATTACATCATAGTATCATAGTCTGTGCGGAACGAACAAACCGCCACGTAACGGTTTTACCAAAAACTATAATTCTATTACTATATCCTTATATATACATTAGGACTGTGTTAATAACAGTGATGTACAAATATATATCTATGACTGTGATATTACTATTTGTTTTTAAACATTATCTGCCATCTCTTAAAGAATACAAATACCAGTAACGGTTTCTCAAACAGATTTTATTAAGGGAAAATGGGTCAGCAAATTAAAACGCTCCAGTTTTGACATATGTAAGTCACAATAGGCGCGAACTAGGCCTGTCAAAATCCAATACATTTTTGACTTATTTTAGGGGTAAATCTTGTTTTTGAATTTTCGAATGAATTGTATTTACAAATCCAGCCATTAAGTGTCAAATGTTTCGTCTAGGTTAAAACGCAAAAAAAAACTGTCAGACAATACCAAAACTATTGCAAAGCTACGCGTGAAAATGGAAATTTCGTATTTATTAGCAATTTCAAGTTATATTTCATACAAAATCCTCAGAATCCGCCAATGGAAGTAAAAAAAACACTTACACTGAAACCACTTTAAGCGTGACAACTGGCATTTTAAAAATTAGTACAAAAGTTTAGCATTCTGCGTTGACGATATAGAAACTTGACATTGCTTGACAAATGACAGTTTTTTTTAAACCATTGTCAATTGTTATATGGGTTAGGGTTGGAAAGGAAAGGAATAAAACATAGATTTAAAACTATATTAAAACTGGTGTCAGGGACAGTCAGTCATGTATGCATCATTATAAACAATATTAGCTAGTTATTACAAATCTACTTATTAGGAACAGAATTCTTAAAAAAATCCAGTCTTCAGTCTTCGACGATTGTAAACGCAACATTCATGATACATGAGCACTGAGCCCCAATGCACCGTCAAAGGACGTGCAATATGCATATAGAACATCGCGTATGTAACTTGCTTTCCGACGTAAAAATGTGACTACCCTCAAAAGTTTCGTAACAATGAAATTTAAAATTAAATCTCAAAGTTACCGTTCCTAATTTAAAAATATCCCTTTACGCATGACAATTTAGTTGAGGGTAGTCTAGTAAATTTGATAGATAAAATTCCTCAGATGATTGTAACCATAACCTACCCACCATTCGACAAGACTGACGGAGATAAAACACGCCAATCTGGACGAATGGTGGACGGGTCATAATTTGTCTTCTTACTTCTGTCTTCTCAGTTGCTGGTACGTGCTATAAGAATCTTGAATAATACGCTTTGACTTTCATAAGTCAGGATATATCAACGAAAAATTTACATATAAAATTCTATAAAAAATCCATAATATACAATCAAACTGTACTTGTTTTTTATACATATTTAGTCAATGTTGTCCATACACAGTAATTAAAAGCCGAAACAGCGATTTAGGAATGCCACATGTCACAAAATTCGGTCCCGAATTTGTCCTTCACATGCTTCGCTAACAATGTGCAAAACTAGGATAACAGAACTTCAATTAATAATAGTTTAATATCACCGTTACGTAAAGGGCTCATTAGTTGGAAATAAAAGGTCGCAACTCGTTAGTATGAAACCTTGAGGCTAGGATGGCCTCGCTAGCAAGGCCAGTTACGTAGCGCGCTTGTCTAATGGTACTTACAGAAGGGCATGAACAATAGAATAATATCAACTAAAATACGAGAAATTATGCACCGCCTTTGTGCCATAATCTATGGTTCGAGTTGTGGCGAAACAGTAATTATTTAATCAATCTAGCTTTAAACAGTTCTAAAATTGCAGTAATTATTTTGTTGTAGTATATCTTAATTTATTCAGTCATTATTATATTTAAAATATGTTTTTAATAATATACTATCATTCTCCAAACTATTAAAACAACTAATAAAATAAAATAAAAAACATCTAAACGCAAGGTACTTTCTTTGTAAAAACAAATTTATCCATATATATTTTTCATAAATAAAGTTCTTGCATAAAGTAGATGTCATCAATTATTCATAATATGTGAGCAATTTGATTTAATTCACACAATACAATTTATGTAACAACAGGATTTATACCTAGTACTATGCTTATCATATTCATGGCAGATAAGATAGTAATTATATGGAACACTAATAAATTATAAGTACCACTTAGATTATGCTCAAATGTTTCCTGGTACTAGACGGCAGTTTTATATAAAAGCTAAATAATTTCTTTTCAAATCACTTCAATCAATGCAAATGCATTACTAAGTAAATTGTTATTAATTTCCTAGAATCCAACAGGAAAATGAGAGTTAAAAGCAGGAATTTCATGAAACCGCTTTATGAAAACCCATTGTAAATGTTTCATAAATAAAATTGTTCAATAAGTAATACTAGATAAATTAGAAACACATTGTGTTGCAAGTACTTTGTATTATAACTATAAATTGTTTCAAGGTTACTTACTACTTGAAAAGGCGATTGAGTTCAAATACATGAAATATTCCCACATAGAAAATTGTTATAGGAAAATAGAAGATAATGGTACATGTACCTATAACTTCCATGACTGCGCTTAAAATGGAAATATTAGAAGCGATGTTATAGTTGAATTACGTCATATAATACCTGACTCGTGTTGCTATCGAAAACGGCATCGTAGGCGTAAATCCTTGGCGGATCCGGCGGAGAAACGTTGCTCCGTGTGACTGCTATGGTGTTGTTTACAGAATCAACTGACACGCAATTGTAGGTGCCATCAATTTTTTCCCGCTGATCCATAGGGCGCAGGCGCACCACAACCCGAACGTTCTCGACTGTCCCGCCCATCTCTGCATCCTAACCACGAAAAATTACACGTGCCTTAATGCGTAGTTATATGACCCTGACATAATTAAATGACTCACGAGGAAATGATTAACATGAGAAAACTTGCATACGTAGGCAATAATTTTCCAATTGGAATTTTTATGCAACTGGCTGTGAATTCAGAAATCCTATATTTTAACGAATATCACGTGATAAGAATATATAAGATCACTTACGGGCATTTTGAAGTCTTTTCTTCGTCCAATGCACACACCCTGCTCGTTACCGCACTGACGAAGTTACGTCTTTGTTTGTCGTAGATTGAGTAAAAATCAATACTGTCGACCTACTTTTCCTTGGCCCCAAAAACTGAATTCGGTTGTCTCGTTGACTCGCTCACGAAATGAAATGAAAATGAAATTACTAATGTGACAACTCTACTTCCAGTGTTTCCAGTTAATATCACCATTATTATGGCAATATTGAAGTTTACTTCCGGTATTTTATTCAGAGTACGTTATTTTGTAGGTTACCTATGGTAACACATGACAGTATAAAAGCGATCATTAATATTAAGTCTGTCGGAAATATTAACTCTGTTAGTTAAGTACCGTTGTCACTGTCATAGTTAATGTCAAATACAAATATAAAAATTGTTGTGGCGATTTGATATCTAATGTTTATTATTTTAGTACAATAAATAGTGTTTAATTCGCTTTTCAAATGGCACCGGTGCTTTCCAAAGAAATATTTAAGATTACTTAATATATAAAGCAGTACATAGAAGGAAAATGTCGGTGGAAATCATTGAAAATTCTGTCCATATTGGTGGTATCGACGACAACTCTGCAGTAAAAGAAAATGAATTATCCAGTGTTTCCGTTGATACGTTGGAGTCATGCTCTGTAACATATCCTCCATCATCCGAGTCAGATATATCGCATATAAAGATTCCCGAATCGGATTTATTTCAAGATGAAAACGTTCGCGAAGATCTCTTTTCTACAAACGAAAGTAGTTCACCTTCCTCACTTCTTAAATCCATAAGTTCTGATAATATACAAAATGGATACTCTACTACTAATAATACTAACACCGAACACAGTTGTGGCTTTCATCAACTTAGTAATACTGATCTCTCATTAAAGGAAGGTATAATCAATAACATATCAGTATCTCTAACAGAAAACAAGTCCTTATATGCATCTGTTAGCAATATCACTGACATACCTGAGTCTTCCATAGACCTCAAAAAGTCTACCACCAGTCTAAATGTACCTGTAGAAAAATGTAATATAGATATGTTGAGTAGAAGTGCTGAAAATTTGACAAACCTAATAGAACCTGAAATTATTTCAAGTACTGAAGCACTAAATACTGAAGAAATTCTCACGCAATTTGATAATCAAAAGCGAAAAGTTGCAGCGACCCAGAAAATTGTACCAGATACCCAGCCACACATAGATTTAAAAAGTAGACTGCCAAAGGAGATACTTTCACAAGACATTGGTAGTATTGTTAGAAATGTTCATGGTATATTTTCATCTGTTTCGGGAAGTTTAAAAAGTGCATACAACAATCAACGGGTGGTCCAAAAACCGACCAAAACAGTGAAACCAGTTAATACAAAATTATTGAGTGATATTTTTGAAGATGGGGTTGAGAAATTGCCAATGCTTGATACTAATGAAATCCCAAACGTCCCAGAGATTCCAAAACCATTAGAAATAGATAGTGACATTAATAAAGACTTCAGTAAACTTCAAATTGAATCGTTAGAAAGGGTTTTAGCTGAACAAAGAAAAGATAATGTATCATTAAGAGAAAAGGTCAAAAGGCAAATGGAAGAATTACAGGCCAAGGACCAGTCATTTAAGGAGCTCGAAATCAAAGTTGACCTGGTAAGAATTTTACTGATTCTCTTCTTGCTCAAGATTATTGCTTTTTTATTTAATAAAAAATTCTTTATTTATTATTATTATTATCATTTTCTTTTATTATGAATTCTTAAGAAATTGTAGAATCCATCTTCTAAGATCAAGATTTCATTTATGAATACACTTGAGACAAACTGCAACAGGGGACGATTTGATTGTTGATATTCGAGAATTTCAAGGAACTTCAGTGAACAATTTAATTTTTTTATATTAAAAATTATGTTTCTACTGGACTAAGAATTTAGAAACATGGCACCAAAATGGTTGTGAAACCCTGATTTAGATTGTAATTAGTCTTAAAAATGGGTTTCATGATGATTAATAATATTAATTAGCAGTACTTCTCTTCCGTTTTATACCCTTGAGATCTGGCAGTAAATGTAAAATTAGAAGGATTTAAAGTATATTTATTTTTTGATGTTCATAAGTGTACATTATGTTACCTACATTAATAAATTATTTTTGAATTTAAACTTTAAATATAGATAAATACCATAATAATCATTTACTTAAGCCTTTAGAAGTTCCTTACAATGTCGTTCAAAACTATAAGTAATATATAATAATTTGTATTATATATTATAGGACCTGGATGACCGAGGCTTGCTCGGGATTTTTTTTTTATAAGTTGTGTTTTTTGGAAATTATATTTAAGTACGAATTACATACTAATAAAATGATAAAATAGGAATATAATTATTGAATCAAGATAATTATATTCATATTTAAGTTTTTATTTGACTGACATCTTTAAAAGAGCAATTTTATATTTAAGTTGATTAAACACGAATAAAATGACATTTTCTAGAAATGATTCCTAGCTAGATCGATTTATCGCCCCCGAAACCCCCCGTATACTAAATTTCATGAAAATCGGTGGAGCCGATTCCGAGATTCCAATTATATATATGTACAAGAATTGCTCGTTTAAATATATAAGATATGAGTTAGAATAGTTTTGTATACTTTTACACAAAACAATTCTAAAACCAATATGACCGACCCACATATGGAATACAGCTCTGGGGATCTGCTAGTATCTCTGGTTAGCAAAGCGCCACTCACGCGAGCAATACAGATCATTAACAAAATTTCCATTGAGGTGGACCTATTTGTTTGTACGCTGGCTGAGTTCACAAGAGTTGCTTGCTATATTGTTAGTTATAATATTTAGGAATTTAAGTTTAATTTTTTAATGTTTGTATGTAGGTTAGTTGGTGTGGGTAATATAATGGAATTCTATCGCATTAGTTGTAACTGTTAAGATAGGAAAATTTACTGGAAATAAATAAATAAATAATATAATAATAGTACAATGAGCTCAAAATTACATACTCAAGCCAATATCAAACACGCCATGGCTTAACAATAGCCATGGCCAAAGCAACAGAAGTCCATGAATTTTTTAATATGCGTGTGGTAAAGGACACTTCAAAAGCACCCCAATCAGCTAGCAGGACGGCTAACTATACCAGAAACTACTCAACAACTTAAAAAAGGGCCAAACATATTTGACCAGGACAACCAGACTGAGTTTAAATAAGAATAGGCACGCTCAGCCGGGAGTAGCGCCTAACATATTTAGAAGCACTTAACGTATCTACTTATAGTCGCAAAGACTTTATGTATGATTGTATGATTAATAAAAAAAAACTCATTTGTGCTTAGCCAGAGCATGCTCTACCTCAGCATTGAGAATAAATCAAAATATCTTTATTACATTACTTTATTATATTACACTTATGAATGTCAAAAAAAAAAATAATTGTAAATTTATTTTATTATTCTTTATTAGATGTCATATGGAACATGGTGTAATGGTTGCAGCTTACAAACGTTGTGTAAAAAATACTTGACGATTAAAAAGAGTGGCGGAGAGTTTATTGCCAGTTCTTCTCTTCCGTTCTACGCCCTTGATTTGAGAACTGGCAGTGAATGTAAAATTATAATCATTTAATGTATATTTCATTTTTTTGACGTTCATAAGTGTACATTATGTTACCTACATGAATAAATGATTTTCGATTTGATTTGATAAGGAGTGGTTTATCTTCATATAACATGCTTACCAGCTATGCATGTGTTCCTTATAGCATGAAACCCAAAAGGACTTTTGTATCCCAATTCTGCTATAGGTTACTAATTTTCAGATGTCAAAACGTACTGAACAAGCTCAACGAGAAAAAGACGCAGCTGTGATGCGCTACGCCAGCCTTGAATGTTCAGTTATAGATGCTAAAAAGACAGCAGAGAACGCTGTCAAAGCTGAAAAGGCCGCCATTGCAGAGAAAGACCTGCTTTTTAGTAAATTGAAGACCGCACGAGATGAGAAACAAAGGATATGTCAGTTGTATGATGATAAGGTATGGTTAATTTCTATCAAATGAAATTACTGTGTACGTGAACCTGTGAGGAATTTTATTTCTTCTTCTCATTCGGTACGCTCTTGCCAGAGCGGTCGTGATCGCTATGTGGTAGAAGGCGCAGATGTGATGCGCTTCACGACGCTCCGCCACCGCTGCCTATTGGAGGTCATCCTGCTGCACTGATTCAGTGTTTCTCCTACGGCGGACTTAATCTGATCAGTCCAGCGTGTAGGTGACCTGCCGCGCGGTCTAGCGCCTTCCACCCACCCCTGGACGACACGGCGTTCTAATGACTGATCGCCACGCCGAGATACGTGACCGAACAATGTAAGGATGCGAGATTGTACTGTTGAAAATAGACGCTGCTTAACACCGAGTTCTTGAAGTATCGAGACGTTTGTACGAAACTCGGTCCACGGTACCCCAAGCATTCTTCTCCAGCACCACATTTCGAGAGCGTCTATTTTCTGCCTTTCCACATCTCGCAAGGTCCACGTTTGCTGCGTACAGAGATATGGGGAATATAAGTGTCTTCACGAGCCTGGTCTTCGTGGCTTTTGTTATATTCCTGTTTCTCCATATCTTTTGCATCTTGTCCATTAATTAAATAAATTATCACTAATATTTATTTTACAGTGTCACGAAGTATCGAATACAGAAAGGGAATTGGCTAAAGTGCGTGAGGAGTTTAAAGAATTGGAGGGTAGACTGAAGTGGACCCAGAGCAAATTGCGGGTTGAAATGGATGCTTATAAGGTAGTTTTAGCGTGCGACACTCATCCTTGAGGTCGTAGGTTCGATCCCCGGTTGTGCACCAATGGAGTTTATTTCTATGTGCGCATTTAACATTTGCTCGAACGGTGAAAATATCGTGAGGAAACCGACATGTCTTAGACCCAAAAAGTCGACGACGTGTCAGGCACTGGAGGCTGATCACTTGGCTATTAGATTTAAAAATGACCATGAAACAGATTCAGAAATCTGAGGCCAAGACCTAAAGAGGTTGTAGCGCCACTGATTTATTTTTATATATATAAAAGAAAAAAAAAAGTTAATCGATTGAGGGGTTTCAAGGCAATTGCCGCCCACCACCATTTTTATAGAATATAGAACAGGGGTCAAACGGGCAGGAGGCTCACCTGATGTTAAGTGATACCGCCCATGGACACTCAATCCCAGAAGGCTCGCCAGTGCGTTGCCGGCCTTTTAAGAATGGGTACGCTCTTTTCTTGAAGGACGAAGGAAGCATTTTCGAACCAATTCGTCTTAGGGTCATGGCAAGAGCGTACCAATTCTCTGTCATTGAGAGTGTATCTTAACATCTTAGCTTCCTGTTCTGTATCTAATACTAGCTGACCTGGCAAACATCGTTTTGCCATGTACTTATAACATTTATGGTTATTGTGCCTCACTCGACATAGATAGGTATAGTGTGTCGCGGACTTTTTTGTAGATATTAATAAGATCTACAATTACTTAGAACATTTTATGGTTCTATCTTTAATAGTTTAGGCAGGGTACGCAAAATAAGTAACTTTTTTGGTTGATTTTTTACACCTTGTGTCCGAAAAACCCAAATATCTTACGGAACCCTATTTTTGTTTAAAATTAAATATAGCCTATATTACTCGTGGATATAGCTTTTGAATGGTGAAAGAATTTTTAATCGGTCCAGTAGTTTATGAGCCTATTCATTACAATCAAACAAACAAACAAACAAAGTTTTCCTCTTATAATATTATATTAGTGTAGATGAATCATTAAATAAATATATATTATGACTAGCTGCCCCCGCGAACTTCGTTTCACAAAATAAATTTAATTTATACTTAAGCCTCAATAACACGTGGTAATCATGATATTGAATTGTAGCTTATATGACACGTCTGTCGGTTTACCATAGCAGTGTCATCTATTGATTACTTACTCAATTCAGTCGAAAAGTATCGACATCTGTTAGAATCTTTTGGAGTTAACAGACAATTGTGACTGTCAAATATAGACAAGTAATTTGCAAAAGAAGCTATCTCTTAAGTTGGATCAGTCTGCTCACGGTGTGCAAATTTCATTTAAAATCGGTTAAGTGGTTTAGGAGTCCATCGCGGACAAACATCGTGACACAAGAGTTTTATATATTTGATGATTTGGCAATTAACAGGATAGTACTGAGCGGGCGGATAAACTCTCACAACAACTAAGCGAGTTGGAAGCGGCGAAGGAAGCTGCGGTTGTGAACGCCGCCGACTCGCTAAAGGCTAGGCAATTTGGTAAGTTTTGTTTCTGTTGCACAACTGAGTGATAGAGATATTCTCCATTTAAGTCGTTCTCTGTCCCTTTCACGCCTCTAAAAGACAGTTTACGTAAATTAAAGAAATGGTTCGCCACTTTAAGACATTTCCCGCCCCTTTAAGACAGATTGTCGTCTCTTAAGACATTTTTCGCCCTTTTCATGCCTCTTTTAAACAGTTTTCGTCTATTTAAGATAAAATCACTTTAAGACTAGTCGTCCATTTAAGACGGTTTTCGCCCCTTTCACGCCCCTTTAAGATTTGTTTTTCCTTTAAGAAAATTTTCCCACGCCCCTTTAAGACATTGTTGGTACCTTTTAGACTAGCCGTCCTTATAAGAATTTTTAGCGACTTTCAGACATATTTTGTCCCTCTGAGATATACCTGGCCAAGTAAAAGATTTTTACTTCTAGAAAGTGAATTAAAAGAAACCCAAGCGACGCTCATACTATGTAAGCATGAGAAGGAGGACCTGAACAAAAGACTGACTACAGCTCAACAGCAGTTCGAGACTTGTAAGGGGGAAAGGGACGAGGCGACTAGTGCGCTCTCTCTCGCACAGGCTGAGGTATTGACAACTATTTGAGTAATAAATGCTGTTTTATTTAGACATATAAATCTTTAGCTTTATGATTTCATGTTGACAATATATTTTCTTAGTTGGAAAGAGTGAAGGAGCACGCAAGGAGTCTCGAAGAAGAGGCTGCTGAGTTGGCAGCATTGAGGGCTCAGGCAGCGCTGGCCGATACGCTTAGCTCACAGTTGCAAAGGTTAGAATTCGCAAATTGCTAATGCGTTGGAACCTTGTCACACTAAAAACTTTTCGAATATAAAAAATATATATTATTTTTTTTGGTAGAAAATCTCTTTTGGGTTTTGACACTTGAAATGTACATATAGACATACTTTTTGTCAAAAAGTTTAGATTATATTGTCAATTTAACATTCGCTCGAACGGTGTTAGAAAACGTGAGAGAACCGGCTTGCCTGATCAGTTGACGGCGTGTGTCAGGCACGGGAGGCTGATCACCAAATTAGATTGGCATACATTCAGAAATCTAAGGCCCAGGCCTATAGAGGATAAAGCGCCACTGGCTTATTTTTATCGTTACTTGCACAAAAATATAATAGAACTAGTTTTGCATATTTCGCGTATGCGTGCGTGCACGCAAGTAAGCGAGTGGTACGTGATTCAGGGCGGTTGTTGCGTTGTTATTGAATTTTTTTTTTACTAAAAAAAAGTTGTTATTGAATACACATCTTAATATATACATATAAATCTCCTGTCACGATGTTTGTCCGCGATGGACTCCTAAACTACTTAACAGATTTTAAATTAAATTGGCACACCGCGAGCAGTCTGGTCCAACTTAAAATATAAGATAGCTTAGATCTTTAATTATAGTCGCTATTTTATTTGATTGCAAATATGTATTTGTTTATTATTTGATACAATTCTAACAGATGGCGCTGTGTTAAAAGTACCAACGTTTCACACAAGTTCTGCTACCGTTTCCCTTGAATAGCTTACTTAAAACTTTAGTCACAGCAACGCTTGGCCGAGTCTGCTGGTATATTATATTTTTACACTTAGCACTGAAATCTGTTCCAGTTCCAAGGCCAATCTTCAGAAACTTGGCATTTTCTTTCAGGGAAACCGAACTCCGTAATCAAGCTGAAGCGTCTTTGGCGTTGGAAAGGGCGCGGTCCGAGACGTGCGTACGTCGTGAAGCGTCAGCCCTCGAACACGCCGCGAAGCTGACGGCTACGCACGTGGCTGAACGGGCACGCGCGTCAGAACACGAGGCTAAGGTAATCCAGTGTCTGCAATCATCTACGCCACATCTCCAGTGCTTTTAAATACTTCGCCGTAGACGATTATCAACACCATACCACGGCTTCCATTTCGATTCCGCATTTGGCATTAGCTACTGTCATTTTGTAAAATAATGATACAACATACAATAGTGATAATAATGATATAATAGCGATTTATGTTTATTTAATATTGGTGTGCCAATTAAATACTAAATGTTTGATTTTTATTTAAATAGGAGAATTTGAGCATAGGGCAGTTTGAAAAGATGTTTTAAAGATTGTTGAATCGTTAATGAAGATATGGCATTAAAAAAAACAGTGACGCTACAACCTCTTTAGGTCTTGGCCTCAGATGTCTGAATCTGTTTCATGATCATTTTTTAAATCTAATTGGCAAGTGATCAGCCTCCAGTGCCTGACACACGTCGACTTTTTGGGTCTCAAACATGTCGGTTTCCTCACCATGTTTTCCATCACCGTTCGAGCAAATGTTACATGCGCACATAGAAACTCCATTGGTGCACAGCCGGGGGTCGAACCTACGACCTCAGGTATGAGAGTCGAACGCTGAAGGCACCAGGCCAACACTGCTGTATTTGCATTTAAATAATGTATTTTTCCAGGCGCAAGCACTGGCAGCGGATAATTCGTCGCTTCGTGAGCGTATTAAGTTCTTGGAAGCGGAGATTTCGTCACTGCAAATATCGTTGAGTGATGAAATGGAGAGAAGGAACAAGGAGACCAGGGTTTTAGCCAGAAAAGTGAGTTTTTTGTTCATACTTCTTTTGGCGCGTTTACAATGCGCGCGCGCACCGATAGCCTGAAGTTAGCTGTAGTCAACATTTTAGTTTTTTTGAAGTTATACTTCTTTTGGTGCGTTAGGGGAACATGATGAGGGTAGATTTAAACGATGCGCGCGCACACCGTCACAAAATACAGACACTTTGAAGTTAGTTATAGTCAACATTTATGTTTTAGTGAAGTTATACTTCTATTGACGCCTTAGGGAAAAATGATTAATATCGATTTTCGCTCATAACGTTACAAAGATCCGATACCCTGAAGTGAGCTATAGTTAACATTTTCATTTTTTTGAAGTTATACTTTTGGCGCCTTAGGAAAAATGATGAGTAAATTTATACGATGCGCGCGCATACCGTCACAAAAAACCGACACCCTGAAGTTGCTATAGTCAATGTTTTAGTATTTTTCTGTAGTTAGTGTCGTTTTTCTACAAACGCAGAGTGAAAGAAGTGTGTTCCTATCACACTTACATACATACTTCGGTTTAGATATGTAATCTATGATGAAACTCCAAGGTTTAATAAGAGAAGCGAAGATATTTACAAGCATAACACGTCATCATCGTCGACTATGACGTCATAGATTACGTAGAATGTTTGTATTTATCTGTGACCGTTTGTCACGTGACTGACGTATTCGTTATGATAAGTTCGTGAAGTTCCTTTACTCCAAGATTGTCCATGCTATAACGATAATCTTCTCGGAAAGGTGGCTGAACTGACGACAGAAGCCGCAGAAGCTAACAAGAAGTTGGAGTGGGAGAAGGGAGAAGTTGGTGTCTTGAAGAAGAAACATTCCAGTGCTGTGAAGGTAGGTTCGGTTACTTTTCATTGTGGTTATCTTTGCAGAAGATTTCCAATTAACATTTCAGAGACAAGCGTAACTCGTACAATAAATTGAGGGTAGTTACTAAAAATGTCTACGGAGGGTATTTTGGGAATGTTTGTAGTCCGTTCAAGTAATACTAGTAGCAGATTTACTGCAATTTATTCCCCCCCCCATCTCTTGTCAGCAAAAGTAAGCATACATTTTTGAAGGAATCTTCGAAAATGCATTCAATCATAGACAATGTGTGGGTAATATGTGTAAAATAATTACTGTTGACGTAATCAATACCGGCAACGCACTCGCGAGCCCTCTAGCATCAAGTGTCCATGGGTATCACTTAACATCAGGTGAGCCTCCTGCCCGTTTGCCCCCTGTTCTATAAAAAAAAAACAAATGTGAAAATCAAATAAATGCGCATATAAAAAGTCCATTGGTGTACAACAGGGATCGAACCTACGGCCACTTTGTAAAAAACAATATCAAATTCGTAATTATATTAAAATTGTCTATTATTAACATAACTTTTACACATTTAATGAAAACTTTTTTTTTAACGGATTGAAGCTGTGTATTATAAACTATAATTACGTTTCTTTTAGTCGATATCAACTCCGGGGAAATAAATACAGATAATATAACTTTTTCTGCAGCTGTGATACTTTTTGACAATTAACAGCTATTGTCTTCAGTCACCGTGACGCACGCTGTAAAGCACGCGAAACGTCGGTTAAATTTAAAATTATGTTTAAATAGTTATAAATATACAATACATAATTTTAATCCATTAAAAAAGTGTTTTTCTTTAAAATAATTACTGCTGACGCTATCGTCAAATATGGAAATCAAGTAAGCATATGGGAAGTCCTTTGGTGTATAACAGGGATCAAACCTACGACCACTTTTGATTTTACAAACTGTAAATTACCTGAAAATTAAAAAAAAAAACAAATCGAATTCGTAATTCAATTATAATTGCATTGGTTTCACAGGAGTTGAATCGCGAACTCCAGCGTGCGTTGAAACGCATAGAACAACTCGAAGCTAAGTTACCGCAAAATGGTGATACGACATCAACGAGAACTGGTGGGTCACTAGAATTTTTATGGGTTACAACAGTCAGAGCGTTCAAGTATTGCGTCACGCAATTTTTGGCGATTCATCCCCCTCCCCCCCCCATGTAACGGGCCGTCACGTTCTTCTGTTCCAAATAGTAAAACGTTTTGTTATCACCCAGTGATTAATTAAACAAATTAAACGGAAAATAGAAAATAATAATAAGGAGAACGCGTAATTCAATTCCCGTCCCGCATCGTAATGTTTCCCCCCCCCTCCCAAATTCGTTTCATAACACTTGAACTCGCTTGGGGTTTTATTTTGGGGCGAAGTTTTTGTTGTGAAACTTCTTTACGCACGTTTGATTGGGGAGTAAGCTGGCGAACGCGTGACGTAAGCGTTACGAAAAGTGTGATCGGGCAAGGCGAACGGAAGTTGTATGGGGATATAAGCAAGAGACAGCAATGCGCGCCCACTAATAAATGAAGATACACGAGAATGGTTAACTTTAACACAGATGGAGCGAAAGAAGTTTCACTTCAGTCGTGTGGTCATAAGCACACTTGTTTTTTTTATAATTATTACAAAAAAATGGTGCTGCAACCAGCTTCTGTCTGAGCCTTACATTTCTATATCTGCTTCATTTGTAAATCTAATGGATAAGTCAAGATCACCCTCCCGTGCCTTACACACACCGACGCCTTTTTGTGTTTAAGATATGACAGTTTTATGACAGACAGCCGGAATCGAACCTACGACTTTAGGAAGCCACTGTTGGCTAAAGCCAACACTGGTCTTGCATTTATTACAAAGAGCATGCTAATCATAAGCTTCATAGCAATCGCCAATGCTTGGTCTGCTCAGCAAGCCGAGACGGTATTTCACTCCGGGCCACCGCTTGCAACTATATAAAGCGCAAATTCGGCCCCACATGGAGTACTGTTCCCACCTCTGGGTGGATGCTCCCCAGTACCAGCTCCTTCCACTTGACCGTATTCAACGAAGAGCGGTTCGAATCGTCGACGACCAATCGCTCTCCGAGCGGCTTGATCTTTTGGCGTTGCGTAGAGATGTGGGGTCACTCTGCATCTTCTACCGCATATACCATGGAGAGTGTTCAGCGGAGTTGTTCGGATTAATACCTGCAGCTGAGTTTCATCCTCGGACGTCGAGGCAGAATACGAAATTCCACCCGTATCACCTCGACATCCGCCGTTCCACAACTGAGTGTTTTCAAGGCAGTTCTTGCCGCGCACCACCACTTTGTGGAACCAGCTGCACAGAAGTATTCCCGAACCAATTCGACTTAGGGTCCTTCAAGAAAAGAGCGTACCGATTTTAAAAGACCGGCAACGCACTCACGAGCCCTCTGGCATTGAGTGTCCATGGGCGGCTGTGTCACTTAACATCAGGAAGGCCCGTTTGCCCCCTGTTCAATAAAAAAAATTCCCTTCATAGACTGGACCATTCGCTTTTAGAAGATCCATAGATATTAAATTGTAGGAGTGAATTAAGCATATCATGACATTGAGTGTATGATTTTTTAGGCTCTGTGACGTCACTGAGCAGCGGCGAAGGCCCAGAAGAGAAGTTACACAATGGACACCAAACTGACTTACCAGAAATTCAGGTTATTACCTTGGAATTACTAATTGTTTATCTTAATGAATCGAAATATGTTTGTTTGATATCTGTTTTGCCCCATTGTTAGTTTCAAAGCCTCTTTTATGCCCCAATCGTTGGTATATTGTCTCTAAAGTTGGGTGTAACACGCAAAATTAAATTTTCTTGTCATTTTTGCATCCAGGAAACTCGATCGCCAAAGGTAAGATTTCATTAATTTACAGATAAAGTGCGGATTCATTGAAAAGATTTTTCCAAAGGTAAACATTTTCAATGTAAAGTAAATATGTAGTGTTATAGAATTAAATTTAGGTCAATGTAGAAAAAATATGTAAAATACTTGTGTTTTTAATAAATTCCTTCGAAACGGCTTAATCGATTTTCCTTGTAGGTACTTGTGTTTTTAATTAAATTTCTTCTAAACGGCTTAACCGATTTTTGGCCGGTTTTTGGTAGGTTTAAGAATAGATAAACATCTAACTGATAAGAATGCCCCCACCCCCCCCTTTTTTGTCAAATTTTTAATATTTAATTTTTTTAACCCACTACCCTCCCTTTTAAGATATTCAAACTGTAAAAAGTTTTGTTCGGAAATACCAACATTTCCGGTAAACTGTTCATATTTATTATTGTAGCTAATATCATGCGTTATCAAAAACTTCTATCAGTAGGACTTTTATTGTTGTTATAATAAAATATAAATATATGCCAAAGTACTCGCAAATCAATTAGCGTGCCAATTCTTAAAAGGCCGGCAACGCACTCGCGTGCCCTCTGGCATTGAGTGTCCATTGGCGGCGGAATCACTTAACATCAGGCGAGCCGCCTGCCCGTTTGTCCCCTGTTCTATAAAAAAAATCCATATTCCTTTGGCGTTAGTGGTTCACGCCCTTTTTTTTGGAGTGAGAGAAGTGTGGGACTCGCTCTAAAAGCCCTATCCACTAAACCCCTCCCACCAATAACGTCACTGTTGGGGTAACTTGGGGTCGCGTAAGCATTCTACCAAGAGACCCGGTGACTGGCTGCTGCAGCAACCATCTTCCATTACATTGACATCGCCTTAGAAGTCTTTACTGTAGGGTTGCAATTTCTTGCATCCAACGCGTGATTCGCCGCCAAACAGTGGTTCACGCCCTACTCCCAAGGTGATTTTGTCTTAAGTACGCCAGTTGACTGAATTTAAGATTAAAATCTATTGAAATACTGAAATTGTGAATCATTTCTATTAATTTCCTCAATTTGCGTGATCCATCCAGCTGAGTTTTATCATCGGATGTCGAGGCAGAATACGAAATTCCACCCGTATCACCTCGACATCCTCCGTTCCACAGCTGCGCGTTTTTCTAGGCAGTTATTGCTGCTCACCACTACTTTGTGGAACCAGCTGCCGACTGAAGTATTTCCGAACCAATTCGACTTAGGGTCCTTCAAGAAAAGAGCGTATCAATTCTTAAAAGGCCGGCAACGCACTCACGAGCCCTCTGGCATTGAGAGTGTCCTTGGGCGGCGGTATCACTTAGCATCAGGTAAACCTCCTGCCCGTTTGGCCCCTGTTCTATAAAAATAAAAAAAATCGGATCTGCCTTTGTCATTGTTGTTTGGACTTGGAGAGTCTTGAATATAGATGCTAAAGATAGGTCATTTTTCAAGGCACTTTAGCCAGCATAGTATTTCTGAACCATTTCTATTTTCTTTCAAGACCGTATAATCATATAAAAAGCTGGCAGCACTCGTGAGAATTCTGGCATTAGATTCATTAAAATTAAAAAACCCTGCAAAACACTCGCAAATATTCTAGCATTATTCGATGTGATAAGCTTCCTGCCGATCCAATTTTCTTGCTTGTCTCCATCGATTGATGGTAATTGATATCCATGATGTCACCCAACAATTTTTAGACCAGAGAACCAGATAGACAAGCCCTAATCGAACGGATAGTCCAACTCCAAAGAGCGGCAGCAAGACGTGCAGAACGATGCGAGTTCCTCGAAGAGCATTCGAAGCAGCTGACCAACGAATTGCGGGGGAAATCCCGCTTATTGCGACACCTTCTTGCGTCTATGCCCGCTGGAGCTGTCACATCACAGAACAGTGATAAAAATAAGGTATGAATGGTTTTTTTTTTTAAGTTTTTGTTTTCTGGTTTCCAGTGTTGCCAGATTTTTAGCGCCAATGTGGCTATCTCTTACCGAGCGGCGTTATTATTTTTTCCGCACGCTGCAGGTAGCCGATTTGGCTATTTTTTTTTTTCAGAAATATTTAATTAACGACTCATTTTCAGCAACAATTAGTTTCAAGAATTGAATCTTATTTCTGTTTAAAGTATATTATTGTTAATTAATAGTATGAATTTATTAATATATATAATGATAACTCTTGTATATAAACATTTCCTAACCTTATCATATCCTGATCAATCGTGACCTGTATAATTCTTGTATCTTCTCTTCTTTTGTATAACATCGCTATTAGCTATTCTTGAATCCTTAAGATTAGCTTTTTAGTATTAGTTAGTTATTAATATTGTTTTTTTTATTTTCTCCAGATTAAGGTTCTATAGATTAACATAAATATATATTTTTTAAATATAATTTCTGGTTATGCACTTCTTGCACTCATCATTTTTCATTTATTGTTTTTTTTTCTTACTAGGGTTGCCTGGAAGAGATCGCTTGTTAGCGATAAGGCCGCCCGTTGCATCCCTTGTAATTTTTATGTATTGTGTTATTTGTATAAATAAATAAATTGAACGAAGTGTAAATAAATAAATAAAAAAGCAGTAATAAGCTCATGAATTGATTTCAACTTCCCCGCCTTAATTACCTGTGCGCCATGATGGGGCTATCTCGGGGGAAACACTTCTGGTTTCTTCCTTTTCTCGGAATATTGTTGGTGCAGCTGAATCAGGGGTTATCTTTTTCTAATAATGTGCAAAAAATTCATCAAATTGCAGCGTCGTTGTAGTGTTTAGAATATTGCTAGATTAATCTTGATGATAAATCGCTGTGCGTAATGGCCGTATGACGTCAAAAATCCATCAAGGATTTTTGTATGGAGGCTACGTATTTTGAATTCAACCTAGACGTGGATGTTTTTGAGTAGATTATTTGAAATATCGTTTTTAAGTTGGAGGTGAAAGAACCTAACACGACACTCGCTTAGAGCGCGGCCACACTATGCGGTAACGGTGCGGTGCGCCGCAATTATTTCGGGGTATAGGGTGCCGCACGGGCGTTGTTGCGGTGTGGCAAATATATTTAACCCCTCCCCGCCTCGTCTCTCAGGTGACGTGTGGCATGTTATAGTAATTTGTATGTAAGATGACGATGCGGCAACGCACCGCACCGTTACCGCATCGTGTGGCCGCGCTCTAAGACGACACAGCTTAGATTGCTTTTTATGCTAATTTTGACAATTTACATGCTAGCTTATACGGACGCTAACCAAGGTATATATATTTTATTAATTGATATTAGTCCCGTAACTACCCACATTCTGTGTCTGTTCAGGTGATCGGTCTTCTGCCTGACACTCTGTTGTTTATGCTTGCTATGACAGTTCCCCTAAAGCAGGTAGAGGGGCAACGATCGTGTCACCAAACGAGATTTGGAAAGTATCGCCAATTAAAATATCGCCGCTACGGATATATCGGCATACCTATGCATCCCTAGTAATAAGAGTGGTATTGATTTTTTTATATCTATCTCTATCATACATATATGTGGTGCCTCGACATGCGAGTTTAATTCGCTTCGTTAACTCATAGCAATTTTTCCCATTGATTTAAATGCCATTAGCCTAAACACTGACTCAGTTGTTTTTTTAAAATGTTTTTCAACGCTAACCCGACGTATCAACAATGTTGTTCTATCAACAACAGACTGACTTCTAGTCTATGGTGGGAGACACTGTTGTCAGTGTGTGATTCTTTACAAATCTTGCTCATCTCAAACAATAATCGCTCGCTCGGTTGCTCGTATTGCAAAGCACTGGGGCCGATCAAGTGTTACGTAAGCAGATTTACTGAAATTTATCCCCCCCCCTTTTCAAGCCGTTTCGGAGGGGTTTAACCCCAAACACCGTTACACGAGAATTTTATAAACAAACAAACAAAAATCATTTATTCATATAGGTAACATAATGTACTGTTATGAACGTCGAAAAAAGAAAAGAAATATACATAAAATTATTCTAATTTTACATTTACTGCCAGTTCTCAGTTCTCAATCAAGGGCGTAGAACGGAAGAGAAGAACTGGCAATAAACTATCCGCTATATATAAGATCTCTCTCTCTATATATAAGATAAACGTATTAATTATTTGAAGTAATCCTCAAAAATGCGTTTCCTTTTCAAGCATACACAATGTGTGGCTAATGTTTAATAAAATAAATTACTGTTGATGTAATCACCAAATAAGGAAATGAAATCCCCCCCTCGCCCCTATAGTGTTTAGTGCTTACGTCATACTTGAACGGCCCCTATATCGAGGTCCCTCTGTAATATAATTTTTATTTTATTTTTTATGGGTTTCCTTTTTGAGATTAGGATATATATAATAATTTAAGATGATAAATTGTGGTGAAATTCTGTTAGAAAGAGATAGCGCGTCTTGGTGGGGGAGCAATGGCGGCTGTGTGGGGGGGAGATCCGAACGGAATCACACTTGAGCTCTCGCTTGAGATTAACAAGAAGCTTCAAGCTGTCTTGGAGGACACGTTACTTAAGAATATAACGTTGAAGGTAAAAATAGCTTAATCATTTTTCTTATCACATGACGCAAACGAGCAGGAGGACGATATTAAGTGATACCGCCACTCATGGACTCTTAATTCCAGGCACGCGAGTGCATTGCCGGCCTTTAAATAATTTTATATTTTTAAGTGACATATATATGTCGCAGTAAAGTAGTTAAATCAGAGTTTATTGAATCTCTAGACAGTTAATTAAAGATCGATATTCAATCAAGTCGCTAGCAATTTGATTTAAATAAAGCAGCGTCGAAAACGTTTAACTATCTGTCTGACCGAAAGCCAGCGTTTTGATTAGTAATATAAAACAAGACTCCGCCATGATTATTTGTTATTGTTATTTCCGAATGACCGTTGTTGCCTAGGAAAGTTTAGGAAACTCGTTAAACGTTTCGTTCAGTCTTGTCTGACGGAACATCAGCGATTTTATTGAATATCGATCTTTTATTAACTGTCTAGAGATTCGATTAACTCTCTAATTTAACTACTTTACTGCTAAATATATGCTCTATTATCCGATAGCAAGCCCGCGTCATTCTTTTCGGGGAATCGAATTCAGAACTTTATCAAATTAGGCTGAGAGCTTTTTCGTTTTTATACACAATACAAAATTTTCTCATGTGATATTTGTGACTGAAGCAGGTTAGTAAAACAAATGTTTATTTTAATTTCAGGAAAATATCGATACTTTAGGAGAAGAAATATCAAGGTTAAAAAATAAAAGTGTTTTAACTAATTAATTGTGAATATCATCTTTGAATGTGTATTGAATTTCTTGTATAAATTTATTTATTTATTAACACTTCGTCACATTACAATACAAAAATGGATACAGTCGAATGAAGGAGAGCAACTGGCGGCCTTATCGAGCGATCTCTTCCAGGCAACCAATCAGTGGCACTATTTTTTAGCTCTGGCCCTCAGATTTATATACCCGTTTTATGTTATGTTTAATCTAATTATCAATAAGTGATCAGCCTTTTGTGCCTGACACACGTCGATTTTGGGTCAATGGCAAGCCTTTCCTCGCGATGTTTTCCGACACCGATCCAGTGAATATTAGATGTGCACATAGAAAGAAACCTACAAAACTCCAGGAAGAAACACCCCAATTTAAAGCCAACACGGCTCTGAATTTGTTATATATAAATTTAAAATTAAATTAATATGGCGCAGTCAATTGAAGTTGGTTAAAAGCATACACACGATTTTAATTGATTTAATTTCTTATAAGTCAGAGCCAACTACCTTAATCAGCCGTTCAATGAAGCCCAGCCGGTTAACTAACGGCCTGAAAGACGTTCAGCCAGTTGATCAAACAGCTAGGCAAATGACTTGGTACGATGACGTTTCATTACTTGCCTAGACTGTTGATTTAAACATAATTATAAACTATTCAAACTGTCAAAATAGCGTCTTCAAACCACAACTTTGATGGTGTTTTACAAAGTTTCATGAACAACAAGTACATTGGAAGAGTGTAGACTATTAAATTTAAAAAAAAAATTACGTCATATGTTTCATATTTTTTATTTCTGCCAAATAATGACTCTAACATACGGATGGCCTAAGCATTAGCCAGCCAGTTTATTAAATGTAACGAACGACACGGCTGAATCTTTCAGGCCGTTAGTTAAACGGCTAGACTGTTAATTGAACGGTTTAAGTTAGTTAGCTGCGACATACATATCGTAATGGTATGTAAATAGTCTATGTACAGACAAGTCCAGTCATCCATCCAAGTCATTTGCATAGCTGTTTAATCAACTGGCTGAATATCTTTCAGGCCGTTAGTTAAACGACTAGGCTGTTAATTGAACGGCTGAATATGCTATTGGCATCATTAAGAGTTGGCCCAGTGGCTTTTGCGTGCAACTCTTACCCCTGAGGGCGTAGCGATCCCTGGCTGTGGACTTTTCGTTTGCGGAATTCACATTCGCTATAATGGAAAACATCGTTAGGAAATTGGCTTGCCTTAGACCCAAAATCGGTGTGTGTCAGGCACAGAAGTCTCAATGTAATTAGATTGACATATCATGAAACAGATATATAAATCTGAGGACTAGACTGTTGGCACACTAGACTATATGCTAAAGGCATTCATATGTACACATTTAAAGATGGCATCGTTCCCATTTTTTCTTGTACCTGATTTTATTTTTACTAGCGTCAAACCAGTTTAACAACGGAAAAGAAGTTAAAGACATACAGACGAAATTATTTGTATTGTTATTAATTCAATCCTTTGAGTTAAAATTAGATTGTCAGGCGAATATTGTAAAATGTTATACCTAAATCTTTCTCATGAATCATTGAATATTAGTGAAAGTCGCAGTCAATTCCTTGTTAAGTTCAAAGTTTGATTTGATTTAAAATGTGCTGTTTTGAAGGTGTTGTCAAGTTTGTTTCACAGCAGAGTTCGCAAGAAACCGTTTCGTTGAAATATTTTCCAAAACAATAAAATTTTTTGGTTATTAATAGCCATAATACTCAACAACGTGGCTTTGTATTGGTAAAATATTTTCGGCATCGCTTCAGTAGACCCAGGTTAGCCTTAAACCTCACAAACTTGTTTATAGCGACATAAGTCAAATCACAGAGTAATACGTCGTTCCGTGTTACCAGTCAGAAATAGGTGCCTTTAAATAATGCATTTATGTCTCTTTGAATAAATAATACAATACCATCTGTCAACTGTCAGTATTACCATTACACATATAAATCTAGTCTATAAAAAAAAAATATTTTGTCGTTAACCATACCATCTCCATTTCGAAACAATATAAAAATCTATATAATCGAGGACGTTGCACATATCGTATATCATCAAAAATATCAAAAAGACAGCCATTACATTTAAAATAAAACATTATTTACAAAACAGCTGTTTGTAAGCCGCCATTTTGTCTGTCAAAAGGATTCGATTTGTTTTCAGATTTATCAGTGTTTAGAGGCGTTGATCGGTAATATTTTTGTTTTTGTATAGATTAAAGTACACAGAACAATATATCAGTGGTTGCCATACGTATATTTTAACGAGGCTCTATAAAACTATATAATTTTAATATTCAAAGTATTATTACTAATTGTTAAATTATATATCCACAATATAATGTGACTGAATATTTTTTAGGTTAGGTCGGTGATTCTCAACCTGTTCGTTGCGGCACATATTAAACGATTTAAAATTTGACGGCACAGAAAGATAAAAACTATTTACTTACTACAACACACTCCATAAATAGTTTATGACAAAAGTTATAAATATACAGAATAAACTAATATTTGCTTCAATAATAATAATAATTTAATAGTATTAACATAATTATATGTTCGCAAAATTTGGCGGCACACTTGAAATCTGGCGGCTGGAACATACGTTGAGAATCACTGGGTTAGGTTATGGCATCGGTGAAAAATGCTTGTTTATTAGCCCCCCTAAAGTTTGTTTTGGCTTAATGATTTTTTTTTTTACCTTTTAAGTAGCTACATACCAACATATCAATTTTCAGAATAAAAATGTAAGTGCTAAATAAAACTTATTTTTTCAAAAAACCAACTATAAATTGAATTGATCCAGCTGTCTTCGAGTGTTTATCTAGATAAAAAAATAATGCATTTAAGGGCCGTTCAAGTACTGCTCTGGTCAGCAAAAGAATCCTTGAAAATGCATTTCGTTTTCAAGCATAGACAATAGACGTGATCATGAAATATCAAAATCAAACCTCCCCCCCCACCCCTTATTGTGCTTACGTAATACTTAAACGGCCCCTTAGTTAAAAATAAGGAAGAATGAATGCTTGATATTATTATTATATACAAAGGTCGTCACTATAGAATCGAAAACTTTTAAAGTTATATTTCTTTTGGCGCGATGGAGAAAAATGATGAGTGAATTTTTACGATGCGCGCGCACACCAACATCTAAATTCGACATCGTAAAGATAGGTGTACGTGGCATGGAAATCGATAACTATGTTCAAGTAACAATACAATAAAACAGTGTGAATAAATAAATACTATTTTGGTGTTTTTAAATCAATTTCATATACGACCGTGATAGTATTTACTAATAATTTATTTATTCAAATAACATCGCTTTGATTAAATTTAATATTTGTCGTTAATCACTACAGTGCATTTTAGTTGTTTATTTTTCATACGCCAAAGAAGTATAACTTCTAACTCTTTTTCTTGACAGTGACCGTTTCCTTTAATTATCATATATTTAATAAAAATCCTTACACCTTTAAGGACTAACACAGAATGTGTCCAAGTATAGGCTAAAATTTAATAGATACAATTTAAGTATCAATTCGCCAATGTGAGATTACAATTAATACGTAAAATATACACAAGACTCGTAAGTTTGGTCCTTCGAAAATAACACATAAATTCGCCGATGTCATATTTGTCAAATGTATCTTTGTGTTGTAAAATGATATAAATTTAAATGTTGGTGTTTGTTAAACCTCTATTAAGTGATAATAAATATATTTTCAAATGAGTTTTGTATTTATTTTTCAACCTCATATCTGTTAAGTGATTTGTTATTTCCAGTAGTCTGTGTCTGACACACGGTGACAGTTTCTTCACGGATTTCCTTGGAGTTATAATGACTATAAAAAGCATTCCAAATGATTGTCTTTTATTAACATAGCTTTTACACATTTTAAGAAAGCACTTTTTACTAGATTGTAGATATTATATAGATAATGTAACTTTTTCTACAGATGTGATAGTTTTTTGTTTTTTTTTTAAATATGGCTTTTAGTTGTGCCATCTGGGCACAAGGTACTTCGCCAGTGTCGTGGAGATGGAGAAGGCACTGTGAAAATAATAATTATGCACCTAATAAACAAAATATGTAGTTGATATTTGATTGTTAGTTTAAAGAAACAGAAAACACAAATATTAGTAATTACATGATCAATACTATTTCCTATTTATGAATAATTTATATATATTTATAAAGTTATGCCCGGTTCAAAAAGCTACTAAAAGCTCACACAGTTAATACGTACAAATAAGTGATTAAATATCTATATATAAATAAAGCAATACACCCTATGTAGATTAGCTTTACACCGCTAAAGTTTAAATATTAATTAGTAATTACTTCTATTAGACAAAAACAATTAAAACCCAAAATAGGTAAATAAAATGTTTTATGAACCCATATAAATGTATTTACCTAAAATATCTAAATAGAACAATAAACTAAAAATAAAATAGTCTTAATAAAATATAAAAAGAAATTAATATAAACCTGTTATATCAGACTATGCCATCAATGCCACATCTAGTAATAAATCCAATCCGAACATCTATGTTTTTGCTTGGTTGACCGTCGAGTTTATTATGTCTACCTACATTTTTGTCTTTGTTTTGTTAATTTTATATAAGTACCTACATCTGTGCGTTCTAATAATAATTATTAATCTTAGTTTATAATGTTTTCTCAGTAAGCGAATTTTTGTACATAATTCATATGAGAAATAAAGTTATTCTAACCGTATAAATATATATATACACACACTTTAATTTTATGAATTTCTATATATTTACATAAAAATCTACAGTATATACTAAAGAGAAACATGTCACACACTTAAAGGACGGAGGAATTTAGGGTGAAGAACGTCATAGAGAGGATAGGTTAGTTTGGGACAGTTAAATAGTATGTGAGAAACAGTGCCTTCATCCAAGCCACACCCAAAACATTCAAGGTAACTAGCCTGTATTTACCGAGGTATCCAAAACGGCTGTGGGTCACATGCTACAACACGATGTATGCAAAAAATTGTAACGCCATATTAAAATTCTTTTGCTGCATTTATAGCGTGTGGTATTTTGATCATTAGTTTGACACCAATTCTAAATAACTTAACTAATTATGACATAATGTTAATTAAGGTATTTATATGACATTCGCATGCCCATTTATATACGACGGTTTGTGCAGATTTTTATATGTCATGTATCCAATTGTAATCTAAGAAATATAAGATTTGTTGAACGATTCATTTCATTTCGAGCGAAAAATACTCAAAGGAAAGTCAATTGGTGCACAGCCTGGGTAAGAACATCGACCTCGCGGATGAGATGAATGTGTAGCACATGTGCTGTATTTTTATCGACACTTACATCGATATCACTTCATCGATAACTCACACGTACACGATTCGCGCGAATGTGTGCGTGAACGCACGTAAGTAGTTGGTATTTCCGACAATATTTTATCCCGAAATATTTTGTCCCGCCCAAGGGACAAACCTAAAAATCATGGCTGACCAAAACTAAAAAAAAAAAAAAAAAAGTACTCTATTCCCACTAAACAGGGCATGCGGAGCCGAAAGCACTCACAGCCGAACTGATATCTCTAACCGTTTAAAAGTTAGCTTTCGCAAAACCGTAGCTCATTAACTTATCACCACCTTATCAGCTCCTATTTCCTGCACGAAATTCCCAGTCATTATCTAATGAATGCCTCAGTACTAATGCATCGCGTTATCTACTTTCCTACATTCACTAACCCAACCTATGGCTTTAAATGAAAAATAATAAATATATATTTAAAGTAACCTAACGTACGATTCTAAACAAACTATAATAAATATACCTAACCTTTAACACCACTACCTATAAATATAATTAGATGTAAGGGTTACATGGTAAAATAAAACATTTTTATTCCAGGTATTATTTTTTATTTATATGTTCATTATATTTCTATACAAATTTACTAGTATACGTTGCTTTGGAGGCTGGGATGTATCATACGAAGACTCATTTGCACTTCTAGTGTGTTCATACTTTAATACGCGTTTACTCCGCTACTCTTTTGCTCTTTAACTGACTACATTTCTAACTATCAATTCATATTTGTACCAATGAATTCATTTAAACCCACATATATTGTTCATCTCAACAGAAGTAATGAGTCTTTTTATTAAACAAGTAATGAGGTAAATAAAAACCATGTCGTATTCGTTTAGGTTATATTTTATTATTCTTAATATCATAATTACATAAGTGATTGCTTAACTACTATAATCCACACATACATTTCTGTTCTTATCTATTTCTATAATATTTGAAAACTCTGCGTAAACTACACAGTTAATAGTTTCAGTCAATGCGCTCTCGAATCTTACTTCCATTCTTACACTACCATGGCGAACAAGATTCCAATGCACATTAGAGTTAGCCGACAAGTCAGGTGTTAAATCAAAAGCTAGTAAACAGTATCCATTTGAATATTGCTCCCTCGATATTCCATTACCTTCGTTAAGAAAATGTATACCGGTGCCTGAGTACAGGGTGTGGTATGCGCTCGTAAATACATCGTTTGGAAATGATGGTTGTAACGATTTTGAAGGTATCTGTTGACCATCTATATATAGGCTAAATGAGCAAATACCAAAATTTTCAAAGTTGAAAGGATTTTTAACATAACTACCGTTGAATGCTGTATTATTCACAAAACCTATAATACATCTCTTAGGAACCTGTCCTAAAAATATATTATCCAGTGTTTTACCCTGCACACCAGACGGTATGGTCAGCACTTTCACTTCACCTCTTGTTATAGGATATTTAGCTGTAGTAGTGGCAAGAACCTTTTGATGGGCTATTAGTATTGATGGATTAATTTTTGCTCTGCGTATTATTACAGTTGCATCTGTGATACAGACTTTGTACTTATTATCTGCATTCTGTGACATGAGGTTAAATGTTTCTCTCGATCTCACTAATTTTATAGATAATTCGACCCCGTTAATGAGGAATTTATCTTGATTGAATATATCCCCATGTAAATGTCCAATCATTTCAACATCCTTACCATCCTTTGAAAGTTGTTGTCTTCTGTAAAAGCCCTTGTTTGCCTCATTAGTTTCATTCATTTTTCCAGCTGTATCCTCGTACCATAAACCACATGTCAAATGTGATTTTTTGGCGGATGATGAATAATTTAATAGAGTTTCTATGAAAGCACGATATGCATAAGTATTATTTGGGGGTGACACAAGTTTTTGGTTTAGGTAAACATAAAATTGGTTAAATAAAGAATGTAACCAATTATTGGCTGGTGCCACTACATTAGCTGCATTGACTACAGAACCGTCTTGATTTTTAATTTGAGCCTTGAGAGATGGAGTAGTGTATGCGAAAGGTCTATGTAGTCATCTCCAGTACCAGGTACTTGAAATTCGACGGGTCCATCATCACTTAATGAAGAAATTGGTTTATAGTGTATCCAGTGTCCATATTCGATACTTGTTTGTGTGGAAGGAAGAGCAAACAGATCCAATTCAGATTTAACGCACTCACATGAATGATTATGAATAAATGACATTATGATTAGTTTGAAAATATATCCTTGGAATTATTAATATTTTTGTTCCTTGTTTTCTTCAGAGTGCCTTTCACGTTGAGGGGTGAAACTCGAATGAGCTCATTACAATATTTTCGTCTTTTATTAACACCCGATCCAGTCATAAGGTTATCAATTTTGGTATCAACTTTGCGTTTAAGGTTAGAACTAGCCTCTTTCAATCGATTTTTAATAGATTCTTTGATAGGACGACTAGCCACAACATCTGACAAAAGCCCAATTCCGCCGTTAAGTGCTTCTTTTCCAATTACCTTAGCACCACTAGTGAGTAAAGGTAGCACACTTCGAAATAACCCCCCAAGAAAACTGCCGATACCATGACCACGTTGATGTAAGGTAGTTTTGTAGATTACATTTATACCAGACCCAGCTTGTTTCGAATAATAATGTTCATAAGGACATATAAATGTATCTTGAGGTGTATACATTTTAAAAAGGAAATATAGTTTATATTTTTTTAAAATGAAGTTTCACACACGATGTTCCGTATTGAAATGGTACCGCATTTCCCGTGGTTGTTCTTATATCTATCTCAATAACATCAAATTCTCTTCTCATTACCGGCAAATAATGTGGTGGTGAAAATATATGCATTTTATTTGAACCATATATGTATTTAGCAGGATCTAAGGGTATAATTCTCAATAGGGGTGTCATTACATCACCAACAATTTGTGGTTCTATAATATCACAATACACAAATAATTGTGATGGTAACCCCAAATGTAGATTAGCAGGGCGTTTACCGATATTATGATTTACTAAATTGGTATCTGGCTCAAATCCAAGTTGAAAGCTCAAATTAGGTGAAAGAGATAATGAAATTATTGATGGATCCTTTACTGCAGCAGAGACAAACTTTGTCACGGTGTCCTGGCGAAAACTAACTTTCTCTTTCGAATTTAAAGCTAGAAGAATATTTTGTATATTATCATAGTTGGTGGCTGGTATATGGTTCTTATACATCAGTGTGGTCTCTTCGTTATTGATGGTAGTTTTTTTACTTATGTACATAATATTTTCATGTTCTTGCACGGAAAACATAGTAGAAGGATATTGAAACTCAACTATACCTACCATCCATTCTCCTTCTAATGTAATGGCTTTAGGTAGTTTTGTAGAAAAATTTGATGTCATATTTCCCGGAAAATATTGTGTAGAACTATTGCTGAGTAAAGTTAAATAAAAACTTTCCTTTATTGCAGATTTTTAATATTCGATAGTAAGACCCAAGAATTAAACTTGTTAGGATATCCTTTCCATTTAACTAATACTTCCTTTCTAATACCACTTTTACGTGATCTGATGATTTTATCAATTTTAAATTCGGAAGTGGGGGAAAAAGTTATTTTTTCTAGTTCTTTCTCATAAAAAGTTCCTATTATTGATTCATTGTCTAAATCGTTTAAAGTGTATACAATCCACGGGGAACGATCTATAATCGAAGTAATGATAAAAATTTCATTACTCCAATTACTTTCATAACCTTTTTGAAATACATGTTTGTATTTTGTAATTCTTACATAGTCACCAACGTTAAACTTAGGTTCTTTGTTTAAACTTGAAATATAAGTCTTTTCATCATAATATAAATTCCGCCAAACTTCCATTATGTTTTCCATTTTAACATCACATGGTCTCATCTTGATACTAGAGTGTACACTGTGATTATAAGAACTAACCAAATCTTGTAAAATATCTGTATAGCGATAAGTATTCTTATGTGTAAAATAACGCCACATTTTCATTTTCAATGTTCTCTGAAATCGTTCTACTATACTTGCTTTTATATCTGGATTATTTTTAGTGTAATAATTTATATTTTTACTTTTTAAATAAGTTTTCCTCCCATCCTTAGATACAAATTCCGTGCCCTTATCTGATTGAATATGTCTAGGAACAGTTTTAGCTTCATCAAAGATGCTAGTAAAACACGTTTTTATTGTGTATGAATCCTTCTTTTTCATTGCTCTAACATAAGCATACTTACTAAAGGCGTCAATAACACACAAAATATATTTATATCCATCATTATATTGCATGTAAGTTCTTAAATCACTTAAATCAGCTTGCCACAATTCATTAATATTTGATAAAATATATTTATTACGCGGGAATTTTTTTATAACCGGTTTATGTAATGTATATGTTTCTTTAGACTGCAACCACTTTTTGAGATTTTTCCATTCATTGCCTTTGTTAACTTATTGACACTGCTGTAACCGGCTGGATGTGAAATATCATAATAGATGCGATGTAACTCTAATACGGGGTCCATTTCTCCCAATCACTTATGTTTCTCAATTTATTGATGTATTTAGATTGAGTTGGCGTTGAAGAAACCTCAGTTTGTGGTTCTTGAATCAATGTTTTATCTATACTTTTAAGGTTAGATATATATTTGATTATTTTCAGATTACCAATGTATGTTAGTGGGGTATTTATATAATTTAAAAACTTGGCGAATATTTCCCAACCGATTGGATCGGATCTCTTCGAGGGTCTTAAGATGTCATTCACTAAATCTATAATATTACTTCCTGGTATATCTTGTCCATTAATGACAACTGTTCCATTATTATTCCATTGCAATTGATTTGTTTTATTTAATATTGTATCCATCAATAATTCACCCCTCCTCATATAAGTTTTAGGAATTAATTTTAATATTTCTTTAGGTGGTAACCCATATGCGATGTCTTCATCCGTTGACGGTTGTTTAACATTTAGCATTTTTTCATTTTCACAAGTAGTTATATTATTGATGTTACGGTTTTCGTTAGTATTTTCATTTATTACCTTTTCAGTTATTGTTATTTCTTGAGGTTGACGTTCTTCCTTGGAGTAATGTAAGTATCTTTGTAAAATTTGTAGATAAAGCGCCCATTTTTCGCGATCATCCAATTTACTTGATATAATTTTTTCCATTTCTAAATCCAATCTACTTTGCGGTGTTGCTTTATTTTCATTCTGATGTTTCAGTTTATCAATAAAGTCTTGCTCAACGAGAAGCATTTTTTTTGTGTTCATTGTGATTTATTAAAACAACTTACAAGGGTGCTTAGAATTGTACCCTAAATTATTGGAAGAAAGGACCCTTTTTGTATTAATATATTTTTCCTGTATTCAAAACTTTTACCTTTACTGATCAGATTACGTAAGATATTTTTAATTTTTTTTAATTTGGTTTTTGTATTCTCTTTTAAAGGTAAATTGTTGTTTTACTTGTAAAACATTGTGAATACATTCACAAATACAGTTAATTTCTTGATTATTACAAGACTTCAATAATATCCTACGATGTTTGGGCTTTAATTTATGTAAAGCTGATAACAATTCCTTATGCGTTGTTATTCGTTGATACATGGTTCATTACTGACTTAGAGTGGCTGATTACAAAGATATTTATACCTTTTCATAGGAACATATATTGTACAAAAATTACGGGATTCAAATATTTTAGATTTTATGCGGCGAGCATCATCAGTGTTTTGTTTCAAATCAATCATTAAATAACCATGAGCTTCTTTAGTAGCATCGGTATATGAATCTTCGATAAACTTCGTGTCTTCCGGGGAAACTTGTCTAGCTAGAAATCGTATTTGTGTTTTGTCACGGGGATTTTTAAAATAAATAATATAACTTGAATTACGTGAAATGTCGCGCTGTCCTCTTCCTTGATGAAATAAGTTTTGGGTTATGTAAAAAACACTCAAATTTCTATGATGACTGCCTTTTGTAAATATATCAACAACTATTATAATCAAATGTGGATTTTAACCATCAAACATATGATATTCCGGTAGTCCTTGGTGGTAATTTACACCGGGTATATTATATAGCGGTTGCATTTCATCATAACACCATGTAATTTCCAAAAAAATCTCATTACATATACTATTTTTATGCTTAATGAAATTTGCAACAAAGTTAGATTTTCCACACCCACTCGGTCCTGCTACGATGGCAGCAAAGGGATGAATAAATTGAATCATTATTTTTTGACTTCTGTCTTCATCAGGGAAAGGAGTAAAACTAAGTTGATATTTTAAATTGGTTGATATTTATATGGTATATACAGAAAAATGTAAGTGTAATATCACAATATTAATATATACGTATATACATAATACATGTAAAATAAAAATTTATTGATTATGAATTTATTAATGATTAACTTAATTACATACAAAAAAATTTGTAATGACCTATAGGTAACTTATCGATTTTGTTTGGTAAAATATACCACTTGTATCCATGCCTATCAGTAAAATGTGCGTAAGAAATACAAAGGGCACTCTAAAACCCTTTGCAATCTTAATGGACAATGCATTCTTTAAAACATTTTTGAAATAGATAAGAACAGAAATGTGTAGTAGTTAAGCAATCACGTCATGTAATTGTTAGGAACAATAAAATATATATATGCGAATATGACACGGTTTTTATTTAGCTGCATTACTTTTTGAAGTATTTTATAGAATATGTTTTGTGAATAATACAGCATTCAACGGTAGTTATGTTAAAAATCCTTTCAACTTTGAAAATTTTGGTATTTGCTCATTTAGCCTATATATAGATGGTCAACAGATACCTTCAAAATCGTTACAACCATCATTTCCAAACGATGTATTTACGAGCGCATACCACACCCTGTACTCAGGCACCGGTATACATTTTCTTAACGAAGGTAATGGAATATCGAGGGAGCAATATTCAAATGGATACTGTTTACTAGCTTTTGATTTAACACCTGACTTGTCGGCTAACTCTAATGTGCATTGGAATCTTGTTCGCCATGGTAGTGTAAGAATGGAAGTAAGATTCGAGAGCGCATTGACTGAAACTATTAACTGTGTAGTTTACGCAGAGTTTTCAAATATTATAGAAATAGATAAGAACAGAAATGTATGTGTGGATTATAGTAGTTAAGCAATCACTTATGTAATTATGATATTAAGAATAATAAAATATAACCTAAACGAATACGACATGGTTTTTATTTACCTCATTACTTGTTTAATAAAAAGACTCATTACTTCTGTTGAGATCATATTATGTGGGTTTAAATGAATTCATTGGTACAAATATGAATTGATAGTTAGAAATGTAGTCAGTTAAAGAGCAAAAGAGTAGCGGAGTAAACGCGTATTAAAGTATGAACACACTAGAAGTGCAAATGAGTCTTCGTATGATACATCCCAGCCTCCAAAGCAACGTATACTAGTAAATTTGTATAGAAATATAATGAACATATAAATAAAAAATAATACCTGGAATAAAAATGTTTTATTTTACCATGTAACCCTTACATCTAATTATATTTATAGGTAGTGGTGTTAAAGGTTAGGTATATTTATTATAATTTGTTTAGAATCGTACGTTAGGTTACTTTAAATATATATTTATTATTTTTCATTTAAAGCCATAGGTTGGGTTAGTGAATGTAGGAAAGTAGATAACGCGATGCATTAGTACTGAGGCATTCATTAGATAATGACTGGGAATTTCGTGCAGGAAATAGGAGCTGATAAGGTGGTGATAAGTTAATGAGCTACGGTTTTGCGAAAGCTAACTTTTAAACGGTTAGAGATATCAGTTCGGCTGTGAGTGCTTTCGGCTCCGCACGCCCTGTTTAGTGGGAATAGAGTACAAACTTTTTTTTTTTTTAGTTTTGGTCAGCCATGATTTTTAGGTTTGTCCCTTGGGCGGGACAAAATATTTCCGGGTTCTGCCTTTGAGGCAGTACCCGGAAATACCAACTACTCACGTAAGCGAGAGTACGACATATGTACTCTCTAAGACACGGAATTCTATAAAAATAGTAGTCTACTTTTATTAGTCCCATTATCATTCCAATTTTCCAAATATAAAATTAAGATTGATAAAGCGATTTTGTTCCCTTAATCGAATATTATTCCAAAAATTTTTAGTTAAATGTCCATAATGTGAAAAAGTTTCACTTTTACCGTGGTTTCATAAAACCACAATTTTTTTTTATTACTTACATAAATAATTACAATGGCAGTTTTAATTATCAAACGGTTCTGATTGCTAAGAATTTTAAGAGATTTTTTATTTTAATAGTATAGCTTATCAAACCTTTATTTATCGTTTTGTGCCATTAATTTAAGCCCAGAACTATATTTTCTAAATACTAGTATACATTGTTTTATTATATATATATTTAGGGATGCCAACAGGCTCGAATTTAATGACGTGGATTAAGTGATACCATAATGATCCTATGTTCCAAAATAAACGTATTTTATTTTTATTAAGTCATTTCCATAAATTATTAGGTTGCATGCCTTATTTATTGCATATTATTCGCGTTATAATGGTTTATGTTTATTTACTGGCAATACTAATATCCATGACAGTGACACATGCCAAGACTTTGTATCCGGCTAATAAATAAATTTAAAAAAAAATGACAGTGACGCTATTACCGGCCAAGAAAAGTATGTAGCTCTGTGAGCGGTTTAAAGTCTATGTTAAGCTCCTGACAAGACAGCTGTCAATGATCACGGTTTTTCAGTTGACAGGTAATCGATTTCTGTTATAAGATACCTATTTGATTTGTCAATTTTAGCTTCTTTATTTGAAATATCGGTGATCGAATTTTCAGTTGGGTCAAAAATACTCTGGCCCAGGAGTTAGAAAAAAGACAGACAGCAAATAAAGACAATTTCATTTTTTTATTTTATTTATTATTAGTAGTTGAAATAAAAGTCGATTAAAACATTATAAAACTTTATTGCTTTAAATCAGTCGAAGTCAAACTCAACGATATCGCCAAGTTCAATATCGCCATCGCTATCGCTACTGTGTTGCTCCGCAGCCTGAAACATGTTTCATTCATATTATTCAGCCAGCCCCGGTACTCATATTACTTACGTCCAAACCCAATATCCTATCTCAATCTATTTTTGACCATCTGATATAGACATTTTAATCCAAATATTGATAAAAGTTTCCCAATAACCAAACGACTAATTGTAATAGCCATTTGTCGATACAAGCTATCTACTGTATGTCGGTAGAGCTTTGATGAAAATGATAGTTCAACTGTGCCAATATCCTATCTTAAGATTTTAACTTACACCACTTTTTTAAATAATTAAAAAGTTATTTGATGTTTAAACATAGACATGTATATTTTAATATTATTTCTACGGTTTTATTAACTTTATTTGGCTTTATTGTTTATCAAATATGTGTTAAGAGCGTAGAGATTGCATTCTATCCGTCGCCAAAAATGGATTGGTTACCGGGATGTAGATAGGACATCGATCGACAGTCAAGATTTGATTTCAGATTGTTTTCAATCTGAGATTTGACTCATTTTTTAAAATTCTGTATAAGATTTAATTTCATAAATATTAAGAATCCACCTAAACGTATACAAGATGGCGTCTCCAAATCTATGACGTAACATACTTGTAAACACCTAAACAAATGCATTTTGTGTGCTATCATTAATTGATATGTTAAATTTTAAAAGTGATTCCTGTGTAAAATTAATAGTAAATCATTTAGGCCACTAGACAGACATTAATTAATTTAAATAAAATTTATTCACCTAAAGATTCGAATGAGTAAAAAACATTAAAACATCATTTATTTGGATGACCTCATCATGAGGTTAAACACATTCTGAAGATCAGTCTTGGGATTCTTTATAGAACTTGGAACAATCGAACAGGTGGCTTATCTGATGTGGTAGGTGATTCCGCCCATGGGCACTCGAAGCCAAAAGACTTGCGAGTCAGCCATTTAAGTATTGGTACACTCTTCCTGACTCTTCTCCTCTCTCTTCTACCAGCCATTTAAAAATTAAGTTATTTTGTAAATTTTTTTGTGGCAAGACATTTGTTAAATACTGACCCGTCTTCGCGTCCTGACTCTTCTCCTCTCTCTTCTATCGGGCTCGTTGTCTCCCCTCGAAGACTCCCCGGAGCTCTCTTCTTCAGCTAAACCCATCACGGCATTGCGTAGCAGGCTCGACGCTACTACAATAACGCAATGCGAATTATATTTAGGTCCTGGCCTCAGATTTCTGAATCTGTTTCATGATCATTTTTAAATCTAACAGGCAAGTAGGTGATCAGCCTCCAGTGCCTGACACGTCGTCGACTTTTTGGGTCTAAGACATGTCGGTTTCCTCACGATATTTTCACCGTTCGAGCAAATGTTAAATGCGCACATAGAAAGACAGTCCATTGGTGCACAGCCGGGGATCGAACCTACGACCTCAGGTATGAGAGTCACACGCTGAAGCCACAAGGCAACACTGCTCAAATACCCTTGGTATACATTTTTACCTATAAATAATATATGTATATATATATTTTCACTTAGATTTAAGAACTCCCCAACATCACAACTACTCTTTCTTCTTTTTCTCTATTTGATTGAAGAACACACACTCATACACTTTTCAAAAGCAATCAATCTGAATTACACAATAATTTTTCAGACATTGTAATAAATACTCTTTTCATTACACAGTTAACACATTTTGACAGAAAGAGACAAATTTCGGTTGTGATTAGTAGTTTTTAATTGTTCATAATACTCACAATCATCATCATTCTCGGAGCCTGAGTCTGACCCATCATCATTTTCAGAGCGACCCGTCATATCCTCCTCTTCGTCTTCCTCCTATAATTATAAAACGTTTATGAATTTACTAGCCACTGCTCTCTGTGTGTGAATAGTCAGAAACTACTATCCACGGTTGTGTGTGTGTGAATAATAGGAAAGATAAAAACTAATATCCACGAAGTGTGTGAATAGTAAGAATCCTACTATTCACTGTTTTGTGTGCATGTGTGTGAATAAAAAGAAAACCTACTATCCACGTTGTGTGTGAATTGTAAGAAACCTCTTATCCACTGTTTTGTGTGCGTGTGTGAATAATAAGAAAACCTACTATCCACGTTGTGTGTGAATTGTAAGAAAACTCCTATCCACTGTTTTGCGTGCGTGTGTGAATAATAAGAAACCCTACTATCCACGTTGTGTGTGAATTGTAAGAACCTCCTATCCACTGTTTTGTGTGCGTGTGTGAATAATAAGAAACCCTACTATCCACGTTGTGTGTGAATAGTAAGAAACCTCCTATCCACTGTTTTGTGTGCGTGTGTGAATAATAAGAAAACCTACTATCCACGTTGTGTGTGAATAGTAAGACACCTCCTATCCACTGTTTTGTGTGTGTGTGTGAATAATAAGAAAACCTACTATCCACGTTGTGTGTGAATAGTAAGAAACCTCCTATCCACTGTTTTGTGTGCGTGTGTGAATAATAAGAAAACCTACTATCCACGTTGTGTGTGAATAGTAAGAAACCTCCTATCCACTGTTTTGTGTGCGTGTGTGAATAATAAGAAACCCTACTATCCACGTTGTGTGTGAATAGTAAGAAACCTCCTATCCACTGTTTTGTGTGCGTGTGTGAATAATAAGAAAACCTACTATCCACGTTGTGTGTGAATAGTAAGAAACCTCCTATCCACTGTTTTGTGTGCGTGTGTGAATAATAAGAAACCCTACTATCCACGTTGTGTGTGAATTGTAAGAAAACTTCTATCCACTGTTTTGTGTGAGTGTGTGAATAATAAGAAAACCTACTATCCACGTTGTGTGTGAATTGTAAGAAAACTTCTATCCACTGTTTTGTGTGCGTGTGTGAATAATAAGAAAACCTACTATCCACGTTGTGTGTGAATAGTAAGAAACCTCCTATCCACTGTTTTGTGTGCGTGTGTGAATAATAAGAAAACCTACTATCCACGTTGTGTGTGAATAGTAAGAAACCTCCTATCCACTGTTTTGTGTGCGTGTGTGAATAATAAGGAAACCTACTATCCACGTTGTATGTGAATTGTAAGAAAACTCCTATCCACTGTTTTGTGTGAGTGTGTGAATAATAAGAAAACCTACTATCCACGTTGTGTGTGAATAGTAAGAAACCTCCTATCCACTGTTTTGTGTGCGTGTGTGAATAATAAGAAAACCTACTATCCACGTTGTGTGTGAATAGTAAGAAACCTCCTATCCACTGTTTTGTGTGCGTGTGTGAATAATAAGAAACCCTACTATCCACGTTGTGTGTGAATAGTAAGAAACCTCCTATCCACTGTTTTGTGTGCGTGTGTGAATAATAAGAAAACCTACTATCCACGTTGTGTGTGAATAGTAAGAAACCTCCTATCCACTGTTTTGTGTGCGTGTGTGAATAATAAGGAAACCTACTATCCACGTTGTGTGTGAATTGTAAGAAAACTTCTATCCACTGTTTTGTGTGAGTGTGTGAATAATAAGAAAACCTACTATCCACGTTGTGTGTGAATTGTAAGAAAACTTCTATCCACTGTTTTGTGTGAGTGTGTGAATAATAAGAAAACCTACTATCCACGTTGTGTGTGAATTGTAAGAAAACTTCTATCCACTGTTTTGTGTGAGTGTGTGAATAATAAGAAAACCTACTATCCACGTTGTGTGTGAATTGTAAGAAAACTCCTATCCACTGTTTTGTGTGCGTGTGTGAATAATAAGGAAACCTACTATCCACGTTGTGTGTGAATTGTAAGAAAACTTCTATCCACTGTTTTGTGTGAGTGTGTGAATAATAAGAAAACCTACTATCCACGTTGTGTGTGAGTTGTAAGAAACCTCTTATCTACAAGCCAGTAGGAGACGCCACCAATTTGCCATGACTCACCACATCGTCCTCATGGTCCCGCTTTCGTCCAACATCGTAAATCTTGACGCAGGACTCCTGTACCTGCTCAAAATCACCTAGATTCTCCACGACCGAGATCTGCGTGCCGTAGGGTGACACGCTGAGGCCGTATATGTTCCGTTTCACGTCTATGGTGGCTGTAAATACAGGATTTTCATTTGAATGTGCAATAATAATAAAGTCATTAGTAATCAACTTTGCACCTGCGTGGAATGTGCTTCCCCTCCCACCGCCTACCGCTCTCGCCCTTGACAGTACGATCAGCAAATTAATACTTTACCCACCCGTCCTTTGTTTTTTATCACGTTTTTATTATTGTTGTTGTTATGATTATTGATAAACGTTGATATTATAAATAAATACCTACTATTGCGAGCGTGGATTATTGACTTTTATGCAGTCAGTACATCACTATGACGTCATTACAGCAAGGTGCCTAGTTAACTTCTACGTGTAGTACATACCTATACTGGTGTAGTCGTGAGCGGATAAAGTTTTGAAACTAGTATCGAACTGGCTCCTCTCCTCTGGATCCTGGTCTGAGCAGACGGCGTACAGCACTGAGCGTCCCGGATTAAATATAACCTACGAAATTAATGCTATTAAGACTGGGAATAGAAATCTGCGGACATTTGAATATCACAAATGTCTGACACTTGACAACCACATATGTCTGACACTTGACAACCACAAATGTCTGTAACAGTAGCCCTAAAATCTAACAGGCAAGTAATCAGTCACTTGTGCCTGACACGCTGTCGACTTTCGGTCTAACGCCGGTTTCCTCAAGATATTTCTTCCGTACGAGCGAATGTTTAACGCGCGAATAGACAGTCCATTAGTGCACAGTCGGGTATTGAACCTACGACCTCAGGAATGAGTCGCAGGCGAATAGCCCAACACCGCTTTAATATAAAAAAAAAATAACGATAATGAAATAGCTTTTAAAATGAGGCAAGGTCCATAAAGGCCGGCTACGCAACTCATACGTACCTCCGACTTATCCAACGACGGCACCGTCCTTAACAAGTGAAATACTCTCAGATCCCACACTTCTGTATTTGATATGACCTGGAAAAATATTAATATTATCAGAAGATCTGCCCATCGAGCCCATGCCAAAAGAATATTCCTTACAAAGTGTGTGTGTGTGTGTGGGTGTGTGTGTGTGGGTGTGTGTGTGTGTGGGTGTGTGCGTGTGGGTGTGTAAGTAATATATGGAGTAATAATGAACCAAATTAAAAAATGTATTCCCAACGACAAAACGAAGGCAAGGTAAAGGGAGGGGGGCAGTGATTACGTCAACAGTAATTATTTCCTTTTTTACAGATTGTCTATGATTGAAAACGAAATGCATTTTCGAGGATTCCTACAGAGAGTGTGTGTGTGTGTGTAAGTGAAACTTCTTTATCACATTATTTTTCGAAAAATGATCTACTTACATAAATTGGTTAAATAAAGTTTAAAGGGCCTTTATTGACAAGAAGTTGGCGCGTAACGGAAAGATGTGACGCATAACGGAAAAATGTGACGCGTAACCGACAAATGTGACGGTAATTTTTTTTCAACAGATACTTTATGTGTTATTATTTTGAGATAATGAGAGCTTTGCTTACTTTTGGTGATGGGGGGGGGGGAGGATAAATTGCAGTAAATCTACTTGTGTACTTCTTAAAAGACTTCAGACAGACGCGGCCAGAAAACTTTTTATATAGTAGAAAAATCCTGATATAATCACTATCGAACAAACTTATATACACACACACACACATATATATATGTATATAAGTTTATATATATGATAGTTTTGTATTACCTCAAGTCCATTCGGATGAAAAACTCCGCTATGCGTTTGATTTAATTTATCAAATTTATGAATTTCTTTGCCCGAGTTCACGTCCCATAGTACACCATCTGGAAAAACACATACATTCCACAATTAGAATTTCATTGTAAAAAGCCGGCAACACACTCGCGAGCATTTCATGGATGTCACTTTCATTCTTTTTTACGGAGGCATCTGATGTTAAGTGATACCGCAGTTTATGGACACACATAGCCAGAAGGCAAGTGCGTTCCCGGCCTTTTAAGAATTGCTTCGCTCTTTTATTCAAGCAAAAGGGCAGGAGGCAGCCAATGTTAAGTTATACCGCCGCGCATGGACACTCACAATACCAGAGGGCTCGCGAGTGCGTTGCCGGCTTTTTAAAGATTGCTACTCTCTTTTCTTGAAGAACCTTAAGTCGAATTGGTTCTTTAAAAAAAAAATATCGGTAACTATTGAAAATCTTAAACGTAAACATTGTTATACGTTAAATCAACGGGGTGCACCCGTAGTTGAGCCATTTCGATTTGTCTAAGATAGCGGACATGTCGCAGTCAAGCAGTCAAATCAGCGAGTTAATTGAATCTCTAGACAGGTAATTAAGTTAAAAAAGTCGCTAGCATTTCGATTTAAATCAGCGTTTTGTTCACTCACTTGTCTGACGGATCTTTAGCGACTTGATTGAATATCGATCTTTAATAAACTGTCTAGAGATTCAATTAACTCTCTGATTTTACTACTTTACTGTACCAGAGATATAAGGATAATAATAAATGTATAATTAAAAGATCTTCTAAAACTACTAAACCGATTTTCATTGAATTCTGGACAGCTGGACAAATATATATTTTGTTTGAAATCGGATAACACCCACCAGATAACACCAACTCGTCCGTAGGATTGAAGGTGGCTCTGTTCTTCCCGTACTGATTGCTGATGGACGGCTTCAGGGTCATGAGCTCTCTGCCCGTCAACGTGTCATAGATCGTAGCCGTCTCTCCCTTGGTACCGATGATACGGTCATCCGTCATTTTTGAGAACTCCACGTACTCCTCGTTGTCTAGTGAAAAACTGGAAAAAAATTCATAGAAAACTAATTCCATTTTACACGACTGTATTTAGGGGGGTGCGTTGCCGGCTTTTAGCTATCTTTATAAATAGCTAGTTCGCTCCAAGAGAAACGGGAAAGACTCATGAAAAATGGATTTTATGTAAGAATAAAAATGCCGCATCTATTGAGTTTGAGGACTTAACATTCGACGCCTGCGCATGGCTTTCAAGCGTCGCACTGACGGCATTCGCTATCCTCGTCTGACAAATGATGTTACGCGTTAACTCTCTTTCACTCTACCATAAATATTTATCATCTTTAACGGCAGGTAACCCTTATTTATATAGAGATGATAATAGAAAAAAAAATTGCTTCAATTTGATATATAATTAATAAATGTACGTTATGAACGTATAAATGTACGTTATTAACGTATAAATGACAGTGAACTAAACTTTGTTGACAAAACTATTTTCCTAACTATAGATAGTAGACTCCAGTGGGGCACACACATAGAGACTCTTTCGAATAGGCTGAACTCTGCAGCATATGCAGTAAAGAAAATCCGACAGCTTTCTGATAAGGATACGGCTAAAATTGTGTACCGTAACGTAATTTACGTTATTAACGTATAAATGTACGTTATTAACGTATAAATGTACGTTATTAACGTATAAATGCCTACTACTGAAGCGCAGTATACAAAGCTACAGGTGTGTCAAAGAGCGATGGAACGATGTATGATAGGGAAAACAAGAAGAGACAAAATAAAGAATACAGCATTAAGGAAAATAACTAAGGTAACAGATGTTACAATAAAAATCAAGAAGCTAAAGTGGAAATGGGCGGGACACATCGCAAGAGGTACAGAAAAGTGGAGCAAAAAGCTGCTTAACTGGTGCCCAAGGTACAGCAAACGCAAAAGAGGGAGACAACTGAGAAGGTGGATTGACCACATTAAAGAAACGGCAGGTGGTACATGGCAGAGAGTTGCACAGTGCAGAGGAATGGCTGGATTTGGAGGAGGCCTTTGCCAAAAAAGGGCACACAGATGCACCAGAATTGGATTAAAATGGAAATTTGTTTAAATGTATATAAAACATATAATGTAAAATGTATCTGAATAAAGGCTATTATTATTATTAACGTATAAATGTATCAAAATCATGCCTGTTTACGGCACCTGTGATTTTTTTTAATCTTTATGTAAATTGCCGTTATGTAGAGATATTTTACTTAAATAAGGGAACATAATATTTTCCCAAAAAAAAAAAATCAAAATAATTTCACTGAAAATACTTGATTCTGATTTCTGATTATAAATACATATACATAAAAATTAACTAATTAGTCAATATTGTCACAACCATATTTCTGTCATCAAAAGTTTTATTATTATTAATATAGATTAAAAATATTAAATTGTATATAAAGTCAAGTAAATAAATATATATACCAATGTTCAAATTCCTTCATGTTCCAAAGAGCCGAATGCGTCCGCCATGATGTGGACGACGAAGCCAGGAGTAGCAGACCGTCTCTGCTTGACTGAAATTTAAATATATATATCACTACATAGTATAAAACAAAGTCGCTTTCTCTGTCCCTATGTCCCTTTGTATGCTTCAATCTTTGAAACCACGCAACGGATTTTGATGCGTTTTTTTAATAGATAGAGTTATTCAAGAGGAAGGTTTATATGTATAATTACATCCATTGAATAGTGGAAAAGTACTGTTATTTTTGAGGTTTCTAATGTGATGTCGTAAATAATTACATTTTTTCCGCTTACATTGCAAACGCAGGCTGAACCCTACGAGTTTTATCAAAGTAATGTACTAAGTACTGTACACATTGAAAAGGTCAACAGAAAAGTCCGTGATGGTATATGTCTATCTCTTATGGATAACCCACAATAACTTTTTTTGTCATTTACTTTTTACGACAAGTAATGGCTAATTTTCGAAGCGATTTTAACCAATACAGCATTAATCCTTAACCAATTAAATACCTTGAATACATTGTTCATTTAATATAGATCTATACAGCCCATTACGGCTTATTTAGCAGCGATCGAACGCGTATATAATCGGAGCTTTCCAGCGACGGAAATAACAATACATTATAAAAACCTGCCTTTCATCAGCATTGCACCCGTGCGAAGCTGGGGCGGGTCACTAGTAATTTATATAAAAAAAAATCAATAATATTAAAGGGGTTTTTTCATTGGTGAGTGATGGGATACCGCCTGATTAAAAAACTGCGTACGTACAACGTACATGTCAGAAGTGAAACTTTTTTGTTAATTAATTATTACTATTAAGAGACCCAAAAGAACCAAATGATGTCCTTCAAGAAAAGAGCGTACAAATTCTTAAAAGGCAACGCACTGGCGAGCCCTCTAGCATCGAGAGTGTCCATGGGCGGCGGTATCACTTAACATCAGGTGAGCCTTCTGCCCGTTGGCCCCCTATTATATATTTTAAAAAAAATGTACCTGTATATAATTACTTCATATAATTGTATATATATATTCACACTGCGTACACACTGTATTTTTGTTAATAATGTACGTTATTCGACAGAACTGCCATCTAAAGTTCTACTACGTATACTAAACGAATACGTCAACCAATAGTGTGTAACATCCTTCATCATCCTTTCTCGCTCCCTCTCAATCAGTCTCAATCGCTCTCTCCCTTTTCTTTGACAAAAACGCTGCACATGTTCGTGACGTTTCATAATTTTACCGTCGCATAAGGGTTACTTTAATAAAGTTTCACTTCAAATATAATTAAGAATCATTGGCGCTACAACCCTGTTAGGTCTGGGCCTCAGATTTCTGTATCTGTTTCATGATATGTCAATCTAATATGCAAGTTGGTGAACAGCCTTATGTGCCTGATACAAGGCATCGATTTTGTGTATTTAAAGCGAGACGATTTAAAAAGAGATTCTAGCGGTATTGATCTTCTGTCTCTTTCCATCACAGCATAAGCACAATTCGACAGACAGAGACAAAACATGACTGTAGCTGATAAGGCAGTTAATTTAGTTGGAACACGTTTAAATCCATTTTTATTATTAAAAAGGTATATTTTATGTGATGTTTCATTTAAAATAACAAACTTTAAATTTTTCTTCCAATACATAAGCCTGCAACACATATGATCTTCATCATATTTAAAGGCAATTTTTTCTCTCTTAAGAAATAAATTGTATATATCATATTTAAATAATTCCTACTTTAATAAATTTAGATTAAGGATGACCAGAGAACCCTGATGTAAATTCCCCCCCCCCCCCCCCTTTCCAAAAACAATGGAACACTGATAAATATTTAACTTTATATATGTATATAATACCTGTATGTGATATATTATGTACGAGTCGTGCACTCGATAGGAATGCTCTTCGACGCCGTTGAACAAATTAAACACGCGGATGTCCCCAGAAGATGTCGCCGCCAGCAACTGCTGCTGTGTTGGCTGAAAAAAAAACCGCTCAATACATCATCAGTCTTTGAGGGGTGCAACTCCAAGAGCTGGATTTCTCAGCACCTATGGGATATGTGCCACGGCGAAGGCCCAGGTTATTTGCGATACCAGAATCTATTGCACAGATCCCCGTTATCAGACTAACGTCTACTGAATGTCTTTGACACTATCGACATATAGATCGAGTGAATTACACACAGCACATACACAATATATTGTGTATGTGTTTAATATTATATATCTACTTTAGTATATATTTCTTAATGTTTCTCGACATTGTATCGGGATAGTCTGTATACAGGGTAACCACGCTGTGGTTATTAGGAACGCTTTGGGTACACTAGAATAGTTTTTTGTAATTCCAGAGAAATTTTTAAAAACAGACTTTGTTTAACAAAAAATTTTTTTATGGCCGCTCTAAGAAATAATGAAGTCCTTATTAAATGCGTGAACTTTTAAAGCTGCTTGCCAAACTGGAGTGGTACATTTTTTTTTCAGGACGATCAGTTGAACTAGTGCGAAAAATTAATTTTGAAAACTTGGTACGGTATAAAATGACATTTTCCTACAAGTTGGAGTGATCGGCACAGGGTTTAGGATCATATGTTACATAAAGCACTATTCGGGATGACGTAAGAGAAAAAAAATTGGCAAAAAGTAAATATTTGTAACAACAGGAATGAAAAAACTGTCACATGGTGTACATTTTCTGGAATAAAAGGAAAGTTTCCATAACTTCAAAAATACATGACTTAATTTTTTTTTTTAATTTTTCTGATAACTGGTGTGGCATTACCTATGAGAAAATTTCGACTTGACGTCGACTTTTGGGACACCCTGTATAATGTATGTATTTCTGTAATAAATATTGTTCAGTGCAAGGGAATCGGATAGAAAATGCTACGTACGTGCGTGTTCGTACGTACGTAGCATTCTCTGGCATTGATAGTGTCCATGGGCGGCGGTATGACTTATCAGGTTGCCAGTTTGCCTCGTTCTATATAAAAAAAAAATAGCTGTAAAAAAATGTATTTCAAATTCCTAACCAAAGAGGAGTTATTTGATGTCAGTATATAAAAATAGCTATACTAAAACTTTTAATTCGATTCCTAATTTGACAATTTCAGTGTTGCAACGTTATGAAAAGTAATAAATAGTGACGTTGCGAAATTATACGATCCGTTCAGAAATATTTAATTTCCTGATATACTTATAGTCCAGTCATTTCGTCCGAAAAAAAGGCAAATAAAAGAAAAACAAATTTTAAGCGTTTTCCAAGATGGCGGCGAAAGCTCCTAGGAAAGCTTGGTCGACAATCTCAAGTTAAGCTTTTCTAGGTATCCCCTACAACATATTAAAAAATTAGAAGCGCAAATTCATTTTCTTTTTTGAATGTACGTAATGACTGGACTATTACTTTCTATTAAAGTAGTAGTATATCTAAACTACTACTTTAATAGAAACTAAGTATATTTAGTTATGACGATTCATTTTATTACGTTCATTACTTTTTCAGTAACAGTGAAAGCTTTTCGTGGACGTTCTTTTCTTGGTGACAAGAAATCATCCACGTCTTTTTGTGATGTACTTGGCTGAGGATCCATTTCGATGGAAAACCAAATAAATAGATTTACAAAAAGTTCACAAAATGCTATAATAAGAAACAAAAATATTAACTTTTTATAAAATAAAGCAGCGATTAATAATTAATAAATAATTATTGTGAATTATGTATTTATTTAAATAAAAATCAATAATTTAGTCTTTAATTGGCACACCAATATTAAATAAACATAAATAGCGATTGCTTATCAATTTTACACACTTACATGGAATATAGCGTGCGTGAAATAGGCGTCGTCGTCGGACAGCCGCAGTGTACGCGAGGCGGCGAAGTTGGAGTGCGCAAGCGCAGCGTGCTCCCGGCACGAGCTGGACGTGCCGAGCTCGCGCCTCACGAGGCGGCCGCAGATGTTCAGGGGCTCAGTATGCCGCGAGCTCACGGTGGTTAGACCGCCCGGACGGGGCTCCGGACATTTGTGGGGTCTACAACGCACAATCGTTTATTTTTATAAATATATAAAAAAAACCTATGTCTATTAGTTTATCCATCTTTAGTAGAGTACTTGCGTGTTACAATCACCTATTAGCAAGTGTATTTTTTTACGGATGAAACGTCACGAAGATGTGCAGCGTTTATGTCGAAGAAAAGGGAGAGAGCGATTGAGACCTATTGAGAGAGAGTGAGAAAGGGAGATGTATTCGTTTAGTTTATTAGAAATTTAGATGTGTCCTTTGTACGCACGCACTTTTTTATTATTTTGTGTATTTCTCTGTGTGTGTGTTTCATTAGTAATAAAGCTTATATCTATGCAATAAAAAACACTTAAATTTTGTCCTCTACAGTTTAAATGTATATTGGTTTATAGCAAAAATGGCGGATTCATAATTCCAATACGGACTGATCTCTCTAATCAGTGTAGATTTAGTACAGAACAAATTTATATAATTATGTCAAGTATTTATTAAACATTTAAATTTCAACGCTAGACAAGATGGCGTCGCACCAGCTTGTGACGTAACACGCTTGTAAATACGTAATATACAATATGGAAATCGAAAACAGTCTAATACGAATTTATCCAAGACAGAAAACATTATTTGTAACAGTGATTTATGTATTAATAAGTGCGTGAGTTTGTAATAACTCCTAAACGGCTCGACCGAATTTGATGAAGTTTTTTGTGTGTGTTTTTGAAAATGGTTTTTTTTTTCATTCTGAACGTCTGAAATTTTTGTATTTAAGAACGTCAGTTTGTTTGTGAACGATTCTTCTTTTGGATTATCATTTTTAAATGAGGTTCATGTTGACAATTAAAAAGTAAATACTCACTCAAATAAATTAAACTGCGGACATGTAACTACGGGGTTCTTGCACAGGGCGTGTTGGTTGTAGAGATACTCCGTGATGATGGAGTGGAGCGTGATCCTGGGAGGTGACGGTGGACGATCAGCGCCCGCGATGCTCAACTGCTTCTGGAGGGAACGCTTGTGCTCCGACGTTGGCGTCGACGGGTTCGGATTTTGAACTTTTCTGAAACATTTTAAACCCTCAACACGTTGCAATACCACAAAAACTACTGAATCGATTTCGATGAAATTTAACTGTTCAGTTAGATATTTATTTAAATGACTGGATAGAATTCGTTTATTAATAGACTATTATTATTAATTCAAAAGACTTTCTCGATATCCTATCATCAAACTACACACGTTTAACGCCCAAACCCAATAACCTATCTCAATCCAGTTTTGACCATCTGAAATAGACATTTTAATCCAAATATTGATAAAAGTGTACCAATAACCGATCACAGGATTGTAATAGCGATCTGTCGATACAAACTATCCATGGTAGGTCGGATCGGTGCATGTGGATAGACCTTTGTATGAAAATGACAGTTCGTCTGAGCCAATATTCTATCTAAAGATTTTAACTTACACCAGTTTTTAAAATAATTAAAAAGCTATTTGATATGTTTTAAACATAGACATGTAAAGGGTATTTCAACAAGAACTTTGTTTTCTAAAACAAAATAAAACAAAGAATTTAGAGGAAAATGAATAAAATTTTTATTGTATTACAAAGAGAAAAGTTTGGCAATTATGAATGAAAAATGATATCTGGCAAATGTCCACCACGACCACGCTGACAGATGTTGATTCTTTCATCGAAATTTTTAATCACTTTTTGGCAAAATGGAGGGTTTATTTCGTTAATGACATCACGGATTTTGAGTTTTAAGGCTGCAATCGATTCGATTGGCTCCGTATAGACTCTGTCTTTAACATAGCCCCACAAAAAATAATCCAGTGGTGTTAAATCACACGATCTGGCTGGCCACTTAACAGCTGAATTTCGCGAAATTATGCGCTCGGGAAATTATCGCGAGATGTTAACCACTAAATTTTGGCCTATTATTGATGACATGGATATCACTGAAATGTGGTTTCAACAGGACGGTGCCACATGTCACACAGCCAATGAAACGATCAATTTATTGCAAACCAAATTTCCCGAGCGCATAATTTCGCGAAATTCAGCTGTTAAGTGGCCAGCCAGATCGTGTGATTTAACACCACTGGATTATTTTTTGTGGGGCTATGTTAAAGACAGAGTCTATACGGAGCCAATCGAATCGATTGCAGCCTTAAAACTCAAAATCCGTGATGTCATTAACGAAATAAACCCTCCATTTTGCCAAAAAGTGATTAAAAATTTTGATGAAAGAATCAACATCTGTCAGCGTGGTCGTGGTGGACAATTGCCAGATATCTATTTTCATTCATAATTGCCAAACTTTTCTCTTTGTAATACAATAAAAAATTTATTCATTTTCCTCTAAATTCTTTGTTTTATTTTGTTTTAGAAAACAAAGTTCTTGTTGAAATACCCTTTATATTTTAATATTATTTGTACGTTTTATTTACATTATTTGGTTTATATTGATTATCAAATATGAGTGTAAAGAGCGAAGAGATCGCTTTCAATCCGTCGCCAAAAATGGATTGTCTTCGTAGGGTTTAGTTATTGGGATGCAGGAGATCGATCGACTGTCACGGTCCGATTTCAGATTGAAACAATGAGATTGTGGATTAATTATTGGGTTTGGGCGTAAATAGATAAGTGCAGGCCTATCACCGGGAAGCTGGCAAATATGTAGCCGGCCTTTAAGGACGGGAATACTAGCATCTGATTTCCAAAACTGCTGGAAGGAACAGTAAACAGATTCCTCATAATCCATAGACGAAATTAAGCAAATTCCAGTTACCTGCTGGATTTTACAGGTTTCTCGATAAATATAGACCATAGACTCAACGGCAGATGGCTCGCGAGTGCGTTGCCGGAACTTAAGATTGAAACTCACCTAATTTTGATAACACTAGGCATGGGGCTGTCTTCGTTGTTCATGTGCAGATGGTCGAGGCCAAAGCTGTCTCTTTGCAAGGAACTGGTGCTGCTAGTTCTGGAGATTGACATTCTTGTCTGGAATGTTATGAACAAATAACATAATACATAAAAGCTAACCTTAAAATTTAATAATTAAAAAATATTAATAGGAATCCCTTTAGCCAAGGTTCCGAAGATACTGGCAGCGTTCCCCCTTTGAACAGCTGTTCTCCTGTGATGTCGACTGACCTTTTTGATAATTCCCTAAAAAGCCTTAACGCGCTAGGACCCCACGGACCAAGGGCCTCGACACCGAATGGGACAAAATCATATTCAGAGCCTAGACCCCTGTATTTGCAGGCTTTAGCTTTTTCAGCCGCACCAGCTCTGTTGTTGGTTCCATGAAGATTAGAAGGGGCCAGTGTGTCTGAACAGGTGGCATCCCATACCAAAACCCGACCCAACTTCCATGGAAACTCATACCGTCCGGTCTCTTGCGATCGTCTCTAGTCCAGTCGGATCAAGTAGACTTGGCACGTTGACGGTGGCAAGGGACCGTATTATGCAGCCAGCACTATTTTGACATGATAGTCCGTGATGTCCCAGTTTGTCGACATCACTGCCACCAGGACATGTATGAGCAGCGCAGACCGGTACCCCAAGCCGCAGTCAGGCTCAAGAATTATGTTTAATTATATCACATTTCATATCGGATATATGGACGAGCAGTGTTGGCCTTGTGGCTTCAGCGTGCGACTCTCATACCTGAGGTCGTAGGTTCGATTCCCGGCTGTGCACCAATGGAGTTTCTATGTGCGCATTTAACATTCGCTCGAACGGTGAAGGAAAACATCGTGAGGAAACATGTCTTAGACCCAAAAAGTCGACGGCGTGTGTCAGGCACTGGAGGTTGATCACCTACTTGACTATTAGATTTAAAAATGATCATGAAACAGATTCAGAAATCTGAGGCCAAGACCTAAAGAGGTTGTAGCGCCACTGATTATTATTATCGGATATATCTATTTAAGTACTTTACATGTGTGTAACTCACTCGTGTTTTTTAAGTTATACGATGCGCGCACACCGTCACAAAAAACCGACACCCTGAAGTTAGCTATGGTCGACATTTTAGTTCCTTTGAAGTTATTCTTCTGGCGCGTTAAAGAAAAATGATGAGAGTAAATTATTACGATGCGCGCACAACGTCACAAAAAACCGACACCCTGAAGTGAGATATGGTTTTTTTTTGTTTGTTAATTTTGCGAATGCGTGCGTGCACGTGTACGCAGGTAACCGAGAGGTACGCGAGTCAGTACGCTTGGTTGTTTGTTATTTGATACATATATGTACGTCTACTTCCTTATATTTTCATTACTAAATCTGATTCAATGTCTGATCTTCTAAGATAATACTCACCCTGACAGGCGTTGAAGGTGTATACACGGGAGGTGGAGGCGGGGCTGGAGCCGGGCATGGGCACGGAAGACCAGCCTCCTTCTGCAGAGTCGCAGCACTCTCGGTCAAACCCCTCGCCGCCAGGTGGCGCTGAACCAGTTGCAGCAACTGTCTCTCGTTGTAGTTGATTTTGGTTTGAGCCACCACGTTCGCCTGGAAACATATATTCGTTCCGTTGGAGCAGGCATGCAGCAGGCCACGTGACTCTCATCTCAGGTCCATTCGAAACCTTTAATGTGCGCTCTAACAAAAATTTATCGACAAGATGGAGATGGCTGATTTAATTACATCATCATGAGCGACTTTCATAAACTTTCTTCATTAGAGATTATTTGTTAGATAGTTGAATCCGTTCAGAGAAGAACTGGCAATAAAGAGGTTGTAGCGCCACAGATTTATTTATTTAAACTATTTATATATAGCATTCAAAGGTCAAAAAACTTGATGAAGCCTGTGGTGAAAGGATGGAAGTCACGAGAACTTACAAAACCTTGAGAAAGACATTCAACACAAACTAATAAATGAAGCACGCGACGAAAGACATGACATAAAAAAACGTGTGGAGCACGACGTACAGACTAGAGCGGTAACGCAACGTACAACGTATACGCCGAGTGCACGTTGAGGTATTTACTGCCGTGGCTAATAAATAGTCTTCCCAAGCAGATAATAGATTTTTTATCGTTGGGAAATGCGTTACGCATGCCCTCCAGCGGCACGGTTGCCTGTGAAGGTTTATGTGGGATTCGACGCTGTGCATACCCACTAAAGCCCCACGGAACCACCAACAATCACCCGAGGCAAGACACGGTAACAGCTTAGCCTTGTCCGCATCCAGCCACGTAAAAAAAAAGTGGAACGCTTCACGATTTTGCGTGATATCCTTGCGCAGGGGCCATGATTATCTTCTGTGTATCGTTCCAATTTTTTTACAAACATTGTGTAAAAAGCTTGGCGATTAAAAAGAGTGGCGGAGAGTTTATTGTCAGTTCTTCTCTTCCGTTTTACGCCCTTGATTTGAGAACTGGCAGTAAATCTAAAATTTGAATCATTTAAAGTATATTTTGACGTTCACAAGTGTACATTTTGTTACCTATATGAATAAATGATTTTTTATTTATTTATTTTTAGTTTATGGACTGCCGAAGCGAGTACAAACAGATAATTGATAGCCTAACACTACCAACATAAATTCTAAATAAAAATAAAAAGTTTTATATACATTTGCCGCATAGACAAGACTGCTATGGTTACATTAAATAAACCACAGCGGTTTTCTAATGTAACATATTGTAATATACTATACTAGTGACCCGCCCCAGCTTCGCACGGGTGCAATGCTGATGAAAAGCAGGTTTTTATTATGTATTGTTATTTCCGTCGCTGGAAAGCTTCGATAATATACGCGTTCAATAGCTACTAAATAAGCTGTAATGGGCTGTATAGATCTATATTAAATGAACAATGTATTCAAGGTATTTAATTGGTTAAGGATTAATGCTGTATTGGTTAAAGTCGCTTCTAAAATTAGCCATTATTTGTCGTTAAAAGTAAATGACAAAAAAAAGTTATTGTGGGTTATCCATAAGAGATAGACATATACCATCAGGGCCTTTTCTGTTGACCTTTTCAATGTGTACAATACTTAGTAAATTATTTTGATAAAACTCGTAGGGTTCAGCCTGCGTTGGCAATGTAAGCGGAAAAAATGTAATTATTTACGAACTCACATTAGAAACCTCAAAAATAACAGTACTTCTCCACTATTTAATGGAAGTTATTATACATATAAACCTTCCTCTTGAATCACTCTATCTATTAAAAAAAACGCATCAAAATCCGTTGCGTACTTTCAAAGATTTAAGAATACAAAGGGACATAGGGACAGAGAAAACGACTTTGTTTTATACTATGTAGTGACTATTTTGTAAAATACTTACCCTATGAATATTAGCGAGAGAAGTCTCAAACTCCGCTCCCATATGTTTGCTCTTGCCGGAAACTCGTTCTAGAAGCTCCAGAGCATACTTCTGGAACATCACGTGCTCCTGACGTTTCTCTTGGAGTATGGGATCACGCATTAGCACTGAAACAACAAATATTTGTACTTCAACAAAATTTGTTATGAACACTGTTCTATTGGTTTACGTTAAAAGTATGCGTGCGTACAACGTACATGTCAGAAGTTAAACTTGTTAATTAATTATTACTATTAAACGCCCCAATAGATGATCATGTACCTGTATTTAATCACCCCATATATTTGTATATTCACACTGTATACGTACTGCAAACGGAAATAAAAAATCCGCGTATACGTGCACAAGACATTATGCGTCAGAATTGCCATCTAATGTTCTAATACGTATACTAAACGAATACATTAGAATAGCGCATATTTTTCTTCATCTCCCTTTCTCACTCACTCTCGAACGCTCTCAATCGCTGCCTCCCTTTTCTTCGACAAAAACGCTGCACATCTTCGTGACGTTTCACCCGTAAAATTTTTACCCTCTAAAGAAGTTTCAGTTCAAAAATTTATTACACTGAAATGTCAGAACTATACCTTGTATTTGTGATGTGGTGAACAAAGGTAGCTTCGAGATGATCTGCCGGACGGTGGAGCAGCGGGCCAAGCCGCACAAAGCCCTACACGCCAGCCCCCGGATCCTGTCCGCGTCTGTTATTGGCGATTTGGTCATCATCAATGAAAGGAGTACCTGCAATTTTTTTATTTAGGTATACAAATAAAAAATAATAAAATTTCCTCACGATGTTTTCCTTCGTAAAAAAGAGAAGAGAGGCGATAAATCCGCAGCCGGGAATCGAACCTACAACCAGGGATGACAGTAGCACGATGAAACCACTAACTCCCAGATAACGGTGAAGCCACAACTCCCAGATAACGGTGAAGCCACAACTCCCAGATAACGGTGAAGCCACTAACTCCCAGATAACGGTGAAGCCACAACTCCCAGATAACGGTGAAGCCACTAACTCCCAGATAACGGTGAAGCCACTAACCCCCAGATAACGGTGAAGCCACTAACTCCCAGATAACGGTGAAGCCACAACTCCCAGATAACGGTGAAGCCACAACGCCCAGATAACGGTGAAGCCACAACTCCCAGATAACGATAAAGCCACTAATTCTCAGATAACGGTGAAGCCACAACCCCCAGGTAACGGTGAAGCCACAACTCCCAGATAACGGTGAAGCCACTAACTCCCAGATAACGGTGAAGCCACAACTCCCAGATAACGGTGAAGCCACTAACTCCCAGATAACGGTGAAGCCACTAACTCCCAGATAACGGTGAAGCCACTAACTCCCAGATAACGGTGAAGCCACAACTCCCAAATAACGGTGAAGCCACAACTCCCAGATAACGGTGAAGCGACAACTCCCAGATAACGATGAAGCCACTAACTCTCAGATAACGGTGAAGCCACAACCCCCAGATAACGGTGAAGCCACAACTCCCAGATAACGGTGAAGCCACAACTCCCAGATACCGGAAGACCAGAAAATTTAAAAGCCAAAATATGTCACATATTCTTAGATCTAAAAACAGAAACGATTTTAAAACACCTTGTGATGTTCAAATAATTATCACAATCTGACCCTGTTGATTATCTATGTAACAGATTTAGTTTAAAATATTTTTTTTATAACTTTTGCGGCAACTGCGTTTGTTTCGTCTTTGAAAATGAACTTTTCATAGGCAGCAAAAATTTAAAATAAAAAAAACCCCGGATAATTTTTTTTTCTTTTTTTTTCTATATACATGTGTCTTCACTAAGACATGGAACATTGCGATCTAGCCTTTAAGACTAATAAGTAATTTAAGTCTAACCTAATTTACTAAATAGGATTATTATATAAGTAAGTGTCCAATAACATTCTCAATCTCTATTAAAGGGAAGAAGACATGTTCTTTTGTTCTATTAATCCAGAGAATTTAAGTCATATTTTTTCATGCTGCAAACATTGTTTATGGAACACTCTGTATATATAAATATTGCAATTATATTTTTTTTAATAAATCTATAATATATTTTTGCTAATCAAATTCTCTGAACTTACCATGATTCCATTATTGGTTCTGACACTCTCCCAGACTTTCTGAATGACATCTTCATAGGATTTCATCGCCGTCTTCTTCTTTGAGGAACCGGGTATCGAAAAGCGAGCCGTTGATATTCCAGACTAGGATGCATACATACAAAAAATATCATATTAATCATAAAAATAAATATCCTATTTTAAAGGAGGCTCAACTGATGTTAAATGATATGGACACTCAATGCCAGAGGGCTCGGGAGTGCGTAGCCGGCCTTTTGAGAATTAGTACGCTCTTGAAGGACCCTACTACGTCGAATTGGTTAGGAAATTCCTACCAGCCACAGACTCTTATTGCCAGCGGGATCGCGAATGCGTAGCCGGCCTTTTAAGAATTAGTACACTCTTGAAGAACCCTCCTAAGTCGAATTGATTCGGAAATACCTAATGCCCATAGACTCTTAGTGCCAGAGGGCTCGCGATTGCGTATCCGGCCTTTTAAGTATTGGTACGCTCTTGTAGAACCCAAAGTCGAATTGGTTAGGAAATCCCTACCGCCCACAGACTCTTATTGGCAGGTTTGCGATTGCGTAGCCGGCCTTTTAAGTATTGGTACGCTCTTGAAGAACCCTAAGTCGAATTGGTTCAGAAATTCCTACCGCCCGCAAACTCTAATTGCCAGAGGGCTCGCGATTGCGTAGCCGGCCTTTCAAGTATCGGTACGCTCTTGAAGAACCCTAAGTCGAATTGCTTCAGAAATTCCTACCGCCCACAGACTCTTATTGCCAGAGAGCTCGCGATTGCGTAGCCGGCCTTTCAAGTATTGGTACGCTCTTGAAGAACCCTAAGTCGAATTGCTTCAGAAATTCCTACCGCCCACAAACTCTTATTGCCAGAGGGCTCGCGATTGCGTATCCGGCCTTTTACGTATTGGTACGCTCTTGAAAAACCCTAAGTCGAATTGCTTCAGAAATTCATACCGCCCACAAACTCTTATTGCCAGAGGGCTCGCGATTGCGTAGCCGGCCTTTCAAGTATCGGTACGCTCTTGAAGAACCCTAAGTCGAATTGCTTCAGAAATTCCTACCGCCCACAGACTCTTATTGCCAGAGAGCTCGCGATTGCGTAGCCGGCCTTTCAAGTATTGGTACGCTCTTGAAGAACCCTAAGTCGAATTGCTTCAGAAATTCCTACCGCCCACAAACTCTTATTGCCAGAGGGCTCGCGATTGCGTATCCGGCCTTTTACGTATTGGTACGCTCTTGAAAAACCCTAAGTCGAATTGCTTCAGAAATTCATACCGCCCACAAACTCTTATTGCCAGAGGGCTCGCGATTGCGTAGCCGGCCTTTCAAGTATCGGTACGCTCTTAACGGACCCTAAGTCGAATTAGTTCGGAATACTTCGTTTATGGACGACGGATGTTCAGCTGCAGGTAATACGAACAACTCCTCTGAACATGTCTCTCTCCTCCTCTGAACTCCTCTCTCCATGGTAAATGCGGTAGAAGATGCTAGTATGAGATGTATTTTATTGAAGTTATACTTCTATGTTTACGATGCGCGCGCACCGTCACAAAAACCGACACCCTGAAGTTAGTTATAGTCATTTTAGTTTTGTCTATTGTTAGTGTCGTTTTTTCTAAGAACGTAGAAAGGAATTTTCGAAAAAGATTTTTATCTTTTTACGCCAAAGAAGCAAAACTTCTAACGCGTGTACATAAGTACACACACGTTTTTTTGTTTGTTATTTTTGCGTATGCGCGCGTGTACGTGTACGCATGAAAATCGATAACTATATTCAAATTGTATATTCTAGTATTTTTACATTTAAAACACGTGTTTCGCAGTACAATTAAACAGTGTGAATAAATAAATACTATTTTGGTGTTTTTAAATCAATTCCATATACGACGGTGATAGTATTTACTAATAATTTATTTATTTAAATAAAATCTTTTTAGAGATTTTTTTCTATACACCAAAGAATATAACTTATAACGCGTGTACATAAGTACACACACCCTTTTTTATTATTATAAACTCACCCTATGTAAAGGTGCGCACACGCAGTTGACTAACACGTTCAGAGCGGCCTTTTGAACTTCCGGCTCCACTATTATGTCGCCATCTGCGGCCGCTGCAATTAAAAAACATCATTGGCGCTACAACCCATGTTAATCGGATCTGTTTCCTGATATTCTCTGAATAGACATCTGTCTGGGTCTAAGTGTATATAAAAATAATTCGCTATAAATTAAAAAGGGTATAATTTTAACAGAACGTCACGAAGATATGCAGCGTTTTGAGGGAGAGATCGATTGAGAGAGGGTGAGAAAGGGAGATCGAGAATTCTTTAGACGCATGAGGTTACATTTTTTTACGGATGAAACGTCACGAAGATGTGCAGCGTTTTTGTCGAAGAAAAGGGAGAGAGCGATTGAGACCGATTGAGAGGGAGTGAGATAGGGAGATGAAGAAAAATACACGCTATTCTAATGTACTCGTTTAGTTACATATTAGAACTTTAGATGGAAATTCTGTCGCATGTCTTGCAGTAAACGCAGATTTTAAATTTATTTATATTATAATTAGCACGTATACAGTGCGCAAACAGTGTGAATAGTGAACACACACACACACGGTATACACTCTTTTTTCTCTTTTTTTAAATTACTTGTATTTAACTTTTTTTTTATAGAACAGGGGGCAAACGGGGAGGAGGATCACCTGACGTTAAGTGATACCGCCCATGGACACTCTCAATGCCAGAGAGAGCTCACGAGTGCGTTGCCGGCCTTTTAAGAATTAATTGCTTTATATAGAAAAATATCGAATAACTCACCCAGCACTATACTGACGCCAGCGATCATTTCCGACTCCCTCATGCTGATCTTTTCGGTGAGCAGAAGTTGAACGCGTGGTGCCACGCAGCATACGGATATCACGTCGAGGGCTGATCGCACTGTTTCCGCCCTGAAAAACAAAATGATAAATCGAAGGGTAGTTCGATATGTTGAACGTGACAATGTTTCGGAGGGTAGTTCGAAATTTTAAAGTGACAATCAAGCGGAGGGTAGTGCAAAATTTTGAACGTGACAATCTTTCGGAGCGTAGTTCGAAATTTTAAAGTGACAATCAAGCGGAGGGTAGTGCAAAATTTTGAACGTGACAATCTTTCGGAGGGTAGTTCGAAATTTTAAAGTGACAATCAAGCGGAGGGTAGTGCAAAATTTTGAACGTGACAATCTTTCGGAGGGTAGTTCGAAATTTTAAAGTGACAATCAAGCGGAGGGTTTTGCAAAATTTTGAACGTGACAATCTTTCGGAGGGTAGTTCGAAATTTTGAACGTAACAATGTTTCGGAGGGTAGTTCTACATTTTGAAAGTGACAATCTTTCGGAGGGTAGTTCGAAATTTTGAACGTAACAATGTTTCGGAGGGTAGTTCTACATTTTGAAAGTGACAATCTTTCGGAGGGTAGTCCGAAATTTATGAAAACATCGCGATGTAACCGGCATGCTTTAGGCCCAATATGCCCACGGCGTGTATCAGGCATAAAAGGCCTACATATTTGACTATTAGAAGCGACAAAACAGGCATAATATGGTATTATAATAATGTGAGGGTAGTTCGATGCAACAAAAAAAATTCTATATTCGTCTCTATACTTCAGCCATCCTAATCTAAACTTAAGTCTAATTCCAAGAGCTGTCAATGATTCCTGTAAGCGATTTGACTTACCGGCCATTATAGTTCCAGTCATACGCGAATCCGACTACCTGCAAAAGCAGCGTTACACCACCCAACTCCAAAAGTTCGTCTACCGGAGGCCAACGCGACCACGGGGCGTGTTGGACTATTTCTATCTGCTCCTGTATCTCTTCCGGCGAGGACTTTGATGCCTGAAAAAGGAACCAATCGTTACTGCTGGGTCTTCTGGTTCTTTGGTGATCAGCCTTGAGCCTGATAGATTCCAGTTCTAATGGCGGTTTCCTCACAATGTCCATGAAGCAGCTAATAACACACATTTGCAGGTCTTACCAGGAAAATCATGGAGAAATATATTGTGACTTTTTATTACTAACAAGATAAAATATTGAAAAGAAAATTTTAATTTTATTTGTTTGATAGAGAAATAGGTTAAATGGAAATCACAATTGAATACAATTATGTTGGATTGTGCCTCCGTCGCTCGTTCCGCGCTCTCGCTTACACATCAAACCTTAATTGGAACGCCTCAGAGCGAGGTAACGCCGCATGCGTCAAGAGCGAGGTAACGCCGCATGAGTCATGTTTTTCGTGCGTGCAGCCGGCTCTAATCATTTTTCCCTAACGCTAATCACTTCAAAAAATATTTAAAAAATCAGCCAAAACCATATTTCAACCTCCATATAATACTTTTGTCAGAATCGTTCATACCTTATAGGGCGGCGGTTCCGGAAGCGTATCCCCCTGTTGCCTAGCAACCAGCGACGCGCGTATCCGTAGGTGCGGCTCGAAATATCTAAACGTATATATAATAAGTGTATACTAAATTTTTTGTGGTTTTATGAAACCACGGATAAAGTGAAACTTTTTTTTCACATTATAGACATTTAACTAAAAAATTTTGGAATAATATTCCATTAAGGGTATAAAATCGCTTTATCAATCTTAATTTTATAATTGGAAAATTGGAATGATAATGGGACTAATAAAAGTAGACTAAGTCTCCAACTGATATTTTTATTGAATTCTGTGTCTTAGAGAGTGTCATACATAATACCTAACAATTATTTAGATTATATACACATATTAAAATAGCGCGGAGCACTGGCACAATTGCGAACTATGTGCGCCGCCATATTGGCCTTTACTGCTATGACGAGCGCCTTTTGCTTTATCCCTACTCCGCGCGCTCCGTCACGCGACATGCGCCACACAGACCAAAAAGTTTGAGACGATGTAATAAAAGTTTCACTTTAATAAGGATCTATTTTTTGACCAATTCGGCTTAGGCTCCTTCAAGAGCGTACAAATTCTTAAAAGGCCGGCAACGCACTCACGAGCCCTCTAGCATAGAGTGTCCATGGGCGGCGGTATCACTTAACATCAGCTGAGCCTCCTGCCCGTTTGCGCCGTTCTATAAAAAAAAATCTCCGTAGTATTGAACAGAGCCATCATCACGTGACTTGACGTTTCACGTTTTCTCTCCGTAAGAGCACTGACTGATGACTGACGCAATACTGCTACACTGATATGTAGCGGCCTTTGAATTAAAAAGTGTCTGAAATAAAAGGATTTAATCATTACCTTCTAAGAGCCACACACACGTGCCGGACTATCTGTCGTGCAGCGCAAGTCTCATCATCAGACACCCGAAGTTCCTCTTCATCAGAGCCAAGGATTGGGAGTGTTGATATCACATTGTATAGTTTCCGAAGACCATCCTATTAAATTTAATATATTAAATACAAGACAATGGATGGTGAAGTATACCGCGGCTTCAACCGCTGGTCGCCTCGTTGGACCTCCGCCGGGGCCATGAGGGTCTCACCCAGCGAAGCTTGACCGCGAGACGCGTACCTGCCTGACACCACCGACTAGCACACCAGGGTCATGTTGAGATTACTCCTTCACCCCATCGTGCTGCAGCCCTCACCAAGGGCTATATTACCCGCACCCGTACCGCCCTCTATCAGCAGGGTGCGAACCCATACACCACCCGAAGGGGGTATATACCGCGAACGGGCCTAAGCATCCCCCTCGCGAGGGAGTATGTTACATGAACCACGACGATGGTTGTTAAATCTTCAGTTTATTAACCATTTTTTTTAATGTTACAAGAGGCAGACGAGCAGAAAGCTCACCCGATGTTAAGTGACACCGCCCATGGACACTCTCAATGCCAGAGTGCTAACGAGTGCGTTGGCGGCCTATTAAGAATCGGTACGCTCTTTTCTTGAAGGACCCTAAGTCGAATTGGTTCGGAAATACTTCAGTCGGCAGCTGGTTCCACAAAGTGGTGGTGCGCGGCAAAAACTGCCTTAAGAATCGCTCAGTTGTGGAACGAAGGACGTCAAGGTGATACGGATGGTATTTTCGTCTGCCTTGACGTCCGATGATGAGGAATTTAGCGTGATCTACCAAAAAACTGGTAAATTCAATAGACGCGTCAAGTTCTTTCGATAGATTATGAGGATAAAAACAAAATAGCATTGATAACTTTTTTTTAGAAAAACCATCGGTGCACGGCCGGGGATAGAACCTACGACATGAAGAGTCGATGAAGAGAAGAAAGACAAAAGAAGAGAAAAAAGAAAAATAAGAGAAGACAATGAAGTTCTCAGTTTAGTTAAGAATAAACTTACCTGATTGTCAAACTCTTCCAAAATAACTCTAAACTGGAAAGAGAGTCCAAAGAACATGGTCGCGTGACATCTTCCCGAGTCGTGGGAACATTCTAACAACCAAAGGGCGTATCTGAAATGTAAATTTGAGTATTTAGAGGGTTCACTTCTCGGAGAAGTGTGAATATTTATATTAACACACATAAAAACGATTACTTCATACAAATACAGTGTAAACTCTTTATAACGTTATGCTTTGTAACGTCGGAGTGAGTCCAACTTGGTTGGTTTGCGTAGAAACCCTCATAATAAAACACTCTTTATAGCGATACGCCATTCTCTATTACGGAAAATGTGTTCATATGTGTAGACAGTAAATATTTATTATCGGTATTATTGTTTGTTATGTTATCAGGTAAGAAAAGTCTTTGAAGCTAGATCACGTGCAGTACGACGCATAGTTTTCTCGGAAGTGATGGTTTTCTTGTTGAAGTGAAATATCTATAGCCGCACGTAAAACCGATTTCTGGCGTGGCGACGCATCGTCACGCTATTTGATGGTATATACATACAATCTATATGCAGTAGTAAATGTTTGTATTTCATGAAAATAAATGTTTGTTCAATAAATAGTCATCGTTATCTGGAAAACAAAATCGTAATATTTTATTTTATCATTATGACATATTTAGTTCCTATCACAATCTGTTCTTTTCTGCATATTACTGCACAGAATAATTTCGATGTTTCACATCTGCCAGGCGACCCGTGACGGCTCACATTTTTTAATTTGGTTGTTTTTTTTCTCATTCCATATAACGACTTCTCTATATAACGTCAAAAAATGCTCAGTCCCTTGAGTTTCGTTATAAAGAGTTTACACTGTATATATAAGGGACAAAACATGAGGTATCAAAAACCACTGGACCGTATTTGATAAAATTCAGACTGTTTACTGAATCAATTATAATCTCGATACGATTTATAGGTGCTCCAATTCGTGCTGTTCCCACAGTGCGTGCTCCTATTTCACCATGCCATCATGTCATGCCACCATGGAGACGACAAATCTCTTTTTTTATTACCTTTTTTTTATGAACATGGTGTAATGGTTGCAACTCCTTACAAACATTGTGTAAAAAAAACTTGGCGATTAAAAAGAGTGGCGGAGAGTTCATTGCCAGTTCTTCTCTTCCGTTCTACGCCCTCGATTTGAGAACTGGCAGTAAATGTAAATTCACAAATTAATTTATTTTTTGACGTTCATCAGTCTCGTCTTAAGCGCTTTGAAATTCTAGAACGGACCTTGGTTTTTTCCCATTGAATTTATGGACAAACATACACTCAACCCATCTATGTCACATACATAAACCTCCTTCTTGGAGTCGTACAGATCCTAAACTAACCATTTGGGACCATTCAAGTATTACAAGCAGATTTCCTGAAATTAACCCTCCCCCTTCCCCTGTTCGGGAGCGTTCAAGTATTACGTAACGAATGTGGGGGGGGGGGGGGGATAAAACGAAACGATGCTTAGTGCTAATTATCAAGCATAGACAATATGTAAAAAAGCCACTGATTAATATTTTTTTGATTCTTTCAATCTGAACTCTTTAGTCTAGATAATCGCCGTTCAGTTACCTGCCTTCTTGTCTTCTTTAGATGAATAAATAGTCTTCCCCCCCCCCCCTCTTGTCAACAAAAGTAAGCAAAGCTTTCAAACATTAATTGTTTTCAAGCATAGAAAATGTGTAAAAATGTCAACAATTACTGTTGACATAATCACCACTCACATAATAATTAATACGGATGAAACGGATATCCGGTAATTATCCGGAATCCGGCCTATCCGGTGGCCTTTATACTATCCGGCCGAATTAAAAAAAAATCATAAAAAATATATTTTTGAGTAATTATTAGCTTTATTCAGTCTTAGTATCACTTAAAAATATAATTAGTTTTAATTGTACATTTTTTAATTCCGCTTAGTGCTAATATCTTGCACTAACTGATGCTCGGGTAAACTTAGTTTTTTTTAAATCGTCAGTAGTTTTTCTTGAGTAAAACCTTAGTGATTGAAGTGTGCGTGTTTGCTGTATATCAAACGGCTAAATCCCGGCGGACATCCGGCACTATTCGGCCACATGGTTGGCCGAATATCAGGTATAATTAAATAAATAAATATCCGGCCAAACTGCTATAAATAGTGCTTACGTAATACTTGAACGCCACCTTTTACGTTGGTCTAAAATATTCTTACCGTACTAAGTCGGCCAAAGTCCTCCGAGGCAGCTGGCAGACTCTCTCCATCGCATCCTCGCAGTAGGCGAGATAATATAAGCATATAGACACGCCCGTGGCAGCGACAGACGGCCGCGGAACTTCTAGAAATTTCTGAAAAAAACGAGAACGAGACAACGTCATAAGAAAATACTGATGGAGTAGTTGCATTTCAAAAGAAAATTTTAATTTTATCAAATAGAGAAAGAGGTAAACGGAAAATCACAATTGAATGCAATTATGTTCGATTCTGATTCTTTTTAGCTCGTTTCGCGCTCTAACTTGCACTGCAAGCCTCAAATGGAACGCCTCAGAGCGAGGTAACGCCGCATGCATCAAGTTTTTTCGCGCCTGCAGCCGGCTGCATCGAATTATAAGCGTCCCGTCAAAAATCTCGTCAAAAAACTTGAGTATAAGCTAACATTACTTAACATATATATATATGTTAGTTAATAATTAGAAGCGTAAACCGCTTATACAACGGAACGAAAGAGCGGTTTTTTATTAATTATTTTTGTGCTTAAGAAAAACTTCCGCTATTTTCATTTTCCCTATTATATATTTTAATTATATTTTTTTTGTTGTTGTATACATAATGAGGTAAACTTTAATGATGAGCACTTTAGTTTCTAATATCTATTGACTTTGACGTTAATTTATAACTTCTGTTCTGACAGTGACAGCTGACAGTAATGTCATTGCCCCAGCGCAATAAATAGTCGTTAAGTAACAACAAGTGCAAGTGTAGAACTAGCAATTCAGTATTAAACCACATATATTGACAGATTTGACTTTGACGTTAATTTATAACTTCTGTTTTGACAGTGACAGCTGACATTGCCGCCACTGTTCCGACATTTATAAATAGATGACATATGTACCTGCAAACCTCCCATGTTAATGAAATCTATAGAGAACTTCTTATGACAGAGTAATGCAGCTAAATACTTTAGTGCTTCGAAGGCCAGCCTCGAATCTTTGGACTCACGAACGTTTAGGTATCCTAGAATTAGACCTAAGGCATCCCTCTCGAACACGTGCGACAGGAACTGAAATATTTGCCGAATAGTTATTGAGAGGAATCTCTGTAAGGATATATATGTCACGGCCAACTAGATTAATCACACTGCCTAGCCGTTTAAGCGACGCACGTGACACATGCCTTGTGTCACGTGCGTCAGTCGAATCGACAATGACGTAGCATGCTTGTAAACAATGTCATATACAATTATACCGAAATTTAATTTTGTGTGTATCAGTGTTATTAAAGAATGATAATAAAACCTATACAACTCGACATTCGTTACGTGTTTACAAGCATGTGACGTCATATCAACTTGTGCGACGCCATCTTGCAAACAGCGTTTTGCCGGATTCTTATATATAGGTAAAATATTTAAACATTGTTCAGAAGGATTTTTTTGAAACTAGTAACATTTAACCCCACTGTCACATACGCAATATTGAGAATACACAAAATGCTAAACAAAAAATGACTTACCTCTTGATATTCCCCCATGGGCGTTAAATATCGGAGTATTAGCATTTGTTTGGTTGCGTCCGTCAGGGGATGAATTTGAATATTGCCTGAAAATATTTTAACGAGTCAACGATTTGTCCTACGTCCCATCTCTCAAAAACACGTTAAGAAAAAAAAAATCAGCTGCAACCATTCAGGATCCGTCACCATCCGTGCGCCCAGAAAGTCAGATGTCAGTTAAGGTGCGACCAGAAATGATTTCTGTAAGAGAAGGAGAGTTGAAAAATTACTCACCAATTACATACGTCTCCATTTCAACCCAACTGGAGTTTGATGACGTCTCATGAGGATGAGGGGGAGGAGGGAGGGTCCTGTGCGTACCAGGTGGTGACCATACAACACCTGCAATGAAAGAAACTATATACGACCTTCTTCCAATTCCAGTTGTATTTAAGAAACCAAATGTGGTTCAACAAATCCGGATTTGGGAGCGTTCACGTATTATGTAACGAATTGGGGGGGGGGGGGTGTCACGTTTTTTCGCGATGGACTCCTAACGACTTAACCGATTTTAAATTAAATTGGCACACCGTGAGCAGTCTGGTCCAACTTAAGAGATAGGATAGCTTAGATCTTTAATTATAGCCGCAATTTTATTTTATTGCAAATATTTGTTTATAAATATTTGCTATATAAATGCGTCCATGCGTCGGGTTGTCTCTCTCCCTAAAATATGGCGAGGGGGGCGATGGCTGGCCATGCGTCATACTCGTGAACGGGTGCTACTTGTGGTGACTGGTCGTACTTGAATTTGTGTATGCGGTGATATTGTTTATACTACGTATTTGCGTGTTGTTCTCACGAGTATGTAAGTGCGTGCTCCTATTTCACCATGCCTCCTGCTGATAAAAGACAAATCTTTGTTTTGTAATTTATTTTATTATTCTTTATTACTCAAGATGTCATATGGAACATGGTGTAATGGTTGCAGCTCCTTACAAACATTGTGTAAAAAACTTGGCGATTAAAAAGAGTGGCGGAGAGTTTATTGCCAGTTCTTCTATTCCGTTCTATTCCCTTGATTTGAGAACTGGCAGTAAATGTAAAATTAGAATCATTTTATATATATTTCTTTTCTTTTTTGACGTTCATAAGTGTACATTATGTTACCTATATGAATAAATGAATTTTTTGTTTGTTTGTTTGTTTGAAATATTTGTAATATATGATATGATAACTCCAACAGATGGCGCTGTGTTAAAAGTACCAACGTTTCACATAAGTTCTCCTCCCGTTTCCCTTGAATAGTTTACTTCTATGTAATATATCAAAAACTTTAGCCACAGCAAAGCTTGGCCAAGTCTGCTATTGTTAAAGGCTTAGTTAAATAAATTAAATCACAATTAGGTTAAATAAATACTCTTTGTTTGTTTGTTCCCTTTTCTAAATATTTTTGTAGTAAAAAGTATCATGTATTCCATCTGTGTCTATCCGATACTTTACACCACATTGCAACTTTTGGGTTTAATGAGTCACTGGGTGGTAACGAAACGTTACATGGGAGGGGGGATCCAGAATCTCCAAAAATTACGTGGCGTAATACATGAACTCTCCCTTAAGCAGCAAAGTATTTCTTTTGGTATTAGTTATCCTTACTAGCTTATTTGGACCCACATTCAGACCATTGATCGGAACTCCTTCATGAGTAGACTTCCAGACTTCTCTACTTAATTCTTCATTCATTTCCTACTAACACTTCAACATCTATAATATACTAGCTGACCTGATACTGATACGTCGATTTGCCATGGTTATTATTTGTAAGAAACTCTAATTTAATAAATATAAACTTCTTTGTAAATAATTACTATTAAAAATTCTTAAAAGGCCGGCAACGCACTCGCGAGCCCTCTAGCATCGAGTGTACATGGGCGGCGGTATCACTTAACATTAGGTGAGCCTCCTGCCCGTTTGCCCCCCGTTTTATATACCAGTATAAGATTACTCCATGTATTTGTATATCTGTATAAAGAATTTCCATCTAAAGTTCTCATATGTAACTAAACGAATACATCAACCAATAGCATGTATTTATTTTCAATCTCCCTTTCTCACTCTCTCTCAATCGTTCTCTCCCTTTTCTCCTCAAAAACGCTGCACATCTTCGTGACGTTTCATCCGTAAAATTTTACCCTCATGCGCCTAAAGAAGTTTCGCTTCACTTCACTTTCGGTTGATCGATCGAGCGAAAATTTTTAATGTTGTATCACAAAAAAAAAAAGTTTTTTTTTTTGGGTGTGCAAAAAATCTCATAAGAATCGGTCGACCCGTTTTGGAGGAGTATGGGAACCAACATTCTAACACGAGAAGTATAAGTCTATGAACATCTTCTAAATATCTAAAACTCCATATTTTATGTGACTCTCTAGCTCCTGCTGGGTAAATGGCATCCAGAACTGACTGAATTTCCGATAGATTCAGTTTGATATGAAAATGAATACTTACTGTTATGCTTTTGAGGCGTTGGAGGAGATTTAATAAAATTGGTGCTGGAACCAACCCCCGGAATGTCCAACTCCATTTCCCCTCCACCGGCATCCTCTGCTTCTGGGAAACATTAATTCCTTATTGCTTTTTAGATAGCAGAACACAATTGAACCATAGACTATATATAGGAATTAATAATAAAAAAATAAAAGTGTTTTAATTAAAAAAATAAGTGTATCAGGGTTCCCAGCTCTTCCATAAACAAACTTAATTCTAAATTCCTTAAAATAACTACATTATTTAACCCTATTTTTTTTTTTCAACCGTTATCAACACGCCCGAGTGCATGAATGTGTGAGTGCAAATGTGTGAGTGCATGAGTGTGTGAGTGCATATGTGTGAGTGCAAATGTGTGAGTGAGCGAATGAGTGAGTCAGTGAGTGAATGAGTAAAGTGTGTATTTACATATTAGGTCTCAGAAGCAGCTCTAACACTGGACTTAATTGTAAACACGAATACAATTTCCATAGGAGTGGTTTACTTTATGAAGCCTAGTTTAGTTGATCGAACGCTTAAGTTAGTTCTATTTCAAGTAAACTGATAAAAGTCACCATTTGTTTTAAAAACCCTTACATTTACATCTATATAAGACAAGGCTTGATTGTAATTAGAGCGTACCAATTATAAAGGCCGGCAACGCACTCGCGAGCCCTCTGGCATTGAGTGTCCATGAACTCCTATTCTATAAAAAAAAATTATACTTACAATTAAATTTTCTAAAGTAAGCAAACTGGCCAGTAGGTTCGCAAGTGCGTTGCCGGCCTTTTGTTAGTGTCTGTCGGGCTAGTGAAAAAAAATTTACCTTTACCATTACTCGATCCATTTGGCTTAAATTCATTGCTCGTCCTTTTGTCAAAACGGGCGAAATGGCGGGTTTGATTGCTTTGATTTTGAGGCTGAAAATATATCTACCTTTAACATATACAAGTAACATCAACATATTTATTTATTAAGTAACGTAATGTCTGTATGCACGTCAAAAAAAAGACATTAAATGATTCTAATTTTACATTTACTGCCAGTTCTCAAATCGAGGGCGTAGAACGGAAGAGAAGAACTGGCAATAAACTCTCCGCCACACTTTTTAATCGCCTTAATTTTTTACAATGTTTGTAAGGAGCTGCGACCATTACACCATGTTCCATATGACATCTTGAGTAATAAAGAATAATGTTCAGGACCAGTTTATGAAGGGCTATCCTAGACAGAATTTTCCAGGTGTGGGACAAGGACGGAATGCTACGCGAGAGAGAGAGGGAAGATTGGAAGTTTCTAGAAACTCTATAGAGAACGCCGTACGACAAGAACGGAATAATGTGCGAGAGAGTCGTTCTAGAATTGTGCAATCACTACTCAGTAGTAATCCTGCCTAGAGAGTTGTCGTACACACCCCCCCCCCATTCGTTAAGTAACACTTAAACCCTCCCCAATCCCTTTCGGATGCAAATAAAATTATATAATTAAAAGCAATCAATAAAACAAATAATTACCTTTTCTTCAAGTGATTTATTCCGTATATTGTGTAGTCTTTCTAGCATTAGCGGTACCAACATTGCGTTTAGATCACTGAAAATTTAAAAAAAAAGTTAACCAATAGCGTGTAGTTTTTCTCGATCTCCCTTTCTCACTCTATCTCAATCGCTCTCCCATTCCTTCGACAAATGGCAAAATAGGCGCATGTTAAAATTTATACGAAACGTCACGAAGATGTGCAGCGTTTTCGTGAGGAAGATGAAGAAAAACTACACGTAATCCAACACGCCTCAAATAAGAATATGTCGGCGCATTGCTAGCGCCATCTATTGAGAAATACGTCGGAACGAGATTTGACAGCTGTCAGTCTGGCGGAGCGTCGTGTCGATGGTCAGCGCGGCCATGTTGAACATGACTTGGTTTCGAACGTCAACGGCGAGCGCACCACGTTTGTGACGAATCGCTTTTGTTCCGAGTAATATTGTGCCTTGTTGTTTCAAAACTAATTAATGGTAGGTTTACACGCTTGCCAAGCCTTGGCAAACTGCAAACTGTGCCTAGCCTCCACAAATCTCGTTTGGCGTTTGGATGGCGTTTACACGCTTGTGAATGCGTCAGTCTGCAATATACATCCAAGCATGGCGGACACCGAACTTGTGACGGCTATTACATTTGGTTTAACGTACTTTGAAACATCATCAAACCATAATATGATATTATGATATGATCTTTTTTTACATCGGATTCCAGATGCATGGTTCCATTTGGTAATGTTCCAGAAACGAAAGACTCTCCTCATTAAAATAAAAATAAAATGAAATACATAGATCACAATGGCTTCTAAACGCGGACCAACATGTAAATGCATCGCAAGCGCTGGCCGCAAACGCCCTTTGATCTGCGTTAAAAAACCGACACTCGACTGGATCGGAAGCAAGCCGGCACAAGCCCACGCAAGCCAAGCCAAGCCAAGCCAAACGCCCTGTTTACATGCTTGTGATTGTCGATGCTTGCCAAGGCTTGGCAAGCGTGTAAACCTACCATTAAAGTGATAGATTAAGAGATTCCCTAATTACTAGTGAATAGATTTAAGTGAATTTCTGTAAGAGAGATACTTTGTGCGGATTTGCTTATGACTTTGATGATTCCTGTTCCTACAATTATTACAACTTAATTACGACATGGCTGATTCTGATGATAAAGGGCATCCGCCTATAAATATATAATCGATCGACAGAGAAGGATTAATTGTATATATAGTTACTATTAAAATTCCCAATAGACGATCATGTACCAGTATATGTTCACTCCATGTGTTGTATACATGCTAATGATAATATAAATACATAATAAATCTGCGTTTACTGCACAAGACATGCGACAGAATTGCTATCTAAAGTTCTTATATGTAACTAAACGAATACATCAACCAATAGCGTGTAGTTTTTCTCCATCTCCCTTCCTCACGAAAACGCTGCACATCTTCGTGACGTTTCGTATAAATTTCACCATGCGCCTATTCGGAACGTCACGAAGATGTGCAGCGTTTTTGTCGAAGGAAAGGGAGAACGATTGAGATAGAGTGAGAAAGGGAGATCGAGAAAGAATACACGCTATTGGTTGAAGTATTCGTTTAGTTACAAGTAAATAATTACCGAAAGTTTGTGGCGATTTCCTGAACTTCCATTGCAGCAGCGAGTAGACCCGTCGCATAGGATTGTAATGGTTCTTGTCCATTCGTAGCCCAACCAACTAATCTTTTTATAAGGTTTTCATTATCCTGAAATATAAATACATATTTTAAAAGTGCCCAAACCCAATAACCTATCTCAATCCATTTTCGACCATCTCAGATACACATCTTACTATTGATAAGTGTGCCAATGACCAATCGACGGATTGATATAGCTATCAGTCGATACACGACCAAACCCAGTAATCTATCTCAATCCATTTTCGACAGTGTCAGATAGACATGTTTATCCAAATGTTATAAAAAGTATGCCAATAACCAATCGACGGATTGTAATAGCCATCTGTCGATACACGCCCAAACCGAATATCCTATCTCAATCCATTTTCGTCAATCTCAGATCATCTTTATCCAAATGTTGTAAGTATGCCAATAACCAATCGACGGATTGTAAGAGTCTATACAATCTGTCAGCATGTTAGGTTGGATCGCTATCTGTGGATAGACTTTTGTATGAAAACGACAGTTCAACTGTGATATCTTAAATTTTTTACAGTTAGGTTTTTGACAGGTTGTGCATTTGCATAGGTTTTATTTGGTTTACATTGGTTAACAAATATTAGTGTTAAAATATGTATGTATAAGAGCGAAGAGATTGCATTATAGCCATCGCCAAAAATGGATTGTCTTCATAGGGTTTGGTTATTGGGATGCAGATAGGAGATCGATCAACTGTCACGGTGTGACAATCCACAATCTCCAATAGAAATCAATCTTAGATTGTGGATTGTCATCATACATTATTGGGGCATAAATCACTACTAATTATTTTTAATATTAAATAACGGATATTTAATAAGTCTTCAATAGACATAGATTTTTATTACTCTCGAAACACACACAGAAACACTCAAAATAATAATAATGATCCAAAAAAGAAAAATAGCAAAAAATTATCATATTGTTTTAGGAACACTTTACATTTTAAGTGTGTATGTTTGTGAGATGTGGTTGTCACAGGCCCTGGCTCATGCCACGGAACAGATCTGTTTCCCAGAACTGGTCATTCTGCCAGAGACCACAAAAGAATGTAATGATAATAAAAATTAACGGTGTAAATGTTTTGGGTTGATTAAAATTAGATTTCGTGTAATTTATATACAATATAAATCAATCAGAAATGCTAATTATAATATCAGTAGCGGTACATCGTTGTTAGGTCTGGGTTTCAGATATCTGTATCTACCACATGTAAACACTTTTTTGCGTCTAAGGCAAGTCAGCTTTTTCCAATGTTTCAGCGAATGTGAAATGCACACATAGAAGGTCCATTGCTGCAGATATGGGGAATGAACCTACGACCTCAGGCATGAGAGACACATGCTAATTATGTATAATATATTTAAATAAATAATGTTTTCTTCTTGAAATTCATACTACCAATGTTTAATAGTATAGATATAAACAGTTGACTAATAACATTTCGTAATAGAAAAAAAAAATTATATATGTGGTTTGTAACTAGAAACATTTGTATTAATATTAATTTAAAACCTATGATGATTACAGGTATATTAATTTAAATTACAATTCAGTAACTATGTAAATATCACTGTAAATATGCAACAATTTTCACTGAAAATATTTTACAATACCTGAAACACAACACTCATCTCCAATCCAGGCATAAGGTCAAGTGTTAGTCGACAAGCAACAACATTTAGTTTGTCAACATCACGGCCTATAATATTCTGTCTTGAATAGTATGTATCACGAACATAATCATTAACTAGCTGAAAGGAAAAAAAATACTGTTTATACTATCTGTGAATGTATACAGAACAAAGTCATAAAGTGATTAGATGATTAATATTATTATTTATTATAAGCTAAAAGCTTTTACAAAAACCATCCGACCAATCAACTCAGTTGTTCTTGACATTAGTTCCTAAATAAACAGATGTGCAGCAGACATTCTTGGATATTTTTCATTGATAATTTATTTTTTATAGACCATCAAGGTGAGGCCATCTATAATAATTCAAATCTCATGTGACCTGCAATACATAATTAAGTCACAACGTTGTGGAGCGTCGACATGCACACTGTGACTTACTAGTTAAGCTAAGAATTAAAACACTTACCTTATTCATAAAGTTGTCTTTCTTAAACATAACTTTAAGAGCATGGCCCAACGCACACTCTGGATCTGTTCGGGATGGGTGCCTTTCATCAAATGGATCTGGGTCCTTTTTCATAAAGTTCTCTGTCTCCGCTTCTATTATCTCTGCTATCCTGAAAATTGAAATGTGTATGTACAATGATATTGTATATATTTATTAAAAGAATATATTAAAACTTTTTAAAAATAACAACATAAGGAGATATTTTATTACTTTCCTATCACTTATGTGTTATCTCAAGTTAAGCCTTTTCAATTTAGTTCAGACACAAAAATTTAAATTATTCATTTTTTTTAACAAGTAATAACATGTTCAAACATGCTTTCACAAAAGTTTACCAGATTATTGCAATAATAATTGTTAATGACTTATTTATGCTTACTTAATAATGTTAGTTTTGAATGCATTAATGAAATATTTTAGTTATGTTATAAATACCGTTAAGAAGAATAACAAGTTAGGCCAACTTATACTAGTGGTAAATTCCGACTTGATTTATATCATGTTAAATACTATTAAAGTAGGTCACTCCCGGGAGGTCTAATTAATTACATCCAAACTTCCCATTTCAATATTACGTACGACGAGTATAGGAATGTCAACACTAACATAAACTACTCATATCTACATAAAGCCACAAATTTCATTGCAATTAATAACATAGAAGTAAAATACATTGGTTGCAATATTTTTTTTTTTACTTTTTTATCGTACAAAGTTACGATGACCAAGAAAATATTAAATAACGGCAATGTCCACACAACAATAAGATGCCGACCAATTACCTAGTCAAAGTTGGAATGGGATCGTAATTTGGTGTCGCCTGTTGCTCCTCCCATTGTCGCAACAGTTCGGTAACTTCTTGGGCAGGACCCGAATCCATTTCAAAGCACCAACACGCTTCAAAAGTTACGAAAAATAATATAACCTCACAATTCTTAAAAATATATTTTTAACACTTTACTAAATTATGTGTTACAATAACTGAAGATTATAGTAAGAAATTGTAAATATTGAAACTGTTTCGAAATTCATTTCAAAGAAAATAATATATTACTAAAGCTAGTCTCTTCTGAAAATAAGCTATCAAATCTAGTAACTAACTAGCTCAGTATTCTATGATCACTCAAAAGTCGAAGCCGCGTTTTTCGCTTTCCTTCAACTTCTAAAAGATATGACAGTGACATAATGTAGCCAAGGTTACAGATAAAGTGGTATAAAGTGGTCTGCGCCACCACTGAATGCCGATGGATGCGGCGCTAGTGCGGTGTACTAAGATGTTGCTAGTGCTAGACTTATTTTATCCCAACGTAACATTAATAGGAAATTCGCGAACATTGCTTCAGATGTTTTATCATAAATAATATTTCACTGCCTTACTGTTATAAGCAATGTCTGTCCAATATATCGGTGACAATGATTAGATGTCAAAAACTTAGTTCTTACTTGTAGTAACCTAAGGCATAGATAAAAATTAAGATTTATAAAACAAATTTTATGAACTTTTCATCACTGTACACATACCAGATCTTTTTACAATAAGTTTGGTCATCGTGATTTAGTTCCATAATATCACAATCGCTATCATTTATATCTTTAATTTCACTATCAGAATCAGAGTCGCTGTTGATATTATGAATGTCTCCATTCCCACATCAAAAAGTCCATCGTTTTTGAAGTATTCGTCTTCAATATATTCTACGTGCTTGCACTGAAAACGCCAATCTTCAGGTGTGATGCTTTCAAAAGCAGCTTATGTCAGCTCCATTATTTGCTATGGGTTTTTAGCTATATTTTTCAGCCACGCGTCTTTAAGCCAGACTCCTTTTTTTTATAGGATTTAAGTCGCAATGGTAATGGAGTAGCTTTACCAATTCGTGATCATGTTGCTTCCAGAATTTATCTACTTTATAAACCGGTTGTTCTTTGTTGGTTTTTATGATGTCATATTGGCTTTGTCCAGCTCTCTTCAAAATAGATTTTAATTGTGTTAGGTACCTATTGAAAAAAATTGTATTTGTGATTTGTGAAAATGTCGCAAAAACCACTTCGATCTCCAGCAAGAAAAACTTTTTCCAATGTTTATCGGATATTATTGACGTGACAACGTCTTATAAATTGGTTTGCCGGGTGACACTTCAAGAAACTGCGTTACGCTCCGCTCACGTTATGCGCTCACAATGAGAGCGAGTGAGAGGCACGCGTCCCTTCCACTCGGGCATGGTTAGCCCGCCTAAGAGCGAGAGAGACAGACATAATGTTTTAAATTGTTACTATTATTAATTCATCCTTCTTCCTACTATACGAATGAATATTCACATTAAAATTATTTTACCACTCAAAGTCGTTGTCACGTAAAACTTTCGCCCGTATACCGACTTTACAGGCAACCAATTTTTTCTCCTAATTACAAATATACAAAAAAAATGTTTTTTAGCAAATAACCGATGAGCGCACTAATCTTGCAGCTGGATCTTAGACCAAAAGACCTGCAAGTGACATGATTTTTAACAGAATATTCCTCACAAATTGGTACAGATAATTGGTGAAAATGCTGTAAAAATGTGCAGAAAATTGAAAACAATTGAGAAAGTTCTTGGAATCATTTACTTGTTCTTCATCAGGTTTTACCTTAATTGTATGATTGAAATGATATGTAATAAATAAGTACATAAGTAATTTATTATTGATTTATTTTTTATGACATATTTTCTTATCTTAATAGTTTAGAAACAATATTCATAAAAATAACTATATAATATACTTCATGTTTATTAATACTACAGACATAAATAAAAATGTTTTATTTGTATGTATCAAGGTTTAATTGCAATCCTGTACCTATTGCCCGAAAGTTTCATTTCCTTAATTTAGAAGTTTACTTAAATAAAAGTTCTAAGACTTAAAATTCTCGCAAAAGTAATAGTTACACATTTCTTTACTTATAAATTACTTGTTGACATAAATATATAAATTGCATTCCATTTCGTTTAAAATGGTGATCATCGATAATTTATTCAATGTTCTTGATAATCCTATTTGTATATCCTATTTCTATCATAAAATTTTATGAATATTATGTTTTTGTTTCTGTTAAGTATGTTTTTTTCCTTCTCATTGTATTTGTAATATGTATTTTTGCACTTCTTGCCTACCTAATGCAATTTAAACCATGTTTTTTTTCCTTTACTCACAGTGGTTGTCTGGAAGAAATCCCTCGAAAGCGATAAGGCCGCCAGTTAATTTTTATTAAATTGTTAATAAATAAATAAATTTATGTGTAGACAATTTATATTTTTTAACACGTCATATTAAACGATCATTTGATATGGTAAAGGCATATTTTTTTCGTTTGCAACACTGTTTTTGCGTTTTCCGATAACCGGATGTTTTTATTATTCAAATTATAAAATGTCAAAACTGTCAAGTGGCTATCTTTCTTCTTAATTATCAATACATTTATAAATATATATAATGAGCAACAAAAGAAAATCCCGGCTACGAGATATACTTCAAGTTCTCAGTACAGGTAAGTTTTAATTTTTCTTAAAAATGAAAAAGTAATTTAAGACACCAGCAGTCATCATTGTATTAATTGTGTAAAGTACATTTTTTTATAATTTTTTGAAATTCTTCATAATTTAAAGAAACAATTAATTCCTAGAACAAGAAAATGATAACAATGAGGAACGGATGAATCGGACTACAGCAGCAGTGCAAGAAGTACAGGAATTACTTGCTGAAGGCGGGGTAGAAGAAAGAGTTCAGAATCCGGGTAATCCATCAGTATTTAGCTATCTAAGGTATTCTGCTATTCCAGGTACAAGCATAAACTCATTTTTTCTTACTATTAAACTCATTTTTATTACAACTGAGACAAGTTTATTTACATAAGAATTTATTGACATGAGATCTAGATCATTGCTTATTTCTAATTCAGTGAAGTTAACAACTAATCCGTTTTTCTGTGTTTCACAATGCCTATAAAAGTTTTAACATGTAGGTGAGAGTTATTTGGATTCGAGAGTTCTACGTGTAGCAAGTGATTTGGCGATCAGCTGTTCATTAGCAGTCAACGTTACCGAGAATAGATATGACAAACACGAGCTGGCACGTCATATTGTTAGTACATTTTGTAATATTATAGTTTTTACAAATTTTTATAAGCTATAATTCAATATCATGATTACCATGTGTTATTGAGGCTAAAGTATAAAATAAATTTATTTTGTGAAACGAAGTTTGCGGGGACAGCTAGTATATGTTATAATTTTTTTACAGATATGTATCAGCACTGTTCTATTAAAATGATAATATTAAGTATTGCCTAGTTGTAACAATATATTTTGTGATTCATTTGTTTTGGCTAATTATCAGTTTTGTAAAATGACCTAAAATAATATTAAATATTTATTTTATTTAACTAACTGAACTGAATTATAACTAGCGGATCTGACTGATGTTGTTCTGCATGATATTTCAAATGTTTAGAATATTAAATAGTACCGATTGCTCCATCTGCCGGGCTGATTTTTGAATCTAAACCATCCCGGACGCCACCTGAACGCATACAATCTTTCATTATATATTTGAAGAGGTCAGTTACATACAGTTGAATTTGATTGTTTGTTTGATTGCCAAACCTTAATTAACTTAACACACAAACAAGCCTAGTGGATGATTGTCTTTTTCTATCCACAGCGGGAGAATCCACAATTCTGGACGTTCGCCTTCCCCCGTGAGGTTCCTGTTATTTCATCTCTACATGGAGCTTTTGACCCTACACCGCCTGAGCAGAGGCCTAGAACTAGGAAACGAGTGGAACGGCAGCAGGCTGCTCAACTGAAAGCCCCCGAGAATGTGGAGAGGTGAGTTGAAAACCTGACACCACATAAGTCACGGCAGGTAGTTTAAGACAATACAAAATATTGTTTCTAAACTAGCTACCGTGAAGGGTTGTATGTATTTTTTTATGCTGTATTCTAAAAAAAACAAGAGTGCTTATGACCATACAACTGAAGTGAAACTTTCGCTCCATCTGTATGTATATATATATATATACATACAGATATATATATATATACTTTCATACTTTGATTAATATCGCTTGAAATATATTGAAATATAAGAATAGCGGAACCGACGTTCGCATGCAGTATATTTCAAGCGATATTAATCAAAAAATATAATATAAAAGCTAAAGCCTGCAAATACAGGGGTCTAGGCTCTGAATATGATTTTGTCCCATTCGGTGTCGAGACCCTTTGGTCCGTGGGGTCCTAGCGCGTTAAGGCTTTTTAGGGAATTATCAAAAAGGTCAGTCGACATCACAGGAGAACGAAGAGCTGGCAGCTTCCTCGCACAAATAATTAGTCTAGATGTCCAAAGGGGAACGCTGCCAGTATCTTCGGAACCTTGCCTAAAGGGACTCCTTTTAATAATATTTTTTAATAATTAAATTTTAAGGTTAGTTATTAGGTATATTTTTATGTATTGTTATTTCTTAAGTTAATTATAGGATTTAGTTTAATATTTGTCACTTGTCATTACATATTTAAGTGGTATATAGAGTAAAAATGTAATATATATATAATATATATATATATATGCTATCTTTTAAGTTAGATCAAACTGCACACGGTGTGCAAATTTGATTGAAATCGGTTCGGTAGTTCAGGAGTCCATCGCGGACAAATAACATGACACGTGTTATATATATTAAGATTTGTATTCGCTTATACGCATATGGCTTTTTAATACTTTAACTATTCCAGCTTGGAGAAAACTGATGAAGGATCTGAGATGGTGACCAGGGTTAACCGGTTTATAACTAAAGCGTATCGAAATGGACCAATCAGCTACTATCATCTTGTACTGGATCCCACGAGCTTCAGCCGAACTGTTGAAAATATCTACTATGTGTCGTTTTTAGTACGGGACGGACTTATCTCTGTATTTGAGGGTATGTTTTTATAGTATGAGGCGAGATATTTATTAAAAAAAAAAAACGCTTATTTTGGAACATAGGATCATCATGGTATCACTTATTCCACGTCATTAAATTCGAGCCTGTTGGCATCCCTACTCATCGGCAAAGAAGACAGAGGGTGTAGGCCGAGAGAAAAAGCCGGCGTAAAGTCTCGGTACTCTTTAAAAAAAGCAAATCATCAAACAATTCTATAATATTTAAACCTTAATATATTTTTTTATGGTGAAAACGTCACGAAATGTGCAGCGTTTTGTCGAAAAGAGAGAGCGATTTAGACGGATTGAGAGAGAGTGAACGTAGCATGAAGCAAATGGCCATGGAGGTGGGAGAGAGGTATCACTTATCACAGGTGAGCATCTGCGCCTTTGCCTGTTGTATTTCAAAAAAAAAAAAAAAAATGAAACGGGAGAAGAAAAAAAATATGGATACGTTTATATCGTGTTTACGTATACGTATACGTTCAGAAATATAAATTTATTTATGAATTATTGAGTTTGTGTCGGAATGATTTAACTAAACATGATACAATATTGACTGGTTGGCGACTGAGTGAGTGATTTTTTTTTAAAGAACGCGTGGGCAAACGGGCAGGAGGCTCACCTGATGTTAAGTGATACCGCCGCCCATAGACACTCTCCATGCTAGAGGGCTCGCGAGTGCGTTTCCGGCTTTTTATGAATTTATGAGTGATGGAGCATACACGTGCAAATAACTGGCGACGTCGCCAAGTAGTCAGGTATCCAGTGACGTCAGTCGCCGCATGAGGAGTGGTTGTCTATGCTGGCTGGCAACGTCACTAGTCAGTCTCCAAGTGAGTTAGCTGGTATACATCTCGATATGAACTAGTTGACGACGTCGCCCACGTCGCAATGGCATCTCGGTGTGGTATGGCCCAAAAAACGGCGTGTGTCATAGGAGCCGACCTACTTGCCTGTTAGACATATAGAACAGACAGATATCTGAGGCTGGGCCTCAAACGCAGGGCCTGATGAACCCTTAGCAGCTGCAGCCTAGGACTCGGCGATCTAGAGTTAGATCCTACGCATCATCCCCTGCATATTTCAGAGACAGAGGCAAAACACTCAATGAACTGAGAACTGGATCTAGATACGTAGGAGATTTTAGTATTTAAATTAGATGAAGAAAAATGGTACAAAAATCTGTCAAAAACTCGAAAAAGATACCAAAAAATAATGTTTTGTGTTTTTATGAAACCACGGTAAAAGTGAAATTTTTTTCACATTATAGACTTTTAACTAAAAATTTTTGGAATTATATTCCATTAAGGGTATAAAATCGCTTTATCAATCCTAATTTTATATTTGGAAAATTGGAATGATAATGGGACTAATAAAAGCAGACCTAAGTCTCCGTCTAATATTTTTATTGAATTCTGTGTCTCGGAGAGTACGACATACATAATACTTAACAATTATTTAGATTATATACACATTAAAATAGCGGGGAGTATTGGCACAAATGAATAATAGTAACTATGTGAGCCGCCATATTGGCCTTGGCTGCTATGACGAGCGCCTTTCGCTTTATCCCTACTCCGCGGCCGAGCGTCACGCGACATGCGCCACGCAGACCAAAAAGTTTTAGACGATGTAATAAAAGTTTCGCTTTAAAAAGATGAGTGTTATCCAGTGCAGCTGCAAAGGTCTCTTTCAGCGCTAAAAAGAGTTAAAAATTGCACTCCACACTCCACCAGTAAAAACTTAGACGCTCTCGCTAATGTACAAAGAATTTGATTAGAAACTATTAAATTAAAAAAAAAAGAGGGTGGGATTTTTCTCACGAAACTTCATCATTATATATACATATACTATTTATGAATTAATGTAAATATAATTCTTCTTTTGAGGGATAGTTATTGTTTATGTGAGGCTGATTTATTTATTTTACATTTAGGTACACAACAAAAGATTGATTAGATACATATAGTTTTTTTTTTTTTTTTTAATAGAAGGAGTTGGTGTGGTGGAAACACAAACTGGACACAGTTTTTCTGTCCACCAGGACGTCGAAAATATTTAGATGTTTATCATATATATATCACCGTAAGATTGTAAACATCGTTATATTACAATCTATCCAGTAAGATTGTAAACTATCGATAGATTGTGAACCGTATCATTATGATTGCAATTTAACGCATCATTTTTCGCTTGATTGTAATCTATCGATGGGAAGCGGTCAAATTGTGAACCGGCGTAGGACGGAATGCAACTCGCGCTCTGATTGGTTGAACGGTATGTGCCCCCGCCGCCCCGGCCACTTATATTATTATTTATAATTTGTGCTTAAATACATAATAATTGTTGATTTTTTTGAAATTTTTAATTAGAATTTGTGTTTGTAGAATAAATATTTCGTTACAATTTGTTTCTAACATATGTCAGGATTTCTAATTTCCTATTAAATAAATAAATTTATTTTATTTAAGTGACACGTCTATTTCATTTCTAAATGAAATGAGACCGACCAATCAGGAAGAACTTGCAGACAGTTGACAATTTGACGCGGGACAGATTGTAATTTAACGGTTTCACTTCGGTAGATTACAATATAGCGAAAAATGATGCGTTAAATTGCAATCATAATGATACAGTTCACAATCTATCGATAGCTTACAATCTTACTAGATAGATTGCAATATAACGATGTTAACAATCTTACGGTGACATATACATACTAAGGCCAGTGACATGATATACAATAAAACATTTTTACCATCAAACCATCAAAAATTGCACAAACAACGTAGTAAACCAATTGAAACATTGCCGCTTCATAGATAGCCGGTGCAAGAAACCTGTGCTTGACGAGAATTCTCAATCGACTACAGGGTGTGTTCTAATATTCAAATATGAATTAAATGACGATGTCTGATTTTTGTTATGCGTAATTTATAATTGTTTGCTTTATGTAATAATTTTTTAATTTAAATTTAATATTGTTTCTAGTTATATTAGTAAATAGTGTAGCTGGTTATTACACACTAAACAAGATTTGATAATCTGAAACCCAATTACATCTGTGCACAGCATTGTACACAAATCAACCACACGACATACACTATACACATATTAAACATATATATATATATTAATTAATTTAAATAACTAATAATGGTGCTCTCTGAGAATCTCGATCAGTCTGCTCAAACAATTGAATAAATTTATTTATTTTTATTTATTCACACTTCGTTGCTAGAAAGAAACACAAATAACACAATACATAAAAATTACACGGCATGCAACGGGCGGCCTTATCGCTAACAAGCGATCTCTTCCAGGCAACCCTAGTAAAAAAAAAAAAAAAAAAATGAAAAATGATGAGTGCAAGAAGTGCATAACCAGAAGTTATATAATATTATTAAGATTAAAAAAAAATTTTAGATGACGAGTCTGGTTTACCCAGTGTGAAGCCTGTGCCTGCGCTGGCCACAGAGAATACAGCTGGCGACAAAAACCAGCTCATTGTCTCTATCGACATGCAACGATGGAGGGTAAGTGGAATTTAAAATCGTGTTATTGAGACTAATGGTCTATCTGCAGGATTAGTGCGCTCATCGGTTATTTGCTAAAAACTAAAATTGTTATGTATAATTCAAATTAAAAAATCATTTTTTCATGTAGGTAACATAATGTACACTTATGAACGTCAAAATATACTTTAAATGATTCTAATTTAACATTTACTGCCAGTTCTGAAATCAAGGGCGTAGAACGGAAGAAAGAACTGGCAATCAACTCTCCGCCACTCTTTTTAATCGCTTTTTTTTAATGATTATAATTAGAGCAGTGTTAGCCCAGACAGCGTGCGACTCTCATACCTGAGGTCGTAGGTTCGATCCCCGGCTGTGCACCAATGGACTTTCTTTCTATGTGCGCATTAATCATTTGCTCGAACGGTGAAAATATCGTGAGGAAACCGACATGTCTTAGACCCAAAAACTCGACAACGTGTGACAGGCACTGGTGGCTGATCACCTCCTTGCCTAATAGATTTAAAAATGATCATGAAACAGATTCAGAAATCTGAGGCCAAGACCTAAAGAGGTTGTAGCGCCACTGTTTTATTTTTATTATTTATAATAAAAAGAGGGTATTTCAACAAAATTTGGCCGATAGTATTTTTAGTGAAAGTGGGAAAACATTTCGTTCACTAGTTATTTAAATAAAATATCGTATACATAACGGCAATTTACATAAAGATTTAAAAAAATTCACGGGTGCCATAAAGAGAACAAACAAATATTGTCAATAAATAAATTTAAATCGTACATTAAAGTAAAACTGGTTGCTAAGGCCTATTATAATATAAATGAATACTTAAACGATCATAGTGCTTGAATATCAATTGCTTCAGTATAAATAGGTAACGCGACTGAATCTCTCGGCTGCATTTTCGGACTATGGGGCGATCGTCGACATCTACTTTTTTTTAATGTAAAATGGGAACAAACCGTGATTAATGTGATATCAAATTATTTCAGTATTAGTATTATTACTATTTTCTTGTGTAGCCAAGTCCATATTTCAAAGATCGTCATGCTCACTTAAATGTCATTGCTTGTGGCGGCGTCCATGCGTCGGGTTGTCTCTCTCAATAAAATATGGCGAGGTTGCCGATGGCTGGCCGATGAGTGGCGGAGATATATTGCCAGTTCTTCTCTTCCGTTCTACGCCCACGATTTGAGAACTGTCAGTAAATGTAAAATTAGAATCATTTAATGTATATGTATTTCTTTTTTTGACGTTAATGTTACCTATATGAATAAATGATTTTTGATTTGATTTAAGTCTGATTTCGATACATTTATACTACGCCACTCTTTTTAATCGCCAAGTTTTTTTACACAATGTTTGTAAGGAGCTACAACCATTACACCATGTTCCATATGACATCTTGAGTAATAAAGAATAATAAAATAAATTAAAAACAAAGATTTGTCCTCTATCAGCAGGAGGCATGGTGAAACACTAGTTTAAAAAGCACAACTTAAATTCGAAACTCAAAGTCAAAGTCGAAAATAATTTATTCATATAGGTAACATAATGTACACTTATGAACGTCAAAATATACTTTAAATGATTCTAATTTTACATATACTGCCAGTTCTCATATCAAGAGAGTAGAACGGAAGAGAAGAACTGGCAATAAACTCTCCGCCACTCTTTTTAATCGCCAAGTTTTTTTAACACAATGTTTGTAAGGAGCTGCAACCATTACACCTTGTTCCATATGACATCTTGAGTAATCAAGAATAATAAAATAAATTAAAACCAAAGAATTGTCCTCTATCAGCAGGAGGCATGGTGAAAAACTCGTACATACACAGCACGACTAAGATTCGAACCTCGTGCCCGATATCGAGGCAATTTCATTAATTCATGGTGTTTTTTAATCATTCCCTGACAACACTGTAAATATCAGTTGACTTCAAATTAAAAAAATATATGTGCGTACACAGGTAAGAAGTGAAACTTCCTTACGACATATCATTTTTCTACTATTTGCAACTTCACGAAAATGGGGTAGATAAGGCTTAAGCCTTAAGAAAAACAATTTTTTCAGTCATACTTCTTAATACTTGCTAATTTTAACAGATACATTCATTGATACTTAAAATCAAAAAGTAAGGTTAACCTCAAGTAAATATTAAAATCATGCTCATACGTGTTGAATTTATAAAACGAAATGTATAATCACTCTCACTTTTCTTGTAAATTCACTTAAATTTGAAAAAGTCTCTTTATTTTATCACTTTCAAATTAATATATTGTTATTCTTATTTCAAACCAAACTTCAAAACTAATATATTGTTGTTATTATTATCATATATTACATTATATTCTTTACGCCACTATACTAAACTTCGATAAAAAAAGCAACATGGCGCGTAACCGTAAAACGTGACGTTTTCTTACAAAATTTCTCCCATACGTCGATAAAGAAGTTTCACTTCAAAATTCATTTATAGCCCTATTGTACGCTGTAATACTACACGCAAAAGTTAACGAGGCACCGCCAAATCAGGTGCCAAGTTGATTTGTGCGTGTACTTCGTTTCACACAACATGGGTTGACGGAATCCCGCCACTAGATGGCGCTGTTTTCAGCGATATTTAAGTTATTGGTTAATACTGAATACTTCTCCTCTTTTGTATTACATCGCTATTAGCTATTCTTGAATCCTTAAGATTAGCTTTTTAGTTGTAGTTTTTTATTCATATTGTTTTTTTATATTTTCTCTAGATTAAAGTTCTATAGATTAATATAAATATATATATTTTGACGTGACAACGTCTTATAAATTGTTTTGCCGGGTGACACTTCAAGAAACTGCGTTACGCTCCGCTCACGTTATGCGCTCACAATGAGAGCGAGTGAGAGGCACGCGTCCCTTCCACTCGGGCATGGTTAGCCCGCCTAAGAGCGAGAGAGACAGACATAATGTTTTAAATTGTTACTATTATTTCATCCTTCTTCCTACTATACGAATGAATATTCACATTAAAATTATTTTACCACTCAAAGTCGTTGTCACGTAAAACTTTCGCCCGTATACCGACTTTACAGGCAACCAATTTTTTTTTAATATAATTTCCAGTTATGTACTTCTTGCACTCATCATTTTTCATTTATTATTTTATAGGGTTGCCTGGAAGAGATCGCTTGTTAGCGATAAGGCCGCCCGTTGCATCCCGTGTAATTTTTATGTATTGTGTCATTTGTGTTTCTTTGCAACGAAGTGTAAATAAATAAATAAATAAATTTGTAATTTCCTTGTTTGCAGGACCTGATAGAGGCTTTTGGCATAAAAGAACCAATGATGGTTATAAAAAGGATCGGAGTTACTGCCAAGTGATAAGGAAATAAAGATTTTTGATACCATTGCTTGTTCTTTCATTTATCCATTTACTAGTGACCCGCCCCAGCTTCGCACGGGTGCAATGCTGATGAAAAGCAGGTTTTTATTATGTATTGTTATTTCCGTCGCTGGAAAGCTCCGATAATATACGCGTTCGATCGCTGCTAAATAAGCTGTAATGGGCTGCATAGATCTATATTAAATGAACAATGTATTCAAGGTATTTAATTGGTTAAGGATTAATGCTGTATTGGTTAAAATCGCTTCGAAAATTAGCCATTATTTGTCGTAAAAAGTAAATGACAAAAAAGTTATTTTGGGTTATCCATAAGAGATAGACATATACCATCAGGGCCTTTTCTGTTGACCTTTTCAATGTGTACAATACTTAGCACATTATTTTGATAAAACTCGTAGGGTTCAGCCTGCGTTTGCAATGTGAGCGGAAAAAATGTAATTATTTACGACATCACAGTAGAAACCTCAAAAATAACAGTACTTCTCCACTATTCAATGGATGTAATTATACATATAAGCCTTCCTCTTGAATAACTCTATCTATTAAAAAAACGCATCAAAATCCGTTGCGTAGTTTCAAAGATTGAATCATACAAAGGGACATAGGGACAGAGAAAGCGACTGTGTTTTATACTATGTAGTGATAATCTGCGCATTCACTGCGATGACGTCATACCTGTTAAAGAAGGGTTATACTTTTGGCGCGATGGAGAAAAACGATGAGAGTGAATTTTCACGATGCGCGCGCACCGTGACACAAAATTAACAGAATGAAGTTAGGTCTAGGTGGCATGAAAATCGATAACTATGTTCAAGTTGTATATTCTAGTATTTTTATATTTAGATCACGTGATTCGTAACAGTACAATTCAACAGTGTGAATAAATAAATATTATTTTGGTGTTTTTATTTTTTACCAACGATTTCTGACAATCCTAGATATAAAGTGCAAGGTATCCAAGTTTATAAGTTTTTGGTTGGGTTTGAGGCTTCCTATTGTCGTAGGTTTTTTTAAGAAAAAGAACTTGGAAGTACCCACTAATTTTAAAAAGAAAAGAGCGTACAAATTCTTAAATGGCCGACGACGCATTCGCGAGTCCTCTGGCATTGAGAGCCTCCTGCCCGTTTGCCCCCCATTCTATAAAAAAAGCCCATACATTTGGGAGTCCATGTTGCCTTCACTGGCCAATGGTTTGAAGTTCTAGGTCACTATGGTAAAAGAAAACAAAATTATATCCAATAAATATATTTTACATATAAAATATTACATCTATCAAATACAATAGAAGAGAGAGCTCCTGTTACTTCCAATCAAGCATCAACCGAGTTGGGTGACGCTGCAGCAGGTGCGAGATATTGCAGGTAAAAAGGTAAGTATCGCTGCTTTTGGAAGTAACATAACATGGACGCAGGTAACTTAAATAAGGAAAATGAATTGTGAACAAAATAAATGCCTTGTTCTATTTATTAACTAAAATCTTTCTCTTGCATCACAGTGTACCTACTATTTGACAGAAACACGAGTGCAACTAACGCCAGAACCTTTAATGGATTGTTTACAATCTGAGTTCACATCGTGACAGTCGATCGATCTCCTATCTGCATATCAATAACCAAACTCTACGGAGACTTTGTCGACGGATAGAATGCAATCTCTTCGCTGTTTACACTCGTATTTCATAATCAATATAAACCAAAGATAGTAAATAAACCCGTACAAATAGTATTAAAATATACTATAATATATTAAAATTTTAATTATTTAAAAAACTGGTGTAAGTTAAAACCTTAAGATAGGATATGGGCCCAGTTGAACTATTATTTTCATACAATCTATCCACATACGCCGATCCGACCTAACATGCATAGCTTGTATCGACAGATTGCTATTTCAATCCGCGGATTGGTTATTGGCACACGTTTATCAATATTTAGATAAATATCCTACCTCATATAATATGTTATGTAGATAATATGTTATACCTCAGATAGTAAAAAATGGATTGAGATAGGTTATTGGGTTTGGGCGTAAATGTATCTTTGTTGACATAAATCTAAGTAAAACTGTTCGTATGGGGACATGGGAATGTTAATAGACAATAAAAAAACTAGGCGCAAACTTATAAGTCACATGTTTTTGACATGCAGGTGTCATTATTTCACCTTTAGCTTAATCAGAATTGTATTCAGAAACTATCAAACTTTGACACGTCTATTGTTTTTGGTATGAAAAGCGTTTTACTAATTTGTGAATATATGTAATATTGCAATATGTTTATCATTTGAAACTGCAAAAACGTCACGACTTTGACGTTTTATTTTTAATTAATTAAATTAAAAATTAGTGAAAAGGTTTGACTAATAAAGTTAATTTATGTAACATAGTGAAGTATTTTTCAGTTTTATTTGTGTAGTGTGTTAAAATTTCATTATCTGTAGTTTCAATTACATATTTGGCCGTTAGGAGGCGCTAGATTCGCTTAAGTTTGACTTTGAGCGCTTCTGAACACAATATGTCATTAGACAAACAAAAAAGTCATAGTTTCGTTTCTGATTGTTATAATCCCACAGTCTTACATGATATTATTATAATACTTGAACCGCTTGGTAAAAATAAAATTCACATCACAAGCCCATTCCGAGCGCATGCGCGGCGCACTCGGTTACGTCATGCGGTTACGTCCGAACCCATATTTGACAATCTGAGATAGACATCTTAATACAAATATTGATAAAAGTGTGCTAATAACCAATCGACGGACTGTAATTCCATCTGTCGATACAAGAAATCCATGGTAGGTCGGATCGGTGTATGTGGATAGACCTTTGTATGAAAATTACAGTTCAACTGTGCCAATTTCAAGATTTTACTGACAACAGTTTTTTAAAAGCTATTTGAGATGTTTAAAACACAGACATGTATATTTTAATATTATTTGTACGGTTTTATTTACTTTATTTGGTTTATATTGATTAACAAATATGAATGAAAAGGATAGCGATAAATAGCGAAAAGATTACATTCTATCCGTCGCCAAAAATGGATTGTCTTCGTAGGATTTGGCTATTGGGATGCAGATAGGTAGATAGGGATAGGGACTGTCACGATGGGATAGATAGGGACTGTCACGGTCTGAAAACAATCTGAGATTGTGGATTAATTATTGGGTTCGGCCGTAAGTGCGTACGTCTAGTTAAAAATACAACTAGCAGACTAGTAGTGAAAGAAGCCGAGCCCTATAGTCTTTTACAAATAAAATAATACTGATATATGATTTATAGCCTCGAGACTTAGTTTAAATAAATATACAAATATTTAATCCTACCGACATTTATGCTGAAATATTACGTAAAAACCGAATCTCTATAATCAGCAGCTGATGTCACCATCGTGGTCAGCAAGAAAGCGTCAGCAATGGACTACCTGATTCCACCGGTTTCTGTCCAACCACCATTAGTTTCTCCAAGTTGAGCGTTTTTCATTCATTCATTCAATGCGCAGAGGCGACGAGCGTCTTGCGCATTGAATGAATAATTGCTAACATAATAATTTTGTCAATTTAAAAGATGGTAACGTCATTTTCCAAATTATTTCATATATTTGTCTCATATAATCAAAGAATGCTTATTTATTAATTCCAAGGATACAATTAAGGGCATGTTTCACAATGTATGGATAAAGTACCAAATAGCTATGCAACACATAAATTATTCGAAAGATAAAAGTTCCGAATAAGTAATTCGCGTTTCATGTCGAATAGCGCTATCTGACAGTCGTGAAACGCAAAAATACTGTTTATCCTAACAATAAGTAATAAATAGCTTTTTTGGAACTTATCCGGACATTGTGAAACAGACCCTAAATCTACCGAACCCCTGATTTAGTACATAAGATTGTCAAGTATGTAATTATATTTATTACAACTTTGATAATAATGTTGATACTTAATATAAAATTAGTTTCGTGAACGAATGTAATGAATTCTTTCCGCACAGTCTACGATTATTTGTTTATAGAAACAATCGTAACAACGATGATTTAATTCATCAATTTTAATAACTCCAATATTTTTCTAATAGCGTTTTAGTATAATACTTCAGCATAAAGGCCGTAATATGTTTAGATAAATGAGATTCTTATATGTAACAATACTAAGATTATATACATTAATAAACTATTATTGTCTAGTACATGTTATATGCATAAATATATAGGTGAGAAATGTCTACACGCTTAGTACGCGTGTCCGACTACAAATGGCGCTGACAGACTCGAACGAATCACGTCGTCATTAAGTTTAAAATTCTCACTTTTTTATTATTTACCGTTACGTTTGTTATTTAAAACAAATTAATAAATCTGAGAATTTGTCAAATTGACTCGCCAAGGACTAGATAACTCGTATCGCCAATAAATTTGAATGAACAAATTACATTTAAATCAACACAACCTAATATATATTTCCAATTTGTTCGAAACATCGTCATTTCATATTAAATGATAAGAAATCAATAAATCAGTGGCGCTACAGATATTTATGTCTGTATATTTTGTGATTTGTCTAATAGGGAAGGGATCACCTAGATCAGCCTAATTGGCCTAGTGGTTTCAGCGTGCGACTCTCATACCTGAGGTCGTAGGTTCGATTCCCGGCTGTGCACCAATGGAGTTTCTTTCTATGTGCGCATTTAACATTCGCTCGAACGGTGAAGGAATCATTGTGAGGCAACCGACATGTCTTTGACCCAAGAAGTCGACGACGTGTGTCAGGCACTGGAGGCTGATCACCTACTTGCCTATTAGATTTAAAAATAATCATGGAACAGATTCAGAAATCTGAGGCCAAGACCTAAAGAGGTTGTAGCGCCACTGTTTTATTTTTATTATTTATAATAAAAAGAGGGTATTTCAACAAAATTTGGCCGATAGTATTTTTAGTGAAATTATTTTTGGGAAAACATTTCGTTCACTAGTTATTTAAATAAAATATCGTATACATACTTAATTGTCATTGCTTATGGCGGCGTCCATGCGTCGGGTTGTCTCTCTCCCTAAAATATGGCGAGGGGGCCGATGAGTGGCGGAGAGTTTATTGTCAGTTTTTCTCTTCCGTTCTACGCCCTTGATTTGAGAACTGGCAGTAAATGTAAAATTCGAATAATTTAAAGTATATTTTGACGTTCATAAGTGTACATTATGTTACCTATATGAATAAATAATTTTTTATTTGATTTGATTTGAGTATGATTTCGATATATTTATAGCCACTCCTTTTAATCGCCAAGTATTTTTACACAATGTTTGTAAGCTGCAACCATTACACCTTGTTCCATATGACATCTTGAGTAATAAAGAATAATTAAATAAATTTAAAACAAAGATTTGTCCTCTATCAGCAGGATGCATGGTGAAACACTAGTTTAAAAAGCACAACTTAAATTCGAAACTCAAAGTCAAAGTCGAAAATAATTTATTCATGTAGGTAACATAATGTACACTTATGAACGTCAAAAAAAGAAATATACATTAAATGATTCTAATTTAACATTTACTGCCAGTTCTCAAATCGAGGGCGTTGAACGGAAGAGAAGAACTGGCAATAAACTCTCCGCCACTCTTTTTATTCGCCAAGTTTTTTCTTTTCCACGTTTGTAAAGTGCTGCAAACACCATGTTCCATATGACATCTTGAGTAATAAAGAATAATCAAATAAATTAAAAACAAAGATTTGTCCTCTATCAGCAGGAGGCATGGTGAAAAACTCGTACATACACAGCACGACTAAAATTCGAACCTCGTGCCCGATATCGAGGCAATTTCATTAATTCAGTGTGTTTTTTAATCATTCCCTGGCAATACTGTAAATATCAGTTGACTTCAAATTAAAAAAATATATGTGCGTACACAGGTAAGAAGTGAAACTTCCTTACGACATATCATTTTTCTACTATTTGCAACTTCACGAAAATGGGGTAGATAAGGCTTAAGCCTTAAGAAAAACAATTTTTTCAGTCATATTTATTAATACTTGCTAATTTTAACAGATACATTCATTGATACTTAAAATCAAAAAGTAAGGTTAACCTCAAGTAAATATTAAAATCATGCTCATACGTGTTGAATTTATAAAACGAAATGTATAATCACTCTCACTTTTCTTGTAAATTCACTTAAATTTGAACAAGTCTTTTTATTTTATCACTTTCAAATTAATATATTGTTATTATTATTTCAAACCAAACTTCAAAACTAATATATTGTTGTTATTATTATCATATATTACATTATATTCTTTACGCCACTATACTAAACTTCGATAAAAAAAGCAACATGGCGCGTAACCGTAAAACGTGACGTTTTCTTACAAAATTTCTCCCATACGTCGATAAAGAAGTTTCACTTCAAAATTCATTTATAGCCCTATTGTACGCTGTAATACTACACGCAAAAGTTAACGAGGCACCGCCAAATCAGGTGCCAAGTTGATTTGTGCGTGTACTTCGTTTCACACAACATGGGTTGACGGAATCCCGCCACTAGATGGCGCTGTTTTCAGCGATATTTAAGTTATTGGTTAATACTGAATACTTCTCCTCTTTTGTATTACATCGCTATTAGCTATTCTTGAATCCTTAAGATTAGCTTTTTAGTTGTAGTTTTTTATTCATATTGTTTTTTTATATTTTCTCTAGATTAAAGTTCTATAGATTAATATAAATATATATATTTTGACGTGACAACGTCTTATAAATTGGTTGCCGGGTGACACTTCAAGAAACTGCGTTACGCTCCGCTCACGTTATGCGCTCACAATGAGAGCGAGTGAGAGGCACGCGTCCCTTCCACTCGGGCATGGTTAGCCCGCCTAAGAGCGAGAGAGACAGACATAAAAAGTTGTTTGTATAAATTAATGTTTTAAATATAATTCTTTGTATAAATAAATGTTTTAAATTGTTACTATTATTTCATCCTTCTTCCTACTATTCGAATGAATATTCACATTAAAATTATTTTACCACTCAAAGTCGTTGTCACGTAAAACTTTCGCCCGTATACCGACTTTACAGGCAACCAATTTTTTTTTAATATAATTTCCAGTTATGTACTTCTTGCACTCATCATTTTTCATTTATTATTTTATAGGGTTGCCTGGAAGAGATCGCTTGTTAGCGATAAGGCCGCCCGTTGCATCCCGTGTAATTTTTATGTATTGTGTCATTTGTGTTTCTTTGCAACGAAGTGTAAATAAATAAATAAATAAATTTGTAATTTCCTTGTTTGCAGGACCTGATAGAGGCTTTTGGCATAAAAGAACCAATGATGGTTATAAAAAGGATCGGAGTTACTGCTAAGTGATAAGGAAATAAAGATTTTTGATACCATTGTTTGTTCTTTCAATTATCCATTTACTAGTGACCCGCCCCAGCTTCGCACGGGTGCAATGCTGATGAAAAGCAGGTTTTTATTATGTATTGTTATTTCCGTCGCTGGAAAGCTCCGATAATATACGCGTTCGATCGCTGCTAAATAAGCTGTAATGGGCTGTATAGATCTATATTAAGTGAACAATGTGTTCAAGGTAAATTGGTTAAGGATTAATGCTGTATTGGTTAAAATCGCTTCGAAAATTTGCCATTATTTGTCGTAAAAAGTAAATGAGAAAAAAAAGTTATTGTGGGTTATCCATAAGAGATAGACATATACCATCACGGACTTTTCTGTTGACCTTTTCAATGTGTACAATACTTAGTACATTAATTTGATAAAACTCGTAGGGTTCAGCCTGCGTTTGCAATTTAAGCGGAAAAAATGTAATTATTTACGACATCACATTAGAAACCTCAAAAATAACAGTACTTCTCCACTATTTAATGGATGTTATTATACATATAAACCTTCCTCTTGAATCACTCTATCTATTTAAAAATAACGCATCAAAATCCGTTGCGTAGTTTCAAAGATTGAATCATACAAAGGGACATAGGGACAGAGAGAGCGACTGTGTTTTATACTATGTAGTGATAATCTGCGCATTCACTGCGATGACGTCATACCTGTTAAAGAAGAGTTATACTTTTGGCGCGATTGAGAAAAACGATGAGAGTGAATTTTTAAATTGCGCGCGCACCGTGACACAAAATTAACAGAATGAAGTTAGGTCTAGGTGGCATGGAAATCGATAACTATGTTCAAGTTGTATATTCTAGTATTTTTATATTTAGATCACGTGATTCGTAACAGTACAATTCGACAGTGTGAATAAATAAATATTATTTTGGTGTTTTTATTTTTAACCAACGATTTCTGACAATCCTAGATATAAAGTGCAAGGTATCCAAGTTTACAGTTGTTGGATGGGTTCGAGGCTTCATACAGTAAATTATCGTAGGTTTTTTAAGAAAAAAAAAATTGAAAGTACCCACTAATTTAAAAAAAGAGCATACCAATTCTAAAATGGCCGACGACGCATTCGCGAGTCCTCTGGCATTGAGAGCCTCCTGCCCGTTTGCCCCTCATTCAATAAAAAAAGCCCATACATTTGGGAGTTCATGTTGCCTTCACTGGCCAATGGTTTGAAGTTCTAGGTCATTATGGTAAAATAAAACAAAATTATATCCAATAAATATATTTTACATATAAAAGATTACATCTATCAAATACAATAGAAGAGAGTCCTAACTCTGTTACTTCCAATCAAGCATCAACCGAGTTGGGTGATGCTGCAGCAGGTGCGAGATATTGCAGCAAAAAGGTAAGTATCGCTGCTTTTGGAAGTAACATAACATGGACGCAGGTAACTTAAATAAGGAAAATGAATTGTGAACAAAATAAATGCCTTGTTCTATTTATTAACTAAAATCTTTCTCTTGCATCACAGTGTACCTACTATTTGATAGAAACACGAGTGCAACTAACGCCAGAACCTTTAATGGATTGTTTTCAATCTGAGTTCAGATCGTGACAGTCGATCGAACTCCTATCTGCATATCAATAACCAAACTCTACGAAGACTATTTTTGTCGACGGATAGAATGCAATATCTTCGCTGTTTACACTCGTATTTCATAATCAATATAAACCAAAGATAGTAAATAAACCCGTACAAATAGTATTAAAATATACTATAATATATTAAAATTTTAATTATTTAAAAAACTGGTGTAAGTTAAAACCTTAAGATAGGATATGGGCCCAGTTGAACTATTATTTTCATACAATCTATCCACATACGCCGATCCGACCTAACATGCATAGCTTGTATCGACAGATTGCTATTTCAATCCGCGGATTGGTTATTGGCACACGTTTATCAATATTTAGATAAATATCCTACCTCATATAATATGTTATGTAGATAATATGTTATACCTCAGATAGTAAAAAATGGATTGAGATAGGTTATTGGGTTTGGGCGTAAATGTATCTTTGTTGACATAAATCTAAGTAAAACTGTTCGTATGGGGACATGGGAATGTTAATAGACAATAAAAAAACTAGGCGCAAACTTATAAGTCACATGTTTTTGACATGCAGGTGTCATTATTTCACCTTTAGCTTAATCAGAATTGTATTCAGAAACTATCAAACTTTGACACGTCTATTGTTTTTGGTATGAAAAGCGTTTTACTAATTTGTGAATATATGTAATATTGCAATATGTTTATCATTTGAAACTGCAAAAACGTCACGACTTTGACGTTTTATTTTTAATTAATTAAATTAAAAATTAGTGAAAAGGTTTGACTAATAAAGTTAATTTATGTAACATAGTGAAGTATTTTTCAGTTTTATTTGTGTAGTGTGTTAAAATTTCATTATCTGTAGTTTCAATTACATATTTGGCCGTTAGGAGGCGCTAGATTCGCTTAAGTTTGACTTTGAGCGCTTCTGAACACAATATGTCATTAGACAAACAAAAAAGTCATAGTTTCGTTTCTGATTGTTATAATCCCACAGTCTTACATGATATTATTATAATACTTGAACCGCTTGGTAAAAATAAAATTCACATCACAAGCCCATTCCGAGCGCATGCGCGGCGCACTCGGTTACGTCATGCGGTTACGTCCGAACCCATATTTGACAATCTGAGATAGACATCTTAATACAAATATTGATAAAAGTGTGCTAATAACCAATCGACGGACTGTAATTCCATCTGTCGATACAAGAAATCCATGGTAGGTCGGATCGGTGTATGTGGATAGACCTTTGTATGAAAATTACAGTTCAACTGTGCCAATTTCAAGATTTTACTGACAACAGTTTTTTAAAAGCTATTTGAGATGTTTAAAACACAGACATGTATATTTTAATATTATTTGTACGGTTTTATTTACTTTATTTGGTTTATATTGATTAACAAATATGAATGAAAAGGATAGCGATAAATAGCGAAAAGATTACATTCTATCCGTCGCCAAAAATGGATTGTCTTCGTAGGATTTGGCTATTGGGATGCAGATAGGTAGATAGGGATAGGGACTGTCACGATGGGATAGATAGGGACTGTCACGGTCTGAAAACAATCTGAGATTGTGGATTAATTATTGGGTTCGGCCGTAAGTGCGTACGTCTAGTTAAAAATACAACTAGCAGACTAGTAGTGAAAGAAGCCAAGCCCTATAGTCTTTTACAAATAAAATAATACTGATATATGATTTATAGCCTTGAGACTTAGTTTAAATAAATATACAAATATTTAATCCTACCGACATTTATGCTGAAATATTACGTAAAAACCGAATCTCTATAATCAGCAGCTGATGTCACCATCGTGGTCAGCAAGAAAGCGTCAGCAATGGACTACCTGATTCCACCGGTTTCTGTCCAACCACCATTAGTTTCTCCAAGTTGAGCGTTTTTCATTCATTCATTCAATGCGCAGAGGCGACGAGCGTCTTGCGCATTGAATGAATAATTGCTAACATAATAATTTTGTCAATTTAAAAGATGGTAACGTCATTTTCCAAATTATTTCATATATTTGTCTCATATAATCAAAGAATGCTTATTTATTAATTCCAAGGATACAATTAAGGGCATGTTTCACAATGTATGGATAAAGTACCAAATAGCTATGCAACACATAAATTATTCGAAAGATAAAAGTTCCGAATAAGTAATTCGCGTTTCATGTCGAATAGCGCTATCTGACAGTCGTGAAACGCAAAAATACTGTTTATCCTAACAATAAGTAATAAATAGCTTTTTTGGAACTTATCCGGACATTGTGAAACAGACCCTAAATCTACCGAACCCCTGATTTAGTACATAAGATTGTCAAGTATGTAATTATATTTATTACAACTTTGATAATAATGTTGATACTTAATATAAAATTAGTTTCGTGAACGAATGTAATGAATTCTTTCCGCACAGTCTACGATTATTTGTTTATAGAAACAATCGTAACAACGATGATTTAATTCATCAATTTTAATAACTCCAATATTTTTCTAATAGCGTTTTAGTATAATACTTCAGCATAAAGGCCGTAATATGTTTAGATAAATGAGATTCTTATATGTAACAATACTAAGATTATATACATTAATAAACTATTATTGTCTAGTACATGTTATATGCATAAATATATAGGTGAGAAATGTCTACACGCTTAGTACGCGTGTCCGACTACAAATGGCGCTGACAGACTCGAACGAATCACGTCGTCATTAAGTTTAAAATTCTCACTTTTTTATTATTTACCGTTACGTTTGTTATTTAAAACAAATTAATAAATCTGAGAATTTGTCAAATTGACTCGCCAAGGACTAGATAACTCGTATCGCCAATAAATTTGAATGAACAAATTACATTTAAATCAACACAACCTAATATATATTTCCAATTTGTTCGAAACATCGTCATTTCATATTAAATGATAAGAAATCAATAAATCAGTGGCGCTACAGATATTTATGTCTGTATATTTTGTGATTTGTCTAATAGGGAAGGGATCACCTAGATCAGCCTAATTGGCCTAGTGGTTTCAGCGTGCGACTCTCATACCTGAGGTCGTAGGTTCGATTCCCGGCTGTGCACCAATGGAGTTTCTTTCTATGTGCGCATTTAACATTCGCTCGAACGGTGAAGGAATCATTGTGAGGCAACCGACATGTCTTTGACCCAAGAAGTCGACGACGTGTGTCAGGCACTGGAGGCTGATCACCTACTTGCCTATTAGATTTAAAAATAATCATGGAACAGATTCAGAAATCTGAGGCCAAGACCTAAAGAGGTTGTAGCGCCACTGTTTTATTTTTATTATTTATAATAAAAGGAGGGTATTTCAACAAAATTTGGCCGATAGTATTTTTAGTGAAATTATTTTTGGGAAAACATTTCGTTCACTAGTTATTTAAATAAAATATCGTATACATACTTAATTGTCATTGCTTATGGCGGCGTCCATGCGTCGGGTTGTCTCTCTCCCTAAAATATGGCGAGGGGGCCGATGAGTGGCGGAGAGTTTATTGTCAGTTTTTCTCTTCCGTTCTACGCCCTTGATTTGAGAACTGGCAGTAAATGTAAAATTCGAATAATTTAAAGTATATTTTGACGTTCATAAGTGTACATTATGTTACCTATATGAATAAATAATTTTTTATTTGATTTGATTTGAGTATGATTTCGATATATTTATAGCCACTCCTTTTAATCGCCAAGTATTTTTACACAATGTTTGTAAGCTGCAACCATTACACCTTGTTCCATATGACATCTTGAGTAATAAAGAATAATTAAATAAATTTAAAACAAAGATTTGTCCTCTATCAGCAGGATGCATGGTGAAACACTAGTTTAAAAAGCACAACTTAAATTCGAAACTCAAAGTCAAAGTCGAAAATAATTTATTCATGTAGGTAACATAATGTACACTTATGAACGTCAAAAAAAGAAATATACATTAAATGATTCTAATTTAACATTTACTGCCAGTTCTCAAATCGAGGGCGTTGAACGGAAGAGAAGAACTGGCAATAAACTCTCCGCCACTCTTTTTATTCGCCAAGTTTTTTCTTTTCCACGTTTGTAAAGTGCTGCAAACACCATGTTCCATATGACATCTTGAGTAATAAAGAATAATCAAATAAATTAAAAACAAAGATTTGTCCTCTATCAGCAGGAGGCATGGTGAAAAACTCGTACATACACAGCACGACTAAAATTCGAACCTCGTGCCCGATATCGAGGCAATTTCATTAATTCAGTGTGTTTTTTAATCATTCCCTGGCAATACTGTAAATATCAGTTGACTTCAAATTAAAAAAATATATGTGCGTACACAGGTAAGAAGTGAAACTTCCTTACGACATATCATTTTTCTACTATTTGCAACTTCACGAAAATGGGGTAGATAAGGCTTAAGCCTTAAGAAAAACAATTTTTTCAGTCATATTTATTAATACTTGCTAATTTTAACAGATACATTCATTGATACTTAAAATCAAAAAGTAAGGTTAACCTCAAGTAAATATTAAAATCATGCTCATACGTGTTGAATTTATAAAACGAAATGTATAATCACTCTCACTTTTCTTGTAAATTCACTTAAATTTGAACAAGTCTTTTTATTTTATCACTTTCAAATTAATATATTGTTATTATTATTTCAAACCAAACTTCAAAACTAATATATTGTTGTTATTATTATCATATATTACATTATATTCTTTACGCCACTATACTAAACTTCGATAAAAAAAGCAACATGGCGCGTAACCGTAAAACGTGACGTTTTCTTACAAAATTTCTCCCATACGTCGATATAGAAGTTTCACTTCAAAATTCATTTATAGCCCTATTGTACGCTGTAATACTACACGCAAAAGTTAACGAGGCACCGCCAAATCAGGTGCCAAGTTGATTTGTGCGTGTACTTCGTTTCACACAACATGGGTTGACGGAATCCCGCCACTAGATGGCGCTGTTTTCAGCGATATTTAAGTTATTGGTTAATACTGAATACTTCTCCTCTTTTGTATTACATCGCTATTAGCTATTCTTGAATCCTTAAGATTAGCTTTTTAGTTGTAGTTTTTTATTCATATTGTTTTTTTATATTTTCTCTAGATTAAAGTTCTATAGATTAATATAAATATATATATTTTGACGTGACAACGTCTTATAAATTGGTTGCCGGGTGACACTTCAAGAAACTGCGTTACGCTCCGCTCACGTTATGCGCTCACAATGAGAGCGAGTGAGAGGCACGCGTCCCTTCCATTCGGGCATGGTTAGCCCGCCTAAGAGCGAGAGAGACAGACATAAAAAGTTGTTTGTATAAATTAATGTTTTAAATATAATTCTTTGTATAAATAAATGTTTTAAATTGTTACTATTATTTCATCCTTCTTCCTACTATTCGAATGAATATTCACATTAAAATTATTTTACCACTCAAAGTCGTTGTCACGTAAAACTTTCGCCCGTATACCGACTTTACAGGCAACCAATTTTTTTTAAATATAATTTCCAGTTATGTACTTCTTGCACTCATCATTTTTCATTTATTATTTTATAGGGTTGCCTGGAAGAGATCGCTTGTTAGCGATAAGGCCGCCCGTTGCATCCCGTGTAATTTTTATGTATTGTGTCATTTGTGTTTCTTTGCAACGAAGTGTAAATAAATAAATAAATAAATTTGTAATTTCCTTGTTTGCAGGACCTGATAGAGGCTTTTGGCATAAAAGAACCAATGATGGTTATAAAAAGGATCGGAGTTACTGCTAAGTGATAAGGAAATAAAGATTTTTGATACCATTGTTTGTTCTTTCAATTATCCATTTACTAGTGACCCGCCCCAGCTTCGCACGGGTGCAATGCTGATGAAAAGCAGGTTTTTATTATGTATTGTTATTTCCGTCGCTGGAAAGCTCCGATAATATACGCGTTCGATCGCTGCTAAATAAGCTGTAATGGGCTGTATAGATCTATATTAAGTGAACAATGTGTTCAAGGTAAATTGGTTAAGGATTAATGCTGTATTGGTTAAAATCGCTTCGAAAATTTGCCATTATTTGTGGTAAAAAGTAAATGAGAAAAAAAAGTTATTGTGGGTTATCCATAAGAGATAGACATATACCATCACGGACTTTTCTGTTGACCTTTTCAATGTGTACAATACTTAGTACATTAATTTGATAAAACTCGTAGGGTTCAGCCTGCGTTTGCAATTTAAGCGGAAAAAATGTAATTATTTACGACATCACATTAGAAACCTCAAAAATAACAGTACTTCTCCACTATTTAATGGATGTTATTATACATATAAACCTTCCTCTTGAATCACTCTATCTATTTAAAAATAACGCATCAAAATCCGTTGCGTAGTTTCAAAGATTGAATCATACAAAGGGACATAGGGACAGAGAGAGCGACTGTGTTTTATACTATGTAGTGATAATCTGCGCATTCACTGCGATGACGTCATACCTGTTAAAGAAGAGTTATACTTTTGGCGCGATTGAGAAAAACGATGAGAGTGAATTTTTAAATTGCGCGCGCACCGTGACACAAAATTAACAGAATGAAGTTAGGTCTAGGTGGCATGGAAATCGATAACTATGTTCAAGTTGTATATTCTAGTATTTTTATATTTAGATCACGTGATTCGTAACAGTACAATTCGACAGTGTGAATAAATAAATATTATTTTGGTGTTTTTATTTTTAACCAACGATTTCTGACAATCCTAGATATAAAGTGCAAGGTATCCAAGTTTACAGTTGTTGGATGGGTTCGAGGCTTCATACAGTAAATTATCGTAGGTTTTTTAAGAAAAAAAAAATTGAAAGTACCCACTAATTTAAAAAAAGAGCATACCAATTCTAAAATGGCCGACGACGCATTCGCGAGTCCTCTGGCATTGAGAGCCTCCTGCCCGTTTGCCCCTCATTCAATAAAAAAAGCCCATACATTTGGGAGTTCATGTTGCCTTCACTGGCCAATGGTTTGAAGTTCTAGGTCATTATGGTAAAATAAAACAAAATTATATCCAATAAATATATTTTACATATAAAAGATTACATCTATCAAATACAATAGAAGAGAGTCCTAACTCTGTTACTTCCAATCAAGCATCAACCGAGTTGGGTGATGCTGCAGCAGGTGCGAGATATTGCAGCAAAAAGGTAAGTATCGCTGCTTTTGGAAGTAACATAACATGGACGCAGGTAACTTAAATAAGGAAAATGAATTGTGAACAAAATAAATGCCTTGTTCTATTTATTAACTAAAATCTTTCTCTTGCATCACAGTGTACCTACTATTTGATAGAAACACGAGTGCAACTAACGCCAGAACCTTTAATGGATTGTTTTCAATCTGAGTTCAGATCGTGACAGTCGATCGAACTCCTATCTGCATATCAATAACCAAACTCTACGAAGACTATTTTTGTCGACGGATAGAATGCAATATCTTCGCTGTTTACACTCGTATTTCATAATCAATATAAACCAAAGATAGTAAATAAACCCGTACAAATAGTATTAAAATATACTATAATATATTAAAATTTTAATTATTTAAAAAACTGGTGTAAGTTAAAACCTTAAGATAGGATATGGGCCCAGTTGAACTATTATTTTCATACAATCTATCCACATACGCCGATCCGACCTAACATGCATAGCTTGTATCGACAGATTGCTATTTCAATCCGCGGATTGGTTATTGGCACACGTTTATCAATATTTAGATAAATATCCTACCTCATATAATATGTTATGTAGATAATATGTTATACCTCAGATAGTAAAAAATGGATTGAGATAGGTTATTGGGTTTGGGCGTAAATGTATCTTTGTTGACATAAATCTAAGTAAAACTGTTCGTATGGGGACATGGGAATGTTAATAGACAATAAAAAAACTAGGCGCAAACTTATAAGTCACATGTTTTTGACATGCAGGTGTCATTATTTCACCTTTAGCTTAATCAGAATTGTATTCAGAAACTATCAAACTTTGACACGTCTATTGTTTTTGGTATGAAAAGCGTTTTACTAATTTGTGAATATATGTAATATTGCAATATGTTTATCATTTGAAACTGCAAAAACGTCACGACTTTGACGTTTTATTTTTAATTAATTAAATTAAAAATTAGTGAAAAGGTTTGACTAATAAAGTTAATTTATGTAACATAGTGAAGTATTTTTCAGTTTTATTTGTGTAGTGTGTTAAAATTTCATTATCTGTAGTTTCAATTACATATTTGGCCGTTAGGAGGCGCTAGATTCGCTTAAGTTTGACTTTGAGCGCTTCTGAACACAATATGTCATTAGACAAACAAAAAAGTCATAGTTTCGTTTCTGATTGTTATAATCCCACAGTCTTACATGATATTATTATAATACTTGAACCGCTTGGTAAAAATAAAATTCACATCACAAGCCCATTCCGAGCGCATGCGCGGCGCACTCGGTTACGTCATGCGGTTACGTCCGAACCCATATTTGACAATCTGAGATAGACATCTTAATACAAATATTGATAAAAGTGTGCTAATAACCAATCGACGGACTGTAATTCCATCTGTCGATACAAGAAATCCATGGTAGGTCGGATCGGTGTATGTGGATAGACCTTTGTATGAAAATTACAGTTCAACTGTGCCAATTTCAAGATTTTACTGACAACAGTTTTTTAAAAGCTATTTGAGATGTTTAAAACACAGACATGTATATTTTAATATTATTTGTACGGTTTTATTTACTTTATTTGGTTTATATTGATTAACAAATATGAATGAAAAGGATAGCGATAAATAGCGAAAAGATTACATTCTATCCGTCGCCAAAAATGGATTGTCTTCGTAGGATTTGGCTATTGGGATGCAGATAGGTAGATAGGGATAGGGACTGTCACGATGGGATAGATAGGGACTGTCACGGTCTGAAAACAATCTGAGATTGTGGATTAATTATTGGGTTCGGCCGTAAGTGCGTACGTCTAGTTAAAAATACAACTAGCAGACTAGTAGTGAAAGAAGCCAAGCCCTATAGTCTTTTACAAATAAAATAATACTGATATATGATTTATAGCCTCGAGACTTAGTTTAAATAAATATACAAATATTTAATCCTACCGACATTTATGCTGAAATATTACGTAAAAACCGAATCTCTATAATCAGCAGCTGATGTCACCATCGTGGTCAGCAAGAAAGCGTCAGCAATGGACTACCTGATTCCACCGGTTTCTGTCCAACCACCATTAGTTTCTCCAAGTTGAGCGTTTTTCATTCATTCATTCAATGCGCAGAGGCGACGAGCGTCTTGCGCATTGAATGAATAATTGCTAACATAATAATTTTGTCAATTTAAAAGATGGTAACGTCATTTTCCAAATTATTTCATATATTTGTCTCATATAATCAAAGAATGCTTATTTATTAATTCCAAGGATACAATTAAGGGCATGTTTCACAATGTATGGATAAAGTACCAAATAGCTATGCAACACATAAATTATTCGAAAGATAAAAGTTCCGAATAAGTAATTCGCGTTTCATGTCGAATAGCGCTATCTGACAGTCGTGAAACGCAAAAATACTGTTTATCCTAACAATAAGTAATAAATAGCTTTTTTGGAACTTATCCGGACATTGTGAAACAGACCCTAAATCTACCGAACCCCTGATTTAGTACATAAGATTGTCAAGTATGTAATTATATTTATTACAACTTTGATAATAATGTTGATACTTAATATAAAATTAGTTTCGTGAACGAATGTAATGAATTCTTTCCGCACAGTCTACGATTATTTGTTTATAGAAACAATCGTAACAACGATGATTTAATTCATCAATTTTAATAACTCCAATATTTTTCTAATAGCGTTTTAGTATAATACTTCAGCATAAAGGCCGTAATATGTTTAGATAAATGAGATTCTTATATGTAACAATACTAAGATTATATACATTAATAAACTATTATTGTCTAGTACATGTTATATGCATAAATATATAGGTGAGAAATGTCTACACGCTTAGTACGCGTGTCCGACTACAAATGGCGCTGACAGACTCGAACGAATCACGTCGTCATTAAGTTTAAAATTCTCACTTTTTTATTATTTACCGTTACGTTTGTTATTTAAAACAAATTAATAAATCTGAGAATTTGTCAAATTGACTCGCCAAGGACTAGATAACTCGTATCGCCAATAAATTTGAATGAACAAATTACATTTAAATCAACACAACCTAATATATATTTCCAATTTGTTCGAAACATCGTCATTTCATATTAAATGATAAGAAATCAATAAATCAGTGGCGCTACAGATATTTATGTCTGTATATTTTGTGATTTGTCTAATAGGGAAGGGATCACCTAGATCAGCCTAATTGGCCTAGTGGTTTCAGCGTGCGACTCTCATACCTGAGGTCGTAGGTTCGATTCCCGGCTGTGCACCAATGGAGTTTCTTTCTATGTGCGCATTTAACATTCGCTCGAACGGTGAAGGAATCATTGTGAGGCAACCGACATGTCTTTGACCCAAGAAGTCGACGACGTGTGTCAGGCACTGGAGGCTGATCACCTACTTGCCTATTAGATTTAAAAATAATCATGGAACAGATTCAGAAATCTGAGGCCAAGACCTAAAGAGGTTGTAGCGCCACTGTTTTATTTTTATTATTTATAATAAAAAGAGGGTATTTCAACAAAATTTGGCCGATAGTATTTTTAGTGAAATTATTTTTGGGAAAACATTTCGTTCACTAGTTATTTAAATAAAATATCGTATACATACTTAATTGTCATTGCTTATGGCGGCGTCCATGCGTCGGGTTGTCTCTCTCCCTAAAATATGGCGAGGGGGCCGATGAGTGGCGGAGAGTTTATTGTCAGTTTTTCTCTTCCGTTCTACGCCCTTGATTTGAGAACTGGCAGTAAATGTAAAATTCGAATAATTTAAAGTATATTTTGACGTTCATAAGTGTACATTATGTTACCTATATGAATAAATAATTTTTTATTTGATTTGATTTGAGTATGATTTCGATATATTTATAGCCACTCCTTTTAATCGCCAAGTATTTTTACACAATGTTTGTAAGCTGCAACCATTACACCTTGTTCCATATGACATCTTGAGTAATAAAGAATAATTAAATAAATTTAAAACAAAGATTTGTCCTCTATCAGCAGGATGCATGGTGAAACACTAGTTTAAAAAGCACAACTTAAATTCGAAACTCAAAGTCAAAGTCGAAAATAATTTATTCATGTAGGTAACATAATGTACACTTATGAACGTCAAAAAAAGAAATATACATTAAATGATTCTAATTTAACATTTACTGCCAGTTCTCAAATCGAGGGCGTTGAACGGAAGAGAAGAACTGGCAATAAACTCTCCGCCACTCTTTTTATTCGCCAAGTTTTTTCTTTTCCACGTTTGTAAAGTGCTGCAAACACCATGTTCCATATGACATCTTGAGTAATAAAGAATAATCAAATAAATTAAAAACAAAGATTTGTCCTCTATCAGCAGGAGGCATGGTGAAAAACTCGTACATACACAGCACGACTAAAATTCGAACCTCGTGCCCGATATCGAGGCAATTTCATTAATTCAGTGTGTTTTTTAATCATTCCCTGGCAATACTGTAAATATCAGTTGACTTCAAATTAAAAAAATATATGTGCGTACACAGGTAAGAAGTGAAACTTCCTTACGACATATCATTTTTCTACTATTTGCAACTTCACGAAAATGGGGTAGATAAGGCTTAAGCCTTAAGAAAAACAATTTTTTCAGTCATATTTATTAATACTTGCTAATTTTAACAGATACATTCATTGATACTTAAAATCAAAAAGTAAGGTTAACCTCAAGTAAATATTAAAATCATGCTCATACGTGTTGAATTTATAAAACGAAATGTATAATCACTCTCACTTTTCTTGTAAATTCACTTAAATTTGAACAAGTCTTTTTATTTTATCACTTTCAAATTAATATATTGTTATTATTATTTCAAACCAAACTTCAAAACTAATATATTGTTGTTATTATTATCATATATTACATTATATTCTTTACGCCACTATACTAAACTTCGATAAAAAAAGCAACATGGCGCGTAACCGTAAAACGTGACGTTTTCTTACAAAATTTCTCCCATACGTCGATAAAGAAGTTTCACTTCAAAATTCATTTATAGCCCTATTGTACGCTGTAATACTACACGCAAAAGTTAACGAGGCACCGCCAAATCAGGTGCCAAGTTGATTTGTGCGTGTACTTCGTTTCACACAACATGGGTTGACGGAATCCCGCCACTAGATGGCGCTGTTTTCAGCGATATTTAAGTTATTGGTTAATACTGAATACTTCTCCTCTTTTGTATTACATCGCTATTAGCTATTCTTGAATCCTTAAGATTAGCTTTTTAGTTGTAGTTTTTTATTCATATTGTTTTTTTATATTTTCTCTAGATTAAAGTTCTATAGATTAATATAAATATATATATTTTGACGTGACAACGTCTTATAAATTGGTTGCCGGGTGACACTTCAAGAAACTGCGTTACGCTCCGCTCACGTTATGCGCTCACAATGAGAGCGAGTGAGAGGCACGCGTCCCTTCCACTCGGGCATGGTTAGCCCGCCTAAGAGCGAGAGAGACAGACATAAAAAGTTGTTTGTATAAATTAATGTTTTAAATATAATTCTTTGTATAAATAAATGTTTTAAATTGTTACTATTATTTCATCCTTCTTCCTACTATTCGAATGAATATTCACATTAAAATTATTTTACCACTCAAAGTCGTTGTCACGTAAAACTTTCGCCCGTATACCGACTTTACAGGCAACCAATTTTTTTTTAATATAATTTCCAGTTATGTACTTCTTGCACTCATCATTTTTCATTTATTATTTTATAGGGTTGCCTGGAAGAGATCGCTTGTTAGCGATAAGGCCGCCCGTTGCATCCCGTGTAATTTTTATGTATTGTGTCATTTGTGTTTCTTTGCAACGAAGTGTAAATAAATAAATAAATAAATTTGTAATTTCCTTGTTTGCAGGACCTGATAGAGGCTTTTGGCATAAAAGAACCAATGATGGTTATAAAAAGGATCGGAGTTACTGCTAAGTGATAAGGAAATAAAGATTTTTGATACCATTGTTTGTTCTTTCAATTATCCATTTACTAGTGACCCGCCCCAGCTTCGCACGGGTGCAATGCTGATGAAAAGCAGGTTTTTATTATGTATTGTTATTTCCGTCGCTGGAAAGCTCCGATAATATACGCGTTCGATCGCTGCTAAATAAGCTGTAATGGGCTGTATAGATCTATATTAAGTGAACAATGTGTTCAAGGTAAATTGGTTAAGGATTAATGCTGTATTGGTTAAAATCGCTTCGAAAATTTGCCATTATTTGTCGTAAAAAGTAAATGAGAAAAAAAAGTTATTGTGGGTTATCCATAAGAGATAGACATATACCATCACGGACTTTTCTGTTGACCTTTTCAATGTGTACAATACTTAGTACATTAATTTGATAAAACTCGTAGGGTTCAGCCTGCGTTTGCAATTTAAGCGGAAAAAATGTAATTATTTACGACATCACATTAGAAACCTCAAAAATAACAGTACTTCTCCACTATTTAATGGATGTTATTATACATATAAACCTTCCTCTTGAATCACTCTATCTATTTAAAAATAACGCATCAAAATCCGTTGCGTAGTTTCAAAGATTGAATCATACAAAGGGACATAGGGACAGAGAGAGCGACTGTGTTTTATACTATGTAGTGATAATCTGCGCATTCACTGCGATGACGTCATACCTGTTAAAGAAGAGTTATACTTTTGGCGCGATTGAGAAAAACGATGAGAGTGAATTTTTAAATTGCGCGCGCACCGTGACACAAAATTAACAGAATGAAGTTAGGTCTAGGTGGCATGGAAATCGATAACTATGTTCAAGTTGTATATTCTAGTATTTTTATATTTAGATCACGTGATTCGTAACAGTACAATTCGACAGTGTGAATAAATAAATATTATTTTGGTGTTTTTATTTTTAACCAACGATTTCTGACAATCCTAGATATAAAGTGCAAGGTATCCAAGTTTACAGTTGTTGGATGGGTTCGAGGCTTCATACAGTAAATTATCGTAGGTTTTTTAAGAAAAAAAAAATTGAAAGTACCCACTAATTTAAAAAAAGAGCATACCAATTCTAAAATGGCCGACGACGCATTCGCGAGTCCTCTGGCATTGAGAGCCTCCTGCCCGTTTGCCCCTCATTCAATAAAAAAAGCCCATACATTTGGGAGTTCATGTTGCCTTCACTGGCCAATGGTTTGAAGTTCTAGGTCATTATGGTAAAATAAAACAAAATTATATCCAATAAATATATTTTACATATAAAAGATTACATCTATCAAATACAATAGAAGAGAGTCCTAACTCTGTTACTTCCAATCAAGCATCAACCGAGTTGGGTGATGCTGCAGCAGGTGCGAGATATTGCAGCAAAAAGGTAAGTATCGCTGCTTTTGGAAGTAACATAACATGGACGCAGGTAACTTAAATAAGGAAAATGAATTGTGAACAAAATAAATGCCTTGTTCTATTTATTAACTAAAATCTTTCTCTTGCATCACAGTGTACCTACTATTTGATAGAAACACGAGTGCAACTAACGCCAGAACCTTTAATGGATTGTTTTCAATCTGAGTTCAGATCGTGACAGTCGATCGAACTCCTATCTGCATATCAATAACCAAACTCTACGAAGACTATTTTTGTCGACGGATAGAATGCAATATCTTCGCTGTTTACACTCGTATTTCATAATCAATATAAACCAAAGATAGTAAATAAACCCGTACAAATAGTATTAAAATATACTATAATATATTAAAATTTTAATTATTTAAAAAACTGGTGTAAGTTAAAACCTTAAGATAGGATATGGGCCCAGTTGAACTATTATTTTCATACAATCTATCCACATACGCCGATCCGACCTAACATGCATAGCTTGTATCGACAGATTGCTATTTCAATCCGCGGATTGGTTATTGGCACACGTTTATCAATATTTAGATAAATATCCTACCTCATATAATATGTTATGTAGATAATATGTTATACCTCAGATAGTAAAAAATGGATTGAGATAGGTTATTGGGTTTGGGCGTAAATGTATCTTTGTTGACATAAATCTAAGTAAAACTGTTCGTATGGGGACATGGGAATGTTAATAGACAATAAAAAAACTAGGCGCAAACTTATAAGTCACATGTTTTTGACATGCAGGTGTCATTATTTCACCTTTAGCTTAATCAGAATTGTATTCAGAAACTATCAAACTTTGACACGTCTATTGTTTTTGGTATGAAAAGCGTTTTACTAATTTGTGAATATATGTAATATTGCAATATGTTTATCATTTGAAACTGCAAAAACGTCACGACTTTGACGTTTTATTTTTAATTAATTAAATTAAAAATTAGTGAAAAGGTTTGACTAATAAAGTTAATTTATGTAACATAGTGAAGTATTTTTCAGTTTTATTTGTGTAGTGTGTTAAAATTTCATTATCTGTAGTTTCAATTACATATTTGGCCGTTAGGAGGCGCTAGATTCGCTTAAGTTTGACTTTGAGCGCTTCTGAACACAATATGTCATTAGACAAACAAAAAAGTCATAGTTTCGTTTCTGATTGTTATAATCCCACAGTCTTACATGATATTATTATAATACTTGAACCGCTTGGTAAAAATAAAATTCACATCACAAGCCCATTCCGAGCGCATGCGCGGCGCACTCGGTTACGTCATGCGGTTACGTCCGAACCCATATTTGACAATCTGAGATAGACATCTTAATACAAATATTGATAAAAGTGTGCTAATAACCAATCGACGGACTGTAATTCCATCTGTCGATACAAGAAATCCATGGTAGGTCGGATCGGTGTATGTGGATAGACCTTTGTATGAAAATTACAGTTCAACTGTGCCAATTTCAAGATTTTACTGACAACAGTTTTTTAAAAGCTATTTGAGATGTTTAAAACACAGACATGTATATTTTAATATTATTTGTACGGTTTTATTTACTTTATTTGGTTTATATTGATTAACAAATATGAATGAAAAGGATAGCGATAAATAGCGAAAAGATTACATTCTATCCGTCGCCAAAAATGGATTGTCTTCGTAGGATTTGGCTATTGGGATGCAGATAGGTAGATAGGGATAGGGACTGTCACGATGGGATAGATAGGGACTGTCACGGTCTGAAAACAATCTGAGATTGTGGATTAATTATTGGGTTCGGCCGTAAGTGCGTACGTCTAGTTAAAAATACAACTAGCAGACTAGTAGTGAAAGAAGCCAAGCCCTATAGTCTTTTACAAATAAAATAATACTGATATATGATTTATAGCCTTGAGACTTAGTTTAAATAAATATACAAATATTTAATCCTACCGACATTTATGCTGAAATATTACGTAAAAACCGAATCTCTATAATCAGCAGCTGATGTCACCATCGTGGTCAGCAAGAAAGCGTCAGCAATGGACTACCTGATTCCACCGGTTTCTGTCCAACCACCATTAGTTTCTCCAAGTTGAGCGTTTTTCATTCATTCATTCAATGCGCAGAGGCGACGAGCGTCTTGCGCATTGAATGAATAATTGCTAACATAATAATTTTGTCAATTTAAAAGATGGTAACGTCATTTTCCAAATTATTTCATATATTTGTCTCATATAATCAAAGAATGCTTATTTATTAATTCCAAGGATACAATTAAGGGCATGTTTCACAATGTATGGATAAAGTACCAAATAGCTATGCAACACATAAATTATTCGAAAGATAAAAGTTCCGAATAAGTAATTCGCGTTTCATGTCGAATAGCGCTATCTGACAGTCGTGAAACGCAAAAATACTGTTTATCCTAACAATAAGTAATAAATAGCTTTTTTGGAACTTATCCGGACATTGTGAAACAGACCCTAAATCTACCGAACCCCTGATTTAGTACATAAGATTGTCAAGTATGTAATTATATTTATTACAACTTTGATAATAATGTTGATACTTAATATAAAATTAGTTTCGTGAACGAATGTAATGAATTCTTTCCGCACAGTCTACGATTATTTGTTTATAGAAACAATCGTAACAACGATGATTTAATTCATCAATTTTAATAACTCCAATATTTTTCTAATAGCGTTTTAGTATAATACTTCAGCATAAAGGCCGTAATATCTTTAGATAAATGAGATTCTTATATGTAACAATACTAAGATTATATACATTAATAAACTATTATTGTCTAGTACATGTTATATGCATAAATATATAGGTGAGAAATGTCTACACGCTTAGTACGCGTGTCCGACTACAAATGGCGCTGACAGACTCGAACGAATCACGTCGTCATTAAGTTTAAAATTCTCACTTTTTTATTATTTACCGTTACGTTTGTTATTTAAAACAAATTAATAAATCTGAGAATTTGTCAAATTGACTCGCCAAGGACTAGATAACTCGTATCGCCAATAAATTTGAATGAACAAATTACATTTAAATCAACACAACCTAATATATATTTCCAATTTGTTCGAAACATCGTCATTTCATATTAAATGATAAGAAATCAATAAATCAGTGGCGCTACAGATATTTATGTCTGTATATTTTGTGATTTGTCTAATAGGGAAGGGATCACCTAGATCAGCCTAATTGGCCTAGTGGTTTCAGCGTGCGACTCTCATACCTGAGGTCGTAGGTTCGATTCCCGGCTGTGCACCAATGGAGTTTCTTTCTATGTGCGCATTTAACATTCGCTCGAACGGTGAAGGAATCATTGTGAGGCAACCGACATGTCTTTGACCCAAGAAGTCGACGACGTGTGTCAGGCACTGGAGGCTGATCACCTACTTGCCTATTAGATTTAAAAATAATCATGGAACAGATTCAGAAATCTGAGGCCAAGACCTAAAGAGGTTGTAGCGCCACTGTTTTATTTTTATTATTTATAATAAAAAGAGGGTATTTCAACAAAATTTGGCCGATAGTATTTTTAGTGAAATTATTTTTGGGAAAACATTTCGTTCACTAGTTATTTAAATAAAATATCGTATACATACTTAATTGTCATTGCTTATGGCGGCGTCCATGCGTCGGGTTGTCTCTCTCCCTAAAATATGGCGAGGGGGCCGATGAGTGGCGGAGAGTTTATTGTCAGTTTTTCTCTTCCGTTCTACGCCCTTGATTTGAGAACTGGCAGTAAATGTAAAATTCGAATAATTTAAAGTATATTTTGACGTTCATAAGTGTACATTATGTTACCTATATGAATAAATAATTTTTTATTTGATTTGATTTGAGTATGATTTCGATATATTTATAGCCACTCCTTTTAATCGCCAAGTATTTTTACACAATGTTTGTAAGCTGCAACCATTACACCTTGTTCCATATGACATCTTGAGTAATAAAGAATAATTAAATAAATTTAAAACAAAGATTTGTCCTCTATCAGCAGGATGCATGGTGAAACACTAGTTTAAAAAGCACAACTTAAATTCGAAACTCAAAGTCAAAGTCGAAAATAATTTATTCATGTAGGTAACATAATGTACACTTATGAACGTCAAAAAAAGAAATATACATTAAATGATTCTAATTTAACATTTACTGCCAGTTCTCAAATCGAGGGCGTTGAACGGAAGAGAAGAACTGGCAATAAACTCTCCGCCACTCTTTTTATTCGCCAAGTTTTTTCTTTTCCACGTTTGTAAAGTGCTGCAAACACCATGTTCCATATGACATCTTGAGTAATAAAGAATAATCAAATAAATTAAAAACAAAGATTTGTCCTCTATCAGCAGGAGGCATGGTGAAAAACTCGTACATACACAGCACGACTAAAATTCGAACCTCGTGCCCGATATCGAGGCAATTTCATTAATTCAGTGTGTTTTTTAATCATTCCCTGGCAATACTGTAAATATCAGTTGACTTCAAATTAAAAAAATATATGTGCGTACACAGGTAAGAAGTGAAACTTCCTTACGACATATCATTTTTCTACTATTTGCAACTTCACGAAAATGGGGTAGATAAGGCTTAAGCCTTAAGAAAAACAATTTTTTCAGTCATATTTATTAATACTTGCTAATTTTAACAGATACATTCATTGATACTTAAAATCAAAAAGTAAGGTTAACCTCAAGTAAATATTAAAATCATGCTCATACGTGTTGAATTTATAAAACGAAATGTATAATCACTCTCACTTTTCTTGTAAATTCACTTAAATTTGAACAAGTCTTTTTATTTTATCACTTTCAAATTAATATATTGTTATTATTATTTCAAACCAAACTTCAAAACTAATATATTGTTGTTATTATTATCATATATTACATTATATTCTTTACGTCACTATACTAAAAAATAAATAATTCGATAAAAAAAGCAAGATGGCGCGTAACCGAAAAACGTGACGTTTTCTTACAAAATTTCTCCCATACGTCGATAAAGAAGTTTCACTTCAAAATTCATTTATAGCCCTATTTTACGCTGTAATACTACACGCAAAAGTTAACGAGGCACCGCCAAATCAGGTGCCAAGTTGATTTGTGCGTGTACTTCGTTTCACATAACATGGGTTGACGGAATCCCGCCACTAGATGGCGCTGTTTTCAGCGATATTTAAGTTATTGGTTAATACTGAATATTTCTCCTCTTTTGTATAACATCGCTATTAGCTATTCTTGAATCCTTAAGATTAGCTTTTTAGTTGTAGTTATTTATTCATATTGTTTTTTATATATTTTCTCTAGATTAAAGTTCTATAGATTAATATAAATATATATTTTTTTTTTATATAATTTCTAGTTATGCACTTCTTGCACTCATCATTTTTCATTTATTATTTTATGGGGTTGCCTGGAAGAGATCGCTTGTTAGCGATAAGGCCGCCCGTTGCATCCCTTGTAATTTTTATGTATTGTGTTATTTGTGTTTCTTTGCAACGAAGTGTAAATAAATAAATAAATAAATTTGTAATTTCCTTGTTTGCAGGACCTGATAGAGGCTTTTGGCATAAAAGAACCAATGATGGTTATAAAAAGGATCGGAGTTACTGCTAAGTGATAAGGAAATAAAGATTTTTGATACCATTGCTTGTTCTTTCATTTATCCATTTACTAGTGACCCGCCCCAGCTTCGCACGGGTGCAATGCTGATGAAAAGCAGGTTTTTATTATGTATTGTTATTTCCGTCGCTGGAAAGCTCCGATAATATACGCGTTCGATCGCTGCTAAATAAGCTGTAATGGGCTGTATAGATCTATATTAAATGAACAATGTATTCAAGGTATTTAATTGGTTAAGGATTAATGCTGTATTGGTTAAAATGGCTTCGAAAATTAGCCATTATTTGTCGTAAAAAGTAAATTACAAAAAAAAGTTATTGTGGGTTATCCATAAGAGATAGACATATACCATCAGGGACTTTTCTGTAGACCTTTTCAATGTGTACAATACTTAGTACATTATTTTAATAAAACTCGTAGGGTTCAGCCTGCGTTTGCAATGTAAGCGGAAAAAATGTAATTATTTACGACATCACATTAGAAACCTCAAAAATAACAGTACTTCTCCACTATTCAATGGATGTAATTATACATATAAACCTTCCTCTTGAATAACTCTATCTATTAAAAAAACGCATCAAAATCCGTTGCGTAGTTTCAAAGATTGAATCATACAAAGGGACATAGGGACAGAGAAAGCGACTGTGTTTTATACTATGTAGTGATAATCTGCGCATTCACTGCGATGACGTCATACCTGTTAAAGAAGAGTTATACTTTTGGCGCGATTGAGAAAAACGATGAGAGTGAATTTTCACGATGCGCGCGCACCGTGACACAAAATTAACAGAATGAAGTTAGGTCTAGGTGGCATGGAAATCGATAACTATGTTCAAGTTGTATATTCTAGTATTTTTATATTTAGATCACGTGATTCGTAACAGTACAATTCGACAGTGTGAATAAATAAATATTATTTTGGTGTTTTTATTTTTAACCAACGATTTCTGACAATCCTAGATATAAAGTGCAAGGTATCCAAGTTTATAAGTTTTTGGTTGGGTTTGAGGCTTTATATAGTACATTGTAGTAGGTTTTTTTAAGAAAAAAAAACTTTGAAAGTACCCACTAATTAAGAAAAAGAGCATACCAATTCTAAAATGGCCGACGACGCATTCGCGAGTCCTCTGGCATTGAGAGCCTCCTGCCCGTTTGCCCCTCATTCAATAAAAAAAGCCCATACATTTGGGAGTCCATGTTGCCTTCACTGGCCAATGGTTTGAAGTTCTAGGTCACTATGGTAAAAGAAAACAAAATTATATCCAATAAATATATTTTACATATAAAATATTACATCTATCTATATTAATACAATAGAAGAGAGTCCTCCTGTTACTTCCAATCAAGCATCAACCGAGTTGGGTGATGCTGCAGCAGGTACGAGAGATTGCAGCAAAAAGGTAAGAATCGCTGCTTTTGGAAGTAACATAACATGGACGCAGGTAACTTAAATAACGAAAATGAATCGTGAACAAAATAAATGCCTTGTTCTATTTATTAACTAAAATCTTTCTCTTGCATCACAGTGTACCTACTATTTGACAGAAACACGAGTGCAACTAACGCCAGAACCTTTAATGGATTGTTTTCAATCTGAGTTCAGATCGTGACAGTCGATCGATCTCCTATCTGCATATCAATAACCAAACTCTACGGAGACTTTTTGTCGACGGATAGAATGCAATCTCTTCGCTGTTTACACTCGTATTTCATAATCAATATAAACCAAAGATAGTAAATAAACCCGTACAAATAGTATTAAAATATACTATAATATATTTAAATTTTAATTATTTTAAAAACTAGTGTAAGTTAAAACCTTAAGATAGGATATGGGCCCAGTTGAACTATTATTTTCATACAATCTATCCACATACGCCGATCCGACCTAACATGCATAGCTTGTATCGACAGATTGCTATTTAAATCCGCGGATTGGTTATTGGCACACTTTTATCAATATTTAGATAAATATGTGATAATATGTTATACCTCAGATAGTAAAAAATGGATTGAGATAGGGTTTGGGCGTAAATATATCTTTGTTGACATAAATCTAAGTAAAACTGTTCGTATGGGGACATGGGAATGTTAAAAGACAATAAAAAAACTAGGCGCAAACTTATAAGTCACATGTTTTTGACATGCAGGTGTCATTATTTCACCTTTAGCTTAATCAGAATTGTATTCAGAAACTATCAAACTTTGACACGTCTATTATTTTTGGTATGAAAAGCGTTTTACTAATTTGTGAATATATGTAATATTGCAATGTTTATCATTTGAAACTGCAAAAACGTCACGACTTTGACGATAATTAAATTAAAACTTAGTGAAAAGTTTTGAATAATAAAGTTAATTTATTTAACAAAGTGAAGTATTTTACAGTTTTATTTGTGTAGTGTGTTAAAATTTCATTATCTGTAGTTTCAATTTCATATTTGGCCGTTAGGAGGCGCTAGATTCGCTTAAGTTTGACTTTGAGCGCTTCTGAACACAATATGTCATTAGAGAAACAAAAAAGTCATAGTTTCGTTTCTGATTGTTATAATCCCACAGTCTTACATGATAATATTATGATAATACTTGAACCGCTTGGTAAAAATAAAAATTCACATCACAAGCCCATTCCGAGCGCATACGCGGCGCAGTCAGTGCGGTTACGTCCGAACCCATATTTGACAATCTGAGATAGACATCTTAATACAAATATTGATAAAAGTGTAAAAATAACCAATCGACGGACTGTAATGCCATCTGTCGATACAAGCTATCCATGGTAGGTCGGATCGGTGTGTGTGGATAGACCTTTGTATGAAAATGACGGTTTAACTGTGCCAATTTTAAGATTTTACTTACAACAGTTTTTTAAAAGCTATTTGAGATGTTTAAAACACAGACATGTATATTTTAATATTATTTGTACGGTTTTATTTACTTTATTTGGTTTATATTGATTATCAAATATGAATGAAAAGGATAGCGATAAATAGCGAAAAGATTGCATTCTATCCGTCGCCAAAAATGGATTGTCTTCGTAGGATTTGGCTATTGGGATACAGATAGGTAGATAGGGATAGGGACTGTCACGATGGGATAGATAGGGACTGTCACGGTCTGAAAACAATCTGAGATTGTGGATTAATTATTGGGTTCGGCCGTAAGTGCGTACGTCTAGTTAAAAATACGACTAGCAGACTAGTAGTGAAAGAAGCCGAGCCCTATAGTCTTTTACAAGTAAAATAATACTGATATATGATTTATAGCCTCGAAACTTAGTTTAAATAAATATACAAAATATTTAATCCTACCGACATTTATGCTGAAATATTACGTAAAAACCGAATCTCTATAATCAGCAGCTGATGTCACCATCGTGGTCAGCAAGAAAGCGTCAGGAGTGGACTACCTGATTCCACCGGTTTCTGTCCAACCACCAAGTGTCTCCAAGTTGAGCGTTTTTCATTCATTCATTCAATGCGCAGAGGCGACAAGCGTCTTGCGCATTGAATGAATAATTGCTAACATAATAATTTTGTCAATTTAAAAGATGGTAACGTCATTTTCATCTTATATAATCAAAGAATGCTTATTTATTAATTCCAAGGATACAATTAAGGGCATGTTTCACAATGTATGGATGAAGTACCAAATAGCTATGCAACACATAAATTATTCGAAAGATAAAAGTTCCGACTAAGATACTTCGCGTTTCATGACGAATAGCGCTATCTGACAGTCGTGAAATGCAAAAATACTGTTTATCCTACCAATAAGTAATAAATAGCTTATTTGGAACTTATCCGGACATTGTGAAACAGACCCTAAATCTACCGAACCCCTGATTTAGTACGTAAGATTGTCAAATATGTAATTATATTTATTACAACTTTGATAATAATGTTGATACTTATTATATTAGTTTCGTGAACGAATGTAATGAATTCTTTCCGCACAGTCAACGATTATTTGTTTATAGAAACAATCGTAACAACGATGATTTAATTCATCAATTTTAATAACTCCAATATTTTTCTAATAGCGTTTTAATATAATACTTCAGCATAAAGGCCGTAATATGTTGAGATAAGATAGATTATTATACGTAAAAATACTAAGATTATATACATTAATAAACTATTATTGTCTAGTACATGATATATGCATAAATATATAGGTGAGAAATGTCTATACGCTTAGTACGCGTGTCCGACTACAGATGGCGCTGACAGACTCGAACGAATCACGTCGTCATTTAGTTTTAAATTCTCACTTTTTTATTATTTACCGTTACGTTTGTTATTTAAAACAAATTAATAAATGTAATCTGAGTAATTGTCAAATTGACTCGCCAAGGACTAGATAACTCGTATCGCCAATAAATTTGAATAAACAAATTACATTTAAATCAACACAACCTAATATATATTTCCAATTTGTTCGAAACATCGTCATTTCATATTAAATGATAAGAAATCAATAAATCAGTGGCGATACAGATATTTATGTCTGTATATTTTATGATTTGTCTAATAGGGAAGGGATCACCTAGATCAGCCTAGTCGACTTTTTGGGTCTAAGGCCAGCCGTATTCCTCACGATGTTTCCCTTCACCGTTCGAGTAAATGCTAAATGCGCACATAGAAATAAACTCCATTGGTGGCCATTAGGCCAACACTACTCTGCACAATAAGTTTACAACAATATTTAATTACCTTTGTTATATTTATGAGTAGTATTGGCCTAGAGGCTTCAGCGTGCGACTCTCATACCTGAGGTCGTAGTTTCGATCCCCGGCTGTTTTCGATGGAGTTTCTATGTGCGCATTTAACATTTGCTCAAACGGTGAAGGAAAACATCGTGAGGAAACCGACATGTCTTAGGCCCAAAAAGTCGACGTGTGTCAGGCACTGGAGGCTGATCACCTACTTGCCTATTAGATTTAAAAATAATCATGAAACAGATTCAGAAATCTGAGGCCAAGACCTAAAGAGGTTGTAGCGCCACTGTTTTATTTTTATTATTTATAATAAAAAGAGGGTATTTCAACAAAATTTGGCCGATAGTATTTTTAGTGAAATTATTTTTGGGAAAACATTTCGTTCACTAGTTATTTAAATAAAATATCGTATACATAACGGCAATTTACATAAAGATTAAAAAAAATTCACGGGTGCCATAAAGAGAACAAACAAATATTGTCAATAAATAAATTTAAATCGTACATTAAAGTAAAACTGGTTGCTAAGGCCTATTATAATATAAATGAATACTTAAACGATCATAGTGCTTGAATATCAATTGCTTCAGTATAAATAGGTAACGCGACAGAATCTCTCGGCTGCATTTTCGGACTATGGGGCGATCGTCGACATCTACTTTTTTTAAATGTAAAATGGGAACAAACCGTGATTCATGTGATATCAAATTATTTCAGTATTAGTATTATTACTATTTTCTTGTGTAGCCAAGTCCATATTTCAAAGATCGTCATGCTCACTTAAATGTCATTGCTTGTGGCGGCGTCCATGCGTCGGGTTGTCTCTCTCAATAAAATATGGCGAGGTTGCCGATGGCTGGCCGATGAGTGGCGGAGATATATTGCCAGTTCTTCTCTTCCGTTCTACGCCCACGATTTGAGAACTGTCAGTAAATGTAAAATTAGAATCATTTAATGTATATGTATTTCTTTTTTTGACGTTAATGTTACCTATATGAATAAATGATTTTTGATTTGATTTGAGTCTGATTTCGATACATTTATACTACGCCACTCTTTTTAATCGCCAAGTTTTTTTACACAATGTTTGTAAGGAGCTACAACCGTTACACCATGTTCCATATGACATCTTGAGTAATAAAGAATAATAAAATAAATTAAAAACAAAGATTTGTCCTCTATCAGCAGGAGGCATGGTGAAACACTAGTTTAAAAAGCACAACTTAAATTCGAAACTCAAAGTCAAAGTCGAAAATAATTTATTCATATAGGTAACATAATGTACACTTATGAACGTCAAAATATACTTTAAATGATTCTAATTTTACATATACTGCCAGTTCTCATATCAAGAGAGTAGAACGGAAGAGAAGAACTGGCAATAAACTCTCCGCCACTCTTTTTAATCGCCAAGTTTTTTTAACACAATGTTTGTAAGGAGCTGCAACCATTACACCTTGTTCCATATGACATCTTGAGTAATCAAGAATAATAAAATAAATTAAAACCAAAGAATTGTCCTCTATCAGCAGGAGGCATGGTGAAAAACTCGTACATACACAGCACGACTAAAATTCGAACCTCGTGCCCGATATCGAGGCAATTTCATTAATTCAGTGTGTTTTTAATCATTCCCTGGCAATACTGTAAATATCAGTTGACTTCAAATTAAAAAAATATATGTGCGTACACAGGTAAGAAGTGAAACTTCCTTACGATATCATTTTTCTACTATTTGCAACTTCACGAAAATGGGGTAGATAAGGCTTAAGCCTTAAGAAAAACAATTTTTTCAGTCATATTTATTAATACTTGCTAATTTTAAGATTTATATACAATCACTGATACTTACAATCAAAAAGTGAGGTTAACCTCAAATAAATATTAAAATCATGCTCATACGTGTTGAATTTATAAAACGAAATGTATAATCACTCCCACTTTTCTTGTAAATTCCCTTAAATTTGAACAAGTCTTTTTATCACTTTCAAATTAATATATTGTTATTCTTATTTCAAACCAAACTTCAAAACTAATATATTGTTGTTATTATTATCATATATTACATTATATTCTTTACGTCACTATACTAAAAAATAAATAATTCGATAAAAAAAGCAAGATGGCGCGTAACCGAAAAACGTGACGTTTTCTTACAAAATTTCTCCCATACGTCGATAAAGAAGTTTCACTTCAAAATTCATTTATAGCCCTATTGTACGCTGTACTACTACACGCAAAAGTTAACGAGGCACCGCCAAGTCAGGTGCCAAGTTGATTTGTGCGTGTACTTCGTTTCACACAACATGGGTTGACGGAATCCCGCCACTAGATGGCGCTGTTTTCATCGATATTTAAGTTATTGGTTAATACTGAATATTTCTCCTCTTTTGTATTACATCGCTATTAGCTATTCTTGAATCCTTAAGATTAGCTTTTTAGTTGTAGTTATTTATTAATATTGTTTTTTTATATTTTCTCTAGATTAAGGTTCTATAGATTAATATAAATATATATTTTTTTATATAATTTCTAGTTATGCACTTCTTGCACTCATCATTTGTCATTTATTATTTTATAGGGTTGCCTGGAAGAGATCGCTTGTTAGCGATAAGGCCGCCCGTTGCATCCCTTGTAATTTTAATGTATTGTGTCATTTGTGTTTGCAACGAAGTGTGACTAAATAAATAAATAAATTTGTAATTTCCTTGTTTGCAGGACCTGATAGAGGCTTTTGGCATAAAAGAACCAATGATGGTTATAAAAAGGATCGGAGTTACTGCTAAGTGATTAGGAAATAAAGATTTTTGATACCATTGCTTGTTCTTTCATTTATCCATTTACTAGTTACCCGCCCCAGCTTCGCACGGGTGCAATGCTGATGAAAGGCAGGTTTTTATTATGTATTGTTATTTCCGTCGCTGGAAAGCTCCGATAATATACGCGTTCGATCGCTGCTAAATAAGCTGTAATGGGCTGTATAGATCTATATTAAATGAACAATGTATTCAAGGTATTTAATTGGTTAAGGGTTAATGCTGTATTGGTTAAAATCGCTTCGAAAATTAGCCATTATTTGTCGTAAGAAGTAAATGACAAAAAGAAGTTATTGTGGGTTATCTATAAGAGATAGACATATACCATCATGGACTTTTCTGTAGACCTTTTCAATGTGTACAATACTTAGTACATTATTTTGATAAAACTCGTAGGGTTCAGGCTGCGTTTGCAATGTAAGCGGAAAAAATGTAATTATTTACGACATCACATTAGAAACCTCAAAAATAACAGTACTTCTCCACTATTTAATGGATGTTATTATACATATAAACCTTCCTCTTGAATCACTCTATCTATTAAAAAAACCGCATCAAAATCCGTTGCGTAGTTTCAAAGATTTAAGCATACAAAGGGACATAGGGACAGTTTTTTTTTTAAATGGAGTCTCGCTGTTGGCCTTAAGGGCCTTTACAGCTCAGCACGGGCTGTTTTGGCGAGCTTAGCTCAGCCGGAAAGAGTGGGGTTCCCGCGACTCGCGCAAGGGCGTCTCCTGTGAGACTCGAACCTCGGCTTGGGCCGTCGCGGGGGGGTCAATCGCCTGAAGGGCAGGACGGAAGCTCACTGGAGTGAGCGAAATGCGAAGTAAAGGTCCTCGCCTTCCCCGGAGAAGGCGGTTTTTAACCCTAATCTGTTTACTGCTATTATTATTGGCCGCGCGGGCGGCTTTTAATTTGTTGTTGGCTACTGTAATTGGATCATCCGGATCCATTAGTACGTGTCGGGGCCTCCTGCGAGCCTTTTTAGTCGGGAAGGGATAATAATTGATGCTATTACGCACCAGTGGGTTGGGATGGTGTTTAGCCTTGTCGAAGTGGCGTTTGGACGCCAACTTCATCCATTGGGCTATGGTAGGGAACATAGGGACAGAGAAAGCGACTGTGTTTTATACTATGTAGTGATAATCTGCGCATTCACTGCGATGACGTCATACCTGTTAGAAGAAGAGTTATACTTTTGGTGCGATGGAGAAAAACGATGAGAGTGAATTTTTACGATGCGCGCGCACCGTGACACAAAATTAACAGAATGAAGTTAGGTCTAGGTGGCATGGAAATCGATAACTATGTTCAAGTTGTATATTCTAGTATTTTCATATTTAGATCACGTGATTCGTAACAGTACAATTCAACAGTGTGAATAAATAAATATTATTTGGTGTTTTTATTTTTTACCAACGATTTCTGACAATCCTAGATATAAAGTGCAAGGTATCCAAGTTTATAGTTGTTGGTTGGGTTTGAGGCTTCATATAGTAAATTTTCGTAGGTTTTTTAAGAAAAAAAAATTGAAAGTACCCACTAATTTAAAAAAAGAGCATACCAATTCTTAAATGGGCGACAACGCATTCGCGAGTCCTCTGGCATTGAAAGCCTCCTGCCCGTTTGCCCCTCATTCAATAAAAAAAGCCCATACATTTGGGAGTCCATGTTGCCTTCACTGGCCAATGGTTTGAAGTTCTAGGTCATTATGGTAAAAGAAAACAAAATTATATCCAATAAATATATTTTACATATAAAATATTACATCTATCAAATACAATAGAAGAGAGTCCTCCTGTTACTTCCAATCAAGCATCAACCGAGTTGGGTGATGCTGCAGCAGGTGCGAGAGATTGCAGCAAAAAGGTAAGTATCGCTGCTTTTGGAAGTAACATAACATGGACGCAGGTAACTTAAATAAGGAAAATGAATTGTGAACAAAATAAATGCCTTGTTCTATTTATTAACTAAAATCTTTCTCTTGCATCACAGTGTACCTACTATTTGACAGAAACACGAGTGCAACTAACGCCAGAACCTTTAATGGATTGTTTACAATCTGAGTTCAGATCGTGAAGTCGATCGATCTCCTATCTGCATATCAATAACCAAACTCTACGGAGACTTTTTGTCGACGGATAGAATGCAATCTCTTCGCTGTTTACACTCGTATTTCATAATCAATATAAACCAAAGATAGTAAATAAACCCGTACAAATAGTATTAAAATATACTATAATATATTAAAATTTTAATTATTTTAAAAACTGGTGTAAGTTAAAACCTTAAGATAGGATATGGGCCCAGTTGAACTATTATTTTCATACAATCTATCCACATACGCCGATCCGACCTGACATGCATAGCTTGTATCGACAGATTGCTATTTCAATCCGCGGATTGGTTATTGGCACACGTTTATCAATATTTAGATAAATATGTGATAATATGTTATGTAGATAATATGTTATACCTCAGATAGTAAAAAATGGATTGAGATAGGGTTTGGGCGTAAATATATCTTTGTTGACATAAATCTAAGTAAAACTGTTCAAATGGGGACATGGGAATGTTAATAGACAATAAAAAAACTAGGCGCAAACTTTGAATAAGTCACATGTATTTGACATGCAGGTGTCATTATTTCACCTTTAGCTTAATCAGAATTGTATTCAGAAACTATCAAACTTTGACACGTCTATTGTTTTTGGTATGAAAAGCGTTTTACTAATTTGTGAATATATGTAATATTGCAATATGTTTATCATTTGAAACTGCAAAAACGTCACGACTTTGACGTTAATTAAATTAAAAATTAGTGAAAAGTTTTGACTAATAAAGTTAATTTATTTAATATAGTGAAGTATTTTACAGTTTTATTTGTGTAATGTGTTAAAATATCATTATCTGTAGTTTAAATTACATATTTGGCCGTTAGGAGGCGCTAGATTCGCTTAAGTTTGACTTTGAGCGCTTCTGAACACAATATGTCATTAGAGAAACAAAAAAGTCATAGTTTCGTTTCTGATTGTTATAATCCCACAGTCTTACATGATATTATGATAGTACTTGAACCGCTTGGTAAAACTAAAATTCACATCACAAGCCCATTCCGAGCGCATGCGCGGCGCACTCAGTGCGGTTACGTCCGAACCCATATTTGACAATCTGAGATAGACACCTTAATACAAATATTGATAAAAGTGTGCTAATAACCAATCGACGGACTGTAATTCCATCTGTCGATACAAGCTATCCATGGTAGGTCGGATCGGTGTGACTGGATAGACCTTTGTATGAAAATGACAGTTCAACTGTGCCAATTTCAAGATTTTACTTACAATAGTTTTTTAAAAGCTATTCGAGATGTTTAAAACACAGACATGTATATTTTAATATTATTTGTACGGTTTTATTTACTTTATTTGGTTTATATTGATTATCAAATATGAGTGAACTCGTAAAGAACGAAGAGATTGCATTCAATCCGTCGCCAAAAATGGTTCGTAGGGTTTGGTTATTGGGATGCAGATAGGAGATCGATCGACTGTCACGGTCTGAAAACAATCTGAGATTGTGGATTAATTATTGGGTTCGGCCGTAAGTGCGTACGTGTAGTTAAAAATACGACTAGCAGACTAGTATTGAAAGAAGCCGAGCCCTATAGTCTTTTACAAATAAAATAATACTGATATATGATTTATAGCCTCGAGACTTAGTTTAAATAAATATACAAATATTTAATCCTACCGACATTTATGCTGAAATATTACGTAAAAACCGAATCTTTCTCTTTAATCAGCAGCTCATGTCACCATCATGGTCAGCAAGAAAGCGTCAGGAGTGGACTACCTGATTCCACCGGTTTCTGTCCAACCACCATTAGTTTCTCCAAGTTGAGCGTTTTTCATTCATTCATTCAATGCGCAGAGGAGACGAGCGTCTTGCGCATTGAATCAATAATTGCTAACATAATAATTTTGTCAATTTAAAAGATGGTAACGTCATTATCCAAATTCTTTCATATATTTGTCTCATATAATCAAAGAATGCTTATTTATTTATTCCAAGGATACAATTAAGGGCATGTTTCACAATGTATGGATAAAGTACCAAATAGCTATGCAACACATAAATTATTCGAAAGATAAAAGTTCCGATTAATTAATTCGCGTTTCATGTCGAATAGCGCTATCTGACAGTGAAATGCAAAAATACTGTTTATCCTAACAATAAGTAATAAATATCTTATTTGGAACTCATCCGGACATTGTGAAACAGACCCTAAATCTACCGAACCCCTGATTTAGTACATAAGATTGGCAAATATGTAATTATATTTATTACAACTTTGATAATAATGTTGATACTTATTATATTAGTTTCGTGAACGAATGTAATGAATTCTTTCCGCACAGTCAACGATTATTTGTTTATAGAAACAATCGTAACAACGATTATTTAATTCATCAATTTTAATAATTCCAATATTTTTCTAATAGCGTTTTAATATAATACTTCAGCATAAAGGCCGTAATATGTTTAGATAAATGAGATTATATACATTAATAAACTATTATTGTCTAGTACATGATATATGCATAAATATATAGGTGAGAAATGTCTATACGCTTAGTACGCGTGTCCGACTACAGATGGCGCTGACAGACTCGAACGAATCACGTCGTCATTTAGTTTTAAATTCCCACTTTTTTATTATTTACCGTTACGTTTGTTATTTAAAACAAATTAATAAATCTAATCTGAGAATTTGTCAAATTGACTCGCCAAGGACTAGATAACTCGTATCGCCAATAAATTTGAATGAACAAATTACATTTAAATCAACACAACCTAATATATATTTCCAATTTGTTCGAAACATCGTCATTTCATATTAAATGTGAGAAATCAATAAATCAGTGGCGCTACGGATATTTATGTCTGTATATTTTGTGATTTGTCTAATAGGGAAGGGATCACCTAGATCAGCCTAATTGGCCTAGTGGCGTCAGCGTGCGACTCTCATACCTGAGGTCGTAGGTTCGATCCCCGGCTGTGCACCAATGGACTTTCTTTCTATGTGCGCATTTAACATTTGCTCGAACGGTGAAGGAAAACATCGTGAGGAAACCGACATGTCTTAGACCCAATAAGTCGACGACGTCTGTCAGGCACTGGAGGCTGATCACCTACTTGCCTATTAGATTTAAAAAATGATCATGAAACAGATTCAGACATCTGAGGCCAAGACCTAAAGACAAGCGCCACAGATTATTTTTTTAATTTAATTATATATTGTATACGTCGAAGTAAAGTAGTTAAATCAGATAGTTAATTGAATCTCTAGACAGTTAATTAAAGATCGATATTCGATCACAGATCTTCAAAATTAAACTTTATCCAACTTTGCCTTGAAACTCGATATATAATCGCACGGGTAAATAAATAATTGTAGAGCAGTTCATTTTTTTTTATGGAACTGGGGGCAAACGGGCAGGAGGCTCACCTGATGTTAAGTGATACCGCCGCCCATGGACACTCTCAATGACAGAGGGCTCGCGAGTGCGTTGCCGGCCTTTTAAGAATTGTTTTTTTTTATAGAACAGGGGGCAAACGGGCAGGAGGCTCACCTGATGTTAAGTGATACCGCCACCCATGGACACTCTCAATGCCAGAAGGCTCGCGAGTGCGTTGCCGGCCTTTTAAGAATTGTTTTTTTTATAGAACAGGGGGCAAACGGGCAGGAGGCTCACCTGATGTTAAGTGATACCGCCGCCCATGGACATTCTCAATGCCAGAAGGTTCGCGAGTGCGTTGCCGGCCTTTTAAGATTTTTTTTTTATAGAACGGGGGCAAACGGGCAGGAGGCTCACCTGATGTTAAGTGATGCCGCCGCCCATGGACACTCTCAATGCCAGAGGGCACGCGAGTGCGTTGCCGGCCTTTTAATAATTGTTTTTTTTTTATAGAACAGAGGGCAAACGGGCAGGAGGCTCACCTGATGTTAAGTGATACCGCCGCCCATGGACACTCTCAACGCCAGAGGGCTCGCGAGTGCGTTGCCGGCCTTTTAAGAATTGGTGCTGTTTTCTTGAAGGACCCTAAGTCGAATTGGTTATTAAAATTATTAATTCATTTAAAATTTTAGTTTTATATACCTATTTATTATTATTTAAATATCGTAATCCAATGATAATACCTTTCACATTATTTAATAATTTATACATATATTTACATTATATACAATTACAATACAAGAATTTGTGTGTGCCTTATATCAGTTTAAAACATAAAAGGTGCTTTTTAAGACTAGACTAAAAATAGAAATTTTATTATTTATCAGAAATAGCACCGCATTTGCTTTTTGTTTCGGCACATTTGTTCCTAGTCCAATAGACATACTCAAAATTCAAATTACGTATGGGCGCTAATTACATGACGATTTCATTACCATGGAGGTAATTTTTGGCTTCTGACGTCAAAACTCGGATACGTGTAGTGAACTGGGGTAGACTAAATGTACAATCTACCCCCAAAGAGACACAAAACAACACCCGTTGTCGCTTTTATTCAGTGACACTCATTAAAGCCTCAGTTAGCATTAGACACATTGACATTTCGAATGAAGTTCAGTATCGCGGTCTGCGGAAGGGGGCTATCTGCTCGTTTGCGAAATAAATCAACAAACCGACAAATTTATATGATAAAAACCTTTTCCACAAGAAACGATAAGACACATACTGAACGCTGTTCTTTCAAAGCAGTAATGCCTCTTGAAGCGGTTAGCCAAAGCGGTAATACATGGTAATATCAGCAACGATTACCGCGCGGTAAAAAACCGATGTTCTCCTTTCAAAGCAGTAAAGCCACTGGAGCGGTTAGCCAAAGCGGTAATGAATGGTAATATTACCAAAGTATAGGCCATTACCGCGCGGTAATTCCAGCCTAAAAGACAAAGTCAATGCACGAATTCGTTAACATTACTTCCGTGAAATTGCTGTGTATTGTCTACAATTACGCTTGTGTAGCCACCTTCTTGAACGTTTTGACTTTGTGGTAATTTCCCAAAGCTGCCAAAGTTTTCCGGTCGGCCATTTTGTCCATAGAACGAAATCAGATTCGTATAACTATACTGATTCACTTCAGAACTTTCAATGGAGGAGCAAGATGATGAACTCGCCGAGAATGGTCTTTGGTTTTGAGGGTACGCGTAGTTCGGCAGCTCGGGCTCTGCATAATTTTCGTTATAAAACATATCCTGGTAGCCATTTTGGTTCTGGTAGTCGTCCGTCTCGTATGTTGGTATTGTCGGTAATAGAGTATATTCCGGAAATTGTGTGTAGTCTGCGCTGAACTCGTCATTTACTCTATCTGTGTGTCGGATGTGTGAGACTTGTGGGATGTGCGCGTCTGTGTTGGGTTTTGGCGCGCCTTGTTCCAAATTTAAAATTAAATTCTTCTCTTCGATATCACTGTAATAGAAATAATCACTTGTTAATTTAATCACTGTATAATTTTGGAAACATTCTATCTATTCATCTATTCTAGTCGTTCAATCAACAGCCTAGCCTTTAACTAAACAGCGTCGTTTAACTAGCGGCCTCAAAGATATTCAGCCAGTTGATTAAACAGCTAGGCAAAGTACTTGGATCGTTGACGGTTCTTTACATTCCCTAGTCGAGTGTTAATTTAAGTTTAGTTCCACTTTCTGCCACTCTTAACTCGAAACGAAACTCTTCAAACTGTCAATATGGCGTCGGGAAGACAACTTCGATGGTGTTCTCCAAAGTTTAAGAAAAACCAACAAATACAATGGTAAAGTGTAGTGACAATAATAATGTGAATTTAGCTGTGACTGACGCAAATTTATTTTCTAAGAAATATTTATTTTAAATGTGCCACATAGTGATTTTATACGGCTGAATATCTTTCAGGCCGCAAGTCTAACGGCGCTGTTTTCAAGGCCGTTAATTCAACGGCTTATTAAGGACAATGAACACTTTATATACATATTTTTAATCACGAACGTATTTAATCGTTAGGGATGCGATCATGTTAACTATTTAAGTAAAGTTTTTGAACTGTTATCATATTAAGGTTAAAAAATGTATTTGTAATTACTGTGCTTAACTCAAAATAGTATCTCTCCCTGTATAAATGTCGCAGTAAAGTAGTTAAATTCGAGAGTTAATTGAATCTCTAGACAGTTAATTAAAGATCGATATTCAATCTAGTCGCTAAGTACCGTCAGAGAAGTGAGTGAAAGAAACGTTTATCGAGTTTCCTAAACGTTCCTAGGCAACAAGACTAAACTAACCATTTACAAAAAAATAAAACATGTAATTTCCAAAGTATCAGTCCTTCACGATCACACCGGAATAACAATAACAAAAAACACCGAAATAAATAATCATGGCGCCAACATGTTCACAATTTCCAAAATTTGACCGCCATTTTGTTTTACATTATTGATCAACTCGCTGGCTTTCGGTCAGACAGATAGTAAAATGTTTTCGCCGCTGCTTTATTTAAATCAAAATGCTAGCAACTTGATCGAATATCGATCTTTAATTAACTATCTGATTTAACTACTTTACTACGACATAAATATTTTAGAAATTCTTCGTTCTTTCGTTATATAATTTTAAGTCAACGGGAAAGGACATGTCGACTTGAATTGTATAGCAAAAATACAGCGATTAAAAAAAAATCTACAAATTACGTGTAACATTGTAATATTAATTTGAAACGGAATGATATATTTTAATAATGCAATAAATTGTCTATGATGTATCTAAAATTCCTTTTCCGAAACACGTCAGATGGTTTGGCATATTCGAACTTTAGATTGTACCAACATAATTCTGTAAAGTAAAAAAAATTCTAAATGTTTAAAAAGTTTATGACATTTTCCTTTGAATTATTGTTAGAGGGAGGATAAAACTTGCTAAGTTTCTTGCCCGTTCTTCTCAGAACAAGGCAAGATAGTTTTGCGAACGGATGGCGTAGTTTTGCTCTTTCGCGAATGCCCTAAGACGCATCTAAATTGAATAAATGAATTTTGATTGATTGATTGATGAATTGATGAATTGTCAAAATTACCAACCTTAGCACGTAATTGACAGAGACAATGCAATGCGGCCGGGAAGACCTGGAATTGTGAACAATGGTCGCGTAGCTTTGCATCCACACCCAACCTCCAGACTTCGTGAGGAACCGGTAATACCGGGACGTCACTTGACCCTTGGTCAGTACTGAAAAACAAGCCACTATAAAGACCTTTTGACAGACAAGTCCTTAACGCCCAAACCCAATAACCTCGCAATTCATTTTTGACCATCTGAGATAGACATCTTAATCTTAATATTGATAAAAGTGTGCCAATAACCAATTGATGTAATAGCCATCTGTCGATACAAGCTATCCACGGTATGTCGGATCGGTGTATATGGATAGACCTTTTTATGAAAATGACAGCTCCCCTGTGCCAATATGTTATCTTAAGATTTTAACTTACACCAGTTTATTAAATAATTAAAAAGCTATTTGATATGTTTTAAACATAGACATGTATATTTTAATATTATTTGTACGGTTTTATTTAATTTATTTGGTTTACATTGATTATCAAATATGAGTGTAAAGAGCGAAGAGATTGCTTTCTATCCGTCGCCAAAAATGGATTGTCTTGGTAGGGTTTGGTTATTGGGATGCAGATAGGAGATCGGTCGACTGACACGCTCTGATCTTAGATTGGTTTCAATCTGAGATTGTGGATTAATTATTGGGTTCGGGCGTAAGTAGATATGTTATTATCATATGATGTGGCTTTAATAAGTAGTAAAAAAAGGTCGTGCGTATAGAAAAACTCCTTTGAAATTGATTATTACAAAGGTAAAAACCCCAAAATATGTTCAAATGATTACTCATATAATATAAATAAATAAATATCATGCAGCAGAATTGCCATCTAAAGTCCTAATTTGTTACTAAACGAATACATCAACCAATAGCGTGTATTTTTTTCGATCTCCCTTTCAAAAACGCTGCACATTCTCGTGACATGCGTAATTTCACCCTCAAGCGCCTAAAGAAGTTTCACCTCAGTAATTCTTGCAATACTTAAACATTACTTACATGTACAGTGCGAATGTCTCATATGGAGAACATCAGTTCCATGAATATAATGATATAGGGTTTTTTCTATTAAGTCTTGAGGCTCATATCCAGTCAGGGATGCCACCCTGAAAAAAAAAACGGTTGTCTGTAAAGTATGTTTACTGACGTGACAACGTGAAAACGTCATAAGAAAATACTGATGGAATGGTTGCATTTTTCAAAAGAAAATTTTAATTTCATTTGTTTGATAAATATTTTGTATGGATTTTGAGCAGATAAATGGAAATCACAATTGAATTGATCATGTTACATTTATTTGAACGCAATTATGTAAATTTTGAACGAACGCGGAGGCCGCTTTGTCGCTCGTTCCGCGCTCTCGCTTGCACTTCAAGCATTAAATGGAACACCTCAGAGCGAGGTAACGCCGCATGCGTCATGTTTTTTCGTGCGTGCACCCGGCTCCATCGACTACGACTGTCACGTCAAAAAATCAATAACGAGATTCTTGTTTTTTTTAAACTGCTTTAATATCTACCCGCTCTGCGTCAACAATCTAAAAATATGGCTAAGGACTGGCTTATGAACACACCCTATGCAGTGTTAGAGCTGCTTCTGAGACCTAATATGTAAATACACATTTTATTCTTTATTATATTTATTCAAAAAAAAAACAGCTGGTCTCAACTGGATCCAAGTAGCCCAATCGAGAGAGGACTGGCTATGTTTGGAGGAGGCCTTTACCCATAGAGGAGTTCTTGCAGAAAAATAATAGTTTTAAAATAGGAAAAACTAACACAACTAAATTTAGGATACAAATTTAATTACTAACAAAACTAACACTAGTATGTAAGTAAACTTAATTAATGCAACTTGTTCTACTGTAAGAATTAAAAGGCTTTTTTATTTTTATTTTATATTTATTCACACATCCAAATTTATCAAAATAAAATATTTGCAAATACATATTTTAATACAGAGCCCCTGGTTAGTAGACATCGCTTCCCCTGCGTTTAAAAACTACAAAAAATCCCTCTATAAACAAAATCTTACCCCTCCAATTCAATCGACCCTTAAAAATCGCAACTATCCAATTACTTGTTGACATCAATCACTTCCGGCAATTAGCGTCGAGTGCTTCCGTTTACTCTTAATTTAAAAAAAAAGTATTATAGGAACAAAGGACACCAATTTCATGAAAAGACAACAGATAAATTGTATTTTCAGTGAACTTTGACTTATGTATTCTTTTTGACGACAAGTGACAATAAATGTATACAAAGTATCAAATTACACCGTTTTCATTCAAACTGTGTGTTGTAGTAGCTAGGGTTTTTTTTAATGCCCTCAAACCTCACTGTTTTTTTTTTTAAAATATTTTCTACACAATTCCCCGACTATATAGTCGTCGGGGAATTGTGTAGTAGTAGTGTGTGTCTATATTGCATTGTATTGTATTGTAAGTAAGTATATTGGTATCTATATTGTATTGTATTGTAATTTGTAAGTAATATACTTACTTACAAATTACAAACATCACTGTTACAACAAGAACAAATACGAATGAAGATATTTTTTTATGACTTTAATTTGTGCCAACTGGGAACAAGTAGTGGTTCGCCAGTGACGTGTAGATGAAGAAGGGAATGAAGATAATATGCACACGCACAGATTTCTTTATAATCTACTAGTGACCCGCCCCAGCTTCGCACGGGTGCAATGCTGATGAAAAGCAGGTTTTTATTATGTATTGTTATTTCCGTCGCTGGACAGCTCCGATAATATACGCGTTCGATCGCTGCTAAATAAGCTGTAATGGGCTGTATAGATCTATATTAAATGAACAATGTATTCAAGGTATTTAATTGGTTAAGGATTAATGCTGTATTGGTTAAAATCGCTTCGAAAATTAGATATTATTTGTCGTAAAAAGTAAATGACAAAAAAAAGTTATTTTGGGTTATCCATAAGAGATAGACATATACTATCACGGACTTTTCTGTTGACCTTTTCAATGTGTACAATACTTAGTACATTATTTTGATAAAACTCGTAGGGTTCAGCCTGGGTTTGCAATGTAAGCGGAAAAAATGTAATGATTTACGACATCACATTAGAAACCTCAAAAATAACAGTACTTCTCCACTATTTAATGAAAGTTATTATACATATAAACCTTCCTCTTGAATTACTCTATCTATTAAAAAAACCACATCAAAATCCGTTGCGTAGTTTCAAAGATTTAAGCATACAAACGGACATAGGGACAGAGAAAGCTACTTTGTTTTATACTATGTAGTGATAGCATTTGTTCATGTGTTATAGTTAGACATGTGCTATCCTAGACTTTTTTGTAGATAGTGATGTGTTCTATAAAACAGTAGTATATCACTTTGCGCTATTGTCTATAGTTTCGACGTACGCGATATAGACAGTTTTATTGGTATTTTTTTACATTATAATACGGTATGTTACTGTTTTAATAATATTCTACAGATTATATTGATCAAAGATAATAGAGGATAATGAAAGAATATATCAAATCGGTCTAGTAGTTTTGGAGTAATGCAAACAAACCTATTCTCTTTATAATATAATTAAATGAATGTATAATGCAAGCAAAGCCGGGTGTAATGCTGTGTGAAATAAGATCAATTATTTTGTCGGTGTGTAAAGAGGCGCGTGGCAATTATTTGCGTCGGCAGTTTGACGCTTTTGTGCCCCTCGTACTTGAGTTTATAGAACAGGGATGGTATGGAGGGGTTGTTATAATATAATTTTTAACAAACAATTTTTTATCACATTTTCGAAAGTTGCCTTCCTAAATCAGGAAAATACGGTCATATATAATTATTTTAACTGAGGGCTCGCGAGTGCGTTGCCGGCCTTTTTCTGAAGTATTTCCAAACCAATTCGATATTGGGTCCTTCAAGCGCGTACCAATTACTAAAATACTGGCAACACAGAACATTTAGGGAGTTTAAGTGTCTATGGGTACCACTTTACATCAGTCTGTCTGTTAAATAAAAAAAAAACGTGTGGCACACGGGAACTGCCACGGTAAAGCTATTTCATACCATTTTTTATCAATTTATTCAATTGTTATAATTATTATTTTTATTTATGCGGTATTTATTTACTTTGATATTAATTTAATCTACCACTCTACTAGACTCACACTAACACGCCTATATACTCTGATTCACTCGAACGCGTGTCGGCCACTATAAGTCATCTATATTACGTCGTGTGTTAGGTTCATTTTCGTTACGGAATTTCAAGATTCAATTGCCGTGCTCTGTAATATAATGAATGCAATAGCTTAAGAATGCTTTTCATAGATAATTTTTCAATTCCAATTTTGACAGATTTTAAGTCAAAAAACAGTACCTACTATAAACAAAGTTTACGTTAAGTATTAAATTACTAAACTGCTCAATCAGCGTTACACAAAAACTAAAAATGTTAATTCACAATTAAACAATACTCCATGGCCAGCGCTGTGCTGACACCGCGGAAGCAATCTGTTCCGACACCACTTTAACACGTACCACGATTGTTATTTAAAAATGCATTCTATCGGATTAAAATAAGGTTTAAATTCAAATAATAGCTGCTAGAATAATTTAAGTAAGCATTTTTACATTTTCACCTATGTAATATTTTTATGGTCATTAGATGTCAGGCGTGACCATGCTTTTAGGAATTTAAAATACTATACCAATACAAACTTAGCCAGAAATATTGAACAAATTAAATCATAGTTATCGTTTTATTCTTAATTACAGAGGAGGCCTTTGTCGGAAGACAGGTTGTAAGCGAAATACTGTTTGCCCATAATCAATATTTATTAAAACTGTTAGTAAGTATATTAGTTAAACTCTAGTTAATAGTCAAAATGTGTTTTGTAGATAGTAGTCCTAAGTCAATTAATTTTAGGCACACGAAACTACTCCCTGTAAAACTTGTTACAACAATAAAGGCTTTATTATTATTATTATATCGTGTTATTCGAGGCAGAAATCTTTTCTCGTTACATTATTTAAAAAACATATATTTGCGTCTTTAAACTAAATCTTTTATGCCACCCATGGACACACATTGCCAGGAGGCTCGCAAGTGCGTAACCGGCCTTTTAAAATAGTAGCTCTTTCCTTAAAGAACCCCAAGTCGAATTGGTTAGGAAATACTTCAGTGAAATAATTCCAGATAGTGGTGATTCGCGGCAAAAATTGCCTTATGACGCTCAGTTGTGGAACGACGGACGTCGAGGTGATACGGACATTTTGAATCTGTCTTAACGTCCGATGATGAAACTCAGTTTCAGATATTAGTCCAAACGACTCCTCTGAACACTCTCCATGGTAAATGCGGTAGAAGATGCAGAAAGGTCCCACAAACCACACCAAAGAATCAAGCCACCACCACTTTGTGGAACCAGTATAACCAGTATAACCAGCCCACTGAAGTATTTCCGAACCAATTCTACTTAGGGTCCTTCAAGAAAAGAGCATACAAATTCTTAAAAGGCCGGCAACGCACTCGCGAGCCCTTTAGCATGGAGAGTGTCCATGGGCGGCCGTATAGTGATACGGTTCAGTGATGTTACACTATACGTGTTCAGTGATGTTAAGTGTAACATCACTGAACCTCCTGCCCGTTTGCCCCCTAATATGTATATAAAAAAAAAGCCGCTGGGAAAGTACGCCACCCAAGACAAATAATATCGGACACATTGATAGAGCAGTGTTGGCCTAGTGGCTTCAGCGTGCGACTCTCATACCTGAGGTCGTAGGTTCGATCCCCGGCTGTGCTCCAATGGAATTTCTTTCTATGTGCGCATTTAACATTTGCTCGAACGGTGAAGGAAGACATCGTGAGGAAACCGAAACGTCTTAGACCCAAAAACTCAACGACGTGTGTCAGGCACTGGAGGCTGATCTACTTGCCTATTAGAGTAAAAATGATCTTGAAACAGAATCAGAAATCTGAGGCCAAGACCTAAAGAGGTTGTAGCGCCACTGATTTGTTTTTTTTGACATTGAGGGATAGTAGTAATAAAACTTGCCCTTAATGTTAGTAAACATAGCTAATAGACTTTTTTTAACACTACTTTGGTGTAAAATCGGTTATCGATTTCATAGAATTATATCTAGTTTTGTTGACATAGAGAAAAGTGTTAAATTACGACCATCTGTCAGGTGTTTTGACATTCAATATATTTTGTAACAAATATGGTCTATGGTTCTTGGTATAGCTTAGGTATTAGCTGCACAGTTTCATAAACAGTTGGTGTTGGCGAAAACGTAGTTAATATTTTCTAAGATTTTAAATCATAACTTTTACACATTTTTTTTTATGTTGTACGCTACTCCCCTGCCATCGTGTCCATTTAAAATTACCTATGTTTAAATACAATAAATAATACATAACTTTAATCCGAAAAAAAGTGTTTTTCTTTAAAAGATTTTAAGATTTATTTAATTACTCGTTTCTCTTTCTTTGTCGTGAGGAAACCGAAATTAGACCCGAAATTTTAATTCTACTATAAGACGGATCATACTGATGATATTGACACGGATACTGGGGCAACAAAGCACTCTGGGGCTAAGCCAAGGGTATTGCGTATCTGGAATTACATTTTGATAGGAAGTTCAGAGCAGTACCTACAATATAGATTTGTTTATAGAAATCTTAAGTGATCCCGCCCATGAACACTCCCAATGCCAGTGCATTACCATCCTTTTTAGAATTGGTACGCTCTTGAAAGGCCCTAAGTCGAATTAGATCGGAAATACTTCAGTGGTGGAGGTATATAAACTGTGGAAAGACGGGCGTCGAGGTGATTAAAGGCTAAGATGGTTATATATCTCTATCGGCTACAATATGTGCGAAAGAGAAACAGAATTTTCTATGTAAATTGACATGCTTTAACATTCACTACGATAAACCCGAAGCTGTTAAGAACAGTTTTTACTGTTTGTACTGTGGCGCGCAAAACCCTCGAACAATAAAACGCGAAAATAATTCTCGCATTGCGCATGCCTGTTTGACATTGGCAATCTTTATTGCATTCCGAGAAACAATATTAGTCTAGAATTGGTTTCCATTGTATATTTTGAACTAAGCGTATATTATATATTTCCAACACAAAATTCTTTACCTATATAATAAGAATTTTCCAAAAAACCTAAGTACAAACAGGCAGTCCTCGACTTACGTCGTTTCGATTTACGTCGAACAATGTTTTGATACTAAAATTATGCACCTTTATTCATATTAAGTATAAAACTTACTTTTAAGCTATACTGGTTTGTCATCGCATATTATAGTCGCTTAGTTAATTCTGTCCGTCAGTCTGCTATACGGTCTTCTCGCTATATTACTTTAGCTTAAGTTTTGATACTATTCCTCAAGATACGTCATTTGTTTTGATTTCCGGCATAGAATTCACTTGTCGCAAGGTCCGTGGGGACGGCATACCAAACACCACTTCGTTGTTACAGCCGATGGATCAAGGAGTTATAGCGTCTTTTAAGGCCTATTATCTCAGGAGAACTTCACAGGCTATAAAGGCTAATGAAAATGACGGCATGGAGCTGAGAGATTTTTGGAAAAGTTATAATATCTTGCAATGCGTAATAAATATTGCTGAGGTGACACCCAACAATTTAAAAGGAGTTTGGAAAAAGATATGCCCACTTTTTTTAAGCTATCTGAAAGTTCTTCATCCACAGATCAAATATCATTGAAATCACAACTGACATTGTTCATTTGGCTATTATATTATTCAAGGGAAATGGTATTTGAAAGGTAGATAGTTTATGTGTAACGTTGGTACTTTAACACAGCGCCATCTGTTAGAATTGTATCAAATAATAAACAAATAATAAATGCAATAATATAAAATTACGACTATTGTTAAAGATCTAAGCTATCCTATCTCTTTAGTTGGAACAGACTGTTCACGGTGTGCCAATTTAATTTAAAATCGGTTTTGGAGTCCAACGCGGACAAACATCGTGACAGGAGATTTATATACATTAAGATATAATAGAATTGTTTGATTTATGTAATAATTTTTTTATTATTTTGTAAATGGAATGAATAATTTGCATTTATATTATTCGTACGCCCGGTTCGTGTATATTGGAAACGCGATCAAATTTATTAGTTCACGCCAATCAGCGGTAAAACGAATCGTAACTGACCATTTCGACGAACCTTAGCAGTTGTGTAGCATTGAGTTTTCAATTGTCTGTGATTTTTACTAAAGAACAAGCAATATTGGTCTTACGAAGACATCATAAGGAATCCAAAGTTAAGGTTCAGAGACCAGCTTTCGCGCCAGGAGGGGGTCACATAGTCTAGAACTTATACGTTTCCATACAAAGTTATCTGGATGGTGACAAAATATTGAAATAAAATCATTATGTTCAATTAGTGGTCAACCTATCCTGGAACCAGATGAGGAGGGGTCATGACTACCATGACACACTCTGGATCCGCTGTCGGAGACAACGCTCTGAACAGAAACTAGAACATTACTCCAAAGTGTTTTTGGTAGAACCGGGGGAATGGAGGGGGATGTTATTAAGTGATATCGCCGCCCATGGGCTAGTTATTCCGCGTTATCAGCGTTTTAAGAATTGGTATGCTCTTGAAGTCTAATGGGGCTTCTAAACGGGCCATGTTTTGCTGCAATGATGGCTGCAATACAGTTGCCCGGCAACATTGCAAACAATAGCAGCCACACTATGCAATATTGCAGTAATGTCCCGGCCATATAGCCAAACATGTTTTGTATAGCCACTTATGGCCGGTATTGCCCAAATGGGTTGCCGGACGATCGCCAGGCTATCGAATTCAACCGCAATATTGCACAGCCAGTTTTATTGTTGTTTCAGTCACTCTCTTTGTTATGCCATAGTGTATCACTTTCTACGCGATATGTTGCTCTATTCTGTGTTTTGCGATTTGACAACTACGTAAAAATAATAATAATAATTCTTGAATAATTTATTATCAAGGCTTATTTCTAGACTCAAACTCTACAGTTTCACGCCTATTTTAGTAAGGTCGAATCCACAATCTCTTCTTTTTCTGTTCGTTTTTTTAAACAATATAAGCTGCTGCGACAAGTGTGATTTCAGCCATTGTTGCCGGTATGTGTAGCCCGTTTAGGAGTCTGCATCATGGGCCATACAATTGCTGTCATATTGCAACACATGGCCCGGCCATTGCTCGGGCATCAGCTGCATTAAAACATTTTTGTGATGGCCGGGCAATCACTTGCCAATAGTGCAGCCATCAATTGCAGCAAAACATGGCCCGTTTAGAAGCACCATAAGTCAAAGTTCGGTAATACTCAGTTTTTATTGCACATGTGGTAAAAATATACCACTTTTTAAGTCTGGGCCTCAGATGCGTTCCGTGATAATTGTCGCATATTTTATTTTACTACAGTTATTTTTCTAACATAATTATCAAATCAATGTGAACAAAATATTGTACGAACTATTTTAAGAGAGTATGTTTGGAGTCTTCTTTACAATTCTTCTCCATTGCAACCCTTTTTGGAAGAAGTCATTAAAAAAAAACTTGTAATTTGACTTTCAAAAGTTCCTTTTTAATAGTAATTATAATAAGGGTATGTTTCACAATGTCCGGATAAGTTCCAAATAAGCTATTATTTCTTATTGGTAGGATATACAGTATTTTTGCGTTTCACGACTGTCAGCGCTATTCGTCATGAAATATGAATTTTATTTGTAACTTTTATCCTTCGAATAATTATGTATTGCATAGCTATTTGGTACTTTATCCGTACATTGTGAAACAGGCCCTAAATGATTTTACTTCACTTTAGTTCCATTACAGACTAACGTATTTTGACGTACATGCAACTCCTACGAGCGTTAACGCGTTTCTAAGTTCGTATAAGTTCGCAGTTCTGGTTAGACATACTGTTGGTAAACTCATTTACCCCACCTAAGGCTCAGAGTCCATTTTGCATTAAGTCCTGGCTAATTTAGCCAGCCTACCTCCTTCCAGAAGCCTCCTGGGCACTTCACAGGCGACCTAACTGTTCCGAGGATTTTTGTACAAACGTGAAACGACCGTATTTTTTTTTATAGAACAGGGGGCAAACTGGCAGGAGGCTCATCTAAGGTTAAGGTATCACTTAACATTAGGTATGGTCTAAGACGGCTGCAGGATTAGTGCGTTCATCGGTTATTAATATTTAGAATTAGGATAATGTACCAAGTTGTTATCAAAATTTGGCCGCTAGTATTTTTAATTGATTTCTGGGAAAATAATTAGTTTAATTTATAATCACGGCTATTTACATAAAGTTTTTACCGCCGCATGCACATTTTTGGCCGCACCTCTTCGCAGCCAGGTGTAAAATACGCTAGTCTATAACCGCCCTTACTTTACTTGAGTATAATTGATCAATCGGCATTAGTATCAGTTTAAAAAAATCAGTGGCGCCACAACCTCTTTAGGTCTTGGCCTCAGATTTTTGAATGTGTTTCATAATTATTTTTTAAATCTAATAGGCAAGTAGGTGATCCAGTGCCTGACACACGTCGTCGACTTTTTAGGTCTAAGACATGTCGGTTTCCTCACGATTTTTTCCTTCACCGTTCGAGCAAATGTTAAATGCGCACATAGAAATAAACTCCATTGGTGCACAGCCGGGGATCGAACCTACGACCTCAGGCATGATAGTCGCACGCTGAAGCTACTAGGCCAACACTGCTCATAATTTAATTAATATCAGTTATTAACTATAAATTGTTCCAATCTTGGCGGTTCCGGTTCCGGCTCCCGGTTCGAGTACAGATTTGACCAGCTCTTTTAAATGGTTCTCCTATTCTGATCTCCCCTGCCTCTCTCGTCTCTCACTTCTTGGTTCCACTCCGTTTCTTATCTTCCTTTCTCTCATCGTATGACCAACTCCACTTAATTAAACTAACAAATATTTTTCTTTCAATGTGTTTTGACACTTACCTGGCATCCAAGAATATGAGTCGCATGTCCAGAGACGCCCTAAACATGAACATATTTGAGTGAAGTTTCAATTCTGTGACAGCCGAGGGGGGCAGGGAATGACCCACTGCTATCAGGCCGAGAGGAGCAGAACCTTCACCGAATCGACGAGCGCGGAGGTAGCCCGAACAATGAATCACCTGAAACGAAATTTCTTTTAATACATTAAGAAAAACATTAGAATCTAACGATTATGAATTATCATGGCCCCAGTTTTACAAATTGGCACATACTCGGCCCAAGTTTGATTTCGTCTCTGAATACGAGGATAAAACAAAAAACAACGTATGGGACTCGTGGGGGACTCGCTAAAGCTATCGCATAGCATTTTTTATCAACTTATGGAATTATATTTATTTACGCAGTTTTTTTTTCTTTGATATTAATTCAATCTACCACTCTACCCGACTCAGACCAACACGATTATATAGTCTGTCTCACTCTTACACGTGCCGGCCGCGCTTACGGCACATCACCGATCTCGTCAGACAGATGTAAATACGCAGTGTGCGTTCTGTCCCGCTCTAATGCATTACGCACCTATAGTACGTCATCATGTGTTAGGTTTATTTTTGTTACAGAATTTCTTGATTCGGTCGCCGCGCTCAAAGCCTTGTAAAATCTATGCTATGCTTAAAAATCTGTGGCGCTATAACCTTTTTAGGTCTAGGCCTCACCTTTGTATCTGTTTCGTGATATGTCAATCTAATAGGAAAGCAGATGGAGCCACCTGTGTCTGACACACGCCGAGTAAGGCAAGCCGGTTTCCTCAGGATGTTTTCCTGCTTACATTTTAAATGCGCACATTTATAGTCCATTGGTGCCGGGGATCGAACTCACGACCGGTATCAGAGTCGCACGCTAAAGCCGCTAGGCTAACACAGATCTAATACAAAATATGAATTATAGTCATGACATTTGACATATGAAAGCGGCTTCACTGATGGGCGGGCCGCACCGGGTTCACCTTTTTTTGGGAGGACACCCAACCGGTGTCTCTCTGACGCTGTCGCGGGGGATTCCCTGTCCCATACTCGCGAATTTTTAATAAATGATACATGTCCTTTATCATATAAAATTTATTGCTTTTTACTTGTGCGATGGGGTAACACAACCATCTTCCGCACCGGGTGCCACCCAAGGTTGCTACGCCACTTCTCCTTTAAAGGTACAGTAATACTGACAGACGCAAAGAACCCAGTGGCAGTAGCAGTGGCATCCAGTAATATAAATCCGTTAGCAATCGAGTAATCCAAGCAATATACTTTACATACAAATCCAATTGTAGTCTCCCCTCAGCCAATTAACACACTCAAACGTATGCTAACAATCTGCAATATGAGGGGTTCTCGCGTTTGAATTAACATAAAAAGCAGCGCAAACAAGGTTTGTGATCACCGAATGGCAATAGAACTCTCTAGGCTCAGAGAATTAGGCATCAAGAGAGTATTCATCAACTTAATATTTAACAGGAACTGGAATATTTAATTGGAACAGGGGGCAAACGGGCAGGAGGCTCACCTGATGTTAAGTGATACCGCCCATGGACACTCTCGATGCTAGAGGGCTCGCGAGTTGCCGGCCTTTTAAGAATTTGTACGCTCTTCTCTTGAAGGACCGTAAGTCGAATTGGTGGGAAATACTTTAGCTGCCCATTTAAAATACTATATCTCTTGCCCCGTGTGCTATAAATATATATTACCTTATATCCTGATGTGGTTAAACCAGCATTACGTTTCGCAAGGACGCACTTCATCCGTATGAAGAAGGCTCTCTCGCATTCGATGTCCACACTTGAGCTCCAAGTTCCTCCGACTGGGTAGCTATGGAAAAGTAGTTCCATTAATGCCTATAAAAGAAAAATTTTGACGATCGTATCATGTGATACGGTGAGCTGACAAGTCTGTGCTGGAATCTGTGTCAAAGAAATGTCCGTTCGAGATTTGGACGACGTGTGTCTAAGTCAAAATAACTTATTTATCGGTAAAAAAGTTCACTTATGAACGTCAGAAGAGAAGTTGAATTTACATTTACTACCAGTTCGCAAGTCGAAGAGCAAGAACTTTCCGACACTATACTCGCAAAATTTGAGTCATGCAAATATGTTAAAATATCTTGGACAGACCGCATACGAATACAACCATTCTGGACTCCAGACAAGGCTTTTCGCCTTCTGGGTTGTCATTAACTGTAGTAACCTTAACACATAAATGTTTTTTTAATATATGTTTTGAATCTGTTTACAGTATATTTCAGTAGTTTCACGTTATAGCAGTTTAAATTTTAAGATTCTTCTTCTTATTTCTTGTTCCCATTATGAATGTCACTCTTCTTTAAAAGAGAACCAATATTAACATTACTATGTTTATATATTATATTCAAACTGAAAGAAAATGTAATTGATTTCCTCCAATTAACTTAATTTCCTCCCGACATCCGTCGGGATGCATATATTATTGCCTTTTATTAACATAACTATTACACATTTAAAGAAAAACACTTTTTTACGGATTAAAGTTATGTATTATTGTATTTAAGCTATTTTAAATTAATGTTAAATTTAAAATTATGTTTAAATAATTATAAGATTAAATATAATCATAGATAACTTTAATCCGTAAAAAAGTGTTTTTTATTTATACCTTTATACCGGGCGTACTGAATTGTTAGATCCTTCAGCAACAATACGTCTTATGGTAGTATTAATTTTAATTTCCATCCAGAAGTTAAATGCTAACCACAAAATATATTAAATTCTTACCCAATCGATGGACACTGATGACCCAAATAACTATGAGGATGCTGCAAGCTAAGTACAGCGCTCATTTCTTCATGATCGGCTTGATGAATGTACTCATATATGGAATTTCCAGTCAACTCCACCTGTGAAAGTTGCTAACATTAACTAAACGTTATTACCTTTTGTATGGCAATTTTTTTAAATTTTTTTTTTATAGAACAGCGGGCAAACGGGCAGGAGGCTCACCTGATGCTAAGTGATACCACCGCCCATGGACACTCTCAATGCCAGAGGGCTCGCGAGCGCGTTGCCGGCCTTTGAGGAATTGGTACCCCCTTTTCTTGAAGGACCCAATTCAAGTTTACAATCGATTACCGAAAGAATTAAAAGAGCTTCCGACTAGTCTTTAAAAAGCGAGTGCATTACTTTTGGAAAAGTATACTATTCAATAAATGATTATTTGTGTGAGACATTGTAATTTATACAAATTTAATAAAGTATGCTATATACGATACAGATAATATAAGAATTGACTTATAATGTAAAATGTAAATTAAGATAAATTAGCGCGCTACTGTTGCAAACGACTTACGATTGTACCACCTTAACATTTTGTACCATATTCTTGCAATAAATAAATTATTATTATCATTAAAGTGATCTACAGAAAACGAATCCAAATCTATTACTTAGAAATGCAATTCCCCGTACTAGACTACCTAAAGTTTGTAATTCGTAATAGGGAAAATCCCAGAGGCTCTTTTATCTCTGCCTTTTAATAGTTAAGAAATGTATTAAAGAAAAGCTGTGTAAAAAGGCTTACTATAAAGTTAGCGATTATCTAGTTGATAAAAGGGCCTGGTACTAGTGCTGGGCAGGCTACTTCTAATTAATTTGCTAGATTTGTTTGAAAATAAGTGTTGCTTGATGATTTGTTTTTTTAAAAGAGTACCGAGAGTTTACAGGATCAAATTTAATGACACCTGTCTTATGTTCCATACCTATCTTAAGCTCGATAATACACATAGGTATATTATTTTTAAATTAATTTTAAATAGGTCAACCATCTTTCAGATTAGCCAAAGTTCAATCATTTATTTAGTTAATAAAATACCTTGGTACATATTAAAACTAAATGAACGATTTTTTTATTTATTTAAAGTGCACTTTGTTTACAAGGAATGCTTGGAATCATGCTGGCCCTGATTAATAGGACAATCATAGACAAAATCAATTGGTTGCTGATATAATTTTACATATTTTTGTTATTTTTTTTACTCTGTATAATATTTTACGGTTTCGATATTCGTAAATATGTGAGGAACAGGTATACTAATAGACCTGAATAGTAGTTTTATTCTTGGAATACATTGTAAATTATATTTTAAAAGAGTAAGTTTCTTGTCCATTCTTCCCCACACGAACCTTTTGGAAGGGGCAACTAGAATCATCTTTATGTTTTATTTTCAGAAGTGCCATTTTAAGTGGTCTAATTGGAATAAATGATTTGACGTAAGATTTTTTGCAAAACAATTCAGTTTCTTTTTGTAACGGCGTATCGTCAAACGATAGACGCACGCGTCTTTGACCTTGAAGCGAAGTAAAGTTCAAGGTAAAACAAAATGTAATAATCGCTGATTGTAACCCAGTTTGTTCAGACTTGATCAATATTGCCATATCCTGGTGAGGTTAAATATTAATTCTAAGATAGTTATTATAGATAATTGTGTGATGTAAAAGTGATTATCTAGTTGATAAAAGGGCCTGGGACTAGTGCTGGGCAGGCTACTTCTAATTAATTTGTTATATTTGTTTTAAATATTGTAGTATTGTTTGATGATTTGCTTTTTTTAAAGAGTACCGAGACTTTACGCCGGCTTTTCCTCTCGGCCAACACAATCTGTCTTCTTTGCCGATGAGTAGGGATGCCAACAGGCTCAAATTTAATGACGTGGAATAAGTGATTCCTTGATGTTCCAAAATAAACGTATCTAATTTTATTTTTAAATGTCTCGGTTATGTAGCAGTTTCCAGTCTTCATATAACACTTTGCAAATAAACGATTATTATTTAGCATTCCATACATTATTGCTCTGAATTTAAGATTTTAACGCTTTTTAAAGGCATTTTCGAAAGTTTAACTTCATGGAGATGCCGTCAGCATCCTGGTTCCTCCACCCTTGGAGTATCTTTCTTTCAACGAAAAATAATAATCATACTTATTGAAGTGAAACTTCTTTATCGGGGTTGGAAAAAAATTTAGTGTAACATTTTTTCGTTACGCGTGACATTCTTCCGTTACGCGCCATCTTTTTCCCTACCACGCGTGATTCGAAGTATACTTTCTCCAGCGGAGTAGGGATTGGTATATATATATATATTTATATGGAGTTATATATGGAGTTTTCGCTCGGTTATTAAATTTTATGGAATGTAAACAATATATTTCGTATTTCAGTTACCAAAAGCCATTAATAACACAAATATATAATAACGACATCAATGATAGTAATAATTCTATTACAATTAATGAAATTCAATAATAATCTTTGTAGTAATAAGCTAAAATGAAATAATTGTAGAGTTTGTATTTATGTCTATGATAATAAAAGCCTTTTATTAAACTTTATCTAATTTAACTTTATTTAACCAATTTCTGTAAAGTTGCATATAGTAAATTATTTTTTGAAAAATAACGTCATAAAGAAGTTTCACTTCTTACGAGTGTACGCTAGTACACACACACTTTTTTTTATATTACACGAGAACGCACATAATACCTTTTCTTCATGTAGGTAAACAAATACACTGATGAACGTCAAAAGAGAAGTTAAATTAATGATAAATTTAGATTAAAATACAGCAGGCAAGAAACATTCCGCCACTCTTAATCGCTAAGTTTAGAGTTAGTTGAGAGGAATCTACTCCATACCTGACTCAAACCTAGATGAACAGACGCTGTCTCGCTGATATACATGATCTTTCCGTCAGGTGCTACTACGAAGATAAAGCCATCGAGGGTCTGAAGTAGGTGGGACCCAAGTTCCCGTATGGAGAGCTCCCGCGGCTGCGGTGGTGGTGGGGCGGCTCCCCAAGCGTCTCCTAAACCTGTAAAATACTTTGTATGGGACCAGGTATCTCAATTTAATGGGAGTGAGAATGTCATGACATGTCAGAGATGCTAGTGACCAATCTGGTGGGGGGTTCTCTCCCCCCCTTAACTAGGTTGTTGTGCATACATTTTTTTAAAAGTTTTCAGTAATTTTATGTTTGAAAAGAAAATTGTGACTAGTTTTGAAAATAAATTTTCCGCAATAGGTACGATATTATAATGTATATCAATAACATGTTATTTTACACTTTGTAAACGATGATTTAATCTTTAGTATGAGCCATCTGTGCCTGACACACGGTGCCTGATATAATTTCCTTCACCATGTGAGCTGGATGATTCTATGCCTAGGATTGGGAGCATAACTTAAACCAATTACATACCATCAGGAAAAACCTGTCTCATCTTCAGGTAACTGGTCGTCAGTCGTATGACTGATGCTTTATCCAGTTGCGACGTAATCGCAGAAGGTAGTGGCAGCAACTTCGCCAATTCCAGGAATTCTGCATTCTCCTTTTCTCTTCTCGATCTCGCTGCGTTCTTGCTCTTTTCTTTCATGATCGCAGCGTTGAGGGAGTGAGGCCGCGACTCTTTGCGGCACGCTGTGAATATAATAAAAAGGTTTACTAGACGTTAAGAGCTGAGACAAATCCAAGACCCGGTACTGGAACCCTGGGCCTTAGATTTGTGTTTCGTGAAAATTTTTCTTCTTCAAGTAGGTGATCATCCTTCCATACCTGACAATTTTTTTATCTAAAAACTATGGCTTGAAAGTAATATATTAATTTTCTACTTGTAATAATGATTAATGTTCATTAACAGTAGTGTTCAATATTTGTTTGACACTAACACTATGGGTGTGCACTTATAATCACTACACTAGTTTAAGTAACCCAAAAGTTAGTTCCTTAGGCGTCTTCTTCCTGTTTTTTTGGGGGAATGCATTGCGCATACCCTACCGGCGCTACTGCTTCGTGCGGGAGGGTTATGTGGGACTCGCTATTATGCATACCCACTAAAACCCCAAGGCGCCACCAACAACCGCCTTAGGCGGGATGCGGTAACAGCAGAGCCTTATCCGCTTCCGAAATGCGACACGCCCATTGAGCTTGAACTTACGACGTTTGGGATATAGGGCTGCCCTTCTGAGACCCGCAAAAATTGTACACCTGTTAGACTGTTAAACAAAACACGAACGACCTACGCCCAAATCCAATAAGCAATCACAATCCATTTTTGACCATCTGAGATAGACACCTTAATCTAAATATTGATAAAAGTGTGTGAATAACCAATCGATGGATTGTCATAGCCATCTGTTGATACAAGCTATCTGTGGTAGCTTGTATGTGTACCTTTATATGAAAATGACAGTTCAACTGTGCCAATATCCTATCTTACAATTTTAACTTACACCAGTTTTTAAAATAATTAAAAAGCTATTTAATATGTTTCAAACAAAGACATGTATATTGTAATATTATTTGTACATTGAATTAATTTATTTCATTTATATTGATTATCAAATATGAGTGTAAAGAGCGAAGAGATTGCATTTATCCGTCGCCAAAAATGGATTGTCTTCGTAGGGTTTGGCTATTGGGATGCACATTGGAAATCGGCTGTCACGCTCTGATCTCGGATTCTTTTCAATCTGAGATAGTGGATTAATTTTTGGGTTCGGGCGCTATTCGATTGATTGGGATTGGTCAACGTCTCGTCCAATCACGAAATCGCGACGACCGTTTGAACAATCGCAATCAAACGATACGCCATTTTGTTTGTACTTTCTCACCCCTCAGCTGATTTTAAACATGAGAAGATTATGCATGCAAATAATTTACATCACCAACAAGAGTTATGAATATTAAAATGTAAAAAAATGTAACACGAAAAAGTACATGTTTTGATTATACAAAGTGCATGTGTGATATCTGGTCGTCTTATAAATATAAAATACTAGCAGACTCGGCCAAGCGTGGCTGTGGCTAAGGTTTTTGTTATATTACATAGTAGTAAACTATTCAAGGGAAACGGTAGGAGAACCTATGTGAAAGATAGATAGCTTATGTGAATACAAACGCTTTTAACACAGGGCCATCTGTTAGAATTTTATCAAATAATAAACAAATATTTGCAATAAAATAAAATTGCGCCTATAATTAAAGATCTAAGCTATCCTATCTCTTAAGTTGGAGTAGACTGCTCAGGGTGTGCCAATTTCATTTAAAATCGGTTAAGTAGTTTAGGAGTCCATCGCCGACAAACATCGTGACAGGAGATTTGTATATTTGTATTAAGAATATTTATTTACAATATTCTCCAAAACTCCTTTCGCGATCGCGTGAGACACGTAGTACGGGCTAAAATCTCCATGTCATTTCACATAGTAAATAGTAAGAATGCAGGCAGATCAAGAATAGAAAAGGAGAATGCAGAATTACTGGAATTGACAAACTTGCTGCTTCAACATCTTAGTGGCGATGGCGGAGGCTACATATCGCGCATGGACATGAACAGATAAACTTGAAGGCTCCTTGAATCCCGGCAGAAGAAAAGACCGGCAGCCCACCGACTGGGGCCGACGGCATCTTCAAAGAGGTTAGCTCGCAGTGGATGCAGAGATATCAAGGCGGGCATGGATGAAGATAGCGAAGACGTCCAGAAATGGACCAAAAAAAGAGGCAGAGAGATTATCTCAACAAAAAAATCTGTTGTCTGTAAAGTCGGTTTACTGACGATAGTTGAACATGACAACGTCATAAGAATATACTGATGGAATAGTTGCATTTTTCAAAAGAAAATTATAATTTTATTTGTTTGATAGATATTTTGTATGGATATAGAAGGAGGTAAATGGAAATGATCAAGTTACATTAATTTGTACGCATACATTATATCAATTTTGCACTTAAAGCCTTAAATGGAACGCCTCAGAGCGAGGTAACGCCGCATGCACCATGTTTTGTCCACCTCCGTCGAATTAAAATGACGTTCATCACGTTAAATTAGCCTACATTTAACTAAAAGCACCAAAAGCTTTTATTAACTTGCCTTAGACTTGGAAAAGCGGCAATCTTAAAAGGATAAGTAATAAAGACACTTCTGTATTTCGTGATTTGTTCTTATAGTCGAGTAGGTGATCGATGGATACTCAATGCTTAAGGCCGGGAAAGGGCGTTGACGCACTTTTAAGAATGGAACGCACATGAAGGACCCTAAGAGGAATTGGTTCGAAAATAATTTAGGTTTGAATTTATTAATAGGTTCTTGGTGTATGCATAAAATTATACAAGAAAATATGACGTCACAAATGTTACACAGATGCACACATCAAATGATATGTCATATGCAAGCTACCACGGGAAAAATTTGATCAGCAACCACAAAATAAAACAAAACTAAATAGAAACTTAAAACCTCAGTAAAAGAGTGATACGGTAAACAGAAAGATGGTTGTAATTATATCAATCAACACTGTTAGTAATTAAGTTGTAAGAGCGAGATAGCCCATTCACATTACGAGCAGCAGATAACTGAGCTACGTTAAATATGTTAAAAATGATTTGAAATTAAATTATTATTAAGTGCCGCCGCTCATAGACACTCACATGCCAGGTTCCTGTGCGTTGCCGTCCCTTTAAGATTGGTACGCTCTTTTCTCGAAGGCCAGATCGATTTAAGTTTTTAATACGCGCAAAAACAAGCATTCTAAATTCAAAATTCGAATTTATAGACTACAGAATTATAGTGCATTTGACAGCTACAGCGGTATAAATTGGCGCCATATGTCGTGTTTATTGTCACACATTTAGCCAATAACAATTTTGTGTTAGTGCGGTCATTTGTAAGTATTACCGCGGAATTGAATTATTCATTTCGCTAGGGGCGTACCTTTCATAGAAACAATAAAAATAATAAATATTTATTTCTGGTATAGCAATGTCTAATTTATTAAGTGATCTTGGAAATGTCCGAATCGTTTCGAATTTCTCGATCGATCGATGTCAGCTGACTTTATGCAAATTCGATTTTTGTAATATTTTTATAGTCGGCGCGGAAAGAGAATGGCGTGATGTTTGACGAATAAATATAATTCCTATCTGATATGATATCGTAAGATTACTAGATGTTTTTAACACGTCATTGTCATCTGTCAATTTTGGCGGGAATTTCTCTATACATTTTTTAAATTTTATTATTTTTAAGCGCAAAAAATTTATAATATGAAAATATATTCAATAATTAGATACAGTTATTGGTAAGTCTTTTATATTTTTAGTAGACTTTGAGTTTATTCGTTACATGTAATCGTTTATATTTATTAACAAACAACACCACATAATCTTTGGTCTACGAACTATTATAACAAAATTTAAAAAAAAAATTAAGGTCCTATATACCTAAATAAAATATAATTTCAAACTTACAAAAATCCATATAATCACTATATCTGATACGTTCCTTGCTTGGATATTTCATTATTAAATTAAAATCGTAAAATTACAATTCCACCTTACGCGCACAGGTTCAAAATTGTACTGGCTGATTGCACCTTCTTCCTATGTCCGTTTCCGAAAAAAAAAATTCAAAAAAAAGTTACACAGGTATCGCAATAGGCCCGTATAAATTTGACAATTGACAGCCCATTGTGTTTCGAGATAATGATGTTATACAACAAGGGTTGTAATAGTATTTAAAATGTCATAATTTTGCCATTGATTTTGCATGAGTTTCTTTATATGAATAAAAGTTAATCTTTAAACAATCGCATTAGTTTATTAATATCTCTTTAATAGGAACAAAAAAAAATTGCGCGTGTCGGCCACACATTGCTGACTGCCTCTTAACTTATGACATTAATTATATACACAAATATATATGTGAAGTTGAACTGGCACTGGGTTTAAGATATTACTACATTGGACAGGAAGGGAATGTAGAATGATCACGTCATAACTCAAAGATTACATTATCAATCATTATGCGCGGAAACATATTTATACAAAGGCCTCATTTGCATATCAGCCATCTTGACCATAGACATTGGAGACGTTTGAAATTTGAATCTGTTTGATTGAGAGTGGTGATTGAAATTCGAATGAAAGGATGTGTCAATACGAGTTTTGTTGAATGGGGATGAATTAATTTTTTAAAATGGTTTCGATAGAGAATTATATGAATTTTAAAGAAGTGTATATATTTACAAGAAAAACGTTGGTCTCGTTAAAGACTAATAACGTTATAGGTATTATAGTTTTATAATATACATTGTTATTCATTCAAAAGAAGTAAATATATATATATATTTGAAAAAAAGAAGATTTTATATAGGAAGTATGTGTGTTGTATGGTGTCAGTTTCTGCACTATATTTCAACTTCTGTTTGCCCATTTGGTCTGACATTTAGGCAGACTACATCCCAGAAGCTCAGAAGTTTCCTGGGCAGGCGTCACAGAGCGACCGTTCTGAAGATTTCTGTTCGTTAGAAATCCACGTTAGCGGTTACTGATGAATCTGTACAAATGGCTGTCTGTCTCACAAAGGCCAAAGATATGTTTATTAAGGAGACAGTGGCTCGTATGAACGAGGGAAAAGTAAACATTCTTTGACTGAGAGATTCGTTAAAACAATCAAAAAGCATATTTAATTTAACATTAAAAAATAATATCGGCAAAACGCGGGGCCATTGTTAAAGACTAAAATAACATAGAATGATGAATGAACGATTCTAAATCTCAAAATCCCGCGCGTTATGACGTAAACTGTCACCCCTCTAAAACAATACTTCTCAAGGACCACCGGGCGTACCCAGATCCGCTTCACGTGTGCACTGTTTTTGTTGCACAGAACATAATCCGTCTAAACACTCTACTGTCTATGCAATTTATGGATCGAAGAGAGGCATTAAAATTGTTATTTTTGGTCTGTTATTTATTTTTAATTTGTATGTGGGAACTATTACTAAAAAACCGACTAATAAACTAGATATTTAGATTAATGAAATGTATTTATTACAAAATTCATTATAATTTTTAACGTCCATTGAAACCTCCTTATTCAAAATAGAAAAAAATCTCATCTGTCTTCTGGCAAATTTTTTTAGCCTATGATGTAAGGGGCTAAAACTATATTAAAATGCCAGCATTGCGCGTGAGCTGATTTTCTTGAACTAAATTGGTTAATTTTATACTGTGGTTGTTGTTACTACGAGTACACTAAAATTATAAAGAGAAATTATTTCTTTGCATTGTTCCGAATGAAATGTGATTAATCCTTACATTAGTGAACATAGTCTGTAGAATTATTTCCAAAAGATAAGTATGAAAATTTAGAAGTTAGAGTGAAAAATTACTTTATCGCATACTCTGCGGAAACTATAGATAATAGAGCTGTGTTTCTTTGAACATATCAATATCTATAAAACGATATTATACGTCTATATATACGTCCAACCAGGCTCCAGAAGATAAACCACTCCTTATATGGAAATTGTATTCGTTTTTACAACAAACTCCCAAGCGAAATTAGAGAACTGTCACTAAATAAATTCAAAGCCCTTGTTAAAAGTAAATTAATTAATAAAGCCTTTTATAAATGTGACGAATACTTAAATGACCCTAATCCTTGGGATTGATTTGCTCCAGTTCAAACAATTTGTATTAAAAACTTGGCGATTGAAAAGAGTGGCGGAAAGTTTCTTGCCAGTTCTTCTTACCCGCTCTACGCCCTTGACTTGCGAACTGGTTGTAAATGTAAATTTACAGTTAATTTAATTTGTTTTTCTTAACGTTCATAAGTGTACATGTTTACCTAAATGAATAAAGATATTTTGATTTGATTTGATTTATAAATAGTTCTTTTTTAATCAAAAGTCCATTAAACGGAGTAATCTTTAGTATCAAAATATATATTTCAATAAATATATATGTAATAAGTACTTTATATCAAATTAGGTAATGTTTTATCATATTTCATTATCGGTTTTCCAGTTCTTAATAATTAATGTGTAATAGTTATCATATGTAATTGCAATTGTGACATCTAGTGTTGTCATAATTAAAAATTGCCAAATGAAATAAATAGGATGTAATTTTATTAATTTCGTGTGTAATTGTTTACCAAGAAACTTCTATTTGCGTATTCTTTCTCTGGCATATGCCATTATACCGCCCGTGGTAATTCTACTATTGTCTATGTCTCTGTTAGCTTGTCATAATCTGCGCAAGGATAATCCTTTTCAGATGTTTGTACTTCTTTGTGCCTCGTAATCGGATAATAAAGGCATTGGTGGTATCGTCGGGTTTTTTTTAATCGGTAAAATGGCAGGAAGCTCACCTGATGTTAAATGATACTCGTGGACAGACTCAATGGGAGATGATGCGTTGCCGGCCTTTAAATAATGATTTTTTATACATAATGTGTCTTCACTAAGACATCATTAAACATTATGATTTAGCCTTACTTAAGACTAATAAGTATTTTTAAGTCTAATCTAATTTACTAAAAAGGATTTTTATCATAAGAAATTGTCCAATAAAGAAAGATAATCTATAATCAAAGCCTCAAACGTAAATAAAATTAAACTTTTGCGTGGGAACATGTGACAAGTCAATAAAAGATGGCTATTGTTTTTTTGTCTATTGTCTATCGCCGCAAAGGACGCACGTGTCTATGACAGGTTTTACTATTCTGCACCGTAGTAGACACCTGTAGCGCTATTGTCTATGCAATCATTCAGTAATTTGTGTTCGGGTTGTGTGGGAACGTTTTTTTCTAATTTATGAATGAAGGTGACTCAGCCTACAAATTTAACGCCATTATAAATGCTTCCGAGAGAACTTTAAAGAATTAAGTTATCATTAGGATTTATTATGTTTCGATAAACTACAATAAAAAATTAAAGAATTATTTATTAATATTAGATGAATAACCGCCGGTTCAATTAAAAAATATTTTAATTATAGTTAAAAAAATAACTCCTCATTAGAGTAATGTGGTTAAGAAGCTCCTTCAATTAATTAATATGGATATAATTCAGATTGAACTGCGTGGTAGTAAATCATGGCTTCATAACGGTCGGGGGTGGAAGGGTAGTGTGACTGCGGAGTATCTGCATCTGGTACATGATGAAGTTGGCCGTCAATTGAAAGTCGCTTCAACTTCAAGTATTGGAGAGGCACTACATCAAGAAGTTTGACAAGATCTTTCAATTTCAGACAAAATATAATCTACATTCTCTGTTAAGGTCTAAAAATTCAAACTAAACATATTTTCTAAAACCCGCCAAAACGCTGTAAGACAAGATGGCGTCCCATCAGTCACTTAAACGTGACATGTAAACAAACGTCATGATGATGTGTCATTATTCTTAAATATATTATATAATAAACGGGTCTATTCTTTGCCTGTACTCGACATGACCGTTCCGCTTTTATTTCCTCGCTTTTATCAATCAATATTCCTTTTCCTACTTTAATTTCTGTCCTTTATCTAATATAAATATTGATGTATATAGAATTTTAGCCAGTTTATTTTTCATAAAATTATAACCAATATACGTACTTATATACTAAATTTATCTGATCCTTTTCCAAATTCCGCACCAATTTTCTATCCAATAAATCTAATAATGCACTTCCTATTTTTTTTTTGCATGGCTGACGCACAAATTGTGCAGGCCAAGAAAGGTAAAAAACGGGTAAGGTAAAAAATATAGGATTCGGGTACGTTAATTATTTCATTAGCGCCTGTGCACTTGAACCCCACAGCCTAAGACTTCTCCAAAGAGAACAAAATCAAAGAAGGAAATACTAAGAGTATTTTATAAGAACCGCTAATTATTTATTTACTTATTAACACTTCATAATTTAATGAAAAGCCCTTATCTATGTAATGAAATACATATACTTATATAATGAAAGGCCTTATCGCTTTCGAGCGATTTCTTCCAGACAACCACTGTGAGTAAAGAAAAAAAAACATGGATTAAATTACATAAGGTAAGCAAGAATGCAAAAATACATATTACAAATACAATAAGAAGGAAAAAACATATTTAACAGAAACAAAACAAAAAAAAAATTATTATTTTCAGTAAAACTCTCTTTTCTGTAAACCACTGTTAACCAACTATATTTCAGGTAAAAATTTAATTCAAATGTTTCATTCCCACGCAACTAAAAGCAAGAGACAATACATTTCGCATTAGAATGCTAAAATCTTTTTTCTACCACATATTATAGATAAATTTAACCTCTAAAACTATGGACACAGAGTTCGTAATGCAAAAGAAGCCGGGTTTATTGTTTATGCATTTTTGTTTTCGGGTGACATATTGACTGAAAGAGCTTTGTTAGCGCGGGAACGGAGCATAGACAAAAGCTTTTGTTTATGATTTTTATATTGTGCTAAATTATAATTGGTTTACCATAGATACATTGAACAAGTGTCATTTAAATTTCTTAAAGTAGGACAGCCTGTGTTGCCTGTACCTAGCTTTAGAATTTTTGCTGAATAATAGTATACGGTTGAAGGGAACTGAGCCGCAATTAATATTATTTTAAATTAAATGTGCACATATATATATGACAGACATTAACGATTTTGAAACAAATTTGTTCTTATGATAAATATATCTAAACCTATTGGGTAGAGGTACATTTTGTGGCTCATAACTTTCATACCAAGTTTTTCTTAATAAATTTAAAAGTGTTTATTTTTCATTCACTATCTATTGTTTGACCAAAATTAAACCAAATTTATTTATTTATTTTATTTAATTAAGCCTCAATAATAAATTACCAGTAGGAATAATGGATGCAGCTCCTTACATTGTTTAACTTGGCGATTAAAACGAGTAGCGGAGAGTTATTGCCAGTTCTTCTTGTTAGTTCTACACCCTTTGAGAACTGACAGTAAATGTAAATTTCTGTATTATGTATTTCTTTATCATTGTGCTACTTAAATGAATAAATGATTGTCGTTTGTTTTTTTTTTTCATAATTGCCCCAACGCCAGATGTTTGAGTAAGGGTAAACGCTTAATCCCACTAATACTCAAAGGAAACCAGCGTTAATCTCTTGATATATTTCTGTTATTGCACCTTAATTTAGTGTTTTTTAAACGAGCGTTTAAAATGTTTATTTCGTTAACAGTTGTGCTACGTAATATCGCCAACAACGACCTATAAAAAAAATAAAAAATAAATCATATAATATCGTATAAATTTATCGAAAACATACCTGTTTACACCTGGCTGCAAAGAGGTGCAACCAGGTGCGCAACTGCAACCGTGATTTTTTAGAATCTTCATATTAATTACTGTGATGTAGGCGTTATTTTATTTAAAAATGCCAATCAAATCAATAAACGAAATTTTTTACCAAAAATCAATTAAAAATAATGGCGGCCAAATTTGGATAGGCACCCTAGAAAATATATATTCTCCTAATTATAAATAAACATAAAAATTTGGTTTTAAACAAAAACTCGATGAACGCACCCATCCTGCAGCGGGATCTTAGACCTAGGGTCCTATCTAGGGCCTTAACCTAAATATGACTTTCAATGTTAGAGTGTACTTCCAAGGCCGACAATGCACCCACGAAAATGGGTGTCCATGGGCAATGACGGCCCTTTATGGGCGTGCCTTAGGCTAGTTTGCCCCTTTATTATAACAAGAAAATAATAATGGCAGCCGACAGAATAATGTTTTGAAACTCTCAGTATAATGTTGTGCGATATAATGATGTAATGTTTGAATTCGCGTACTCCTCCCTCAAAAGCAGGCAACGCACCCACTTATAATGGGTGTCTATGGGCTGCGATAACTATAACCATATGGTTATAGTTATCGTTAGCTTATATAAGCTAGAAACGAAAACTATATAGAGGCCCTTTCTTTACAATTTTCTTAAATTCAAAACAATATACATTCTCTAACAATTTAAAAAAAAAACGTATGTGTACACGCGTTAGAAGTAATACTTCTTTGACATAACAAGATAAAAACCTTTTCAACATCTACCAACGTAGAATGGTAGAAAAACAACACTAGCAATAGAAAAAAACTAGGATGTTGACTATAGCAACTTCAGGGTGTCGGTTATTTCATATTTGTGACAGTGTGCGCGCGCATCGTAAACTTTTCCCTAACGCGCCAACAGCAGTATACCTTCAAAACATAACTTCACATTCTCATCGTGTCTTATGTTAAAAAGTGTATTCTTGTGCTTGTTGTTTAATAATTAAATTGTAAGTGTTAATAAGAAATAATTAGCTCAATTAGCTAAAATAATATGTCAAATGGCTAACAGAATCCTCTGGCTATCGCTCTATCTCTTTCTCTCTTCTCTTTTACATATACATCCATCTATCTCAACTATTAGAATGTTACTTAATAGCAATATGAAAACCAACCGCATCCCATGCATATGTTACCCAAAAATCGCCACGCCCATCGCTTTTCCTCCTTTATCCATTTATATATATTTTATAAACATTATTTTCACTAGTATATATCATAAATAGCATTACATACATCATTCACATAGTTTTTAAAACAGTTTCTAAAACAATCAAAGCTTTTTGATATGATTTAAACATACACATGTATATTTTAATATTATTTGTATGGTTTTATTTACTTTATTTGGTTTATATTGATTATCAAATCTTATATCTTTAAACGAGCAATTCTTGTATATATATATAATTGGAATCTCGGAATCGGCTCCAACGATTTCCATGAAATTTAGTATCAGGGGCCATAAATCGATCTAGCTAGGAATCATTTCTAGAAAATATATAATAACTTAGACATAGAATTGCTCGTTTTACGATGTCAGTCAAATAAAAACTTAAATATAAATATAATTATTTTTATTCGATAATTATATTCATATTTTAACATTTTATTAGTATGTAATTCGTACTTAAATATAAATTCCAAAAAACACAATTTATAAAAATAAAAAAACATCACACATCCAGGTACTGTAGGCACTTAAAATGAATAAACACTTTTTTATTATTTATTTATTACTTCAAATTCTATCCATAAAGTAACTTTGAAGTAAACAGAATAAAAAATCAAACAACAAATCCCACTCAAATAAGCAAACATAAATAGATCATTGATCATTCGAAATAAAGCGGCCTAAAAATGTTGCGTAGATCACGCACAAAAACGATCTATAAGGATTTCGGACGTGCGCCCGCGCAGTGACGTTTTTATTTTTATATTTGTTTTTATTGTACGGAATGCATTGGAATAGTCACGAAGTGCATATTACACGGGATTTTGGCAGTTTATGGCTTTTTTTTAAATCAGAAGCCTTTAAACACGAAGAGGGCTATTCAACGTGTTATTGATTATATTTATTTATTTATATACAGTTTATGTATGGCCCATTTTTAACAAAATATATGGTATATATAACAGTTTAATCTACCAGCGTTAAATAAAATGAAATGAAATGAAATACCTACGTTTCTTTGGAACATATGTTATCACTTATGCCACGTCATTAAAGTCGAACCTGTTGGCATCCCTACTCATCGGCAAAGAAGACAGAGGTGTGGCCGAGAGAAAAAGCCGGCGTAAAAAACTCTCGGTACTCTTTTAAAAAAAAGCAAATCATCAAACAATTCTACAATATTTAAAACAAATATGTATAGGAAAATAATTAGAAGTAGCCTTCCCTGGGAGTAGTGACTTCCAGGCCCTCTTATCAACTAGTTAATCACTAACTTTATAGTAAGCCTTTTTACACAGCTTTTCTTTAATACATTTCTTAAATTTAATAAAAGGCAGAGATAAAAGAGCCTCTGGGATTTTGTTAAAGATTATCTTAAATTTATCTCTCAGAGATTCCCTATATTTTAAATTATAGATTGCACGATAGAATAGCTCTCTTCTGCAGAACGAAAATAGATTCGACATCAGCAGCATGACCCCATAATAATAAGCCATACGTCAATTAAAGGTACACTGCCTTAGGGATCAAACTTTAATATCGTATTAATTTTCTTTTTATGTGCATACTATATATTTTCTATGTTTAAGTTTTATTATATTATAAAAACTATAATAATAAATTTTATTGATTTCCAACACAAATATACAATATTTATATATATAATCTACATCCTACCTTGCCTTACCTATGGCTACATTTGCCACAGGGCCATGGAAAGAAGTACGCTGAGCATCAGAAAATTACATAAACAAATAAACGCAGATATAAGAGCTAGAACACGTGTGACAGACATTCTCACTAAGATTGACCAAATAAAATGTAGATGGACGGGTCATATGCTACGGAGCTCCCATGAAAAATGGAGCAAAATAGTGACGGAATGGTACTCTAGAGATGGAAAACGCAGAAGATGGGACGACATTGTAGCATATTTTATTCCTAGGTGTAAGATTTGGAAACCCTTTTAAGTAAAAAAATACCTGTGTCAGGGTTCCCAACTCTTCCATAAACAAACGTAATTACTTAAAATAATGACATTATTCAACCTATTTTTTTTGAAGCGTTTCCTTTTTATTTTTTTAACCGTTATAATCACTGAGTGCATGAGTAAGTGTGGGTGTAAATGTGTGAGTGAGTAAATGAGTAAAGTGTATTTTTTTGTTGTTATCGTGGGTCTCAAAAGCATAGGGCGTGTTCATAAACCAGTCCTTTATTAGGGGTTTTAGGTTGTAGGCGGGTAGATATTAAGCGAGACGAACTGAAACTAACAGCAGGCTACAACTGAAGAAGAGACGCATAATATAGAGAACTGTGGATAGGGTTAGAGGCCTTTGCCAAGAGGTACACCGAACTCCGTAACTTCAAAGAGTTTGGGAATTGGCTATATTATAACCTACATAGTAATATTTTAATATTAGTTATTTATAAAAAAAAACCTTACTGATATGGAAAAGTATATGTTGTGTTTTATTTCGCTTCGTTGTTTACTGTTAGTACCCCAAACCTAAAATATCTGGCAACAAAAATACTTTGTTAGTAAAATTCTACCTTCGTGATAATTCTAACACTTACATTGTGTCAGGTCACAACAATGTTGCAATACGTGCTTAGAACAAAAATATTGCGTTGCAAACTCAGTCAGAAGCACGTAGAACACTTGATTCCTATATTTTCACTAATTTGTTAAGGAAAATATATATTTACACAAGTCATAATATTAAAATGATTACTCAATAAATTTTATATTATTGCCCAGATAGGGGTTGTGAAGTTGGTCGGAATCGGCGCGCGAGACATGGAAAAATCCCAATTAAAAAAATATTACATTAGTTACTAAGATTTCTAGAAAAAATACCTAGATAAAGTGCGTTTGGAACTCATGAATGCGAACAGTACTTTACATTGATGAGAGTCAATCAACACATCGTACTGACTGACAATAATTTGGAAAATTCTTTACATCTTTGTATCAGTGGAATAAATCCAAATATCGATGGATTAGTTTCCCAAATTCAAGTTCAAGTGTCTCATTGATTTCGGTGTATTTAATTTTCATAGTTTGTAACAGTTGCAAATTTTATGATATAATTATAATGTACCATTTTTTTTATTTCATTTTGTTTTTTTATAATAACATTGTCGTATACTTCATATCGAATATCTATCGCTCAATATAAAATTAATTGCAGCTCCCTTCTAGAAAAGTTGCCCTTCCTTGTTCCTGCCTACAAGACTCGTAATCGTGCTTTGTTTCATGTTCCTCACATCAACACCAACTATGCAAAGAACTCAGTTTTGTATCGCACAGCCCGGATATACAATGACCACTATTTAAGCCTTGACTTGTTTAGGCTTTCGCGGAATGTGGTTAAAAAGTATATTAAGAATATCCATAGCGCAAAATCACCTACATCATGAGCACACCCCACACACACACCATCACGACCATACCCACACTTTTACACCATCACACAACACAACCAAATTAGGCTTAGTTAAATAAATTGAATCACAATTAGTTAAATGTATTGAATACTTTTTGGTTGTTTGTTCCTTTTTCTAAATCTTTTTGTAGTAAAATACATATATAATGTATTCCACCTTTTTTTATATTTTTAGTGTATTTGTTTGTATAATTTATATAATTTTTTGTATAATTGTAATTGTTTGTATAATTTATATATAATTTATGTTAGCTGTTGGATTACGAAATAAATAAATAAATATTATCACTACTCTTAAATGTCAACGGCGTGTGGCACAGGAGGCTGCTCACATACTTGCCCATTAGAATGACAAATGATCACGAAGCCGTTTAAGTATTATGTAAGCAGATTTACTAAAATGTATCCCCCCCCTTCTTTTGTCAGCAAAAGTACGCAATTACTTTATGTAAATACTTTACTTAAAGAAAAGTAGTAAAAAGTATTGAAAGTTGCAATATCTTTAATTATCTTAAATAAATTATCTTAAAAAATAAATCTTAGTTGTAGGTAATATCTAATTATCTAACTAGATAAGTTTATTTAAATATCACAAAAATAAAAATGTTGTCTATAGTTAACTTCAGGGTGTCGGCTTTTTGTGACAGTGTGCGCTCATCGTAAAATTTGCTTTCATCATTTTACCCTAACGCCAAAAGTAATAAATTCAAGATGTTCGGAACTCGAAGATAGACAAAGACATGGACTATTGGGGGCTCAGTAATTATGAATTAAAAAAAAACAAAATGGCAGACATTTAGAAGTCCGACTTTTTAAGTAATGAATGTGGAAATATTTTTATAAAAAAAAAATATATTAATTGTACGCTTGGCACACCTGCAACCGCAATCTGTAGTTTCAAAGTGTCGACAAAATGTATGCTATTTATTTCCTCGTGACTTTATAAACGACTTAATATTGTTTAGGTATAATTATTTATAGAAATTTTAATTTGTAAATAAATATACTCGAAAAATGAATACGTTAAACTAGTAACATTTTAAAGTAAATTGAAATGCGAGTGGGTCCAATATTGACATGTCAAACAGAGCGCCAGACGGTAGCCATTTTGTTGTATAAACAAATAAGATGGCCGCCAAAGACGCTGACTTCCACGAAGGTTTTACACAAATTATGAACCAATTAACTACACTGCAATGCTTTCGCATTTAATATTGTATAAGAAAACATTTGAAATTGTTAAATATTAACGCTAAAACCCAATAACATATTTCAATCCATTTTTGACCATCTGACATAGACATCTTTATAAATCTATATATATAAAAATGAATCCCTATTTCCCTTGGTCACAGCATCACGCTAGAACGGCTGGACCAATTTAGCTAATTCTTTTTTTGTTGTGTTTGTCATTGTCGGGAGAAGGTTCTTATTAAACAAAAAATAAAATAATTGAGCGGAAAGTTAGAAAAGGTTACTAAGTAATCTAGGCTTCAATAGTATGGTATAATAGTAATTCAAACTTTTTTGATGTATACTTTTTGTCGATTGACATAACATTCTGCGTGCTACAAATATCAACAAAGAGGATGTTACATAAATTAAAATCGCTTAAAACAAATGAGTTGATCGGAGTTTATGATATTGTTTATGATAGAGTAGTGTATTGATAAAATACATATTACATTTATTGCATTATCACTATTAAATGTACAAATAATATTACAATATACATGTTTTTGTTTAAAACATATCAAATAGCTTTTTAATTATTTTAAAAGTTAAAATCTTAAGATAGGATATTGGCACAGTTGAATTGTCATTTTCGTACAAAGCTCTATCCACATACACTGCTCCGATAGCTTGTATCGACAGATGGCTATTACAATCCGTCGATTGGTTATTGGCACACTTTTATCAATGTTTGGATTAAGATGTCTATCTCAGATGGGTTATTCTGTTTGGGCGTAAATTCAACTGATTTTCACAAACGTAAATGAATTGTATTATGACTAATTGTAATTAATTACAGACCTACAAACAAAGAAGTCAGCGATTTATGTGTGTCACTGGTGCAAGGTCATGTCAGAACAGTTATTTGTTACATATAAAATATTAAACTGTTATCACTAGGTAGCGATATTACCTGGCAACACGAATTAGGCAAATTGTATTTATTTTTCCAAAGGGCAATCAAAATAAACTCACCAATCCCATTTAAAGGTGAAATATTTTCACTTTTGAAATTCAAAATTGTATATTTGTATTCGGACTAATCGACGCCAGATACATTCCAATAAAAAAATATCAATTATTTCAAAAATTTGTTTTTATTTATCGAACAGGGGGCAAGCTGGCATGAGGCTCACCTGATGTTAAGTGATACCGCCGCCCATGGACACTCAATGCCAGAGGGCTCGCGAGTGCGTTACCGGCCTTTAAGTCCAGCAACGCACATGTCAGACATTTTTATTAATTTTCCATTGTGAACCACCAGCTCTAACATCGGCTTCAGCGTACGACTTTCGACCTTGGGGTCATAGGTTCCATCCCCGGTTGTGCACCAATGGTCTATGCGCGCATTTCACATCGAAGGAAAACGGGCTGGACTTAGACGCAACACGGCGGCGTCTGTCAGGAGGCTGATCCACTTGAGATTGACATTTCAGGAAACAGAAATCTGAGTTCCTGACTTAAAAAGATTGTAACGCCACTGATTCCTTGCGGCGATATAGCTGAGGAGACGGTGTTACATGTTCTAACCGATTATATGGATACGATATAACACTGAGCAAGCTATGGTCACAATAACAGAGACGAATTTAAACGGCATAATGTTTAACATTAGGTTAAGAGGTTCTTACCCGCTCTACGCCCTTGACTTGCGAACTGGTTGTAAATGTAAATTTACAATTAATTTAATTTGTTTTTTTTGACGTTCATATGTGTACATGTTTACCTATAATAAAGATATTTTTGAGTTTGAGTTTGAGCAGACGGCCTTTTAGGAATTGAGCCCTTTTATTGAAGGCCTTTTTTATATAGAACAGGGGGCAGAAGGGTAACCTGATGCCCATAGACTCATACATGGCAAAGGCGTTCTTTTTAAGAATTGATAGGGCCCTAACGCCCAAACACAATAGTGTATCCACGATATTAGATTGAAAACTATCTGAGATCGGACCGTAACAGTCGATCGATCTCCTATCTCCATCCCAATAACCAAACCCTACTAAGACAATCCTTTTTTGGCGACAGATAGAATGCAATCTCTTCGCTCTTTACATTCATTTTTCAAAAATATATTAATATTTCATAAACTAAATAAAGTATAATCGTACAAATAATATTAAAATTTACATGTCCATGTTCAAAACATCAGAAGAGCAAGAAGCAGAGCGGGCAAGAAGAACTGGCAAGACACTTTCCGCCACTCTTTTCAATCGCCAAGTTTTTACAAATTGTTTGAACTGGAGCAAATCAATCCCAAAGATTAGGGTCATTTTAGTATTCGTCACATTTATAAAAGGCTTTATTAATTTACTTTTAACAAGGGCTTTGAATTTATTTAGTGATAGTTCTCTAATTTCGCTTGGGAGTTTTTTGTAAAAACGAATACAATTTCCATATAAGGAGTGGTTTATCTTCTGGAGCCTGGTTGGTCGCACACTCAAATTAGTTCTATTACGCGTATTATACTGGTGAAAGTCTATCTGGCAGTAGGTTATTACTTAACATCGGGAGAGCGTTCGTTTATATTTCTGTTTATTTAGAAAAAATCAGTAATTAACGATTGGTTATGTATAAATGCTGTGTCAAAACACAAATTGTATTTTTAGATATTTTTTAAGTATTTAAAGAATTTTACCGAGAATATGGGTTTATGTTGTTTTATTTTGAGAAAAAATTTTCGTTTATATGACTTATATTATATTCTTTGGGTACGATAGCCTCGCCTCAGCTCCATCGGAGCAGAGACTGGTATTACCGGTGACAGCAGAGCTGGTGCTTTCCCCAACGATTAATTATCGTAATACAGCAAGGAAATACCAGTAGAAATAGTTTATAAGGACCAAACTTTTTAAATTTGTTTTTGTTATTATTACTATGTTGCTTAAGAATATTGTAAATATACTAATTGTGTATTTTTTTAATTACTTATTAGTATATATATGTATACAGTAGAGCAGCTTACTAAAAAATATTTTTTTATTAAATTAAAAAATGTCCGATATGTAATCCAAACATTGATATAGAGTTAAAACACAAAAAATCTTGATACAAATGTATTTACAATATTAACACAGCTTTAAGCTTAGTAATTAAGACCATTTAATTAATCACTACATAGTATATAAAACAAAGTCGCTTTCTCTGTCCCTATGTCCCTTAGTATGCTTAAATCTTTGAAACTACGCAACGGATTTTGATTTGGATTTTTTAATAGATAGAGTGATTCAAGAGGAAGGTTTATATGTATAATAACATCCATTAAATAGTGGAGAAGTACTGTTATTTTTGAGGTTTCTAATGTGATGTCGTAAATAATTACATTTTTTCCGCTTACATTGCAAACGCAGGCTGAACCCTACGAGTTTTATCAAAATAATGTACAAAGTATTGTACACATTGAAAAGGTCAACAGAAAAGTCCGTGATGGTATATGTCTATCTCTCATATATGGATAACCCACAATAACTTTTTTTTGTCATTTCCTTTTTACGACAAATAATGGCTAATTTTCGAAGCGATTTTAACCAATACAGCATTAATCTTTAACCAATTAAATACCTTGAATACATTGTTCATTTAATATAGATCTATACAGCCCATTACAGCTTTGCCCACTGAAGTATTTCCGAACCAATTAGACTTAGGGTCCTTCAAGAAAAGAGCGTACAAATTCATAAAAGGCCGGCAACGCACTCGCGAGCCCTCTAGCATCGAGAGTGTCCATGGGCGGCGGTATCACTTAACATCAGGTGAGCCTCCTGCCCGTTTGCCCCCTATTATATAAAAAAAAAAAAAATTTAGCAGCGATCGAACGCGTATATTTTCGGAGCTTTCCAGCGACGGAAATAACAATACATAATAAAAACCTGCTTTTCATCAGCATTGCACCCGTGCGAAGCTGGGGCGGGTCATTAGTTAATAATAAAAAATATGAATGGATTTAAACAAATTTAAAAGTTTTGCCTCTGACAATTAATTAATTTAAAAAGTTTAATTGTAAATATTGTGTGATGGAATTTAAATTTTTGATTGAACCGGCAGTAAATGTAAAATTAGATTAATTTATTGTATATTTCTCTTTTTTTTGACGTTCATAAGTGCACATTATGCTACCTATATGAATAAATTATTTTTGACTTGGACTTTGAAAATACAAAACAAAACACTGTGAAATATTAGCGATGAGCCGCGGTCCTAAAAATATTTGAGAATTAGCACTGTCGAGAAATATATAAAAAGATCAATCGAACAATATCAGATCTCTTGGAAATCGCGGACAGCGTTTTCAGCTGAGACGTTTGATAGCGTGTTACGGAGGGAAAACAAATTATTGATTTGCTTTTCCTAGATATGCAGATGGTTAAAAGAAATTATTAATAAATAATTGTAAATAATAATTAAATACAATACTTACCAGGTATTTTCATCTTTTTAATTCACTTTGCACACTTTTGAATTTCAAACACCATTCGATAAAATAAGGCTATATCAACGCTTCCGAGTTACAATGTCAAACTTTGGCCCAGTCAGCGTCGAGTTGTATTTGTAACTGGCCTGAATATATATTGTATTTGCTATATATGTTTTCCGTAATCTCTGAACTTGACATATAAGCATTACACGAATATTAACGACACAGATTTTAGATAGTTCGACCTATATATATCTTCGTATATATAAATCTCATGTCAAGATATTTGTCGGCGATGGACTCCTAAACTACTTAACCGATTTTAAATTAAATTGGCACACCGTGAGCAGTCTGGTCCAACTTAAGAGATAGGATAGCTTAGATCTTTAATTATAGTCGCAATTTATTTGTTTATTATTTGATACAATTCTAACAGATGGCGCTGTGTTATTTCAGTTTATGTTCAATGTATCAGTGTACCGAGTATTGGCAAGATTTAAATAAATACATATAAAAATAAATAATGTTTTTAAATATTACATTAGCACAGATAAGTGTTGCTCACCAGTCAGTATGTCTTAATTGTTAATGTTTCAATGTGTTAGGAAACACAGATGATAAACTTTTTACGTTTATTTCACAGATTACAATTAAATCATCAGTAATTTGACAATCATAGTAATTTGACAGTTAAATTAATTACTGAGTCCATTATCTTAATTAATAAAATTAGAATTTTTTTAGTAATAGTTTTTGTTTTTATATAATTAATTTTATAGTGAGTTAGTATATAATATTTTAAGAACTTCATATATATAAATCTCCTGTCACAATATTTGACCGCGATGGACTCCTAAACTACGGAACCGATATTAATCAAATTTGCACACCGTGTGCAATTAAATCTAACTTAAGAGATAGGATAGCTTAGATCTTTAATTATAAAAATAAAATAAATAAATCAGTGAGGCTACAACCTCTTTTAGGTCTTGGCCTCAGAATTCTGAATCAGTTTCATGATCATATTTTAATCTATTAGGCAAGTAGGTGATCAGCCTCCAGTGCCTGACAGACGTCGTTGAGTTTTTGGGTCTAAGATATGTCGGTTTCCTCACGATGTTTTCCTTCACCGTTCGAGCATATGTTAAATGCAAACATAGAAAGAAACTCCATTGGTGCACAGCCGGGGATCGAACCTACCACCTCAGATGTCGCACGCTGAAGTCACTAGGCCAACACTCCTCAGATCTTTAATTATAGTCGCAATTTTATTTTATTGCAAATTATTTGATACAATTCTAACAGATGGCGCTGTGTTAAAAGTACCTTTCACATAAGTTCTCCTACCATTTCCCTTGAATAGCTAACTACTATGTAATATAACAAAAACCTTAGCCACAGCAACGCTTGGCCGAGTCTGCTATGTAATAAGTATGTAATAAGGATCTTTCTTCTTATCACGCATTTAATAGCTTACGCAATCTTTTGAATATCTCTACAAAAAATTATCTTGCTCATTTTCTTTTACTTTCTGTTCTTGATTCTGATGTGATCTACATTTAACGGAGTTGCAGCTGTGTAACTTGGAACGGAAACAAAAAAAAATGATGTGGTGTTGTGGGACACCTGGTAGGAACGAAGTTGCCTAATGTAGAATCGACACAAATTGCAAAATAAACGTGGATACTCACGAGTAAAATGTATCTATAATGTGAGTATTCGCCACGTGCTTGTCCATAAATTCATGAGTATATACTACGCATTGGCGGGGTGGAGTGGTAATAGAAAGAGAAGGGATGAGAGAACGAAAAGAAAGAGGGAGAAAGAGAAAGGTATTATACACTACTCGCTTGTGTATGCGACTGTCGCGCCTGCGCACGTCTCATTTAACGGTTTTTTTCCACGGTCGCGCAGCTAAATCCCTATCCTCTCCAAGCCTGCCCTAAGGAATTTCGTTCCAAAATGTTTGCATCAGATTCATATTTGGGCTTTGGAAATTTGTCCATATTTCGGTGATCCGACGAAATCTGGCTACCCATTCGATTGCGGTGTAAGTTGAACATTATTCCTTATGTAAGTGCGTGCTCCTATTTCACCATGCCTCCAGCTGATAGAGGACGAATCTTTTTTAATTCATTTTACTATTTTTTATTACTCAAGATGTCAAATGGAGCATGGTGATTATTGCAGCTTACAAACGTTGTGTAAAACAAAAAACTTGGCGATTAAAAAGAGTGGCGGTGAGTTTATTGCCAGTTCTTCTCTTCCATTCTACGCCCTTGATTTAAGATCTGACAGTAAATGTAAAATTAGAAGCATTTAAAGTATTTTTTTTTGACGTTCATAAGTGTACATCATGTTACTGACATAAATAAATGATTTTTGAATTGAATTGAATTTATAAGTCATTTATATATATGTTCCTGTTTGATTTGCGTTTCCTAGACAATCTAATTCTTGATACAAAAAAAAAGAATTAATCAGTGACGCTACAACCCCTTTAAGGTCTTGGCCTGAGACATGTCGGTTTCCTCACGATGTTTTCCTTCACCGTTCGAAAGAAAGTCCATTGGTGTACAGCCGGGGATCGAACCTACGACCTCAGTTATGAGAGTCGCACGCTGAAGCCACTGCTCGATGAAGTATGTATACTAACAATACAATAATAGACCTGTATAGTAGTTTTAATACATTGTCTTCACATATCATTATTTAACTAATGTATACAAATATTGTAAATTCTATTTTAAAATAGTAAGTGTGGAGTTTCTTGCGCATTCTACTCCACACGAAACTACGTTTTGAAAGCGGCCACTAGAATTATAGAACGCTTTATATTTTATATAGCGTTCAAAAGTGCCATTTGGTGGTCTAATTTGAATAAAAGATTTGACTTTATTCTCAAACCTACTTAATACAACGAAATCTACATAGCCCCAAATAATAAAACATCTTTAGGAAAATGTGAATTTTCCAAGTCATATAAAATTAATTTAACATTTAACAAGCAATAACCGTTAAAGCATAAACTGAAAAGAACAATACGCCGTTCCCCGTACGTGACGATGAATAATCCGCATTGTCTATGCGCGATTGATGAACTGTCAAAGTGACACTTCAGTTTTATTGCGTGCGGGTCCCATAATGGCGCGTATCTTTGACAAATCTCATCAAATGTTTCTTATTGCAAAGGGATTATCTTCATTCTTTAACGTTTAAATTAACACCTTGTTATTATCCCAGATAATACTGTCTCTGGCCGCGAATATGGCATGTACCTTTATAATTTATATTATACTAGCAGACTCGGCCAAGCGATGCTGTAGCTAAGGTTTTTGTTATATTACATAGTAGTAAACTATTCAAGGGAAATGGTATTTGAAAGGTAGATAGCTTATGTGAAACGTTGGTACTTTTAACACAGCGCCATTTGTTAGAATTGTAACAAATAATGAACAAATAATTTGCAATAAAATAAAATTACGACTATAATTAAAGATCTAAGCTATCCTATCTCTTAAATTGGACCAGACTGCTCACAGTGTGCCAATTTAATTTAAAATCGGTTAAGTAGTTTAGGAGTCCATCGCGGACAAACATCGTGACAGGAGTTTTATATATATTAAGATAATGTAACCATAGCATTTATTTATATAATATAATGTGACCATAGTTGGTCCAAACCCAGAATCTTTGACCTGTCAATCAATCGAGAATAATATTGTTGCTCAGTCATAGGGCGCGAGAAAGCGCGATTTTTAATATATGTTATTTATGTTAAAATGAAAATATGTAAGAAAATGGATATGTGTGAAAATGACAGAAATTAAGGAGGTGACGGCAATATCGCAGCACTCTCGAGGGGAATGTTTATATAGAAGAAGTCGGGTCCGCCAAGCGAATACACAATCTAAATGTAGATTATATATATATGATTAGATAGGAATATAAATAAGCAAAGAAAACAAAAATAATAGTAGTATTGTCTTTTATTTACATAACTTTTACATATTTAAATAAAACACTTTTTCAACGGATTTAAGTTATGTATTATTATAAACTCAGTCACGGTGGCTGAAGATAAAGGGGTGTTGTAACACCCCTAAAATTATCAAACACTTGGGATCCAATAATATCCAAATTCAAATCTACAAACAATCCGCAATATCCACTTTGTGGAACCAGCTGCCCACTGAAGTATTTCCAAACCAATTCGACTTAGGGTCTTTCAAAAAAAGAGCGTACCAATTCTTAAAAGCCGGCAACGCACTCGCGAGCCCTTTGGCATTGAGTGTCCATGGGCGGCGATATCACTTAACACCAAGTGTGCCTCCTGCCCGTTTGCCCCCTGTTCAAATAAATAGAGGACACCGTGAATCAGTTTTGCAAAACCCCCTTCGTCTTTAAATCGATATCAACTCCGGGGAAATAAATACGGATAATATAATATACCTTTTTCTGCAGCTGTGATACTTTTTGACATACAACACCACTTTGTCTTCTGTCACTGTGACCAAGCACGCTGTAAGGCACGCGAAACGCCGGGTAAAATTTAAAATTATGTAAAACAATTATAAGTTTATGTTTTCTTTAAATAATAATAGTAAATAACGCACGGGGCTCGTCGATTAGTTAGTCCTTTTAAATCAGTGTGGGTCTCCATTGAAATTCAAAACCATTCCCATTCATAAATATAATATAAACCATTTAGTTGTAACACAAATCAATAAATCAGATTTATAAAAAGCGCGTACGTGACGTGGAAAGGAACGCCCGTATTACGCTAGCGATTTGTCTACGGTGCGGGATGACGTTTGTTTTGGCGGTAAATTTGGAGGCCATTTTCACACATTTCATTCAAAATGGTTGACATTTGCCTGAACGGTGGATTTATTTGCGTTTTTTAAATATTCATCAAGTTCTAGGTGTTTTGTTAACTATATTAAATTAAATGGAGCATTTGTAATTTGTCTACATTGTAATAATCGTTTCTTTTTATTAGTGTGGCCAGCCAAGTGGCCAGATGGAATGCCTATGGTATACGACTTACTTATCTTGAATATGCACCTAGCTGACACGGCCTCAGAGCATACGGAAACTAATAATCAGATCAAATGTAACAGGCTTTCTTCCAACTTTGATTTCGTTCCCTTTGGAGTAGAGATTCTTGGGCCGAGCACAAGAGCTAAACAAAGACTTAGGTTGGCGCCTGGCCTGACGAGTAAGAGGAACAGAGATAGGAAATGCTAGCATTAAAGGTACTCAGTCACAGGGAAAAAACTTCTAAAATTTATTTTAATTCTCTATTTGTCAATTCTTATGTGTTAAGGTTTGGGTTAAGAATATTGTGTGTTGTTTGAATCAATAAAAAGAGTTTGTGTAGGCTTATGTACACCTGAAACAGATGCAAAAAAATACTAAAATGCAGTAGTGATTAACGATAGGTAAATATTTATATTAATCGAAAAGATTTTATTTAAATAAATAAATTATTAGTAAATACAATCACCGTCGTATATGAAATTGATTAAAAAACACCAAACATTTTTTTTTATTCACACTGTTTAATTGTTATGTTACGAAACACGTGTTCTAAATATAAAAATACTAGAATATACAACTTCAACATAGTTATCGATTTCCTTGCCACCTAGACCTAATTTTACGATGTCGAATTTAGGTGTTGGTGTGCGCGCGCATCGTAAAAATTCACTCTCATCATTTTGCTCTATCGCGCCAAAAGAAGACTTGACTACAAAAAGATTTCATGAAATTTTATCACTCGTGTTTATTATTTTATTTCGAAGACTCAGCTGGTGTAAAATGCTGGTGCAGAACGTGACACACGAAATCAGACAAGGTCAAACATTAAAAAAAACAATTATGCATATTCATAATCAAAGCCACACTATTCCCTATAAAATAAATCCATTAATTTTTTTTAAGTGAAACTTCTTTAGGCGCATGCGAGTAATTATTACGGATCGTCACGAAGATGTGCAGCGATTTAGTCGAAGAAAAGGGAGAGAGCGATTGAGAGAGAGAGTGGGAAAGGGAGATCGAGAAAAAATACACGCTGTTTGTTGATGTATTCGTTTAGTAGTTATCTACGTATTAGATCTTTAGATGGCAATTCCAACGTCTTGTGCAGTAAACGCAGATTTATTTATTTATAATATTATCATTAGCACGTATCACTGCGAATATAGATATAAAAACATGTGGAGTGTTCACATACTGGTGGATCATCTATTGGGGCTTTTACCTTAGTAATAATTTACAAAGAAGTTTCACTTCTGACATGTGCACTTTGTACGCACGCACTTTTTTTTAAATAAGACATTTTAATACACGCATTAGTTAATATGTAATATAGATCTTAATAGATATTTCTACTTAAAAGCCGACCAAATCGTTTATGTAAAAGTTTTCCTTGTAATAATTGGGGCAGGTATGGGCGTGACTATGGTCGTCCCGCCCCTCCACAGATAATTGATCGGCTCACAGCTGCCGCCCGACGGCCTAGTTCCAAGTTCAAACGAGTTCGAATTTTAAAATTATATAACAGATTATATCATTCATTTTTAAACAGATTATAACTAAAAATATTGCGGGGAACATCACTTCAGATGTTATTAAATACAAGAAAAAGAAGCCTAACGATTAAATCGTTGTATTTTTTAGATAAGAATTATTACAAACAGTTTCGGGAATTGCGAGCTTTTTAATTGTTTAATTTTTTTTTCTTTTTTTTAATATATAATATAGAACGAAGCCTGTACTCTTGATGAGCTAAAGTATTTCTGTCAATTTAGTCCTCTGTATTGTTTGCATAATGTATAAAATGGTAATGTACCCATATAATTAGTTTGTTGACAGTTGTATTATCTGTACTGTTTACATAATAAGCGATTAAACCTAGATTGTGTTCTGTAGTTCAAATGAGAGGACTTAAAATGTTGCCTGGAAGAGATCGCTTGTTAGCGATAAGGCCGCCCGTTGCATCCCTTGTAATTTTTATGTATTGTTCTATTTTTGTTTCTTTGCAACGAAGTGTAAATAAATAAATAAATAAATATTAAAAACCTAATGAATTCCTCTATACAAATTGTTACCTTTAGTAGTAAGAATTTTAGTAGGTACTTAACGATTTTTTTAAATGCATTTTTACACCCCGTAACATATAATATTGGTACGATCATTTTAAATCTACATCTCCAAAAATTTTTTTGCTTTTTTAAATTTACCATCAATAATTGTTTTTAAGGCAGACGGCAGATATTCAAGGACACTCTCAATACTGACTCGCGTGTGCGTTGTCGACCTTTTAAGAAATGATGAATTGTCATTACTATATGGGTCTAATGTAATATTTTCTCCTATTAGTAGTCATAAATTCGTTTAAAAAAACTCATATTCACCTTCCTCAAAGGCCGGGAACGCAACCACTATAGTGTGTGTCCATGGGCTGCGATGACTGTTTATCAAATATGAGTGTAAAGTGCGAAGATTGCATTCTATCCGTCGTCAAAAATGCCTACGTAGGGTTTGGTTATTGGGATGCAGATAGGACATCGTTCGCTGTGACGGTCTGATCTCAGATTATTTTCAATCTGAGATTGTGGATTAAATGTTGGGTTCGGGCATAAAAATAATAGAAAATTTAAAAAAAAAATCAGTGGCGCTACAACCGCTTTAGGTCTTGGCCTCAGATTTCTGAATCTGTTTCATGATCATTTTTAAATCTAATAGGCAAGTAGGTGATCAGCCTCCAGTGCCTGACACACGCCGTCGACTTTTTGGGTCTAAGACATGTCGGTTTCCTCAAGATGTTTTCCTTCACCGTTCGAGTAAATGTTAAATGCGCACATAGAAACTCCATTGGTGCACAGCCGGGGATCGAACCTACGACCACAGGTATGAGAGTCGCACGCTAAAGCCACTAGGCCAACACTGCTCTATAGAAAAATTAAAACCAATTTAAATTTTAGTCCCTATAATGCTGGCATTTTCTTTTTCTCTAAGGATAGCACCAGCCTGTGGTCGGTAGTGCCATGCACCAACTGAAATCTTAAATCTGTGCACTCGAATACCACAGCCCGGATGTTTACTCCAAAGGAATAAAATCAAATTTGAAAGAACGACTATTAGAGCCAATTAATTTTGAAGTAATACTTCTTTTGGCGCGATGGAGAAAAATGATGAGAGTGAATTTTTACGATGCGCGCGCATCAACACCTAAATTCGACATCGTAAAGTTAGGTCTAGGTGGCATGGAAATCGTATATTGAACACATCGTAGTTGTATATTCTAGTATTTTTATATTTAGAACACGTGTTTCGTAACAGTACAATTAAACAGTGTGAATAAATTAATATTATTTTGGTGTTTTTGAATCAATTTCATATACGGTGATAGTATTTACTAATAATTTATTTAAATAAAACCTTTTTGATTAATATATTTATCGTTAATCACTACTGCATTTTATTTTTTTTCCATACGCCAAAGATGTATAACTTCTAAGGCGTGTTCATAAGTACACATACTCTTTTTTTTTAAATAACTTACGTACTTAAATCTTAGTATTTATTTTTCCTTACTAGGCTTGCCTGAAAGAGATTGCTTGTTATCGATAAAGGCCTCCTTAATTTAGGTTATCTGAATATAATATACTACAAAGTTTTAATAACTTAATATTAAAATACAAATAATGAATTCCCACCGCCCACTGCCACCTACGGCTTCATAACAATCACAACTGTGTGAGAATCGCATCATTATCGGTCCCTGCAGTGACATTGTTTAGGGATGGTTAGTGTCACGTCCTATTTTTTGTACGTAAAAATCTACATCACTGAAATCTTTGGGAACTTCGCATCAATTTTTTTATGTAGTAAAATAATTGTTAGTATAAATGCAAAAAAATTATTTGTACCTATATAATAATAATTTAAGCGAATAAATGCTTTATTTCGTATTATATAGTTGAATAATTATTGAATCACGGTTTTGTCAATAGTTTTTAATAAAATAAATTAATTTAAAACACCTGTTTGTTTACGTTATATAGTTTTCTATATAATGTAAATTATAATCTATATAATAATAATTTAACTTAATAACTGCTTCATTTTGTAATCTGTAGTAATCTATAATTATTTTATTGTATTAAATAGTTTTTATTTAATTTATTTATAATACAATTTAACCGAATAAATATATATTATAATCTACTAATCAATCAATCTTAGATCTGTGCTTTATGTTTCTGTTTCAATGTGTATTCCGTTTTGGCTTTTGTGTGTAATGATTGAATATTGTTAAGTGATTAGCTGTGGGAATACTTAAATAAAATAAATAAATGCTTCATTTTGTATTATGTAGTTAAATAATGTATTATTTAGTTGAATAATTGTTAATACAATAAATGTATTTACAATACCTATCTACATTACTCGTATAATAATTTAATCGGAACAGTTTCATTTTGTATTATGTAGTTAAACAATTAATGTATTATATTATTTATGGTGTTAAATGGTTGGGCTTTCAGTTTCCGCATTTTTACACTTAGGTAGACTATGTGCGTTATTATGGTGTTAATATTACACAAGCCAATATGGGTCTTTATCTCACATTTTATTTTTCCTAATAGGCAAGCTAACACATGCGTAGGCGATAGGTGATATAACTAAGATCGTAAGACCCAGGTTCCCACAGTTGGGTGACGATCGTAAAACACGTCCGCTCCTTGACTACAAAGCATTTGGTAGAAGACAAACCCCCTGTCCTGTCGAGTCCAACTGTCAATTTTTATTTTTATAGAACAGGGGGCAAACCGGCAGGAGGCTCACCTGAAGTTATGTGATACCGCCCATGGACACTCTCGATGCTAGAGGGCTCGCAAGTGCGTTGCCGGCCTTTTAACAACGGCGTCGGAACGATGTCGTGGTGATACGGGTGGAATTTCGTATTCTGTTTTACAGGAAGCCCAAAAGAGGCAGTTATCGTTGCCCATGGACACCCTTTTTAGTGGGTGAGTTGTTTTAGAAAGAGGGGCCTTTACACTCCCACAGGGACCAAACTTTTTAATTTTGTTTTAATTATCTGTTTAATATGTAGGTTAAGAATAATGTAAATACTGTATTGATAGTGGATATGTTGCAGCCAACTAACTTAATCAGTCGTTCAATTAACAGCCTAGCCCTGTAACTAAACGGCGCTGTTTAACTAACGGCCTGAAAGATATTCAGCCGTAGCGTTCGTAACAGCATTGAATAAACTGGCTAATACTAAGGCCATTATGATAGAGCCTTGTGGCAGAAATAAAAAAAGATGAATCATATGACATAAAAATATTTTAAAATTGAATTGCTTGAGTCGAATACACTTTATTGTCACTACAATCTTTCATTGTACAATGTTTCATGAAACTTTGGAAAACGCCATCAAAGTTGTGGTTTGCCGACGACATATTGTCAATTTTTAAATTACCAATCAACAGGCTAGGCAAGTAATGAAACGTCATTTGCGTAGCTGTTTGATCAACTGGCTAAACATCTTTCAGGCCGTTAGTTAAACAGCGCCGTTTACCGTATTTCGTTCACTAAATTTCATGTGCGTGTTAAAGTATATTATAATAAATCTATATGCCAAAAACATTTGCTGTTTGCTAGTATTAGCACCAAGCAGAAATCTCTCATCAAAATCTCCATCAAACCCTCATCCTATAAAATCGTTGCTTTGCAACCGATTCGTAATGGATCAACTGTATTTGCTTAGCGCACGCGGCCCGAAGTGCTGTGATTTGTGATAATTTTTGAACAAACATACTTACATGGTATTTGCTACTTTCGATTTCTGAGTGATTATTCTCATTTCACTCAGATCGAAAGAAACTATATTTTTCCCACTGTGAAACCTACCAAACATCAAACTATTAACATTAACTAAACAAATTTTATAAAAATAAATAAATCAAGGCGCTAAAACCGTTTCAGGTCTGGGCCTCAGATTTCTGAATCTGTTTCATGATCATTTATCCAATAGGCAAGTAGGTGATCACCCTTCTGTTCGTGACACACGACTTTTTGTGTCTAAGCCAGTTTCCTTACGATGTTTTCCATCACCGTTCGAGCGAATATTTAGATAGAAAGTCCATTGGTGCACAGCCGGGGATCGAATGTACAACCTCATTGATAAGAGTCGCAAAAGGCAAATACTGCTTAACAAACAAATGTTTACAGTATACATAATACTGCGTATCAGCAATAATATATTTATATGTAACAAAAGCTGTTCTTTAATAATATATATACAAACAAATACACTAAGAATATAGACAAAGATGGAATACATGATACATTATATAACAAAAAGATTTATAAAAGGGAACAAACAACAAAAAGTATTTAATACATTTGAACAATTGTGATTTAATTTAACTAAATTTAAAAAATTTTAACTATGCCTAAATTGGTTGTTTTGTGTGATGGTGTAAAAATGTGGGTATGTACGTGACGGTGTGTATGTGGGGTGTCCTCATGATGCAGGTGATTTTGCGCTATGGATATTCTTAATACACTTTTTAACCACATTCCGCGATAACCTAAACAAGTCAAGGCCTTAATAGTGGTCATTGTATATCCGGTCAGCACGATACAAAACTGAGTTTTGTATGGTTTTACAGTGCCTTTAATTTAGAAAAAGTTAACATACAGAACTGCAATGACAGTTCGTGACAATAATAATAACTCTCAGAGTTAGCTATAGTCGATTCTATAGGTAATAAATCTAGGTACGTACGATTACGTTCGCAAAGTACTTAAAGGTTATAGTTTGAACTTCGAACGCCACGTCAAAACAGTATCGAATTGCCATTGTAAAAAATTTAAAACAAACCTTTGTTCGCTCGCCCTTCGACATTCCATTTTTGAAATATTGTTTTTGTTCTTTGTTTAAATTGTGACCGTTAATAATCGTTCGACATTTGAACTTTATTACTGTTAAGAAAAGCTGTTTTGTCTTTGAAAAATTATTGCATTTTTATTTATCAATGCTGGCAGTAGATGCCTATAGCTTGGTGCTTCGGATAGCTTAGAAGTTCTTAGCTGCTTTTTCTTACAAAACTTGCCTTGAACAGGAAAGAAAGCGATTTGTTTTATGAGTATTAAAACAATTTAAAATAACAACATAATACACTTCTGCTGTAGGTACAAACATTACCCGTCCACGTCGTAACATTACCTGACGTGAGACTGATCTTGAATTAAATTATTATGATGCATGTGCACCTAATAAGGTACTGTTTTTATGTGTCTTATATCAGTTTAGTTAAGTTTTTTTCTTCTTATTATATATGTAATAAGTATTTTTGCACTGCTTTACTCACAGTGGTTGCCTGGAGGAAGTCCGCCAGTTGCCCTCCTTTTCATAATGTAATACAACGAAGTGTTAATAAATAAATAATAATAATATTAAATATGGTATGAGGCAAACGGGCTGGATACCGCTGCCACTCTCAATTCTAGAAGAATTGCGATTGTCGGCCTTTTTAGAACTGGTACGCTCTTGTCTCAAAAGTCCCTAAGTGGCTCGAAACTACTTCAGGTGGCAGCCGGTTCCACATATGTGCTGAGCAGAAATAGCCTTAAAAAAATAATACGTCTATGTACCTACTATTATTTTCGAGAGATTTGCCGACTTTTGCTGCCAAGAGGGCGGGGGGTTTAATTGCAGTAAAAGTGCTTACGTAATACTTGATATCCCATGGTTTTCTTTCTATATTTGCTTTCTGCTAATGTTTCTTTATCTTCTAACCACGTATTTACCAAAGCTAAAAATGGCATCGTCCATAGTCAAATTAAATCAAAACCCACTTAAAATCCCGTCAAACAAGTTCAAAATCGGAATGTTCTTTTCGTTCGTTATTGGCCGGGGGTGATCTCGTCCCTGATTGGTCGACGGGAGGGTGGCGGCTGCTGCTCGCGACCAATCAGAGGCCGCGGAATAACGTGCCCTATCTTCACGGGGACACTGTTTGCGTTGCATTTTAGTTGTTTGTCGTATTAATTGATTCTTTTTTTAAAGGTTTCGATTTTCAAAAAAGTACTTGCTCCTAATAGCGATGTCTTTGCCGCCACGATAACCTGATGAATTTTGATATAGAATACTTGAGCGTTTGATAGACTCACCTATACAAAGAACGCTCAGTAGATTAAAATTAATTACGGAATAAGTGTAAGGAATTAAATATTATGACACTATTTTGTCAATATAATATTCTTTTAGCCTTTTAACAAATGGTGACTTTCACCAGTATAATACTCGAAACTGAACTAATCTATCGTTCGACCAGGCTCCAGAAGATAAACCACATATGGAAATTGTATTTATACAAAAAACTCCCAAGCAAAAATTAATTAATTTTATAATTAAAAAACGAAAATTATCACTCCATCAATCCGAAATTAAACAATAATGTTCCAAATATGCTCCAGTTCAAACAATTTGTATGACTCAAAATTTAGCGATTACAAAACATGGCGGAGAGTTTTTTGCCAGTTCTTCTTACGCGCCCTTGAATTGCGAACTGGTAGTAAATGTAAATTTAGAATCAATTTAACAACTTTCAGGTTGACGTTCCTAAGTGTATTTGCTTGAATTAAAATGTAAATCAGTGGCGCTACAACCTCTTTAGGTCTTGGCCTCGGATTTCTGAATTTGTTTCATGATCATTTATAAATCTAATACGCAAGTAGGTGATCAGCTTCCAGTGCCTGACACACGTCGTCGACTCTTTGGGTGTAAGACATGTCGGTTTCCTCACAATGTTTTCCTTCACCGTTTGAGCAAATGTTAAATGCGCACATAGAAAGAAACTGCCGGGGATCGAACCTCAAGATCTTTGACAAATCCGAACGCTGCCTAGGTCTACCTGGATCTCTCTTGCCACCATGTCAATTCAGTTTCCCTTGGGTGCACATTTGAGCTTTAATTGGGTGATGTTGTCGGCGTCCAGGAATCATAGAATTTCTATCATTATTTCTTTAAAGAAAACACTTGTTTACCGGATTGAAGCTATGTATTACTGTAAACTTATAATTATTAAACATGATTTTACGTCACGGTGATTAAATCACACGAAACGTCGGATAAATTTAAAATTCTGTTAAATAACTATAAGTTTAAAAAACAATATTATTATTTCTTTTGTTAATCTCCAATAAGTACAGCGAGAGATGTTACAGATTTTTGAAGTGAAGCTTCAATAACGCGTCAAACTTCACAAACAACTAATCAATAAACTGGATCCGATTCGAATATTATACGTATTATATAAAATAATTGTAAGTCCAGAGAATTTCTAAAAAAAACTAAGTAATTATATCTCTTTTTCTTTTACCTGTGTGTGATTCTGTTATTTATTTGACAAGATCTGGCACTACAATTGATGGAGTTTTTACTCGGTTACTGAAATTTGAAGAATGTAAACAATATAATATGTATTTCAGTTACCAAAAGCCATTAATAACAAAAATATATAATAACGATGACAATGATAGTAATAATTCTATTACAATTAACGAAATTCTATAATAATCTTAGTAGTAATAAGGTAAATGCCTTATTACTACTAAGATTATTATAGAATTTTTCGCCCTTTGCCTTATATCTTTTGTAACTGTTTTTTTTATTTTTTATTTTCTATTTTTGTTATGTGTGTTTTTGTATAAGGCAATAAAGGATAAATAAATAATTAAATGATATAATTGTTTATTTGTTGTCATGTCTATGATAATAAAAGCTTTTGTTAAACTTTATCTAATTTAACTTCGAAACTTCTAAACTAATTTCTGTAAACTTGCATGTAGTAGATATTTTTCGAAAATTCAGAAAGAAGTTTCACTTATGTGTTTTCTAGTTAGGCAAATAGGCAAAAACCTCACCTGCCCATGGACACATTGCCCGACGGCTCGCAAGTGCGTTACCGGTCTTTTAAGAATTGGTACACTCTTAAAGGACCCTAAGTCAAATTGGTCCAGAAATACAGTTGGCATCTGATTTCATATAGTTGTGGTGCGAGGAAAGGCTGCCGTAAAAATCGCCCAGTTATGGAACGGCGGACGTCGTATTTTCTTTATGTAATAGGAGGCAAACGGGCAGCTCAACTGACGTTAAGAAATATTGACCATGGACACCAGAAGGCTCACAAGTGACGATCTTTAAAACGGGCAGAATTTCGTATCTTCTACGTCCGATGATAAAACTCGGCTGCAGGTATTCACTCCTCTGAACACTCTTCGCGGTGAATGCGGAAGATGCAGAGATACCCCACATCTCTACGCAACGCCTGTATACTGAGAAGTATTACGAAACGGATGCGGAAATCTGAACGCCAGGCCTCAAAGGTTACTGGGACTTTTCTTCGTAAGAAAATGGATGCAGTATTAGTCAGTAAATTAAATAAAAAAATCGCCTGTACTTCCAAAACTTAATTATAATAGATTAGAAGTGTCATTGATTTTGAATTCCTATACATTATATATAGAATAATCATTTGCTTGTCAAATTTTGATGTGAAACATCTATAGCCGCACGTAAAACCGATTTCTGGCGTGGCGACGCATGCCGTGGCGACGCATCGCCACGCTATATGATGGTACATACATACAATCTATATGCAGTAGTAAATTTTTGTATTTAATGAAAATAAATGTTTATTCAATAAATAGTCATCGTAATATTTTATTTTATTATTATGACATATTTAGTTCCTATCACAATCTGTTCTTTTCTGCATATTACTTCACAAAATAATTTCGATGTTTCACATCTACCAGGCGGCCCGTGACGGCTCACATTTTTTGGTCACTTTGGTTTATCTTTTTCTTCTATTTGGAAGGATGACCAACGATGGACAAACCAAAAATTTATAAATCTTAATCAGCTGCCTTATATAAGGTTTAATATGTTGATTCCAATTCAAGTGGAATAGCGGATTTGGAAGACGAGACATAAAAGAAAATTTAGCTGAAATTATATATAAAAATGCATTTCACTGTGTTAATACGCCTTTAAATTCAACACTTTGTTTTTGAATGAAAAACCACATAATATCTAAATAGAATGATAAAATAAAAATTTTATTATTATTAAAAACTTACCTTATAAGAATCCGATACGAACGCACAATACATCACCAAACATAATCACAACACAAAGTCATCAACAAAAGACTTTTTTTTTTACATTCAAGGTTCAACTACACCAAAAAGGTCATATATCAACCATCAATTCTGTTAAAGGCTGGCAAAGCCTCAATAAACTCACTGGCCACTAATAGACAATAAACTGTTGACGGAGCATAGAGAATTAATTAATTTTTAACGTGCGTTGTCATTTAGCGTTCGCGCGGCACTGGTGCGTCCCGCCCACGTTCCAGAGGGATTATGGGAGAAGGGAGCAAACACAGGGCACTGCGATAACGCTTATATTGAGATTAATATTACATTGATTTATTATTGCTTGTAGCTTTTGTTACTGTGAATAAATTAGTACATAGTTCAAGAGTATTACGCGATCTACATGAATAGGGGCGAACTTATAAATAAATAATCAGATTTCTGTATCTGTCATCATAGTATCGTCAATCTCCTTCAAGAAAAGAGCGTACAAATTCTTAAAAGGCCGGCAACGCACTCGCGAGCCTCTAGCATCGAGGGTGTCCATGGGCGGCGGTAGTGATCAGCCGACATTTTGGGTTGGTGAAGCCGGTTTTTTCCTTCGTACTAGCGAAATAAATGCGCATAGAAAGTTGGTGCATAGCGGGATATCGAACGTGTGACCATGAGGATGCCATGACGATAGGCTTCCCGATCAGCCAAACTCTAACTAAATAAATAACTAGAATTAAAAGTGTACTTGTTTGAACATAATATGGTAGGGTTTTCATTTATTCAAGGCTATGACTATAATAAAAAAACGGCTCTAAAACTCTTAGATATTTTGCGGTGCTAGGTAAGTAGGTAAGAATCAACCTAAAAGAACGCGCGTCTTTGGATTACTAGGTGAAAATATTGTATAGGAATATTTTCACCTAGCGCGTCTATAAACTTAATTTGACATCTAAAAACGTAACTACACATTCTTATAAGTTCCGTCACGTTTGACATAAAACATCAAATATAAAACCTCATTGAACAAAATTCAAACTGGCCATGAATAAGGAACCGGTTTAAAAAACGAGCGTTATTTGTGACGTTTCGCTTTTCCCGCCTCCGCGGTGCCATGCGCCGATTGGACACGCTCCGGCCAATAGGTCCGAGTACTCGTACCCGACCGTAATTATAATTTAATATTGAATAGGCTAGGCGCTTGTAAAATTAATACAATGTCTGTTTATATATATGCTATAGATAATATAACTTCTCGATTGTTTCGTCTATTGTGAAACGCCCGAAGCCAATAATCAATCGACAATCTCAGATTGGAAACAACCTGAGATCAGACCGTTACAGTCGATCGATCTTCTATCTGCATCCCAATAACCAAACCCAACGAAGACAATCCATTTTTGGCGGCGGATAGAATGCAATCTCTTCGCTTTTTACACTCATATATTTTAATAATCAATATTAAGTAAATAAAACCGTAAAAATAATATTAAAATATACATGCCTAGGTCTTAAACTAGGTGTGGTGTGTGTTAAACATATCAAATAGCTTTTTAATTGTTGGAGTGGTGTTAAGTTAAAATCTTAAGATAGGTATTTGGTGCAGTTGAACTATCATTTTCATACAAAGGTTTGTCCACATACACCGATCCGACCTACCATTGATAGCTTGTATTGACAGATAGCTATTACAATCCTTCGATTGGGTACACTTTTATCAATATTTGGATTACGATTTCTATCTCAGATATTTAAAAATGGATTGAGATATTGATATTGAGATGTCAAAATTTCGTTTCGATACAGTTCAACGGTAATGTTTAACTGTTACATATAGTATTAATATAATATCTTTTAAGATAACTGGCGATCAGAACAGTTCGATAATTAAAACTTTGCCTTTGTAAGGAATAATGCAAGGAATAAAAATCAATACATTTTATTTGGATATTTATTAGATGTTGGTATTTGAAAGCTATGCGACAGTGACAGTTTGACTTTTCAAAATGGCGACGGTACCAACTTCAGCTGCCGCCCAAGAAACGTATGCCACATTTGACACAATGTTCTCTTGCTGCCGCAACTATTACCACATTTATCGAGTTGTTCAAACAAACAAAAATATATTAATTCATCTAGATAAACAAGTACACGTATGAACGTCAAAAAATTTTAAATAAATTGTATATTTAGATTACGTACGCAAGTCGTAGAGCGGGCAAGAAAAACTGGCAAGAAACTTTCCGCCACTCTTTTCAATCGCCAAGTTTTAAATACAAATTGTTTGACCTGGAGCAAATCAATCCCAAGCATTAGGATCATTTAAGTATTCGTCACATTTATAAAAAGCTTTATTGATTACTTTTAGCGAGGCTTTGATTTTATTTAGTGATAATTCTCTAATTGCTCTTGGGTGTTTGTTGTAAACAATTGTTAGTAAAGTTTCATCATGCATTTGACCTTGACGTCATAGAAAAGCTTGACCAGCGTTTCATCAGTATTCACAGTAAGGTTAGCTTTTACAATAAAAGTTTATCTAGAATCAAACAAATAATAAAAATGTATTGTTAAGGCCAACACATTAGCTTTATTAATAACTATTTGTAACAGAACTAATGTTCATTCTAAAAGTGAAATATATATGAAAACCTATACCTACTGGGATTCAAGTAGGTATAAGTTCGGAGAGTTTATTGCCAGTTCTTCTCTTCCGTTCTACGCCCTTGATTTGAGAACTGGCAGTAAATGTAAAATTAGAAGCATTTAATGAATATTTCTTTTTTGACGATCATAAGTGTACATTATGTTACCAGCATTAATAAATGATTTGAATTTAAATTTGAGACAGGCCAGGACTTCAGAGGTTGTCCTTTCTTCAACGAATTTACGTCAACGTTACAAAGACTGTTAAAAAGACGAAACATTTTAAATTTGTTTTAATTCTTTAGTTTTAATCTTATTTTTACTGTATTGTGAAATAATAAAGAAGAATTAAAAAAAATTAGCCTATATTAAGATAGAGTTTGTTTAATAAATAATAATTCAACACATATGTTAGTTCAATGCATTTATAGAATATGTATTCAAAACCTCACGCTAGAGAAAATGGGATTAGATTACGTGGGTAACACTGAAAATGTTTAGAACTGGCCAGTTAGAAACATTGCAAATGAAAACTTTTTTGAATTTCAATTTTAGAACTCTTTGGTAACCTATTGTATTTTATGCATTCATTTGTCATTTGTTTTTGGGAATTGGCGGCAAATCCAAAACTCTGCAACCTTCGTTTAACACGTTAAAGTTAAACGAAGGCGAGAAAATTTTGGGTCATTTTTCGGATCCGAGTAGTCGACATACAGCACGTCGGGTACCGAATACGAGAGCTAGGGATGGCAATGGTTTAAGCACGAACCGCTCCGCTGCTATGGCTCCACTTGGATCCGAGAAAAGAGTACCTAATACGTTAAGAAAATAACATAAAAGCTATTAAGCTTCTAGCATTGAAAGTTTCCGTGCGCATCACTAAACTTCAGATGAACCTCCTGCCCTATTGCCCCCTGTTCCATATAAGGAAAAAGGATTATAATAATCTGCGAAGGCGCTTTTGGCCGTTGATGAGACGTAGCACGCGAAGAGACAGATGGCTCCTCGCAGCGTGCAGCAGATGTAAGACATCAGTAGACTCAGTACTTCCGAACTAATTCGACAAAATAGAAAAGAGCGTACCAATTCTTAAATCAAATCAAAATTTATTTATTAAATTTAGATGCGACTTAAGGCATGCTTATGAATGTCAAAAACGTTTACAAAATTCGCGAAAGAGCAAAACTACGCCATCCGTTCGCAAGACTACCAGGAGGTCTTGTTCTGAGAAGAACGGGCAAGAAACTCAGCAAGTTATATCCTCCCTTTACATACAATAATTCAAAAGAAAATGTCATAAACCACAACGCCGGCAACGCACTCGCGAGCCCTCTGGCATTGAGGGTGTCCATGGGCGGCGGTATCACTTAACATCAGGTGAGCCCTGCCGTTTGCCCCCTGTTCTATAAAAAAAGTCATGGGGTCATGCCCGGAGGTGTTAAATCAAAGGACCTAGGAGTGTTCTCGACTATCAGGTAAAGTCGCGGCTCGCGGTCAAGTCTCGCCAGGTGAGACCCCTAGTTGGCCCAGGGATACCCAGCTAGGCAATCAGCGGTTGAAGCCACGGTTTCCGTCTTGATGTGGAGAACAGTATTGTTAAATTTTACAAAATATTAAATACGTAAAAGCGGACAAAATAAAATCGCCTTTTGTCATCAGAATTTTCTCTATGGCTCGTTTAGTTTGCCACGTGTCGGTATAATGAGCGGGGCGGCATAGACAAAGTTGGCTTTGTTTTTTTTGGCGCGAACGTTCTGCCCTATGGCGTTTGCTAATTGACGCGATCATTACGATCCTACAAGTTTTTGTTACGAAGTAAATTGGTGGATTGGTTTATATATAAACGTGTAAAAAAACGAGTGTGTGTACTTATGTACACGCGTTAGAAGTTATACTTCTATGGCGTATGGTAAAAATGCAGTAGTGATTAACGATTTATATTAAAATTAATCAAAAAGATTTTATTTAAATAAATAAATTATTTGTAAATACTATCACCGTCGTATATGAAATTGATTTAGAAACACCAAAATAATATTTATTTATTCACATTGTTTAATTATAGTTACGAAACACGTGTTCTTAATACAAAAATAGGTAGGTACTGGAATATACAACTTGAACATAGTTATCGATTTCCATGCCTCCTAGACCTAACTTTACGATGTCGGATTTAGGTGTTTAAAAAAAAATTTACTCTCGTCATATCTCCATCTCGCCAAAAGAAGTATAAGTTTAAGTTAACTTAGTAAATTACTTTCGAACGAGATGGTAAATATTTGATTATGCATACAATAAAATAAATATATTTTATATTGTTTAATTGACCCATTATTTATTAACTTAAATCAGTCACTAACATTTTAATATATTGTCTCTGTACGTGCCATGGCTGAAAAATTTTCCCACTTATAAGCGTGATAATTTCCTAAATCGTCACGTTACACCCTGAGAGTATAGACGTAAGCACTATCTTTGACTGTTAAATTGCATTCATTCATATCTTATATATTTAAACGAGCAATTCTTGTATATATATACATACTAGCAGACTCGGCCCAGCGTTGCTGTGGCTAAGGTTTTTGTTATATTACATAGTAGTAAACTATTCAAGAGAAACGGTAGGAGAACTTATGTGAACGTACGTTGGTACTTTTAACACAGCGCCATCTGTTAGAATTGTATCAACAAATAACTTGCAATAAAATAAAATTGCGACTATAATTAAAGATCTAAGCTATCCTATCTCTTAAGTTGGACCAGACTGCTCACGGTGTGCCAATTTAATTTAAAATCGGTTAAGTAGTTTAGGAGTCCATCGCGGACAAACATCGTGACAGGAGATTTATATATATATTACGATATAGAATTGGAATCTCGGAATCGGCTCCAACGATTTTCATGAAATTTAGTATACGTGGGGTTTTGGGGGGCGATAAATCGATCTAGCTAGGAATAATTTCTAGAAAATATAATTTTATTCGTGTATTATCAACTTAAGCATAGAATTGCTCGTTTAAAGATGTCAGTCAAATAAAAACTTAAATATGAATATAATTATCTTTATTCGATAATTATATTCATATTTTATTATTTTATTAGTATGTAATTCGTACTTAAATATAATTTCCAAAAAACACTTATAAAAAAAAATCCCGAGCAAGCAGGTACTAGAAATAAACAGTTCATTATTTCGTTCATTCTTTATAGTTGTACGCGAGTGGTAATACAGAGAAAGAAAAAAATCTATTATTTTAGGCACCTGATGACCCAGGAACCGTACTTTCTTACTGAGACATCATGAAACATTACGATCTAGTCTAACTTAAGGCCCTATCCCATCAGGAATTGCTGTGTCAGTGTCTAGGGGTGGACTGTGAATGCAATGTATCATTGGAGGACTGAGGCGCGCTGGCCCGTAATAACAATTATTTATGTAAAACATTAAATTAATGTAGTTTTATCAATTTTTTTTTTTATGAAATGGATTACTTGGTTTGCGATAAATTATTCCGTGTAAATTTCAAATCATCTTCTATATACATTTACGTCTTAAAAATGAATTCAAAGTGTCAAAAATTGGGTCTTTGGATTTTTTTTCTATAGAGCGAAGTTGTTTAAATCGTGTATCGATCTTTCTCTACTCGGATCCGAGTAGAGCGGGGGCATAGGAGCGGTGCCGCTCACTCGGATCCGTGCGAGAGTCCCGTTATTTTTAACCATTGTCATCTCAAGCTTTCGGATCCGAGTGGTCGGCATACATCACATTATGTTTTTTTTTATTAAAATAATAATATACGTTCATACATATTTTCCAACATTCATATTTACTTCATAAAAATTCGCAAGAAAGTGGTACTTTTATAACAATGAATTATAAGAATCACAAATGATACATTAGTTTTCATCAAGTTATAATAATAACATCAGTCATAATAATAAGTCAAGCTGTTTACAATCAATTATCAATTCCGTTGTGTTACACATGAATAATCAAAAGCAATCTATTTCATGTAGGTAATAATCGTCTTGTTCGCATCAATGGTGTTTGAGTTCTTTCGCATTCTGGGCATTCGTATTTTATTCGGTATTCTACTAGATTAAAAAATTGGTTGCCTGTAAAGTCGGTATACGGGCGAAAGTTTTACGTGACAACGACTTTGAGTGGTAAAATAATTTTAATGTGAATATTCATTCGTATAGTAGGAAGAAGGATGAAATAATAGTAACAATTTAAAACATTATGTCTGTCTCTCTCGCTCTTAGGCGGGCTAACCATGCCCGAGTGGAAGGGACGCGTGCCTCTCACTCGCTCTCATTGTGAGCGCATAACGTGAGCGGAGCGTAAGATAAGATAAGAACGAATTTAAAGATCTGTAATTACATTTTTAAACTGCGTAGTGACATCTCATACATAATAGAACTTACAACCGACTGTTTACAGCGCCATCTCTGAGGGAATCAGAAAAAGCTTAAAAAATTGTATTTAGCCTGACAGTTTGGTTTAGCGACACCTACCGCGTTTTAACAAGAACCGCGCAAAACGCCTTCTAAGTTTTATCATAGATAACAACTATGTTATGTATAGTATAGCTATTAGTAAGTAATATTGGTTGTAATACAGTTACATGGGTAATAAAAAAAAACTTTAAAAAAATCAATATTTTTTTATTTAAAATGGAATTTTTATATTTAAACATTGTTTTAAACTTTTCATACTCAGCATGTACATTAGTAACAGCATAATTTAAAACAAACAAATTTACAGTTTCAAGACATTGATATTCATGTATGTATGTGCCATTACACTTAGATGTTATACTTCAAGCATTTTTTAAACAAAAACTCTTCTCACTTCATAAGCTGAAAAATATACACAAGTCACATTGAACTCTAAGTTGCAACTTTGAATTGACAAAAGACAAAATTAGGTTACACAACATTGGATAACAAAATTTGTAGTGTGTATAAAAGTGTTACATAAAATTATACTTAAAATTAAATCTTAAAAAGCTAATTTCTTCATTAGTAAATACATATGCTGATCTACTTCAAAACCATGTAAATTATTTGCGTCTCCTTGTAACCTCATTAAAAGACCGCCAAATGAGACATATGCTGATAATCTTGTAGCTGGCTCCATGCCTGCTTCATCACCATCTATCCTGAAAAATCATGTATATAAAATGTATGTCACTATATAACATACTGGGGGTCTAGTGTCGACAGTTTGTACCAACTACTAGCTGTCATTTTCATACAAATTTAGTTTTCGACTTTCTACATACACTACTGTTAAGCTGTCTTGACTAGACCCCCTGTCTAGTGTATATATGTGTGTGCATCCCTAACACAGGTTATAGAACTTAAAAGGGATGTACTAAAATGTATATTAAAGACCATTAACTTAATAAAGGAAAAAAATATATATATATAAGATATAGATCATAGTAAAAATTGCTACTCAAATAATAAGTATGATTGCCATTATAATGTTTTGGGCATTAAAACTTATTTCTTAGTCTTGGATCTAATTAGCCTTTAGCCTTTTGAGATAGTGATATTTGAATAAAAGCCCTTAACATTTTTATGGTTTAAATTAAATATGTATAGAACATAGTAAAGAAAAGACGCGGCCAAAGTTTGATAAACATAGAACTAACCTATAAACTTTCCCATACATAACATATTCGAAACTATCTGCTCGGTTTCCTTCCGTCTCAAGAGGATTCCATTCCCCACCGTCTGGGTAACCATTTTCTCTTAATGTTGTAGCAAGCACCAATCTAAACTTATCACCAAGTTCCATTGGATATATCCACGAATTTATGTCTAAAATCAAATCCATCTTGAACGACTCAGATTCACAGTGAAGCCGGCTGACTCGATCAAATTTCTTCCCCTCAGGGTCCATATCTTTTACATTAAATATATCTTCAAATAAAACACCTGCCATTGTGTTTTATTTATGTAAAACTAAGAAGTTTTAATAAGTCTTAAGGCTTTTTTCGCATGTAAATCAGAAACCGTAAGAACCGCTTGCCAAAAATCTAAACAAACTGACAACTGACAAGTCTCAGTTTTATTATTTTTGGCTTGCCGAATGACATTTCACAACATCATTATAAGAAATAGGAATGTGACAGTTACACAAATATTGTTTTGTTCAATTAATGTAACAAGTTTGATTTTCTTAACAAATGCACATCTATTATATAAAACAGCGAAAGACTAATTAACATGTAGAAATTGTGAGTCAGGTTTCAAAAATAATATTTTAATAATCATACATTACTGATACATGCTTAATTCCAAAGACCTATTTATGTTATTCCGTACAAAATACATACTGTACGTATATTATCTGTGTACTTGTTAGTTGTGAGTTTACAGTTGTCAATTATCAAACAATCAAACATGCGACGTTTTGAAAAGAAGCTAACCTCGCGTGTTTTGCACGTGTTAGTTAATAACATACATATATATTAAAATTTATGTTGATAAATTTAAAAGTCAAAGAAACTGATAGATTTAATCTATTAAAAGAGTGAAGCAACTGAATATCAAGAAATAACACGAACATGACGGATATTGCGGTACCGGGAAAGGAGGTGTTTTCGGAAAAGAAGAAGAAGAAAAATAAGGATGCTGTTTCGTTGGGCACGTTTCAGCAGATTGGCGATTTCAAAATTGAGCCCTCCGAAAGTGTTGGTAAGATAGATACAGCTTACTGGCCTTTATTATTGAAAAACTTTGACCGCCTCAACGTGCGTACTAACCATTACACACCTTTACCATTTGGACATTCACCGCTCAAAAGACCTATTTCGGAATACGTCAAGTCTGGCTTTATTAACGTCGATAAACCTAGCAATCCCAGTTCACACGAAGTTGTGTCTTGGATAAAACGGATCTTGAAAGTGGAGAAAACGGGTCACTCGGGCACACTTGATCCCAAGGTCACGGGTTGCTTAATTGTATGTATTGATAAAGCTACTCGTCTTGTAAAATCTCAACAGAATGCTGGTAAGGAGTATGTAGCAGTATTTAACCTCCACTCTGCTGTGGAAAGTATTAAAAAAGTAACACAAGGCTTGGAGAAGCTTCGGGGTGCACTGTTCCAGAGACCTCCACTTATATCAGCTGTCAAACGTCAACTACGTGTGCGTACTGTATATGACAGTAAATTATTAGACTATGATGAAGAAAAAAATGTTGGAGTCTTTTGGGTTAGTTGTGAGGCTGGTTCCTACATCCGTACAATGTGTGTTCATTTGGGACTTATGCTTGGTGTTGGTGGTCAGATGATTGAGCTCAGACGTGTAAGATCGGGAATACAGGGTGAAAAGGAAGGCATGGTTACTATGCATGATATCTTGGATGCCCAATGGGCATATGAAAACCATAAAGACGAAACTTATCTCCGCCGGGTTATAAATCCGTTAGAGGGACTATTAATTGCTCACAAGAGGATTTTTATAAAAGACAGTGCAGTTAATGCAGTATGCTATGGTGCTAAGGTGTTACTGCCTGGTATTTTGAGATATGAAGATGGAATAGAAATAGATCAAGAGATTGTCATTGTAACAACAAAAGGAGAAGCTGTAGCCCTTGCCATTGCTCTGATGACAACATCCACAATAGCATCATGTGATCATGGTGTTGCAGCTAAACTTAAGCGTGTTATCATGGAAAGAGATACTTATCCAAGAAAGTGGGGATTAGGACCTAAAGCATCACACAAGAAAATGCTTATTCAGCAAGGCAAGCTTGATAAACATGGAAAACCCAATGAAAACACTCCTAAAGAGTTTCTTAACAGTTATGTGAGTTATGATAAAAAAGAAAACGGTAGTGCAGATGTTGAGGATGACCCAAGTAGAAAACGTACAGCAAGCACGGCTGAAATAGTTAACCAAGACGACTCAATGGAAGCCAAAGCTGAAAAGAAAAAGAAAAAAAAGAAGAAGGATTTAGAGAGCACAGTTGATGCTGACACAACAGTTGATGCCGATACAACTGTAGAACAAGCAGAAGGAGATGCAGGTGAAGAATCTAGCAAAAAACAAAAGAAGAAAAAGAAGAAGAAGGACAAAGAACAAGAGAGAGAGGAGGAATGACTTTGCTATAAGAAGTAAAAGTTATATTGACTGTAATAAATAAAGTGACAGATCACATTTAACAGTTTTATGCTAATGCATAGACAAATTAATATCAGATTCAGATATATTTTTGTGACTCCATTTCTGCTATAGCATAGTTAGCATTTTTTGTTGTTAATTTAAGCAGACACCATTACTTACATTAAGTCTAAAAATTGTGTAACTATTCAATATCCAGCCATTGCATAGTGAGCTAGTTTTGGTAAGTTACGGGTAATTTTTCAACTTGAATAATAGAATCAAGAAACTCATGGATAATTGAAGTAATTAATTGTTGGATGACTTTAGTTCATTTTATAAGATAAGATAAAATACCTATTTTTTTAGTTTTAAGAATAATTGATTCATTAAAAATTTCTATAAATAATGTTATTTCTCTTACCTGTACTGCCAACGAAATAAATGAAAATTGACTTCTGCTGATAATGATTATTTAGTTAATATTTGTAAGATAATTCTTAAGCAAAACTAGGAATCACTGAACACATATTGATTATATTTTACACTACAAGCTTCATTATTGTCAAAAGAATATACATATATGTAAATATAATTCCAAAAATTTATTGATATTTAATGTATCATATTATTAGACTAAATTCTCAAGAGAAAGGAAAGATCGGTTTTGTTTTGTAAACGTCTAAATTGTAACATCAATAGAATCAAATCTACTACATGCAGTATAAATGAACCATTAATAAAAATGAGGACTAATAAATCCGGCAGAACTTAATTGTACCTTCAGTAATGGATAAGATATAATTGAAACACTCTGAAATCAATACTAATAATCATTTATTATGTTCAAGAATCCTTTAATTAATGCTTAAATCTACAGAAAATTATCGCAGATAGTGGAGGTTGTTTGCAAAGGATGTGTTGTTTCGCCGGTAACAACTAATCAGTTGAAACGCCAGATGTCAACGCATCTTGTTATTAACGCCCTCTATATACTGCTTACATTGTTGTGCTAAATTTTGATATGGTAAGGTTTATTAAACAAATATTTGTTATTGATACTAATGAATAATTTATCCACATTCTCTAATCAATATCAAAACATTAAAATTTTTAGCAGAAAGTAAGTAAATAATAAAAAATGCTTTATTTTGCGATAAACTCATTGTCTTATATTTTAAGGATTTCGTATAGATTCTAATAGCGCGTAAGACTGGGCTGCGTGGAGCCACAGCAGCATCTTCTACATAACATATTTGCCGGGAGCGAAAATGGTTAGATTAAGTTCAAAAACGTATTTTCAGTTCTTTAGAGGACGTTTTCCCGTTTAGCGACGCCTTTATTATATATATTTCAAATCGTAAAGCGATATTTTTTTAAACTAGTGATTAGATACTGTGCTAGATACAGCACACATATGATATATTATGTATGTCGCAGCCGTCTATCCTAGCAGAGGCTAGGTTACGTAGATAAGAGTATCTAAACAGCCGTTTAACTAGCGGCCTGAAAGATATTCAGCTGTAGCATATTTTGTTACAACATTTAACAAACTGGCAAGCTAATGTTTGATTTCGTATGATCATTTGGCAGAAATATCTAACATAAGAAATTCATAATTTACTATATTTAAATATAATTTATGGTAATGATGATGTCTATGCAATCTTTCTTTGTTTTATGAAGTATGTACATGTACACTGTTTCTTTCTTTTACTATTTGTATTTTTAAACTTTGGAAAACATCAATTTTGTTGTTTGCTGACACTTTATTGACAATTGACAGTTTGGGGTAGGTAACAGAAAGTAAAACTTTATTTAAATGAACTTCTGAATGAAAATGAGACTTTATGTCGACAAATTTAATTTGACATTGTCATTATTAAAATTGGGACTTCGCTGGTTGAACTATTTTCATAGTAAGATGCAGGATTTTCTCTAAGAATGAGACCAGCCTGGAGCTCTGAAAGGCGTTTGAAATGAATCTGTTGCTAAAACGCATTTATTTATTATAAATTATTAATCCCAGTGTTTCACAGATTGACATCTGTAGAAGTTGGTGTGTGCATGGTCACAATCTGACGTGTGTGCGGTCACAATTTGGCGTGTATATACAAAGACTGAATATTATTTATTTGCAATCAGTAATTCACAAAATATTTTTATCGCTTTTCGCGCCACACTGCTTCGTCGCTAGATGTCGCTTCAATGACTTCGCGCTTGTATAGAGGGCGCCACAATCGCAAATATAGTGCTGAGGTGCGTGTGCGCAGGATATATGTACTTCGAGGCTCTTTTTATAAACGAATTTCTTGTCGCATACTGAACACTGTAACACAATAAAGTTGTTTATTATTAACAGAATGAAATAAAAGCAGAAGACACAGAAATATGAAGTCTGCAATCTTATGAAGACTCCATTATTATTTTTGTGGTAAATTAAGTAATTTCCACAAAGTTATTAAGTAAATTTAGTAATTTCTATGTAAGAACCCCAAACACTGACTTTCTATGGTATTCACACTAGCTCTATCAAAAAGGACACCAGCTAACCCAAAAACCGCCATGTGAAGGCAAGGTTGTGTGTGATACACAAAATCTAAACGTATCACCAATAATATTCCTGGTCGGATGTGTTATCAAGACAAGGTTGGTACTACGGGTGAAGATATTGTAAACTTGTTTGCTAGTCATTTCTCATCAATTTACTCTTCTAATACCACAAATAATTACATTCCTAGCTTTCTGTCATCGAACTACTCTATTGGTAATTTACAAATAACTAGAGAGGAACTGTTAAAAAAGTTACAAAGTGTCGATCTCTCTAAGGGTGCTGGTTTTGACGGGATTCCACCTATTTTTGTTCGTTTTTGCGCTACTGCTCTTGTTACACCGTTACTGATTATATTTGAGAAATCTTTGCACGAGGGAGTATTTCCTAGCCTATGGAAGATAGCCAAAGTTACACCAGTGTATAAATCTGGAGACAAAGGTGATGTTTTGAATTATAGACCTATCTGTATTCTAAACTTATTTGCTAAGATATTCGAGGGTTTTATCTATGCCCATATGTATAACCATCTCAAACATATATTGAGCCCACGACAGCATGGATTTGTTACTGGAAGGTCAACCAACTCTAATCTTTTATGCTATACTACTTATTTATGTTCATCATTCAATGATAAAAAGCAGGTGGACGCTATATATACCGATTTTTCAAAAGCTTTCGATAGAGTGGACCATTTTGCATTGCTTGTGTAGGCTGAGCATTTGGGGATTCATGGGAACTTATATAGATGGTTAAGTTCTTACCTTTTGAACCGTACACAACTGGTTGCTCTGAGTGGGTATGAATCTGTGCCATTTTTAGCAACATCGGGCGTGCCCCAGGGGTCAAAGCTGGGTCCTTTACTGTTTTTGTTATTCGTGAATGACTTGCTTAGCAAAATAAGCAGTGAATGTTTGGCATATGCAGACGATGTTAAAATCTTCAGACGTATATCCGATGAAAGAGATTGTGAGACCTTACAATCGGATATTAATACTATCTCTGCTTGGTGCGATGAAAACTCTATGGTTCTGAATATTAAGAAGTGCCGAGTTATAACATTTACAAAAAGAAGGAACCCTGTCAAGTATAAATATAATGTTAAGGGTATTCTTGTTGATAGAGTTGAGGTGATTCGTGACTTGGGAGTGATATTTGACTCTGTGATATCTTTTAGACCTCATTATCATCATATATGTAGTAGAGCTAACCGGATGCTATCCTTTATTTTAAGAACCGCTAAACCATTCAGGCGAGCCGACTCCTTGATTGTCTTATACAGCTCTCTCGTGAGAACCATGGTTGAGTACTGTTCAGCGGTATGGGCCCCGATATACAAAACTCATACAGATAGATTGGAATCTATACAAAGGCGGTTTGTTAAAGCATTGTGCTGTAAGTATGGTCTTAGGCGAAAAATAAACCAATATGACCAGCGTCTTGCCCACTTTGAAATGGTAAGTCTTGAAAGGAGGAGATGGATGAGCGACCTGTGCACTATACATAAAATAGCAAATGGCTCATTTGACAGCTACCTTTTAGAGAAACTAGAAATCAAGGTACCGACGCGTTCTGTGCGCATCCAGGAATTATTTATGATACCTGTAACTAATAACAATGTGTCCCAGAATGCTCCGCTCGTTAGAATGTGCAAATATTATAATGCTGTGTGTACTGAAGTTGATATTTTTCACAATAATATTTGTAAATTTAAAAAATTAGTTCATGGTGAATACTTGCAACCTTAAATACTAATTTGAATTAATTAATGTATATATATATATATATGTGTGTTCTTTTCTTCTTTTTTGTCATTCAATTTAATATGTGTATGTTGTTTGGTTGATATTTAGTGTAAAATGCTGTGTACAGATATAATTGGATATCAGATTTTCAAATGTTGTTTAGTGTATAATAACTGTATGTATGTAATCAATCTGTTTTCTGTTTTTGTACCTAAATGTAAAAATAAAATAAATAAATAAATACCAAGGGCCAGAACCAAATTGATTGATTTAAGTGGGGTGAAAATTAAGGGTTGTATGTTTTTTTGATGTTCTGCCATTCGCAAACCAAACCAATATGCACAATTTTTACAAAAATCTGTTGAGTCATTTCAGAGGAGTATAATATTGTTTTTTGGACAGTGACGTGACAATCAACTAATATGTTAGTAAAGTTAATTTCTAAAGCTTAATTAGTAAGTTTACCTCATACTGTTTCAATGATGAATGTTTTTGACGGTGTGCTTTAAGATTACCACTGGACACGGAACGGTATGAACAAATATCACATCCAAATGGCTTTATACCTGTATGCGTCCTGGAACAAATGTTAAACGTCTTAATAGATTAAAAACACCATGGTATGTTTTATCTCTATAACAGAGGATAAATTTTAGTATTCTGTGGACACTATTCGTGTCTTCCATCTACAAAAACATGTAAATTATATAATCGTAATAAAGTGCAGTAATTACCTCATATGTATATTTAAAGCTGACTTCTGGTTGGTCTTGTATGTACAACATGTACAAGCATATTTTTTAAGGCCGTTATGTATAAATGTGTGCTTGTATAGATAATCACGACGTTGGAAAACTCGTCCACATGTCTGGAAAGCATATTAAAATTATTTCATGAAATTTCCAAAGTGGTAAATTCAATGATACATCACTTGTTCCACAATGGATCTCCATTTTAAGACAATGAACTCTCAATCACAAGGAATTTAATGCAGAAGAACTAAGCACCTGTGTAAGGAGTATACAGCATGACTAAAGCCTAACTTGTTTTAATATGATTAATGAGACTTCATTATTAGTTACCTCACACACATATCTCTTTGGATTATTATGTTTCTTCAGATGTTTGATAAGTTTACCTTCATTGCCAAATCTCAAATGGCATAAATCACATTTAAATATGTTGTATTCTACGGCTTCAACTTTAACATTACTCTTATGTTGTTGGTCATGGTTTTCATACTTTCTTCGCGTTGGTAATAATATGTTGCAAATTTTACACTTATATCCATTTTTAAGTTCCCTGCAGAATAGCCGCTCGTGGCTAAGACAGAGACGTCTATTTCTAAAACCTTTTTCACAACCTAAACATTTGTAGAGGGTAATGCTGTTTTCATGATGTTCTGCTCTATGTTGATTAAGACATTCTGCAGTTTTAAAATCTATGAGACATAAATAGCACCAGGAATCTGAACGCTTTTTGCGTATCCTTGTTTTTACTTGTTTAGGGTCCTTAACTTTTGGTTTTGTGTCATTGATTATCGGTTCAGTTTCAATAGCCACTGGCATAGTTTCAACAACTATTGGTTTAACTTCAGGTTCTGGTGAGACTTCTTCGTAATAAGTATTATTTGATTCATCATCTTGATAAGTTTCTAATTTGATTGGCTTATTTGCTAAAAATTCACGAAACTTTCTATAGGAATCTTGGCAAGTTTTCTTAAAGTCGAAGAACTGTTTAATCTTTATTTCGCATACTTTACAAATCCTGTTTGGGAAATCTTCTGTAAAATCTAAATCTAAACACTCTTTTATTTTTTCTGTAAGACATTGTGTGATTTGCAGAGCACCAGTTCCAATTTTAAACAAACATAGTTGGCAAAAATCTTCTTGCATAAAGTTTTCAAAACAATTTATATTAAATTGTAACTCCAACTGTTGTGCCATATTTAAATTATTTCCTACTTGACTAGAAGAGTTTTTGAATAAATATAATACATATTCAAAAGCACACAAATTATTGTTAATGTTTATTTATTTCGTTCAGCGGAATAAACAATCATCTAAATTCTAATGACAGGAAATGCTGACATTTGTGAGTTGACAGTAGACACTGCAGTTGACATACCACAGTGGAAAGTTACTTCCATCCTAGCTCCCATGGGATTACACGAAAAGATATAAATAATATACTTCGATAACTCAGAAAAAATCTTTCAATTTTAATGAACATTCATCAGTATTCCACTTAGTAAATAACGTGTTTGAATACAATGTTTTTGCGCAAAGTGACATCTGTTTTTTAAATGACTCACATTTTTTAATAATGTACTAAATATCATATCAAGAATATTTAGGAATTTTATAAAAGATGGCGCTATGATAACATTTCCGGTGGCTAAGTTTTCTGCTAGACGAAGCATGAAAATGGCTGACTTTATCGCAGCGTATAGTTACGACAAAAATAAATATAATGAAGAGTTAATTAGGTAACAATCACAAACGATTATATGGTATACGTAGTTGTATTTCGAATAAAAGTTACTTCGAGTATTTATAGGCCGATTTTGAAGATACTAAGGGCTTTATAATAGTGTAAAAAATGATAATTATTATTGTGATAAAACTTGTGGAATTAATACATATCGAAAGCCGTGCTGACACAAATGAATCGCAATTAAAATCTTACAGCGCTTCTAACTTTCGTAGAAATCAAGCGGCAAGCGCTTTAATTTGACATAATAGTAAAGTGATTATCCTTTTGTTATCCATAATAAAATAAGGAAATTCAAAACATTTATAAAAATATTTTTTTAAATGACCTTGATGTTTCTTAAGGTCAATTGTTAGAAAGACAGAACACTTTGAAAGTTGTTTCTAAAGTCTATTTAGATCTCACCGAAAAGAGGTTAAGAAGTTTTTCAAATAGATAAAAAACATTTTCTTACCACAAATATAACTGTATCATATTTCTATGAAAACATATTTTTAGTACACTTGCAACGAATATTCGGTATACGGCCTATTCGGCTGCTTTTATTCGATATAATACCGATAGGTAATATTCGGACGATTACCGAATACTTTAATAGTATATGATTGATTTTATATATTCTGAATTGGAAAAATTAGAGTGTTTTATGTATTTGAATCATTGTAGTATTCAAAATTATAATACCTTTGCCTAATAATATCTGTAATATTCAGAGCAAAAAATAAAATCATTCCTATCTTTCAACCGTTAAAAGTTCAAGACGTTGAAATCACGAACAAAAAATGGGAAAAATATCTGGGTCTTAGAATAGATACATATTTAAAGTGGAACTTTCATATATCACACATAATTACCAAACTAAAATCACTTATAGGCAGATTTTGGTCAATATCAAAATGTATTCCTCAATCCGTACGTCATTTAATTTATAATTGTTTAGTCAAGCCACATTTCATATATCTAATTGAAATATGGGGTACGGCATGTAAAAACATAATTTCTAACTTACAAACACTACAAAATAAATTAATAAAATCATTCTTAGATACAATTTTTTAACACCGACTAATAAAATCTACCAAAAAACCAAAATTATGACAATTAAACAACTGTATGTATATAGCACCTGTATCTTGATAAAAAAAATTCTAAATAACTCTATCCTTAGTTGCTTGTCGTTTAGAAAAGTCAAGTACGCAACGACACGCAATACTCGTCGAGCGAGTTTGCTTATCTTGCCGAAGCCGCGTACAAATTATTTGATGAAATCTATTAGGTATGAGGGTGTGCAATTATTTAATCAACTACCATCTCAAATTCGCAATATTGGAGTGTTTGACAAATTCAAAAGGGCATTAAAGATGCATGTTAGAATGAACATAGCTGACTAAAATTGTTACGGCTAATGGCGACGTGTATCTCGCTCGTATATAATATAATATATACATATTAATATTAAGTTTCTCATGTAAATAAAATATTTCTGTTTTTTTTTTTGTAATGAGAAATAAAGTTCTTTAAACATTAATAATAGGCTATTCGGTCAGGGGCCTCGCCGAATATTCAGTATTCGGTATACTGCCGAATATACTATTCGTTGCAAGTTTAATTTTTAGTTCAGGTTTCGAGAATAAAAAACAAAATGACCAGTTATCCTTTATTACCCTTAAGTACAACACATCTACACAATCACTCTAATATTGTCACGACAGGAACTTCAGACGCTAAAACTAATTCAATATATTAATATTTATTAAGTATTCAAAGCTCATTTTATTGCTAGTTATAAAAACTCCGTTAACGGTAAATTTTGATTGTAATGTTTGCCTGAAAAATGTGCCATAGACCTAAATACATACATTTGTTTTATCTTAGATAATTTGGCCGCAACAATGTTAAGTAAAAATAAATATTTTTTTAACCGACTTAAAAACACAACATTGGCTATTTGATGAGATTTAATTTTTATATTTACTAAGAAGTATGGGACCTATACAAATTATAATTTTTTTTAAATTCAACTACAAGAACCCGCCATAACGCTTTTCTGGCCAAGATGGCGTCGCACCAGTCTATGACATACCATGCATTTAAACAAACGTCAAGATTTTTACATGTCATCAACTACACTAATAAATATTATATAACGATCCAATACAGTCTCCGATTAAATCAAACTACAAAGAAATAATAGATGAAGGTATATTATTTACACGCTACGCCTTGTCTATTTGACTAATCTGTGACGTTTCGTGTCAAGTGTTTGACGTATATATTGATATTATTTTTATATTTTATCCATGCTGAATTATAAAAATCCCATACTTGACGGCTGATGCACAAACCGTGTTAGAGCCAAAAAAAAAAGTATTTTTTTTCATACTGATGACTCTCAATAACATTTTATAAACTGTCAAATAGCCTTTGATATATACGTGTTTAAATGTAAAGTATTAAGTAATTATACTTGGAACAAAAATGTCAAGCGATAGTCGCATGCGTCCCTGCCCTTGAACCTTTGACCGAATTACTAGAGTTCAATGTCAGAGTAAAGCAAAATTGATAACGTTCAGGGAGTTCTTATATTTGTTAGCGGAAAAAGATATTTTAATACCCAGTGTACATATAACAATCAGAGAGCTTAAACATAATAGTTGTGCACTCATTTTAATGCCGTTTCATTAATATTTCGGAACATTAATAATTATATTTAAAAATAATAAATTAGTATATTTGCAACGTTTTGACAAAAGATATCGTCTCTTTTCATCACAGAGTATATAAAAAATAGAGGCAAATCAAAGGAGTATTTACTTAAGAGTGCGTGTTGATTAAAACTAATGTTTTTTACTCGAAAATTTTCTATAAATCCATGAATTTCAAAGAAGCAGTGTTTTGTCGTTGGAACATATAATTTATTATTTAAATTCTGTTTACTGATATTACTGATATTTCACAACACATTTTTAATTGTATATATTGATCATAAAGGTTTTTTTGGACAAAAACAAAACATTAAAATGTATGCCATCAACTCCACTATACTACTGAACTAAATCTATATCTACTTTTACATTATTTACAATATATTAACAATATCCTTATATAACATACAAAATGAGTTTTACGAGACGTTTCAAGCTGTCATGTTAAGCTACTAGTTTCAGTGTTGGCGCCTCCTGCACTGGAATTTTGACATTTTGAGCGAGAACTATAACTGACATTTGTCAAAATTAATACGTTTATGACATACTTAGCGCTAAGAATAACGTTCAGAATTTTCAGCTACGACTCCCATATCTAAATCCCAATAGCCTATTGACTTACGAAAGTCATACTTAGTATATCTGAGTAAAGACCATCAGTGTTGCTGCTTCTCAATATTGTCAATCTCTCAAAATTGACGAATATAAATTCCCGCTATTCCTGTTACGTCAGAAGTGATCACAAACAAACGTTGTGTACGTTTAAAAATATTGAGATTTGCAATAATGCCACAAAACTGATAAAATATGTTTTTATATTAAACAGGGATATTTATTTTTATATATAAACATAATTTGATTTTGTTTTAAATCCTAAATTTATTTAAAAAATAAGTTTTACACAGATAATTAACCATAATTGGTTAATTATCTGTGTAAAACACATCAACAGCAGCGGATACAGATTTACAATCTATATTTTATAGAAATAAATAATACAATTTATATTTACAGTTATTTTTTTAATAATTATTATACTATTTATATATTAATTATACTAAATATATTGCTGCTAATTCTATTGTATATATGTATATGTAATGTTCTAAAAAAACACAGTTTAAGTTGTGACTGTTCATAAACTGAATGAGTTAATTAGGTTATTTGACAAGATTTTAAAAGATTTGACAATTTACGTCAATGTTATTTTTTCTAATCTATGGCCCTTTTGTGGGATACTTCAGCCGTATAACGCCCGAACCCAATAATTAATACACAATTGTTTTCAATCTGAGATCCAACCGTGACAATCGATCTGCATCCCAATAACCAAACCCTACGAAGATAATCCATTATTGGCGACGGATAGAATGCAATCTCTTTGCTCTTTACACTCATATTTGATAATTAATATAAACCAAATAAATTAAATAAAACCGTACAATTAATATTAAAATATACATGTCCATGTTTAAGACATATCAAATAGCTTTTAAACTATTTAAAAAACTGGCGTTAGTTGAAATCTTAAGATATCCTATCTTTTATTTATCTATTGGCACAGTGAACTGTCTTTTACATACAAAGGTCTATCCACATACACCGATCTGAGCTACCATGGATAGCTTCCGTCGATTGGTTATTGGTACACTTTTATCAATGTTTGGATTAAGATATCTATCTCAGATGGACAAAAATGGTAGGTTATTGGGTTTGGGCGTAAATCAATATTGAATTACTGATTTTTTGGCAAATCAATTATTCAATCAAAAAACTCAAAAAGCCATATTTGTATCGTTTAATGATGTAATTTTTATAGAACAGGGAACTCTTAATACGAGGGCTCATGAGTGCGTTGCCGGCCTTTTAATAATTGGTACGCTCTTTACTTTCTCCAATACGTAATAGATCTACATAAGAACCAGCACTGCATTAGTTTTAAGTTTTAACCAAAGCACATCTGCGACTTTTTCTGTCACTGGTTTTGTCTTTGCCCTATACGGCAGGATCTTAACTATTTACCGGTTTTGAGTAGAAAAAAATTTGAGTCGTCACGGGACGCCTGGCATATGTGAAACATCGAAATTATTTTGTGAAGTAATATGCAGAAAATAACCGATTGTGATAGGAACTAAATATGTCATAATGATAAAATAAAATATTACGATTTTGTTTTCCAGATAACGATGACTATTTATTGAATAAACATTTATTTTCATTAAATACAAAAATTTACTACTGCATATAGATTGTATGTACCATATATACCATCATATAGCGTGGCGATGCGTCGCCACGCCAGAAATCGGTTTTACGTGCGGCTATAGATGTTTCACATCAAAAAACACAAGATTTTGGAAGTCGCCTAACGCGGTATGTGATAATTACTATAGCCTGCTTTAGCTAAAACGTCATGTGAAAACGGATTTATTTCTATAAGCTAAGTTAAATTAAGTCTAAGTTAGGAACATCAATGAAATGTATCTTTACTATAATAATAGATATTGGAAGAATCGATATTTATACTACATTATATGTACAAAATATTTTAAATTACCGATTAAGTCTGACAGTTGACATATCTATCTAAATGAAATGTCTATATTCTATTAAATGTCAAAACGTCATATTGTCTATGATATTAGAGCGGGAATTCTTTTATTCATTTTATCTCTGTCGCAGTAAAGTCGTTAAGAGGGTTAATTGAATCTCTAGACAGTTAATTAAAGATCGATATTAAATTAAGTCGCTAGCATTTTGATTAATATCAAGCGGCGTCGAAAACGTTTAAGTATCTGTCTGATCGGAAGCCAGCGATTTGACTGATAATGTAAAACAAGATGGCGGCCACGACAACGGCTGATTACTTTTAGACTCTTTCTTTTGGCAAACGTTGGTTTGTTGTGTAAGTGGCTTTTTGTTTAAAGTTGTTGTACTGAGGTGTTTAAATGGTTAGGTTAGCTTTGTCTTATTGCCTAACGTTTAGGAAACTCGTTAAACGTTTCGTTCACTCACTTGTCTGACGGAATTTTAGCGACTTGATTGAATATCGGTCTTTATTTAACTCTCTAGAGATTCAATTAACTCTCTGTTTTAACTAATTTACTGCGACGTCTCTATAACATAAGACTCTGTAGTTCCAACACGAAATAAGTTTTATTTTATTTATTTGTTGATAATTTTTAACAATGAATGGAAATTCTAGTTTTGGCTTCTGTTTTGTAATTTTTATAGTCGAATAGGTGAACCAGTGCCTGCTCAGCCTGACACAGGCTAACATATCCCTCAGGAAAAAGGGAAAAATACAATTGGAAAAAATGTTGACAGGAGCTAGCAAGAAAATCTTAACATAGTCAGAGTTTTATGTGTAAGACCGTATATCATCTTTAGTGTTAGTCTGATGTGCACAGGCTGTGATATCTACTGACAAAAGCTGTTATTTAAACCATTTTTGAATAGAATAGATTTTAGATGTGTGACTTCACTCTAGATCTGCCATTGTTTAGATTTATTGTCATTATGACGTCATGTCATTTCGTTATATATATAATCTATGGACATTTTAACAGACGTCAAACCATTTTTATGGGAAAACTATTGTTTGTAAATGTTGATTATTTAAACTACAGTAAAGTATGTAAAGAGAATATACAAATTGGCATAATAATTACATAAAATGAATTAATTGAAGCAGATTTACATTTAATACAAGCTCATGGTAAAGCCATTTATATTTTAATCCTAGAATTACTATTTGACACTGGCTGGAGATGAGTTCAGACTACAATGGATGACATAATTTAAAAGGCATAGTTTACTTTATAAAAACAATATAAAGTTTATCTTATTAAAAGATAATTCAATAAATCAACTCAAACGCATTCCGTTTAGAAGTAGGAAAATAAAAACAGAACTTGTCATATGATGTCAACTGCGAAAACGTTCCCGCTTCATGTTGTCATCTGTCACTTTGACAGCTGACTTAATACGGCAGATTGTCACGCAAGAAGGCCTGTCGCATATAACCTTTTCGGAGGCATTTTCCCCACCACGACCGCTGCTTGCAGGCTTTTATAGGTTTCAGAACGAAGCATTTGGTCTGTACAACGTTGAAGAACAACTTTCCAACCATATTGGACACTGATGTATCGGCCAGCTTTAAACACGCACGGAACCTGAAATTATAGTTTCTGGATAAGTACATGTATGTGAGTTCTCCAGGTGCTTGAGACAAACTTACATTTCGACCTGACCCTGACGAATGTGTATTCATTAGCAAAATGATTTTGTGTCAAGCCCTTACTGAAAATTATCATTTACGTTTTCCCTAAAGACCTGTATTCACATTGATTAGTGCAGATATGTAGTACTAATAGTGTCCAATTATTGTTTAGTAAATTCAGTTGTCAAAAGTTTGGCAGGCATGCTGCGAGTGAGGTGGAAGGGAGCGCGCACGCGACGTCACTACACGCAGTTCACTAGCAAACAAATAATCTAATCACCTGCACTAATCAGTCCCTGTCCACAGTTGTTTTCTTCTAATCACTAATCCCTAATCAAATTGAATACCAGCCTCAAAAGATGTCCGAATATAAATATGTGTATGACAAAGCTTGCCTCTTCGCACATATTTGCTACGAAAGCTTAGATGTGTACAAAACAGGCAGCTTTACGTGAACAAAGTTGTTTTTATTCTTCGTTCGAAGCTCCACAATCTATCAAAAGACCACCAGCTGCCCACTGAAGTATTTCCATACCAATTCGACTTAGGGTTCGACATCGTAAAGTTAGGTCTAGGTGGCATGGAAATCAATAACTATGTTCAAGTTGTATATTCTAGTATTTTTATATTTAGAACACGTATTTTGTAACAGTACAATTAAACAATGAATAAATAAATATTATTTTGGTGTTTTGAAATCAATTCCATATGCGACGGTGATAGTATTTACTAATAATTTATTTATTTAAATAAAATCTATTTGATTAATTTTAATATTTATCGTTAATCACTACTGCATTTTAGTTATTTTTTTCCATACGCCAAAGAAGTATAACTTCTAACGCGTGTACATAAGTACACGCACTCTTTTTTTTGAGTTTATTTCCTGTAATTTTAAGGCAATATTTATTAACATACTGGGAAATAATGTGCATTCTATTTCGAGAACTAGATTTGCAAGGACTTCTACTAACCAGGAAGATTATTCAAACTCTTTAAATGGAAAACCTGTTCATGTATTTTATGGCAGTAGATTGCCTCACCCATATTCTGATTTGGAAGCGTTCTCTATTATCTGTGACAGTTGCAGCGAAGCTTGACTGGATTTGGCATGGTCGCGGCAAAACCATTTACGCCCAAACCCTATAACCTACCTCAATCCATTTTTGACCAATTGAGATAGACATCTTCATTAAATCCAATTATTGATAAGTGTGCCAATAACCAATCGACGGATTGTAATAGCCATCTATCGTAAAAGCTATCTATGGTAGGTTGGATCGGTGTATATGGATAGACCTTTGTATGAAAATGACAATTCAACTGTGCAGATATCCTGTCTTAAGATTTTAGCTTACACCAGTTTATAAATAATTCAAAAGCTATTTGATATTTTTTTAAACATATACATGCGTATTTTAATATAATTTGTACGGTTTTATTAACTTTATTTGGTTTATATTGAGTATCATTATATATTAAGAAAGCCCACAGTTACTCAACCACAGATAACATTTATATCAATCGAAATTTGACAATTGACAGTCAATGGAATTTACATCCGCGTTACGAGTTTTATTACACCGAATATGGCAACACTTAAACGTTAAAAGACACCGTTAAAATAGCGTCCATTTTATAGATATTTTATTATCCTCAGTCAGCGATTCTTTTGATACCACTTACATTCGTAAAATAAGTGTTTTATCACAGATTTTATTAAATGGTATTTTATGAAGAAAATGGTTCGTTTTCTTTATATAATACTAACTTACGTATTAACGTACTTTAAGTATTTCCGAACAAATCTTTCCGTGATAGTCGATCGATTTCCTATCTGCATTCCAATAACCAAACCCTACGAAGACAATCTATTTTTGGCGACGGATGCAATGCAATCTCTTCGCTTAATATTGATGATCAAATATAAGTGTAAAACTTATATTTGATCATCAATATTAATAAAATAAAGTAAATAAAACCGTACAAATAATATTAATATATGATATGTATCTTCTTTATATATATAATTCTTCTGTGAGTGTGTATGTCACTGAACTTCTCTCAAACGACTGGACCGATTTTGATGAAATTTTTTGTGTGTGTTCAAGGGGATCTGGGAATGGTTTAGATTCACAATTTTGTCCGCTGGACAATGTTTTTTTAATTAATTTTTAATTTATTAGTAGTTGTTGATTTTGGAATGTTTTACAATGGATGCGACAGACGGCGCTACCATCGCAGTGTAAAATTTTAAATAATATTCGAATTTTAATTTTAGTCTATCCCGACAGTTAGCGCTGCGATCAAATTAAAAAAAAGTTTTGTTATCATTGTGTTATTGTAGACCATGTGCTGGATCGTTAGATATTGTCATAACATTTGAATAATAATTTTCATCAAAATGGTCCAGAATGTTTTAGCTTATTAAAAAAAGTTTGAAATTTTCAAATTAAAGACGTGTAGACAGGACAACGTCTGTCGGGTCCGCTAGTAATAATATAAATATTTGATATGTTTAAAACAAATACATGTAGTATTTGTTTAAAACATATCAAATAGCTTTTTAATTACATATTTTAAAAGCTGGTCTAAGTTAAAATCTTAAGATAGGATATTGGCACAGTTGAACTGTTATATTCATACAAAGGTCTATCCACATACACCGATCGGACCTACCATGGCTTGATGGCTATTACAATCCCTCGATTTGCTATTGGCACACTTATATCAATATTTGGTTTAAGTCTATCTCAGATGGTCAAAAATAGATAAAGATAGGTTATTGGGTTTGGGCGTTAAGGTCCTTAAAGAATAGAGCGTATTCTTGAAATTCCGACAACACTTGCGAGTCTTCTGGCAATGTGAGTGTCCAAGGGCGGCGGTATCACTCAACTTTAGATGAGGCTCCTGCTCGTTTGCCTGCTATTTGATATAAAATATTAGTATTACAACTTCACTGATCTGTATGTGTATCCTAGTTTTTTTTTGTAATAGGCAATGATCAGTCGCCTAACACATAACGTAACATAACATTGATTACTAACAAAACACACACAGAAACACACATAAATAAATAAAAAATAATTACAGATAACATTTTTTAAATTTTATGAGAACTTTTTTTATTACTTTAACTATTAAATAACAATGTACGTTTTAAGTGTGTAATGAGTGTGTGTTGTGGTTGTTAAAGGCTCAGCATTATCATGAGGAGCAGACTGTTCCACAGCGCTGGTCATTCTGCCAGAGACCACAGCAGCATAATTTTTATTAAATAGTACAGCCAAATTTTCATAATATGCCTCCACGTCGACCAGGTTTGGTCCCCAAGAATTTTCCTATTTCAAACCTCAAGAGTTGAGAAGATTGCTGTTCAGTAATTTGGCAATGATGACGAGGTAATCGCCATAACGTATGCATTCAGTATTTTTTTCTTGGATATTAATTCAATATACAACTCTACCAGACTCAGACTAACACGCCTATATAGTATGTCTCACTCTAACCCGTGCCGACTGCACCGGCCGCGCTTACGCTACGTCACCGATCTCGTCAGAGAGATGTATGCGCAGTATGCGTTCTGACCCGCTCTAACGAGTATTGGCCGCGATAACACCGTCATCGTGTGTTAGGTTTATTTTCGTTTCGGAATTTTTTGATTAGGTCGCCATACTCAAAGCCCGCGATAAAAGTAATACAAGAATGCTTAGCTTCAATTTGGCATATAGTTTATAGTACCTGGATGACTGAGCCTTGCTCGGGATTTTTTTTTTATAAGTTGTGTTTTTTGGAAATTATATTTAAGTACGAATTACATACTAATAAAATGATAAAATATGAATATAATTATCGAATAAAGATTTTAGAAAAATAATTATATTCATATTTAAGTTTTTATTTGACTGACATCTTTAAATTAGCAATTCTATGTTTAAGTTGATAAAACACGAATAAAATGACATTTTCTAGAAATGATTCCTATAGCTGATAATGATAGCTAGATCGATTTATCGCCCCCGAAACCCCCCGTATACTAAATTTCATGAAAATCGTTGGAGCCGATTCCGACATTCCAATTATATATATACTAGTGATCCGCCCCAGCTTCGCACGGGTGCAATGCTGATGAAAAGCAGGTTTTTATTATGTATTGTTATTTCCGTCGCTGGAAAGCTCCGATAATATACGCGTTCGATCGCTGCTAAATAAGCTGTAATGGGCTGTATAGATCTATATTAAATGAACAATGTATTCAAGGTATTTAATTGGTTAAGGATTAATGCTGTATTGGTTAAAATCGCTTCGAAAATTAGCCATTATTTGTCGTAAAAAGTAAATGACAAAAAAAAGTTATTGTGGGTTATCCATAAGAGATAGACATATACCATCACGGACTTTTCTGTTGACCTTTTCAATGTGTACAATACTTAGTACATTATTTTGATAAAACTCGTAGGGTTCAGCCTGCGTTTGAAATGTAAGCGGAAAAAATGTAATTATTTACGACATCACATTAGAAACCTCCAAAATAACAGTACTTCTCCACTATTTAATGGATGTTATTATACATATAAATCTTCCTCTTGAATCATTCCCCTTCCTTTTGATCAGTCTATCTATTAAAAAAACCGCATCAAAATCCTTTGCGTAGTTTCAAAGATTTAAGCATACAAAGGGACATAGGGACAGAGAAAGCGACTTTGTTTTATACTATGTAGTGATATATTTATACAAGAATTGCTTGTTTAAAGATATAAGATTAATGTACGTACGTTATAATGTATGTACGTTATAAACATACAAATGTATCGAAATGATACCTGTTTGCTCCTCGCTGCGAAGAGGTTCGACCAGGTGCGCAACGGCAACCGTGGTTTTTTTAAATCATTTTGTAAATTCCCTGATCTAAACGATATTGATTTTTGATACGGATAGTATTTTGTATGATCTGTCTTGACGTCCAATGATGGAAGTTAGCTGCAGGTATTAGTCAGAACAACTCCTGTGAACACTCTCAATGGTGTGTGCCTTTTCGCTTTTCCGAAAAAAAAAAACCAGTTTTTCCGGTTTTTCTCTCCATAAAAACCTTCCTCAGAAGGACAGTTAGTCTATAGGAGATAGACCTTTCACATTTTGCACATCAATGCATAATAAAAAACTCTCTTCCTTATCTTTATAACCTTTTTCTACTAAAGATATTAATAAAAAATTATGAAATTAATAAAAACTAGATGACATCGAATCATAAGTTCCATAGACACTTCTCAATAATCACATACTCACCAAACTCACCAAAAATACTGCAATTTCTACAACTTATTGAATAGTTATAAATCTCGATGCACCGTACATGAGCACCCTCCAACGAGCCGCAGCGGTGCATTTGACAGCTCGCCATTACGTCAATGGCGGTTTTCGCGCCATTTGTCCCGCGCGATTGCCGAACGAAAATAAAACGGTCAATTGTCAATTCGGTGATTTTGATCTGCGTTTATTATTTGATTTTAGAATTGGGGGGATAATTTGATTACTATAGATAATTAGATCTGTTTTATTATACGTGGTCTGTGGTTGTTTTTGTTTTTAACCATACAATGGAGATTGATACACTTTTGCGTTTTCTTAATCACAATTTTTAGTTCTCGGCCTTAGATTTCTATATCAATCGAACAGGCAAGCTGGTTTCTTTACGATGATTCCTTCGTATGACGAGTAGGGATGCCAACAGGCTCGAATTTATTGACGTGGAATAAGTGATACTATTACGATCCTATGTTCCAAAATAAACGTATTTTATTTTATTTTTATGAACGAATGCTAAATGCATAAATAGAAAGTATGTACATAGCCGGGAGTCGCACGAACAAAGCCAACTGCTCCTGGCGAAAGGCATGTAAAGAACAGTGGTTCGTAAGGAGTGCCTTATTATTGTTTTTAATTTTGTCTTTGGTTTGATGTTCCTGGATTCGAGAATAGCAAAGAACGTACGTGCCTCTAAGGTTATGTATTGAAACGTCAAACATGTGTAAATAACTTTCAAAGAATCAATGTATAAGGAATTGGGAGGGAGACGGCGAGTCGGATTACGTTGAGCTGACAAAGCTTACTTATTTCGCACTTAACGACCGCGTTTATGCCTTTTGTATGCATTGGCACAGAGCAATAGAGTATAGAGCGTTTTCATAGATTATAGTTTAATAAACTTTTTTTTATAAACGGGCAGGAGGCTCATATGATGGTAAGTGATACCGCCGTTTATGGACACAATCATTGCCAGAAGGCTCGCAAGTGCGTTGCCGGCGTTTTAAAAATCCGTAGGCTCCTTGAAGGATCTAAGTGTAGTTGGTACTGAAATACCTACCGGCTTTCGACACTATAATAGCCAGAGGGCTCGCACATGCGTTACCGGCCTTTTAAGAATCGGTTGGCTCGGATTTAAGTCTAATTCGTTCTGAGATATAATTGTGACTATTAAGTACTAATGAGAAGTTGTAAGTACATATGCTTAGTTGGAAATACTTCGATAGCGCGTTTCAGAGTATAACGTCACCGCAGTGATTGTAGAAAAATACAGATGTCGCTACAATAATGTGAATTATAATTAAAACATATTGACATTTTAAATGACTGCTTTTAATTGAAAGATATTTTGTTTGTTTATCAGTTTTCTACTATTTTTGATATTTTATTGATTAATTTACTTTATACTTACACTATGTCCATTCCGTCAGGGTCGCATTCTTTTACTTCATTTGTCAAAGGTCCGGTCAAGGTTAGTGATGTTTTTATCGATATATTAAAATCTCATTACGATATATATAGTTTTATTATACTATTAAAAATATTTTGTTTTTTATTATATCTATATAAGGGATCGCAAATGCGATATTTAGCCGAATCATTTATCGTATAAGTATTTTTTTTTTACAAATTTAAAACTAACAACAATTTTATTTTACATACAGGGGAAAACGGGCCATGGACACTCTCAATGCCAGAGGGCGCAAGTGCGTTGCAGTCCTTTTCTTTTTTATACATATAAATTTACTATATTTTGTAAACAAGAAATATTTATAAGCCATAAATAACTGCCATATATACCGAACCGATTTTAAAATCCTTTCGCCCTTTGATTCCCACATTATCCCTAACCTAAGATGTGAATAAAAATTCTCTATGAACTATTGACAGAGCAAAGTGATGTATTACAGTTTAAAAAATACATTAATATCTCTGACAATAAATGTAGAATACCTAATGACTGACTATTATACATTCAATAGAATTCAGCCGTTTGCAGCCAGGACTAAACGCTCTTTTAAGAAACTTATTATATTGGATAAAAACCGGTAAATTTAACTTAAAACGCTATTTAACCCACGATTCATTATGACATATTATATTATTTTTTTAGACTCATTTATTAAAGTACGCCCGAGTACGACCGATGGTTTATGTATTTTACAACATATGTAACAATCTCTTCTAAAATCCATGACACTTGAATAATTCGAGTGACATTGGACTAAAAGTATCGGTAAACCGGTAAAACATCGACACTGTCTCACATCACTACTCGAAAGCCGACCATAAGTGGCTTAGTTACTGTACAAGTGCCAAACACCGATGCGGGCAATCTTAAGAACAAAAGAAGGATTATTCCCGCCCAAAAAAGAATTAGCGAAAAATCCAACTTCGAAATTCGAATTGTTTTTTTTCCCTCGTTAACTCAATGGTCAGCGTTCGCCGTTCGTATAACCTTTTTGGAGGTTTTATTTATGCTTGTTCAGCTCAAACTAGGTTCTCGCGTGACTTTAGAGCATTGAAAAACTTCTATTGAAATGTTTTAATTGGGTCATATTGTGGTTCACGTGAATAGTTCAAAAGAGATGTAAATGGCGAATGAAAAAGTTTTTTTATCTAAAAAAGGTTTTATGGTTTGTCATAAATGATTCTGTTCTAAATTTAAATTTCGATTTAACTTTCCTTTTATTTCAAATGAATGCGTTGGTTTGTTAAATCTATTTACCAAATTAAATTTTGCGAGAGCGTTTAAAAAAATATTTATAGATTGCACTGCAATGCCACATACTTTTCTTGGCCAGTTAGAGCGTTGCTGTCACGGATATATATATTTTTTTCTCTGCGGTAATTCGCAATCAGCCCTAAGGCTGTGAGCGAATTTAATCTGTGGTGCTGTCATGTGGAGCGACTTCCCATTGGAAGCGTCTACTCATGTTCTGCCTACAGCTACTGCCGGTCTTCTATCTCTAGAATATGGTGACGTTTTAGTCGACTCAACACCACGTCACGGATATAAGTATTCTTTTTTTATATAATAGGGGACCAAAAGAGCCTGCGGGATACACAAAAAAGGCAGACATCGCAGCCCATAGGTCAATTTCTAGTTTGTTGCAGGCCTTTGAGGGAGGAGACCGCTCGAATTTTGAATAGTTGAAGGTCGCATCTCTCAGGGAAGACCCCCACGCGAGTCGATTCCACAGTTCGCTAGTTCGCAAAAGAATTCCTTGGGAAACGGATTGTGGAAGATTTCCAGCCGTCAAGGTGCAAGTTAATAAATTAACCATTTTCAGGGGAATAATTTTAAGTCGACATGATTATTGAAATCTCTTAATAAAACAATGTATATTTGTATTTAGAAAATACAGTTCTAGGCTTAATGTGATACTAACTTAGGAACAACATACGATAGTTACTTGTGTGTACTATTAATAATATAATATCTTTTAAGATACCTACCATTCCGAACCGTTCGATAATTCAAACTATGTCATTTTAATTAATAATGCAAGGAATAAAAATAAATACATTTTAGTTGGATTTTTATTAAATGTTGGTAGATGGTAAAATTATTTTTTGTATACACAAAAATAGCGACGGTAGTACCAATTTCAGCCGCCGCGCCGGCAAAAGTATGTGGCACTGTTCATCAGTGTCAGTCAAAGAACAACTATAGATTTTGTCTTTGACACGCGAACCGGAAATTCTAGAAGTTCCAGTTTTTGTGGGACACCGCTGGTGCTTTATTCTGATTGATTGGTTTTCTTCAATCACTGAGCATTCGCGAGCCCTCTGGCATTGAGTGTCCATGGGCGACGGTATCACTTAACATCAGGTGAGCCTCTAGCCCGTTTGCCCCGTTCTATAAAAAAAAAAACGCGATAGCCGGTTCAGAGCGGAATTACTGAAGAAAGAAAGCATCCTGTATACAGCTACCCACACTCCCAACTAAATCTTATATTTAATTATTAATAAGTGTACGGTTGTTAGCCTAAATAGTACAAATATTTTGCAGTAAAATCAGTGGTGCCTTTTAACGTCAGTGCCTCAGATTTCTGTATCTGTTTAGTTCGTCATAGGCGAGTACGTGATCAGCCTCCTGTGACACACGCCGTCGACTTCTTAGGTCCAAGTTAGTTGGTTTCCGCATGATTTTCCTTCACCATACGATCCATAAATGCGCAAATAGAAAGTCCATTGGTGCACAGCCGGGTATCGAACCTCAGGCATAAGAGTACAATACTGCTATCGATTCTCGCCCGCTCGTTATTTTACAGTAAAGAACAAAAAACCGTAGACAACGCTTGTAATACTTGACAGTTGACGCGACATCTTGACATTTGCGGTAAATGTTCGATTTTCAAACCGCGCGGCTCAATGGGCGGGTAATGGCGTGGAAACTATAGACTACACTAAACAGGTGTTCTCATCTCAACACATCAAATAGGGGAGAAAGATTAATACTGTAGACGCCATTTGCACGATACTGTCTCGTTTGTTTTTAGAATTATAGAATTAAATAGTGTTAAAAAAACCATGCTACCTTTTTTTAAAGAAGGCAGACGAGCTTACAGGACACCCGAAAAGTGCACTTTTAGACACCCATGTTAGTGGGTTTGGCAGCCTTGGAAGAAGTATACTCTTTCTTGAAACAAAAGAAAATCGCGTACCAATTCTACCGGCAATAAATTTGCGAGCCGTCTGGCAATGTGAGTGTTCATGAGCGGTATCACTGTACAACACACGAGCCTTCTGCCCGTTTGCCTCCTGATACATGAAAAGGAGGTCGTATCTCCCAAGCCCCCACCGGGAGTTGATTCAACAGTTCGATAGTATTTATGTAGTAGTATAACATATTATACTAGCTGCCCCCGCGAACTTCGTTTCTCCTTCGTTTCACAAAATAAATTAAATTTATACTTTAGCCTCAATAACACGTGGTAATCATGATATTGAATTGTAGCTTATATGACACGTTTGTCGGTTTACCATAGCAGTGCCATCTATTGATTACTTACTCAATCCAGTCGAAAAGTATCGACATCTGTTAGAATCTTTAGGAGTTAACAGATAATTGTGACTGTCAATTAATTATGGAAAAAAAATTGCAATAAAATAAAATCGAGACTATAATTAAAGATCTAAGCCATCCTATCTCTTAAGTTGGACCAGACTGCTCACGGTGTGCCAATTTAATTTTAAATCGGTTAAGTATTTTAGGAGTCCATCGCGGACAAACATCGTGACAGGAGATTTATATTAAGACAAGTTTTTCCAATGAGTTATGTACTTGATGCTAGAGTTTTTGTCTGATATATCTAAGGGGTTACCCGCTGTATGCTGAAATACAGGTTTTCCTGTGATACAAACTTGAAATAAATTATTATTATTATTATAGTAAGCCTTTTAAGTGTGGTGAAATTTCTGTAACAGTTTATTGTTATCAGTCTTCTGTGGCTGACGCCGTCTCTAAGGTCTAAGGTTTTTATGATATGTATTTTCTTTTGTACGAGCTAGTTAAGAGCGCACATATCCAGTCCATAGGGCTAAGATAAATTTTACTTAATAAAAAACGTAAGTGATTTTAATACATTAGATTAAATTGTTCGTGTAAATACTTATTTATATTATAAGATATATGAGCAGTGTTGGCCTAGTCACTAGTGGCTTCATACTTGAGGGTGTCGGTTCGATCCCCGGCATCAAAGGAATTTAAGTGCGCCATTAACATTCGCTCGTACGAAGAAAACATCATCAGGAAACTAGCTGGCCTCAGACCGAAAGTCGATGACGTGTGTCACAGGAGGCTGATCACCTACCTGCATTTTTTTTAAAGAACAGGGGTCAATCGAGCAGGAGGCTAACCTGATGTAACGTGATACCGCCGCCCATAGACACTCTCAATGCCATGGGCTCGCTAGTGCGTGCCGGCCTTTTAAGAATTGGTACTCTTTTTTCTTGAAGGTCGAAATTCGAAGGTCGAATTCGGTCGTAAAAACTTGTGGCGGTAGTGACTTATTTATATTATCAAGAAAAAATAAATATAAACCATTGTAAAATGAACACAAAACAAATTAAAACATTTCAATAGCAAAAACGACATTTCCCGCGTAAAAGTATCGGCGTAGCTGTCAAGACGCCATTTTGCCCTTATCGCCACGCTTCGTGGGATTTATAATCTGTGAATAATGCGTTAAATATCGGCTGACAATACATAAATTATGAACGTCAGAAGGGCGCTGGTTCTTTGTCGTTTATCTATAACTATTTTCTTGTTTATCCGGGCGGAAATTTCTTTTTGTTGGTTGGCAACACTGTCCCTTAATCTGTTGAGTGATTGGTTGGGCGTTACATGATTTTTAATATTTATATATATTTTATTTTAATTTGTCTCTAAATAAATCTAGACCAATCGAATTCACTTCACAAATATTTCATCAAAATCGGTTCAGACAACAAACATTCAACAGAAGGTGGATTTTTTCGCAATCCTACAGCGAACATAAAGTATATATAACAAAAAACAAATATGCCAAAGATATAGCCAAAGATAGAATACATTAAATGTATGTATATATATATATATATATATATATATATTTTGATGAAAAAATATGTCTCGACTTACGTCGTTTCGATTTACGTCGCGTATTTCGACAACCTAACATGCCGTAAGTACGAGGACTGCCTGTATATACAAAAAGATTCAAATTTACGAAAGCAAAAGAACAAATTAGTGTGTGTGCTCATGATGCTACTCCTAAGCATTTTCTTAGCTTAAACAAGTTATATAACTGTGAATAATGTGTTATTAGTCTATCACGCATCTGTCAGACAGAATAAAATAACGAAATAAACAGATCCTAAAAATCAAACTGAAATGTGGATTAAGCAATAGTTAAATATTTTTGTCCACCACCGGAAATGTCCACCAGTGGAAATGGATAGGCCGTTCTTTCTGAAGGTATCACTGGCATGTTTCTGATTGGAACCTGAAGCGGTAGCGTGGCCATCCCAAGAAAGTCTGGCGTCGTTCATTTGCAGAGGCAGTCGGAGTTGGAGCGAGGCTCAAGATGGAACATTATGGAGGCTCACTGTGGACTTCCTCTGCCTCATATAGCGGTCACAGAACATTAAGTCAAGTAAAGCGTTGGTATTTCTCTCTCTTTAGTCATGTCTGAGCTTCGTGGACAACGAAACATCTAGAGCGGACTATCTGCTTCCACTGGTTTCTGTCCAGCGCTTCTCTTATGACACTGTATAGCTTTGAAGACGATGAGTCTTTCACTTGATCGGTCCATCTGGTTGGTGAACGGCCTCGTGATGTTTTGCCTTCTGTGTTACCAACTACGATCAGTTTCTCCAAGTTCTCATCGCCTTTGCGCATTGTGTGGCCGAAATACGATACGATTCGCTGTAGGCATACGGTGGACAAGCGAGTTCGTATGCAAAGTTGGGTCAGGATTGATGTGTTGGTGCGCTTCGCAGTCCACGGTATTCTGAGCATTCGTCGCCTGCACCAAATCTTAAAGGTCGATCCTTTGTCGTTCTCGAGCCAGGATGGTCCACGTTTTTACTCCATACAGAAAGATAGGTAAAACTGGAGCCCGTATCAGTCTTATTTTAGTTTAGATACTAATTCCTCTTTTCTTCCAGATGTTGCCTAAACGTGTCATGGCATCCTTAGCCATGCCGATTCGCCTTTTTATTTCGGGGACAGAACTGCCGTCGTTGGAGATCTGGGATCCAAATATAAAGCGGTCTACGATATTCCAGGAATGTTACAAATGACACGTGGAAGCTTATTCACAGACAGCGGTTGGTATTTCAGCTAATTCTTTTTGCCTGTCAGTACTGATGGCTTTTATTTTAATACAAATAAAAAACCTCTAAAGCCTTCGAAGAAAACCTCTCGCAACGTTTTTGTTTTTTATACATTTGACTAAAAATAATTGGCGTGGCTTTTTTCATCGTCTTCAAATCTGAAGGTTAGTTTCGTTTTATTGTAAAACAAGGCTTTTATAGAATTGTGTGTTCTTTGTTTTATATTATTAAATAATAGTGAGTGTGAATTAATAATTTTGCTATGCAAAATTCAGTAGAAAATTGAGCACTGTGTACCCCACGAGTATGTAAGTGCGTGCTCCTATTTCACCATGCCTCCAGCTGATAGAGGACAAATCTTAATTATTTAATTATTAATTAATTTTTTATTGCTTAAGATGTCATGTGGAACATTTTTTTTATAAGACAGGCAAGCGGGCAGGAGGCTCACCTGCTGTTGTGTGATACCGCCGCCCATGGACACTCTCAATGCCAGAGGACGCGATTGCGTTGCCGGCCTTTTAAGAATTTGTACGCTCTTTTCTTGAAAGACCCTAAGTCGAATTGGTTCAGAAATACTTCAGTAGGGGGCTGATGTACTAGAGGGCAGAGACATGGTGTAATGGTTACAGCTCCTTACAAATTTTGTGTAAAACACAAAACTTGGCTATTAAAAAGATTGAAGAACTTTTTTGTTTAAAAGTATATTTTTTGTTTATAAGTATAGTTTTTGTTTATAAGTTACAGTTATATATTACAGTAATAAAGGCTATAATTATTATCAGTAATCAAGTCACATTGAAATCGATTTTTGTTTAGTTTCTTAAGTTTTTTTTTACTAGTAATTTTTTGTTTTGTTAAATAGTTGTTTTGTTTTGTTTAATATTAGATCTCTTCGTGTATATCATGTAATAAGTGCTTGTCACATTAAAATAGTATTTTGTGATTTTTCTTTAGCGATGTAACAGTGTGCCAAGCGTTGGCAAGCTTTTTTTTATAGAATAGGGGCAAACGGGCAGGAGGCTTACCTGATGTTAAGTGTTACCGCCGCCCATGCACACTCTCGATGCTAGAGGGCTCGCGATTGCGTTGCCGGCCTTTTAAGAATGTGTACGCTCTTTTCTTGAAAGACCCTAAGTCGAATTGGTTCGAACATACTTCAGTAGGCGGCTGATGTTGTAGTTGTCCTTACAAATTTTGTGTAAACAAAAAACTTGGCGATTAAAAAGAGTGAATAACTTTTTTTTATATTATAGTAATAAAGGCTATTATTATTATTATCAGTAACGTTCAGATCGTACAAGTGGAAAATCTCTATCTATTACCAGCTTACCTCCATCTCTGGCGAGGCTCTGGACATGCTTACAATATTCATTTTATTATTCTTATTAAAACTGGACTGTATTTGGTCGTAAATATTTGGACACGGTCCCAAAGAGGCATTAAGAAAAGCAATAAAAAAATAATTGTCAATCAAGTACATGTGCAGTGAATTTATGACCTCCAATTAGAAGGAATGCCAGATAACATGGACCTTTTTATAATTGTCATTTGGGACTAGGAATCTGTAGAGGCATTGAAGCGATTGATCTCTTTTTTGAAGTGAAACTTCTTAAGGCGTTAAATTAGCGCCACGAAGAAAAGGGAGATAGCGATTGGGACCGTTTGGGAGAGAGTGAAAGCAAATAGCCATCCCCCGAGAGTAGGGAGCAAGCAAGTGAGAAAGATCGAGAGAATGAGATAATGCAAACGTCACGAACTATGCCATGGATGGAGAGGTTTGAGAGAGTTGTAGTGAGAAAAAATTAGAGAAATTTCAAGGGAGATCGAGGAAAAATACACGCTGTTGGTTGATGTATTCGTTTAATAGTTACATATTTGAATTTTATATGGCACCGAGAGCATGGTGTTCGTGACAATTAAGTCAAATCAAATTATATTATAAAAATTATCCATTCTGAAAGTATCTAGTCCACGCCACCTCTGTCCCAAATAGATCCGTCGACAGCTATCCTGTTTCTATCCATTTTATATGCAATATAAAACATTTATCCAACCAAAACCTCTGTAATGACTCTATTAATAAACCTTTTGGGGACTAAAGTTTTTTGTACAGTTTTTTTAGCTGTCGTTATCTCTTAATGAATTCTGGTTATTTCCCTCCCTTAGTGTCTTAAAAAACGACTTGGGGACGTTCAAGTATTAAGTATATATAGTATATTCTTTGATTTTCCTATTTGGTGATTATTACGTATGTATGGTGTATTGTTCTGGGTATGGTGGGTTACGACCAGCTACGCCTGAGTAGAAAGCTAACTGTGTCAGTGTATTTACTTAAGATACGGGTCGGGTACATAATCTGGATATAACATACTCACAACAAACTCACAGTGGTTTTTTTCCTTTACTCACAGTGGTTGTCTGGAAGAAATCGCTCTAAAGCGATAAGGCCGCCAGTTGCTTTTCATTCAAATTATGTTTAATTTATTTTTTTCCTTTTATGTAATACAACGAAGTGTTAATAAATAAATAAAATAATGGAGAGACTGGGTCCATGGGTACCAAGTAGAAACCTGAGGCTTACGTCTGAACTTTTGGATGTACCGCGCGTACATTCCAACTTGGCTAGCAAAGCGCTACTCACGCGAGCAATACAAATAATTAACGAAATTTCTATTGAGGTAGACCTATTTGTTTGTACACTGGCTGAGTTCACAAGAGTTGCTTGTTATATTATTAGTTTTTTTTAGGTATATAAGTATAATTTTTTAATGTTTTTTTTAATGTAGGATAATTGGTGTGGGTATTATTTTGGAGTTCTATCGAATTAGTAGGGATATAAATAAATACATCAACAGTAATTATTTACGATAATGCGCTTTCGATGTTTGTATATAATATAAATTTGTTAAGTTAGTTACATAAAATTAAACTCATATTCAGAATTAAATAGCGATTAAGTAGGTAAATTATGTAATTTCAATTATATATTAAATTATGTGAGCTGTGAGTGAGTTGATTTGCTTATTTGGTGATTACGTCAACAGTAATTATTTATTTTTTTACTGATTGTCTATGCTTGAAAACAAAATGCATTTTCGTCGAATCCAAAGTTAAGTTAGTCATATAGACTGCATATATTCAGAATTAAATAGCAATAAGGGAACTAGTATTGTCATAGTTCATACAATATTTTCTACAGCTGTGATACTTTTTTGACAATTAACAGCTATTGTTTTCAGTCACCGTGACGCACGCTGTAAAGCACGCGAAACGTCGGGTAATTTTAAAATATGTTTAAATAATTATAAGTTTACAACAATACATCACTTCAATCTGTTAAAAAAGTGTTTTTCTTAAAATAAGGGTTCTTTCAAGTATTGTGTAAGTATTAAGAAAATAAAAAAAACCTATTTTTATTTGATTTTCTAATCTATATATATAATAATTTTTAGTTAATCACCAACGGTAATGTTTTTTTTTTACACATTACTCACAATGTCTATGATTGAAAACGAAATACATTTTCAAGGATACCTAAAAAAATATGTTTCTCTACCATTATCTTTGAGAGCTTTAATTTTAGTATTGTCTTTTATTAACATAACTTTTACACATTTAAAGAAAAACACTTTTTTACGGATTATAGTTATGTATAATTTAAATTTATAATTATTTAGACATAATTTTAAATTTAATCGACGTTTCGCGTGCTTTACAGCCTGCGTGGTCACGGTGACTGAAGACAAAAGGTGTTAAATGTCAAAAAAGTATCACAGCTGTAGAAAAAATTACATCTTTTAGTCGATACCAACTCCGGGGAAATAAATACAGATAATACAAAAATTTTTACAACTGTGATACTTTTTGACATTTAACACCTTTGTCTTCAGTCACCGTGACCACGCACGCTGTAAAGCACGCGAAACGTCGGTTAAATTTATAATTATGTCTAAATAATTATAAGTTTAAATACATAACTATAATCCGTAAAAAAGAGCTTTAATTTTCCAGCCCCACCCCCCACCAGGGGGGGATAAATTGCAGTAAATTTGCTTACGTGATACTTGAACGGCTCCTTACAGGCTGTCCTGACTTCTACATCTGTTGTATTAAAAAATCAAGCATTACAGTGATCATAGGATATTTATGTGATCAGTGAAGACGAAAACACTTAGCTTTCATCACCTTAATTTTGAGCATCTTCGGTACATTGGATGAAAAGTGTCCAGTAACACTAGTGCTGGGCAGGCTACTTCTAAATAATTTGTTATATTTGTTTTAAAAAGTATTGTTTTATGATTTGCTTTTTTAAAAGAGCAATATAATTTCACAAACTGTTTAGAACTAAATATTAACGCACATTAACACTAATTCTGTAGTTCAAATGGTTTGTCCTTTTCAGTCTTCCCACTGGGCCCGTGGTGTCAAGGATTTGAATCTTAGCCTAGATAACTGTATATAATTATTATTATCGCCTGTGCGTTTGTTGGCAGTTTTAATGTATAGAAAAGATATCAACGCGTCTAACGCTTTGGATATCACCTTTATCAAACGTACTCAAGATTTGACCATTACTATTAATATATCCGGCCTAGGTTTCCATATATACATATAATAATTCATAAAATACCAGCCCCGGCCTACGTTTGCAAAAGAGGCAAAGGCAGCCAGTGAAATACTAGGCTCAATACGCGATGGAGAGCCACTGTGGACGCTCTCTGTTTTATTAACGCCCGAACCCAATAATTAATCCACATCGCTGTCACGGACTGACCTCAGATTGTTTTCAGTCTGAGATCAGTCCGTGACAGCGATCTATCTACTATCTGCAACCCAATGACCAAACCCTTCGAAGAGAATCCATTTTTGGCGACAGAATCTCTTCGCTCTTAACACTCATATTTGATACAATATAAACCAAATAAAGTAAATAAAACTGTACGAATAATATTAAAATAAACATGTCTATGTTTAAAACATATCAAATAGCTTTTAATTATTTTAAAAACTGGTGTAAGTTAAAACCTTAAGAAAGGATATTGGCACAGATGAACTATTTTTTTCATACAAAATTCTATCCACATCCACCGATCCGACCTACCATGGATAGTTTGTACCGACATATGTCTATAACAATCCGTTATTGGTTATTGGCACATTTTTATCAATATTTGGATTAACATGTCTATCTCAGATGATCAAAAACGAATTGAGATTGTTTGATGACGTTTCATTACTTCCTTAGCGTGTGGACTGTTAATTTAATTTAAAAAAAGTATCCATTTTAATTGTTACCAATGTATTTATTTAATTAAAAGTATTATGTATCACTTCATTATGTACACAAATTATATTTTTAATCCATATGTTACACATTAGTTACTTAATAGCCTGCCTGGACACCATTAAAACCCCACAAACAGAACTAAAGAAGATAGGATACAGAAGATAAGGATAAAAAATAAACAACTCTGTCATCTGTCAGCGTTACATATAAGCTACACACACCAAACATAGATTATATGATTATAAAATTTGTACAAACCTTTCATCGCACCGGCAATGCATCAACGTGTTGACTCTCCAATTGTAAAGGCCGTATTTTTTCTCCATCCCTCCAATCCAGAAGGGACACCTCAGATCATGAATCCTACAACATCTATCTGTGCGCGTGTAGCCGCCTAATTGCGAATAATGCGTTGCCGAAAAGCCTTTCCCGCACCACTTGGTGCCGGGAACCCGCAGTATGTCCATCGCGTCGCGCTTTTTTCTGTTGACGTTTGACATTTGACTGATGTGCGTGACGATTGATCTCTTCCGATTGTCTTGTCAACGTTTTATGTCTCTTTATTATATTGCATTTGATTGTGTAACTTAAATACTTTAGGGTGAATTTTTGGAATGAAGTTCCTTATTGCGAGTTGCGAAAGGGGGCTAGACGGCAAAAATTAAGACGAAAAGTTGTAACCACGTAGCTAGCGACATCGTTCATGGAACGGAACTTTTTCGTAAAAAATTTACATCGGTGTCAATAGATGTCTCTAATGATGATGAATTACCGACATTTTTATTTTTTGGGATTAGTAGTGAGGTTATGAGAGCTATTCCAATGAATCCAAAAAAATATCTTTGAATAAACTGTTTTAGGGTTAAATCAACATACGGGATTTTTGAACGGAACCGATAAGTCTGTGGTCTATGCATTGCAATCTTTTTAGATTTGGGAAAACAAGGTGAGCGTTAGAATAACATGTGAATCAGTGCCCGAAAATAAGACTTGGCTTAAACGTCTCCTTACCAGGCCATAAAAACACTTAAAAAAAACGACGGTTTGCCGGCAGAAGTGAAAACTTGTGAAAGAGAAGTGAAAAATTAAAGTTGTGCATTTTTGATATTTAGGAATGGTTAGGCCCTAACCCTAATCCCTAACCGTTAGGGAATAATTTTGCAATAATTTTAATAACTTTTTTTTATTCTTTAGCTGGCATCCCTGTTATTTAATTCCAGGTTTAGTCAACCTTTAAAAAAATGTAAGCTTTACTTGAGCGTTTTTTTGTTAACCACTTTTAATGTAGAACACGGCACTTAATAAAATCGCTACATTCATGAACAAATAAAATGTATGTATAGACTCAGATGTTTAGACTCGTATTGAAATGTGCTTGGCCAAAAAGGTTTGTAATCTCAAACATGGCAAAAAATCATAGCTGTCAGAATTCTACGGAATTAACAATCAGAGTATAGTTAAAATTATTCTTCCGGTTGAAACCGGATGAATGCAGTTTTAGTTTTAAATTCTCAGTATTGTTTGTTGTTTTAAATGTTACATTTCAGTTTACTTTAGATTCTTTTTTTTAAATTCATCTTTGTCTATTAATGTACTCGCTTGTTTTCTGTTTTATATACATATATTGTTTATTTGTGTAATCTGTTTTGGCTTTCTAAATTGTCTTAGTGTTTTGTCTTATAATATGTATAAGTATAAGCTGTTTTTGAAGTGAAACTTCTTTATCGACGTATTGGAGAAATTTTGTAAGAAAACGTCACGTTTTTCGGTTACGCGCCATGTTGCTTTTTTTATCGAAATTTAGTATAGTGACGTAAAGATTATAATGTAATATATGATAATAATAACAACAATATATTAGTTTTGAAGTTTGGTTTGAAATAAGAATAACAATATATTAATTTGAAAATGATAAAATAAAAAGACTTGTTCAAATTGAAGTGAATTTATTTGATTGTGTGAGCATGGTTTTAATATTTATATGAGGTTAACCTCACTTTTTGATTGTAAGTATCAGTGAATGTATATAAATCTGTTAAAATTAGCAAGTATTAATAAATATGACTGAAAAAATTGTTTTTCTTAAGGCATAAGCCTTATCTACCCCATTTTCGTGAAGTTACAAATAGTAGAAAAATGATATGTCGTAAAGAAGTTTCACTTCTTACATGTGTGCTCTGGGACACACACATATTTTTTACTATTATTTACTCTACTAAAAAAAAGAAATGCACTTCACTTCTTCAAAAACACTATTTCACAGAAATACGCCTCGACTACATCGGTAATATAGTATTTACAATATTCATTAATATATTATATAATATATTTAATATTTTTTTCCCAGAACCGTTCCAGGTATGGTCTGTGCTTTATTAACATATCCTGTAGCCGTTACGGTCTACAGTCATCTGCATTTGTTGCTCCAGGTCGTGCCTGGACGATGCGAATATAGGCGTTTCAGTAATGAAATAAATAAAGAAATGAAGTTTATTTATACAGTTACTGCTTCGTAAATGATCCTCAATTGATGCACAAAGTTATAGTGGAACGAAAATGCTATGAGCAGCCGTGCCCACATTATCCCATAATTTTTTATATCAATTTTAAACATGAGGTCATTATTCCTTCTCTGGTTAGATAACAATATATATATAACCCAAAAATGTACACAAAACCCAAACGGACAAAATGGTGTCATTCGAACCTCAGAATTTACCAGCAAAATATACAGCAAAAGCGCCCCAAAACAAACAAACCAAAGTCAATTGTCAAATGTAATCAATTCCCACAACTCTACTTGAGCTGTCAACTGTCAAAACTAGAACGAATGCCAACTAAACAGGTAACCCACAAACCAAACCCAAAACCCATATATAAAAAAACTAACCTCCTATCACATTTGCAGTGTGAAATTGTATACGGCCTATAGTTGAACAATCCAAATCTTCTTTTAAATGCTCCTATGTTCACTCGACAGTTATCATGGGCTCTACAGCATCTGTCCTCGTTCCTATCTTGCCCCAATTCGTTGTAGGTTTTAGCTAACTGACCAGCACCGCACCATTTCGTTCCGGGCATTATAAAATTCTCCCGAAATGAACGCCGTGACCTGTCATTTGTGTATGATTAAAATGGCGGGAACGTGCGATGAATGTCAATTTGACAGATGACATAAGGGGATCTCAAACATTTTTTTTTATTATCAAAAGCACCACAAGTAATTGTAGCAATATTAATTGCTATGTAAAAAATTGTGTATATTTGAGAAGCCCTTTTTCGTGAATATTTCAACCCTTGCAGGCCATGCTTGACAGATCATGTTTTTATGTGTGAATCATAATGTATAAAAATGCATCATTTGAAAAATGAATACAAATCTTCATATAATTTATACTTAAATATATGAATGAAATCTAGAATTATCATTTTCAACCACAGAGATATGTCAAATGAATGATACAGATAGCTGTAAGTCCCATAGTCATAGATTAGATTTAAATTTCTCATGCTGTATTGCCATATAATAGTAGTACAACTTACTTTTCCGCGATACTTATTACGGTTGTTGGTAGGTTTTTGCGGTGACATTCTTGTCATTTAATTTCTTTTAGCGAGAAAATGTTTACCTTAAAGTAGAATGAAAGTTTAAGGTTTAAATAAACTCGTCCTACATTTTTATATGTTGAAGAATCATAGATATTCCAGAAGATAAAGAGACATAAAACTTGGCGGTCACATGAAAAGCGATGTGAAGTTAGTCACAATGCGGAAGAAATCAATGGTTTTAGATAAATACAAACAAATTCATTACCTCGCTAGCGACGTTTCCGAGTACTTATTTTTATTTTCCATCATGTATTTCAACTCCTCGTGCCGCTCAAAACATTCCATTTTTAATCTGTCATAGTCCAACCAAGATGCGATGTCAGACGGTAACATTTCGCCCTCTGTCAAAAGTCGAAACGTCATGTTCCCAAAATGGCGGTAAAATCGTTCGTCCTCCGTTACATTTTTTCTTTTTTCAGTTATTCTGAATGCTTCCTCGTCTAATGCCAGTTTCAATTCTCGACGTAGTGTTTTTAAAAAGTTTCTTGTTGTCTTTGCATCTGTGATGTATTCACAATCTTGAATCGCGCCATTTGGAGTGTAAATAATCTGTATAAGATGGCTGCCATCTGTCATTTGACGGAGCTTTAGCCCGTTTCTGCAACAAAAAAGATTTATGAATGAATAAGTATGTTACATTTCTATCTTTACTTATATTATTAAGAGTTATATGTAAATGTTTGTAATCAATTGGCTCAAAAAGTACTGGACTGATTTTAGAATTTTTTTCACCATTTCAATAACATTCGCTTGAACGGCGAAGAAAAACATCGTAAGGAAACCGACATATCTCACACACTAAGTCGACAGCGCGTGTCAGGCACAGGAGGCTGATCACCTACTTGCCTATTGGATAAAGAAATCATCACAAAACAGATTATAGAAATCTAAGGCCCAGTACTAACGGGGTTAAAATTTTTAAGGATGTCACGTCACGATTATGTGCAGCGTTTTTGTCGAATCAAAGTGAGAGAGCGATTAAGACCGATTGAGAGAGAGTGAGAAAGGGAGATCGAGAAAAATACACGCTATTTGTTGATGTATTCGTTTAGTTACATATTAGAACTTTAGATGACAATTCTGTGAATGACGTCTTGTGCAGTAAATGTATCTATTTTTATTTTTTTATACTATCATTAGCATGTGCAGTGTGATTATACAAATAAAAGGAGTGATCATATACTAGCTTTTAATAGTAATAATTAATTAACAAAGAAGTTTCATTTGTGACATGTACTTTGTACGCACGCACTTTTTTCTGCCGTGTTTCTCTCGTCTGTTCTACGCCCTTGACTGTCTGAAATGTTGATTACGAGTTGAATTTTTTTTAACGTTCGTAAGTAAGTTGGCAATGACCTAAATAAACCAGTGGCTAGCTATTGACCTCAGATTTCCGTAAGTCTTGTGCTTTTTCGTAAACAGCCGTCTGTGCCTGACAGACACGATATTTAGATCTAAAGGCTACTTTACCCACATAGAAAAGTTCATTTGTTTTGCTGCATTACAATAATGGAAGATGAAACATTATAGATTAACATTTTTTACATCTTAATACATATATGTACATCTCCTGTCACGATGTTTGTCCGCGATGGACTCCTAAACTACTTAACCGATTTTAAATTAAATTGGCACACCGTGAGCAGTCTGGTCCAACTTAAAAGATAGGATAACTTAGATCTTTAATTAAGTCCCAATATTATTTGATTGCAAATTATTTGTTTATTATTTGATACAATCCTAACAGATGGCTGTGTTAAAGTACCAACGTTTTACATAAGCTACCTATCGTATTGAACTAACTAACTAATTGAACTACCTATCCTATAGTATTTGAAAGGTAGATAGCCTACCATTTCCCTTGAATAGTTTACTACTATGTAATAACAACAACCATAGCCACAGCAACGCTTGGCCGAGTCTGCTAGTACATATATATTGCAGTAAAAGGCATAACAATTAACATACAAATGTGACGTAAATTAAATACATTTATCACGGATCCGAGTAGAGCGGGGCCATAGTAGCAGTGCCATCCACTCGGATACGTGCGAGTGTCCCGTTCATTTTTTAAACCATTGCCATGGCTACTCGAATCCTAATTTTTTTTAATTAAAAAAAATAGGATTTTAAATTTATTCAAACATAACTTCAAACATTTATATTTACTTAATCAAAATTCGCCATAAAAAGTTTTGGTTCCCGGCTATTACTTTGTATCCATTGTTTAAGCATTCAATGTGTTAACTAGCAGAACATAATATAATAAAAAGCCAAACTGTTTAAAAATCGGTTGTCTGTAAAGTTGGTTTAGTGACGATAGTTGATCGTGACAGCGTCATAAGAAAATACTGATGGAATAGTTGAATTTTTCAAAAGAGAATTTCAATTTTATTTCTTTAATAGATATTTTGTATGGATTTAGAGAAGGAGGTAAATGGAAATCACAATTGAATTGATCAAGTTACATTTATTTGTACTTATAAATACAATTATGTAAATTTTTTAACGAAAGAACGCTGTTGAATGCATCCGATTGTGCTTCTATGTCGCTCGTTCCGCGCTCTCGCTTGCACTTCAAGCCATGAGTGAATCTCGCTTTTTCTTTAGTTCCTCAATTGGGATATCCATCGGCCGGCTTATTCGCATCCAAGCATCATGTAGAGATTGTTTATTTTTGTGTCCTACATCCTTCGGATTCCATAACAACGATTCCCTTTGGTAACACTCCAAAAACTCTAATTCGCGTTCGTTAGACCACATTGTGCGATACGTCCTGACACAACCACAGTCATCGAGCAAGTGATTGAACGAGTGTGTACAGGTCGCTCTCGTTTTACTCGCGAGACCCTTTGACTCGTGCGCAAAAAACCGACAGGCGACCGAGAGAGGCGAGACCGACTGCGAGGAAGCGAGGCGAGACGAGAGCTCTACTGTACACTCTCGCCCTCGGCCTGTCTCGGGGTGTCTCGCCGAGTGTGTACAGCTACCATTAAATGGAACGCGTCTGAGTGAGGTAACGCCGCATGAGTCATGTTTTTTCGTGCATGCCGGCTCCATCGAATTATAAGATGTTGTCACGTCAAAAAAAGGTTGTTAAATTTTTCTATCATCCTAATAAAATATTTAAAAAATATTATACAAAATTAATATAATACATACATAAAAGTCTCCTTATCACTAAATTTTTTTAAATAAAAAAAACTTATATTTCACCAAATCCTTTATACAAGTGTTCAATTAAAAGGCTAATGATTATGCTACCTGTATAGCCCTTTAAAATAATTCAGCAGGCAGATTAGACTTTAAATCCATCTCCACCTTACGAGTATCGTAACGAATGTCGAAACGACAAAACTAATACATAGGAATGTCTCTATTAAGAAGCCACGCCCATATCGTGTTTAGTCATTGAACAATTATTAAAATTAATTGAAAATAAACCCGTTCCAAACTCAACTTTCTTTTTGATAATCTAATCGGTAAATCAGCTTTACAAAATTTAAGGTTTGACGGAACGTCACGCAGATTTGCAGCGTTTTTGTCGAAGAAAAGGGAGAGAGCGATTGAGACCGATTGAGAGGGAGTGAGAAAGAGATATGGTTGTACTCGTTTAGTAGTTAGAAATTAGAACTTTAGTTGGAAATTCTTTCGCATAACGTCTTGTTCAGAAAACTCAGATTTTTTAATTGTTTATGTTATCATTAGCACGTATACAGTGTGTAAACAGTGTGAATATAGATATATATATATAATTTCGCGAAATTCAGCTGTTAAGTGGCCAGCCAGATCGTGTGATTTAACACCACTGGATTATTTTTTGTGGGGCTATGTTAAAGACAGAGTCTATACGGAGCCAATCGAATCGATTGCAGCCTTAAAACTCAAAATCCGTGATGTCATTAACGAAATAAACCCTCCATTTTGCCAAAAAGTGATTAAAAATTTTGATGAAAGAATCAACATCTGTCAGCGTGGTCGTGGTGGACATTTGCCAGATATCATTTTTCATTCATAATTGCCAAACTTTTCTCTTTGTAATACAATAAAAATTTTATTCATTTTCCTCTAAATTCTTTGTTTTATTTTGTATTAGAAAACAAAGTTCTTGTTGAAATACCCTTTATATGGAGTGATCATATATTGATACATGATCATCTATTGGGGAGTTAATAGTAATAATTAATTTACAAAGAGATTTCATTTCTGACATGTGTATTTTGTACGCACGCACTTTTTACGAAATGAAATAAAATCGTTTCCTAAGATGGTGGTACAATTAGATGCATTAATTATAAAAAAATTGGTTGCCTGTAAAGTCGGTATACGGGCGAAAGTTTTACGTGACAACGACTTTGAGTGGTAAAATAATTTTAATGTGAATATTCATTCGTATAGTAGGAAGAAGGATGAAATAATAGTAACAATTTAAAACATTATGTCTGTCTCTCTCGCTCTTAGGCGGGCTAACCATGCCCGAGTGGAAGGGACGCGTGCCTCTCACTCGCTCTCATTGTGAGCGCATAACGTGAGCGGAGCGTAACGCAGTTTCTTGAAGTGTCACCCGGCAAACCAATTTATAAGACGTTGTCACGTCAAAATTCGCACAATCCGCCATATATAAATCGGCATAGGTAAGAAATTTGAAAATGCTGTATATATGATTGTTATTAATAAATAATAAGAACAATTGTTACCAAAACTTTGTGAAATAGATAATTTAATATTTTCTGGGCGAATCAAAAACTAGATTTCGTTGGATTTTTGTTGAGTAGTTCGTAAGTAGTAAGTACTTTATATGTTCGATATTCACAGCGATTAAAAGCATTTTTATTGCAAGTAAATACTTGATAACTTGGTTTTTCTCAACTCACCGTCCCTGAATAAGCCGTCTCAAAAGACGAAGAGCCCTGGAGCTCAGCAATTGTCTGAACTAATATTAATATGGTAGATATTCGTAATGAGGAATATCGCCACCCACAAATCCTCCTACAATTTCTGCTCATAGTCAGAAGACTGACTGCACGATGCGCTCTTGAAAAAAAAAAGTTGTCTTTTAATGACGAAAAATCACCCTAAAAGAGACGTGATCCCCCATGGCAGATAATTAGATTATGCTTATGATTAAATTGACATTAAGTGCATATGAGCTTCCCCTAGTCTTGTAATATGCACGAGACTTAATAAATACTAGCAGACTCGGCCAAGCGCTGCGGTGGCTAAGGCATTTTTTATGATACAGCATACAAAAATACATACAACCCTTGATTTTCACCCCTCTACGACCAACCCCTATTTATGTCTTCATTTAAACCTAATGACTTGAACTCTGAGGTTTATATAGAGAAAATATTTACAGAAAAACCAAGTTTGCATTCCAGAACAGTTTCTGGAATAGATTAGGAAAGTATTCCTGTTTCCACTTTCCATGTTGATACTTGATATGAAATAAAAGGTAGGCTACGTAAAATCCCATAACATTTAACATCAAAACTCAAACTCAAAAATATCTTTATTCATATAGGTAAACATGTACACTTATGAACGTCAAAAAAACAAATTAAATTAATTGTAAATTTATATTTACAACCTGTTCGCAAGTCAAGGGCGTAGAGTGGGTAAGAAGAACTGGCAAGAAACTTTCCGCCACTCTTTTCAATCGCCAAGTTTTTAATACAAATTGTTTGAACTGGAGCAAATCAATCCCAAGGATTTTTAAGTATTCGTTACATTTATAAGAGGCTTTACTAATTATTTTACTTTTAACAAGGGCTTTGAATTTATTTAGTGATAGTTCTCTAATTTCGCTTGGGAGTTTGTTGTAAAAACGAATACAATTTCCATATAAGGAGTGGTTTATCTTCTGGAGCCTGGTTGGTCGCACACTCAAATTAGTTCTATTACGCGTATTATACTGGTGAGAGTCACCATTTGTTTTCAAATCGTTTAATTTTTTTTGTACATACAACAAGGCTTCAAGCATATATGACCGGATATTGTCATAATATCTTCGAAGAGACATAATTATCATAATAATACATCGACAGAGTTACGAAGTAACTGAGAAGATGTACCCAAAAATTTCAAAAACTACTAAACCGATTTATCCCATACACATAGTTCAAATATATTATTGGTGCTACAAATTAAAACGCAAGTGCGTTCTATCTGTATAAAGCGCCATCTATTGAATACGTTGGAACGTCAAACAAAACCTCTAACACCGAAGGACGTGTATTCATGTAATCAAATAATAAAAAACTTATAGACACTTAAATCCTAACAATTTCTTTAAGTTTATATATTTTAGTGAAATAAATCATTGGCACAACCTTTTGAAGTCTGGGCCTCAGATTTGGGTATCTGTTTCAAGACAATATCATAGGTGAGTTAGTCATCACCCTCCTTTATCATCCTTCCATATAAAATACACACTACATACGTAGCCTCCATAAAAACAATTTTAATTGCAGAAATTACTTAAAACTCCGGAGCTGTGTACTTTATTTGTCGCTTGTGCTAGCCCGTAATAGACTCGACTATCGACATCATACGTACAGAACGTTCTGAGAAATCCATTCCTTTGAGTACAAATTGGGATTGGTTGGGTGTCATTTATCACGAAGATGCCTTAACATCGCGAGATATGAATAAAATAAGTAAGAAAAATTGCGTGCATACAAAGTACACAAGTCAGAAGTAAAACTTTGTAAATTAATTATTACTAAGGTAAAGCCCCAATTGATAATCATGTACATATGATCACTCCATGTATATATTCACACTGATTACATACTGTATACGTGATATTGATGATATAACATTTTTATTTTTCTTCATTCACAGTGGTTGCCTGGAAGAGATCACTCGAAACGATAAGGCCGCCAGTTTCTCTCCTATTCATTTAACTATGTTCAATTTTTATATTGTAATATAACGAAGTGTTAATAATAATAAATAAATAAAAACATCTGTTTACTGCACAAGACAGAATTTCCATCTAAAGTTCTAATATGTAACTACTAAACGAATACATCAACCAACAGCGTGTATGTTTTTCTCACTCTCTCAATCGGTCTCTCCCTTTACTTCAACAAAAATGCTGCACATCTCCGTGACTTTCTTTTTACCCTAATGAAGTTTCACTTCAAAAATACAACATAATTTCTGCTGCAACAAAAGACGTCAGTTGAAAAATACAGATTATAAGCCTTCAAATAAAAATGTCTTTTATGTAATTACTAAGTTGTCTAAAATAAAATTTATTTTTCTAATACAGTTTTTTCTTCTTTCCACTTAACGACAATCTGTATAACGTCTAAAATGCACAGTCCCTAGAATGTTTAATAATAAAAAAAATGTGGCACTAACAGACTGCCGCTGTTAAACAATTAAAATAAATAAAAAATAAAATAAAATCATTTATTTCAGACCAATTAATAACTCCATATGTTGTTCGTATAATAAAAATTATAACTATGTTAGTAAAATTATTAAAAATATTTAAACATTTAATTCATTAGTCTACATTGATTTCTGTCTATTGCATAGCATTTTTCATCAACTTATTATTTATTTTTAATTCATGCATATTTGTGTTTCTTATTATTATTTGCTATTCTACAATGACAATCTACCACTCTACCAGACTCAGATTAACAAGCCTATATAATTTATCTCACTCTAACGCATACAGGCTGCACCGGCCGCTTTCGCTATGTCACCGATCTCGTCAGAGAGTTGTGAATACGCAGAATGCGTTCTGTCTCGCTCTAACGCGGATTGGTCGCACCTATATTACGTCATCGTGTGTTAGGTCTTTTTCGTTACAGAATTTCTTGATTTGGTCGCCTCGCTCAAAATTAAAATTAAAATCTATGCAATAGCTTGATAAAATATTAAGCTATTGCATTTGATTTTAAAAATTGAATTCAATTTTACTTTACATTTAGATTAAATTAGTTCTCCGTTCCCCATGAGTGGTTCTATTTTGTTAATAACAATTGCAATTTTTAACCTGCACCAAAATCCTTCAAAGACATTTTTCTAGACGTGATTCCCAATCGAATGAGCCATCGCTCATATTTTTAGGACCTTTATCTCTATTTTTCACGTTTTTGAACTTTTTAACTAGACTAATGTAAGAACGTAATATTTATAAATAACAATATTTCTTCGATTATTAATTATCTATTATATGTTAAATGATGTTTCAATTAATTTGTTTGTTTTTTTATGGAATGCTAGTTTTGGCCTGTCATTAAAATTTAAATTCGACTTTTTATTAAAACATTTTGGATTATAAATGTTGTTTTTGATATCTTATTTTAGATTCACATTTGAGTTTCATCTGATATAAAAATGAATCCCTATTTCCCTTGAACTTTTTGATTTTTTAGTTTTTTATTGTCAGGAGAAGGTTCTTATGAAAGAAAAAAATAAGAAAATTGTGCTGAAAATTTAATTGAATTATCCAGACTTGTTACAGCAAATTTTTCACTGCATAGCGTTTTTATATCGTCATAAAGGATGTAAGAAAAATGAATATCGTTTAAAACAAATGCTTCGATCAAAGTTATTATATTGATACACATAAAATAATGTATTATTTCTAACACAAATCACCGTTAGTTCAGAGCTGTCACGACTAATATTAAGTTCAATTTATTTTTGAATGTTGGTAAGTTTGGATAGACTAACATTTGGTATACTTGTTTTTTAAAAAAAAAAATACTATAGTTTTATTGAATCAACAGATGTCCAGAAAAACAAACAAATCTTGTATATCATAAAGCATGCATAATAAACACTTTGTTTCTGAAATATTTTTTTAGTTTACGAATTTTAAATCAATATAGTTAAGTCAGTACAACGTCTGTCGGGTCCGCTAGTTCATTATATTGATATATCCTTAGGGAATGCCTGATGTTCCCATACAAACGAAACATAATACTAATTTCAATTAGGTGCACTTTGTATGTTATTGATACATTAAGGGTGATATTTAAACAGCATAATCTGTAAGTCAAAATCATTTGAATTCGGAGACACATTGTGCCAAGTTCTCTCACGAGCAGCCCGGAACTGCTCTTGCAGCTCTAAGCCTGTGTCCTTTGAAGTAGAATTGGCGAACCCTTAGATGCGGACAAGGCAGGTTACCGTGTCCTGCCTCGGGCGATTGTTGGTGGCACCATTGCGTTTTAGTGGGTATGCACAGTGGCGAGGCCCACATAACCCTTCACAGGCAACCGTGCGGCGGGAGGGTATGCGTAACGCATTTCCCCACGAAAAAAAAGGAATTGGCGAACCACGAGCTCAGCCCATCTTAAGGGCATGTAGTAGGCGTAGTGGATGGTTCTCACTAACTCTCTAAATAGGGCTTTGACCGTAGATTCAGACAGAGAGTAGAGACAGTCACACAACGAGCCTTAGTGAGCGTTATTTTAGGTATTCTACGATTCGAGCCTAGCGTACTAATTCTTAAAAGGCCGACAACGCACTCGCCTCTAGCTTTTAGTGTCTACGGGCGATGTCACTAAACATTAGATGAGCCTCCCGTTTGCTTTATAAAATTAAAAAATCTGTGCATGCACTAGTGTACACACCTTAGAAGTGAAACTTCTTACGCTCGTACTTCTTTCCTTCTCTTCTAACTTTACAGAAGTTGGTTAAAAAAAGTTAAATTAGATAAAGTTTAACAAAAGGGAATTATTACCATAGACATGAATACAATGTTATTTAATTATTACAGAATTTCATTAACTGTAATAAAATTATTACTATCATTGTTATCGTGATTATATATTTTTGTTATTAATGTGGAAGGGACAAGAAAAAGTTGGCGCGTTACCGAAAAATGTGACGGTAATTTTTTTTCCAGCGCCGATAAAGAAGTTTCCCATAAAAAAAAAATATAAAAATCGTTCAAGCCGTGTCTTGTCGTGTCTCTGTCTCTTTCGTGTGTGTTAATCACACACGACTTTATACTTATATATAAGGGTATATATTGAATTAAGTCTCGTCGATACCACAATCGGCCCGCGGTGCATGCAATAAAGATCAGACTGGCTTGCGGTTGAACTTTGAGTGCATTTGTTTCACGTTGTTTTATAAAGTCCGGGGTTTGAATTTCGGCAACAAACCGGCTTAAAAAACTCGGATAAGTCTCAGTGTATATATATTTTATAGTTAATTAAGTTATAGAACCTCTGAAAAAGTTTTTTTATTCTAGTTATACTAAATGGGCTAAAGACAAAAGCCTGGCCGGAAGTCGTGTTGTTAAAAAATACAAAAAAAAAATTAAAGAAACATATCTCATTACATAAAAAATCAATTTGAATTAAGAACTAATTTATCATTCGAAAAAATCAAAATGGTTCACAGACGCCGGCTAAAGTTTATTTTTAAATTCAAAAAGGTTTTATTACAAGACTATAAGATTCCATTTCCAATAAGTAAACTGTGGAAGTGTCAAAATAAATTTGTACGCGGTGATTCGATGATAAATCTCCGATTGAGTGCGGCGTCAAATTCTATAGTTTTTTTTTATAATCGGGTCGATTCTGAAGTTTTATTACATTTTTTAAGTCAGAGATGTTTTGTGTAGTTCTAGACGGAGAGTTTATTGCCCGTACCTCTAATTCTACGCCCTTAATTTGAGAACTGTAAACTTATGTTACCTATGAATATATTAATTTAACACACATACCTATACCCGAAACAAATTGAATGCGTAAACAATGCATACAAAATAATCGCCGGAAAATTTAAGTAAAAATTTAAGTTCATTGCCATCCCTAGTTCTCGGTTCCGAGTTAACGGCACCTGATGTGCTTAATCCGACTACTATGTACGGAAAAATGTATTTTTTCAAATAAAAATAATAATATACATTCATACCCATTATCAATCATTCATATTTAATCAAAATTTGCCATGTAATAATTCATTGTTTAAGCATTCAATGTGTTACATTACCAGTCAACAGGCTAGGCAAGTAATGAAACGTCATCGATCCAAATCAAATGCCTAGATGTTTGATCAACTGGCTGAACGTCTTTCAGGCCGCTAGTTAAACGGCTAATTAAGCAAGTTGGCTGCGACAGATACATAACATGGAACATTTTGCTTTCATAGAGACGGTTTGGTTTAAAATAACCACCGAACTACGAATATTTTCAAAGTATCTCTTCATAAAACCTTCTCTGAGAGATCAGCCTTCGGGATATGTCTTCATAATGTCTAAGAAGACTTTTTTAACTTTTTTTTAAATATTTTAAACCCTATCATCATAGGATAACAAAGGATTCTAATAGCGTAAGAATTTTTCAAATCGCTCCAGTATTTGGAGGACAAATTATAAGAAGGAATTTAATAAGATACTACTTACTACTGTTCAAAAGACCGCTCATCATTAATAGGTCTTTTAGATAACATATTTGTTGGATTACGAATATCAATCAAGGGCGTTGATGTCAAGGGGGGAAAGGGGGTAGGTATGATAAATTTTTGTGCAACTGTATCAATAAAAACATAGTCAATATTAATATATTTACGTATCTACAATATTCTTAGCATAATGGATAAATGGAAGAAAAAAACTTTTTAAATTTCGTCCCTGTCTTCCTTGAATACTTGCATTTCCTGGTGTTGCGATACTTGAGGAAAGCACCAGATCTGTCACCGTTATCAACAGGCGCCACCTTTTTGGAAAAATTTACAGAAGTGAAACTTCTTTAGGCGCGTGAGGGTAAAATTTTTACGGAACGTCACAAAGATGTGCAGCGTTTTTGTCGTAGAAAAGGGAGAGAGCGATTGAGACCGATTGAGAGTGAGTGAAAAAGGGAGATCGAAAAAAATACACGTTATTGTTTGTTCATATTAGAAGTTTAGATAGCAATTCTGTCGCATTACGACTTGTGTAGTAAACGCAGATTTTTTATTTATTTCTATTATCATTAGAACGTATACAGTTACTACAAATACATGGAGTGATCATATACTTGACGTGATCGTCTTCTGGAGTTTTTAATAGTATTAATTAATTTACAAAGAAGTTTCACTTCTGACATGTGCACTTTGTACGCACGAACTTCTTTATAGAACAGGGATTTATATATCCAGACAAAAACTCTATAATCTATATCACAAACAAATCGAATTTCGAATCTACAGAGGCTAAACAAAGGCACAAACACGTACATAAATACAACTCCTAGCTTTACTCTCAAATACTTGCGCACACACTCAGATTCACGCATACTAATTGTCTGATAACTGAAAATTGTAACGGAGCTCGGGACTATTCCGTAGCGAAAATAAACCTAACACACGATGACGAAATATAGGTGCGACCAATACGCGTTAGAGCGGGACAGAATCCATACTGCGTATACATCTCTCTGTCGAGATCGGTGACGTAGCGTAAGCGCGGCCGGTGCAGCTGGTACGCGTTAGAGTGAGACAGACTATGTAAGCGTGTTAGTCAGTCTGGTAGAGTGATAGATTGAATTAATATCTAAGAAAAAAAAACTACATAATACAACTAACATATTAAAAAATGTATGGTATATATTTTTTATTTAATACACGTTAACTAAGATATATAATCGTATGTTCCACTTAAAAACTTAAGTGGTGCTTAACGCCTACACTCCATCATGACAATTTTTATTGACATAATCATGTTTGTTTACTTAAAATGCATATTAGATACGACGTCCAATTGTTTAAAGAAAGTGTATACAACTCAAAAGCCTGTAACGCGTCCATTTAAAAATGGATAATCTGCTATTTTTAGACATCCCGTATGATTCGCGATAATAGACAAATAGAATTGTCAGTTGTATTCCTAATACATATTGCTTAGACATGCAAATTTTATTCATTCTAACCACGTTTTCAATGAAAAATATATTTTGCTCACATATTAATACAATTTTTTAATGTAATAACCAATTGAATAACATGACAATTAAAATGGCGGATCGCTTCTCGTCTGCTCTATGCTCTATGAACTGTATTCTTAAGCCCGAACCCAATAATTAATGCACAATCTCAGAATGAAAATAATCTGAGATTAGACCGTGACAGTCGATCGATCTCCTATCTGCATCCCAATAACCACACCTTACGACAGTCCATTTTTGGCGACGGATAGAATGCAATCTCTTTTTACACTCATATTTGATAATCAATATAAACCAAATAAAGTAAATAAATCCGTACAAATAATATTAAAATATACATGCCTATGTTTAAAACATATCAAATAGCTTTTTAATTATTTTAAAAACTGGTGTAAGTTAAAATCTTAAGATAGGATATTGGCATAGTTGAACTGTCATTTTCATACAAAGTTCTATCCACATACATCGATCCGACCTACCATATATAGCTTGTATCGACAGATGGCTATTAAAATCCGGCGATTGGTTATTGGCTCAACTTTATCAAAATTTGGAAGTCTATCTCCGATTGGTAAAAAATGGTTTGAGATAAGTTATTGGGTTTAGGCGTTAGTCTGTAATAAGCCTTCAATTCCGATACATTCATTTGAACACATTTTTTATCATCTTTTTGTGCCATCTCCAAATCTCGCCATTCCTCTGCACTGTGCCACTCTCCTATCGACCTTCAAAGTTGTCTGTCTCTTTTTCGTTTGCTTTCATGGTTTAGTTTGTGCTCCATTTTTCTGGTCCTTTGCCATGTACGCCACCCATTACCACTTTAGTTTATTTGGAGCTAAGTCCACATTTCAAGGATCGTCATGCTCACTTTAATGTCATTGCTTGTGGCGGCGTCCATGCGTTGGGTTGTCTCTCTCCCTAAAATATGGCGAGGGGGCCGATGGCTGGCCATGCGTCATACTCGGGAACGGGTGCTACTTGTGGTGACTGGTCGTACTTGAATTCGTGTCTGCAGTGATATTACTTGTTTTAATTAGTTGTTTATTTGCGTGTTGTTCCCACGAGTATGTAGCGTGCTCCTATTTCACAATGCCTCCTGCTGATAGAGGACAAATCTTTGTTTTTAATTTATTGTATTATTCTTTATTACTCAAGATGTCATGGAACATGGTGTAATGGTTGCAGCTCCTTACAAACGTTGTGTAAAAAGTTGGCTATTAAAAAGAGTGGCGGAGTTTTTTGCCAGTTCTTCTCTTCCGTTCTACGCCTGTGATTTGAGAACTGGCAGTAAATATAAAATTAGAGGCATTTAATGTATATTTCTTTTTTTTACGTTCATTAGTGTACATTATGTTACCTACATGAATAAATGATTTTTGACTTTGCTACTGCAATTTATCCATATCCCCCCCCCCTCTTCAGCCGTCCGTCAGCAATTTTTTTTTATAGGAATCCTCGAAAATGCATTTCGTTTACAAGCATAGACAAACAAAAAAGTAAATAATTACTGTTGACGTAATCACCAAATAAGATTATCAAAGAACTTAAATCTTTAATTAGCTGTGCATTTGAACCCCACGGCCCAAGACTACATTATAGGGAAAAATTCGCGCCAACTTTTTAATATGAATTTAAAGTCTCAAAACAAACCCTCAATACTTAGGGGTTCGTAGAAATACGTTTTCAAAATTAAAAAAAAATACTCTTTGTTCGTGAGGCTTATCTGTGTCGAATATCAATTGGTCGCAGTCTATCCTGTCACTGAATCATAGACAAAAAAGTTAGCACCGTTTGAGAAGCGGTAAAATGCTGCGCCATTTTTTACTTTCACACCGCGTTGAGACGTGTTTATGATTTACTGAATATAGCGTGTGCAGTTTTTCTGCAATCTTAACAATATTCTAGTCAAAACCGTTTACGACAACATCATTTAGAACAACTTACTGGTTATATTGACCAAAACCACAAAAAAAAACCCGGCTGAATTCTATTGTATCAGGTTTTTATTAACAACGTCATTGGCTGTTACGACTTATGGTTTCTACGAAATATGAGTACTCCCTTCGATGTTGTCATAACAGATATTGACTATATTCCAGTTAATTTAACGGAATTAATGCATACAATAGAGAATCATTCCAAAATATTTATTTATAAATCATACATAGCCAAATTTTAACATAAACTACAATACAATTAAGCCACCTTTACAAAATACACAGAAAATCTTGGCTATCCGTTAATCCTCTACAAGTGTACCTTCAAATCATAGTACAATACCGCCATACGCTTCACAAATATTATAATGCTGTGTGTTCCGAGGTTGATATTTTCAAAATAGTATTTGTAAATTTAAAAAATAGTTCATGGTGAATACTTGCAACCTAAATTACATATATATTTTTCTTTTTTTGTCATTCAGTTTAATATGTGTATGTTGTTTGGTTGATATTTAGTGTAAAATTCTGTACAGATATAATTGGATATGAGATTTTCAAATGTTGTTTAGTGCGTAATAACTGTATGTATGTAATCAATCTGTTTTCTGTTTTTGTACCTAAATGTAAAAATAAAATAAAATAAATAGGTCGCCCTCTGTGGGGTCACTCTGCATCTTCTACCGCATTTACCATGGAGAGTAACAAACAAACAAACAAACAAACAAACAAAATTTATTTATTCATGTAGGTAACAATGTACACTTATGAACGTCAAAAAATTTAAAAATTGTGAATTTACATTTACTGCCAGTTCTCAAATCAAGGGCGTAGAACGGAAGAGAAGAACTGGCAATAAACTCTCCGCCACTCTTTTTAAGTAAGTTTTTTTTACACAATGCTTGTAAGGAGCTGCGACCATTACACCATGTTCCATATGACATATTGAGTAATAAAGAATAAAAAAACAAATTAAAAGCAAAGATTTGTCCTCTATCAGCAGGAGGCATGGTGAAATAGGAGCACGCACTTACACACTCGCGAGAACAACACGCAAATACGTAGTATAAACAACTAATATCACCGCATACACGAATTCAAGTACGACCAGTCACCACAAGTAGCACCCGTTCACGAGTATGACGCATGGCCAGCCATCGGCCCCCTCGCCATATTTTAGGGAGAGAGACAACCCGACGCATGGACGCCGCCACAAGCAATGACATTTGAGTGAGCATGACGATCCTTGAAATGTGCACTTGGCTACACAAGAAAATAGTAATAATACTAATTATACTGAAATAATTTGATACCACATGAATCACGGTTTGTTCCCACTTTACATTAAAAAAAAGTCGTAGATGTCGACAATCGCCCCATAGTCTGAAAATGCAGCCGAGAGATTCTATCGCGTTACCTATTTATACTGAAGCAATTCATATCCAAGCACTATGATCGTTTAAGTATTCATTTATATTATAATAGGCCTTAGCAAGCAGTTTTACTTTAATGTACGATTTAAATTTATTTATTGACAATATTTGTATCTCACTAGGGATTTTGTTGAAAAAACGTATGCAATTGCCTTGGAAAGAATTACTCGTTTTATGCAGCCTCGTGGTTGGTGCGCTAATTTTGTCTTTATTACGAGTACTATAATTATGGAAGCTACTATTCTTTTTAAAGATATCTATATTTTTCCGCACATACAAAATATTCTCATAAATGTATTGACTTGCCAAAGTTAAAATATTTAATTCCTTAAACTTATTTCGGACTGACTCCCGTGGGGACAACCCACAGATCGCTCTTATAGCCCGTTTTTGCACTACAAATATCGAATTAATGTCAGCGGCATTACCCCACAAAATAACACCATATGACATGATACTATGAAAAGAGAGTGTTCAGAGAAGTTGTTCGAATTTAATACCTGCATTGTACGAGGCAGAATAAGACATTCCACCCGTATCACGTCGACGTCCGTTCCACAACTAAGCGTTTTTAAGGCAGTTTTTGCCAAGCACCACCACTTTGTGGAGCTAGCTTACTGAAGTATTTCCAAACCAAGGCGAGTTAAAGTGTTAGCAACAAACAAGCAACGCAAGACACTCCATAGGCGATGGTATCATTTAAAATATAGAGACCTTTAAAAAAGTCATATGAATTTTTGTTATTCGCTACAAAAAACATGATTATAAATAAATATGGAACTAAAGTTTTCTATCGGAACAGAAGCTTAGAAATGTTCTTGATATATTGAAATAAAAAGGGCATTTTCAAAGACCAAAAACATTCCGTATGAATTCCTCATCTCTCGATTAAATTAGATTGTTTACGTTTATAGATAATATACAGACATTAACAAATGATCTTGTCGATGCCAAAAATGTAATTAATAGAAATTATCATTGGCAATAAACGTGTAAACAATATGTCGTTGTAAATAGTCTATTTAATTGTTAATCCATTAAATAATTGACTTTTAAGAGTGATAAATAATTTGAAATGAGTTTAGATACTATTTAATAGCGACTCTAGATACTATACAACCCTATTAATCTACCTAAAAAGTATTCTAGAGATGACGTCATCGGGACTTCCGGATATCCATATCCGGAAGTCCCGATGACATATTTAATTGTTTTCGTATCACATGACCTAATATAATCATTGCACGGCAGTTTTATTTACAAAACAAAATAATTTCCTCCTCAATTCCTCCTAATTCGGGGAACTACATCATCCGTTTGATGACGTCACGATTCTAGGAATACCAATGCTGGCGAATTGTAAACAGCCTGATGACTGTATTGGAAACGGATTTGTTCCACGCACCACCGCGTTGTGGAGTTTCCCGCTAATGTATTTTCGAACCAATTCGACTTAGGGTCCTTCAAAACAAGAGCTACCATTTCTTAAAAGGCCGGAAACGCAACCGCGAGCCCACTTATCACTCACGTATCACTTAATATCGGATGAGTCTTCTGCCCGTTTACCCCCTGTTCTATAATTAATTAAATTTAAATTATAATTAAATATAATTGCAGCGCCATTTTAGGTGCCCGTAACACCGGTTTTTTGCTAAGATTCCTATGAAGTGAATGACCGACTCTTTTGTGGTATTGCCATTATTATAAAATGGAGATGGGAATTAATTAGTTCTAAGGATTGGACTTATGTGCCTGATACATAACGTGACCAGACGTCCCGTTTTGAAAGAGACTGTCCGACTGTCCCCAAAATGAACTGTGGGAATCATAATTGTCCCATTTTCAATCCACTTTGACCAGCAGAATATAAAAAATCGTGCCAAGCGTTTCATATATATTTGAAATCGTCACCAGCTATATTAAAACAAATTAGTTCTTCTGATAAATATAAATATTACTTAACATTATAGATGCCTATATTTTGTAATTCGTAACTTTTAACTTACTTTTTCTAAATAAATAACTTTAACAAGTACTTCTTGACGTGACAACGTCTTATAATTGGTTAGAGCCGTGCGTGACCTCGCTCTGAGGCGTTCCATTTAATGTCTGAAGTGCAAGCGAGAGCGCGTAACGAGCGACAAAGAGGCACAATCGGATGCGTTCGGCAGCGTTCGTTCAAAATTAACATAATTATATTTATTCGTACATATAAATTGATCAATTCAATTGTGATTTCCATTTTATTAAATATAAGAAGAAATGAGATAGTATTCAAACAATCTCAGCATTGCTCAACTACTTTTGCACAAAGATTTTTCTCCTTCCTAGGCCCCTACATATACAATAAAGTGAATAAAGTATTTAATATATATGGTTATAACAGAGTCTTATGTAAAAAGGAAGTCACTAAATGGTTACAAAGCCTCAATTACAATAAAACAGAGGAACTCTTGGTGATAAATAAATAGATAGAACTACTTGTAGAAAGAAAAAAAAATGCGACATGTTTAATGTATAAAAACTGAAAGGCATTTTCTTATTTATTTATTATATTATTTATGTACTGGTATAATATATAAATTTTTGAGTAATAAACTATTTAACACACTCTCCCACACACACACACACACCCTCACACCTCACTCATAGGGAGAACATTTGAACACTTCACACCATAATAGAATCACTTATTAAATTTATTGTAAATTACAACATATGTGTTATAGGTTTTTTTTTATGATATAAGTTTCGCCAATGAGTCATGTACTTGATGCTAGTTTTTGTCTATTATATTTAAGAGGTTAGGCGCTGTATGCTGAAATACAGGTTCACACCTAGTTCAGCGTCAGATAAACCTGACTAATTTTGTATATATAACTAGCGCAATTAGATATAAGGTTTTCCTGTGAAATAAACATGAAATATATTATTATTATTATTATTTACCTCCTTCTCTATATTCATACAAAATATCTATCAAAGAAATAAAATTAAAATTTCTTTTGAAAAATGCAACCATTCTATCAGTATTTTCTTATGACGTTGTCACGTTCAAATATCGTCACTAAAACAACTTTACAGACAACCGATTTTTTTTAATTGATCTAAATGTCCAATGTCCTGTCTTAGTCAAAGAATATCATCACTTTACCGATACATCGAGTTTTGGTCATCAAATCAGGGCCGGATTTACCTGCGTCTGTGTAAATTGGAGTCTGGGCGGCAAATTTGGGATCCTAATTTCTAATCGGTTTATTTTATTATTGCGACATCAATCGCAGGACATATTTAGAGTAAACCTCGTATCCAATTCACAGTATTATTATCATTGAACTTTACGTGTTAATTATAAAAATACATAATGTCTAATCAGCTGTACTTTTATTAATACATAACGCCTGTGTTGTAAGGAAAAATTTAGTGTATTGGGAGAAAAATTTATTTATTAATATTAGTATAAATAGGAGTGACATAATTGTCGGTGTCGATAAAGACTCTAGACAAAGGAGCATTATGATAATTTTATACTCTTAGAAATGAAACAGATTTTAATGTCTGCTGTTTTACAAGGCAACAAATTTTGCCGATGACTTTCACCTCTCACTTATCATTGTACATTTGTATCACTTCCATATTCACACTTGATCACGCCACACCATAATATAACTACTAGTTAAATAGATTGTAAATTATAACATATAAGTTATTCCAATGAGTCATGGTGTACTTGATGCTAGAGTTTTTGTCTAATATATTTAAGGGGTTAGGCGCTGTATACTGAAACAAAGGTTAAAACCTGACTAATTTTGTTTATATTACAAGCGCAATTAGATAATAAGCTTTTCTTGTGAAACAAACTTGAAAGAAATTATTATTAAAGAAATTGTTATGCTAGTGTAAAAAAGCTAGATCGCCGCCACAAACCAGTCCACCTCTGTACCATCAGCATACTTTGTATAAGTGGAAAGAACGAAAATGTATTTACCTCTTCCCCTATGAACTCCTACATGTCAACACATGGGTGTAGTGTCCAGTACTCCAAGAACTGGGTTTCTTTGAATCTATGGGATATGTGCGATGGAGAGGGCCCAAGTTATTTGCGATACCAGAATCTATTGCACAGATCCCCGTTATCAGACTAACGTCTACTGAATGCTGTCTCCGACACTATCGACATATTTGTATGTTCGCAAAGTGAATTCACAGTAGCGATATTGTGTATATTATATATTTATTTATTTATTTATTTTGTACTCCTACAGCTAACACAAAATACATATAATAGCAAAAAAATACACCGAGAACATAGCCACAGATGGAATACATGATAAATTATATAACAAAAAGATTTACAAAAGTGAACAAACAAACAAAGTATTTAATACAATTAACTAACTGATTAAATTTAATTAATTAAGCCTAAATTGGTTGTGTTGCGTAATGGTGTAAAGTGTGGGTGTGTACGTGATGGTGTGTATGTGGATCGTGCTTATGATGTAGATGATTTTGCGCTATGTATATTCTTAATACATGTTTTAACCACATTCCGCCATAACCTAAACAAGTCAATGCCTAAAAAGTGGTCATTGTATGTCCGAGCAGCGCGATATATTTACTTTATTATATTTTATATAATTTTTTTCGACATCGTATTGGAACAGTCTGGAAGGATAATGTATGTATTTCTGTAATAAAAAAATGTCTACTACTAATTGAAGACTGTGATGGTTTGTTTTGTTCTCATAAATTATATTACGTGCAATTTCAACGAAATAGTTGACTTGCATAAATAATCTAGGACATGTAGTGGCAAAGGCGGTTGAAACTCTACAGTTGTAATTTGTAATTCAATAAGCAAATGTGAGTTGCGTAGAAAGAAAAGTCTATTTATGAGCCGTATTGAATATATGACTTCAAATTTCAGTGGTGTCCAATCCATTTGCCTTTTAAATTAATTATTTCTCATAATTAAATGAGAGATATATTTAAAAGATACAGTATTTACAATATTCTTAAAACTACATAGTAATAATAATAAAAAACTTATAAAAAGAAAATTTTAACAAATGAGTATTTTAGGGTAATGAAAGCACCAGATCTGGGGTCACTGGTAGTACCAGGCTTTGAATCTTTAATTAGTCCTTGTGATAGATAATATATTTTTCAGTTAAAGCAAAAGGCTTTTAGATTTTTAAATTATAAAACCTCGAACGAAAATTAAAAAAAACACTTCTGTGGGAAGTTCAAATCGCTATTCCATATTCGAAGTGTGAGTATATTTTTTTTAATCGCCTAATCAATTTATCAATAGTACTTATGTCAAATAGACTGATATTTTATATAAAATAGCATACAATCTAAAAGTACATTATCTATTACAAAGATTTCAAATCAGGAATATTTTGTCTATGGTCAGCGTCGGCAGATTGCGAGTCGCGCGGGAATCCATTTTCGAAACTTTGACGTTTCGTTGTTCACCGCAAATGGCGCGCTAATCTTGTTGTCTAGTTTTGAGCTTTTGTGGGCAGGAAAGGCATTTGGACATCCTAGGCGTCGTTAGAAATTGTTGACTTAATTTTTTTGATCGTAGACAAAAGATTTTAATATTTATACTATTTTTTACTGACTTCAAAAAATGCTATTTATGATATTAAATATGTCATTGTAAAGTTTATATTTATTATGATTTTATTGATATAGTTACATTTACGAGCATGTGTGCTAAATTTCGTATAGTATTAAGAATATTTTTTATTTTGATCAATTCATCATCGGACGTAAATGCACAATACGAAATTCCACCTGTATCACCGTCCACAACTGTGAGTTTCTCAAGCCAGTTTTTGCCGCCCACCACCATCAGCTTCCCACTGAAGCATTCACTGAAGCATATTCGAACAAATTCGTCCTAGGGTCCTTGTACCATACCAATCCACCGTACCGATTCTTAAAATTACGGCAACGCATTTGTGAATTCGCTGCCATTGAATATCCATGGACGGCGGTATCTCTTAACATCAGGTGCTATATAAAAAAACTTCTCATTTATATTCTGAATGTATAATAAATCATATAACATATTTAAAGTATTTCTACGATAATTTTTTTTTTCAAGATCATAAACAAGAAATTCTTCTATAATAGGCCAATCATTGGTTTGATTGTTATAACAAATGTCAAGTGGCCGTTTGCGTGACTGCGAATTTGGTTTTGAATTGGTGATAATTGGCGCACGCCATTACATGCAGCCAGCATGCTTTTTATAAAAAATAATCATACTATTATATAATATTTGTGCTTAAATTTTTTTAATAGTGTAGAATGAATGAACGAATGTTCTAGAGAGTATTTGTTGTTTATATATTTTTTTAACCTCCGACCCTTTTACATGAAACTGGCATTAAGTTATAACTATTACCTTAAAAAAAACCTTCAACTCTTTTGGCGTGTTAGGGAAAAATGACGAGAGTAAATTATTTATATGTGTGCGCACACCGTGACAATAAACCGACACCATGAAGTTAGCTATAGTCAAAATTTTTGTTTCTTTGAAGTTACACTTGTTTTGGTACATAAGGGAAAAATGACGAGAGTAAATCTTTAACATGCGCGGGCACACCGTCACTAAAAACCGACACCCTGAAATTACCTATATGAACATTTAAGTTTATTTGAGTTACACTTTTTTGATGCGTTAGGGAAAAATTATGAGAGTAATTTTTCTATCGTTAAAGCAGTTTTTTCGACAAACGGAAAAAAAAATGATTAAAAATATTTTTATCTTGTTCCGCCAAAGAAGTATAACTTCTGACACGTACACACAACACACAGGTTTTTTTTCCTCTAACCCTAGCCTGTGTTTTTTTATCGTATCTATTCCTAGAGAGTATTTTTTGATAGTATCTTTTTTAACTTCATACCTAGTCTGTGCTTTCTTTCTTTTTTTTATCGTATCTATTCCTAAAGAGTATTTATTGACAGTTATACCTTTATAACTAGTCTGTGCTTTCTTTATTTTTTAATCATGTCTATTCCTAGAGTGAGTATTTATTGTTAGAAAGTCCGAGCAAATGTTGTGTCATTACTTTCGCTCGAGCGGACTTTTGTCAGATGTGGGTTCTTGTTTGGTTAGGGCTATCACTCAATTATAATATAAAATTATTAATTCCTCGATTCGAATTTATTATTCATTGCATGTTAAGAAATCTTTTTTTTAATTATACTTCTTTTGGCACGTTAGGAAAAATGATGAGAGTAAATATATACGATGCGTGCACACACCGTCACAAAAATCCGACACCCTGAAGCTAAAGTCGTCAAGTCATCGTAAAATTTTTGAATTTTTTTTTACCTCGTTACCAAAGAAGTATAACTTCTAAGGCGTGTACATAAGTACCTACACACACGTTTTTAAAAAAAAATTATGATGATAATTATGATTTGATATTTGATAATGATTTGCTCCAGTTCAAACAATTAGTATGACTCAAAACTTGGCGATTAAAAAGAGTGCCGGAAAGATTCTTGCCCTACGCGCTATGAGCTAACTTTACGGTGTCGGTTTTTTGTGACGGTGTATGGGTGTCGGATTTTTGTGACGTAAGAATTCAATCTTATCATTTTTCCCCAACGCGCCAATAAACTCAAAAATATCTAATAATATAACAACAAAAGCTTTATTGATTAATTTACTATTAACAGTTTCGAGTCTATATACGTAACCACAATCTACACGATCTATCAGAGCAAAGACAGCCCTAATCAAAAAAGATAATTCCCAATGGCTATAAATCAATTCAATGAAATTGACGCCTCGGCTAATGGAGGTGTCTATTTCTTTTTAATTACAGATGCATTTAACCTTTTCTCGATACAATAGTTATCTTACCTGGCAACTCCTTACAAACGTTGTGTAAAACAAAAAAAAATGTGTGCATTTATACGTAAGAAGTGAAACTTCTTTATGAATTGTTTTCATATCATTTTCGAATTACAGATATTAGATAAATAAAGTAAAAGCCCCTTAATACCTTTGAATGGAAAATAAAACTAGAAGAATGACTAAAAACTCATAAATATAATGAAATAGAAAACTTGTTTCTTCACTACATAGTATAAAACAAAGTCGCTTTCTCTGTCCCTGTGTCCCTTTGTATGCTTAAATCTTTGAAACTACGCAACGGATTTTGATGTGGTTTTTTTTAATAGATAGAGTGATTCAAGAGGAAGGTTTATATGTATAATAACATCCATTAAATAGTGGAGAAGTACTGTTATTTTTGAGGTTTCTAATGTGATGTCGTAAATAATTACATTTTTTCCGCTTACATTGCAAACGCAGGCTGAACCCCACGTGTTTTATCAAAATAATGTACACATTGAAAAGGTCAACAGAAAAGTCCGTGATGGTATATGTCTATCTCTTATGGATAACCCACAATAACTTTTTTTTGTCATTTACTTTTTACGACAAATAATGGCTAATTTTCGAAACGATTTTAACCAATACAGCATTAATCCTTAACCAATTAAATACCTTGAATACATTGTTCATTTAATATAGATCTATACAGCCCATTACAGCTTATTTAGCAGCGATCGAACGCGTATATTATCGGAGCTTTCCAGCGACGGAAATAACAATACATAATAAAAACCTGCTTTTCATCAGCATTGCACCCGTGCGAAGCTGGGGCGGGTCACTAGTAATATAAAATAATAAAAATAGGTTTTTTTTTTAAATTTCTAACTTCAGTTCAAATATTGTTGAAAATTTAATTTAAAATAGAAAATCCTAATAATAAATATTAGTTTCGTTTAGAAGTATATTATGTAAACTATTATGTATTAGTATTAGGTTAACCACAATGAATATTGTATTTAGAATATAATGTTTGTTTTGAGTCAAATAAAGTAAATTTTGTATAATTATTATTTATAAAGTTTAACAAAAGGCTTTTATTATCATAGACATGAATACAAATAACCTAATCATATCATTGACATTATTACTAGTAAGATTATTACAGAATTTCATTAGTTGTATTAGAATTATTACTATCATTGTTATCGTTTAGTTTTTTGTTATTAAGGGCTTCGAATCGATAAGGTCTTTTCATTAAATGTTCAATTTTTATTACAATAACGCAAAGAAGTGTTAATAAAACCCAATAAGATTTGTGAAAAATAAGCTACCAGATTACTCCAATGCTGCATTGTTAACAAATACATTAAATATCCCACGATAAAAAACTAAAGCAAAACATGATCTATTTTTTGCAGTTAAGGAAAACGTCTGCTAATCTATGAAGCTATAAATTTTAGCTGCAGGACCTCCTCCTCTGTAGAACTTAACCAAGGTACTGGTTTCCGTACGATGGAAACACCTTAGTAGGGACGGGTCATTGCATTCTATAGTTACACAAGATGAATTTGATTGGATATGATTAATCGAAGTGCGTAGGCGCATGTTTTAAATCATATAACGGTATCCATATTAATAAGACTTTAGGCTATGCAGTAGTAGGCATGGTGAGATAGAAGCATTCTCGTGGGAACAACACGCAAATACATCGTCGAAATAACTAACATCACCTAGTAGCAGTGAAATGTATTTTTGTTTGTTGAAAAAAAAAATGAGATATATAAAGTCCCTGGACACGATGGCAGAGGAGTAGAGTAAAATATTAAAAAAAAAACTAACATCACCGCATATAAGAATTCAAATCCGAGTCGATTCCACAGTTTGTTTACCGAGAACAGCTTTCAGCCATCGAACATTGTCCTAGGACCGAATTATTGCAGGTAAACTCTCAGAGCACAGCTTGTTATTCATAAAATATCTAAATAAAAAAACGAGTGTGCTTATGACCACACGACTGAAGTGAAACTTCTTTCGCTCCATCCGAAAAATAATCAAAGAATCACCGTTCGCGTAACGCTAGTAAACTCGCAAACGAACTACTGACTGAAATATATATATTTCATTTACTAGCTATAAGAGAAAGAGAGAAAGAAAATGTGCGCGCGCACTGCTGTCTCTTGCTTATATCCCCCACACAACTTCCGTTCGCCATGCCCGATCACACTTTTCGTAACGCTTACGTCACGCGTTCGCCTGCTTACTCCCCAAGTCAAGCGTGAGTAAAGAAGTTTCACTACAAAAATAAAATATAATACGTTTATTATGGAACATAAGATAGACAGGTATCGCTTATTCTTCGTCATTCGAGCCTGTTGGCATCCCTACTCATCGGCAAAGAAGACAGAGGGTGTAGGCCGAGAGAAGCCGGCGTAAGAAACTCTCGGTACTCTTTTAAAAATGCAAATTATCAAGGAATACTTATTTTAAAACAAATATAGAAAATTAATTAGAAGTAGACTGCCCAGCACTAGTCCCAGGCCCTTTTATCAACTAGATAATCGCTAACTTTATAGTAAGCCTTTTTACACAGCTTTTCTTTAAATATAACGAAACATTATATAAAACGAATAACATCTGAAGACCACAGATTCGTTGGTCACAAATTACAAAATACCGTTCCGTGCAATCATTTCAAAAAGTATTTCCCTCGCTGTCAAAGTGACAGCACAGATAATTTATGATTCGCATTTGACGTTCACTCGAGTGTCAAATGTTTTGTTTGGGACGCACAATGGCGCCAAGATTACAGGTGATGTCTTTGAAAATTAAAAATTATCTTTTTCGACGCTTTTAATTACTAAATAATAAATCAGTGGCGCTGCAATCTTTTACATCTGGGCCTCATATTTATCTATGTTTTATATCAAGGTAATAGACAAGTACGTAACAATATAAAAGTCTTTTCTTGTTGAAACTGTTATTCGTTCGTTAATTAATAGAAAAAAGATATTCAATACATTGAAAGTATTATAACGCATTATCTAGTTAAATTTATTTAAATATCACAACTAAAATGTTGACTATAGCTAACTTTAGGGTATCGTTTTTTGTGACGGTGCATACTCATCGTAATTTACTCTCATCATATTATTTTTGTAGATCAGGGTCGCCCATAGACACACTCAATGCCAGAGGGCTCGTAAGTGCGTTGCCGGCATTTCAAGAATTGGTACGCTCTTTCCTTGAAGGACCCCAAATCATCATTTTTCCCTAACGCGCCAAAGGAAGTATAACTTTCAAAACTGTAAATAAATTTGCCCGCCAATGTGTGTGGCAGAATATGCGAACGACTTACGATTGTACCACCTTAACATTTTGTACCATATGCTTGCAATAAATAAATTATTATTATTATTATAAACGAATCGACATTTTAAAAGTTTGAAAAAAATGGGCTTTATTATTATTATTACTACGGAAATAAACAAATTTGTTTTTAATATCGCTATTTAAGGGCCTTGAAAGCTTAGCTTGGTCGAACATGTTTAATAAGATATAATAATAAATACGTATGATAATTTCCACTGTGTAATTATTAAGCGTATCACATTTTAAATTATTAAAATGATACAGAAACAATTAAATAATTAGGTTATTCAACGTTTATCAGCCCTTTTGCACAGGTTATTGTATTATTTCCTAATTAAATTATAAAACAAAGTCGTGTTAGTTATGTCGCAGTAAAGTAGTTAAAGCAGAGAGTTAATTGAATCTCTCGAAATCGTGCGGCTATAGATGTTTCACATCAATAAAGATCAGTCTTGCTTTGCTCTTCAAGCAGAAAACACCTACAACTTGTTTTTTAAAAAGTCTTTCGCCTTCGCTCACTACCTAACTCTAGAAGACATTTTTTTACTTATTCTGTTATTGGCAGTATTTTGCAGTGTTTAAAAAGTCCACTTTCTTCATTTTTATATGAGTCGAGCAGATTTCTCGATACGACGTGTTTGAGGATTCGCATTTGGAGTTTATATATTTGGTTGAGATACGTCGGATTAAAGATCGATTTTGTTTCAAATTCAATTGGTGAAAATTTCACCAAAGAATTTGAAACAAACCAACGTTTGTCAAAAGAAAGACCCAGCAGATTTACCGCAATTAAAAAATAAATTCTAAAATCTGCTTACGAAAAACTTTATACACACGACTACTTTGTGGAGACGTGTGACGTATACCAAAACACCACGGCACGACCAGAAATCTCCGCATTATATTGTTATATCCATATTTTCTATCGGGTAAGGTAGCGAGGGCGGTCAGCTAAAAGGGCTTTTGAACTACCTGCGCAGTCATTTGTGACTTCACAAACCATTGATATATATATGGAGAAGAATATTTATTTTTTGACAGTTTTAGTAATATTAAGGTCTGTATTATGTAGTATTGTCTTTTATTAACATAGCTTTTACACATTTAATGAATTTGTTTACCGGATTGAAGGTATTTATTATCCTTCATCTTTTAGTCGATACCAACTCCGGGGAAATAAATACAGATAATACAATTTTTTCTACAGCTGTGATAATTTTTGACTTTCAATACCTTTTGTCTTCCGTCACAGTGACCACGCACGCTGTACAGCACGCGAAACGTCGGTTAAATTTAAAATTATGTTAAATAATTATAAGTTAATAATAATACATAACTTTAATCTGTTAAAAAAAGAGTTTTCTTTTCTGTATTATGTCTGGATTTAGCAGTAAGCCATTTTATAAATGAAATCTTCATTGATTTAATATTATTTTTATACTTATATGTGTTATTGCGCAGTGTTGGCCTATTAGCTTCTGCAACTGTCATATCTGAGGTCATTGGTTCGATCCCAGGCTGTGCACCAAAGGACTATTTCTGAGCGCATTTAACATTCGCTCGAACGGTGAAGGAAAACATCGTGAGGAAACCGACATGTCTTAGACCCAAAAAGTCGACGACGTGTGTCAGGCACTGGAGGCTGACCTACTTGCCCATTAGATTTAAAAATGATCATGAAACAGATTCAGTAATTTGAGGCCAAGACCTAAAAAGGTTGTAGCGCCACTGATTTATTATTTTTATTTGTGTTATTGCATTGCAAAGTTTTCTCTCCATTAAAGCCTTGGTCAGAGTTCAAGGGATGAACGGATGGAAAAAAATTACGTCTATTTGCTTTCGAGCGATCAGTTCCAGGAACTAATACAGGTAAAAAGCTACATAAGACATATAGTTATTTAGACAAATATAAAAATCCTATACTGCTTACAAAATACTTGAATGGCCCCAATGTAAAGGCAGAAATTAAATAAAAAAACTGGAGCGGTTTTTTTTATTTTGGGCCAGTCAATGGGCATGGAAGAACGTATATATCTACAAACACATATATATCTAAGATATATGTAATATGTTAATTTTTAATATTTTATTTCTTTACGTATCCATACAAATCCATCCATTTGTCTCCCCATCGCTTCATAATAGCGATGTATGCAGTCTTTTCATTCAAATTATGCCGTCTTCTACTTAACTAGGGCTGCCAACGATTAATTGTTAGCAAAATTCTCTATGACATGTCAAAAAAATTATATCATAAAGTCAGAAGATAAAACTTAAAAAAAAAAGATTTAACATTATTTTGTTAAAGTCTTTTGTTCCCTTGCAGAGTCTAATGAACGAAATTATTACAGAATCGTCAACACGAGTTGGAAAAAGAAGCGAGGAAGAACAGCAAGAGATTGGCAGACGATATAAAGAGAATAAGATGCTCAACTTGGACATGAAGATAGCTCTTCGGCGATTTAAAAAAAAATCAGAAAAAATGGAAGCCGCTGGAAGAGGCCCCAGACAGGCTGACGTAATAGATTAAGTTAGGTTAAGTAGCTTAAACAATTATTTATTGGGGTGTTCCAGTATAACGTAAGCACTAAGGGGGGAGGGGTCATTGATTTTCTTATTTGATGATTACGTCAACAGTAATTACACTGTATATTACTTGAAAACGAAATGCATTTTCGAGGATTCCTTCAGATTAATCCTACTAGTATTTTTGGGTGTTTAGCTTACTTTTGCTGATAAAAGGGTGGGGGGGAGGTTATAAATTGCACGTAATCTGCTACATAATACTTGACCAGCCCCTAATTTTATTTCACAAGCTTTTGATATTATACCTAGAGGCCGCATACAAAATGGCGGACGTGTGACGTCATTTGATATAATTTTTCAACTCCGAAATCCCAAAGACATATTCATGATTCCTATGCCATATCAATTCTTAAAACAACTCACATCAGATGAGCCACTGTTTAAAAACACTTATTTTAAATGAATTTCTGACAGCTGTCATCCACGAATAAATACCGAGAAGTGGCAACCCTAGAAGAAGTGTAAACCGGTCGAGGCACTATTAATAACACTTCGATTCACACAAACATTTCTTTTAGGCTTTCAGAGGTAGTGGGGCAGACAGCATTGTTCCCCATACGCTGTAATTATCACAATTTTTACCGACTGCAAAAAAGAAGTCCGTGTACCTATGTTATATTTCTTAATGCGGGCTTTCTGTATATGTCATTTTTCAATCCTATTATTTGTTAATTTATTTTATTTTATTTATTCACACTTCGTTGCTAGAAAGAAACACAAATAACACAATACATAAAAATTACAAAGAATGCAACGGGCGGCCTTATCGCTAACAAGCGATCTCTTCCAGGCAACCCTAGTAAGAAAAGAAAACAATAAATAAAAATTATGAGTGCAAGAAGTGCATAACCAGAAGTTATATAAAAAATATATTTTTATTAATCTATAGAACCTTATTTAATAGAAGGCAAATGGATGGGAGACTTTGCTGGAGTTAAGTGATTCATCCGCTTATGGACACCAGACCAGATGACGCGCAAGTGCGTTGCCGGCCTATTAAGAATTGGTACCAGCTGCATTCTGAAGTATTGAAGCAATTCTCAAGGTCCTTCAAGGAGCCGGCAACGCACTTACGAGTCCTCTTGCATTAAGCGTCCATAAGCGGTTGGTATTTCCGAACCAATTCGCCTAATACCTTCAAGGAGCCTAGCAATTCTTAAAAGGCCGGCAGCGCACTTGCGAGCCTTCTGGCAGCTTTTTCTGTCAATTTGAAAGAACATATTTATTCCTTTGCCTATATATGTACATATATATTGTTTATTAAAACTACAAATAACACATTGACACTGATGTAATAGAATGTTATGAACGACTAGTGCTATACAAGTACGGTATACACTGACAGTATAAATCAGTAGATATACTGAAATTTTAAGTCTATGGAAAATATTATTTTTACGAAGAGCAGACGGAAAATAATAATAAGTCAAATATGTCTTTCCTTCTTTGATATTGTTCCTTAGACTCAAAAGAGAATCAAAAGTCTCTATGCCTGTCGGCCCAAGGGCCGTGGTGTTCAAGTTAAGCTATTTAAACATTTACAATGGTGCCTGGTAGATAGTAACAGTGAACCCAGAACTGATGACTTCCTCAACGAATTCTTCTATAAAAAACTAAACAACACTTTAACCAAATAAGTTTCAACAAATTTTATGCTGATGGGAGATTTTAATGCTCAAATAAGAAAGACGGCGAGGAAATCATACTGGGACCTTACTAGGAGGGAAAACGATCAAGAAGTGGACAGAAACTAATAGATTTAGCCTTCAAACAACACTTAGTCATCTTAAACTCACTTTACAAGAAAATCAAAACAATAGATGGACATGGTCATCCCCTGACGGGCGCTTTAAAAATGGGATCGACTATATTATGCTTACCAATATTGCCATATCATTTGAAGATTGTCATGTCTTTTCAAATTTAAATTTTTAACACAAACGAAATGGGGGAGGCCTTTGCCCATGGGCACGCAGAATCAGTTATCGTAATTCAACAAAAACAATAGTTATAATGTATACATATATTGATTCTGATATAAGGCTTTAAATAAATAAATAACGTCTGATATGTGAATCTAAACCATCTATCTAGGTCGCCACCCAAATGCCATACAAAATCGATTCAGGCGTTTAGGAGAAGTTCAGAGACAGAAAAGTACAGAAGGATTGTATTTAAATATTTGGATCTAGGCCTAATATCGATGGGCCGGCGATAAGACGGTCACACAGTGCCTTAGTCGACTGCGTTGCCGGCCTTATATTAATTGGTACGCTCTGTAAGGACCCTAAGTCTAGACTACATGTTCAAAACGTCGAAACAAATCATGAATCAATCCAAATTAAATACTGTACGATAATTCGTGATTTCACGCACTTTACCCTCATGAGGCCATATTTAAATCAGTAAATCTACCGTAATTACATAAACCCTACTGAAACTACATCAGTAATAGCCAATTGGCAACGGTTCACGGTCAAAACGTTTACATGAGAGAAACCATACCAAATAATTGGATTTTAAATCGCGTCTTTTCACACTAAGAAGGGCATTATCAAGCTGCATCAGAACAGCACCCTTACTCTGTAATTTCCACTGACGCCCAAACCCTATCTCAATCCGTTTTTGATCATCTGAGATAGACATCTTAATCCAAATAATTATAAAAGTGTGCCAATAAGCAATAGTCGGATTATAATAGCCATCTGTCGATACAAGCTATCCATGGTAGCTCGGATCGGTGTATGTGGATAGACCTTTGTATGAAAAGGACAGTTCAACTGTGCCAATATCCTATCTTAAGATTTTAACTTACACTAGCTTTTAAAATAATTAATAAGATTTGATGTGTTTTAAACAAAGACATGTATATTTATTATTATTTATACGGTTTTATTTACTTTATTTGGTTTATATTAAATATCAAATATGAGTATAAAGAGCGAAGAGATTGCTTTCTATCCGTCGCCAAAAATGGATTGTCTTCGTAGGGTTTGGTTATTGGGATGCAGATAGGAGATCGATCGACTGTCACGGTCTGATTTGAGTCGAGATTGTGGATTAATTATTGGGTTCGGGCGATAATTAGGTTACTATCTAATTTGTCGGATTAAAGAGTACTGCTTAAGACACCTAATATTCTATGATTATTGTCTAGATAGATAATCCAGAACTGAAAATCATACTTCATTATATATCTATTATATAAAATTCTATGTCGCCCATTCCGGCCGGGCTATGCCAACAGCGCCATCCGATTTCAAAAAAAATGCGTGCGAATAAAGTATGAAGAAGTGAAACTTTTTAGTAAATAAATTATTATTACTAAGGTAAAAGCCCAATAGATGATCATGTACCAGTATATGTTCAGTCCATGTATTTATATATCTATATTCACACTTCCGTATACGTGCTAATCATAATATAAATAAATAAAACATATCTGCGTTTACAACACAAGACGTTATGCGCCAGAATTTCTATCATCTAAAGTTTTAATATGTAACTAAACGAATACATCAACCATTAGCGTGTATTTCTCTCGATCTTCCTTTCCCACTCTCTCCTATTTCTTCGACAAATATTTGCAAAAATTATGCGTCTGTCCCGCTCTAATTATATTACGTCATCGTGTGTTAGGTTTTTATTTTCGTTACGCAATTTCTTGATTCGGTCGCCACGCTCAAAGCCACCGATAAAATCTATTCATAAATTGTATTCAACGTTTGTAGACAAAACGACACTAACAATAGAAAATAAGGTATTTAATACATTGAAAGTTTTATAACGTTCTATCTAGTTAAATAAAGTTTGTTCAAATATCACAAAACACGATAGCTAACTTCAGAGTGTCGGTATTTGACGTGCGCGCGTATCATAAAAATTTACTCATAACTTTTCTTACGCGCCAAGAGAAGTATAACTTCTATTAGTAGTGAATTTTTTTAGAAGTCTTTGATGGCATGGATTAAATGTCTTCAGCAAAGTTGTATAACAAATACAGCGTGTATCTAAACAGTCGTATTATTAAAAGTTTATTGCCATTTGCCACCAGATGTCAGGAAGCAAGACAGACTTAGCGCGTTTTATTATTCACAATTATAACATGTGTTTAAATGTCGAGAAACACAATTATTATGCCATACGCCGTTTGATAATTTTTGATTGCATTTATTTACGTAACGTAAAAGTGTATATATTCGCAGTAAAACCAAAATTATTGAAGACATATGCCCTAAAACTTAAATGGAGATGGGCAGGCCACGTAGCGCGTTGTACAGATGACAGATGGTCTAAAGCAGTAACCGAATGGACTCCAAAAGGAACAAGAAACAAAGAAAGATCAATAGAGCGATGGGCTGACGGGATCGAGAGCTGGAAGAAATTGGATGACGATGGCACAAAATGAATTAGGGTGGAAAAGTTGGAGGAGGCCTTCTCCCGGACAGGGCCGCATCTTAGTTAAAATTGTATTTTTTATTTATTTATGTAAATGGGATGTGGAAGTATAAATATTATTATTTTATTGGTACAATATGAAATACAGCTTTTAATGTGATAACACACACATAACATATACAAAGATCTACAAAAATATATACCAAATAGTGCGTGCGTACAAAGTACAAATATCAGAAGTGAAACTTTGGCAAACTAATTTTAAACCTTTTTCATATAAGTCGAAACTACAAAAGTCACTATAGACATATTTGTATGTTTGCAGAGTGAATTCACAGTAGCGATGTTGTGACTATGCGTTTAATATTATACATGCACTTTATTAAATGATTCTCGACATTATCGTATTGGTATAGTCTGTAAGGATAATTTATGTATTTTTGTAATAAATAAATAAATAAATACAATTTTAGATAAGACTTAAGGTAAAAATAAAGATATGTTAGGAATTTAATGAATTTAACTGTCATTAAAATATAAAGTGTCGTAAAATAATACAAATTATAAATTTATTTCTTTAATAACGTGGCATTTTAATTTACAATTCGTCATTTAAGATTTCAACAAATAATTTAGTGTATTTAAACTTATAATTATTTAGACATAATTTTAAATTTAAACCGACGTTTCGCGTGCTTTACAGCGTGCGTGGTCACGGTGACAATAATACATAACTATAATCCGTAAAAAAGTGTTTTTCTTTAAATGTGTAAAAGTTATGTAAATAATTTAGTATTAAAAATACTAATAGAATTATTTACGAAATTTTAATTTTAAAATATTTTTTTTTATAGAACAGGGGGCGAACGGGCAGGAGGCTCACCTGATGTTAAGTGATACCGCCGCCCATGGACACTCTCAATGCCAGAGAGCTCGCGAGTGCGTTGCCGGCCTTTTAATTTATTCTCCGTTTTCTTCGACAAAAGCGCTGCACATCTTCGTGACGTTTCCGTAAAAAAAATACCCTCATGCGCCTAAAGAAGTCTCAGTTCAATAACTTATGGAAAATTAAAAGCACAGGCTTTCATTAAATATTCAATTTGCCCCCAGGAAACACCGTGGACCTGAGAGCTGATGGTTTCCTTAAGGAATAAGTATGCCAATACAGCCAGAAAGTGTTAGCATAAAACGTACACTGCCAACTTTAAATTTTGTTTTAATTTTTGTTTAAATTTGTAATTATTGAAGTTATACTTCTTTTGGCGCGATGGAGAAAAATGATGAGAATGAATTTTTACGATGCGCGCGCACACCAACACCTACATTCGACATTGTAAAGTTAGGTCTAGGTGGTGGTTCTATAACTATGTTCACGTTGTACATTCTAGTGTTTTGAAGGAAAACATCGTAAGGAAACCGACATGTCTTAAACCCAAAAAGTCGACGACGTGTGTCAGGCACTGGAGGCTGATCAGCTACTTGCCTATTAGATTTAAAAATGATCATGAAACAGATTCAAAAATCTCAGGCTAAGACCTAAAGAGGTTGTAGCGCCCCTGATTTATTTATTTATTTTCATAATGATAACTACTAAATGTAATACTGATTATGTATTCGAATAAAGGCTATTTTAAAAACACACTTGACCAAATACAACTGTGCGAACTCATCAAACGCAAGGACAGTTCAAATGACATGACAAAGTCATATCGATTATCTTTAAATTTACTTAAATCAAATAAAAAAAATAAGTGAAGATAAAGAATTTAAACTTCAACTAAAAGCAGTTTCTTCCAGACCTCATCGCAGTGAATGTTCCACGATGCCAAGCGAGCTGTGATGATGCGTTTGCTAACAGAATGCTGCTAATCGGGAAGTGTCTTACCAGTTCATAGTATTCGAAATCTCTTCCTGGTTAAGAATTCGGTTCTATAATTGTTATCAAAACTGATGCTGACAGATCAAGATCGACGACCACAGATGTCTTCCAGAAATAGCATTCGCGATGTCTATTGAATAAAGCTTTGATATACAGTGTAAGCTCTGGGTAATGACACTCGATGTCTTTTGACGTTACAAAGGGAAGATGGATTTTTTTTTTAGAACAGAGGGCAAACGGACAGGAGGCTCATCTGATGTTAAGCTATACCCATGGACACTCTCGATGCTAGAGCGCTCGCGAGTGCGTTGCCGGCCTTTAAAGAATTTGTACGCTCTTTTCATGAAGGACCCAAGTCGAAATTCGAATTGGTTCGGAAATACTTCAGTGGGCAGCTGGTTCCACAAGGTGGTGGTGCGCGGCAAAAACTGCCTAGAAAAATAAAAGATAGTGGGGCAGGATTTAACAGTTCTGGCGAGGAAGAGAGACACTCCTTCACTCCTCCGGAGTTTGTAATGTAATACTCGATTGGCGTTTTGTTCCCATGAGAATGTAGGTGCACCTATTTCACCATGCCTACTGCTGATAGAGGACAGAATGGTTTTAATTTATTTTATAATTATTAAATTTTAATTCGTGTGAAACATGGTGTATTGGTTGCAGCTCCTTACAAACCTTTTGTAAACAAAAAACTCGGTGAATAAACAGTGTGGCGGCGAATTTATTGCCAGTTCTCGTCTGTTCTATGCTTGAGAAAGTAAATGTAAAATAAATAGCATTTAATATGTATTTCTATATTGTAATTTATAAGTGTACATTGTATTTACTAAATGAATAAATCATTTTTAATTTGAATTAAAATATTTATTTTTATAAGCTCTAGACGGCTTTATAAAATTTAATATAGCACTTTCGAGAACTTATTTATTTTACGTTGCGTTTTCAGTTCCAGGGAGAATCTCTTACCATCATCTATTGAAGCTATAAGGTGTTAATTGACAGGCCTACACAACGCTGAAAGTGGAAATGGTTACATACCAGAGATTCCAAGCCTTTTGAAGTGAATGCTTTAGGCGAATGAGGGTAAAATATTTACGGAACGTCACGAAGACGTGCAGCGTTTTTGTCGTCTAAAAGAGAAAGCTATTGAGACCGATTGAGAGGGAGTGAAAAAGGGCGATCGAGAAAAATTACAATGGTTGATGTATTCGTTTAGAACTTTAGATGGCAATTCTTTCGCATGTCTTGTGCTGTAAACGCAGATTTTTTTTATTTATTTATATAATAACTAGTGACCCGCCCCAGCTTCGCACGGGTGCAATGCTGATGAAAAGCAGGTTTTTATTAATTATTACGATAATATACGCGTTCGATCGCTGCTAAATAAGCTGTAATGGGCTGTATAGATCTATATTAAATGAACAATGTATTCAAGGTATTTAATTGGTTAAGGATTAATGCTGTACTGGTTAAAATCGCTTCGAAAATTAGCCATTATTTGTCGTAAAAAGTGAATGACAAAAAAAAGTAATTGTGGGTTATCCATAAGAGATAGACATATACCATCAGGGACTTTTCTGTTGACCTTTTCAATGTGTACAATACTGAGTACATTATTTTGATAAAACTCGTAGGGTTCAGCCTGCGTTTGCAATGTAAGCGGAAAAAATGTAATGATTTACGACATCACATTAGAAACCTCAAAAATAACAGTACTTCTCCACTATTTAATGGATGTTATTATACATATTATAAACCTCCTATTATACATATATTTCACTTGTGTGTGTACTTTGTACGCACGCACTTTTATATTAACCAATAGTCAATCATAAACGGTTATTAACTAATCGGGACTTAAATTATAACTCTAAATAGTAATATATCATAATTGGCTTTGGATAAAACATTTAAACGATTGATGGATTTGTCATCAGCGATATATATAACTCGTTCCGCGAAAGCTTGCCAAGATCACTGTTTTAATTTGAAACATGTTTTTATTGTATTTAATTTCATAAATGTATTGTATTTATTAGGCATAGACATATAATGTATTACAAAAAAAACACACACACTTTATTATAAAAGATATTATTTTATTATAATTAAATATATATAAAAGATATAATAAGAGAATTATTTTTTTTCCTTATCCCATTCGGTTCGTCTGAAGTATGTAATAAATATTAAAATAAAAAATAAAAAAAATACGTTTATTTTGGAACATAGGATCATAAAAGTATCACTTATTCCACGTCATTAAATTCGAGCCTGTTGGCATCCCTACTCATCGGCAAAGAAGACAGAGGGTGTAGGCCGAGTGAAAAAGCCGGCGTAAAAAACTCTCGGTACTGTTTTTAAAAAAAAGCAAATCATCAAACAATACTACAATATTTAAAACAAATATAGCAAATTAATTAGAAGAAGCCTGCCCAGCACTAGTCCCAGGCCCTTTTATCAACTAGATAATCGCTAACTTTATAGTAAGCCTTTTTACACAGCTTTTCTTTAATACATTTCTTAAATTTAATAAAAGGCAGAGATAAAAGAGCCTCTGGGATTTTATTAAAGAAGAGTATCCCTTTTGCGTTTGTGCTATCGCTGTATTGGCCCTGGCTAAGCATTATGCTGAGGAGCAGAATGTTCGATAGCCCTGGTCATTCTTTCAGAGACCACATCAGCTAGTTTGCGCCTGTCGCAAAAATATTATATTAACACTTAGTAAATAATAATATTAGTCAAAGTTGGCAGTATCAGTAATGAAGTCTTGTGTAATATGGTGTGAAGTAAATAAAATAAAACTTGAGAGCTGCCAAGGGACACCCGGATGTAACGAAGTTCCTTTAGAATAATTTGTGAAGGAATTGTAACAAAATTTTATTTTTTTAAATTATAATATTTTTTTTATTATTAACAAATATAATGTTATTTAAACTTAATCAGTAGTAGGCTTTAGTAATAATTGGCTTGTGTGTAATTGAAGTAGGAAACATATGTTTGGGATTCTGTTTTATTTATCTCTTTGAAAAACTGCATCGATGGTACTATTTTATTTTGTTGTTTTCATTTCGTATCCCTAGGAAAAGAAAAAAAAAGACGAAAAGCGGTTGCCCATCCAAGTACTGACCTCGCCCGACGTTGCTTAACTTCAGTGATCGGCCGAGAACCGTTGTATTTTCGTGAGAATTTTTTCCGTCTAGCCCCCTTTCACAACGCGCGATAAGGTTAAGAATTAGTTTTTATTTGGGCGGATTAAAAACAAGATTTCGTGGGATTTTTGTTGAGTTAATAGAATTTTATAGCTGCGATTAAAATAAGACTTTAATTAATTATAAAAATAATTTATATTTCTTATAATAAATAAAATTTTAATTATCTAAATATTTTGAGTTTAGTCCATTAATTCTGTTTACAAATCGTATTCTCAAAATAATGAAAGGGATATATTTTTAAATAATAGTAAAATCCTTAAGAATATAGTGTGTTCTACTTTATTGGAGATGTTTAGACGTCTCACTCAAACCTGTTGACAGACAAACACCGGCCGTTTAAAATTAGATATACGAAAAAACTGTTGTGTAATTCAGTATGCTTTATTTTCATGTACACAACTTTCTCAGAAAATCCTAATATTATAAACGCGAATTTAGTAACAGCTGGATGTTTTGTTACTTTTTTACGATAAAACTACTGAATGTATTTTAATGAAACTTTACAATAATATTGCGTATACGTGTGATGTACACGCGTTAGATTATACTTCTTTGGCGTATAAAAAAAAAACTAATTGATTAACGATAAATATTAAAATTAATCAAAAAGATTTTATTTAAATAAATAAATAATTAGTATTTACTATCACCGTCGTATAAGAAATTGATTTACAAACATCAAAATAATATTTATTTATTCACACTGTTTAATCATAGTTAAGAAACACGTGTTCTCAATATAAAAATACTAGAATGTACAACTTGAACATAGTTATCGATTTTCATACGCCACCTAGACTTTACGATGTCGAATTCAGGTGTCGGAATGCGCGCGCATCGTTAAAATCACTCTCATCATTTTTCTCCATAGCGCCAAAAAATTAAATTAAAAAAATCTACCATCAGCGAGCTGATCTGGCGTGCGCTGTCAAAACAGCTAGAGTTACACATATGTAATGTATGATGGAAATGTTTATCTTAAATCTTATATATAAAATTCTTGTGTCACGGTGTTAGTAACCGAACTCCTCCGAAACGGCTCGACCGATTTTCGTGATCCTTATCGAGGATACTAACCAGGGGGGAGAATCGAACAACATCTATTTTTCATCCCCCTAAATGTTAAGGGTGGTCCACCCCTAAATTTTTTTCTTTATTTTTCAGACAAAATTTTTAGTTTTTATTTTTTTATGATACATCATACAAAAATACATGCAACCCTAAATTTTCACCCCTCTACGATCAACCCTTATTTTTTATTTGGTAATTATAAACTTTAATTCTTTGGCACAAAAACATGGCAAAACAACGTTTGCCGGGTCAGCTAGTAATCCTATAAAAATCCCGTCACAGTATTCATCTATATCTTATGTGTAAGCCATTATAGCCAAAATAGTGAACCAAAACTACGATAAAAATTGATAATTTTAAAAGCACATTTGGTAGTAATAAATTGATTCCTAAATGAAAATATATACTTTTGTCAGTTCTCGTAATTGGAAATGTTATTTATGTATTACATAATTTCATCAAAATTGTTTTTGAGTTATGTACCATAGTTAAATAATATCGACAATAACAGTAGATATTTAAACCACATTTTAACTTTTATATTGACCAGTCGATAAGCAGTGTTTGCCTACACCCAAACTCAATAACCTATCTCAATCGACATCTTAATCCAAATATTGATAAATGTGTGCCAATAACCAATCGACGGATTGTAATAGCCAGCTGTCGATACAAGCTATCCATGATAGGTCGGATCGGTGTATATATACCTTTGTATGAAAATGACAGTTCAACTGTGCCAATATCCTATCTTACGTTATAACTTACACCTTATTTCATATGTTTTAAATATAGATAATTGTATATTTTAATATTATTTGTACGGTTTTATTTACTTTATTTGGTTTATATTAAATATCAAATATGAGTGTAAAGAGCAAAGAGATTGCTTTCTACCCGTCGCGAAAAATGAATTGTCTTCGTGGGTTTGGTTATTGGGATGCAGATAAGAAATCGATTCAAACTCAAAAATATCTTTATTCATATAGGTAAACATGTACACTTATGAACGTCAAAAAAAAACAAATTAAATTAATTGTAAATTTACATTTACAACCAGTTCGCAAGTCAAGGGCGTAGAGCGGGTTAGAAGAACTGGCAAGAAACTTTCCGCCACTCTTTTCAATCGCCAAGTTTTTAATACAAATTGTTTGAACTGGAGCAAATCAATCCCAAGGATTAGGAACATTTAAGTATTCGTCACATTTATAAAAGGCTTTATTAATAATTTACTTTTAACAAGGGCTTTGAATTTATTTAGTGACTAGTTTATGATTAACTAACACGATCTAATCTCAGATGGTTTTCAATCTACGATTGTGGATTATTGGGTTCGGGCGCTAATGGTTTCATCTGCATATTTCTTTTATCGTGGTTCAGATTCTGAGCCTCATCTGATTCATCTCGTTGTATAAGCTGTTCTCGTTGCGATATTAGTTTTCACAGAATTCACAGAATTTCATGACATTTTCCTGAAACATTATTTTTTTATTTATTAAAATAAATTCCTTTTAAATTTATTTGATGATGTATACGATCATGTAAGTGCGTGCTCCTATTTCACCATGCCTACTGCTATAGAGGACAAATCTTTGTTTTTAATTTATTTTATTATTCTTTATTACTCAACGGTGATGGCGGAACATGGTGTAATGGTTGCAGCTCCTTAGAAACATTATGTAAGAAATTAAGGCGACTTATGGCTAATTAACGTTCATAAGAGTAAATTATGTTACTTATATGAATAAATGATTTTTGTTTTGTTTTGTTTTATAGTTAAATTTTGCAAAGAAACTATGGACCCCGCAGTTATTGTACTAGGATTCTGGTGTATGTTTTATCTCTCGAAACAAAACAGTGACTAATTTAGTTAGTGATTCCGAAAATGTTCATTTTCATTCATTTCCTACTAGGAAAAGAAAAAAAAGGCCAACATCACGAGGTGTTCCCAGGCGGTCACCCATCCAAGTACTGACCTCGCCCGACGTTGCTTAACTTCGGTGATCGGACGAGAACCGGTGTATTCAACGTGGTATGGACGTTGGCAATAGCAGTGTCGAAAATATGAAATATAAACACAATAGCAAAAAGTATCATTACAACTTTTGATTTTAATTTTTCCCTCGAACTTTATTCCAAAAAATATTTTGTAAAAGATTTCGATTCTCCCACCTTCATGCATCACAACAGAACTGCTATTACTATATTTTTGTCAAAAAACATGTGTGGAGTAAGAGGCCGTTCAAGTATTACGCAAGATTTACTGCAATTTATCTCTAACTATATCTTTATTATTTTTTTTTTTTATAAATAATATATGTTACCTGTAGAATTTTGTATATAAGTTTGTTTATATATTGTTTTTATTATTTTGGATTAAAGTTATGTTTTTGTAATTTTTTACGTATGAAATGTCACGAAGATGTGCAGCGTGTTTGTCAAAGAAAAGGGACAGAGCGATTGAGAGAGAGTGAGAAAGGGAGATGGAGAAAAAATACATGCTATCGGTTGATGTATTCGTTTAGTCTCGTCTCGTCGTTTTTTATTTATTTATATTATCATTAAGCACATATACAGTGTGTAAACAGTGTGAATATAGATATACATAGAGTGATAATATACTGGTACATGATCATCTATTGGTGCTTTTATCTTAGTAATAATTAATTTAGAAAGAAGTTCTGACATGTGTACTTTCTTCCTTCTGTTGCCTGAAATAAATTGCTTGCGTCCCCTATATTTTTTATGTACTATATTTGCTTTTAAATTTAACTAACCCGCAAGGAAAGCGAAGGCGTGGCCGTCCCAAACAAACCTGGCGCCGCACAGTAGCGGACGAGGCAAAGAGAGCTGGTAAGACTTGGAGCGAGGTGAAACACGAGGCGCAAGACCGAACGCAATGGAGACTCGCTGTGGACGCCCTCTGCCCCACCTAGGGGTTATAGGACATGAAGAGAAGTGTAAATAAATAAATACATACCCATTTGCCCCAACAAAAGTCTCCTTCGCCGTGATGCCATTAAAATGTATTCTATTTTCCACTTCTCCATCAATCAAGACATCTTTCATAACAAAATTCAACACGTCCTTATTTAAATTACGCCTCAAATAGCGTATGTCACTTAAGACTCGTCTATCTATACGCTTATCTGTATGCCTGACGTCAGCGTCAATGTCAATGTCACTGTCAATGTCACAAGTGGTCGATCCGAGGAGTAATAGGATCAGAATGGGTGTGCTGAACAGTTTCTTCCACGAGACGAGTTTTGTTGTCGTCTTTTTCTTCGCTTTCGGCGATTTCAACTCCATATTGAAACCTGAAACAATACCAATTTTAAGTAATTTTGTTAAATACCGACTTATAAATCGTTCGTGGGTGCTAACGGGCAGAAGGCTCATTTATTAAGTGGTGCTAATGGCTCGCAAATGTGTTGCCGGCCTTTAAATAATTTGTAGGGTACTTGAAGGAATTAGTCGAATTGGTTCGAAAATCTACCGTCTATGGACGGTCAATGCAAGAGGTTTCACAAGGGCGTTGCCGGCTTTTTAAGAATTTCTAGGCTTCTTGAAGGAATTAGTCGAATTGGTTCGAAAATATCTACTACGATCAAAGCAAGAGGGCTCGCAAGTGCGTTGCCGGCCCTTTAAGAATTGGTACGCTCCTTAAAGGAATTAGTCGAATTGGTTCATAAATATCTAACGCCTATGGACGCTCAATGCAAGAGGGTTCGTAAGTGCGTTGCCGGCCTTTTAATAATTGAACGGCTCCTTGAAGGAATTAGTAGAATTGTTTCGAAAATATTTACCGCCTATGGACGTTCAACGCAAGAGGATTCAAAAGTGCGTTGCCGGTACACTGCCACAGGGACCTTTTTAAATTTGTTCTAATTATCTATTTATCAATTTTTCATTATTGAAGTGAAACTTTACGCACGCTTGACTTGGGGAGTAAGCTGGCGAACGCGTGACGTAAGCGTTACGAAAACTGTGATCGGGCAAGGCGAACGGAAGTTGAGTGGGGGATATAAGCAAGAGACAGCGGTGCGCGGTTGGTGGTTAACTTTAATAATTTTTATTTTATTATCTATGCAAAAATATCAATTTACCAATGAAAACATGAAATAAATTTAAATATTTGTAGAAAATTTATATATGTACATACATATATTTATGTCATAAGCACACTCGTTTTTTTATTAGTAGGTTAAGAATATTTTAAATACTGTATATTGGAAATAAATAGTTATTCAACATAAATTAAATAAATTCGTAAAAAAATGTTCCAATTGTAATATCTGAATTAATATTGCGTAATACAACTCAACTCTAGAATGTTCCATGGGTTGCGAATGGTAGACAAAACAAATTATGAATTAGCCGATTATATACTAAGTTTTAATAAGAATAATTTATTTATTCAATCAGAATAAAATATTATCCTAAATATTATATTTGTGTTTTAACACAGAAATATAATATTTAGGTTTTGTAATGTTACGCAAAAACTACAGTACCGATTTAAAAATTCTTTTGGTAATAACGTAAATTAATAATTTATAAGATTAGAAGCTGGTTATAATAATTATTAAGGACGTAGAAATATTCAGCGTCCCGTCAAACGCCATTTTGTTTTAATACGCATGCATTGAAATTCAAAGCGTCTATCAGCACTTCTGTTTGTTTTCACGATTAAATTACAATCAGAATATAATTACGCTGATACATACATATTCTTATTAGTGTATTCATTACATAATCCATGTAATATTATCTTTATAAATGAATAATCCTATTATACTATTGAAGTGAAACTTCTTGAGGCGGGTAAATTTTTTACGGAACGTCACAGAGATGTGCAGCGTATTTGTGGAAGAAAAGGGAGAGAGCGATTGAGACTGATTGAGAGAGAGCGAGAAGGGGAGATGAGAAAAACACACGCTATTGGTTGATATACTTATTCGTTTAGTAATTATATATATTAGAACTATAGATGGAAATTCTGTCGCATAACGTCTTGTGAATGAATGAATATTTACGAAGATATTACAGATTAAAAAAAACCCGGTAGACCGAGGCTGGTTTGGTGGGATGGAGTTGTCAAGGACCTCGAAACAATAGGGGATCGCAAATGATGCGGGAAGCACTAGATAGATTGCGAAGTGTAATTGAGGAAGCTAAGGCCCACAAGGGGCTGTATAACCATTGATGATGATGATTACAATTTAAAAATTGCGGCACGTAGGTTTGCGACAGTACCCTCCGCACTTTGGATTTGCACCGATCGGACGCGTTTATTACCGGAGCTCTCTAGCGAGGAAAAATCATCAGCATTGCACACGTGTGCGAAGCCGGGGCGAGTCGCTAGTATATAGATAAATCAATTCATTCACATCAGCTATCGGAGAATTCCTATGACGTAGAAGATAACGGTGCTGTGACGTTTTCGTGATAGCTATATTATCGATAAGAATAGCGGCTATAAGTTCGATGACGTCACACCTTGAGACGAGGTATCGAAACATTTTCCGCTGAGTATTTTCCACAGGTCGAAAAACGAGATTAGTTCATGTCCTAAGTAGCTGTCATTCAGGAAGATAAAGAGCAAATGGAACACCGTTCCTTGGGCCACGAATGAGCATTTTCCGCGACTGGTGTAGGGCATCTCCAGCGAGACTTGGACCTTGGGCCGACACGGAGGTCAATTGCATCTCAATCATCTCATCTCAATTGATCTCACTTACACCGGTGATGGCGGTGGCTAAGATCGAGAAGTAGTAATGTCGCAGCAAAGTAGGTAAATCAGAGAGTTAATTGAATCTCTAGACAGTTAATCAAAGATCGATATTTAAAAATTAAAAAGATTAAAAAAGTTGCGGAGAGTTTATTGCCGTTCTCGTCCGTTCAACGCCCTTGATATGAGAACTAGCAGTAAACGTAAAATTAGAAGCAATGTATATTTCTTTTTTCACGTTCACGAATAAATGATTTTTGACTTTGACTTTGAAATTGAGATTTTCCTATATGATTCCAGATTAAGATTCCGTTCACCCAATGAGCTTTCGTCCCACAGAACAGCCCAAGGTCTGCCATTTTCAGACCTTGCTGAGCTGCAAAGCCTCCATTGGCTTTCGTTACTGGAAGTTGCAGAAAATCTCTTTAGGTCTTGGAATCAGATTTTTGAATCTGTTCCATGATTATTTTTAAATCTAATAGGCAAGTAGGTGATCAGCCTTCAATGTCTGTCACACGTCGTCGACTTTTTGGGTCTAAGACATGTCGGTTTCCTCACTATGTTTTCCTTCACCGTTCGAGCAAATGTTAGAATATACATAGAAAGAAAGTCCATTGGTGCACAGCCGGGGATCGAACCAGCCACTGGGCCAACACTGCTCTAAAGTTAAATATTTCACTTAGGGTCTGTTTCACAATGTCCGGATAAGTTCGAAATGAGCTATTTATTACTTATTGGTAGGATAAACAGTATTTTTGCGTTTCACGACTGTCAGATAGCGCTATTCGTCATGAAATGCCAAGTATTTTATTCGGAACTTTTATCTTTCGAATAATTTATGTGTTGCATAGCTAGTTGGTACTTTTCATCCATACATTGTGAAACAGGCCCTTAATATAATAAACAAACATTTTGTTTTATTAAATATAATTAAAATTAATTTAATAAATATTGTAATAATATATACGCGATATTTTCCTGTTATTCATGGGTGAATACTTTTCAGTGTATGTTTGTTTATAAGAATTTATAATGAAACTAGCTGAACCGGCACACGTTGTTTTTATTATTATTATTATTATTATTATATTCATTTATTATCAGAAAACAAGGTTCCATAATTATTTGTTAGTAACAATTTACTTAATAGCTATGTTAGTACAATACATTAAAATCACAATTATGATAATTCAGATTCAATTTCATGTCAATTATTCATTCATTAATAAAGAAGGTTTTGCCATGTATATTATATTTTGTAGGAAACATTTTTTAGGTCAATAAAAATAATTATCTACTATAAGTGCTCGGGGATGTACAACATTTAATAAAAGTAACTATAAATCTCTCTTATATTTTTTTTATATAATTTCTGGTTATGCACTTCTTGCACTCATCATTTTCATTTATTGTTTTCTTTTCTTACTAGGGTTGCCTGGAAGAGATCGCTTGTTAGCGATAAGGCCGCCCGTTGCATCCCTTGTAATTTTTATGTATTGTGTTATTTGTGTTTTTTTGCAACGAAGTGTAAATAAATAAATAATTTTGATGTGTTATTTGCGAGGCCGATGACTGAGACAGATGGAGCCGTCCAGTCAGCCGCAGGGGTGCCTGAGCTGGCGATGGGCGGATGACATGACGCCCATTGCCGGGGTCGCGACGGCAAGAAAATGATTACTACTAAATGTTAAAGTGTACCTTGTTAGTAGTTAATTTTTCAATTACACTTCTAATCTATTATAATTATGTTTTAGTTAGAGTTTTTTCTAAAGTTATTTAGGTAATTCTATAAAACGATGATTAATAAAAATACTTTTAAAATTTCTTGAATACCAACTATAATTTGATTTAATAATTAAATTATTTTAATTAATACAATTATTTAATATTTCTCGTTTTCTTTCAATCATATTTTATTTATGACGAATAATTCATCGTTTATTTTATAAACCATAAATTTATTACACATAGATATGTGTTTTGTTATCTTACGTCTCTCTGTTTACGTCTTACATACAAAAAATTAATCTAATAATATAAATCATTCTCGAACCCGTAAGAAAAGCGAAAGCGTGGCCGTCCCAAGCAAACCTGGCGCCGTACAGTAGCGGACGAGGAAAAGAGAGCTGGTAGGACTTGGACTTGAACGCGAGTGAAACTCGCTGTGGACGCCCTCTGCCCCGCCAAGGGGACATGAGAAATTCTCGACTCCACTTGGACACAAAAAATTTCATCAAAATTTGTCTAGCCGCTTACAGGTTTAATTACGAACACGTGGTCAGGAGATTAGATGCAGCGCTATCTGTCGGGCTGATATGTGAATGTAAACCAGATCTCCCAAATGCGAACAATAACATTCAAATCGCACTAGCCGTTTAACGCCGAAACCCAATAATTAATCTGAAATCTCATATTGAAAACAATCTGAGATCAGACCGTGACAGTCGATCTCCTATCTGCGTCGCAATACCGAACTCTACGAAGACAAACCGTTTTTTGGCGACGGATTGTATACGATCTCTTCGCTCTTTACACACATATTTGTTAATATGTGTGTAAAGAGTACAAAACAGAAAACAGAAAACCGTACAAATTATATAAGAATATACATGTCTATGTTTATTAATTTAATTATTCAATTTAATTATTTTAAAAGCTGGTGTAAGTTAAAACTTCAGATAGGATATTGGCACAGTTGAACTCTAATTTTCATACAACTATCCGACACACCATGGATAGCTTGTATCGTAAGATGGCTATTACAATCCGACTATTGGTTATTGGCACACTTTTATAATTATTTGGATTAAGATGTCTATCTCAGATGGTCATTTGATTGAGATAGGTTATTGTGTTTGTGAGTTTAACACTTCCATAGCGCGTTTCAGAGTATGACGTCATCGGAGTGATTTGTAAACGCATTTCGAATAGTTACCTTAACCTATATACAATAAAACGAGTTAAAACAAAAGATTGCGTAGTTGAAGAATTTTAATTGAGTCGTTATGCCCTACAATTCGGCACCCAGAGACAGGACCTACAGAGTCGCGCGCGAACTATTTGCTTGTCAAAATCAAATTTTTGACGTACGTCACGAATGTCAAATTTGACATTGACATACTGACCCCGGAAGTAGTTATTATTAGAATTGACAAGTAAACATTATAAGTTGATTGGACAATGTGTAATGATCAACGATTCACGTAGGGATCCCTGCATCTTTTACCAGAGATGGTCTAAGATCCGATTGCAGGATTAGTGCGCTCATCGGTTATTTGCTAGAATTTTTTATTTTTATATTTGTATATTTATAATTAGGAATCTACCAAGTTGCCTATCAAAATTAGCCGCTAATATTTTTAATGATATTATTTTTAATTTATTTTTGAGAACACATTTCGTTCTCTTGTTATATAAATAAAATATCGTCTACATGACGGCATTAATTTTGATAAAAATTACGATGACTGAAAAAGGTTTTATAAGTAATAATTGTAAATCAGACTTGTTTTACTATCTTAAGATAAGTTTTTAAGATAGTAAACAATTTAAATATCTAGTATTAGACTATTCTTTGAAGTACTATTTTTTTTTAATTTTTTAAGTTAACATTTAATCTCTATTATATCAATTATTAATTTTGATAAAAAATTATGATGATTAAATAAGTTTTTATAAGTAATAATGACTAAAATAAACTGTATTTTAGTATCGAAATGTAGTAATAGACTATTTTTTATTTTAATTTTCAAGTTCAACATCAATCTTTAATTTTAATAAAAACCTAAAATATTTAAAGAAAGTCGATGAAACGAAGGTTTCAATTCAAAAAGTTTTATTATAAATAATCATATGTAAATAAAATTGATAAATTTCTTCTAATTGTATTATTGAATTAAATGAATCCCTCATATCTTTTTTGTGATGATAGATAGATCATAGATGTGCTATGTATGACCAAACCCACACAAATTATATATAGGCGTAAAATACTTTAAGACCGCGCCATCTGTGAACAGCAGTCGCTAACATCGACGTTGTTACAAAATTTTGATTATTTAATTTGAGTTTTATATGTAATAGAATTATTTAATACTTTGGAATGCTACATTCACTTTAAAACAAGTATAGCGAGTTTATTTTTAGCACTCTTAAAAATAACCAACCAACTCAGTACTTATATTCAATTCAATTTAATAATTTAAATAGTCGTAATACAAATGACTTATGCTAAGGATGTAATAAGTGGGAGAAACCAGAGGAACGGAAAAACCAGCTTCTTCCTTTTGACCAAATTCAGCGAAGGGCTTGTCGAATTGTCAATGACCAATGTCTTACTCATCAGAAAGACGCAGTCTATCCACAAACACCGATCCAACCTACCATGGATAGCTTGTATCGACCGATGGCTATTACAATAATAATAAAAGCCCTTTATTCGCTGACCATTTAGCTTAAATGCTATATCAAACTATATAAATATTACTCAAACAAACAAACAAAAACAAAAAATTCATTTATTCATATAGGTAACATAATGTACACTTATGAACGTCAAAAAAAGAAAAGAAATATACATAAAATGATTCTAATTTTACATTAACTGCCAGTTCTCAAATCAAGGGCGTAGAACGGAAGAGAAGAACTGGCAATAAACTCTCCGCCACTCTTTTCAATCGCCAAGTTTTTTTTTACACAATGTTTCTAAGGAGCTGCAACCATTACACCATGTTCCATATGACATCTTGAGTAATAAAGAATAATAAAATAAATTAAAAACAAAGATTTGTCCTCTATCAGCAGGAGGCATGGTGAAATAGGAGCACGCACTTACATACTCGTGAGAACAACACGCAATATACTATATTCCTAATCTAATTACATAGCAAAAACAATAATTTATTCTTAACCGCCCTGGTCAGGTTGTCCGTCGACATAGGCCTCCCCCAATTGTTTCCATGTCTCTCTATCCTTGGCAGACCTCCATCCATTTGGTAGATCGTCCTCCCATCTTTTAATTTGACCTCCTCGTTTTCTTTTCTCGTTCCTCGGATACCACTCTATTACATCCTTAGTCCATTTTTCTTTGTTGGTCCTCATTATATGTCCAGTCCAGTTCCATTTAAGCTTTCTTATTTAGGCTATTACAATACACTTTTATCAATATTTGGATTAATATGTCTATCTCGGATGGTCAAAAATGGATTGAGATAGGTCGTCGGGTTTGGGCGTGACAGAGTGGGGACATCGAGCAAAAATACACGCTATTGTTTGATGTATTCGTTTAGTTACATATTAGTACTTTAGGGGAAATTCTGTCGCATAACGTCTTTTGTAGAAAACGCAGATTTGTTATCACTACATAGTAATAAAACAAAGTCGCTTTCTCTGTCCCTATGTCCCTTTGTATGCTTAAATCTTTAAAACTACGCAACGGATTTTGATGCGGTTTCTTTTAATAGATAGAGTGATTTAAGAGGAAGGTTTATATGTATAATAACTCCATTAAATAGTGGAGAAGTACTGTTATTTTTGAGGTTTCTAAATATTTTACATTTTTTCCGCTTACATTGCAAACGCAGGCTGAACCCTACGAGTTTTATCAAAATAATGTACTAAGTATTGTACACATTGAAAAGGTCTACAGAAAAGTCCGTGATGATATATGTCTAGATGGTATATGTCGCGTATATTATCGGAGCTTTCCAGCGACGGAAATAACAATACATAATAAAAACCTGCTTTTCATCAGCATTGCACCCGTTCGAAGCTGGGGCGGGTCACTAGTTTATTTATATTATCATGATTATTAATTCAACAAGAAAGTTCTTGCCGCGCACCACCACTTTGTGGAACCAGCTACTCACTGAAGTATTTCCGAACCAATTCGACTTAGGGTCCTTCGAGAAAAGAGCGTACCAATTCATAAAAGGCCGGCAACGCATTTACGAGCCCACTGGCATTGAGAGTGTCCACGGTATCACTTTACATCAGATGAGCCTCCTGCCCATTTGCCCCGTTCTACAAAAAAAGAAACGCTTTATTTACAGACATTTATGTCTGATTCACATTTAGTCAACCACAGAGCTATCAATTTGTTTATGTTTAAATAATTATTTTTTATATTATCTTTTCAACTTTTGCCCCCGGATTGCGTCCAGTCATAATAATCAGCTTCATACACTCCCGCGCATCTCCGCCGTGAATTTCGTGTTGGCATTTTCAAAATTAATAATATTGCATAACCATAATGATTTTGAGGTGGGTGCCTCAGATTTCTTTTCATGATATATCAATCCAATAGGCCGTGATCAGTTTCCTTTAACTGACACATGTCGACTTTTAAGATCTAGCGGCAGTTTCTTCACGATGAGTCCCTTCGCCGTTCGAGCAAATGTTAAATGCGCGCATAGAAAGTCAATTGGTGCACAGCCAGGGTTCGAACCTACGACCTCAAGGATGAAACCGTAAACTACTAGATAATGTAGATAATAAAAAAATAAAAAGTAAAATATTTGAAAAACTATATTAAATAACCCAGTAAGTAAATTTAACAATTTAACGAAAACATTTTTAAAAGGCCGGCAACGCACTCGCGAGCCCTCTGGCATGGAGAGTATCCATGGGCGGCGGTATCACTTAACTTCAGGTGAGCCCGTTTGCCGTTTGATTTTTATGTAATAATTTGTTCTATAAAAAAAAACAAATTATTACATAAAAATCAGTTCGGTTTTACCAAGGGTCGCTCGACAGCCGAAGGCGGTGTTGAGTTATATAGTTAAGGTTTGGGAGGAATCGAGCTTTAGGTGTTTTCTACGACTTGTCCAAAGCAGTTGATTGTGTCAAACACGAGGCCTTAATCGAATCACTCCGTGACTATGGCATCAAGAATACCGCACTGAATCCTCTGATTTCCTACTAACACGGCAGAACTCAGAAGGTTGAAGTAAATGGCAATAGGTGTGGGTCGGCAGAAGGTATGGGGTACCACAGGGTTCAATTCTAGGCCCTTTCCTCTATAATGATACACCTTTAATGGTAGAGAAAAAACATCAGATAGTTCTGTTTGCTGATGATACGTCTTTGATTTTTTTTAATCGACGACAAATAACAAATTTGACGATGTGAACAATGTCTTCGATTGTCCAATTTAGTATGAATTACCTTTTAAGTACTTAACACAAAAGAAAATGTGCAAATGATGAGGAATTTAATATGGATCATACAACTATTTCTTGGAATCACCATAGATTCAAAACCGATTGGCGAAGAGACGTAGTTCTGCAGCTTACGCGGTTACAAAAGTTGGCTCACTAACTGATGTCGATACAGCGAGACTTGTTTATTTTAGTTATTGAAGTGAAACTTCTTTATCGACGTATGGGAGAAATTTTGTAAGAAAACGTCACGTTTTTCGGTTACGCGCCATGTTGCTTTTTTATCGAAGTTTAGTATAGTGACGTAAAGAATATAATGTAATATATGATAATACATAATAACAACAATATTATATTAGTTTTGAAGTTTGGTTTGAAATAAGAATAAGCAATAATAGGGAATCTTTGAGAGATAAATTCAAGGAAATTAATATACTACCTTTCCCTCGTAATATATTTATGAAAATATTATGTTTGTGTACAAAAAATAAGATAAGTTTAGAGAAACAAACGCAAGCTGCAATTTCTCCGTACTAGACAATCTATAGTTAGTCATTTTTTTGGACAAGGTTTACTTTTTTTTAAATAGTTATATATCATAATAAATCCCAAATATCTTTTATCTTTATATGTATAAAAGAACAGCTGTGTTAAAAGAGAAGTATGCAGCATCAATCTACATGAAAAATTGAGTCTGTGAACAATGAAAAAAGTTCTTACATGTTTTTTTATCGAACCATTGTTTAGAACGAAAGTCCAATTTAATATTTTGCAGTTTTTGCCGCGCACCACCACTTTGTGGAACCAGCTGCACACTGAATTATTTCCGAACCAAATCGACTTAGGGTCCTTCAAGAAAAGAGCGTACAAATTCTTAAAGGCCGGCAACGCACTCGCGAGCCCTCTAGCATCGTGAGTGTCCATTGGCGGTATCACTTAACACCCGGTGAGCCGCCTGCCCGTTTGCCCCCTGTTCTATAAAAAAAAATCTACATGAAAAATTGAGTCTGTGAACAATGAAAAAAGTTTTTACATGTTTTTTAATATAACCATTGTTTAGAACGAAAGTCCAATTTAATATTTGATCATTAATTAAACGTATTCACTGCAAAATTATAGAAAGTACTTCACCGGTCTCAATTTAAGTGGAGTGTTGACACTGATTTAATTGACCTGTCGGTTATCACCAAATTACGAAACATATAATCTATATATTTTTAAGTTATGTTGTATTAATCTTGCTATGTTATATGTTTTGTTAATTATTACGATATTGCGTGCTATTTCACCATGGGTCCTGCTGATGACAAAATGTTTTTAATAATATCATCGACCGAAGTGCTGGACCGGACACATGACGTGAGATAATAAAATAAAAAAATAAATCAGTGGCGCTACAAACTCTTTAGCTCTTGGCCTCAGATTTCTGAATCTGTTTCATGATCATTTTTAAATCTAATAGGCAAGTAGGTGATCAGCCTCCAGTGCCTGACACACGTCGACTTTTGTCACAATCAACTGCTTTGGACTTTTGTCTAAGACATGTCGGTTTCCTCACGATGTTTTCCTTCGCCGTTCGAGCAAATGTTAAATGCGCACATGGAAAGAAAGGCCATTGGTGCACAGCCGGGGATCGAACCTACGACCTCAGGTATGAGAGTCGCACGCTGAAGCTAGGCCAACACTGACGAGAGATAATACAAAAATTTTAAATCATGTATACTGAAACTTTTAATTCGATTCCAGATTTGTCAATTTCAGTGTTGCAACGTTATGACGAGTGAGAAATAGTGACGTTGCGAAATTATTCGATGCGGATATGGAATATTTCCGGATCGATTCCTCTGGTTTATAGTAGTTTTTTTCACGTACTTGTAGGCGTTGCGGATCATTACTTTTTCAGTGACAGTGAAAACTTTTCGAGGACGTTTTTACTTGGGGACAACAAAACATCCACGTCTTTTTGTATGTACACCAAAACAAATAGATTTACTTAAAGTTCACAAAAACTATAAACTATACTACAGTAAAAAACAGAAATATTAACTTCTTATAAAATAAAGCAGATGTTTAAGTAATTTTTATGAATAATTATGTATTTATTTAAATAAAAATCAATTTTAGTCGTTAATTGGTACACATCAAATTTTGTGTACATCACTACACTTTTATATGTGGTATCATTATTTTACAAAATGACAGTAGCTAATGCCAAATTCGGAATTGAATTAAAAGTCGTGGTATAGGTAACATGTGAACGTCAAAAAAAATAGACATTAGATAGATAGCAGGTTGAAATGGATAAAAATAATTACAGAATGGCAACCATGGGATGGAAAAAGGAAAAGAGGAAGACGGAGCAAGAGAGAGGCAGACGATATAAAGAGAATAGAAGGCACAACTTGGAGCTGCTACACAGCTGGACCTATAATAGGCCACAATATCTTAATATATATATTTCTTCTGTGCGTGTGTATGTGACTGGACTCCTCTCAAACGACTGGACCAATTTTGACGAAATTTTTTGTGTGTGTTCAAGGGGATCTGGGAATGGTTTAGATTCACAATTTTGTCCGCTGGACAATGTTTTTTTAATTATTTTTTAATTTTATTAGTAGTTGTTGATTTTGGAATGTTTTACATTAGATGCGACAGACGGCGCTACCATCGCAGTGTCAAATTTTAAATAATATTCGAATTTTAATTTTAGTCTATCCCGACAGTTAGCGCTGCGATCAAATTAAAAAAAAAGTTTTGTTATCATTGTGTTATTGTAGACCATGTGCTGGATCGTTAGATATTGTCATAACATTTGAATAATAATTTTCATCAAAATGGTCCAGAATGTTAATTTAGCTTATTAAAAAAAGTTTGAAATTTTCAAATTAAAGACGTGTAGACAGGACAACGTCTGTCGGTTCCGCTAGTATATATATATTTATTAAGTTTTATTTATGTTACTTAAATAAGTGTTAATATATTATACTGTGTGTCAGCAATAAAGGCTTAATAATTATTATTAATTACTTAAGTAACGTGGAACAAGGTGTAATGGTTGCAGCTCCTTACAAACGTTGTGTAAAAGAAAAAACGTTGCGATTACTAAGAGTGGCGGAGAGTTTATTGCCAGTTCTTCTTGTCCGTTCTACGTCCTTGATTAGAGAAATGGCAGTAAATGTGATATTAGAAGCATTTCATATGGATATTTTTTAAATGATTTTGAATTTTATCATACTTAGGGTCTGTTACACAATGGCCAGATAAGTTCCAAATAAGCTATTTATTACTTATTGGTAGGATAAATACTATTATTGCGTTTCACGACTCAGACAGCGCATTCGTTATGAAACGCGGAGTTTCTTATTCGGAACTTTTATCTTCCGAATAGTTTATGTGTTGCATAGCTATTTGGCACTTTATCCATACATTGTGAAACAGACCCTTAATATATTTAAAGTGAAAAATTCAGCACCGTTGTGATTTGAAAGTTGATGAATGGAAAAGAGACAGACACGAATTCATAAGTTATAACTTATTAACTTTAAAATACTGTGCATTTCATCATATAATGAATTAACTTAATTCAGTTATTAAATGAAAAATTAGTAATTTTATTTATAAAAACTTTTTGATGTAAAACTTCGTGTCATCTACTTTCAAACTTAAATTATTTTAGCTTATATCAAAATTAATTGATATTAAACTTAAAAGTTAAAATTGACATTTCTAAATAAATTTATATAGCGAAAAAAGTGTAATGTACTTATAAAACTTTTTTTTAATAATTATTGTAGTTTTTATCCTAGTATTAAAATTGATATTAAACTTTAAATTACATTCGTTCTACCACGTGAGAATTGTACACATATAACAGTACAGTCGGCCCATGGACGCCCTTAGACACTCAGTTCCAAAGGGCTCGCGAGTGTGTTACCGGCCTTTTAAGAATTGGTACCTACGCTCTTTTCTCAAAGGACCCTAAGTCGAATTGGTTCGGAAATACTTCAGTTGGGTGCTGGTTTCACAGTAGTGGTTGGCGGCAGACTGTCTTACAAAACGATCAGTTGTGGAACGACGGACGTCGTTATGATGGATGGAATATTATATATACTATATTATTATTATCTAACTATTCAAAGGGGGAACGCTGCCAGTATCTTCGTAACCTTGCCTAATGGGACTCCTTTTAATAATATTTTTTAATTATTAAATTTTAAGGTTAGTTATTAGGTATATTTTTATGTATTATGTTATTTGTTTTGAATAAAACTCTATATTTTATATATATATATATATATTTCACGATTAAATGTGAAAGATTAAGTGATACCCAGAGAGCCATGGATAGAAGTATGTATAATAAAGAAAATATGAATAGATAAAATAAGTAACAAGAATTTAAGAGATAAAACAGGGTTTGCTGACGTCGTATATAAAACAAAAGAAGTAATATGCGAATGGGTTGGAGATACTATAAGAGGAGCAGATAAATGGAGTAAAATTGTAACACTATGGTAACGAAGAGGCCATAACAGAAACCGAGGTAGGCAATTTAAAAGGTGGGCCGACGATATTGTGGAAATGGGTGGAAAGACCTGGACGAGATTGATATACAATACGGAAAAATGGGCACATAGAATTAGCTATCGTAGATTAAAAAAATCAATAGCTGTATTCTGATATAAGGCTATAAATAAATACATAAATATATACTTAAAAATGTGCAATAGTGCAAGATATGATGTTTTATCTGTAGATAAGAGAGACCTTCACCTAATCAAAAAATTTCGTATCACGGGATTCTTCTTTTGCGTACGACGTCGTAAGAACAATAAAAAAAAATGCAACAAAGTACACAATATGTCAGAAGTGAAACTTTGTAAATTAATTATTACTGAGGTAAAAGCCCCAATAGATTTTGTATATCTATATTCACACTGTTTAAACACTGTATACGTGCTAATGATAATATGTATAAATAAATAATTCTGCGTTTACTGCACAAGACATTATGCGACAGAATTGCCATCTGAAACGTAACTACTAAACGCGAATACATTATTAGGGTTTCTAAAATTGTTTAATGAATACGTTACTATATTCACCATAATTAATATCTGGGAGAGGTCTAACAATATCAACCAACAAAAAAAAAACAAAAAAAAACCAAATCAAAATAGCGTGTATTTTGTCTCGATCTCCCTTTCTCACTCTCGCTCTCAATCAGTCTCAATCGCTCTCTCCCTTTTCTTCAACAAAAACGCTGCACCTCTTCGTGACGTTCTGTAAAAATTGTACCCTCATGCGCCTAAAGTATATAAGTTTCACATCAAAATCAGTTATCCAAACGTCTCTTCTGTGCGCTCTCTGATCTTCAACCAGTCAAACCTTTAGCATCGAGAGTGTCCATGGGCGGCGGTATCACTTAACATCAGGTGAGCCTCCTGCCCGTTTGCCCCCTGTTCTATAAAAAAAAAAAGAAACAGAATCTCGCTGTTGGCCTGATGAGCAGATAGACCAATTCGACGGAGGGTTCTTGAAGAAAGGAGCGTACCAGTCCTTACAAGGCCGACACTTGGTTATCTGGCACTATGAGTCGCCATGGGTATGCGCCATGGATTTGGATTGGAATGGGCAAACGGGCAGGAGGCTCACATAATGTTAAGTGATACCCATGGACACTCGCATTCGGCTCGCGAGTGCGTTGCCGGCCTTTTCAGAATTGGTACGCTCTTTTCTTGAAGGACCCTAAGTCGAATTGGTTCGGAAATACTTCAGTGGGCAGCTGGTTCCACAGCGGTGGAGCGCGGCAAAAACTTCCTTGAAAAACGCGCAGTTGTGGATCGGAATTAATAATTGGAAAAATAGGTCAAAGATACACTATACAACAATAGTTAGACATTATTAACATACAATGTTTTAATTGTACTTGCTTCCGTATAAATATACGTTTAATAGTAAATTAACTGCTCAATTGAGACACTTTTTAAAACTTTTATTTTGATGTGAAACATCTATAGCCGCACGTAAAACCGATTTATGGCGTGGCGACGCATGCCGTGGCGACGCATCGCCACGCTATATGATGGTATATACATACAATCTATATGCAGTAGTAAATTTTTGTATTTAATGAAAATAAATGTTTATTCAATAAATAGTCATCGCTATCTGGAAAACAAAATCGTAAAATTTTATTTTATCATTATGACATATTTAGTTCCTATCACAATCTGTTCTTTTCTGCATATTACTTCACAAAATAATTTCGATGTTTCACATCTGCCAGGCGTCCCGTGACGGCTCACATTTTTTCTTAGAGATATCACCGCCCATGGGCAATTACACATACGCCCCAACCCAATAATTAATCCACAATCTCAGATTGTTTTCAATTCTGTGACAGTCGATCATTCTTTTATCTAATATCAATCCGTCCATTGGTTATTGGCACACTTATCAATATTTGGATTAAGATCTCAGATTGTTAAACATGGATAAAGATGGGTAATTGGGTTTGGGCATTAGCTATGTTAATAATAGGCTAGGTAGCTAATATCAAGGACATTTAAAATGTAAACACCTTTTTGCAGTCATCATTTTAATTTATTTTTTCTTTTCTTACTCGGGTTGCCTGGAAGAGATCGCTTGTTAGCGATAAGGCCGCCCGTTGCATCTCTTGTAATTGTTATGTATTTTGTTATTTGTGTTTCTTTGCAACGAAGTGTGAATAAATAAATATAATAAAGATTTTATTAGTAATACGTTTTTCCGATCATGTTACTTCGAATGTCACAAAAAAAGTTTCATATTAAAATATAGACGAATGTTGTCTATGGCTTTATAGAACTGTTAATTTGGAATAATTGTGATGCACGACTTTTTCGGAAGTAGAACTGTTTACAATACGCCACGATAGTTCTGAAACGAATTTTTACTTTTTTTTTATAACAGTTTTTATACGCTCCTGTTAGTGGTAGTACAAGGCTATGTAAGATTCATTGATAAATTAATTACCAATAATTATTCGATTCGCATCAATAGTTTCCGAGATACAGACAGAAAGGATGAGCTGAAAAAGCGAATTTAATCATGTTTAATAAACGCCTGAAACTCAAAAGAAAATGCAACATAATGCTTTTTCCTAACTAAAAATACATAACTAATTGAATTCAAAACAAATTTTTGTCATTTTTAATGCATATGGTAAATCGTATTTAAAACGTTACCTCAGATTAAAACACTTTCACATCACTTAAATCACTAAACACAGCACTTTGATAAAGTTTCGTATTTCGCGCGGCAATTCTCGCGACGAGCGACACGACTATTGACTACGAACGATCAGAGCACACTGCTTGAAAAACCGTAACAAATATGGCAGCGCAATAAACGGTATTATTTATTGCTTACCTGAGTTGGTTTAAAAAATACCTTTAACATTTATTACACAATAGTCAATTTATAAAATAATAATATTCTAATGAGGCTCTCTCTTTTTCTCTTTTCATAAACTAACTAAGCAACCGAATCAACTGTTTATATTAAACATATATAAACAGTTGATACACAAACTCTATGCAAAGTTAAATAAAACTTTTTTTTAAATATATACCCAAACTTAACACTGTTTATATAAGCAATGTGCTGCGACTTTATGTAATAAATTCGCTTCTATTTAAAAAAAATTGTACCAAATTTATCAGCAATTATTTGGCTTGTTAATTTTAGTTAGTAAACTATGTTTGTAACCATGGTTACCTTTTTTACCTTGTAGCTTTCAAAGCTATTTGTACGTATAAGTTCGCTGGCTTAGCTTAGATACTATATTTATTAAAAATTTACACTTCGCTATTTACAACTTACACGCCATAATCTACTTTACAGTGTTTATGGCCGACGGTAATACCGGGGCCATTTTGAAATGTCAGACTAACATTGTAATGTCTTGGTGCGTATAAATAACTTTTTTTTAATAAAAATTGGTTTATAATATGTATAAACTTAATTAAGGTTAAATGAAACATTTTCCTTAATTGGATGAAAACGTTGGTATTTCAACAGGAAATAAAACACATAATTATACACACACACAAATTTAACACACATAAGGAAGTTACATATTATACTACATCATCTTTTTATGTGTCGAAAAGCTTCAATTCAAATTGACACCATCATTATAATTATGAACATTGTTTATTGAGAATTAGGCCTAATGCCACATTGTCACTAGGAAATATTTGTTTAGTGATTGACTCATGACGTCATGATAATTTAGTTATTGAAACTTAATTATCATTTTGTGTTATTGTTGTTAATTTCTTTTCGTGGTATTTGTCTATACATGATTAAGTGTAAATAAATAATTTTACCTATTAAGGAAAAATATGCAATTCTTGTACACTTTTCAGTGCGCATACCATATGATTATTATGTGATGTGCCGCGTTGCACCGGCCGTGCCAACGTGGTCATCGTATGATCTCGGTATTTCGTTAAAAAAAGAAATGGCGCACTTTCACGCACACAGGTTTCAAGTAAAAAAAGACACCGCTATTCGACTATCACCAAATTTACTATTAACTCAAAAACTGAACTAAGTTCAATTAGATATCCAATTCTTAGGACGATTTAGTTATATAATTCGTGGAGATTTATAAAAATAAAAATAAAATATGCATGTAAATTCACCGATTTCTACATTTTTGGCCTAAATTAATAGATTTAATTTAATATATTATTAACTAAGTTCCTAATTATATTTACCTTGCTACAATATTTTAAAATGTCCAGCCCTGTATTGGAGGAAATGTAAAAAGACAAATATGATCGACCTTCATTGGTCAACGCCATCTCTAGTCCAATGCGCGTCGTGACGCGACATGACGCGTCATGTTATGACCAATCAGAATTGAACGCAACGTCTGCGCTCTGCTCTGTGCCCGCAAGAAAGCGCTTTCGCCACTAGATTATCCGGAACGGAATAATATTCGTCAGCGCTGAAATATAAAGTTAGCGCTAGATTCTAATTATCGTTTTTCCTATGGAGAAATGAAAGCGCTAGACTTCGCTGCATTATTTTGTTTAGCGTTCGCGCTCTCATTTCTAAATCTCACCTTATGAGTCAGTCCGGATATTAAGCAGCCGTTAATTTCTCACTAAATAGCAAATTTGGGCTAATATTAGTCTTTGATTAATAATGGCATGAAAACGAACTACAAACAAAAGTATTTTTTTAATGTTCATGTTGTGAACTGATCTAAGCAGTTTGATGTACAGAAACTTTGATGTTTGATGTAGGTACATTGGTGCACAGCTGGGGTTCCTATGACCTCAACGATAAGAGTCGGATGTTGAAGTCACCAAGCCAAATTCACCTTTCAAATTCAGCAAACCAGATTTCACTCCAGCAATTACGAACTCAGGTTCAAATGACGACAGTACTTACGATGACGTCATACCTCGAAACGCGCTTAAGATATTCTCGTCTCGATATTAGCCACACTAATACATTAAAGGCCGCCCGCGAGTCTCCACCTTCACCTGGAAAGGCGAGGTCTACTCTGCACGTTGCTCAGTAAGCTTTCGTTCTATCCTTCAGGCGATTGACCACCGCGGCGGCTCAAGCCGAGATCTGAGTTTCCTGTCTCGCAGAAGACGCACTCGCGCTAGTCGCGATAAGCTATTTTTACTAAACACTGCCTTTAGACACCCTAAGTCGGACGTCGTGCTATTACGGATGGTAATTTGTATTCTGTCTGATGATGAAATTCAGCTGCAGGTTTAATCCAAGCAAATCCGCCTACTACTCATCTGCTCATAATTAGAAGACTGCACGATTCGCTCTTGGATTTTTTTTTTAATCCGAACATATGAACAATCCGTAAAAAGACCCTCAGAGATCAAGCCGCATTGGAGTGAATGGTCGCTCGTCATTGAATACTTTCATTTTTTTATATATGTCGTAGCCAACTAGCTTAATTAGACGTTCAATTAACAGCCTAGCCTTTTATCGAAACGGTGTCGTTTAACTAACGGCCTTAAAGGTGTTCAGCCAGTTGATCAAACAGCTAGACAGATGACTTGGATCGATGAAGTTACTTGCCTAGCCTGATGACAGTTAAAAAAATCCAGTTTCTGCCACTCTCAAGCTCGATACGATGCGCTCTTGTAAAAAAGACAAAAAAAGGTTTTAATTCGAATATCTCTGAACACTCCGTAGTAAATGCGGTAGTAGATGCAAAAAGACTCTCAGAGATCAAACCGCATTATTGTCACACTCTTCCGTTGTACCTACTTGTTGTTTTTCATAAAACTTTCGAATATGTACGATTCGATTTTCGAATTTCGAACTAAACTTAAATTAACACTCAACTAGGCAAGTAAAGAAACGTCATCGATCCAAGTCCTATGCCTAGCTGTTTGATCAACTGACTGAACATTCAGGCCGCTAGTTAAACGGCTAATTGAGCGAGTTGACTGCGACATATATGTGGGCAACACTGAAAATGTTTAGATCTGGCCAGTTAGAAACATTGCTAATGAAAACTTTTTCTTCTCAAAATTTCTAACTCTTTGTAGTAACCTAATGTAGAATATTGCATTCATTTGTTTTTGTGAATTGTCGGCAAATCTAGATCGATGTAGCGCCAATGCATTATGATTTCTTAATTAATAATCTAAAGAGTCCATTATCTATTAAGACGGGATTCAGACGCCATTTAAACGTTATCCCTTCCTTTGTGTTTGCATTCTTTTAAGCCGCTGTGGTTCCGTGTAGAATGCCGTAAACCCTTTTTGTGTTGCCTAAATGTTTTATCAACCGGTTAACTTTATCCCGTTAAACCACAAATTAATTTTAACTTGAAGATGAGAGTTGTAGTAAGGCAAAATGTTTCTTAACAACAAAGAGAAGATTTAAAAAAAAAAACTTTAAATCTAGTGATTTATTCACAAAACTAATATATTTACATTACTAAACCAATACGATAATGTGGAATATATTGAAATGTAATAAAGTGGCGTGGGATTCAAGTGTAGGTACAGCTAATTAAAGATGTAAATTGACACCTAGTACCAGTGACTGCAGAGTTGGTGCTTTCAACGAATAAGTATGATTTACACTCCTTAGTTCCTCGCAATACAGCGAGGAACTAAGGAGTGTTAATCAAATCAAAATATCTTTATTCATATAGGTAAACATGTACACTTATGAACGTCAAGAAAAACAAATTAAATTAATTGTCAATTTACATTTACAACCAGTTCGCAAGTCAAGGGCGTAGAGCGGGTAAGAGTACACTGCCAAAGGGACCAAACTTTATGTTTTAATTTTCTTTTAATTAATTTTTATTTATTTGTTTCTTCGTTACATTACAATACAAAAATTGAACACAGGAGGAGAGCAACTGGCGGCCTTATCGCTTTCGAGCGATCTCCGGGTAACCACTATGAGTGAAGGAAAAAAAATATGTGTGTGTACCAGAGTACACAGGTAAGAAGTGAAACTTCTTTACGACATATCATTTTTCTACTATTTGCAACTTCACGAAAATGGGGTAGATAAGGCTTATGCCTTAAGAAAAACAATTTTTTCAGTCATATTTATTAATACTTGCTAATTTTAACAGATTTATATACATTCACTGATACTTACAATCAAAAAGTGAGGTTAACCTCAAATAAATATTAAAATCATGCTCATACGCGTTGAATTTATAAAACGAAATGTATAATCACTCCCACTTTTCTTGTAAATTCACTTAAATTTGAACAAGTCTTTTTATTTTATCACTTTCAAATTAATATATTGTTATTTTTATTTCAAACCAAACTTCAAAACCAATATATTGTTGTTATTATTATCATATATTACATTATATTCTTTACGTCACTATACTAAACTTCGATAAAAAAAGCAACATGGCGCGTAACCGAAGAACGTGACGTTTTCTTACAAAATTTCTCCCATACGTCGATAAAGAAGTTTCACTTCAAAAAATTGTAAACAGGTTAGGCAAGAACTGCAAAAATATATATTACACATAGTTATTAAAAAGAAACTAAACAGGAACAAAAAAAATATACTAAACTGATACTGGATCCGTGAAAAACAAATAGTATAAAGTGCACATAAATCACGAAAATCTAAATCAAGATCAGACTCACGTCACTTAGGAGTTAGTACGAATGTTAGGGAAACGATTTTTATTATCTTCGACCGCATTTACCATGGAGAGTGTTAAGATGAGTTCTTCGGATGCTGCAGCTGAGTTTCATCATCGGACGTCGAGGCAGAATACAAAATTCCACCTGTATCACCTTGACATCCGCCGTTCCACAATTGCGCGTTTTTAAGGCAGTTCTTGCCGCGCACCAACACTTTGTGGAACCAGCTGCACACTGAAGTATTTCCGAACCAATTCGACTTAGGGTCCTTCAAGAAAAGAGCGTACAAATTCTAAAAAGGCCGGCAACGCACTCGCGACTCGCGAGCCCTTTGGCATCAAGGGCGTCCATGGGTGGCGGTATCACTTAACATCAGGTGAGCCTCCTGCCCGTTTAGGGGGTTCTATATAAAAAAAAATATTAATCAGGCTTACGGTAACAACTCAAGATTCGGTACGTTCTCTTATTGAAATATAAATCCAATTGGCACATAAACACATCAGCTGGTTCAACATAGCTCATTGGAATGGCGGACGTCAAGATAATTTCGTATTCGTAAAATGATGATGTTTTCCAAGATGTATTACAATCATTAACTGGTATAGAAACATGCGTGATGGTAATATTCGTATTATACGGAACCATAGTAACCTCGATTCGTTCTTATCCATTTATCCTTATGAATTGAAACTTTTTGTTTGGGTCCGACGTTTAATACCTGTCCTGTCCAATACTGGAAAAAAACCTAGAAGATGCAGCGTGCAGGGCAGCAACGGACGCTAGTCAGTGCTCGCCATCACCAGCACACCAGAGCCAAAATTACTCCTTGGCTTGGCCCATTTATGGTTTTAGGACATTATGTAAGTACATAAGTAAGTGTGGTTGGTGGAGTTTTCAGACTCATATTTCGTCCGTTGTGCGTTAAGTCCTGGCTAATTAAGCCAGCCTAACTTCTTCCAGAAGCACAGAAGTCTCCTGGGCACAACGCAGGCTTCACGGAGTGTCCTCACTGCTTTAAGAATTTCTGGCTAAACAAGCCACAGCCTCCCATTCCAGGTCTACTTGGGCGACTGATTCCTCTGCGCTGAAATAGAAGAAGAACAGATGTTTATTAAGGAGGCAATGGCCCGTTATTATCACTATCATTGTTTTGAGATTAGTTCTGTTCTGTCTGTCTCTGGGCTGAGATGTCGCTTTTTCGGGTTAACTGCTGGCGGAACCATTTTGGACTGTCTGCAGTCGCTTCGCGGACATCGTCGATGTTGGAGTTCTGATCCGTATACGTATTAAAGAGAAATAAGAATCCCTACCTCAGACTAAAACAATATGGGAGTCCTTGGTAAACAGTTTGTGTAAGCGTGTATATAGACTTTGATTTTATAATACCCAAATTGTTGAGTATTTATTTAGGAGCAGGAATGCCACCCGACGAGAATGCTCTGGACTTAAAACGATTTCTTTCAGATTTGGCAGTAAAAAATTTCTTTGTAAATTAATTATTACTAAGGACGCAATAGATGATCATGTGCCAGTAGGTACATGATCACTCAATCAAATACATAATTTGTATATCTATATTCACATTGTATACGTGCTAATGGTAATATAAATAAATAAGAAGTCGGCGTTTACTGCACAAGACGTTATGTATAACGTACGTTACGCTTTTTCCTTTTTCGCTCGAAAGCGATAAGGCCGCCAGTTGCTCTCCTTTTCATTTAACTATGTTCAATTTTTTTTAATTTAATGCAACGAAGTGTTAATAAATAAACAAATATAAAATAACGATATAATATATTAGAAGCAAGGCAATTCTGTTACGACATAATTGGCATCTAAAGATCTAATTTATATTCTTCTCGATCTCCCTGTTTCACTCTCTCAATCGCTCTCTCTCTTTTCTTTGACTAAAACGCTGCACATCTACGTGACGAAAATTTTCCCCTAATGAAGTTTTTCTTCAAAAACATATATATTGGTATGTTATAATGTTTATTAGAATACCTCAAATTATTATGTGTTATATGTTTCGGTAAAGAAAAACACTTTTTACGGATTATAATTATGTATTACTTATTGTATTTAAACTTATAATTATTTAGACATAATTTTAAATTTAACCGACGTTTCGCGTGCTTTACAGCGTGCGTGGTCACGGTGACAATAAATTAAATAGAAATAATAAAAAAATAATAAGTAAAATTAAGTAATGTTAATAAAAGATAATACTATGTTTCGGTAAATTTTGCAATTTTAACTATTGTGATAAAATAATATATGTACTAATAATAATAATATTAGCCTTTATTCCGATACATTTTACATTATATATTGTATAACATACATTACATTTAATCAAATTTCCATTTTAATCCAATTCTGGTGCATTTGTGTGCCCTTTTTTGGCAAAGGGCTCCTCCAAATCCCGCCATTCCTCACTGTACTGTGCGACTCTCTGCCATGTACCACCTGCCGTTAATAATATATGTAATTAACATAAAATAATATACGCGGTTTCCATATCATTTGGTGAGACCGTATGAAAATCCGTTATGTTCTCTTTTACGTCATTTCTTTACCACAACTAGCCAGCCAGTGGACTGTGAAATGTGTATTTAAATGTAATTAATGTCAGGCGAACCGTTTAGTATATATTGTATATGTATTAGCAAGCGGCACTAGATAACTAAATATATGAGATGGAGGACCCTCAAAGTGAAGAATCCTAACACATAAATAGTGAATATTTATTTATTTTTATTTATTTCAATTACATGGCTAAACTCATATTAAAAATATACTTTAATATATAAGTATACAATATTCATTAAAAATAACAAACCTCTAATACCCTCCAAGTATACCCTCAAATCAGTATCCTACCGCCATACTATCACCAAATAGGTCGCTCTCCTATAGGTGAAGTCGAGAAACCCATTAAGCATCGAGAGTAATCGAGGAATGGCAGCTTGTTGACGCTGGACAGTGCGAGCCGAACTCACAGCAAAGAGGTTATGTTTCCATGTTATGCAGCGGTAATAATTCTCCGGAACGTACAGTCTGATGATTTCCCCCATCGAGTATGCGCTTTCCGTTTCGTTTTTGATAACGTTTAGACCAAACCTTACCACAGCCAAATCCCTAAGAAGCTCCAATGAATGGTACCCCAATACCCCCATCAGGAACTTAGTAGGGTAGAGAAACCAATTAGAAGACTGCACCAAGAGACCTAAAGCACAAACAGAGCCCTTCGAGAAGTAGAAGGATTATCGCAAAGCTTTTGGGCACTGCCACAATAATGAACACATTAAGTGCTCTTTCCTCAAATCCGAGTGGAGTGGAGTCGCCCACTCGGATCCGTGCTAGCGTCCCTATCGTTTTTTAAATCATTGCCATTCCTAGTTTTCGGATCCCAGTATTCGGAACTCGACCTGCTGTATGCCGACCACTCGGATGCAGAAAAATATTTTTAAACATTCATATTTACTTCATCAAAATTCGCCTAAGGTTTGGATTTCGGCTATTACTTTGTATCCATTGCTTAAGCTTCCAGAATCAAAGTCAAATTTTATGCATTCAGATAGGCAACAAAATGTAAATAAAAATATGTGTGTGTACCAGAGTACACAGGTAAGAAGTGAAACTTCTTTACAACATATCATTTTTCTACTATTTGAAACTTCACGAAAATGGGGTAGATAAGGCTTAAGCCTTAAGAAAAACAATTTTTTCAGTCATATTTATTAATACTTGCTAATTTTAACTATTTATAATAACGATTTATATACATTCACTGATACTTACAATCAAAAAGTGAGGTTAACCTCAAATAAATATTAAAATCATACTCAAACATGTTGAATTTATAAAACGAAATGTATAATCACTCTCACTTTTTTTGTAAATTCACTTAAATTTGAACAAGTCTTTTCATTTTATCACTTTCAAATTAATATATTGTTATTCTTATTTCAAACCAAACTTCAAAACTAATATATTGTTGTTATTATTATCATATATTACATTATATTCTTTACGTCACGATACTAAACATCGATAAAAAAGCAACATGGCGCGTAACCGAAAAACGTGACGTTTTCTTACAAAATTTCTCCCATACGTCGATAAAGAAGTTTCACTTCAAAAAAAATATTCAAAAATCGTTTATTCATGAAGGTAACAAAATGTACACTTACGAACGTCAAAAAAATAAATATACATTAAATGCTTATAATTTTATATTTACTGCCAGTTGTCAAATCAAGGGCGTAGAACGGAAGAGAAGAACTGGTAACAAACTCTACGCCGCTCTTTTTAATCGCCAAGTTTTTTTTATACATAGACATATCATCTTAATATATATAAATCTCCTGTCACGATGTTTGTCCGCGATGGACTCCTAAACGACATAACCGATTTTAAATTTAATTGGCAAACAGCCAACAAACAAAATTGGTAAGCAGTCTGGTCCAACGTAAGAGATAGGATAGCTTAGATTTTTAATTATAATCGCAATTTTATTTTATTGCAAATTATTTGTTTATTATTCGATACAATTCTAACAGATGGCGCTGTGCTAAAAGTACCAACGTTTCACATAAGTTCTCCTACCCTTTCCCTTGAATAGTTTAATACTATGTAATATAACAAAAACCTTAACCAAAGCAACGCTTGGCCGAGTCTGCTAGTTTATTATATATGTTATACAACGTTTGTAAGGAGCTGCAACCAAGCAAGGAAGCTGCAAGGAAGGAGCAAAAGAGGAAGTGACAATAAAACAGGGCAATATCAAATCTGATTTATTGTTATAAATCATCTTAAATACTGCTTACTCACACATACATAAAAATACACTTATAAGCTGTCGATGTATCTCGCATGATCAGATAATCAATCAACTCAATTTTCCGCTCGATTTTCTTAAACCAACAAAATATATACTTATTTATTTATCTAGGTAAACAAGTACATTTATAACCGTCGAAAAATTAGATTAATTGTAAATTTACATTTACTACCAGTTCGCAAGTCAAGGGAGTGGAGCGGGCAAGAAGAACTGGCAAGAAACTTCCCGCCACTCTTTTCAATCGCCAAGTTTTTAATACAAATTGTTTGAACTGGAGCAAATCAATCCCAAGGATTAGGGTCATTTAAGTATTCGTCACATTTATAAACTTTGAATTTATTTAGTGATAGTTCTCTAATTTCGCTTGAGAGTTTGTTGTAAAAATACAATTTCCATATAAGGAGTGGTTTATCTTCTGGAGCCTGGTTGGTCGCACACTGAGATTAGTTCTATTTCGCGTAATATACTGGTGAAAGTAACCATTTGTTTTAAAATCGTTTAAATTTATTTGTCATTTTTTATATATAATTTTCTATAAGACCTACTCCTGACTATGAAAAACACAACAAAATAGAATGAGCGAAATCGGTGAAGCCGCTCACAGGCGATGCTGTGACCAAGGGAAAATGGGATTCATTCACATATATATAGATAAATAAATGTATATTATATATATTTACATTGAAAGGCACAAAAAAATGTGCAGACAGATTGATTTTAATCATATCGTTGACTTGTCAACAGTGTCTGCAATTGACAATTAATATTAATTTAAAATATATTAACGGGATTTTAAAAAGGAAACGTACGAATTGGATACGATATTATATATAAAGTACCTGGATGCCCGAGCTTTGCTCGGTATTTATTTATTTTTATAAATTGTGTTTTTTGGAAATTATATCTCAGTAAGAATTACATAGTAATAAAATGATGAAATATGAATATAATTATCGAATAAAGATAATTATATTTATATTTAAGTTTTTATTTGACTGACATCGTAAAACGAGCAATTCTATGTCTAAGTTAATAAAACACGAATAAAATTACATTTTCTAGTAATGATTCCTAGCTAGATCGATTTATGGCCCCTGATACTAAATTTCATGGAAATCGTTGGAGCCGATTCCGAGATTCCAATTATATATATATATATACAAGAATTGCTCGTTTAAAGATATAAGATTAATTATTATGGGACGTACATACGTAAGCACTTTTATTTATACACACACAAGCGCATGCGCACTCACACACCTAATTTAATTTTACATCTCTATTTGCAGTGTTTTTCTTTTAGCGTTTACTTTTTTTTCTTCTATTGTATATATACAATGTATATACAATGACCTATTGTACGTGTCCCGGTCCGGTGGTGGAGAGGCTGGCTATCTGTCACTCAGGTCTCCTGTTACACAGACCAGTCTCTCACATACACTTTCAAATGTTATCATCTTAGTTTTAATCATTGTAACCTTGTATGTATATGTGAGAGAAGAAATAAAGATTATTATTATTATTATTATTAAACTAAAATTATGTATTTCGAGCACATTTATTACAAATGAATATTGTAACAAAATGATACAAAGAACGCTGTACTGCAATGCTCATTGTAGATGAAAGATCATTATTTAGAATACTTAAAGAACAATCTTGTCTGTATATTTATAATAGATCTCTTTATACGGGAATAAAATTTGCAATTATTATTAACATTATCACAAAGATTCGCTTGTCAACGTGATTTTAGTCAATTGTGTATTTTCTTTATATAACTGGGGGCAAACGAGCAGCATCATGCTTGCCTGTTAAGTGATACAGCACTCTAAATGCCAGAGGACTCGCCAGTACGTTGTCGGCCTTTAAGGAATTGGCACGCTCTTTTCTCTATGTCAAATTGATTCGATAATACTTCAGTGGGCATCTGTTTCCACTTCCGCCCGAATCCAATAATAATCCACAATCTCAGATTGAACATCTGAGATCAGACCGTAACAGTCGATCTATCTCCTAGCATACCAATAACCAAACCCTACGAAGACAATCCATTTTTGGCGACGGATAGAATGCAATCTCTTCCCTCTTTACACATATTTGATAACCAATATAAACTAAATAAAGTCAATACAACAGAACAAAAAATATTAAAATATACAATACCTACCTTTTTAATTATTTTAAAAAATGTTGTAAGATCATTATCAAAATCTTAAGATTGCATATTGGTACAGTTGAACTGTCATTTTCATACAAAGGTTTACCATGGATAGCATGTATCGACAGATGGCTATTACAATCCGTCGATTGGTTATTGGCACACTTTTATCAATATTTGGATTTAGATTTTTATCTCAGATGGGCAAAAATGGATTGAGATAGGTTATTGGGTTTGTCGTTAGAGGTGTGGCAAAATCCGCCTTCTAAATCGGTCAGTTGTGGAACGACGGACGTCGAAGTGATATGGATGGTATTTGACGACCGATAATAAAGATCAGGAGTAGTGAGGTCGTAGGTTCGATCCCCGGCTGTGCACCAATGGAGTTTCTTTCTATGTGTGCATTTAACATTTGCTCGAACGGTGAAGGAAAATATCACGAGGAAACCGACATGTCTTAGACCAAAAAGGCGACGTCATGAGTCAGGCACTGGAGGCTGATCACCTACTTGCCTATTAGATTTAAAAATGATCATGAAACAGATTCAGAAATCTGAGGCCAAGACCTAAAGAGGTTGTAGTGCCACTGATTGTTATTAAACTCAAACTCAAACTCAAAAAAATCTTTATTCATATAGGTAAACATGTACACTTATGAACGTCAAAAAAAACAAATTAAATTAATTGTAAATTAACATTTATAACCAGTTCGCAAGTCAAGGGCGTAGAGCGGGTAAGAAGAACTGGCAAGAAACTTTCCGCCATTAATAAAGATCAGCTGCTGGATTTAGACCGAACAACTCCTCTGACACACAGATTCGACTTAGGGTCCTTCAAGAGTGTTCTAATTTTTGAAAGGCATGTATTACGCGCCTCCTAGCCTTGTGGAAATGTGAGTGTCCATGGGCGCCGCGTTTTGGCGAATTGGTTCGGAAATATAACAGTCGTTGAGCGCAGAATTGCTATACTTTCAGCATTCTCTCGATTTGATAGAAGCGTGCAGAAGTTTCCAAGTTTTTAGATAGACAAGAGAATTTCGTTTTTATGATAACCACATTGATTTTCTTCACTGAAAGCTAAATATATTTTGCAAATGAAAAATAAAATCTCGCAGCAATTTTCGTTTATGACGTCATCAATTGTGCATTCTGCATTTGACAGCCTCAACTGCGAAGTCGGCACTTAACTGCAAGAGATTCAACATAGGTGTCTCAAGTAATGTATAAGTCAAAACGCCTTGGGGTATGGGGCGAACACTATTAATCATTGTTTCGTTCCAAAATAGATTTAATTGACAGGAATAATACCAAAGGGCAAATCAAATCAAATCATTTGCTCTAAATAGACCACCTAAAATGGTACTTCCCAAAGGTGAATTCGTGTGGCGAAGAGTGGGCAAGAACACTTCAAACTTACTCTTTAATTTTTTTTTTACTATTATAAAAGAATTTACAATATTTGTTTATAGTATTGTCTTTTATTAACATAACTTTTACACATTTAAAGAAAAACACTTTTTTACGGATTATAGTTATGTATTATTGTATTTATTGTATTCTTCCCAAGATTGGTACGCGAAGCCATTGAAATCAAAAAACACGCCAATTTCAATAGAGAGGACGGCCTAAAATTTTCAAACACCTGGGATCCAATAATATCCAAATTAAAATCTCAAAATAAACAATCCGCGAAAATGGAGGACACCGTGAGCAATTTCTGCAAAAACCCTACATCTTTTAGTCGATACCAACTCCGGGGAAATAAATACAGATAACACAACATTTTCTACAGCTGTAATACTTTTTGACATTTAACACCTTTGTCTTCAGTCACCGTGACCACGCACGCTGAAAAGCACGCGAAACGTCGGTTTAAATTTAAAATTATGTCTAAATAATTATAAGTTTAAATACAATAATACATAACTATAATCCGTAAAAAAGTGTTTTTCTTTAAATATTTGTTTATTTATTTATTTAATTATAAGTAATCTAACAGCTTACTTAATACATATTATTATACAAAATACTAATACAATACAGAATGCCAAAACAGATTACATAAAAAACTGAGATTTGACATTTAATAAACAAATAATACTAAGAATTTAAAACTACTACTTAAAAAAATCAGAGTCTTCCCGCTTCTCCAAGTACTTCTTGACATCTCTCTTTTTGTGGTAGAAAAGATCAATGTCTTGACAATGGTTGTCATAGTTCGATGAAACCCGAAACATTGGAGAATTACGCAGGTAATTCGACTTCGTACGAGGCACACTGAACAATTTTGAGTATCTTGTCGCATACGTAGGAGGAATTTTAAATGAAATTAATGATAGCAAATAGGGACTATCTATCCGCCCATTAAGAATAGCATGTAAAAAGAACAAGTCTTGCTGACTCCGTCGATATTCTAGTGAGTCTAAATTAAAATATGAGCAAGAACCTGCATAACTATCGATCTATTGAATACATTAAACAATATATGTAATTAAATAATTATATGTGAAGACAATGTACTCCCAGCATAAAATTACTAGACAGATCTACTATCTAAAACTTTCGTGTAATCGGAATTAGAACATTACGTTGCTAAGTTAGTATAGGTATCTACTAGTATACGTATTTATGACTTGTTTATTTTAATACCTATGTGTTTATGTAAAAACGAAACGCCTTTTCTCATTTTTTTATATAAATATACTTGTTTAACGAGTAGTCAGAAGTATTATAAGAGTTTTCGTATAAATATTAAAGAAAACGATAATGTTTAACTGTGACTAAATTTAAACATGATATACGACGTTTCACTTTTCTACAGCGTCATCTAGCGATAGCCTTTGTTAAATTTAATTGTTATGCAGTCATTTGTTATGTCAGTGCTTTCTTATTATGATAGATGGCACTGTTATACGCCAGGTAATAATATGAAGTTAAATATTTTTTTTACCATATTTAAGACTGTAATAAAACTTGTAAATACTAATTATAAAAAGTTTTAAAGTAGGTTACAATAATTAAAAAATACTTATTTAAAGTTGCATTCCGTTGTACGACAACAAAAGTCAAATGGCTGACAGTCAAAAGACTACGAATTACGAAACGCAGATTTAACTACTTTGCGTGACAGGCGGCGCCAACTCGATCAAGGCGAAAAAGACTCACCCGTCGGACGAAATAAATGTAGATCTTGGGCCTATTTATAACTAAAGAAAGCAGCGCTGTTATCTTAAAAGTGAAGTATATTTTGTGATTTTTACGTGCGTTATTTAACAGCTATGATCTAAATAACCTAGCAAAAATCGATACAGAATTCGTGTAGTAGTGTCATGGGACTTAGCTTATGTAACACTTTTTACTGAAAATAACTTTTTAAATAACTACATCTGGTTATTGTTTACCGAGCCCAAGGTAAGGATGCTTTTGTGTTATAATTAACATCATATGATAACCTTGATTTTTACACCGAACCTGACCATATCATTCATATCACTAATTAATAGGTAATTAACATTAACAATATTAATAGATAAATAATATTTAATAAACAATTTACATCGACCCCAGTGTCATTCAACCCTAAAATCACGGTATTTAACATGTATACTTTTAAATTTGGAACATAGCTTTTTTATTTTGCACTATTGAGTTTTTAATCTTAGTTATTATAATCTGATCTGATAAGTGTTTAAAATATTGAGTTGAAATAAGAGTTAAAAACTACTGTGCAATTGTAATTAATATTAAGGTGTTTTGCTGTAAAAGAATAAATGGCAATTCTGAGAATTTTTTAAATCCATACTAAATTATTTTTGACTCAATTGAACAAATAATCGGGGTGTTTGTAGATTTTTGGTTAAGGTTTACAATTTAATACCTTGATTTTTGAGGTCGGGGTGGGGGGGAGGTGAGGAAGTGTGGAGGGTATACTTATCACCCCCAACCAATTTCAAGTACCAGAAACAGTTATTTCAATTAAAAAAACCAAAACATACATATAATACCTAACATTAACCGGGCCCATCGTCCTCAAAGTCATCTACATAAGCTGGTTGTTTACCAAGCAAAATTCACCAAGTTAAAAAAAAATCAAATAAAATCACGCACATTCACGAGAAAACAAAAGAAATGTAAAAAGTAGGTAATGGCTTTTTAACGAAATATCCGCACTGTAACACTAACACACTGTTCTGGCGGATCGTTTACAAATTTCTAATATTGCACAAAATATTGAAAAAAAATTTTAATTAGTTCAAATTACAACTCAAGCAGCATAAATTACTCCAAATCTCACTGAGGTTTTCAAATCAAGGTCCCCCGAGACTCCTACATACTCAGTATAATCAAATTCAAGGTATTGAATTGTAAACCCAACCCCATGATAATAAAAGAAGTATTTACTGTGTGAATTATTATAGCTATGATAGTGACTTAGTGAGCATTATACCCTCATAACTAGGGCAAGTACCATTGAAACAAAATATTTCATAGCGCAATATTCATATTCATTAAATATGAATATTGCGCTATGTATTTTAAAAATTTCATACTATATAATCTTGTTGTTATGAGTTCATGATAAGATATTGCATATTTATGTATTATACTACGATTATTCATCAGTCTACTAATTACTCAATGGCTTAGCAACACAAAGAATCCGAATGTAGCTGTATGATTGAGAAGCAGTTTGCTAGAAATAAATTATTGACATATTCATACTAAGCTCTCTAAATCTACATATTGACTCTATATAATCTATTTGTTTAGGTAAAAATGTTTATTTATTTTGTTCATTTAAAATATAATATCTAAAGGTACCTCTTAAATTTACATTTGCTGTCAATTGTCAAATGTGAACAACTGTAACTGAGTCTACCACTTTAATTGTCAAGTATTGTTTGACATTAGGATAGGCAATAAATTAAAACACAACCAAGTCTATGTGGCAAAGTGACTACATAGTTTAATTTTACAAGTGTTTCTCTACAGAATTTCTTTAGTTAATTATGATTAAACATAATTTATACTTAAAAATGTCTTTACACCTGTAAAAGTATCAACTACTTGTTCATAAAAAAATGTTAATGGAACAGAATTTTTCACTTCAATTACTTTAAATCTATTTTAAATCATTATAAATTTACATCCTTTAATTCTATTATGCTTTTAACTAAAATCCCTTGTATTTAATTACATAATATGTTGTTATGTTTCAGGGTAAATTTGCCAAAATGTTGCGTCGGTGCTCTAGAAATCTTCAGACCATATACCGGCGGCAGAGCCAAGCCCTCCGGTTTCGGTCAACAGAAATACCCAAGGTCTATGGAGCTGCTCATCATGTTACCCTCAAACCTAGGGTTTTCACCCATAGCCAGGTAGCCTCTATTCATTTTACCAACCCTTTAATGGCTGAACAGGATGTGATGACCCCTAGTTTCCCAGATTCCGTATCAGAGGGTGATGTGAAACTCGACAAGAAAGTTGGCGATGCGGTCGCAGCCGACGACGTAGTACTAGAAATCGAGACCGACAAAACAGCTATTCCTGTCATGGCACCAGACAATGGAATCATCAAGGAATTATACGTAAAGGATGGAGAAACTGTAAAAGCGGGACAAAAGTTATTCCGTTTAGAAATCACCAGTGGGGCACCAAAAAAGGAGGCACCAGCTGAAGTTAAGACTGAACCAACTCCTCCACCGGCAGCTGCCCCACCTCCAGCTGCTGCCCCACCGCCAGCTGCAGTTCCACCGCCATCTGCTGCACCACCTACTCCTCCCCCACCTAAACCCCAAACGCCTCCTCCCCAAGCCCCTAAAGCCGGAGCTCCAATCTCATCTATCCCCGTCGCAGCTATCCGTCACGCCCAAGCTATAGAAACAGCATCGGTGCGTGTCCCACCCAGTGACTACAGCAAAGAAATTGTCGGCACCCGTAGCGAGCAGCGCGTGAAAATGAACAGAATGAGACAGCGTATTGCTGAACGCCTGAAGCAGGCTCAGGACACAAACGCCCTCCTCACAACCTTCAACGAAGTAGACATGTCCCATATAATGGCCTTTAGAAAGAAGAACTTGGAAGCTTTTACTAAAAAGTTTGGTGTCAAACTTGGTTTAATGTCTCCATTTGTTAAGGCAGCTGCAAGTGCGTTGCAAGACCAACCAGTAGTCAATGCTGTGATTGATGGTAATGAAATCGTCTACAGGGATTACGTGGACATATCAGTTGCTGTAGCAACACCAAAAGGACTGGTTGTGCCAGTTATTAGAAATGTTCAAACAATGACATACGCTGACATTGAATTGACTGTCGCTGCACTAGCCGAGAAAGCCAGGAATGGTAAGTTAACTATTGAAGAAATGGATGGAGGTACATTTACTATTAGCAATGGTGGAGTGTTTGGCTCATTAATGGGCACCCCAATTGTTAACCCACCACAATCGGGAATCTTGGGAATGCACGGAATATTTGAAAGACCTATTGCCTTGAATGGCCAGGTTGTGATCCGACCCATGATGTACATAGCCCTAACTTATGATCATAGATTAATTGATGGTCGTGAAGCAGTGCTATTCTTGAAAAAAATCAAGCAAGGTGTAGAAGACCCAGCTAGCATCGTCGCTGGACTTTAAGTCTAGCACTTAAGACGCTTTTAAATCAATAATCACACTTTATTTTATATTTAACAGAATTTATAAAAGTAATTCGCTAATGTGATAAGTTTTATAAACATTTTTTCTGTAAATATAAATCATTTCTTTATTTATATTTCATTTTTAAAAGTGAATTATTAATTTAAAAGTGTTTCAAAGTAATGTCAACTGCACTTAAAGAACAAGTACAACGCTGAAACACCTGTTACCATTCTTAATATAAGTTATAATTATCTATTACTTAAAAAGGCAATTTAAAATATCATCATATGTCAAGTTATAATTTTATATTCTTTATTTCAATTTAAGTGTTCCATATTTGAATTGCATATTTTTTTTTATAATATGTATGTGTTTAAAAAAAAAAATTGCATATGTAATTTTAAGTCATAGATAATTTCAACTGGCATTAAGACGAAGCGTTAATAGATTTAATCATAATAATAGATGCCTGCCGTTGTGTTATGGTTCCTCACTGAAAATAGTATTAAAAATAAAGTCGAAATAATGTATGCTGACGTAGAATAAAGTATTAAAGTCGAACGAAACAGCTGTATTTTTAACGTAATTTAAAAAGCTCTTATTTTAATTATTAGACTTAATTTTAATACTATATTGCCTTTTGTGAAAAGCGCCATCTATAGTATTTATTGAAATTTGTAATCATGAGCAGGAGAAAAAAGAACGCGAAATTTAAAATTGAGTATTATTAACTGTTGTATTGAACAAACCTATTTGTAATAAGTTATTTAAATATACATTTCAGTGAGGTTAAACTTTTAAGTATTTATTTACGACCTTTGCGTGATCGAGAAGTGATTTTATCTGGTTTCATTGTAGATTCTGTAAATCCAGGCGTTATACACAGATTATCCAATTATATTGATTAAATTCATTCACATTTTTGCCTTCGTAGACCTCTGGTTTTTAAATCAAAGTAGACTAGAGTCAAACGTGGTTTACGTAGCACAAATAGAGTAGAAATAAAAATTGCGCTTCGCTACTCTTATTATACAATGTGTTTGGTAGGTAATTATTGCCTAGATAACGCATTGAGAGCTCAACGATCATAAACGATTTTCCAAATTCATTATAAATAATATTTAAAAAAAAATATGTGTGTTTACCAGAGTACACAGGTAAGAAGTGAAACTTCTTTACGAGATATCATTTGTCTACTATTTGCAACTTCACGAAAATGGGGTAGATAAGGCTTAGCCTTAAGAAAACATTTTTTTAGTCATATTTATTAATACTTGCTAATTTTAACAGATTTATATACATTCACTGATACTTACAATCAAAAAGTGAGGTTAACCTCAAATAAATATTAAAATCATGCTCATACGTGTTGAATTTATAAAACGAAATGTATAATCACTCTCACTTTTCTTGTAAATTCACTTAAATTTGAACAAGGCTTTTTATTTAATCACTTTCAAATTAATATATTGTTATTCTTATTTCAAACCAATCTTCAAAACTAATTTATTGTTGTTATCATGTTATGTCACCCATTACACCATGATCCATATGACATCTAGAGTAATAATTTTTTATTTATGTATACTGCTAACTCTACAGTTTTTGTTTCTTTCTGGTGTGTGTATAATAATTTACTGTTTCGTTTGAAAACTTTATTGAGACGGCAGTATAACGCTACTAGTTACTGGCAGCCCATTTCTCTAATCCAAACTAACATGATAAATTGCTAATCTGTGATTTTTAAGATCCTTACTAAATCTGTGGTGACTACTTTCGACAGTCGACTCAGACTGTCAAGTGTCAACTATCAACTTGTAATGATTTGATTTTCCACTCCATGTGCTCACTAGCCATTTATTAGAATTGTGTTATAGCTTATTAAAAACTTCGCACCGTGGCACTCCAGGCCTCCAGACCACTACAAGTACCAGCGTGAGCTCTTCTCCGCGGGTCCCGACGACACCAGGGCAGAAACCGCGGTTTCGACCGCTGGTCGCCTCGCTGGGCTTCCCCCGGGACAACCGGGGGTCTCACCCGGCGGTGCTTGACCGCGAGCCGCGAGTCTGCCCCCTAAAACCGACTACGACACCAGGGTCCAGTTGATCAGCAGGGCGCGAAACAACACACCACCCGAAGTCATTTGCCCCGAACAGGCCGAAGCATACCCTCGCGAGGGAGGATGTAACACTAACCACGTGTAGCTTATTAAATTCATTATTCAATAATGCATTATACAGTGATACGCAAATTATAAAGTAAACGTTGATGCGTAAAGTATATTCGTTAGTTATAAGAGGACTGGCTAATATTTGTTACACGTATGGGTTTGAAATGATATTCTGATTTAAAAATTGTGTATTGTTGCTAAAACATATGTTTTTACCGATTTTGTGGTTTTTTGACAGAGAACTTTCTAAATTTTCATAAAATCATTGTTGGAAAGAAATTCCTTTCTAGCATTTCTGTCATATAACTTTCGTATTTTGGCTACTTTATTGTGTTCTGGCTATGAAGCAAAACACATTCTTAAAACTGAAATGTGCACCTAATGATGTAAAAATAAAAATAACCTTACAATGAAATCCTGTTCCAGGTATCCATATGTTTGATGTTGTCATGCGCCATGCTATTTAAGTCTTAACTACATTATGTATTTGTGGCTTTGCTGAAACTGACAGCGCGTAATACAAGCGCTCTTATTGAATGCGATTGACTCGTAGACATGTTTATGTATGAATACCCTGCTTTTGTTACAAAGCTTTGAAAGTTATTTGTGTATTGTTTGAAGCATAATTGAAAATGCTTAAGTCTTTAATAGTCTACATCTCTGTGGTTTTTGTTATATTTTTACAGTCTCTCTTTGGTACTTTGTGTGAAGCTTTTCCCCAATAATCAGGGGCAACTTTCCTTTACAGGAATAGTACTTGTATAGGTGAAACATTGATTTGATTGATTTTATTAGTGACATTTTTTTGCTATTAATTATGCAAACAAAAGGGGGTTCCAATCCTAGTTAGTTCATAAAGCGTGAACACCTTTTTCAAGTGTAATATAGTTTTATCTCCTAGTGTACCTTGCACTGCGTCTGCCTTGTCATAGTAACCTAGTTGAGTGATATTTTATCTCCTTTGTTCCTTAAACATCCCATTCAGTTTCTTAAGTGAGGAGTGAATCGTTTTGTGTAAACTTCTGCAAAAGGTTGTCTTGTCAAAAAATGCCTTTTTTTATGTTGAAATAGGCAGCTTCTATTTTATTTTCCACGGTTCACTACTGGGCTAATGTTAATTTAAGAGATTGCAATTGTTACTCATCGTAGAACTAAACCTGTGTTGAGCTTCTGAGACTTGGAATCCCACTTGTGTGCACTTTTAAAATGTGGCTTCCAATACCTTCACACTATATGTTACCACATTACACATGTTCTATATATGTTACAAACTCTAAGTAAACATAAATGTTAACAAAAAAAATGAATTAAAAAATACAAGATAAAAATAAAAATTCAGAAGCTTTGGTTAACAGAACAAAATACCAGCAACACAGTGGATGAGGTACGAGATAGGCATTTAACAATGCTTTCTTTAAATCTGATAGCTAATCAGATATATCCAGCTTCAGATAAGTACTGTTTAATTAGTTAAAATTGAAAGAAAGAATTCGAAAGAAAGGTTTCTGAACTCCAACTTTTCAACTTCGACAATTTTAATATCTTTAGAGGTCATCCTCTGTTATTTCCCATGTAGATTGTTGCTTAAGTTGTGTTGTATTTTCTGCTTTTAATTAATTTTGGAATAAGAGATTTTAAGTAATGTTATTTTTATTATGAAAGCTTTTTATAGTCTTTCTTATGCTGTGAAGTTTTTGGAAAATACATTCATTGCAATAGATTAGGATTTATCTAAAGTAACATCAGATCAAAGACAAAATCAATCAAATAAACAAAATCAAACAAATAAACAGAATCAAACAAAAGAAGCATTCCCCAACCCGGCTGGTCCCCGTGGGGAATTAGACCACAACCCCTCAAATGTACAACTTTAAATGTAAAAATGGGGGAGGCCTTTGCCAGTGGGCACACAGAGTCAGTTATCATAGACAACAAAGCTATGTCCCAAAAGTCGACGTCAAGTCGAAATTTTCTCATAGGTAATGCCACACCAGTTATCAGAAAAATTAAAAAAAAAAATTAAGTCATGTATTTTTGAAGTTATGGATATTTTTTTGTTATTCCAGAAAATGTGACAGTTTCTTCATTCCTGTTGTTACAAATATTTACTTTTTGCCAATTTTTTTCTCTTACGTCATCCCGAATAGTGCTTTATGTAACCTATGATCCTAAACCCTGTGCCGATCACTCCAACTTGTAGGAAAATGTCATTTTATACCTTACCAAGTTTACCACTACTAATGCAAGTAAATTCGAAATCCAAATATTCGTCGTCATATTTTCTATATTTCTTTCGTTCACCTCCAGTAACATTACTGTTCTCGCCTGACTCTTCATTTCGTTTTCTATTTTTTTGAATAAATTTATCCATAATTAACCTAATAAATCTATTCAATCTAATCTGTCTAAACTCAAAACACCGGGTGCGTTATTAAACAAAACAAATGAACGTGGTGGTCAGCCGCTCTCCCGCGCTCGCGTCGCGATGATTGACAGAATGCGCGCGGCGCTCAGTCACTCAACTTAGCCGCATCGACGTATCGACACGCGACGACCCTAGGATACTGTTAGGGAACCCCAGCCATATAGAGTTTCTTCACATGTATAGGGCCATCTATTGCTCGAACAAAGAACACATGATGAATTTAGACATTTAGGTATAGTTCAATTTAAGTACTTAATCTAAGATCTACTCCCAATAGGGTAGTAGCCGTGTCAATTTTCAATATATTTTTTATTTACAATTAATAACTTAAATTTATAACTTATTCTAAGGTCTACTCCCAAAGGGATAGTTGCCGTGTCAGTAATAATTAAAATACAATATTCTCAGTAATTGTTGTATTAAGTATTCAATAAAATATATGTTAATAATAATTACTGATACTGCTGACTAAATGTGTATATATTAATTCACATATTAATTCCCAATAGGGGGAAGTTTTATCAATAGTTTAAAACTTAGCTTACTTTCTTAACTAACTTAAGGGAAAAGGCAGTCAATAAAATAGTTAAAAATATATTCTACAAGGGTAGTTGTTATCAATATGTCTAATGCATCTTTTCTATTGCGAGTCAAAGAATCAATCTTCTCCAACGGTTTTTCTATTGCGGCATCATTTGACCCCTTATTGTCCGGTTCTACTTCACAGGAACGTTTCACCTTTATAACAATCTGTCGGCCAGCACTAATGAGTTTTGGCATGATGATTTTGTAATCATGATCAATAAATATTGAAAAAATTAAAGACACTTAACACGCTCACTTCACCTGTCACAACAGGAACATGGCGGCCTGGGATTAGTTTAAAATTTTGGCCGGGCGTAGACAGTTAATATAATGAAGTTCTCTAGACTTGAAAGTAATTAGATGGAGGAGGATTGCAATATTTTTGCCAATAATGATCGGGAATTCTAGGTGGTAAAGGTTTTGTCACAAAACGACTCACTCTACTAATAGGCTTAAGGCCTGAATTATTCTATGGAGGTTTTCTGTTGGGTATCCTAAAACCACTTTTATTGTTAGACAATGGTGCTTGGAAAACTGTGCGTTGGTTGTATAGGCATTCGCTGATGACTATTAAATTGGGGATTAAAATTTGATTTTTGCCACCTAGGTCCGGGTAAAAATTTAGGAGGATTAAATTTATACTTCATAGGAGGAAATTTAGACTGTATAAGTTGTTGAATTGTGTGGTGTTGATGATAATGGTTTTGTCAGATCTGTTGCAAAATTACTTCGCTGCTGTAAATACATGACATTAAGTTCATCCTGGACAAATTCCAAAGCCTTCTTAATAGTTTCAGGTCTCATATCTGATTCGGGATTCGAGAGGATCTTTTAAACGTCTTACAAATGCTTTTATGTAAGTAATATACGATTTAATGTTTTTTTCTTTTTAATACGATTTAATTTTCTAATGTCTCGTGCAACGATACATAGGACATTATAGTGCTAAAAAAATTTTGGCAGTTGCCGCAAAAAGCTTGCGGAGTCTCATTACATTGTTTAGAACGGTCAATTATTTATTAAAGTATTGTTACGAGCTTGGGGATAGGATAGAAACTGCCGTCGATTTCTTCAACGGTTTATTTCAATAAAATTTACGAGGAATTTATTAACACAAAAAAAAAACGGAAATTACGCACTAATTATACACACAATAAAACGCTGTCACTAATCACGTCAATTACACAGTACTTTATCACTGGTCTTCGCTTAATCGCACTTTTTCTCTTCGGTGTTTTTCACTTAATATCGCATTCGATACTGAACTGATTTTTTTTTAAATGGAATCTCGCTGTTGGCCTTAAGGGCCTTTACAGCTCAGCACGGGCTGTTTTGGCGAGCTCAGCTCAGCCGGAACTGATTTGTCGCGTTTTTGCTCGGTCATATATCCCTGCGAATAGTCCCGAACGATGTTTCTACGGGAACTTTCTACGCGCGAGCGCTACTGAGTAGCGATCGGTTCTCGCTCTAGCTTCGAGAAGGTTCTGATCTTCCCACCCTCTCGCGTATCATACAGAAAGTTCTCTAAGTAATATAAAACCATTACAGTCGACCCGTCTTCGTAACAGTATGTCTAATTCCTATCCAATTTCCAGGAATGCCGTTTGAACGAGCTACTGGACCAGTAATTTTATTTAAGATGCCATTAACTCATAAATTCGATAATTCCTATCCTAGCTCATCTTTCACCCATTGAATAACGATCTGATCACAAATCCTAATAAATATAGGAAGAATAGTCCCGTCAAATTCAGTAACTGGGCGGAGAGCCTTATACTGTATCAGAATACATTTTTTTTAAAGATTTTTATTTAATTTAAAGGTTTAGGTACATTTTACAGCGAACGAAAACCTGACTTGGTTTATCCGTCGCTGTCAGTGCTCGCTTAATTGTGATACAAAAACTACTAAAGCAGATACAATAGGTATAATTTACTTTTATTTAACATATTTTATTTTTGTTATTTCTTACTAGGCTTGCCTGGAAGAGATCGCTTGTTAGCGATCTCCCTCCCGTTGCATCCCTTGTAATTTTTATGCATTGTGTTATTTGTGTTTCTTTCTAGCAACGAAGTGTGAATAAATAAATATAATAAAAATTGTGACGAACAGAAAGCAACACTGATGGAAAAATAATTCAATGTACTCACATAGCTCGTCGACTTCCCTGGTTTTCTTTGAGTTGTACTGAAGTTTGAGTACGCCCCGCTTGCTTCCTAGATATTCTTTTTGTTTCGGTGAACGCTGGAGAACGATCACGCCCAGTGTCGTTTGTAGACCACGGAAGTCTTAGCGATCGTCGTAGCCCTGAAAGTATCATACCGACAGCGTCAATTACGAATTTGACAGCCTGGTTTCCCAATAAAACAATAATGTTGAATGTTGTTAATTCAGTGAGTTTGGGTGTTTTGTTGTTAATATATGGAGTCCGAGTTGACAGAGAATGTTCGTTTTATTTGAACAATGTTTCAAAAGGTACCTTTTGAATAAAAAATAACACTTGCTTTGATTAACAAAACCCTCGCAAGACAATTGTCGGATTGTTGAGCAATACTTAACAAAAATTTTACTCAATGCAGGCAGCACAGATATGGGTCTAAAATTTGTGGGGTCAGAAGTGCTGCATGTCAATGTGAAAACAGCAAATCTACTGTTAGCCGAGGGGCAACGTGCGCGTAGGGTTGCCATCTCTAAAATTTGGATAACAGGACAAGACGCGTGTAAACCCCGGATTTTAGAGTCCGAAAGCCGGACATATCAATAAGATCTTTTAAACATATTCAATGTAATAAAAAACAGTTGAAAATGTCATAAATCACCTTTTTTATTCAAAACAGAATCATATTACAATTTGGTACAAATTCTATCTTACATTACATTACAGTCTAGACATTACAGTCGACCCGTCTTCGTAACAGTATATTAGCCGATGTACTGGCACCGTCGTTGATCCGTACGGCTGCATTTATTCTTTTACGTTCCCGGCACTGCTTGACTCGGTCATATGGTGTTTTTTGAGAAGCCCTTTCCAAGCGTATACGATCTTTGTATTTTGATTTGGCTTTTTGACACGTATAGGCCGACATTGTATATTTTTTATATGATTATTTTATTATTTTAACGTATAACATTCACTGTCACTATTTTGCACTAAGGTTTTATATACAATCGATAGCTTTTGGCGCGAGCTGACTATTGAAACTGAAACGAACCTAGCTCTTGCAAGTCAAAAGTTGACATCGAGCAACATGAATCTTAAATTTAGAAAGAAGGTTCGGACAATCAATCTTATTACAGAATATCTTAGCTGCAAACGATATATCAATAAATTTTCTGCGATTCTCCAATGACAACATACTAAAGTGTGCCAGCCTGGTTCTGTTTTCTGTTCTTGATTTGTACCGAGAAATGCCATATTGAATGTATGGATAACTAATTTCAATAGACATTCAAACTCGGCAAATCCTACTCTAAGGTAGTTTCTTAAGTCACATGGTTCCAAAACACTCAGTATTTGCATATTTGATAAGTTATCTTGCAAAAGTAAATACTCTTTCACCTATATGTTTCTTTTCTTTTTTGTATTTAAATTAATAGACACGGCAAGAGCTATGGCGATTTTCTGGTGCTTTGAAAGTTTTCTCATCGCGCGACAACCGTCACCGACTACGTACGCTTTGAAAATGAGTAAAATGAGTTAGCATGCGCTATTCAGTCCAGTGTAATAGCGAGCTTGCCTAGTTAGATTTTGAGACAGTCTTACTAAGACTGTCTGAATACCGCGTAGTGTAATAAGCCCTTAACTTGGCGAAATTAATTTAGGATGGAGATGATAGATATGAATCTGCAGCATCAAATTGTATCCCCCGTTATCATGTATCTTGTTATATGTCATATCATGTATTTTGTTATCATTGTTTTATTGACTTGCTTCTCACAATGAAAGCAATTTTAAAGACGTATTTACGTCGTTATGCACTATTACTATTTTGAAATCAAATTAATATACAGAGGTGACAACTATGCCACGGTACCCGTAAACATGTAAGATCAACATAACATTAGGTGAAGAGACGTGTTATAGCTTAATCAGTGCATATGGCCCCAATGGACGCACACGATTATATTGTGGCTTCATTCAAAAATCATTTTTTTTTACAAAATTTAGTTGTTTTTTCTTGTTTTGTACCGGGAAAGCAGAAACTGCAAAGAGATGTCGAATCATATAATAAGTCCATATGCCCCCAATAGATGTTATTATATAAATCTATAATTTAATCCAGTTAAAATAATAATAAAAAAAGTCCAGGACTGATCATAATTCGCTGCAGATAAAGTAACATTTCGCAATATCTGTTCGGATTCTCAAGTAAGAAAAGCCCCTTTAAATAATGAAATTTTTCTATTTTGTCTAAAGATGTGTTGTTATGGATTAAGGATTCGAATAGGTCTTTAAAGGTTTGCCAATCTGCAAATCTGAATAACATCCCGAAAATACAGGAATACAAATTTTTGGTAATCTTAAACTTGATTCACCTTAACGAGACTGATTATTCATACAAGGATTATATATATCATTGTCAAGGATTATCTATAAACTTAGTTTATAATTTAAGTATGTGTCCTCCAACTCTTCTGATACATTTAAATATTCTTCAATTGTGCTTTCAAAATTTTCTAAAATCTTGTTATTATTATTAGTTACTATTTTCCAATCACTTTTAATATAACTAACACTAATTAAATTTATAAAATATATACGTCTGATACGTCCCCCCGTCTTAGGGAAACGTTACCGACTTATGTTCCGACGGTCCTCGTTGCTGACTGGCTACTCATAACTCATCACGATGCCCGTAGAAGATTGGATACAACGCACAGTTGGAGGGGAATTTGCCGATATTTCGAAATCACTTATATCCTTGATACAGTTGCTGTGTGGGGAAAATCACTAATGGCTTTTGGTACACTGGTTATAGGGGACCATTAACTCACTTGGATACACCTTTTACTAATTGGCGGTGGTTAGTGACATCTCTGAAGCTACGCCTCCTAGGCGAGGTATTTGTTGACGACGGCTGCTTCCTATTGGCCGTGCCTAGCAGCACTGAGTTAGCGCGCTATTAGTTGGTGATGACTGCCTGCGCCTCTGAAAGGTACTTGGAACACTTCTAGCTGGTTGCAGTATCATTCCGGGTTTCAGGAATTCCAGCTACTAAAATCTCTATGGCTCGGCGTTTTCGTTCTTCGATTTCGGTGAAGATTTCATCATATGTAGTTATTTAGATAGAAGATAAAGGAGGCATATTTTTTTATAAAGCTGCTGTTCTAAACAAACAAATTACCAAATTTCGTTGTTTTTTTTCTTTTATCGTACTAGGAAAGCAGAAAGTAGAAAGAGACGTTGAATCAAAGTTTGCAAATCCGGCCCAACAGTGATTTAAACTTAAAAAAATGAAAAAAATTATGTCTTCCGATTTGTGAAAATGTCCTGCATTAAATAAATTAATAAGGAGTAAGAAATGTACAAATAAAATTACTAAAAAATAACAAATTAGATTACACGAAATTAACCACACAATTTCTATACATTATTAAACAACAAATAACCGCAAATTCAACAAAAATATAAGTAACGTCTATATCTAATGCGAGCGTCGAAGAAGTCCGCCCGACCATACAGCGCGCAGTGCTTATATAGCCTGAAAACCAGTTTAGTCCAGTATAACCCACTGCTACACTTCACTTGACTTTATACAGCTTATTCGGCCTCTCCTGACGACGGTGCGTCCTCGCCCGTGTGATAATAGGCAGGTTGGCATGTTGAAACTTGACCTCTTGCTGATGACCATCGCACCACGGTTGTGGTGAAGGACTGTCGTCATCATCATCGCCACCTAAAAATTACATCATTTTTGTTATTATAACGTTAAATTAACATAACCACATCGAAAGTAAGAGCGCGTCCATTACTTTCGACATAATATTAGTGAAATAACTGATTGTGTAGCACACAATATCAATTGAAATTGACTCCATTACTGTACATCACACTAAGCAAGAGCGAATACATTGCTTTCACAGTAAGAGCGAATCCATTACTGTACATCACACTAAGCAAGAGCGAATCCATTGCTTTCACAGTAAGAGCGAATCCATTACTGTACATCACACTAAGCAAGAGCGAATCCATTGCTTTTGATAGTAAGAGCGACTCCATTACTATTACACAAGACTCCCGCAGGTCTTTACCAAAATAGGTACTACGTAATATATGATAAGCAGTCCCAATAAAATGACAGTTCTCACAAACATTTATCAACGTACATAAGTTTTGAAAAGGCAAGTAAAAATTACTTACTCTCAAAGAATGCGGTACACACATCAGGGGTCCATTCCCTGCGCCAGGGCATCATGTATCCCGCGGCAGCTTGCGTTGTTTTACAATAAGAACCAGCTACCAATTTAAGTTCATATTATCTGTCCTGCGACAACAACGCTAAAAGCAGATAATATGGTCCGCGCATACAGGAGTCTAGCTTACCAACAGCTTGGCACAAATACAAAATCGCCCCAATTGAAATGCACACCCTTGCGAGTCAACCTCGCAATGCACGATGTCTTCATATCTTGAATATCTTGCCCATTGCTAATGACTCGGCCTAGATACTCGATCTCCGTAGTCTGAAAGTTAAATTTTTTTAATTCATGGAAAAGTCTGCCTGGGTCTCTAACACATCATGTAATGTACCTAAACCCTCTTCTATGGTTTAACTAGGTAATAATACGTCACATACACAATTACAATACACACAAGGGCTCTGCCTGAATCTATGTAAAATCGTAACGTATTTGATATAATTCGTTGATATACAACCGGTGCATTGGTGCTAATCCGTATGGCATCTTTATACAGTACTCATAATGACCCTCGGGTGTTACGAATCCCGTGAGTGGTGTCGATTTTTCATTTAATTTTATCTGGTGAAAGCCAGTGGCCATATCAAAGCAAATATAATAGGTAGCTTTACCTAGCCAATCAATATGTTCCTCAATTAACGGAAGCGGGTAGTTTAACTGTCTTTGAGTTTAGGGCCCTAAAGTCGACACAAAGCCTATCTGAACCGTCTTTTCCTTTACAAATATTATTGGACTAGAATACTCAGATTCTGATTCGTTATTTTTCATCATACGACATTTTATAAGGGCGGTAAACTATAACTAATTTAGCCTACCGCTCGACTCGGAACGCTGTCGAACAAAACAGTCCTACCGTCTTACAAAATGTGCAAATAATTTTGTTATTAGAAAACTGCCTTTTATCTGTTAGGCCTCTCCCAACCAGTAACTCAGGAAATCAGGATAACGTTTTTAAAGAAGGAAACAATAGAATTAATAAACACTATATTTGCACACTGGTATATAATTCACTATTTTAATGACCAACACTAATCGCTCCCGAAACCAAGAATGCCCCGCGGCCCGCCAATTCTTAACTGCCGACCGTGGGTCTTGTCAATGGAACTATTTTTTACAAAATCACATTTAATATACATATCATTGTATCTATTTTACATAGTAATAATTTAAGATTATAATTATACAAATCATCTGTTTTTAAATTGTTGTACAAAGTAAAAATTATCATAGTCTGTGATCCGTTACTATGATTGGCTAGCGTCTCTGCAGGAACATTGAGGACAAACGTAAGGCATACAATAGAAGTGTTATTTATATTCTAATTATTAAATGCAATAAGTATATATCAACTACTTCAATATAAACCAACCATAAATAAACATATTAATTATGGTAAACGTAGCAACGTATTCATTATACAATTTTAGAAACCCTAACATATCTAAACTTGTATTGTTTGTAGACCCAAGTGCTCATACTTAGTTTTTTTAGGACACAAAATATTCTATGACCCATTTCCCCACATGAAAATTATCTCGTTTTCGGGAATTAGCTCGCAAATTTGGCCTTTTAAACGTGATTTTTTATTATAGAGCGCGGTTCTAGGGGCTTGGTATATAATGAGAGGAATTTAACTAGGCCTTCCGATGATAAATTAGCACTAGTCGCGGCGGCGCGAACTTGTGGGTACTTAATGGCGGCGCGGGTTGTTAATTATATTTATATCTAATGAAATTTTAAGTGGACTGTATAATTTTTGTAAGTCTGGTTGCTCAATATTTGGGTTAAATATTGGAAAGAAAGAAAGGACACGGCACAGTACCTTCAACCTTCTTGGCTTCCTTTCTTGTGGCTGGATGTGGCTTCTTCCCACTAATTTTTATCACAAACACCGAAAAGTTTGTAACGATATATATATTCTTATCTATAGTAAAAGATAAATATGTAATAAGTTTATATACAGCGATGCGAGTGTGCGGTGTACGAACAAATATCAAAACTAAACTGCGAGGCGACCAAATTAAAACTACCCGCTGCTCAACTCCCTTTTTTCTTAACTGTCGACGCATTATCGCGCGTCACCTACGGCCCGTTCCGGTACTAGTGCCTTATAGGATAGGACATTAAGGATGGATAGGTACATTGAGCAACCATTAAGATAAAATGCGAATTTGGCGCAACCACTTAATACCCCGGATAACTACTGCAATAATTAACTCTTCACTCATTCCTCGTACAACACGCAATACGTGAGATAACTATCAGAGTCTGTTGTCATTACGTCGAATAAAATATTTGTTATGTCTACTCCCTACGTACAGTGATTTAAATTCTCTTTTAAAATTAGACCAACTACATTCACATATTAACTAGTAGCAAATCTCTGATATAAACTAAAGTTAAATGATGTAAATATTACCTTACTTATAATCAGCATCAATCATACTTAAATTTATATCTCACATGTTGGAATACCAAATCAAATCAAAAGTTAATTAAGGGTCATAATTTCATACCAAACTTAAGTTTCTATTGTATAAGCTTTATTTGTCCCTTGTTTAATTTTATTGATTACTTTCTGGTTTACAATTCTTACTTTTAAAAGTAGAAATAGGTTTTAAGGAAATCATAAATCTATTTACATAATTGTCCAGGTATACCAGAATTACTGAGGACCTTCACTAGTATGCCAGGATCCACACTGTCAAATGCACCTTGCACATCTAGAAATACACAAACTGTGTGTAATTTATTGTTTTTTGCTTTTTTCAGGTCGGATATGAGAGAAATGAAGCTATCAACACAACTTCTTCCTCTGCGAAATCCATACTGAATGTGTGGAATGACATTATTGGATTCTGCATACCAGTCAAGTATTTCACCATATTTTCAAATATTTTTCCAATACATGATGATAATGAGATTGGACGATAAGAACTTATCTGTTCAGGTGACTTTTCTGCTTTTAATATTGATATTACACATTGATTTTGCCATGAACTTGGTACGAGATTTTTATGCCAGAAATTATTAAGAACATTTAAAAATATATTTTGTACAGATTCAAATAGATGCTTTATTAATACATAAGGAAAATCATCTATACCAGGACTAGTATTTCTTCTAGATTGTATACTTATTAAAAGTTCAGACCATGAAAAAGAATCCAATATACATGTAGATAGAGGATTTTCATTGTTAATATTAAAGTAATTGTCTAATGAATCTGTTTCAGGTAAATTGTTACTATCTGATAACTTATCTAAAAGTGGTTGTAATAAATTCATCCCTATATGATTTATTACCAGTTCTGATATCCTTAAACTTCTTAATGAGATTCCAAATTTTACTGATGGGTGTAGTTCTATTGAAACTACCATTAGTTTGAGTTTATTAAGCCGGTTACAGAACTCATCATACGATTTCATTGGATTCTCTTCACTAACCACCATGCCATGGAAAACCAAACCAGACAATTCATTATACTTTGTCCAATCTGTTTATCAGACCATTCACAAAGAGGGGCCACATGTGGACTAACAAAGGGGTTGCGTGTAGGATAATTTACTGTAGTAAAACTACCATTATTTAATATACATAACTCACATTCATCAATTACATTAAATAACATACATCCAAAGGCAATATGGTGTGCATTGAAATCTCCTCCATTAATTCTTATATTCCTATTGGACAGAGGACAGTACACACAAAGAACAGATAAATTAGTATTTTCTGTGTATATACTTATGGCTATTGTCTGTATATCTTCATAAAAAGTAGTATTTATGACATGGTGTTTCAAATAAATAAATAAATAAAAAGCCTTTTATTTCCAGTATTTAAAGTTTACACTTCTTTCAATTTATTTCAGTGTTAGTTCATGTAGTTTAACCTATGTTAGTATAATTTCTCTTTCATGTCATTTGTATATGTACCTAAATTCCTATGTATTTTCTACTGGAACCCCAAGTTGGGTGTAGGCCTCCTCCAGTGACGCCCATTTATCTCTGTCTTCAGCTACTTTACTCCAATTTTGACCAGCTATCGCTTTAATGTCGTCTTCCCATCGTGTAATACCTTCTACCTTTTGTTCTTTTGCCTAGTGGGCCTTTCCAGAAAGTTACTTTTTTTAGTCCATCTCTGATCAGTTAGCCGGGCAACATATCCTGCCCACCTCCATTTCGCGTTTGGCGTTGAAGTCTCCCATTAATATTGTGGTTTTTTGCGCTGTGCCCAAGGCTTTCTCGACTGTAGTGTAGAATTCTTCTATATCATGGTCGCTTGCCGCTTCTACTGGTGCATAAGCTTGTATGATGGATATTTCATGTCCCTGTATATTTATGTTTAGTGTTGCCACTCGCTCTGTTATTCCATTGAAGCTTATTATGTGGTTTTTTAGAGAATTATTTATAATGAATCCAACTCCATATTTGCCAGGGGTTTGCCCGATGTAGCACAGTATACAATTTTCGTACTCTTCTATTTTGCTTCCATGTCTTCTCATTTCAGATATTCCGAGGATATCGTATTTTATATTTCTTATAGCCTCTTCAAACTCGAGCAAACGGTCATACGATGAGAGGGTTCGCATGTTGTATGTTGCAATTATTAGATTGTTTTTATGTATATTTCCTTGCTCTATTGGTGTGTTCATTGGAGGGTTTTGGTCATAATCTACCACGGTGACCAGCCGGCTTGGAAGAGTTTTTCTAATATTATGTTGTTTTTTATTTTTGTGTTCGATTTTGGTGTCTGTTTGGTAGGAGGGGGTTGGGCTTAGTTGTTATATATTTTTTCGCGGTTGCTTTCTTGTTTATTATTCGTTTTGGTTGTACTTTTGTTAGTCAAGAAATTTAGCATGCTGGGTTTTATGACTCCTTCTGTACTGCTGTTTGACCCAGTGATTGTCTTTCCTGGTTGTTGTGTCTTGTTTTTCTTAGTAGCCTGGGTATGCTTATCTGTTTTAGTTTGTATGATGTTTTCAGGTGATGACTGGAATTTTCTTTTACTTTGGTGCTTTAACACTATCAGTTTGTCATATTTTAGTATAGCTATATTTCCCTTTTCCCTCTCTAATTTCAGTTGCTCCTGTAGCTCCTTCCTTTTTTCAAGCACATATTTAGGGAAGTCTTCTTTCATATAGTATTGCGTATCTTTCAGCGCTCCTTTTTGCTTAAATATTTCAATTTTTATTCCCAGTGTAGTGAAGGTTACTACAGTTGGACGTGATCTCTCTCCTTTTATTCCCAATCGTTTTATCCCCTGGATGTCGTTGGAGCTCAGTTTTATAGAGAAATATTGCTGAATCCATTTAAGTATGTTTTCTTCAAAATTTTTATAAGATGTTTCTTTTTCTTCAATCCCAAAAAATACTATATTTCTTATTCTTGCTTGTTTTTCCAAATAATACATTCTTTTTTCTTGATTTTCCACTCTTTCTTTCAATTTTCCAATATTTTCTTCCAAAACCAAAAATTTTTCCTTAAAAATGCTAGTAATGGTTTGTGTAACTTGTTCCGTGACGTTTTTACCGGTTTCTCTAATTTCAATTCTTTGTACGTCTAATTCCTTTTTTATTGATTTTAATGTACTTAAAACTTCTTTCATCATTTTGGTTTGTTATGGCTGAAGTAATGTCCTCTAGCGGTGCGTATGTGAATTATTTACCGATCGACGTTGTAGTATTGATCGTCTCCAAATGGTTCGCTGCTGTTCTAACAGATGGCGTTGTGTCTGATATGAAACGCTGGGGCTATTAAAGATGATTTGCAAAAATTGACAATCTTTTAGGTTATGATATTTTTCATTTAGTTTTATTTATAATTCTTCAACTGATTTATTTTTCACTACTTCGCACTCACTATTCTTGCTTTGGGTAAACGTAAAAGGAATAAAAATGATCTCCAGTAGGCCTTTGATATCACCAATTTGTAGGTGGGTTTCAAAAACATTTGATTTGAGTTTTTATGATTTTAATACTGATTTTTCACTGTTTTTCTCTTCACCAGCTCACTTTGCACTATATGTCAATACACAGTTTTATAATTTCACTTAAAAGTCAATTTCTCTATTTTATTTTATTTATTAAATATTGGAGTTGATGCTTATCGCGTCACGGTGGCGCCCCTCCTCCATTTACCATTACGAGGATTTTTTGAATTTTTATTGTAGAAATTATAACCAGAAATATAAAGACACTGATGGTTTTTTAACCACGTCTCGTTAAGTAAACAAATATCAATATTATTTTCATTTAAGTAAGAATTTCGTAAGATTTTTTTAATGATTTGCACCTTTAACATTGAATTGTGCAATACGTAGAGAGGGTGTTGTATGTGGTTGTGTATCCATTATGTTGACAGATTTTTAACAAGTATATCTTTAATTAATGTTGTAGTAATAGGTTCATCATCAGTCCTATTACCTATTTGTACCAGGGCCATAAGTACATCACTGTTTTCAATTATTTGTAATTTTACATCATTAATACTTACAGCCTTGATTGGCTTAATATTTACAGATTTGTTAACCTGTTTAGGTATATTATTTACACTAATAGCTTTTTTATACTGGGTTGGAGCGTGGTGAGAGGAGGGAATTCATCATTATCTTTTGTGATGGCAACGCTTGCATATGTTATTTTAGTTTTCTATTCCATCATTTTATTAATTTTTAAGGGACACAATTTAGATATAGTTAAATGAGGTCCACTGCAATTAACACAGCAAATCTCATTTGGTTTACTGCAATTTTTATTTATCACCTGCACTAATAAAGCATCGCTGTTTGCCATTACAAATTTTAGCATAGTGATTGAATTTAAGACATTTAAAGCATTGTTGTAGAGGAAGTACATATTCAAATACTCTGTACAAAAATAGGTCATATTGTACACTCTTAGGTAAGGAGTTTGCCAATATGATACTAACAGTTTGTGTTCCGACTAATTCATTACCAACTTTTTTCATAAATCTCCTAACTGCAATTATTTCATTATTTGACGTTAATTTAGAAAATAGTTCCCTATTTGAAATATTTGTAGGGACAAATCTGATAACTCCAGTTTTTTCTATTTGAGCCGCTGGAATTTATGCTTTCATGTCATGTTTTTCCAGAAAATTTATATTGTTTATCAAATTGTTAGCTGTATTGTATTGTAAAGATCACAACAATTTTATTTGCGCTAATGCACCACACCACACCTTTAATTTCCGAGAATATATTATTTAAATATATTGGGCTTTTATTTCCCAGTTTGTCCTGTATATTTTTATTTTCAGTGGAAACCTTAAATTCCATGTTAATTGAATTTTCAGGATTTAGGCTTGCGAAATGGGATATAAGAGTTTTTCTCACCAGAGAGGGGGAGAACGAGGGGGGCGGGTCAAGCCCGCCCCCCTCGTTTCCTTCCATTTTTATTATATATACACTATTTATAATTAAATTGTCTGTTTATATTGTTATATATATAAAGAATTGAAGAGATAATATTTATTTTAATTTAAAAATAACTTTGAAAAAGCTTTATCACGTGACAAATTCGATGGCTATGCTGGGTCACCTATCGAGAAGTGATTTTATCTGGATTCATTGTAGATTCTGTAAATCCAGGCGTTATACACAGACTATACAATGATATTTATTAAATTCCTTCACATTTTTGCCTTCGTAGACCTCTGGGTTTTAAATCAAAGTAGACTAGAGTCAAACGTGGCTTACGTAGCACAAATAGAGTAGAAATAAAAAGTGCGCTTCGCTACTCTTATTACACTATGTGTTTCGTAGGTAATTATTGCCTTGATAACGCAATGAGAGCTCAACGATCATAAACGGTTTTCCAAATTAATTATAGGGGAAGGTAGTACGAGATGATCCCCTTAAGCGGGAATCGCTCTAAAATACATATTTTTCAAGGTAAACCAAAAATAAAGGCGATTACTACTGGTATATTTATCTATCCAACTTTCCTAATACTCAAAACCAGAAACACTGGTAGCGAGCAGCCGCTGCGTATCTGGGCTAGCAGATCTCTCTAACAGAGATGGCGATGTACCATCTATAAATTCGGTGTCTGAACTAGCCCGACGCCTTGGCGGCTCCGGCAACTCCGGCTGTTCCTCGTCCAATTCATTTTCTGTGGTTGCAGCCGCAATAAAATCAACCTCAGTGAATACTTCTGGGTTTAAGGGGCATATTCCTGTTTTAGCAAATCCATTGATTGCATTTGTTGGGATTGCAGCTTTTAGGTAGGCCTCTCCAAAAATTTTTGCAATTTGAAACACAGTCGCTGGTCTTCCTGGGTTATTGTTCATCCATTTTTCCAGTGATTGGTTATGATAAACACTCAGAGATACATATACTGACATCTAGTGGTTGCATTTTGTGTGTGCAGTGTGGCGGCAAACAAACAATTGTAACGTGGTTCGCCCGTGCTTTCAAAATGACGTCTAAATTTTTCGTGTGAGACAGGTGACCGTCTAATATCAGCATTACTGGATCCTCTTCGGATGGCTTCGTGTGGCGTAGAAAATGTTCAAACCACTGGGTAAAAACTTCCAGCTTCATCCACCCTGATGCATTACAGGCCCAAGCAGACCCTGGGGGTGCCCCTTCCATGAGCTCAATCTTCATACGGATTCTTCGAAAAATAAACATAGGAGGAACGAAAGTTCCAGACGCAGACATGCAAATAACAGCCGTTGTAGTGACTCCACGTTCCGCTGATGTAACACGTGCCACTTGTTTTCGTCCAGTTTTTTCAAACACCTTAGTGTTTTTAGTTGGAACTGTACAAACACTTGTTTCATCGACGTTGTAAATTCGATGTGCCGGGATGTTCTTAGCGTCCTGAACGCTTTTTAATGTGGCATAAAACTTGTCTACTACAGGTTTGTTAAACGCGCGCGCTCGAGCAGTTGAAGTGGATTCAGGAGCACGAAGGGTGATATCTGGATGTCTTTGCCTGAATCCTTTCAGCCAGTCGTTACCTGCTTTTCCTCCTCTAAATGAATGGGGAATTTCATTGTTTTCAGCTAGTTGATATGCTAAAGATAACAGTTCCTTTTTTGTTAATCCATACATTCTTGTCTCCATGTCTTTAATATGGTCCACGAGCTCATTTTCTTGTTCTTTGGTAAAAACAGTTCTTTTCTCTCCTAAATATTTTACTGCACCAACAGCTATTTTATTTTTTGCTTTGGCCCTTCGTTTCAATGACATTATAGGCACTAAATATACTACTTGCTTTTTTATATGCCATGCCATTTTTCACAGCATCAAGAGCGGCTGTCATTGATTCCTGCGACCAATCCCCACGAGAAGTTTTTCTTTTATAGTTACCTGGCATCACGTTTGTCTAAAAGAAAGTATTAATGCCAACCCCTACGACACCTCAGATACTCAGGCCTGCACGGGATAATACGTTTAAGTGTTTGTTTGATAACACCCGTGCAGTTACCAAAGTAACCTCGGTGCGGCTTTGTATACCGGTGGGGTTTGACTTCGTACGTATTGTCAAAACGGCTTTTCGTAATGCTGGCACCGCCCCGACCCACGCACCCCTGCTAGTGCGTAATTGTAGATGTTGTCTTGAAATGAAACTGCGCCTTGTTCTTGTTTCTTGCTTCGCCGATTGTTCGTGGGTCACAGCTCGTTGTCACAGGTTAGAGAAAAGAGTCCCGAGTCTCTTAGTTCACCGAGTTCGAACGCGTGTCTGCACCGCACCAAGTCTGAACCGAGACTGCCCGCGCCGCATTGCATTGCTCTTGTGTATCCGCTCTCCTGTTGGGCGGACATCAGCCAGTTCGGGGCAGAGCCCACGCTGGCGGTGTGGATGTTCGCGTTCTAATGCCGATGCAGAACAGCACTGGGGCGGGCGTATAGCCCTTGGTGTGGCGGAGGCGAGGAGCGTCTGGCTCGACTCATCTCAATCGTCTTCTATCGTTTCCTCATCCGTTGTGTGGGGCGTCGGGCAGAGTCGCGGCTTGCGGTCTAGGCCCGCCGTGAGCGGCGAGATGACCTGCGGGTGATGCTGCGTTGTCCGTCCGTTCCCCGGCGTCTGGTCCGGTGGGGGTACCCGCGCGAATCAGTTCGCGCGGATACGGAAATCTGTTGTCTGGAGGCCTGGATTGCCATGGCGCGAGGTATTGGAGGTGCGGGAAGCGGGACATGCTCCTCGCCGCCTGTGCTACGACGTCGTCGATGCTCTCGATGCGTAGGTCGCGTGTGATGGTGGCGTTTCTCACGTAGCGCGGCGCGTTCACTGCGTGTCGGAGTGTCGTATTCTGCACGGTGCGTAGTCGTCGGCGGCTCGTCTCGTCTCGGTGAGCGCGAACCATGCTGGCGCCGCGTAGGTGAGTTGCGGGCGGATGTACATTTTGTAAAGTGTGAGCTTTGTGCGCAGCGGGATGTTGCCCGACACTAGCGGGCGAAGCTTCCTCAGTGCCCACTTAGCCCTGCCGGCAGCCATAGAGACGTGTTTCGACATGGTTAGCCTCCGATCTACCTGTACTCCCAGATAGGTGACCGTGCTCTGCCATGTCAGGTCTTCGTTGAGAAAGCGTAGTGGTGGCGGTGTATATTTGGCACCGAACGCTGTCGCTTGGGTCTTCTTCGGGTTCGCGGCGAGTCTCCATTTGTCCAGCCATTCGGGGAGAAGGTCGAGTGAACGCTGGACTTTTTTGGCGGCGTGTCGGTTGTTGAGTGACGTCGCTATGTACGCCGTGTCGTCGCCGTGTCGGCGTAGAGCGCGAGTGTGCACTCCTCGGCGCAGGGGACATCGTCGGTGTAGAGGGCGTAGAGGTCTGGCGCGACGACGCTGCCCTGCGGGACGCCCGCTGTTATCTTGCGTTGGCTCGACGTCGCCTTACCGACCGCCAGCGTGAAGCGACGGTCCTTGAGCTAGGAGCGGAGCACCGCTACGATGCGGCGAGGCAGTGGAGATTCTGCGAGCTTGAGCACAAGGCCGGCGTGCCAGACCCGGTCGAACGTCTTTTCCATGTCTAGCATGACGGCGACTGCCGCCTCTTTCCTGTTGAGGGCGGTCGCAGCGGTGTAGATAATTCTTGTTAGCTGCTGCGTGGTGCTGTGCTCGCTGCGAAATCCAACTTGTTCGGGCCTGGGCTCTATGTGCTTGTTGTAGTGTCGCAGCAGAAGCCTCTCGAACATTTTGGACTGGGTCGACAGCAGGGTGATGGGCCGGTAGCTCTCCGGCCTGGTGGTGTTTTTGCCTGGTTTGGGAATTGTGATTAGTTTTCCTTCCTTCCAAGAGGTCGGGAAGAGCCCGTGCCGGACGATCCCGGTGAAGAGACGTGCGAGCGCCGCTAGCCAGCGCATCGGGAGGTGTTCGTCGTTGTTGTTGCCGTTGTTGTTGTAGGCAAGGGCGCAAGTGTTGGTCGCTTTGCCACTGCTGGGGCCATTACAGCGTACGTGGGCGCCACTGAAACAGGCACAGGCGTTATTGAATTAGGCACAGATAGCTGCGGCGACTGTGGCTGTGAAAGCGGCGGCGTTATAACCGCACACTTGCGCTTGGGGGTCGCCCGGGCTTCGTCTTCGTCCGAGTCGGGTGGCGGTGGGCGACGTAGCGATTTCGGCAGCGTGTCTTGCTCGTCCCTGGAAATAGGCGTCGCTGTTAGTGGAATTCCTTCACTGTGTTTCAGGCTGTGGTGTGTGTGTGGTAGGTAGTAACACATAGGACGTGAGTGACGGACGGACGTGAGTGATCCAGTCAGGGAGGGAATTCAATCACAAAAGGTGGATATTTGGGCTTCTGGGGCGCGGCGGGCAGGGGCGCGAGTGGTGGCCGACGGGCTACCGTCGGCGACGCGGTCATCGCGGCGTATGATGCAGTATTTAAATTTGAATTTGTAATCGCCGCGTCTTGCGGCGTTATTGGAGCCGTCGCAAGGGCCGCGCGGGGCGCGGGGTGGGCGGGGGGCGCACTTGTAGACGCCGTGGCCATGGGCCTTCAAAGCGGCGCCGTCAGCGTTAAAATGATATGATCTATTATACTTGCGCATAAATTTCCATATGACAGATAATGGTGTACATCTGTTAAATGTTTCACAAAGAGAAATCCAACTTTTTTGTCTTTCTGTTTTTAAAATAAGCTTTTTACATGCACGTAGTCTTTTAAATTGCAGGTAATTTTCTTCCGATGGATTAGCTTTAAAATTAAAAAATGCATTTTTAAAATTTAATACAGCTTCTGTGCATTTTTGGTTCCACCAAGGAAGCGAATACTTTTTAGTAATAACTTTATGACACGAGCGGCTAACAATACCAACACTGACACTAGATTGATTAGAATTTGGTATAGAATTTGCAGCGGCTGAGCGCAAAATTGTACAAAACTGAAGCTATGAATCAAGAAGACATAAATTATCTACTTGAAAATCAAGTAATGATTCATCAACAGAACTTCTGTACCTTTGCCAATCCACCAATCTATAGTTTGGATAAATAGGCAAACGTGCAGCATTACAACAATAGTTATATTCATCAATATTACATCTATTACTAATATTTACTCTTATGATTACAGGAATGTGATAACTAGTGCCAAGAGAGCTATCATGGACTCCCCATTCACAATTAATTGCTAAGGATGAAGAAGCCAGAGTTAAATCCAGAGCATTAGGTCGCCAAGTTAAAGATCCAACTGTTGTTGCTTGACCATTATTAAGCAGAACTAAATTATTATCATCAATAACATCCAAAACGTCACGACCACGTATTGAGTGTGAGCCACAACCCCAAGAGGTATGATGAGCATTAAAGTCTCCGGCAAATATAAAAGGTTCAGAGATAGATTTGATTAATAAATCGAAGTTACGTTTTTTGAATTCTGGATTACATTTTAAAGGACTATAAAAACTTACTATACTAATTTCTTTGTTATTAGCTTTTATTTTTACACAGATATTTTGTAATGAGTTGTCAAAGTAAGTATTGACTTTATTGTAGGCAATACTATTGTGAATAATTATTGCAACTCCATTATGCTTGTTACCAGTATCATTTCTTTCAATATTATAATGTTTTATTTTAAAATTTTGTTGAGGTTTAAACCATGTTTATTGATAGCATGATAATTGCTATGTGTATATTTTGAGTATAAAGAAAATCCATAAATATATGCTTATTACTATTTAAACTTTGAGCAGTCCATTGCACTATCTTCAATTCAGAGAGATCCATTAGGTGGTTAAGGGAAATTTATTGTTAAATGAAGTTTTTAATGTTTCTTTTATAGATGTAAAATTGATAGGTGTCTCCTTATTATTGACATGATTAAAATGATTGTCTCAACTAAACTATTAACAAACCTATCAGATTTCATCAGATTATTTACTTGTGTATCTAGATTACGTGCTGTTAGAGCTGGGATAGCATTAGTATTAAATAAATCTAAATATGTGGCACTCTTAGCTTCTTCTTCTTCTTCTTAGCACTTCTTCTTAGCACTTCTTCTTAGCACTCTAATACAGTAGCACCAACATCAATATTTTTGAACTTTTTAGAAGAATGTGCTGTCATTTTTTCTGCTGCTCTTTTTAAATTTAAGTGCGAGTCCTTCCTTTCCCTCAAAATGTTTATTTCGTTTGTGCACAATTTACATATTAACTGCGAACCATAACCTTCGTCATTATTTTCTGTTGGCTCTCCACAGATAACGTGTGTGATACGTTGACATTTAATACATGTATGAGCCCCAGATGATTCATTGTTGCATATGTGACAAAGCAACGTATCTGATTCGACAATTTTTTGAGGAGTCTCAATTCCATTTGCAATGTTGTCAAGGTCTTGCCAAATATTGTTTGTGTTTGCGCCCGTACTTTCACTGTCAACTACAAGTACTTTGACTTGCTCAGTTTCAGAAATATTATCTGTCGTAATAATTGACTCTGTGGCAATATCAAGAGTTTTACAAAGGTTTTCTTTATCTGAAGTTATATTTCCATCGTCATTGACGGTCTTATGTTCGTTGTCATTTACAGATTTTAAAAACGTCTCTAAATCCTCTTCCATTTCAAGTTGAGAAATTATATTCTTGGACAAATATGTAGAAGTTAGACCGCATCTTGGATCATCTCCAAACAGGGCTTTAAACGGTGTCCTGCCAATCGTAGAATGGTATGATGAATTTTTTTGGAACTGAGCAAAGTAACAACCTATCGACCATTGATTGGAATTATTATCCACCATCCAAGCACGAATCATATTTTTCACATCTTGGTTTGAACGTTCTACACTTCCCTGGCTTTGGGGATATCTAGGTCTTCCATTAACAATTTTGCATGCTGGCCATAAGCTCACAATTTCTTTCAATATTGATGCCGTAAACTCACGTCCATTGTCGCTTTGGAGAATATTGGGACAACCAACTTCTAAAAATATCTTTAAAATTTCAATTGCTACTTCTTTCGCTTCTTTGCTTTTGAGTGGCCGCAAAAAACAAAATTTGGTCAAATGATCTTGGTACTGTAACATCCATTTGTACTCTCCATCTGGAGATGATTGAAAATCCACCAGATCTACCTGTCCTCTTCTATTAAAGTCATCTGTAATTAGTGGTTTCACGACTATCCCAGTTTTAGGAAAACTTTTCTTGGAAAGGCAAGTTTTGCACAATTGAAGAAAAATATTTATGGCAAACACTGGAACCATGTACTTGTCTTTCAAGTCGTAAATAATTTTGTCACGCCTTCCGTGACCTGTAGCAACATGCGCATCAAGGATTGTTTGGTAGTACTTACTGCTTGGAACTACTTGTATCACTGGATCCTGCTGAGATTTCCTTTTTAATATCAAAACTTTTTCGTCACTAAAAGTCATTACGTCATACTTTTTGGCGTGATAGTATTCTTTGTCTGTGGGCCGACGTCCCAAAACTTTAGCTTTATTATAATTTTCTATCATTTTAATAACATTTTTAATTTTTTCGTCTGTCCATTCCGATTTCTTACTATTTTGGTTATGCCCACTATAAAACTTTCTTAGCTCTGTGTTAAATTTTACTTCGTCAACAAATGTTCTAGCATTTACCACACTATCTCCTTCATTTTGGGTGTCCGCAGCTTGTAAGTCACTCATTATGGGTACTGCTAGATAATCTTAACAAAATAAAGCTATTTTTCACAGTTGCAACACAGTTCAACATTCAAAACTAATAAAAACGCACGAGCAAACCGGTTTGTTTATGTTCCGTGGCCAGCAATGGCGGCCGCGAGGAAGGAGAAGTGACACGTGACCGCCAACCAATCAGATCGCGCGTAGCGTTTGGTTACTGCTTACGTATTATTTTACGAGTGAGTTCAGTAAGTTTATCAATTTACGAAAATGTGGACGTAAAATATTACAATTTATCTCCCGTTTAGAATCTTACAAAAGTTTATAAACTTCCTAGTAAATTGATAAACTTACGGATCTTGTTATTTTCCGGTGACATATCCATTATGTTGACAGATTTTTAACAAGTATATCTTTAATTAATGTTGTAGTAATAGGTTCATCATCAGTCCTATTACCTATTTGTACCAGGGCCATAAGTACATCACTGTTTTCAATTATTTGTAATTTTACATCATTCATACTTACAGCCTTGATAGGCTTAATATTTACAGATTTGTTAACCTGTTTAGGTATATTATTTACACTAATAGCTTTTTATTTACTGGGTTGGAGCGTGGTGAGAGGAGGGAATTCATCATTATCTTTTGTGATGGCGACGCTTGCATATGTTATTTTAGTTTTCTATTCCATCATTTTCTTAATTTTTAAGGGACACAATTTAGATATAGCTAAATGAGGTCCACTGCAATTAACACAGCAAATCTCATTTGGCTTACTGCAATCTTTATAGGAATGTTCACCTGCACTAATAGAGCATTGCTGTTTGCCATTACAAATTTTAGCATAGTGATTGAATTTAAGACATTTAAAGCATTGTTGTAGAGGAGGTACATATTCAAATACTCTGTACAAAAATAGGTCATATTGTACACTCTTAGGTAAAGAGTTTGCCAGAAATGTCATACTAACAGTTTGTGTTCCGACTAATTCATTACCAACTTTTTTCATAAATCTCCTAACTGCAATTATTTCATTATTTGACGTTAATTTAGAAAATAGTTCCCTATTTGAAATATTTGTAGGGACAAATCTGATAACTCCAGTTTTTTCTATTTGAGCCGCTGGAATTTATGCTTTCATGTCATGTTTTTCCAGAAAATTTATATTGTTTATCAAATTGTTAGCTGTATTGTATTGTAAAGATCACAACAATTTTATTTGCGCTAATGCACCACACCACACCTTTAATTTCCGAGAATATATTATTTAAATATATTGGGCTTTTATTTCCCAGTTTGTCCTGTATATTTTTATTTTCAGTGGAAACCTTAAATTCCATGTTAATTGAATTTTCAGGATTTAGGCTTGCGAAATGGGATATAAGAGTTTTTCTCACCAGAGAGGGGGAGAACGAGGGGGGCGGGTCAAGCCCGCCCCCCTCGTTTCCTTCCATTTTTATTATATATACACTATTTATAATTAAATTGTCTGTTTATATTGTTATATATATAAAGAATTGAAGAGATAATATTTATTTTAATTTAAAAATAACTTTGAAAAAGCTTTATCACGTGACAAATTCGATGGCTATGCTGGGTCACCTATCGAGAAGTGATTTTATCTGGATTCATTGTAGATTCTGTAAATCCAGGCGTTATACACAGACTATACAATGATATTTATTAAATTCCTTCACATTTTTGCCTTCGTAGACCTCTGGGTTTTAAATCAAAGTAGACTAGAGTCAAACGTGGCTTACGTAGCACAAATAGAGTAGAAATAAAAAGTGCGCTTCGCTACTCTTATTACACAATGTGTTTCGTAGGTAATTATTGCCTTGATAACGCAATGAGAGCTCAACGATCATAAACGGTTTTCCAAATTAATTATAGGGGAAGGTAGTACGAGATGATCCCCTTAAGCGGGAATCGCTCTAAAATACATATTTTTCAAGGTAAACCAAAAATAAAGGTGATTACTACTAGTATATTTATCTATCCACCTTTCCTAATACTCAAAACCAGAAACACTGGTAGCGAGCAGCCGCTGCGTATCTGGGCTAGCAGATCTCGCTAACAGAGATAGCGATGTAACACCATCTATAAATACGGTGTCTGAACTAGCCCGACGACTTGGCGGCTCCGGCAACTCCGGCTGTTCCTCGTCCAATTCATTTTCTGTGGTTGCAGCCGCAATAAAATCAACCTCAGTGAATACTTCTGGGTTTAAGGGGCATATTCCTGTTTTAGAAAATCCATTGATTGCATTTGTTGGGATTGCAGCTTTTAGGTAGGCCTCTCCAAAAATTTTTGCAATTTGAAACACAGTCGCTGGTCTTCCTGGGTTATTGTTCATCCATTTTTCCAGTGATTGGTTATGATAAACACTCAGAGATACATCACACTGACATCTAGTGGTTGCATTTTGTGTGTGCAGTGTGGCGGCAAACAAACAATTGTAACGTGGTTCGCCCGTGCTTTCAAAATGACGTCTAAATTTTTCGTGTGAGACAGGTGACCGTCTAATATCAGCATTACTGGATCCTCTTCGGATGGCTTCGTGTGGCGTAGAAAATGTTCAAACCACTGGATAAAAACTTCCAGCTTCATCCACCCTGATGCATTACAGGCCCAAGCAGACCCTCGGGGTGCCCCTTCCATGAGCTCAATCTTCATACGGAAAAATAAACATAGGTGGAACGAAAGTTCCAGACGCAGACATGCAAATAACAGCCGTTGTAGTGACTCCACGTTCCGCTGATGTAACACGTGCCACTTGTTTTCGTCCAGTTTTTGCAAACACCTTAGTGTTTTTAGTTGGAACTGTACAACACTCGTTTCATCGACGTTGTAAATTCGATGTGCCGGGATATTCTTAGCGTCCTGAACGCTTTTTAATGTGTCATAAAACTTGTCTACTACAGGTTTGTTAAACGCGCGCGCTCGAGCAGTTGAAGTGGATATCTGGATGTCTTGTCGCAAGAGCACGAAGGGTGATATCTGGATGTCTTTGCCTGAATCCTTTCAGCCAGACGTTACCTGCTTTTCCTCCTCTAAATGAAAAGGGAATTTCATTGTTTTCAGCTAGTTGATATGCTAAAGATAACAGTTCCCTTTTTGTTAATTCATACATTCTTGTCTCCATGTCGTAATATGGTCCACGAGCTCATTTTCTTGTTCTTTTGTAAAAACAGTTCTTTTCCCTCCTAAATATTTTACTGCACCAACAGCTATTTTATTTTTTGCTTTGGCCCTTCGTTTCAATGACATTATAGGCACTAAATATTCTTTACTTGCTTTTTTATATGCCATGCCATTTTTCACAGTATCAAGAGCGGCTGTCATTGATTCCTGCGACCAATCCCAACGAGAAGTTTTTCTTTTATAGTTACGTGGCATCACGTTTGTCTAAAAGAAAGTATTAATGCCAACCCCCACGACACCTCAGATACTCAGGCCTGCACGGGATAATACGTTTAAGTGTTCGTTTGATAACACCCGTGCAGTTACCAAAGTAACCTCGGTGCGGCTTTGTATACCGGTGGGGTTTGACTTCGTACGTATTGTCAAGACGGCTTTTCGTAACGCTGGCACCGCCCCGACCCACGCACCCCTGCTAGTGCGTAATTGTAGATGTTGTCTTGAAATGAAACTGCGCCTTTTTCTTGTTTCTTGCTTCGCCGATTGTTCGTGGGTCACAGCTCGTTGTCACAGGTTAGAGAAAAGAGTCCCGAGTCTCTTAGTTCACCGAGTTCGAACGCGTGTCTGCACCGCACCAAGTCTGAACCGAGACTGCCCGCGCCGCATTGCATTGCTCTTGTGTATCCGCTCTCCTGTTGGGCGGACATCAGCCAGTTCGGGGCAGAGCCCACGCTGGCGGTGTGGATGTTCGCGTTCTGCCGATGCAGAACGGCACTGGGGCGGGCGTATAGCCCTTGGTGTGGCGGAGGCGAGGAGCGTCTGGCTCGACTCATCTCAATCGTCTTCTATCGTTTCCTCATCCGTTGTGTGGGGCGTCGGGCAGAGTCGCGGCTCGTGGTCTAGGCCCGCCGTGATCGGCGAGATGTCCTGCGGGTGATGCTGCGTTGTCCGTCCGTGCTCCGGCGTCTGGTCCGGTGGGGGTATCCGCGCGAACTGATTCGCGGAAATCTGGTGTCTGGAGGCCTGGAGTGCCATGGCGCGAGGTGTTGGAGGTGCGGGAAGCGGGACATGCTCCTCGCCGCCTGTGCTACGACGTCGTCGATGCTCTCGATGCGTAGGTCGCGTGTGATGGTGGCGTTTCTCAAGTAGCGCGGCGCGTTCACTGCGTGCCGGAGTGTCGTATTCTGCACGGTGCGTAGTCGTCGGCGGCTCGTCTCCGAGGTGAGCGCGAACCATGCTGGCGCCGCGTAGGTGAGATGCGGGCGGATGTACATTTTGTAAAGTGTGAGCTTTGTGCGCAGCGGGATGTTGCCCGACACTAGCGGGCGAAGCTTCCTCAGTGCCCACTTAGCCCTGCCGGCAGCCATAGAGACGTGTTTACGGTTAGAATAACTTTATTTCTCATATGAATTATGTACAAAAATTCGCTTACTGAGAAAACATTATAAACTAAGATTAATACACAGATGTAGGTACTTATATAAAATTTACAAAACAAAAACAGCAACAAAAATGTAGGTAGACATAATAAACTCGACGGTCAACCAAGCAAAAACATAAATGTTCGGATTGGATTTATTACTAGATGTGGCATTGATGGCATAGTCTGATATAACAGGTTTATATTAATTTCTTTTTATATTTTAATAAGACTATTTTATTTTTAGTTTTTAGAGGCAGTGGAGATTCTGCGAGCTTGAGCACAAGGCCGGCGTGCCAGACCCGGTCGAACGCCTTTTCCATGTCTAGCATGACGGCGACTGCCGCCTCTTTCCTGTTGAGGGTTTCCGGTCGCAGCGGTGTAGATAATTCTTGTTAGCTGCTGCGTGGTGCTGTGCTCGCTGCGAAATCCAAATTGTTCGGGCCTGGGCTCTATGTGCTTGTGCAGGTCAGCCTCTGGTGTTTGGCCAGCTCCGCCTTGACGTGGTCGGTCGTCTTGTAGAGTTTTGCCTTGATTTGTTTTGGGTGCGCTGCCATTGCCTCCTAAGGCCGCGTTTCGCGCGAATCAGCCGGCTTATGTAGGCTGGCAGCGGCGGCGTGGACGTCGGAGGGTCGCGTTCGCTTGTGGCACTCCGCAGCGCGTTTTGGATGGCGGCCGTAATGGTTTCGGCCATCGCGTTCACTTCTGCGGCTGTGGTTGGCATCCCTGGAGTCGGTGCGCTCTCCATGATGGCGGTGAATGCGTCCCAGTCCGTTACCTGCACCGATGATCGTGCGGGCGGAATAGGTTGTCCCTCAGAACCTGCTGCTCGATGTGGGACGCCACTCCCTTGTGCGCGATGAAGTCGATTGTGTCCGGTGTTTTGTTGTCGTCGTAGGGGTAGTGCGTCGGCGAGTCCGGCCCATCTATAGTGAAACCTAGAGCCTCGGCGTAGTTCATCAGCCTGTTTCCGCGGGGATTGCAAATATTAGAGTGCCAGTCAGTAAGTTTCGCGTTCCAGTCGCCCGCGATGATCGTCGGCTGGTCGTGGTTGAGTAGCGTGTGCAGCGCCTCTGGTGTGAATTTTTCTGCTGGCGGGCAGTAGAGAGCCAAGAGGCGCGTGGGTTGTCCGGCGATTGCCAGCTCCACGCGCAACGTGTGAAACTGCTCGTGGTTGCAGGCTGCTACGGTGCGGTGCGCGATTGATCGCCGGATGAGTACAGCCAGGCCGCGGTAGGGCTTCCCGTCTGTGGGGCACACGTTATTTTCCCTAAATACTATATACCCCGGTGCGCTCAGGCGGTCTGCGTCGCGTAGCTTGTGTTCGCTGATGAGTTCCACGTCAATGTTGTGTTCGCGTAGGACGTGGCGCAGTAGCACGACCTTTCGTTTCAGGCCGTCGGCGTTCCAATGTAAAAGGCGTAGGTTCATTGTGTAAACCTTACGCCTTGGCTGCGCGACCTACATCCCCCGGATGATTGGGGGTGGCCTGCGTTTTTGGTGGTGAGCAGTTCTGTGACTGGTTTGTCTACAACCCTGCTTACTTCCGCCGCGGTGAAGTACTTCTCACCGGGGCCCCGCTACGGGGGCGCTCAGTCGTAGCAGTGGATGTAGTGCGCTGTACGGGAGCAGGAGTGTGGGCCGCTGGTCCTCTGCGTTTTCCCCTGCCTCTGCGGCGGGGCCGGCGCGTGAAGACCGCTGTCGGTGGTACCTGCGAAGAAGAAGAATGAGAATGCTTGCCTGAGGGTGTAGGCGCAGGTGCAGGCGCACGGTGTTGTTGGTGCTGTTGTTGATACGCCACGGTTCCGCCGCGTCGGTTTCGCGCCTCATCTTTCAGCACCGTGACGCCCGGCATGCAGAGCAGCTCCTTGATATTGTAGATGGCCGGAGTTAGCTCGGGAGTGCGGCGCAGGATTGCGAGGAATATACACCCCGGTCTTCCCTTCGCGGCACGGATGGGCTGCACGTGCTCAGGCTCGAAGCCGAGGTCGCGCAGCTCGGCGAGGATCAGCTCTGGGTCGGTGTCCACTGGTATGCCGCGGATGGCGACCTTAAGCTGACGATCTGCGGGCAGAAAGTAAGAGAAGTATACAACCTGTACACCTTTTTTCTCCAGGTCAGACAGGTACCGTTGCACGACTCGGTATTCGTCCCCGTCCTCAGGCGTGATCTTGAGGCCCGTGCCGAACGCTCTGGCGTTGATGGTCTGTCCCAGGCGGGTTTTCATCTCCTTAACATGGCTTAGCCAGTCAGGGAGCGATTCGATGATAAACGGCGGGTATTTGGGCACTTGTGCAGCTGCCGTCGTTGTTGTTGCCGTTGTTGTTGTAGGCAAGGGCGCAAGTGTTGGTCGCTTTGCCACTGCTGGGGCAGTGGCCATTTCAGCGTACGTGGGCGACACTGAAACAGGCACAGGCGTTACTGAATTAGGCACAGGCGTTACTGAATTAGGCACAGGCGTCACTGAGGTAGACACAGGCGTCACCGGCGCGGGTAAAATAGGAGCGGGCGTCACAGGCGTGGTCGTCACGGGCGCGGGTGCGGGCGTCGCAGGTGCGGCGGGTTCCGAGGAGGCTGTAGTAGTGCACACTTCGGGTGCTAGCGTCTCCATCAGGCGGCGACGGCGCGGATCTCGTTGAGATAGCTGCGGCGGCTGTGGCTGTGAAAGCGGCGGCGTTATAACCGCACACTTGCGCTTGGGGGTCGCCCGGGCTTCGTCTTCGTCCGAGTCGGGTGGCGGTGGGCGACGTAGCGATTTCGGCAGCTTGTCTTGCTCGTCCTTGGAAATAGGCGTCGCTGTTAGTGGAATTCCTTCACTGTGTTTCAGGCTGTGGTGTGTGTGTGCTAGGTAGTAACACATGGCTTTAGCAAGCCCGGACGTGAGTGGTCCAGTCAGGGAGGGATTCAATCACAAAAGGTGGATATTTGGGCTTCTGGGGCGCGGCGGGCAGTGGCGCGAGTGGTGGCCGACGGGCTACCGTCGGCGACGCAGTCATCGCAAAATATTTAAACTATTTACAAGTTTAGAATCTGCAGCAAAACAGTAAAAACCATATTCAAAGTGACTACGAACTAAAGATTTATACAACAATAACAAAATTTTAGGGTCTGCACCCACTTAGGGATTTTAATATATTGTAGGCTTTATTAGCCCTACCAATAAGATGTTTTATATAAATATTCCAGGTCAAATTATATGAAAAAGTCACTCCCAAAAATTTCACCTCAGGTGTAATAGCTAACATGCAATTGTTATACATCACAGCAGGAATACTATAATTCTGTTTACCAAATATAACAACTTTAGATTTAAGAGGATTAACACATAGATCAAGGTCACAGAAATATTTATACAAATTCGCTAAGGCAACATTGACTATTTCAACAACCTGAGAAACATTCTTCCCAGATGTATAAACTACTAAATCATCTGCAAACTGTAGGTTTTTTTACCTGAGACCCTAAAATTAAATTTAAACTACGAATATACAATATAAACATCAAAGGTGATAAAATACCTCCTTGACAAACTCCTTTTGATGACAATCTAGGGCCATAAAGATGTTTGTTTAAAAAATTAAAACAAAAATTTTCACGAGTAGAAAATTTTAAAAATTATACCCGGAATTTTTGAAAATTAGTTTTTTAATTCTAATTTTTAATTAAGAAAAAAAATCAAAAATTATCGAATGTCGGGTAACTTAATTTTCATAACAATATCGAACTATCGATATATCGTCCAAAAAAATATTAGTAATAAATATCGATATTTCGAAATAATAATATCGATATTTCGATATATCGATATTTTATCAACAGCCCTACTTTAAAAACAATAAGCAAACAAAGTTGAAGGTTACAATGTACCAATGATCAGTTTAAAAATTAATACAAAATGAAAACTAAAAGAAAGAACTGTTTAACACATAAAACTCACTACATGTACCACGAACACATCCCAATGTGACTGTGTCAAAGAATCAAACAATTATCGCCTAAACAAATAAACAAAATTGAACATAGAAGTACAAGAAAATCACATACAAATATAACCCATACAAGTTATTAAAACTAAATGTTGTTGGTAATTGCTTAATGTGACACAAATTTAAAGTTATGCTAAGTGTGCAGCTAGCAACAGAAACATAATTTGAAGTTGAGCTAACCCACTTTAAATCAGTTCTTTGTAATCTTCCTGTTTCGAGATTTTAAGTTGGGGGATGCTGCCTTAGTATCGTTAGTAGAGGGTGGAGTGCTTGCAGGAGCCGCATCAACATCTTTTATTGAATTGACACGGCGTCGCTCACCGTTAGCTTCAATAACAAAAATGTGGCCATTCCTGGTCCAACACTTGCTTATTCCGAACCGCCTTCTTGCTGCCATAAAGAAATTATGCCTGGTTTTGGTCAGAAACTCAGATAAGGTGATACCGGTCCCCTTTAATCCAGTCTTAGCCAACCAAATCTTGTCCTTGTCACAATGTTCCCGTAGCTTAATTAGTACTGGGCGAGGCTTGCCATCACGTCTTATGCCCATTCTGTGACATCTACTAAAACTAGCTTCACTTTTGTTTGGGCATTTGAGCAGCACGGATAACATGTTAGCTATTGTACCTGGGTTCTCATCCTTTGTTTCATTGATGCCATGTAACAACAAGCACTTACGTCTGCTGCGCATTTCCTGCTCCTCTTGCACCTTGAAAAGAATTTCCATTTGTCCCTGGAGATTCTTAAGGCAGAATAGAACGGAACTTTTGAAAGCTTCAAACTTCCTAGTGAGCGGTGTTTGCTCCAGGGATGGAGACCTTTCCTGTGCTGCTAGAAGCCGCTGCTGGAACTCATCCATTTTGGAGGACACCAATACTGACACATCAATCAATGACTTTTTTAGCTCTTCCATAATAATAATGTATGTTGATTGAGAAATAAAAGATGAAGGTAGTTTTCCACAAATAAAATTCAACAATGGGATAATTATTAGTATCTGAAGGATATAATTGAGGAAAAATTTGCGATTCATATGTAAAACAACACTAGTACATCACTAACAGTGTAAGTAAAATAATTTGAGTTAAGAAACTATTTTTAGTTTACACAAAACACAGAGATACACCAATGCGTGTTTACACTACCTACACCTACACCTTTTTCCAATTTAGTTATGCTTAATTATTAAACAATTAAGCAGAACTAAATTATTATCATCAATAACATCCAAAACGTCACGACCACGTATTGAGTGTGAGCCACAACCCCAAGAGGTATGATGAGCATTAAAGTCTCCGGCAAATATAAAAGGTTCAGAGATAGATTTGATTAATAAATCGAAGTTACGTTTTTTGAATTCTGGATTACATTTTAAAGGACTATAAAAACTTACTATACTAATTTCTTTGTTATTAACTTTTATTTTTACACAGATATTTTGTAATGAGTTGTCAAAGTAAGTATTGACTTTATTGTAGGCAATACTATTGTGAATAATTATTGCAACTCCATTATGCTTGTTACCAGTATCATTTCTTTCAATATTATAATGTTTTATTTTAAAATTTTGTTGAGGTTTAAACCATGTTTATTGATAGAATGATAATTGCTATGTGTATATTTTGAGTATAAAGAAAATCCATAAATATATGCTTATTACTATTTAAACTTTGAGCAGTCCATTGCACTATCTTCAATTCAGAGAGATCCATTAGGTGGTTAAGGGAAATTTATTGTTAAATGAAGTTTTTAATGTTTCTTTTATAGATGTAAAATTGATAGGTGTCTCCTTATTATTGACTATTAAAATGATTGTCTCAACTAAACTATTAACAAACCTATCAGATTTCATCAGATTATTTACTTGTGTATCTAGATTACGTGCTGTTAGAGCTGGGATAGCATTAGTATTAAATAAATCTAAATATGTGGCACTCTTAGCCTTTATTTTATTTTCCTCTACCTTTTCCCTTTGAAAAAGTGGCAATAGCAATGTGGTTACCCTCACAGTTTGCACATTTCGCATCCTTGAGAGCAACCTTACAAGATTTAAAATTGTGTTTCTCTGCACAAATTGAACACACTTCCGAATTACGACAAAATTTAGCAATATGTCCAAAATGCATAAATTTCAGACATTGTTTAACAGGTGGAATATATATATTTACTTTATGACGCCAAGAGTCTAAATAAACATACTCTGGTAAGTTGATTGAAGCAAATGTGACGTCAACTGCCTGTGTAGGTATGAACGAAAAACTACCACTATCACTTCTGACACGTCGCATGAAGCGCCTGACTTGTATAACATTCTTAGAGCTTCCAATCAAAGAGAATATTTGTTTATTGGACATATCTATTGGAACGGAGGTAAGAACTCCAGTGACCTCCGTGTCCTTAGCAGGTATTGATGCTTTAAAAGATAACTGATTAAGCAGTTTCTTGTTTTGCAAAAATATATTTACATTGTTAGGCAGATCAAATGTTACGCCGACATTATATTTATTAATAGTACGTAGATGCGTGACACCAGATACCCCGTGTTCCCTTTGAAAGAGCTAAACGATCCCTATCGCTGAATGCAGTATTCTCGTCCAGTTTAGCAAGAAAAACAATCAGCCCAGTCTGTTTAGAGTCCTCCGCATACTTACGAGTATACCCTTTTACTCTATAAATGGCATATTTATCTTTGGGCTCCTTTTCACATTTGTACTTTAAATTTGAGCTCGTCGAAGCCATGGATTCTGCTGAGTCAAGAGTCCGTAGATTCCAGCGGCTGCTGGCTTGAACCGGAATGGACGATACCATCCCTCTTCCGCTTCTTTTTCGGCATTGCGAGATGTTAATATAACACTAGACACTTTTATAAAGTAATATTTACAAAACTATTACTGAATTAATTCTAAAAGTTAAATTTTATAGAAAATTCTTTAAAAAGCGCGCCTTTCCACTTCAACAGCTGTCCGCCTTTTTCTCATTAAATTTGATCAAAGTTTACCACAGACAATCATGCCAATTTGATAAAACGGTTTGATCCAGCCAGTTTGATTAAATTACTTGAACGTCTATGGCGGCCATAACTTAATCTGTGGTGACAACTTTCGACAATCGACTCAGACTGTCAAGTGTCAACTATCAATTTGTAATCATAATTTGGATTTTTCACCGAATGTGCTCACTGGCCATATATTAGAATTGTGCTTAATTAAAGCTTATTAAAAACATCGTACCGTGGCAGTCCCAGCCTCCAGAGTCCAGACCACTACAAGTACCCGCGTGAGCTCTTACTGCATGTCCCGACGACACCAGGGCAGAAACCGCGGCTTCGACCGCTGGTCGCCTCGCTGGGCTTCCCCCGGGACAACCGGGGGTCTCACCCGGCGGTGCTTGACCGCGAGCCGCGAGTCTGCCCCCTAAAACCGACTACGACACCAGGGTCAAGTTGATCAGCAGGGCGCGAACCAACACACCACCCGAAGGCATTTGCCCCGAACAGGCCTAAGCATTCCGTCGCGAGGGAGGATGTAAAACTAACCACGTGTAGCTTATTAAATGCATTATACAGTGATACGCAAATTATAAAGTAAACGTTGATGCGTAAAGTATATTCGTTAGTTATAAAAGGACTAGCTAATATTTGTTACATGTATGGGTTTGAAATGATATTCTGATTTAAACAATTGTGTATTGTTGCTAAAACATACGTTATTACCGATTTTGTGGTTTTTTGACAGAGAACTTTCTAAATTTTGTTAAAATCATTGTTGGAAAGAAATTCCTTTCTAGAATTCTACTTTATTGTCTTCTAGTTATGAAGCAAACATTTTTAAAACTGAAATGTGAGTCTAACGATGTAAACTTAAAATAACCTTACATTGAAAGCCTGTTCCAGGTATCCATATGTTTGATGTTGTCATGGGCCATGCTATTTGAGTCTTAACTACATTATGTGGTTAAACACATGATGTGTAGATATTTATGTATGAATACTCTGATTTTAGTTTCAAAGCTTTCAAAGTTATTTGTGTATTGTTAGTAACATTATTGAAATTGCTTAGGTCTTTAATAGTCTACAGCTTTGTGGTTTTGTTATAGTTTTACAGTCTGTGTTTGGTACTTTGTGTGAATCTTTTCCCCAATAATCAGGGGCAACTTTCCTTTTAAGGAATGGTACTTGTATAGGTAAAACATTGATTGATTTTGATTTGAGTGACATTTTTTGCTATTATGCAAACAAATCCTAGTTAGTTCATTAAGCGTGAACACCTTTTTCAAGTGTAATATAGTTATATCTCCTAGTGTACCTTGCAAGGCTTCCGCCTTGTCATAGTTACCAAGTTGAGTGATATTTTGGCTAAATATCTCTGTAACTATGGGTTTCAGCAGGTTGGGGATGACACAGGGGGTATTTCTCCATCCCCTCTCCCATCACCCATCAAAAAAACCTCAAAAATCAACGGGTCATATTGGAAAGTTTAACCGATATTTTTTCTCTGTTGTTCCTTAAACGTCCCATCCAGGTTGTCTTGTCAACAAAATAAAATGCCTTTTTTATGTTGAAATAGGCAGATTCTATTCGTTTTCAATGGTTCACTACTGGGCTAATGTTAATTTAAGAGATTGCTAGGGTTACTTGAGACTTGGAATCCCACTTGTGTGCAACACATGTGTGTTTTAAAATGTGGCTTCCAATACCTTCATATTATATGTTACCACATTACACATGTTCTATATATGTTACAAACTCTTTAAGTAAACATAAATGTTACAAAAAAATGAATTAAAAAATACAACAAATATAATATACAAAATACAAAAATTCAGAAGCTTTGGTTAACAGAACAAAATACCAGCAACACAGTGGATGAGGTACGAGATAGGCATTTAACAATGCTTTCTTTAAATCTGATAGCTAATCAGATATATCCAGCTTCAGATAAGTACTGTTTAATAGGGATGTGACCTCAAGTCGAAAAAATCGATTATTTAATAATCGATTCTTTTTGTTTCAAGATAAATCGATTTGTGAAAAATCGATTTTCGAGGAAATAATCGATTTTTGTAGATATTTCGATTTTTTCCTACGAAAAATGCTTGTTCGATATATTATTCATCAGTATTGTTTAAAATTTGACTTAAAAAAATAAAATAAACTGATAAGGGTAAATAATGGATAAAATGACAAATGTTTAGTATGTTTTAAAACTAAAAAACACAATAATTTTATTCTTTAACTTTGAGTTTAAATAATAAAAAAAACTAAAATAAATAATTGCCACAAATGTTTAGTATCACTTAACATTTGACTAGAATCGAAGTAAAATTAACTGATTAGTTTAAGTAGTAAACATAATGATAATTTTAAGTATCAAACTTAGAAAAAGAAAAAAAGTTTTCTTCAAGCTTTGAGTTTAAATAATAAAAAAACTAAAATAAATAATTGTCACAAATGTTTTGTATCACTAAACAATCGACTAGAATCAAAGTGAAATAAACCGATTAGTTTAAGTAGTAAATGAAACGATAATTGCTAGGTATAAACATTGAAAAAGAAAAGAAAGCTTTCTTCACACTTTAAATGAAATTAAATCAAAAAACTTAAGAAAATTATTGCCATAAGTCTTCAGTCAAAGAGTTTAAAAATAATAATTTTGGCAATCGCTTTCCTAAAATGCGGTTCCTAGTTTTTCTGACAATATTTCCCGCTTTCGAAAATAACCTTTCAGCTGGTGCAGAAGTGGCCATAACTGAGAGGTGTTTCAGAGCCAAGGCAGTTAACCTTGGGAAAGTTCCTTCAGAGCTTCTCCATAAATCGAGAGGGTCCATTTTAAGATTTGATAATGGTGCCGCAATATATAAGTCTAATTCTGAATTTTTGGTCATTGACGTATGAGCAGCCATTATTTTTTGCTGGTGTACCTGCCATATATCTTGTCCGTCGTTGGCCACTTCTAATGAAAGAGATGATTCAGAATGGGTCACTGTTGAAAGAGATGATTCAGAATGGGTCACTGCTAGAGTATCATCATTTCTGGTATTTATACTCAAACATCGATTGGTATAATTAATTGTTTTTGACAGAGATAATGGCTCATCTAAATGAATTTTTTTGAATCTAGGATCCAAAAACGTTGCGACCGAGAAAAGGTGAACTTTTTGGATGTTTTCAAATCTTTTATTTAATTCAGTTTGTAGTGAATATTTTAATTGGTTTGCCAAATCACTGGTTATCGGTATTGCGTCTAACAATGTTCTTAAACACTTGATAATGGGTATGGCTTTGCTAGCTGTCACATATTTTTCGGCGCTCATTTCTTCAGTAACATTGTGAAAAGGCTTTAAAACTTTTCCAATTTCTTTCAGCACAACAATTTCATTTGCTTGAAGCATTTGGGGTGCATTCGGATGGTTTATCAAAATAGATCCTATTGTACTGCTCATTAACACAAAACGTTCAATCATGAATAATTGTGAGTTCCATCTTGTAGATACGTCTCCAACCAAATGCTTAATTTTCCTTCGGGAACACTTTGCTGCATTTGCATCTGTCGCAATTCTTCAGCACCTACACCACTTTGGTGGAACCAAGTTACAATTTTTCGGACTTTATCCAAAAAAAGTTTAACATCAGAGGAATTCACAGAATTTTCAACTACTAGATTCAATGTATGGGCTAAGCATCGAATATGTTTTGCTCGTCCAAAAGTAATTTCAATAGCTTTAACTATGTTACTGCCATTGTCTGTAGTAACACTCACAATTTTTTCATGAGACAAACCCCAATCTTCACAAACCTTAAGAATCACTTCCGATAAGTATTCCCCTGTATGATTATCATGCAGCGGTTCACACGCAATATTTATTGATTTCATTTCAAAGTTTTCTATAAAATGTACAGTCATACCTAAGAAACTTCTTAACTGCATATCTTTCCATTCATCTATTGTGAGACAGACGTTTTTAACAGACCGTAATTTTTGTTTGATAAGGGTTTTCTTTTCTTCATATTTAGTGTCGATAAGATCTGTAATAGTTTTACGACATGGAACCTTGCACAGAGGAGCCACAGTCTTCATTAATTTTTTAAATCCTGTTCCTTCTACCATACTGTAAGGAAGACTGTCCCGACATATCATTTCCGCGATGCTTTGAGTTATTTGTTTATTTTTGTCACCATCTTTAGCATATGCTGAAATTTTTGAAAAAGCCGCTCCGATGTCTGATCTAGCTCGTTTTGGTGTTGAAGATAAAGCCTCACTTTCTGTCGCTGAAGATTGCACCAATGAATTATTATGCCCCAACTTTGTAGTATCCTGAATATCAACTTCATGTGAATTCTGCAGCGATAAAAATAAAAACAAAATAAAATTAAAAATATTTTCATCACTTCATCAAAATTACTATCTACAAATTTTTTTTTTTTTAAATAAGTGATATCTGGGAAAATTTTGATAACATGAAAACGTTATTAACCTCTAAAATAATAAAGTACACTAGAATGAGCAATGGAATATAAAATTTTAATGTCAGTTGGTTTGTGTTTGCAATTAAAATTCTAAATATTCTAAAAATGTTAGAATAATGTTGTCATAAGGATCATAATCAATAATAACTATTACATCAAATGATTAGTGTAACCTCGTCAGCTTGTAAGATATCAGAATGTTTCCTTTCAATGTGCTGTTTCAAGTTTGTAGTATTACTACATGTTTTTAACTCTTTTGGACAGTATTTACATTTTGCGGTGGCATTATCCTTCTTTATTACAAAATATTTTCGCCAGGAGCGTTTGGTGTTTTACCAGTGGAAGACATTTTTATGGTTAACAACAATTATTTTCACACTTCAAAACTTCGAAGAAATAAAAAAAGACACAAAAGATCACAACTTATTATATATTTGTACGTAAAGATGGCGCTGATTTTTTATCGACTTGTTCACGTTTTGTAAACTTACTTACCCATTTGTTAATTCAACGCATAGATGGCATTATTTACAAAAATCGATTTAAAATGCCTAATTCATATAATCGATTTATTTAAAATCGATGTTTACAATTAATAAAATCGATTACAAAAAATCGATCGTAAGAAAAAAATAATCGATTAAAATAAAAATCGATTATTTATTCACTTACCTACTGTTTAATCAGTTAAAATTGAAAGAAAGAATTCGAAAGAAAGGTTTCTGAACTCCAACTTTGTTTTTTGCGAAAGGAATTTGGAAAATTTTGCAAATTTTACCTTTGGAATGAGTAAGGGACGACAATTTTAATATCTTTAGAGGTCATCCTCTGTTATTTCCCATGTAGGTTGTTGCTTAAGTTGTGTTGTATTTTCTGCTTTTAATTAATTTTGGAATAAGGGATTTTAAGTAATGTTATTTTTATTATGAAAGCTTTTTATAGTCTTTCTTATGCTGTGAAGTTTTTGGAAAATACATTCATTGCAATAGATTAGGATTTATCTAAAGTAACATCAGATCAAAGACAAAATCAAATAAACAAAATCAAACAAATAAACATAATCAAACAAAGGAAGCATTCCCCAACCCGCCTGGTCCCCGTGGGGAATTAGACCACAACCCCCCAAATGTGTTGTACATTTAAATGTAAAAATGGGGGAGGCCTTTGCCAGCTGTGGGCACACAAAATCAGTTCACAAAATATTTTATTATTCAATCTGTTACTGTGCAATACATAGTGGTCTGCAGACCATTCACATCAATTACTTGCCTTACAATTGCAAAAGTGTAACCCCAGACTACAGACATGTAGCGCTGATTTCATGCTTCTAATGTTCTTTTTTCTTATCTGGCATCTAATATATGACGATATGCGGCGTATTCAGGGTTTGTTCTTAGTTCTTCCGTCACTTCGTTTGCTAACGTTTCCGCACTTCCCTGGCCTGCCAACGTGCGTCCTTACACAGAAGAGGCTTACACCTTACCTCTTGAGCCCTGTAATTCAGAGACTTTTTGCGTGGAGCAGTCGCTACAACTTTAAACTTAGGAGTAGGTAAAAATTCATATATCTCACACGTGGTTGATTGATTGTCTATCTTTTGTGGAGTTCCAGCATTCGGATTGTTTTTTGAGAGCAAGGACAGTGGCAAATTCTCAGTATCTGTGCCTGATCTATCTAAATCTTCCACATTTGCAGTTGAAATCTTTTGTTCCCCCGATTCATTAGATAAGACAGCAATATTCTCACTGTTTGTAGGATTTGGGAGTTCTGATAACGCAGAGGGCGCAAATGCCTCTTCAGAAATAGTATCTGGGTTATATGGATATAACCCTGTAGCGCGAAACCCATTCGAGATATTGGTAATATTCATACATTTCGGCCATACTTGTGAGAGAATGACTATAAAACTTGTCTTGGTTAGGGTTCTTTCGGGATGCTGACTGACATATTTCATCAACTCTTGGTCCCAATGGTGCTCAAAAGAACGATAAACAGATTTATCCATGGGCTGTAACTCGTGCGTGGTATTTGACGGAAGACAATATAAAGTAATGCCACATTTCTCAGCTTCCTCAACAATAGTAAAGTCCAGGTGGCATTTTGCACCATCAAATATGAGGAGACATGGCCCTGATGTTCTGTATTTATGCTTTTTTGAGTTCGCTGGTATTAACATCACGAGATTTCGCCGCTTCTGCCCATGCCTTAAAGCATTCTCGCTTTCGACGCGAGGCCGACTTGCAAGAACGTTTAAACCAGGGCTGAGACTTGCCACCGATTGGCACCGCAGAAAAAGGAATAAAGAGTTCCATCCCCTGCAGAACCACTACGGCGACATAGGCAGCGACGGAATCTTAAGCTTCCGACGAAAAGCAAATAGGCCAACAAGGGTAGGACGCAAAGAAAGACCGCATCCCGTCCCAATCTGCTGACTTGTAGTGCCAAATAAACAAAACAGTACTCCGACCACACAATGATCCGATGAACCCAATGGCGGGTCAACAGAGACTTGATAGTTCTCCGGATGCGAAGGTCCGACAGCAGAAGGTCCAACAAAGAGGGTTTATGACCATCCACATCTGGTATTCGCGTTTCGCAGGGACCATTTGTGTCAGGTCGTAGGCTAAAGCAAAGTCGTGAAAGAATCTTCCCGCGTGATCGGTGGTTTCAGAGCCGAGCCAATCGGCATGGTGGGCGTTAAAATCGCCAAGTATCACGATTTCGGCGGTAGGAACCCTGTCGAGCAGGGAATCTGTAGCCATTTGGATGTGCTCGATGAATCGGGCAGTTTCGTCATTTCCGCTATGGGACCTATACGCACGCATAGAATCGCGGATGGTCATCGCAGTCTATGCGGAGCCAGAGGTTAGATAGGTCCCTTCCTTCAAGCGTCCCAAGGCGACGAGAACAGATATCCTGTCTGACGTACACGCAAATTCCCGCCCGCAGCACAAATTGTGTGATTGGCTCACTCACCGAACGAAACGCGAGTACAACATCACTTCACGCTAGTTTTCTGTCAGACCGTGGTACTGCCCCGGTCGTGCTTGCCCATTTGGCTGAAGCCCGAAAGCAACAGCATGGCACTCCCACTAGGAAGGGGGTTGACTAATTGCACTGGTGAAATAACCTCTTTCACAGGTTATGTCACTTGTGGGCGATTGTCTGTTCAAAGTTTTGTCGTTAACCCCTACATTCTAGGGCAGCCATACTCAACCTTTTTTTACCCTGGGCCACATAGATGCTACTGTTTAATCTTACGGGCCGCAGTATTTTACCTACGTACCTATGTCGCGTACGACCCGAGCGAATAGTCTATCTATGTACCAAATTTTATCAAAATCGATTCCGTGGTTTAGTCACGAAAGCGTAACAGACAGACTGGGTTTCTTTCACATTTGTTATTAGCGGTGAAGGGAAGATTATGCGACAATAAAATAAAACTATATATTACAAAATATAAGCATTTATTTAAGTATGTTTTAAAAATTAATGTGATTTTTGACATTGTAACAACTTGACAATTTTTGTTAAATCAGGCACATAGTTACTGCATGCTACTCTAAAGACGTCGCGTCGTCTAGGTGGGAATCAGTAAGCCGAGATCTGTAGACATTTTTCGCATATTTCATTTTGGAATATGAAGATTCACATATGTAAGTTGATGCAAACAATGTCAAGAGTAAGTGTGCGCAATTTTTTAACGTTTTATAGTTATCCGGTACTAATTTCCAAAATTCTTCATATTGATGTGTCTCTCTTTTCTCTTTAAAAATTGCCTCCAGATTCGTATCATTTTTTAAATCAATCAGCTCATCAGATAATTTTTCATTATCAAACCCCAATAATGCAAGCTATGTTGTAGTGGCTATTTCTAAATGCCAGGGATTATCAACTAAGAGAAGACATTTCTTTATTTTACGTAAATCCTGAAATCTTTTCAGAAATTCGTTGTTTAAGGAAAGTATGTAATTAGAAATATATACCAGATTATCCGGGGACACCGTATTTCCATCCTGTTGAGCTTTTATCAATGTTGGAAAATTATGAAGATTTTCATTTTTTTATTTCTTCGATATACATATGAAGTTTGTCTTCGAAAGCAAACACTTTACTTGCCATTTGAGAAATAAGTTTATGCTCACCTTGTAATCGACGATTAAAGTAAAAAAAAGTAAAAAGTATTTTATTGAATCACAAACATTAACATACATGTAAAATTGAGGTAGCCCCAGTAAGTTAAATAATACTTGTGATGGAGCAACCTCGCAACTTCCCTTAAATTATAGATTACAATGTTTGGACCAAAACAACTGCAATATGACTTGACAAACTTAGTTACAAAATATATTATTTTTCTATTTATTTATTTTTGAATTAAAAACTAACTAAATTAAACAAATAATAACGCACGGTCTTTGCGTGCGTGCGTGTGAGTGCGTGCATGTGTGTTTGTGTGTGTGTGTGTGTGTTTGCGTGTTTGTGTGTGCGTGTGTGTGTGTGTGTGTGTGTGTGCGCGTGCGTGTGTGTGTGTGTTTGTGTGTGTGTGTGTGTGTGTGTGTGTGTGTGTGTGTTTATCTGATTCTCGTCAAAATTAATTCTGTTTCTTCATATGTGATAGTTTTCAACCACCCAGTTACGGTATTCTTACAATTATATAATAACATCGGATATATATTTAATTTCTGATTCAGTTTATTATAGATGTAGGCAGCCTGTGTAATATATTGACGTTGAGCAAAAACTGTGTGCACGCGTGGGGCGTATGCTACAATATCTTTACGTCTCTTCTTTAGTTTACCTGGACTAAATGGTAGTGTTTTGTGCATACGTAGGGTGATATGCAAAATGTATAATTTTCTAACGCTCAATAAGCCACTATTTCTGTAAAGGTCATCGGTAGAGTATCTATATGGTTTGTAGTTCATTACTTTAATAAGGGCCCTTTGAGATCTCTCTAAATCTAAAAACTTAGTTTTAGTTGCTCCTCCCCATACGGGAATGCAGTATATTATAATAGATTGAGCCAGGGCTAGATAAACTTTATTAAGCAATGACGCGGGCATGACGTAGCGTAAGTTTTTAAATATCCAAATAAGTTTTCTAACCCGGGCCATAATTGTTTCGATGTGTAAGTGCCATGATAACCTTTGGTCCACTGTAACTCCAAGATATTTGGTAGAGTTGACACGTTCTATGGTCTGACAGCTACAATTCTGGGCAATCGGATCACCACACCTATGAATCCTAACTCCAAAGTCGTAACCCGGCTGAGATCTTTGATTCGCAGTAAAACATATAAAATTTGTTTTATTAACATTAAGTGAAAGTAAGTTGGTATTAAGCCAGCCAGCTACTTCAGCCAGACCTAGTTCAGCTGCGGATTTCACAGCCATCCAAGTCGCTCCCGTGTACACAATCGCGGTATCATCCGCGTATGAGTAGATCCGTCCGCCATTGCTCCGAATATTACAAAGGTCATTTATATATATCAGGAACAATGTCGGGCCAAGCACGCTTCCCTGCGGGACGCCATATTCCACGGTTTCTTCTTCACTTATCAAATTATTAATTTTAACTTGTTGTTTTCGACCTTGTAGATAACTTCTAAAAAGGGAGAGAGCTGTATCACGAATTCCTATGGCTTCCAGCCTGCGCAGAAGAATGGGAACGGAAACGGTATCAAATGCCTTTTTAAGGTCCAAGAATATTGTTACGCATTTAATACCTCTGTCTACATTATCAATTATGTCATTAGTAAGTGCAGTCACGGCATCTTGTGTAGACAGGCCCTTCCTAAATCCGTATTGTGTGTTGGATAAAATTTTGAATTTATTTAAGTAATTGACCAGTCTATTGTTCAGTAACTTTTCTAATATTTTAGAGATACATGGCAGTACGGATATAGGACGGTAGTTATTGACGTCGTTCAGGTCCCCACTCTTATGCACAGGCGTAATCAACGATCTCTTAAATACGGCTGGAAATATTCCTGTTTTGAAGCAGGAATTAGCCAGCTGGCTAATGAGCGGGACAATAAAGTCTCTGGACATTTTCAAAAACTTTGTGGGTATACCATCCCAACCAGGTGCGCTCCCAGAATCGAGACCCATGAGTATAGCATCCACCTCACGAGGACTAGTCTCAAGAAGAACAAACGAAGACACCCGAGAACAAATGTCTGTAGTTGTTGGGTTACCGAAGTTAAGTAAAATGTCCTCAGCTAAAGTTGACCCTATTTTAACAAAGAATTGGTTGATACGGTTTAGTGAGTCAAGCGGATTCGGAGTAATATTCAGTAGACATGTATTTGAGGATTTGGGGGTTTTAAATTGAGTTACTTCATTAATTTTTATCCAAAGCTGTTTAGGATTTTTAACTGAGTTAGCTATTTGAGTTTTATGAAATTGTCGTTTAAGTTTTTTAATTAAGTTTGAACAGAAGTTACGAAAGCGTCTAAATGTTATTTTTAAGATTACGTTAAAAGGATTTTTCTTTAGTTTAAGTTGCATTTTATTGCGAAGTTTAATACAGCGTAGGGCTCCTAGTGATATCCAAGGTTTAAGAATTCGCTTGCTATTAGAGATTGTCTTAGTTTTAGTGTTACAAAGTAATATGGTTTTTATTTCATGGATAAATTTATTAGCCAAGGTCTCCGGATCATTGTAAATATTGAAAAATGACATGTCTGAGTTAAATAAGTCTTTACACGCGTTTTCAAAGTCAATAGAAGTTGAATACCTATGGCAGTTTCTAGTTACAGTTTTTTGTGCTAGGTTTAATACTACCATGGCATGGTCCGTGATAGTTGTAGTCAAGACAGCCACAAAAGCAGAGCTCTTAAGTTTATCGAATTTCAGAAAAACATGGTCGAGGCAGTTCGACTCTCTAGTAGGTAGACAGTGCCCGGGAAGCAGCCCATGTCCTGCCAGCATGTTTAAATAATTTAATCTATTGTGACGCTGTTGTAAGGATTCAGACTCTCTACCTATTAGGTTGATGTTTATATCCCCAGTTATTATAATATTTTTAGGTGTAGTAATAGTATCGAGATAACTATTTAGGGAAGTTATGAAATTATCTGCACAGGCGTGTGATGGGGAACGATATATACCTATAATAACGTATTCGGCGATAATTAGCTGTATAGCCGAGGCGTGCGAGAGTGAAACTTCTGTTACCCGACAGAGATGGTTGTTTTTTATGTATGCTACAACGCCATCATTTTGATTGAGCTGATTTGTAGTATGATATGAAGAGTAATTACGGAGGAGTGGTAAGCGTTTACTATTATTTAGTCTGCACTCTGTAAGGATCATTACATCCACATCATGATTCATTTGCTGTAAATTTACCTGAAGGTCGTCAAAATTACTGTAAATACTTCTAATATTTTGTGTCAAGACAGTGAAATTATTTTGCTCAACGTAGTTACTAAATTCTTCGATGTCAATTATTTTTGAGTTACTAATTTCTGTATTATCTAGTTCCCATAAGGTGTTTAAATGATTATCCATATTCAGTTACGCGTGCAGAATGGCGTAGCTTGCCCTTTACTCTATTGAATAGTTGCATGTAAGTACCGTTGCAGGATAACGATGTTTTGAGAGTACATATAGTGCTATTGAGACAGTTAAACTTATTGTGTAAGAGTGTGTATGATTTTGTGTATGTGTGTTTAAGTGTGTATGTATGTCCGTAAAAAAGGGATTTTACACTGAATAATACTTTTAGATACCGTAGATTACAACTTTTTGAACTACTGTTACTTGGTTTATCAAAACAATGTAGGTTAATTATAAATGCTAAAACTTTAAGTATGAATAGACTAATAATTATTTTCTTAATACTAATACATGCACAAAAAATAAGCGATAAGAATAGTAAGAAATAAAAAGAAGTTTCACAGTATAGTCACGTTTCCTGTAGCAAAAGGTGTACCTGGGCTTCGCTGTTAATGAGGATAACCCGAGAATTTTCATCTTTCTTGACGAAGACTCGGCCATGCTTAGTCCAGCAGAATTTGTACTCTTTTGATTTTGTAAGGTCTCGGGCCAGGAAAAATAGTCGGGCTCCTTTTGATGTTAACTGTTCCGATATAAAGACAGGGGTTTCTTCATTTTTGGTAAATCCGAGATGTTTAGCCTGTATCTTTGTTTTATTTTTAATATTGTAGCTCTTGACTTTCAGAAGTAAATCCATTTTAAGAATCGATGAGGCTAGTTCGACAATTATGGGGGTGTTATTTACCCCAGACTTTCTACTCTGGATTCTGTAAATATCTTTTATGTCTTGCTGGCTCATATTAAAATTTACAGATTTTGAGAGACACAATACCATATTAATTAAGTCGTCTCTATTTTCGTTTCCGTTCTTTGGCACATTTTTAATTTCAATACATGTCTTCCGAGTTGTCCTTTGCAGATCCTCTATTTTATCTTCTAGGATATTAATATACTCCCTATCTTTCTTAGTCTGTACCTCTAGTGATTCTATCTTCTTCTGAAACTCTTCTTGTTGAGCAAACAAACGCGTGATTGATGTTTCTATGTTACTGTTAGTTAATTGCATTTCCTTGAGATTGTTATTAATTTCTCTAAGTTCTTGTTGCTGAGTCTTCGTAAATGACGCGAACAATTCTTTCATGTATAATTTAAATTGAGAAAAATCCGAAGGTTCAGCGGGTGAAGTATGCATTTCCTATTCTCTTTCTACTCTGCACCTTTTATTGACCCTACTATTTCGCATGGAAATAAAATTCGGTGGTGTACTTTCAATACCTGCTTCATTTATGTTACTGTCAGATAACGACTTATTTAACTGTGTTGCGGACATTGTACCAGGGAATAATGCACAGCAAAGTAACCACTAATGCGTATCTTACAACGGGCCAATTAGTCACAAGGTAATTAGCGAAAGGGGTGTCGCTAATTAGGTAATTATCCAGTGGCGCTTGTGAAAGGTGGAGCTTAGCGGTGAGTGGTCGCCTTCAAGGTCACGTATGACCAATAGTTAATAATTAGGTGTGTTACCCGTACTTCTTGTTCGCTGCGCAGGCGCTGGTTTGTTGTCGCCGATCTCAGGTACCAGGGTGGCAGGATCGTTTCTCTGTCTACGTAGTCTTCACACGTTGGGTATCTTCACACGCCGGTTACCTCTTGTGATTTTATGCGCTCCTATTTTCTTCTTTGAATTTAGTGTTACCAAATTTATAATTTAATATTTAAATAAACTTTTACAAGGGGTCCACTACACGTCTACACCTATCGGCGGTCCGGGGGAAGAGGGATTAAGTAATTCTTTTTTGGGAAAAGGGATACTCTTTAATAAAATCCCAGAGGCTCTTTTATCTCTGCCTTTTAATAAATTTAAGAAATGTATTAAAGAAAAGCTGTGTAAAAAGGCTTACTATAATGTTAGCGATTATCTAGTTGATAAAAGGGCCTGGGACTAGTGCTGGGCAGGCTACTTCTAATTAATTTGATATATTTGTTTTAATTATTGTTTGATGATTTGCTTTTTTAAAAGAGTACCCTCTGTCTTCTTTGCCGATGAATAGGGATGCCTACAGGTTCGAATTGATTGACGTGGAATAAGTGATACCTAGATGATCTTATGTTCCAAAATAAACGTATTTTATTTTATAAGTTCACCAAGTTTTTCTGTTATATCGCAAAGAAACGCTAAAAGACACCACCAACTGTCTTGCTCAAGCTCTTTATAAACTTTATTATTTTGTTGTAGAAATAATATTATTTCGTGCCTTAAAGCGTAAAACCGTTCTACAACTGTCCTACTCAGCCATCGCACTCCGGTATGTAGAAGAACATCGCCATACTCACTATTTAATTCTTGTAACATGCTCTTGAATTTTCTATGGTTCAGTTCTCGTGCTCTAATAAAATTGACGATGTTCACAACGGTTTTCATTATGGCGTCAATTTCTGGCACAGTAGTACGTGCTGCGAGGTTTTCTTGATGTATGATGCAGTGAAATGATAGAAGATTTTTAAGGTCATATTTTTTTTTTCAAAAGTGAAATAAACCCAACATCGGATCCAGTCATAGATGGACATCCATCCGTGCAAACACTTCCCAGTTTTTTATATCAATATTATTTTCATCCATAAAAGTACAAATAGTATCGATATAATCAATTCCTCTGGTTTGACCTTTCATGGGGAGAAAATCTTCTCGAACAATATTCTGTTCCGTATAGTACCGTACAAAAACTGAGCATTGTGATGTCGAGGAAACATCGGTGCTCGAATCAAATGCCAAGCTGAAATATTTACAATTCTTCAAGTCATCTATGATACGATCAAATATGCTTCGAAATATCTTCGATTCTGGAATTCTTTAATTCTTCGTGGAATCTGACAGCTGTAGTTGCCTGATTTGTGATATTATCTGTGTTTTATTGCTAAACTTGTCAAATAATATATCTGAAGCATTTATTATTTAAGCACTCTTTCACTATCTCAGCGTCAGTAAACGGTTTCATATGATTTCCTAGTAAGTAACAAATTTCGTAGGACGTCCTTGTCACGCCATAATATTCTGCTGTTGCTGCAATGACCTTTTGAAAGAGTGCAACTTTTCTTTTCGCAATGCAGACCCAACTAGAAAACTATCGCTGAACATCTTATGTTTTGTAGTGTAATGTCGCATAATATTATATTTTTTTAATATCACACTTTCGCGGCAGATTAAACATGTTGCCGAACCGTTTTTGTTCAAAACAACAAAATATTCCTCTTCCCAATTGTCTTGAAATAATCTATATTCGTCAGAAATTTTACATTTGCTTTTTGAAGATACACCAGCCATTTTGATTAAATGTTCGTCACAAATAACATAAAAACTAATTATCAGCCGTAACGTAAGGTATCCCGTAATACTTTTACTATATTCGAAAAAACAATGGCGAGTGACGGACGACGCGCGGCATCGGCGCGTGCGGCAGGGGCGGGCGCACCGGGCTCACTGATGTCGCAGCGCGTCCCGCCCGCACGCCACGCAGAATACCTACATTTTAAACTCTGCGCACTCTCACGTCACAAAGAGCTGCTCATCTCCCGTAGCCACATTTAGTGGTCTGTGTATTACAATTAGATAATTAAGGGAGAAAACATGAGTAAATGCGTGAATTAATAAATACCTACGTTAATTTTACGTAATGTTGGACCCTTATCGTATGGCGTGTCTCGGGCCGCATAAAGAAGGTCAGCGGGCCGCGGGTTGAGTATGGCTGTTTATTTATTTATTTATTTATTTGATGCACTAACAAAGTAGACACTGATACATGCATGTAACACAAACACAAGCCTAGTGCTACCCCAATTATAGGCGCATACAACATTCTGATTTAATGAAGCTTATACACACAAAAAAAATAATCAAAATAAGATAAAATAAAGCAAAAACTAAAACATTACAAAATTAATTGAATAAAATTAATCGAATAAAATTTGTTGAATATCCCTGATAAAATCCTAATTACTAATTAGGTTAGCTGCTAACTTTTTGAAAATTGAGGAGGAGTTTGAAAAGATATCTATTTGGGTAAATTTACGACCCTCCCACTGCGATCCAATACCACCATCAATTTCAATTCTCAATCAATCAATTTCTGTTCTAGGGCCTAGAAGAAATAAATGTGGGGTGTGCTCATGATGTAGGTGATTTTGCGCTATGGATATTCTTAATACACTTTTTAACCACATTCCGCAATAGCCTTAATAAAATATAAACAAGTCGAGGCCTAAATAGTGTCCGGGCTGCGCGATACAAAACTGAGATTTTGACGTGAATACGTCTTTAAAATTGCTTCCATAGTGGGAGGCAAGTCAAAAAAACCAATGATAAAAAAATCAGGGGATATATTTTGATGCTGCAGATTCATATCTATCGTCCCCATCCTAAATTCAATTACACCATCGCGCGTGGGGTAGGGGGAAGCACCGCCATTTTGAGATGATTTTGCTGCGTATCGAGATTTCCACTTATTATAACTTTTGACTTGATAGAACTACGAGGTTCGTTTAAGTTTCAATAGTCAGCTCGCGCCAAAAACTATCGATTGTGTATAAAACCTTTGTGCAAAATAGTGACAGTGAATGTTATACGTTAAAATAATAAAATAATCATATAAAAAATATACAATGTCGGCCTATACGCGTCAAAAGCCAAATCAAAATACAAAGATCGTATACGGTTGGAAAGGGCTAATGGTGAAGAATCTAATGGCACCAAAAAAACACCATATGACCGAGTCAAGCAGTGCCGCGAACGTTATTAAGAGGGCCCTTCCCCATCCGACGAACTTCAACGCGAGCATGGCCAAAAAGCTTGTTGTTTCATCCAGCGCAATGTCAGAACAAGAGGTAAAGCGAAAAGACAGAGAAAGCGGCTGAGCACTCGGGGGCGCTCGGGCGTTAGCGAGCCATTCATAAACATAATCTCGTATCGCGCACGTGCCTCGCTACGCGCGCACAGTTACTAACTATAGTTTTGTACATTTCTCTAAAATAATGCAGGTGCTGTATTTTTAATATTTATATTTTATATTTTTAATAACACACACAGTATTGTATTTTTACCCATCTAGGTACCGAACGTGCTATTTTGATAACATGGAAATTATTTATATCATAGTATTTTCGTATTTTTTGCATATACCTAAGTACCTACCTCATGGGCGAACAAAGAAAGTCAGACTGATTCTCGTAAAATCTTTCTAGTAAAAACTGCGCTACTAAGATTCGGCCAATTCGCTGTAAATTCACTTGGCGACACATCAATTAGTAAAATTATATTTATCTCTTTTTCACTTGCGATACTTGAGTCATGCCATCCTATTTTAGCACATATCGTGATGTAGTGTGTATTGCAATATTTAGTTATTCATGTGTGCGTTAGTGTGCCGATTTGAAGATAAAATGTGTCGATACTTATCAAACGTGCTTAAGTCACTGCTAACAAAATTTCGAGGATATGGTATTTCTGCTGTCTGACTTATCTTGTGATGTAAATTAGAGTGCAATATTGCCAAAACATTCGAAATAATACTATAGTTGGATAACACTATGAAAAACAAAGGTAAACAATGAACAGTTTGTAGATAAACCGGTTTTTATTTTGGACATAAGCACCTTTGATACTAACCATATGGATTTAAACTCATTTGAAAGAAACTGACATTGGACTTAAGCTAATAAGAAAAACCACAATGGCACTTAGGCTGGTTTGATGTAACTAATTAATAAAGGGACGTACTCGGGTAAGTAGACCTAGGAATAAAGAAAAAACATAATAATAAAAAAAAAATTTACTTCGCACATATAATTTTTTTACCGATAATAAAGCCATTAAAGAAAGCACTTGGTAGTTTATATCCTGGCTGTTACACAAAATCCAAGATTTCATCTGGTAAGTATTCAGCATCATCATTCACCGCATTATCATCGTCATGATGTGGCAAGTTTTCATTTTGAGACAATACATTTTTGTAATACTCTAAGTCAGGTAAGTCTCTCCAGGCGTCACCAAAATGCTTTTCGAGAAGTCTTTTAACATCAGTTAATTTTTCGCTTTTAACATTAAAATATGCCTCTATTCTGTCCGGTTGAATTCTAGATATAGCTTTTCCACGTTTCGTTATAGCCTGAGGATTGCAAAAATCATTTCTATAGGAAATTTCCCCTCGAACCACGATTTTCTGGCGTTCTGTTTTTTCTATGATAATGCGCTTCGTTTTACTTATCTGAAAATGTAATGTTTGAGTACTTTTTAGCACATCTCTACACGCAGTCTTCCAATCGAAAATGGGTACTTCAGTTACTAAACGTCGAATAGTGGCATTAGATGCCATGATATCAATATAGGTCTGAGGATTGCATATAGTTTCTAGCCGTCTTATATTTTTTTCGGTCAAAGCAAATACTCGATCTGGTGGAATAAAGCTATGCCCAGTAACTGGAAAGACAATCTCTACTTGCTCTATGCTATATTGTGTATCATACAGCCATTTAGAAACCATTCCAAGAAGTATTGAATTTTTATTTTGGCCGCCGCAACTAGCCATAAGTCTAATCCGCTTTTTGCCATTAAGATTTGAATGATTCAGGCAATGGAATAAACAAGATGATATTTCATTAGCGCCTTTAGATGCTATGTCTTCTGTCCATACATAGGAATAAACATTGTTTTTGGTGAGGCTAGCGTGAGAGTTTCCCTCAACAATTGTGAAGTTATATATATATAACTGCCGAGAATAATAAGCTGATTGGTCAGCTACTTTTGGCAACGGTAAATTCTTCTGACAGTCAAAAGATAAAATAAGGGTTTCTGGGTCATCTTCTCTCAATTTTTCGAAAAAGCATTTTGCTCTAATTTTGTGTATCCTATATAGCGTACGCAATTTCTGTTTCTCAATTTCACTTTGTTGTATTTTTATCTTTTCTAACAACTGCAAGCAGTCCGAACACACGTCTTGGCGAGGAGAACCGAACCCAATATTAAAGGAGGTATTAAATGCCTTTCTGAAAAAACTTTTAGTCACCGAGTAACCCGGCATCGACTGGTCCTCATACATTTTGTATAGTTTAGAGATGTTTAGGCTTGGATCCAAATATATTCTCCTTTTTATTTTGCCTCTACAATAATGGCTTTCTAGAGGCTGAAATTTCATTACAAATTTCTGCACAGCTTCTCTTTTCGAGCGGAAATCGAAGTACTTTCGGTCTCCTCCGCGTTTTTCTGATGGGGTTTCTGCTGTTGCTGCGAATCGATTAGAAACCCCTTTTATACGGCCCTGTTTAATTTTTAAAATCCCACAAAACGCAGCGAGGCAGACAGGAACTTTTTCTTTGGTTTTGTGCTTACTAATAAAATACTGTTTTGAAAAAGTGCGCCCATTTCGAGTATTATTTCTTGGGCGTTTCCTTTTAACAGGGTTTAAAACTAAATGTTGCAAAATATAGTTGTCCTGACTAATTTTATTAGGATGACTGTAAAACTTTTTGTGAAAGTAAAAAATGTCGTTTGAATTTAACGTATCACATTTGTATATACTTTTTTTGTTGTGTTGACACTTCGGTTTTTCTGGCAAGCTTTTTGCAGAGTACCTGAAAGCAGCAATTTATTTATTTCTTTTATTTATTTATTTATTCACTTAAAGTCCATACATGGCCAATATACTAAAAATAAACTAAAATCTATAAATATAAAATATTAATTATAAATAACATAAAATACAATGAGTAAAAATAATAGTAAAATATATACTTTCCATTTTATAAACTCACAACTGTGAACCCGGAGTTGTTAATATCTACTAAGTAGTATTTGAAGTCCGGCCCTGTTATGGAACGGTATGAATCACTACGTGACCACAACACAACTCAAACAAAGTGAAATTAGATCAGTAAACTTACAAGTCCTGTTGTTTTTTCTTATGTTTTTCAGTAAGCTTCAACTTTGACTTCTTTTTAGCTAATTCTGGTTTCACAACACTTATTTTTTCTTCCATAATTTGGTAAAAATTAAAGCACACGATACGAACATCACCAGTCTATGCAAACGATGGCGGCTATGACAATGCGCAGAGCTGTCTGTCATTGGTCGAATCGGACTTAAGCGAGTTAGATTTATACCGACGTTGTGACTTAAGCAATATTGAAAAGAAACCTAATATTTTGAGCTTTATTTCAATGAGTTAGAGTGGACTTTATTTACTTTGTTCTGAACTGAAATATTTATTTTCGCGCGTAAAATCAAGTTGAACAAAAACATTAAAATAAGATCATAGTGGACTTAAGCACATTTGATATGTATCAACTCAAATGCCGTGTAGATAACGTATCGACTCATTTATAATATCATTGATATCTACAAATAAATGTTTTTGTAAGTTAATTTGCACCGTAGTAAAGGCGGTTGATCAAATAAAACAGTCTAAATACAGTTGGTATTTTTTATTTATTTCTGAACAACTTTGTTACACTTTATAAAAAATACATAAAACATTTCGGTTGTCGAGAAGATTCCGATTTCCTCCAAATACGAGTTTTTCAAATTTAATTTCAAGAATATGTCGAATTAAGCATTGGTATTTCATTGATTATTGATGTGCAAGGAGCTGTAAGCTTCATTTTACAATTTACCCCAAGATCCGTCTGTTATTACAGTTATATACGGTATTCCGTCCGTGTCGATATGCCCTGGATCTATCACCAATTGTTTTTCTTCTTTGTCTGCTTCAAGCATCTGTTGCACAGCGAAAGCTATGTGTATATCACCTAACTTACTACATATTTTGATATAATAACGCACATATTAGCATATTTAAACAACATAAATTACCAGTAAATCGATATATTTAATGTGACTAAGAAATTCTAAAAAAAATATTATAAAACTCAGGTATCTTTTACTAATAATGGCTTTGTTTCTTTCTTCATATTATATAATATATATTTTAATCTACCAATCAATCAATCTTACAACTGTGCTTTGTAAAACTGTGCTTTATGTTTCTATTTCAATGTGTATTCCGTTTTGGCTTTTGTGTGTAATGTAATTGTTTAGTGATTAGCTGTAGGAATACTTAAATAAATAAAATAAAATAAAGAAAAAATAAACAAGCAGATATTTCCTCCAATTGGGCATATCCATTCACAGTTTGGAAAACACCTACTGCACTGGGATTTATATAATCTTTTTTGTTAGTTTCTTGAGAATAAATTATCTTTTCTATATTACACATTTTGCTTACAAAATGGAAAGTTGACCCTTTTTTCTTTTATAAAATCCATAGAGGTGAATTTACAGTCAAATGGATGATGTGACAGTTGCAAGCTGACTGAAAATATAAGCGATGTCGAAATCTCGATTTCCCTCTATTTATTTATTCCGTAATCCTACAGGTAACATAAATTATATATACATAATTACAAACAAATACACTATAAATATAGCCAAAGATGGAATACATCATACATACATACATTTTACTACAAAAAGATTTACATTAGGGAACAAACAAACAAAAAGTATACAATACATTTAACTAATATGATTCAATTTATTTAAATAAGCCTTATTTGGGTGTGTTTTGTGATGGTGTAAAAGTTAGGGTATGTACGTGATGGTGTGGTCTAATAATGGTATAACATTGATGGTGCGCTCGAGTTGGTCGAATAATTAATTTCTTGTTCTGCTAGTTCTTCATCGTCGAAGGGGTCGCCTACAAAACATACACATTTTTAGATCTGGGCCATTCTCTACTAACTGGAAACTTGTCTATTGACAGTTGTCCAAACCTTATTTTTCTAAAAAATAAAAATATAATATGTTAAGTCGAGAGATAGTTATAATATATAAATACACTAGCGGAACCGACAGACGTTGTCCTGTCTACACGTCTTTAATTTGAAAATTTCAAACTTTTTTTAATAGATAAGCTAAATTAACATTCTGGACCATTTTGATGAAAATTATTATTCAAATGTTATGACAATATCTAACGATCCAGCACATGGTCTACAATAACACAATGATAACAAAACTTTTTTTTTAATTTGATCGCAGCGCTAACTGTCGGGATAGACTAAAATTAAAATTCGAATATTATTTAAAATTTGACACTGCGATGGTAGCGCCGTCTGTCGCATCTAATGTAAAACATTCCAAAATCAAAAACTACTAATAAAATTAAAAAATAATTAAAAAAACATTGTCCAGCGGACAAAATTGTGAATCTAAACCATTCCCAGATCCCCTTGAACACACACAAAAAATTTCGTCAAAATTGGTCCAGTCGTTTGAGAGGAGTTCAGTCACATACACACGCACAGAAGAAATATATATATTAAGATTTAAACAAGAACCCATTGTAATTTTCCCTTGTTTGTCGAATTATAGGCAATTTTGAAAAAAAAAACGCGGCAGAGGACTGTTTTGCCACCCAGAGGACTGTTTTTTCTACCCAGATAACAGTTTAAGTCAATGTTTATATGAATAAAAACACAATATTAGTTATTAAATAAATTATCTTCTTTATTAAATACTGTATCACATACAGAAATACTTATATTTTATTAGGAAGAAATTGCGAGTTTAGCTCTCTGACAAATTAAAATAATTATAATCAAAATTAAGCTTAGGTACTAAGAATCAGCCTTGTTTACTTATCAATGCAGACTTATTTCTCAAAAACAGGTACAGGTATATTAAAATAATAAAATATACTTTCAAAATTGAATTTAAAACGGTAGGGTTTAAAAACAGGTAGTTATTAGATACGTATTATTGTATATTTCAAAATCCATAATAATAGAAAACAAGACCTGATCATAGCGTGGCATGCCTTTGTAAGAAAGAAAGAGGCTATCGACAAGCAGTAGGTTAGTGCAGACTATGTATAAGGAATATTAATAAAATACACGGACGTCAAATAAAACAGTCCTCTGTCACATTAAACAGTCCTCTGTGTTATAAATTTCCAGAGGACTGTTGCACAGAGGACTGTTATTTTTACGTAAAAATGTCATACCACGTATCAGTTTAAATATTACTTCATAACACTGAAACAGCTTTAAATTATCACACTAAGCAATTTTTTTGTTAAATAAATATAATTATAATACATAAAACACCGTTAAATAGACCAGAGGAATGTTCACTCAACACTAGAGACGTGGCTACCATACTGACGCGGAGTTGTCACTGCGCATAATGGCGGCGATTTGTTTAGCATGGCGACCGAGCAAACTTCACACTGTTAACGTTTCAAGGGCAATGTAACCAGAATTGTCTTTAATATTTTTGTGGCGCGACATTCAAATTATGACACAGGACTGTTCAAAAAATGTCTGGACAAAATTCGAACACTAGTTTTTATCGTGTTCAAAGATTTACTTTTTTAAATAGAACTTAGTAAAACCGAACCGACTCATACTCGATCCGGAATTAGGACATAACAGAGGACTGTTTTTAGTGGCCTTTAGACCGAATTTATGAAATGATAATGATTCTAAATATTGATTAAGCTTGACTCCTTAAATAACAGGTTTTATATTATGTGTTTTAATAAATATAGCTATGCATTAATATAGCCAAAGTAAAAAAAAATGCTTGGACCATGATTTTCCTGATAGTAGGAAAAGGCCCATCTCCATTATTAAAAAAATTACATGACTATTTTTATGGCACAGTAGTGAAGAAATCACTCACCATGGTAGACTGTGATCAATATTTTTTTTGTATTGGTCATAAAAAAGTATTTCTGAAGTAGGTAGGTACTCTTTATAACATTAAAATGTAACACATGTATCAATGAAACAGGTACCTATACAATAGTGAAATATTGTGTAGCAATGGCAGGAATTATTTTCGTCTAAACCCTGGACCCGGCACAGGTTTTGCACGTTCGCATTTGTGTGTACCTATTTGACTCGATCAATATTAGATTGCCTTTTATCTGTTTCGTCTTGTAGGTATGTCTGTGGGCTGTCGTATAAATAGTTACTTACGTAATAGGTATACTTAGGTATCTATTTTAGCTCTTATATTATTATGTGAAAAAATCGACTTACCCATTTTGCAAAACGATAATTAAACGAGTAATAAAATCACTCTCCTTCAAATTCCTTATACAAACAAAATCGGTGTCCGTATTCACTAGTGCCAGGTTCGTTTCACATTATAAATCAATAATAATGCTTTCTCAAGTAAAATCAGTGTCCGGTATGAAAACACAAAATCGTCGTAGTACGCGCAGTCAACAAATTCAATACCTATAACCTACTAACAATTCCGAGAGGCCCGATACGAGAGCCGAGCTGCCGTGCGCCATTCAACTCCCGCGTCTTTTCATTTTTGTGAAAAAAATATTGGAATTGTGACGATCAAAGCAACAAAGAGTTTATCTCTAATTACTTGCTTGTACTTTACAAGCACTAAAAATGAGTTGCATTTCAAACTGTGTGTCCAACGTTTGCCGGGCATTTTTCCATCGAAAATATGTAATCTGCCAGATTTCAATAAATGATTGTGAACCACAATTCGCAGATCTAAGTGTTAATGGGCATCCAAAGTCAGCTGATACATTAATAACTTCAGCGATATGTTTTTCTTCTTCGTCAGTTAAAATGGTAGGATGGCCAATAGGCTTTTCGTGACGACTCTTACATTTATTGAGAATTGTGCGCCTGGAAATGCCAAACTGTTTCTCTGCATGATAAGACGATAACTTTTTAGATTTCACTAAAACTACAGCTATTTTCAACATTTCAACAGAATAATCTGCGTAACCTAATTTTATCCTGCTTTTCTTATTCGAGTCCATAGTTTGTCCTGCAAAATAAGTAAATAGGGTAAAACCGGGATAGATGCCCCAATTTTGAAAAACAAAATGTGATCTCTTAAATAGATAAAAGCTTGAGTTGGTAACGCTTTAGTTAACATATCTGCTAATTGACTTTTACTAGGAATATAATTTAGTTTAATTACACCCAACTCAACCTTTTCCCTTATAAAATTAAATTTCACATCTATGTGTTTGGTTTTCTTATGATAAACAGGATTGCTAATTAACTTAATTGCACTCTGATTATCAACATACAATGGAACAGATGTAATATTTTCACCTAAATCTAATAATAATTGCTGTGACCATAATATCTCTTTTGCAGCTTCACAAGCAGCTACAAATTCTGCTTCAGTTGTGGAGAGAGCAGTAGTCTTCTGTTTCTGGCTACACCATGTTATAGGTCCCCCATTCATATTAAAAATATAACCTGTAGTAGACTTACGCGTATCTACATCACCTGCAAAATCTGAATCCGAATAGCCAGTGAGATCACTACTTTCTCCATAACATATACATAAATCTTTAGTATTTATTAGGTATCTAATAACACGTTTAATGGCATTTACATGTTGTTGACTTGGATCGTTTACATATCTACTCAAAACATTTACAGCAAAAGAAATGTCAGGCCTTGAAACAGAGCTCAAAAAATAACAAGGACCCTATAGCTTCTCTGTATGGAAAATTAATAATATTTTCATCCATTTTCTTTGAAATAACAACATTTACATCTGCAGGGGTACTGGCAGGATTTGAATCACTCATACAAAACTTCTCTATTAATTTTTCAATGTAATCTCTTTGATAAATACAGATACAATTATTTACTCTCTCTATTTCCATTCCCACAAAATATTTCAATTTTAATTCTTTTATTTTAAATTTTTGTTTCAAATATTCTATAACTCTTTTAATCATTGAGGAACTGGAAGAGACTACAAGTGCATCATCAACATAAATTATTATGAATACTTTCACCCCATTGAAAATACCTACATAAACACAACTGTCAGCCTGAGATTGCACAAAACCATATTTTATTAAAAACTCAGTGAATCTTCTATTCCAACAACGAGACGCCTGTTTAAGTCCATACAGTGATTTATTAAGTTTTAGGATACAATCATTTTTAAATGAAATTCCTTCTGGTACTTCTATAAAAAATATTCTCTTCCAAATACCCGTTCAAAAAAGCAGTCTTTACATCAAACTGTTGAATTTCTAAATTATATTTAGCTGCAATAGAAAGGATAATTCTTATAGAGTCATATCTCGTTGTTGGAGAGAATATTTCTTGATAGTCAATATCTTTTATTTGATTAAATCCGCGTGCACATAAACGAGCTTTAAACCGTTTTACCTGATCATTTTCATCCTTTTTTATAGCAAAAACCCACTTTGTAGTAAGCGTACGTTGACCAGACCTCTCTACTGGAGTCCAAGTATTATTCTCTTCATCTGCAAGCAATTCTTCATCAATAGCTTTCAACCAGTCGTTTCTTTGTGGACTTTTCATCGCTTCAGCATACGTTTGTGGCAGTGACAGTTCAATTAGGTTTGCTTCAAAACGTCTATTAATCCTTGGTCTCAAATTTATGTTGCTTTGAATTAAATCATCATCTAATCCTTGAGAAGGTTCATATGTAGAGTCATTACTATTACAACTCAACATGCTATCTTCATTCTCTGATGATGAAGTTTCCACAAGAGTATCCTCTACATTTGTTTCTTGCATTTGATTTTGTTGTCCTAATGTCTTCACTTCATCGTCAATGTATATTTGTGTAATATTCTTCCTTATCTCTGGAACATTATGTTCTTCAAAAATTACATTTCTTGATATTTTAACCTTTTTGGTTTCTGGATTGAACATCCTGTAATTGTTATTATCATACCCAATTAGTATCATTTTCTCACTCTTTTTGTCAAGTTTAGTTCTTAGCTGATTAGGAATATGGACATATCCAATACTTCCAAACACCTTCACATGGCCCATATGAGGTTTGATGCCGTTCCATAATTCAAATGGTGTTTTCTTAGGAGTTTGGCTGGAGGAAGTCCGGTTTAATAAATATACTGCACAATTCACAGCCTCAGCCCATAATTCCAGTGACACATCCCTCGCGTACAACATTGAACGTGCACTCTCCACAATGGTACGGTTCTCTCTTTCAGCACGCCCATTTTGTTCTGGTGTATATGGCGCAGTACACTCATGAATTATACCTTCTTTGCTGAGATAGTCATTGAAGGTTTTATTCACATACTCTCTTCCATTATCAGTATGCAATATTCTGACACTATGCATGTACTTATTTTTGATCATAGCATTGTATTTCATGAATATGTCCATCACATCACTTTTATGTTTGACAAAATATACATGCCTGTAACTTGTAGCAGCATCCTTAAATAATATAAAGTATCTCATACCTTGGATAGATGTATGACTCATAGGTCCACAGACATCACTATATACAAGGTCACCTGGCTGTAGTTCTCCTCGTATAGATTTGTGAAATGGAAATCTGCACTGCTTTCCATATGCACATGCTTCACAAACAAAATCAGTTTTATCACTGTTATTCAGTTTCAAGCCTTCTACCACATTATCAGCACTTATACACTTGATTTGTTTTAGGTTAACATGTCCCAGTCTTTCATGCCACATTTTAATGTTATTTTGATCACTTTGAACTAAGTTACAGGTATCTGAGACCACAGCTTTAATTTTCAATTCGTATAAATTATTTTCTGTTATTGTTGCACACATTACCAAGTCATTGCCTTTGTAAATGAATGCACCAGAGTCTTTCTTGATAATGATATAGGATTTACGCATTATCACACCTTCTGAGAACAGATTTCGTCGCAAATTCGGAACATACAATACATCATGTAGTTCACTTTTCTCCCACTGTCCATTGACACATCTCTTTATTAACATCTTGCCAATGCCAGCCACTTCCACTGATTGTTTGTTTCCTAATGTCAATGATTTCTGGTTACATTCCAATAGTTCTACAAAGAACTCCTTTCTATAGGTCATATGTGCAGAGGCACCACTGTCTAAAATCCACACATTGTCTTCAGCTTCATGGAATTTGGTTTCTACATTAAACGCTAACAAGTCTGCACCTTCCTGTTGAGGTTTTCTATACTTGCATTTCTTTGGAGCACGACATTCTCGAGAAAAATGTCCTCGTTTCCCACAATTATAACATTCAAATCTGTGTTTACTGTTTTTATTTTGATTTGAATTACTAGCATTTCTATTCAGCTCACTTTGTTTTGGGCTATTTTTCCATCCTTTCTTAGCCACAAGAAGAGCGGTTTCTTGTTCTTCTTCACACTGTAAACTAGCTTCTTCATCTAACAAACGAGCAGTGAGATTGACAAGAGTCTGTTGCTCTGGATCCAAAGACATCCACGCTTGACGGAGTGATCTATACTTATGAGGCAGTGTTCCAAGTATTTTTGTTATCACAGCCATTTCACTAATACTTTCGCCACTTTCTTTTAACTGCTTGGCCAATGATTCCACTTTAGAAATGTGTTGAGCTACACTGTCATTTGTAGACATTTTATACTGGTAAAACTTTTCATGGATCAACATTTTACATAATTCACTCGTCTGTTCGTATATTGATTCAAGTTTTGTCATTATTTCCTTAGCAGTTTCACAATTTTCTATTAAAGTTATTTGTTTGAAGTCCATCGAAGATGTTATAATAAACATGGCCATGCCATCATTCTTTGTCCATTCAACATTATTTCCAGCCGGTTTAGGCACTGAAATATCAATCCCTTTTGCTTTTAGGGCACACTTTATCTGGAATTTCCATTGCCTAAAGTTATTTCCATCAAATTTTTCTAAGTTTATTGACCGCATTGAATCCATTTTGAGGTTATTTTGTCAATTTCTTCACAATACGATTGTAACTTTTTCTTTGCTATTTTTCTTAAAACTTTCAATTGCAGAATCTACTGGGCCCATAACCTGAAGGATTATGGGTAGTTTATCAAAGAAACGATAGTAATTAGCACAAATATAACTTTTATTTGGTAATAAGATGAATGACAGCAAGAACACTTAGTTACAACAATCTTCATATATAGTGTTGCCACCTAGTTAAATTTTCAAAAACTATTTTACTTAAATTGCTCAATAATGTCTTTAACAAAAAATACAAAAAAACTGTTTAAGCGATAACATATTAAAACTATCATATACAATCATCTCAAACGAAACCTTCCCGTTTTAACGTAGAAATAATTATTTAACATTAAAAAAATCAACATTCATATGAATCTCTAACAAAATAAAAATTAATATTTCTTTTAACCTTAGTAATTATTTAAAAATTTTAAAAAATCAACATAAAAAAGGAACTATCCTTCATTAAGTGGAACCGGACATTTTAAGTTTTCCACATCTTGAGCAATAGTTCTTAAAAAGTGTGCATGTTTCGTGCAGCCACTTCTGACACATAATACACTCGATCCAATCAGATTAAGACTTCGTGTAGGTATCGAAGCATTCTACGCAAACATTTTCATATATATCATTAGTCTCTTCTAAATTTTTTTTTGTTTTTTTCACGGGTAGTCCAATGGTTTTTTTATCTTTTTCAGCATTAGATGAGAGGTGATCTTCATTGTTTGAGCTATAAATAGCTAGTCTTTTACGTAACCCACGATCCTTGTTTACTTTTAAATAATAGTCATTTTCTTTATGACTGCAATCAGTCACGTCACCATCTGTTTCTTCACTTCAGTCATAGTTTTTCTTTGGTTTTCCTTCTTATTTTTATTTTTTTGGCTTTGGCTTTATTATTTGCTTTTTTTATTGTTCGTATTTTTTTGGTAGCTTCAGTCTTGTTTATCTTAGATTCTATTTGTTTCTTTTTCTTGTCAGCAATATCCCTTTTTTATTTTATTTTTTCTCTAGAATTGAGAATATCTGCCGATTGTTTAGCTCTCCTTGCTAAAGTCAGAGGAATTTGTGGTATTGGTGATGCTTCGGCTAAAAATTTAGGTGTTTCTGTTTCTTCGTTATTTAGAATCCGTATTAGTGACTCATCACCTATACGTGTATACGAAAGGTGACTCAGAACTTTCTCTCAGGCTGATATTTGTTTCACTGTCGCTACTAACAGTTTCAATCTTTGGTATAATTCCTTTTTGGTTTAGTTGATCTGTCATAATCTTCATTTAATAAACTCAATGCTTTTTTCATTTCTCTTGCTCTATTTTTTCGTTCTTTTTCTAATCTCTTCATCTCTTTGATTTTTCCCAAGTCTTCAATTCTAGTCTTCTCAGGCGTGGCGGTATAAATCCTTGATTTTCCAAGTGATCGACCATTTCTCGTTTGTTTGCGTCTTTGGACTTTTGGGAAAGGTCTTATCATTTCTGGCGTCTTCAATTGTTTCCAAGTAGATGGTGTAGGTTCATCAAAATCCATAAATACAAGAGGTTGTGAAAGTAGTGACGGCGAAACCTCTCTAGACAAAGTCGGCGGTGTTCGAGCAGGAGCATCACCACTGACTTCAGCGAGCTCATAGCTAACTGTAACAAGCTCATTTTCGGGTATTCTTCGCTGCTCCTCCAGCTGTATTATCATTGCGATTCGTTAAAGGATTAGAATGATAAACTTGAACTGGCGTAAAATTTTCATCATTAAATATCAATTTATTGAAAGGCCATATTCCAGTTTTTTCAAATGCCCTAGTGATATTCCTTGCATTAAATAAGGTATCTTTGCGAGTTTTGGGATATTGTAGATGTTAAGTGTTTTTCCCGGGTTAGAAACGTGCCAGTCATTGAATGATATTTTTAATTTAGATTTAAGTGGCCCAAATACTCCAACGTCTAATGGTTGAAGGCGGTGAGTCGTGTGAGGTGGGAAGGAAAGGCACACTATGCCATTATTCCGGCAGTAGATCAATAGAAATGTGACTTTCATGGTTGTCTAATAAAAGCAATATCGGATTTTCTTTGGAAGATAAGGTGTGTTTCTGAATGTGCTTTAGAACATCAACAAAAATGCTCGAATTTATCCATCCACTTCTTGTAGCTACACCTAAAGAGCCTTCTGGAGCACCTTCTATAAAGTGGTCCTTAAAATGTACTCGAGGGAAGATGAATAACGGTGGTATGGTGTTTCCACTGGCCGAAATAATACCACCAAATGTCACCAGTTCTCCTCTTTCGGCAGACACTATTTGACCAACTTGTTTTTGGGATTTGTCAGCTAAAAGTTTCGGTGTGCTCAGCACAGTGGATATACCAGATTCGTCGTAGTTGAGAATCCGATCGGAAGTAAAGTTGTGCTTGCGGTAATTCTCCAGGTTCTGGAAGAAATCATTCACTGCCATTTTATTAAATCCGAATGATCTTGCAGCGCTAGTATTTTCTGGTTTACGCAAACTTAAATTCTTATGGCTTTTTCGGAAACTTGCTAACCAATCTGCTCCCGCCATTTTGTTACTATCCCATTTTGCTGGAAATTTGAGTTCATTGGCCTTAGCGAATTCATATGCCAGTTTTTTAACTTGGACACATGTTAGTCCATAGTGCATTTTGGAACACTCCAAGATGTATTTATTTAAGTGTTCCTCTTCTATTTTTGTTAAAACTTGCTGCGATGCAAATTTAGAATCGAAAACTCGATTCTCGCTATGTAAATCTTGTGTTTTGCGTAACTTTTTGATGCGGCTTTGTAAGGTTTGTGGATTAACTCCATACTTGGCTGCTGATTTTCTTAGAGACTTTTTTTAGTATGACTTCAGCGACGACAGCTTTTAAAATTGCCTCTTCGTCTACCTCTCCACTTCTAGTACCCTTTTCTTGTAATTTCTGACCATATTTTTCTGTAAAGCAAAATATAATATAAAATATGGGGCACATTCATACAGTATGAATGAGCCCCTCTTACTACTGTATGAACCTGCCCCATTAAATGATTTTGAAATAAAAATATTCTTATAAAAAAACCAACCATATATATGATTATTTACATATCAATTCACAAAATTCATCATATTATCTTTGAAATAAAATAGAATTGAATAATCTAGATAAAAACTTTCATCAAAATAAAGATGTTTAAAGTGAGGTTATAAAATTACTTACGCGTGGCCGAATCACGTTCCGCGTCACCTCGTCGCGAGTTTCACAAGGACTGCTGTCAAACTCCGTGAGCCAACGCACACGTAGGTAAGTCACGTGTACACGCTTAAGTCGTTCAGTTAACGCGCGCCTATAAAAAGATGTCGTCCCTATCACATATACTAGGTATGACGGTGCCCCGTGTATGAATCTGCCCCACTTCCCCCTACATATTTCGACGTCTAGGCAAAATTGCTTGTATTTCATTTTGTACGCCTAATGCTTTCATACAATGGAAGTTGCCGCAGTTGAGACGCTACGTTCAATCCAAAAAAATGAAACTCATCTTCTGCGTTTCGGTTGTTTATCGCGGAAGATATATTTTGTAAGCGGCTTAGAGCCTCACCAACACCAACTGTTTCGCTTATTTTTTTCACTTTTTTTCGCCCTCCTGAATAATCGTCAGATGGGCGTGATTCCTCAGAGATCGACGCCGACGACGGTGGTGGTGTTGGTGTCGGTTCAGTATCTTGTGTTGATTTATCTGTTTCCTGTAAAAAATAACATTAGTTAGATACTTATATATGTACTTTTACAGTAGCTTGTAGATAAAATGGACGCCCCGCCCGCCTTTCAAATAAATCAAAAGCTTGTAATGTACTTATAAAATATACTTTTATAACATGTTTTAAGATAATGTAAGTGGTAGTTTTATTTCAGATTCTTTGTTATGAAGAATGGAAGCGCATTGAACATGGATTTCGAACAAAATGGAATTTCCCAGGATGTGTGGTAGCGATTGATGGATAACATATAAATATTTTTGTTCCTTATGACTCTTCAGATTACTACAACTACAAAGGTGCTCACAGCGTTATACCATGATTATTGTTTCTCGTAAGTGGATATTGAAACCAATGGAAGGGCTTCGGATGGAGGAGTGTTTCATCAATCTAGCTTGGAAAAGGCTTTGGAAAGAAATACTCTTAATTTACCAGAGAAATCAGTCATTGTAGGAGACGCTGCTTTTCCACTAAAAACTTATATTATGAAGCCATATGGCACGACACCTACGCATAAAGAAAAAATATTCAACTATCATTTGTCTAGAGGCGAATAGTTGAAAATACCTTTGGGATTCTAGTTACAAGATTTTCGGGTTTTTCTGAACAATATAGACATGACACCAGATAAAATTGACACGATTACATTGGCTGCTTGTTCTGTTATGGGTTTTTAACTATAAAATAAAACAAATAAACACATTTTAATATATTTACATAGGGAACCTTGAGCTAAAAAAAATATAAACTAACATTAACTAATTAACTTATCTTATAAAAAAAATTTAATCTTAAATTATAGGTTGTGGGCGCCAGGAGGATTTTTTTAATATTTGGTTTATCCTACCAAAACCTGTTGTATTATATTGTAGTGTTTATAACACAGTGATATTATCTTCACTTAAATATTCGTTATATGAATATTGAATCTGAGGGCATTTCTCAAAGCCCTCAACACAGTTATAACATATACTTGATAAAATGCACAACTTTTCGATACAACAGAGGCATTGCCATGGCAAGATCATATGATTAACATATAACTTAATAGATAGGTATTAGGTACTTACCATCAAGTCGGATTCAACAGTTTCACGATAATCGTCCGTGTCTGCCATAAATTAATTCATTTCCGTAAACCATGACAATTGGTGGTTTATAAACGTCTGCTGCACTAGCTCCGGACCGCTTCAAATTGTTGATTTTTCTTACTTCGTCATGATACACAGATATAAGGTTTTTAATTTTAGTTTTAATTATTTTCATTATAAAATAAAATACGTTTATTTTGGAACATAAGATCATCTAGGTATCACTTATTCCACGTCAATCAATTCGAACCTGTAGGCATCCCTATTCATCGGCAAAGAAGACAGAGGGTGTAGTGCATTGTTAACCCATTACTGCATGATTTTTTGGTTTTCGAGCCAAAAAAATATATGTTACGTAAAAAAATAAATAAAAAGACACGTATTTTAACAAATTAAAATTTAAAAAAATATGTAAGAAAATCAGGATTTTCCACTTTGGTTGGCACAATGAGCAGAAATTGCAAAAAAAAGTATTAAATAGTATAAAACAGCAGGAAACAATTCCTCTTCTCATTCAAGCATAAGTTGACTTGACATTTCCTGCATAGCATGTGGGATCTACCATTGCAGTCAGGCACTTTGCAACGCTACCTGGATGACCAGACGGGCAAGTGATCCAGCTGGTCAAGACGAACATCCTGAGATGGCATTATTACAATAGCTCCTGTGGACTTCTTCTCTTGGATTGCATCTTCGATAAGATTGCAGGATGGCCGTCTGCGTTTGGCGACTATGCTGGGCTTATTGGTCATAGTGAGGGTTTCCGCCACAGCTTTGAAATCGCTATTGGGCAACCATGCATCAGCGTCAGCATTTCTGCCTCTATATAACAGCCAAGTATTGACTGTGGTCATATCTAAAAGATGAAAGAATATGCAGTGATAAAATACGTGTGGTCTGATCTGGATCCTGTAATAACCAAGAAGTGCATATTACAGATCCACACCTCCCATATGACTGTTGTATGTCGTCCCTTGGACAGGGAACAGCATGGTACACTTTTTCTTTTTTATCATAGCGTCTCACTTCTGTCATGTGTTTCCTACCAAAGATCATAGCCAACCTGACCTTTGGGAATTTGGGTTGAGTTATCATTGAAATGTAAGAAATGTTTAATTTCTTCAAAGCGATAACAGGACGATATTAAACGAATTGACATCATCAGGCATATACCAACAAACTGTTCTATATCCGCACTGGTAACTAAGGTGGGTGGACCGTGAAAGGCCACCGTAACGAATAAACCGTTCTTATTAATTAATTTACTAGATAAATCAAAGAAACTTTGTTTTATTGTGGTTTATATAAATTACTTTTTTTTATTGTAGACGTAATCACTATTTCTTAAACTTAATTTTTATAAACCTCTTCCAAACGGCCTTGCAAGAAACAGGGCTCCATTCAAGGCCAATATTATAAATCAGCCGTTCAACTTAAATCTAGAATTGAAATAATCAAAATATCCGCTTTTACTAAAACTACATAAAAGGTAACTCGGATAGAAATCCTACAAGAAAAGCAAAAATTGTCAAAAATTTATGAATTAAGTTATTGATCTGGAAATTTCTATCCAGAATGATCACATCGTCTTCATCAAAATCTTCTTCCGATTCAACAACGGTTTCGTCAGAAACCGAAACATTTTCTATTTCATCATCGCTGCTAATTTTCCTGTTTTTCTCTGGTTTGGAAGTAAATTCATCAGCAAGTTTCGGAATTGTTTTCTGTCCTGTATTTTTGAAGCATTTTCTATTTTTGTTGAGCTCTTTGATCTTATTTTTTCTTTGTCTTTCTTCTTCTTCCATTTCTATAAGTCTTTTCTCGGGTGTATCCGTCAATATTCTAGTTTTTCCCTTCTTCCGTTTCATACCCTACAATTTCCTGGGGCCGGCCTTCGGATACGGTCTTACTACATCAGGTGTTACATTGACAGTGCCACTAATCGACTTCTAGAGGGAGATTCCAGTTGAGATGGCCCAAAAGAACAAGCGAAATCTTCATCGGAGAAAATATTTGAATTGAAAGGCCATATGCTAGATTTTTCAAATCCACTTTGAATATTCTGCAACTTGAATGCTAGTGGAATGGCTTTTGCTGATAATTTTGGGATTTCATAAATTGTTACTGTTTTGGCCGGATTGCTTACCATCCAATCTGTTAATAGCAGTGTTATAATAAGTTTTGAGTGGTCCATAGACAGTCAGGTCTAGAGGTTGTAGTTTATAGCTGCAGTGCGGTGGGAAAGTCATTAAAACAATGCCTGATTGTTTGCAAAAATCGAGAACTGGTACTGAAATATGGCTCTCATGATTGTCCAGCAGCAAAAGAACTAGCGATGAAGGCGTTGGTTTTGCGTGTTTGGCGAATGGTGAATATATTTTAAAAAATTTGGTGATGTCATCCACCCTGAAGGATGTGCTGCTCCATCTGAACCAACAGGAGCATCATTTAGCATATATGTTTTGAAATTAACCCGTGGGAATATGAAAAATGGTGGTATTGAGTTACCCAATGCATTAATACCGCAGCAAACCGTTACAAGCATCCCTCTTTCAGCTGACGTTACTTGCCCAACTTGCTTAGTGCCTCTGAGAGCAATCACTTTCTGGGTTCGTTGCACCGTTGATAATCCAGTTTCGTCTATATTGTAAATAGACTCAGTGCCGAAGCGATGCCGTTCATACACAGTTTTAAGATTTTCAAAAAAATCTCCGACATTTTTCTTATTGAAGCTTGTGGCCCGTGACAGACTGGTAGCCTCTGGTGTCCTTATCGAAAGTTGAGGCTGTCTTTTAAAAAATCCCCTTATCCAGTCTTTGGATGCAAGTTTCTTCTCTGTCCAGTTATCTGGTATTTTTTTAATGGCAGTGGCGTATTCACACACCAATTCGCGTGTTTTCAGTTTTAATAGTACATGGTTTAGTTTAAACGATGTTACAAGATATTCTGAAATTTTCTGTTCTTCATCTTTTGTAAATATTTGAGACGATATAAATTTACAAGAATTATCTTTTACGACACCACCCTGCTTGATATACCTTTGAAGGTTAGATCTCGGTATGTCATATTTATTCACAGTACTTTTAATTTTAGCACCTTTGGAAACTTCTTCCAATGCGCGCAAAATATCTTGAGGGATTTCACGTCGCTTATTTTTCTTTTTAAATGAAAACGGCATTGTCCTAAAAAGAAATGATTAACCACTCAATCCAATAGGCATAGCAAAAAGGCACAAAAGTTTGACACCAAAATACACTAAAAACAAAGGGGCATGCCCAAACCTCCCTCCTACCTGCGTGCCCAATGCTCCCCATAACCTCACTTTTCAAATAGATTAGAATAAGATTATTTTTATCAAATGTAGAAACCTAATTGACAGACAAATATAATATTCATTAAACACAAAAGAAAAAGATAACACACACTTTCATGCAGATTTCTTTGATAAGTTACATCAAATCACAAATAAAATACTTACTTCTGTACGCAGCAAACCGTTACGCGCATGTAATTTGACAACCAAGTGAAATGACAGCTGACACTTTAGATAAGCGGTGTTGCTAGTGAATAAAGTATAAAAGCCCCTCCAGACTCACGCCGAGAAGTCTCGGCGAGACTTCTCGCGAGAACAAGCAACGTATCCACACCCACGATGTTCTCATTTGCGTTCTCGTTTCCATTCAGTATGGACGACATTACAACAGACATTGAAATTGCAGCAAGTTTGACTTTGTGTGCCATGGCATATAATAACTTTGTAATCGCTTTATCTAAAAGTAAAATTAAGAAAAGAAGAAAGGCCAGACGATGGTGGGCAACACAAATGCATCGAAACAGGACAAGGTGTGTAATTTCCTATTTCTTTAATTTTATTAATGTGTTCATAATAATCAACATAAACATTACTAATTAAGTACTCTTTAGTTTCAGCTTGCAAAAACAGTTGGATGAACTAGTTGCTGAACCAAGTGGAGAATTTAAAAAGTTTACCAGGATGTCAACAATTGATTTTGAAAACTTGCTTAACAAGATTACACCACTGATTATCAAACAAGATACCCAGCTCCGAGAAGCAGTACCAGCTCGTACGCGTTTTGCAATAACATTGAGATACTTGGCCACAGGAGATAGTTTCCAAAGTCTTCATTTTTTATTTAAAGTATCGCCTCAATTGATTTCAACAATTGTCCCTGAAGTATGTGCAGCCCTAAATAATGTTTTGAAGGAAGAAATAAAGGTAAGTTCCAGAGACACAATTTATTTCTTACATAGGTTAAGGGTTCAGTAAGTCAATATTATAAAGGAATTCAAATAATAAAGGAACTTCAAAAAAAAACTAAGCACTATTGTAAGCATCAGAAATAACATCTGAGAGCAACTCATTTCGAAGTATGCGCCCTCTTGGTTCATCTCCGATTTGTGTATTCTGCCCTTCTGACATTTGAATTGGTGGTAGTTCATAATATAACTGCCCTGTATTTTGTTCTTCTGGTATATGATTTTGTGGTGGTTCAGAATTCACCTGGCGTATATTTTGTCCATCTAGTATGTGAATTTGTGGTGGTTCAGAATATATGGTGCGTGTGTTCTGCCGATAAACATATGGTAGTGGTTCAGAATAGCTAGACATCGATGATGATGGTCTACCCATTGTAGAAGGAGATGGTGTAAAAGTATTGCGTGAAAATTGGGGTGATTGCTTTGCACGGCGGCGATTAATAATTATGCCATCTATCTCATACATAATTTCTAATTTCTCAATCTCAGAGAATGCGCGCAATTTTTTTGCTAACATAATTCCATAGACTTCACAATCATCTGGGGGGTCTGAGAATCCCGTTTTTTAATGTTTTCCTGAAAGGTACTTAAAGCTTCTTTTAAAACTTTTCCGGCTTCTTTCACCTCTGACTGAATCACTCGAGGACGACTCGTCTGTTGTGTCCTTGTTTCATTTATAGTTGGTGTGGCTTCCCTATTCTCCTCAGTGCTTGTGCCCGGCTCCTCTGACTGAAAAATATCATTAATATTAATATGTAATTTCCTTTTTTTTAGATGCCATCATCTGCAGATGAGTGGTTGGAAATTGAAAATGGATTCAGGTCCAAATTTCCAAGGGCTATTGGTGCCATAGATGGAAAACATATAGTTTTGATATGTCCTACCAATTCAGGATCAGAATACTTCAACTACAAAAAAACTTTTAGTATTGTTTTTATGGCATTAGTAAACAGTAAATATCAATTTATTTTTGCTGATATCGGAGGGCAAGGAAGAATAAGTGACGGTGGAATTTTTAGAAATACTGTGCTATGGGAGAAGATTTGTAACAACTCTCTTAATTTACCGTCACCTCATCCACTGCCAAATTCAATTGTTGATGTACCATACGTATTTTTAGGAGATGGTGCTTTTGCACTTGGTATGAACATCATGAAACCTTATCCTGGAAACCATGACGGAGACAGCCCTGAACGCATATTCAATAAAAAATTGTCAAGTGCACGTGTAATTGTGGAAAATACATTTGGAATATTATCAGCAAAGTTTCGAATATTCAAATCGCCAATCGAGCTGTCTCCTGAAAAAGCTTCTGTTGTTACAATGTCTTGTATACTACTGCATAATTATTTAAAAAAAAGTAATACATCAACACGGATATATTGTCCACCAGGCACTATTGATGTTTATGATAGAAATGGCAATATGATTCATCGTGGTTCGTAGCGATCAGAAATAACAAGCACGAATGCTATTCAGAACTTGCCCCAAATAGCACGCAGATCAGCTGCTAATGCTAGACAAGTACGAGAAGAGTTCAAAAATTATTTTTTCAGTCTACGTTAATATAGTGGATATTTAAATTTAAACTAAATAAATCAAAGTTACATTCAACGTTGTGTTTATTGTTGTCTTCGGAGTTAGTCCTTGATTAAGAAAGGAATCTAAAGTATCATATGCAAACCATATAGGTTTGTATATTTCGTTTTCTCCTGCACCCGATTTGAAGGAATCATTCACCATTTTTCTATATTTCCTGTAACTCGCAAACAGAGACTCTTTTTTCTTTTTCAGTTCAGGCACTTCAATTTCCATTAACTCAGCGAGTCGGTTCCACGCATCGTGATTTAAACTTTTGTCCTTGTAATGCCGGTGTTTGGCATCCCATAAAATGGGCTCGGATTGAAAATATTCAATGAATTTTAGTTCCAGTTCGTTGTTCCACATTTTGGTTGACACGTCCTATCCCCGCAACTTACTATTCGGCAATAATACAAAACGAGCATGTAGTAGTGTTCTCTTTTCACGCCCGAGAAACCCTTTGTCTCGTTCAATTTTACCGACAGTGAACGGAGAACACGCGAGCGCGAGAACGAGAAGGCGAGATACTACTTACATTCACGCTTCTCGGGTGTTCTCGGGGCTTCTCGGCGTGAGTCTGGATGCGCCATTATAATGCTATGGTAGAAAACAAAAAATATCTACGATAGTTTTGGAGAAATGAGGGGGTGCCCAAACCTCCCGACTGCCCAATGCTCCCCTACCTCCCCTAAACAGTGAGTGACTTGTGATACAGTGAATGTGCGATGGTTTTCTAGTTATTTTAAAAAACTTTAAGTTTAAAGTTTGTGCTGTGCCTAAGTGATTTCAATTTAACTAACATTTTTGAATTAAAAATGACCTTAAAGGTATTTTGAGATCATAATATCGAGAAAGGGTACCATTCAAACTTTACGACAGGTAGTTCAATGCATATCAAATAATAATACATAATAAATGCAATTGCCAAAACTTGTGGGACTTGATGTAAAGTGTAAACGTGACTTGCGATAAATCTTGCATTAGTCACTTAACAGTGTTATAGTATCTCAAGGAATTGTAGGTATGCCTAAAAAATTCTTACTCGTTACCTTGTTTATAATTTCACAATTATAGATTGGTGTATCCTTGCCGAATATCATAACATTGCCCTTCGATGGGTTAATTTTTAAATGTAAAGTATCATTATAATAATAAGACAATTGGGATAAAGCTACATTAATTCTGTCTATTGCTACTTGTAAATTATAGTTACTACTGTACAAAACGATGTCATCAGCAAATTGTAAAATATTTAAGTTATTATTAACATTGTCTATGAAGTTGCAAATTTCGGTAGTGTAAATATTATACAATAAGGGAGATAAGGCAGCACCTTGCATTGTGCCTTTCGAGGCAGTTTTTGGACCATATAACATATTGTGTTTTACATGCACTGTCCTTTCATTCAAGAAGTTATATATCTGTCACCGGAAAATAACAAGATCCGTAAGTTTATCAATTTACTAGGAAGTTTATAAACTTTCGTAAGATTCTAAACGGGAGATAAATTGTAATATTTTACGTCCACATTTTCGTAAATTTATCAATTTCCGACGTCATACGGTAAATTTATAAACTTACGAATATCTATTCGTAAGATTTTATATGGTTCGACCAATCACAGAAACTCTTTTAAATATACGAGTTTTGAAATACGTAAAATAACACACTGCTCTCTGATTGGTCAATGTTCATAGTGGCAATGCTTGTGTCCATAGACTTTGGAATAATCAGACTTGACAAACTATAAATTGGAAGCAACAATGCCTGGTTCCTCTCTGGCACGGATGTAGTGAGTTGAGTTTTCTATTATCAGTTTCAATAAGAGTATTCCTGTATTTTAGCAAGTAACTGTTAAATAAGTTACTTGCTAAAATACAGGAATACTCTTATAAAACACACTAATGAACACTACTTTGCTCTATTTAAATAAAACGACAGAAATTGTGTAATACGAAAGGCATTTATTATCAAAAAAATATAAAACATACCAGTTTTTGCAAAAAAAAAACTAAAAGAATTATGGCTTTTTCGTCCGTGTCATACACACCTACTCAGTCGTAGTTAAATAATTCAATAATTAGTAACTCGTTCGTAATTATTCAATTCAGTCTTACCATGACTTAAAAAACATATAGTAAAAATAAGTAAAAATTATATAAGTACTTATTACCAATTATCTACTTATTGGCACAAGTCAAAGATTTATGGCACCTTGAATTGCACAATATATTAGCTTTTTTACAATTGCACTTATTTGATAAACACTGTCCCTTAGAATATTTTTTGCAGTTGCATTGCTTTATTCCTTGCCCGCCAAATGTAGAAGACATCGCAGATATTTTTCTTAATGGTAACTTAGTCTGTAAATAAAAACACATACTTAAAGAACATAAAAAATATGAAGTCAAGTTTATATAAGTAGGAATAATAGTACAAATTGTACCTCAGGAAGAGTTTCATTCAAAATTTCTCCTGGGGTTGAAAGGACAGCGTTTCGAGGCAACCAGTCATTAATGATGCCGAACGAAGTGCCAACTTTGTAAAGTTCATTCTTTTTCTCTATTACTTTGCCGACTACATTCTTGCTATCTAGAGGCCCCCTATCTACTCTCGGTACTTCGACTAATACAGTAGCACCAACATCAATATTTTTGAACTTTTTAGAAGAATGTGCTGTCATTTTTTCTGCTGCTCTTTTTAAATTTAAGTGCGAGTCCTTCCTTTCCCTCAAAATGTTTATTTCGTTTGTGCACAATTTACATATTAACTGCGAACCATAACCTTCGTCATTATTTTCTGTTGGTTCTCCACAGATAACGTGTGTGATACGTTGACATTTAATACATGTATGAGCCCCAGATGATTCATTGTTGCATATCGCACCTCCGCTCAAATAACGTCACAACTCCAAAAACTACATTTTTCAGGAAAGACATTTAAAGTTTACCCAACTTAATTTGTTTAGTTTTTGGATCATAATTAAAAAGGGAACTATTTTAGAAGAAAACTTTCTTCACCGAGTTATAATGTTTTTTTAAGCTCTATAAATTCATATTATTAGTAATCTGAAAATCCTGAAAAAAACATTGAAATAATCTGGGTTGTGACACTATATGTACAAAAAATACAAAGTTTTATTATAATTTGTTTATTATAATGACACAAGTATTTTTAACTTGTAATGAAATACAATATATTCTTTAATATAACGTGTATTACACACATATTAGACTTTGAAATGCCTTTTTATATAAAGACAATTAAATTTTCAAACTTATAACTGAAAAAAAAACAACTTTCTATCAAAATTAAATAATCTATGTACTTCAAAACGATCAACAGTTTAATTAAAACGAGGGTAGTACACCTCTATAGCATTGAAAAAATAAATCAAATTAAGGAACTTATAATTTACAACGTCTTAACTGAAAAATAAACAATTCACACTCTATCACTATAATATATAAACACTCTATGAAAATTAAATAATCTAGGTATTTCAATACTTATTTAAAATCACAATTTGTAACAGTAAGTCTAAAAATGAACTTCTATCAAAATAAAATACTTTAAGTACTTATAACAATCAGCTGTGCAATAACACGAGAGTAGACAGTGTAATAAAAAATAATTAAACTTATAAACTATTATAAAAGTTGGCATAAAAACTAGGAATGTGGTTGTTAAGAAGTAATGTCATTAAGTCATTCTTTTTCCGTTCCTTAATCTCTATTTTAGCAGCATAAACTTGCTTTAGATCAGGAACTATTATTTTTTTATTTCGAGAAAGTAAATTAGTTTCAGACCATTCAATGTCAGTGTACGACGTTTTGTACTTTAAAATATTTGGTGCGGCTTTGGTAATCATCATCATTTTAACTTCAGAAATCTTTAGCTTATTTAAAGTAGTAATACCTAGATCACTAACTAATCTTTTTAAATTAATAAAATCGGTGTGTGATAGTTCATTAACTCTTAGTGGTTCCCCAGTTTTCTTAGCCTCTTTAATTATTTGTACGTACTGACTTGGCACGTAAATTGGACCAGTTTTCAAGGAACGTTTTATTTGCTTTTCGATTACCGAATGTATGGCATCACCTTCGTTTTGCGTATGTCCGGCTATCAAAAATTTATGAGTAATAGAATTTAAATTACTAAACTTCAATATTGCATACATGTACAATCCAACAATAAACTTATTTTTGTTTTGGCCGCAACAGTTATCCGAATAAAAAACTATATCAGCTAGTTGGTCACCCTCGTAATCATGCAATTCTTTTTCTATATATTTAAGCAAACAGCTACCAATCTCATCTGAACCCCGATTACCCTGACCCTCGTGCCAAAAATAACAATCGGTAATACTGTTATTTACAATAGTGTCTCCATTGTAACTATCGTCTTCAGTCTGTTGCCTTTTTTTCTTTTTTCCCGATTCTTCTGCTTTCAATTTGCTTATCGTAAAGTTCATATTATTTAATTTGCTCTTATAATAAAAAACAGAAACATCACCACGAGGTACCTGTAAAACTGCTTGTAAATCGTATACAGATACAATCAGGTTTTTGTTTTCTTTTAGGGCTATTTTATCTCGCTTTTTTTCTTCCCTGGATAAAACCTTGTCCACTAAATGTTCATCATATTTTTTTTTGAGCAACAGTTTACTTTCGGGAACTGCATTTTCATAAGCTACACATAATTCACATCTGTCTTTTTTTGGCACAAAAAATCCTAAATTAAATTCACCGTTAAAAATACGACTGTACATTACGTAGTTTCCAAAGTTGCGTCCATCTTGTTTACATTCATTCACATAATCTCTATGTAAGTCAGATATAGTCTTTCCTCCATCAATGTATTCTCGTGTTGTTTGTGCTCTTAAATAATGACTTTCAATTTTCGGTATACGTTTTATATGATTTCTTATATCATTTTTTATAGTGTCACCTACAGTATAATGTTTACCGTGTTTCCCTCTTTCATCTTCTTTCAAAAATCCTCCAGTAGATTTCTCTGTTACAGTTCTAATTGTTCTATCATTAATATCCAATGTATTTTTAAACATTGTTTTGCAAACCCTTTTTAATGAACCTTCAACCTCAAAGTAAAATGCATAGTTGATTTTTCGATTTTTCTGTGCTTTGGTAGACCGAAACTTTATCTCTATCTGTTGTATGTGTTTGTGAATGAATAGTCTCTGTTTCTCTAAATCTTTCAAAGCCCAATAAGAATCAAAGATTTGAATTCTTATTTCATCGGTAAGAAAATAGCTGCATTTAAGTCTACAACCTTCTCCACAACTTGGTTTCATTTGTTTCTTAGAAATATTTCGTCCGGACTTCGTTTGATAGGGTAATCCAGAGTTTCGTAAAACTTTTGTTATATTCTGCTTCCATTGTGCCTCTCCACGGCGTCTCTTACGTGTATTGAAATTTCCCTGTACTACGGTCTCGTTTGGTATTGGAGAATGAATACTATTTAAGTTAATTTCTTTGGAAGTTGAAGGCAAGCATTCATTGTTGTCTTGATTTGTTTGTTTATTAAGTGACAATAGTACAGAGGTAGATGTTGGAGAATTTCTATTAGACGAAGGAGTATCAGAAGAGGATGAACTAGATGAAGATGAACTAGATGAGGATGAACTAGACGAAGAGGAATTTGTAGATGAAGTACTAGATGATCGCTGACGAGAAACTACTAAATTCTTGCTACGCTTTTTGGAAGACAATTTATAATCACGATCTTTAACAGAATCGTCTGTTTCTTCACCCGTAGATTCGGGTTCTTGCAAATTACAGTCTTCATTCTCTATTCTATTACATTCTACCTGTAAGTTGGGAATGTGTGTAGTAGGTTCATTTATATGATATGTATTCTCTTTATTTGACGTGTCACAATTTTCTTCTACATCTTTTGGTTGCGTATCTTCCGCCACAATAGACAAGTCATCAGTTACTGTGTTATGATGGTCATTGGGTTCCAGACATAATGACAATATTTTTCTGGATCTGGACATAGTTACAAGTGACACCGCCAAACCGAATAACACCTGAGAACAAGATGAACAACACAATTAGTTAAAAACAATTAAATACCTACCTAAACATTTTTTAAGGTTTTAAACTAAAAAAAAAACAACAATGTGGCCTCAGGGAATTAAAAAAAAACATTATGCGTAAACAGTACCTAAAATAATTTTATACTATCACTATACGATAATTTTAAATTAATAAATCTATCACTTTATTAATAATCATAGTCAAAAACACGAGCATAATTGAAGACAAATCAGTTTTCTTGCTGACACATAGTTTTATTTTCAGTCGTTTTATTTATGAATAAAGTCAAAATTCAACATAATTCAGATTTATTATCTAATAAAACATATTGTGCCATCATCCCGATCACATATACTGTCATACATTAGTACAGGTCAGTATTAGTGATAAACAGACATGTTTAATAATATAATTTCAATCACGTATACCGCCATAACTCTGCATAGGTCATTATTAGTGATTAACAAATGTGTAAATTGAATTGTTTCAATCACGTATACTGGCATAACTCGACAAGCATCAGTTTAGTTGCAAAAAAGAAAATAAAATGTTACTTACCTCGTTTACAAAGACTGTCTTGATTCGACACAATTCACTTTTACTGAACAACGCCCGTATGACCACCTCGCGCAAGTCGTAACATGACACTGTTTATGTTCGCCGCGGCACAACTTTCGGTAAACAATAGAACGTCACAAGTGCCATCTAGGGACAAATAATTGAACTACGTCTATGACGATTTATGAGCATGAAGTATGTGTTATTCTGATACGAATGGTACAATTAAAGTCATTTGACATTTTATCGAGTTATGACGTTATTTGAGCGGATGTGCGATATGTGACAAAGCAACGTATCTGATTCGACAATTTTTTGAGGAGTCTCAATTCCATTTGCAATGTTGTCAAGGTCTTGCCAAATATTGTTTGTGTTTGCGCCCGTGCTTTCACTGTCAACTACAAGTACTTTGACTTGCTCAGTTTCAGAAATATTATCTGTCGTAATAATTGACTCTGTGGCAATATCAAGAGTTTTACAAAGGTTTTCTTTATCTGAAGTTATATTTCCATCGTCATTGACGGTCTTATGTTCGTTGTCATTTACAGATTTTAAAAACGTCTCTAAATCCTCTTCCATTTCAAGTTGAGAAATTATATTCTTGGACAAATATGTAGAAGTTAGACCGCATCTTAGATCATCTCCAAACAGGGCTTTAAACGGTGTCCTGCCAATCGTAGAATGGTATGATGAATTTTTTTGGAACTGAGCAAAGTAACAACCTATCGACCATTGATTGGAATTATTATCCACCATCCAAGCACGAATCATATTTTTCACATCTTGGTTTGAACGTTCTACACTTCCCTGGCTTTGGGGATATCTAGGTCTTCCATTAACAATTTTGCATGCTGGCCATAAGCTCACAATTTCTTTCAATATTGATGCCGTAAACTCACGTCCATTGTCGCTTTGGAGAATATTGGGACAACCAACTTCTAAAAATATCTTTAAAATTTCAATTGCTACTTCTTTCGCTTCTTTGCTTTTGAGTGGCCGCAAAAAACAAAATTTGGTCAAATGATCTTGGTACTGTAACATCCATTTGTACTCTCCATCTGGAGATGATTGAAAATCCACCAGATCTACCTGTCCTCTTCTATTAAAGTCATCTGTAATTAGTGGTTTCACGACTATCCCAGTTTTAGGAAAACTTTTCTTGGAAAGGCAAGTTTTGCACAATTGAAGAAAAATATTTATGGCAAACACTGGAACCATGTACTTGTCTTTCAAGTCGTAAATAATTTTGTCACGCCTTCCGTGACCTGTAGCAACATGCGCATCAAGGATTGTTTGGTAGTACTTACTGCTTGGAACTACTTGTATCACTGGATCCTGCTGAGATTTCCTTTTTAATATCAAAACTTTTTCGTCACTAAAAGTCCGCCGACGCCGACGACGGCCGACGTCCCAAAACTTTAGCTTTATTATAATTTTCTATCATTTTAATAACATTTTTAATTTTTTCGTCTGTCCATTCCGATTTCTTACTATTTTGGTTATGCCCACTATAAAACTTTCTTAGCTCTGTGTTAAATTTTACTTCGTCAACAAATGTTCTAGCATTTACCACACTATCTCCTTCATTTTGGGTGTCCGCAGCTTGTAAGTCACTCATTATGGGTACTGCTAGATAATCTTAACAAAATAAAGCTATTTTTCACAGTTACAACACAGTTCAACATTCAAAACTAATAAAAACGCACGAGCAAACCGGTTTGTTTATGTTCCGTGGCCAGCAATGGCGGCCGCGAGGAAGGAGAAGTGACACGTGACCGCCAACCAATCAGATCGCGCGTAGCGTTTGGTTACTGCTTACGTATTATTTTACGAGTGAGTTCAGTAAGTTTATCAATTTACGAAAATGTGGACGTAAAATATTACAATTTATCTCCCGTTCAGAATCTTACGAAAGTTTATAAACTTCCTAGTAAATTGATAAACTTACGGATCTTGTTATTTTCCGGTGACATATCCATTTGCAAAGTTGTCCTGGTATTCCTAGCCCTGACATAACTTTCGCAAGTTCACCAGGATCTATACTATCAAAGGCCCCTTGTACATCAAGGAATATACAAACAGTATGTAAATTATTTTCCTTCCCATGTTTCAGATCAGATATTAAAGAGATGAAACTATCAGCACAGCTTCGCCCTCGTCTAAAGACATATTGGATATTGGGAATGATGTGATTAGCTTCAACATACCAGTCAAGACGGACTTTTATCATTGTTTCAAAAATTTTGCCAAAACCTGAAGATAAGGAAATTGGTCTATACGAGCTAGCCAGTTCTGGTGATTTATCAGGTTTGAGTATTGGAATTACACACTGTGTTTTCCATACTTGTGGAATATAGTTGTTAAGCCAAAGTAAATTGAGGATATCTAGAAATAATTTTTGAGCTGATTCATCCAAATGTTTAATTAATAGATATGGGTAGTCATCCATAGCGGGTGTTGTATTACGTCTAGATTGTAAACTTATTGTAAATTCTGACCATGTAAAGGATTCAAGTAAAAATTTTGAATTTTGATTGTCATTGTTTAAGTTAAAATAAATATTCAAGTTATTAGTCTCACTTAAATTACTATTATCTGTGAAGTTATCCAAAAAGGTGGGAACGAATTCATCTCTACATGACCTATTTAAACACCTTTACACATTTTAAGTAAATTCCAAATCTTATTAATGGGTGTTGTTCTACTGAAAGTATTAGTTAAATTATTCCAACCAATTTATTTCTGCTCTGCTATTGTTCTCTTTTTTTGTGCATCCTTTCTTTTATACTTAATATAATTTTCTATGGATGGTATATTTCTATATAATTTTAAAGGATTAAAAGATGCAATGACACTTTCACAAATATCATTTCACCAGGGTGTTGGCAATCTGCTTTTGAAACTGTTTGATTTTGTAAACTTAGGTATTGTCATAGTTAATGTATCCAAACAAGTGCAGAAAGTACTATAAGTTAATATAAGGTCATCAGAATTTATAATAAAATTATTGAAAACTGTTCTGGAAAGAGAGTTGTATTTATTCCAATCAGCCTTTTTATATAAAAATCTGTCAACTGGTGAACCAATTTGATATTTATCAATAGTTAAGGTTATTTCTGTTATTGTAGGGTAATGTTAACTTCCCATGGCATTGTCATGTACTGACCATTCACACATAGATGCAAGACTAGCAGTGATGAAGCTAACATCAATTGCAGAAGGATTTCATTTGGGATGGTTCACAGTTGTAAATCTACCATCATTCAAAATGCATAAATCTAAGTCATCAATAATATTAAATAAGCTGTGCCCTCAACTCTTACTAGATATAAAACCACATGCTATATGATGAGCATTAAAGTCACCACTTACAAATATTGGTTTTGGAAGATTATTAATTATACTATGTTAATCTATTTAATCTGATATGACGACTAGTAGGTGGACAATAAACACAAAGAACAGTCGAATTACCACTTACTGTAGATATAGACAGAGCAGCAGTTTGAATGTCCTCTTAGAATGTAGTGTTAATAATTTTGTACTTCAGGTATGGTTTAATTAATATTGCCACACCATTATGACTGATAAACATTCAAATAATATTTTTATTATAAATATTGTAACCTGGTATTTTAAATGAGTTCTGTTTGAACCATGTTTCATTAAGTAAGTATATATCAATGTTTCGTTGTTTCAAGAATTGAATGAGCAGGGGTTTTTTACTATTGGCACTTTGAATGTTATACTGAGCAATATGTAACTTAGACTGTGTAGGACCTATATCCATTATTTAAGATTTTTAATCAGGATATCTCTAATAGTTTTCACTGTAGTAGGTGAATTATCACCCTTATTGCCTAGCTCCACCAATGTCTGTACAAAGGCCATAATCACATCATTGTTGGAGACAATTTGATTTTTAATGTCTTCTAAAGGCTTTCTAATATCTTGTTTATTTACATTATCTACATGTGTATTTACATTATTATCTACATAATTATATACAAGCTTATTTAAAGATTTATATACAGACTTATTTACAGATTTATTTACATTATATACAGGTGTTTTTGTTGATGGTAGTGGGGGAAAATCATTATTATTTACTTGTTTAGTTATGGTAGCACTAGCATAAGTAATTTTTGTCTTTTTTCCATCATTTTCTTTATTTTAATGGGACATACTTTAGAAATAGCTAGCTAGGTTGGCTCCGCTGCAATTTATACAACAGATCTCAGTTGGCTTATCACAATCCTTATATAAATGCTCATCTCCACAAATTGAACATTTCTGTTTACCGTTACATATTTTAGCAGTGATTGAACTTGAAACATTGTTGTAATGGCGGTATATATTCAAACACTCTATAAGAGAATAAGTCTTATTGTACATTATCTGGTAGAATATTAGAAAGAAAAGTAATGCTCACAGTTTGTAAGGGAACATACTCATGACCGACTTTCTTCGTAAATCTTCTGATTGCTATAATTTCATATGTTGACGATAGTCTACTGTATAATTCTTTATTAGAAATGTTAGCTGGAACAAATCTTATGATTCCTGTTTTTTCAATTTGCATAACGTCAGTTAAGTTCTAACAGCGCGAAAGTCAAAAATGACAACTTTACAGGAGAGAGAAAAAACTGCATATAATTTTATGTAGCTACATTAGAGGTATACATTATTAGGAAAAAATATTTAAAATATAATAATTAAAGAAATAAAACACGTTTTAAGTAAAAAAATATTTATTTTATTAAGTTACCGTGATTTCCGCTCTGTGGACTGAAAATTGTTTGGACATACGTTATGTTTCTTAGGCTATATTATAAGCAGAGGTTAATTAAATTAAAATAATTAATTATAACACAAGTAACAACATATACATTTATGAAACTGGTAACTCTTATTTAATAATTTAAACTCTTTTTACAACAAACAAGTAATAGCGCCTTGGCAACTTAAAAAAAAATCTTATAAGCAGAGGTTAATTAAATTAAAATTAAAAAAGTATATTTATTGCAAAATTATTAACAAAAAAAATATTCTTCTAAAATCAATAAAGCAAATTATACAAGTAACAACGTATACATTTATGAAACTAATAACTCTTATTTAATACTTTAAACGCTTTTTCACAACAAACAAGTAAAAGCGCCTTGACAGCTTTCAAAAAATAACGATAAAAACAAAAAAAAATATATAAAAAGAGATCAAATCAATGAGGTAGGGAGTCATAATAACTATGACAGTCGAAAGGAATAACGGCTTTCAATTCTTGCAAATGGCGCCATTTGCTTTCATCTATTTTTAATTTGCTTTGGTAAAGCTTTGGTTTACTAGGTAGGTTTTCAGGGAACATAAACATTCTTCGTCGAGTTCTACCACGTGGTATCTCTTGATACTCCGCATCATAGCTTAATTTGTACTTTATAATTCCATTAGGGTTATACTGCAGCACTTTTATGTCTGACTGTAGGATCGTTGGGCATTCGACCAGGACGAATGGAGTCGTACATAAAAGTATTTTTTTTAGAGTAGTCATCGAAAAAGTCATAACTTAAATATTCAACTGTGTAAGGCTGCTTAGGTCTAGCCTCCTTGGATATTGAGGCATATTGAGAGGGTAGGAAGATCTCCTTATTTTTAGTTTTTTGCTCTATGGAGCTATGTACTGCGTCACACTCCATCTGTGTATGGCCCTTTTCCAATATCTTTTGTACGATCACGACATTTTTTTCAATCGCTAGTTGCAAAAGTGCATTAGCAAGGAATACATTTCTGTTTTGAGCTGTACAGCCATCAGAATACAGGATTATAGGAATACATTTATGCTCTAAAGTTTTCCTGAGTATGTGTATGATACATGAAATAAATACGGAAGCAGTAAGACCAGCGTTAGTTTCGTCAAACCAGTAACAGTAGACATCTTTGGTTGCTAGATTGTACATCGTGAAATTATGTACACAGAGTTTGGTCTTATAATAAAGAGCACTAGCCTGTAATTGAGGACACAACTTGATAGCTTGTAGATCATGCGTGAAAATGTGTACATCACCGAATTGTTGAGCTCTTTCTTTATCCTTTGCTTTTTCATTTCTGGCCATCTCTTTTGCTTGTATGTGAGCGATATAATATCTATCGTCAGCTATATTTCCCACTTTGTGTGAACAACAAGTGTCGCATTGATCTTTTTTGACTACAAACAGGCTCAGGTTTAGCCCATCAAAAATTCTGTCAAATGTCTATCGGCTAAGTGCGCTTTTTTCTGCTTTTTCATACTCCGCGGCGTATAATTTGTAAAGCATAGTTTTATCTTCAATGATCGGCTCTAAATATAGTTTTGATGTATTCGCTCTGCAATAATGCGATGGCATTTTAGGTAACAAAGCAAAGAACTGTTTAAGAAATGCTATGTCATCTTTTTTGACACCCCTTTCACTGACGTCATTAGATGTTTTTGCTATTCCGTGCTCCGAATTATTCAACCAACATCTTACAGTAGACTCCTTCAACCCTAGAGTTTTTAGAAATGTCTGCATACACACCTGAATTCGTCCAATAGACGTAGGCAGAAAGTATTGTTTGCTTTCACTCCGTCTAGAATCTATTGTCTTTTTAATTTGTTTTCTCTCGCAAATCAAGACGTTAGATACAACATACTGTTTCCTTTGATCCCATGTCATATTTTTCCAGAACTTAGAAAATATATCCTGCCTTTCGTCGTCAGTCAAGTTTGGGCAGCCACGGATCTTTGATTTTGTACAAAATATAGAGGTGCACCTAGGACCCATTTCACGTGCTGGACGAGGTATATCGTGAAGCACTTTAAATTTCTCATTTCCTTGGACCTTCCTATCTCTGCGATAACCCACGTACTCTTCGCCTTTCATACGTTTAATTTTGACCCTAGATTTGTCCCATTTATTAGAATTGTATTGGATATGAATTGCTTCAGTATAAATAGGTAACGCGATAGAATCTCTCGGCTGCATTTTCAGACTATGGGGCGATCGTCGACATCTACGACTTTTTTTTAATGTAAAGTGGGAACAAACCGTGATTCATGTGGTATCAAATTATTTCAGTATAATTAGTATTATTACTATTTTCTTGTGTAGCCAAGTGCACATTTCAAGGATCGTCATGCTCACTCAAATGTCATTGCTTGTGGCGGCGTCCATGCGTCGGGTTGTCTCTCTCCCTAAAATATGGCGAGGGGGCCGATGGCTGGCCATGCGTCATACTCGTGAACGGGTGCTACTTGTGGTGACTGGTCGTACTTGAATTCGTGTATGCGGTGATATTAGTTGTTTATACTACGTATTTGCGTGTTGTTCTCGCGAGTGTGTAAGTGCGTGCTCCTATTTCACCATGCCTCCTGCTGATAGAGGACAAATCTTTGCTTTTAATTTGTTTTTTTATTCTTTATTACTCAATATGTCATATGGAACATGGTGTAATGGTCGCAGCTCCTTACAAGCATTGTGTAAAAAAAACTTACTTAAAAAGAGTGGCGGAGAGTTTATTGCCAGTTCTTCTCTTCCGTTCTACGCCCTTGATTTGAGAACTGGCAGTAAATGTAAATTCACAATTTTTAAATTTTTTGACGTTCATAAGTGTACATTGTTACCTACATGAATAAATAAATTTTGTTTTGTTTTGTTTTGTTTAATTACCAAAACCTAAAGGGTTTTTCTTCCTAAAGGGTGCTTCTTTTTCTATTAGAATTTAAATCTCCGTACTCATCATCCGACGGCTGTATCTCTAATTGAGATGGAGGGTTTGTAGTAGTCGTCGAAACAGATGGCTGCTCTTCAAATGAAGGGTCTATCTCCTGAAATCGTGACTCATCTAAATGTGGAGCTGAATCTTGTAACACTAGGTCTTGTTGCAGTTCTTCACATGAAATTGGAACTGATTCTTGAGACGGTTCTTCAATATTATGTTGGGCAATTGCTTCTGTCTCAGCTGCAGATATCACCGGGTTTTGCAATAGTTCTTGATTTATTACTAAAGCAGTTCCCTCATTACATTCTGGCAGAATATCAGGTAGAATTTGAACAGGCAAGTTATTTATATCTATATTTTCTAATTCTGATAAAGATATATTTCTTAGCTTCGGTTTTTTTAGAGGTGCTTTAATTTTTAACTCTTTACATAACTCCAAGATTTCCTCGTTCTCACTATCACTCGTAGAATCCATATTGTTGCAGTCCTGGAAGAAAATAACGGTTAAAATAACACTACGTAACTCACGATAACTCCGTAAATAACAATCGAAACAATGCGTAAGTCAAGTTCTCATTTCAGCAACTTAAGTAATAATATAGGTAATTACAAAACAAACTACCTATTTTCATGTTACAAAGTTTCAACAATAAATAAAAAACAAAGTTATTATAATGGAAGCTCTAAATAATGCAAATAATTACCTTTTTCTGGGAATAAATCTCACACAGCAACTCAGACTGACTCCCCAGTACACTGAGTGCATGACTTACGTTGTGTTGATCCTTAAGTTTACTTACGCGATGTCACTGTTTTCGAAATACGAAGCGCTGTTGGCTAGCTATCTGTGTTCTGATTGGTCGGAAAGAAGCACGACACTCTTCTTCATCCAATGGCATTAAAATGTCAAAACGGCCAAAAAATGACTTTCGCACTGTTAGAACTTAACTGACGATAGCAGGAATGAAAGCTTTAATTTCATATTTTTTGAGAAATGATGAATTGTTTATAAAATAATTTGCTGTGTTATACTGTTTAAAAATAACTGCAATTATACTGGCATTCACTCGTTTAATTGCCGTCACACCTTTAATTTCATTTGCAAAAACGTGGTTTCAATAAATGGGGCTCTCGTTGCCCAGTCTGTCTTTATTAGTGGCTTGGACAAATACTTTAAATTCAGTATTAGTAGAGTTCTCTAGTCTTTTATAGTTTGGTTTGTAAAAAGGTAAATAAGAGTCATTACGCTCACCGCCACCGCCAACGCCAGAGTCCGCCTTGGGGTTACCACGGACCACCATGATACTCTACGCGAGGACGTTTATTTGAGGTGGGCGGGTTATCCCCGCCCTCCTCGTTACCCTTAAAATTGAAAATAAAATTAATAAAAAACTTAAAATGTACGCGCGCTCTTTTTGGAGTTCCCGCCCCTCATCACTCATTAAATTTGATCAAATTTTGCCACAGACACTCATGCTAATTAGATAAAACGGTTTGATCCAGCCAGTTTTATTAAATTACTTGAACGTCTATGGCGGCCATAAGTGAGTTGTTGTCTATGAATATGGTGACAATTAACCCATTTTATTTATAAAAAGAGTTAATTGTCAAAATTTTCATATAAACAAAATACATATTTACTATTTTATTCGATATAAAAATAGAATACATACGTACATCAATCATGTTTTGGGGGACCGAGATTAAATTCAAATTAGATAAATACACTTGGTTAATGTAGTGTAAATATAAAAACGTCTTGCCAATTACAAATAACCTATTACCTTATAAATATTGTTAAGATGATATTGATATTGACCGTAAAGCCCATCCGGCAAAGGGGCCGCTTAAAGGTAAGTTATAAGTTTATTTATGAGTACATCTTAAGTTACGTGTTTTATTTATAACTTCCAATGAAGAGTTTTTATTTAGTATTTAATATAACCCTACAGGCGATAACTGACAAGCCGTGGTGTTTGTGGGGGCAGACAACTTAAAAACATTAATTATATTTCAGCACGAAATAAAGGATACCTAGCATCTGGATATATTATCACAATTTAAGAGTATTATCTTGACAAAAAGATTCAAACTAAACAGGATGGATAGATATCTTAAATTTCAAAATTCAGAGGTGAGTACCAAAGGTTTCATATAATATTTTGTTCAGAATAAATGAATAATAATCATGTTGGATCAGATCTATAAGCTTTCAATTGCTCAAATTCATACCATTGTAAGTGATCAATATAGATTTTTATTGATATGTTGGAAATGACATTGCTATAACTTATTTAATAAATATAGAAGCAATCAATATTAAAAAGGTAGTCATTGCTGCTGACTCCAGTTTAGCATTAAACATACCCTTTATGGGCCTGAACCATAGATTTGTTTCATTTATAAATAATTGTTTTAATGAAACAAATTAGGCCAAAGTGCATACTTTTATTAGATTTTTGGGTTGACTTGAATCCAAATCAAAGAAAATCTAGGGCAAACCTTTATCAAAATATAGGATTTTTATTTATACCGTTGAATCAAATATTATGTGCAAAATAGTGTAATAAGTGCCTTTGTTACCATAAAACTCTTAATAATATTTGGCTTATTTATGAAACTAGTTTTTAAGAAACTTTACTTAGAATTACAATAGTATTCCATACATTCTTTTTAAACTTCACAAGATACTACACTACACTGAGGTTATAATAATCAAAATAGTTTTAGTTTTTGTATGTTGTTTGTATTAATTACAATTAATCACTTGCATAAAACAATATAATTAAATTGCTATTGCTGTGCAATATTATTGTGTCAGTATGGTCACATACCACATCCCACATCCCACTATTTACAATTTTAACAGATAACAAATGCAGATAATGAACAATGATTGAAAAGAAGATATATTAAACTGAGATCAACAATCGATTTATATGAAAAATTGTATGAGTGTGTTTAAGATAATTGTGTACTTCATAATATTTTTTTTTTGTATTTAATAATATTATATTAATAAAATGATTAATTAAATCTACTATTTATTTAATGACTGCCTAATAAAAATGTACTAACCATAAATACATGGCTAGTAAAAAATATATATGCTGTGTTTCTGTATAGGTAAATAAAAGAACAATAATAACTTACACATCATGATTTAATGTCAATAATAAACTTTTAACAAACTACAAAATAACTTTCAGTAATACAAACTCAAACCAAAGAATAATAAAAACTAATCATACCCAGCCTCACATAGAGCTAATCAATTACTACTTTATTTTGTAGACAAATATATTTATTTATTTTAATATATTTGTACGAGCCAAGGCTGTACATTTTGCTCACTTAGGTTTTCTTAGTTTTATAAGCGTGATGTTTCGCTATATACGTGCCAAGGCTCATACATCATGATTACTTACAAACGTGAAGAATTCCAATGTATGTACGTGCCATGGCGCATTTGGATCAGTTATAAGCAGGACGATTTCCTAAATCGTCGGAGTCACGCCCGAGAGGATAGTCGACCGCAGGCACTCTCTTCATCTGCATTTACTAAGTCATGGGAGTTACACCCCGAGAGCATAGCCAGACGTCGGCACTCTCTTCGATTGTTTAATTATAATTCTATTATATCGCTCATAGTCTATTGTTATACGGAAGTGGTGAATATAAGGTAATCTACAAATCTTCTATTATTTCTACCACCTGATGACCCAGGAACCGTACAATATTTTCTAATCAGTTAAGAAAAAGTAATTGTTATGAACAAAAAAATTAAAGCTTAATAAGTACTTAAACTATCATGTACATAATGATGGTATTTAATACTTGTGTAAAACTGAATAATGTTTTTATTCAAAACCTTAATGTTATACCTATCAATATTTATAAAGATATAAGAACCGCCAATTTTAGTTGTTCGGGCTGTGATATCATTTATGATAAATTGAAGGATAGTTGAAATTTAATTATTTGACAATATCTGCATTATTGTGTCTTTCTATATCCAGGGTCCTTGTCATTGATACAAATGTGATATTCTTCTTCAAAGGCAGAAAAATACAACCAGGATTTTTTGAACATTGGAACTCTGAAATTATTACATTAATAATTTTAGTATACCTACTTATAAAATAGGATGAATCTACTGGAGACAAGACATGATGAAGAGTACATTGAATTGGTTCTGAGATAAAAATTATATTTTATTGCTTAAATAATCAAAATGTTTACCTTAGATTATCTATTTACTAGACTCTTCGTTTATCTCAGCAGCCCATATAGGAAATGTTTTAGGTTTCGTAAATACCACATAATGTCTTGCGTATTGGAAAAAAGCGATAACCAACGCCGAGAAACCAATTGGTCATTTCATGCCTTTTTCTTCGCCATCAATATTGTATTAAGTATTTTTTAATTGTTTATATAATTTATTCATTGAAATAGAAGTTTAAACTGGAAACGGGCCTTCTGTAAGAATAAAAAAGTTCTATTTTACTAAACTTAATGCTTATAGATATAAATTTATCGTAAAAAAATGCTGTATTAATAAATATTAATTTATAAACTTACCACAAATATATAGATTGTCCTAAATTAGAATATTTTCACATAAAACAACCTTTAACTTCGCAAAAAAATGGCTAACTCACTTGTAAATCATGATTTCACCTAGGAAAAAGCAACTTTTAATTTGACGTAAAAAATTGAGATCACTGCCGATTTTAATTCACATGAGATGTCAAATGGTGTCAGAATGCGAAATACCAACTACCTACCAAGACTATTTGAGCATAAGTGATGTGAGTCTTAAATTTTAGTTGTATGTAAACAATCTCATTTGAGCGGCGCTTTTGTCGCGGTTATTGTTTATCAGAATACAGATACTTCATGTAACTCTTCCTCGGAATCGCTGTACACTTCGCTGAAGCGCAATTTTCTTTTAACTGTCGTCGCTGCAGCTGATGTTGATGGTTGATTCAACAGTTCAATCTCTTGTTCCTCTTCCGCTACAAAGGCAGAAAGAGGAATCCCGTCGTCATCGCTCCAGTCACTATTTTCATTGTGGTTGTTAACCTTCACAACAGTGTTTTCTGAATTAGATTTTTGTGCCACTGCAATTTCACTCTCATTTACAGCTCTGAAATGGTGATAGCTCTGAATTTTCTGGATTGGAAGGATGTGTAACCAGACGCTGTCAAGAAAAGCTTTTTCATCATCAATGTCAGTTTTAGACACGAATGTGACATGTATGCCTTTGATATCTTTTTCCACATACAAAAAGAAGTCTTCGGCAGAATTGAGAATAACTTTTCTTGATTTCACCCCTGTCCACGCAACTCGTTTGACTGTGCCGCCTAATCCATCTACCGCACCCTTCCCATGCGACGCAGCAAAACAGATCCATTGCAGGTCATCCAGATCAGCATACATTTTCATTTCCGAGAGAAGTGACATTATGTACCGGTTTTTAAATTTTTTACCCTTTTCACAGAATCTTTAACTTCTCGCAAGTAATCGAATATATTTTTCATGAAAGTCCAAACGGCCTCTTGTATGTGAAGTGTCGTCGCTGACTAGGACAAGTGGCTTTTTTTGTCAGTTGGATAACCAAATACAGCATGTGAATATAGAAACCTGGTCGTGGCTCCAGTGAGCGCTTTGTGTCTCATCTTGACTTATTAATTTGTAATTTTCTGCAAAATCTACCTGCACTACTGCCTCATCATCTTTTAAGCCGGCAATTGATTCCTGAAAGAAGTTTGATTGCACTCTTTTTAAGAAGTAGTGTAGTTTGAATTTCTGCATTATACCTATCTGTTCTGTGATTGCATCTTTGCATGACATAGTTCTGATAACTACTTTTGGACGGTTATTTAAAATGGTCCATTCCTTCCAAGAAATTGTTTTATCCAAATCCTGATGTCCTGCAAAGTTTTCCCAATAATTGTATGGGCAGTCTGTGCAAGAGCTAGTCATGCATATTTCGCTGTCGGGGCTACAAGTTGTAGCGTTAATCAATTCTGAGTGCGATTTAGGGAACTCTGGCAGACACTTTCCTATACTTTCAACTGCATTTATAAAGTTTGAATGTAGTGCGCAAACGCAAACGACATGTTCCGTAAATGCCACTGGAATCACTTCAGTTGGGCGCAAGCTGTAAAAAACAGATTTTCCTATGTTCATGTCTGGGTATTCATCCTTAAACAAATTAAAGGCTTCTCGTACAGTCATTATCATTGCTTTCTTTTGCTTCTTCGTCTTTTTTCCAGTAACAGAGTCTCTTACAGATTTGTAATCCTTAATTCCCTGTGCTTGGCGACTTATATCGTCCCTGTAATAAAAATCAATGGCAGCCTTTTTGATCTTTTCATCTAGTTTCTTCCCGTCTCGATGTGGTGTTGAAATTTTAACGGTGTTTCCCAGCACCTCAACAGCAATTTTAGTGACTACAGCAGTTCGCTTCATGGGAGAGTCTGGCAAAATTTTCTTTATTTTGCGCACTGCTTTTCCAAAAGTTTGCAAGCATTTGTAGCTGCCAATAGGAGATGAAACTGCAACTATGTTCAAGTTATTTGCTGCCTTCAATCTTGCTCTGTAAGCTCGCATTCTATCCCTTGATTGTGCGTTTGATATTATCTTAGCATTAGCATTCAACTTCGTAGCCTCTCGTCTCTTCCGACTTCTCTCCTTCTCTTTTTGCAGTTGTTGGGCTTTCTTCTCTGGGTCATTTTTCAGTCTTTCTCGATACATCTTCATTCTTTCTTTTGCTGAAGGCATCGTTTCGCGTACCTTAAATACCAATAATAAAGCATAAGCACACAACATGCAAAAATGTTAAAATAAAACATATTTGTTGGTAGTGGTCTAAAATTATATTAAAAAATCAACTTGTTAGATATAAAATAGTGCTAAAACCGGGTTCTTTAACATTATGTATTTAAAGAAACGAAATTGGCTTACAATACCACTTAAAAGCTAACTTTACTGCACCCGCAAAATTTCTCAAAAATACGACCGTTACGTAACGGTCGTAACGCAATTTGAATCAAGCGTTATTATTATTGTATAACATTTTAGCATAAAATCTAGACACTGACCATTTGTTTGCAAACATAACCTTACTTTCCCAAAGCCATGAAATTGTTACTGCATTAAGTAAGCTACAAATTAAACTTTTCCCTAATTTTTGAAACGGTCGTAACATGCGATTTCCATGATTAAAAAGAGCTATAAACACAGAAAAACTTACCAATTTACAGAAAATACCACGTGCACCTTGTCGTTCATGTATCACTACACAAAATGGCGTGAAGTTAGCTTTGACAACTAACGCCATATTAGCTGTACAGTGTTGCCATTTAAGGTCTAAAATTTCTAATACCAAGTGAACATTTTTCTCATACTTTAACACACGAAAAAATAGGTAAAAATATATTTTCTGTTAAAATTTTCGGTCAATTCATATGAATCAAAAAGTAAACAAAAAGAGAACTTAAATAAAATTGGCGTGGTAGCGTTTGACATGGAATGACCCACGTGGACTTCCGAAACCAATATTGAAACATGTATTAAAGATCCTTCTAAAATATGAAGCTTTAACATTCACAGATTCCGGTGCAGCTTGATCTTTGCACAATCTGTAAATTTTTGCAATGGATAGGTCCGACGATAAACATTGTCTGCATTTTATGCTCCCTCGGCAATAATGTATCTCAAGAGGTTTGAATTTTTTTATAAAATCTTTTTCAGATCTGCGTTGTGCTGAAAATTTGACTTTTTTCCGATCTCCCCCTCTATTTTCTTGTGCTGAAGCCCCCATACTCATAAAATTACGGCTTATGACGCCATTTAAGCGCACTTTTTTTAGGCCTAAAATGTGCAGAAGTGTCTTCCTACTTGTGTATGTGTGTGTAGAAGTGTATTCTACAAATCGGTACAATATTATTCCTTCTGCGTGCATAATACACAACATTAAATCGTTTTCCAGATCTAGCACCAGTTTTAGGGCGATGACGGCTGACTGGCGACGCTTTTGAAACTTAAAAAAAAATTGCCTTCCGATTTGTGAAAATGTTCCTGCATTAAAAAATAATGTAGTTATTTCAATTGTGTTTCGGTACAACGTTAGGTGAAGAGACGTGTTATAGCTTAATCAGTGCATATGGCCCCAATGGATGCACCACATTAAACTATGGTTGTTCAAAAAATTATTTTTTTCACAAAATTTCGTTGTTTTGTACCAGGAAAGCAGAAAGTAGAAACAGACGTTGACGGACGACAAATCGCTGGAGGTGTTACGGCACGTTGAGCAGCATTCGACGCTGTGAAATATACTCTCTGACCGTTCTCTAGATGCACCACCAAATGTAAAACAGTGGGAATAGGGAATGAAAATATACGCCAAATTGCTTCATTGCAGTTCACAAATCTACCAACTTGATAGCGCGTGATTTCATCGGTGGTATTAGATGTTTGGATACCAAAAACCGCCATGTCGCTCCCTTTCGTGACATATTTGAAAATGTATTTTATTGACTTGACCGAATTGCAATACTCAACATTACAATGTGCCTTGAATGTTTTGGAATGAAGTGGCGAATATGGAATAATCCAACTGTTGTCAACTACGATAGTTCTACCATTATCATCGGGCGATCGACGCCGATACAATAAATAACCATCGTTGCTTGTAATGGTCTCTGCCGTCAATTTTCATGGATACCGTTTGGAACACTTGCCGTTGACCATGCACGGTGAGTCGGTTGATAGTGCCACACGGTCCATGAATCATATTCGTGACAACAACATCATGTAGGTCTGGGTCGGTTTCAGGAGCAGGAATCTCCGCACATATGATGTCATCTATTTGATCTGGCCGAATTCTTTCGACTAACCAAATCAGAATGTGAGCATGCGGTAGTCCTCGTTTTTGCCATTCGATTGAATACATCCAGCATCGAGTATTCCCAAAGACGTGTTGCTTAACAATGTAATTCATTAATGACCGAATTTTTTGCCTGAAAACACGTGCGGTGATGTCGTGATGCTACCTATAAAAAGACATTTACACTTTTGTTAACATGTAGATTTTTTTTCCTTAATCTTATAACCTTTACCAACTGATTTGCAGTGCACATACAGTGCACAAACCGTGCCAGATAAAAAAAACCTGTAGAATAAATTTTAGGCATTATTTTCGGAAATTTAAAATTAAATAATAAATAAATAAAAAGCCTTTTATTTCTTGCGTTCCATAAGTATTACAATTTCATTTACAGTGTGCATGCAAAATAGATTAAAAAATAATTTTTAGCAAGAACCCTCTCCATGAAAGGTAAAGGCCTCCTCCAGAGAAGACCAGTACTCTCTATTCTCTGCCGCTCGTAACCAATGAGTGCCTGCTCAAATCAATCAATGGAATCAAATAATAAGTGCATATGCCCCCAAAAGATGATAGATATTCCCAATTTTATTTATAACATATAGAGAGCTAGCTAGCTGTTCTAAACAAACAAATTACCAACTTTCGTTGTTTTTTTCCTTTAATCTTACCAAGAAAGCAGAAAGCGATTACTATATAATATATATGATATACAGAGATTTCGAATCGTTATTTGCAAATCCTATTCAAAAGTGATTTGAACTTAAAATAAAAATAGGTAAAAAACTTTTTAAATTAAACGGTTTTATGTTAAACATACACTGCAATGTTTAAGATAAATGTACTAAATAAATAAAATAAAATAAAATAATTTATTTCAGACCAATCAACAAGTCCATATGTTGTTAGTATAGTAGAACTTATAAGACTTATTACTATGTTAGTAAAATTATCAAAAACATTTAATTCATTAGTCTACGTTGATTTGAGACACCCGGCACATGGGCATGTATATGAATCCAGTGTCTCAAAATAGCACATTCAGGCTTATTTGCTATAACCATCAGGATATTATTGGTACTCGCACGAACCCCACGCATCAGTGAGGCTGTCCGTTTGCGGATGATTGATGAAAAATCATCCAGGTGTGCATCCGCAAACATACCCGATGCGCTACAGTACCGCGAGAGCCCCAACAACATCCTGAAAGCATTATTATATTGAACTCGGAGAACATTGTATGCCCGCCGCGTGTATCTCACCAACAGGGCACATGTATAGAAGGACTGGCAAAACGCCTTGAACAAGGTTACCTTAACATGTGCGGTACAACGATAAAATTTGCGGGCCAGCATATTGCAACGGACAGCCAACGCTCTCCGTTCCCTTTCAATATCTGCATCGTCATTAAGGTGCTCAGTTACAATATGGCCAAGGTATTTGAACTCAGTAATCCTCTTCAGTGGAACACCTCCGAGCGTTACTGGTGGCACATAAGTTGGTTTTTTCTTTGCTGCCTTAAAGACGAGCAGTTCACTTTTTTTAATATTATATCGGAGCCCGTGGGATGCCGCGTACCCTTCACAGATGGACAACAACCGCCGAAGAGCACCGACAGATGGGCTCAACAGCACCATGTCGTCAGCATAACTGATGCTGTTCACACAGTTACCATCAATCGAGCAACCGACACGTGCGCCACCGAGTGCCTCAATCAGTTCATTTATATACAGGTTGAATAGTACCGGTGAGGTTAAACCCCCCTGCCTCACCCTACATTTCAACCTGTACTCCTCCGACAGTGTGTTTGACCATCTTAGGGAGCGGTCAAGTATTACGTAACGCAATTTTTGAAGATTTTTGACCCCCCCTCCCCCCACTGTAACGCTCCGTAACGTTTTTCTGTACCCCCCCACCCCCCTCTCTAAAGGTTACGTAACACTCAAGTCATCATTTTTACCCTGAAGTCGCAAAAAGTTGTTATAGTTTTTATCCTTCGTATAGTTTTAATTGCCTTATAATAAAACAAGAGATTTTTAATTCGCAACACCTGCGTATTTTGTTTATTTTTTTATAAATTTTTGGCTTTACAAAACACAATTGTTTTTCTCCTTCATTCTCCTAAGTATTTTAGCTTTTTTACTAATAAATTCTTCAAATAAAATAACATATTTATTTTAACCTTTGGCAATGCAATTATAAACAGAAACCCAACTGAAATTAAACATTTTACTCGAAATAAAATCGTATTCTTAACAAAATTAAAAAATAATCAACTATTAACCAAGTATCTAAGTAGGTCTATAAAAACAATTCGATTGAAATTACTGCTCCTCTGTCCACGGGTTTGCTAGCCACTCAGATTCTTTCATCACTGGCACCTGAAGTGCAGACGAAGACGGTTCTGGAATTGTTAAGCCACTTGCATCAACTTCGTCTTCGTCGAGCCAGTCAGCATCCTCAGACGATGTTTCATAACGACGCACAATGCAGAGAAGCTCATTTGCCCTTCTGGCAGCAAGGCGCTGTGGCCGTACTCTAGTTTCACAATGGTCTTGGACAGTCTTGCCATGCACGTAACGACAGTGCATTTGAACACTCCTGTGAGATGTGAAATAGATCCTACAGGTTGGACATACTTTTTTCTTTAGGTCGGATTGTACAGATGGACAAAAGAAATCGTAAGGCATCTGCTTAAACCCTTCTAGAGGAGGTGACAGATTAACGGACAACCTTACAAGAAGTGGCGAAAACTTGGATTTTCCTTTGTCTAACAAACTGGGTACTACGAGCTTGCTTGGGGTTTGAAGTATTGGGCAAGGTGGCGGCATGAAAGTATCCGTAAACACAGATTTCAATGCACTTCTCGGTGGTGAACAGCAGGATTCATCTGCGCATTTTATAACCTGTAAGAAATATTGCGATTCACGGACGTGAACGCTATACCACGCCAGATTTGGTTCTGCTGGATCCTGCATGCTATCTTCGGGCTGTCTATACTCCGCCGAAACGTCATAATTATCAATTTTCATTTCTCTCCACACTTCTGCAAGTGTTTCCCCAGCGTGCTGAAAATTGCGTTTTTCCAAATCATCATCCGTAGTCATTCCTTTGTCGTCGAGATGAGAACCAAAATGTTCATGAGGCAAAATGACGCCTGCCAGTCGTTTGCTGAGGGGAGCCATGCGACGCTCAACTCGGTTATATGCGCTCCGCCCAGGAGCATTAGTCGCTATAAACAGGGCGTCCAGGTTGTTTTTTAAAGTGTTCAATCGCAAAGTTCTTGACTTTGCGATAACGCGGGTTTTCGTCCGGCCCACCATCTACAAAGATGATGATTACTGGCTTCACGGTGTTCGATTCTGTCATCATTAAGGATTTGAATGAAGGTATTGATAAAAGTGATTCGAAATCATAAGCGTGGGTGTTCGCTGTGGAGGATGAGTGTTTCCCGCTCCTTATGGATATGTGTGTCGGCCCGCTGTACCCAACAGCTTCTTCCCTACCGAAATTGTTAGGTTCTACGTTGACGCCGGCGTATACAGAAGGAATAAGTTTGTGCCGCTCTGCCACGACCCAGTCATGATCAGGTAAAAGTATTCTGTATTCCATATGCATTAAAAGAGGGCTCTGACTTTTTACTGCCGGTAAACCTATCGGTACACGTGCCTTATCGTCTTGTGAGAGAACGAATACTTGCTGCGGTCCCAGCGAAGCGAGACATTCCAATGACCTGATTGTAGCAGTGCAAAATTCCCCGTCCTCGTGTTTTTTGTGCATCTCGGTCTGTGGTCTTGCTAACTTTACGGGTACAGTACGTACGTGTCTTCTTCCCTCTTGTGTGTTAGAAACGCGTGGGAGTAAATGAAGATATGTGCCGCTTCGAGAAATTTGGAATCCCATTAACAACAGCCTTTCATGCAGGTCGGACAGAGTGAGACAACTCCTAATCATCTCTGTTCGGCGGCGTTCATCAGCAGCGCTGCCATGAATGGCAATATTAATTATGGTCTCTAGGAGAGCAGGTTGCGAGTCAACTAAAGAGGGCTGTCCAGGGCCAGTTCGAGGTTGTGCTGCAGCAGGATTGTTTCTCTGACGTTCAGTTTTCTCCAGTTTTTCTTTGGCTCGAAATTTTTTTGCACGCTTAGCAGAGTCTCTTTTTTTCTTCAAACATTTCTCTTCTTCTTTCAACTCTTTGCGTAGCTTTTTTATTTCGTCATGAACATCATCTTTGGCTATACCAGTGTCCCTTGCTTCAGTGAGAACATTTATTTTTTTGTTGCAGTAGACCAATTTTCTTCATAAGAGTTTCTTGAGCCGGTTTGCTTGGAACATTTTTAGTGATGACCGAATCAACCAAAGTCTTGTCTGGTTCCGTAGACGATGTCTCCACAGTTTCCCCATCAGTATTCTGACTTTGCTCCTCGTGGATATCGCTCATCTTTCGTTTGACGGCAGTGCTTTCATGTCCAGCGACTGCGACAATCGATTCCATGAGAGATGAACACGTGGATGAAGCTACAACATTCGAATCCTATAGACCAAGAGAAAATTAATTAAGAATAGGTATTATTGACACATGCGATAAAAAAGAACATAATATACAACACATATAAGCAGATGCACCTGTTTTTGTTGAGGAGCACGCGAAGTCGAGGGAGCATTGGGCCATAGTGTTGCTGGCGTGCTTGATGTTTGCATAGGTAGCTAGAAATATAAAATACTTATGACCAGTTCTTTTATGAAAAATCAAGGTTTGGACTAAATATAATACTTATGTCATTATTACATTTTAGTAGTAAACTTACTTGTGTAAAATAACTAAGCATTGTTGCTTTCTTCTTCGTGGCCTTCACCTTCAACTCTCGTATAACATCATTTATATGTTCTATAAACATTTCTTTGTTTTTTAGTTTTTCTTTAGCCGTTTTCCAAATTTCATTGGCATTTTTTTGACATACTTGCGCTGGCAAGTCAGCATGAGAGCCTTTATAGGCCAAGAACAGCTGATGATACAAATCTCCTTCTTTTGAGGACATTACAGTATGAACACTATGAACTCACTTTAATAACAGCGACTACAGCAATTTGCTTCTGCATAAACACTAACGAATACTGACAACAAAAACAACATTAAATGACGTACAATACAATCTAGGGATTCCCCGTGAAATATAAACGAAAAGGTTTACCAACATGCGAAAACAAATTAAAAATGGCGACCAGACTAATACAATCGAGAGATTCCCCGTAAAACGTAAACGAAAAGGGTTGCCAATTTGGGAGTTTTATTTCCCTATTTTTTTATATAAAAGTGATTGTTATGCTCCGATCAACAGATCTGTGGGATTCCTCGCCCGATAAGGCATATAACTCCGAGCAGATTTCCGATTGGCCCCAGCGACGACGTTACCGAGGCGGAAATACGCAACTTGACGCCTTGAAAAAGGCGGTTTGCGCACCCGTTTTAACACCCGGCGGTCTAAACCTCTGCCCCCACGAGTCCAACACCAATAGGGTCAGTCACTTACCATCGTAGCAAGTGAGGGCTTGTGGACCCTCCCGTAGTACCCATTATTATGTCTGGGTGGACATCTTGACACCGGCACTTCCTCAACTAGTTCATCGGCGTGTGCCGGCCGTAATCGCAAAAACGGCTTATGCCGTTGTGGTGGATGTTAGCCTCGTACCTGTCATATCAAGGGGAGTTTCCAGGGTGCCCCGCGGGGAGGACTCCACCGTGCACCCCTTGTTTATATAAAAAAAGAAATAATGTTACGTAACGTGTTGTAAGAAGGACCCCCTCCCGCCCGTGTAACGTTTTACGAGACCCCCCCGCCCCCCCAAATTGCGTTACGTAATACTTGAACGCTCCCTTATCTGATTGGTCTGATGCTCGTACCAATGAGAGAACAGGTTCACAAAAGGTCCAGGTACGCCCACCTTTTTTTTTTTTTAACCTGGGGAAACTCGATTACGGGCGCCCGCGCCTGGGCAAGTTGTTAAGTGGCGCGGGGAGTGTGGGGGTCAAGGTCGTAAAATACGATGACCCCATACCCACTAAAACCACCAGGGCCCACTGTTCGCTATGAGACGAGGGCGGGTAACAGCTAGGCCTTTTCACCGCGCCCCGTCTAGCGACTGCCGCTTTCGCGACTCTCTGTATAAGATAAATATATAAATTATTTATACTTAATATATTTTTATATATATATATTTATTTTTATTTATTTTATTATATTTTTATTTTTTTTTCATCTCCTCCCTTTTTCTCCTTTTGTTTTTTTTTTTTTAATTTTTTTTTTTTTCATTCTCGGGCTCTCTCTGCTTCCTCCTTGTACCGCATAACCACGCCACAGTAGTTTGATAAAACGGTCCACTTCTCGGAGTCGTCCACCGCCTTCTTTATTACTTCAGCCAAGCCCAGGTCCGTCCCAAAGGCCGCAACCAGGCGGCGCCTTTCCTCCGCCCACGCCGGACAAGCCGCTAGAGTGTGCGCGGCATCATCGCTATCCTCTCGGCAGTGGTGGCATGCAGGGGTCGGTTCCCGTCTGATGCGGTGGAGGTATTTGCCAAAACAGCCATGACCTGATATGACCTGCACCAGACGAAAGGATAAAGGGCCGCGCTTCTTTTCCAGCCACTTGGTTAGGACGGGCAATATAGCACTTATTGTGTATCCACCCATCTCTGCCCTGTCTAACTCGGTTCTCCAGTTTTGTATCACGCGCTGGCAGGCATCCAGGCGCCAGGAGCGTATGGTCTCAGTGTCCGGTCCTCTCCCTGCTTCACGCGTATCAGCCCTGCGCCAATAGACATCTGCCAGAGCGGTAGCCTCGAGGTGCCAGGGCGCGAACCTGCGATCAAACACACGGCATCGTATGACACCGTGCGGTACGCTCGCGTAACCTTGATCATCATTAATTTTTGATATCGCCTGAGAAGCTGTTTGTTCTTGCGGGATAGCTTATCAGCCCATATTGGGCACCCGTACAGAGCTTGAGACTTAACGACGCCGGAGTAGAGTCGGCGACACCCCTCACTCGGCCCGCCTAGATTTGGCATAATTCGGCTAAGAGCCAGTGCTGTCCTGTTTGGACCTTGCTATTGCTACCCTTAGATTCTTTTTAGCAGCTTGATAGTCTACGTATAGCCGTTCCTCTTCGTCTTGACTGCGACGTGCTTGTAGTCGGCGCCTGTACCGCGTAAACATCCTCCGCGACCTCACACAGATTGATCGAAGACCAGCTAGTTCGTCAGACCACCAGTAAACTTTATCCCTCGGCCTCAAAATTCGTACGCGTCTCATTGACACCTGTGATAGGTCTGCTAACGCTTTTGTATGCCACCGAACTTCACTTTCTACATCAGCATTAGTCCGGCTGAAACACCAGGACTTAACTATTGTCGCCTCTTCGAACACGACTCTATCCAACGACCTCAGCGACCATTTAGGGCCGATTTCAGACGGAATGAGACTGTGCTCAGCCGATCCAACAAACGACAATGGAGGGATACGGAATTGGATGTATCTATGGTCCGACAATGTTTCTACCTTTGTCATTACCTCCCAATTTTTAATGCGACGAGCAAGACAGGAACTCGCAAAAGTGACATCAACGATGGAGCCTCCCGCTCTGCGTACGCACGTGTGCTCGGAGCCTTTATTTAATACTGTCAAATTGTACATTGCGGCCCATCGTAACAAGGCCTGTCCTCGTCCACGGTCATCCAGCGTCCCCCACGCAGTCGAATTTGCGTTGAAGTCACCGGCGACAATTACCTCGTGGGGTCGGGCCCAATCGACCAGTGAGCCTATCTCGACTAAAAACCGCTCGAACTCGGCGAGTGTCCTGTTAGGAGAATAGTAGGCGCTTATTACTACCAGGTTCTCCGAGACTCGGACGGCGACACACCCGCGGCCCTTTAGGTGCGGTCCTGCCAGTGCCATCTGGTCACTGTCGAGTATAACGGCTGCGAGGCCTTCCCTATCCACAATCCAATTTGGTGTTTGAGATGCGGTCCTTAGCTCTGAGATATATGGTTCAGACACTATTGCAACATTAATGGACCACTGTGCCATACTTTGTGTCAGAAGATCCTGGGCATTGGCACAGTGGTTGAGGTTACATTGGAGGAACCGTACCGTTCTAGGCATTTACGCTTCCATCTTTGTGCATTGGTTCCCCGTCCGGAGGGGCGGACCCGGTCGGAACGATGTTGTGCCGCGGCGTCTCTCTTCTTGGAACTTTGGCGCTAGAGGCCGGACATTTAGCGCTCCCTAGCCGATGGTCTGCCCTTCGACCCGCTTCCTGGCAAAGGACCCACACGGTACGCCCACCTGCCTCAACTTAGCCCACAACAAGTCGTATCTGACCAGGTCGAAAGCCTTTGAAAGATCAAGAAACACTGCATAAATATTCCTCTGTGTGTAATATCCTACCTCATGCTTCAGCGACAGGATTGCACAATCGGTAGATAACATCGGTCTGAAACCAAACTGAGCATCACTTAATTTAAGATGAGTACTCACCTGCCGCTCAAGCACTGCATCCAGTACCTTAGCAGTTATGGTTGCCAGGGAGATCGGCCTATAGTTGTTGCAATCCGATACGTCGCCTGTTTTGTTCTTTAAAATTGGGACAACGACCGTTCTCATTAACGCCCCGGGCAGATACGAATGTCTGATACAGCATGTATATAAGAGGGCCAGCAATCTAGGCAAATGAGGACCAGCATGTTGAAGGTGCTCAATGCTGAGGTGGTCATGACCAGGAGACTTGCCCTTAGTCATATTGTTTATTATCTTAGCTATTTCCTTCGCTGTTATGCGAGGTGGTACTTGCGAGGGTCGACTCGGGTCTATCGCACTAGCACCAGCACCCCCACCTAACTGTCCTAGTGATTGTACCCTGAAATGGTTCTTAAACAGATTAGCAATCCTCACAGGCTCACACTCTCCCTCAATGCTAACCGGGACACCGGCTTTCGGACTCAATTTCTTTGTGTGTTTCCAGAAACCTCGAAAGTCTTTTTGCTCATGTTTTGTAGCAAGAATATTCATCTTTATTTGCTCCTGGTGGTTTTGACAAAATTTAAGCTTTTTTTTGAATAGTTTCCTCGATTCCACCATACCACAATAAACGGTTCCTTTTCGAGGTTTCCCGTTCCAAACCCAGCAAAGAAATTTTTCTCTAGCATCCTGGTGAGCACTGCGGACGTGCCTGTTCCACCCTATCAATGGTCAAACAGTCCCATGGGTTATTCCACACATATTACTAAAAAATTATAACAATTAATAGAGGATTCCGTTAAAACATGAATAATACTCATATATAATAAATATAATATCACAGATTGATGATTCACATTAGTACACATATTATCACAACATTTACTTATTTCTAGAGGAAAATCTATTAATTTCAATTTATCATTACAATAATTAAAATACATATCAATTTGATCACTTGTGCGTTCACCCCATATAATTTTATTTACACTACTAATAATATAAGGCGGAATGGTCATGGGTCTAACTAACACTTTGAATGGAGGCACCCGATGAAATTATGGCTGATCAAAAAATATTTTTTTTAGAAAATGTTATTGTTATTTAGATTTTTTGTACCAGGACAGCAGAAAGTAGAAAGAGACGTTGAATCAAAGTTTGCAACTCCTGCCCAAAAGTGATTTGAACATAAAAAAATGAAAAAAATTGTGTCTTCCGATTTATGAAAATGATATGCATTAAATAAATAACGTAGTAATTTCAATTGTGTATCGGCATAACGTAAGGTGAAGAGACGTGCTGTGCTATAGCTTAATCAGTGCATATGGCCCCAATGGATGCACCCGATTAAATTATGGCTGATCAAAAAATTATTTTTTTTACAAAATATTGTTGTTATTTCGTTTTTTATACCAGGAAAGCAGAAACTGCAAAGAGATGTCGAATCAAATAATAAGTGCATATGCCCCCAAAAGATGATAGATATTCCCAATTTTATTTATAACATATAGCTGCTAGCTAGCTAGCTGTTCTAAACAAACAAATTACCAACTTTCGTTGTTTTTTTCTTTTATCTTACCAGGAAAGTAGAAAGCGTACAGAGATTTCGAATCGTTATTTGCAAATCCTGTACAAAAGTGATTTGAACTTAAAAAACTAAAAAATGTGTGTCTTCTGATTTGTTAAAATGCTATGCAATAAATAAATAATGTAGTTATTTCAATTGTGTATCGGCTTAACGTTAGGTGAAGAGACGTATTATAGCTTAATCAGTGCATATGGCTGCAATGGATGCGCACGATTAAATTATGGCTGTTCAAAAAGTTATTTTTTTCACAAAATTTCGTTGTTTTTTCGGTTTTTTGCACCAGGAAAGCAGAAAGTAGAAAGAGACCTTGAATCAAAGTTTGCAAAATCCTGCCCAAAAGTGATTTGAACTTAAAAAAATGAAAAAAAATTGTGTCTTCCGATTTATGAAAATGATATGCGTTAAATTAATAACGTAGTTATTTCAATTGTGTATCGGCATTACGTTAGGTGAAGAGACGTGTTTATAGCTTAATCAGTGCAAATGGCCCCAATGGATGAACCCGATTAAATTATGGCTGATCAAAAAATTATTTTTTTCACAAAATTTCGTTGTTTTTTCGGTTTTTTGCACCAGGAAAGCAGAAAGTAGAAAGAGACCTTGAATCAAAGTTTGCAAATCCTGCCCAAAAGTGATTTGAACTTAAAAAAATGAAAAAAATTGTGTCTTCCGATTTATGAATATGATATGCATTAAATAAATAACGTAGTTATTTCAATTGTGTATCGGCATAACGTTAGGTGAAGAGACGTGTTATAGCTTAATCAGCCCCAATGGATGCACCCGATTAAATTATGGCGGATCAAAAAAATATTTTTTTCACAAAATTTCGTTGTTTTTTCGGTTTTTTGCACCAGGAAAGCAGAAAGTAGAAAGAGACCTTGAATCAAAGTTTGCAAATCCTGCCCAAAAGTGATTTGAACTTAAAAAAATGAAAAAAATTGTGTCTTCCGATTTATGAATATGATATGCATTAAATAAATAACGTAGTTATTTCAATTGTGTATCGGCATAACGTTAGGTGAAGAGACGTGTTATAGCTTAATCAGCCCCAATGGATGCACCCGAGAGAACCAATGAGAGAACAGGTTCACAAAAGGTCCAGGTACGCCCACCTTTTTTTTTTTTTTAACCTGGGGAAACTCGATTACGGGCGCCCGCGCCTGGGCAAGTTGTTAAGTGGCGCGGGGAGTGTGGGGGTCAAGGTCGTAAAATACGATGACCCCATACCCACTAAAACCACCAGGGCCCACTGTTCGCTATGAGACGAGGGCGGGTAACAGCTAGGCCTTTTCACCGCGCCCCGTCTAGCGACTGCCGCTTTCGCGACTCTCTGTATAAGATAAATATATAAATGATTTATACTTAATATATTTTTATATATATATATTTATTTTTATTTATTTTATTATATTTTTATTTTTTTTTCATCTCCTCCCTTTTTCTCCTTTTGTTTTTTTTTTTTAATTTTTTTTTTTTTCATTCTCGGGCTCTCTCTGCTTCCTCCTTGTACCGCATAACCACGCCACAGTAGTTTGATAAAACGGTCCACTTCTCGGAGTCGTCCACCGCCTTCTTTATTACTTCAGCCAAGCCCAGGTCCGTCCCAAAGGCCGCAACCAGGCGGCGCCTTTCCTCCGCCCACGCCGGACAAGCCGCTAGAGTGTGCGCGGCATCATCGCTATCCTCTCGGCAGTGGTGGCACGCAGGGGTCGGTTCCCGTCTGATGCGGTGGAGGTATTTGCCAAAACAGCCATGACCTGATATGACCTGCACCAGACGAAAGGATAAAGGGCCGCGCTTCTTTTCCAGCCACTTGGTTAGGACGGGCAATATAGCACTTATTGTGTATCCACCCATCTCTGCCCTGTCTAACTCGGTTCTCCAGTTTTGTATCACGCGCTGGCAGGCATCCAGGCGCCAGGAGCGTATGGTCTCAGTGTCCGGTCCTCTCCCTGCTTCACGCGTATCAGCCCTGCGCCAATAGACATCTGCCAGAGCGGTAGCCTCGAGGTGCCAGGGCGCGAACCTGCGATCAAACACACGGCATCGTATGACACCGTGCGGTACGCTCGCGTAACCTTGATCATCATTAATTTTTGATATCGCCTGAGAAGCTGTTTGTTCTTGCGGGATAGCTTATCAGCCCATATTGGGCACCCGTACAGAGCTTGAGACTTAACGACGCCGGAGTAGAGTCGGCGACACCCCTCACTCGGCCCGCCTAGATTTGGCATAATTCGGCTAAGAGCCAGTGCGGCCAAGCATTTTCTTTGGACCTTGCTATTGCTACCCTTAGATTCTTTTTAGCAGCTTGATAGTCTACGTATAGCCGTTCCTCTTCGTCTTGACTGCGACGTGCTTGTAGTCGGCGCCTGTACCGCGTAAACATCCTCCGCGACCTCACACAGATTGATCGAAGACCAGCTAGTTCGTCAGACCACCAGTAAACTTTATCCCTCGGCCTCAAAATTCGTACGCGTCTCATTGACACCTGTGATAGGTCTGCTAACGCTTTTGTATGCCACCGAACTTCACTTTCTACATCAGCATTAGTCCGGCTGAAACACCAGGACTTAACTATTGTCGCCTCTTCGAACACGACTCTATCCAACGACCTCAGCGACCATTTAGGGCCGATTTCAGACGGAATGAGACTGTGCTCAGCCGATCCAACAAACGACAATGGAGGGATACGGAATTGGATGTATCTATGGTCCGACAATGTTTCTACCTTTGTCATTACCTCCCAATTTTTAATGCGACGAGCAAGACAGGAACTCGCAAAAGTGACATCAACGATGGAGCCTCCCGCTCTGCGTACGCACGTGTGCTCGGAGCCTTTATTTAATACTGTCAAATTGTACATTGCGGCCCATCGTAACAAGGCCTGTCCTCGTCCACGGTCATCCAGCGTCCCCCACGCAGTCGACTTTGCGTTGAAGTCACCGGCGACAATTACCTCGTGGGGTCGGGCCCAATCGACCAGTGAGCCTATCTCGACTAAAAACCGCTCGAACTCGGCGAGTGTCCTGTTAGGAGAATAGTAGGCGCTTATTACTACCAGGTTCTCCGAGACTCGGACGGCGACACACCCGCGGCCCTTTAGGTGCGGTCCTGCCAGTGCCATCTGGTCACTGTCGAGTATAACGGCTGCGAGGCCTTCCCTATCCACAATCCAATTTGGTGTTTGAGATGCGGTCCTTAGCTCTGAGATATATGGTTCAGACACTATTGCAACATTAATGGACCACTGTGCCATACTTTGTGTCAGAAGATCCTGGGCATTGGCACAGTGGTTGAGGTTACATTGGAGGAACCGTACCGTTCTAGGCATTTACGCTTCCATCTTTGTGCATTGGTTCCCCGTCCGGAGGGGCGGACCCGGTCGGAACGATGTTGTGCCGCGGCGTCTCTCTTCTTGGAACTTTGGCGCTAGAGGCCGGACATTTAGCGCTCCCTAGCCGATGGTCTGCCCTTCGACCCGCTTCCTGGCAAAGGACCCACACGGTACGCCCACCTGCCTCAACTTAGCCCACAACAAGTCGTATCTGACCAGGTCGAAAGCCTTTGAAAGATCAAGAAACACTGCATAAATATTCCTCTGTGTGTAATATCCTACCTCATGCTTCAGCGACAGGATTGCACAATCGGTAGATAACATCGGTCTGAAACCAAACTGAGCATCACTTAATTTAAGATGAGTACTCACCTGCCGCTCAAGCACTGCATCCAGTACCTTAGCAGTTATGGTTGCCAGGGAGATCGGCCTATAGTTGTTGCAATCCGATACGTCGCCTGTTTTGTTCTTTAAAATTGGGACAACGACCGTTCTCATTAACGCCCCGGGCAGATACGAATGTCTGATACAGCATGTATATAAGAGGGCCAGCAATCTAGGCAAATGAGGACCAGCATGTTGAAGGTGCTCAATGCTGAGGTGGTCATGACCAGGAGACTTGCCCTTAGTCATATTGTTTATTATCTTAGCTATTTCCTTCGCTGTTATGCGAGGTGGTACTTGCGAGGGTCGACTCGGGTCTATCGCACTAGCACCAGCACCCCCACCTAACTGTCCTAGTGATTGTACCCTGAAATGGTTCTTAAACAGATTAGCAATCCTCACAGGCTCACACTCTCCCTCAATGCTAACCGGGACACCGGCTTTCGGACTCAATTTCTTTGTGTGTTTCCAGAAACCTCGAAAGTCTTTTTGCTCATGTTTTGTAGCAAGAATATTCATCTTTATTTGCTCCTGGTGGTTTTGACAAAATTTAAGCTTTTTTTTGAATAGTTTCCTCGATTCCACCATACCACAATAAACGGTTCCTTTTCGAGGTTTCCCGTTCCAAACCCAGCAAAGAAATTTTTCTCTAGCATCCTGGTGAGCACTGCGGACGTGCCTGTTCCACCCTATCAATGGTCAAACAGTCCCATGGGTTATTCCACACATATTACTAAAAAATTATAACAATTAATAGAGGATTCCGTTAAAACATGAATAATACTCATATATAATAAATATAATATCACAGATTGATGATTCACATTAGTACACATATTATCATAACATTTACTTATTTCTAGAGGAAAATCTATTAATTTCAATTTATCATTACAATAATTAAAATACATATCAATTTGATCACTTGTGCGTTCACCCCATATAATTTTATTTACACTACTAATAATATAAGGCGGAATGGTCATGGGTCTAACTAACACTTTGAATGGAGGCACCCGATGAAATTATGGCTGATCAAAAAATATTTTTTTTAGAAAATGTTATTGTTATTTAGATTTTTTGTACCAGGACAGCAGAAAGTAGAAAGAGACGTTGAATCAAAGTTTGCAACTCCTGCCCAAAAGTGATTTGAACATAAAAAAATGAAAAAAATTGTGTCTTCCGATTTATGAAAATGATATGCATTAAATAAATAACGTAGTAATTTCAATTGTGTATCGGCATAACGTAAGGTGAAGAGACGTGCTGTGCTATAGCTTAATCAGTGCATATGGCCCCAATGGATGCACCCGATTAAATTATGGCTGATCAAAAAATTATTTTTTTTACAAAATATTGTTGTTATTTCGTTTTTTATACCAGGAAAGCAGAAACTGCAAAGAGATGTCGAATCAAATAATAAGTGCATATGCCCCCAAAAGATGATAGATATTCCCAATTTTATTTATAACATATAGCTGCTAGCTAGCTAGCTGTTCTAAACAAACAAATTACCAACTTTCGTTGTTTTTTTCTTTTATCTTACCAGGAAAGTAGAAAGCGTACAGAGATTTCGAATCGTTATTTGCAAATCCTGTACAAAAGTGATTTGAACTTAAAAAACTAAAAAATGTGTGTCTTCTGATTTGTTAAAATGCTATGCAATAAATAAATAATGTAGTTATTTCAATTGTGTATCGGCTTAACGTTAGGTGAAGAGACGTATTATAATAGCTTAATCAGTGCATATGGCTGCAATGGATGCGCACGATTAAATTATGGCTGTTCAAAAAGTTATTTTTTTCACAAAATTTCGTTGTTTTTTCGGTTTTTTGCACCAGGAAAGCAGAAAGTAGAAAGAGACCTTGAATCAAAGTTTGCAAAATCCTGCCCAAAAGTGATTTGAACTTAAAAAAATGAAAAAAAATTGTGTCTTCCGATTTATGAAAATGATATGCGTTAAATTAATAACGTAGTTATTTCAATTGTGTATCGGCATTACGTTAGGTGAAGAGACGTGTTTATAGCTTAATCAGTGCAAATGGCCCCAATGGATGAACCCGATTAAATTATGGCTGATCAAAAAATTATTTTTTTCACAAAATTTCGTTGTTTTTTCGGTTTTTTGCACCAGGAAAGCAGAAAGTAGAAAGAGACCTTGAATCAAAGTTTGCAAATCCTGCCCAAAAGTGATTTGAACTTAAAAAAATGAAAAAAATTGTGTCTTCCGATTTATGAATATGATATGCATTAAATAAATAACGTAGTTATTTCAATTGTGTATCGGCATAACGTTAGGTGAAGAGACGTGTTATAGCTTAATCAGCCCCAATAGATGCACCCGATTAAATTATGGCGGATCAAAAAAATATTTTTTTCACAAAATTTCGTTGTTTTTTCGGTTTTTTGCACCAGGAAAGCAGAAAGTAGAAAGAGACCTTGAATCAAAGTTTGCAAATCCTGCCCAAAAGTGATTTGAACTTAAAAAAATTGAAAAATGTGTGTCTTCTGATTAGTTAAAATGCTATGCATTAAATAAATAATGTAGTTATTTCAATTGTGTATCGGCTTAACGTTAGGTGAAGAGATGTATTATAGCTTAATCAGTGCATATGGCTGCAATGGATGCGCACGATTAAATTATGGCAGTTCAAAAAATTATTTTTTTAACAAAATTTCGTTGTTTTTTCGGTTTCTTGCACCAGGAAAGCAGAAACTGCAAAGAGATGTCGAATCAAATAATAAGTGCATATGCCCCCAAAAGATGATAGATATTCCCAATTTTATTTAAAACATATAGCTAGCTAGCTAGCTGTTCTAAACAAACAAATTACCAACTTTCGTTGTTTTTTTTCTTTTATCTTACCAGGAAAGCAGAAAGCGTACAGAGATTTCGAATCTGAAGGATTATGGGTCGTTTATCAAAGAAACGATAGTAATTAGCACAAATATAACTTTTATTTGGTAATAAGATGAATGACAGCAAGAACACTTAGTTACAACCATCTTCATATATAGTGTTGCCACCTAGTTAAATTTTCAAAAACTATTTTACTTAAATTGCTCAATACTCCCACTAAAAATTAAACTAGGTACAAATATAAAAAAAATAAACTCCTACTGAAATTAGAGTTGTGAAAAGAAAAACAAAATGTGATCTCTTAAATAGATAATAGCTTGAGTTGGTAACGCTTTAGTTAACATATCTGCTAATTGACTGTTACTAGGAATATAATTTAGTTTAATTACACCCAACTCAACCTTTTCCCTTATAAAATTAAATTTCACATCTATGTGTTTGGTTTTCTTATGATAAACAGGATTGCTAATTAACTTAATTGCACTCTGATTATCAACATACAATGGAACAGATGTAATATTTTCACCTAAATCTAATAATAATTGCTGTAACCATAATATCTCTTTTGCAGCTTCACAAGCAGCTACAAATTCTGCTTCAGTTGTGGAGAGAGCAGTAGTCTTCTGTTTCTGGCTACACCATGTTATAGGTCCCCCATTCATATTAAAAATATAACCTGTAGTAGACTTACGCGTATCTACATCACCTGCAAAATCTGAATCCGAATAGCCAGTGAGATCACTACTTTCTCCATAACATATACATAAATCTTTAGTATTTATTAGGTATCTAATAACACGTTTAATGGCATTTACATGTTGTTGACTTGGATCGTTTACATATCTACTCAAAACATTTACAGCAAAAGAAATGTCAGGCCTTGAAACAGAGCTCAAAAATAACTAGGACCCTATAGCTGCTCTGTATGGAAAATTAATAATATTTTCATCCATTTTCTTTGAAATAACAACATTTACATCTGCAGGGGTACTGGCAGGATTTGAATCACTCATACAAAACTTCTCTATTAATTTTTCAATGTAATCTCTTTCATAAATACAGATACAATTATTTACTCTCTCTATTTCCATTCCCACAAAATATTTCAATTTTAATTCTTTTATTTTAAATGTTTGTTTCAAATATTCTATAACTCTTTTAATCATTGAGGAACTGGAAGAGACTACAAGTGCATCATCAACATAAATTATTATGAATACTTTCACCCCATTGAAAATACCTACATAAACACAACTGTCAGCCTGAGATTGCACAAAACCATATTTTATTAAAAACTCAGTGAATCTTCTATTCCAACAACGAGACGCCTGTTTAAGTCCATACAGTGATTTATTAAGTTTTAGGATACAATCATTTTTAAATGAAATTCCTTCTGGTACTTCTATAAAAATATTCTCTTCCAAATACCCGTTCAAAAAAACAGTCTTTACATCAAACTGTTGAATTTCTAAATTATATTTAGCTGCAATAGAAAGGATAATTCTTATAGAGTCATATCTCGTTGTTGGAGAGAATATTTCTTGATAGTCAATATCTTTTATTTGATTAAATCCGCGTGCACATAAACGAGCTTTAAACCGTTTTACCTGATCATTTTCATCCTTTTTTATAGCAAAAACCCACTTTGTAGTAAGCGTACGTTGACAGTTGTCAAACCACCGCGAAGTGTTGCCAGGAAACAAGCACAGCACGGAACAGCATTTGCTGCAACTGCAAGTCCTGCAGCAAGAGTAGCAGCATTGGCTTCTGCCCCCAACGTACTGAAGGGTGGAAGACCTACCCCAGTTACAACACTCTCTCCCTTCGTGAAACCTAAAAAAGCACCCCTAATGCAAAAAGCCCTCCAATTCATGAGGGGCAGAAAACGATGAATTTCCATAGAAATTATTGTAAGCAAGTGTTACCGACCAGCGATGATGTGAGTTTTTATCTTGGTTCAACTATCCATTAACAGGGAATTTATAAATAGTATAGCGATTTGAGGTACAAGTGTCCTAAGTAGTTTTCCTATGGTTCAAGTCGTTAGATAAAGTAGTACTTGTGAGAATTCAACTTTGACTAGTTTTTGTTATGCAAATAGTAAAATATACAATGTTCAAATTCTGTACAGAAATTATTGATTGATTGCATTGAAACGTATTTGATAGGAATATCTTAGTGGGGGTTAAAAAATCAAATGATACAAAATGTATAAATGTAATAAATATAGAAAATCAATAATTCTATATTATAAACTTTTTTTAGAGCTTTTAATTCATATATTTTTTTATTGACTTAAGGTGACATTTAGAGTCCAAGCTATGCCTAAATATGGCTCCCTGTCAAAAATGTATTGGAGTTACAATTCACACTAGTTCTTGACTTAATTATTTATTTAAATTTTATTTGCTTTACAGGTTCTGAAATTTACATAGATGTACAAAGATATACTCTCAATTATACCAATAGGTAATAATTAATTTGTTTTTAATACAAAGTATTTTTTTTTTCACTACTGTTTAGACTTTCTTTTTAATTAATCCTTTTTTGATTAAGATTCAAAGACAAGTTTTTATATGATAGAACTTTCCAATTTAAAAAAAATATAACTTATTTGGTAATAAGATGAATGACAGCAAGAACACTTAGTTACAACCATCTTCATATATAGTGTTGCCACCTAGTTAAATTTTCAAAAACTATTTTACTTAAATTGCTCAATAGAATCGTTATTTGCAAATCCTGTACAAAAGTGATTTGAACTTAAAAAACTAAAACATGTGTGTCTTCTGATTTGTTAAAATGCTATGCATTAAATAAATAATGTAGTTATTTCAATTGTGTATCGGCTTAACGTAAGGTGAAGAGACGTGTTATAGCTTAATCAGTGCAAATGGCCCCAATGGATGCACCCGATTAAATTTATCTGATCAAAAAATTATTTTTTTTACAAAATATTGTTGTTATTTCGTTTTTTGTACCAGGAAAGCAGAAACTGCAAAGAGATGTCGAATCAAATAATAAGTGCATATGCCCCCAAAAGATGATAGATATTCCCAATTTTATTTATAACATATAGCTAGCTAGCTGTTCTAAACAAACAAATTACCAACTTTCGTTGTTTTTTTTTCTTTTATCTTACCAGGAAAGCAGAAAGCGTACAGAGATTTCGAATCGTTATTTGCAAATCCTGTACAAAAGTGATTTGAACTTAAAAAAATGAAAAATGTGTGTCTTCTGATTTGTTAAAATGCTATGCATTAAATAAATAATGTAGTTATTTCAATTGTGTATCGGCTTAACGTAAGGTGAAGAGACGTGTTATAGCCTTAATCAGTGCAAATGGCCCCAATGGATGCACCCGATTAAATTTATGGCTGATCAAAAAATTACTTTTTTTACAAAATATTGTTGTTATTTCGTTTTTTGTACCAGGAAAGCAGAAACTGCAAAGAGATGTCGAATCAAATAATAAGTGCATATGCCCCCAAAAGATGATAGATATTCCCGATTTTATTTATAACACTAGCTGACCCGGCAGACTTCGTACTGCCTCATCGATAAATAAAAGACCTAATCTTTTGTATAAAATGATTTTAAAACAAACAAAATAATTATGAATGAAAAAGCATTTATTGAATAAAGCATGAAGTTTTATTATTATTTTCGATACATCATGTTGCTTACTTAGAAATCAGAGTTTTCCTGAAATACTGGCTATTTATAAGGTTTAAATTTGATATTCACAGACACACACTGTGAAAATACAGTCTGTTAATTAATTTAAAGCTTTCTCATAAACTATATTTTTTGTTTTGTTTTGTGGTGCGTAAATAAACAAAGAAGACGGTTTTCCGACGCGCGAACACGCGACGTATAATTGTCCATGCGCGAAACAGGGAAACTCCAAGTTGATTCCACAAACTTCTAAAGACTGTCCTTGCGATTTATTTATGGTCATCGCAAAGGCCAGACGTACTGGAAATTGTAAGCGTTTAAAATCGAATGGTAAGTCCGTTGGAATCATCGGTATCCGCGGGATCAAGACATCCTCTCCTTTGTATTTTCCTTTTATGATTGTCGCCTCAATGACGTTATTCATCAGTCTTTTCACAGCCAGTCTTGTTCCATTGCATAGTCGAGGTTGATTAATGTTACGCAGCATGATGACAACTGATCCTACTTTTAACTGCAAATTGTGAGGTGGTAATCCAGGCAATTCCAGTGAATTTAAAAACTCAGTGGGATAGTTGATTACGTCATCCTGGTTCATTACGGTGTCGACTGATTTGAAGGAAACCAACTGTCCTGGAAGAAAATTCTGAATGGTCGCATTAAGATCCTCTACATCATTATTTTTCGCTGCTAATATTGCTCGTTCACCCAGCCAATTATGGTTATTGAACTTTTGCGCTATATCTGGGAAAACTCGCTGAATAAGCTCCACTTTTGAGTCTGTGATGTGACAGAAATCTGTAGGTAATGTGATGAATCCGGTCGAGGTGTCCACTGCAACTTTATTATTTCCAATGTCTAACAACTGCTTCGCAAACACATTAGCAGTTTCATCTTGTTGCAAAAATACTCGCATGTTAGTTGTTAAGTGGAGTGTCTTTACGTACTGCCACAAATTTGATGATTTTAGGCATGCATTTAGTTCATCAGCAACAGTTGATCGGGGAATAACTGGAAGAGCCTGACGAAAATCACCTGACAACAGAATCATGGCCCCACCGAAAATATTTTGGTTGTCACGAAGATCTTTCAACGTTCTGTCCAGTGCCTCCAGTGACCTCTTATGGGCCATTGTGCATTCATCCCAAACAATTAATTTGCATACCTGTAGGATCTTGGCCATTGCGCTATTTTTGGCGATGTTGCAAATTGGTGTTTCGGTGATTTGCATGTTTAGTGGTAATTTCAAGGCAGAATGTGCAGTTCGCCCGCCTTCGAGCAGAGTTGCAGCTATTCCAGATGAAGCCAACGCTAGAGCAACATCATTTCGCGATCTGATCCTCGCCAAAAGCAATGAAATTAAAAACGTTTTTCCGGTTCCTCCGGGAGCATCAAGGAAATAAATTCCACCAGATCCACTGTTCACAGCTTCTATCAAAGTGTCGTACGCAATTCTTTGTTGTTGATTTAATTGTGGAACATTTGTACGAACTGTTTCGGCCAATGCTTCAATGTCGTACTGATGTTCTCTTTGCAACTCGTGGTTTAATGCATCGTGCATATGACGATTGGGTGCTGTCATTCCCAAACACGACAATACTTTATTTGCCATCAATAAACACATATCTTCTATCATGATCAATGTGTCATTGTAAATTTCTTCAGTCATTTGTAGTGTAGGATTCAAAGTTTGACGGCGCACACGATACAAAACATCCTCAGACATGTCATCTCTATACTTAACCCACAAATCTTTTGGATTCGAGGGGAAACATGTCGATATGATAATCGCAAACAATGTACGAATTTGATGCGGCGACGAAGATATTACGGAATCCTTGAGCGTATCATCCCAGTGCGAATCGTTCTCAAGTAAATGTAATAGTTGACATGCCTCACGGTAAGTCGCACACAGCTGTCCATTAACTGTTCTCAGTTGTTTAAACGATGTCGGACCACGAACATTCACCAACAACAACCGCAAATAATAACATTCATCGTTATTTGGATGTACTGTGTAGATGCGACCCAGAGCATCTGAAGCAAATACATTTGGATGTCCTGCAACTGGTGTTCCTTGTTTTCGACGCTGAAACGATTTCGATGATGCGTTCCATGTGTAATAGCGTGACATGTCAGCATACAGCAAAGTGCGAGCAAAATCATCAGTTTGACAAACTGTGAAGAAACTTGTTAATGTTGTCGACGGTGGATGTGCCGCCCTGTCTGCCGCGTTAGATTCATTAAAATAAACTCGTTGACCATTTTCTAAATGGACTGCCAAATGGACTACTGTAGGGTGTCTTTCATGGATCGCAAATGAAAAGATACGCCAAATAGCTTCGTTGCTACTTACATAGCGACCCATCTGGTACTGTGATATTTCATCATTTGCATTGGTTACACCGAAGACAGCCATATCACTACCTTTATTAACATATTTACATATGTACTTTATCGACTTCACAGAATTACAATATTCCACATTGATGTGAGTCTCAAAAGCTTTGGACAATATTGGCGAGTATGGCACAATCCAACGATTGTCTACATCAACATTTTGTCCTCTTACCTTCACAACTACCGATCGCCCACTGTCCGCAACTGATCGCCGACGATACAATGGGTATCCATCATTTCCCGTTATGGTTTCAGCAAGCAGGTCTCTTGGGTATCGTTTGGAACACCTACCGTCGACCATACAGGGTGAATTGTAGTTGAAATGTCCGCAAGGTCCATGTATCATGTGTTTGGTTACTACTGCATGCAATTTTGGGTCAACTATTTCATCTGGAATTTCAGCTGAAATTATAGAATCAATCTCATCTGGCCTTATTTTGTCCACTAACCAGACTAAAATGTGCGCATGTGGCAATCCACGCTTTTGCCATTCTACAGAGTACATCCAACAACGGACTCGGCCATACACACAATGCTTTATTAAAAAATTCATGAGAGATTTTAATTTTTGTTTAAAAACTCTGGCAGTTATGTCATGTCTATCAACTGGTGTTTGGCTATGTAGTAATTCCTTCTCGATTTCGGACCATTTTGGGTTACATGTGAATGTAACAAATAAATCTGGGCGGCCATTATGCCTAACATATGACATAGCATCCTGAGCATATTCATGCATGTGACGTGGGCTTCCTATATAAGTAGCTGGCAAAATTGTCATTCTTCCTACATTATTCACATTGCCATCAGCATTTATAGCATCGCGGAGATGGATGTATTCCTCTGACCGTAGCCGTCGTTGGTTCAAACGGATGTATGTCAATCGTTCAGTCTCAATTTTGACATACATGTCAACTGCAAACTGATGAAAAAGTCGTTGACACATCAAAATATGATTTACTTCACCTTGACGGATCATGAGTCTGTATGAATAGAAATTCATAGCACTAACTTTTTTGTTGGTTTCAGCACCTGCGATCAAAAATGATAAATGTTTAAATTGTTACTTAGATGTATTGAATTTAAAAATATTATTTAATCTTGTTCAATTCATTTACCTGTTACTTGATTTACCATTTTGATATTAAAATGGTATCCATCTTCCCCTTGCCAGAAGATCAAAGGATATTGTAGTGCATCATAACTCCTGTGTGTTTCAGATACACGTTTTAACTCACTATTCCGACGATGAAGCACAATATCTCTAGATTGTAAATTTTCGCCCACAATGACAACAGCCACTTCATCAATGGTAGGTGAATTGAACCTCCTTGTGTGTTCACCGGCAGGTGTTTTGTCAGCTCGAATAATAATATTATGGCTATCAGATGGCATCCGATCCAATGCTATTTTGAACATGTTTACTAAATTGTTATTCTGATGAAGAAATATTTGTAATTGTTGGACAATGGTTCTCTTCACTGTTGGATTGTGAGCACAACGATTATTAATTTCCGCATCTGAATTGCCCATAAAATAAATTTGTAAAAATTTATGATCTGCATCAGTTAGTGGTAACAGAGTTCCCAGTAAGTGATAAATTTGTCCTTGAATCTGTAATTTTTAAAAATTTGTCCATTAATAATTTCCGATATATATATTTTAGTACAAACTTGAATAATATAAAAAAATATTCTTATATAATACCTTGAAAGTGGGCATGAAATTGTCTTGTATAATATGTGTAGCACCGAATGATGTCATCTGGAAACAGTTGTTATATTTCTGAATGTTGGTCAAGAAGTGCTTAGAATCATTTCCAATCCCAGAAACCAAAGAGCGTAAAGGATCTGGTGGTGGGACCAATTGTGGCAATTTTACTTTGCCTTCAGCAAAACATAATCCAGTAGATTCACCAGTGTATTTTAACGCCTTACAATATTTACAAATTGTTTTCATTTCCCCAATTGTTACCGATTTGTCGGCACAATAATCAATTGCCGGATCATAGTGGAATGCAGCTCGTTCAAGAATCACAGGAGCACTGCGTCTGCGGATTCGCTCAATTTCATTATGTCTAGCTTGCTGTTGTTGTGTTTGATGTGCACGAACTCGTTGCATTCTAAGCCTATCTCCTACATTGTCACTCACCAAAGAACGCAATTCTGACATAGCAATACGACTATTTTCTTGATCTGTCTGTCTCTGGTCATCAGTGCGGTTAGCACGTGAGGTAGCTCTTCGCACATTTGATTGACTACGACGACCTAAGTTAGGTCGTCTTCTCCTCGGCATCGTAAATTGTAATTAATCAAAGTGAGAAAATTTCCCGCTCATTTAGCAGTAAAGTGTCAGTATCACAAAAAAGAACACATTACTTGGAATGTCACTATCACAAAGGATCACCAAAGTAAAGAAAGTTCTCGCGCACGTAGCCACAAAGATAGATATAACGATAATATAATTTTTTCCGTGCTCTGAAATGCGACAGGATGGAATGACATATCAGTTGGTTGTCAAATCTAATGTCAAATACATATTGAGATTGCGTTCAGAATTTAACTTAAGATTTATAATTTAATTTGTCTTTATTATTATTGATTTATCTTTCGATTTCTATATAGTCTTATTAAAAAATAATCGGACAGAGTAACAACTTAAGTTAGCTAAAATAAAAAAATAATCGGACAGAGTAACAACTGAAGTTAGCTAAAATTGTGTTTATTTATGTACTATGTATTTTGAGACTATGCAATTTTGTCGCGTTCGCGATTCACTTTCACTTTTGTTGAGTTTCAGAACGCGATATTAGGTCCTCCAACGCGCACGCGAATTTGAACTTTATGCAGCGGTAATAAATTACAAATTGACTCTCCATTTTATTTAGAAAACGTTTGTATGGGAAATAGGAAAATGCTGTTTTGAGGATTTTCCCGGCAATTATTCGAATTTTTCTCACCTTTTAAACCTTCCCTAGACCTCCACGAATAATTCAAGACCAAGATAAGATAAATCCGTTCAGCCGTTCTCGAGTTTTAGCGAGACTAACGAACAGCAATTGATTTTTATATATATATATATATAGATAGATAATACCTTGAAAGTGGGCATGAAATTGTCTTGTATAATATGTGTAGCACCGAATGATGTCATCTGGAAACAGTTGTTATATTTCTGAATGTTGGTCAAGAAGTGCTTAGAATCATTTCCAATCCCAGAAACCAAAGAGCGTAAAGGATCTGGTGGTGGGACCAATTGTGGCAATTTTACTTTGCCTTCAGCACAACATAATCCAGTAGATTCACCATATAACATATAGCTAGCTAGCTAGCTGTTTCTAAACAAACAAATTACCAACTTTCGTTGTTTTTTTTCTTTTATCTTACCAGGAAAGCAGAAAGCGTACAGAGATTTCGAATCGTTATTTGCAAATCCTGTACAAAAGTGATTTGAACTTAAAAAATTGAAAAATGTGTGGTCTTCTGATTTGTTAAAATGCTATGCATTAAATAAATAATGTAGTTATTTCAATTGTGTATCGGCTTAACGTTAGGTGAAGAGACGTATTATAGCTTAATCAGTGCATATGGCTGCAATGGATGCGCACGATTAAATTATGGCTGTTCAAAAAATTATTTTATTCACAAAATTTCGTTGTTTTTTCGGTTTTTTGCACCAGGAAAGCAGAAAGTAGAAAGAGACCTTGAATCAAAGTTTGCAAATCCTGCCCAAAAATCATTTGAACTTAAAAAAATGAAAAAAATTGTGTCTTCCGATTTATGAAAATGATATGCATTAAATAAATAACGTATTAATTTCAATTGTGTATCGGCATAACGTTAGGTGAAGAGACGTGTTATAGCTTAATCAGTGCAAATGGCCCCAATGGATGCACCCGATTAAATTATGGCTGATCAAAAAATTATTTTTTTTACAAAATTTCGTTGTTTTTCGGTTTTTTGCACCAGGAAAGCAGAAAGTAAAAAGAGACGTTGAATCAAAGCTTGCAAATCCTGCCCAAAAGTGATTTGAACTTAAAAAAATGAAAAAAAATTGTGTCTTCCGATTTATGAAAATGATATGCATTAAATAAATAACGTAGTTATTTCAATTTTGTATCGGCATAACGTTAGGTGAAGAGACGTGTTATAGCTTAATCAGTGCAAATGGCCCCAATGGATGCACCCGATTAAATTATGGCTGATCAAAAAATTATTTTTTTTACAAAATATTGTTGTTATTTCGTTTTTTGTACCAGGAAAGCAGAAACTGCAAAGAGATGTCGAATCAAATAATAAGTGCATATGCCCCCAAAAGATGATAGATATTCCCAATTTTATTTATAACATATAGCTAGCTAGCTAGCTGTTCTAAACAAACAAATTACCAACTTTCGTTGTTTTTTTTTCTTTTATCATACCAGGAAAGCAAAAAGCGTACAGAGATTTCGAATCGTTATTTGCAAATCCTGTACAAAAGTGATTTGAACTTAAAAAATTGAAAAATGTGTGTCTTCTGATTTGTTAAAATGCTATGCATTAAATAAGTAATGTAGTTATTTCAATTGTGTATCGGCTTAACGTTAGGTGAAGAGACGTATTATAGCTTAATCAGTGCATATGGCTGCAATGGATGCGCACGATTAAATTATGGCTGTTCAAAAAATTATTTTTTTCACAAAATTTCGTTGTTTTTTCGGTTTTTTGCACCAGGAAAGCAGAAAGTAGAAAGAGACCTTGAATCAAAGTTTGCAAATCCTGCCCAAAAATCATTTGAACTTAAAAAAATGAAAAAAATTGTGTCTTCCGATTTATGAAAATGATATGCATTAAATAAATAACGTATTAATTTCAATTGTGTATCGGCATAACGTAAGGTGAATAGACGTGTTACAGCTTAATCAGTGCAAATGGCCCCAATGGATGCACCCGATTAAATTATGGCTGATCAAAAAATTATTTTTTTTACAAAATATTGTTGTCATATCGTTTTTTGTACCAGGAAAGCAGAAACTGCAAAGAGATGTCGAATCAAATAATAAGTGCATATGCCCCCAAAAGATGATAGATATTCCCAATTTTATTTATAACATATAGCTAGCTAGCTAGCTGTTCTAAACAAACAAATTACCAACTTTCGTTGTTTTTTTTCTTTTATCTTACCAGGAAAGCAGAAAGCGTACAGAGATTTCGAATCGTTATTTGCAAATCCTGTACAAAAGTGATTTGAACTTAAAAAACTAAAAAATGTATGTCTTCTGATTTGTTAAAATGCTACGCATTGAATAAATAATGTAGTTATTTCAATTGTGTATCGGCTTAACGTTAGGTGAAGAGACGTATTATAGCTTAATCAGTGCATATGGCTGCAATGGATGCGCACGATAAAATTATGGCTATTCAAAAAATTATTTTTTTCACAAAATTTCGTTGTTTTTTCGGTTTTTTGCACCAAGAAAGCAGAAAGTAGAAAGAGACGTTGAAACAAAGTTTGCAAATCCTGCCCAAAAGTGATTGATTGGAACTTAAAAAAATGAAAAAAATTGTGTCTTCCGATTTATGAAAATGATATGCATTAAATAAATAACGTAGTTAATTTAATTGTGTATCGGCATAACGTTAGGTGAAGAGACGTGTTATAGCTTAATCAGTGCAAATGGCCCCAGTGGATACACCCGATTAAATTATGGCTGATCAAAAAATTATTTTTTTTTACAAAATATTGTTGTTATTTCGTTTTTTGTACCAGGAAAGCAGAAACTGCAAAGAGATGTCGAATCAAATAATAAGTGCATATGCCCCCAAAAGATGATAGATATTCCCAATTTTATTCATAACATCTATAGCTAGCTAGCTAGCTGTTCTAAACAAACAAATTACCAACTTTCGTTGTTTTTTTTCTTTTATCTTACCAGGAAAGCAGAAAGCGTACAGAGATTTCGAATCGTTATTTGCAAATCCTGTACAAAAGTGATTTGAACTTAAAAAATTGAAAAATGTGTGTCTTCTGATTTGTTAAAATGCTATGCATTAAATAAATAATGTAGTTATTTCAATTGTGTATCGGCTTAACGTTAGGTGAAGAGACATATTATAGCTTAATCAGTGCAAATGGCCCCAATGGATGCACCCGATTAAATTATGGCTGATCAAAAAATTATTTTTTTTTACAAAATATTGTTGTTATTTCGTTTTTTGTACCAGGAAAGCAGAAACTGCAAAGAGATGTCGAATCAAATAATAAGTGCATATGCCCCCAAAAGATGATAGATATTCCCAATTTTATTTATAACATATAGCTAGCTAGCTAGCTGTTCTAAACAAACAAATTACCAACTTTCGTTGTTTTTTTCTTTTATCTTACCAGGAAAGCAGAAAGCGTACAGAGATTTCGAATCGTTATTTGCAAATCCTGTACAAAAGTGATTTGAACTTAAAAAACTAAAAAATGTGTATCTTCTGATTTGTTAAAATGCTATGCATTGAATAAATAATGTAGTTATTTCAATTGTGTATCGGCTTAACGTTAGGTGAAGAGACGTGTTATAGCTTAATCAGTGCAAATGGCCCCAATGGATACACCCGATTAAATTATGGCTGATCAAATTTTTTTTTTTTACAAAATATTGTTGTTATTTCGTTTTTTGTACCAGGAAAGCAGAAACTGCAAAGAGATGTCGAATCAAATAATAAGTGCATATGCCCCCAAAAGATGATAGATATTCCCAATTTTATTAAAACATATAGCTAGCTAGCTAGCTGTTCTAAACAAACAAATTACCAACTTTCGTTGTTTTTTTTCTTTTATCTTACCAGGAAAGCAGAAAGCGTACAGAGATTTCGAATCGTTATTTGCAAATCCTGTACAAAAGTGATTTGAACTTAAAAAACTAAAAAATGTATGTCTTCTGATTTGTTAAAATGCTACGCATTGAATAAATAATGTAGTTATTTCAATTGTGTATCGGCTTAACGTTAGGTGAAGAGACGTATTATAGCTTAATCAGTGCATATGGCTGCAATGGATGCGCACGATAAAATTATGGCTATTCAAAAAATTATTTTTTTCACAAAATTTCGTTGTTTTTTCGGTTTTTTGCACCAAGAAAGCAGAAAGTAGAAAGAGACGTTGAAACAAAGTTTGCAAATCCTGCCCAAAAGTGATTGATTGGAACTTAAAAAAATGAAAAAAATTGTGTCTTCCGATTTATGAAAATGATATGCATTAAATAAATAACGTAGTTAATTTAATTGTGTATCGGCATAACGTTAGGTGAAGAGACGTGTTATAGCTTAATCAGTGCAAATGGCCCCAGTGGATACACCCGATTAAATTATGGCTGATCAAAAAATTATTTTTTTTTACAAAATATTGTTGTTATTTCGTTTTTTGTACCAGGAAAGCAGAAACTGCAAAGAGATGTCGAATCAAATAATAAGTGCATATGCCCCCAAAAGATGATAGATATTCCCAATTTTATTTATAACATCTATAGCTAGCTAGCTAGCTGTTCTAAACAAACAAATTACCAACTTTCGTTGTTTTTTTTCTTTTATCTTACCAGGAAAGCAGAAAGCGTACAGAGATTTCGAATCGTTATTTGCAAATCCTGTACAAAAGTGATTTGAACTTAAAAAATTGAAAAATGTGTGTCTTCTGATTTGTTAAAATGCTATGCATTAAATAAATAATGTAGTTATTTCAATTGTGTATCGGCTTAACGTTAGGTGAAGAGACATATTATAGCTTAATCAGTGCAAATGGCCCCAATGGATGCACCCGATTAAATTATGGCTGATCAAAAAATTATTTTTTTTTACAAAATATTGTTGTTATTTCGTTTTTTGTACCAGGAAAGCAGAAACTGCAAAGAGATGTCGAATCAAATAATAAGTGCATATGCCCCCAAAAGATGATAGATATTCCCAATTTTATTTATAACATATAGCTAGCTAGCTAGCTGTTCTAAACAAACAAATTACCAACTTTCGTTGTTTTTTTCTTTTATCTTACCAGGAAAGCAGAAAGCGTACAGAGATTTCGAATCGTTATTTGCAAATCCTGTACAAAAGTGATTTGAACTTAAAAAACTAAAAAATGTGTATCTTCTGATTTGTTAAAATGCTATGCATTGAATAAATAATGTAGTTATTTCAATTGTGTATCGGCTTAACGTTAGGTGAAGAGACGTGTTATAGCTTAATCAGTGCAAATGGCCCCAATGGATACACCCGATTAAATTATGGCTGATCAAATTTTTTTTTTTTACAAAATATTGTTGTTATTTCGTTTTTTGTACCAGGAAAGCAGAAACTGCAAAGAGATGTCGAATCAAATAATAAGTGCATATGCCCCCAAAAGATGATAGATATTCCCAATTTTATTAAAACATATAGCTAGCTAGCTAGCTGTTCTAAACAAACAAATTACCAACTTTCGTTGTTTTTTTTCTTTTATCTTACCAGGAAAGCAGAAAGCGTACAGAGATTTCGAATCGTTATTTGCTAATCCTGTACAAAAGTGATTTGAACTTAAAAAATTGAAAAATGTGTGTCTTCTGATTTGTTAAAATGCTATGCATTAAATAAATAATGTAGTTATTTCAATTGTGTATCGGCTTAACGTTAGGTGAAGAGACATATTATAGCTTAATCAGTGCAAATGGCCCCAATGGATGCACCCGATTAAATTATGGCTGATCAAAAAATTATTTTTTTTACAAAATTTCGTTGTTTTTCGGTTTTTTGCACCAGGAAAGCAGAAAGTAAAAAGAGACGTTGAATCAAAGATTGCAAATCCTGCCCAAAAGTGATTTGAACTTAAAAAAATGAAAAAAAATTGTGTCTTCCGATTTATGAAAATGATATGCATTAAATAAATAACGTAGTTATTTCAATTTTGTATCGGCATAACGTTAGGTGAAGAGACGTGTTATAGCTTAATCAGTGCAAATGGCCCCAATGGATACACCCGATTAAATTATGGCTGATCAAAAAATTATTTTTTTTTACAAAATATTGTTGTTATTTCGTTTTTTGTACCAGGAAAGCAGAAACTGCAAAGAGATGTCGAATCAAATAATAAGTGCATATGCCCCCAAAAGATGATAGATATTCCCAATTTTATTTATAACATATAGCTAGCTGTTCTAAACAAACAAATTACCAACTTTCGTTGTTTTTTTTCTTTTATCTTACCAGGAAAGCAGAAAGCGTACAGAGATTTCGAATCGTTATTTGCAAATCCTGTACAAAAGTGATTTGAACTTAAAAAACTAAAAAATGTGTGTCTTCCGATTTGTTAAAATGCTATGCATTGAATAAATAATGTAGTTATTTCAATTGTGTATCGGCATAACGTAAGGTGAATAGACGTGTTACAGCTTAATCAGTGCAAATGGCCCCAATGGATGCACCCGATTAAATTATGGCTGATCAAAAAATTATTTTTTTTACAAAATATTGTTGTCATATCGTTTTTTGTACCAGGAAAGCAGAAACTGCAAAGAGATGTCGAATCAAATAATAAGTGCATATGCCCCCAAAAGATGATAGATATTCCCAATTTTATTTATAACATATAGCTAGCTAGCTAGCTGTTCTAAACAAACAAATTACCAACTTTCGTTGTTTTTTTTCTTTTATCTTACCAGGAAAGCAGAAAGCGTACAGAGATTTCGAATCGTTATTTGCAAATCCTGTACAAAAGTGATTTGAACTTAAAAAACTAAAAAATGTATGTCTTCTGATTTGTTAAAATGCTACGCATTGAATAAATAATGTAGTTATTTCAATTGTGTATCGGCTTAACGTTAGGTGAAGAGACGTATTATAGCTTAATCAGTGCATATGGCTGCAATGGATGCGCACGATAAAATTATGGCTATTCAAAAAATTATTTTTTTCACAAAATTTCGTTGTTTTTTCGGTTTTTTGCACCAAGAAAGCAGAAAGTAGAAAGAGACGTTGAAACAAAGTTTGCAAATCCTGCCCAAAAGTGATTGGAACTTAAAAAAATGAAAAAAATTGTGTCTTCCGATTTATGAAAATGATATGCATTAAATAAATAACGTAGTTAATTTAATTGTGTATCGGCATAACGTTAGGTGAAGAGACGTGTTATAGCTTAATCAGTGCAAATGGCCCCAGTGGATACACCCGATTAAATTATGGCTGATCAAAAAATTTTTTTTTTTTACAAAATATTGTTGTTATTTCGTTTTTTGTACCAGGAAAGCAGAAACTGCAAAGAGATGTCGAATCAAATAATAAGTGCATATGCCCCCAAAAGATGATAGATATTCCCAATTTTATTTATAACATCTATAGCTAGCTAGCTAGCTGTTCTAAACAAACAAATTACCAACTTTCGTTGTTTTTTTTCTTTTATCTTACCAGGAAAGCAGAAAGCGTACAGAGATTTCGAATCGTTATTTGCAAATCCTGTACAAAAGTGATTTGAACTTAAAAAATTGAAAAATGTGTGTCTTCTGATTTGTTAAAATGCTATGCATTAAATAAATAATGTAGTTATTTCAATTGTGTATCGGCTTAACGTTAGGTGAAGAGACATATTATATATAGCTTAATCAGTGCAAATGGCCCCAATGGATGCACCCGATTAAATTATGGCTGATCAAAAAATTATTTTTTTTTACAAAATATTGTTGTTATTTCGTTTTTTGTACCAGGAAAGCAGAAACTGCAAAGAGATGTCGAATCAAATAATAAGTGCATATGCCCCCAAAAGATGATAGATATTCCCAATTTTATTTATAACATATAGCTAGCTAGCTAGCTGTTCTAAACAAACAAATTACCAACTTTCGTTGTTTTTTTCTTTTATCTTACCAGGAAAGCAGAAAGCGTACAGAGATTTCGAATCGTTATTTGCAAATCCTGTACAAAAGTGATTTGAACTTAAAAAACTAAAAAATGTGTATCTTCTGATTTGTTAAAATGCTATGCATTGAATAAATAATGTAGTTATTTCAATTGTGTATCGGCTTAACGTTAGGTGAAGAGACGTGTTATAGCTTAATCAGTGCAAATGGCCCCAATGGATGCGCACGATAAAATTATGGCTATTCAAAAAATTATTTTTTTCACAAAATTTCGTTGTTTTTTCGGTTTTTTGCACCAAGAAAGTAGAAAGAGACGTTGAAACAAAGTTTGCAAATCCTGCCCAAAAGTGATTGGAACTTAAAAAAATGAAAAAAATTGTGTCTTCCGATTTATGAAAATGATATGCATTAAATAAATAACGTAGTTAATTTAATTGTGTATCGGCATAACGTTAGGTGAAGAGACGTGTTATAGCTTAATCAGTGCAAATGGCCCCAGTGGATACACCCGATTAAATTATGGCTGATCAAAAAATTTTTTTTTTTTACAAAATATTGTTGTTATTTCGTTTTTTGTACCAGGAAAGCAGAAACTGCAAAGAGATGTCGAATCAAATAATAAGTGCATATGCCCCCAAAAGATGATAGATATTCCCAATTTTATTTATAACATCTATAGCTAGCTAGCTAGCTGTTCTAAACAAACAAATTACCAACTTTCGTTGTTTTTTTTCTTTTATCTTACCAGGAAAGCAGAAAGCGTACAGAGATTTCGAATCGTTATTTGCAAATCCTGTACAAAAGTGATTTGAACTTAAAAAATTGAAAAATGTGTGTCTTCTGATTTGTTAAAATGCTATGCATTAAATAAATAATGTAGTTATTTCAATTGTGTATCGGCTTAACGTTAGGTGAAGAGACATATTATATATAGCTTAATCAGTGCAAATGGCCCCAATGGATGCACCCGATTAAATTATGGCTGATCAAAAAATTATTTTTTTTTACAAAATATTGTTGTTATTTCGTTTTTTGTACCAGGAAAGCAGAAACTGCAAAGAGATGTCGAATCAAATAATAAGTGCATATGCCCCCAAAAGATGATAGATATTCCCAATTTTATTTATAACATATAGCTAGCTAGCTAGCTGTTCTAAACAAACAAATTACCAACTTTCGTTGTTTTTTTTTCTTTAATCTTACCAGGAAAGCAGAAAGCGTACAGAGATTTCGAATCGTTATTTGCAAATCCTGTACAAAAGTGATTTGAACTTAAAAAATTGAAAAATGTGTGTCTTCTGATTTGTTAAAATGATATGCATTAAATAAATAACGTATTAATTTCAATTGTGTATCGGCATAACGTAAGGTGAATAGACGTGTTACAGCTTAATCAGTGCAAATGGCCCCAATGGATGCACCCGATTAAATTATGGCTGATCAAAAAATTATTTTTTTTACAAAATATTGTTGTCATATCGTTTTTTGTACCAGGAAAGCAGAAATTGCAAAGAGATGTCGAATCAAATAATAAGTGCATATGCCCCCAAAAGATGAAAGATATTCCCAATTTTATTTAAGTAGTTGGTATTTCCGGGTACTGCCTCAAAGGCAGAACCCGGAAATATTTTGTCCCGCCCAAGGGACAAACCTAAAACTCATGGCTGACCAAAACTAAAAAAAAAAAAAAAAATATATCTGACCGTTTAAAAGTTAGCTTTCGCAAAACCGTAGCTCATTAACTTATCACCACCTTATCAGCTCCTATTTCCTGCACGAAATTCCCAGTCATTATCTAATGAATGCCTCAGTACTAATGCATCGCGTTATCTACTTTCCTACATTCACTAACCCAACCTATGGCTTTAAATGAAAAATAATAAATATATATTTAAAGTAACCTAACGTACGATTCTAAACAAATTATAATAAATATACCTAACCTTTAACACCACTACCTATAAATATAATTAGATGTAAGGGTTACATGGTAAAATAAAACATTTTTATTCCAGGTATTATTTTTTATTTATATGTTCATTATATTTCTATACAAATTTACTAGCACCATATCATTATTCACTGAGTCACATGTGAAATTTCTAAGGAAGTCTTCTAATCTCATCCCCCTGAACTTGTAATATAAATATACCAAACAGTACTCTCCACACACCGCTGATAGATAATCTTGAACCGTAACGCTATTGTACCTCCACATGCAAGCATTCCTCCTTAAAAACCCTTCTATTGCCTCAATAGGTTTACGTCCAAATGAATCAAAATATTCACCAACTCTTTCGACGCTTATATGTACAGCCACCCAATGAGACCCCGGCTGTGAATCAGGGTCAAGATTGCATATTATAAATGCTGGCACCTGCGCATAAATTGGCAATCGATTTGAAGGATATACGTTGCTTTGGAGGCTGGGATGTATCATACGAAGACTCATTTGCACTTCTAGTGTGTTCATACTTTAATACGCGTTTACTCCGCTACTCTTTTGCTCTTTAACTGACTACATTTCTAACTATCAATTCATATTTGTACCAATGAATTCATTTAAACCCACATAATATGATCTCAACAGAAGTAATGAGTCTTTTTATTAAACAAGTAATGAGGTAAATAAAAACCATGTCATATTCGTTTAGGTTATATTTTATTATTCTTAATATCATAATTACATAAGTGATTGCTTAACTACTATAATCCACACATACATTTCTGTTCTTATCTATTTCTATAATATTTGAAAACTCTGCGTAAACTACACAGTTAATAGTTTCAGTCAATGCGCTCTCGAATCTTACTTCCATTCTTACACTACCATGGCGAACAAGATTCCAATGCACATTAGAGTTAGCCGACAAGTCAGGTGTTAAATCAAAAGCTAGTAAACAGTATCCATTTGAATATTGCTCCCTCGATATTCCATTACCTTCGTTAAGAAAATGTATACCGGTGCCTGAGTACAGGGTGTGGTATGCGCTCGTAAATACATCGTTTGGAAATGATGGTTGTAACGATTTTGAAGGTATCTGTTGACCATCTATATATAGGCTAAATGAGCAAATACCAAAATTTTCAAAGTTGAAAGGATTTTTAACATAACTACCGTTGAATGCTGTATTATTCACAAAACCTATAATACATCTCTTAGGAACCTGTCCTAAAAATATATTATCCAGTGTTTTACCCTGCACACCAGACGGTATGGTCAGGACTTTCACTTCACCTCTTGTTATAGGATATTTAGCTGTAGTAGTGGCAAGAACCTTTTGATGGGCTATTAGTATTGATGGATTAATTTTTGCTCTGCGTATTATTAAAGTTGCATCTGTGATACAGACTTTGTACTTATTATCTGCATTCTGTGACATGAGGTTAAATGTTTCTCTCGATCTTACTAATTTTATAGATAATTCGACCCCGTTAATGAGGAATTTATCTTGATTAAATATATCCCCATGTAAATGTCCAATCATTTCAACATCCTTACCATCCTTTGAAAGTTGTTGTCTTCTGTAAAAGCCCTTGTTTGCCTCATTAGTTTCATTCATTTTTCCAGCTGTATCCTCGTACCATAAACCACATGTCAAATGTGATTTTTTGGCGGATGATGAATAATTTAATAGAGTTTCTATGAAAGCACGATATGCATAAGTATTATTTGGGGGTGACACAAGTTTTTGGTTTAGGTAAACATCCAATTGGTTAAATAAAGAATGTAACCAATTATTGACTGGTGCCACTACATTAGCTGCATTAACTACAGAACCGTCTTGATTTTTAATTTGAGCCTTGAGATGGAGTAGTGTATGCGAAAGGTCTATGTAGTCATCTCCAGTACCAGGTACTTGAAATTCGACGGGTCCATCATCACTTAATGAAGAAATTGGTTTATAGTGTATCCAGTGTCCATATTCGATACTTGTTTGTGTGGAAGGAAGAGCAAACAGATCCAATTCAGATTTAACGCACTCACATGAATGATTATGAATAAATGACATTATGATTAGTTTGAAAATATATCCTTGGAATTATTATTATTTTTGTTCCTTGTTTTCTTCAGAGCGCCTTTCACGTTGAGGGGTGAAACTCGAATGAGCTCATTACAATATTTTCGTCTTTTATTAACACCCGATCCAGTCATAAGATTATCAATTTTGGTATCAACTTTGCGTTTAAGGTTAGAACTAGCCTCTTTCAATCGATTTTTAATAGATTCTTTGATAGGACGACTAGCCACAACATCTGACAAAAGCCCAATTCCGCCGTTAAGTGCTTCTTTTCCAATTACCTTAGCACCACTAGTGAGTAAAGGTAGCACACTTCGAAATAACCCCCCAAGAAAACTGCCGATACCATGACCACGTTGATGTAAGGCTCCTTTGTAGATTACATTTATACCAGACCCAGCTTGTTTCGAATAATAATGTTCATAAGGACATATAAATGTATCTTGAGGTGTATACATTTTAAAAAGGAAATATAGTTTATATTTTTTTAAAATGAAGTTTCACACACGATGTTCCGTATTGAAATGGTACCGCATTTCCCGTGGTTGTTCTTATATCTATCTCAATAACATCAAATTCTCTTCTCATTACCGGCAAATAATGTGGTGGTGAAAATATATGCATTTTATTTGAACCATATATGTATTTAGCAGGATCTAAGGGTATAATTCTCAATAGGGGTGTCATTACATCACCAACAATTTGTGGTTCTATAATATCACAATACACAAATAATTGTGATGGTAACCCCAAATGTAGATTAGCAGGGCGTTTACCGATATTATGATTTACTAAATTGGTATCTGGCTCAAATCCAAGTTGAAAGCTCAAATTAGGTGATAGAGATAATGAAATTATTGATGGATCCTTTACTGCAGCAGAGACAAACTTTGTCACGGTGTCCTGGCGAAAACTAACTTTCTCTTTCGAATTTAAAGCTAGAAGAATATTTTGTATATTATCATAGTTGGTGGCTGGTATATGGTTCTTATACATCAGTGTGGTCTCTTCGTTATTGATGGTAGTTTTTTTACTTATGTACATAATATTTTCATGTTCTTGCACGGAAAACATAGTAGAAGGATATTGAAACTCAACTATACCTACCATCCATTCTCCTTCTAATGTAATGGCTTTAGGTAGTTTTGTAGAAAAATTTGATGTCATATTTCCCGGAAAATATTGTGTAGAACTATTGCTGAGTAAAGTTAAATAAAAACTTTCCTTCATTGCAGATTTTTAATATTCGATAGTAAGACCCAAGAATTAAACTTGTTAGGATATCCTTTCCATTTAACTAATACTTCCTTTCTAATACCGCTTTTACGTGATCTGATGATTTTATCAATTTTAAATTCGGAAGTGGGGGAAAAAGTTATTTTTTGTAGTTCTTTCTCATAAAAAGTTCCTGTTATTGATTCATTGTCTAAATCGTTTAAAGTGTATACAACCCACGGGGAACGATCTATAATCGAAGTAATGATAAAAATTTCATTACTCCAATTACTTTCATAACCTTTTTGAAATACATGTTTGTATTTTGTTATTCTTACATAGTCACCAACGTTAAACTTAGGTACTTTGTTTAAACTTGAAATATAAGTCTTTTCATCATAATATAAATTTCGCCAAACTTCCATTATGTTTTCCATTTTAACATCACATGGTCTCATCTTGATACTAGAGTGTACACTGTGATTATAAGAACTAACCAAATCTTGTAAAATATCTGTATAGCGATAAGTATTCTTATGTGTAAAATAACGCCACATTTTCATTTTCAATGTTCTCTGAAATCGTTCTACTATACTTGCTTTTATATCTGGATTATTTGTAGTGTAATAATTTATATTTTTACTTTTTAAATAAGTTTGGACATCCTTAGATACAAATTCCGTGCCCTTATCTGATTGAATATGTCTAGGAACAGTTTTAGCTTCATCAAAGATGCTAGTAAAACACGTTTTTATTGTGTATGAATCCTTCTTTTTCATTGCTCTAACATAAGCATACTTACTAAAGGCGTCAATAACACACAAAATATATTTATATCCATCATTATATTGCATGTAAGTTCTTAAATCACTTAAATCAGCTTGCCATAATTCATTAATATTTGATAAAATATATTTATTACGCGGGAATTTTTTTATAACCGGTTTATGTAATGTATATGTTTCTTGAGACTGCAACCATTTCAAAACATCACTTTTTGAGATTTTTCCATTCATTGCCTTTGTTAACTTATTGACACTGCTGTAACCGGCTGGATGTGAAATATCATAATAGATGCGATGTAACTCTAATACGGGGTCCATTTCTCCCAATCACTTTTGTTTCTCAATTTAGTGATGTATTTAGATTGAGTTGGAGTTGAAGAAACCTCAGTTTGTGGTTCTTGAATCAATGTTTTATCTTTACTATTAAGATTAGATATATATTTGATTCTTTTTAGATTACCAATGTATGTTAGCGGGGTATTTATATCATTTAAAAACTTGGCAAATATTTCCCAACCGATTGGATCGGATCTCTTCGAGGGTCTTAAGATGTCATTCACTAAATCTATAATATTACTCCCTGGTATCTCTTGTCCACTAATGATAACTGTTCCATTTTTATTCCATTGCAATTGATCTTTTTTATTTAATATTGTATCCATCAACAATTCACCCCTCCTCATATAAGTTTTAGGAATTAATTTTAATATTTCTTTTGGTGGTAACCCATATGCGATGTCTTCATCCGTTGGGGGTTGTTTAACATTTAGCATTTTTTCATTTTTACTAGTAGTTATATTATTGATGTTACGGGGTTCGTTGGTATTATCATTTAAAACCTTTTCAGTTATTGTTATTTCTTGAGGTTGGCGTTCTTCCATGGAGTAATGTAAGTATCTTTGTAAAATTTGTAGATAAAGTGCCCATTTTTCGCGATCATCCAATTTACTTGATATAATTTTTTCCATTTCTAAATCCAATCTACTTTGTGGTGTTGCTTTATTTTCATTCTGATGTTTCAGTTTATCAATAAAGTCTTGCTCAACAAGAAGCATTTTTTTTGTGTTCATTGTGATTTATTAAAACAACTTACAAGGGTGCTTAGAATTGTACCCAAAATTATTGGAAGAAAGGACCCTCCTTTTTGTATTAATATATTTTTCCTGTATTCAAAACTTTTACCTTTACTGATCAGATTACGTAAGATATTTTTAATTTTTTTTAATTTGGTTTTTGTATTCTCTTTTAAAGGTACTTTTCCTTGTAAAACATTGTGAATACATTCACAAATACAGTTAATTTCTTGATTATTACAAGACTTCAATAATATTCTACGATGTTTGGGTTTTAATTTATGTAAAGCTGATAACAATTCCTTATGCGTTGTTATTCGTTGATACATGGTTCATTACTGACTTAGAGTGGCTGATTACAAAGATATTTATACCTTTTCATAGGAACATATATTGTACAAAAATTACGGGATTCAAATATTTTAGATTTTATGCGGCGAGCATCATCAGTGTTTTGTTTCAAATCAATCATTAAATAACCATGAGCTTCTTTAGTAGCATCGGTATATGAATCTTCGATAAACTTCGTGTCTTCCGGGGAAACTTGTCTAGCTAGAAATCGTATTTGTGTTTTGTCACGGGGATTTTTAAAATAAATAATATAACTTGAATTAAGTGAAATATCACGCTGTCCTCTTCCTTGATGAAATAAGTTTTGGGTTATGTAAAAAACACTCAAATTTCTATGATGACTGCCTTTTGTAAATATATCAACAACTCGCCCATCAGATTCCCTCATTAAGTCATCTATTATAATCAAATGTGGATTTTTACCATCAAACATATGCAATTCCGGTAGTCCTTGGTGGTAATTTACTCCGGGTATATTATAAAGCGGTTGCATTTCATCATAACACCATGTAATTTCCAAAAAAATCTCATTACATATACTATTTTTATGTTTAATGAAATTTGCAACAAAGTTAGATTTTCCACACCCACTTGGTCCTGCTACGATGGCAGCAAAAGGATGAATAAAATGAATCATTTTTTTGACTTCTGTCTTCAGCAGGGAAAGGAATAAAACTAAGTTGATATTTTAAAAACAATTTATTTATATGGAATATACAGACAAATTTAAGTGTAATATCACAATATTAATGTATTCTTATATATATGTATACATGTAAACACACAAATTTATTTTACATAAAAAATTACAATGCCTCATATATACAATAATGATTAACTTAATTACATACTAATGATTTTGTAATGACCTATAGGTAACGTATCGATTTTGTTTGGTAAAATGTACCGCTTAGTGTCATTAAAAGATAAACATAGCTTATTTATTTCCTGGGTAAAAATTGTATGTTTTAATGATCTAAATCGATACATTTTACAATGCTGTACGTTGTTATTAAACAAACACGACTTATAATTATTTAATGTTAATTTTTTTGTAATACATTTATTTACACCCTTCGCTTTCGTCACCACCTTGTCATCAACTTGTAATGCATACATTTTAGATCTTAACCCTACGAACTCTGTAAAAATTCTTCCGATATTCTCGTCTTTAAAGTACCCTAACTTTTTTTTGTTTAATTTTGGGAAATCAAAAATATTATTTTCATCATAGTCAGATGTATCAAAATATTTGTTAATATCGGGTTTTATATCATTATAAAAGTTACTAGTAAATATTTGATAAATGAGACTGTCGGTATCTGTGTACAGTAGTTTCAAATTGGAAGTAAATTTCTCTTGCATGTAATTATAGTGGAAATCATACATTAGCGTTTTAGATATATCTAATATACAAAATCCGAGATAAATAGGTTTATTATAAATTAACTTCATTTTGTTTAATTGAATTGCAACAAGACTATCAGAAAATATTGAAACACTGTGAAAATGTGGTTGAGCAATTAGATCTCCGGCTCCCAATACTTTGCCCCTATTTTCCCAGTGGGTTAATAGTTTAACGTTTACTCGTTTCTCAATATTTTCCATAGTCTTACCAAATACAGCGTTGTTCATGAGTTTATAGAAATCTTTCTCAAAATCAGAATTAGCTCGGGTTCTTAATTGTGTATTAAGGTCTATATATTTCTTTAACCATGGACTCTGTTTAAATTTTAATATTCTATGAACTTTTAATAATTTTAAACCCATTTTCAAACATTGAATTAAATTTCTGTAATGAATAATATATTTATATTTATTTTTTAAGTTTGGAATCAATCTTATTTCCTTAGCGTCCCCAACTGGTATATTTTCTGGACAAAGAGGTAAATCTGAATGTTTATCATGTAAATCCACCGGATACTCCAGATCTACTTCTAAGATAAAACCTATATCTGAGGAACAACTAACATTAAAATCTGTATCAGCACTAACCCACTCAAAACCAGCTGTAGGTAGATATTGCGACATAGCCCAACCATATAGATTATTGGCATCGAAATACATTAAGAATGACTCTTTATCTTTTGCATTATAGTCAGACATGTAAACATTATTTGCTTTTGCATAGCGAGTGCTACATTGCGAAACACCACCACGAATTCCTGATTTAATGAAAGCAATCATATCTATATCAGAAAGTAATTCAATTTCTGTTTTAGTGTGTTTTAACATAGCATCCCAACTTAATCCAGGTGCTGTATAGTAATGAGCCGGATCTAAATCGTACGTTTGAATGCAAACATACCTAAAATTTTCAAAAATATCTGCTAACAATAAAACATCAGTTTTTAAATAAAGATTTGAATAATCCAACATATTTTTACAATTGAAATGATTCCAAACATCTTTGGCATGGTTGTAATCTTCATTAGAAATAATGGAATCTGTAAGAGTACTGTAAAAGTGGGGAAGATCAGGAAGTTGATTGTAATTTAATGTATCAAAATCTTTAATGAATTCATATGGAAATACACCTTTTTTAGTCAGCCGTTTAAAGTCTTCTGAATTGGGAAAGCATTTTGATAATTCCTTAAAATTATTCTCGTTTAAATTTTTTGCTAAAGTATCTAAGCTACTGGGTAAAAATTTTAAGGAATCCACAAATCGTAAAGTTACATTACTATTATTGATATTAAGTACCTTTGAAAATGATATGTATATTTCTTTATTTTGCGGGAGAACTTCCACCCGACCTTCATCAAAGCTTAAGGCATGTACGATAAAATGTGCATCATAATGGCTTAAATTGTGTAAGAAAACTGGTACAGTGTAAGGTACTCTAAATTTTTCAGAACAAAGTTTATGTATGACCCCAACAAATTCCCCAGTAAACCAATCGTGGTAAATCATTGAATCCCCACACAAAATTTTATCACAAATATAACAATTTTTAGCTTTGCTAACTATATCTTGCTGTATTGGTGATATTTTATTAGGCTCTTTTTGGAAACTAATTTTTTTAACGATTTTTATCAAATTATCTTTCAGTGATTCCATAAATTTTAAAGCACAATTTTCACCAGTATATGTTACATATTTAGACAATTTATCATCGTATGAGCATTTAATGTAGTATCCAAAACTATACACATTATGCTTTTGTACATTTATTGTATGTGATTTTGAAGGGTCGTTTGAACATGATGCTAAGGGACTTAAAAAAGCCTCAAAATCCGCATATATAACAAAAGGTAACATCAATTTACGTTGAAATTTATCAAAACTTAATTTACATTCAGAAACAATATCACCCCACCAATTTTTTTTATGTTTATCTACGCTGGGTATTTGTGTACAAATATGTCTGCAATCATTTATTTCATGGTTATTTAAACGTTCAGATGTTAAAAAATATTGTAAACAAAAGTCACATAGATATATAGCTTCCTTGGATTTCGAAACTTGACTACTTATTAATCGTGACATATTTTTAATATAACAATAATGACCGATTTTACCATGTGTCAAATATAGTAAATTTATATGAGTCTGCATTTTATTTTTTGTAAAATACAATGGCCCAACAATACAATGTTTTTTTTTATGTTCATTATATTCTAAACCAAAAACATTGATGCTAATATTATTAAGACTTTCAATTTTGTGTATATCGTTTAATTTAACAGGAAATTTAATATTACCGAACTTTAATTTATGACTGTATTTGGTGTAAGATGATACTCTATCCGAATTTTTATGAATTGGAAATAAAGCAGATAACAGTGCCCACTTAAAACAGGCGTCATCAGTGTTTTTAACATTTATCACAGCTTTTTTTGTTTTTATATCATGTGGTAACTCAAGAAAGGATTTTCCTCTTAAAGGGTTAAATTGATTTAAATTCAAATCCAAATGTAAAATCTTTTTCAGACTCCACCCACTATCCTTTTTCTCGAATGAATTTATATAGTTTATTAGAGATTTTGTGAGAGTTGTATAAAATATATTTAAATCATCAGCAATACAAACAATAAAATTCATTGATTGGAAATCAAAGCTTTTGTTTAAGTTTTTTGTCTCCTGAACAAAGTCACCATATAAAATGAAATTTATTTTTAAAATTGTGTGATCTTCTATAGATTTATTTATTAATGTAAATATTGTATCTTTGACTGACGCAAGAAATAAATCTGGTGTCTCAAACTGTAAATCATTTTGATTTTCTGAAGTTACTCTATAGGTTATTATTCTATTACCGAACGCAGTCTCAATTATCTTAAAATTGGGTTTTATTGAATGTTGTATTTTATTTACGTTATTTTTATGTGCATTGCTCCTTAGATGATTAGCGAAATATTTTTTGGAAACATTTGTATTACAAATACAACAAAATTTCGTGTTAAAATTATTACCTTTATTCGATGTTGATTCCTCTTGTGAAGACCGTGAAAGATCCATGTTAGATCCAGATTTTATTCTTTTGATGTCAGCAGAGTTAATATTAACATCTGCTTTCCTTTTAGTTCCACGACCCATTTGATCAACCCTATCGAATAAAATGTTATATTATTTAACTGTTAGAAATGCGAATAGAGAAATCAAAAAATATAAAAAATATTATTGTTAAATATACTCACAGTTTCCCATCGAATTCATCACATAGCGCCATCATTCTTTGATCATAAAATGGGTGATTCAAATCATTTCTTTCTATTTCATCACAAACATTAAAAAGTTCATTTGTATCATTGGATAAGCTTTCAAATTGATCCATTTCATCAAAAAATACACTAACACAGTCTTGAGACATTGTATATATGTATTCGTTTCACAACTATTTTTTGTCACACACCTTTTACCTTAATGCGCAAAGGTCTTCAACAAAAAGCACAATGATTGACTTTGTACAATGCAACATAATATTTATACAAGTGGAAACATTACTTAACTATATAAACATAATATGGTATTAGAATCCGAAGCATGTAGAAACTGAATTAAGCTAATTTTTAAAACTGTAACGTTTTACACTATCTTCCTCATATATCTCCTTTGTTATGTTGTATACAATATCCTTAATCTGATGATCAATGTTGGAATCGCTTTTCATGTAATATTTAACACGAATATCCGCATTTTTCCAATGTTGTGAGACTGGGATTTCTCTCAACTTATTAATACTATATAATTCGATTTTTACAAGTATATCAGCGTCCCTTCCATCATCTTTATCTGTCGATATATATGAAATGCTTCCTTCCTTGCCTGCACGGCCAACACTTGAAGAAAGTTTAGTTTTTTTCTTTTTACGGTCAGGTTCTTGAAGAAAAAAGTCATCTAAACGATTGGTCTTCTTATTTTTATTTTCTGTTAAGTTTAAAACCTCTTCTTCATCAGATAAATCATAATAGTTGTATGGTCTGAAACATTTTTCCACATCTTTCAGGTTGTATGAAGACTGAAATATAACATAAACAAATCAATCAAAAACGGAATTATTAATATTATAAATTTACTGATACGAAATTTAAAAAATATAAATAACTTACCTCCATTGTTGTATATTACTTCAAACTCACAACCACTTCACTTTTGGCGAACTAAGAGCACAATACTAAAACTTTCTACAAGTATCGGGTTATATAGATTGGAAACGGACATCATTAACTAGTTACGATATTCAAATAGAGTGCATGTTTGAACAAGTATCCATAGCTATCAGTAAAATGTGGATAATAAATACAAAGGGCACTCTAAAACCCTTTGCAATCTTAATGGACAATGCATTCTTTAAAACATTTTTGAAATAGATAAGAACAGAAATGTGTAGTAGTTAAGCAATCACGTCATGTAATTGTTAGGAACAATAAAATATATATATGCGAATATGACACGGTTTTTATTTAGCTGCATTACTTTTTGAAGTATTTTATAGAATATGTTTTGTGAATAATACAGCATTCAACGGTAGTTATGTTAAAAATCCTTTCAACTTTGAAAATTTTGGTATTTGCTCATTTAGCCTATATATAGATGGTCAACAGATACCTTCAAAATCGTTACAACCATCATTTCCAAACGATGTATTTACGAGCGCATATCACACCCTGTACTCAGGCACCGGTATACATTTTCTTAACGAAGGTAATGGAATATCGAGGGAGCAATATTCAAATGGATACTGTTTACTAGCTTTTGATTTAACACCTGACTTGTCGGCTAACTCTAATGTGCATTGGAATCTTGTTCGCCATGGTAGTGTAAGAATGGAAGTAAGATTCGAGAGCGCATTGACTGAAACTATTAACTGTGTAGTTTACGCAGAGTTTTCAAATATTATAGAAATAGATAAGAACAGAAATGTATGTGTGGATTATAGTAGTTAAGCAATCACTTATGTAATTATGATATTAAGAATAATAAAATATAACCTAAACGAATATGACATGGTTTTTATTTACCTCATTACTTGTTTAATAAAAAGACTCATTACTTCTGTTGAGATCATATGTGGGTTTAAATGAATTCATTGGTACAAATATGAATTGATAGTTAGAAATGTAGTCAGTTAAAGAGCAAAAGAGTAGCGGAGTAAACGCGTATTAAAGTATGAACACACTAGAAGTGCAAATGAGTCTTCGTATGATACATCCCAGCCTCCAAAGCAACGTATATCCTTCAAATCGATTGCCAATTTATGCGCAGGTGCCAGCATTTATAATATGCAATCTTGACCCTGATTCACAGCCGGGGTCTCATTGGGTGGCTGTACATATAAGCGTCGAAAGAGTTGGTGAATATTTTGATTCATTTGGACGTAAACCTATTGAGGCAATAGAAGGGTTTTTAAGGAGGAATGCTTGCATGTGGAGGTACAATAGCGTTACGGTTCAAGATTATCTATCAGCGGTGTGTGGAGAGTACTGTTTGGTATATTTATATTACAAGTTCAGGGGGATGAGATTAGAAGACTTCCTTAGAAATTTCACATGTGACTCAGTGAATAATGATATGGTGCTAGTAAATTTGTATAGAAATATAATGAACATATAAATAAAAAATAATACCTGGAATAAAAATGTTTTATTTTACCATGTAACCCTTACATCTAATTATATTTATAGGTAGTGGTGTTAAAGGTTAGGTATATTTATTATAATTTGTTTAGAATCGTACGTTAGGTTACTTTAAATATATATTTATTATTTTTCATTTAAAGCCATAGGTTGGGTTAGTGAATGTAGGAAAGTAGATAACGCGATGCATTAGTACTGAGGCATTCATTAGATAATGACTGGGAATTTCGTGCAGGAAATAGGAGCTGATAAGGTGGTGATAAGTTAATGAGCTACGGTTTTGCGAAAGCTAACTTTTAAACGGTTAGAGATATCAGTTCCGCTGTGAGTGCTTTCGGCTCCGCACGCCCTGTTTAGTGGGAATAGAGTACAAACTTTTTTTTTTTTTTTTTTTTTAGTTTTGGTCAGCCATGAGTTTTAGGTTTGTCCCTTGGGCGGGACAAAATATTTCCGGGTTCTGCCTTTGAGGCAGTACCCGGAAATACCAATTACTTATTTATAACATATAGCTAGCTAGCTAGCTGTTCTAAACAAACAAATTACCAACTTTCGTTGTTTTTTTTCTTTTATCTTACCAGGAAAGCAGAAAGCGTACAGAGATTTCGAATCGTTATTTGCAAATCCTGTACAAAAGTGATTTGAACTTAAAAAACTAAAAAATGTGTGTCTTCTGATTTGTTAAAATGCTATGCATTGAATAAATAATGTAGTTATTTCAATTGTGTATCGGCTTAACGTTAGGTGAAGAGACGTGTTTTAGCTTAATCAGTGCAAATGGCCCCAATGGGGATACACCCGATTAAATTATGGCTGATCAAAAAATTATTTTTTTTTACAAAATATTGTTGTCATTTCGTTTTTTGTACCAGGAAAGCAGAAACTGCAAAGAGGTTTCGAATCAAATAATAAGTGCATATGCCCCCAAAAGATGATAGATATTCCCAATTTTATTTATAACATATAGCTAGCTGTTCTAAACAAACAAATTACCAACTTTCGTTGTTTTTTTTCTTTTATCTTACCAGGAAAGCAGAAAACGTACAGAGATTTCGAATCGTTATTTGCAAATCCTGTACAAAAGTGATTTGAACTTAAAAAACTAAAAAATGTGTGTCTTCTGATTTGTTAAAATGCTATGCATTGAATAAATAATGTAGTTATTTCAATTGTGTATCGGCTTAACGTTAGGTGAAGAGACGTGTTATAGCTTAATCAGTGCAAATGGCCCCAATGGATACACCCGATTAAATTATGGCTGATCAAAAAATTATTTTTTTTTACAAAATATTGTTGTTATTTCGTTTTTTGTACCAGGAAAGCAGAAACTGCAAAGAGATGTCGAATCAAATAATAAGTGCATATGCCCCCAAAAGATGATAGATATTCCCAATTTTATTTATAACATCTATAGCTAGCTAGCTAGCTGTTCTAAAGAAACAAATTACCAACTTTCGTTGTTTTTTTTCTTTTATCTTACCAGGAAAGCAGAAAGCGTACAGAGATTTCGAATCGTTATTTGCAAATCCTGTACAAAAGTGATTTGAACTTAAAAAACTAAAAAATGTGTGTCTTCTGATTTGTTAAAATGCTATGCATTGAATAAATAATGTAGTTATTTCAATTGTGTATCGGCTTAACGTTAGGTGAAGAGACGTGTTTTAGCTTAATCAGTGCAAATGGCCCCAATGGGGATACACCCGATTAAATTATGGCTGATCAAAAAATTATTTTTTTTTACAAAATATTGTTGTCATTTCGTTTTTTGTACCAGGAAAGCAGAAACTGCAAAGAGGTTTCGAATCAAATAATAAGTGCATATGCCCCCAAAAGATGATAGATATTCCCAATTTTATTTATAACATATAGCTAGCTGTTCTAAACAAACAAATTACCAACTTTCGTTGTTTTTTTTCTTTTATCTTACCAGGAAAGCAGAAAACGTACAGAGATTTCGAATCGTTATTTGCAAATCCTGTACAAAAGTGATTTGAACTTAAAAAACTAAAAAATGTGTGTCTTCTGATTTGTTAAAATGCTATGCATTGAATAAATAATGTAGTTATTTCAATTGTGTATCGGCTTAACGTTAGGTGAAGAGACGTGTTATAGCTTAATCAGTGCAAATGGCCCCAATGGATACACCCCATTAAATTATGGCTGATCAAAAAATTATTTTTTTTTACAAAATATTGTTGTTATTTCGTTTTTTGTACCAGGAAAGCAGAAACTGCAAAGAGATGTCGAATCAAATAATAAGTGCATATGCCCCCAAAAGATGATAGATATTCCCAATTTTATTTATAACATCTATAGCTAGCTAGCTAGCTGTTCTAAAGAAACAAATTACCAACTTTCGTTGTTTTTTTTCTTTTATCTTACCAGGAAAGCAGAAAGCGTACAGAGATTTCGAATCGTTATTTGCAAATCCTGTACAAAAGTGATTTGAACTTAAAAAACTAAAAAATGTGTGTCTTCTGATTTGTTAAAATGCTATGCATTGAATAAATAATGTAGTTATTTCAATTGTGTATCGGCATAACGTTAGGTGAAGAGACGTGTTATATAGCTTAATCAGTGCAAATGGCCCCAATGGATACACCCGATTAAATTATGGCTGATCAAAAAATTATTTTTTTTTACAAAATATTGTTGTTATTTCGTTTTTTGTACCAGGAAAGCAGAAACTGCAAAGAGATGTCGAATCAAATAATAAGTGCATATGGCCCCAAAAGATGATAGATATTCCCAATTTTATTTATAACATATAGCTAGCTAGCTAGCTGTTCTAAACAAACAAATTACCAACTTTCGTTGTTTTTTTTCTTTTATCTTACCAGGAAAGCAGAAAGCGTACAGAGATTTCGAATCGTTATTTGCAAATCCTGTACAAAAGTGATTTGAACTTAAAAAATTGAAAAATGTGTGTCTTCTGATTTGTTAAAATGCTATGCATTAAATAAATAACGTATTAATTTCAATTGTGTATCGGCTTAACGTTAGGTGAAGAGACATATTATAGCTTAATCAGTGCATATGGCTGCAATGGATGCGCACGATTAAATTATGGCTGTTCAAAAAATTATTTTTTTCACAAAATTTCGTTGTTTTTTCGGTTTTTTGCACCAGGAAAGCAGAAAGTAGAAAGAGACCTTAAATCAAAGTTTGCAAATCCTGCCCAAAAATCATTTGAACTTAAAAAAATGAAAAAAATTGTGTCTTCCGATTTATGAAAATGATATGCATTAAATAAATAACGTATTAATTTCAATTGTGTATCGGCATAACGTTAGGTGAAGAGACGTGTTATAGCTTAATCAGTGCAAATGGCCCCAATGGATGCACCCGATTAAATTATGGCTGATCAAAAAATTATTTTTTTTACAAAATTTCGTTGTTTTTCGGTTTTTTGCACCAGGAAAGCAGAAAGTAAAAAGAGACGTTGAATCAAAGATTGCAAATCCTGCCCAAAAGTGATTTGAGCTTAAAAAAATGAAAAAAAATTGTGTCTTCCGATTTATGAAAATGATATGCATTAAATAAATAACGTAGTTATTTCAATTTTGTATCGGCATAACGTTAGGTGAAGAGACGTGTTATAGCTTAATCAGTGCAAATGGCCCCAATGGATACACCCGATTAAATTATGGCTGATCAAAAAATTATTTTTTTTTACAAAATATTGTTGTTATTTCGTTTTTTGTACCAGGAAAGCAGAAACTGCAAAGAGATGTCGAATCAAATAATAAGTGCATATGCCCCCAAAAGATGATAGATATTCCCAATTTTATTTATAACATATAGCTAGCTAGCTAGCTGTTCTAAACAAACAAATTACCAACTTTCGTTGTTTTTTTTCTTTTATCTTACCAGGAAAGCAGAAAGCGTACAGAGATTTCGAATCGTTATTTGCAAATCCTGTACAAAAGTGATTTGAACTTAAAAAACTAAAAAATGTGTGTCTTCTGATTTGTTAAAATGCTATGCATTGAATAAATAATGTAGTTATTTCAATTGTGTATCGGCTTAACGTTAGGTGAAGAGACGTGTTATAGCTTAATCAGTGCAAATGGCCCCAATGGATACACCCGATTAAATTATGGCTGATCAAAAAATTATTTTTTTTTACAAAATATTGTTGTTATTTCGTTTTTTGTACCAGGAAAGCAGAAACTGCAAAGAGATGTCGAATCAAATAATAAGTGCATATGCCCCCAAAAGATGATAGATATTCCCAATTTTATTTATAACATCTATAGAGCTAGCTAGCTAGCTGTTCTAAACAAACAAATTACCAACTTTCGTTGTTTTTTTTCTTTTATCTTACCAGGAAAGCAGAAAGCGTACAGAGATTTCGAATCGTTATTTGCAAATCCTGTACAAAAGTGATTTGAACTTAAAAAATTGAAAAATGTGTGTCTTCTGATTTGTTAAAATGCTATGCATTAAATAAATAATGTAGTTATTTCAATTGTGTATCGGCTTAACGTTAGGTGAAGAGACATATTATATATAGCTTAATCAGTGCAAATGGCCCCAATGGATGCACCCGATTAAATTATGGCTGATCAAAAAATTATTTTTTTTTACAAAATATTGTTGTTATTTCGTTTTTTGTACCAGGAAAGCAGAAACTGCAAAGAGATGTCGAATCAAATAATAAGTGCATATGCCCCCAAAAGATGATAGATATTCCCAATTTTATTTATAACATATAGCTAGCTAGCTAGCTGTTCTAAACAAACAAATTACCAACTTTCGTTGTTTTTTTTCTTTTATCTTACCAGGAAAGCAGAAAGCGTACAGAGATTTCGAATCGTTATTTGCAAATCCTGTACAAAAGTGATTTGAACTTAAAAAACTAAAAAATGTGTGTCTTCTGATTTGTTAAAATGCTATGCATTGAATAAATAATGTAGTTATTTCAATTGTGTATCGGCTTAACGTTAGGTGAAGAGACGTGTTATAGCTTAATCAGTGCAAATGGCCCCAATGGATACACCCGATTAAATTATGGCTGATCAAAAAATTATTTTTTTTTACAAAATATTGTTGTTATTTCGTTTTTTGTACCAGGAAAGCAGAAACTGCAAAGAGATGTCGAATCAAATAATAAGTGCATATGCCCCCAAAAGATGATAGATATTCCCAATTTTATTTATAACATCTATAGAGCTAGCTAGCTAGCTGTTCTAAACAAACAAATTACCAACTTTCGTTGTTTTTTTTCTTTTATCTTACCAGGAAAGCAGAAAGCGTACAGAGATTTCGAATCGTTATTTGCAAATCCTGTACAAAAGTGATTTGAACTTAAAAAATTGAAAAATGTGTGTCTTCTGATTTGTTAAAATGCTATGCATTAAATAAATAATGTAGTTATTTCAATTGTGTATCGGCTTAACGTTAGGTGAAGAGACATATTATATATAGCTTAATCAGTGCAAATGGCCCCAATGGATGCACCCGATTAAATTATGGCTGATCAAAAAATTATTTTTTTTTACAAAATATTGTTGTTATTTCGTTTTTTGTACCAGGAAAGCAGAAACTGCAAAGAGATGTCGAATCAAATAATAAGTGCATATGGCCCCAAAAGATGATAGATATTCCCAATTTTATTTATAACATATAGCTAGCTAGCTAGCTGTTCTAAACAAACAAATTACCAACTTTCGTTGTTTTTTTTCTTTTATCTTACCAGGAAAGCAGAAAGCGTACAGAGATTTCGAATCGTTATTTGCAAATCCTGTACAAAAGTGATTTGAACTTAAAAAACTAAAAAATGTGTGTCTTCTGATTTGTTAAAATGCTATGCATTGAATAAATAATGTAGTTATTTCAATTGTGTATCGGCTTAACGTTAGGTGAAGAGACGTGTTTTAGCTTAATCAGTGCAAATGGCCCCAATGGATACACCCGATTAAATTATGGCTGATCAAAAAATTTTTTTTTTTTACAAAATATTGTTGTTATTTCGTTTTTTGTACCAGGAAAGCAGAAACTGCAAAGAGATGTCGAATCAAATAATAAGTGCATATGCCCCCAAAAGATGATAGATATTCCCAATTTTATTTATAACATATAGCTAGCTAGCTAGCTGTTCTAAACAAACAAATTACCAACTTTCGTTGTTTTTTTTCTTTTATCTTACCAGGAAAGCAGAAAGCGTACAGAGATTTGGAATCGTTATTTGCAAATCCTGTACAAAAGTGATTTGAACTTAAAAAATTGAAAAATGTGTGTCTTCTGATTTGTTAAAATGCTATGCATTAAATAAATGTGTATCGGCATAACGTTAGGTGAAGAGACGTGTTATAGCTTAATCAGTGCAAATGGCCCCAATGGATGCACCCGATTAAATTATGGCTGATCAAAAAATTATTTTTTTTACAAAATTTCGTTGTTTTTCGGTTTTTTGCACCAGGAAAGCAGAAAGTAAAAAGAGACCTTGAATCAAAGCTTGCAAATCCTGCCCAAAAGTAATTTGAACTTAAAAAAATGAAAAAAAATTGTGTCTTCCGATTTATGAAAATGATATGCATTAAATAAATAACGTAGTTATTTCAATTTTGTATCGGCATAACGTTAGGTGAAGAGACGTGTTATAGCTTAATCAGTGCAAATGGCCCCAATGGATACACCCGATTAAATTATGGCTGATCAAAAAATTATTTTTTTTACAAAATATTGTTGTTATTTCGTTTTTTGTACCAGGAAAGCAGAAACTGCAAAGAGATGTCGAATCAAATAATAAGTGCATATGCCCCCAAAAGATGATAGATATTCCCAATTTTATTTATAACATATAGCTAGCTAGCTAGTTGTTCTAAACAAACAAATTACCAACTTTCGTTGTTTTTTTTCTTTTATCTTACCAGGAAAGCAGAAAGCGTACAGAGATTTCGAATCGTTATTTGCAAATCCTGTACAAAAGTGATTTGAACTTAAAAAATTGAAAAATGTGTGTCTTCTGATTTGTTAAAATGCTATGCATTAAATAAATAACGTATTAATTTCAATTGTGTATGGGCATAACGTTAGGTGAAGAGACGTGTTATAGCTTAATCAGTGCAAATGGCCCCAATGGATACACCCGATTAAATTATGGCTGATCAAAAAATTATTTTTTTTTACAAAATATTGTTGTTATTTCGTTTTTTGTACCAGGAAAGCAGAAACTGCAAAGAGATGTCGAATCAAATAATAAGTGCATATGCCCCCAAAAGATGATAGATATTCCCAATTTTATTTATAACATCTATAGCTAGCTAGCTAGCTGTTCTAAACAAACAAATTACCAACTTTCGTTGTTTTTTTTCTTTTATCTTACCAGGAAAGCAGAAAGCGTACAGAGATTTCGAATCGTTATTTGCAAATCCTGTACAAAAGTGATTTGAACTTAAAAAATTGAAAAATGTGTGTCTTCTGATTTGTTAAAATGCTATGCATTAAATAAATAATGTAGTTATTTCAATTGTGTATCGGCTTAACGTTAGGTGAAGAGACATATTATAGCTTAATCAGTGCATATGGCTGCAATGGATGCGCACGATTAAATTATGGCTGTTCAAAAAATTATTTTTTTCACAAAATTTCGTTGTTTTTTCGGTTTTTTGCACCAGGAAAGCAGAAAGTAGAAAGAGACATTAAATCAAAGTTTGCAAATCCTGCCCAAAAATCATTTGAACTTAAAAAAATGAAAAAAATTGTGTCTTCCGATTTATGAAAATGATATGCATTAAATAAATAACGTATTAATTTCAATTGTGTATCGGCATAACGTTAGGTGAAGAGACGTGTTATAGCTTAATCAGTGCAAATGGCCCCAATGGATGCACCCGATTAAATTATGGCTGATCAAAAAATTATTTTTTTTACAAAATTTCGTTGTTTTTCGGTTTTTTGCACCTGGGAAGCAGAAAGTAAAAAGAGACGTTGAATCAAAGCTTGCAAATCCTGCCCAAAAGTGATTTGAACTTAAAAAAATGAAAAAAAATTGTGTCTTCCGATTTATGAAAATGATATGCATTAAATAAATAACGTAGTTATTTCAATTTTGTATCGGCATAACGTTAGGTGAAGAGACGTGTTATAGCTTAATCAGTGAAAATGGCCCCAATGGATACACCCCATTAAATTATGGCTGATCAAAAAATTATTTTTTTTTACAAAATATTGTTGTTATTTCGTTTTATGTACCAGGAAAGCAGAAAGCGTACAGAGATTTCGAATCGTTATTTGCAAATCCTGTACAAAAGTGATTTGAACTTAAAAAACTAAAAAATGTGTGTCTTCTGATTTGTTAAAATGCTATGCATTGAATAAATAATGTAGTTATTTCAATTGTGTATCGGCTTAACGTTAGGTGAAGAGACGTGTTATAGCTTAATCAGTGCAAATGGCCCCAATGGATACACCCGATTAAATTATGGCTGATCAAAAAATTATTTTTTTTTACAAAATATTGTTGTTATTTCGTTTTTTGTACCAGGAAAGCAGAAACTGCAAAGAGATGTCGAATCAAATAATAAGTGCATATGCCCCCAAAAGATGATAGATATTCCCAATTTTATTTATAACATATATAGCTGTTCTAAACAAACAAATTACCAACTTTCGTTGTTTTTTTTCTTTTATCTTACCAGGAAAGCAGAAAGCGTACAGAGATTTCGAATCGTTATTTGCAAATCCTATACAAAAGTGATTTGAACTTAAAAAACTAAAAAATGTGTGTCTTCTGATTTGTTAAAATGCTATGCATTGAATAAATAATGTAGTTATTTCAATTGTGTATCGGCTTAACGTTAGGTGAAGAGACGTGTTATAGCTTAATCAGTGCAAATGGCCCCAATGGATACACCCCATTAAATTATGGCTGATCAAAAAATTTTTTTTTTTTACAAAATATTGTTGTTATTTCGTTTTTTGTACCAGGAAAGCAGAAACTGCAAAGAGATGTCGAATCAAATAATAAGTGCATATGGCCCCAAAAGATGATAGATATTCCCAATTTTATTTATAACATATAGCTAGCTAGCTAGCTGTTCTAAACAAACAAATTACCAACTTTCGTTGTTTTTTTTCTTTTATCTTACCAGGAAAGCAGAAAGCGTACAGAGATTTCGAATCGTTATTTGCAAATCCTGTACAAAAGTGATTTGAACTTAAAAAACTAAAAAATGTGTGTCTTCTGATTTGTTAAAATGCTATGCATTGAATAAATAATGTAGTTATTTCAATTGTGTATCGGCTTAACGTTAGGTGAAGAGACGTGTTTTAGCTTAATCAGTGCAAATGGCCCCAATGGATACACCCGATTAAATTATGGCTGATCAAAAAAATTTTTTTTTTTACAAAATATTGTTGTTATTTCGTTTTTTGTACCAGGAAAGCAGAAACTGCAAAGAGATGTCGAATCAAATAATAAGTGCATATGCCCCCAAAAGATGATAGATATTCCCAATTTTATTTATAACATATAGCTAGCTAGCTAGCTGTTCTAAACAAACAAATTACCAACTTTCGTTGTTTTTTTTTCTTTTATCTTACCAGGAAAGCAGAAAGCGTACAGAGATTTCGAATCGTTATTTGCAAATCCTGTACAAAAGTGATTTGAACTTAAAAAACTAAAAAATGTGTGTCTTCTGATTTGTTAAAATGCTATGCATTGAATAAATAATGTAGTTATTTCAATTGTGTATCGGCTTAACGTTAGGTGAAAAGACGTGTTATAGCTTAATCAGTGCAAATGGCCCCAATGGATACACCCGATTAAATTATGGCTGATCAAAAAATTATTTTTTTTTACAAAATATTGTTGTTATTTCGTTTTTTGTACCAGGAAAGCAGAAACTGCAAAGAGATGTCGAATCAAATAATAAGTGCATATGCCCCCAAAAGATGATAGATATTCCCAATTTTATTTATAACATCTATAGCTAGCTCTAGCTAGCTGTTCTAAACAAACAAATTACCAACTTTCGTTGTTTTTTTTCTTTTATCTTACCAGGAAAGCAGAAAGCGTACAGAGATTTCGAATCGTTATTTGCAAATCCTGTACAAAAGTGATTTGAACTTAAAAAATTGAAAAATGTGTGTCTTCTGATTTGTTAAAATGCTATGCATTGAATAAATAATGTAGTTATTTCAATTGTGTATCGGCTTAACGTTAGGTGAAGAGACGTGTTATAGCTTAATCAGTGCAAATGGCCCCAATGGATACACCCCATTAAATTATGGCTGATCAAAAAATTATTTTTTTTTACAAAATATTGTTGTTATTTCGTTTTTTGTACCAGGAAAGCAGAAACTGCAAAGAGATGTCGAATCAAATAATAAGTGCATATGGCCCCAAAAGATGATAGATATTCCCAATTTTATTTATAACATATAGCTAGCTAGCTAGCTGTTCTAAACAAACAAATTACCAACTTTCGTTGTTTTTTTTCTTTTATCTTACCAGGAAAGCAGTCAGCGTACAGAGATTTCGAATCGTTATTTGCAAATCCTGTACAAAAGTGATTTGAACTTAAAAAATTGAAAAATGTGTGTCTTCTGATTTGTTAAAATGCTATGCATTAAATAAATAACGTAGTTATTTCAATTTTGTATCGGCATAACGTTAGGTGAAGAGACGTATTATAGCTTAATCAGTGCATATGGCTGCAATGGATGCGCACGATTAAATTATGGCTGTTCAAAAAATTATTTTTTTCACAAAATTTCGTTGTTTTTTCGGTTTTTTGCACCAGGAAAGCAGAAAGTAGAAAGAGACCTTAAATCAAAGTTTGCAAATCCTGCCCAAAAATCATTTGAACTTAAAAAAATGAAAAAAAATTGTGTCTTCTGATTTGTTAAAATGCTATGCATTGAATAAATAATGTATTTATTTCAATTGTGTATCGGCTTAACGTTAGGTGAAGAGACGTGTTATAGCTTAATCAGTGCAAATGGTCCCAATGGATACACCCGATTAAATTATGGCTGATCAAAAAATTATTTTTTTTTACAAAATATTGTTGTTATTTCGTTTTTTGTACCAGGAAAGCAGAAACTGCAAAGAGATGTCGAATCAAATAATAAGTGCATATGCCCCCAAAAGATGATAGATATTCCCAATTTTATTTATAACATATAGCTAGCTAGCTAGCTGTTCTAAACAAACAAATTACCAACTTTCGTTGTTTTTTTTCTTTTATCTTACCAGGAAAGCAGAAAGCGTACAGAGATTTCGAATCGTTATTTGCAAATCCTGTACAAAAGTGATTTGAACTTAAAAAACTAAAAAATGTGTGTCTTCTGATTTGTTAAAATGCTATGCATTGAATAAATAATGTATTTATTTCAATTGTGTATCGTTTTAACGTTAGGTGAAGAGACGTGTTATAGCTTAATCAGTGCAAATGGCCCCAATGGATACACACCCGATTAAATTATGGCTGATCAAAAAATTATTTTTTTTTACAAAATATTGTTGTTATTTCGTTTTTTGTACCAGGAAAGCAGAAACTGCAAAGAGATGTCGAATCAAATAATAAGTGCATATGCCCCCAAAAGATGATAGATATTCCCAATTTTATTTATAACATATAGCTAGCTAGCTAGCTGTTGTAAACAAACAAATTACCAACTTTCGTTGTTTTTTTTCTTTTATCTTACCAGGAAAGCAGAAAGCGTACAGAGATTTCGAATCGTTATTTGCAAATCCTGTACAAAAGTGATTTGAACTTAAAAAACTAAAAAATGTGTGTCTTCCTTCTGATTTGTTAAAATGCTATGCATTGAATAAATAATGTATTTATTTCAATTGTGTATCGGCTTAACGTTAGGTGAAGAGACGTGTTATAGCTTAATCTGTGCAAATGGCCCCAATGGATACACCCGATTAAATTATGGCTGATCAAAAAATTATTTTTTTTTACAAAATATTGTTGTTATTTCGTTTTTTGTACCAGGAAAGCAGAAACTGCAAAGAGATGTCGAATCAAATAATAAGTGCATATGCCCCCAAAAGATGATAGATATTCCCAATTTTATTTATAACATATAGCTAGCTAGCTAGCTGTTCTAAACAAACAAATTACCAACTTTCGTTGTTTTTTTTCTTTTATCTTACCAGGAAAGCAGAAAGCGTACAGAGATTTCGAATCGTTATTTGCAAATCCTGTACAAAAGTGATTTGAACTTAAAAAACTAAAAAATGTGTGTCTTCTGATTTGTTAAAATGCTATGCATTGAATAAATAATGTAGTTATTTCAATTGTGTATCGGCTTAACGTTAGGTGAAGAGACGTGTTTTAGCTTAATCAGTGCAAATGGCCCCAATGGATACACCCGATTAAATTATGGCTGATCAAAAAATTTTTTTTTTTTACAAAATATTGTTGTTATTTCGTTTTTTGTACCAGGAAAGCAGAAACTGCAAAGAGATGTCGAATCAAATAATAAGTGCATATGCCCCCAAAAGATGATAGATATTCCCAATTTTATTTATAACATATAGCTAGCTAGCTAGCTGTTCTAAACAAACAAATTACCAACTTTCGTTGTTTTTTTTTCTTTTATCTTACCAGGAAAGCAGAAAGCGTACAGAGATTTCGAATCGTTATTTGCAAATCCTGTACAAAAGTGATTTGAACTTAAAAAACTAAAAAATGTGTGTCTTCTGATTTGTTAAAATGCTATGCATTGAATAAATAATGTAGTTATTTCAATTGTGTATCGGCTTAACGTTAGGTGAAGAGACGTGTTATAGCTTAATCAGTGCAAATGGCCCCAATGGATACACCCCATTAAATTATGGCTGATCAAAAAATTATTTTTTTTTACAAAATATTGTTGTTATTTCGTTTTTTGTACCAGGAAAGCAGAAACTGCAAAGAGATGTCGAATCAAATAATAAGTGCATATGGCCCCAAAAGATGATAGATATTCCCAATTTTATTTATAACATATAGCTAGCTAGCTAGCTAGCTGTTCTAAACAAACAAATTACCAACTTTCGTTGTTTTTTTTCTTTTATCTTACCAGGAAAGCAGTCAGCGTACAGAGATTTCGAATCGTTATTTGCAAATCCTGTACAAAAGTGATTTGAACTTAAAAAATTGAAAAATGTGTGTCTTCTGATTTGTTAAAATGCTATGCATTAAATAAATAATGTAGTTATTTCAATTGTGTATCGGCTTAACGTAAGGTGAATAGACGTGTTACAGCTTAATCAGTGCAAATGGCCCCAATGGATGCACCCAATTAAATTATGGCTGATCAAAAAATTATTTTTTTTACAAAATATTGTTGCCATTTCGTTTTTTGTACCAGGAAAGCAGAAACTGCAAAGAGGTTTCGAATCAAATAATAAGTGCATATGCCCCCAAAAGATGATAGATATTCCCAATTTTATTTATAACATATAGCTAGCTGTTCTAAACAAACAAATTACCAACTTTCGTTGTTTTTTTTTCTTTTATCTTACCAGGAAAGCAGAAAGCGTACAGAGATTTCGAATCGTTATTTGCAAATCCTGTACAAAAGTGATTTGAACTTAAAAAACTAAAAAATGTGTGTCTTCTGATTTGTTAAAATGCTATGCATTGAATAAATAATGTAGTTATTTCAATTGTGTATCGGCTTAACGTTAGGTGAAGAGACGTGTTATAGCTTAATCAGTGCAAATGGCCCCAATGGATACACCCCATTAAATTATGGCTGATCAAAAAATTATTTTTTTTTACAAAATATTGTTGTTATTTCGTTTTTTGTACCAGGAAAGCAGAAACTGCAAAGAGATGTCGAATCAAATAATAAGTGCATATGGCCCCAAAAGATGATAGATATTCCCAATTTTATTTATAACATATAGCTAGCTAGCTAGCTGTTCTAAACAAACAAATTACCAACTTTCGTTGTTTTTTTTCTTTTATCTTACCAGGAAAGCAGTCAGCGTACAGATATTTCGAATCGTTATTTGCAAATCCTGTACAAAAGTGATTTGAACTTAAAAAATTGAAAAATGTGTGTCTTCTGATTTGTTAAAATGCTATGCATTAAATAAATAATGTAGTTATTTCAATTGTGTATCGGCTTAACGTTAGGTGAAGAGACGTATTATAGCTTTATCAGTGCATATGGCTGCAATGGATGCGCACGATTAAATTATGGCTGTTCAAAAAATTATTTTTTTCACAAAATTTCGTTGTTTTTTCGGTTTTTTGCACCAGGAAAGCAGAAAGTAGAAAGAGACCTTGAATCAAAGTTTGCAAATCCTGCCCAAAAATCATTTGAACTTAAAAAAATGAAAAAAATTATGTCTTCCGATTTATGAAAATGATATGCATTAAATAAATAACGTATTAATTTCAATTGTGTATCGGCATAACGTAAGGTGAATAGACGTGTTACAGCTTAATCAGTGCAAATGGCCCCAATGGATGCACCCAATTAAATTATGGCTGATCAAAAAATTATTTTTTTTACAAAATATTGTTGCCATTTCGTTTTTTGTACCAGGAAAGCAGAAACTGCAAAGAGGTTTCGAATCAAATAATAAGTGCATATGCCCCCAAAAGATGATAGATATTCCCAATTTTATTTATAACATATAGCTAGCTGTTCTAAACAAACAAATTACCAACTTTCGTTGTTTTTTTTCTTTTATCTTACCAGGAAAGCAGAAAGCGTACAGAGATTTCGAATCGTTATTTGCAAATCCTGTACAAAAGTGATTTGAACTTAAAAAACTAAAAAATGTGTGTCTTCTGATTTGTTAAAATGCTATGCATTGAATAAATAATGTAGTTATTTCAATTGTGTATCGGCTTAACGTTAGGTGAAGAGACGTGTTATAGCTTAATCAGTGCAAATGGCCCCAATGGATACACCCGATTAAATTATGGCTGATCAAAAAATTATTTTTTTTTACAAAATATTGTTGTTATTTCGTTTTTTGTACCAGGAAAGCAGAAACTGCAAAGAGATGTCGAATCAAATAATAAGTGCATATGCCCCCAAAAGATGATAGATATTCCCAATTTTATTTATAACATATAGCTAGCTAGCTAGCTGTTCTAAACAAACAAATTACCAACTTTCGTTGTTTTTTTTCTTTTATCTTACCAGGAAAGCAGAAAGCGTACAGAGATTTCGAATCGTTATTTGCAAATCCTGTACAAAAGTGATTTGAACTTAAAAAATTGAAAAATGTGTGTCTTCTGATTTGTTAAAATGCTATGCATTGAATAAATAATGTAGTTATTTCAATTGTGTATCGGCTTAACGTTAGGTGAAGAGACGTGTTATAGCTTAATCAGTGCAAATGGCCCCAATGGATACACCCCATTAAATTATGGCTGATCAAAAAATTATTTTTTTTTACAAAATATTGTTGTTATTTCGTTTTTTGTACCAGGAAAGCAGAAACTGCAAAGAGATGTCGAATCAAATAATAAGTGCATATGGCCCCAAAAGATGATAGATATTCCCAATTTTATTTATAACATATAGCTAGCTAGCTAGCTGTTCTAAACAAACAAATTACCAACTTTCGTTGTTTTTTTTCTTTTATCTTACCAGGAAAGCAGTCAGCGTACAGAGATTTCGAATCGTTATTTGCAAATCCTGTACAAAAGTGATTTGAACTTAAAAAATTGAAAAATGTGTGTCTTCTGATTTGTTAAAATGCTATGCATTAAATAAATAATGTAGTTATTTCAATTGTGTATCGGCTTAACGTTAGGTGAAGAGACGTATTATAGCTTAATCAGTGCATATGGCTGCAATGGATGCGCACGATTAAATTATGGCTGTTCAAAAAATTATTTTTTTCACAAAATTTCGTTGTTTTTTCGGTTTTTTGCACCAGGAAAGCAGAAAGTAGAAAGAGACCTTGAATCAAAGTTTGCAAATCCTGCCCAAAAATCATTTGAACTTAAAAAAATGAAAAAAATTATGTCTTCCGATTTATGAAAATGATATGCATTAAATAAATAACGTATTAATTTCAATTGTGTATCGGCATAACGTAAGGTGAATAGACGTGTTACAGCTTAATCAGTGCAAATGGCCCCAATGGATGCACCCAATTAAATTATGGCTGATCAAAAAATTATTTTTTTTACAAAATATTGTTGCCATTTCGTTTTTTGTACCAGGAAAGCAGAAACTGCAAAGAGGTTTCGAATCAAATAATAAGTGCATATGCCCCCAAAAGATGATAGATATTCCCAATTTTATTTATAACATATAGCTAGCTGTTCTAAACAAACAAATTACCAACTTTCGTTGTTTTTTTTCTTTTATCTTACCAGGAAAGCAGAAAGCGTACAGAGATTTCGAATCGTTATTTGCAAATCCTGTACAAAAGTGATTTGAACTTAAAAAACTAAAAAATGTGTGTCTTCTGATTTGTTAAAATGCTATGCATTGAATAAATAATGTAGTTATTTCAATTGTGTATCGGCTTAACGTTAGGTGAAGAGACGTGTTATAGTTTAATCAGTGCAAATGGCCCCAATGGATACACCCGATTAAATTATGGCTGATCAAAAAATTATTTTTTTTTACAAAATATTGTTGTTATTTCGTTTTTTGTACCAGGAAAGCAGAAACTGCAAAGAGATGTCGAATCAAATAATAAGTGCATATGCCCCCAAAAGATGATAGATATTCCCAATTTTATTTATAACATATAGCTAGCTAGCTAGCTGTTCTAAACAAACAAATTACCAACTTTCGTTGTTTTTTTTCTTTTATCTTACCAGGAAAGCAGAAAGCGTACAGAGATTTCGAATCGTTATTTGCAAATCCTGTACAAAAGTGATTTGAACTTAAAAAACTAAAAAATGTGTGTCTTCTGATTTGTTAAAATGCTATGCATTGAATAAATAATGTAGTTATTTCAATTGTGTATCGGCTTAACGTTAGGTGAAGAGACGTGTTATAGTTTAATCAGTGCAAATGGCCCCAATGGATACACCCGATTAAATTATGGCTGATCAAAAAATTATTTTTTTTTACAAAATATTGTTGTTATTTCGTTTTTTGTACCAGGAAAGCAGAAACTGCAAAGAGATGTCGAATCAAATAATAAGTGCATATGCCCCCAAAAGATGATAGATATTCCCAATTTTATTTATAACATATAGCTAGCTAGCTAGCTGTTCTAAACAAACAAATTACCAACTTTCGTTGTTTTTTTTCTTTTATCTTACCAGGAAAGCAGAAAGCGTACAGAGATTTCGAATCGTTATTTGCAAATCCTGTACAAAAGTGATTTGAACTTAAAAAACTAAAAAATGTGTGTCTTCTGATTTGTTAAAATGCTATGCATTGAATAAATAATGTAGTTATTTCAATTGTGTATCGGCTTAACGTTAGGTGAAGAGACGTGTTATAGCTTAATCAGTGCAAATGGCCCCAATGGATACACCCGATTAAATTATGGCTGATCAAAAAATTATTTTTTTTTACAAAATATTGTTGTTATTTCGTTTTTTGTACCAGGAAAGCAGAAACTGCAAAGAGATGTCGAATCAAATAATAAGTGCATATGCCCCCAAAAGATGATAGATATTCCCAATTTTATTTATAACATCTATAGCTAGCTAGAGCTAGCTGTTCTAAACAAACAAATTACCAACTTTCGTTGTTTTTTTTCTTTTATCTTACCAGGAAAGCAGAAAGCGTACAGAGATTTCGAATCGTTAGTTGCAAATCCTGTACAAAAGTGATTTGAACTTAAAAAATTGAAAAATGTGTGTCTTCTGATTTGTTAAAATGCTATGCATTAAATAAATAATGTAGTTATTTCAATTGTGTATCGGCTTAACGTTAGGTGAAGAGACATATTATAGCTTAATCAGTGCATATGGCTGCAATGGATGCGCACGATTAAATTATGGCTGTTCAAAAAATTATTTTTTTCACAAAATTTCGTTGTTTTTTCGGTTTTTTGCACCAGGAAAGCAGAAAGTAGAAAGAGACCTTGAATCAAAGTTTGCAAATCCTGCCCAAAAATCATTTGAACTTAAAAAAATGAAAAAAATTATGTCTTCCGATTTATGAAAATGATATGCATTAAATAAATAACGTATTAATTTCAATTGTGTATCGGCATAACGTAAGGTGAATAGACGTGTTACAGCTTAATCAGTGCAAATGGCCCCAATGGATGCACCCAATTAAATTATGGCTGATCAAAAAATTATTTTTTTTACAAAATATTGTTGCCATTTCGTTTTTTGTACCAGGAAAGCAGAAACTGCAAAGAGGTTTCGAATCAAATAATAAGTGCATATGCCCCCAAAAGATGATAGATATTCCCAATTTTATTTATAACATATAGCTAGCTAGCTAGCTGTTCTAAACAAACAAATTACCAACTTTCGTTGTTTTTTTTCTTTTATCTTACCAGGAAAGCAGAAAGCGTACAGAGATTTCGAATCGTTATTTGCAAATCCTGTACAAAAGTGATTTGAACTTAAAAAACTAAAAAATGTGTGTCTTCTGATTTGTTAAAATGCTATGCATTGAATAAATAATGTAGTTATTTCAATTGTGTATCGGCTTAACGTTAGGTGAAGAGACGTGTTATAGCTTAATCAGTGCAAATGGCCCCAATGGATACACCCGATTAAATTATGGCTGATCAAAAAATTATTTTTTTTTACAAAATATTGTTGTTATTTCGTTTTTTGTACCAGGAAAGCAGAAACTGCAAAGAGATGTCGAATCAAATAATAAGTGCATATGCCCCCAAAAGATGATAGATATTCCCAATTTTATTTATAACATCTATAGCTAGCTAGAGCTAGCTGTTCTAAACAAACAAATTACCAACTTTCGTTGTTTTTTTTCTTTTATCTTACCAGGAAAGCAGAAAGCGTACAGAGATTTCGAATCGTTAGTTGCAAATCCTGTACAAAAGTGATTTGAACTTAAAAAATTGAAAAATGTGTGTCTTCTGATTTGTTAAAATGCTATGCATTAAATAAATAATGTAGTTATTTCAATTGTGTATCGGCTTAACGTTAGGTGAAGAGACATATTATAGCTTAATCAGTGCATATGGCTGCAATGGATGCGCACGATTAAATTATGGCTGTTCAAAAAATTATTTTTTTCACAAAATTTCGTTGTTTTTTCGGTTTTTTGCACCAGGAAAGCAGAAAGTAGAAAGAGACCTTAAATCAAAGTTTGCAAATCCTGCCCAAAAATCATTTGAACTTAAAAAAACGAAAAAAATTGTGTCTTCCGATTTATGAAAATGATATGCATTAAATAAATAACGTATTAATTTCAATTGTGTATCGGCATAACGTTAGGTGAAGAGACGTGTTATAGCTTAATCAGTGCAAATGGCCCCAATGGATGCACCCGATTAAATTATGGCTGATCAAAAAATTATTTTTTTTACAAAATTTCGTTGTTTTTCGGTTTTTTGCACCAGGAAAGCAGAAAGTAAAAAGAGACGTTGAATCAAAGATTGCAAATCCTGCCCAAAAGTGATTTGAACTTAAAAAAATGAAAAAAAATTGTGTCTTCTGATTTGTTAAAATGCTATGCATTGAATAAATAATGTATTTATTTCAATTGTGTATCGGCTTAACGTTAGGTGAAGAGACGTGTTATAGCTTAATCAGTGCAAATGGTCCCAATGGATACACCCGATTAAATTATGGCTGATCAAAAAATTATTTTTTTTTACAAAATATTGTTGTTATTTCGTTTTTTGTACCAGGAAAGCAGAAACTGCAAAGAGATGTCGAATCAAATAATAAGTGCATATGCCCCCAAAAGATGATAGATATTCCCAATTTTATTTATAACATATAGCTAGCTAGCTAGCTGTTCTAAACAAACAAATTACCAACTTTCGTTGTTTTTTTTCTTTTATCTTACCAGGAAAGCAGAAAGCGTACAGAGATTTCGAATCGTTATTTGCAAATCCTGTACAAAAGTGATTTGAACTTAAAAAATTGAAAAATGTGTGTCTTCTGATTTGTTAAAATGCTATGCATTGAATAAATAATGTAGTTATTTCAATTGTGTATCGGCTTAACGTTAGGTGAAGAGACGTGTTATAGCTTAATCAGTGCAAATGGCCCCAATGGATACACCCCATTAAATTATGGCTGATCAAAAAATTATTTTTTTTTACAAAATATTGTTGTTATTTCGTTTTTTGTACCAGGAAAGCAGAAACTGCAAAGAGATGTCGAATCAAATAATAAGTGCATATGGCCCCAAAAGATGATAGATATTCCCAATTTTATTTATAACATATAGCTAGCTAGCTAGCTGTTCTAAACAAACAAATTACCAACTTTCGTTGTTTTTTTTCTTTTATCTTACCAGGAAAGCAGTCAGCGTACAGAGATTTCGAATCGTTATTTGCAAATCCTGTACAAAAGTGATTTGAACTTAAAAAATTGAAAAATGTGTGTCTTCTGATTTGTTAAAATGCTATGCATTAAATAAATAATGTAGTTATTTCAATTGTGTATCGGCTTAACGTTAGGTGAAGAGACGTATTATAGCTTAATCAGTGCATATGGCTGCAATGGATGCGCACGATTAAATTATGGCTGTTCAAAAAATTATTTTTTTCACAAAATTTCGTTGTTTTTTCGGTTTTTTGCACCAGGAAAGCAGAAAGTAGAAAGAGACCTTGAATCAAAGTTTGCAAATCCTGCCCAAAAATCATTTGAACTTAAAAAAATGAAAAAAATTATGTCTTCCGATTTATGAAAATGATATGCATTAAATAAATAACGTATTAATTTCAATTGTGTATCGGCATAACGTAAGGTGAATAGACGTGTTACAGCTTAATCAGTGCAAATGGCCCCAATGGATGCACCCAATTAAATTATGGCTGATCAAAAAATTATTTTTTTTACAAAATATTGTTGCCATTTCGTTTTTTGTACCAGGAAAGCAGAAACTGCAAAGAGGTTTCGAATCAAATAATAAGTGCATATGCCCCCAAAAGATGATAGATATTCCCAAGTTTATTTATAACATATAGCTAGCTGTTCTAAACAAACAAATTACCAACTTTCGTTGTTTTTTTTCTTTTATCTTACCAGGAAAGCAGAAAGCGTACAGAGATTTCGAATCGTTATTTGCAAATCCTGTACAAAAGTGATTTGAACTTAAAAAACTAAAAAATGTGTGTCTTCTGATTTGTTAAAATGCTATGCATTGAATAAATAATGTAGTTATTTCAATTGTGTATCGGCTTAACGTTAGGTGAAGAGACGTGTTATAGTTTAATCAGTGCAAATGGCCCCAATGGATACACCCGATTAAATTATGGCTGATCAAAAAATTATTTTTTTTTACAAAATATTGTTGTTATTTCGTTTTTTGTACCAGGAAAGCAGAAACTGCAAAGAGATGTCGAATCAAATAATAAGTGCATATGCCCCCAAAAGATGATAGATATTCCCAATTTTATTTATAACATATAGCTAGCTAGCTAGCTGTTCTAAACAAACAAATTACCAACTTTCGTTGTTTTTTTTCTTTTATCTTACCAGGAAAGCAGAAAGCGTACAGAGATTTCGAATCGTTATTTGCAAATCCTGTACAAAAGTGATTTGAACTTAAAAAACTAAAAAATGTGTGTCTTCTGATTTGTTAAAATGCTATGCATTGAATAAATAATGTAGTTATTTCAATTGTGTATCGGCTTAACGTTAGGTGAAGAGACGTGTTATAGCTTAATCAGTGCAAATGGCCCCAATGGATACACCCGATTAAATTATGGCTGATCAAAAAATTATTTTTTTTTACAAAATATTGTTGTTATTTCGTTTTTTGTACCAGGAAAGCAGAAACTGCAAAGAGATGTCGAATCAAATAATAAGTGCATATGCCCCCAAAAGATGATAGATATTCCCAATTTTATTTATAACATCTATAGCTAGCTAGAGCTAGCTGTTCTAAACAAACAAATTACCAACTTTCGTTGTTTTTTTTCTTTTATCTTACCAGGAAAGCAGAAAGCGTACAGAGATTTCGAATCGTTAGTTGCAAATCCTGTACAAAAGTGATTTGAACTTAAAAAATTGAAAAATGTGTGTCTTCTGATTTGTTAAAATGCTATGCATTAAATAAATAATGTAGTTATTTCAATTGTGTATCGGCTTAACGTTAGGTGAAGAGACATATTATAGCTTAATCAGTGCATATGGCTGCAATGGATGCGCACGATTAAATTATGGCTGTTCAAAAAATTATTTTTTTCACAAAATTTCGTTGTTTCTTCGGTTTTTTGCACCAGGAAAGCAGAAAGTAGAAAAAGACCTTAAATCAAAGTTTGCAAATCCTGCCCAAAAATCATTTGAACTTAAAAAAACGAAAAAAATTGTGTCTTCCGATTTATGAAAATGATATGCATTAAATAAATAACGTATTAATTTCAATTGTGTATCGGCATAACGTTAGGTGAAGAGACGTGTTATAGCTTAATCAGTGCAAATGGCCCCAATGGATGCACCCGATTAAATTATGGCTGATCAAAAAATTATTTTTTTTACAAAATTTCGTTGTTTTTCGGTTTTTTGCACCAGGAAAGCAGAAAGTAAAAAGAGACGTTGAATCAAAGATTGCAAATCCTGCCCAAAAGTGATTTGAACTTAAAAAAATGAAAAAAAATTGTGTCTTCTGATTTGTTAAAATGCTATGCATTGAATAAATAATGTATTTATTTCAATTGTGTATCGGCTTAACGTTAGGTGAAGAGACGTGTTATAGCTTAATCAGTGCAAATGGTCCCAATGGATACACCCGATTAAATTATGGCTGATCAAAAAATTATTTTTTTTTACAAAATATTGTTGTTATTTCGTTTTTTGTACCAGGAAAGCAGAAACTGCAAAGAGATGTCGAATCAAATAATAAGTGCATATGCCCCCAAAAGATGATAGATATTCCCAATTTTATTTATAACATATAGCTAGCTAGCTAGCTGTTCTAAACAAACAAATTACCAACTTTCGTTGTTTTTTTTCTTTTATCTTACCAGGAAAGCAGAAAGCGTACAGAGATTTCGAATCGTTATTTGCAAATCCTGTACAAAAGTGATTTGAACTTAAAAAACTAAAAAATGTGTGTCTTCTGATTTGTTAAAATGCTATGCATTGAATAAATAATGTAGTTATTTCAATTGTGTATCGGCTTAACGTTAGGTGAAGAGACGTGTTATAGCTTAATCAGTGCAAATGGCCCCAATGGATACACCCGATTAAATTATGGCTGATCAAAAAATTATTTTTTTTTACAAAATATTGTTGTTATTTCGTTTTTTGTACCAGGAAAGCAGAAACTGCAAAGAGATGTCGAATCAAATAATAAGTGCATATGCCCCCAAAAGATGATAGATATTCCCAATTTTATTTATAACATATAGCTAGCTAGCTAGCTGTTCTAAACAAACAAATTACCAACTTTCGTTGTTTTTTTTCTTTTATCTTACCAGGAAAGCAGAAAGCGTACAGAGATTTCGAATCGTTATTTGCAAATCCTGTACAAAAGTGATTTGAACTTAAAAAATTGAAAAATGTGTGTCTTCTGATTTGTTAAAATGCTATGCATTAAATAAATAATGTAGTTATTTCAATTATGTATCGGCTTAACGTTAGGTGAAGAGACATATTATAGCTTAATCAGTGCAAATGGCCCCAATGGATACACCCGATTAAATTATGGCTGATCAAAAAATTATTTTTTTTTACAAAATATTGTTGTTATTTCGTTTTTTGTACCAGGAAAGCAGAAACTGCAAAGAGATGTCGAATCAAATAATAAGTGCATATGCCCCCAAAAGATGATAGATATTCCCAATTTTATTTATAACATATAGCTAGCTAGCTAGCTGTTCTAAACAAACAAATTACCAACTTTCGTTGTTTTTTTTCTTTTATCTTACCAGGAAAGCAGAAAGCGTACAGAGATTTCGAATCGTTATTTGCAAATCCTGTACAAAAGTGATTTGAACTTAAAAAACTAAAAAATGTGTCTTCTGATTTGTTAAAATGCTATGCATTGAATAAATAATGTAGTTATTTCAATTATGTATCGGCTTAACGTTAGGTGAAGAGACATATTATAGCTTAATCAGTGCAAATGGCCCCAATGGATACACCCGATTAAATTATGGCTGATCAAAAAATTATTTTTTTTTACAAAATATTGTTGTTATTTCGTTTTTTGTACCAGGAAAGCAGAAACTGCAAAGAGATGTCGAATCAAATAATAAGTGCATATGCCCCCAAAAGATGATAGATATTCCCAATTTCATTTATAACATCTATAGCTAGCTAGCTAGCTGTTCTAAACAAACAAATTACCAACTTTCGTTGTTTTTTTTCTTTTATCTTACCAGGAAAGCAGAAAGCGTACAGAGATTTCGAATCGTTATTTGCAAATCCTGTACAAAAGTGATTTGAACTTAAAAAATTGAAAAATGTGTGTCTTCTGATTTGTTAAAATGCTATGCATTAAATAAATAATGTAGTTATTTCAATTGTGTATCGGCTTAACGTTAGGTGAAGAGACATATTATAGCTTAATCAGTGCATATGGCTGCAATGGATGCGCACGATTAAATTATGGCTGTTCAAAAAATTATTTTTTTCACAAAATTTCGTTGTTTTTTCGGTTTTTTGCACCAGGAAAGCAGAAAGTAGAAAGAGACCTTAAATCAAAGTTTGCAAATCCTGCCCAAAAATCATTTGAACTTAAAAAAACGAAAAAAATTGTGTCTTCCGATTTATGAAAATGATATGCATTAAATAAATAACGTATTAATTTCAATTGTGTATCAGCATAACGTTAGGTGAAGAGACGTGTTATAGCTTAATCAGTGCAAATGGCCCCAATGGATGCACCCGATTAAATTATGGCTGATCAAAAAATTATTTTCTTTACAAAATTTCCTTGTTTTTCGGTTTTTTGCACCAGGAAAGCAGAAAGTAAAAAGAGACGTTGAATCAAAGATTGCAAATCCTGCCCAAAAGTGATTTGAACTTAAAAAAATGAAAAAAAATTGTGTCTTCCGATTTATGAAAATGATATGCATTAAATAAATAACGTAGTTATTTCAATTTTGTATCGGCATAACGTTAGGTGAAGAGACGTGTTATAGCTTAATCAGTGCAAATGGCCCCAATGGATACACCCGATTAAATTATGGCTGATCAAAAAATTATTTTTTTTTTACAAAATATTGTTGTTATTTCGTTTTTTGTACCAGGAAAGCAGAAACTGCAAAGAGATGTCGAATCAAATAATAAGTGCATATGCCCCCAAAAGATGATAGATATTCCCAATTTTATTTATAACATATAGCTAGCTAGCTAGCTGTTCTAAACAAACAAATTACCAACTTTCGTTGTTTTTTTTCTTTTATCTTACCAGGAAAGCAGAAAGCGTATAGAGATTTCGAATCGTTATTTGCAAATCCTGTACAAAAGTGATTTGAACTTAAAAAACTAAAAAATGTGTGTCTTCTGATTTGTTAAAATGCTATGCATTGAATAAATAATGTATTTATTTCAATTGTGTATCGGCTTAACGTTAGGTGAAGAGACGTGTTATAGCTTAATCAGTGCAAATGGCCCCAATGGATACACCCGATTAAATTATGGCTGATCAAAAAATTATTTTTTTTTACAAAATATTGTTGTTATTTCGTTTTTTGTACCAGGAAAGCAGAAACTGCAAAGAGATGTCGAATCAAATAATAAGTGCATATGCCCCCAAAAGATGATAGATATTCCCAATTTTATTTATAACATATAGCTAGCTAGCTAGCTGTTCTAAACAAACAAATTACCAACTTTCGTTGTTTTTTTTCTTTTATCTTACCAGGAAAGCAGAAAGCGTACAGAGATTTCGAATCGTTATTTGCAAATCCTGTACAAAAGTGATTTGAACTTAAAAAACTAAAAAATGTGTCTTCTGATTTGTTAAAATGCTATGCATTGAATAAATAATGTAGTTATTTCAATTGTGTATCGGCTTAACGTTAGGTGAAGAGACGTGTTATAGCTTAATCAGTGCAAATGGCCCCAATGGATACACCCGATTAAATTATGGTTGATCAAAAAATTATTTTTTTTTACAAAATATTGTTGTTATTTCGTTTTTTGTACCAGGAAAGCAGAAACTGCAAAGAGATGTCGAATCAAATAATAAGTGCATATGCCCCCAAAAGATGATAGATATTCCCAATTTTATTTATAACATCTATAGCTAGCTAGCTAGCTGTTCTAAACAAACAAATTACCAACTTTCGTTGTTTTTTTTCTTTTATCTTACTAGGAAAGCAGAAAGCGTACAGAGATTTCGAATCGTTATTTGCAAATCCTGTACAAAAGTGATTTGAACTTAAAAAATTGAAAAATGTGTGTCTTCTGATTTGTTAAAATGCTATGCATTAAATAAATAATGTAGTTATTTCAATTATGTATCGGCTTAACGTTAGGTGAAGAGACATATTATAGCTTAATCAGTGCAAATGGCCCCAATGGATACACCCGATTAAATTATGGCTGATCAAAAAATTATTTTTTTTTACAAAATATTGTTGTTATTTCGTTTTTTGTACCAGGAAAGCAGAAACTGCAAAGAGATGTCGAATCAAATAATAAGTGCATATGCCCCCAAAAGATGATAGATATTCCCAATTTTATTTATAACATATAGCTAGCTAGCTAGCTGTTCTAAACAAACAAATTACCAACTTTCGTTGTTTTTTTTCTTTTATCTTACCAGGAAAGCAGAAAGCGAACAGAGATTTCGAATCGTTATTTGCAAATCCTGTACAAAAGTGATTTGAACTTAAAAAACTAAAAAATGTGTCTTCTGATTTGTTAAAATGCTATGCATTGAATAAATAATGTAGTTATTTCAATTGTGTATCGGCTTAACGTTAGGTGAAGAGACGTGTTATAGCTTAATCAGTGCAAATGGCCCCAATGGATACACCCGATTAAATTATGGTTGATCAAAAAATTATTTTTTTTTACAAAATATTGTTGTTATTTCGTTTTTTGTACCAGGAAAGCAGAAACTGCAAAGAGATGTCGAATCAAATAATAAGTGCATATGCCCCCAAAAGATGATAGATATTCCCAATTTTATTTATAACATCTATAGCTAGCTAGCTAGCTGTTCTAAACAAACAAATTACCAACTTTCGTTGTTTTTTTTCTTTTATCTTACTAGGAAAGCAGAAAGCGTACAGAGATTTCGAATCGTTATTTGCAAATCCTGTACAAAAGTGATTTGAACTTAAAAAATTGAAAAATGTGTGTCTTCTGATTTGTTAAAATGCTATGCATTAAATAAATAATGTAGTTATTTCAATTATGTATCGGCTTAACGTTAGGTGAAGAGACATATTATAGCTTAATCAGTGCAAATGGCCCCAATGGATACACCCGATTAAATTATGGCTGATCAAAAAATTATTTTTTTTTACAAAATATTGTTGTTATTTCGTTTTTTGTACCAGGAAAGCAGAAACTGCAAAGAGATGTCGAATCAAATAATAAGTGCATATGCCCCCAAAAGATGATAGATATTCCCAATTTTATTTATAACATATCTAGCTAGCTAGCTGTTCTAAACAAATAAATTACCAACTTTCGTTGTTTTTTTTCTTTTATCTTACCAGGAAAGCAGAAAGCGTACAGAGATTTCGAATCGTTATTTGCAAATCCTGTACAAAAGTGATTTGAACTTAAAAAATTGAAAAATGTGTGTCTTCTGATTTGTTAAAATGCTATGCATTAAATAAATAATGTAGTTATTTCAATTATGTATCGGCTTAACGTTAGGTGAAGAGACATATTATAGCTTAATCAGTGCAAATGGCCCCAATGGATACACCCGATTAAATTATGGCTGATCAAAAAATTATTTTTTTTTACAAAATATTGTTGTTATTTCGTTTTTTGTACCAGGAAAGCAGAAACTGCAAAGAGATGTCGAATCAAATAATAAGTGCATATGCCCCCAAAAGATGATAGATATTCCCAATTTTATTTATAACATATAGCTAGCTAGCTAGCTGTTCTAAACAAACAAATTACCAACTTTCGTTGTTTTTTTTCTTTTATCTTACCAGGAAAGCAGAAAGCGTACAGAGATTTCGAATCGTTATTTGCAAATCCTGTACAAAAGTGATTTGAACTTAAAAAACTAAAAAATGTGTCTTCTGATTTGTTAAAATGCTATGCATTGAATAAATAATGTAGTTATTTCAATTGTGTATCGGCTTAACGTTAGGTGAAGAGACGTGTTATAGCTTAATCAGTGCAAATGGCCCCAATGGATACACCCGATTAAATTATGGTTGATCAAAAAATTATTTTTTTTTACAAAATATTGTTGTTATTTCGTTTTTTGTACCAGGAAAGCAGAAACTGCAAAGAGATGTCGAATCAAATAATAAGTGCATATGCCCCCAAAAGATGATAGATATTCCCAATTTTATTTATAACATCTATAGCTAGCTAGCTAGCTGTTCTAAACAAACAAATTACCAACTTTCGTTGTTTTTTTTCTTTTATCTTACTAGGAAAGCAGAAAGCGTACAGAGATTTCGAATCGTTATTTGCAAATCCTGTACAAAAGTGATTTGAACTTAAAAAATTGAAAAATGTGTGTCTTCTGATTTGTTAAAATGCTATGCATTAAATAAATAATGTAGTTATTTCAATTATGTATCGGCTTAACGTTAGGTGAAGAGACATATTATAGCTTAATCAGTGCAAATGGCCCCAATGGATACACCCGATTAAATTATGGCTGATCAAAAAATTATTTTTTTTTACAAAATATTGTTGTTATTTCGTTTTTTGTACCAGGAAAGCAGAAACTGCAAAGAGATGTCGAATCAAATAATAAGTGCATATGCCCCCAAAAGATGATAGATATTCCCAATTTTATTTATAACATCTATAGCTAGCTAGCTAGCTGTTCTAAACAAACAAATTACCAACTTTCGTTGTTTTTTTTCTTTTATCTTACCAGGAAAGCAGAAAGCGTACAGAGATTTCGAATCGTTATTTGCAAATCCTGTACAAAAGTGATTTGAACTTAAAAAATTGAAAAATGTGTGTCTTCTGATTTGTTAAAATGCTATGCATTAAATAAATAATGTAGTTATTTCAATTATGTATCGGCTTAACGTTAGTTGAAGAGACATATTATAGCTTAATCAGTGCAAATGGCCCCAATGGATACACCCGATTAAATTATGGCTGATCAAAAAATTATTTTTTTTTACAAAATATTGTTGTTATTTCGTTTTTTGTACCAGGAAAGCAGAAACTGCAAAGAGATGTCGAATCAAATAATAAGTGCATATGCCCCCAAAAGATGATAGATATTCCCAATTTCATTTATAACATCTATAGCTAGCTAGCTAGCTGTTCTAAACAAACAAATTACCAACTTTCGTTGTTTTTTTTCTTTTATCTTACCAGGAAAGCAGAAAGCGTACAGAGATTTCGAATCGTTATTTGCAAATCCTGTACAAAAGTGATTTGAACTTAAAAAATTGAAAAATGTGTGTCTTCTGATTTGTTAAAATGCTATGCATTAAATAAATAATGTAGTTATTTCAATTGTGTATCGGCTTAACGTTAGGTGAAGAGACGTGTTATAGCTTAATCAGTGCAAATGGCCCCAATGGATACACCCGATTAAATTATGGTTGATCAAAAAATTATTTTTTTTTACAAAATATTGTTGTTATTTCGTTTTTTGTACCAGGAAAGCAGAAACTGCAAAGAGATGTCGAATCAAATAATAAGTGCATATGCCCCCAAAAGATGATAGATATTCCCAATTTTATTTATAACATCTATAGCTAGCTAGCTAGCTGTTCTAAACAAACAAATTACCAACTTTCGTTGTTTTTTTTCTTTTATCTTACTAGGAAAGCAGAAAGCGTACAGAGATTTCGAATCGTTATTTGCAAATCCTGTACAAAAGTGATTTGAACTTAAAAAATTGAAAAATGTGTGTCTTCTGATTTGTTAAAATGCTATGCATTAAATAAATAATGTAGTTATTTCAATTATGTATCGGCTTAACGTTAGGTGAAGAGACATATTATAGCTTAATCAGTGCAAATGGCCCCAATGGATACACCCGATTAAATTATGGCTGATCAAAAAATTATTTTTTTTTACAAAATATTGTTGTTATTTCGTTTTTTGTACCAGGAAAGCAGAAACTGCAAAGAGATGTCGAATCAAATAATAAGTGCATATGCCCCCAAAAGATGATAGATATTCCCAATTTCATTTATAACATCTATAGCTAGCTAGCTAGCTGTTCTAAACAAACAAATTACCAACTTTCGTTGTTTTTTTTCTTTTATCTTACCAGGAAAGCAGAAAGCGTACAGAGATTTCGAATCGTTATTTGCAAATCCTGTACAAAAGTGATTTGAACTTAAAAAATTGAAAAATGTGTGTCTTCTGATTTGTTAAAATGCTATGCATTAAATAAATAATGTAGTTATTTCAATTGTGTATCGGCTTAACGTTAGGTGAAGAGACATATTATAGCTTAATCAGTGCATATGGCTGCAATGGATGCGCACGATTAAATTATGGCTGTTCAAAAAATTATTTTTTTCACAAAATTTCGTTGTTTTTTCGGTTTTTTGCACCAGGAAAGCAGAAAGTAGAAAGAGACCTTAAATCAAAGTTTGCAAATCCTGCCCAAAAATCATTTGAACTTAAAAAAACGAAAAAAATTGTGTCTTCCGATTTATGAAAATGATATGCATTAAATAAATAACGTATTAATTTCAATTGTGTATCAGCATAACGTTAGGTGAAGAGACGTGTTATAGCTTAATCAGTGCAAATGGCCCCAATGGATGCACCCGATTAAATTATGGCTGATCAAAAAATTATTTTTTTTACAAAATTTCCTTGTTTTTCGGTTTTTTGCACCAGGAAAGCAGAAAGTAAAAAGAGACGTTGAATCAAAGATTGCAAATCCTGCCCAAAAGTGATTTGAACTTAAAAAAATGAAAAAAAATTGTGTCTTCCGATTTATGAAAATGATATGCATTAAATAAATAACGTAGTTATTTCAATTTTGTATCGGCATAACGTTAGGTGAAGAGACGTGTTATAGCTTAATCAGTGCAAATGGCCCCAATGGATACACCCGATTAAATTATGGCTGATCAAAAAATTATTTTTTTTTACAAAATATTGTTGTTATTTCGTTTTTTGTACCAGGAAAGCAGAAACTGCAAAGAGATGTCGAATCAAATAATAAGTGCATATGCCCCCAAAAGATGATAGATATTCCCAATTTTATTTATAACATATAGCTAGCTAGCTAGCTGTTCTAAACAAACAAATTACCAACTTTCGTTGTTTTTTTTCTTTTATCTTACCAGGAAAGCAGAAAGCGTACAGAGATTTCGAATCGTTATTTGCAAATCCTGTACAAAAGTGATTTGAACTTAAAAAACTAAAAAATGTGTGTCTTCTGATTTGTTAAAATGCTATGCATTGAATAAATAATGTATTTATTTCAATTGTGTATCGGCTTAACGTTAGGTGAAGAGACGTGTTATAGCTTAATCAGTGCAAATGGCCCCAATGGATACACCCGATTAAATTATGGCTGATCAAAAAATTATTTTTTTTTACAAAATATTGTTGTTATTTCGTTTTTTGTACCAGGAAAGCAGAAACTGCAAAGAGATGTCGAATCAAATAATAAGTGCATATGCCCCCAAAAGATGATAGATATTCCCAATTTTATTTATAACATATAGCTAGCTAGCTAGCTGTTCTAAACAAACAAATTACCAACTTTCGTTGTTTTTTTTCTTTTATCTTACCAGGAAAGCAGAAAGCGTACAGAGATTTCGAATCGTTATTTGCAAATCCTGTACAAAAGTGATTTGAACTTAAAAAACTAAAAAATGTGTCTTCTGATTTGTTAAAATGCTATGCATTGAATAAATAATGTAGTTATTTCAATTGTGTATCGGCTTAACGTTAGGTGAAGAGACGTGTTATAGCTTAATCAGTGCAAATGGCCCCAATGGATACACCCGATTAAATTATGGTTGATCAAAAAATTATTTTTTTTTACAAAATATTGTTGTTATTTCGTTTTTTGTACCAGGAAAGCAGAAACTGCAAAGAGATGTCGAATCAAATAATAAGTGCATATGCCCCCAAAAGATGATAGATATTCCCAATTTTATTTATAACATCTATAGCTAGCTAGCTAGCTGTTCTAAACAAACAAATTACCAACTTTCGTTGTTTTTTTTCTTTTATCTTACTAGGAAAGCAGAAAGCGTACAGAGATTTCGAATCGTTATTTGCAAATCCTGTACAAAAGTGATTTGAACTTAAAAAATTGAAAAATGTGTGTCTTCTGATTTGTTAAAATGCTATGCATTAAATAAATAATGTAGTTATTTCAATTATGTATCGGCTTAACGTTAGGTGAAGAGACATATTATAGCTTAATCAGTGCAAATGGCCCCAATGGATACACCCGATTAAATTATGGCTGATCAAAAAATTATTTTTTTTTACAAAATATTGTTGTTATTTCGTTTTTTGTACCAGGAAAGCAGAAACTGCAAAGAGATGTCGAATCAAATAATAAGTGCATATGCCCCCAAAAGATGATAGATATTCCCAATTTTATTTATAACATATAGCTAGCTAGCTAGCTGTTCTAAACAAACAAATTACCAACTTTCGTTGTTTTTTTTCTTTTATCTTACCAGGAAAGCAGAAAGCGAACAGAGATTTCGAATCGTTATTTGCAAATCCTGTACAAAAGTGATTTGAACTTAAAAAACTAAAAAATGTGTCTTCTGATTTGTTAAAATGCTATGCATTGAATAAATAATGTAGTTATTTCAATTGTGTATCGGCTTAACGTTAGGTGAAGAGACGTGTTATAGCTTAATCAGTGCAAATGGCCCCAATGGATACACCCGATTAAATTATGGTTGATCAAAAAATTATTTTTTTTTACAAAATATTGTTGTTATTTCGTTTTTTGTACCAGGAAAGCAGAAACTGCAAAGAGATGTCGAATCAAATAATAAGTGCATATGCCCCCAAAAGATGATAGATATTCCCAATTTTATTTATAACATCTATAGCTAGCTAGCTAGCTGTTCTAAACAAACTACTAGCTAACTAGTGACCCGCCCCAGCTTCGCACGGGTGCAATGCTGATGAAAGGCAGGTTTTTATTATGTATTGTTATTTCCGTCGCTGGAAAGCTTCGATAATATACGCGACATATACCATATAGACATATACCATCACGGACTTTTCTGTAGACCTTTTCAATGTGTACAATACTTAGTACATTATTTTGATAAAACTCGTAGGGTTCAGCCTGCGTTTGCAATGTAAGCGGAAAAAATGTAATTATTTACGACATCACATTAGAAACCTCAAAAATAACAGTACTTCTCCACTATTTAATGTATGTTATTATACTTTCCTCTTGAATCACTCTATCTATTAAAAAACCGCATCAAAATCCGTTACGTAGTTTCAAAGATTTAAGCATACAAAGGGACATAGGGACAGAGAAAACGACTTTGTTTTATACTATGTAGTGATTAGTTGCATGATATATATGTCGCAGATTCAACGCGATTAGTAAGTAAGAAATTGGTGTCACTACCGTCGTCCGACATTATTACTTAACATTTAAACAAGTCATTGCGCACGTCCGGCGCAGGCGCCGATCGGAAAGCAACTGCTGTACCTCACAACCGATTCTACGCACTACTGACAAATTGACTTTGACAATTGACACACAGACATTTTACAACCTGTAAGATGTCTATGACATTGCGTGGTGTTACCATTCTAATAAAACAAATGACATCGTGTTCTTTTATTACATAATCTCTGACACGGCCATTCTGATAACCAACGCGCTCTCGCGGTCCTGATGCATGTCACAGCCACCCTAATTGCCATTTCACCACGCAAAACATAAGTAAAACGTTTAATAGCTTTCAACTTTACATCAATCAAGGCGTAGATGCCTTCGTATCACAAATTTATTGCAAAGAAAAGCGTGACAGCTTTCAACACTTCTTATAAGCAGCACATCGCAAAGCGCACAAGCAAAGCTTTCAGCATCGATACTGATAAAATAAATCTAAAACTTATCACAGCAAAGCGTCCAAGCTTTCAACATCAACATTGTTCAAATGAACCTACGGTTAAACCACAGCAAAGCGTTCAAGCTTTCAGCATCAATGCTAGGCCAAATCACAGCAAAGTGTCTAAGCTTTCAACATCAAAGCTAGGCCTAATCACTGCAAAGCGTCTAAGCTTTCAACATCAAAGCTAGGCCAAATCACTGCAAAGTGTCTAAGCTTTCAACATCAAAGCTAGGCCGAATCACTGCAAAGCGTCTAAGCTTTCAACATCAAAGCTAGGCCAAATCACTGCAAAGCGTCTAAGCTTTCAACATCAAAGGTAGGCCGAATCACTGCAAAGCGTCTAAGCTTTCAACATCAAAGCTAGGCCAAATCACTGCAAAGCGTCTAAGCTTTCAACATCAAAGCTAGGCCGAATCACTGCAAAGCGTCTAAGCTATCAACATCAAAGCTAGGCCAAATCACTGCAAAGCGTCTAAGCTTTCAACATCATAGCTAGGCCAAATCACTGCAAAGCGTCTAAGCTTTCAACATCAAAGCTAGGCCAAATCACTGCAAAGCGTCTAAGCTTTCAACATCAAAGCTTGGCCAAATCACTGCAAAGCGTCTAAGCTTTCAACATCAATACTAGGCCAAATTACTGCAAAGCGACTAAGCTTTCAACACATCAATACTAGGCCAAATTACTGCAAAGCGTCTAAACTTTCAGCACATCATTAGGACAAAGCGATGAGGCTTTTAATCCATCATTGTCACAAAGCGTAATAACTTTTAGAGAACAAATAAAACCTTTATCCATTAATAACAATTGTAAAGTGTTTTACACAACAAAACAAAACAAAAAGCCGTAATTTCGGTGATTTTTCACGGCTTAATATAATAATTTAGTTCAAATTACTAATCAGTACCCCCAAAGACACGAAACACATGAAATATGTTTTACAATGACGTAAAATTAATCATTTATGGGTACTATCAATGTCTAATCTAGACATTCTGACAATTCAGGCAGACTAGCAAGATATTTACGCAATAGTTCGTTGCACACATATTGGGACCGTCCGCCAGATAATGGCTCACAAACGTAAGAATCCTTCGAACATACTTTAGTGATCTTACATGGACCATTAAATTTTTCACTGAACTCGTTAACTATACGTCAAAACGTATTTGACTAGTTTTTGCCTGCTCGTCCATCCTACTTTTAGCTAATTTTCTTACTTCTGTCTAATTCTGATTCTCACTAGTATCAAGATCTATAGCCAGATAGTTTACTCCAGGCTTATTTTTGAAACCGCCAAATAATAACTAAAACCGACTTTTACCCGTACTTTCCGAAACAATACAATTCAAAGCTACACGATAACAGATTCCCAAGATATGTTTTCATGATTTTTAGAAATTGCGAAACAATTAGTTATAACGGACATTAGACGCTCGTTGCCCGTTAGCACGACTGACGCCACTGGCGATTTCATGTATATCAAAAGACTATTCTTTGCTAAGTTTTTTTTTTAAATCTTGTCCCGTTAATGAGGTACCCTTATGTGATATAATACGCTTAGGTGTTCCGAACATATGGACAAAGCTTTTAAGGGGTTCGTAAGCAGATCGCGAAGTTAAATCTTTGACAGAAGTTGGGTGGAAACTTTGTGAATAAACAATAATAGCAATCACATAATTTGTGATCCTACCACCAGTTAATTTACCGCTGATGTCTTTGTGTATGGTATGAAACGGCTCTGCAATTTTCCCTTTTGCATGTAAAGCGGATTGCTTGTTACCAGAATGGTTTTTATTTATTTTACACATTAGGCCATGGTCAACGTATGCCCTTACTATGGAAGTCATATTTGGAGACCAAAAATATTCTCTAACTATAGAGGGAGTCTTCTCCCAGCCAAGATATTTTAGTTCATTATGAAACCTTTGAGTTAATTGCCAACGAAAATTTTTGGAGACTATGTCTTTTCTTTACAAATAAGCAATAAACTTACGCAGTACACTATGATCAGAAGGAGCCAACCGATACGTATGTCGTTGTACGTTATTCTTAGATTATTTATTACCTTTTACGATTGAGTGGATTAATATGCTTCGTGCGTGTATTGACGGTAGTATTAGAATTTTCACTTGTAAAATTTTCACATTATCTTGATTGTCATAATAGCCCTTAGGGTGGATTCGACCATACTAGGATAATTCTTAATCTTAGAATAAATCGTCAGTTACTGGAGAGTAAATAAACTTTACGTTTTACCATCTACAATTCTAAGAATAGTGGGCCAATTCGGTAATTGTTACTATACCGCCGTTTCGCACTTATAACTAATCTGATTTACGTTAAGTATAAAATACAAGACGTATTGCCACTAGCATCACGTAAGATCTTAGCGCCGTCGCTATTAAGGGTAAACATCAAACCGGGTGTTTTAAATATCTCTTTACCTAAGATTACGTCATACTGCAGACAATGTGAATCAACAATAACGAACGTTATTTCGGTATGGAACCCATCAAATTCAGCAACAAAAAGAAAAAGCGGTATGAAACCAATACATGTAAGACGGCTAAGCGAATGTTTCTTTCATATCTGGTAAATAATTTGCGATCTCTATTAGTCAGTGAATTTTCTGAACCACTGTTAATCAGTGCTTGCAAAGAGTAACTGTCTATGCAAACTTCAAACATTGACCGGATGTACAAACATTGACCAATTTTGATTGTAACTTAAAAAAAACTTTTAGCTTTTGCTCTCGTTTCTTTAGTACAAGTAGATTTACAATTTCCAAGTTTGTAGGAATAAGAACATAACGTAACTATTAGCTGTTCACTAGATTTATCAACAGACGTGCGAGGGTGGGTACCCTCATTTCTAATTTTATTACAAAACGATAAACAGTGTCGTTTTAAATGTCCTACCTGATTAAAATGACAACAACGACCTAAAGTTAACTCGCTTATTTTAGGGTGCTAAGAAGGTTTATAATCACCACGGACCTTGTCCGAAGGTCACTTAAATGTTAGGGTACGCATTAAATTGTGACACAAAACTTGTTGGAGTATTTTTAAGTAAATGTGTGCGTACCTGAACATCCGTGATGCTGGCGATCACGACCTTAATTTTATTGGACTCACCCCAATCTGTTCCCAGCCGGTCCGTCAGCGGCATTTTGTTGGTGAAATATTCAATGTAGTCGAAGTTCACGACATCGCGAAACGTCCTAATTCGAACAAACTTACGAGCCAGTCCATCCTTAAACACTTTCGAAAATTTACACAACGGGTACAAACTTGAAGCCCACGTCCTTGCAATTGAGTGGAGACAGCATTCGTGATCGGACCACGAATTGCTATTCTATCTCTTCATACCACCGAATTACGGTAATTTGATAAACGTCTAGATGAAACGACGATAGATAATCTCACTTAATTTTAGCGTCCTTTTAGCACCCACACACGAAGGCTTCTCTTTCGTATTTTTAATGCCCTCTAATGCCGATGGGTCCGCCGCTCTAATTCCTTGAGCTTCATAATCTGAAGTAAAATATGCACGATTTCCAGTAGCAGGCATTGCGGTAGGCACGCAGGATGATTTTTGTATCGATCCCACCGCTGCTGTCGCAGATTCAACGCGATTAGTAAGTAAGAAATTGGTGTCACTACCGACGTCCGACATTATTACTTAACATTTAAACAAGTCAGTGCGCACGTCCGGCGCAGGCGCCGATCGGAAAGCAACTGCTGTACCTCACGACCGATTCTACGCACTACTGACAAATTGACTTCGACAATTGACACACAGACATTTTACAACCTGTAAGATGTCTATGACATTGCGTGGTGTTACCATTCTAATAAAACAAATGACATCGTGTTCTTTTATTACATAATCTCTGACATATATTTTTTTTATTTTGGTACAGTAACAAAAAAACAAATTGATTAATTACATACATTACACACTAAACAACATTTGGAAACCTGATGTCCAATCCCATCTGTACACATTATAGTGGCATCTTCAATGCTGGTTTATAATCCACAATAACTAATCCACAATCTCAGATTGATAACAATCTGACCGTGACAGTTGATCGATTTCCTATCTGCATATTTTTGGCGACGGATAGCATGCAATCCCTTTACTCTTTATACTCATAATTATTATTGATAATTAATAAACCAAATAAAGTAAATAAAATCGTACAAATAATATTAAAATATACATGTCTCTGTTTAAAACATATCAAATAGCTTTTTAATTATTTTAAAAATTGGTGTAAGTTAAAATCTTAAGATAGGATATTGGAACAGTTGAAAGGTCATTTTCATACAAAGGTCTATGTATACACCAATCCGACAGATGGCAATTACAATCCGTCCATTGGTTATTACACACTATTATCAATATTTGGATTACGATATCTATCCCAGATGGTCAATGGATTGAGTTAGGTTATTGGGTTTGGGCGTTATTAAATATTAAGCATTACATAAAGTACCTATACAATATACATATATATTACACATAAAAATAAGTTATTCGGGTTGCAAGTCTTCACCGTGAATAATCTTCTTAAATTGATAAATACTATTGAGAAAAATCACCATGAGAACACAGGATTATATTACTTGCACTTTCTAGCGAGTGAACCATTCTGGGATACATTTTTGTTTTTTTTTAATATGGCTTTAATTTGTGCCAACTGGGCACAAGGTACTTCGCCAGTGTCGTGTAGATGGAGAAGGCACGAAGGAGATTGATCGGTAAAAATAATTAAAACCTAAAAAAAAATTGTTGGAATTTGATTGCTAGTTTAAAGACAGCACAGACAACACAAATATGAGTTACATTTTTGTTAGGCGTGGGTATTACAGAACGCGGCCAGATGTCAAGCTTATCCAAATGACAGCTGTCAAGCGAGCCATTTGACATTTAATGTTAAGTGTACTTTTAGAAAAAATCCTACTCAATAAATGATTATTTGTGTGAGACATGGTAATTTATACAAATTTAATAAAGTATGATAATTGACTTAATTGATATGAATCTGACTAATAATGTAAAATCTAAACTAAGATAAATTTGCGCGCCACTGTGTGTGGCAGAATATGCGAACGACTGACGATTGTACCACCTTGACATTTTGTACCATATTCTTGCAATGAATAAATTATTATTATTATTATTATTATTACAGATCTCTCATCCATCTCCTCCTTTCAAGACTTACTTACTTGCGCCTAAGACGTAATAACCCGCCCTTGTATAGATTCTAATCTATGTGTGTGAGGTTGATGTTGATATTGTCATTGAATCGTGGAAAAACATATCATCAACAACATATATCGATTGCATTTAAATTATATTACATTATACAAATGCAATACGTAATACATAAGTTTTTGTTTATTTTCTCCCAATTATAAAATACTCAAATTTTATCTTAGTATATAGCGCGTTTTGAATTTCGAATCACGTCCATTGCGTTGTATTTTTCAAATTTCGAAGGAATTCCACTTGACAAAAATCTGCTGGATCCACGCCTCGCACGTCTAAGTTGTGATTTCTCATAATGCAAATAATGCGCAATTTGTATCGATATCTGTAACAAGAAGTATGTTATTGTAATACATATATATACTAGCAGACTCGGCCAAGCGTTGCTGTGGCTAAGGTTTTTGTTATATTACATTGTAATAAACTATTCAAACGGTAAAAGTACTTGAGCATGTGAAACGTTGTTACTTTTAACACAGCGCCATCTGTTAGAAGTGTATCAAATAATAAACAAATAATTTGCAATAAATCTATAATTAAAGATCTAAGCTATCCTATCTCTTAAGTTGGACCAGACTGCTCTCGTTGTACCAATTTAATTTAAAATCGGTTAAGTAGTTTAGGAGTCCATCGCGGACAAACATCGTGACAGGACATTTATATATATTAAGATATATATGACATATTATAATGACCGAAAACGTTATAGCAAAAGTGGATGAGAAGCAGGTGGTGCAGAGACACTGCCTCCCATGACCACTGAATGTATCGCTCCCATATGTTAAAAAATTATGGGATATGATATTGATTGGATTAAGTCACTTTATCCTCACTCTAAATTCAAAACCAGGTTTTTACCTCGGAGCCTGTTCAGAAGAGTTCGGATAGAACCTGCAGCTGAGATTCATCATCACACGTCTGTCATCACAACTGAGCCTTATTTAAAGCTGTGCCAATTCCAATTCAACTTATTCTTAAAAGGCCGGGAACGTGTATGCGAGCCCTCTGGCATTGAGTTTCAATGGGCGGCGGTATCACTTAACATCAGGTGAGGATCCTACCCGTTTGTCATTAAAAATAAAATACGTTATTTTGGAACATAGGATCATAAGAGTATCACTTATTCCACGTCATTAAATTCGAGCCTGTTGGCATCCCTACTCATCAGCAAAGAAGACAGAGGGTGTTGGCCGAGAGAAAAAGCCGGCGTAAAAAACTCTCGGTACTCTTTTTAAAAAAAAAGCAAATTATCAAACAATTCTACTATTCTATTTTGCAATCACTACATAGTATAAAACAAAGTCGCTTTCTCTGACCCTATGTCCCTTTGTATGCTTAAATCTTTGAAACTACGCAACGGATTTTGATGCGGTTTTTTTAATAGATAGAGTGATTCAAGAGGAAGGTTTATATGTATAATAACATCCATTAAATAATAGAGAAGTACTATTATTTTTGAGGTTTCTAATGTGATGTCGTAAATAATTACATTTTTTCCGCTTACATTGCAAACGCAGGCTGAACCCTACGAGTTTTATCAAAATAATGTACTAATTATTGTACTCATTGAAAAGGTCAACAGAAAAGTCCGTGCTGGTATATGTCTATCTCTTATGGATAACCCACAATAACTTTTTTTGTCATTTACTTTTTACGACAAATAATGGCTAATTTTCGAAGCGATTTTAACCAATACAGCATTAATCCTTAACCAATTAAACACCTTGAATACATTGTTCATTTAATATAGATCTATACAGCCCATTACAGCTTATTTAGCAGCGTTCGAACGCGTATATTATCGGAGCTTTCAAGCGACGGAAATAACAATATATAATAAAAACCTGCTTTTCATCAGCATTGCACCCGTGCGAAGCTGGGGCGGGTCACTAGTATTTAAATATAATAAAGTTTAAAAAAAGAAGTAAAGAAGTGAAAACTTCTTTAGTATCAGTCAAAGAGACAGACACATAAATCCATAAGATGTAACATAGGAGAAAATGAGATAGGCAGCATACACAGTCAGCTGTGTTTAAAACAATTCTCTGGACATCGACAGGTACCTCAAATATTCAACTGTATCCATTTGCGTGATCCCAGGTCGCCTTCACTTTGATCTCTCGCTCAGAGTTCCATTTCTCTAAATCTTCTAACATTTCTGAAAATAGTTTTTTAAGGTTTTTATTTAATTTAAAAACTTAGGTTTAGGTACATTTTACAGCGAACGAAAACCTGACATGGTTTATCCGTCGCTGTAAGTGCTCACTTAATTGTTATAGAAAAACTATTAAAGCAGATACAATAGGTATACTTAACAGAAAAATGTGAATAAACTTAGGTTGAGTTCTATCTTTAGCGGATAGATAGTGTAAATTAAATGCCCAGATGCTTAATGTTAATATATATAAATGTCCTGTCACGATGTTTGTCCGCGATGGACTCCTAAACTACTTAACCGATTTTAAATTAAATTGGCACACCGTGAGCAGTCTGGTCCAACTTTAGAGATAGATAGCTTTGATCTTTATTATAGTCGCAATTTTATTTTATTGCAAATTATTTTTTTATTATTTGATACAATTCTAACAGATGGCGCTGTGTTAAAAGTATCTTTTTTTTCTTTATTTTTTATATGTAAAAAACCTTAGCCATAGCAACGCTTGGCCGAGTCTGCTAGTATATATAGGTATATGGGCCTAGTTAAATCTGGCCGCAAATCAGGGTTACCTGCTGTTAAAGATGATAAATATTTAAGGTAAAATGAAAGAGAGAAATTCATGAAATATACTAGCGGCCAAATTTTGATAGGCAACTTGGTAGATGAACATTCTCCTAATCAATATAAATATACATAAAAATTTGATTTTTAGCAAATAACTTTAAAACCTCTGTCTTCTTTGCCGATGAGTAGGGATACCAACAGGCTCGAATTCAATTATGTGGAATAAGTGATACCATGATTATCTTATGTTCCAAAATAAACGTATTTTGATTTTGACGTGACAACGTCTTATAAATTCTTTTTATAAATGATTCTTTGTATAAATAAATGTTTTAAATTGTTACTATTATTTCATCCTTCTTCCTACTATACGAATGAATATTCACATTAAAATTATTTTACCACTCAAAGTCGTTGTCACGTAAAACTTTCGCCCGTATACCGACTTTACAGCCAACCAATTTTTTAATTTTATAACCGATGAGCACACTAATCCAGCAGCCAGATCTCGTACTAATCATAAATACTTACGATGTAGTTGAAAATAGTCTGCCTCCGTCATCAAGAGGTTATAGTCAGCAAAGTTATTTGGCAGAATAAGCCGTCGATTCCGTAAATAATTCAAAATATGCCGAAACATCGCACCATCTCGATCGATGAAGTAATGTTGTTTGAGACTGTCCAGAACGAGTGGAATGCTCCCAGAGAACATCTTTCCGAGCCTCGATTCTGGAAATCTAGACATAATTCATTTATTAGTAGCTAATCTAGAAGTGGATAAAAAAATAAATCAGTGGTACAACCTTTTTAGGTCTGGGCCTCAGATTTCTATATGTGGATAACTTTGAGGACGATGGGCCCGGTTTATGTTGAACAATATGTTTTTGGTTTTTTTTTAAATAACTGTTTCTGGTACTTGAAATTGGTTGGGGGTGATAACTATGCCCCCCTCCCCCCCAGACCCCAAAACCGAGGTGTTCAATTCTTAATTTTAACCGATTTCTGTATCAATTTCATGATTTGTCATACTAATAGGCAAGTCAATCAGCCTCTTGTGCCTGACACACGATGACTTTTTGGATCTAAGGCGAACCGGTTTCCTCACAATGTTTTCCTTTACCGTTACAGATTATTTTTATATATCGATTTTGTTTATATTATACGCTTTATTTTATTTTGGGTTCATTTGATTTTACACTCGATTTTATTTCATATCGTGCTCTTTGGTACAAATAAAACGAGACAAAAATAACGCGAAAGATTCTGTGCATTGCTAAGAAAAATCGGCACCTTTACTGCGTCAGCTGACGGTCTTTCCACCGCTACTCAATCAGCTGATTGTTGTTTTCGTACTCTAAATTATTTGTAGATTCATGTACAATGTCATTCGGCGTATTATAACTTTATTTTACGTTTTCTTTTTTACAAGTTCACGCGGGCAGCTGACGCATAATCCCCCCTCTACGATGCAGCTGACGATTTTTGTTTTTTGCTCAGTATAATGTCAACTATTTATGGAAAAAGTTCCAGCCAGCGTACTATTACTTAATATATATAATTTTTTACATCTTCCGCAGCCTCCCACACCTGCATCCACCGCTACTTGAGCAGCTGACGGTCGGTTTACTTAATAGTCATATAAGATCAACTATCGATGTCAATATCAGCCGGCTTACTATGACTTTTTCATTTGCAACGCTACCTCCCGGACTAGTAGAAAGTCTATTGGTGCACAGCCGGGGATCGAACCTATGACCTCCAGAATGAGACTCGCGCGCATAAGTGTACATTGTGTTACCCATATGAATATTTTTTTTATAGAACAGAGAACAAAGAGGCAGGAGGCTGACCTGAGGTTAAGTGATACCGCCGCCCATGAAGACTCAACAACAGAAGGCTCGCGAGGTGCGTTGCCGGCCTTTTAAGAATTTGTACGCTTTTTCTTAAAGGACCCTTCGAATTGGTTCGGAAATACTTCAGCTGGTTCCACAAAGTGGCCTTGAAAAACCCTCAGTTGTGGAACGGCGGACGTCGAGGTGATAAATCAGAAATAATTTTGATTTGATTAGATTTAGTGTACTTACACTGTCAAAGTTTCCAGGGAAGATGTATAAATAACACCACCAACGTCGATATGGACGGGAGCCGTCATATGACTTGGTTCAGCCACGCGTGGCATACAGAATCTCGATTCATTCGACGTGTCATTGAACAATTTAGCTTCGTAACGATCTTCTTTCCAATAGAGACAATCCTCCTTTACCCGTTGCATTGTCTGAAATGTCAATTGTCAAATTAGTTGTCACAGCTCAAGTCTCAAGTTTAACTTTAACTTTAAACGCACTCGCGGGCCCTCTACCATCGAGAGTGTCCATGGGCGGCGGTATCACTTAACATCGGGTGAGCCCCCTGCCTATAAAAAAAAATTATATCTCTATAAAAAAAAAAATTGCCTCCTGTTCTATAAAAAAAAACAAGTTTTTGAACTGAAACTTCTTTAGACGCATGCGGGTTTTTATGAAACGTCACGAAGATGTGCAGCGTTTTTGTCGAAGAAAAGGGAGAGGGCGATTGAGACCGATTGAGAGAGAGTGAGAAAGGGAGATAAAATAAATACACGCTATTGGTTGATGTATTTGTTTAGTACATATTAGAACTTTAGATGGAAATTCTGTCGCATAACGTCTTGTGTTGTAAACGTAGATTTTTTATTTATTTATAATATAATGAACATACATACAGTGTGTTAAAACAGTGTGAATATACATATACATGGAGTGGTCATATATTTACTGGTACGTAATCATCTATTTGGACTTTTACCTTAGTATTAATTAATTTATAACGAATGTTTACTTGTGACATGTATACATTTTTCACACGCACTTTCTTAGGCGAACTGATGCCAGTTTGGGAGTTTTCCCTCAATCCGCCTGCTCTGGCGGGACCGGTTAGAATGCAATCTCTCCGCTCTTTACACTCATAATTGATAATCAATATATAGTAAGTAAAACCGTACAAACAATATTAAAATACACTTTTTTTTGGCAAACCGGCAAAAGGCTAATGCTAATGTTAAGTGATACCGCCGCCCATGGACACTGTCAATGCCAGAGGGCTCACGAGTGCATTGCCGGCCTCAATTGGCACGCTCTTTTCTTGAAGGACCCTAAGTCGAATCGGAAATACTTCAGTGGGCAGCTGGTTCCACAAAGTGGTGGTGCGCGGCAAAAACTGACTTGAACAACGCGCAGATTAAATACATACGATGCACAATATCGCTACTACGAACTCACTCTACGATCATTTAAAGGTACTCACCGTAAATACACAACTGTCAAAACACAACCGATCTCACCAACAGCCGCGCGCGGTATGAATCATAAACTTTTCTCTGTAGAGTTACAATGCAAATATCTCTGGTGATGCTTACGATATATCGATGTTTTTCGATAACGCTGACTTGTGGAGCGACGGACGTTGAGGTGGTGAAAATGGGCTGAAACAGAGGTTTTTTTTTACAGAAACTCGGTTTTATTGCATAACCCTGATAGAGAGTGAGCCTGCAGCCAGCAATTGGCGGGCATTCAGCTGCAGATTTAAATAAAAAATATTAATTTATCGACTTCAAATCTGAAAATAGCCGATAATCTCCAAAATAATTTCACACGAAAAAATGTGTGCGTATATAGTATCCACACGGTAGAAGTGAAATTTCTTTATGACCAAATTTTTTTTTCGAAAAATGATCTATATGCAACTTTGCAGAAAATCTGTTAATTAAAGTTAAAATTAGATAAAGTTTAAAAAATGTGAGCCGTCACGGGACGCCTGGCAGATGTGAAACATCGAAATTATTTTGTGAAGTAATATGCAGAAAAGAACAGATTGTGATAGGAACTAAATATGTCATAATGATAAAATAAAATATTACGATTTTGTTTTCCAGATAACGATGACTATTTATTGAACAAACATTTATTTTCATAAAATACAAAAATTTACTACTGCACATAGATTGTATGTATATACCATCATATAGCGTGGCGATGCGTCGCCACGCCAGAAATCGGTTTAACGTGCGGCTATAGATGTTTCACATCAACAAAAGGCTTTTATTAACGTGGACATAAATACATATCATACAATTAATTCACCTTACTTTTTTACTTTTTTAGATTAATACAGAACTTCATTAATTGTAATAAAATTATTACTATAATTGGTATCGTTGGTTACATTTTTATTATTAATTGCTTCGAATCTCTTCGAATCAAACGTGGTAGGTGCAATAAAAGATGGCGCGTAAGTGAAAAATGTGACGGTAAATTGTTTTTCCAACGCCGATAAAGAACTCAAAAATTATCGATACATTGTCGTAACATCACTATATCATAGGGGCTGGGGTAACGGGCGGGTAGCCTACAGCGTTTTGCCCTGGGCGACTCGCCGTAGTTATTAAGGAACGTCTCGTATTGCTCTCGCGCACCAGGCTATGCCCTGGGCGATACGATACTACATTTTCTCTGAAATCTCTTTGGCTTCTGGCCATGTGAATACATGTTTTCGCTGTGTCTTCTCTTAAACTATTCATTGGTTACAATATAATAAATAACTTTAACCGTGTATCTGAACTGGTGCAGAATTATAAATAAATATTAAAAAAAATTAAAAAACATTTATTCATATAGGTAACATAATGTACACTTATGAACGAAAAAAAAATGTGAGCCGTCACGGGACGCCTGGCAGATGTGAAACATCGAAATTATTTTGTGAAGTAATATGCAGAAAAGAACAGATTGTGATAGGAACTAAATATGTCTTAATGATAAAATAAAATTTTACGATTTTGTTTTCCAGATAACGATGACTATTTATTGAATAAACATTTATTTTCATTAAATACAAAAATTTACAACTGCATATAGATTGTATGTATATACCATCATATAGCGTGACGATGCGTCGCCACGCCAGAAATCGGTTTTACGTGCGGCTATAGATGTTTCACATCAAAAAAAAGAAATATACATTAAATGCCAGTTCTCAAATCAAGTAGATATATGTATGTTGCGGATAAATATATATATTCACTAGCTAGTTACGCCTACTTTTTTAGTAAATACCAACATATAATAAATTGCTATGCCACCCCAGAGACTGTTCGGTTTTCCGGAATGAAAACTTTTTAGGAAGCTTCTGTGAATTATTCTCTGTGAACCCCAGAGTTCATGTCATAAGCTTTTAATTATCAATTAAAAATAGAGGTTAGTTGTAGAGAGGTGAAAAATTAAGGGCTGTGTGTATTTTTGTATGCCGTATCATAAAAAGAAAAAATAAAATGATTTATTTATTCCACTACATAATTCTGCATTAACAGTTACTAATATAAATCACTTAGGAGTTCGAAAGATAGATAGTAGCCGATTCTCACACCTACTAAATATATGCATATTTCTTATTCAATAAATTTCATGAGAATTTTTTTTTTGAGAAAAAGTTTCGGAGTATAACAATAACTAACAATGTGACACGAGGTTTATTTATGCACGACATCACAATAAGTTTAAGGTATAAAAAATTAAGAAATTACCGGAAAGGAAAATATTTTTTTTAATTTGTTTTATTTTCCATTTATCAATGCTTAATGATTATTACTGTGTTAAGAATATTGTAAATACTGTATATTTTTGTATTGAACATAATTGTTAATAAATGAATGAATGTTAACATTCTAAAAAGTATTGAATGATAAATCAAATTTAATATTAAGTATTGATACACGCATGGCACACGTGCAACGTGCACGTGCAAGGTTACCCAGGCCATCTCCAAAAAACAAATATTAAGTATTATTATTTTTGTATTTTTACGCTATTTTGTAAATTCATAGAAATATAATTTAAATTTGTTTAAGTTTAAAAAAGGGTTTAAAATTGAAGTTAATTGAAAATACAGACTAATATAATGTAAACAATATTATACTTGTTCAAATTTCATTTTAACATTGACTAACTACTGTCGCGGTGTTTTAAATTTTAACAGCAAAAGGTGCGCCATACAGCTCACGTGAAAGTTTGTAAGTATGGATATATGTTTGTTACTCTATCACGTCAAAACTACTGAATGGATTTTAATGAAACTTTACAATAAAACAGCTTATACATCAGAATAACAAATAGGCCACAATTTATCTTTTATCTTTAAACGAGCAATTCTTATATATATAATTGGAATTTCGGAATCGGCTCCAATGATTTTCATGAAATTTAGTATAAGGGCGGTTTCGGGGGCCATAAATTTATTCGTGTTTTATTTACTTAGACATAGAATTGCTCGTTTTAAGATGTCAGTCAAATAAAAACTTAAATATAAATATAATTAACTTTATTCGATAATTATATTCATATTTCATCATTTTATTAATATTATGTAATTCGTACTGAAATATAATTTCCAAAAAACACAATTTATAAAAATAAATAAATACCGAGCAAAGCTCGGGCATCCAGGTACTAAAGATAATATGTTTATACATATTTAGTTTATAAATAATGCTTATATATGAACTAACTTTAAAATTTATTATTAAAAGGAGTCCCTATAGGCAAGGTTCCGAAAATACAGGCAGCATTCCCCCTTTCATTGTGTGAATTGTGCAACATATCAAGTAGAAAAAAAATCTACCATCACGCCATTCTGGCGTGCGCTGCCAAAACCGTTAGATTTACTATAAAAAGAGATACTGTAAAAACTATTTTATACAAAGTATGAAGATTCATGCCCATTTTCCTCTGTATATCTATCTTTTGGAAGCATCTACTAGAGAACATTTTTAAATATTTTAAACTATACCAGACTTATATTTAGATTCCACATTTGACATTAGCTTCTGTCATTTGGTAAAATAATGATACCACATTTCATAGTGTAGTGTTGTACCAACACAAAAATTGATAAACAATTGCGATTTATATTTATGTTATCATAATATTGGTGTGCCAATTAAAGACTAAATTATTGATTTTTATTTAAATAAATACATAATTATTAATAATAATTATTTATTAATTAGTAATCGCTGCTTTATATTATAAAAAGTTAATATTTAAGTTTTTATATTATAGTATGTGTTAATAGTTTTTTATGAACTTTGAGTGAATCTTATTTGCTTTGGTTTTCCATCAAAATGGATCTTTTTTTTTTTCGGGGGGAAATGCGTTACGCATACCCTCCCGCGGCACGGTTGCCTGTGAAGGGTTATGTGGGACTCGTCACTGTGCATACCCACTAAAACCCCACGGCCACCAACAATCGCCCGAGGCAGGACACGGTAACAGCTTAGCCTTGTCCGCATCTAAAAGTGCAATGTTCAGATTTGAACCACTTCCCAAACAGCGGCGCCCTGTAACACTGCGCCGAGATCAAAATGGATCCTCAGCCAAGTACATCACAAAAAGACGTGGATGTTTTCTTGTCCCCAAGAAAAAAACGTCCTCCAAAAGCTTTCACTGTTACTGAAAAAGTAATGATCCTTACAAAATTAGTAGTCATAACTAAATTATCCGTTCAGAAATATTTAATTTCCTGATATACGTAGTTTCTATTAAAGTAGTAGTTGTTTAGATATACTACTATAAACCAGAGGAATCGATCCGGAAATATTCCTGTTCCGTATCGAATAATTTCGCAACGTCACTATTTATTACTTTTCATAACGTTGCAACACTGAAATTGTCAAATCTGGAATCGAATTAATTATTAAAAGTTTTAGCTTAGTACCTTTTTCATGACAGACGTATTTTAGTGTCTAGAATATGATGCTGCGGGTTAGGCGAGTGTACGACCCATAAAATATTCTTTAAATGAATAATAAATCAATCAAACACGATAGACGATGTTTTACAAATTAGATATTTATTCAGAGAAATCTTCCAGATCTTCAAATCATTAGCTAACTGCTCGGGAATCGTTGCTAATTTGCTGTGCCATGTAACACCTGGTACTAAGGAATGTTTCCGTAAAAAAAACGAACATTCGAGAATGATAATTTCTGGGTCACATGCAGGCTTTTTTAAAAACTTGTTTTGTCCTACGAATGTTTTGTAATTTTAGCAATTTCGGCTTCAAATATATTCTCAATGATAAAAGTGTTAAAAGTTCCATGTACATTCGTCAAACATACATTTCACTGCAGGCTTATTACTCAAGTTTATTTTTTTTTGTTACAATAGAAAACCGCTGTGGTTTGTATTAATGTAACCATAGTAGTCTTGTTTACAGAGCATTCAATAATACGTAACGGATTTTGGGGGGGTAAGGGGTAAACGTTACGATGCGGGGCGGGCATTGAATTATACATAATAATACATACATAAATAATTCAAACATAAATGGCAACATTAAGGTGTAATAAGTCACTGGGTAGTTACGAAACGTTTTACTATTGGGTACAGAAAAACGTTACGGCGCTTTACATGGGGGGGGGGGGGGTAAGAATCTCCAAGAATTTCGTGACGTCATACTTAAACTCTCCCTTAGGAGGGCGAAGTAAAGTAGTTTTTTTAATTTAGAGTTTCTATTTAGCGTTAGACTATCTACTATCTGTTTGGGTAGACTATTTATTAGCCGCGATACATAAATTTTTCGTAGATGTATTTTGGTCTATCATCAATAGTTCGCAACCCATGCGATGAAAGATATTTTAAAGACATTTTTTTTCCATTTTCTACAAATTTTATAGATATCTTTCCTCTTTATAATAGCTGGCTGCTCCCTCGGACAAAGAACTATTCTAGATATTTAAAGGGTGCACGCTGCCAGTATCTTCGGAACCTTGCCCAAAGGGACTCCTTTTAATAATTTAATTTAGTTTTTTTTTTTAATCTTCTTGTTAAATATTTAATTTGTCCAATGTGATAATAAATAAGTATATAGGTTATTTGTTGAACGTACGTAGGTGTGGTCCTCAGATTTTTAGAGCATATATTTTTGAGAAGTTACAATGTGTGGGTAATATGTGTAAAAAATAATTATTGTTGACGTAATCACCAAAGGAGAATGTCGAAAATAGTTAAATAAAACTTAAACGGCCTATTGCAGAGTTTTCATACTAATAAATGATGTATTGAATTTAAATAGTAACCGCGCTGATGGCGTAGCGTGCCTTAGGCTGTACCCCGGGCGACTCGCTATAATTATTAACATCGTCCTCGCACAGCTATACCCGAGGCGGAATACAGTTTCAAAAGCATTTCGCCCCGGGCAACGAGCTATACTAGGTATACCCTGACTCGGATACAATTTCTCGCTATGGTGACGATTGCTTAGTGCCATGGATCGTTTGTCGTTTTCCAGATCACCTGGATGTCTGTTATTCCAAACCAAATCCTCTTACGGTGTTTTATTAAGTTTAAGGAATTAAATATCATGACACTATCCGGTAAATATATTCTTGAAGCCTTGTTGTATGTAAAAAAATGGGACTTTCACCAGTATTATACACGAAATAGAAATGAGTGTACGACCAACCAGGCTCCAGAAGATAAACCACTCCTTATATGGAAATTGTATTCGTTTTTACAACTCCCAAGCGAAATTAGAGAATTATCACTAAATAAATTCAAAGCCCTCGTTAAAAGTAAATTTATTAATGAAGCTTTTTATAAATGATCATAATCCTTGGGATTGATTTGCTCCAGTTCAAACAATTTGTATTAAAAACTTGGCGATTGAAAAGAGTGGCGGAAAGTTTCTTGCCAGTTCCTCTTGCCCGCTCTATGCCCTTAACTTGACCTCGTAGTAAATGTAAATTTTAATAATTAATTTAAATTTTTTTGACGTTTTAGAATAACTGTACTTGTTTACCTATATGAATAAAGATATTTTTGTTTGTTTGTTAGAAGGCATTTTCTTTTGCGAACTAGTTAACTGTGGACTCGACTACCAGCGGGGGTTATCCTTAGGAGATACTACCTCCAACAATTCAAAATTCGAGCGCACTCCTTTAAAGGCCAGCAACGCACCCACTTAAAATGGGTGTCTATGGGCTGCGATGACTGCCTTTTTGGGCGTCCCGCAGGATCGTTTGTCCCCCTATTATATAAAAAAGTCTAGACCCCTTTCCGCGATAAGGAACTTCGTCCCAAAAACAATTACTTATATGTTTTGGCCATGGTAAGAGGAAAAGAAAAAGAAAGAAAGTTTTTTTTTTCTAAAATAAGTGACAAAATTGCCAATCCACATACAATAGGCCTAAAGTGATTTATTCTTGACTCAAAACGAGACATTGGTTTAATTTAGGTCAAGCAATCAGTAGTCAATGAAAAAATCACTTTTTTAGTTATTTATTTAGAAAAAGATAATTGCCTTTAAGTTACGAATCATAAAATATAGGTACCCAAAATGATTAGTTATATTTATGAGAAGAAAAAATGTTTTAATATAGCTAGTGACGATAACAAATAAGAATGAATCTTCTGGCACGTTCTTTTTATATACTACGAGGCGATTGCGTCCCACAGTTCATTTCGGGGACACCGGGAGTCGTAATGGGACAAAGGGACAGTCCACTTCAAAACGGGACATCTAGTCACGTAAGTATGTCTGATGAAGGAAAGCGAAGAGTTCTGGCCTAGGCTTTAATTGTGTTGTCTAGACATCTAATAGGTCTAATAGAAATCGCGTAGTTCCAATGTCTAGATCCAAAATTTAGTTTTGTCTTTAATTAAAAAAAAAGAATTAGCGAAATCAATGCAGCCGGTCACGTGATAGGGAAAATAGGGATTAATATTTTATATATATAGATTATTGTAATCTTTATAAATATAATTCTTCTGTGACTGTGTATGTCACTGAACTTCTCTCCAACGACTGGACCGATTTTGACGAAATTTTTTGTGTGTGTTCAAGGGGATCTGGGAATGGTTTAGATTCACAATTTTGTCCGCTGGACAATGTTTTTTTAATTAATTTTTAATTTATTTGTAGTTGTTGATTTTGGAATGTTTTACATTGGATCCGACAGACGGCGCTACCATCGCAGTGTCAAATTTTAAATAATATTCGAATTTAATTTTAGTCTGTCCCGACAGTTAGCGCTGCGATCAAATTAAAAAAAAGTTTTGTTATCATTCTGTTATTTTAGACCATGTGCTGGATCGGACAATATCTAATGTCATAACATTTGAATAATAATTTTCATCAAAATGGTCCAGAATGTTTTAGCTTATTAAAAAAAGTTTGAAATTTTCAAATTAAAGACGTGTAGACAGGACAACGTATGTCGGGTCCGCTAGTCATATATATAATTAGTGGATAATTATTACTCAGTTAACGGCCTGAACAGATAATGAACCAGTACAATATGATCACTATTTACACATTGTTAATGTTTATTATGATACTCGAACCGCTAATGAAATAGACTTTTTTATTATTAAAAGACCCTATCATCATACCGTCGAAAATATAGATATAATTAATACCACCCACCCAACAGACCATCGTATGGTTCGGGCAACAGTGAAAATTTCAGCAAAAATTAAAAGTAGAAAACAATTTAAAGGCAGACAATCAGGACTGAACCCACTAGAACAAGAAACACTTAAGAATATTTTTTCGGTTCAACACACTGAAAAATCTAAGAATATCCAAGAACAATATAATAATATTATACATCGAATTAAAACCAGTGTCGAAAAGTTACCAACAATACCAGGGATAAAGAGAAATAACTAAATTATAACTGAAAAAATAAGAGATATGATAAATGAATATGCCGCGCCTGGCCCGCGACAGACGCGAGTGGAACCGGAAGGAGGAGGCCTATGTCCAACGGTGGACAAACCAAAACCTAACTAAATGACGTTTTATCATCCCTAAATTGTAAAGTTTTTTGGAAATAAAGGCTATTATTATTATTATTATAATATTAATGTTTATTAATGAAAATATGAATAAATAATTGTACCAATTCTTAAAAGGCCGGCAACGCACTCGCGAGCCCTCTGGCATTGAGAGTGTCCATGGGCGGCGGTATCACTTAACATCAGGTGAGCCTCCTGCCCGTTTGTCCCCTGTTCTATAAAAAAAATCTGCGTTTACTGCACAAGAAGTTATGCGACAGAATTTCCATTAAAAGTTTACTTTTTGTTTTTGTTTTGTTTTATGTTTTGTTTTATGTAACTTGTATCAGTTTAGTTTATTTTTATTTCTTTTTGTTTCTGTTAAGTATGTTTTTTTTTTGTTTTCCCTTTTCTATTTTTGCACTTCTTGCCTACCTTATCTAACATACTCATAGTGGTTTTTTCCTTTACTCACAGTGGTTGTCTGGAAGAAATCGCTCTAAAGCGATAAGGCCGCCAGTTGCTTGTCATTAAATTATGACTAATATTTTCCTTTTATGTAATGCAACGAAGTGTTAATAAATAAATAAATAAAAGTTCTAGTTTCTACTACACGAATACATCAACTAATAGCGTGTATTTTTTTTATCTCCCTTTCTCACTCTCTCTCAATCGGTCTCAATATAATTTTAGATTTTATATACCTAAAGTTGTTTCGATGTAATTTTAACTGGGAATTGCAACAGACATATTTGTATGCCTAAATGCCCGCAGCCATATAGCCGCAGGCATGTCGGGCGGAATGCGGCGATACCAATTTATTCATCGCGTAAAATTTTACTTGAAATACGATTATTATTTGCTTTTCTGATGGAGAATTTTAATTAAATTTCACGCTAACACAAAACTAATTAAACACAATGAAACGGCTCCTATATTGGTTCTTATGCGGTAAGAAATTTATAATTTAATTTCAAACAAACAAACAAAAATCATTTATTCATATGTACACTTACGAACGTAAAAAAAAAATACATTAAATGATTCTTCATTTACTGACAGTTCTCAAATCAAGGGCGTAGAACGGAAGAGAAGAACTGGCAATAAACTCTCCGCCACTCTTTTTAATCGCCAAGTTTTTTTTACATGTTTGTAAGGAGCTGCAACCATTACACCATGTTCCATATGACATATTGAGTAAAGAACAATAAAATAAATTAAAAACAAAGATTTGTCCTCTATCAGCAAGAGGCATGGTGAAATAGGAACACGCACTTACATACTCGTGAGAACAACACGCAAATACGTAGTTCAAATCATCAAACTCTTCTTTGGTTATCACAGATTGAATTGAATCACAGATTGAAAACAATCTGTGATCAGACCGTGACAGTCGATCGAACTCCTATCTGCATCCCAATAACCAAACCCTACGGACAATCCATTTTTAACGACAGATAGAATGCAATCTTTTCTCTCTCTACATTTTCGATAATCAATATAAGCCAAATAAAGTAAATAAAACTGTACTAATAATATTAAAATATACATTATATGTTTAAAACATACAAATAGCTTTTTAATTATTTTAAAAACTGGTTATGTTAAAATTTTAAGATAGGATATTGGCACAGTTGAACTGTCATTTTCATACAAAGGTCTATCCCTATACACCGACCGATACATATATACATACATCCGACCATGGATAGCTTGTATCGACAGATGGCTAATACAATCCGTCGATTGGTATTGGCACACTTTTATCAAATGGATTTTGATAGGTTATGTTTTGTTTTTAGAGTTTTTACAGTTTTTAGAGAACAGGGGCAAACGGGTAGGAGTCTCATCTGATGTTAAGTGATACCGCCGCCCATGGACACTCAATGCCAGGAGCTCGCGAGTACGTTGCCGGCCTTTTAAAAAAATTACACTCTTTTCTTGAAGGAACCTAAGTAGAATTGGTTATATCTGTGTACCACTGATTTATTTTCTGTTTAAGCTTTGTATCTGTCTAATATCTATTTTTTCGCAGGTATGCTTTGGATTTTAATGAGCAATTCTGAAGATGGTAGGAAGTCATTTACGCTGTCTAAACAGGCTTTAAAGGCTCTGAAACCAGGATATGAACAAAAGAGATTAGTGAATTTTAGACATTATCCATCGATTTTCTAAAAATTTATATATTTATGATTTTCTTTAAAGGTCTGATGTTAAAAGGGTTCATCAATATGTGCTTAAATTAATAATGTCTGTAAAATGTGTGTACATACGTTAGAAGTGAAACTTCTTTATGACCTTATTTGAAAAATGATCTACTATGCAACTTTACAAGATTGGTTAAATAAAGTTAAATTAGATAAAGTTTAACAAAAGGCTTTTATTATCACAGGCATGAATACAAATAATACAATTATTTCAATTGTTACCTTATTATTACTAAGATTATTATTTATTTTATTTATTTATTAACACTTCGTTGCATTACATAAAAGAAAAAAAAAATTAAACATAATTTAATGAAAAGCAACTGGCGGCCTTATCGCTTTAGAGCGATTTCTTCCAGACAACCACTGTGAGTAAATTACATAAGGTAGGCAAGAAGTGCAAAAATACATATTACAAATACAATTTATAACATAATTTAATTAATTGTAATATACTATCATTGTTATCGTTATCATATTTTTGTTGTTAATGGCTTCGAATCAACCGTGGAAACCAGAAAAAGATGGCGCGTAACCGAAAAAATGTGAGCCGTCACGGGACGCCTGGCAGATGTGAAACATCGAAATTATTTTGTGAAGTAATATGCAGAAAAGAACAGATTGTGATAGGAACTAAATATGTCATAATGATAAAATAAAATTTTACGATTTTGTTTTCCAGATAACGATGACTATTTATTGAATAAACATTTATTTTCATTAAATACAAAAATTTACTACTGCATATAGATTGTATGTATATACCATCATATAGCGTGGCGATGCGTCGCCACGGCATGCGTCGCCACGCCAGAAATCGGTTTTACGTGCGGCTATAGATGTTTCACATCAAAAAATGTAATGGTAATTTTTTTCCAACGCAGATATAGAAGTTTCACTTCGAAATTCCTTTTGTGAAACCAACATATGATTTGAGGCACCTCTCTTTCTTCTTCATGATTACACAGTACTTATCCGGAGCTGGATATATACTGCAGTGGGCTACTGCTTTCAAAGAAACCATTGTTAAGTGCCTATCTCAAACTTTATCCGCTGTTTTGCTGGTATTTTTTATCGTATTGAAGTGAAAGTTCTTTAGGCATCATAATTTTTTACGGATGAAACGTCACGAGGATGTGCAGCGTGTTTGGCGAAAAAAGGGAGTGAGCGATTGAGACCGATTGAGAGATTGGAGATCGAGAAAATATACAAGCTATTGGTTGATGTATTCGTTTAGTAGTTACATATTAGAACTTAAAATGGCAATTCTGTCACATAACGTCTTTATATTATATACAGTGTGTAAGTGTGTATATAGATATACAAATATATGGAGTGATCATCAATTCGGGCTAACAAAAATTGCTGGTATAGTATTTCTCAACTTTTTGTATAATTTATTTATCCCTTAATTAAGGGATAAATAAGGGATTTCTTTTCTTGAACCTGGCACGCTCCGAATCGCAACCTGTCTGCGGCTTGGGGTACCGGTCTGCGTTGCTCATACATGTCCCTGTGGCAGTGATGTCGACAAACTAGGACATCACGGACTATCATGTCAAAAAAGTGCTGGCCGTTTCTCGAGACATGCCGCACTCAACGATATAATACGTCGGTCCCTTGCCACCGTCAACGTGCCAAGTCTACTTGAGCCGACTGGAATTGCTAGAGACGATGGCAAGAGACCGGACGGTATGAGTTTGATTCCATGGAGGATGGGTCGGGTTTTGGTATGGGATGCCACCTGTTCAGACACACTGGCCCCTTCCAATCTTCATGGAACCAACAACAGAGCTGGTGCGGCTTGTGATGCGGCTGAAAAAGCTAATGCCTGTAAATACAGGGGTCTAGGCTCTGAATATGATTTTGTCCCATTCGGTGTCGAGACCCTTGGTCCGTGGGATCCTAGCGCGTTAAGGCTTTTTAGGGAATTATCAAAAAGGTTAGTCGACATCACAGGAGAACGAAGAGCTGGCAGCTACCTTGGACAAAGAATTAGTCTGGCTATTCAAAGGGGGAACGCTGCCAGTATCTTCGGAACCTTGGCTAAAGGGACTACTTTTAATAATATTTTTTAATAATTAAATTTTAAGGTTAGTTATTAGGTATATTTTTATGTATTATGTTATTGCTTAGGTTTCATATTATATTCCAACTGTTTAATATTAAAATATTAAGGGATAAAAGTGACAGTTGTCACTTTAGATAAAATAGTTTGTAATATACAGCAGATTTAGCGCTATGTATGATGACGTGGTAAACTTTAATTAATAAATAAACGTGTATTAATCATAATTTAATTATTATTATTATTATTATTGTGGACTCAAATTAAAACAAACAATTTACATCACATGGTTGGTTTCTAGAAGTGTTTAATTATATTTTATTAAATACTGTGTTCTAGTTGGTGATTGTGACTTCGTGCGCAATATAAAAAAAGAGTGTCTGTACTTATGAACACGCGTTAGAAGTTATACTTCTTTGGCGTATGGAAAAAAATAACTAAAATGCAGTACGTAGTGATTAACGATAAATATTAAAATTAATCAAAAAAACACCGGATGGAACCAAGTTCCTTTCGATTAATTAATATTTTAATTGGTATAACAGTAAGATAGATTTTCTCAACACCAATATTATTTCACCGTAAATTATTTTTTTAAGAGACCAAAGTTCCTTTCGATTAATTAATATTTTAATTGGTATCATAACAGTAAGATAGATTTTCTCAACACCAATATTATTTCACTGTAATTTATTTTTTAAGAGATCAGGAATTTTAAAATTGGAATCGAAATTGGAAAAGAAAAAAAAAGCCGACAACACGACGTGTTCCCAGTCGGTCACCCATCCAAGTACTGACCTCGCCCGACGTTGCTTACTTTCGGTGATCGGGCGAGAACCGGTGCATTACAACAACTATAGCAAAAAGTGTCGTGACAACTTTTCGTCAGATTTTTTTCCGTCTAGCCCCCTTTCACAACGCGCGATAAGGGGCTTCGTTCCAATATTTGTCCAAATAATGTAGCGGGAAAGACATATTTTATCTATTTTAAATCACAGAAGCGATAAAAGTATCTATTTTCATTTAGGAATCAATTTATTACTACCAAATGTGCTTTTGAAACAAATTTCAATTATTTATTTTGGCTGTAATTGCTTACACATAAGAGATAGATTTATACATTACAGGTTTTTTTGGAGGACTATTTAAGATAAACATTTATATCATACATTAAACATATGTGTGTAAATACACATATGTGTAAATCTAGGGGTTTTGACAGGGCACACCAGAATAGCTCGCAGACGGTAGATTTTTTCCTATTTACTTACCTGATATTATCCACAATTCACACATCTTTGTAAATTATAGGCTTTGTGTTATTCATATGTGCAAGCTTTACTGTGAAGTTTCATTAAAATCCGTTCAGTAGTTTTTACGTGAAAGAGTTACAAACATCCATCCATGCTCACAAACTTTCGCTTTTATAACATTAGTGAGATTTTACGAGATATATAAATTATAAATTATATTTTTCGAAATCGGAAAAAACGAACAACAACACTCGGTTGTCGTTTGTTTTTTTGTATTCAAAATCACTGTCAAACACAAAATTAACCCAAAACAATACTATTATACGAAAAAAAAAAGTTTTTACTATATTAGATATACATATATTATCTTATCTTTATCAGCAAAAAGAAAGTTAAAACAAATTTAAAAAGTTTGGTCCCTGTGGCAGTGTACCTTTAAATCTGTCAGCAATCTCTCGTATCGCGATACTTTTTTTTATAGAACAGGGGGCAAACTGGCAGGAGGCTCACCTGATGTTAAGTGATACCGCCGCCCATGGACACTCAATGCCAGAGGGCTCGCGAGTGCGTTGCCGGCCTTTTAAGAATTGGTACGCTCTTTTCTTGAAGGACCCAGAGGTGGTGCTTTCCTCGGTCAACTTATTCATTGACTGAATGCACCATGTCTGGTCACCGGTACTATCTATCAAGCGTCGTCTTACATTAGCTGTGCACTTGGCCCACGGCCCAAGAGTCTCTTTAAAGGAACGAATCGAGGTCCGGAAAGAATATTTGAGCAGTTTATGAATTAGTTTTAATTAGACTATTAAATTTTATGTTTTATTTGAAGCTGCAACCATTACACCACGTTCTACGTGACTACATGAGTAGGCATCGTGAAACAGGAGTAGGTACCTACGCACTTACATTCTCTTGGACATAACACGCAAATTCGATAATTGGTTAAAATACATATATAAAGTTGAGAGTTTTAGTAATTTAACTTTTATAGTCAAATCAACAAGTCAGTTAAAAGTAATTAACTTTATCGTAAACTATTACAAGCAATTAGTAACAAATCGCTTTAGTGCGCACAAAGTTACAAATGAAATTGGTCCGAACATTTCTGGTATGTTTAAATTTTATATACTAGTACCTTTTATTTCAAGAGCATTGTTGGCCTAGTGGCTTCAGCGTGCGACTCTCATACCTGAGGTCGCAGGTTCGATCCCGGGCTGTGCACCAATGGACTTTCTTTCTATATGCGCATTTAACATTTGCTCGAACGGTGAAGGAAAACATCGTGACGAAACCGACATGTCTTAGACCCAAAAATTCGGCGACAGTGTCAGACACTGGAGGCTGATCACCTTGCCTATTAGATTTAAAAAATGATCATGAAAAAGATTCAGAAATCTGAGGCCAGGACCTAAAGAGGTTGTAGCGCCACTGATTTATTTATTTACCTTTTATTTCGGATACTTTAACACAGATTTTTATTTCTATTTATTTTTTAATATCTATCTGCTCTTTATTAGCAAAGATTCGTCCTTATCCCGCCTCTCATTGTGCTACTCTCTGCCATGCTGTTTCTTCTCTTCCGTTCTACGCCCTTGATTTAAGAGCTTGATGTAAAATTAGAAGCATTCAATGTATATTTTTTTGACGTTCATAAGTACATTATGTTACCTATATGAATAAATTATTTATCAATTGGATACTAAATTGTAGTAAAATAGAATACACTAGAATGCTACAGGGACCAAACTTTTAAAATTAGTTTAAATTTTTTTTTTTAATTTTTAATTTTTTGTAGTTTAAGATAATTTGATTGTTATTGTGTAAATACACTGTCTATCAGTTGCATAGTATTTTATAAGTTTTCTTTAATAAATAAAATTTTATTCATATAACATTTTTAGATTTTCGTTTGGGCACGATTATCCAAAGGTGATAATGGAGAAGTATCATCATTCCAATTGGTAAGTTTTATTTGCAGCTGAATAAATGTAACTTTTAAACAAAATATTGACGTGAAAACTTCTTTAGCGGCGTAAAAAAATGTTAAACTGGCGTCAAGACACGTGACCTGATCGAAATTCGTAGGACGGATGGAGAGTAGACAACTGGCGCGGCGTATTTATTGTTATTACATATATATATTAAACTAGCAGACTCGGCCAAGCGTTGCTGTGGCTAAGGTTTTTGTTATATTACATAGTAGTAAATTAATCAAGGGAAACCGTAGGAGAACTTATGTGAAACGTTGGTACCACGACACGGACCTAAACTAAACTACCTTTAACTTAGCGCCATCTGTTAGAATTGTATCAAATAATAAACAAATAATTTGCAATAAAATAAAATTGCGACTATAATTATTAAAGATCTTACCTATTCTATCTCTCAAGTTGGATCGAACTGCACATGGTGTGTGAATTTTATTATAATCGGTTAAGTGGTTTAGGAGTCCATTGAGGACAAACATTGTGACACGAGATTTATATATATTAAGATTAAATATGTACGCCGTAATAATATATATGAACCGGTTATAAAGAAAACAATCATGAGTCAGATAAAACACGAATAAAATGACATTTTCTAGAAATGATTCCTAGCTAGATCGATTTATCGCCCCTAAATTTCATGAAAATCGTTAAAGCCGATTCCGAGATTTCAATTAAATATATAAATATAAAGCAATTTGTGCAAAATTATTCCCTAACCATTCCAAAATAACGAAAATACACAACGTTAATATTCAAGTTTCCACTTCTGCCGGCACTCCTGGAGTGCAACCCGTCGATTTTTTTTATTTCAGATGTCTAACGGGAAGCAGACGGGCAGGAGGCTCACCTGATGTTAAGTGACACCGCCTCCCATGGACACTCGCACTGCCAGAAGGCTCGCAAGCGCGCTGCCGGCCTTTTAAGAATCGGTACGCTCGTTTCTTGAAGGACCCTAAGTCGAATTGGTTCGGGAACACTTCAGTCGGCAGCTGGTTCCACATCGTGGTGGTGCGTGGCAGAAATTGCCTTAAGAATCGCTCAGTTGTGGAACGACGGACGTCAAGGTATTTTGTATTTGACGTCCGATGACTCAGCTGCAGGCATTAGTCCGAACAAGTTCTCTGAACAGTCTCCATGGTAAATGCGGTAGAATGCTAGTTAAGCAAACGCTACGGCTGATTATTTTTCAGGCCGCTACTTACGCCCAAACCCAATAACCTAACTCTATCCATTTTTAACCATCTGAGATCTTAATAAAAATACAGTGTAAACTCTTTATAACGAAACTCGAGGGACTGAGCAATTTTTGTCGTTATAGAGAGTTAGCGTTATATAGAATGAACAAAAAACCAAATTAATAAGAATTTTTAATACAAGAATTTTTAATTGTATGTGTGTCTTAGATAATAAATGCTTATGCAGTTTCAAAGTAGCTTTACGACTGATAATACGATAGGTACCCAGTATGCTTGGTCAATATGCAGTCGAAGACCATCACTTCCGAGAAAACAATGCGTCATACTGCACGTGTACAAGGCAATTAAGGATAACAAAAGCTAGACCGACCTCGGATGTTTCGGAGCTTCAAAGTCTTTTGTTACCTGATAACATAACATAAACAATAATACCGATAATAAATATTTACTGTCTACAAATATGAACACATTTCTTCGTAATAGAGAATGGCGTATCGCTATAAAGATTGTTCCAATATTTGAGTTTTAACGCAAACCAACTTGGGCTCACTCCAACGTTATAGAGAGTTTATCCTTATAAAGGATAACGTTATAAAGAGTTTACACTATATTGATAAAAGTGTGCCAATAACCAATCAGATTGTAATAGCCATCTGTCGATACAAGCTTTACATCGGTGGGATCGGTGTATACATAGACCTTTGTATGTAAATGACAGTTCAACTATGCCAATATCCTATCTTAAGATTTTAACTAACACCAGTTTTTAAAATAATTAATAAGCTATTTGATATGTTTGAAACATGTATATTTTAATATTATTTGTACGGTTTTATTTACTTTATTTGGTTTATATTGATTATCAAATATGAGTGTTAAGAGCGAAGTGATTGCATTCTATCGTCTCCAAAAATGGATTGTTTTCGTAAGGTTTGGGTATTATGATGCAGATAAGAAATCGATCGACTGTCACGGTCTGATCACAGATTGTTTTTAATCTTAGATTGTGGATTAATTATTGGGTTCGGACGTTAAACGGCGCTGTTTAGTTAAAACGCTTAAGGAAAATAGAATTAAATGCTTTACGGACTTGTAAGTAAATAAGCTTTTTTATTTACCTACAAGTCCGATGACCTTTATGAGTGATATAAGTATTTATTTATTAAAGTTCACCACATCACATATATATGCAGTATATGTTACTAGCTCTTAGTATCTTTGATAAACTATTAACACATAGCAATAAGAAAACCAAAAATTTTGATGGCGAATTTTGATTAAGTATATATGAATATTTGAATATATATTGTATCTCGGATTTGAGTTGTCAGCATTGGATACCGAATACTCGGATCCGAGAGCTATAATTGGCAATGGTTTAAAAAAACGGGGTGCTCGCACGGATTCGAGTGAGCGGCACTGTTACTATGAACACGTTCCACTCGGATCCGAGAAAACAGCACTTAATGTGTTAATTAACAAAGAAATACTTTTTTTCCAGCTTGCAAGACTATCATTTCCAACAGTGGAGACAGTAAGTATACCTTTATAAGATCTAATTCTTCACAAAATCTAGTTATCTATTTAGATTGTATACTCCAGAAATGCGTGACAAATGTGTTTATTAATAATAACAATTCATTTTAACCAGTAAAAAATCTTGTATCAGGGGTTTCAGTTCTTCCATAAAATTATAACATAGTTTATTCATATTATATATATATATATATTTTTTTTTTTTTTCCTTTTTTGTCATTCAGTTTAATATGTGTATGTTGTTTGGTTGATATTTAGTGTAAAATGCTGTTTACTGATATCAGATTTTCAAATGTTGTTCAGTGTGTAATAAGTTCTGTATGTATGTAATCAATCTGTTGTCTATGTTTGTAACTAAATGTAAAAATAAAAATAATAAAATAATAATGGATAAACTCGTGAACGTCATATCACCTAAGTATATGTATTTGTGTCGAAACGTAATATATTTTTTAAAACATACCAGGAAATGCTGTTACGCATATCCCTGCGGTATTTTACTGCATCAGGGATTATGTGGGACTCAGGCTTAATTGCCTAATTTGACGGGTGCCTTCAGCTCGCCAAAAGGCAAAGTTTTTGCCTTAAAACGTTTAGGAAACTCGTTAAACGTTTCGTTCACTTACTTATCTGACGGAACTTTAGCGACTTAATTGAATATCGATCTTTAATTAACTGTCTAGAGATTTAATTAACTTTCTGATTTAACTACTTTGTTGCGACAGAGAGACTGGGTTTACGGGTACTTGGATGTACCACACATTCCATTCGTTAGCGATGCTATTTATTTGTACACTAGCTGAGTTCAAGAGTTGCTTGCTATGTTGTTAGTTATAAGATTTAGGTACATAATATATATTTTTTGCCCATGGTATACCCTGGTGCAGATAAAATCCAGCCATTGGTGAGGTGAGGTGAGATAAGGCGTCGCGACTTTAGGTCTTGGCCTCAGATTTCTGAATCTGTTTCATGATCATTTTTAAATCTAACAGGCAAGTAGGTGATCAGCCTCCAGTGCTTGACACACGTCGTCGACTTTTTGGGTCTAAGACATGTCGGTTTCCTCACGATGTTTTCCTTCACTGTTCGAACAAATGTTAAATGCGCACATAGGAAGAAAGTCCATTGGTGGACAGCCGGGGATCGAACTTACGACCTCAGGTATGAGAGTCGCACGCGCGACTAGGCCAACACGTTTTATTTAAGTAGTAATTTGAAATATCATGTAGCTATTTCAAATGTAAAATTTTAATTTTCTTTAGTTTTTTAAATGTATATTTGTCTATTAATTAACTTTCTTATTTTCTGTTTCATATAAATATTATTTATCTACGTTGTTTGCTTTCTGTATTGTCTTAGCGTTTTGTTTTATGTGTATATAAGCTGTAATATTACTAATAATGACATAAATAAGCATAATGTGTGAGTAATGTTTAAAAAAGTAATTAATTCTATCTTTCTTTAAATTTCTGCTGTATTAACATTACCTGTCCACGTCATATCCGTAACTTGCGTACTAAGTACTAACTGACGTGAGACTGATCTTGATAGATAATCATGATTCATGTGCACTTTTTACTTTTTGTTTTTTTTTTTTATGTATCCTATATCAGTTTAGTTTATTTTAGTTTCTTTTTGTTTTTTTTGTTTTTTTTTTTTCCTTTTTTTATTATTTGTAATGTGTATTTTTGCACTTCTTGCCTACCTTATGTAATATACTCACGGTGGTTGTCTGGAAGAAATCGCTCTAAAGCGATAAGGCCGTCAGTTTTTCAATAAATTATTATAATAATGTTTAATATATTTTTTTTACCTTTTATGTAATGCAACGAAGTGTTAATAACAAAATAATTCCCATTGACGTAATCACTAAATAAGAAAATCAAATACCCCCCCTCCCCCCTATAGTGCTTACGTAATACCTGTACTATTCAGAGACTGGGTGAGCTTACCCACTAGAACCATCTCGAGTAGTTCCTACAAAGCCGCGTTCCAGTTCCAGTCTCGCGACATGTTACACTCAAATACCTCTGGTGAGGACAACATGGAACATTTCTCGTTTTATAGTCTTTTGACAGCTTTTGAATGGCTTAATATTATTAATTATTCCAGAAACCGTACAACATGCCGAGCACGAAGGAGATTGATCCGAGGCACAGCTATGCAGAGGAGAAATTTGACAATCTGCTGAAGTATACGAGTTATATGAACGCAAGGATAAAGGAGCCGCATAATCCAGTAAGTTCACGCGCACTATTATTTTATTTTTTGGTTTTGTTTATTTCAGTTCCTACAGCTAATTACTAAACAATATCCAAACAATTATATTACACACAAAAGCCAAAACGGAATACAATAATATAAAGCACAGTTTTACAAAGCACAGTTGTAAGATTTATTGTTTGGTAGATTAAAATATATATTTAATATGAAGGAACAAACAAAGCCATTATTAGTAATAGATACCTGAGTTTTTTAAATATTTTTTTTAGGAATTTTTTAGTCACATTAAATATATCGATTTGCTGGTAATTTATGTTGTAATCTGTAGGTATGCGATACATAACCGAGTTTCGTAAATAGTTGGTCTTAGAACGAGGAATTTGGAATAATTGGATTTGCCTTGTATTGGGTGATGAAGGGGTCTTAAAAAGTAAAAGCGATAACAAGTCAGGGCAGTCAATTAAACCATTGCATGTAAAAATATAAGGTCGCATTGTTTACGTCTACATTCAAGGGATTCAATACCAAAGTACTTGCAGGAATCTAAGTAGCTACTTAATTATTATGATCAACTTATTTATTTTATTTATTTATTAACACTTCGTTGCATTACATAAAAGGAAAATATTAAACATTATTTAATAACAAGCAACTGGCGGCCTTATCGCTTTAGAGCGATTTCTTCCAGACAACCACTGTGAGTAAAGGAAAAAACCACTATGAGTATGTTAGATAAGGTAGGCAGGTAGGTGTTAGATATTTTGCTGCTTGCAATACGCATTGGTAAATTTGTTGACGGCGTCTTTAAAATTACGAATTGATTTTATTCATTATTAAAAACACCTTTTGTGATCATTTTTTCTTAATATTTTATTTATTTATTAAATTAAATAAACCATGAAAAGATTTGAATTTGACATTGACACTGAAATTTTTATTGTAATTAAATTATAATAAAAATGGCAGCCGATACCAGCGCCATTGCTCCGACCTGTTATATTAATTAATTACTAATTAGCTGGTAATATTGATTTTTTTTTAATGTCCAATTGGTGATTTTGCTTATCCAACTTAAGTCTACTAAACGCCACGTAAATATTAATGATCGACTAATCGTATATATTAAGTAATATTTATTCAAAAAAATACCTTCAGTACGATAATGAACGATTTTAAAACAAATGGTGACTTTCACCAGTATAATACGCAAAATAGAACTTATTTGAGTGTGCGACCAACCAGGCTACAGAAGATAAACCACTCCTTATATGGACATTGTATTCGTTTTTACAACAAACTCCCAAGCGAAACTAGAGAATTATCACTAAATAAATTCAAAGCCCTCGTTAAAAGTAAATTTATTAATGAAGCTTTTTATAAATGATCATAATCCTTGGGATTGATTTGCTCCAGTTCAAACAATCTGTATTAAAAACTTGGCGATTGAAAAGAGTGGCGGAAAGTTTCTTGCCAGTTCTTCTTACCCGCTCTACGCCCTTGACTTGCGAACTGGTTGTAAATGTAAATTTACAATTAATTTAATTTTTTTGGAGCAGTGTTGGCCTAGTGGCTTCAGCGTGCGACTCTCATACCCGGTCGTAGGTTCGATCGCCGGCTGTGTACCTATGGACTTTCTTTCTATGTGCGCATTTAACATTTGCTCGAACGGTGAAGGATAACATCGTGAGGGAACCGACATGTCGACGGCGTGTGTCAGGCACTGGAGGCTGATCACCTAATTGTCGATTAGATTTAAAAATGATCATGAAATAAATTCAGAAATCTGAGGCCAAGATCTAAAGAGGTTGTAGCGCCACTGATTTATTTGTATTAAAGAATAAAACAAAAATGTTATTTGTAAATGAAAACTATTTTTTACGTTAAACTGAATTTCATGTAGGCAATCTTTTTAAAGTTAATTCCGCATTAAATTTTAAAAACTAAAAATTTTCAGACAGAGCGAAGGGAAATCTTGGAAACGGCTGAGAAGAAGCTTATTACCTTCGTCGACAATCATATTAAGGACCTGAAGAGGCTCCTCTTCGCCACTGACATGGCCCTCATGTCCATGGTACTGCTGAAATTGAACAAGAAGATGGACACGTCGGAAGCTAAAATTAAATCAACGCAAGCTAAGATACCATTTGGATTGTACACGAGTCCAGGTAGGTTTTTTAAGAACAGAACAGAGCACGTATATATAATGTATTTGGTTTGACATAGGGCCTCTTACCCGTATTCCCATCCCTTTCTTTCACATACAACTGTTCGTGCTGAAAGATGACGGAGTAATATAAAGAATCCTGCACAAGGAGAACACTTGTGAAGAGTCTACGGATATCCGCAGTGAAACAATCGCGACGCAAACGACAAAAGCTATAGGGTTTTTGAAGTGAAACTTCTTTAGGCGTATGAGGGTAATATTACGGATGAAACGTCATGAAGATGTGCAGCGTTTTTTTCGAAGAAGAGGGAGAGAGCGATTGAGAGAGAGAGAGAAAAAATACACGCTATTGGTTGATGTATTCGTTTATAAGTTACATATAAGAACTGGATGGCAATTCTGTAGCAATACATTGGCTTTTACCTTAATAATAATTATTTTACAAAAAAGTTTCGCTTCTGACATGTGTATTTTGTACGCACACATTTTATTACAAGGCGATTTTTAACCCTTATACCGAAGATTGGGGTAGGCGTATGTATCAATGAGGTAGCTATATTAAGAAGACAAAACCTACTGAATTTGCACTTTTATTGTTAACTAGCGGACCCGACAGACGTTGTCCTGATTTAACAAAACAAAACAAAACAAAACAAAATTTATTTATTCATGTAGGTAACAATGTACACTTATGAACGTCAAAAAAAAGAAATATTAAATGAATTTAATTTTACATTTACTGCCAGTTCTCAAATAAAGGGCGTAGAACGGAAGAGAAGAACTGGCAATAAACTCTCCGCCACTCTTTTTAATCGCCAAGTTTTTTTTTACACAATGCTTATAAGGAGCTGCGACCACTACACCATGTTCCATATGACATATTGAGTAATAAAGAATAAAAAAACAAATTAAAAACAAAGATTTGTCCTCTATCAGCAGGAGGCATGGTGAAATAGGAGCACGCACTTACACACTCGTGAGAACAACACGCAAATACGTAGTATAAACAACTAATATCACCGCATACACGAATTCAAGTACGACCAGTCACCACAAGTAGCACCCGTTCACGAGTATGACGCATGGCCAGCCATCGGCCCCCTCGCCATATTTTAGGGAGAGAGACAACCCGACGCATGGACGCCGCCACAAGCAATGACATTTGAGTGAGCATGACGATCCTTGAAATGTGCACTTGGCTACACAAGAAAATAGTAATAATACTAATTATACTGAAATAATTTGATACCACATGAATCACGGTTTGTTCCCACTTTACATTAAAAAAAAGTCGTAGATGTCGACGATCGCCCCATAGTCTGAAAATGCAGCCGAGAGATTCTGTCGCGTTACCTATTTATACTGAAGCAATTCATATCCAAGCACTATGATCGTTTAAGTATTCATTTATATTATAATAGGCCTTAGCAAGCAGTTTTACTTTAATGTACGATTTAAATTTATTTATTGACAATATTTGTATCTCACTAGGGATTTTGTTGAAAAAACGTATGCAATTGCCTTTGAAAGAATTACTCGTTTTATGCAGCCTCGTGGTTGGTGCGCTAATTTTGTCTTTATTACGAGTACTATAATTATGGAAGCTACTATTCTTTTTAAAGATATCTATATTTTTCCGCACATACAAAATATTCTCATAAATGTATTGACTTGCCAAAGTTAAAATATTTAATTCCTTAAACTTATTTCGGACTGACTCCCGTGGGGACAACCCACAGATCGCTCTTATAGCCCGTTTTTGCACTACAAATATCGAATTAATGTCAGCGGCATTACCCCACAAAATAACACCATATGACATGATACTATGAAAATAGCTGAAATAAACGAGCTTTGCTGTATTCTCATCCGTAAGATCGCGTATCTTTTTCACTGCGAACGCTGCAGAACTTAGCCTATTCGAAAGACCTTCTATGTGTTGGCCCCACTGGAGTTTACTATCTAAAGTAATTCCCAAGAACACCGCACTATCAACAAAGTCTATTTCCTCGTCTTTAATTATTATTTGAGAATGACTACTTTTTACATTTGTAGTTTCAAATTTAATACATTTTGTCTTCTTCTCGTTTAACTTAAGATTATTTGTACTAAACCAGTGAACCACACTGGAGATGGCACTGTTTACATTCTCAAGTGATGGATTTCGTCGTTTCACTTTAAATAAAAGCGAAGTGTCATCAGCAAACAGTACTATCTCGTGAAGCTCCTTTACAAGAAATGGTAGGTCATTTATATAGACGAGGAATAAGAAGGGACCAAGTATGGAGCCCTGCGGTACGCCCATAGTAACAGACGATCCCTGTGATATAGCTCCATTTACATTTACCTTCTGAATTCTATCGCTCAGGTATGATTCCATAAGATTTAGCGCTTTTTCGCCAATGCCATAGTGTTGAAGTTTTTTGATAAGGATTTCGTGATGGACACAGTCAAAAGCCTTTGATAAATCACAAAAAACTCCAATGGCATCATGAGAATTTTCCCAAGCATTTAAAATCTCGGAAATTAATTTAACGCCAGCATCGGCTGTAGAGCGACCTCTTGTAAAACCATACTGCTGGCTATGCATAAGTTTATTATTATTAAAATGTATCAGTAATTGATCTAGAATTATTTTTTCAAAAATTTTACTCAATGCAGGCAGCACAGATATGGGTCTAAAATTTTTGCGGTCAGAAGTGCTGCCCGTTTTGAATAACGGTGTGATTTTACTAAACTTCATCTGGTCTGGAAAGACTCCACAATCTATACATTCATTAAATATTATAGCCAACTCTGAACTGATAGCTTCGATTACTGATTGTACAATGAAAACAGATACACCCCAAAGATCTTTAGTTTTTTTTATTTTTAGCTGTTTAAATGTTTTTATAATATCATTGCAGCTAATGCGGCTAAATATAAACTCACGATTGCATACAGGAACATTCTGTTGCAATAATAAAAGGGCGGCTGATGGCGAAGAATTTAGAACGCTGGTTGTATTTAGTGGAATATTAGTAAAAAACTCTTCAAATGCAGAGGCTACTTCGAGGTCGGAACTAATTACTTTACCGTTTATGTTCATCTTATATTCAGAATCCTTTCTGGAGGTTCTTCCAGTCTCCTCGTTTATAATTTTCCAAGTAGCCTTTATCTTATCAGAGCTGTTGTTTATTTTATTACTTAAGTGTTTTGCCTTAGCGATTTTACACTCTTGCCTAAATTTTTTTGAAAATGTCCTAACGTGAGTTTTAAATTCTTCACTGTCATTATACTGTTTTTCATCATACAATTCATACAATTTTAGCCTTTTTTTGTGTAGTTCCGGAGGTGCCCAGTCACAAAAGGTAGGTTTCTCCGAGACCAAAAAAGTCTTTGGAGTGAACACATTTTTGAATTCATCAATAAATGATTCAAAGAATGTGTTATATAAATTATTAGGGCATTGGTTACTACGCAAAAATGGCGTATTAAATATAATTTTTTTTCTAAATTTGTCTAACCGATCATATGTTACAGGAATTGTGCATATTGTCTTTTTTGGATCTTTACATTTAAGTATATTTTGAAATTCAAACAATTGACCAGTGGTCAGATGTAAGTTTGTTGATAATACAGGTGTTGAGAGGAACTATATTACTATAGATATTGTCAATACATGTTGCCGTGGTGGCTGTTACCCTAGTAGGTACAATAAAATTATTAATTAAATTATATGATTTAAACAGATTAAGCATACGTTTACTTGAATTACAGTTGTCAAGCAAATTTACATTAAAGTCTCCACTAACGACCAACTTTTTCTTGGATTTTTGCAATTTGTACAGAACTTGCTCTAATATTTTTTCTAAACTATCATATTGAGCTGAGCTGAAGGAGGGCTATACAAACTAACAATGATAAATTGCTCCAGCTCCACACAAGATACTTCAATAAGGCGTTCCACAGAGAGGCTCACTATGTCCTTCCTTTCTTTAAATTTTAATTTTTTATGAAGCAATATTAATGAGCCACCGCGTATTGCATTTCCTCTGCAGAACGAACTACCAATCTGATGATTACAAAAATTGAACATAAGTTCACATGTCTTTAACCAGTGTTCTGAAATACACAATATGTCAATATTTTCACTGCTCAAAAACAACTCAATTTCTAGTAATTTACTTTTCATGCCTTGTATATTTTGGTGAACCAGATTGATAGTTTTATTATTATTATTCTTAAATTTACTTATCTTACTGACTAATTCTTTGCCAGAGAGACTCTCTGTTGTCTTAGTAACTAATTTAAATTATAAATACTATGTCTTGGAATATCTTCCAAGGTCTTACTAACTAAAACCTGCTCAATAGAAGCAGGTTGTCGAGCCAAATTCTTGGCTGTTATAAACAATAAATATGATAGCGAATCAGCTATCTGTCTTTTCAAATACGTAGGTAGATTATATCTATCCTTTCTCAAAAAGTAATTATTACAACTTATGTACCTATTGGTATCAATTAGTGTAAAGTTTTTATTATACATAGCAAATGTATGCATTGTCTGATTTAAAATATGTCTTAACTTAACTATTGAGATCCCATGGATAGAATGGCCCATCTTAAGGGCGTGTGATGGGCTGAGGTGTTTTTAGTGGGTGGGGTCTCGCTACCCCTCTGAATAGCAGAGGGATTTGAGTGTAGATCCAGCCCCACAGTCCCCGCGTCAAGTTCGACTTTCTTGATGCGGGCCTGCATTAGTGCATTTCCACCTCATTTAAAAAAAACTAACTATTGATATTGATTTCTAATTGGTATAATTAACAATAAAAATATTTCAGAAATATAGTGTTTATTTTTCTAATCTTATATCTTTATACAAGCAATTCTTGTATATATATATAATTGGAACCTCGGAATCGGCTCCAACGATTTTCATGAAATTTAGTATACGAGGGGTTTCGGGGGCGATAAATCGATAAATAGGAATCATTTCTAAATATAATTTAATTCGTGTTTTATTTTTTTTTATTCTGTCGGTAAGATGAATAAATATTATTCATATTTCATCATTTTATTAGTATGTAATTCGTACTTAAATATAATTTCCAAGAACACAATTTATAAAAAAAAATACCGGCAATATATATAAATATATAAATATATAAATAGCAAGGCTCGGTCATCCAGGTCCTGTTCCATGATACAACATTCTTTGTTTGTTTTTCTGTTGTGTATATTAATAGGTTAGTTGGTATACCGTCACGAGTACAGGCGACATATCTAACTGGCCATGTGAAAAACATGGATTTTATATGTATTTTTTGTTTATTGATAATATCTCCGATCGAAGCATTTGTTTTAAACGATCTTCATTTTTCTTACATCCTCTGACCGTATTAGCACGCATTCTGTCATTGTTATATCAAACGCCATAAGATTAAAAAAGTTTGGATTGCAAAATCGATATACCGAAAAAAAATTTGCTTTAGTATCAAACGTCAGGATAATAATAATAATATTATCTCATTAGGGTTGTCTGGAAGAAATCGCTTGTAAGCGATAAGGCCGCCCTTTGCCTTATATCTTTTGTAACTGTTTTTTTTATTTTTGTTATGTGTGTTTTTGTATAAGGCGATAAAGGATAAATAAATAAAAGCCCTTTATTCGCTGACCATTTAGCTTAAATGCTATTCTTATCAAACTATAATATTTTACTATATTCCTAAATCTAATTACATAGCAAAATCAATAATTTTTTCTTAACCGCCCTGGTCAGGTTGTCCGTCAACATAGGCCTCCCCCAATCGTTTTCCAAGTCTCTCTATCCTTGGCAGACCTCCATCCATTTGGTAGACCGTTCTCCGATCTTTTAATTTGACCTCCTCTTCTTTTCCCGTTCCTCGGATACCACTCTATTACATCCTTAGTCCATTTTTCTTTGTAAGTCCTCATTATATGGAATAATACAAATACAATAAATATATACAAAAGTCAGCATTACTTAACACGCAATAAGATAAGAACTCTTAAATTATATAAATATCGCGCAATTTATAAATAAAGAACCTTCTAACAATAACAAACACGACGAAAAAAGAGTTAGCGAAATCGGAATCGTTCACGCGTGATGCCGTGTCCAAGGGAAATAGGAATTCATTTTTATTTGACGGATGTATGAAAAAGATATTTGTTTCTATAACAACTTCCTTCTCAGGTATCAAGACTATATTAATGGAGCTTTGTTACAGAGTTCAAATGTCTTGGAACATCATACTATGTGGCGTCCGCACACAATCAAGAAGATGTTCAAATGATTTTGTCGAGTGAAAGAAAGCCTCACTGCTATACTTTTAGAGGTATTTTAGAGATCCATCAAGCCGGAACCCGCTTTAGAAAAAACTTGATTTTTCTAAATTTACTTTTAAACTACAAACAATTTAGCACCCGTTTCAAAGTTTTTTATTTGTAATATTTCCCGCTTTGCGCGGTATTAATTATTTTTTCGACGCAATTAATGATATTACAAAAAAATAAAGTTTACTACATTTACTAGCATCGTTTGTAGATAAAAGTAAATTTAGAAAAATCAAGTTTTTTCTAAAGCGGGTTCCGGCTTGATGGAGCTGTATTTTAGTTCAAAAACCATTCCCACTGAATTATTTTTGAACCAATATGACTTACGGCCATACCCAAAAACCTTTCTCATTCCATTTTTGCCCATTTGAGATAGACATCTTAAAAATATTGAAAAAAATTTGCCTGAAATCGACGGATTGTAATGGCATCAGTCGATACAAGCTATCGATGGTAGATCGGATCAACATTTATGGCGACGGATAGAATGCAATCTCTTTGCTCTTTACACTAATTTGATAATCAATATAAACCAAATAAAGTAAATAAAACCCTACAAATAATATTACAATATACATGTCTATGTTTAAAACATATCAAATAGCTTTTTAATTATTTTAAAAATTGGTGTAAGTTAAAATCTTAAGATAGGATATCGGCACTGTTGAACTGTCATTTTCATAGAAAGGTCTATCCACACACACCGATCCGACCTACCATGGATAGCTTGTATCGATAGCTATTACAATACGTCGATTGGTTATTGGCACACTTTTTAACTTTTTGCACTATTGGGATTAAGATGTCTATCTCAAATGGATTGAGATAGGTTATTGGGTTTGGGCGTAAGACTGATGTAAGAAACCAATAACCAATCGACGTATTGTAATAGCTATCGATACAAGCTATCCATGGTAGGTCGGATCGGTCTATGTGGATAGACCTTTGTATGAAAATTACAGTTCAACTGTGCCATTATCTTAAGATTTTAACTTACACCAATTTTTAAAATAATTAAAAAGCTATTTGATATGTTTTAAACATAGACATGTATATTTTAATATTATTTGTAAGGTTTTATATACTTTATTTGGTTTATATTGATTATCAAATATAAGTGTAAAGAGTGAAGAGATTGCATTCTATCCGTCGCCAAAAATGGATTGTCTTCGTAGGGTTTGATTATTGGGATGCAGATCGAACAACTGTCTGGGAGACTTCATGCTGAGTCTGAGGCTGAGTGACAACAGTCTGCTCCTTAGAATTTTTTAAACTATTACAACCATAACACACAGCATTACACTTAAAACGCACCTACATTATAAATAAAAAAAATATATCTCTCATTTTTTTAATTTTATGCTTTGATTATCGTATTTTGTATTTCTGTGTGTGTTTTGTTATTATATTTAATTTAAAACTGTGCTTATAGGCGCATTTGCATTCTCCGGCTTCTACCATAGACACTCAGAGACGACGTATGTTGGGCCTCATGCGGAACAGTTCCAGGCGAAGGACCCGAGCCAAGGTCTCTACTGCCACTCTGATGATAGCTGGAGTGACGCGCAGTGCATTTATAAGTAATGTTAATACTTAGAATTTTTAACCTTTTTCACAGATTTTATCATAAGAAATAAGAATCACCCCTCTATCCCTTCTTTCAGAATAAATCCGCGCGAAGAATTCCCTGAATCTGTCGAGTATGAGCCCAAGGTCTCCTACTGGTGTGGTCCGTATCGATACTTCATACCAGCCACGACTGACATACGCTGTATCTTCTCTATATTCTCTATGAATTTCATTCTGAGATTTGGATATGATGGCGTGACATATAAAAGCTCGGATCTGTCATTTGTAAGTCAATTGTCATTTGGGATTCAACACTCATACGGTTTTCTTTTAATGAACTTTGGCCTAAATCCCACCTGATGTTAATTGAGATGCGGCCTATTGGAAGGCCTGGCCAGTTATCTTTAATATAATAAAAAACTACCTAGGGAAGATGATGGGGGTGGCAAGGAGTGCCACTACTTTTCTGATACAAATTGTGCAGGGCGTGCTTTGGTGAAGGAATTTCGTAAGGAAACAGGTACAGAGCTGATCACCGACTTAATTAAAAAAAAGGGATCACGAAACAAAACCTGAAGACCTTTAAAATTTAGCGGTACCCACTGGTTTCTGTATTTGGCATACGTCAAGCAAGTGCGGCGCGCTTGCGGCGTGACACCGCGCGACGTGTGTGCATCTTGTGGCATGGTTTAGTAATTTTTATGTAGGATGACGTTGCGGTACCGCTCCGGCGCCGCACCGCCGTGTAGCCGTGCTCTTAGACCGAGTCGACGGCGTGTAACAGTCACAGAAGGCTAATCTTTTACTTGTCCATTCATGAAATAGATACAGAAATCGGAGGCTCAGATCTAAATAGTTTGTAGTTTTTATAATACCCTTAAAACTCTTGTTTATACTTCCAGATGTACCAAAATGGTCAAGTGTTCTACACGGACGAGCCGTGGGCTGGAATGTCCTGTTGGAATTGGGCCTGCAAATGGAGACACAATCAGAACCAGCGTTCCAACGAGTTCTTTGTTAATTAAATTGTGTTTGCAACTATTGTTTATTAATTGCAAAACCGGACTCTCGAATGTCAACTTAAGTTGCAAGAGCTGTCAAACCATTACTATATCAAGACTGAAATATTTGACAGCGCTCAAGACGGGACTGCAGCTTAAGAATATAGACTCCTGTCTGTTAGAAACATATTATGACTGGCGTGTGTCAAAATCTTGTTGGATTCGACATATTTGAGCCAAGACTTAGCGATAAGTAAAACTCCCTTCTGACAATAACTTATTGGATTCGACATATTATGCAATATTACTACCTTCTGACAAAAACATATTGTATTTGACATAAGCTAATAAAAACTTACCACTAATTAAAACAAGCGTTTGTCAAAAACTTATTGGATTCGATATATTATGTGAGTCAAGACTTAGTGCTAAGTATGACTCTCTTCTGACATAAACTTATTGGATTGGATATAGGCGAGTCAAACCTAAGCGCTAATTATGACTGGCGTGTGTCAGAAACGTATTAGATTTTGACATACAAAACATATTTGCATTTACTTTCAATCAATTAAAATATATAAATTGAATAGTGATTTACTATATTTTAGACATATCTAATTCCTGAATGGAAACATTTATTTTATTTAAAAAAATGTTGGGACATCCCTATTCTGGGTTTTAGTTGACACATTTGTAGTTGGGTTATTTATGTAGGAAATAAAAAAACTCTGTATAAAACATAACATATATTCAGAACTAAGTGTATAACGTAACAACTTACATATTATTATAATTTGTACATTATATAAAGCTATAAATCTACAAACACTCATACTATAGTATATCTGGAATAGATAGTTTTCGCATACTCGGCTGGAAATATTGCCCAAGATTCAACTTTGTCAAGTGTAATCTGTGATGACATTTGACATGGCGCGTTTTTATAACGGAAACTGAAACTGTCATCGTTGTAAATTTCAAAATGGCGCATCTTTTTATTAACATTTTAGTAAACATTTTTCTCCAAAAAGATACGATTTTATGTATATTGAAACCATAAATAATAAATTAATAGAATTTAATTAATGTATTATTTAATTTATGATTTATAAATAAAAACATGAATATTTTACGTTATGTAATTCATCTTACTCTCTCTTCTTTGTATAACAACAACGCACGTGCGACAGAGACAGCTAGATCAACTACGTCGTAGGCCGTATTGTCTAAATCTTAAACACGCAATATTTAAAGCCGACGTCTCCATATAATTTAAAATCTACCTAATAAATATTATGCGTGACAATATTATTACCGACAGGCTTTAATAGCGATTCCGACATTCCAATACTGTTGCTTCCATCAGCTATAAAGACTGCACCAAACTCTCTTACGAAGTTATAATAGGAAACAGACATATCAAGTTAGCTATATCCAGACATAGATGGCGCTATTCTAAAATTTTATTTCAGGAATCATAAAAGTTGTTTTAGTGTGAAGATGCTTGTGACCTCGACCCTACTTTCTTTTCTTGTTCCCAATATGACCTCACCACCTTTCTGAATTCCTTACAATTACTACATGTTCCATTTTCGGCTAAAATCTCCTGCCTTTTGCTTTATCCTCAATATCTTCTTCCACAATGAATAATTAAGATTTAATGTGTATGTCCATATTTTGTTTTTACTAGCTTATCCCTTCGTTTCATTTAGATGATATGAGATAGACATTTAGCGGGATAAATATTAAAAACAACATTTCAATTGACACAAAAAACAAGACATAATGATCTAAGATCCGGCTGCAGGATTACTTCGGAGTGCTTCTAATAGCTGCAATTAGCGGAAGTTTCACCGGACGTGGATGGGTGGTTTCGGAAGCCACTTTTTGGGTCGCCAGCGGAGTAATGTCTGTTTCCCGTTGTAACTCATGGCCGATTTTGAATTATTGTTGTCGTTGGAATCGCTATAGTTCTCACCTCTGGGTTAACCAGTACTGTCTATTGCTTCGAAAGTTTTTTGGAAACTCCTAACCAGTTTTGGGGCGAGCGAATTTGAATTCCACAATACGTCAAAAATAAATGCTACATAAATATTTTCTATGGAAATTTTTCGAAGGCAAAATGCGGGAAAATTTCCAAAGCTTCAATCAACCGTAATAATTCTAAATCTATCTATACAGGAAAAAGCTCTTGAAACTAGATAATTTGACATTTACAATACAGGCTTAGTAAATAAGGTGGACAATTTGGCTTATGGCACATTTCGGGTACCAGATGATCACGTCTACTTCCATACAACTTCCTTTGGGTCACGCTTATCGCAAAGTGTTTTCGTCTATAATTAAAATCATACTACCGTCAAAGTCACACATTTTACACTGTCACAATGACAGCTATATTGTCACACCATTTTGACAGTGACAACTTTGACATATATCGACTTATTGTTAAAATCACTTTAACAGATCAACCGACCCCTCGTTTAAGGTTCTGTTGAAACTACGTTTCTACAAATACTGTCCATGCATGTAAAATACCATGGTATTGAGAGAATAACACTTTCCGACAGTCGCGACCAAAACACGCCCCATAAAATTCTTTGGCGGTGATGAAAAGCGCCGGTCACAAAGTGTTTTTCTCTCAAGCCTTTGGTAATCGACCCTTAGCCCGTCAAAGTCACATTTGATACAATATAATGACAGTTACAGTGCTGTCAAAACCGACCACTTTGACAGTGACAGTACCGTTAAAAGCCACAAATTTGATACAGACACATTGACATGTGTATCATGACAGTTAAATTCAATGTTAAAATTGAATTTCGACACAGCCAGGAACCAGGTTCAAGTATTACGTAAACACTATAGTGGGAGGGGGGAGGTGGGGGGAATACGATCTTTGATTTTCTTGTTAGGTGATTACAACTTGAAAACGAAACGCATTTTCCATGATTCCTACAAAAATTTAATACTATTACTGTTATTTTTGAGAGCTTTGATTACTTTTGCTGATAAAAGGGGGGAGGATAAATTGCAGTAAGAGCGCGGCCACACGATGCGGTGCCGCACCGCAATTATTTCGAGCTATAGGGTGTTGCGGTGTGGCAATATGTTTTACCCCTCCCCGCCTCGTCTCGCAGGTCACTAGTCCGGAGCACTTGCGGTGCAACGCAACGCGTCGTGTGACATGGTATAGTAATTTCTATGTAGGATAACGTTACGGCACCGCACCGCACAGTTAACGCATCGAGTAGTCGCGCTCTCAATCTGCTTACGTAATACTGTTAAGACGAACGGTACAGTCAACATTTTGAATCTATACAAAATAATAGAAAGGATACAGATATCTCCACCAGCTTCCGTTTCCGTTGTCTTCCGTTGTATCCTTAAAACAACCAACATATATAATATAGTATGGGATGCTACTTGTATCAACGTCCCGTCTCACCTCGACAACACAAAATCTGTGCACCGAAGTGCTGGGGGAATTATTAATGGCTCAATATCTTATCTCCAATTCTCTTCTAGAGCAGAGACTCAGGAATTTCAAGTGTTTCAAGATTTAAGTTGGCACCCGGTACCTGCCCCCAGAGCTGGTGTTTTCCTCAACGAATAAGTATCGCAATAGACATTGCCAGCATTAAAAGGACTACACTTTTTGAATTTGTTTTATTATTACTGTGTAAGTTAAGAATAGGAGGAAGACTCCCAGATACGACCTCCCATAACTCCCATTGTTTATGGGGTAAACTCTTTCCTCCAGTAACGCTAACTAAAATGGGTGTCCACGGGTTGCGATGTTTGCCCTTTTTGCGTCTGGCCCCCTAACTCAACAAGAAAAATAACCCCAAAAACGTACAGTAAAACTCCAAACTATACAGTTAATTACTAACTACCATGATATAAATGGACATGTACAAGAATTCATTCAGTTTTTGATGTTTTATTACCAGTTTTCTTCCGTTCTACACCCTTGATTTGAGAACTGGCAGTAAATATAAAATGAGAAGCATATATGACGTTCATAACTGTACATTGTGTTACTTATATGAAAAAATGATTTTGATTTTTTTTTTGTGGGTATGATCCTTCACAATGATTATGTATATACTACCTGTCTAACTATAAAAACCTAGATTTCTACTAAAAATTTAACATACAGTTAACTTCTGTCCCTTGGCGTTCTTCAGGATTCTTGGACATGGAAAGATATTTAAATTATAATCCTATCTAGTCGACGTCATCAACGTGTGTGGCAGACCCACCAAGAGCTTTAGACCCACCCCCGTACTGCTAACAGGGCGCGAACCCGACACCCAAAGGGATATTTGCAACGAACGGGCTCACAAAGCTGATGTAACAAGAGCAATGCCAGCTGTGGTAGAATTTTTAGTATTTCTGCACCATTCAAAAAAATCTTAGTAAAATTCACGGAAGCAGCAGTCTTTGCAATGTCTTCAGATTTCTCTCCTTGGGATAGGTTGGATCCTAGGCTGCACTATGTCAGGCACAGATGGATGATCACCACCATCTACTTTGACCATTACCATCACGGAAGAGACACAGAAATCTAAGGCCTAAACCTAAAAGGAAGTAGCACCATTGGTATAAATAACATTCACGAAAAATATACTCACATTTTCCTCTTTTTTATCTTCACTTTCCTCCCGTTCACTTGGTTTAACACTTTCTGGCTTATCAGTATCCCCTGATGCTTCACTTCGGGCTTCAACTTTGTCTTTCACATTTTCTTCGACTTTCTCATTTTTTTCTGCATTCGCTGTTTCCTCGCTTTTTACAATTTTATCATCATTTATATCCGTCTGTGTTTCTTTATCTTTTTTTTCGATATCGCATTCTAAATCTGGACCTAATTTTGACGACTGAAAAAAAATTATAATAAAATTTACCATACCGTTTACCCATAAGGTTACAAACATCAAAACTACTGTCAAGATAATTCTAATATATGCACAACAGAATCTTCAAAAATGATTAATCATTAAAAATTACATTCATCTTCAAAATTAGATTAATCTTTTAAATTATATTGGACCCTTCTTCCCTGAAAATTTATCTAAAAAAATCTAACATATCCTGCAAATAGCCACTATCAATCCGGTCAAGTTCCTCTACGCAAATGAGTAAAGAAAACTAAATCCGAAAGTTAACAACTGAGCGATTTTCAAGGCAGTTTTTGCCGCGCACCACCACTTTGTGGAACCAGCTGCCCACTAAAGTATTTCCGAACCAATTCGACTTAGGGTCCTTCAAGAAAAGAGCGTACTAATTCTTAAAAGGCCGGCAACGCACTCGCGAGCCTTCTAGCATCGAGAGTGTCCATGGGCGGCAGTATCACTTAACATCAGGTGAGCCTCCTGCCCGTTTGCCCCCTATTATATAAAAAAAATTTTTTTTTTGTAATTAGTACAAGTACAATAAAAATAAATTGTGTATTTAATAATATCGCGAGTTGGCCAAATTAAAAAAGTTACCTCCATATCTTGTTCGTTTATCTGTTCAACGTTCTCTTCGAAACTCACTTGATCCGGACCAAATGGTGTGAAGTCTGGTAAATCCTGAAAAATTCGCAACAGCTCAGTATGAAGCCAGACACACTGAGAACCTTCACACCCAGAGACTTCCATCTATGTGTGTCATGCCCGACAAACTACAACGCGGTTAGTGGCTACTGCGTTATAGCATTTACTGTATTTGCTGCAGTTCAACAGCGTATATCTAATTCGTGTTTTCAGTACACAGACCAAAAGATATATTCTGAATTGAATTCGAGAAAACATGAGTGTACGAGCCTAGTCTTTCTTACGTTCTTAGTTTTATAACGCGGTGTCCTGCGTAAGCGACGAATACAACGCGACGCGACGCTGCGATCGCGACCAACGCAATCAAATCAACGGCATACCCTACTTACGGCCTATGTGACAGTCTGCGGCGAGACGCGACGTCACGCGGACTTGTTTTGAGGGCGACCAGACGCGACACCACGAACTACGAATTCTGAAGCATTGATCGCCGCAGTGCGTGAGCAAAGATTGTTGTGGGACAAAAAACATAAACATTATAGGAATCGTTTATTTGTTATTGAAAATTTGTTGTTTTTAATTGAAATTCAGACTTAATATCAGCAATAATGTAATCGAAAGTAGACGGTAACACTCCACAATATTGTTTAAACATTTTAGAATCGTTTCTTAATTTTGGATATAAATGATGGAACTCGCCAATGTGTTTCTTTGTAAACGTTCGTTCTTCTTTGTATTTGTTTTTTTTCTGAGCTTTTTATGATATATTTTAAGTATGAACTTTCGAGCAAAATTGTACTGTACTTCTCCATGATTCGAGAAGTAATGACCAAATTACGTAGGACATTTGTCGCGTGTAGCATCGCGTCGTATTCGTCCCTTACGCAGGACACCGCGTAAGCGTGGCGACTTCCTAACACCCAAACCCAATAACCTATCTCAATCCATTTTTGACCATCTTACCACCTTACACCAAATATTCATAAAAGTGGGTAATAACCAATAGTCGGAATGTAATAGCCATCTGTCGATACAAGATATCCATGGTAGGTCGGATCGGTCTATGTGGATAGACCTTTGTAGGAAAATGACAGTTCAACTGTGCCAATATCCTATCTTAAGATTTTAACTTACACCAGATTTTAAAATAAAAAGCTATTTGATATATTTGAAACATAGACATGTATATTTTAATATTATTTGTACGGTTTTATTTACTTTATTTAGTTTATATGAAATATCAAATATGAGTGTAAAGAGTGAATAGATTGCATTCTATCCGTCGCCAAAAATGGATTGTCTTCGTAGGGTTTGGTTTCTGCAGATAGGAGATCGATCGACTGTCACGGTCTGATCTCAGATTGTTTTCAATGTGAGATTTTGGATTAATTATTGGGTTCAGTCGTAGTTTCCATTTCGGTTAGAAACGACGCGTATTTATTATTGTAATAGAAAAAGTACAACGCGCTGACGCAGCGCTGCGGTCGCGTTACGATGAATCGTTGACCTAATTGTTATTGTGTAATGAATTAAGGCAAGGTTTTGATTTTATAATTTTAATTATTATAATAAATTTATCATGGCATCTCCAATTGTCAGTGAAATTAAAACCCACTTATTAATAGCTGAATTGAAAAAAGAAAGAGCCCGATGCTCAGACCTGGAAACTATTGTCCATGAACTAAAGGAACGGATAGCTCAGCTCGAGCAAAAAATTGATCAACCGTTAACACAAAGGGATGCGGCAGCCGCTGAATCTATCCAGTATGAGACGGACGAAGAAGAACTGGCTAAAGAAACGGAATGGGTGCGACAAAAAAGCAGAAAGAAAAGGAAACTTAACCCCTTCCCCCATGAAAGAAGTTACTTGTAGTGAAGTAGCCAAACAAAAGTCCAAAAAGGAACCCCTTCCACCCCCGATTATCGTCGAAAATGTGATCGAATACCAATCATTTTACGACACTTTAATGAAAAAAGAATTAAATAAAGACTCCTTTACAGTAAAAATGCTCAGAAATGGATCGGTGAAGATCAATACCAATAGCGAAGCTACCTATAGATGTATCACAAAACATCTAAAAGAAGAAGAAGCCTCGTGGTTCTCTTACGAAAACAAGCAGAACAGACCAATAAGAGTTATGGCAAAAAATCTGCATGCTTCTTGCAAGCCCGATAGGATAGTTGAAGACCTCATCCTCCAAGGATTTAAAATTTTAGACGCAGCCGTTAAATATAGCTGGAAAAACAAGGAACCGCTGCACATGTTCATTCTCTCTTTCCATCATGAGGAAAACATAAAGAACATTTATCAAATCAAATCGATACTTGGCTGCAAAATTGAGGTACAGCCACTGAAATCACCAAAATTGATTCCTCAATGCAAGAGGTGTCAGGCTTATGGGCACACACAAAAATACTGCTCCAAGGAGCCGAGGTGTGTAAAATGTACTACAAAGCACCTCACAGTAGACTGTAACAAACCTCGAGACGCGAAACCGAAGTGCGTTCACTGTGGTGAGTCACATCCAGCTAACTACAGAGGCTGTGTAGTTGCAAAAGAACTGCAAAAAATGAGAAACGTCTTAAAATCAAAATCAAATACAGAACCGGTCAAATCTGTAAAACCAGAAAAATTAGTTTCCAAGACTGTTTCTTTTGCTCAGGTAACTAAAGGCCCAAAGGCTAAATCCTCAACACAACAAAACGAGAAAGCTAACACAGGCATAGATGAAAAGATTAACACTATACTTTCATTATTGACATCTTTTGATGAAAGACTTAAAAAACTAGAAAGCGGCACCATAATAGCAGCTTCTAAACGTCTGAAGCAATGATGTCTTTAAAAATAATGGCATGGAATGCTAATGGGTTTTTAAAGCACCAAAGAGAACTTCATATTATTCTTAAACATGAAAACATTGACATCTGCTTGGTATCGGAAACATATTTTACCAGGGAGTCATACATTCAACTTAAAGGATATAAAGCCTACCATGCCCTTCATCCCAGTAATAAATCCAGTGGGGGAAGTACAGTTATAATAAAGGACAGTTTAAAACACCATGAGACATTTAAATATGAAAAAGAGCATATTCAAGCTGTGGCTGTAAGCGTAGCAATGAAGCAGTGTCCATTAACAATTTCATCTATCTACTGCCCACCTAGACATGCACTTAAGTATGATCAGTACAAAAGCCTACTAGAAAGTCTTGGAAATAGATTTGTGTTGGGAGGCGATTTCAATGCAAAACATACCTACTGGGGATCAAGATTAATATCGACTAAAGGAAAAGAACTGTTCAATGCTATGAAAGATTTGAGATGTGATGCAATTTCGACAGGAAAGCCTACCTACTGGCCAACAGACAAGAATAAAATACCAGATCTTATAGATTTCTTCATATTTAGAGAAGTATCACCAAATGTTCTCCAAATAGAGGAAGCCAATGATATGAACTCAGATCACTCGCCAATCTTACTCACAATTGGCGAAGACCCTATAAAGCGAAAACTGAATCCATCTCTCGTGAACCCGCATACGGACTGGGACAGCTTCAAAATTTATCTTGAGAATATGATAGACCTAAGAGTACCTTTAAAGACTGAAGAACAATTAGAATTTGAAGTAAATAAATTTACAAAGAACATCCAACAAGCTGCTTGGAGCAATACTCCAAAATTTAAGAAAAAGGTACAAAACAACTACTTTCCAAAAGAGATTATAAATCTCATACAGACAAAACGAGCTCAAAGAAAAAGGTGGCATACCACAAGATGTCCTGAAGACAAAAAACATCTGAATAATCTTACTAAACAACTAAGGAGAGAGATAAAAATATATAAAGATACCTCAATAAATAAATACCTAAGCCAATTAACATCTGATGGTTCCACCAACTACTCCATCTGGAAAGCGATAAGAAATATCAAAAAACCTACAACACATATTCCTCCCTTACGAGAGCCTAATGGGAATTGGGCTGCAAGTAACATACAAAAAGTTAGGAGGTTTGCTGATCACCTAGAAAATATATTTCAAATCGATGAAGAAGATTCACTTGACTTCGAAGAAACATCGTTAGAAGAGTTAAACATCCGTCTAGTCACACCGAAAGAAGTTATAAGAGAAATTAAATGTTTAACTAAGAAAAAGGCGCCAGGTTTTGATTTAATTACGGGTGAAGTACTACAGCATCTCCCCCGTAAAGCCGTAGTTAAAATGACAACCTTAATTAATGCCTCATTTCGACTTCAACATGTTCCCAGTATGTGGAAAGTTGCGGAAGTTATAATGATTCCCAAGCCAGGAAAACCACCACACGAAGTAACATCTTACAGGCCAATCTCACTGTTACCTGTTATAGCAAAACTATTTGAGAAACTCTTTCTCAAACGTCTTAACCCCATTATTGCCAAAAAGCAGCTCATACCGGATTACCAATTCGGTTTCAGAGAAAAACATTCTACAATAGAGCAGGTTCATAGAATTACAAATAATATTGAAATAGCACTAGAAGAACAAAAAGTCTGCTCCACGGTCTTTCTGGATGTAGCTCAGGCTTTTGACAAAGTGTGGCACCGAGGACTTGTTTACAAATTGAAGAAACTACTGCCTCGTCAATTTTCAAATATCCTCGAGTCATATTTAACACAAAGAATGTTTAGGGTACGACAAGAAGATGATTATTCAGAACTGAAACAAATAAAAGCTGGGGTGCCGCAAGGGAGTGTATTAGGTCCGGTCCTGTACCTCTTATACACGTGCGATATCCCTGAACTAGAAGATAACATAATCGCGACCTTTGCCGATGATACTGCTATCATGTCTACGGCAGCTACTGAAAAGGAAGCGGTAGTAAAACTACAAAGAGCTATAAATATTGTTGGCTTGTGGACCAAGAAGTGGCGGATAAGACTAAATCAGTCGAAATCAGTTCACATTAACTTTTCCAACAAGACATCAAATTACCTGCCAGTATACATTGATAACGACAAAGTGCCGTTCGAAAATTCAGCTAAGTACCTAGGTATGACGCTGGACACTAAACTCCGATGGAAGGTCCATGTTAAAAAGAAGCGCGAAGAGTTGGATCTCCGTTACACTAAATTGTACTGGTTGCTCGGAAGGCATTCCACTTTATCAGTACAAAACAAATTATTGATATACAAACAAGTCCTGACACCTGTATGGACTTATGGTTGCCAGCTGTGGGGCTGTACCAGTAATAGTAACATCCAAGTGATCCAACGTTTCCAAAACAAAGTGCTCAGGGGAATAGTCAATGCTCCCTGGTACATTCGCAATTACGACCTCCACCGGGACCTTAATGTAGAGGACGTCGCTACAGTAATAAAAAAGACTGCTGGAGCACACGAACATAGGCTCCACCATCACGTGAATGTCGAGGCTATCCAACTCCTTGACACCACGGGCTTAGTGAGAAGACTGAAAAGGACAAAACCATTTGAACTAGTGATTTAGTGATAATGTACGTAAATATCAAGTGCTAAAGAGTGTCTGCAAAATAGAACACAAGAACAGAGTGTCTTCTTCCCTTTAATAGAGACTGTAAGTAGTGTTATTGGACACTCACTTATATAATAATCCTTTTTAGTAAATTAGGTTAGACTTAAATTACTTATTAGTCTTAAGTTAGGCTAGATCGTAATGTTCCATGATGTCTTAGTAAGACACATGTATATAGAAAAAAAAAAAAAAAAAATATTGGGTTCGGGCGGAAATCGTTGGAGTTACGTCCCGAGAGTATATCCAGACTCAGGCACTCTCTTCATGTGTTACTTCGCATTCATTCGTTACATAGCCATTGACATTTATTATTTCGCTTATATACTAGAAAACTCGGCCAAGCGTTGCTGTGGCTAAGGTTTTTGTTATAATACATAGTAGTAAACTATTCAAGGGAAACGGTAGGAGAACTGATGTGAAACATTGGTACTTTTAACACAGCGCCATCTGTTAGAATTGTATCAAATAATAAACAAATAATTTGCAATAAAATAAAATTGCGACTATAATTAAAGATCTTAGCTATCCTATCTCTTAAGTTGGACCAGACTGCTCAGGGTGTGCCAATTTAATTAAAAATCGGTTATGTAGTTTAGGAGTCCATCGCGGACAAACATCGTGACAGGAGATTTTATATAAAGTAATTTAGACAAAGTAAAACTAAAATCTTCTATTATTTAGCTCGATCATCCAGGAACCATGCAATGAGGAAATATTTAAACCCGAAATCTACAGATGCAGGACACAGAAGGGTGATCCAATAGAAAGAGAGAGGGAAAAGATGGACGATGGGATACCTGTTTACTCCTTCGTTGCGTCCAATTCTAAATGCAGCATACATGTAAGTAAGTGTTAGTAAAAAAGAAACTGTAATTCTAGTAATTATATTGATATGTAGTCGTATGATATATGTATATATGTACTAGTGACCCGCCCCATCTTCGCACGGGTGCAATGCTGATGAAAAGCAGGTTTTTATTATGTATTGTTATTTCCGTCGCTGGAAAGCTCCGATAATATACGCGTTCGATCGCTGCTAAATAAGCTGTAATGGGCTGTATAGATCTATATTAAATGAAAAATGTATTCAAGGTATTTAATTGGTTAAGGATTAATGCTGTATTGGTTAAAATCGCTTCGAAAATTAGCCATTATTTGTCGTAAAAAGTAAATGACAAAAAAAAGTTATTGTGCGTTATCCATAAGAGATAGACATATACCATCACGGACTTTTCTGTTGACCTTTTCAATGTGTACAATACTTAGTACATTATTTTGATAAAACTCGTAGGGTTCAGCCTGCGTTTGCAATGTAAGCGGAAAAAATGAAATTATTTACGACATCACATTAGAAACCTCAAAAATAACAGTACTTCTCTACTATTTAATGGATGTAATTATACATATAAACCTTCTTCTTGAATCACTCTATCTATTAATAAAAACCGCATCAAAATCCGTTGCGTAGTTTCAAAGATCTAAGCATAAAAAGGGACATAGGGACAGAGAAAGCGACTTTGTTTTATACTATGTAGTGATAGTGATGAAGTGATGATATATAGTATGACATCCAGATAGAAGAAGACGTGTGTCAAAAAAGTATTGGATTTGACATCCTCATACTTAGCGCTTAGTATATCAAGCTAGTGTTAAAAACCTATGGTATGATGGTGATGGTCAATGTGATGATGATGAATGTAGGTTTAAAGATGATCGTGATCATAATAATGTTGTTGATTATGATAACGGTGTTAGTGGTGGTGGTCGTGGTGATTATTATGGTTGAGGTGGTAGAGGTGATAGTAGTGGTAATGGTGATGATGATGAAAGTAGGTTTAGTGATGATCGTGATCATAATAATGTTGTTGATTATGATAACGGTGTTAGTGGTGGTGGTGGTGATTATTATGGTTGAGGTGGTAGAGAAGGTGATAGTAGTGGTAATGGTGATGATGATGATGCTTATGATGGTGATAATAATCATGGCGATGTAGGTAATCATTGTGTAGGTGATGGTGATAATTTGGGTGTAGTGATGGATAATGGATCTCTTTTATGTAAAAGGAGAAAAACGAAGAATCATCTGATGTTGATTATATACTTAATTTACAATAACTTATGTATTGGACTGAAGAATTTTTTATACATTACCTGTCTACCCCTCCGATCCGCCCAGCGTTTATATTCTGTGGCTGCCTTTCTCATTTTCAACAAGTAGTCGGGGGCGGCACGACTCGACGCCCAAGCGGCGACCCCGCCCGGCATTCCGCCCACGGCCGGCTCATCGTAGTACGTTAGAACGAACTCCATACCGGGCTGCACATACAATCTTTAATGACTTCTCTAAATCTCTAAGGGACCGTTCAACTATTACGTAAGTACTATGAAGGGGGGGGGGGATTTTTTCTGGGGGGTAGTATGTACTTTTGTACATACTACCCACATATTTTCTATGCCTGAAAACGAAACGCATTTCGGAGGATTCCAAAAAAAATCATACGCTTACTTTTCCTGTCAAAAGGGGGTGGGGGGGGGTAAAATTCTGTAAATCTACAAACGGGAAAAGAAAACGAGGAGGTCAAATTAAAAATATGGGAGGACGATCTACCAAATGGATGGAGAAGGTCTGCCAAGGATAGAGAGACATGGAAACGATTGGGGGGAGGCCTATATCGACGGACAACCTGACCAGGGCGGTGAAGAATAAATTATTGTGTTTGCTATGTAATTAGATTTAGGAATATATTATGGTTTGATATATATATATATATATAGCATTTAAGCGAAATGGTCAGCGAATAAAGGGCTTTTATTATTATTATTAATATTCACCTTATCAGCACCATGAATGGTCTTCACAACCATATGACTCCAGTACTCCGTGACTCGGATCGCGTGCTTCGTTTCCGGTACGTCCGGATGTTCGCACGCCTTCGATAGTATAATATACACCTTATTGCCATCCCTCGCACTCGCCTCCTCTTCATATTTCTGTCTCGCTTTCGCGTGCACGCTCGTGAACTCGTACGTCTTTGGCGTCGTCAGTTCGACTTCCTTGTGACGTCTTATGTAGACGTAATCACGATTCGCGAATAGTCTCTGAAATTTTTGTGGAAATATCTCTATCAAATTCTCATGTCACAAAGTTTCGATACTCCGCCGAAACGGCTCGACCGATTTTTATGAAATTTAGTATGCATATTCAGATCTGAGAAAAGAGTGGCGGAAAGTTTCTTGCCAGTTCTTCTTACCCGCTCTACGCCCTTGACTTGCGAACTGGTTGTACATGTAAATTTACAGTTAATTTAATTTGTTTTTCTTGACGTTCATAAGTGTACATGTTTACCTATATGAATAAAGATATTTTGATTTGATTTGATTTGAGATTCGGCTACCTATCTTTCGAACCCCTAAGCGACATTTTTTTTTTAATGTCACGGCATACAAAAATTCATAGAACCCTTAATTTTCACCCCTCTGCAATGAACCCGTATTTTCTTGTCTTTTTTTGTTATAGAGAAATATTTACTGAACAGTATTCATTCCAGAAAACCGAACCGTCTCTGGGACAGCATAGCAAAATGTTATATATGTATGTACTAAAAAGGTAAGCTACGTAAAATCATCTTAAGAAGAAACGAAGTTCGCCGGGGGCAGTTATTTTTTTTATATAATCACACCTAAAGTAGGGCCAAATTGACAGATGACAGGTCATAATTGGCTCCATAGTGAAGTCGCCTTAAAAAAATCGAACCGTTCCAGTATTACGTAAACAAATTTAATACAATTTATCCCCTCCCATCCTCTTGTCAAAAACGGTAAACAAAGCTCTCAAAAAAAAATAGTAGATAAACATATTAATTTTTGTAGGAATCCTAGAAATACATATCGTTTTCAAGCATAGACAATGTGTGCGTAATATCTGGAAAAAGTTTATAATTACTGTTGACGTCACCAAATTAAACCCCCCCCCCCCCCTCGCCCCTAAAGTGCTGACGTTATACTTGAACGGACCGTACATATATCTATATTATCTAAATCATACTCACAGGCCAGAGAACCTCCCAATGCATAACCGCCTGGTCAGCAATGCCATGAGCACCTCGCTGCACCACAGATAACGCAGCCACCGCACTATCCCAGGCCTTTCGATAAGCGCCATCTATTTGTACGGCCGCGTAATCACTGGCTGACACTTCCGGGTACCGACCATAGACTAAAGGTGCAAAATTTAAAATGCCGTTAACAGTATATTCTTTTTGAACAAAAACAAAACCACTTAAATAATCTAAAAATGTTGAGTGGCTTTATGAAAACACCGTAAAAGTTAATTTCTTTTCACATTATAGACATTTAACTAAAAGTTTTTGGAATAATATTCCATTAAGGGTATAAAATCGCTTTATCAATCTTAATTTCATACTTGGAAAATTGGAATGATGATGGGACTAATAAAGTAGACTAAGTCTCCAACTAATATTTTTATTGAATTCTGTGTCTTAGAGAGTACGACATACATAATACCTAACAATTATTTAGATTATATACACATATTAAAATAGCGTGGAGCACTGGCACAAATGAATAATAGTCTATTTCACTACCCGGTCAGCTGCTGCGAACTATGTGCGCCGCCATATTGGCCTTGGTTGCTATGACGAGCGCCTGTCACTTAATCCCTACTCCGCGGCCGACCGTCACGCGACGATGTAATAAAAGTTTCACTTTAAAAAAATGGTACAAGCAAGCATTTAACTAAAGAAAACAGAAAAAGAAGTGCTATAATTTAAATACAAAAATAATAATAAAAAAAAATCTATTAATATATAGAAAATTAAGTTAAATTATAATGATGTTGTCACAATGACAATTGACAACGGCATGTTAAACTTCAAATGTCATTTCAGTTTTTTCAGTTATATGTTTGGTTCTGTATATGCAAATAGAAAATCAATCAAAAAAAAATGTCAGGGAAATTTATTTCTGTTAATTAATTAAACTTATAAGATTCTCCCTTAAAGTGCCTTATTTTTTAATATATATCAATCACGTGTCACCTTTATATATATACCGATATCAATCAAATTTGCACATCGTGTGCAGTTTGAACTGCCAATATTAGTTTATTATTTGATACAATTGTAACAGATGGCGCTATATTAAAAGAATCAACGTTTCACATAAGTTCTCCTACCGTTTCCCTTGAATAGTTTACTACTATGTAATATAACAAAAACCTTAGCGACAGCAATGCTTGGCCGAGTCTGTTAGTATATATATAACTTTTCAAACATCTAACCTCTAACATACCTTTATAAGCGTATTGCCCAGTTCCCGGCTTATATTCCTTCCTCCATATAATAACATCAACAGCCTCCATATATGGCACCCAACCGTCCACCGAGTCTTGGCTAGGTTTCGAGTCTTTGCATCTGAAAATAATGTGTCTAACTTGAATAATACAATAATGACAGCTATACCTCTTTAGGCTCAAATTTAAAATGTGTCATTAACAATTTATGGATTAATAGGGGAAATTATAATTAAATTCCTATAAATGGTTATTAAAAGTATATGATATCTATTCATTTATTTTCATATAACAGGGGGCCATAAAATCCGTTGCGGTGTTGAAACAGGGCAGGAAGAATTAACCCAAAACAATTCGTCAGAGCACTCACTTTGTAGAAATTCTAAAATATTAATTCATAATCATTTTATTATACTTCGTTTTAAACCTAGACTCTAAAGTCTCACACTAAGTAGAGATTATCAATATAGTGTACAAATAATTCTTCTTACACACAGTACGAGACTCCATTCTGTTTTTTATCAATCACTAATCTTTTTCCACAACTTGTGCAATATACAGTCAGCTTGGCCAATTTCTCAAGCCCTTCCATTTCCTCCAGTAATTCCTGTAATGTTTAAAATTTCATAAGACGAATGCAGTATCTTGAATTTATAATAGTTTTACTATATATAGATATAGAATTTATAGACCACAATTGCAGAAACAGCAACAAATATGAATTATTTATGTTGAATACATACATATTTATTTCCATCTAACAAAAAAATATTTTAACTTAATTGTACTTGTGTGAATTATACACAATATAACATATAATCATTTCAATTCACTTAAAATTTCAGTAATACATCATCTTGGTAACACACCAATACATTTAATTACCGTATATGTACATGTTAATTATTTTTAAAATGTACATTGTTCCAAAACAATATTATAAAATTTATTAATAATGATCTTATCTTATTACTTCAATGTATAGAAAACCTCAAATCAACAAATCTATGTAATCCAATATGTCAATATCACTTGGTAACAGCCTTGAGGAAATGATTATTATGCACTACGGCAAAGAATGTTATTTTTATTACAGTATGTTTTCATACCACATATGTATAATAGTGGCTCATACTATTCATAGGAAATAAGATCTGTACATACGGGTGCAGTTTAAACTAATATTGTACCTGTAATTCATTATCAGATATGCCTTGCTCGCAGGGAAAGCCTTTATCACGACCTTTACACACCGCGGTGGCCGTCAACAGCAAGGTTCGCCGTGGCCGGAAAATTACTTGTTTGAAACACTGTATAACCTCCCTGACACCTCGATCACGTCTGAACTTTCTCACTACAGTATTTATAAGATAATTTCGAGTCCATGTATTCCAAAATCTTCGAACTGCGGTATCTCTGAGGAAAAATTTAAATCGCAACGCCGACATGCTATTTGGAATTGGAAGGAAAGTGATTTTTTATTAGGGAGTTCGTACTAATAGCCCATTGCAAAAACTCGCGCAGTAGGTTTTCTTTCAATAATCCTTTAATACGGGAAGTGTGTTAATATGTACTGCAGTCTGCAGTCTTGCGAAACTTAACCTTACAGCGCAATTTGAATTTGATAAAAATGACACAATACCGTGACACTTGAGTCTTGACAGCTATGGCAAGAAAGTGTTACCATTATCCCTTTTTCTACAAATTATCTAAAACTAAATTATTGACTACTAAATATTTACACCACAACATTTATTTTTTAAATTGTATGGTCTGGTAACGAAACCTTAAGCCAAGTATTGTTTTCGGTGACTAACTGTGACTTTTTTTGCATATAATTTCACATTATTCTAACGTTCCACTTCTTTTCTTAAATCATACCCACGATATTTTTATCGTATATGTATAATGCACAATATCACCTTTTTGTTTTACTCATGAATACCTATATCACTAACTTCCATTATTTCACTTGTTAAGAGTTGTCTATGAAAAATGAACACATGGTTTTAGCATTTCAAAATAATATGGTTCATATCTGCGATCTCGTTAATACATAAAGTGCAAACATTGTTATCTATAAAATTAAATTTAGTGATACAACTACAATAGTTTACTGAAGATAGCGATTAATGCCTTTGATAAAATAATCATACCTAATCGGAAAATCAGCTTAGAGCTTAGCTTCAGCCTGTTTTCTTACAGTTTTACATAAAAGCTAGATAGTGTTGAACTGGAACCAATAATATCTGAGAATTCACATCATTTAAATAATTTTTATGTTATAGTAGGTCGTACCAGCCTTAATTTAACGTGTGATTATACCTCACAAAGATTTTATTAAAAACGCATGCATTGACGGCGGAAAGAATTACTCACGTAATTCAACATTGTGGAGGGCCTCAGAAAATATAAATATTGGAGAATATACTAATGATGATATTTAACATAAGAATGTGATCAATAACACTACTTACAGTCTCTATAAAGGTGAAGGCTTTCTTTGCTCTTGTGGACTATTTATTTCAGTTACCACTATTTAGTACTTAATACTAACGTGTATTAACACTAGTTCAGTAATTCAAGTTGTTTTTTACTTTTTCAAACTTCTAACAAGAAATTAAATATGTAGCCTTGAAAACTAAGACTAACTTGAAGATGGTAAAGTCTTCGTTCATACGTTTCTGCAATATTTATTTTAATTCTATTCGATTTAAAAATATTGATTTTAATATTGAATAATATATCTCATATGGCATCGGTTTATAAAAGATAAGCGTTAATAACATAAAGCTATTTTTTCTTCTATCTATAAGATTTCTACTATATACTCAAACCGTTTTTATTTACGACAGTAATTGGCAACACCAAGCTGTTTCTTTCATTTCCTTGATCGACAACGAGCGAAGCGAAGGCGTTCGTTCGATCGCTTGGTCAGGTTCACGTCATCTTTTTATCTTCCAATGTCTGATTTTTGTATCCCACATGCTTAGGGGTAACCGAAACAAGAAAAAATCAAAGAATCCTAGAACGAGAAGAAAAGTGCGAGTGAGATTGGCCTTATTAAATGTAAACTAGAAAGTGTGTGAATTGAGTTGAAGTGTTCGAAGTCCGGTTCTATCTGGTAAAAGTCGGTTCAAGAGTTCGACACCCTTTCTTCATTTTAACTTTAGTGGTGTTTTAAATACTTTTTGTCCTATTCGGCAATATTTTAGTGTTAATAGTAATTACATAAACGGCAAAGATGTCTGAAGAATCGTCTGCTGACCGTAACGTAGAAATATGGAAGATCAAAAAGCTGATCAAGAGCTTGGAAATGGCTAGAGGGTGAGTTTTTATACTATGATAATGTCATGTTATATTCCTTTACAACCTCATATTCCTCCAACGTGTTCATCTTTATAATACCCGCGTAGAGTTTGATGTTACGATTGGCCAAAAATGCCAACTAGGCTGCGTCACTCTTTACGTGCGCGTGGTATATGCGCAAAATAACCTCGAAGTCACGCAGTGCATGAAAATATACGCAAAATTCATTGACCTAACAACTTCTACCACTTGCATTATTCAAGTTCGAGGAGTCGGTCCAAAATCAAACATATACGTCACGGAAAAATCGTCTCTAAACACGTCACAGTGCTCGTGTTTCAAATTCAATGCATTCTTGTCTGCATTATTAATGAGATCATAAAAAAAAAATACATTTTTACTTGATTTTACTCATGACTTATTACTTATATTTCTGAATATGCAGTACTTATATACTTTTAAAAGAAATATTTATTAAATGTATTAAGTAAGCTGTTAGATTACTTATAATTAAATAAATAATCGATTTATAAACAACAAGTGCAGTTTTACCAATTAATGAATTTTCTTGTTATGGACATAATTTATACTTAATTAAATTTTAAACAAAAGAGATAATATCAACATTCAATTAAATGGTTAATATATATATTTGAGAAGAATTATGAGTCAAAAATCATAAAATTATTGTACATACTGTATCAATTTGAATAATAATGTAATATTCAAATAATCAGTAATTATTTAAAAAGTACCTTACAAAAGCAATGATTAGTTTTAAAGTAGAAGTTTATTCAATTACAAAAATGTAATAATTAAGAACATAATTGGATCCTATTCATCGGATCTTAGTTACCTAATGTGTAAACAATCTATTCTTGAAGTTGTGTACATGAGTTATGTAAGTTTGTGATTAATGACTATGAGAATTTCCTTATAATGGCAAAACCATGGCCTTGTAAATAACTGAAATTTATTACAACAATAAAGAAATAACCTCAACCAACACATTAGCATATTAATGTAAAGGTTTGTTAGTCTCTAATGAAATTTAATGAAATAAACCTCCGTCAAGTTTTGGATTGTCATAGAAATTGGAACTTTATGCAATGTTACTTTTAATTCAATTATATTTTTGATATCTATGAATAAAAAATCTATCTAAAGGAGGGGAAAATTCACATGCTAACAATATATGCTACAAATAAGTAATTTCTCTATATATATATATAACTAAGTGCATATATGTTTATAATATAAGGAAACTACTTAAGCATAGTAACAGCTAATAGGTATATGTTTTAGCTACCTTTTGCTGAATTTTAACTATTATATAGGAAGTATATTAGCTATTTATATAATAATAATAATAATAATAGCCTTTATTCAGATACATTTTACATTATATATTTTATATACATTTAAACAAATTTCCATTTTAATCCAATTCTGGTGCATCTGTGTGCCCTTTTTTGGCAAAGGCCTCCTCCAAATCCCGCCATTCCTCTCTGCACTGTGCCACTCTCTGCCATGTACCACCTGCCGTTTCTTTAATGTGGTCAATCCACATTCTCAGTTGTCTCCCTCTTTTGCGTTTGCTGTACCTTGGGCACCAGTTAAGCAGTTTTTTGCTCCACTTTTCTGTACCTCTTGCGATGTGTCCCACCCATTTCCACTTTAGCTTCTTGATTGTTATTGTAACATCTGCTACCTTAGTTATTTTCCTTAATGCTGTATTCTTTATTTTGTCTCTTCTTGTTTTCCCTATCATACATCGTTCCATCGCTCTTTGACACACCTGTAGCTTTGTCTACTGTGCTTTAGTAGGCGCCCAAGTTTGTGATCCATATGTTAGTACGGGTAGTACACAAGTATTGAAGACCTTTCTTTTAATTACCATGCTTGTTTTCTTATTCTCCATGACTTCTTTAAGCGCCCAAAAGGTCTTCCATGCTTTTGCTATTCTTGTGTCGATTTCTTTTGTTGTTGAATCGGTCATAGAAATTGTCTGCCCGAGGTACAAGTACTCATCTACGTATTCTATAATATTGTTATTTAACAGTACTTTTTCCTTTCTGGAATTCGTCATTACTTTGGTTTTCTCGGTATTCATTTTAAGACCGACAAACCTACTTTCTGTGTCAAGGTCTGTGTCCATCTTCTCAGAGAAAGAAAGATTATATAAATGTTAGGTTGTTTAAAATGCAAGCATTGACATTGCCAAGTTTAATTTGATTGCAATTGGATTATAGATTCTTTAGACTATATTCAAGTATCACAATCACAGACAACATGCCATAGCTTTATATGTTGTTTTACCTTCTGGAAAGCCAATAAAATGCATATAAGTTCAGTTATTTTTCATTAAATAATACATCTACATGTGCCTTAATACAAAAAGGTATCATACCTAGACCCTTGTCTTTTGTTCATACCCTAAAAAGCAAAATTGTTTTTCAGAAATGGTACATCAATGATATCACTTATAATACCACCAAAGGATCAGATCTCTCGAGTGTCGAAGATGTTGGCTGATGAATTTGGTACAGCATCAAACATCAAATCCCGTGTCAATCGGCTCTCTGTGCTTGGAGCTATCACCTCTGTACAGCATCGTCTGAAGCTATATACTAAAGGTAATTAACTGTATAACAATATCAATTAATTTTAGCTTAGGAAAATCAAGTCATTGGAAACAGGCAAGATCCTGACGACACAACTCTAAAATTTAAAAAAATGTTTTGATAAGTAGTTTGTTTGAGATGATCCCTCCTGCCTCGTACGAGTACGAGTACTTAAGCATCGTACGAGCCGCATGAATACTGAATTTCACCAACATCGGCCTGATGGCTGGAAATCTTCCACGGTCCGTTTCTCAAGGCTCTTTTGCGAACTAGCGAACTGTGGATTCGACTACCGGCGGGTATCTTCCCTGAGAGATACGACCTCCAATAATTAGGCCGGCAACGCACCCACTAAAAATGGGTGTCTATGGGCTGAGACTGCTGCCTTTTTGGGCGTCTCGCAGGCTCGTTTGCCCCTCTATCATATAAAAAAAAGAAAAACTAATGATAGTATACAGTTACCAAAAAATAATATTTTGATTCAAAGATCTTGTAAGTAGTAAATGTGATGCAACAAACATATTTCTTTTCGTGTTGAGTTATTCTAAAATGAACATGTTTTATTTTGATGTGTTCAAATCAATCGTTTACCTTTGTTATTGTAAATCTTCTTTAATCTCTCACTTATCTGAGTAATGTAACCTATTTCAGTACCACCAAATGGACTGGTTATATACTGTGGTACAATTGTGACAGAAGAAGGCAAAGAAAAGAAAGTGAACATTGACTTTGAACCTTTCAAACCAATTAATACATCTCTCTATTTGTGTGACAATAAATTCCATACTGAAGCTTTAACAGCACTACTCGCTGATGATAATAAATTTGGTTTTATCGTTATGGATGGTAATGGAGCCTTGTTTGGAACTCTTCAAGGGAATACAAGAGAGGTGAGTTGTTAATAACATTTTCAGATATATTTTTATCGCTACATCTTCAAGTACATCTAAAGTGTGGACTAAAACTCTTCAAGAATAATTTTAAATGCATTTTTAATGCTGTCAAAACCGCTTACAAGGATATAGTTTAGAACAACATACCGGTTATATTGACCAAAATCGGTGCGCACCCCCCCCGGTCCCCCCTTTGCTACGCCACTGGTACATATGTACTTTCTATGCACGCATATGCTGACTGAAGTATTTCCGAACCAATTCGACTTAGGATCCTTAAAGAAAAGAGCGTACCAATTCTCAAAAGGCCGGCAACGCACTCGCGAGCCCTCTGTCATTGAGTGTCCATGGGAGGCGGTATCACTTAACATCAGGTGAGCCTCCTGCCCGTTTGCCCCCTGTTCTATAAAAGAATAAAAAAAGGTACGGTGTAGGACATGCCTTGGATCCCTAAAGTCGACGGCATGTCATAAAACATACATGTCTATTATGAAATGGAAACAGAAATCCGAGGCCTGTTTTTTTATATATATATAATAATAATAATAAAGTCTTTATTCATTTTAAGTTTATATATGAGAGTTTAAAACACCAAACTTTTAGAATAGTTAGAATTTTTTATGTTTATTTATTTATTTGGAAACAAAACAGTTAAAAATAAAACATAAAATAAACACATTGCATGTAACCACAATAGGTTTAACTAACCAGAAGCATAACCAGAAGTTATCTAAAAAACAAAATATATATATTAATCTGTAAAACCTTAATCTAGAGAATATAAAAAAAAAACAATATTAATAACTAAATAAAACTAAACAGCTAATCTTACAGATGCATGAACAGCAAATAGTGGATTACATAATATACAAAAAGATATATATTGCGACCTTGTATTATTTGATGTAATTTGTTTCAGGTGCTACACAAATTCACAGTAGATTTACCGAAGAAGCACGGTCGTGGTGGTCAGTCAGCGTTGCGTTTCGCGCGTCTCCGTATGGAGAAGAGACACAACTATGTCCGAAAAGTGGCTGAAGTCGCCACACAGTTATTTATCAGTCAAGATAAACCAAATGTGGCCGGTTTGATCCTTGCCGGTTCTGCTGACTTCAAGACTGAGCTGTCACAGTCTGATATGTTTGACCCGGTAAGTTTTTGAATGTTATACAAATGTTTTGACTCAGCAAACTAATGTTACACAAATCATTTGACTCAGCAAACTAATGTTAGACAAATAGTTTGACCCAGCAAGTTAATGTTAGACAAATGTTTTGACCCAGCAAACTAATGTTAGACAAATGTTTTGACCCAGCAAACTAATGTTAGACAAATGTTTTGACCCAGCAAACTAATGTGAGACAAATGTTTTGACCCAGCAAACTAATGTTAGACAAATGTTTTGACCCAGCAAATTAATGTTAGACATATAGTTGCACCCAGCAAGTTAATGTTAGACAAATACCTTGACCCAGAACACTAATGCTAGACAAATACTTCAACTCTGTGAATTACTGTTAGACTTTTCTTGTCATGACATGGGTCAGATAGTGAGTCTACCAAATACATCCCTCATTGTATCACGGATGTTTCAATTATAACCAGTTTTTTTTAAAGTATTAAGTATGTAAATTTGAAATGGCAAGTATTTACTTAAATTTGCTTCTGGCTGCTAGGGCTCAACCCTCAAAGAAGTATTTTCGTATTGCCCATTACGAAAAATATCAAATAATAAGGCACTCTTTTATGTGGGGGGGGGGAGGTTGGGGTAAAGCGTTACGATGCGGGGCTGAGATTGAATTATGCGTTATTATTCATATTATTTTCGACTTTCCGATACTTTACACTACATAAATGGTAACTTTAACGTAACGTTTAACGAGTCACTGGGTGGTAACGAAACGTTTAACTATTGGGTACAGAAAAACGTTACGGCGCGTTACGGGGGGGGGCACAAGAATCTCCAAAAATTGCGTGACCTAATACTTGAACCCGTTATTAATAATAGGAATTGGCAAGTGTATCACATTCGTAGATGCATGTGATGACATGAAATGGGAAAAATCATGGATGCATGCAATTAACACTTGAAATATTCGCGCACAGTTAATAATAGTTGTCTGTGTTCAGAAACGACGTACGCACACATACAAGCCGAAATTGGTACCTCTGTATGAAGATGACCTCCTGGTATCTTTATCCTTTGGTACGGCTGATTTGATTCAGCTGTCAGAGTCTGATATATTTGACCCTGTGAGTATCAGCTGGTGTTTATTAGCGCCTGGTACAATGTTATTAATCACTTTGAGTAAATAATTTAATCTAAACGAAACTGCATGTTTAGGTGATGTTTATATACAGGGGTAAAGAATACCAAGACAAAGGAAGACATACATATGTGTGTGTGTATATAGCATATATACAAGTAGTACTAATTAAGCTTTAATCAGAGCTAATTCGAAACATTGGTGATCATACAGTATGGATATACTTGCTCTTGTTTATTAGCGCCTGGTACTTTTTAATTCATTTTTAAACAATGTCACAAAAATAGGACATTTTTTGTTATTTATCATTATTTATTTAGTATCCTAGAGCTAACATAAATTATATATAATTATTATAATTATAATTATTATTACTAACAAATACACTGAGAATATAGCCACAGATGGAATACATGATACATTTTACAACAAAGAGATTTATAAAAGGGAACAAACAAACAAAGTATTTAATACATTTAACTAATTGTGATTTAATTTAATTAACTAAGCCTAAATTGGTTATGTTGCGTGATGGTGTAAAAGTGTGGGTATGTACGTGATGACATGTTGTGTTTCCCCGAGGGAGTCGGTACGGAATAGATTTAAGGAACTAAATATTATGACATTATCCGGTCAATATAATCTTGAAGCCTTGTTGTATGTACAAAAAAACTTAAACGATTTCAAAACAAATGGTGACTTTCACCAGTATAATACGCGTAATAGAACTAATTTGAGTGTGCGACCAACCAGGCTCCAGAAGATAAACCACTCCTTATATGGAAATTGTATTCGTTTTTACAACAAACTCCCAAGCGAAATTAGAGAACTGTCACTAAATAAATTCAAAGCCCTTGTTAAAAGTAAATTAATTAATAAAGCCTTTTATAAATGTGACGAATACTTAAATGACCCTAATCCTTGGGATTGATTTGCTCCAGTTCAAACAATTTGTATTAAAAACTTGGCGATTGAAAAGAGTGGCGGAAAGTTTCTTGCCAGTTCTTCTTACCCGCTCTACGCCCTTGACTTGCGAACTGGTTGTAAATGTAAATTTACAGTTAATTTAATTTGTTTTTCTTGACGTTCATAAGTGTAAATTATTACCTATATGAATAAAGATATTTTGATTTGATTTGATTTGATGGTGTGTATGATGTAGGTGATTTTGCGCTATGGATATTCTTAATATACTTTTTAACCACATCCCGCGATAACCCAAACAAGTCAAGGCCTAAATAGTGGATATTGTATGTCCTGGCAGCGCGATACAAAACTGAGTTTTTAGCATAATTAGTATTGATTTGAGGAACATGAAACAATGCACGATTACGAGTTGTGTAGGCAGGAACAATACATTTCAAATAAATAAATCTAAAGACGGATTTCTAGGTTCAACTTAAATCAAAAGTTAAACGTGCACTTTCTAGGGATGTGATCACCTTCGAAAAGCATCTTCTTTACGAATATAAAGTCCTCCTTTGCCTAGTGGTTCACATTTTGAATTTCGAATCTTCTTCGATTCTTGAAAAGAATCTGTGTCCAAAGACAGTAAAGCGAAGTCCACATGTCAGAAGTGAAACTTCTTAGTAAATTAATAGAAGCCCCAATAGATGATCTGTATTTGTATAATTATATTCACACTTTATACACACATTGATCATTAGCACGTATAGTGCTAATGATCAATAAATAAATAAAACACGTTATGAGACAGAATTGCCATCCAAAGTTCTAATATGTAACTACTAAAGAATACATCAACCAATAGCGTGTATTTTTTCTCGATCTCCCTTACTCACTCTCTCAATCGTTCTTCCCCTTTTCTTCGACAAAAACGCTGCACATCTTCGTGACGTTTCATCCGTATTACCCTCATGCGCCTAAAGAAGTTTTACTTTAAAATGCAATTGTTGTCATATTATATTTGTGTTTCAGCGTCTTCAATCGAAAATCATCAAGCTAGTCGACGTATCCTACGGTGGCGAGAACGGTTTCAACCAAGCGATCGAATTGGCCGCGGAGTCACTGCAAAACGTCAAATTCATACAAGAAAAGAAACTAATTGGACGGTACTTTGATGAAATTTCTCAAGTGAGTAACACACAAATGTGGATTATTACAATTCACTAATATCTTAAAATATAATTTGAAAAAAAAAAGTTTTTTTAAGGCAGTTTATGCCGCACTATGTGGAACCAGCTGACCACTAATTTCCGAACCAATTCCACTTAGGGTCCTTAACAGTACATTTTAACTGGATTTATCTCAGCCTCTTGTCAGCAAAAGTAAGCAAAGCTTCCAAAAAAAGAACATGCACTTCGTTTTCAAGCATAGACAACATAATCACCAAGTAAGAAAATCCAAATATCATCCCCCCTTTAGGCTTTAAATCCCTAATGCTGTATTATATAATAAACGAGCTGCCCCCGCGAACTTCGTTTACCCCTTAAAAAATAGGGGTTGATCGTAGAGGGTACATGAAAATTAAGTATTTTTGTATAATAAATAATATCAAAAATGTATTCCAAAAATTTAAAAAAAAATCTGGGGTGGACACCGCATATCACTTAGGGATTTGAAAGATAGATAGTAGCCGATTCTCAGACTTACTGAATGTGCACAAAAAAATTCATAAGAATTGGTCGAGCCGTTTTGAAGTAGTATGAGAACGAACATTGTGACACAATAATTTTATATATTAGATAATATTTTAATAAATAAGAACTAGTCTGTTCTTGAGAGCATGTTTGAGTAAGCAAATAATAACAAGAAGTATGAGGGTAGATCAAAATTAATAAAGGTTATATGTAGTTTTCATATAAAATCATTTTAAAAAAAGAATAAAAATTCTCAAGCCAGAAATAACACATGTGTGTATGCATTTGAATATTTGGATGATTTTTTCCTAACAGTCGAATGTGGTATTTCAGGATACTGGAAAGTACTGTTTCGGAGTTGATGATACGCTTCGCGCTTTGGAACTGGGTGCGGTCGAGACGCTCATTTGTTGGGAAAATCTTGATATTCAAAGGTATTTTTTTAAATATTAGTGTTTGGTTTAAGCAGTGATGATCTAGTGCCAGTGGTTCTCAACTATTCTTTCGTCACGGCACATATTTAAAATTTGGCGGCACACTAAGAAAAAAAAAATATTTGCTTACATCTTAAAAAGTTTAAACAAAAATTTAAACATGTAAAATGAAGTAATATATGCTTTAATATAATTTAACGTTAAACAGAATTAATTCAAGCTAATAAAAAAAATATTATATATATATATCCAAGATTTGGCGGCACACAAAAGTGCCTCGGAACAGGGGGAACTGATCTAGTGTCTTCGCCCACTTACCTATTTAAAAAAATCTAATACAGAAATCGAAGACTACAGATTGATGATTATATTAGTATTTTTTTATTATTAAAAAATTATACATTATTTTTAGTAGAACCAAAACACAATTCCTTAAAACAGTAAGGAGCTTTGTTAAAATAGTAAATATTTATGTATTATCTGTATTCAAATCATTTTATTGTTAGCAAAATAACTTGGTTAGAAAAACTGCGTTTGTGAGTAAATTTTCAAAATTCTGACATGTCATGTGATTGTCAGCTGTCATTTGTCACAGATATCAATCGATAATCATTTATTCATATAAGTAACATAATGTACACTTATGAACGTCAAAAAAAGAAAAGAAATATACATTAAATGATTCTAATTTTACATTTAATGCCAGTTCTCAAAACAAGATAGCAAGTGGTATGAAGTGTTGCATTTGTTTATTTTGATGATTGATTTAAAATTTCAGATATGTGCTAAAATCCCACGCGACCAATCAAGAAACGATTCTTCATTTGACACCGGAACAGGAGAAAGACAAGTCGCACTTCACCGATAAAGAGGTATCATTTTTGTATGAAAAATTTGCGGATTAGGCTTTAATTTAATGGGAATTACAGTAAGTGCTTTACGTCCCATTTGACAGCTGTCAGTTTACTGAACGACGTTTACTGGCGCAACATGGTAACGAACCTCTATTCTATTCTTTGCTTTATTTTTAATGGCGACGTCTGTGTCAATCACAATTCCGCCAATGTAGCGTTCTAAGTTTTATCACGGTGAGGATAGATTTGATGGATTGAATTTAATCTAAGCAGAGTTACCCAAAACAAAAAATGACTTCACAAAAAAAAAACAACACACATCTAATTCTCTTCATATTTAAGTTTTTATTTGACTGACTTCTTTAAACGAGCAATTCTATGTCTAAGTTGATAAAACACGAATAAAATGACATTTTCTAGAAATGATTCTTAGCTAGATCGATTTATCGCCCCCGAAAACGGCTTGACCGATTCTCATGAAATTTTGTATGCATATTGGGTATGTCTGAGAATCGGACATCTATTTTTCAACCCTTCAAAAAGTTAAGGGTTAACCCTAAATATTTTTTTAATTTTAGATAAATTTTTATTTTTTTTATCAACTGTATCAACAGCAAAATGCATACAACCCTAAATTTTCAACCCTCTACGATCAACCCCTATTTTGTATTATACATGATTTACATGGCAAAACGACGTTTGCCAGGTCATATACAGGATGTCCCAAAAGTTAAAGCTACTTGCCAAACTGGAGTAATACATTTTTTTTCAGGACGATCAGTTGAAGTAGTGCGAAAATTAATTTTGAAAACTTGGTACGGTATAAAGTGCCATTTTTCTAAAAGTTGGAGTGATCAGCACAGGGTTTAGGATCATAGGTAACATAAAGCACTATTCGGGATGACGTAAGAGAAAATAAATTGGCAAAAAGTAAATATTTGTAACAACAGGAATGAAAAAACTGTCACATGGTGTGCATTTTCTGGAATAACAAAAAAATATCCATAACTTCAAAAATACATGACTTATTTTTTTTTTAATTTTTCTGATAACTGGTGTGGCATTACCTATGAGAAAATTTCGACTTGACGTCGACTTTTGGGACACCCTGTATATATTTCTTTGTATTTTATTGCTAAATTAATCAATTATTTCAGAGCGGGGTCGAATTGGAACTGGTGGAATGTCAGCCCTTGCTTGAATGGTTGGCGAACAACTACAAGTCTTTTGGAGCGACACTTGAAATAATCACGGACAAGAGTCAAGAAGGGAGTCAGTTTGTACGCGGTTTTGGTGGAATTGGCGGTAAGTCACTTATAAGCGTCACTCAGCTAAACAGCTATATTAGCAGCTCTAATACCGCGGTTAAAATGATGCGGTTAAGTTGTGTGGGTTTTCCCGCATTGGTTTTTAATACTGTATATAGGCTCCTTAGGTGCTCTTGTTTTATTAATAATGGCTATGTGTTTTTCCTAAGCTGTTTTTAAGCGCGGGTAAAACCCGCAGTAAATCCCTTATGTATGTAGCTTTATAATACGTCATAACACCTCTAATTGATTCCTACGCTGCACTTCTATGAGAAGTATTTAATAATATATTATTTTTTTACTTAAATAATGTTTGAGCCCACATGGATAAGGTCATTGACCTCAGGGGTCATTAACCTTTTATTCGTAAGCTCTTGGGTACTTATGGTAGCCTGGTACTTTGCTAAGCTAATATGAAAAAAATGTTTTCTATTTATTTATTTATTATTATTTTATTGTCAAATAGTGAAAAATATTGTGGAAAAATTATTATAGAAAACATTTTTTTTTTAATTGCTCAATATAGGCTAAGTATTTTTGTCGTAATTAGGATCGATTCAAGGATGTACCTAGAACTAGTATACACCTAAAATATTTGACGATAAAACATTCTAGATTATTCTACGGATAATACAATTTGTTGACAGTTAATTCTTAATAGGCCGGCAATGCACTCGCGAGCCCTCTGGCATTGAGAGTGTCCATGGGCGGCGGTATCGTTTTTTTTTAGAACAGGGGCAAACGGGCAGGAGGCTCACCTGATGTTAAGTGATACCGCCGCCCGTGGACACTCAATGCCAGAGGGCTCGCGAGTGCGTTGCCGGCCTTTTAAAAAGAAGGTTATCCTCAAATTATAGTTTCAAGGATTCCTATTGTTTGGTGGTATTTTGGGTGTATAAGATGCCTCCATGAATCGATCTAAATTAATAATTATTTTTCCCTTATGCTGCCGGTGGACAGGTATTTTGCGATACAAGGTAGATTTTCAGTCGCTGCAACTCGACGAACCATTGGATGACGTGGACCTGGACGATTATTAGATTTATTTTTTACGGACAGGGAAAAGCCTAAGAAACGGTTGAAAAAAAAAAACCAATAGTTTTACCTATTAATATGTTTTTACTTAACAATACTTGAGTTTTTTCTGTCCATGTAAAAATGCATCATTCGATTTTAAACATAGTTTTTATGAACTTCTCAAAGTTGAAATGGCATTATTGTGACTAAGTTTTTTTAATAAATGTGTGATTTTCTTTAAATTGTATCAAAGTTCAGTGAATTTACTTAATCTGTATTTTATTATAGCTGTCTCAGTCATGAACTATACAATAGATTAAATTTAACGTAGAGTTCAGACTATAAGCCATGCTAAACTACCTTTAGAGAACTGAAGTTAACAGTTACCGATTCAGTTAACTGACTGACAGTTGTCATTTGTCAAGTCATGACTGACGGATGTCATGTGTCAAGACTGAACTGACACATGTCAAGTGTTAAGCTTAAACTGACAGAGGTCCAATATTAACTGTAATTTTACTAAACTGTTTTAAATAGAACTGAACTCTACAATTACTGCGTCAGGCAACTGAAAGAAGCTAAATGTCATGCTTTAATTGTGACAGTTGTCAAATATCAAGTTTAGACTGACGGATGTCGAATGCTAAGTGTAAACTGACTGAACTAACTGTTCGAAAAATAACTGAACTTTACAATCACTGAGTCAGTCAGCTGACAGTTGTCAATTGTCAAGCTATTAACTGACAGATGTCATGTGTCAAACTTAAACTGACATGTCGTTTGTCATATAACCACTTGTATTGTCTTTTACTCTTGAGGCTCAACCGGTTTAAGGATAATCTTTTATTCTTAAAAATTAATTTTATTATTATTTTTTAATAATGCCATACGGACTTGACTTTACGATTTTACGAACAAATTTTACTTTAATAGATTTATAACTAATACTTCGGTCAAATCAAATCAAATAGTTAATTTGCTAGAACAGTGGTACAATTAGCTACAGCTCAGATCCGCCACATATAAATAGGCATGCAAATGTCATCTTAATTTATAATACAAACAATAGTATCCAAGTTAAGTTAGGTATTTAAAATCTGCGTCAAACTTATAATCTAGATATTCGTTCACGCTATAAAACTCTTTACACTTTGCCTTTAAAAATTCAATCAAAAATTCATATAACAAAAATTTGTAATTATATTAAAAAATAATTCTTCTAAATTCTGCCGGTTCTCGATGAACGTTAAACGAGAACGGGCAATAGAATCCGTCAACTTGCAAGCATTTTGACGTGACAACGTCTAATAAATCGGTGCACGTATGGAAAAGCAAGACTCATTGTCCCGTTACGCTCATTGTCCCGTTACGCTCATTGTACGCTTGCGCCGTATCTTTCTCTCTTTCACTCGATTGGCCTATCCAAGGATTCACACCGTTGTATACATACAAAATAGTGATAATTCACTAAAAAATATTCAATTTTATTTATAAAAGTATTTCTTTTTTTTTTTCTTTTTTTTAATGGAGCTGTGAACCCACCCCTGACTTTTGCTTATCAGGGACCTTGTTTTGCTGTATTTATTTGTTCATTCGTTTTTTTTACAATACATTTTTTTTTATTTATAAAAGTATTACTACGTTAAACTCATCCATAGCTAATATTTTAATATCACATTTTGATTTTTATAGGTTTCTTTGAAGGGGGTAAGGGGGGTTTAATTAGGGCTGTGCCAATCACAGTTTAACTTACAGAGGATAAAATCGTTATTTTCTATAAGTTTGAATTTTTTTTTTTACTCACGTGTCTTTGTTCTGAAAAAATTTTTGTTTTTAGATTTTTGTATTTATAATGTACAGGCAGTCCTCGTACTTACGGCATGTTAGGTTCTCGAAATACGCGACGTAAATCGAAACGACGTAAGTCGAGACATATTTTTTCATATGTTTACATGTAAAACTCAAGGGTTAGGTTCCATACGGACTCGAAATTTAAGGAAAAAACTGCATTTAGAACAAAGGATATACATACTTTATTATCAAAAGTAAGGTCTTAAAATATTTTTTTTTTGTATTTGTGTGTTATTAATAAGTTTAACTTTAATATGTAATCAAAATATGCAATGAGAAATAATAAATTAAACTTTTGGCTTAAATAAACTATAGCATAACAGATCGTCAATATCATCCGCAGTAACTGCAATTACAGGCAAACGGTTAGCCAAATGAACAATGTCAGTTGTGATTTCATCGATATTTGGTTGATCTGTGGATGGAGAACTTTCAGATGGCTTAAAAAAAAGTGGGCATAACTTTTTTTTTTTTTTTTATATAATAGGGGGCAAACGGGCAGGAGGCTCACCTGATGTTAAGTGATACCGCCGCCCATGGACACTCTCGATGCTAGAGGGCTCGCGAGTGCGTTGCCGGCCTTTTAAGAATTTGTACGCTCTTTTCTTGACCCTAAGTCGAATTGGTTCGGGAATACTTCAGTGGGCAGCTGGTTCCACAAAGTGGTAGTGCGCGGCAAAAACTGCCTTGAAAATCGCGCAGTTGTGGAACGGCGGACGTCGAGGTGATACGAATGGAATTTCGTATTCTGCCTCGACGTCCGATGATGAAACTCAGCTGCAGGTATTAATCCGAAAAACTCCTCTGAACACTCTCCATGGTAAATGCGGTAGAAGATTCAGAGTGACCCCATATCTCTACGCAACGCCAAAGGATCAAGCCGCTCGGAGAGAGATTGGTCGTCGACGATTCGAACCGCTCTTCGTTGAACACGGTCAAGTGGAAGGAGTTGGTACTGGGGAGCCCCCTTTTCCAAACTCGTTATAAATTGTTGGGTGTCACGTCATCCCATGAAGCAGCAATATTTTTTACGCGTTGCAAGATATTATAACTTTTCCAAAAATCTCTCAGCTCCATGCCATCATTTTCATTAGCGTTTACAGCCTGTGAAAAAGTTCTCCTGAGATAATAGGCCTTAAAAGACGCTATAACTCCCTTGATCTATCGGCTGTAACAACGAAGTGGTGTTTGGTGTGCCGTCCCCACGGACATTGACCTGTACAGTTTGATTTTTGTTTTAGACTAAATATTTAGCCCTGCAATAAAAATACTCCAATTAGTATTAGACGTTTAATTGTATGTAGAATGTAGTATCTCTTACTTTATCGCGAAGGCCTTTTTTCCAGCCTCGTTACGTAGACGATGACAGTGACTTTCTATATATCTGATCACCTCTTGATCTAATGCAAATTGTTGCCTAGGTAACTAACGACTGCTCTGTAAAACGTCTGCTTTAATTACATCTAAAGTTTTAGAGTCGAGATTTCGCTAAGTATGACTTTGGTATGGGGCCGTACATAAATTACGTCATCGATTTTTTCCCCATTTTAGACCCCCCCCTATAATCATCCTATCGTCATTTCTTACTGACCCCCCCCCTTCTCCCAAAATTGACGTCATTTAACCAGTTTGACAAAATAAAACATTGCAGATTAGAGAAAAATAGTTTTTGTAAGTCAACAACCATCGCGGATCAATTAAAGTAATAAATAGCAGTGAAAATAGTTTTAGGATAAACTAAATTAGGATAAACGTGTTGCATCGTTCACGTTCGTACTCAGATTGAAGCGAGCGCAAGCCGCAGGTCCGCAGCGGTGGCGGCGCTCGGCAAAGACATAGGAACCGACTTTGTTTAAACAGCGCCGATTTTTTTTGTACGTGAAAAATAAACTTTAAGTAAATAAATAAGAATGACGTCAATTTCGAAACACCCCCCCCCCCCATCAATCATTTTACCGTCATCCGCAGACCAAACCCCCCCCCCCCCCCCTAATTTAGAATGACGTAATATATGGACGGCCCCTTAGTCAAAGCGTACGACAGAAGTCGTACTTAATAACTCAATTCGGAATATCACTATCACGCACCAAATTTGAGTCTAATTTCGGAAAATCAGTCCACCTACCTACCATCACTCGGGCCTGTTTCACACTGTATGGATAAAGTGTCAAATAGCTATGCAACACATAAATTATTCGAAAGAAAAAAGGTCCGATTAAGATACTTCGCGTTTCATGACGTATAGCGCTATCTGACAGTCTTGAAACGCAAAAATACTGTTTATCCTACCAATAAGTATTACATAGCTTATTTTGAACATATCCGCTCGAGACCTGTGACATTGGTATGTCAAAAACTTTTGACAGTTACGAGTCATAGTAGTTTTGTACTATATCGTAATTAGCTATCTTAAATAGATTCACGTCATAACCAGAGCGAACGACATTGATAAGAAACTAGAATTCTTTATACATAGGTTATAATTGAATCGTTAGAGTATATAAGACATATAATAACATAGTAATGACAGCGTGTTCTAAGGGGCGTTTCAAGTATTACATAAGCAAATTTACTGTAATAATACAGTGAAATGGGCGACGGTATCACTTAACATCAGGTGCCTTCTGCCCGTTTGCCCCCTGTTCTATAAAAAAATCGTTTACGGGCAACACAGTTTAGAACAACTTACCGGTTATATTGACAATAATCAAAGGTCCCGGTGGAATTCTATTGTATTAGGTTCTTAATAACAGCGTCATCGGCTGTTATCATACCCTTGGGTGTCGTTATAATAGATTTTTACTACATAAAGGTATAATTTTTTTGTAGGAATCCTCGAAAATGCATTTCGTTTTCGATGTGTGTAGACGTAATCACCAAATAAAAATATCAAGGACACGCTCTCACACACACACACACACTAACATACACACACTCTCTCTCACACACACACTAACATACACACACTCACACACTAACATACACACACTCTCTCTCACACACACACACACTCTCTCTCTCACACACCTATAGTACTTACGTAATACTTGAACAACCCCTAGCTAGTATACTCGGTCAATACAGCAATACTTTATATGTAACTATAGAGTTTTGGAAATAATTCGGCGATTCTACGAGTTTAAGGACGAATGCTAGAACATCATTTTGGATGTCTCGTTCAGCTTAGGTGCCTTATAACAGAAGCAAGTAGAAATCTAATCGAATGGTAACTAGTGATTCCTTCTGTGCCTGACGCGCCGATTTCTAAGGCATGTGTCACGATGGTGGTAGTTATTGGAACTTTCTCGCAAGGGGGGGGGGGGGGCTGCAGCGCGCGGGGAGACGCGGTCTCTACTAGCTGCGTGCATGGGGTCGAGTCCGGGGTGTCAATCCAAGACAAAGTTGGCCAAGGAGTAATCTCAACTTGGCGCTGGTGTCGTGGTCGGTGATGTTGGCACCCGCGGAGAATGGCTCACGCGGTACATGATGGTGCCTGAAGCGATCTGGTGGCCTGGAGTGCCACGGTGCGATGGATGTGTTTACGATGTTTTCCTTCGCCGTGTTAAATACGCTTGGGTGTATTGCAAGGGACGACCGAGTACTCCAAATTCCTTCGATTGCCTTTTCGCTGCTTATCATTGTTTCTGGTTTCTACCTCCGCTGTCCATTTATTTATAACATGAGCCATAGGTCATCATCACACGTGGGCAGTTTCGACAAACCATTTCTAGTTAATTTTTATTCAATCGTCTGCCCAGGGTTCTGGACATCCTCTCTTTTCTCTCCCTCTTGTCTTTTTACAGTCTCGAATAGGCACGTTATGTTCGGTCAGGGCATTTAGATTTTATAGGTAATATAAGCTATTTTATGTAGCAATTGTAGTTTTTACAAATATATAATATACATAGGAAACGATCGTCATAAACCCGTGTGTCAGATACAAAAGGAACTGTCAAACAAGACACGAATTCGGTTTTTTTCGTAATTGAAATGCTAAGTTCAAGACTATATATTGTCGCCGCTATGTTGTTTTATATATAATTAAACGCAATAATACATACATGTGCCTATATCAGTGTTTGTAAGAGATATTTACATAAAAAATATTTATATTTAGCGTAAAAAGTAATTCTATCAATAGTCTACATGTTCATATGCTAATTAGGTTAGAAAGCAGATTTATTAGTCGCTAGAATCTGTATTGGTAATGTCACTTGTCATGAACACGCAGACAAGATGGCGTCTTTACGACGTATACGTCACGTTGCACGTGTTAATTGTCATTCTTAGTCCACTGAAGTATTTCCGAACCAATTCGACTTAGGGTCCTTCAAGAAAGAGCGTACCAATTCTTATAAGTCCGGCAACGCACTCGCGAGCCCTCTGAAACCGAAATTAAACTGCAAGATATAGGATTCTTGTGAAGACATTATTTACGTGCAAACGTTTTTGTCGATTCCACTAATGTGTAGCCGTGTCACGTGACTGATGTAGTCAATATTTATATATTAATGATTATTTTTTTACCTTTTTTTTAGTTTAACCCTCAATAAGACTTCGTTCTTACAATTTCATGCTAATAAAAATTAGTAGTATATGATAAATATTACTAGTATTTAAAGAAAACATTTTTTCAACGGATTAAAGTTATCTATTATTATAAACTTATAATTATTTTACATAATTTTAAATTTATCCGACGTTCTTTACAGCGTGCGTGGTATACATAACTATAATCCGTAAAAGAGTGTTTTTCTTTAAGTTATATAGTTACTATATTACAAGTCACGAAACATATATTCGTAAAATCGTAACATAAAGTCGAGTTTCGTATGGCGTTTAGGGTCAGACAGCTATAATTATATGTTTTAAGTAATGTATAATAATCAAACATTAAGAGTCACTGATGAGCGCTGAGATTGTAACCTCTGTTGCATTTTAAACTGACACTAAAACATAATTTATAAACGGCAGAATTGTTTAGACCTCACCTCAGCTGTACCGAGCTGAGGGAAAGATTCAGAAGCGAGACGGTAATGTGGATAACTTAAATGTGTATTTTTTACAATTCAAAGTAGTATGTTTGAATAAAAAAAAACGTTTACTTTGGAACATAAGATCATCATGGTATCACTTATTCCACGTCATTAAATTCGAGCCTGTTGGCATCCCTTCTCATCGGCAAAGAAGACAGAGGGTGTTGGCCGAGAGTTTAACTTTAGGTTGATTTGTGTGAGGCATTGGCGCGATTTGGGTATATTCTAGGCTCTGATGACATATTTAAATGCCTCATGTGGAAGTTTAAGCGCTTTTCTGTTTTTTTATTTCCGTCGCTGGAAAGCTCCGATAATATACGCGACATATACCATCACGGACTTTTCTGTAGACCTTTTCAATGTGTACAATACTTAGTACATTATTTTGATAAAACTCGTAGGGTTCAGCCTGCGTTTGCAATGTAAGCGGAAAAAATGTAATTATTTACGACATCACATTAGAAACCTCAAAAATAACAGTACACTATTTAATGGATGTAATTATACATATAAACCTTACTCTTGAATCACTCTATCTATTTATAAAAACCGCATCAAAATCCGTTGCGTAGTTTCAAAGATTTAAGCATACAAAGGGACATAGGGACAGAGAAAGCGACATTGTTTTATACTATGTTTATTAATACATACATTACCAAAAAAAGTATATAATATTAAACAGTATAACATACACAATATTGCTATCGCGATAATATAAATAAAGATCTGCGGTTAATTCACAAGACGGTATGTGACAAAATTGTCATCGAAAGTTTTAATATGTATCTAAGGAATACACCAGCCACTAGTAGTCTAGTCAACAAGTTCAAAAACGTGAAAAATAGAGCTTGCTTGAGCTTGAGAAAAAATTGCTTAAATGTTAATATTTTTCGAGTCATTAACTATCATTTTTTTCATCTTTGTTAATAACAATTGCAATTTTAACCTGCATCAAAATCCTTCAAAAAACCATTTTTCTAGAGGTGATTCCGAATCGAATGAGCCATCGCTCATATTTTTAGGACCTGTATCTCTATTTTTCACGTTTTTGAACTTGTTGACTAGACTATCGCGTGTCTGGTATTATTTCTCGATCTCACTCCCTCTCAACCAGTCTCAATAGCTCTCTCCCTTTTATTCGACAAAAACGCTGCACATCTTCGTGACGTTTCATCCGTAATAATTTACCCTCATGCGCCTAAAGTTTCATAAAAGACATCCTGTCACTTTTATAGGCATTATTAAGCCAAGCCGTATTTTTCTCTAAAACTTCATCACATCTCTATCGTAAGAAACCTTTTCGTTTGACTGTTGACGTCTTGATTCTGAATCTCATCTCAGTGTCAGCTTGTGTCTGGTGTTTTGTTAATAAAGTCAAAACTGTTTACGGGCGACATCGTTTAGAACAACATACCAGTTATCGTCCGAACCCAATTTATCCACAATTGTTTTCAATCTGAGATCAGACCGTGACAGTCGATCGGTCTCCTATATAATCTAATCCGTCTATTGGTTATTGGCACACGTTTATCAGTATTTGGATTAAGATCTCAGATGGTCAAAAATGGATTGAGATAGGTTATTGGGTTTTATATTGACCAAAATACCCAGCTACTACAAGTATTAGGTAACTATTAACATCGTCATAGTTTTTGACTGTATATAATTTGCGTTTCCGTATTTTATTACATAAACTGTTCTAATTGCGTTTTCGTACTGACGAAATGTGTTCCGTAAGCAACTTTAGAGCGAGACATTTTGGGCGCTTGGCGTTGCTTTTGACGCGTGTTGGTAGCATAGACCGCGGTTAGCAGACGCTGGATGAGAGTTAGTAGGGCAATATACATCTGGCTCAGTTCGATAAATCGCCACCAATAATATCACATTCACCTCGTCTCTCAGAAGTCCGTATCTAAAGTAATCGTTCTTGATTTTTGTTCCGTACAACAAAGCCAATCTTGAAGCGCGCGCATAGCAGTGTTGCTAGATATAGATAGTCTTGGCGACATACCCCTAGACTAATTTGATCTCTCCCCTGAAAATCCCCTTGGATGCCCTCACCAGTTGGGAACCCCTCGGATGCCCTCACCAGTTGGGAACCCCTCGGATGCCCTCACCAGTTGGGAACCCCTCGGATGCCCTCACCAGTTGGGAACCCCTCTTATGCCCTCACCAGTTGGGAACCCCTCCTCCCCAATCGTAATGTTTAGACACATGTGGCCTGAATCTGGATTACCATGAGAACAACCTATTAGCCAATACCACTTGGTATAGAATATTTTTAATAAAAGAATGAACAAAAACCTTCAAATACAAAGAAATATTACTAAATTTTAATAGAATTTGTATGTTATTAAAATCATATCATTCTTTGACAGCTCAAACGAATGTACAATTTACTTCCATTTAGTTCCAAAATCAGGAACGTAATATGCAATAGAAGAAAAAAAATGTTGTGTTTTGCTCACCCCGTTTGTTTTATTCTTGGGTCAAATTTAGTAATTCAAATTTCACCCTCTTCCTGTCAAGCGATTAATCTGAAATTTTGTATACACTTTGGATTTTCGTGACGATACAATTATGTTTATTCATTATCATTATAAATTCAAGATGGCCGCCGCTACAAAATGGCGGATAATTTATGTTTTATTAATCCCATCAATATGGGTATCAAATGAAAGGGCTCAACAAGCAGAATACAATATACTATAAATAACGGGCAAGAAACCTTGCAATAATGAAGCACTAAATGAATTAAACAGAATGCCAAATAAAAACTAAAAACTAGAAAATAAAAATAGGTAAAAAAACTTTTTAAATTAAACGGTTTTATGTTAAACATACATTGCAATGTTTAAGATAAATGTACTAAAAACCAAAAAATAATAAAATAGATACAGTCGTGGGAATTATAAACATATGCATAGACTAGACTAAAATAAAACCGTGGGGCATTGGTATTGGCTTGTATAACTATTGGAATTTCCATGAGCAAGAAAATAGTAAGTAATTTCCTCACCGTCGGCGGGCCAACTGCCTATTTCAACGACGAATTAAACGATTCTTCTATCGCACATTAAGTCGATAATTTGTAGACAATTGACGTGCCCCACGGTTTTATTTTAGTCTAGTCTATGCATTATTATAATTCCCACGACTGTATCTATTTTATTATTTTTTTGTTTTTAGTACATTTAACTTAAACATTGCAATGTATGTTTAACATAAAACCGTTTAACTTAAAAAAGTTTTTTTACCTATTTTTATTTCTCATTATAGACATTAAACTAAAAAAATTTGAAATAATATTCCATTAAGGGCATAAAATCGCTTTATCAATCTTAATTTTATACTTTGAAAAAATTGGAATGATAATGGGACTAATAAAAGTAGACTAAGTCTCCAACTAATATTTTTATTGAATTTTGTGTCTTAGAGAGAACGACATACATAATACTTAACAATTATTTAGATTATATACACATATCAAAATAGCGTGGAGCACTGGCACAAATGAATAATAGTCTATACACTACACGGTCAGCTGCTGCGAACTATGTGCGCCGCCATATTGGCCTTGGCTGCTATGACGAGCGCCTGTCACTTAATCCCTACTCCGCGGCCGACCGTCACGCGACATGCGCCACACGGACCAAAAAGTTTTAGACGATGTAATAAAAGTTTCACTTTAAAAACTGTACTTGGCGTGTTTTTGAAGTTACCCTTAAAAAGACCCCTAAATATTTTTCCCACTATTCTGCCCCTAATTCGATTGAGAAATTTAAATCTAGACATCTCAGATCTGCTATGCATTGCATTTGATCACTTCAAACAGACCTGGTTCTTACGCGCGTAACCAACGCCCTTCAAAATGCCTAATGTATTTTACTCGCTATTAAAGTTTTATTTTGTGAGACGGAATCGTGATATTGATACTGTAATTTTATTGATGTTTGACAGTTGACAGTTTGGTTATGACATTACCATAATCGCTAGTCATTGAATAGGTTTTGTAGTATGTAGACATTTGTAATTTGTATTAAATGAGGTTTGAGGCCGTTTTACATTATACAGTTAAGATACAGTAAGCCTCTCCTATAACGCGGTAGGCCCAGAGCGCATTATAGAAAATCGCGTTGTTTCTTCTCTTAAAACAGTTTTTGTGAACTATTGAAAGATCATACACGTGCAAAGGTACGCAGGACTGTGTATTTGACAAATCATTATAAATTTCTCACAACAGATATGTAACGTGAGAAATATACACGTTATAGGGGGAATACCGCGTTGTATTGGAGACGGAAATCGCGTTATACGACTACGCTTTTAGGCGGGGTTTCTATGCTGTGTTTCTGAATTTCGCTTTAATAAATAATTAAAATTGAATAGGTATTGGTGAGATATGATGTGAACTTTAAGCTGAAATTTTAAAAACGTTTTTATTCAGAATTGTTTGAAGCTCACCTCAGCTGTCCTGTGCCGAGGGAAAGATTCAGATACACCGATGAGTCAAAATCGTACTATACACGAAATACAATTTATTAAAAAATTGTATTTTTCTTTTCACAATTCAACGTTGTATTCTTTAACGCGTTACTCTTATAACGTGATTCAGTCTCTCGTATAACACGGGTATTAATCCATACAACGCGGGGATTGCACTGTGACATAAATAGCATAGTAATTAATATTCGATTTAAATCATTTTAACGAGATGAGTTGACGTGAATCTTTTGTACATGACGCGTTGTATGGCGTAAAAGCGCGTTATGCGGTACACCTACAACGCGTTTTCTATAGTGTTGTACGAGGGATTACTGTACTTAAAAAAATATGTGTGTGTGCCAGAGTACACAGGTAAGAAGTGAAACTTCTTTACGACATATATTTTTTCTACTATTTGCAACTTCACGAAAATGGGGTAGATAAGCCTTAAGAAAAACAATTTTTTCAGTCATATTTATTAAAACTTGCTAATTTTAACAGATTTATATACATTCACTGATACTTACAATCAAAAAGTGAGGTTAACCTCAAATAAATATTAAAATCATGCTCATACGTGTTGAATTTATAAAACGAAATGTATAATCACTCTCACTTTTCTTGTAAATTCACTTAAATTTGAACAAGTCTTTTTATTTTATCACTTTCAAATTAATATATTGTTATTCTTATTTCAAACCAAACTTCAAAACTAATATATTGTTGTTATTATTATCATATATTACATTATATTATTTACGTCACTATACTAAACTTCGATAAAAATACAATACAATACAAAATTTCTCCCATACGTCGATAAAGAAGTTTCACTTCAAAAAACCGTTAATTAACGAATCTAAGTACACTGGCTTTGCAATAAACATTTGCTTGTAGAGAAAGATCATGAGGAAAGCTGGGCTTAGACCCAAGAAGCGATGTCAGGCACAGAACTGATTTCCTTTAAATGGATACATTAATCTGAGGGCCAGACCTAAAAGGCTGTAGTGTAAAATAAACCTCATTTAATATAAAAATATAATTTTGAGTGCAATTACGATATAAGATTGTTTTATTGAAGTGAGTTGTATATTTTTTAATGGGCAATATCAGTGTGACATATATATACGAGCTTTGGTTTGATTCTCATTTGGAATAAAGACAGTATTTTAAATATTCGATATAAATTTTGACAAACACGTGCTGCGCACCAATGTACTTTCTGTGCACATTTAACACTTTCGAACGGTGAAGGATAACATTGTGAGGAATCCGGCCTTAACCCCAAAAGTTGACAGCGTCAGGCACTGGAGGACCTACTTACAGTTGCTCCTTCCTCCCAGACTACTGAGCACTACAGTCAAACCTGGATAAGCGAGAGTTTAAGGGAGCACAATGTCATTCTCGCTTAAAGAGGTTTCTCACTAACCCGAGTTTCTCGCTAATGCAGGTACATGTGTAGTGTTTCTCTCTTATAGAGGTACGCAGCAATAACAACACATATATTCATGCACTATGTAATTTTATTTTATTTAGAACTTATTTACACTTTAAACAATCCGTCAATTTCGTTTGGGTTTCTGTTTTTGTATTTTGAATGTTTCTCTCTAACTCATAAATTTTGTCGAATATTGCTTGATCAACAACCGCCGCGTATTCAAAGTAATGATGGACCGTCTCCGTATTTAAAGCTAGATTCATTGGAATTTTCTTAACAATGGTTAGAAGTTCCACGAAAGTTAAGAATGAGTCATAAAACAAAACAAAACAAAATTTATTTATTCATGTAGGTAACAATGTACACTTATGAACGTCAAAAAATTTAAAAATTGTGAATTTACATTTACTGCCAGTTCTCAAATCAAGGGCGTAGAACGGAAGAGAAGAACTGGCAATAAACTCTCTTTTTAATCGCCTTAAAGTTTTTTTTTTTTTACACAATGCTTGTAAGGAGCTGCGACCACTACACCATGTTCCATATGACATATTGAGTAATAAAGATTAAAAAAACAAATTAAAAACAAAGATTTGTCCTCTATCAGCAGGAGGCATGGTGAAATAGGAGCACGCACTTACACACTCGTGAGAACAACACGCAAATACGTAGTATAAACAACTAATATCACCGCATACACGAATTCAAGTACGACCAGTCACCACAAGTAGCACCCGTTCACGAGTATGACGCATGGCCAGCCATCGGCCCCCTCGCCATATTTTAGGGAGAGAGACAACCCGCAGATAAATAGAAGATGTTAAATTTCTCATTTGTTCCTAAATAATATACATAAATAAATGAAACTCGACTGTCGCTTATAGAGGTATACATAAGTAGCAGTCTTACTTACGGAAGTCTATGAGGGAAAAACGACTCTTACAGAGGTTTCTGTTTCTCGCTAATAGAGGTTTTGGGAGTTTTAAATGACGGGTCTTGGCTATTACTCTCACTTATAGAGTTTTCTCACTTACCCAGGTTTGACTGTATTTGCTTGGTTCCCCCTGGAAGAGTTTTTGATAATTTGGGTTCGCGTTATTCGTATTTTGTACATATGACTTTTTAACCTTAAAACATTGGTTGGGTGGGAACGGGTTAATGGCATTGCAATTGATCAATGGGAAATATTGATTTGAGGCACGAAGGAGTTGAACTCATACACCGAGGTAGCATTGTATATTTGGTGATGGAAATGTAAAAAAAATCGTATTTGTAACTAGTAAAAGCGAAGCATAGTATACTGAAGAAATTGTATGGAAAATGGAGTTATACCAAATTCGGCTACCGCAACAGATTTCCATATATCACATTTTAAGTGCAGCTGTCATGTCATTTTTTTTTTTTATTAAAATTTAGTTGATTTAACGTCTCGGGAGAACGAAGTGAGAAATGGATAAATAAAACAATGGCGCTACAACCTCTTTCAGTCTTGATCAGATTTCTGAATCTGTTTCATGGTCAGTTTTAAATCGATTTCCTTCACCGTTCAAGCAATTGTTAAATGCGCACATGGAAAGACCATTGGTGCACAGCCGGGGATCGAACCTACGACCTCAGGTATGAGAGTCGCACGCTGAAGCCACTAGGCCAACACTGCTTTTGAAATAGTAAACAACTGTTCCATTACTTTTAAGTGTATCGAGAATGACCAAAGCTCGGTCGGTATCTGAAATATCTGATAATGGTCGTTTATATTGATTTAGTTAAGTAGGCTTAGGATTGGAAAGTATAAATTGAGTATGCTTGTATCCATATAAAGTTTGAAAATTAATTGTTTTTTTTAATATGAGATTTCCAAAATGGCGAACAAAATTTTATAATTGCAAAATTTGGCTTTCAGTGCATAGGGGCCGTCAAGTATTATGTAAGCAATATAGGGGTATTTGGTGATTACGTCAGCGGTTATCCTTTACACATACGTTGTCTATGCTTGAAAACGAAATGCATTTTCGAGGATTCCTACAAAAAAAATAATAAGTTTATGTACTATTATAGTCTATTGAAATGTTTGCATTTGTTCAACTTTTTACTTTTCGACTTTTTTACTTAAAACTTTTTGAATTATGGATTTATAAAAAAGTCACATATACATAATTGTAGGCACAGCGATTTGCTACGAAGTGTGTCTTTACAAATTTTATGTACGATAGATGGTTTAGGAGATATAGCCAAAAACGTGTTTCACCCCCTTTTCCAACATGGCGGCTGGGACCAACCCCAGAAACTTGAGGTTATACTTGACCCCCCTACATGTCCCATAAATAATACGTCCTCTATCAAATGTTCAGTTTGGTCCTCAAATTGTAATCAATGGAGTATTATTTTTGAGAGCTTTGCTGACTTTTGCTGTAAGGGGGGGGGATAAATGTCAGTATATCTGTTTACGTAATACTTACGGCGCCATACAATTATGTTAGTAAGTTTTGTTCGCTATTATTATCCCTTTGATAATGGTTTTTAATGTTGAGAATTTAAAAGCTCTCGGCACGTAGCTTGATCAAAATGTGCGTTAACACGATATTCAGTGGGGTTTTTCTGGTTACTTTTAAATAGTCTTCATGTGATGCGGCAGCTGTTATTTCTCCGTAGATTTCAAATCAAATCAAAATATCTTTATTCATATAGGTAAACATGTACACTTATGAACGTCAAGAAAAACAAATTAAATTAACTGTAAATTTACAACCAGTTCGCAAGTCAAGGGCGTAGAGCGGGTTAGAAGAACTGGCAAGAAACTTTCCGCCACTCTTTTCAATCGCCAAGTTTTTAATACAAATTGTTTGAACTGGAGCAAATCAATCCCAAGGATTATGATCATTTATAAAAAGCTTTATTAATAAATTTACTTTTAACAAGGGCTTTGAATTTATTTAGTGACAATTCTCTAATTTCGCTTGGGAGTTTGTTGTAAAAACGAATACAATTTCCATATAAGGAGTGGTTTATCTTCTGGAGCCTGGTTGGTCGCACACTCAAATTAGTTCTATTACGCGTATTATACTGGTGAAAGTCACCATTTGTTTTTAAATCGTTCCAGTTTTTTTGTACATACAACAAGGCTTCAAGAATATATTGACCGGATAATGTCATAATATTTAGTTCCTTAAATCTATTCCGTACCGACTCCCTCGGGGAAACACAACAAATGCCCCGAACAGCCCGCTTCTGCGACACAAATATGGATTGGCTTCCGTTGGTCAAGAACTTTTAGAATTATTTACACATTAAAATACATATTTTATTTTACTTTCAAACCTTACATATAGTACGTATGTCGAGTTAGAATTTATACTTCTTTGGGTTTTGTATAAAAATCTTTAAAAAAATATCTATGTTTGTAGGAAACACAACACTAACAATAGAAAAAAGACATTAGTTTATTACATTGATAATTTTACTATAATGCATTATGTAGTTAAGGTTTTGAAGTTATACTTTTGGCGCGATGGTGAAAAATGATGAGAGTGAATTTTTATGATGCGCGCGCACACCAACACCTAAATTCGACATCGTAAAGTTAGGTCTAGGTGGCATGGAAATCGATAACTATGTTAAGTTGTATATTCTAGTAATTTGGAATTAGAACACTTGTTTCGTAACAGTACAATTAAACAGTGTGAATATATGTTATTTTGGTGTTTTTAAATTAATTTCATATGCGACTGTGATTGTATTTACTAATAATTTTTTTATTTAAATAAAATCTTTTTGATTAATTTTAATATTTATCGTTTATCACTACTTTTAGTTGTTTTTCATATGCCAAAGAAGTATAACTTCTAAAGCGTGTACATAAGTCTAAACACTCTTTTTTAAATGTCACAAAACGAAAACGTTGACAACTAATTTCAGGGTGTCGGTTTTTTAGAACGGTGCGCGTGCGCATAGAATTACTCTCATCATTTTTCCCAAACGCGCCAAAAGTAGTATAACTTCAAGATGTTATATATATGAGAGAATATCATGACAATTTATCAAGCGCCAGACCAGATGAATGCAACTTCTTCAACACGTCTGCAACTCATGGGGAATTCTGGGGTCAATATACACTGAAAATACATAATTATATATCTCTGTAGTTGTGGTTTTCCTTTGATCAAGTTACTTGCCGGGAATTAAATATCGACGGGTAGGATTTAGATACAATAATGTTACGATTCATGTTCATACACGCAAATACTTTGTACAATTAAATTTTTTAACGCAACACGGAACCAAGGTAATTTTGTTTGCATGCGAGTTCCTATTCTTAACGTTTAACGTGGCGTAGCTGGTTTTGTAGTTTGTGTTTTTTTTATTTTCAGGTTTTTGCAAGTTTTTGTTTGATTCTCAAATTTAAAATTTTGCTGGATTTGTGTTTTGTTGCCCGATTTTAGAATTTTTAAGATTTTTAAATTTCTGATATATTTGGTTTGTGTCCTACGCCCCGTTATGGGTTGTGGGACGGACGAGTTTTTAGTAATGAAGAGTTTATAAACACAATATTTTTTTCAGGTCTACTTCGCTACAAGGTCGACTTCCAATCCATGCAACTGGACGACGAAGAGATAGATAATTTGTATGATATTGATGATTATTAGATAATTTGAGATGGAGAATAGATAGATTGGGTTAAATAGCGCTTATTAACACACACACATACATCTACGCGTGCCTATACACAATTTCGCTTTGAGTTAACTTTCTATATGAATAAAATATATTGTATTAAATGGCTTAAATGGCTTTTGCGACGATATTTATAATATGTATAAAAATTGAGTATTATAATATTAATTGAGTAAATTTATAAGATTAAATGTATTTTTTTTAATACATTTTAGACCAAATAACGAATATTTTTTTGTTGAGTCGTGTTTGAGCCGCTAACCGCTGATTTACCCAAGCGGTCTATTCTCTATGCTTCCATGTCACATCCCTAGTTGTAAGTGCTGTACCGAGTGAAAATTAAAAAAAAAAATGTTAAGATTTGAGGGTATTCTGTATAGAATGTTTTTGATCAGAAAAAAGGACACACGATGTCATATGAACAACTAAACGGCTGGACCGATTTTGTTGAAAATTGTGTTAAAAGGCAGAAGCAGGGGTACTCTTTGATTTTTTTAATATCGATGTAATTTTTTTACGAATGATTGACATTTATAGGTATGGCATTATAGTTTTCAGATAAAAATGGTTAATTATTATGTAAAAAATGTCTACGCGCGGGCGCAGGACACAGATTTGTGTCTGCTAGGGGTGTGACTAGCGTTGGACAATGACGATATGAAACCGTTTATAACAGAAATCGCTTTTTTAAGCGATCCCTGAAATTTTAGGTATTATAATAATTTTGTATTATACGATTGGAACTAGCACATTAACGCCCGAACCCAATAATTAATCCAATCTCAGATTAAAAACAATCTGAGATCTGCATCCCAATGACCAAACCCTGCGAAGACAATCATTTTTGGCGACGGATAGAATGCAATCTCTTTTTACACTCATATTTGATAATTAATATAAACCAAATTAATTAAATAAAACCGTACAAATAATATTAAAATATACATGTCTATGTTTCAAACATATCAAATAGTTTATTAATTATTTTAAAAACTGGTGTTAGTTAAAATCTTAAGATAGGATATTGGCACAGTTGAAAGGTCATTTTCATACAAAGGTCTATGTATACACCGATCCGACCGATGTATAGCTTGTATCGACAGATGGCTATTTAAATCCGTCGATTGGTTTTTGGCACACTTATCAATATTTGGATTAAGATGACTAGATGGTCAAAAATGGATTGGGATAGGTTATTGGGTTTGGGCGTAAGTCGATTTAAAACTGGGTGTGGTTTAGAGGGATTCATATCTAATATACGTTGGAGTTCTGTTGTATCCTGCAAATGAAGAGGATAACGTCGGTATTGATGCTGCAAGTTGCAGAGTTGTTATCTTAATATTGTTATCACAGTTTTCCAGTCTTTTTTAATGTAGCTAGCATCTATCGTATTATTCATATTTCACGAATGATAAAATTATTGCGCTCAAATATAAAAATCTTGTTAAAGAGTTGTTTTATTTGTTTACCTTTTATTTAGTAATTCACGCAGCAGGCCAAATGATATCCAAAGACAATCCAGAGTACACAGTGTGCCAGAGTACACAGGTAAGAAGTGAAACTTCTTTACGACATAATTTTTCTACTATTTGCAACTTCACGAAAATGGAGTAGATAAGGCTTAAGCCTTAAGAAAAACAATTTTTTCAGTCATATTTATTAATACTTGCTAATTTTAACAGATTTATATACATTCACTGATACTTACAATCAAAAAGTGAGGTTAACCTCAAATAAATATTAAAATCATGCGTGTTGAATTTATAAAACGAAATGTATAATCACTCTCACTTTTCTTGTAAATTCACTTAAATTTGAACAAGTCTTTTTATTTTATCACTTTCAAATTAATATATTCTTATTTCAAACCAAACTTCAAAACTAATATATTGTTGTTATTATTATCATATATTACATTATATTATTTACGTCACTATACTAAACTTCGATAAAAAAAGCAACATGGCGCGTAACCGAAAAACGTGACGTTTTCTTACAAAATTTCTCCCATACGTCGATAAAGATGTTTCACTTCAATAATTTATTTGCAAGAATATGGTACAAAGATGTTATGGTGGCACAATCGAATATTCTGGCAACATAATGACGTGCCAATTTGTCTTAAAAGGAAGTTATGTAGCAGCAAAGTAGCTAAATCAGAGATATAATTGAATCTCTAGACAGTTAATTGAAGATCGATTTTCAATTTAGTCGCTAGCATTTTGATTTAAAAAGCCAGCGTGATGATTAATGTAAAACAAGATGGCGGTCACGACAACAGCTGATTTCTTTAAGGCCTTTTCTCCACAGCTCCGGTCCGGCAAACCCTAATTACCGATCCGATTTAGAAACTCACAACTTATGTGCCTCTCCACTACTCCGGCATCCGGTTTTTAGTGTCGCCGCACACGGGCCACACGCGACAACTACAAACGCCTCCACGAGAAGCTAGAAGCAGCTACAAAGGTAGCTGAAGCGACAGCCACTTGTGGCCGGTGGTCGACACTTGCGGTCAGTGGCTGCTACTTTTTTAACCCTTGCGTGCAGTATCATAATGGACTCTGACGAAGAAGGTTTACTTATTATTATTGCGCTACTATTGATAAAAAAAATTGATTTTAAATATTCGATATAAATTTTGACAGACATGTGCTGCGCACCAATGTACTTTCTGTGCACATTTAACACTTTCGAACGGTGAAGGATAACATTGTGAGGAATCCGGCCTTAACCCCAAAAGTTGACAGTCACAAAATAGCAGATGTTGAATTTGTCATTTGTTCCTCCTAAATAATATACATAAATAAATGAAGCTCGACTGTCGCTTATAGAGGTATACATAAGTAGCAGTCTTACTTACGGAGGTCTATGAGGGAAAAACGACTCTTACAGAGGTTTCTGTTTCTCGCTAATAGAGGTTTTGGGAGCTTAAAATGACGGGTCTTGGCTATTACTCTCACTTATAGAGTTTTCTCACTTATCCAGTTCTCACTTACCCAGGTTTGACTGTATTTGCTTGGTTCCCCCTGGAAGAGTTCTTGATAATTTTGGTTCGCGTTATTCGCATTTTGTACATATGACTTTTTAACCTTCAAACATTGGTTGGGTGTTGGAACGGATTAATGGCATTGCAATTGATCAATGGGAAATATTGATTTGAGGCACGAAGGAGTTGAACTCATACACCGAGGTAGCATTGTATATTTGGTGATGGAAATGTAAAATGAATCGTATTTGTAACTAGTAAAAGCGAAGCATAGTATACTGAAGAAATTGTATGGAAAATGGAGTTATACCAAATTCGGCTACCGCAACAGATTTCCATATATCACATTTTAAGTGCAGCTGACATGTCATTGTTTTTTTTTTATTAAAATTCAGTTGATTTAACGTGTCGGGCGGAACGAAGTGAGAAATGGATAAATAAAACAGTGGCGCTACAACCTCTTTCAGTCTTGATCAGATTTCTGAATCTGTTTCATGGTCATTTTTAAAATGATTTCCTTCACCGTTCAAGCAATTGTTAAATGCGCACATGGAAAGACCATTGGTGCACAGCCGGGGATCGAACCTACGACCTCAGGTATGAGAGTCGCACGCTGAAGCCACTAGGCCAACACTGCTTTTGAAATAGTCAAATAAAACTATTCGATTACTTTTAAGTAAAAAAATAAATAAAAATAAAATACGTTTATTTTGAAACATAGGATCATAAGAGTATCACTTATTCCACGTCATTAAATTCGAGTGTATCGAGAATGACCAAAGCTCGGTCGGTATCTGAAATATCTGATAATGGTCGTTTATATTGATTTAGTTAAGTAGGCTTAGGATTGGAAAGTATAAATTGAGTATGCTTTTCTTGTATCCATATAAAGTTTGCATATTAATTGCTTTTTTTTAATATGACATTTCCAAAATGGCGAACAAAATTTTATAATTGCAAAATTTGGCTTTCAGTGCATAGGGGCCGTCAAGTATTATGTAAGCAATATAGGGGTATTTGGTGATTACGTCAACGGTTATCCTTTACACATACGTTGTCTATGCTTGAAAACGAAATGGATTTTCGAGGATTCCTACAAAAAAAAAAAAAGTTTATGTACTATTATAGTCTATTGAAATGTTTGCATTTGTTCAACTTTTTACTTTTCGACTTTTTTACTTAAAACTTTTTGAATTATGGATTTATAAAAAGTCACATATACATAATTGTAGGCACAGCGATTTGCTACGAAGTGTGTCTTTACAAATTTTATGTACGATAGATGGTTTAGGAGATATAGCCAAAAACGTGTTTCACCCCCTTTTCCAACACGGCGGCTGGGGCCAACCCCAGAAACTTGAGGCCCCTACATGTCCCATAAATAATGCGTCCTCTATCAAATGTTCAGTTTGGTCCTCAAATTGTAATCAATGGAGTATTATTTTTGAGAGCTTTGTTGACTTTTGCTGATAAGGGGGGGGGGGGGGGGGGATAAATGTCAGTATATCTGTTTACGTAATACTTACGGCGCCATACAATTATGTTAGTAAGTTTTGTTCGCTATTATTATCCCTTTGATAATGGTTTTTAATGTTGAGAATTTATAAGCTCTCGGCACGTAGCTTGATCAAAATGTGCGTTAGCACGATATTCAGTGGGGTTTTTCTGGTTACTTTTAAATAGTGTTCATGTGATGCGGCAGCTGTTATTTCTCCGTAGATTTCAAATCAAATCAAAATATCTTTATTCATATAGGTAAACAAGCAAGAAACTTTTCGCCACTCTTTTCAATCGCCAAGTTTTTAATACAAATTGTTTGAACTGGAGCAAATCAATCCCAAGGATTAGGATCATAGAAGTATTCGTCACATTTATAAAAGGCTTTATTAATTAATTTACTTTTAACAAGGGCTTTGAATTTATTTAGTGACAGTTCGCTAATTTCGCTTGGGAGTTTGTTGTAAAAACGAATACAATTTCCATATAAGGAGTGGTTTATCTTCTGGAGCCTGGTTGGTCGCACACTCAAATTAGTTCTATTACGCGTAGTATACTGGTGAAAGTCACCATTTGTTTGAAATCGTTTAAGTTTTTTTGTACATACAACAAGGCTTCAAGAATATATTGACCGGATAATGTCATAATATTTAGTTCCTTAAATCTATTCCGTACCGACTCCCTCGGGGAAACACAACAAATACCCCGAACAGCCCGCTTCTGCAACACAAATATGGATTGGCTTCCGTTGGTCAAGAACTTTTAGAATTATTTACACATTAAAATACATATTTTATTTTACTTTCAAACCTTACATATAGTACGTATGTCGAGTTAGAATTTATACTTCTTTGGGTTTTGTATAAAAATCTTTAAAAAATATCTATGTTTGTAGGAAACACAACACTAACAATAGAAAAAAGACATTTGTTTATTACATTGATAATTTTACTATAATGCATTATGTAGTTAAGGTCAAAGTTATACTTTTGGCGCGATGGTGAAAAATGATGAGAGTGAATTCTTACGATGCGCGCGCACACCGACACCTGAATTCGACATCGTAAAGTTAGGTGTAGGTGGTATGGAAATCGATAACTATGTTAAGTTGTATATTCTAGTAATTTTGTAATTAGAACACTTGTTTCGTAACAGTACAATTAAACAGTGTGAATATATGTTATTTTGGTGTTTTTAAATTAATTTCATATGCGACGGTGATTGTATTTACTAATATTTCTTTTATTTAAATAAAATCTTTTTGATTAATTTTAATATTTATCGTTTATCACTACTTTTAGTTGTTTTTCATATGCCAAAGAAGTATAACTTCTAAAGCGTGTACATAAGTCTAAACACTCTTTTTTAAATGTCACATAACGAAAACGTTGGCAACTAATTTCAGGGTGTCGGTTTTTTTGGAACGGTGCGCGTGCGCATAGAATTACTCTCATCATTTTTCCCTAACGCGCCAAAAGTAGTATAACTTCAAGATGTTATATATAAGAGAGAATATCATGACAATTTATCAAGCGCCAGACCAGATGAATGCAACTTCTTCAACACGTCTGCAACTCATGGGGAATTCTGGGGTCAATATACACTGAAAATACATAATTATATATCTCTGTAGTTGTGGTTTTCCTTTGATCAAGTTACTTGCCGGGAATTAAATATCGACGGGTAGGATTTAGATACAATAATGTTACGATTCATGTTCATACACGCAAATACTTTGTACAATTAAATTTTTTAACGCAACACGGAACCAAGGTAATTTTGTTTGCATGCGAGTTCCTATTCTTAACGTTTAACGTGGCGTAGCTGGTTTTGTAGTTTGTGTTTTTTTTATTTTCAGGTTTTTGCAAGTTTTTGTTTGATTCTCAAATTTAAAATTTTGCTGGATTTGTGTTTTGTTGCCCGATTTTAGAATTTTTAAGATTTTTAAATTTCTGATATATTTGGTTTGTGTCTTACGCCCCGTTATGGGTTGTGGGACGGACGAGTTTTTAGTAATGAAGAGTTTATAAACACAATATTTTTTTCAGGTCTACTTCGCTACAAGGTCGACTTCCAATCCATGCAACTGGACGACGAAGAGATAGATAATTTGTATGATATTGATGATTATTAGATAATTTGAGATGGAGAATAGATAGATTGGGTTAAATAGCGCTTTATAACACACACACACATCTACGCCTATACACAATTTCGCTTTGAGTTAACTCTCTATATGAATAAAATACAATATGAAATGGCTTTTGCGACGATATTTATAATATGTATAAAAATTGAGTATTATAATATTAATTGAGTAAATTTATAAGATTAAATGTATTTTTTTTTTTTAATAAATTTTAGACCAAATAACGAATATTTTTTTGTTGAGTCGTGTTTGAGCTGCTAACCGCTGATTTACCCAAGCGGTCTATTCTCTATGCTTCCATGTCACATCCCTAGTTGTAAGTGCTGTACCGAGTGAAAATTAAAAAAAAATTGTTACGATCTGAGGGTATTCTGTATAGAATGTTTTTGATCAGAAAAAAGGACACACGATGTCATATGAACAACTAAACGGCTGGACCGATTTTGTTGAAAATTGTGTTAAAAGGCAGAAGCAGGGGTACTCTTTGATTTTTTTAATATCGATGTAATTTTTTTACGAATGATTGACATTTATAGGTATGGCATTATAGTTTTCAGATAAAAATTGTTAATTATTATGTAAAAAATGTCTACGCGCGGGCGCAGGACACAGATTTGTGTCTGCTAGGGGTGTGACTAGCGTTGGACAATGACGATATGAAACCGTTTATAACAGAAATCGCTTTTTTAAGCGATCCCTGAAATTTTAGGTATTATAATAATTTTGTATTATACGATTGGAACTAGCACACTAACGCCCGAACCCAATAATTAATCCAATCTCAGATTAAAAACAATCTGAGATCTGCATCCCAATGACCAAACCCTGCGAAGACAATCATTTTTGGCGACGGATAGAATGCAATCTCTTTTTACACTCATATTTGATAATTAATATAAACCAAATTAATTAAATAAAACCGTACAAATAATATTAAAATATACATGTCTATGTTTCAAACATATCAAATAGTTTATTAATTATTTTAAAAACTGGTGTTAGTTAAAATCTTAAGATAGGATATTGGCACAGTTGAAAGGTCATTTTCATACAAAGGTCTATGTATACACCGATCCGACCGATGTATAGCTTGTATCGACAGATGGCTATTTAAATCCGTCGATTGGTTTTTGGCACACTTATCAATATTTGGATTAAGATGACTAGATGGTCAAAAATGGATTGGGATAGGTTATTGGGTTTGGGCGTAAGTCGATTTAAAACTGGGTGTGGTTTAGAGGGATTCATATCTAATATACGTTGGAGCTCTGTTGTATCCTGCAAATGAAGAGGATAACGTCGGTATTGATGCTGCAAGTTGCAGAGTTGTTATCTTAATATTGTTATCACAGTTTTCCAGTCTTTTTTAATGTAGCTAGCATCTATCGTATTATTCATATTTCACGAATGATAAAATTATTGCGCTCAAATATAAAAATCTTGTTGAAGAGTTGTTTTATTTGTTTACCTTTTATTTAGTAATTCACGCAGCAGGCCAAATGATATCCAAAGACAATCCAGAGTACACAGTGTGCCAGAGTACACAGGTAAGAAGTGAAACTTCTTTACGACATAATTTTTCTACTATTTGCAACTTCACGAAAATGGAGTAGATAAGGCTTAAGCCTTAAGAAAAACAATTTTTTCAGTCATATTTATTAATACTTGCTAATTTTAACAGATTTATATACATTCACTGATACTTACAATCAAAAAGTGAGGTTAACCTCAAGTAAATATTAAAATCATGCTCATACGCGTTGAATTTATAAAACGAAATGTATAATCACTGTCACTTTTCTTGTAAATTCACTTAAATTTGAACAAGTCTTTTTATTTTATCACTTTCAAATTAATATATTCTTATTTCAAACCAAACTTCAAAACTAATATATTGTTGTTATTATTATCATATATTACATTATATTATTTACGTCACTATACTAAACTTCGATAAAAAAAGCAACATGGCGCGTAACCGAAAAACGTGACGTTTTCTTACAAAATTTCTCCCATACGTCGATAAAGATGTTTCACTTCAATAATTTATTTGCAAGAATATGGTACAAAGATGTTATGGTGGCACAATCGAATATTCTGGCAACATACTGACGTGCCAATTTGTCTTAAAAGGAAGTTATGTAGCAGCAAAGTAGCTAAATCAGAGATATAATTGAATCTCTAGACAGTTAATTGAAGATCGATATTCAATCAAGTCGCTAGCATTTTGATTTAAAAAGCCAGCGTGATGATTAATGTAAAACAAGATGGCGGTCACGACAACAGCTGATTTCTTTAAGGCCTTTTCTCCACAGCTCCGGTCCGGCAAACCCTAATTACCGATCCGATTTAGAAACTCACAACTTATGTGCCTCTCCACTACTCCGGCATCCGGTTTTTAGTGTCGCCGCACACGGGCCACACGCGACAACTACAAACGCCTCCACGAGAAGCTAGAAGCAGCTACAAAGGTAGCTGAAGCGACAGCCACTTGTGGCCGGTGGTCGACACTTGCGGTCAGTGGCTGCTACTTTTTTAACCCTTGCGTGCAGTATCATAATGGACTCTGACGAAGAAGGTTTACTTATTATTATTGCGCTACTATTGATAAAAAAAATTGATTTTAAATATTCGATATAAATTTTGACAGACATGTGCTGCGCACCAATGTACTTTCTGTGCACATTTAACACTTTCGAACGGTGAAGGATAACATTGTGAGGAATCCGGCCTTAACCCCAAAAGTTGACAGTCACAAAATAGCAGATGTTGAATTTGTCATTTGTTCCTCCTAAATAATATACATAAATAAATGAAGCTCGACTGTCGCTTATAGAGGTATACATAAGTAGCAGTCTTACTTACGGAGGTCTATGAGGGAAAAACGACTCTTACAGAGGTTTCTGTTTCTCGCTAATAGAGGTTTTGGGAGCTTAAAATGACGGGTCTTGGCTATTACTCTCACTTATAGAGTTTTCTCACTTATCCAGTTCTCACTTACCCAGGTTTGACTGTATTTGCTTGGTTCCCCCTGGAAGAGTTCTTGATAATTTTGGTTCGCGTTATTCGCATTTTGTACATATGACTTTTTAACCTTCAAACATTGGTTGGGTGTTGGAACGGATTAATGGCATTGCAATTGATCAATGGGAAATATTGATTTGAGGCACGAAGGAGTTGAACTCATACACCGAGGTAGCATTGTATATTTGGTGATGGAAATGTAAAATGAATCGTATTTGTAACTAGTAAAAGCGAAGCATAGTATACTGAAGAAATTGTATGGAAAATGGAGTTATACCAAATTCGGCTACCGCAACAGATTTCCATATATCACATTTTAAGTGCAGCTGACATGTCATTTTTTTTTTTTATTAAAATTTAGTTGATTTAACGTCTCGGGAGAACGAAGTGAGAAATGGATAAATAAAACAGTGGCGCTACGACCTCTTTCAGTCTTGATCAGATTTCTGAATCTGTTTCATGGTCATTTTTAAAATGATTTCCTTCACCGTTCAAGCAATTGTTAAATGCGCACATGGAAAGACCATTGGTGCACAGCCGGGGATCGAACCTACGACCTCAGGTATGAGAGTCGCACGCTGAAGCCACTAGGCCAACACTGCTTTTGAAATAGTCAAATAAAACTATTCGATTACTTTTAAGTAAAAAAATAAATAAAAATAAAATACGTTTATTTTGAAACATAGGATCATAAGAGTATCACTTATTCCACGTCATTAAATTCGAGTGTATCGAGAATGACCAAAGCTCGGTCGGTATCTGAAATATCTGATAATGGTCGTTTATATTGATTTAGTTAAGTAGGCTTAGGATTGGAAAGTATAAATTGAGTATGCTTTTCTTGTATCCATATAAAGTTTGCATATTAATTGTTTTTTTTTTAATATGACATTTCCAAAATGGCGAACAAAATTTTATAATTGCAAAATTTGGCTTTCAGTGCATAGGGGCCGTCAAGTATTATGTAAGCAATATAGGGGTATTTGGTGATTACGTCAACGGTTATCCTTTACACATACGTTGTCTATGCTTGAAAACGAAATGGATTTTCGAGGATTCCTACAAAAAAAAAAAAAGTTTATGTACTATTATAGTCTATTGAAATGTTTGCATTTGTTCAACTTTTTACTTTTCGACTTTTTTACTTAAAACTTTTTGAATTATGGATTTATAAAAAGTCACATATACATAATTGTAGGCACAGCGATTTGCTACGAAGTGTGTCTTTACAAATTTTATGTACGATAGATGGTTTAGGAGATATAGCCAAAAACGTGTTTCACCCCCTTTTACAACATGGCGGCTGGGGCCAACCCCAGAAACTTGAGGCCCCTACATGTCCCATAAATAATGCGTCCTCTATCAAATGTTCAGTTTGGTCCTCAAATTGTAATCAATGGAGTATTATTTTTGAGAGCTTTGTTGACTTTTGCTGATAAGGGGGGGGGGGGGGGGGATAAATGTCAGTATATCTGTTTACGTAATACTTACGGCGCCATACAATTATGTTAGTAAGTTTTGTTCGCTATTATTATCCCTTTGATAATGGTTTTTAATGTTGAGAATTTATAAGCTCTCGGCACGTAGCTTGATCAAAATGTGCGTTAACACGATATTCAGTGGGGTTTTTCTGGTTACTTTTAAATAGTCTTCATGTGATGCGGCAGCTGTTATTTCTCCGTAGATTTCAAAACAAATCAAAATATCTTTATTCATATAGGTAAACATGTACACTTATGAACGTCAAAAGAAAACAAATTAAAATAAATGTAAATTTACATTTACAACCAGTTCGCAAGTCAAGGGCGTAGAGCGGGTTAGAAGAACTGGCAAGAAACTTTCCGCCACTCTTTTCAATCGCCAAGTTTTTAATACAAATTGTTTGAACTGGAGCAAATCAATCCCAAGGATTATGATCATTTATAAAAAGCTTTATTAATAAATTTACTTTTAACAAGGGCTTTGAATTTATTTAGTGACAGTTCTCTAATTTCGCTTGGGAGTTTGTTGTAAAAACGAATACAATTTCCATATAAGGAGTGGTTTATCTTCTGGAGCCTGGTTGGTCGCACACTCAAATTAGTTCTATTACGCGTAGTATACTGGTGAAAGTCACCATTTGTTTTGAAATCGTTTAAGTTTTTTTGTACATACAACAAGGCTTCAAGAATATATTGACCGGATAATGTCATAATATTTAGTTCCTTAAATCTATTCCGTACCGACTCCCTCGGGGAAACACAACAAATGCCCCGAACAGCCCGCTTCTGCGACACAAATATGGATTGGCTTCCGTTGGTCAAGAACGTTTAGAATTATTTACACATTAAAATACATATTTTATTTTACTTTCAAACCTTACATATAGTACGTATGTCGAGTTAGAATTTATACTTCTTTGCGTTTTGTATAAAAATCTTTAAAAAAATATCTATGTTTGTAGGAAACACAACACTAACAATAGAAAAAAGACATTTGTTTATTACATTGATAATTTTACTATAATGCATTATGTAGTTAAGGTTTTGAAGTTATACTTTTGGCGCAATGGTGAAAAATGATGAGAGTGAATTCTTACGATGCGCGCGCACACCGACACCTGAATTCGACATCGTAAAGTTAGGTGTAGGTGGCATGGAAATCGATAACTATGTTAAGTTGTATATTCTAGTAATTTTGTAATTAGAACACTTGTTTCGTAACAGTACAATTAAACAGTGTGAATATATGTTATTTTGGTGTTTTTAAATTAATTTCATATGCGACGGTGATTGTATTTACTAATAATTTTTTTATTTAAATAAAATTTTTTTGATTAATTTTAATATTTATCGTGTATCACTACTTTTAGTTGTTTTTGATATGCCAAAGAAGTATAACTTCTAAAGCGTGTACATAAGTCTAAACACTCTTTTTTAAATGTCACAAAACGAAAACGTTGACAACTAATTTCAGGGTGTCGGTTTTTTAGAACGGTGCGCGTGCGCATAGAATTACTCTCATCATTTTTCCCTAACGCGCCAAAAGTAGTATAACTTCAAGATGTTATATATATGAGAGAATATCATGACAATTTATCAAGCGCCAGACCAGATAAATGCAACTTCTTCAACACGTCTGCAACTCATGGGGAATTCTGGGGTCAATATACACTGAAAATACATAATTATATATCTCTGTAGTTGTGGTTTTCCATTGATCAAGTTACTTGCCGGGAATTAAATATCGACGGGTAGGATTTATATACAATAATGTTACGATTCATGTTCATACACGCAAATACTTTGTACAATTAAATTTTTTAACGCAACACGGAACCAAGGTAATTTTGTTTGCATGCGAGTTCCTATTCTTAACGTTTAACGTGGCGTAGCTGGTTTTGTAGTTTGTGTTTTTTTTATTTTCAGGTTTTTGCAAGTTATTGTTTGATTCTCAAATTTAAAATTTTGCTGGATTTGTGTTTTGTTGCCCGATTTTAGAATTTTTAAGATTTTTAAATTTCTGATATATTTGGTTTGTGTCCTACGCCCCGTTATGGGTTGTGGGACGGACGAGTTTTTAGTAATGAAGAGTTTATAAACACAATATTTTTTTCAGGTCTACTTCGCTACAAGGTCGACTTCCAATCCATGCAACTGGACGACGAAGAGATAGATAATTTGTATGATATTGATGATTATTAGATAATTTGAGATGGAGAATAGATAGATTGGGTTAAATAGCGCTTTATAACACACACACACATCTACGCCTATACACAATTTCGCTTTGAGTTAACTTTCTATATGAATAAAATACAATATGAAAATGGCTTTTGCGACGATATTTATAATATGTATAAAAATTGAGTATTATAATATTAATTGAGTAAATTTATAAGATTAATTTTTTTTTTTTAATAAATTTTAGACCAAATAACGAATATTTTTTTGTTGAGTCGTGTTTGAGCCGCTAACCGCTGATTTACCCAAGCGGTCTATTCTCTATGCTTCCATGTCACATCCCTAGTTGTAAGTGCTGTACCGAGTGAAAATTAAAAAAAAAAAATTTACGATTTGAGGGTGGGTATTCTTTATAGAATGTTTTTGATCAGAAAAAAGGACACACGATGTCATATGAACAACTAAACGGCTGGACCGATTTTGTTGAAAATTGTGTTAAAAGGCAGAAGCAAGGGGTACTCTTGATTTTTTAATATCGATGTAATTTTTTTACGAATTATTGACATGGGTTATAAATGGTATGGCATTATAGTTTTCAGATAAAAATTGTTAATTATTATGTAAAAAATGTCTACGCGCGGGCGCAGGACACAGATTTGTGTCTGCTAGGGGTGTGACTAGCGTTGGACAATGACGATATGAAACCGTTTATAACAAAAATCGCTTTTTTAAGCGATCCCTGAAATTTTAGGTATTATAATAATTTTGTATTATACGATTGGAACTAGCACATTAACGCCCGAACCCAATAATTAATCCAATCTCAGATTAAAAATAATCTGAGATCTGCATCCCAATGACCAAACCCTGCGTAGACAATCCATTTTTGGCGACGGATAGAATGCAATCTATTTTTACACTCATATTTGATAATTAATATAAACCAAATAAATTAAATAAAACCGTACAAATAATATTAAAATATACATGTTTCAAACATATCAAATAGCTTATTAATTATTTTAAAAACTGGTGTTAGTTAAAATCTTAAGATAGGATATTGGCACAGTTGATCTGTTATTTTCATACAAAGGTAACACCGATCCGACCTACCATGGATAGCTTATACTGACAGATGGCTATTACAATCCGTCGATTGGTTTTTGGCACACTTATCAATATTTGGATTAAGATGACTAGATGGTCAAAAATGGATTGGGATAGGTTATTGGGTTTGGGCGTAAGTCGATTTAAAACTGGGTGTGGTTTAGAGGGATTCATATCTAATATACGTTGGAGCTCTGTTGTATCCTGCAAATGAAGAGGATAACGTCGGTATTGATGCTGCAAGTTGCAGAGTTGTTATGTTAATATTGCTATCACAGTTTTCCAGTCTTTTTTAATGTAGCTAGCATCTATCGTATTATTCACATTTCACGAATGATAAAATTATTGCGCTCAAATATAAAAATCTTGTTGAAGAGTTGTTTTATTTGTTTACCTTTTATTTAGTAATTCACGGAGCAGGCCAAATGATATCCATAGACAATCACATTAATAAAAAATATGTGTGTGTACACAGGTAAGAAGTGAAACTTCTTTACGACATATCATTTTTCTACTATTTGCAACTTCACGAAAATGGGGTAGATAAGGCTTAAGCCTTAAGAAAAACAATTTTTTCAGTCATATTTATTAATACTTGCTAATTTTAACAGATTTATATACATTCACTGATACTTACAATCAAAAAGTGAGGTTAACCTCAAATAAATATTAAAATCATGCTCATACGTGTTGAATTTATAAAACGAAATGTATAATCACTCTCACTTTTCTTGTAAATTCCCTTAAATTTGAACAAGTCTTTTTATTTTATCACTTTCAAATTAATATATTGTTATTATTATTTCCAACCAAACTTCAAAACTAATATATTGTTGTTATTATTATCATATATTACATTATATTCTTTACGTCACTATACTAAGCTTCGATAAAAAAGCAACATGGCGCGTAACCGAAAAACGTGACGTTTTCTTACAAAATTTCTCCCATACGTCGATAAAGAAGTTTCACTTCAATAATTTATTTGCAAGAATATGGTACAAAGATGTTATGGTGGCACAATCGAATATTCTGGCAACATACTGACGTGCCAATTTGTCTTAAAAGGAAGTTATGTAGCAGCAAAGTAGATAAATCAGAGATATAATTGAATCTCTAGACAGTTAATTGAAGATCTATATTCAATCAAGTCGCTAGCATTTTGATTTAATAAGCCAGCGTGATGATTAATGTAAAACAAGATGGCGGTCACGACAACAGCTGATTACTTTAAGGCCTTTTATCCACAGCTCCGGTCCGGCAAACGTTAATTACCAATCCGATTTAGAAACTCACAACTTATGTGCCTCTCCACTACTCCGGCATCCGGTTTTTAGTGTCGCCGCACACGGGCCACACGCGACAACCACAAACGCCTCCACGAGAAGCTAGAAGCAGCTACAAAAGTAGCTGAAGCGACAGCCACTTGTGGCCGGTGGTCGACACTTGCGGTCGGTCGCTGCTACTTTTTTAACCCTTGCGTGCAGTATCATAATGGACTCTGACGAAGAAGGTTTACTTATTATTATTATTATTGCGCTACTATTCATAAAAAGACGTCGTAGAAGAGGAAACCGTCTTCAAACAAAGAGGGGGGCGCGAGTGGCGTGTGGCGGCTTTTTGTGTCGGCGTTTAGTGGCCGGTGCGAGCCACAAGAAGCAAGCTGCGACGATTTGTAGCGTTTGGCCGCCACCCGCGCCATCCGTATGTATGAAAAGTACAGGAAATATGCCAGTGGCGGCGTTTTGTGGTTGTGGCCGGTGGCCCGTGTGCGGTGACCCTTAACGGTCCGATAACTTGCTAGATCGGAACGCGGTGTTTAATCGGTCCGAAGTGATCGACAATGATGCCAATTTGTACAAATTTAGGGGAAAACATACAGTCTTCTAGCAAGACACACTTTGAAAGGAGACAACCATGCTGATGCGTAGACCCATGGACATTTGGAAGCTTCTTCATCAGCCTTTAAGAACTAAGGGTAGAATTAGGACACATTACCGATAATTTCTTTTCTTGGTTCTAGTGGTTTAATTCTTTATAGCTTTTATTTTTAAATTTATGTTTTTTTGGATTAAGACTGTTTATTGTATTTACCTGATTTCGCTGGTCGTGTCCACATGTTTTCGGGACGACACCGCTTTTTATATTTTCGTATGTAAGTTAATTTTGACATGTGTTCTAATTTTGTGGTCCAAAAAAAACTGGCCAGCAAATCAATTCATTTATATGTAACTGTTATACTTAACGTACCTAAATATTAAAATAAAATTTAAGTTAATACAGTTGAACTCTTTATAACGAATTTTAAGGGACCGAGTTTAATCTAAAACTCTGCAACGAAGAAAAATCCTCCATCGGAAGAGATGATAAAAAAACACCAAATTTAACTAATTACAATAATTTATGTAATCGATAGGTGACAATGCTTCGTTTTGTCCTTAATGGATTCATGTATGAGTTTAGTGTTAAACCAACCAAATAATATATTTTTACGTTATAGAAAGTTTTTCGTTATAACGAATGACGTTATACAAGAGTTTACATTGTACTTAATTTGACATTGAAAATGTAATACAGTAACAGTCGTTTAGCGTCTACACAAAATAGGATTACTGACGTTATCGTGAAAGCAAAACAATGTATGTTAAAATCAGCCGGCGCTAAATAGATTTTAAATGGGAAAACTTTAGCCACTAATACGTTTCAATAACCGTAAAATCATTTTTGACTAATAAATGAAAACTAATGCAGCAGTGTTAGTGGCTCCAGCGTGCGACTTGCATACCTGAGGTCGTGGGTTCGATCCCCGGCTGTGCACCAATGGAGTTTCTATGTGCGCATTTAAAATTTGCTCGAACGGTGAAAGTAAACGTGAGGAAACCGACATATCTTAGACCCAAAAAGTCGATGATGTCAGGCACTGATCACCTACTTGCCTGTTAAATTTAAAAATTGATCATGTGATTCAGAAATCTGAGGCCAAGTCCAAAAGAGGTTGTATTGCCACTGATGATGATGAAATGAAAACTTTGAGTTTAACTATCCTTTGGATATATGCTTAGCAATTACTCTTTTATCGTGAAATACCATTAATGGAACCGACACACGATAAGAAAATATTAACAAAGCAAATTTAATAGTACGGTGAAGTTGATTTTTGGTTGATGGTACGGGTTGCTACTTGTGGGCGAGGTTTGCCCCGTCTCACCCCCTCAGACAACCAAAGGCTCGGGGGAGACCAGGTGGAAAATAATAAGTTTCCTTCAACTTCGATTTCGTTCCCTTTGGAGGGGAAGACTTCTGGGCCTAATTAAAGATTTAAGTTGGATCCTGGTAGATGATACCGGTGATCCCTGAGCTGGTGCTTTCCCCAAAGAATCTGGTTGTAAATGTAATAATTAATTTAATTTGTTTATTGACGTTCATAAGTGTACATGTTTACCTATAGCAATAAAGAGATTTTTTTTTTTGAGAATGAGTATCGCAATACAAGGAAATGCTGCCAGCTTTGGGTACACTGCCACGGGGAGAAAACTTTGTAGTTAGTTATATATATTAGGTCCTTACATATGAAATTGGCGTATTTCGTACTGGCCACTTTAATCACGATGTTCTCCTCTTTGGTAAGGAATTCCAAATTCAAATTTGCACAGCTATTTACTCATGTATTTGTGCTTCGATGACCGTCGTTCATTTGTTTTTTCTTCTGTTTTTTTCTGTTTGCGTCACTCATTTTACAAAACTTAAAGTATCGCATTATTTACGAGTACGAGTTCCGCCGTGGCACTAGTGCTGCGGAAACGACTCGAAGGGTGAATGATGTGTATGGCGGTCATGTTGCAAAAGAAAACACAGTTAATTTTTGGTTCCAACGTTTTCGTTCTGGAAATTTCGACCTGCAGAACAAGCCCCGTGGACCGCCTGAGACCCAAGTTTATAATGAAGTATTGAAGGCTATTGTGGAAGCGGATCCATCGCAAACCACATCCGAGTTAGCTGCAGGCTGCGGTGTTAGTGATAAAACTGTTTTAATTCACTTGAAGCAAATTGGGAAGATTAAAAAGCTTGAAAGATGGGTACCTCACGAATTGACTGAAGCAAACCGGCAAACGCGCGTCGTCTGCTGCGTTACATTACTTAACCGGCACAATAATGAAGGTATTTTAAACCTAATCATTACCTGTGATAAAAAATGGATTCTTTACGATAATCGGAAGCGCTCAGCGCAATGGTTGGATCCTGGCCAGCCAGCCAAATCCTGCCCCAAGCGAAAATTAACCCCAAAAAAGTTACTTGTAAGCGTTTGGTGGACTAGTGCCGGTATTGTTCATTGCAGTTTTCTCAAATTTGGCCAGACTATTACGGCTGATGTCTATTGTCAGCAATTGCAAACCATGATGGAAAAGCTAGCGGCTTAACAACCTAGGCTGGTCAATCGCTCCACGCCACTGCTACTTCACGACAACGCTAGACCACACACTGCAGAACAGACGGCTACCAAATTAGAAGAGCTTCAATTGGAATGTCTGAGACATCATCCGTACTCCCCGGACCTTGCTCCAACAGATTACAATTTTTTTAGAAATTTGGACAACTTCTTGCAAGGGAAAAAATTTAACTCTGATGGGGCAGTCCAAATCGCATTCAAAGATTTTATTGATTCCCGTCCGACTGTTTTTTTTAAGTAAAGGGATCATTGAACTACCTATGCGATGGCAAAAGTGCGTAGAAAACAATGGTTCATACTTCGATTAATTAAATATATTATATTTAAAAATATTCGACTTTTTGTACCTCCCATACAAAACGCCAATTAAAAGGACCTAATATAGTATTTTTTTTATTAATTTTTAATTATTTGTATTACTATGACGTGTAAAAAATTGTATACACGAATACATATACATTAACAGCAATCGTATTATAAATATTTTCTTAAAACTGAAACATACAGCATTTTTCTTAACTACATAGTAATAATGAAAATTAAATTAAAAAAGTTTGGTCCCTGTGGCAATATACCTTGTCCGCATTCAGCCACACGATCAGCCGTTAAAACTCACGGTCCTCTGCGGCCATGAATGATGTCAAATGGACCTTGGCTCAGCAAGGGCCATTCGACATGTAGGCTAGGTTCAATACTTGCAGCATCCCTTTAAGCAGGCTGACAGACTGGGCGAAACCCGGGTTAACTCGCAACAAGGTGATTCTCTGTGTGTGGTGGGATTGGAAGAGCATTAGCTGTTACCACCAGGCAGGAGCATTGATTCTGAACTCTTATGCGTACAACTGATGAGTACATAAGGGGTGGGGTCATCTTGATAACGCTAGACCTCACACATCATCACATCACAATAAAGTAAAACTTAAGCCACTCAGCAAAAATTAAGAGAGCTTGGCTGATAGTCCTGACCTTGCACTTTCAGATATCTAGTTGTTTCGATCTTTTCGGAATTATTTAAGCAGGGTCAGGTTAACATTACGAAAGGTTTGCCAAAACCAATTGTATTTTTATCAGAAGCCCCAAAATGTGTATAGCAATGGGATCATATTCCTACCAACAAGATAGCAAACTAATTTTTAGTGTGCGACCAACCAGGCTCCAGAAGATAAACCACTCCTTATATGGAAATTGTATTCGTTTTTACAACAAACTCCCAAGCGAAATTAGAGAACTATCACTAAATAAATTCAAAGCCCTAGTTAAAAGTAAATTAATAAAGCCCTTTATAAATGTGACGAATACTTAAATGATCCTAATCATTGGGATTGATTTGCTCCAGTTCAACAATTTGTATTAAAAACTTGGCGATTGAAAAGAGTGGCGGAAAGTTTCTTGCTTGTTTACCTATATGAATAAAGATATTTTTGATTTGATTTGAAATAAAATGATACCCATATACATTCTTTAGTTAAATAGTTAAATAAACTATATTAAAAAATGTTATGAAATTCCTTAAATGGCAGAACCACTTTCCCCAACCTATATGACCTAACCTAAATTAAATCTATATATGAAATTAAAGGCTTTTATTATTATTAATCGCGAACAAAAAGCAGTTATCGCGTATTTTTATTCGTTCAAAAGTAGCCTTGACATTTCCGTAAAGTATTAAAAACATTTTGACTATTTAAGTTTATTACTGACGTCAATCACAGTTATTTTTTTAAAGATTTTATATAATTTTAATAACACCACGCATTTTTGCTCGATATCATAACTGTTTTCCGACATATTTAGGGCCTGTTTCACAATGTCCGGATAAGTTCCAAATAAGCTATTTATTACTTATTTGTAGGATAAACAGTATTTTTGCGTGTCACGACTGTCAGATAGCGCTATACGTCATGAAATGCGAAGTATCTTATTTGGAACTTTTATCTTTCGAATAATTTATGTGTTGCATAGCTATTTGGCACTTTATCCATACATTGTGAAACAGACCCTTAGTGTCATAACGTCTCTAGACCCTTAGAGCTAAGATGGATTTCCATTCGTCAAATCTGATACATTTATGGACGTGCTTCGAAGCCTCAAAACCCTGCCAATGAGACTTTTGATAGCTATTACCAAATAATGTTGTTGCTACAATATCCAAATTAAACCTAGAGATAGGCTTAATCTTAAATCTTGCTAGACCGACTCAGAATGCATAATGCGACAGCATCCTCGGAATCTTCTAGGCGATCGGCATCTCGGACAAAATGCAATGGTCGGTACGATCTTCTTCAACCCATAACATTAATGTTCTTCCAGGTCTCTACGCTTGCACCGAACCTTCCGACTCCCAGCGCCATTGACCGCCACGAGCCTCTTCATAGGATGTGTTCTACTTTGGATTCTGCCACTTCTATCGACCCTTCGCAATCCTCTCTACTCGACTCTACTGCTTCATTTAAAAATAATTCAAAACAACTGATGTTCTTATTCTTATATCACTCTTCTCTATTACAGCTACATGTAAATTTTTCGTTGTCCGGATTTATAAATTTTGTGTTGTCATATTTTGCTTTGCTCTGTATAACGGTGGATCCAGGGGGGGTCATGGGGGTCATGGTCATTCAATACTTTGTCACCATCCAGATTTTATGTAACTACATATCTTCAATATTTCATTCTTCTTCAAGTGCCTCTCCATTACTGGAGGTTGGCCGTTCCCTGAAACGCGTCTCGTCCTGCGCCAGATGTAGCAACTCTTCCGCATTTGCAATACCCGTCCAATCCCTGCGAAGCCATGACTTCTTCCTTCAACTTCCTTTTGTACGATATTCGTGCAATGAATAAATTATTATTATTATTGAAAAAAAAAAACCAACACGCCTTTACCCTGGATTTACCCATTATAATTAGTTAAAGGAGGTGGTAGCGGTCATGGCGCAACACGTGGTACGCAACTTTCAGCTTCTTAATGTTCTGCATACGTTTTTTCACCATTCCAACTCGTTTCAGAACCTCCTCTAGAGACCTTCTGGATCCAGCTTATACGAAGCATGCGACGATAGCACCACATCGCAAATGCTTCTAAGCGCCGGCGCGTATATTCTTTAATTGTCCAAGCTTCACAGCCGTATAGAACAATTGGCCATACGTAACAGAGGAGAACTCTGACTCGGAGTTTAATGGTCATGTGACGGCAGCACAAAACTTTCTTCATTTTGTTGAAAGAGCCTCGGGCAATCTCAATTCGAGACCTTATTTCCAATATTTAATTAATTTAGTTTATTATAATAACTTTGTATGATGACAAACGCCTCCTAGCGCCAAAGCCGGATCCACCCTTGTATCATATTTTTATTAGTGAAACCTTTTGTGGACATCCAATGTGTTTATTTTATGTTTTACTTTTAACTTTTTTTTAATTGTATAGATGTATCTGTTTTGGTTCCAAATAAATAATTAGAAAAAAACAGCGTGTGTTTACAAAAATGTGTTTTATTGAACTCAAAATAACTTTATTCATATAGAGGTAACCAAGTACACGAACGTCATTAAATTGATTGTAAACATTGCATGCTTCACAATGTATTTTATGAATTCATGGATTCAGGATTCAGGATCCAAAGTCAAAATCATTTATTTATAAAGATACACTTATGAACGTGAAAATATAGAAACGTAATAAATTCTTCTAATTTTACATTTACTGCCAGTTCTCAAATCAAGAGCGTAGAACGGAAGAGATGAACTGGCAATAAACCTTCCGCCACTAATTGTTTTTAGTCGTCAAAATTGGTTCGGAATTACTTTAGTTAGGAGCTGGTTCCACATAGTGTCTTGGTACGTAAAATCTGAATGTTTAATCAATTTATTGACTCATAAAAAAAGAATTAAAATAACAAAAAAACGCGAATGACGCAAATCGAAAGTCTAGTGTTTTCAGGGACATTTTTTATTACGATTACCAAAAACTGTAAACAGTTTCCATCTTCCGGCTTCGGTCGGAATTTATTATGATATTTTGTTTAAGTAGGATGAAATAAAAAAGACGACAGTTTTAGACACGTTTTTGATGTGAAACTTCTTTATGACGTATGAGTGTTATTTTTTTACGAAACGTCACGAAGATGTGTAGTATTTTAAGTCACGAAGATGTGTAGTATTTACGAAGAAAATGGAGAGAGCGATTGACAACGATTGAGTAGGGAGCTGGTGCTGTGGGGCTCCCGACTAGAGGTGAGAACAGTACTCCATGTGGGACCGAATTTGCGTTTTATAGACCTCCAAGACGTGGCCCCGAGTGAAGTAAGTAATGTTACTGCTAAAAGTACATATCTTTATGGTAACCTCATAGCCGTGCCTGTTCTGATGAATCCTAATTCAATCTAATCCACGTCAACTTGCTGCCTTCACACCACTATATCACATCAACTTGTGCAGTAGGGATGTTAAATCCCATAATTTTTTTATATGTACTATTAACAAAACGATATATACAATTAAATATACAAGTTATATATACAAACAAAAGTGAATCACTTTATTTACATATTTATTAGCACTTAATAATTAAACAAATAACTTTCAATACAAATAACATAATACTTAAAAATATACCTAATAACTAACCTTAAAATTTAATTATTAAAAAATATTATTAAAAGTAGTCCCTTTAGGCAAGATTCCGAAGATACTGGCAGCGTTCCCCCTTTGAATAGCCAGACTAATTCTTTGTCCAAGGTAGCTGCCAGCTCTTTGTTCTCCTGTGATGTCGACTAACCTTTTTGTTAATTCCCTAAAAAGCCTTAACGCGCTAGGACCCCACGGACCAAGGGTCTCGACACCGAATGAGACAAAATCATATTCAGAGCCTAGACCCCTGTATTTGCAGGCTTTAGCTTTTTCAGCCGCATCACAAGCAGCACCAGCTCTGTTGTTGGTTCCATGAAGAAACCAGGTTTCGCTTTCACATTGGCCCAACCTGGCTGGTTGGGCCAGTACAGTAAAATGACTTATGACAATCTTTTGAGCCGTTGTACAGGTTCAGCACGTGCTAGGCTTTTGGCCGTGGGTACGCATGAGGCCGGCTGACTGACTTCACGCTTACCCTTCGTCAAATACAGAAACTTTTCTTGAACCTGACACGCTCCGAATCGCAACCTGTCTGCGGCTTGGGGTACCAGTCTGCGATGCTGTGGCAGTGATGTCGACAAACTAGGACATCACGGACTATCATGTCAAAAAAGTGCTGGCCGCTTCTCGAGACATGCCGCACTCAACGATATAATACGTCGGTCCCTTGCCACCGTCAACGTGCCAAGTCTACTTGAGCCGACTGGAATTGCTAGAGACGATGGCAAGAGACCGGACGGTATGAGTTTGATTCCATGGAGGATGGGTCGGGTTTTGGTATGGGATGCCACCTGTTCAGACAGACTGGCCCCTTCCAATCTTCATGGAACCAACAACAGAGCTGGTGCGGCTTGTAATGCGGCTGAAAAAGCTAAAGCCTGTAAATACAGGGGTCTAGGCTCTGAATATGATTTTGTCCCATTCGGTGTCGAGACCCTTGGTACGTGGGGTCCTAGCGCGTTAAGGCTTTTTAGGGAATTAACAAAAAGGTTAGTCGACATCACAGGAGAACAAAGAGCTGGCAGCTACCTTGGACAAAGAATTAGTCTGGCTATTCAAAGGGGGAACGCTGCCAGTATCTTCGGAACCTTGCCTAAAGGGACTACTTTTAATAATATTTTTTAATAATTAAATTTTAAGGTTAGTTATTAGGTATATTTTTATGTATTATGTTATTTCTTAAGTTAATAGGATTTAGTTTAATATTTTATTATGATTGTATCTTTTCCAGATAACGATGACTATTTATTGAATAAACATTTTATCCCATAATTTTCTTTATTTGGGTAGGATCCACCCCGACTCATCCCACCATTACCAACTTGACGAAATATCTGGATCTCTCCTGGCAAAGTCAGTCAAATTAAAAAATCATTTATTCATATGGGTAACATAATGTACACTTATAAACGTCAACATATACTTTAAATGATTCTAATTTTACATTTACTGCCAGTTCTCAAATCAAGGGCGTAGAACGGAAGAGAAAAAACGGCAGTTAATTCTCCGCCACTCTATTTAACCGCCAAGTTTTTTCTTCTGCACCATGTTCTACATGATAACTTAAGTAATAAATCTCCTCTATCAGCAGGAGGCATGGCAGTGTACCTAAGTTGCCTTTGGAGTAAAGACTTGGGTCGTGGGCAAGCATAGGCGTCAAGAGATGTAAAGCCTAGTACTACCCCAGTAGCTGGTGCTTTTCTCAAGCCAACGGCAAAGTCAGTATATATTTACTGCTAAAAGATATAACAAAAAAACAAACATAACCAAAGATGAAATACATATATACAGAAATGTTCAAACATTTACGAAGGAAAAATCTATACAAGTTATTAAATAGACATAACATTAATTACTATCAAAACACAGAAACACAAAATAACAAGAATTAAAGAATAAAGGAATTATTCAATTTAAAAAAAGAATGAGATAACATTTTTTTTTTAAAGAACAAGGAGCAGGGTCACACAGCGCTGGTCATTTTGCCAGAGACCACAGCAGCTAGTAAAATATATTTAACTATTTAATTCTAATTTCGCTGTGTTAAAATAAAATACGTTCATTTTGGAACGTTAGATCGTCATAGTATCACTTATTCAGCGCATTAAATTTGAACCTGTAGGCATCCCTACTCATCGGCAGAAGACAGAGGATGTAGGCCGAGAGAAAAATCATCAAACAATACTTGTTTTAAAACAAATATAGCAAATTAATTAGAAGTAGCCTGCTCAGCACTGGTCCCGGGCCCTTTTATCAACTAGATAAACGCTAACTTTATAGTAAGTCTTTTTAGACAGCTTTTCTTTAATACATTTCTTAAATTTATTAAAAGGCAGAGATACAAGAGCCTGTTCTGTGTTATGTAATGGTGTATAAGTGTTTATCTGTATAAGATGTAATAGCACTATGGACATTCTTAATACTATTTTTTAATTATTATTTTCGTTAGTATTACAGTTCACTAACACAGGATCAATAATTTATACCGATTGAAAGTGAACGTCATTATAAAATCCTCATGAAACTAATTTGTTAAAAATAATTAAAAACGGTTCAATTCCGTCGCCATACACTCATTGATGCAATTGATAACAGGGTACATAAGTAAGCTTTTAAGTGGTTCTTAAAATAACTTAGGGTCTTTAACAACGATCGTCTTTAACGCGACGAAACCCTTCCTGGTATAAATCAATGCCGTATAAAGAAAAAGTAAAGTATGTAGAAAGTCGAAAACTTAATTTGTATGAAAATTTAGTGTCGACAAATTTCGAGATCCTTGTATTGTCTGTGACAGTAATTATCATAGACACAGATGCGATACCTATATTAAACGTCTATGAATTATTATCTGTACTGTGTAAAGAGGAAAACTTGAATAGAGACTTTTGTTATTCTTGTATTTTCTTTTCTTTTGTATTGCATTGCCATTAATGAATTCGCGTTTGTGTCCAGATCCTTACAAACGTTGTGAATAAAAAACTTGGCGATTAAAAAGAGTGGCGGAGAGTTTATTCCCAGTTCTTCCCTTCCGTTTTATGCCCTTGATTTGAGAACTGGCAGTAAATTTTAATTAGAAGCATTCAATGTATATTTCCTTTCTTGACGTTCATAAGTGAACATAATGTTGCCTACATGAATAATATGAATTTGAGTTAGTGTCGCCTCTATACTCAATGGTGTGTCCAGGTTTGGTAAAAACGCTCGTGTACAAAACTCCTTACTGAAAGTAAGTCACGAGGCTTTTTTTGGACTATACCGTTGTCGCAATATAAATATAGATTTTTATTTTTAGTCTTAATTATATCGATCGGTTGCGCCATACTTGTTTTGTTTTTATATTGAGTAATAAAACAGCGAAGTGTTACGGTAAATAATTACGGTGATGCGAGTACGTATACGACTTTAATTCCTTCGTATCTTAAAACCATTTTCCCCATTGGAATGCCATTTATTCGTTCCAGTTGCTTTTGAATAGAGATAAATAGTTATAAAACAAAAATAGCTTTGAAGGAAAACAATCAAACTGACTGACTGCTTTCATCTCAAAGCCAAATATCGCTGACCCTGCCGCTCCCATGGGGTCTTTAAGTATTACGTAAGCACTATGGAGGGGGGGGGGGGGATCCCCATCTTTGATTCTAATTTGGTGGTTACGTCAACAGTAATTATTTACTTTTTTACACAAACTACCCAAACAATGTCTAATTCTTGAAAGCGAAATGCATTTTCGAGGATTCCCACAAAAAAATTAATACGTTTATGTACTATTTTTGCAATCTTTGCTTACTTTTGCTGATAAGGAAGGGGAGGGATACATTGCAGTAAATCTGTTTCATCACTGGACAACACATAACACAGAAGTTAAGCACTGCTGCGAGGTCAAATCCCACCATTATTTTATTATGGTTGGAAAAAAAATTACAAAAATGGATAAAGCGTCTATTCTATAGGTGTTATCTTTATTATGGCTTATTAATACTTTTATTAAAACAACCAGTCTAACGTGTACTGTCATATTTTATTACATATTTGAATAAACAAAAACCAAAACAAGAGATTTCGCGCGTTTTTTAAACTAAACTTTTTTTAATTTGGTTCGCGCGATTATTTTGATGGCCAGTAACGTTTCGCCTTTTGTACAGCAATCTCTTTAGTCATTGAAACATACTAACTCTATTGAGTCCATACATTAAAAAATATACAATCGCCATATTCCAAATTCAAATCGCCATATTTACTTACATTTTATGAATAGATGTGATAAATAAGTTTAACATAACAAGTTCCAAATTCAAAACAAGATTTGATAACAAAATCGATTGGTCTAACAGTATCTATGGTACCATATAAAGGGTATTTCAACAAGAAGTTTGTTTTCTAAAACAAAATAAAACAAAGAATTTAGAGGAAAATGAATAAATTTTTTATTGTATTACAAAGAGAAAAGTTTGGCAATTATGAATGAAAAATGATATCTGGCAAATGTCCACCACGACCACGCTGACAGATGTTGATTCTTTCATCAAAATTTTTAATTACTTTTTGGCAAAATGGAGGGTCTTTTTCGTTAATGACATAATTTATAAACAACGATTAATTTGTTATAAACAAAAAATTGGCGGGAAATCGGTAGCCATATTTATTTTAACATATGGTTTTTAAAAACCTTTTGTTTTTTTAGTAACTAGTTACAAAACAAAGACTTATATTATTACTATTATAATTAATATAAGCACTACACAACTTATACAAGGGACTCTTTATATCGAAGGAGTCGCATGGGAGACCGAATATATACTCTGTAATTTTACATAATTATGTGAGAATAAAGAAAATAATATAATAGCAAATAAATAACAAGGTTTTAAAAATGACTCCCCGTAAGTCGACTCAATATCCAAATGTTCACCGAGTTCATCACATTTTATAAATCGGACACAATATGACATTGGCACTATTGACGCACACACTTCCCCAGACGTAAAATGTATTGATATTGGTTTATCGATAACGCATAAATTACAGAGTTTGGAGTTTAAATTTAAATTCATATATAATATGCGTCGGCCATTTCAATATATTAACACAGGTATTGATAGCTTTTCATAAAAATGAAGAACTTTTTTAAGTTTGACGCTTTAACAAGCTAAATCAAATACGCTCTTCATATTTTCGTATAAAATGCAGTTTTTATTTTTTATTGCAATAGATTATTTTAAATATAATTTATTAAATTCAAGCTTTATTTACAATTACATAGATAGTAGATACTAATTCCCTAACACGTGTTTATGGTTATGCTACTATGTTATAGTGTACTATAGATGCTATCTATAAATTCATTACCAATTCTGTAAAATCTATTTTGGGGGAAGCCGACCTCATATCATATTTTGGTTCTCTCCATGTGTTCACACACACATACATACACTACAAATAAAATTCAACCCTTTTCTTAAACGATAAAGTTCATTTTACCATATTTCATGAATTCAAATTTTATAGACATTCGAAATTCAAAACGGTCCACACACGCGCCGCTTGATCGATTTTCGAAATGGCGTTCAAGGAAATACCCCGTTCCCCTCACCCTCGGCCTTTTTATTTTTTCTAGACGGCCAGCGTCTTCGCCTCTGGCAGAATGTAAAAAGTTTCTTAGCTATGCCTAAGTATGCGATGTTTTTTCATTTATAACTGTTAACTATTCATAATATTTTTTCTAATGTAAATTACGCTCATTTGACTACTAATTAAGAAAAAAGATACTTAAAATTCGGAAAAATACAGAAATTCCGCGCCTACTTGAACCGCAATTCTTAACAGTATCTATATTTAATTACAGTAATTTAATATAAAATTGTTTTTTATCAAGCTATATTTTTTTGTTTATTAACCTAAAATTACGACGAATTAACTATATTTCTTCATCTGTATTCATTATTTCCGATTCCAACGACGAAATTATTTATAATATCAAGTTTGTGTATTTTTTAACGCCCTGGTAAGTAATGAAATAACGCGAAACAAACCGCCGGGAACCGCTAGTGTGTACAAGACAAAATATTGTTTATTCAGAAATATTCTTAATGGGCTGTAGTTAAAACATAATACAATTGTATTGAACCGTTAGTGAGAACTGGGTCCCATGATTTTTCTCATCTTTCTCTATAATTTGAATTAACATACTAAGCTAAAGCCAAAATAGCTATCCAATAGAAAAATATTTCTTTTATAGAACAAGGGGGAAAACGGGCAGGAGACTCACCTGATGTTAAGTGATACCGCCGCCCATGGACACTCTCGATACTAGAGGGCTAGCGAGTGCGTTGCCGGCCTTTTAAAAATTTGTACCCTCTTTTCTTGAGTCGAATTGGTAAAGTATTTAAAAGGAAATAAATCTATCGGAGAAGTAAAACAAGTACTTCACACATATTTAGTACTCGTGAACGGGTGCTACTTGTGGTGACTGGTCGTACTTGAATTCGTGTATGCGGTGATATTAGTTGTTTTTACTACGTATTTACGTGTTCCTATTTCACCTTGCCTCCTGCTGATAGAGGACAAATCTTTGTTTTTAATTTATTTTATTATTCTTTATTACTCAATATGTCATATGGAACATGGTGTAATGGTTGCAGCTCCTTACAAATTTGGAAAAGAAAAAACTTAATATAATAATATTCGAATAAAAAGAGTGTCGGAGAGTTTATTGCTAGTTATTCTCTTCCATTCTACGCCCTTGATTTGAGAACTGGTAGTAAGTGTAAAATTAGAAGCATTCAATGTATATTTCTTTTTGACGTTTATAAGTGTACATTATGTTACCAACATGAATAAATTTGATTTTGATTGAAACGTTTACAGCTGCCGTATGTTTTGAGTTTTTAGGGAATTCAACAATAGCTGACGATGACGTCATCGTAGTGATTGTAACCGTATACATATTATAGATGTCGCTACACGCACGTAGGGATTTATGTCAATATGAACGATTTTTGCACTTGCATTCATCACCATATGTCGGTCAGCAGAGCGTGACGGACAAAAAAGCACTTTGGTTAATTCAATTTCTTCTCTGAGCGCCTCTCCATTACTGGCGGTGAGCCGTCAGCCTCTTGCAGCATGGTCTGTCCCAGATGCAGCAGCAGACGCAACCGTCTACTCCCTAACGTTGCCAGGCCATGATTTCTTGCTTCTGCCAACGAGTTACAACCCTAGATGTTATCCATTATAAATCGCATGGTAGCGGTCATGCCGCAACAAGTGCCCAAGTTCAACAACAGGAAGACTCCGTTGTTCTGCCCTTTTTTTGGACAGTCCAACTCGTTTAAAAACCTTCTTTTAAAGGTGGATCCCCCTTAAACGAAGCATGCGACGGTAGCACCACATCTCAAATGCTTCTAAGCGCTGAATGGTATCTTCTTTAATTGTCCAAGCTTCACAGCCTTGATGGCTAGTTCTGCCATTTGGGACGGAGGTGAATTTTGATAACGTCATGCTAAAAGTCAAAAGATTAAATTTAGTGTTAATTAAGAAGCAAAGCTAGAGAAAAGGTTTAAGCGGAACTCCTATATGTCAAACTAAATTTTGACATACAGGAGTCACAGGTTGCGCTGTCATTATAGAACAGGAGGCAAACGGTGTCCCACTTGATGATAGCATAGACATAGACACTAACAGACTTCGATACAGACAAATTTCGTGTCGTGTTAGCCATATGTCAGACAAGTAATCCTATATTTTTTCGAACAACCCTTATCTAGAAGCACGCTGGTGTTTCACCTCATCGTTGTTAACAGACAGTCGTTTCTTTTTCATAGCAAAGTGGGACTTCTTGCCCTCTTACATCTTCCCGAGACTGTACATATATGGATTCATTGGAGCTGCCTGTCTGCAGCTAGACAGGCGTACCGTCCAATAAGCCGCGTCACTCTTAACATCAAGTGGAATTGCGGATAAACGTCTGTTCCATTATCTATAAATTAATCACGAGTCTTAACGCCGCAATTTTTTACGATTATATAAATTGTTATTGTTGCCTGCAGGGAAAGCTGAATTATGAGTGTGTACCCCGTTTGGGGCATACAATTACTGCAAATAGCATTTTCTTAGAATGCCGAACGTGAAACTTGAAGCAATAAATAATAAGTAATTCAAATAAGGGGAATATACACTAGCGTCAAGTTTGTTACAATCAGCTTTAAAACAAAAAGCAATTTTTAATGGTTTGGACTTTAGAAGAATCTTGTAAATATTTATTGTTACAAAGAGTTGTTATTGCTAGATTTCAAATACAGCTCACAGTATTACAAAAAAATATTTACTTTTAAAAAATAAATTCTTGCTAATGTCAATTGTCAAAATGTATTGGAACCTTCGCGATCAAATAACTTTAAAAATAAAATGTTAAGCTAAAACTTTATGTAAACAGTTAAATAATACCGTTTAACTACACTATAGGTTCAATGAACCATAGCTAATACATGTGTAATAAATTCCGAATCGCGTCAGTTGTAAAAACCTAACAATTACAAAAACGCATAAAAAGCAAAACGAATTACGTTCAGATATGGTCAGTTTCTATTTTCTATCGAGAAAATTGAACCTCGAAGGGAGCATTGCATGACTATGATAAAAATTAATTTTTACATTATTGATTCCAAGTCAGTGACTACACACATTTTTTATGTAATAAACACACACAACTACACCTACATATACGGGAAGCTACGCACACTATCACACGATTACATAGAAAAACAGCCGTTCTATCAACCATGTACTAGATATAGAAAAAACTTCAAAATATGGCTTCATATTTCTTGATGGGAAAGTGAAACTGTAAAGTACTAAGGCGCAAGGCCGTAAGATCTAGTTTTCTTTACAGCACAACATTCTCTGTTTCTTTCACGCATCCGAATGGTTTTCGAGTTTTCCCGTCCCAACTCAAAATACGCCAAAAATTACGTCGAGGCAAAATTCGAAAACAGTGTGCCGCGTTTCTGTGTACGGTCATACCGCGCTCGCGTAGATTAATTAGTAATTTCGAATATCCAATGTATTAACACTTGTAAGTTTTGCAAACTAATTCGTTTACATTCATGCATTTTTTGCAAATTGCGCCAAATATGAAAGTCTCCACGTTGATAAGGTCGTAATTCGCATGCCGCTAGATTAAACAACCCTACCGATTTAAAAATGCGTATCTATTAAACCTAACATCATCACAGTTTGACGTTTAAAATCGGTCGGTTATCATAGAAAATTCTGACAGTTCGGAACCACCACAACTCTTTAAGAATAATGTCGTTTTTATTACATTTTTTGATAAATTATTCTAGTTTCGATCCGGCGGCGTTACGACCTTATCGATTTTCGTATTTAGCGCAACATTTATTGTACTTTTTCGATAGGTCTATCGAGTGTCTAGCTTTCGAAAATAATTGTGTTACCTCGACTGGCTCAGACGTTGGTTTAGTAAATTGCTAATTTTGGTTTATTAGTGACGAATACCGTGTTAGAATATGGGTTAGCGAGTGAAGAAACAATGTGACAGTGATTTTAATAGTGTTTAATGTTGTTTTTTACTATTTTGTGTAACACATTCCTGTTGTGAAAGTTTATGTTTTCTGTTTTTGTGTGCACGGATGCCGATTCTACCGTCGATGCATCGCGATTGGACTGACATTCATAAATAACTTGTAAGTATTTACATCCGTTTACTAGTTATCAGAAAACCAAAAACTAGACAAAACGAGGTCAAAGTCCTTTAGTTGTTTATTTAACGACTCAAACAATTGGACAATTTCGACGAAAATGATTAACTACTTTGCTTGTCACAATCTCTTGTTCTATTTTTAAATTATAGAAACGATATCTGTTAATTAATTATTATAAAACAGTATAACGATAGAATACGTCAAATCTATCTTGTTTATTTTTATTCTAGCATTTCCTATATTCATATAAACGAAAACAATACATATTTATTATAAATTATTTAAATTGTAACGCAAATTTGAATCTTTTTTTTAAATAGGTATAACTAACTCAACGGCCTTGTCTTAGACACCAAACTCGAAATCATGCAAAAACCATATTTAATTTTTATCAAACACAAAAAATCCTAATTTGAATATAAATCCTATCGTCATGCATACTAAATTATTTTTTTTTGTCGAATTTTAAAATCTCTGTCAAGTCTATTGCCCATTATTATTAAATGTCGTGTAACAAAAGAAGTTGATTAAGTCAAAAAGAAAATATTTTTCAAAATTATAAAATTTATTACCTGCAATTAGCATATATACATAATAATTTAACTTGTTTAACAATAATACTGAATTTATAATTATATGTTAATTAATGTACAATTAAAATTAATTTTACACAAAATGTATTATTACGATAAATTTTAATACCTATACAACTCTTAATACAACTTTCATAAGTAAGTGATTAAGACAGGGTATAATCCTGAATTGAACTTAGTTGAGTCTCCACTAAAAGAATCAATAAATGTTTATTAATTGATTATTAGGCTTAATAGCAATAAGAGAAATGATAAGTTAGATTTGCAGATACCGCATCTGTGGTACATAACTCCAAGATCCTAAGTTTGATCCCTATGTAAAGATGTCCGAAGTGGTCACTGAGGAATGATATTAAAAAATATATAAACAGATGCAGGTCAGGTCAGCATACAATGTGTCCTTTGGGTGTTAATACAATAAACAAGTCTTAGAAACCTTTATTAATGAGATATTAAAACTCTCAATTATGAAATACCTACTAAAGACCAGGCGGGATGAGATTGGCGAGATTGATGTTCAACTTTTTTTTTGAAGTGATATATTTTAATAAAATCACAGTTTACACCACTTTTTCAGTGAATAATTGTACATATATTATTTTGACTATAACAAGACAATTCATGGATTTTTGATGGTAATTAGATTCTATTTGCATGTAAATTGTTTATAGTTTTAAAAGTCATTTTAATTTTTAGTTTATGTTATTATAAGTTTCTCGAAGGTGTGATTTTAAGGTTCCTTAATAATTTAAAATAAAGAAAACTAGGTAGCCGCTGACTGTATAAACTTCTTTATAGCTTTTTGTTGCTAATGCTTCTATGCAAGAGACCTATATCACCTACGTACCTATGTATGTATATTGTGTAAATTTCAAAGTAGTTTCGTTGTTTATACAGTATAGCATTTATGAGATACTCTAACTTGATATTGTGAACGAACATCCCAGTGAGATGAAGTGATCATGTCTCTACTAATTATACCCACAAATTGTATGTTAATTCAGTGTGATTATTATAATTTAGCAGATTATATGAAATATATCTGCATTTATGTTTAATTTCTACATTTTTAGGTGTATGGTCTAAATAATAATGTTGCTATTTGTAACAATTTTAATTTAATATTCCATGTCACTGATTTCCTTGTCAGATGGCGTATGACATTGACAGCTTTAGTTTACACTTTGTTTATGAATTTTAGCAACTAACTTTATTGTATATTAAGTTGGGGAATACGCTGGCCAACTCCATACAATTGGCTACCTACCTAACGTTTTAAACCTCTTTTACATATACAATTCTTAAATATATTCTATCCTGCTCATTGACTTGTGTAATTCTTGTATTTCTTATTCTTTTGAATTTCATTAATCATTAATTTACTTTTAGTTTATTTTATTAAATTTTCATTACATTATTTTAGATTACGTTTGGTGAGTCTATAATATTTATAAGATTGGTTATGCACTTCTTGCTATTTACCCATCATTTTTTTTTTTTTAGTTTTTTCCTTAGTAGGGTTGCCTGGAAGTGATATATAGCAAAAAAGCCACCTGTTACATCCTGTACAATTGTTAATGTATCATTTTATTTCACTTCTTAAAGTCGGAATTGTCTGTGATAATTCAGAGTAAAAAGATACTTGATTTGCACAATTACACCATCTGGATCAATTTCCCAACTTGGGAAAGGCCCCAGGTTGGGAAAGGGACCAGAGGAGGTTTAAGTACACATTTCAATATTTTAATTCAGGGGGCATAAGAGTTTTAGAAAGGCTTAGGTGGAGCTGTACAAAAAAGTTGGGTATCTAGTCAAGATGGGTACTAATTAGTCTATAAATGCCTACTAATTAGTCTGTGGGGAACTTCCGAGAATCGTTTCGATTTCGGAAAGCTGTGCCTGTTCTTGGAAATGATATTATTTTAATCTAGGATCTCTGGTAGATATATGGTTCAGTGTAATAATTTTATTATTTATTAAGAAGTTTTGGGTTAGTGGCTTTAGCGTGCGACTCTCATCCATGTGGTCGTAGGTTCGATCTCTGGCTGTGCACAAATGTGTTATGTAATGTATTTCTATGTGCGCATTCACTAGTATGATGGAAAACATCGTGAGGAAACCGGCTTGACTTAGACCCAACTAGACGGTGTGTCACGTATAGGAAGTTAATCCTAACTGTCTAGATTGACATGAGACAAACACAGAAATCTGAGGCCAAGATCTAAGATTTTTTTTTAGCATTCTCTCCATTTAACAAGTTTAGTTAAATATTGCTAAATTATTTGTATTTGAAATTTTTGTTCGATTTTAGTTTATCGTGACTTTTTTTTATTTTTTTTTTATTAAATTAGCCAGGCTTGGTAAGTTTATAAAATACCAATTAAGTACCTAAGTAACGGTAACAATATATTAATTAAAATATTCATGAACATAAAATAAATACATATCTCTAACATACATTTAAACTTTTTTAATTATCTAGGATAATTATTCAAATTTAAAATTTTAATAATTAAGTACTGTATTTGATATCATTTATTTAAATTTTGAACCGTTTTTATCTTGGCATTTATTTGGTCTTGGCATCAGATTTATATGAATAAGAGAAAGAAAAGTCAATTGGATCTGTCATAGCAACGAATGATCTGGAATAAATTTAAAAAAAATCAAAATTCTAAATCATCAATTCAAATACATATAATTAAATGCTTTATATTTTACATTTACTGCCAGTTCTCAAATCAAGGGCGTAGAACGGAAGGGAACTGGCAATAAACTCTCCGCCACTCTTTTTAATAGCCAAGTTTTTCCGTTTGTAAGGAGCTGCTATCTGTATCCTCTAACGCCTAAACCCAAGAACCTATCTCAATCAATTATTGACCATCTGAGAAAGACATCTCAATCCAAATATTGATAAAAGTCTGCAATAACCAATCGACGCATTAGTAGTTGGTATTTCCGGGTACTGCCTCAAAGGCAGAACCCGGAAATATTTTATATAAACCTAAAAATCATGGCTGACCAAAACTAAAAAAAAAAAAAAAAAAAAAAAAAGTTTGTACTCTATTCCCACTAAACAGGGCGTGCGAAGCCGAAAGCACTCACAGCCGAACTGATATCTCTAACCGTTTAAAAGTTAGCTTTCGCAAAACCGTAGCTCATTAACTTATCACCACCTTATCAGCTCCTATTTCCTGTACGAAATTCCCAGTCATTATCTAATGAATGCCTCAGTACTAATGCATCGCGTTATCTACTTTCCTACATTCACTAACCCAACCTATGGCTTTAAATGAAAAATAATAAATATATATTTAGAGTAACCTAACGTACGGGTCTAAAGAAATTATAATAAATATACCTAATCTTTAACACCACTACCTATAAATATAATTAGATGTAAGGGTTACATGGTAAAATAAAACATTTTTATTCCAGGTATTATTTTTTATTTATATGTTCATTATATTTTTATACAAATTTACTAGCACCATATCATTATTCACTGAGTCACATGTGAAATTTCTAAGGAAGTCTTCTAATCTCATCCCCCTGAACTTGTAATATAAATATACCAAACAGTACTCTCCACACACCGCTGATAGATAATCTTGAACCGTAACGCTATTGTACCTCCACATGCAAGAATTCCTCCTTAAAAACCCTTCTATTGCCTCAATAGGTTTTCGTCCAAATGAATCAAAATATTCACCAACTCTTTCGACGCTTATATGTACAGCCACCCAATGAGACCCCGGCTGTGAATCAGGGTCAAGATTGCATATTATAAATGCTGGCACCTGAGCATAAATTGGCAATCGATTTGAAGGATATACGTTGCTTTGGAGGCTGGGATGTATCATACGAAGACTCATTTGCACTTCTAGTGTGTTCATACTTTAATACGCGTTTACTCCGCTACTCTTTTGCTCTTTAACTGACTACATTTCTAACTTTCAATTCATATTTGTACCTATGAATTCATTTAAACCCACATAATATGATCTCAACAGAAGTAATGAGTCTTTTTATTAAACAAGTAATGAGGTAAATAAAAACCATGTCATATTCGTTTAGGTTATATTTTATTATTCTTAATATCATAATTACATAAGTGATTGCTTAACTACTATAATCCACACATACATTTCTGTTCTTATCTATTTCTATAATATTTGAAAACTCTGCGTAAACTACACAGTTAATAGTTTCAGTCAATGCGCTCTCGAATCTTACTTCCATTCTTACACTACCATGGCGAACAAGATTCCAATGCACATTAGAGTTAGCCGACAAGTCAGGTGTTAAATCAAAAGCTAGTAAACAGTATCCATTTGAATATTGCTCCCTCGATATTCCATTACCTTCGTTAAGAAAATGTATACCGGTGCCTGAGTACAGGGTGTGGTATGCGCTCGTAAATACATCGTTTGGAAATGATGGTTGTAACGATTTTGAAGGTATCTGTTGACCATCTATATATAGGCTAAATGAGCAAATACCAAAATTTTCAAAGTTGAAAGGATTTTTAACATAACTACCGTTGAATGCTGTATTATTCACAAAACATATTCTATAAAATACTTCAAAAAGTAATGCAGCTAAATAAAAACCGTGTCATATTCGCATATATATATTTTATTGTTCCTAACAATTACATGACGTGATTGCTTAACTACTACACATTTCTGTTCTTATCTATTTCAAAAATGTTTTAAAGAATGCATTGTCCATTAAGATTGCAAAGGGTTTTAGAGTGTCCTTTGTATTTCTTACGCCCATTTTACGGATACAAGTGGTATATTTTACCAAACAAAATCGATAAGTTACCTATAGGTCATTACAAATTTTTTTGTATGTAATTAAGTTAATCATTAATAAATTCATAATCAATAAATTTTTATTTTACATGTATTATGTATATACGTATACATTAATATTGTGATATTACACTTACATTTTTCTGTATATACCATATAAATATCAACCATTTTTAAAATATCAACTTAGTTTTACTCCTTTCCCTGATGAAGACAGAAGTCAAAAAATAATGATTCATTTTATTCATCCCTTTGCTGCCATCGTCGCAGGACCGAGTGGGTGTGGAAAATCTAACTTTGTTGCAAATTTCATTAAGCATAAAAATAGTATATGTAATGAGATTTTTTTGGAAATTACATGGTGTTATGATGAAATGCAACCGCTATATAATATACCCGGTGTAAATTACCACCAAGGACTACCGGAATATCATATGTTTGATGGTAAAAATCCACATTTGATTATAATAGATGACTTAATGAGGGAATCTGATGGACGAGTTGTTGATATATTTACAAAAGGCAGTCATCACAGAAATTTGAGTGTTTTTTACATAACCCAAAACTTATTTCATCAAGGAAGAGGACAGCGCGACATTTCACTTAATTCAAGTTATATTATTTATTTTAAAAATCCCCGTGACAAAACACAAATACGATTTCTAGCTAGACAAGTTTCCCCGGAAGACACGAAGTTTATCGAAGATTCATATACCGATGCTACTAAAGAAGCTCATGGTTATTTAATGATTGATTTGAAACAAAACACTGATGATGCTCGCCGCATAAAATCTAAAATATTTGAATCCCGTAATTTTTGTACAATATATGTTCCTATGAAAAGGTATAAATATCTTTGTAATCAGCCACTCTAAGTCAGTAATGAACCATGTATCAACGAATAACAACGCATAAGGAATTGTTATCAGCTTTACATAAATTAAAGCCCAAACATCGTAGGATATTATTGAAGTCTTGTAATAATCAGGAAATTAACTGTATTTGTGAATGTATTCACAATGTTTTACAAGGAAAAGTACCTTTAAAAGAGAATACAAAAACCAAATTAAAAAAAATTAAAAATATCTTACGTAATCTGATCAGTAAAGGTAAAAGTTTTGAATACAGGAAAAATATATTAATACAAAAAGGAGGGTCCTTTCTTCCAATAATTTTGGGTACAATTCTAAGCACCCTTGTAAGTTGTTTTAATAAATCACAATGAACACAAAAAAAATGCTTCTCGTTGAGCAAGACTTTATTGATAAACTGAAACATCAGAATGAAAATAAAGCAACACCGCAAAGTAGATTGGATTTAGAAATGGAAAAAATTATATCAAGTAAATTGGATGATCGCGAAAAATGGGCGCTTTATCTACAAATTTTACAAAGATACTTACATTACTCCAAGGAAGAACGTCAACCTCAAGAAATAACAATAACTGAAAAGGTAATAAATGATAATACTAACGAAAACCGTAACATCAATAATATAACTACTAGTGAAAATGAAAAAATGCTAAATGTTAAACAACCCTCAACGGGTGAAGACATCGCATATGGGTTACCACCTAAAGAAATATTAAAATTAATTCCTAAAACTTATATGAGGAGGGGTGAATTATTGATGGATACAATATTAAATAAAACAGATCAATTGCAATGGAATAATAATGGAACAGTTGTCATTAGTGGACAAGAGATACCAGGAAGTAATATTATAGATTTAGTGAATGACATCTTAAGACCCTCGAAGAGATCCGATCCAATCGGTTGGGAAATATTCGCCAAGTTTTTAAATGATATAAATACCCCACTAACATACATTGGTAATCTGAAAAGAATCAAATATATATCTAACCTTAAAAGTATAGATAAAACACTGATTCAAGAACCACAAACTGAGGTTTCTTCAACGCCAACTCAATCTAAATACATCAATAAATTGAGAAACAAAAGTGATTGGGAGAAATGGACCCCGTATTAGAGTTACATCGCATCTATTATGATATTTCACATCCAGCCGGTTACAGCAGTGTCAATAAGTTAACAAAGGCAATGAATGGAAAAATCTCAAAAAGTGATGTTTTGAAATGGTTGCAGTCTCAAGAAACATATACATTACATAAACCGGTTATAAAAAAATTCCCGCGTAATAAATATATTTTATCAAATATTAATGAATTGTGGCAAGCTGATTTAAGTGATTTAAGAACTTACATGCAATATAATGATGGATATAAATATATTTTGTGTGTTATTGACGCCTTTAGTAAGTATGCTTATGTTAGAGCAATGAAAAAGAAGGATTCATACACAATAAAAACTTGTTTTACTAGCATCTTTGATGAAGCTAAAACTGTTCCTAGACATATTCAATCAGATAAGGGCACGGAATTTGTATCTAAGGATGTCAAAACTTATTTAAAAAGTAAAAATATAAATTATTACACTACAAATAATCCAGATATAAAAGCAAGTATAGTAGAACGATTTCAGAGAACATTGAAAATGAAAATGTGGCGTTATTTTACACATAAGAATACTTATCGCTATACAGATATTTTACAAGATTTGGTTAGTTCTTATAATCACAGTGTACACTCTAGTATCAAGATGGGACCATGTGATGTTAAAATGGAAAACATCATGGAAGTTTGGCGGAATTTATATTATGATGAAAAGACTTATATTTCAAGTTTAAACAAAGTACCTAAGTTTAACGTTGGTGACTATGTAAGAATTACAAAATACAAACATGTATTTCAAAAAGGTTATGAAAGTAATTGGAGTAATGAAATTTTTATCATTACTTCGATTATAGATCGTTCCCCGTGGGTTGTATACACTTTAAACGATTTAGACAATGAATCAATAACAGGAACTTTTTATGAGAAAGAACTTCAAAAAATAACTTTTTCCCCCACTTCCGAGTTTAAAATTGATAAAATCATCAGATCACGTAAAAGCGGTATTAGAAAGGAAGTATTAGTTAAATGGAAAGGATATCCTAACAAGTTTAATTCTTGGGTCTTACTTTCGAATATTAAAAATCTGCAATGAAGGAAAGTTTTTATTTAACTTTACTCAGCAATAGTTCTACACAATATTTTCCGGGAAATATGACATCAAATTTTTCTACAAAACTACCTAAAGCCATTACATTAGAAGGAGAATGGATGGTAGGTATAGTTGAGTTTCAATATCCTTCTACTATGTTTTCCGTGCAAGAACATGAAAATATTATGTACATAAGTAAAAAAACTACCATCAATAACGAAGAGACCACACTGATGTATAAGAACCATATACCAGCCACCAACTATGATAATATACAAAATATTCTTCTAGCTTTAAATTCGAAAGAGAAAGTTAGTTTTCGCCAGGACACCGTGACAAAGTTTGTCTCTGCTGCAGTAAAGGATCCATCAATAATTTCATTATCTCTATCACCTAATTTGAGCTTTCAACTTGGATTTGAGCCAGATACCAATTTAGTAAATCATAATATCGGTAAACGCCCTGCTAATCTACATTTGGGGTTACCATCACAATTATTTGTGTATTGTGATATTATAGAACCACAAATTGTTGGTGATGTAATGACACCCCTATTGAGAATTATACCCTTAGATCCTGCTAAATACATATATGGTTCAAATAAAATGCATATATTTTCACCACCACATTATTTGCCGGTAATGAGAAGAGAATTTGATGTTATTGAGATAGATATAAGAACAACCACGGGAAATGCGGTACCATTTCAATACGGAACATCGTGTGTGAAACTTCATTTTAAAAAAATATAAACTATATTTCCTTTTTAAAATGTATACACCTCAAGATACATTTATATGTCCTTATGAACATTATTATTCGAAACAAGCTGGGTCTGGTATAAATGTAATCTACAAAGGAGCCTTACATCAACGTGGTCATGGTATCGGCAGTTTTCTTGGGGGGTTATTTCGAAGTGTGCTACCTTTACTCACTAGTGGTGCTAAGGTGATTGGAAAAGAAGCACTTAACGGCGGAATTGGGCTTTTGTCAGATGTTGCGGCTAGTCGTCCTATTAAAGAATCCATTAAAAATCGATTGAAAGAGGCTAGTTCTAACCTTAAACGCAAAGTTGATACCAAAATTGATAACCTTATGACTGGATCGGGTGTTAATAAAAGACGAAAATATTGTAATGAGCTCATTCGAGTTTCACCCCTCAACGTGAAAGGCACTCTGAAGAAAACAAGGAACAAAAATATTAATAATTCCAAGGATATATTTTCAAACTAATCATAATGTCATTTATTCATAATCATTCATGTGAGTGCGTTAAATCTGAATTGGATCTGTTTGCTCTTCCTTCCACACAAACAAGTATCGAATATGGACACTGGATACACTATAAACCAATTTCTTCATTAAGTGATGATGGACCCGTCGAATTTCAAGTACCTGGTACTGGAGATGACTACATAGACCTTTCGCATACACTACTCCATCTCAAGGCTCAAATTAAAAATCAAGACGGTTCTGTAGTTAATGCAGCTAATGTAGTGGCACCAGTCAATAATTGGTTGCATTCTTTATTTAACCAATTGGATGTTTACCTAAACCAAAAACTTGTGTCACCCCCAAATAATACTTATGCATATCGTGCTTTCATAGAAACTCTATTAAATTATTCATCATCCGCCAAAAAATCACATTTGACATGTGGTTTATGGTACGAGGATACAGCTGGAAAAATGAATGAAACTAATGAGGCAAACAAGGGCTTTTACAGAAGACAACAACTTTCAAAGGATGGTAAGGATGTTGAAATGATTGGACATTTACATGGGGATATATTCAATCAAGATAAATTCCTCATTAACGGGGTCGAATTATCTATAAAATTAGTGAGATCGAGAGAAACATTTAACCTCATGTCACAGAATGCAGATAATAAGTACAAAGTCTGTATCACAGATGCAACTTTAATAATACGCAGAGCAAAAATTAATCCATCAATACTAATAGCCCATCAAAAGGTTCTTGCCACTACTACAGCTAAATATCCTATAACAAGAGGTGAAGTGAAAGTCCTGACCATACCGTCTGGTGTGCAGGGTAAAACACTGGATAATATATTTTTAGGACAGGTTCCTAAGAGATGTATTATAGGTTTTGTGAATAATACAGCATTCAACGGTAGTTATGTTAAAAATCCTTTCAACTTTGAAAATTTTGGTATTTGCTCATTTAGCCTATATATAGATGGTCAACAGATACCTTCAAAATCGTTACAACCATCATTTCCAAACGATGTATTTACGAGCGCATACCACACCCTGTACTCAGGCACCGGTATACATTTTCTTAACGAAGGTAATGGAATATCGAGGGAGCAATATTCAAATGGATACTGTTTACTAGCTTTTGATTTAACACCTGACTTGTCGGCTAACTCTAATGTGCATTGGAATCTTGTTCGCCATGGTAGTGTAAGAATGGAAGTAAGATTCGAGAGCGCATTGACTGAAACTATTAACTGTGTAGTTTACGCAGAGTTTTCAAATATTATAGAAATAGATAAGAACAGAAATGTATGTGTGGATTATAGTAGTTAAGCAATCACTTATGTAATTATGATATTAAGAATAATAAAATATAACCTAAACGAATATGACATGGTTTTTATTTACCTCATTACTTGTTTAATAAAAAGACTCATTACTTCTGTTGAGATCATATTATGTGGGTTTAAATGAATTCATAGGTACAAATATGAATTGAAAGTTAGAAATGTAGTCAGTTAAAGAGCAAAAGAGTAGCGGAGTAAACGCGTATTAAAGTATGAACACACTAGAAGTGCAAATGAGTCTTCGTATGATACATCCCAGCCTCCAAAGCAACGTATATCCTTCAAATCGATTGCCAATTTATGTTCAGGTGCCAGCATTTATAATATGCAATCTTGACCCTGATTCACAGCCGGGGTCTCATTGGGTGGCTGTACATATAAGCGTCGAAAGAGTTGGTGAATATTTTGATTCATTTGGACGAAAACCTATTGAGGCAATAGAAGGGTTTTTAAGGAGGAATTCTTGCATGTGGAGGTACAATAGCGTTACGGTTCAAGATTATCTATCAGCGGTGTGTGGAGAGTACTGTTTGGTATATTTATATTACAAGTTCAGGGGGATGAGATTAGAAGACTTCCTTAGAAATTTCACATGTGACTCAGTGAATAATGATATGGTGCTAGTAAATTTGTATAAAAATATAATGAACATATAAATAAAAAATAATACCTGGAATAAAAATGTTTTATTTTACCATGTAACCCTTACATCTAATTATATTTATAGGTAGTGGTGTTAAAGATTAGGTATATTTATTATAATTTCTTTAGACCCGTACGTTAGGTTACTCTAAATATATATTTATTATTTTTCATTTAAAGCCATAGGTTGGGTTAGTGAATGTAGGAAAGTAGATAACGCGATGCATTAGTACTGAGGCATTCATTAGATAATGACTGGGAATTTCGTACAGGAAATAGGAGCTGATAAGGTGGTGATAAGTTAATGAGCTACGGTTTTGCGAAAGCTAACTTTTAAACGGTTAGAGATATCAGTTCGGCTGTGAGTGCTTTCGGCTTCGCACGCCCTGTTTAGTGGGAATAGAGTACAAACTTTTTTTTTTTTTTTTTTTTTTTAGTTTTGGTCAGCCATGATTTTTAGGTTTATATAAAATATTTCCGGGTTCTGCCTTTGAGGCAGTACCCGGAAATACCAACTACTCGCATTGTAATAGCCATCTCTCGGTACAAGCTATCCATGGTAGGTCGGATTGGATATTTGGATAGACCTTTGTTTGAAAATCACAATTCAACTGTGCCAATATCCTACCTTGATATTAATCTATACCAGTTTTTAAAATAATTTTTATTTGTTATATTTTAAACATAGACATAAGTATATATATATTTAATATTATTTGTAGGTTTTCTTTACTTTATTTGGTTTATATTGATTATCAAATATGAGTGTAAAGAGCGAAGATTGCATTCTATCCGTCGTCAAAAATGGATTGTATTCGTAGGGTTTGGTTACTGGGATAGATCTATCGACTGTCACGGTCTGATCTCATATTGTTTTCAATTTGAGATTGAAGTGATGAGCTTTTTGACATTTCAGTTGTGGTCACATGGGCGCGAAAAATAACAACATCTTGTAATTGAAATCCTTTATTTGATATGATAGCGGTACAATTATATATATTAATTATAAAAATCTGCACAATCCGCCAAGTATATATAGGCATGCAAATGTCTTATTAATTTCTATAATAATATTAATACGTAAGTAAAGTTATTTAGAATTATTGTCAAACTTATAATCTAGATACTCGCCCACACAAAAGCAATTTGCTTTGAAAAATGTTATCACCTTCCCCTTGAAAGAATTCTAGGAAAGTGATTAAATAGTTTAATAGTCATGGAGTAACAATTTTTTCCATACATCTTAGCGCTGCATGGCCATTAAATATTCACCTTGATGGCTGGAAATCTTCCACAGTCCACAAGGCATTTTCTTTTGCGAACTAGCGAACTGTGGAATCGACCACGCCGGGGGTCTGCCCTCAGAGGTACGACCTCCAACTATTCAAAATTCTCATACCTTAAAGGCCGGCAACGCACCCTCTAAAAATGGGTGTCTATGGGCTGCGATGACTGCCTTTTTGGGCGTCCCGCGGGCTCGTTTGCCACCCTATTATGTGAAAAAAAAGATAGAAGTGTCCTTTTTCCTGCACAGAAACATACATATTTTTAAGTCAAAGTAAGTAGATGGAGTGAAATTGGATGTGCCAAAAATCTATCTGGAACTGTTTAGGAAAAACACCCTTTGTATATTTATCAAACGAATTAAAAGATTTTCCGACTAGAGTAATTAAAATCATTAATAAATGATTATTCGCGTGAGACTCTGTTGATATAAATTTAATAACATATGATATGTACGATGCAAATAATATTGAGCAATTCATATGACTAATAATGTAAAATTCCTTTAAAGACAAATTGCAAGCCATTGTGTGGCAGGGATATGAGAAATAACGATTGAACCATCTTGCACATACCATATTCTTACAATAAATTATTATTATTATTATCCCCTAAGCCAGGGGCCAGGAAATCCTGATTAACCCCTAAATTTGGCGGAAAAGCAAGCCAACCAAGTAAGTAATGCCAATTACTGAACCTCAGATTTCTTTATCAGTTTATCATTTGAAATGGTTTTAGAAAAACAAATGCACGAGTAAACAGCTGTCAAAAATTGAATTTGGAATTCCTATCCAAAGAGGCGATATCTGAGGCCAAAGTGGCCAGTACGACAACACGTCAGTTTCATATGTAAGCACCAAAAATTTAAATAATCTTAAATCGTGTTAATTATTAATTTTATTTATTCCATCATGACAAACACATGTATCGCTAATTAGATATCGCAATTGACAGATGACAATAAAATATTTACAATGACAGTTTTGTCAATGTTGAAGTTTTTTTAATACAATTTTTTATCGGGTGTTATTACGTCACACCCTCGGACCAGCACAAATGCTGGCGCCGTCTTCAACTTTTGTTCCCTCTGGAGTAGAGGCTCAATCAAATCAAAAGCCTGGTACTGCCGATGACCCCAGAACTGGTCCTCAACGTAATGTATCGGAATGTGAGGAAATGCCTGCATTAAATTAAAAAGCCTAACTCAATTTTTAATTATTATTATTACTATGGTGGTTAAGAATATTGTAAATTACATCAAGCCGAATCTTTGACGTACATGACAGTGATCAAGCGAAGACTGTCTTAAATATATATATACTGCTCAAAACAATTAGCGGAACAAGATTTTTCTCCTTTCTATTGCTTAAACTAAAATTAGATTTAAAATAACTTGTACGCTATTTTTTACCTTGTTAATTTGTTAATTACTACAATTAATAAAAAAAATCAATTTGTATTAATATTCAAAAGATTGAAAAAAACTACTTAAAATGTGTTTTCTGTGATTAGAAAGTAAAGAAAATTCAAACGTAAATCAAGTGATAGTGCAAGATCCCTCCCGCCGCCTGAGTGATATGTTAAAAAATAGATCTTATTACGTGCCTCTATATAAATTTATCAAAAATACAGTGGGAAAATTGTAATAAACCAAATAAAAATACTCAAGACTTGGCCTAAAGGTCTAGATACCAGGCCATAAACTCCAAAAAAAAAAAAAAAAAAAAAGAAAATTCAAACGTCACTTGTGTTGTTTTCTAGTCACACTGCCACTTAATTATAGGACTACTAACCAAAACGCCGATGCCCTTTTGTTTTTTATTATCTTCGACAATGCCTTAACATTATCTAGTGGCCAGTAATAATTAAAACATTAAGGGCCTGTTTCACAATGTCCGGATAAGTTCCAAATAAGCTATTTATTACTTATTGGTAGGATAAACAGTATTTTTGCGTTTCACCACTGTCAGATAGCGCTATTCGTCATGAAATGCCAAGTATTTTATTCGGAACTTTTATCTTTCGAATAATTTATGTGTTGCATAGCTATTTGGGACTTTATCCATACATTGTGAAACAGGCCCTAAGTAAAAAGTTTAGTTCTACTTTAAAGTTTTGTTCCCGTAATTGTTTTGAGCATTAAATATAGAAACGCATTAAAATCAGTGGAGTAATTTAGTAATATTAAATCGTTTATTTGCAAAGTGATACATTCAGATGGAATAATTTAAAAAAATAGTAATGTAAATGTCAAATTAATTATCATAATGTCATAATAATAATAGCAGTCATTTTTAACAGTTTTCAAAACTTATGGCCTTAATACTCTCCCTTTCAAAACACCTAGCATTTAAATTCAATAACCGTTCACTTAGAACCATCGGCAGTGATCTTCTGGGAAGGTGATCGAATAGTTTGTAACAGGGAGGCAAACGGGCAGACGGCTCTTCTGATGCTAAGTGATACCGGCGCCCATGGACACTCAATGCCTGAAGGCTCCCATGTGCAGCCCCTTAGGAATTGGTACGCTGTATGAAGGATCCTAACTGGAATTGATTCGATAATACCTACCGCCCATGGACACTTAAATTGTCAGAGGTCACGTGATGCCGGCCTTTTAAAAAATTGGTAGGCTCCGTAATGGATCTAAGTCTAATTGGTTCTGAAATACCAATGGCCTATAGACATTTTTTATTGCCAGAGGGCTCGCACATGTGTTGCCGGCCTTTTAAAAATTGCTCTATTGAAATTAGTTTTCGATTTAAATTTATGACGAAATAATTAGCTTCTACAACTACGAGGAACTTTCAAATTCACACAGATTATAATATTCTTAAATTTACCTTGATTTAAATATTCGATATTTAAATGTATAATTAAGTTATTTTTAAATACAATCATTATGCCAAATGTCATCATGTCTATTTTTAATCTGTGCCAGATTTTAATACTACAAAAAGAAAACATTGGAGCTACAACCTTTTTAGGACTTGGTCTGGATTTATCTGGTTCCGGTTTCCTCACGATGTTTTCCTTCTTACTATTGGTCCAAAGGATTGGGGGACCTCAAGGATGAGAGTCGCAGAAACCTCTAATGTTCTCTTACCCCTAGATGGGGCAGAGGGAGTTTCGTCTCTCTAGTAATTCGCTGAAGTAAGATGTCCCGTTATGGGGTATGGGGAATTATGGATTTACTCTTAGAAAGTACAGACCTGTTCTTCAAATAAAAAGTTATAATTGCCTGAATTCAATTTTGTAGCGCAAGAGCTGCTGAACTTTTTCTGAACTAAAAGATAGCTCTTCAATGCTTGTACTAACACAAGAATCTCTAACTAGGGCGCCTATTTTAGCGACGGCGGCTCAAAGAGGGTACTAATTTTTAAAAGCCCAGCGAGCCTTCTAGCAATGGTCAGGAGGCTTATCTGATGTTAAGTGATACCGTCCATGTCAGAGGGCTCGTGAGTGCGTTGCCGGCCTTTTAAGAATTATTAAATTATTTTTATTATTGTCGCTTTCACTGTTTGTATGTTTTAATTACTTTGTACTATAAGTTTTGTCTAGTAACTTTTTGTATTATGTAGTTTTGCACTTCTTGTCTGTTGCCTGAAAGAGATGGGTCGAAAGCGATAGGCCGTCAGTTGCCCTCTTTTTTTAAGTGAAATCATCTAATAAATCGATGAACGATGGCTGCACGCAAAAAAAACGTGACTCACTGTCCCGTTACGAAGACTTAGGACTTATGCAATTTTATAAATGTTTTGTTTTGACGTTGTCACGTCAAACTGCCGTCCGAAAACCGACTTTATAGACAACCATTTTTTTTTCAGTTAAATTCTTTATAAATAAATAACTATTATATTCATAGTTTCGGTATGTTGTTTAAAAATTGAACTCAAAAATACTTCAGGTGTTTGTACGCTTTATCAAGGAAAATTGTTCAGCATCTCTCAGTCTAAACTTCGAGACAGCGTGGAAAAAACCGGCGCAAAGTGAAAACTGGAAATTAAACAGTTACCTTGCGCCAACAATTTTCTAACTCAAAATCTTATACGGCACTGTAGAAATGTCTATGGGCGAATCTAGGTTGGCGAAAGGGCATCTAGCCGTCATAAAAAAAGTAACTAAAGGAAATTTTTAAATATGGAATTTATATTATCTGTGATAAAGTGACTCATTCCAGGGGCCAGGGGTGAGGGGATGAATGTTAATATCAGAACCTTCAAGTCCTAGTCTAAGGATAGGATTCAAAGACTAGTACGCCTTCCGTATGTCAAAACATATTCGTTGTTGGGACATATGTGATTGCCTTTATAACGTAGATATATTTTGATATATCTACTGCTAATTCCATAATATATTGAACTGTCTGTGAACTAAATTTAGATTTATTTACGTAAAGAAATGTCTATGTAATCGTGAATAATTTATCAAACCAAAAATTTCTATTTGTAATAATTAATTTTAATTACGCAGAAATCAATTTCGTTTTTGCATTCGAAAGTTTTGACGTGACGCATTATTAAATGTTATTTTAGGGCTGTCAATTGTCACAATCGATTTTCAAATTACGAACGCAAATTTCGATTTGTACGCAATTTTGAAAATGGAATGATTCGCGCGGCTCACGTCCATACAACATTTATTTTTATTTTTTAAAGAAATTGCAGCATGTTTGCTTCAATCATTCGATGTCCTGTTGTATAGTTTGGATACATATAAATTCTGTTACATTATATAATATGTTTTAGCGATGGTGATAAAATATAAATGCAACAGGTTTGTTTAATTTACCAGCATAATACAAGAAACTAAAACAAATAAATACAATTCTAACAGCCCTATCTCTGATGAATGGAGATTCATCGAATCGTAACAATTAAAAGAACGATAATTCAAGACGATTAGACTACTGTCATTTAAATATAATTATATCTGTTTAGAGAATTAACTACTAATTAATACACGCTATGCAAGATAATTTCGGCGAATTACTCTCACACATCTATGCAGTCCTGGTACTTGAAAATGAGATTCACCTTTTATAATATAAATTTAACTTAATTTCGACTATACCGACCACAATAATTAATTAATCCACAATCTCAGATTGTTTTCAATCAGACCGTGACAGTCGATCGATCTCCTATCTGCATCCCAATAACCAAACCCTACGAAGACAATCCATTTTTGACGACGAATAGAATGCAATCTCTTCGCACACACTCATATTTGATAATCAATATATAAAAACCCAAATATAGTAAACAAAATCGTATAAATAATATTAAAATATACATATCTATGTTAAAAACATATCAAATAGCTTTTTAATTATTTTAAAAACTGGTGTAAGTTAAAATCTTATGATAGGATATTGGCACAGTTGAAAGGTCATTTTCATACAAAGGTCTATGTATACACCGATCCGACCGATGTATAGCTTGTATCGACAGATGGCAATTACAATCCGTCCATTACACACTATTAATAATTGGATTACGATATCTATCCCAGATGGTCAATGGATTGAGTTAGGTTATTGGGTTTGGGCGTTAGTCTCACTCATCTATGCAATCCTGGTACTTGAAAATGAGATGCACTTAAAAAAGTAATATTTAAATTAAAAATTACTTCTGTACCTACCAGTTTCTTTCTGTCTAATTTTGGTGATCTTTGTTGGAATTAAAGGGATTACCAGTACCGTTAACCCTGAAACTTCCTCCCTTTCTGAAATACCTACATGTCATCTTCGTAACGCGGAAAAATTAGTTGTTCTGAACTAAACTAACATCAGCTGAGTTTTTAAGGTACGCGCAACAATATGTGAAACCAGCTGCCCACTGAAGTTACCAAACCAATTCTACTTAGGGTCTTTCAAAGAGCGTACCAGTACTTAAAGGCCGGCAACGCACTAGCGAGCCTTCTGGCAATGAGTGTTTAAGGGCGGTAGGTATTTCCGAATCAGTTCGACTTAGGGTCCTTTAAAAAAAAGAGTATACCAATTCTTAATAGGCCGGCAAAGCATCTGCGATCCCTATTTCAATGTCCATGAGCCTCCTGCCAATTTGCCACCTGGTCTATAATAAGAAATTTTCCTTATTACATTGTAACTTTTTGTATTGATTTTATTTAAAACGATTATTACTTAATTCACTTAGTTGAACCTGTTCCGTCAACAGCCTACAGGATTGACAGACGTGTCAACTGTCACCTTGTCAACGTGTCAAATAATATAATTTTAAATACTTCGTTGTAAATTTTTAAATTTATCTCTCATTTAAGTAATATTGGATTAATGAATACGGTGGTTAAATAGCTGTTGATCCTCTCAATCTTGAGGCATCAGCGACCTTTTCATTTCCAACTCTTGTACGGTGGAAAAAACCTGGTGAAGAAAGCAGAAATGTTTCTAAAATCATCATGATGAGATGGCTGACGTAACTTAAAGAATACTGGGGTTATAATGAAAGTAAATTCAAAATGCATTCAAAAACGACGGGTCGTTCAAAAACATTCAAAACGGCTGATAACCTATCAGTACAAACAGTGATTACACACTACGCATATCTTGTCACATAAAAATTTGTTTGTTTGTTTAATATTTTAAGAATATATGGAAAACTACTAGAATTTAATACAATTAAAAAAGTGTAACGAACGGTGTAAAAGTCTCAATATTTACTTTCTCTTCTAATATAAATTTAAATGGCAGTTCGAGTTTTTTTTAATTATTCCTTGATTATTTTGACAGCCAGTAATCTCTTTAGTGTAAGATTAAGTATTCCAAATTCAAATCGAGCTACTATAGTCTGTATTGTAAACTAAAGAATATAGACCAAGGTAGAAGCCTTTAAAATTAATAAAAAGTGAAAAAAAAAATAGCAGGATGAAACCCATTAGAAAAGGAGGGGAATATAATATAAATGAAAGGAAAAATAAATTACGGGTGATCTGAGGTCGGGAAGGGGGTGGGGGTGAGGGAGGAAGGGTAAAAAACGGGTTTTCTCGATTTCCGGCAAAACTAAAAGTCCTATCGAAAAAAGTTTAATGGCAAAGTTGTAGGTAATAAAAAGATCTAAAACTTTTGTATTTACACTTTTTTAACATAACCTCAAAATTTATGTGAAAAATTCAAAAAACCAAGTTTTTGGTTTTTTATTTTTATCTTTTACAAAAATAATATTTTTTCAACGAAATTTGGTGAAAACTTACCTTTTTATGTCCCAAATACGCTGTAAATTAATTGATTAAAAATATTTATATTTTCACCTTATTTTGAATTAATATCGAAAAAACACCCTAATTTTCAATAGAAAATTCACCCGTCAAAATATCAGCTTTTTGCAAAAAGCTGGTATGTTTTCTGTTCGTTGAAATCTCTACTTTCCGATGGTGAAAAAAAATGTTATTATTTAAATTTTCTCAGAAAATGCAAAAACTCGAATTCGAAGAAGAATTACCTTCAATTCTAACCACTTATCCATTAGTTTTTGTCTTTTTGATGGCATATTAAAGAAATAAATGTCAAAATGTATAAAAATATATTATACCTGGTCTAATAATACTGTGATTGTAACAGAACGTTTCGCGCGTTTTTCCTTGACAGTAACTTTTTTTCTATTCATAATTTAAAATCACATAACATTTGCAATAAATCTCTGCGGTTCAATCACCAATAATTGTGGTTTGTTTGTTAATAATCCAAATAATTAACAGTATTCCAATTTCAAATCGAGCTACTTTATTTAATTGCACATTAAACAGTAGAAAAAATGAGTTTCGCGCTTTTTTTCAATGACATATTATTTTCTATTCCTTATTATAACAGCAGTAACATTTACATAATTTTTGCAATAAAACTTTTTGGTGTTTGACTATTAACAGTATTCTCAATTCAAATCAAGTTATAGTCTGTGTTTATAAAAATACATTAATATTTGTAGAAGGATTACAATTTTAAGTCCATCGCAATGTGTAAAGATAAACAAACATGATAAAATATGAACCCATGACTTTTGTTATCAATTTTCGAAATTCTGTTTCAATTTTAGGTTTTCAATTGTGGTGATATATTTTGAGTAATATATGTTCTGTTAGAATCTGTATTATATATATAAGTATAGTAAATATACTTGGTTTCAAATAAATCAGTGGCGCTAAAACTTTTTTAGGTCTGGGCCTCAGATTTCTGTATATTTTTCACAATCTAATAGGCAAGTAGGTGATCAGCCTCCTGTGATCACACGCCGTCGACTTTTTGAGTCCAAGACCGGTTTCCTCACGATGTTTTCCTTCGTAGGGGCGACTATTAAATGCGAACACAGGAAGAAAGTCCATTGGTGCACAGCCGGGGTACTGCGACCTCGGATATGAGAATCGCACTCTGAAAGTAGTATTAAAAAGTATTATTGAGAGTAATGTGAAACATATGGCCTATAATTAATAAATAAGATATCTATTAGTAAAAAACAATGACTTACGTCACACGAAAAACAGCCACAGATTAGTGGACACGACAACGACGTTTGCAAGTAAAAATTATATATAGTTATCCTAATATATTGGAGTTTAATTTCGTCGGATGATTTCAAATAAAATTACAAATATTTCATTTGAACTAGTTCCTCAAACTCAAACTCAAAAATATCTTTATTCATATCGGTAAAAATTTACACTTATGAATGTCAAAATAAAATTAAATTAACTGTAAATTTAAATTTGCAACCAGTTCTCAAGTCAAGGGCTAAGTTAAGTCAGAAATGTAGATCATATAGGCAATATCTAGTCGATGGACCCTCGAAAAGGCTTTATCTATGGCTACAATTCTCAAATTCTATTTTTGAATTTTATTTTATAGTGTTTATTTATATGACACTCACGATCTTTAAACTCATGAAAATTTACTGTTGCGATATTAATAAAACGTATAATTAAGACAATTCAATGTTTTCAGATCCACCGAACCACATTCCAAGAAGCGAGATGACGCCTCAACAATACTGCCTGAGGTGGAAACACCATCACTCCAATGTCCAGAGCATGTTCGCGCAATTGCTTGAAAAAGGTATACCCACTTGTTCTAGAATTTTTGATAAAATGCTTTATAGGAAAGTGATCAGCCTTCTGTGTCTGTACCATGGAAGCAGCAGGAACCTTTGACTCCATATGAGAGCCGCACGCTGAAGCCTGAAGGCTTTAGAGAAGAGCCTCTTAAAATCCTGTTATACATAATGGAAACCTGCAATGTTTGATTTCTAAGTAAATACTTTTTATATTAAGAAATATATTTTAGATTTTAATTGACAGTTATAAAAACTCGTAAATAAATTTCTTGTATCTATGCTGTTCTTTATTCTATGACGTTACGAGTGGAACAAGTTTAAATATGGAAGGCAATAATTGCTACTCGTAATTCAATTCCTATTATCTATGTTCTCTTTACTAAGAGAGGTAGCAGTAGAACAAATTCGAATATAATTTTAAATATAGAAGACAATTATTGTACAGTCACAGAGTAGATAGAGAACATGGTTATAGAAACTACAAATTCAAAAGGCGCGAAAATAAATTGGGGCATAGTGTACAAATAGATTTTGTCAATGGATGGGTACGCATTGTATAGCCTGTGACCTCGCCGATATGCAATATATTATGAAGATTTAAATGTATTCATTCATTATTCATAGTATTCTCTAGAATTCTATTACACATAAACACATATATAATTATTATTGCTATATAAATATAATAACGAGTTAAACGGCGGTTGTTGCAAGATATATGTTAAAACATGACTTGTTTAAGTTATCGCGGAATGTGCCTAAAAGGTGTATTAAGAATATCCATAGCGCAAAATCACCTACATCATGAGCACACCCCACATACACACCATCACGTACATAGCCACACTTTTACACCATCACACAACACAACCAATTTAGGCTTAATTAATTAAATTAAATCACAGTTAGTTAATTGTATTAAATACTTCGTTTGTTTGTTCCCTTTTATAAATCTTTTTGTTATAGAATGTATCATGTATTCCATCTGTGGCTATGTTCTCAGTGTATTTGTTTGCTATTATATATAATTTATGTTAGCTGTAGGAGTACAAAGTAAATTAATAAATGAGCTGTAACATAACATTAGGGGTAGTGGAGTTGCGATACACATAAAAACTGCCTTAGCTAAGGGTTCATATGTCTCCTTCTGTGAGCAAGTAATGCGAGCGAGGGAGAGGTCTGGGGATGACGTAGGAGGCTGGGAGGTCGACCTCGAGTGGCCCAGAACCGCAGGTATTGAATGAGCACTCTATGTCGGATATAAGCCCGGGTCCCTTGGGTAGAATGCCTAGCGAACCCCGAGTACCCATCTTAAGGGCGTGTGAAGGGCTGAAGTGTTTTAAGTGGGTGGGGTCTACGCTACCACTGAATAGCAGAGGGACTTGAGTGTGGACCCAGCCCCACAGTCCCAGCGTCAAGCTCGACATCCTTGATGCCTAGTTAGCGCATTTTCACCTATTTAAAAAAAAAGGGTTAACATATCTAAATGACGATTGTTATTGTATTTATGTATAATATTCTACGGTTTCGATATTTGTGAATATGTCAACATGTATACTAACAATACAATAATCTGTATAGTAGTTTTAATCCAGGAGTTTTTGCCGCGCACCACCAGTTTGTGGAACCAGCTGTCGACTGAAGTATTTCCGAACCAATTCGACTTAGGGTCCTTCGAGAAAAGAGCGTACCAATTCTTGAAAGGCCGGCAACGCACTCGCGAGCCCTCTGGCATCGAGAGTGTCCATGGGCGGCGGTATCACTTAACATCGGGTGAGCATACTGCCTTTTGCCGCCTGTTCTATAAAAAAAAGGAGTATAAACATATCTGACATTCACCAGCATAATGCTGGAAACAACAAATCTAAGCTTACGATCAACCAGGCTCCAGAAGATAAACCACTCCTTATATATTGAATTCGTTTTATAACAATTTTTTTTTTGGAACGAAATTCCTTATCGCGCGTTGTGAAAGGGGGCTAGACGGAAAAAATTCTCACGAAAAGTTGTCACGACACTTTTTGCTATAGTTGTTGTAATATGGTGTATTACAACAACTCGACCGATCCCTGAAGTTAAGCAACGCCGGGCGAGGTCAGTACTTGGATGGGTGACCGCATGTTGTCTTTTTTTTTTTTTCTTTTCCTAGGGATAAGAAATGAAAACAACAAAATAAAATAGTACCATCGATGCAGTTTATCAAAGAGATAAATAAAACAGAATCCCAAACATATCTTTCCTACTTCAATTACACACAAGCCAATTATTACTAAAGCCTACTACTGATTAAGTTTAAATAACATTATATTTGTTAATAATAAAAAAATATTATAAATTTAAAAAAAAAAATTGTTACAATTCCTTCACTAATTATTCTAAAGGAACTTCGTTCCATCCGGGTGTCCCTTGACACCTCTCAAGTTTTTAGTTTTTTTTTATAATAACACGTCATCGGCTGTTACTATCGGTTTTTATAAGCTATTATGAGCCCCTTCGATGTCGTTATAAAGGCTTTTGACTGTAATATATTAAAAATCGCTTTCGCAATACAATCCACATACCGAAAAATACTTTCATAACTAAAAATAAACCTAAATATCGACCTGAAAACACTGGTTCAAACCAGTTTCGTTCTTAAAATAAATTTTAAAGGCTGTCTATAAAGATCGTTTCCATCAAAAAAATGTCTCGCAATGAATGACCAAAAAAGTTAATCAGCAACAGATATGCTATATGGGGTTTGATTAGGTCAGGGTTATATTAATTGTATTAGGTCCTTACATATGAAATTCGCGTTTTTTTATGTTAAAAGAACTTTATTTCTCATTACAAAAAAAAATATATTTTATTTACATGAGAAACTTACTTAATATTAATATGTATATACAAGCGAGATACACGTTTTTCAATTTACTCATTCAATTCGTGAGGACCTTTCAAGCATTTTCAACTTTTCAATTTTCTTTTTCACTAACGTCGTACCAATTCTTAAAAGGCCGGCAACGCACTCGCGAGCCCTCTGGCATTGAGAGTCTATGGGCGGCGGTATCACTTAACATCAGGTGAGCCTCACGCCCGTTTGCCCCCTGTTCTATAAAAAAAGCATTTTCACCTTTCCAATCTGCTTTATCACTTACGAAAAGAGCGTACCAATTCTTAAAAGGCCGGCAACGCACTCGCGAGCCCTCTGGCATTGAGAGTCTATGGGCGGCGGTATCACTTATCATCAGGTGAGCCTCACACCCGTTTGCCCCCTGTTCTATAAAAAAACAACTTACACCGCAGCAGCCACCTCAGACGTTGCAATCCGCTTCCTACATTAGCCTTCAATCCTTCGTTATCAACTCTGGTGTCCGGCCGTCCAGGGGGATTGTTCAGCAGGTTGAATTTTCGAAAGGAAAACGTTAGAACCAACTGCGTTTTCTTTTGCGACACCCCTACCAAACACATTAAACCTTCGAGCCCTTCCTGCAGAACTGGTGCCAAGGGAAACTCGAACTTTATTTAAAGTATATTCTTATTTCTTTATTCACACTGTTAAATTTTTTAATTTTTGAAGTGAAACTTCTTTATCGACGTATGGGAGAAATTTTGTAAGAAAACGTCACGTTTTTCGGTTACGCGCCATGTTGCTTTTTTATCGAAGTTTAGTATAGTGACGAATAATATAATGTAATATATGATAATAATAACAACAATATATTAGTTTTGAAGTTTGGTTTGAAATAAGAATAACAATATATTAATTTGAAAGTGATAAAATAAAGACTTGTTCTAATTTAAGTGAATTTACAAGAAAACTGACAGTGATTATACATTTCGTTTTATAAATTCAACACGTATGAGCATGATTTTAATATTTATTTGAGGTTAACCTCACTTTTTGATTGTAAGTATCAGTGAATGTATATAAATCTGTTAAAATTAGCAAGTATTAATAAATATGACTGAAAAAATTGTTTTTCTTAAGGCTTAAGCCTTATCTACCCCATTTTCGTGAAGTTGCACATAGTAGAAAAATGATATCTCGTAAAGAAGTTTCACTTCTTCTCTGTGTACTCTGGTACACACACATATTTTTTTTAACTTGTTACGAAACACGTGTTCTAAATATAAAATTACTAGAATAAACAACTTGAACATAGTTATCGATTTTCATGCCACCTAGACCTAACTTTACGATGTCGAATTTATGTGTTGGTGAGCGCGCGCATCGTAAAAATTCACTCTCATCATTTTTCTCCATCGCGCCGAAAGAATTATAACTTCAAAAATATTTATATCTTATCACTACACTCTTTTACTGTCCTTGTTGTTTTTCATGAAACTTTGGAAAACAACATCAAAGTTGAATTAAATAAAATGGAATTAAATTTAAATCAACATTCAACAGGCTAGCTATTATGACATTATCCGGTCAATATATTCTTGAAGCCTTGTTGTATCTACAAAAAAACTTAAACGATTTCAAAACAAATGGTGACTTTCACCAGTATAATACGCGTAATAGAACTAATTTGAGTGTGTGACCAACCAGGCTCCAGAAAATAGACCACTCCTTATATGGAAATTGTATTCGTTTTTACAACAAACCCCCAAGCGAAATTAGAAAATTATCAGTAAATAAATTCAAAGCTAGTTAAAAGTAAATTAATTAATAAAGCCCTTTATAAATGTGACGAATACTTAAATGATCCTAATCCTTGGGATTGATTTGCTCCAGTTCAAACAATTTGTATTAAAAACTTGGCGATTGAAAAGAGTGGCGGAAAGTTTCTTGCCAGTTCTTCTTACCCACTCTACGCCCTTGACTTGCGAACTGGTTGTAAATGTAAATTTACAGTTAAATTAATTTGTTTTTCTTGACGTTCATAAGTGTACATATATGAATAAAGATACTTTTGATTTGATGTAGCAAGCAATGAAACGTCATCGATTCAAGTCATTTGCTGTTGTTTGATTAACTGTCTGAACATCTTTCAGGCCGCTGGTTAAATGGCGCTGTTTCGTTAAAGGTCCAGGCTGTTAACTGAACGGTTCAGCGAGTTGGCTGCAACCAACGGTGCAGTGACCACTAATTTAACATAATGATTTTTTTTCAATATTTTGTCACTTGTTTTATGTAACTACATATCTTCAATATTTAATTAATGTATTTATTTATTTATTAACATTTTGTTACATTACAATATAAAAATTCAACATAATTAAATGAAAGGGAGTGCAACTGGCGGCCTTATCACTTTCGAGCGATTTCTTCCAGGCAACCACTTAATAATAATATAATAACTTTGTATGATGGCAAACGTATAAGTTCTTGATTTGACCACGACTATGTGACCCCCTCACGGCACCTAAGCTGCGACATACAATATATGCTCATTTGAAAATACTTCGTTAGCGCGTTTCAGGGTGACATCGCAGTAAGATTGTAGATGTCGCTACAAAGCAGAGCAGAAAATACAATCGCAATACGACCCACATACCCAAAAATACTTTCATAACTAAAAATAAACTCAAATGTCGACCTCAAACCAGTTTCGTTCTCAAAATACATTTTGAAGGCTGTATCTATAAATATCGTTTCCATCAAAAACACGTAAATTGTCTCGAATCTTTCTCTTTGACCACAACGAGGTTAGTTTACTAATTGTTCTGATTTCGACTAAATCCTGCTTGCTTTATCCTTCAGTATATTATAATGTATTACATTTTTTCATAATTAATAATCATTTATTTATTTTATTTATTAACACTTCGTTGCATTACATAAAAGGAAAAAAAAATTAAACATAATTTAATGAAAAGCAACTGGCGGCCTTATCGCTTCAGAGCGATTTCTTCCAGACAATAGACAATATATAGATTTAATATTTATGTTTTCTAATATATCGCTTTTTTTATGTTTCTTTATTTCTTCTCGCCTGTAGTTTTCCTACCTACTTGAAACTGGCAGAAAGTTTCTATTGCCATAAAATTTAAAAAAGACGAGATTAGTATAGATCTTTTTTTAATGAGGTGGAAATGCCTGCATTAGAAGGCCCGCATCAAGAATGTCGAACTTGACGCGGGGACTGTGGGGCTGGATCTACACTCAAATCCTTCTGCTATTCAGAGGGGTAGCGAGACCCCATCCACTAAAAACACCTCAGCCCATCACACGCCCTTAAGATGGGCCCTCGGGGTTCGCTAGGCATTCTAACCAAGGGACCCGGGCTATAAGAAAGTAATGTTGAATTACTGAACTCTGTAATTACCATCCTCGGTCTAGAACGTATTGCTACGTTCTAAACCTACACAGTATACTTTCTATAGTTCGATGCCCTCTGAATACTATAGAAATTCAACCGTGCCCTCCATGTGCCGAGAATAAATGTAAAACTTACTCTCAAACCGGGAATCGAACCCAGTACCCCTCACCATGGCGGCCACATTCAAAGACCGCTAGGCTATGAGGCCCTTAGGTTATATATATATATATATATATGGTAGAGATCTGGTTTAACCCCTTTTTTAATAGTGTTGTCGAAATTTATTTTAAGGGTCCGTCAAGTATTAGGTAAGCAGATTTACTGAACTCCCTCCCCGTCTTGTCAGCAAAAGTAAGCAGGGCTTACAAAAATAATAGTGCTGACACGTTTTGTAGGAATCCTCGAAAATGCATTTCGTTTTCAAGCATAGACAATGCGTACAAAGTACATATTAAAAGTCCAAATAGATGATCATGTATCAATATATGATCACATGTATACGTATATATCTATATTTCACTGTTTACACTGTATACGTGCTAATGATAATATAAATAAATACAAAAAAAAACTCAAAAAATAATTACCTAATATTACTTAGGGCCTGTTTCACAATGTATGGATAAAGTACCAAATAGCTATGCAACACATAAATTATTCGACAGATAAAAGTTCCAAATAAGATACTTCGCGTTTCATGACGACTAGCGCTATCTGACAGTCGTGAAACGCAAAAATACTGTTTATCCTACCAATAAGTAATAAATAGCTTATTTGGAACTTATCCGGACATTGTGAAACAGACCCTTAATCTTATATGTCATATATAAGTAGATCTCTAACCAAAAACAATAGAAATCAGACTTGTCAAAGTTGGACTTGATCAATATTTCTCAGACTCGACAGCAATGTCTTCGGCCGTCCTACTATCACCGCCTGACACTTAACCCGAACTTCAACACCCGAATGTCAAAACCCAGTATATTTTTGACGTAAACTTGTCAGACATATTATGGCTAAATTTCGTTTTTTATATCCAACTAGCAGACTCGGCCAAGCGTTGCTGTGTCTAAGGTTTTTGTTATATTACATAGTAGTAAACTATTCAAGGGAAATGGTAGGAGAACTTATGTGAAATGTTGTTTTTTTTAACACAGCGCCATCTGTTAGAATTGTATAAATAATAAACAAAAATTTGCAATAAAATATAATTGCGACTATAATTAAAGATCTTAGCTATCCTATCTCTTAAGTTGGACCAGATTGATCACGGTGTGCCAATTTAATTTAAAATCGGTTAAGTAGTTTCGGAGTCCATCGCGGACAAACATCGTGACAGGAGATTTATATAAGGTAGGCATCGATGGCGGAACGTCATGAAGCGCATCCTTCTGTTACCACATAGCAATCACGACCGCTCTGTCAAGAGCCGAATAAGAAGTTATTAATGAATTCCTACATAAAAATCAAAAGATTCTGGCGATATCAAATGATAGGCGATTGATAAATGCATTTTGTCCTTAAAATTGTAAATTTGTGCACTTAAAATAATTGTTAATTATTAAATATACTCTCTCAAGTTTATTTGATAATATATCGTAACAATCGGTTATAGCTAAATAAAACCATAAACAAATGTTTTTTACAGAGAGATTCTGCGATGTAACACTGTACTGCTCGCCTAACTTCGCTACACAATTGTCAAAAGATATGGAGACGAATCTACGAGGGGTGTCGCTCAGGGCTCACAGGTAGGTCCACAATTTTTTATCATGTTTTATATTTGTAAGCGTCGAATGGAACGTCGTTTTAAAAGTATATAATTTTAAATATATTACGTATAACTATCACGCGAATGAGCGTCGTGTACGTGCAATATATATTAATATATCACACATAATTACCAAACTAAAATAACTTATAGGCAGATTTTTTGTCATTATCAAAATGTATTCCCCAATCCGTACATCATTTAATTTATAATTGTTTAGTTAAGCCACATTTTATATATTTAATTGAAATATTGCAAGCAAAAACAAAATGTCTAGCTTACAAACACTTAAAAATAAATTAATAAAAGCATTATTTGATACAATTTTTATACACAGACTACTAAAATCTACGAAGAAACCAAAATTATGACGATTAATCAACTAGTACCTGGATGACCGAGCCTTGCTCGGGATTTTTTTTTTAAAGTTGTGTTTTTTGGAAATTATATTTAAGTACGAATTACATACTAATAAAATGATGAAATATGAATAATATTTTTAGATCTTACCGACAGAATAATAAAAAAAAATTGAACTGGTTTTTTTTAAGATATTAATTTAAAGAAAATCATGAGTGTGATAGAACACGAATAAAATGAAATTTTTCTAGAAATGATTCCTAGCTAGATCGATTTATCGCCCCCGAAACCCCCCGTATACTAAATTTCCGGAAAATCGTTGGAGCCGATTTCGAGATTCCAATTATATATATGTTTATAAGTATGTATATATATATATATATATATACAAGAATTGCTCGTTTAAATATATTAGATATGTTTATAGCACCTGTATCTTAATTAAAAAAAATCAAATACACAACTAGCAACACTCGTCGAGTGAGTTTGCTTATCTTGCCGAAGCTGCGTACAAATTATTTGAAGAAGTCTATTAGGTTGCAGTATTGGCCTAGTGGCTCCAGCGTGCGACTCTCATACCTGAGGTCGTAGGTTCGATCCCCGGCTGTCCACCAATGGACTTTCTTCCTATGTGCGCATTTAACATTTGTTCGAACAGTGAAGGAAAACATCGTGAGGAAACCGACATGTCTTAGACCCAAAAGTCGACGACGTGTGTCAGGCACTGGAGGCTGATCACCTACTTGCCAATTAGATTTAAAAATGATCATGAAACAGATTCAGACATCTGAGGCCAAAATCTCAAGAGGTTGTAGCGCCATTGTTTTTTTCTCTCATGTAAATAAAATATTTTTTTTGTAATCTTAATATATATAAATCTCCTGTCACGATGTTTGTCCGCGATGGACTCCTAAACTACTTAACCGATTTCAAATTAAATTGGCACACCGTGAGCAGTTTGGCACAACTTAAGAGATAGAATAGCTTAGATCTTTAATTATACTCGCAATTTTATTTTATTGCAAATATTTGTTTATCATTTAATACAATTCTAACAGATGGCGCTGTGTTAAAAGTACCAACGTTTCACATAACGTATCTACCTTTCAGATAAGTTCTCCTACCGTTTCCCTTGAATAGTTTACTACTATGTAAACCAAAACCTTAGCCACAGCAACGCTTGGCCGAGTCTGTTAGTTAGAAATAAAGTTCTTTTAAACATTAATAAAAATCCTGTGTTAGAAAATATGAGAACGTAAATGTAAGTATGAGGCTTGGCTTTAGCCTCCTATATTTAGCTTTTTATTACCCTACTTACTTAACTTCGAGGAGTTCTTTATTGTTTGGAAGTCCATAAATCAATCCCACCAACGCAGGCTGGGCTAGCCACCAGGTTGTGAGTTCAATGAGGACTTTGATGTTGTCGTTCTCCATTCGGTGCACGTGTCACAACTTGAGCCTGTTGCATGTTCACATAGATATGTTTTAAACATACACATGTATATTTTAATATTATTTGTACACTTTTATTAACTTTATTTGGTTTATATTGATTATCAAATATGAGTGTAAAGAGCGAAGAGATTGCATTCTATCCGTCGCCAAAAATGGATTGTCTTGGTAGGGTTTGGTTATTGGGATGCAGATAGGAGATCGATCAACTATCACGGTCTGATCTGAAATTGTTTTCAATCTAACATCGTGGATTAATTATTGAGTTCGGGCGTATGGCAGCCTTTGTAAGAAACGCGATCATTTCTGACTTTGCAAATCCTTCCACGAAAAATTATTCATTTTTAGGTTTATAGCCCACTCGACAATGTGGCTTTCTATTGGTGAAAGAATTTTCAAAGTTTTAGTAGATTTACGCGCGAACCCAATAATTAATCCACAATCACAGATTGTTGATTAATTATTATCAAACCGTGCCAATTGATGGATCCTATCTGCATAACAAAAACCAAATCCTATGAAGACAATCCATTTTGTAACGGATAGATTGCAATCTCTTCGTTCTTTAAACTATATTTGATAATCAATATAAACCAAATAAAGTAAATGAAACCGTACAAATAATATTAAAATATATATGTCTATGTTTAAAACATATCACATATATTTTTAATCTTATATCTTTAAACGAGCAATTCTTGTATATTTATTTATTTCCAGTAAATTTTCCTATCTTAACAGTTACAACTAATGCGATAGAATTCCATTATATTACCCACACCAACTAACCTACATACAAACATTAAAAAATTAAACTTAATTCCTAAATCTTATAACTAACAATATAGCAAGCAACTCTTGTGAACTCAGCCAGCGTACAAACAAATAGGTCCACCTCAATGGAAATTTTGTTAATGATCTGTATTGCTCGCGTGAGTGGCGCTTTGCTAACCAAGTTGGAATGTGCGCGCGGTACATCCAAAAGCTTAGACGTATATATATAATTGGAATCTCGGAATCGGCTCCAACGATTTTCATGAAATTTAGTATAATGGGGGTTTCGGGGGCGATAAATCGATCTAGCTAGGAATCATTTTTAGAAAATGTAATTTTATTCGTGTTTTATTAACTTAGACATAGAATTGCTCGTTTAAAGATGTCAGTCAAATAAAAACTTAAATATGAATATAATTATCTTTATTCGATTATTATATTCAAATTTTATCATTTTATTAGTTCGAATTCGTACTTAAATATAATTTCCAAAAAACACAACTTTAAAAAAAAACCCGAGCTAGGCTCGGTCAACCAGGTACTTATTTTAAAAACTGGATTAAGTTAAAATCTTAAGTAGGATATTGGCACAGTCGAACTATCATTTTCAAACAACGGTCTATACACATACACTGATCCGACCTACCATGGATAGCTTGTATCGACATATGGCTATTACAATCCGTCGATTAGTTATTGGTGCCAGTTATATGAATATTTGGATTAAGATGTCTATCTCAGATGGTCAAAAATGAATTGAAGGTTATTGGATTTAGGCGTTATCTAGCCTAAAATAGAACAATGGCACAAACGATCTTATATATAAAATTCTCGTGTCGCGGTGTTTGTGGTTAAACTCCTCCGAAACGGCTTAACCGATTCTCATGAAATTTTGTGTGCATATTGGGTATGTCTGAGAATCGGACAACATCTATTTTTCATCCCCCTAAATTTTAAGGGTAGTCCATTCCTAAATATTTTTTTTAATTTTTAGATAAATTTTTTTATCAACTGTATCAACAGCATTAAAAAATACATACAACCCTAAATTTTCAACCCTCTACGATCAACCCGTATTTTTATTATAAATGTTATACATGGCAAAACGACGTTTGCCAAGTCAGCTAGTCTGTTTATAATATTCAAACCCTGTCAAATATTCAACAGGGAAGTATTTTATCACCGATTTAAGTACCTTAGATCTTGGAGATTGGAAATTTATTTAAATACCGTTTTTAATAAGGCTTTAATCTTTATTAAATAAAATAACTCAATTTCATATTAAAAATACTAGATAATAAAATTAAAAAAATCGATTAAAAAGTTTTTAGTTCCGCGTTCGATTACGTAATACATGTATCATTAAATTGTGGCAATTTAATATGATATTGACCTGTAAGATAATAATTTATTACTAAGGAAAAGTTTTTTTTTTAATTATAACTGTAATTTTTGAAACACTTTTAACCACTTAAAAAGATTTTAAATATATTAAGTCTGTCTCCACCTACAGCTAAGATAGTATTTTCTTTTTCTTTTGTCAATTTTTTTTTCGCCCATGGCGCAGGCTATAGTCTTTCGACCATACCGCCTAGTCTTTCGTAAAATTTTTCCATTATAATATATTAGGTTCATTCATATTTCGTCAACGTAAAATGTCAATTATTGCTATATCTGACATTGACAGTTAAAAAGTGAAGATGACTCTATATTAGCATTTTGTTTATGTCGTATAGTTTCTAGAGATATTAATATCTTAGAAATCGTAATGATCTAACAATAACATATCCCTTGGAAGGTGGGATAGGCTTTGGGTTTGGGATGCTTGTGTGGACACGTCAGTTCCGTCTATCTCTCGTCACTAAAAGTCGTCACGAAAACGTCACTAAAAGTAACTGTTGACTATAGTTAACTTCAGGGTGTCGGTTTTTTGTGACGGTGTGAGCGCGCATCGTTAAAAATGACTCTCAACGTTTTTCTCTAACGCGTTAAAATTAAGACAACGTCACAAAAACTAAAACGTTGACTACAGCTAACTTCAGGGTGTCGGTTTTTTGTGACGGTGTGAGCGCGCATCGTAAAAATTTACTCTCAACGTTTTTCTCTAACGCGTTAAAAGAAAGACAACGTCACAAAAACTAAAACGTTGACTATAGCTAACTTCAGGGTGTCGGTTTTTTATGACGGTGTGAGCGCGCATCGTATAACTTCCAAAAATAACTCAAGCCAATAACTAAAGTAGATGATATTAATATATTAATTAAGACATTAATTTCAAACAGAAACTCTCTCTTCTAAAAATATAATATATATAAATCTCCTGTCACGATGTTTGTCCGCCATGGACTCCGAAACTACTTAACCGATTTTAAATTAAATTGGCACACCGTGAGCAGTCTGGTCCAACTTAAGAGATAGGATGGCTTAGATCTTTAAATATAGTCGCAATTTTATTTTATTTCAAATTATTTGTTGATCATTTGATAAAATTATAACAGATGGCGCTGTGTTAAAAGTACCAACGTGTCACATAAGATCTCCTACCATTTCCCTTGAATAGTTCACTACTATGTAATATAACAAAAATCTTAGCCACAGCAACGCTTGGCCGAGTCCGCTAGTTATTATATATGTTATAGCTTACACAACATCAATGCCTAACTCATTAAGAGAAAAATGTGACGTGCCTACATTTTTTTTAAATTTTATTGCCATATAAAAACGGAAATTATATTCTTGCATAGATACCATTGTTTAATTTTTAAATATACTTTAATTACTCGAGTAATTTAAATACAAGAATATAATTTGTATATTAATTATATAAGTTTTGTGTACATTCATTTTTTATTCAAATATTTTTTTTAATACATACTCGGATCTATTTTTTGTGTGGCGGCTCATAATTGCGTTGCCGGCCTTTCAAAAATGATCTTTAATGAGCTTTAAAGATGTGATGATGATACGGATGGTATTTTGGCTTGACAGGGGAATGTCAAATCTCCCTTTTACTGAAATGGGACACAAAATTTTTTTAGGCACATGTATTTTTGAAGTGAAACTTCTTTAGAATCGAAGTGATTTCAAACGGGATGCAACGGAAAAAGCGACATTAAAAAGAGACAGAAACATATATTCATAAGATTTAACGTGGGAGAAAATGAGATGGATAAAGAAATTTCTTTAGAATCGTAATTTCAAACTGGATGCCATGGAAAAAGCGACAGTAAAAAGAGACAGAAACATAAATTTATAAGATTTAACGTGGGAGAAAATGAGATGGATAGAGAAACTTCTTTAGAATCGTAATTTCAAACTGGATGCCATGGAAAAAGCGACAGTAAAAAGAGACAGAAACATAAATTTATAAGATTTAACGTGGGAGAAAATGAGATGGATAGAGAAACTTCTTTAGAATCGTAATTTCAAACTGGATGCCATGGAAAAAGCGACAGTAAAAAGAGACAGAAACATAAATTTATAAGATTTAACGTGGGAGAAAATGAGATGGATAGAGAAACTTCTTTAGAATCGTAATTTCAAACTGGATGCCATGGAAAAAGCGACAGTAAAAAGAGACAGAAACATATATTCATAAGATTTAACGTGGGAGAAAATGTGATAGAGGCATTATACAGCCTCTCTTTACTGCCGCTTTTTCATTTAATCGAATTTCAAACTTTCGCTGTTTTAGTTTTTGTCAAATTAAAGATTTATATTAAACCTATAAATTAAAGTGTATCATTAAAATATACAAAGTTTAGTACATTTAGAAAGTGGAAAAAGTTTAATTTATATATGATTAATTATAAAAACTTTGTTTTTGAAGGTTTCACTTCTGCCACGTGTTAATGGCACATATGTTTTTTTTTTTATTATTTACTCAACTCCCCTGCCAACGTGTCCAGGGTTTTTTTCTATCTCACAATTTTTTTTTAAGCTATACTTCTTTTGGCGCGATGGAGAAAAATAATAAGAGTGAATTTTAACGATGCGCGCGCAAACCGACACCTGAATTCAACAGCGTAAAGTTAGGTCTAGGTTGGAAATCGATAACTATGTTCAAGTTGTATTTCCTAGTATTTTTATATTTAGGACACGTGTTTCGTAACAGTACAATTAAACAGTGCGAATGAATAAATTTTATTTAAATAAAATCTTTTTGATTAATTTTAATATTTTTTTTTATATGCCAAAGAAGTATAACTTCTAACGCGTGTTCATAACTACACACACTCTTTTTTTTATCTCACAAAAATTATACATTTCATTGCTTCCAATACACTATTTCACGAATGACGTGCTACGCGTCGGGGACTACGCCCCGGTATCGGTAATATTTCTGTTTACAATATTCAAGAGTGACCCGCGTTTCGCGGGAAACGAACAAACGAACGAAAGCCAGGGGCGCTTTCCTCGGCTTCCGTTCGTTTGCCGCCTTTAAATATTAATTTCCCAGAAACGTTTCAAGCACGGCCTGTGCTTTATTAACATATCCTGTAACTTTCACTGTCTACTTCCCTATTAGATTGACAAATCATCAAATTTTGTTGCGCCTTCTGTATTGACACACCGTTGCTTCACCGCACGAGTTAAATGCGCACATAGACAGAAAGTCGTGTTAAAATCCACAGACAGGGTTCGAACCTACGACCTCAGGGATGATCAAAGTGAAATTCGCTATATCGTTCTATAAATAATACTGAAAATTAAAAAAAATCAACATTTTTTTATGTATAATTGAAACTATTGGATACTAGGAGCGCATGAAGCGGTTGAAGTAATTCGAAAATTATTTTTTTAGGGTGGTACTGGCTGCCTGCTCGGAACTGCTGGGCACGTTACTAGGAGCGCATGAGGCACAAGGAGAACCAGTTTTGGTGATAGATGGCGCTGAACCGCAACACGTGAGGGCTTTATTGGACTATATGTATACTGGGGAGATGAATGTCCATCATGTAAGTATATTTCTAAGAGAAGCAGTTGTAGGAGACTAATTTTCCACTGTTGAGGTTCCTCGGCATCCTAAACCCTTTTCGATCTTTTATCAGCTTAATAAACTATTTGACAGATTGTAATTAAGTGTTAGTGACTGTTCAAGTATAATCTTAATATATATAAATTACGTGTCACGTTGTTTGTCCGCTATGGACTCCTAAACTACCGAACCGATATAAAATAAATTTGCACTTTGTGTGCAGTTTGATCTAACTTAAAAGATAGGATAGCTAATAGCTTAGATAGCTAGCATCTCAATTTATACCCGCAATATTATTTCATTGCAAATATTAGTTCATTATTTGATACAATTCTAACAGATGGCGCTGTGTTGTTTTTTTGATGTTTCTTTTTTTCTCGTGTTTATTTTCCCTAGCTTTCACTTGAAACTGGCATAAAGTTATAACTATTGCCATAATTTATAGAAAAATAAAAAAAATATGAGAAAAAATGTAAGGAGTGTGCGGTTCCTCCAACCTAAAAGGTATAATTTATATAATGTACTGGTACAAAGTATAATCTAAAATCCCTTTAAATTTGGGGGGAAAACCGCCATGTTTGTATCACTTGGCGACGCCATCTTGCCTAGAGTTTTCGTAGGTTTTTCAAATTATGAATATGATATGTTCTGTGCAAGCACAGACCATCACAACTTGCCAATCGAAACTCAGAAATTCAAACAGTATTACTTGGTTTTTCAGTCCCAACTCGCTGGTCTCCTAAAAACAGCGGAAGAGTTACGAATCAAGGGTTTAACAGATATTCGATGGAACAACAAGGATGAACCACCCGATTGCTCATCAGGTAATTATCAATATATTATAATATTCATAATAATCTTCTAAATCTGTCATCGTAGATTTGATTATATCCATATAATATGTGCTTGAACTAAAAATAATGACGTTGTTTCTTTAAATTTCAATAGTTGACTTATTAAAGCTGTGAGCAGCGTTAGATTAGTGGTTTCAGGGAGCGAGTCTCATACCTGAGGTTATCTCCTTCTGTGCACCAATGGACTGTCTATGTCTGCATTTGCCTTAGGTCCAACACGGCGCGTGTCAGGCACAGGAGTCCGATCTCCTACTTGCATATTAGATTGACATATGAATCACATACATAAATCTGAGGCCTAGACCTAAAAAGGTTGTAACGCCCCTGGATTTTTGTAAAAGTTAGTCTAAGAAAGTACCAGGCTATCATGAATATAGAAGAGTTTGAATTTTTAGGCGCCGTAACAACGACGCAGATGAAGCAACAATCTCCCGAAGTGTGTAAAGTACCTGGCATCATCCCTGACATATTTCCTGACAAAAATGACAAAATTCGCGACAGACATTCACCCGACAAGATTGACAAGACCACGCTTGACAGAAAGTCTCCTATCAGGCATAATGATGAAGATAAATCTTACAAGAATGATTTGGATGATGTAGAAGTGGCAAAAGAGAAATTCACTTTAAACGGTATGATTTCTGTCATTTTTAAACAAAATATTGTTTTCTAGTTTTTTTAAGGAGGTTTTATAATATTTTGCTAGAAAGCGCGCCTGTCAATAACATTTAAAGTTTTAGTAATCTGTGCATCGCGCCAATATTTTTTCACTGATAAAAAATATAAATGATTAGACATTTAAATATATTAGTGTTACGAATGTTTAAAAAATATTTTATTTTTAAGTTATATTTATAGTTATACCAAGGAGGTTTTATAATTTGGTAAACGCGCGCGTATATTTAGTGATCTGTGCATAAACTTTCCCGCCATTATTTTGTTAAACTACTTAATATACGAAATAGAACGAATGTTGAATAGAACATAAGCAATTGGACTGTGTTGCCATATAAAAATTATTTTAATACTAATATCTCTATTAAATCTATATGGTAGAAATTATATTAACAAAAAATATATTCTTCATACACTTAAACTAACACGAGAAATATATATTGTTTTTATTACAGGAGGTCCGCCGCCATTAATAAAATTACCAGTCAAGGAAAAATTCAGCCCATTAAAGAGAGAACAATCAGATACGTAAGTAACACATCAAAAATCATAATTTATTTATTTCCAGTAAATTTTCCTATCTTAACAGTTACAACTAATGCGATAGAATTCCATTATATTACCCACACCAACTAACCTACATACAAACATAAAAAAATTAAACTTAAATTCCTAAATCTTATAACTAACAATAAAGCAAGCAACTCTTGTGAACTCAGCCAGCGTACAAACAAATAGGTCTACCTCAATGGAAATTTCGTTAATTATCTGTATTGCTCGCGTGAGTGGCGCTTTGCTAACCAAGTTGGAATGTGCGCGCGGTACATCCAAAAGCATAGACGTAAGCCTCAGGTTTCCACTTGGTACCCGTAGACCCAGTCTCTCCATTATATCCGGATTATGCACCCGACCCGTAAGTATTTTAAATATATAAACTGTCACAGCTAACTCTCTTCTGAGGCGTAGCTGGTCGTACCCCACCATACCCAGAACATACAGGGTCGGGTACATAAGCGGATACAAGGGATACACTCCATACACCGGCTGAGCTAAGCTCGCCAAAACAGCCCGTGCTGAGCTGTAAAGGCCCTTAAGGCCAACAGCGAGATTCCATTTAAAAAAAAAAAAAAAAAACACTCCATACAGTCTCTTGTAGAGGTGGCGAGTGAATTTATTTTGTACTCGCTCTAACATGAGACTGTATTTAGCCTTTTATGGTATAATAGATGGTATATCTTGGAAGTCTCGTGAGCCATCTGGCTGTGTCTCCATGGGCGGCAATATCACTTAACAGCAGATGAGCCTTCTGCTCGTTTGCCCACTGCTCTATAAAAAAATGTGTGCGTATACTAGTGTACAGAGTACAGACGTAAGATGTGAAATTTCATGACCTTATTTTTCGCAAAATTATCTACTATATGCAACTTTACAGAAATTAGTTAAATAAAGTATAACAATAGGCTTTTATTATCATAGACAGGAATACAAAAAAAAATTCATTTTACTTTATTTATTACTACTAAGATTATTACAGAATTTCATTAGTGGTAATAGAATTATTACTATCATTGTTATCATTATTATATTTTTGTTACTAATCGCTTCGAATAAACGTAGCTTCGTAGTAGGGACAAGAAAGAGATCTCGTAACGGATAAATGTGACGTGTAACCGAAAGGTGTGATGGTAAATTTCCAACGTCAACAAAGAAGTTTTACTTCAAAATAAAAAAATAGCAGAACTGATTTCTTTAGTCTTTGGATCCGAGGTCTGACGGTCTGATTATGACCATCATCAAACACACGTCACTTCGTCATCATCATCATCATCCCAACCCGTTTATGCAAAAGCATCAATGATTACCCCTTTCAGACAAACCAAAAGACATCACCATGAAAGCTAATAATGACAAATTAAACGCAAATAATATTCAAAATCAGATTAGTAGGCGTTTTACTTACATTGTATCTGTTGCAGTGAAGTAGTTAAATCCGAGAGTTGATTGAATCTCTAGACAGTTAATTAAATAGCGATATTCAATCAAGTCGCTAGCATTTTGATTTAAATAAAGCAGCGTCTATCTATAAGACCGAAAGCCAACGTGTTGATTAAAAATGTAAAACAAGATGGCGGTCACGACAACAGCTGATTACTTTTAGAGATTTTGTTTAAATCCCGACATGATTATTTCGGTGTGATCGTAAAGAACTGAGAGCTTTGTAATTCCATAATTTGTTTAATTGTAAATGTTTTGGTTAGGATAGTCTTGTTGCCTAGGAACGTTTAGGAAACTTGTCAAACGTTTCACTTGTCTGACGGAACTTAAGCGACCTAATTGAATATCGACCTTTAATTAACTGTCTAGAGATTCAATTAACTCTCTGATTAAGTTACTTCACTGCGACATTTCTACTGCCCACAACTTGGAAAATGCCCATTTTAAGTTGTGCCAAAACTGCCAATCCTAGTTGTTAAGGCCCTTAAGGCCAACAGGGAAATTATTAATCATTCTCAGTTTTGACATTTAGGTAATAAAGGCATATGAATAAAACTCAAAAACTTATCTGTGTGTAATTGTCAACGCAATAAATAAATTGTGATTTAAATTATATCGTTTTCCATTTCCAAGATTTTAATTAAGATGACGGATTCGGGTCGTTGCAATTTAAATTTTAATATGATAAAAAAAATTTGATGTGAGTAGTTTTTACCATAATTTTATTTATTAGATACAATTTATTAGACACAATAAACAGTATTGCTTTATTAATTCTACATAACACAATTATATCTATACTACTTTTGTACAATAAGAATGTTTTCTGTATCAGTATAGGACAGCTTAACAAGATATTGTTTGAGTTTTTTAGTAAAAGTATGTAATGTGATTTTTGTAATGTTAGTGATAATTTTGTTTTTAATGAAGTGGTTAAAGATGAATGGGCCTCGGAAGGAGAAACAGCGTTGAGCGAAAAAAGTGCGATTTTTAGGTTGCTTATATACTGCTCAAAACAATTAGCGGAACAAGATTTTTCTCCTTGCCTTAAACTAAAATATTTAAATTAACTTGTACGCTATTTTTTACCTTGTTAATTTGTTAATTACTACAATTAATAAAAAAATTCAATTTGTATTTTTTTTATTAAAAAAAAATTAAAATGTGCATTGTAGACGAAAAACTAATTGGTGATAAAAAAGGTCCATCAAAGAAATATTCTTATATCGTTTGAATATTCGTCTTTAGTGACTTTCAGTAACGTGTGTGGCCTCCATGAGCCCTAATCACGGCTTGACAACGACGCGGCATGCTTCGTATGATTCTCCGAATATCTTCTTGTGGAATTCGCTCCCATGCTTCAATCAACGCTTCAGTGAGCTGCTGCAGTGTTTGAGGTGCAATCGGACGCTTCCGGATGCGCCTGTCAAGCAAGTCCCAAATGTGTTCAATTGGATTTAGGTCAGGGCTCATGGAAGGCCACTCCATTACACGGATTTCCTGCTGTCGTAAGTAATCTGACGTGATGGCTGCAGTATGCGCCCTGGCATTATCTTGTATTAAAAGAAAATCTGGGCCCATACCATATGCTGCGGGCCAAACATGATCTTTGAGCACACAAGCGCCCGGGAACAACGACGAGATCTGTGCGCTCGTCCAAACGAACTCCGCCCCAAACCATCACAGAGCCACATCCAAATTTGTCATATTCCTGGACTGCTGCTGCACTGTATCGCTCGCCTGGGCGTCTGTAAACACGGAGACGACCATCGCAACGTGTTAGACGGAATCGTGATTCGTCAGTAAAAAGCACTGGCCTCCAATGTCGAAGTTGCCAATTAGCGTGATTTTGCGCGAACTGTCGGCGAGCTTGTCTATGTTGAATTGTTAGACGCACAGCCCGAACTGGTCGGCGTGATCTCAAATTGGCTTCCAACAACCTATTTCTTACCGTCTTACAGCCAATTATATATATATATATATATATAATTGGCTTGGCTTATAAAGGCTTGCAGGAGGCCGCAAGACGTACTAACGGATCCGGATGATCCAATCACAATAGCTTACGACAAATTAAAAGCGGCCAGTGCGGCCAATAATAACAGTAGCCATAAACAACAGATTAGGGTAAAAACCGCCTTCATCGGGGAAGGCGAGGACATTTACTTCGTACTTCGCTCACTCCTGAGCTTCCGTCCTGCCCTTCAGGCGATTGACCACCCCGCGACGGCACAAGCCGAGGTTCGAGTCTCACAGTAGTTTGGCGAGTTTAGCTCCAAAACTACTAACTAACTACTAACTATTGAAAATAACATAAAGTCTTCTTTCAATACCATATTTAAAGTACTTTCCCATCATGTCTCATAACTTTGGGACGCCTATATGTAAGTAGTAGCTAATTACGAGACAGAATAAAAATGTTAAAAAAGAAGATTTTTAAAGAAATTTATACACAGCAAATGATATCATCACATGGTAAATAATTAGATAGCAGGATCCTTTGCACAGTGAAGGAAGACAGACATATAATAATAATAATCTTTATTTATTTTCTCACAAAAACTTACAAAACTTCATACATGATAAGTCACAACTATTTATTTATGTATGTAAATAATTGTCATTCATCTTTTGAGGGATAGTTAAAAAATAAAATACGTTTATTTTGGAACATAAGATCATCTAGGTATCACTTATTCCACGTCAATCAATTCGAACCTGTAGGCATCCCTATTCATCGGCAAAGAAGACAGAGGGTGTAGGCCGAGAGAAAAAACCGGCGTAAAAAGCTCTCGGAACTCTTTTAAAAAAGCAAATCATCAAACAATATTTAAAACAAATATATCAAATTAATTAGAAGTAGCCTGCCCAGCACTAGTCCCAGACCCTTTTATCATCTAGATAATCGCTATCATTATAGTAAGCCTTTTTACACAGCTTTTCTTTAATACATTTCTTAAATTTATTAAAAGGCAGAGATAAAAGAGCCTCTGGGATTTTATTAAAGAAGACTATCCCTTTTCACAAAAAAGAATTACTACTTTAGATAGTCAAGTAGGTACGGGGAAATTGCAGCCTACGTTTGTTCCGAGTATTGACATTGTGCGTATGTTCTAATCTAGTATAGTTATCACTATTTTTGTAAACAAACATAATATTATCATAAATATATTGCGAGGGAAAGGTAAGTATATTAATTTCCTTGAATTTATCCCTCAGAGATTCCCTATATTTTAAATTATAGATTGCACGAATAGCCCTCTAGTTATTGCTTATGTGAGACTGACGCCTGCTAAAGTTTGAGCACCTGTGTTACAGGTCATCAGGCCTCCACTTCGGATCGACAAAAGATAATAAATAATAGAGAATAGACAATTATGGTAGTAGGTTGTAACGTCAACAAAATAAAAAAATATATACATTTTTCTACAATAGTATATACATAAGGAATGTATATATTATAAGGAAACCATATGGGGTGTGTGAGAGTTTGTGTGTATGTGTGTGTGTGTGTGTGTGTGTGTATGTGTGTGTACTGAATTATTGACGTAATAATCTTACACAATTATACGCTAAATAACTAACATTTACATAAAATTTGTAAATACTGAACATATACAAAAATCTGAGGCACAAACTGATTAGTTATATTAATGTAAAATATATTCAACTACGAATTCAATGGAATGATTTGTTTGTTATACAGAGAGAGTCAAAGCCCTAAACGTCAGAGGCTCATAAGCGGTAATGAACAAATGGATGACGACTCGTTAAATAATATTAAAACGTAAGTATTATTATTGTTTTATGGAACAGCTGGCAAGCGGGCATCATCTAATGTTATCATTTTGAAAAATCAAATACACAACTACACGCCATAGTCGTCGAGCGAGTTTTGCTTATCTTGCCGAAACCCTGTACAAGTTATTTGAAGAAGTCTATTAGGTATGAGGGTGTGCAATTATTGAATCAATTACCATCTGAAATTCACAATATTGGAGTGTTTGACAAATTCAAAAAGGCAGTAAAGATGCATGTTACAATGAACACAGTTGACTCAAATTAAGAAGGCTAATGGCGACGTATCTCGCTCGTTTATATACATATTAATATTAAGTTTCTCATGTAAATATTTTTTTTTTGTTATGAGAAATAAGTTCTTTAAACATTAAGTGATACCGCCAATAAACACTCTCAATCCTAGAGGGATCGCGATTGCGATGCCGGCTTTGTATGAATTGGTTCGTAAACACTTCAGTAGGCAGCTGGTTCCCGTTATGAAACGACGGACGTTGAGGTGTTACGGATGGAAATAGGTATTTTGCCTCGACGTCCGGTTATGATATTTATTTCTAAATTAACAGCCATACACAAGCTATTAAAAATTTTTTTTTTATCAAACTATCATGTCAATTAAACTGTCTGTCACATGTCTTGATTGCTTGTCTATGATCGGAGCGCTGTATTACCCCATGCTTCCCGCCAAAACCATTTATCACTGTGTTTTTTTTTACAGAGAAAAGGATCATGCCTGGCAACACGGCAATTTGGTAAGTAATATTATCTATTTCCCGAGTGAATAAATAATTTTTTCTTGATTAAATAAATGTGTAATTTGCGATTTAAAACTACATAATATGTATCTATATGTTCTTTCGTGCGTACAGACGGTGTTCGTCGATTTATAACACGTTATCATGTCAATAATTCGTTAATATATTTCGATCCTGGCTTAATCTGTGCAACAAGTACAAAATAATGTCGATGACGTCTGTGACGTCACGTGACAGCTTGAAAATGATTACTATATCAACATTGTAGATGTTATTTAGTCTTTATATTTTTTTTAAATAAAATTAGTGGCGCTACCACCTATTTAGGTCTTGGCCTCAGATTTCTGAATCTGTTTCATGATCATTTTTAAATCTAATTGGCAAGTAGGTGATCAGCCTCCAGTGCCTGTCACACGTCCATATTTTGGGTCTAAGACATGTCGGTTTCCTCACGATGTTTTCCTTCACCGTTCAAGATGTTAAATGCGCACCTAGAAAGAAACTCCATTGGTGCACAGCCGGAGATCGAACCTGCGACCTCAGGTATGAGAGTCGCACGCTGAAGCCACTAGGCCAACACTGCTCTTTGAATGTCATTTATTTTTTTTAAATGCTAGCATTCCTCGCTTGCGATACTTATTCGATTCGAACCACCGGGTTACCGGTAGTACCAGGCTTTTAATCTTTAATTAGTTGGGTTAATCAAACAAAAGCAAATCAATCAAAAATCATTTATTCATATAGGTGACGCAATGTACACTTATGAACGTCAAAAAAATTTAATGATTAAATGATTCTAATTTTACATTTACTATCAGTTCTCAAATCAAGGGCGTAGAACGAAAGAGAAGAACTGGCAATAAACTCTCCGCCACTCTTTTTAATCGCCAAGTTTTTTTTTACACAATGTTTGTAAGGAGCTGCAACCATTACATCATGTTCCATATGACATCTTGTTGAAGGAAGGACTGAAATAATCCGATTTTACAGAATATCTCAGTCGAGAGAATAGTCGGCTGGTGCGCAACGGACGCGGAGACGGGTAACTGGTCACGTGACGGGTCGGACGACGAGTGGGGCGATGCGCCGACGGATATCGGGTCCTTCTTGCACACCAAGTTGCGCGTTGACGGAGACAATAGTGCAGGTAATGTTCAAGCTTCATCATAGATACTAGAACTCATATGTTCCTGGTAAAAATTATTCTCAAAACACTGTTTAAAGTGAAACTTTTATTACATCGTCTCAAACTATTTGCTCTGTGTGGCGCATGTCGCGTGACGGTCGGCCGCGGAGTAGGGATTAAGTGAAAGGCGCTCGTCATAGCAGTCAAGGCCAATATGGCGGCGCACATAGTTCGCAGCAGCTGACTGTGTAGTGTATAGACTATTATTGATTTGTACCAGTGCTCCACGCTATTTTAATATGTGTATATAATATAAATAATTGTGAAGTATTATCTAAGACACAGAATTCAATAAAAATATTAGTTGGAGGCTTAGTCTACTTTTATTAGTTACCCATTATCATTCCAATTTTCCAAATATAAAATTAAGATTGATAAAGCGATTTTATACCCTTAACGAAATATTATTCCAAATTTTTTTAGTTATATGTCTATATTGTGAAAAAAAGTTTCACTTTTACCGTGGTTTCATAAAACCACACAACATTTTTTATACATACACCAAGGCTTAAAGAATATAACACAAATCCCCCTTACCTCTTCATACACAACACATCCACACATTACCATCACTGTTCCACACGTCGTTGTGATACAAATTTATATACCTCAACCACCAAATGTCAGTTGTCATCTATCGATGTCATCTGTCAAGAAGCGAACTTTTAAATCCTACAAAAATTGTATTTGTATATAAGCGTTTATTTGAATTAATACGTCAAACGTCAAAAATAACGACTACAGACTACAAAAATTGTCTTGGAAAGGATAAATTAAACTATTCCCGTTGCAGATGAAGAGTCCGATGATAGCGCGTCTGCGATGCCCGAAGCTCCAGCCCACGCGTCTTCATCATCATCAACCACCAGTACTTCACACCTTGACGTGCCGAAACGTAAGTTTCCTGGCCAAACGGTCAAGCAATAAATGGCTCCTATAACATTTGTTATGTTACACCTAACACTGGCTCACATACTCACTCTCTCGCTCACTCACATTCTCACCACACATTTACTCATACACTCACTCACATACACACTCACTCACTCACATACACTCTCACTCACACACTCACTCACATACACACTCACATACACACTCACTCACTCACATACACTCTCACTCACTCACATTCACACTGACTCACTCACTTATACAGGCGTGTTAAAAACAGTTAGGTAATAATCAAAAATAATTTACAAAAAAATATAATTAAATTATATATTTTTATGGACTTAAAGTTTGTTATAGAGTTGAACACAAGATTTTTTTTTACTTAAAAGGGTTCTCAAATCTATTTATTTCATTATAATGAATTTATCTATTAAATACATTATAATGAATGTTGTCAAATGAACAAACATATTTTTTTCATAACAGTTACCAAGGGCGGTGTCGATCCGCGATTCTCGGATGTCGTGAAGTTGAACGATTATTTGAGGCACGGAAGACGACCGCAGTTCTGGGAAGAGAGTTATGTTAAACGGGTATGTACTTAACTGGAAATTTAACTTTGTTTTCGTGACTATAGAACCTATAGGAATTATTATTCCGTTAAGTATTTAAAAATCATAATTACAAGAACCAATAGCCCGACAAGATGGCGTCGCACCTGTGATGTCATAAACGTCAAGTTTTGTGTGTTAACTGTCACTCTTAAATGACAAATTATATTTCTTTTAAAATCAATCTCCGACGAAATAAAACTCCCAAAGTTAACAGACATTATTTACTTGCAAACGTCAGTGTCGATATTACTATTATTAACATTTTAATCCTACTGCCAAATAATCCATTGACTGAGTTCCAACCGACGAAAACTATATAGTTGAATCAAAATGGCTGCAAGTACCCACTTAAAGTCTCATTGATTAAGACTGTCGTATTACATATTTACTGATATATTAATTACTATATTAATTAGCATACACTACGTACTTTTCTTGGCCCGCGGCTGAAATTAATTCTACCATCATTCTACATCTATTGTCAATTAGTTCGCACAGACTACATTCAGTAATAGATTTATTAAGAAAAGTTTTTATAGGTTATGGACGCAGTACGCATGAAAGAACTAGAGATGAAGCAAGCCGCTGAAATCCTGGGCGTGAGCTATGGCACCTTGTATGGGAGGTATCGGGATGTCTATGGATGTATTAATCGACCTTATAGGTAACCATTGATTTATATATTATACTTTTTGTATTTATTTTATATTTTTAACGCCATGCCCCCGTCGCTCAGAGAGAGACATAGAATCCGCGATAATAAAAACTAAAAAAACTAATTTATTACATGTCAATTATAAAAAATAATTAAGTAAAGCTTTTGACTTACTAAAGCAGACAAAAATCGTTTTTAAATGACTTTTGTCTCATTAACAAAAGAATAGTACAGCCTTTATACTAATCGCATTGTTCTAGTACTATTCGCTACACTGAACCAACAAGTAAAGGGCTGGACTCACTCGGCGGGGGCGTGGCCTGCGCTAGGGACAAGACTGGGAGCATCATTTTAAGACAGTATGTACGATTTTAGCAACTATTTTAAAATTTGCCGTGATAATAAATATAAATGTTTAATACAAAATATTCATATATTCGGTTTTTATAACTTAAAATACAAATGTGTGACACTTATTCAATGGAAACGAATTATTTGAACTATTAATTTAAATATACGAAAATTAAATATGATCTATACTACAATATGTAATCTAGTAAATAAATCGCCGGTAAAAATGTTGGAATAGGTAGTTCGATAAATTTTTCGACCGTTTTACGTAGATTTAGTTTTATGTTTGATTTGCTTTCCCTTGACAATCAAATTCATGAAACTTCTACGCATAAAACCGAATTCTATCACTCCTCTGTTTGTATCTGACTCCTTACATCTAGAATGCAGAAGAACTCTTTAAATTCATTTAACTCTCTTGTTCTTGAGTAGTTCTCTTCTACTTTGTAATTATCTACTTATCTTTTTTATTATTCATTAATCTTAAGATTAGCTTTGTTACTATTTTGGACAACGCGTTGCAACGTGTCCATCAATGAATAGTTTATGTGCGCATTTAATCTTCAATCGAACGGTGAAGGAAAACATCGTGAGAAAACTGACATGCCTTAGACCCATAGACTCCGGCGTGTGTCACAAGAGGCCGATCACCTACTTGCCTATTACATTGACATCAAACAGACAAATCTATCCAGAACTAAAAAAAAAGTTGTCGTTGTCGCGCCACTGATCAAATTTATTTTATTTTAAGAACGTCTCGTGATTTTTGGCAAGCGAAAGGACCCTCAGAGGTCTTGGATCGGCTTCAAAAGGGGGAGCTGAACGTGGAGGCCGCAGCTTTGGCCCTTGGGGTGAACCCTACAAAGCTTGCAGCCTACGTTGCTGAACCAGAAGGTAGTATTATTAATTAAACGCTTTTTTTTTCTTCTTTGAGTTCTTTTCAGCAATCGTGAAGTGTTTATCATAATCAGGTTGTTATTTTGATATTACGATTATATGTCGGAAAATAATGTTTTTTTTTATAAGGTATAAAAAGTGACTTAATTTTTTTTCATTATCACACCGTTTTCACGAAGGGTTAGAAAGAGACCACTATACTTGCCATGGTCCTCTCATGACATTCACCTTACATGGTTTTTACCCATAACTTTTGACGTGTGCCCTCTTTAGATCCTCGTGGATTTGGACGTATTTCTAAACCAATTCCACTTTCCAAAGCCCGGCAACGCACTTGCGAGCCCTCTGGCAATAAGTGTCCATGGGCGGTATGTATTTCTGAACCAATTCGGCTAAGAGACCTTCAAGAGCGTATCAATTCTCTAAAGGCTGGCAACGCACACGCGAGCCCTTTGTCAATGATATCCATGGGCGGTTGGTATTTCCGAATGAATTTGGCTAAGAGACCATCAAGAGCGTACCAGTTCTTTTAAGGGTCGCCAACGCACTCGCGAGCCCTCTGGAAATAAGTGGCCATGGGCGGTAGGTATTCCCGAACCAATTCGGCTAAGAGTCCTTCAAGAGCGTACCAATTCTTCAAAGGTGTTTTTTTTTCAAATTTTGCTCGTGGCATTTAAGAGTCTCCATGTGTAGTACTCACAATTGCCATTTGCCCATCCACCCAATTGCTCAGGCCCATTTGAAAAAGGCATAAGACAAAAATCATCTTGTTGTCTATTAATTGCCTTCAAGTGGCAATAAACGTTCACATTTCAGTTGCAGGTTACACATTACCAGCGTACATGCCAGATATAACCAAGTTGTCTGAAGGGAAGAAGGATGACGCGAGTGAGTATTCAAACACTGTATTATTAACATCTTATTACAACTACTATACAGTTACTGTATAGTTTAGTACTGTATAGTAACTGTAAACAAATATTGGTTAAGTATTTTTTTCAAATGTTTATATTGTTACGAGCTAAGGGATCGGATAGAAAACGCCGTCGATTTCTTCAAGGGTTTATTTCAATAAAATCTACGAGGACGACGGAAATTACACACAGAAACGCACTAAATCGACTAAAACACACAATAAAACACTGTCACTAATCACTTCAAATACACTTTATTGGTCGCAATTTTTCTCTTCGCTGTTTATCGCTTTCGATACTGGACTGATTGGTTTTTTTTTTTTTGAGAATGGAATCTCGCTGTTGGCCTTAAGGGCCTTTACAGCTCAGCACGGGCTGTTTTGGCGAGCTTAGCTCAGCCGGAAATAGGACTGATTGGTCGCGTTTTAGCTCGCTTATATATCCCTGGGAATAGTGTCGAACGATGTTTCTAGGAGAACTTTCTAGGCGCGAACGCTACTGAGTAGCGATCGCACAATTCTAGAACGCGCGTACTCGCTATCTCTTTCGCACACTGCTACGAGCTTGTCGTACGGCGTTCTAGAGTTCACATCGTAATGTTCTAGGTGGCATGGAAATCGATAACTATGTTCAAGTTGTATTTTATATTTTTACTAGCAGTCTCGGCCAAGCGTTGCTGTGGCTTAGGTTTTTGTTGTATTACTATTCAAGGGAAACGGTGGGAGAACTTATGGGATAGGTAGATAGCTTATGTGAAACGTTGGTACTCTTAACTCAGCGCCATCTGTTGGAATTGAATCAAATAATAAACAAATATTTGCAATAAAATAAATTTACTATAATTAAAGACCTAAGCTATCCTATCTCTTAAGTTGGACCAGACTGCTCACGGTGTGCCAATTTAATTAAAACTCGGTTAAGTAGTTTAGGAGTCCATCACGAACAAACATCGTGACCGGAGATTTATATATATTAAGATATTTAAGAGCAGTGTTAGCCTAGTAGCTTCAGCCTGCGACTATCATCCCTGAGGTCGTAGGTTCGATCCTGGGCTGTGCACCAATGGAGTTTCTTTCTATGTGCGCATTTAACATTTGCTCGAACGGTGAAGGAAAACATCGTGAGGAAACCGACATGTCTTAGACCCAAAAAGTCGACGACGTGTGTCAGGCACTGGAGGCTGATCACCTACTTGCCTAATAGATTTAAAAATGATCATGAAACAGATTCAGAAATCTGAGGCCAGGACCTAAAGAGGTTGTAGCGCCACTGTTTTATTTAGAACACGTGTTTCGTAACAGTAAAATTAAACTGTGATTTATTCACAGTGATAGTATTTACTAATAATTTATTAATTTAAATTTTTTTGATAAATTTTAATATTTATCGTTAGTTTTTTTTTTTTCATACGCCAAAGAAGTATAACTAACGCGTGTTCATAAGTACACACACTTTTTAATTATTATAGTTAATTACTTGAAGATTTCATCTGGAACATGGTGTAATTGCAGCTTACAAATATTTGGCGATTAAAAAGAGTTTCGGAGAAGCCAACACAAATTACTAATAAACCAAGGTTTAAAAGACTTTCCACATTGCAGACGCGGACATCGAATTGGCGTTCGATCAGAGTCTTCGTCCACGCTCTTACAGTAGAAAAGATGCAGTTATTACAAAAGTAAGTTATGTGTATGCCAAGAAAGTAGGTTTGTGTATGCCAAGAAAGTAAATGTTGTATATGCCATGAAAGTAAATTTTGTATATGCCAAGAAGTAAATTTTATGTATGAAAAGAATGTAAATTTTGTGTATGCCAAGAAAGTAAATGTTGTATATGCCATGAAAGTAAATGTTGTATATGCCATGAAAGTAAATTTTGTATATGCCAAGAAGTAAATTTTATGTATGAAAAGAATGTAAATTTTGTGTATGCCAAGAAAGTAAATTTTGTATATGCCATGAAAGTAAATGTTGTATATGCCATGAAAGTAAATTTTGTATATGCCAAGAAGTAAATTTTATGTATGAAAAGAATGTAAATTTTGTGTATGCCAAGAAAGTAAATTTTGTGTATGCTAAGAAAGTAAATGTTGTGTATGCCAAGAAAGTGAATTTTGTGTATGCCAAGAAAGTAAATGTTGTATATGCCATGAAAGTAGGTTTGTGTATGCCAAGAAAGTAAATTTTGTGTATGCTAAGAAAGTAAATGTTGTGTATGCCAAGAAAGTGAATTTTGTGTATGCCAAGAAAGTAAATGTTGTATATGCCATGAAAGTAGGTTTGTGTATGCCAAGAAAGTAAATTTTGTGTATGCTAAGAAAGTAAATGTTGTGTATGCCAAGAAAGTAAATTTTGTATCTGTTAAGAAAGTAGGTTTGTGTATGCCAAGAAAGTAAATTTTGTATCTGTCAAGAAAGTAGGTTTGTGTATGCCAAGAAAGTAAATTTTGTATCTGTCAAGAAAGTAGGTTTGTGTATGCCAAGAAAGTAAATTTTGTATCTGTCAAGAAAGTAGGTTTGTGTATGCCAAGAAAGTAAATTTTGTATCTGTCAAGAAAGTAGGTTTGTGTATGCCAAGAAAGTAAATTTTGTATCTGTCAAGAAAGTAGGTTTGTGTATGCCAAGAAAGTAAATTTTGTATCTGTCAAGAAAGTAGGTTTGTGTATGCCAAGAAAGTAAATTTTGTATCTGTCAAGAAAGTAGGTTTGTGTATGCCAAGAAAGTAAATTTTGTATCTGTCAAGAAAGTAGGTTTGTGTATGCCAAGAAAGTAAATTTTGTATCTGTCAAGAAAGTAGGTTTGTGTATGCCAAGAAAGTAAATTTTGTATCTGTCAAGAAAGTAGGTTTGTGTATGCCAAGAAAGTAAATTTTGTATCTGTCAAGAAAGTAGGTTTGTGTATGCCAAGAAAGTAAATTTTGTATCTGTCAAGAAAGTAGGTTTGTGTATGCCAAGAAAGTAAATTTTGTATCTGTCAAGAAAGTAGGTTTGTGTATGCCAAGAAAGTAAATTTTGTATCTGTCAAGAAAGTAGGTTTATGTATGCCAAGAAAGTAAATTTTGTGTATACCAAGATCTACCATCACAATCTACCAGACCCAACTCGATCCAACCTCATATGAATACTCAATGACTGCGTTCGTACGCACCGTTCAAAGTCAAAATTAACGTATACGTTACGTACAATGATTCCAAATTAAATCATGGTTCTTAGAAGAAACAGAAAATTCCTCACATTTATATCACTACATAGTATAAAACAAAGTCGCTTTCTCTGTCCCTATGTCCCTTTGTATGCTTAAATCTTTGAAACTACGCAACGGATTTTGATGCGGTTTTCTTAAATAGATAGAGTGATTCAAGAGGAAGGTTTATATGTACAATAACATCCATTATATAGGTATATGTCTATCTCTTATGGATAACCCACAATAACTTTTTTTTGTCATTTACTTTTTACGACTAATAATAGCTATTTTTAGAAGCGACTTTAACCAATACAGCATTAATCCTTAACCAATTAAATACCTTGAATACATTGTTTATTTAATATAGATCTATACAGCCCATTACAGCTTATTTAGCAGCGATCGAACGCGTATATTATCGGAGCTTTCCAGCGACGGAAATAACAATACATAATAAAAACCTGCTTTTCATCAGCATTGCACCCGTGCGAAGTTGGGGCGGGTCACTAGTATTTTATATAACGTTTATCGTTTCAGCAGATAAAGAAACCTCCAGGCAATATGGAGGAGGATTTATCAGCCAGCTCTTTTGAAACGCCTTTCACGCCACAACCCAATCAAAGTAAGTATACATACATTCTTATATACTGTTCCATATTAGTACTCCTTCCTTTACAGGCTTTTTTATATATATATATATATAAAAACAGGGGGCAAACGGACAGGACGCTCATCTAATGTTAATAAATACCGCGGCCCTTGGACTCTCAATGGTAGTAGACTCGTGAGTGCGTTGCTGGAACTTTAGCGACTTGATTGATTCGATCTTTAATTAACTATTTAGAGATTCAATTAACTCTCTAATTTAACTAGTTTACTGGAACATATGTAGATCATATAAGTCTATGATCTGTATAAAACGGTATCTGTGGGATATACATTTGTATTTGTTTCACTTTTAGGTTTACATCAAAAATGTAATTCTATTGAACCCTAAATCTTTATATGTATATATAATTCTGTGAGTGTGTATGTCACTGAACTTCTCTCAAACGACTGGACCGATTTTGACGAAATTTTTTGTGTGTGTTCAAGGGAATGGTTTAGGTTCACAATTTTGTCCGCTGGACAATGTTTTTTTTTAATTTATTAGTAATTGTTGATTTTGGAATGTTTTACATTGGATGCGACAGACGGCGCTGCCATCGCAGTGTCAAATTTTAAATAATATTCGAATTTTAATTTTAGTCTATCCCGACAGTTAGCGCTGCGATCAAATTAAAAAAAAGTTTTGTTATCATTGTGTTATTGTAGACCATGTGCTGGATCGTTAGATATTGTCATAACATTTGAATAATAATTTTTATCAAAATGGTCCAGAATGTTTTAGCTTATTAAAAAAAAGTTTGAAATTTTCAAATTAAAGACGTGTAGACAGGACAACGTCTGTCGGGTCTTAATATATAAATCTCCTGTCACGATGTTTGTACGCGATGGACTGCTAAACTACTTAACCGATTTTAAATTAAATTGGTACACCGTGAGCAGTCTGATCCAACTTAAGAGATAGGATAGCTTACGTCTTTAATTATAGTCGCAATTTTATTTTATTGCAAATATTTTTTTATTGTTTGATACAATTTAGTCGATAATTGTTAAAAACGAAATATCTTAATATATATAAATTACGTGTCACATTGTTTGTCTATGGACTCCTAAACTACTGAACCTTGTAAGTTTGTAATATTATCGTTAAAAGTTGTAAATATTTGTTTATTATTTGATACAATTCTAACAGATGGCGCTGTGTTAAAAGTACCAACATTTCACATAAGATCTCCTACCTTTTCCCTTGAATAGTTTACTACTATGTAATATAACAAAAGCCTTAGCCACAGCAACGCTTGGCCGAGTCTGCTAGTGATTATATAAATTATTTTGTTCTGTCTCACTGATTTATTAGTTTAATTTAATAAGTATTCTGTGGTCGTATACAAATATATTTTTTTCTAGAAATAAAATTCCCATGCTAAATTTGTCATTAATATAGTATTATTGGTAGGCAACGCGTGGCCATCGATCCGCGTAGCGAGCATAGAGTCGCTTCGAGGTGGCGAAATCACTCCCTCTCCCTCACAACTCATGAAAACACGACCGGATCTGACAATAATAGCCGCGAAACGCGACAAGGATGAAACGTGATAATACTCTGTGGTTAATATCCATATTAGGCCTGCCTATCCGTTAATAGTGTCTAGCCTTAAAAATAATTAAGGTCCCTTGCCCGTATTGGGCTAACTACTTTAATGTGATCTTTCCCAAGATTTGAGAGCTATTAAGATGAATCGTTTATAGTGCCACATACTTTACTTTGCCGGAAAGAGCGTCGCTGTCATGGATATTAGTATTGCCAGTTAATAAAAATTAACCGATATAAGGGGAATAATTTGAGGTCTACAGGCTAATTTTACTGAAATATCTTAATGAATTTTAATTAAATTTAATTTCTAGATACTCACTGTTCTAGGCAAAGGCAGTGTCCAAATGTGACACAAACTTAAGAACAACTGATACGATATATCGTCAGTACTGTTTGATAATTAAAATTTGCCATTGTTATTAATAATGCAAGGAAAAATAAATAGATTTTTATTTTATTAGATGTTGTATTTGACAGCTTCTGACAATGCCAGTCTGACATTTCAAAATGGTGACGATAGAACCAATGTCAGCCCCCGGCCAAGAAAAGTATGTGACACTGTACAAGGAATATTTAATGTATAGATAGAGGTTTTGTGTCAAAATATAATCTGTAGTTTGTCCAAAAACCCTTTCCAAATAATGTGCTAACATGTCTATTTAAAAAATAATTTGTTTCAAATATTATTTTCATCTTTATTCATAATAACTAAAATAAATCTGAAGCGCTAAAAATTTAAAGTTTTTCAAGTCTGATTTAGTCTTTATGAATAAAGATAGATTTTGCATAGTCTATGTTTGTTTGGCACCATGGCACATGACATTTCATAGTCTCAAATGTCATGTGTTTTGACATGGGGGTCTAGTCAAGACAGATTAACAGTAGTGTATGTAGAAAGTCGAAAACTAAATTTGTATGAAAATGACAGCTAGTGTCGACAGTTGGTACCAACTACAGCTGTCATTTTCATACAAATTTAGTTTTCGACTTTCTACATACACTACTGTTAAGCCGCTTTGACTAGACCCCATGTTCCCCTAATCAAATTTGTTGATTTATATGTTATTTCTTATTATATATAGAAATCAAATATATATTTAGTAGCCTTATGGAGCGGTCAATATCAAACAAAAGGACTATTTTGATAATTGACAAAAGTCAAATGTCGTAGACTGAAAAATAATCCGTTTATCCGCTCTGTTGTCTATTCATTTGCAATACTTTTATGTATATAAAAAAATCATTTATTAATTTTTCGAATTTCTTTTGAATCTTATTTATAGATTTAAGTGTAAATAACTATTATGACCAATGTAATGTTTATTTAAAATAAATTAGAATAACTTAGAATAGCTTCACGAACTGTCCGTATAGCAAGATATATATTTATTTTTCATAATTGAAGTATATGTCAACTGTCAAAATGTTAAATGTCAGTATAGTATTATATAATCTTCATTGACGGGGTCGTCTGAGGAATTAATTATACTGTTTCCTTCTAGTTAATAGGAAAAATGTTATTAATTAGATATTATTTACTCCAACTACGATAACGAAGGAAAATATATGATACTGGTGGCAAACAAATCTGTAATATGCGTTTTATTGAGGGAAATTCATTTAAATATGTTCTTTTTAGGATTTTTATATATTATTTCAAAAACTCTTCCACGACCCTACGAAATCCTTAGCACGACGATACTAACATATTTGAACAAAAAAATGGTAAGTGTAAATGAACTAGATTTTGCAAAAGCTATATTTTAGACTAGATAAATTATTTATAAAGAATATATCTGATAGTTTAAGGTGTATAAACTCAAAATAAACCGTCGGTTAGGTGTAATATAGGTTTAAATAAAACTTCACTGTTCCTGAAGCTTTTTATTACGTTATCTAAAGCGTCACAAACTAAGAACTTAGTCTGTGGTGATTTTGTCGTTGGTCTGTCACAGAACTAATCAATAGCCTGTTTAAGCTTCAACGTCAATAAGGTTTATGGAAATGTCATCTGTCAAAATACATGATTTATTGACAGTTGTATTTCCCGCTAAAACGTGTCTCGTTTTATTAAGACTGTGAAATTGTTTTCCGTCGAATTTTTGTTATGTGTTGTTTGTTGATGAAAATTTTATACTCTAGAATCGCAGGACTCTTTCGGGGGATTAAATTAGGACCGCCAAATCTGAGCGTTCATGGCGTGTTGTAAAGTTTAATAGCAGTTCACGGTACTGTATGATAACCAAAAATGCTAGAAATTTTACAAATACGTCCAATGGAAGTATTATTTATTTAAGTTTATCATTAAGACTTATATACTCATTGATTAAGTTTAAACTGACATTCTGCGGCCATTTTGATAATGGCGTCAACTGTCTTTGTCAACACAGGACTCTTGTTTTTGATTTTTTTATATTTTATATATTAAAGTTATTTTTTTGTTTATTGATTGGAAGTCTACGTTGTTAGATTAGGAAGAAAACTTCAAACTTTTGAAACAATGCCAATGTAATATACGTTTCCACAATTTTTTACACTTATAGTGAGACCCACTCCACATGGGGCTTAATTAAGGGGGCAAATCGAAAATGTATTAAAATTGTCTAGTTTTAAATTTACTCAGTGTGTTTCGTTAACAATTTCCTTGTCCTCTCTGAAACTCAAAAAAAACAATTTTTTTTATCAAGTATGTTATTGAAGTGTCAAAAATAATGTTGGGATAACAACCTATTCGTCTCTTTCTGACAAATTGTGTCTACGCTGCGAAGAAAAGAGACGGATACAGGAAATCCTAGAATTCTGCTGATTTAGTTTCTATGAATAACGGGAAGCTATGACTATCAAATGACTTTTGTAAGTTTCCTTCTTATTGTACCCTCCCATTTAACGTCGTGTGTCCCACCCCTCTTTATATTATAATCTATCCAATAATTGGATGTCTCGTACCAAATTTTCTTTATAATTTATTTAGTTAAGGACATGTTTATTGTTATAACTCATAGGCTAAATTAGGTACGAAATGATATGAATGGATATTGCTTATAAGTATTCATATATTGTTGAACCTACAATGTATCCCTCTGAATAAAAAAGTGCGAACGTGCGTACACATGTCAGAAGTGAAACTTCTATGCAAATCAATTATTACACACTGTATAAGTGCTAATGATAATATAAATAAATAAAAAAATTACTGTACAAGACGTTATGTGACAGAATTGCCATCTTCTATGTAACTACTAAACGAATACATGAACCAATAGCGTCTTTTCTCGATCTCCCTTCTCACTCTCTCTCAATGAGTTTCAATCGCTCTCTCCCTTTTCTTCGACGAAACGCTGCACATCGTGACGTTTCATCCGTACAAATTTTACCCTCTAAAGAAGTCTCACTTCAAAAATATCACTGTGTCACGGTAACTACTGGCTTTAACGTGCATTCTTTGTGCCCTATCTTTGTTTTTCTTTAATACGAAAAACATCGTGAGGAATATCCTGCCTAAGAAACAAAAAAATCGATTTCTTGTATCACAGAAGGCTCACCAACCTGCTTATTAGATTGATTAAGATAACCTAATCTTACATTTGTCTCTATCAGTCGGTTGTACCGTCATTTATTTATTTTTGAAGTTATAATTTTGGCGGGATGGAGAAAAATGATGAGAGTGAATTTTTACGATGCGCACACTAACACCTAAATTCGACATCGTAAAGTTAGGTGGCATGGAAATCGATAACTATGTTCAAGTTGTATATTATAGTATTTTTATATTTCCTAAATATTATTAAATATTATTTTGGTGTTTTTAAATCAATTTCATATACGACGGTGATTGTATTTACTAATTATTTATTTATTTAAATATTTATCATAATCACTACTGCATTTTAGTTACTTTTTCCATACCCCAAAGAAGACTTCTAACACGCACTCTTAATTTTAATACAAATCAGGGGTGTGATACATTTTATTTCTACAGCGTTTAATACCATTCATATTGTTTTGTATCAGTAATCATTTGTTATATTTGTAACTCATTTTATGTAATTTATCGTAAAAGAAATTTAAATTTATGTACGTTTGTTTTACCTTTTCGCTATAACTCCATACCCATTAGGTATTAAAGAATAAAAATTTATAATATTTATTACCTGAGTTTTATTTGACATTTGCCCACATTTGAACGTCAGAAGCCGTATTCCCCCAGATGAGGGTGTTTCTATACACGCAATAAACACTTGGTCATATTTACCTGAGGAAACCAATGTTTGGGGGAGGATTCTGACTGATTCGTGACTTATCTAAAAAGTGTGTTTTGACAGTTCTCCACAATTGATTTGGGAACTGGTGGATTATGTAAGTTCAGTTGGTTATAAAAGAAAAAAAATCTGAGTGTGCTAATTACCACACGACTGAAGTGAAACGTTTTTCTTTCTTTCTTCTCTGTAATAATAATTTGTTATTATTTATCCGAAAATTCACAAAGATGAACTCTAAAATGAATTTTCAGTTTTATTCACTTAAAACGTTGAATATTGAATGTATTAAACAAAATATTAATTCATAAAATTATTCAAAACGAAATATAATTACAAAAAATAACCAAAGAATCACCGTTCGCGTAACGCTAGTAAACTCGCAATCAAACTACTGACTGAAATATATATATATTTACTAGCTATAAGAGAAAGAAAATGTGCGCGCGCACTGCTCTCTCTTGCTCCACTGTGATACAGACAATAGGCCTGCAGTGTGCTTAAATATACGGAACGTATTTGGCTATGAGAGGAAGAGCGCACTGCTTATATCCCCCACTCAACTTCCGTTCGCCTTGCCCGATCACACTTTTCGTAACGCTTACGTCACGCGTTCGCCAGCTAACTCCCCAAGTCAAGCGTGCGTAAAGAAGTTTCACTTCAAAAAAACTAAAACGATCCCAACTTAAAATTGACCAAACAGAACTGTACTAGATAGTATCGTAGAATTACATTATGTATATTCAGATCTACGATTTCACAACAACTTTTGTAGCGATGGAGACCAAGAAAAGTAGGCCGAGGGGCAAGTGGAATGCGGCGTAAAAATATTGGAAGCACCACTCACCTATAGTCCTCAGTCTCTTCACTAGTAGTCGTGGGAGAAAAACACAAATAGAATTGTAAGCTAAGCGGTAGCGTAAGAACACGCGTGACCTCGCGTCGGCGGTTTAGGCTTCTCTGGAGCGCGGGCGTATGTCGAATGGTCCCCTCCTTACACAGTTTAATATAGTAAAAGAGACAGAGTGGTGTCTAAGGAATGAGTGCGGTTAGGACAGAGAGGACTTAGGTGAATGGATGGCGTGAACAACTTTATTTTTAAATTAATAAGCTTACGGCCCGAAATTTTGTTTCATTTAGATAATAGTACACAATGTTAAACGTCGTTTTCTTTTGGATCGTATTTCACTTACTGGAGTGGAAATATCACAGGTTCAGAACAATTTGAGGCAGTGATTGCTTCATTTTGCGACTCTCATCTCTAAGCGGGCTATAGCGGGCTGTTCGGGGTATTTGTTGTGTTTCCCCGAGGGAGTCGGTACGGAATAGATTTAAGGAACTAAATATTATGACATTATCCGGTCAATATATTCTTGAAGCCTTGTTGTATGTACAAAAAATATTAAACGATTTCAAAACAAATGGTGAATTTCACCAGTATACTACGCGTAATAGAACTAATTTGAGTGTACGACCAACCAGGCTCCAGAAGATAAACCACTCCTTATATGGAAATTGTATTCGTTTTTACAACAAACTCCCAAGCGAAATTAGAGAACTGTCACTAAATAAATTCAAAGCTCTTGTTAAAAGTAAATTAATTAATAAAGCCTTTTATAAATGTGACGAATACTTAAATTACCCTAATCCTTGGGATTGATTTGCTCCAGTTCAAACAATTTGTACTAAAAACTTGGCGATTGAAAAGAGTGGTGGAAAGTTTCTTGCCAGTTCTTCTTACCCGCTCTACGCCCTTGACTTGCGAACTGGTTGTAAATGTAAATTTACAGTTATTTTAATTTGTTTTTCTTGACGTTCATAAGTGTCATGTACACTTATGAACGTCAATACCTTTACCTATATGAATAAAGATAATTTGATTTGATAAGGTTGAAGCTTCGATGCCTGGCTGTGCACCGTTTGCCGTTCATTCTATGTGCGTATTTAAATTTCGCTCAATCGGAGATGGAAAACGTCGTGAGGAAACTGACATGCCTTGGGTCTACCCAACACGGCGTGTTACAAGAGGCTGATCACCTACTTGCTTATTATTTGCATAGAACAGATTCAGAAATTTGTGGCCTACCTAAAAAGGTTGCAGCGCCACTTATTTATTTTCTTTTTTAAGAACAATTTGACAATGATAAACTGAAACAGTGTATATATTTGTCTTCATAGCCTTAAGCCCTGTATTCACTTTGATTAGTGATTAGGAGCAAACAAGTATGGACGGCGACTGATTAGTGCAGGTGTCTGCGTAGTAAAGTGATTAGAAGCGTTCTATTTTTTTGTGACTGAACTGCGAGTTGTGACGTCGCGTGCGCTCGCCCTTCCCCCTCACTCGCAGCGTGCCTGCCAAACTATATGACAACTGAATTTACTTAACACAGCTTCTAAACAATAATTCAACACTCCTTACACTACAGACCTACACTAATCAAAGTCAATTACTAATCACTTGCACTCGCACTAATTAAAGTAACCAGGCCTTAAGAAAACCAGAAAAATTTTAAAACAACTAGCAAACAAACAAACAAACAAAAATATCTTTATTCATAAAGGTAAACAAGTAGAAGTATGAACGTCAAAAAAAATTAATTGTAAATTTACATTTACTACCAGTTCGCAAGTCAAGGGCGTAGAGCGGACAAGAACTGGCAAGAAATTTTCCGCCACTCTTCAATCGACAGGTATTTAATGCGAATTGTTTGAACTGGAGCAAATCAATCCCAAGGATTAGGATCATTTAAGTATTCGTCACATTTTTAAAAAGCTTTGATTAATTTACTTTTAACGAGGGCCTTGAATTTATTTAGTGATAGTTCTCGGCCGAATTCATGCCATCTCTTAAATCGAATAAAAACCAAATTAAATAAAGCCAAAAAAATTACGAGGCTAAAGACGATAATTAAAAGACCATATGTTTTAAAATTTTATATTGGTAAATTATAATCTACGTGATGCGTCTTAATATGCCCCTTCAAACTACACTTCTGCACAAACGCTTGCCCGCAAACCGCACATGCGAATCTCCTATCATTATTATGTATCCGCATGTGTTCTCTTAATGTTTTCTTCCTTGCATATGACTTATGACAGACAGAACACTCAAATATCCTTTCCCCATTGTGTTTAACCATGTGAACCCTCAGCTCATTCTTCGTAAAACACTTGTACGCACATAATTGGCATTGAAAATCCCTTTCTTCCAAATGATCTCTTTTCATATGTCTGGATAAGGTGTATCGTCTATCGAATGATTTATCGCACACATTGCATTTGTATTGCAAAGGAGGGCCGTCGTGGATTTCGACTATGTGTTTCTGCCTTTTGAAATATTCAGAAAAACGCTCCGGACAGTGCGGACATTTAAACCTTTTCACTAATTTATGCACCGCATCGACGTGGTTTTTATGCTTTTGCTGCGTTGTGAAGACTTTCTTGCAAATCTCACAAGGATAACTCCCGCCAACGTGCATACTTTTTGTATGCACTTTCAAACGATATTTTGTCACAAAACCCGTCCCACACTCTTTGCACACATAATTTCTAAAGTGAACATTCATATGGCGTTCGATTGACCCAAAAGTTTCGAATGTAAATCCACACATCTGACACTCGAATTTATTTTCGCGATGGACCAGACGAAAGGGTATCACCCGATCCGTATACTCCGAGTAGAAGTGCTTTTTATGTATTCTCGTTAAGTGTGTTTTTAATTCGTTTAAATTAGGCATCCCTTTATCACATAATGTACATTTCAAATCAGTTATATCGACATAAACCACCAAACACTCAGCACCGTATGAATTTAAAGATCGTTTGATGTCCGCTTTGGAGTGTAGTTTATCTTGATGACTTTTTAAATTTGGCAAATCTTCAAAGATACTCCTGCAGTAAAAGCAAGGGAATCCGGATCGATTCCGACTTTTAAATGGTGTGACATTTGAATTTTCTAATATTATAGATGTGTTTAGGATTTGTGCAGTCTTTTCTGTTATGTAAATTTTCTTTCCGCCAAATTCACGTTCAGCCTCCTCGATGAGATTAGATATCATTTTTGAAGAAATAAGTTTTCCTAAAACAAAAAAATCATTTTTTAATGAGCATCAGCTCATTACGCCACATTATTACGGAATTCAAAATAAAATAAAAACTATTGGAAATGGGTATAATTGTTAGATAGTAGATTGTTGATATTATAGATTGTTTTAGACACATTCCTAGTATATTTCAGGTGAGAAAAAATTCAACTGTTTAATTATAATAAAGATTAAAGTTACGATAAAATAAGCTTTAATCACACTCAAGTTAGCTAAAAGGAATTATTATATTGAGAAACAAAACTTCATGATCAAGAAAAATAATAATAATAGCCTTTATTTCCAAAAAAACTTTAAAATTTAGGAATAATCATTTAGTTAGGTTTTTGGTTTGTCCACCGTTGGACATAGGCCACCTCCATCCGGTTCCACTCGCGTCTGTCGCAGGCCAGGGGAATATAAGAATGGTATGTATTAATCACTCATCACGAGGTCAGCCCGTTATGACTAACGACTTTTGTGTCTAGGACCATATACTTGCGGTTTGATTGCATATGTAGTAAATTCACAGTTGGAAGCGGGGTTCAAACACAAGACAATAACACTATTACTGCTATTTATTTTATAATTCATAAAAAAAATATTACCTTTAAGCAAATCCAAATGTTTAACATATCCAGCGCATGCATTAGTATACAGCGTGTCCCGAATAGGTAATTTAGCTATATCAGGAAAGCGAGCCAATAACTCTGCCTCACCCTCCATTTGATCATCTGTGGCATCATGGTGTTCTAAAAAAATTGTTTTTAAATTAAATAGGACCTGATGACCCACAAACCTAAAGGGAGATTGAAATAATAGAGGATTTTATTTTTACTCTTCATTAACCACAAGCATATGTATGCTTGTGAATAGAATATAAGCAAAATAATTGTATGCTAATGGCTATGTTGAAGAGAGTGCTAGTCTAGCTATACTCTCGGGGTGTAACTCCAACCATTATAAAACTATGTAACGAGGAAAATTTACATTGTATGTACATGTACTATACAGCCTTGGCTTGTAACAATACTGATGTGAGGAAAGAAGTGCATCATCTTTGGAGATAAGGTTGGCAAATACTATGAAATTAATTATATATTTATCTATTTTACAATTATTCAATCAAGTAAATAAATTATGTATGTGTGTAGCTGCAACAGATGTTGGACTTAGAAATAAAATTAAGAAACAGACTTATTTGCTTTACATTTTTTGCATATACATAAAAATGTGTACTACCATTTCCATCAGAGTTAATGTAGTCCTCATCGTTATCAAGCTCCATTTGTTCATTTTCACTGAGAGGTTCCAACTTAACCGATTCTACCTTTAAGTCTACGTCCGTTTCTAATGGCCTGGGTACTGTAATACAAAACTGTTGTGATTGTTGTGATGAAAATTTTTTTTTACCAGATTAATAAAAATATTGCCTACTTACTGTTAAAGACTTAATAATAACTAAATTTGTAAAGCAGTCAAAATGGATCTTTTTTATAGTTATAAGTCAACATATTTTTACAAGATCTTAAATGTAGCGTAAACTTTATTAAATGACACTTTTGCTTTTAAATTTTTCATTTCATGAAATGACTATAATTATCTTTCATACTATAATTTTCCAACAACTATGATAATATATTTATAATCATGATAAATTTCTACTACTGCACAGGTATTGTTGTATTGTAATGCAATCTATTGTGATTCCGAATTTAAAAAACGAAAGTCATAGTTTGGCATAGTATATTTAAGTATTACGTCCCTCAACACTTATTTAAGCAAAAAATATACTTACAGTTAATATAGATCACATCTTTATTTGAACTCATTGCTAGTAACTTTTGTTCATTTTGAATAACCATAGCCTTAAATTTATTAGCCCGATGTAGTTCTTCAAGGCAAGATTTACATATGAGGCATGTCAATTCACTGTTAGTTGATAACTGAAATTGGATAAATGAAAGTTAATGATACAGCTGTATTACCAGTCGGTGGAAACACAATTATTTAGGGCAGATTTATTGATGAAGAAAAAATTACAAATAATAACAACAATTGGTTAAAAAGTTACAGGTATTCAAAAACAATTTAAAAAAGAAAATTATAACAGAATAGAAAAAAACGCATTTCGTTGGAAATTAAAAGCAACATTTGCAAGCTTAGTTTATAAATTTTAAAAAATTGATAAATACTTACAAATAAATTGAAGCATTCTAAAAACATATCTATATAGGTATCTCTTTGCTCTTCATATTCCTCCGTCATACTTTTATGATAACCAGAAACAAGGCAGCATCGACATTGACCGTATGATGTTTCGTTCATTTTTATATTATTAACAGCTTTCTAAATAAAATATATTTAGTCTATTGATAGTAAACAACTCTAATCACAAGATTCATAGGGCTTTTAGTCAACCAGAGTAAAATACAAGTAAACATTGACAGCTCACAGCACAAGTGACAAGACAGTGCTACGAAAGTAAGGCCAATGACAGCAACTGAAGTATCAACTAGACAGTGACACATATTGTCACAGTCAATTTATAGAGATAAAAAATTCTATAGATTAAAAGTAGGAAACATTACTTTCTTCAATTCAGGTGCCCATGGGTATTGGGTACCACTTAACATCAGGCGAGCCTACTGCCCATTTGCCCCTTTTCTAAGAATAAAAAATAATAATTAATTAAAAATACTTTACACAAGAATTTAATCAACTTAATATAATAAATGCTTAGCATTACAGCACATTAATGTTTCACAGCAATTTATACATTGCATAGCCTTATACGTAAAAAAATTATATAAAAATAACTAAGTTTTATGGCTTTTCTTTTCAAGCAAATCCATATAAGCACATTCAATAAGGTTCTCATCTTTAACTTCAAGTTTAGTTTTCAAATCTTCTGCAATTTTCTGGCCTTCTTCCATTGTCTGTTCTGGTGTAAGAACCACTTCAAGTTCCATAAAGTCTCCAAGACCTTTAACTGTGTCTATATGTATTCGAGTCTGGCCAACCATGTATAGTTTGCTGGAATATACAATTATATGGAGTAATTATAAATCTACTATATTTTACAGATTTATTACATCATATTAATATGGTTGTTATGTGGATGTCATATCATAAAAGAAGAGTTAAAAGAAAAAGATAAAAAATTGAAATAAACCTGCCATCTAAGCTATAATCTCAGGTAGTTCATAATGTGTAAAATATTTTAAAAAATAACAATTAAAGTGTAACTTACCGTTCTTTAACAACACGTCCACGCACACCCAAGCATTGTTTTAACATTTTATCTAACTTCATAGATTTTTCTTTTTCTTTTGAAGAGAATTCTAACAAATCATAATCGCAGATTTTAGGCCCACATTCATCATTTCTCGCATAGCGTACCAAAGTAGCAGATGAGTCTTCATATATTCTCAACTTTAGACGACCGTTAGGCACATTATAAAAAGTATCATCTTGCTCTATTAACTTAAATGTACCACCGCTAAGTTCTTCAGCAAGCTCACAAATTCTTTTTACATCGTGTACTCGCGCTTTTATTTCTACGTTTCTCATGTTCCTTAAGTTTGAGAACAATCTTTTTTTATTAATCAATTTGAAAGTAACGACGTAAATTTTAATGAGTACTGAAATATAAATTAGAAAATAGACTTTAGAATGAACTCAAAATGAGCGGGAATTAAACAAGATTGTCATTACTCATAATTAGTTTTGACGTTTAGTTTATTAAACAGAGTGTTGCAACTTGCAGCCTGCAGGCCCTAGTTTAGTTTTTTACATAGCTTACATATAATATTTATAGACTCGATTCGCATATTTACTGCATGAGATAGCATCTCATATGAATTGAAAATTTGGTAATATTAATTAAGTTTTATAATATTATTTACATAAGCAGTAATAATTCAATTTTCTATCGAAACGCCAAATGCATATAAAACAAATCGCTATAATTTAAATTTTAGCGCCAATCTTGATATACAATAAGTCAATGTCTGGCATTGATTACAGTGTTGTTTTTTGAAATTTTATTTATTTTCGCCGCCAATTTGTCAGTAGTAGTGCATATAGTGTTATTATATGTATGTGTCTAATACATTATTTATATCATTAAATTTGTTTATAGTAAGTTATTACAATTCAATTCAGTTGAAATATATTCGTATGTTATTTAATTTAAATATTCAGTGAGCTGGTTTTAACAGTTATTTAATGTGACGAGATGAATTTTTTAATAGAACAGACTGATATTTGTCGATGCTGTTTATCTTATATTGGTATAGTAGATTTAGAAAAACCTTACGGAGTTTTGCCGGGCCCACTGAACACCATATTGCTAAAATATTTTGGTATTACTGTAAGTTAAAATCTTTGTTTCTATTTCTATATATATATCATTAAATATTTATAAATTGTAACGATATATCGTTACAATGCTATAATATATATCCTATTATAACTGTCCACCTAAGATTAAAATGCATTATTAATATGTAGATTAAAATTTCATGTGAATTTTAAATATATAATTATTATATTGTAGATATATGTAAATAATTACAGATACTCAAAACTTAGCTATTAAAAAGAGTTGGCGGAAAGTGTCCTGCCAGTTCTTCTTGCCTGCTCTACGCGCTTGACTTGCGAACTGGTGGTAAATGTAAATTTACAATGACATTCATAAGTGTACTTGTTTTTCCTATATAAATAAAGATGTTTTGAGTTTGAGTTTAAATTCAACTATCAAACTGTCATTAAGCTTTAATCAAGCTCTCAAAATCCCTTAAATAAATTTTTAATAGACAATAGATTCATTTTATCGAGATGTGTCTTGTTTAAGCTGGCATCACAGCCTGGACATAGTTATACAATATGTGATGAATGTGCTAAAAAAATTGAAAATATTTACAAATTTCATGAGCAAGTGAAGTCATCTGAGAGAAAATATAATGAACTATGGCAGTTATATAGTGAGTATTTAATATCTAAGAGGAATGAAAAATAAACTAGATGTAGATAAAAAAATAATTGCATTTTCAAAGTTATGTTTTTACACCAGGGTGCCCTTAAGATGCCCATAGAAAGCAGAATACATAAGGTATGCTAGGAAAAACAAAAACACTCACAATAAAGTAAAAGAAATATAAGATCTTATTTTTCTATACCTGTAAAGCTCTTTTGGAAAAAATCTTTCAAAATACTAGAAAATAAATACAGAAGTGTCTAAGAGAGTATACAAATACTAATATATCATAGACAAAAAATAAAACAGTTGTATTACACATTCCAGACAATAGAACAGTAAGCAATGTCTTTGATGAAAATACTCACAGACATATAGAAAATTATAATACTGAGGATCCAGATGAAGATATACCAATATCCAAACTGCTAAGTAAGAAATTATTTTTAAAATCCATTAATTAGTTATAATACATTAGAAACATTAAGATATTGTGTATTATTCTTATTGCTGAAAAAGACAAAGGTGGTAATAGTCATCCCAATTAATTTATTTTTCAGATTGTCTACCTCTTCAAATCCCAAAGAGTTATAAACAACTATCAGAACGCAAACGAATTATCCTCACTTGTGAAACTGTTTTAAAGGAAACCACAGCTTGCCCCTTTCGACATCTAAAGAGCTGGTTTAGATGCTTTTTCTGCTTAAAAGATTTCATGGAACTTAAATTATTAAGAGAACACACAAACGAAACTCATACGAACGTAGATAAGGAATTAAAAATGATAAAGCGTTTCCCGCGCTCTCTACAAATTGACATATCGAATCTCGAATGCCGGAAGTGTCATTTGAATTTGGCGGATGTGGATTCCATGCGCCGCCATCTTAGCGATGTTCACAATAAAGTTATCTATAGCGAATGTATCGCCGATTACAAAGTTGACCTTAGCCCTTACACTTGTCATTTATGTGAGAAGAAATTTCACGTATTCCGTTCCCTCACAACTCATTTAAACGAACACTACGCTAACTGTATTTGTGATGTTTGCGGGAAATCTTTTATGAATTCAAAAAGGTTAAAAGTGCACAAACGGACACATGAACATGGCTCTTATCCGTGTTTCAAATGCGGGAAGGTATTAAAAACTCAAACGTCGAAAGCCAATCATATGGAAATGCATTCTAAACGTATTATAAAATGTCATATATGCGAAAAACAAATGAAACACTATAATGACAGAATCAAACACATGTCTGAAGTGCATAAAATAACACACAACTTTGTATGTCCGTTTTGTTCGCGGGTTTATCATATCAAGCATTATTTAGCTACGCATATTCGGCAAACGCATGGTAATAAAAATAAGAAATGCACAGAATGTAATATGGCGTTTATAACGAATCATAGTTTGAAGAAGCATATGCTAAAACATTCGGGAGAAAGACCCTATACGTGTAATATATGTTCTAAAGCTTATACTAGGAAATATACATTAAAAGAACACATAAAGGATCATGAAGAGCTTAGTAAATTTAATCAATAAACAAGTGAAATCTAAAAAAATATATATGTATATTTAAAAGAACTGTTTTTATTTTTAGACATGTATATTTTATTAGTGGCGTGCTTGGTGCCAAGTCTGAGTCTCGTATGCCACAAATGTATCGGATTTGAACATCTTATAGTTCCAAATCTAGGCTAGGCTAATATTACCTTTTGCAGTAATTAATAAGTCAATAATAAATAATAATCACTGCAATAATTATATGAGTAAATCATATGACAAAATCCAAAACGTGACTAAGTAAGACAGCTATGCTTTTCCTCAGGGTTACCTCTAAGAATAAGACTGGAAGAGATTTTTTTTTAATTTGTAGGTACGTCTGTCAAGAGTCGAATGTCAAAATGAATATTTAGTTTAAAAACGTCAATAGTCGTTCTAGGGACTAGTCTGTGACAAAAAAAAAAAAAAACAAACCAATCGCAGAAAAACCTATGTTGATGTTCTTACTTGTTTGTTATTTTATCATAGAACATTGAAATGGATTTAAATACATATAATATTACTGGAAAATGTAGATTTTGTCACTCAGAAGGATTCCACAGAGATCTAATGAAAGAATACGAAGGAAATAGTCTAAGCGAGATTTATTTGGATATCTTTCAGGAATGCTTTAATTTATATGTTAGTATGTTCGTTCCTTTTAAAATGAAAATATAATAAATAACATGGCCGTTATACAGGTGTAGACTATATTTATTGTTTTATAGAAACATGATCCATTGTGAAAAACCTACAAATATAAATAGTAATTTGATTACATTATTTGTTAATCTCACTATAATGAAGAAACATATATTTTATAATCCAAAAGATCTCATAGCCAAGCTTTCCTATACCTTACTACTACTTTACCATACACTATAATTTACTATAAAGTTTTTGTTAATAAGAAACTTTTACTCTAAATAGACTAAATAAGTGTTAAATGTTTTCAGCTATGCATTGTTACAAACCAAAGTAGCCTTATATGTATGTCCTGTATTAAACAACTGCGAGATGCAAACAGTTTCCGAGCAATGGTTGTTAAAGCTGAACAAGATTTGCTGCAAGCTTCAGAACAAGATCCTGTTTTTGTAAATAGTAAGTATTTTTGTAGACATACTTGTCGTTACCCTTCTCACACAACAGCAAACATTCAATGTGAATGACAGCTGGTACCGTCACAATGTTTTTTTAACAGGCAAGTACTTGCACAAACTAATTTTGAACAATCTAATTTAACATTTATAAAAACAAGTGATTTACTACATTTTTCAGTTAGTGATGCATGGTCAAACAAGGAAAGATTGGAGGTAAATTCAAAAGATATGGTTAAATTAGAAAACTGTGATTCAACATTGGATAATGATATGCAAGACTGCAATAGTAAGTATATTAATAAATAAATTAAATAGCTAAACTAATGAAAATGTTGCAATGAAAATAAAAGTCAAATACAAATAAATCTGTGGATACAGCTATTTGGATTAAATTTAAGTATTCACAAAAACTTTAAATTACAGTTGGTAAACAATGGAATAGCAATACAAATGTGAAAAGCGAGGAAATCTTGGAAAATTCGTTAGATTCCTACTCTATAATAGATCAAGATTGTTGCAGTGAGTAAACTTTATTATTACATACATTTCCTAACTAGCTTGTGTTAATTTTTATAAAATATCCTTGTTTTTGGGGCCTGTAGGCCTGTAGGCTTCAGCCTGTGAGCCTCATCCCTGAGGTCAACTTTCTATTTATGTCCAGGAAACCATAGTGAGGAAACATCCTATATCTCCCCCCCCCCTCCCCCTCTTGTCAGCAAAAATAAGCGAAGCTCATAAACATATTCATATATTATACTACATACATAAACATATTCATTTTTTGTACGAATCCTGGAAAATGAATTTCAATTTTAAGTACAGACAATCTGTGGGAAATATGTGTAAAAATGTCAATAATTACTGTTGACGTAATCTCCAAATAAGAAAATAATAAAAATATTTAAAAAAATCTTATACTTAATGTAAATATCGTTTTTATAAAGACCTTGTTTTGGAGTGCTTTACTGCTCTCAGAATGATTCATCAAGCTTCGAGAATCGCAGGATAAGAGAGTTAGCCAGTATGACTATGTCAAAATCCAATACGTTTTTGACACGCACGAGTCATACTTAGTACTGAGACACAATACTTAGGTCTGAATTACCACGTCAAAAACGTTATGGATTTTGACATAAACAATTAAATTTTAGGTGATAATGAAATACAAGGTGAAAATGAATTATTATCAAGGTTTGCGGGTTTGAAGCCACTACCCACTCGACGCACTTTGTACAAAACATACTACAAATTTGCCAAACAGTTGGATACTTTGAAAGGTAATATTGCTTTAATACTTATTTAAGGGTTGTTTTAAAAGAAATGAAATCGTTTATTTGCTAAGATAGTGATACAATTACACAGATTAATTATTTAAATCCGCCATACATAAATAGGCATTCAAATGTTATAATTAATAAATAATGTGTAAATACAAACATTAACATAGTCATAATAATATAAAGGAAAGGTTATGGTTAAAATCAAGTTTTACTATTGTTTTATCAACTTTTGGCGCCATTTGGGAGAATAGATCACGTTCCTCTATAGATGTTAACTAGGAAAATGTCAAATGTCATTTGTGTTTAGATGCAACTTCCACGGAACATTGACTTTAATGACGTTTGTAAGAGATGGAAAAATAGAGATTTGTGAATATTTCTTTAACTTAAACGCTTTTTTTACTCCTGACGCGAGATTTTGCAATGAATTAATTGAAATATTTTTCGCAGGTAAAAACGTAAGGGCGACAGATATCAAGGCCATCCTTCAAAATCAAAACAAAACATCATCCACATATGTAACAGAAAAATCTACTCTTCTAAATAACATAATGCAACTGTTACAAAATTCAAATCTGGCGCCATTCCAACCAAAACGACGCTCTGGAATCCTTTGCCTTTACTGTTCTAAACCTTTTGATAACTTCCAAAATCTCCATTCACACCAAGAAAGCGAAAACTGCAAGAAATCAATGAAGAAAGTTCTTAATAAAAAATGTTCGGAGTCCTTAATTATTTACGCTCATATAAACGAATTAAAATGCACAATATGTAATACATTACTCGACTTTAACGCGTTAAAAACGCACTTAATGACGGTACACAAGCAAAAGTTTTTTCCCTCCAGTGAGAGGGTAGTTCCGTTTAAATTGATAAAGGGAAACGAGTTCATTTGCCAAATTTGCGGGTTTAGCTTCGAAACATTCGGGTCAATCGAGCGCCATATGAACACGCATTACAGGAACTATGTATGCGAATGCGGCGCCGGTTACATGACGAAAAATCGTTTGAAAGTACACTGGAGGTACTCGCATAAGAACGGTTCGTTTCCGTGCGAGATATGCAAAAAGACGTTCCCTTCCCAACATAAATACAACTGTCATTATGACGTCGTCCATAGATCTGTAAAAAAAAATAAATGCACGAAATGTCCAGCTCGTTTCGCTGATTATTTTAATAAGCACAAACACATGGTTGAAGTCCACGGCGAACCGCCTTTGGAATACAGGTGCAACGTTTGCGATGCGATTTTTAAGCGACGCTACGCCCTGCTCTGCCATGTGCGCCGACGCCATTTGGAGATGAAGAATGTGAATTGCGAATTGTGTAGTTACAAGTGTTATACGGTGACGGAATTGAAAGTGCACATGATAAAGCATGTTGGGGAGAGGACGAATCAATGTGGTATATGCAAAAAGGCATATGCGCGGAAGAAAACGTTGAAGGAGCATATGCGGATACATGCTAATGATAGGAGATTTGTGTGCGCGATATGTGGACAGGGCTTCGTGCAGAATTGTAGTTTGAAAGGACATATGCGATCGCATCATGCAGATAGCGAATTAGCTAAAGGTTAAACTGGGTGAAGTTGGGTGCTTCCGAAATGTATTAATCCTCGTTATGTTTAGTCTGCTTATGACGTTTACCTCGTTCGGTCAGCGGTGGCAATGGTGGCGTGCAACTATTGTACAGATTTTTTTAAAGAAACATCAAAATGCATTACGAATGTATGAATAACGGTTATATAATCTTGTGTATTGTCTACGAACGAAAGCGTCGTCGTCGTCTACACGAACCATATGATTTAAAAAAGTAGATAAAAAAATGTGGTTGTAAAAAGCATGATGCTTTCTTTTTAAATCATAGACAAAGCAAAAATGAATTTGAATCTGTGCTTCCCTCAAAATGTTTATAATATGACCACGTTTTTGTTTGAAAAGACTTGTGGAGAATAAAGATGCAGGCTCCTTTGTAACTTCCAATTACATTCCCGATCTCAATGAGATATTGTACGCGATTCCAAGGCACCAGAACTACGAATATTGAGAGAACATCGAAATTGCATAGAAACGTTGGAATCGGCCGCGTTTTTGGAAGTCACAGCCCGATTGTCAATTTATAATTGTTTTATTTAACCTTAAAAACCCTGCCGTACAAAAAAACTATTTTTCTTAATTCTTTATATCCTATAGACATTTAACTAAAAATTTTTGGAATAATATTCCATTAAGGGTATAAAATCGCTTTATCAATCCTTATTTTATACTTGGAAGATTGGAATGATAATGGGACTAATAAAAGTAGACTAAGTCTCCAACTAATATTTTTATTGAATTCTGTGTCTTAGAGAGAACGACATACATAATACTTAACAATTATTTAGATTATAAACTAATTAAAATAGCGTGGACCATTAACGCTGGCAGCATTTTCTCGCCTCCAAAGATTCCTGCTTATGTAGGAATTTGGATGTTTTTAATGGAATATAGCCTGTAATCGGCCTAAATGGCCTTGACAGCTCATATCAAGCTGTTTTAGCTCGGCGGGAATAGGCTTTTCCCGCGACTAGGGCTTGGGCGTCTCCTGCGGGGTCGCCAGTCGCCTGAAAGGCAACTTACCGGAGAGAGCGAAGTAAGAGAGAAACTTAACCTCACCTGGTGAAGGCGGGGTTTTTTACACTAGTCTGACTATGATCAAGCTTTGATGCGCAGGCGACTTTCAATTTGTTAATTGTCTACGGGCGGGTGTGGTTAATATACGGGCCATTCTGTCGGGAAGGATAAATACCAGTATACTGCGACGAGAGCGTAGATACAAAATATCGCGTCGATATACCGCGACGAGACTTCTCTTCACACTGTATACCGGCGACATCCCTAGGGCTCCGAATGTGGAGCTAGCCCTCTATGCCGACGACACCGCTCTCTATACCACTCAAAAAGACAGAGGTGTCATCGTGGACAGACTCCAGACCGTAACCACGTCGCTAGGCGAATGGTTCCGGAAATGGGGCTTTCAGTTAAATCCCGAGAAAAGCTCTTTGCCAGGGGCAACCCCGGTGCTAACGCTAATACTCGGGAAAAATTTCTCCTCAAAAAAGAGGTCACCCTTTACGGACAAGCCATTCCCTGGCAAAAGTCCGTCAAATATCTAGGAGTCACGCTCGACAGCGGCATGCATTTTCGTAAGCATGTAGCCGCCGTTCGCAAGAAGGCCGCTTTTGTCCTCTCTCGCCTCCATTTCCTCCTAAATAAAAGGAGTCACATGTCCCTTAGACACTACGCTAGCGTAGTCTTCGCGCACTGTGCCCCCTCGTATATCCACCGGTTGCAGGTGCTACAGTCGCGTTTCATGAGAATCGCGACCGGCGCACCCTTCTACGTGAGAAACGTCGATCTCCACTATGACCTGGAGCTCCCTACCATAGCCCAATGGATGAAGTTGGCGTCCAAACGCCACTTCGACTAAACACCATCCCAACCCACTGGTGCGTAATAGCATCAATTATTATCCCTTCCCGACTAAAAAGGCTCGCAGGAGACCCCGACACGTACTAATGGATCCGGATGATCCAATCACAATAGCTAACAATAAATTAAAAGCCGCCCGCGCGGCCAATAATAATAATAGCAGTAGCAATAAACAGATTAGGGTTAAAAACCGCCTTCTCCGGGGAAGGCGAGGACTTTTACTTCGCATTTCGCTCACTCCAGTGAGCTTCCGTCCTACCCTTCAGGCGATTGACCCCCCCGCGACGGCCCAAGCCGAGATTCGAGTCTCACAGGAGACGCCCTTGCGCGAGTCGCGGGAACCCCACCCATTCCGGCTGAGCTAAGCTCGCCAAAACAGCCGGTGCTGAGCTGTAAAGGCCCTTAAGGCCAACAGCGAGATTCCATTCTCAAAAAAAAAAAACCGCGACGAGAGCTATGCGACTCTGTTTTCGGCAAAGCAGTTAGTGTATTTACATAAATCGAATGTCTGTATATACGGTCCATAATATCTTTCTAATAGTTTCCGCATATTCCTTAAAACCAATAGAACAAAGTACTTTTAAGTCGCCAATAGAGACAACGCGTAAAAAATGTACTTTATTAATGTTTCATTTGAAAATTGAGAGTATACGATGAGAATAGACTGTTAGCTAGTGTAGTTACTAATTAATTTTCATCTGTTGGCCTAAAGGTCTAGATACCAGGCCATAAACTCCAAAAAAAAAAAAAAAAAATTTTCATCTAAATTGACAACTGACATTTCACAACATGCGCTGTGCTATCATCTGTAATCTAACAAAATATTTTTGCCGCGTTAATTAGGGATAAGACAAATAAAACGATGTTTTACGAATAATTGTTTAATATAAATTAAATGCATTATAAATACATGCTTATAAAATTAGATCTAATGTTCTTAATTACATTTAAAGCCGTCTCTGAAAAGCTGCCAAACATATCTGTGGAGAAAGATTTTCCAACCTCAGAAAGGAATCTCGACCACCGACTGACGCGAACATAAATAATGAGTATTTCGTTTTTATTTACCATCTTAAGTATTGCACATGTGTAGTGATATAACTGATCTGAGAGCAGTGGCGTAGCAAAGTGGGGCGGTGGGGGGCAGGCCGCATCGGCTATCACATTTTTTTGGGTGACACTAACCCGGTCTCTTCAACTTTAAGCACAAACAAAAAAACATCGCTAGTATAATAATTTCTCTAATTCCTCCACTAGCAGTAGCTCAGCTCTATGTAGAATGCGGGGATTCCCGCAAAAGAGCCTGACGCTGTCGTGGGGGTTTCCCGTCCGATACTCGCGGTTTTTTTATAAATGATCCATGTGCTTTATCATATAAAATTTATTGGTTTTTATCGATGGGGTGCCACCTAAGGTAGCTACGCCATTGTCTGGGAGACTAGTCAAGATTCCTTAACAGTGTATGTAGAAAGTCGAAAACTAAATTTGTATGAAAATTTGTCGACACGAATTGTCATTTTCTTACAAATTTAGTTTCAAAATAATTACGATGCGGCGCCGCACCGCAACGTTACTGCAACTTAAGGCATCATGACAAAGCCCCCTTTAATATAAATTGCCACAGATAATAACAATAAGAGAGATCAGTTGTCTATAAAACTATATTTATCAGTTTTAGCAGATTTTCAGATACTTGAGATTCTTATTTACATAATTTTTACATAATCTCTGGTTTTATAATATACAATATTTTAACATACTGCATTTCCTCTTACATTGTGCTCTTAAAATTGTGATGTTGCCATAAAAAAAGCAATCCTAATTAAAAATAATTTATCTGATTAATACTATTTATAATCTCACATGATGTTGCTAAATGATGTTTTGTTGATATTTTTGTTAATAATACCGATTTTACTAACATTATTTAAAGATTTGATTTTTTTTTTCGCTTAATAAATTCAAACTATTTATATTAAAATGCATCATTATGCCCGAGTTATATTAAAAAATAGTCGTCTAGCCATATCTTTAATACATTTTGCATGCCTATTTTTGTGTGGCTGATTGTTTGGGTTTTTTATAATTGATCGTTATAAATGTACAACTTTCTTGCACATAAATTATTTATTATTTGATATTGCCACAAAAATAATCTATATTTTATCAACGACAAAACTTCATCGTTGTATTTTGTTTTTTTGTCAACCTGACAGTTAACACTGACTGTAGCCGTGCAGAGGTCACAGGTTTTTTTTTTGGTTGACGTTTAATAAATAATGAAAAAAAAAACTCATGGATGACTTATCTGATGAAAAAGAATTAACAATATTAATATAGAGAATGGTTTAGGATAGCAACGGAAAATATACAATATACATCTAAAATGTAGATACTTTTTAAGAAACATTTAACAATATTGTATATAAAGTAACCTTTAACACGGTATATAATAAGTTATGTTTTGACTTTCGGGAGTGTGAAATTTATAATTATTTTTCAAGTCCATAATTTTGTGTAGCTTCGCACGTGTTTCAATTGCGTTGTTATAAAATTAAACGAAATAACTTTAAATGAGTGTTCCAAGTTTTTAATTATTCAAAAGAATAACGCAGTCAACCGTTATTAAATACATAATCTATATAAGATTTTATGTTCTGTGCGTCTTGTTTATTTTTCACGTTTGACATATAGCAATAAGACCGCGAAGTGGCCTAAATTTTCTCCTGTTTTATGTTATTGTGATGATCGTGTTATATGCGCTATTTGTCGCAAAATTTAGTTCTAAACTTCAATTTTGTACCTATGCTGATTGTTTAGCTCCACGATATGAAATCCTTGACCTTGCTAGACTTATGGGCTGAATTACTAACAGTATTTATGCCCAAGGTAACATAAAGTAACTGTAACTGTTTTTTTATTTTTGTTATGCGTGTTTTTGTATAAGGCAATAAAGGATAAATAAATAAATAAATAAATAAAGTTAAATCTTTTGTTTTTTCTTAATTGCCTGAAAATATTCTGTAATTTGATGTGTTATAAACATTAGAGCCAGATCTTAAGAAACGAACAACCGTTTGTGGCTGACACTAATATAAGGCTGGTTCCCGCCTTTTCCTGTACCATAGGGGCCGTCACGTATTACGTAAGGACTTCAGGGAGAGGGGGGGTCTTTATTTGATTTTCTTATTTGATGATTACGTCAACAACTCAACAACCTTTTGACACATACATTGTCTATGCTTGAAAACGAAATGCATTTTCGAAGATTCTTACAAAACATTTCTGTATTTTTGAGAGATTTGCTTTTGCTGACAAGAGGAAGGGGGTGGGGGGGGGGGGATAAATTCCTGTAAATCCACTTACGTAATACTTTTCAGCCCCATATGTAATGCGCACATACAGTCCATATACAGCCAGTGTTCGAATCTACCATCTTACACAAGGCCTATCGAATATTGCTTCTTATTCATATTATTTACTAAATTAAACTAATTTATACAGGGGTTGGAATTAGAAATACGTCGCCTGAATTTGATGATACTGTAGTGTATTGGGGGACCTTGATTGGATTTTTTTATGAATTTTTTTCCTAGCGCCTATAAAATTTCTCTTCAAAACTTGGAGGGATCTCCAAGTAATTTTGACTACCGCAGTTGCGTCTATGTGTAAATTTTTTGAAGAGAAACTTTATCGGCGTTGGAAAAAAAATTACCGTCATTTTTCGGTTAAACGCCATCTTTTTCTACTCCCTTCCACAGTTGATTTGACGAGATTATATATATATGTCACCGTAAGATTGTAAACATCGTTATATTACAATCTATCCAGTAAGATTGTAAACTATCGATAGATTGTGAACCGTATCATTATGATTGCAATTTAACGCATCATTTTTCGCTTGATTGTAATCTAGATAGATTGTAATATAACGATGTTAACAATCTTATGGTGACATATATATATAATAACGGTAACAATGATAGTAATAATTCTATTAGAATTAATGAAATTCTGTCATAAGCTTAGTATTACGGTAAAATTAAATAATTGTATTATTTGTATTAATATCTATGATAAGCTTTTTGTTAAACTATTTAACCAATTTCTGTAAAGTTGCATATCGTATTTTCGAAAAATAATCTCATAAAGTATCACTTACGTGTGTCCACTTGGTACACGCACACATTTCAAAAACCCCCTCCAACTCGCAACCCCCAATTCGGCCGACATATTTCTAACAAATACAAGTTAAAAACTTACTCTAAAAATAGCATCCTTCAACATCACACTCCGGATGATGACTCTTGATATGTGACTTCAAACTTGCATTCTGTATGAACGCCTGTCCACAAATATGGCACCTATACCTCCTATCATTCGTATGTGTCCTTATATGATATTGCAGGCTCTTCAATCTGGGATAACTTTTATCACAGTACTCGCATCTAAAATTCCTCTCTCCTGTGTGTGTTGCCATATGTTCTTTTAACCTCGATGGCAGGTAAAACCGCTGATCACAATACTCACACTGGTGCTTCAAAACCTTCTGGTGATTCCTTCTCTGATGTTCTGTGAGTGTCTTCTGTCGGTTATAGACTTTATCACACAAATTGCATGGATATGTTCTCTTCTGTCCGTGGGCTTCTGTCAAATGTTTGTTCTTCAGGGCATATGACATGAAACACTCATCGCACCTGGGGCATCTTATGATTGCTATCTTCTTATGAACTATGTCCACATGCATGTCCTTATAGTGGTTCGACTTGAACACCTTCCCACAGATCTCACATGTATGCCGCTCGTCATCTTTATGCCTCTTCAAGTGAGCGTCCAATCTTGCCTTCTCAAGGAAGCACATCCCACAAATATCACAAGTGAAGTTGCTAAAATGTTCCACCATATGGGTGTTCAGTGTATTAAAGTCCTCAAACACATCACTGCACATAACACACACTAGATCGTTCCATGTTAACCGGTACAGGAGCATTTTGTCCGGAGCCTCAAAGTAAATCTTCTTCCCATGATCTTGATCGATGTGCCGCTTGAATGTTTCCAAATCATTGATCTTTGCTGGACAGAGACGGCAGTCAATTCTTGTGATATCAATTTTTGGCATCTTCTTATATCCCATCAGGAGTTGGAACGGTTTTGTATCATGGGAGACTGTATGATCTCTCAAATCTTCAGGCTTCGGATAATAATCCTTGCAATAGAAGCAGTAGTAGTTATTGCGACGATTTTTAAAGGGGCACACGAAGGAATACTGTATTATTGTGAGTAAATTTTCTTCAGACATGCAGTCCAAATCTCTGTCATGGTTATTTTTTTTTTCAACTGGTGACTTCTTCAATTCTTTAAGTTTCTTCGATTCTGTGGACATAATGACATTTGAACACTTTTTTGCATCACACATACATTGAGATAAACTGTGAAGGACGCAATGGGCCTCTCAAGTTTTTTTATTATTTTAGAAGTGGTTATATAGTTGTTACATATTTATGCACTTCATTTAATTAACCCTTTGAGCCTCACGGCCTGGAAGAGATCGCTTGTTATTAAATTTAAGAAATGTGTTAAAGAAAAGCTGTGTAAAAAGGCTTACTATAAAGTTAGTGATTATCTAGTTGATAAAAGGGCCTGGGACTAGTGCTAGGCTACTTCTAATTAATTTGCTAATATTTGTTTTAAATATTGTAGAATTGTTTGATGATTTGCTTTTTTTTTAAAAGAGTACCGAGAGGTTTTTACGCCGGCTTTTTCTCTCGGCCAACACCCTCTGTCTTCTTTGCCGATGAGTAGGGTTGCCAACAGGCTCGAATTTAATGACGTGGAATAAATGATACTTTTATGATCCTATGTTCCAAAATAAACGTTTTTTTTTCTTTTTATTTTAGAGCGCGGCCACGTGATGTGGTAACGGCGCCGCACCGCAATTATTTCGAGCTATAGGGTGCCACACGGGTGTTACAGTGTGGCAATATATTTTACCCCACCCTGCCTCGTCTCGCAGGTCTCTAGTCCGGCGCGCGTGGGTTGCGACACCGGCGCAACCCGTCGTGTGGCATCGTATAGTTATTTGTATGTAAGATGATGTTGCGGCACCGCACCGCACCGTTAACGCATCGTGTGGCCGATCTCTTCCAGGCCGAGAGGCCCAGAGAGTAATGTACAAGAAGTGCATAAATATGTTACAACTATATAACTACCTACTATTAAAATAAAGTAAAATGTAGGATAATTAAAAAACTGGAGAGGTGTCAAGGGACACCGGAATAGAACGAAGTTCCTTTAATAAAGGAATTGTAATACACTTTTATTTTTTTAATGTTATAATATTATTTTTATTAACAAATATAACGTAATATAAACTTAATCAGTAGGCTCAATTTTAGGAATTAGAGTGCCTAAATATATTATTTTTGTATTCTAAATATATCTGAAGATAGAGACATCTATTGACACATATGTGCATTTTCGAAAAAGTTCCGTTCCATCATAGAGATGTCGCTAGCTTCATCGTAACTTTTCGTCTCTTTCCCGTCTAACCCTTACGCAACGCGCGATAAATAACTTCGTTCCAATAATTTCGTTCGTTTGTGTTATGTTAAATTTCAGTTGTCTTTCATTTCATTTTAATATATTGTACTTATGTTTTGTTTCATATATGTATATATATATATTATTGTTTATCTATGTCATCTGTTTTGCCTTTCTATATTGTCTCAGAGTGATGGTATATAATATTATGTTAACTTTTCTATTATATGTGTCGTTTCTTCTACAACGTAGATTAAATTTCGCGAGCCCTCTGCAATAAGTACCCACGGGGTGAAGGTATTTTCGAAGCAATTCGACTTAGGGTCCCTCAAGAAATGAGCGTACCAATTATGAAAAGGCCGGCGCGCACTCGCGAGACCTCTGCAATAAGAGTGTTCAGGGGCGGCAGGTATTTTCTAACAAATTCGACTTAGGGTCCCTCAAGAAAAGAGCGTACCAATTATGAAAAGACCGGCAGCGCACTCGCGAGACCTCTGCAATAAGAGTGTCCAGGGGCGGCAGGTATTTTCTAACAAATTCGACTTAGGGTTCCTAAAGAAAAGAGCGTACCAATTATGAAAAGGCCGGCAGCGCACTCGCGAGCCCTTCGCAATACCTAAGAGTGTCCATGGGCGGCAGGTATTTCCGGACTTATATGACTAAGGGTAGCAAAGAGCCAACAATTTTTTTAAATGCCGGCAACGCAATCGCGCGCTCTCCGGCATTGGTATCCATAAGCGATCACTTACCATCAGATGGTATGATCAGACTAACCTAACCCTTGTACCTTTTCTATAAAAATCACTCCTCTTACCTTTCTTCTTCGTTTTAACTTTCTTCTGAATCTTCTTCTTTATCCCGCTCTTAGGCTTCTTCTCTTTCCTCCTCTTAATCGGTTTATCCGAATTCGACGATGAGTCCGAACAATTATCAATATCATTATAATCAGCATCATTAAAATCATCATCATTAGCTGAATCATTAATCTTAGCTATTTCATCTTTAGCTTTTATTATTTCTTCCTTCGGTTGTTTTGTATCTGTAATCAATTAAATATTTATATCCACGGGACTAGATACTTTGATTCTTGTGTATTGTTAAATAAAAAAAAAATTCTTGGGGCATTTTTCTAGTAAGGCCAGAAAGTAGTGGAGCCATTGAAAAAAATCGAATCGAATCGGCGAAGCAAGCCTTGCTAAGTTGGATTGTCAGAGGAATGAGGATTTGTGATTTTTTCTTAGAATCGAATCTCGCTGTTGGCTGCTCGGCCTGAATGGGCCTTTTCCTGCGACTAGCGCTAGGGCGTCTTCTATGAGATTCGAACCTTGGCTTGGGCCATCGCAGGGTGGTCAAACTCCTGAAGGGCGCAAGCTCACTGGAGTAAGCCTAATCTGACTGATCGAATTTTTATAAAGCTATTTTATAGATTTCATCGCGAGCTTTGAGCGCAACGACTAAATCAAAAAAATCTGTCACGAAAATTAACCTAACACACGATAACGTAATATAGGTGCGGCCAATACGCGTTAGAACGGGACAGAACGCATACTCCAACTCACATCGATCGGGCTTGATCGGTGATGTAGCGCAGGTGCGTTAGAGTGGGACAGAACGCATACTGCAACTCACATCGATCGGGCTTGATCGGTGATGTAGCGCAGGTGCGTTAGAGTGGGACAGAACGCATACTGCGCATTCACATCTATCTGACGAGATTGGTGACTGGTGAGATGATAAGCGTGTTAGTCTGAGTCTGGTAGAGGGATAGATTGAACTAATATCAAATATTTTTTTTAATATTAATAGTACTGCAAAAATATATGATAAAATTTGCAAAAATTGATAAAAAATTCTATGCAATTGGTATACCGCGGCAGTCCCCGAGTGCCACACGATTATTATTATTTGAGGATAGCTTTAAATTTTAGCAGCACACAACACAACACAAGCACAACCCCCCCCCCCCCCCCCCCCTTCTAATTTGAACGGCCTCGAAGCTACGGTACACACTTTCTTATTTCTAGTTTACCCAAAGTAAACTTCATTTCTACAGTATCGTATTTGTTTATTATTTATTGTAAGTATATCAGTTATTATAAGTGTACATCTGTGAATAAATAGATCAAATGTGTTCATACCCTCTAAAGGCAGTTCTGGCAACACTTGTGGAACCATTCGTATAACATCATCTTCATTGTGCTCGCTGCCATCATCTTTCGGCTCTGTTTTCAATTCAAACTCAACCATTTCAGCCAGTTTCTTTGTTTCTGAAAGATACTTTTACATAGGTAACACGAACGCTCGTCGGTTGTTCCACAACTGTGCGTCTTTACGACAATTTTTGCACCACCACTATGTGGAGCTACCCACTCAAGTAATTTCTGACCAATTCGACCTTGGGTCCTTTAAGAAATGAGCGTACCAATTATGAAAAGGCCGGCAACGCACTCGCGAGCACTCTGGAATTGATTGTCCATGGGCGGTATCACTTAACATCAGATAAGCCTTCTATCCGTTTGCCTCCCGTTATATTAGTATCATTATTTAAAGGCCGTCAACGCACTCGCGAGCCCTCTGGCGTTGAGTGTCCATGGGCGGTATCACATAACATCTATGGAATAATTATTATCATGAGATGAACTTGGAATCATCTGCTGGCTGGTGTTCATCTAGAATTTACCCAGACCACACCAATTTTAGGTTTTTTTTTAACCTACCATCTTTATCCTCAAGCTTAGCACTAAGAAACATCTCTTCGCATTGGAGCACTTGTTGCCTGAACGCGCACGCATCACGCAAGCGAACAACACAGGTAGCACACACACCAGAATCCTTGTCATCGCCATCAACATGAGAAAGCTATAAATAGATTAAAAACATCATTAAACAGTTACAGCGAACCAAATCAATTGATATTGAGAACTCAAATGAATTCTACTTTATATGTTATTAAACAATAAAAAACAGTTTTGATGGTGCTAATTTGAAATGATGTGGAAAAACTTAATTAATATTGAAATCACTACTCCATCGCTAATACCTAGACATTCTTAAAAGTACAGTTAGTTATATATAGTTCCTGTACTTTTTATATAGTAGTATGCTTAACATATCTAATGCGATTGGTATATCGTAGGGCTTATAGCAGAAATGGGTCAGCTCTTAAAAAAAAAGTTTTGAACTTACATCTTTAAATATTGTTTGAATACATTATCTGAATTACATAAATCATGACCATAAAAGCAAGAATCCTATAGGAAAAAATTACAATTCATGGGACTTGAAAGTAAGTTCTATATTTGGGCACAACTCTGAAATTACCAATTATATTATCTCTTTTATGTTGCTCATGTCCGAAACATAATATTGCGTAGTGGAACTCAATATTGAACTAGTATCCGTATGGTATTTAGAGTTACAGTAATAGCTCACAATATCTGTATAATACTAGCCTAACTAGGTGGATGGTTACTATTCATGAAATATATTTACTTCCATCTGATATTTTTCGTAAACCGTCTAAATTACTAAATTAATTTTTATTTATTATTTTTATAGTTTAATGAGTTACATACAACGTTTTGTTAAAATTACAGATTTCAAATCGAGTAAATAAATATTTTGCATTGCTTGGCACTGCATTAAATAAATTACTAACTCAGTTTCAGCAGCCGACAAACAGTGATTACACTTTCTTATGTTACTTTTAAAACACTGCCAAGGTTTTTAAGAAACAACTGCAAAGCTTGTATAACTTGAAATAGTATACATATATTGATACTATATATATACTATTTCAAGTTATACAAGTTTTGTAGAGTTGAAACAATATATGTATATACACCAATTAATTAAAATATATAATAAATATTAATTGGTAGAAAACGTATATTACATTATATTTTTATGTGCTTCACTGCCTACAAGCAGAGGTTAGTGTACAAATATAACTAATTTTTTAAATTAAATATAGAAAAAAATAGAATAATATATATTAAGTGAAACAAATGTTTACTCTATCTTCTCAATTATAAATACTTCCCCACTGATGTAGATATTAATCTCATAAATAAACAATTATGAATAAAATGTTTTGTAAAATATATAAAGATCACTTACCACAATACCAAAGCAATCCATGACCATATCCGCATAAATTTCCTTCTTTTCCATCCAAGTATACTCGGCAGTAAGAATTCTGCATTTTTTGATAGCTCTACAGCATCGGCAAAGCGCTGGGTCTACAATAGGCCCGTTATTTTTAATTAACGCCATAATGCACTATATCACACAGTGAAATGTTCTATTTTAACATTGTTTCTCTTAAATTGACACAACTAGAAATAAAAATATTTTTAAAAATTTACGAAATAAAAGACGCCAGCCGCCAGCGGCTCTTCACCCCTTCAACCACAGATAACGACTAGGAATGGTCAAGAACTCAAGAATATAATATATATATATATAATTTATTAAGCTTCAGCCAATAAGGTCCCTCTAGATATATATATAGAGGGACCTTATTGGCCAATTAAAAATATCATGGCAAAGGTAAATGGCAAATTTCAGCCAATAAGGTCCCTCTAGATATATATCTAGAGGGACCTTATTGGCTGAAGCTGAATATATATTCAGATCAGGCAGACTTAGGGAAAAAAGTTATATATTATATTAATATTTAGGACCTGTAAACACCTACTACATCACGATTCGTTATTTTTAATGTAAATCTCATATTAAGTATTTTATAATTATTAGCCTGTAAAATGTTTGCATCTTGTTAGTCTGTGCTGTTTAGTGTTTACTCTGTAGTTACATCAATAACAAATAAAAAGAAAACTAGCTAGAGTAATTAAAGCTTTATAATTCCGTATTTATAACATATATTAATTTCAGTGCAATGACAAGCCTGAGTGAGACTAAAAAGGGTCCTATTTACGACCCAGGTTTCTGTAGATGCTGTGGCGAAATCAAGAAATGTCGACTATTAAATGTGGAATATGATCACAAGGGCCAAAAAGAGATTTATTCCGATTTATTTGTGGATTGTTTTGGTCTTTTAGTAAGTACGACTTTAAATTAAATATTCTGAGCAATAGCTGTCTAGCTAAATTTACATTTTAAGAAAAAATTTTTTAGATTATAGTTCTATTAAAAAAAGAAATAGGTTAAAAACGTACTAAATGTTAATGTTAAGAAAAATTTTTTAAAACACAGATCTATCAGATATCTAACAACTAACAGGACTTAACTCAACACCACACCACCTTTATATAAAAAGTATTCATCAACTTTAAATATATTTTCAGTTGTCTCAACTGGATGGTGATCCCAAAGAACGTTTGATTTGTGCGATGTGTGTGTCACGGTTGCGGGAAGCTAATAGTTTTCGGATACAGGTACTTAAGTGTGAAGAGAGGCTACTTACATTAAGGCTTAATGGTTAGTCAATTCCTACTTATTCTGTTATTATATTATCTTATTCCTACTCATCGGCTATATTATTATTAGCAAAACTGTCTTAAATAAAGTAATTGTATGTCGGCTTAACACTTGTAAACATCTTTATAATTACAATTAGGGAAATGGGTTAGCTATTGCTATTACTTTGACATTATTAATTAATAACTAGAATATATTCTAGAGCATAGGATGTTTTAGGCTGTAATAAATTATGTAAATGTTTTTAGATTGTCATGATCTAAAACTGGATATAAAAGAGGAAGTCAATGAAATTACCGCGGATGATGATGCAGTTATAGATGATAGCTATGGTAAGAATATACTTAAATATGGTTGGAAGAATTATTAAGAGTTTCATAGCTTGTTAGTGATTATGTATGGTTAAAAGTGAGATATATATTTAACTTTGAAGTAACAATACTAAAACATGATTAGGTATAATTTATTACTTAGTAATTTAAACTTTTGAAATATGCATTAAAGAAAGACAATTCATTTTTCAAGTTTTAAAATAATTGTAGTAGAAAACTAGAAAGAAAACATTTTCTTCCAAGCAATGAGTCAATACAAGTCTAATCTTAGATGTTTTAATATATTTAAGTGAATCAGGATTAGATAAGGCGCATATTTCATATATTGCTATAACATTGTCTACTATATAAAAATAAGTCGGGTTATCCTTCCTGACGCCATAACTCCAGAACGCACAAACCGATTTCCACTTTTTTGTATTTGTTGAGAAGGTATCGGGCTTCGTGAGGTTTAAAGCAATTTTTTTTTTTATTTGCATAAATATTTCAACAGATAAGCGGCAAAATCCTTTTTCAAATACAGCGCCATCTCTGATACATAGCATGTACTACAAACCAATATTGTAGTTACATATTTATAAGAAGAAAAAAAACTTAACAGGAACAAAAAATAAACTAAACTGATACATGAAAAAAAAATGTAAAAAGGGCACATGAATCATGATAATTTAATATGTTCTATAAAAAGTCATAATACGACGAAACGAAGTCTTCGTGGGAGTAGCTAGTATTTTATATTTAAAAATAAATATTATAAATATTTATTTTTTATAAATAATGCATATTGTGTATAAATATATAAAACAATTACAGATTTAGAACCAGAAGTTCCTGTGAAGAAGAAAAAAAGTCTCAAAAAGAAAAGACATAAAGAAGATGTTTCAAAAGAGATAGACATACAAACAATGGACGAGTTACAGTATGCTGGTGAGTTCTGGTTTTTGTTTAAAAATGTTTGAGCTCCAGCATTAATCGTCCAAATAATTGGTTTGTGTAATGTAATTGTTATGATGTTGGCTACACCCCTCAAAGCGATTGTAATGTTAGCACATTTTTTTTTTAATTTAGACTATTTATAATACAGCTAACATAAATTATATATAATTACAAACAAATACACTGAAAATATAGCTACAGATGGAATACATGATACATTTTACAACAAAGAGATTTATAAAAGGGAACAAACAAACAAAGTATTTAATACAATTAACTAATTGTGATTTAATTTAATTAATTAAGCCTAAATTGGTTGTGTTGTGTAATGGTGTAAAAGTGTGGGTATGTATGTGATGGTGTGTATGTGGGGTGTGCTTATGATGTAGGTGATTTTGCGCTATGGATATTCTTAATACACCTTTTAGCCACATTCCGCGATAACCTAAACAAGTCAAGGCCTAAATAGTGGTAATTGTATGTCCAGGCAGCGCAATACAAAACTGAGTTTATTATTACCCATTTGTAGGTAACACATAAAAAAACGTAGCATTTTATTTTTTATTGTCCTCAAATTGGTCGAATTTGTCCCTTTTTTGGTGGAGAATTTTTCTTGTAGCAACACTTATAAAATGACAGAATTCTACTGAATTGAAAATCGGAGTACATATCAAATCTAAAAATTATTGGGTAATATGAAATAATTGAGTGTCTCCTTTTTCCGAATATACAGGTAAATATTAATACTGACTTAGCTTACAGAATTTCAATTTGAATTATTTTGTTTTTTTTTTTACGCCCATGGCGCAGGCTTTAGTCTTTCGACCGTATCGCCTAGTCTTCGTAGAATGAAATATTGTGTTTAAATGTTTTTCTTTATTGTTTCAGATCCGCCACCAGAGAAGGAAACAAAATCACAAGACTATGACAAATTAATAGACAATATAGTTACCATTGTTGAAAATTCGTATGTCTGTCCATTTGATACATCTTTCAGTGACTACTTTTGTATGTACTGCAGAATAGTTTTTACAAATCCAAATAAACTACGCGAACATACATTGACACACAATCCAAAGACATTCAAAGAAATTGTTACAAACTATTCTATGAATAAAAAGATTCAAATTGATATTGATAGAATTGACTGTCGTCTGTGCCCTCAAGTGATTAGTGACATTGACGTTTTCAAAAGCCATATCACGTCACACGGAATGCAAATACACAACATAGAAGATGATTTTCTGAAGTTCAAATTGAAATTAGACAATTTGTGCTGTCTCGAATGTGGCAAGAGCTTTGGTTTTTTTCACGCGTTGAAAAAGCATATGGCTGAACATTTCGGCACATGCATTTGTGACGTGTGCGGCGCGCATTATTTTGAGGAGAGAATGTTAATTTTACACCAAAAAACACATCAACGTATAGATGAAGTTTTCAATTGTAAAGAGTGCGGGAAGAATTTTAAATCTAAATATACAAGATATATACACATAGCGCGCACTCACAAGAAGGAGTCTGCGTACCAGTGTCGCAAATGCGACGAAGTGTTTTTCTCATATACTTTAAGATATCGGCATATGATCGATTATCATGGCGAAGAGCGGTTATTTAAGTGCGATCAATGTGACAGGTCTTATGACAGCAGAAAATCCCTAAGGGAGCATATCAGACGGACGCATTTAAAAATATTAAGACACGCCTGTATGATGTGCGACAAACTGTTCTATTTACCGTCAAGGTTAAAAGAACACGTCATGACGAGCCATACTGGTGAGCGGAATTTTCGGTGTGAATTTTGTGGGAAGAGTTATCCTAGATTAAGGGGCCTGAAAGTGCACGTGCAAAGTGCGCACGGCACAGAGAAAAAACATAAATGTATGCTGTGCAATGCTGCGTTTACTAAGAATTTTTATTTAAAAAGTCATGTTAAGCGGCAACACGGCGGTGCGGATGGTGACTGCGAGGCATTTTTGACACCTGTCAGTTAATGTTACTGGCTTTTCATTAAGTACCTTTTAATGTTATACAAGTGAGCAATAAGTCGTAGTTTATTCTTGAAGAATAAAAAGTATAAAAATTAAATTGTTTCTTTTTATATAAGAGCTTATATCTTACTGTACTTTGAATATCGAACTAATTGAAGTGTACAACTAAAACAACCAGTATGTTCACAAATTTTACATACACTAAATAAAAGCGAGAGAACGCAGAGCAGCAGCAGAGGTTGAGAACGTCGTGTACAAGCACATCGAAAATCAAATTGCAACGCTTTATACATCAAATAATTTATCAAGGCATAATTGACTGAGTAATGATTTTTTTCATTATATGAATGTTGTTTCGTTTATAATTAGAATTCTATGATTTTTTTGTTATGACATATATATTTATAATGTTGTCTAGTTTTATTGCTGTTGATTTATGTAGCGTATATTATTGTCTGTTTAGCCATTCTATTGTGGTATGTTTAGAGTTGGCAGATTATTTATTGACTGCTGACAGCTGACATCAACACAAGTTTTTATTTGTTGTCCCGACGGGTGTCAACTGTCAGTTAACAAGTAACAACTTTTAGGTTCATAGTTCACTGTACTTTTTCACGGTTAATGCATTTTAAATTAAAACAATTAATGTTTTGAACCTTTTTTCGTTTTTATTATTCAATTATAAATTTAGTGGTTTAAGGATATCAAAATGAGTGCAAAAAAGGCCAAGGGACCCGTAATCGATTCGGGCATATGTCGTTGTTGCGGGTCCATGAAGAAATGTCGAGTTCTAAACGTTGAATATAATAGTTTTGGGAAGAATGAGGTGTATTCTGATATGATCATGGATTGCTTTGGCTTATTGGTGAGCTGCCTTTCAAGTACTTAATATATACTATACATATTATTTATAAACCTCTAGGGCAAAACTTTTTTGGAATTAATTTCTATTACCAACAAAAGTCATATAATAAATATTTTTAATTTATTGCCTCTATTTTTCTCAGAATAAATTGAAGTCACCACCACTGTTAGAATAAAAAAAAATGGAGTTAATTAAGTAGTTAATATTTTTAATAATGAATCTAAATATTTTAACACGAAATCTATATACTATATTAACTCTTTATAACACTTTCACTTAACTTTAACATACTATTGCCATATAAGTACTAAGTAGAGTATAGAAATATATATTACAGCTAAATCAGTTGTTAGTATTATTTACATATGTACCTATACAATTCCCTCATTTAATATATTATAATCTTCTTTCAGTTATCTCAACTAGATAGTGTAATGGCTGATCGTCTTGTTTGTGCGGTTTGTGTACATAGAATAAGAGATGCATGTGATTTCCGACAACAAATATTAAAATGTGAAGAGGCATTTTTACGGGCAAAGATTTATGATGCTGATGATACTGGTAAGATGATACCTCCTAAATTAAGGCTTGTATTAGTTAAAATCTTTTAGTCTGTTGATAAACCTCTTTTAAAAGATGTAGGCTATCACTTTATAGTTGACTATTTATCTTTTTAATTTATGTGGTTGTCGTGGAAACTAAGAGTTTGTTATATTTTTAAACATTGGTAAAGTTACTATTGCTGCAGATTTGATATAAAAAAACAATATCATTTTATTACTGTAAATATAGTCTAGTTTTAAATTGAATACTGTAATAATTTAATCAGTATTATTTCTATATTTAAGTAATTTATAATATTATATATAATTTCAATCACTATCTGTATGTACTAAACCACACTTTCAAAAAATTCAAAAATTGAAATTCATTTAAGTCACACTGTGCACACATATGAATATCAATAATATATTTAATGCTATTAATTTTAGATTTACTGCCAGTTCTCAAATCAAAGACATAGAATGGTAGAGAAGAACTGGCAATAGCCAAGTTTTTTGTTTTGCACAATGTTTATAAGGAGTTGCAACCATGTTTCACGTGAAATTTTAAGTAATTGATAGTTTAATAATAAAAAAAAGTAATAACAAGTATTTGTCCTCTATTATCAGTAGGCATGGTAAAATAGGAGCATGCACTTACATACTAGTCGAGATGTTATGGATATGCTTTTTTGGATACGGATATAGATATAGGAATAACATTATATCGGTTTTGGATATGGTTACGGATATGTAATTATTTTGGTTTATCCGTTGGTATTGCATAGTTACGGTTACGGTTATAAGATTGAAGTTAAATATAAACACAAGTAGTATGTAATAATTTAGTTTTATATAAGTCTAGGTTATCAGTTGGTAATATAATCAGTGATATAGGCAAGTAATTATTATAAACCGCCTCAGTTTCATCTATGAAAATAAAAGTGCTATAAATTTAATAGCTTTGCATAAACATTGGCTTTATACATTGCACATATTAACTTATAACTTATGTATAACATTAAATTTTTAATTTAACATTGGTTTTCTTTTTAATTCTTAACTCTTAAGTCTTTTTAACAAAAACCTGTCAAAACATGTAGTTTAATCTAGATTTTAGACAAAGCAAAAGTTGTGAAACGGGTATGAATATTTCTTTCAGATGTCCCATTGTTTCAGTTACGGTTATGGAGCTTCATAACACCTGCTTTCTAGTCTAGTTCATTGCGTATATTTTTATACAGTCGTTATAATTTCACAGACAAAATCAGATGCACTTCAAGCTGTGTGCATTTTCCTTTGACAATTGTCTATGTCAATAAAAAAAAGATTAACACACAAAGGTTGCTTAACACAAACAAACTAAGTAACTACTTAAGAGGTTTTTTAATATTTATAGAACAACCCTTGGAACCACCAAAATTGGAGGTCAAGACTGAACATTTAGAAGAAGATGATAGATCACCATCACCAATATTGGACATTGAGGATATGCCTCTCAGTGAGTATAGGACATGTCTTGTAATGCAATAATGTAAACAAATATGCTCTGAATATGATTTTGTCCCAATCGGTGTCGAGACACTTGGTCCGTGGGGTCCTAGCGCGTTAAGGCTTTATAGGGAATTAACAAAAAGAGAACGAAGAGCTGGCAGCTATCTCGCACAAAGAATTAGTGTAGCTATTAAAAGGGGGAACGCTGTTAGTATCTTCGGAACCTTGCCTAAAGGGACTCCTTTTAATAATATTTTTTAATTATTAAATCAAATCAAATCAAAATTTATTTATTCAATTTAGATGCGACTTAACGCATGCTTATGTCAAAAACGTTTACAAAATTCGCGAAAGAGCAAAACTACGCCATCCGTTCGTACTACCAGGAGCTCTTGTTCTGAGAAGAACGGGCAAGAAACTCAGCAAGTTTTATCCTCCCTTTACATACAATATTTCAAAAGAAAATGTCATAAACCACAACGTCATTTAAGTTACATAAGTAAAAATAAAATCTGTTCTGTGATTTACCACAATTAAATTAAATTTTAAGGTTAGTTATTAGGTATATTATTGTGTTATTTGTTCTGAATTACACATTTATCCTGGATCTAACTCCTTATGATATTTTCATTAACATAACAATGAGGTGTTACTTGCGATAATTGAAAGAGAAATCTAATCTTCTTTGTATATTTTTCACATTGTATACACATATAAATGTATGCTAACAAATAAAATAAACTTTTATTAATTGCAACTGTCACCATTAAACCCCGGCTATGTACTTCCTATGTGCACATTTACGCACACTTATACGGTAAAGGGAAATATTGTGTGGAAACCTGTGTGTTTTTAACCCATATAAAGTCGGGATTCAAAATTCAAAATTTATTTATTCATGTAGGTAACAATGTGCACTTATGAACGTCAAAAAAAAAGAAATATTAAATGAATTTAATTTTACATTTACTGCCAGTTCTCAAATCAAGGGCGTAGAACGGAGAGAAGAACTGGCAATAAACTCTCCGCCACTCTTTTTAATCGCCAAGTTTTTTTTTACACAATGCTTGTCCTTACAAGCATTGTGTAAAAAAAAACTTGGTGTAAGGGTTGCAGCTCCTTAGCTGCAACCATTACACCATGTTCCATATGACATATTGAGTAATAAAGAATAAAAAATAAATTAAAAACAAAGATTTGTCCTCTATCAGTAGGAGGCATGGTGAAATAGGAGCACGCACTTACACACTCGTGAGAACAACACGCAAATACGTAGTATAAACAACTAATATCACCGCATACACGAATTCAAGTACGACCAGTCACCACTTGTCTGGCCTACCTACTAAGGCCTGAACCCAATAATCAATCATCTTTATATATATAATTCTTCTGTGAGTGTGTATGTCACTGAACTTCTCTCAAACGACTGGACCGATTTTGACGAAATTTTTTGTGTGTGTTCAAGGGGATCTGGGAATGGTTTAGATTCACAATTTTGTCCGCTGGACAATGTTTTTTTAATTAATTTTTAATTTATTAGTAGTTGTTGATTTTGGAATGTTTTACATTGGATGCGACAGACGGCGCTACCATCGCAGTGTCAAATTTTAAATAATATTCTAATTTTAATTTTAGTCTGTCCCGACCGATCAAATTAAAAAAAAGTTTTGTTATCATTGTGTTATTGTAGACCATGTGCTGGATCGTTAGATATTGTCATAACATTTGAATAATAATTTTCATCAAAATGGTCCAGAATGTTTTAGCTCATTAAAAAAAGTTTGAAATTTTCAAATTAAAGACTGTCTGTCGGGTCCGCTAGTAGTCTCATAAGACTGTGACAGTCGATCGATCTCCTATCTGCATCCCAATAACCAAACCCTACGAAAATCGTCAATTTTTGGCGACGTATAGAATGCAATCTCTTTACATTCATATGTGATAATCAATATAAACCTAATAAAGTAAATAAAGCCGTACAAATATTATTAAGATATACATGTCAAACATCTAATAATTATTTTAAAAACTGTGTAAGTTAAAATCTTAAAATAGGATATCGAGTGGTTAGTGGCACACTGTTATCAATATTTGGATTTATCTCAGATGGACAAGAATGGATTGAGATAGGTTATTGGGTTTGGGCTTGTTCTACATAGAGTGAAAATAATTATGACATTCCAGGTGATATTAAAAAAGAAATGAATCCATTATCTGTGAAGCCGGAAATGAAACAAGTGGTAATAAAGGATGTTAAAACACTGTCTGTGCCCAAGAAGCCAAAATTAATTAAGAAAAAATGTCTCCCACAACCTAGTAAGTAAAATTCAATTAACAAAACTATTAACAGTAGTTACAATATTATTTTAAGAGTATTTTAATCAAATATAATTTTTTCGGCTTTCATAAAATAGCTTTTCAATTTATAAAGTTCATGTGTAATTAAAATATCTAATATGTTATATGTATGTCGCTGTAAAGTTGTTAAATCTGAGAGTTAATTGAATCCTAGGCAGTTAATTAAATATCGATATTCAATCAACTCGCTAAAGTTCCGTAAGACAAGTGAGTGAATGAAACGTTTAACGAGTTTCCTAAACGTTCCTAGGCAACAAGACTTTTTTTGTTTACTCGAAGAAATTCATTTCGCATACCCTACAGCGGCGTGACTGCTTGGTGCAGCAGGGTTATGTGGGACTCGCTATTATGTATACCCACCAAAACCCCAAGGCACCACCAACGATTATACGGGTTACGGTGACAGAGCCTTATCAGCCCTCCACGCCCGTTGTTGGTTTGTGAAGATTGACACAGCAAGTATCCTTCATAGACCGGGCCATACGCTTTGTCTCTCTCTTGAGAGAGAAACAAAAAACCACTCACACAGCCGACGTTTGTAAATCAGCTGTTGTCGTGACCGCCATCTTGTTGAAATTATTAATCAACCCGCTGGCTTTCTTCTGCTTTATTTAAATCAAAATGCTAGCGACTTGATTGAATATCGATCTTTAATTAACTGTCTTGAGATTCAATTAACTCTCTGATTTAATTGCGACATGTATATAAGCAAGCAGAGTGCTGTTTGAAAGGCACTCAAATTATTAAATTTAGATGACTTAATGTAAACTTCTCTTGCCACGGTGTGTAAAACTCTTCTGAAATCTCTCGACCTATTTTCGTGAAATATGGTGTGCATCGGTTAGGTCAGAAAATTGTAGAACATCTATTTTTCATCAGCATGTTAAACTACCCACCACCTCAAATAAAATTTAGCGGAACTCCCAAAATTTTATTTTTTTCGCGAAATTATGCGCTCGGGAAATTATCGCGAGATGTTAACCACTAAATTTTGGCCTATTATTGATGACATGGATATCACTGAAATGTGGTTTCAATAGGACGGTGCCACATGTCACACAGCCAATGAAACGATCAATTTATTGCAAACCAAATTTCCCGAGCGCATAATTTCGCGAAATTCAGCTGTTAAGTGGCCAGCCAGATCGTGTGATTTAACACCACTGGATTATTTTTTGTGGGGCTATGTTAAAGACAGAGTCTATACGGAGCCAATCGAATCGATTGCAGCCTTAAAACTCAAAATAAATAACCCCTCCATTTTGCCAAAAAGTGATTAAAAATTTTGATGAGAGAATCAACATCAGCGTGTCCACAACGTCAGCGTGGTCGTGGTGGACATTTGCCAGATATCATTTTTCATTCATAATTGCCAAACTTTTCTCTTTGTAATACAATAAAAAATTTTATTCATTTTCCTCTAAATTCTTTGTTTTATTTTGTTTTAGAAAACAAAGTTCTTGTTGAAATACCCTTTATATAGAGATAAGTAAGATATATTTACCAACTAGCTGGTGCCTTGTTCGTCTGCGCAGGATTAGTATTTCGAGTAGCTTATATTAGCGTGCCGTAGATAGCCTAAACATTTGGACTATTTAAAATAAACATTTACATCATACATTAGTATATTTATAACTGTAGCGATCAGTAACGGCAGATCAGCCCGCAGATGGTAGATTTTTTTTCTACTTGATATTTCGGACAATTCACACAATCTTATAAATGGTTGCCTATTTGTTATTCTGATGAGCAGTGTTGGCCTAGTGGCTTCAGCGTGCGACTCTCATACCTGAGGTCGTTGGTTCTATCCCCGGCTGTGCACCAATGAACTTTCTATGTGCGCATTTAACATTTGCTCAGACGGTAAAGGAAAACATCGTGAGGAAACCGACCTGTCTAAGACCCAAAAAGCCGATGTGTGTCAGGCACTGGAGGATGTCTACTTGCCTATTATATTTAAAAATAATGAAACAGATTCAGAAATCTGAGGCCAAGATCTAAAGAGGTTGTAGCGCCACTGATTTCTTACGTTATTCTAATGTATAAGTCATTTATTACAAACCATTCAGTTGTTTTTACGTGAAAGTTTCTCGTTTGGAGGTTTGGGCTGTGGCTAAACAACGAACGGAAATCCTCGGAACAGTGAGGTCGCTCCGTGAAGCCTGTGAAATGCCCAGGAGACTTCAGTGCTTCTGGAAGAAGCTAGGCTGGCTAAAATAGCCAGGGCTTTACGCAAAACGGACCAAATTTGAGTCAAGTTGCGGAAATTGAGTCCAACTACCTAATCCCTGATAATACTTTCTCGTTCAAGGATATGTATGTTTTATTTCAGAACTGCCCATGTCGATGTTACAACAGAAAATCAGGGAACAAGATCCATCTTACACGTCCAAATCAAATATATACACAATAGTTGAGAATTCCTTCGCTTGCCCCTTCAGATGCCGTCACAATAACTTGCTATGTTACTACTGTGCTGAGACCTTCACCGATCCAGAATTATTAAGAAATCATACAATATCACACAAAACGAAGAACTTTTTCATGGCAGAAAGGAACTCGACACTTAAGCTTGATGTGACGAGAATTGACTGCCGGCTGTGCCCAACCAAGATAAACAGTTTGGATGACTTCAAACAGCATATATCAAGTGTTCACTCAAAGAAGTATTATTTCAACGCTAAAGATAGCATCCTTCCATTCCGGCTACTCAAGGAGGATACAAAGTGTGCCATATGTGACCGCACATTCCCATACTTCCATGCCCTAAACAGGCACATGAATGAACATTACAACAACTATGTGTGTGAGTTGTGCGGTTTGGGGTTTGTGGACCGGGCCAGGTTTCTTGTGCATCAGCAGAGGCATGAGAAAGCAAGTGTGCCGTGTGAGATTTGTGGTAAAGTGTTCAGAATGGTGAGTTATAAGGAGGTGCATGTCGATAGGGTTCATAATAAAAGGGGGAGAGTCTACTGCCCCAAGTGTGATGTGACATTTATGAGTTATCAGCAGAAGTTGAAACATTTAGTGTTGGTGCATGGTGAGGAACCGCTGTCCTTTCCGTGTAATTTGTGTGACCGAGTGTTTGATACAAGACGGATGTTCACAATTCATAAGCGGAAGGTGCATTTGAAGGATTTCCGGTGAGTTATCTCAAGTTTTTTTTATAGAACAGGGGGCAAACGGGCAGGAGGCTCACCTGATGTTAAGTGATACCGCCGCCCATGGACACTCTCAATGCCAGAGGGCTCGCGAGTGCGTTGCCGGCCTTTTAAGAATTGGGACGCTCTTTTCTTGAAGGACCCTAAGTCGAATTGGTTTCTCTGCTGTATCTTAAGTAGAAAATGTCAATATATTTATAAACGGAACTTAAAAAATGAAATGACATAATAAATGTTTAGGATATTAAACAAAGTACAGTTCTACTTTATTGGTACGACCCTCACTTAAATAATATAAAAAAAATAATTCAAAGCGGTCTAGCCGTTTAAAATTAGTTCAGTGACATACACATTTTTTTAAATTATATATGAAGATTTGTTAAATTTGTAACTACCCTCACTTTTGTCAGTGTCAGGAATAATTTTACACAACTTACTGAACTACGTCATTCCAGCTGTATATACATCTGGGTGAATTCTAAAAAGGTGGTTGAAATTTTGCAATAAATAAATAGATATAATTTATAATCTTTAGTTCTTGTGATAAGATAATGCTTAAGCCTTATTTATCTCTCTTAGACTAAAGAGTCCAAGGCAGGTTCGATTCTCATCTTAAAAATCATTGTTTCGTACAAAAGTATTCCTTGCAAATCAGGTTAACACAAAAATATGTCTTCCTCATAGTTACGTATCAAATTTTTTTCAGATATGAATGCCAATGTTGCGGACAGAAATTCTTCACTCGATCAGCGCTCAACAATCATATGCCGGTACACACCGGCGAACGTAACTTTAAATGCAAATTTTGTGACAAGTCCTACCCTCGTTTGAAAACTTTGAAAGATCACATACGAATACATACGAATGACAGAAGATATCGATGTCATATATGCGGGCAAGCGTTTATCCAGAATTGCAGCTTGAAGGGGCATTTGAAAAGCCAACATCCGGAGTATTCATAGTTTTAGGCCATTTAGTATTTGTGACTCAGTTACCGCACTCTTTAGATCCGTGGTGCGAGAAGATTTGGCTAACAAAGCCCTTCTTTCCAGAAGTACAGAAGCCTCCTGGGTAGACAGGCTTCAAGCGACATCACTATTCCGAGGATTTTTGCACGTTTCAGGACTACCGTCATTTATTTATTTATTCACCCTTAGGGATGCAATGCGGCTTTATTGTTAAAAGCCATCTCTTCCAGGCAACCCTAGTAAGGGAAAAATGATGTGCAAAGTGCATAACCAAATGTTATGTAATAAAATTGTAAACCTTGATTAAATACAAAAAATAATAATAACAAATTAAAAACTAAAAAAGGGGTGTACTTTACTAAAACTTTTAATTGGATTCAAGATTTGACAATTTCAGTGTTGCAACGTTATGAAAAGTAATAAATAGTGACGTTGCCAAATTATTCGATACGGAAATGGAATATTTCCGGATCGATTCCTCTGGTTTATAGTATATCTAAGTTACATTTATTTGTACGCATTAATACAATTATGTCATTTTTTAAAAAACGAACGCTGCCGAACGCGGAGACCGATTGTGCCTCTTTGTCGCTCGTTCAGCGCTCTCGCTTGCACTTCAAGCCTTAAACGGAACGCCTTGGAGTGAGGTAACGCCGCATCCGTCGAATTATAAGACGTTATCACGTCAAAAATACTATACAATATATTTTATTATTCAGGTTTTCACAGCATTTAACACCTTTTAATTGTTATTAAAATAATAAATAGAGTCAATCGAATAAAGCTCAATAGAAAATATTTACTTATTAAACAACTACTAGATAAATAGAAACTAAGTATATCAGGAAATTAAATATTTCTGAACGGATAATTTAGTTATGACCAATATTTTTATTAATTTCATTACTATTTCAGTAATAAAAAACAAAAATATTAACTTTAAAAATAAAGCAGCGATTACAAATGAATAAATAATTTTTGTGAAAATAACGTATTTATTTAAATAAAAATCAATAATTTAGTCTTTAATTGGCACACCAATATTAAATAAACATAAATCGCGATTGCTTATCAATTTTTGTGTACATGACTACACTATTATATGTGGTATCATTATTTTACAAAATGACAGAAGTTTTGTGCCAATGGACTTTGTATCCGGCTAATAAATAAATTAAAAAAAAAAATTATAAATGACAGAAGCTAATGTCAAATGTGAAATCGAATTTAAAGTCGTGGTCTAGTGTACACATAAGAAGTGGAATTTCTTTATGTCTTTTTTACTACTAATAAATCACAGAAATTGGTTAAATAAAGTTAAATTAGATAAAGTTTTACAAAAGTCTTTTATTATCATAGAAGTGAATACAAATAATACAATTATTTAATTTTACCTTACTGTGTGTAAACAAAGCCAGGAAAAGAAAAAGAATGAATGAAGGAACTGACAAAGAGTCTTATTTAGTCACGTCAATAAAGAAATACATATTAAATGCTAAAGGGAGCATTCAAGTATCACGTAACAAATTTTAGGAAAAGGGGGGGGGCAAGGATTGTATAAAGCGTTATTGTTAATATTACATTCTCGATACTTTACACCACATAAATGGCAACTTTTAGGTTTAATAAGTCACTGGGTGGCAACGAAACGTGTTATTGGAATAACTTTATGGCGCGTTACATGAGGGGGGGGGGGGGGGGGGCAAGAATCTCCAAAAATTGCATGACGTAATACTTGAATGCTCCCGAATGCTTCTAATTGTGATGGTTGAAGCATTGTTATTCATTACATTACATAGTACCTACATTGTTGTTACCTATATAAGTATTGATTTTGGTGTGAAAACGTGTAAAATTGCGCGTGAAAAAGCAAGGCTTATTGTCCCGTTACGCATTGTACGCTTGCGCCGTATCTTTCTCTCTTCCACTCGATTGGCCTATCCAAGGATTCACTCCTTTGTATATACAAAATAGTGATAATTAAATAAAAATGATTTAATTTTAAAGGTATGTAATCATTTCATCAATTATTTGTTATGACGTCATGTTAAACTATCGTCCGTAAACCCAGACAACCTTTTTTGTGGATGAAGCTTGCTCCTTAAGGTTCTAGACAAGAACCATTCGTCGTACGATGAAGGTAAAGTAGACTTGAGCATTCTCTTATAACAGAACAGGGAGCATTCGTTTTTATATTTGTCGAGCTGAACACCGAGCCGAGGCAAGCATAGAGCCAAACATTGTTATGCACATATTCATTAACATTTTAGTGATCGCTCTAGTTCCCCAAACTTTTTTGTGTCTTAGAACCCTTGCCATGTTTTTCCGTGTTGGGTAGACCCCCACGACACACACACACAGACTTACCTGATATTGATTTCCTGTAAATTTCTAATTAAAAACTTAAAGTAAAAACACATGTTAATTTATACATTTATTAATTGAATTTAATTTTTTTTTGTTCTTACAAGTTCAAAATGTATTGCGATCACAAAACGAATACAAACATCCTACAACTTACACAATTTTATAAACATATATAATAATTTTTTGACTTCATAGGTACTTTTATAAATAATGTATATGTTTTGATATTATAATATACATAGTATGATGTAAGTTCCTATCATGGACCCCCCAATTTTTTCTTCGCTGACGTAGACCCCTTGCAGGTTATCATAGACCCCTTGGGGTCGATATAGACCACTTTGGGAATCACACAGATCGGCGGGACGCGGAACGATGACCCAATCTTGGCTCGGCAAAAAGCTCGGAACAATTCTCGCTAAAATGTTCTCGTTTTTTTCTTCAAATGCTTACAAGTGAATGCTCAAGTCTATCAGCACCTTTATATCAGCATTGTAAGTAAAAGCAATAAAGTTTTATATGATAAATGTATCTTTTATTAAAACATCGCGAGTATGGGACGGGGAATCCCCCGCGACAGAGTCAGGCTCTTTTACGGGAATCCTCGATTCCTACATAGAGCTGAGCTAGTGCTAGTGGAGGAATCCCTGAAAAATAAATTTATATGGTAGCGATTTTTTTTTTGATTCTACCTTGTTAAAGTTGAGAGACCGGATGGGTATCACCCCAAAAAAAATGACGCAGGCAGTAATAACCCTAATAGAAATAACATCAACAGCAAGGTGTATTTTTAGGGACAATTCAAAATCAAGGATATAAATACTTTTTCTTCCTTCAATTAAAAAAACAATCGTAGGCTCTATGCCAAGTTATATCAGATTGCATCTGTACACATGGCGCTTTTACAATCTAGGAATTAGGTAATTCCTTACACCTCTGAATCGATGTACAATCCATGATACTGTACACTGCTCTTTTTTTTTAGAATATGTATGAACGTACTTCGCTGTAGCCTGTGGTGTATGGGATGTTAAGTCTTATTATAAATCACTACCCATTTTTATATTTGTAAATTGGTTAATTCTTCACAAACAACAGTAATTAATTTATATTCTTATAGAAACGTTCAAGCAAAAAAACCATTTCACTCGTCTTAAAAGTCTGTTCTGAATCTGCTTTCTTCTTTTCTTAGTATCCTGTATTTATGTTGCCACATGCATCAAAATCTTATAGAAAACTAGTGACTCGCCCCAGCTTTGCACGGGTGCAATGCTGATGAAAAGCAGGTTTTTATGTATTGTTATTTCCGTTGATGGAAAGCTCCGATAATATACGCGTTCGATCGCTGCTAAATAAGCTGTAATGGGCTGTATAGATCTATATTTAATGAACAATGTATTCAAGGTATTTAATTGGTTAAGGATTAATGCTGTATTGTTTAAAATCGCTTCGAAAATTAGCCATTATTTGTCGTTAAAAGTAAATGACAATAAAAGTTATTTTGGGTTATCCATAAGAGATAGACATATACCATCATGGACTTTTCTGTAGACCTTTTCAATGTGTACAATGCTACTCAATGTATTATGTAGTACATTTTAGTGCGTATCTACGATACGCTACGTAACGTGACGTCGCCAGTAACCTGACAAGCCAAGCCGCCATGATGACCAACGGACATGCCTGCCAATCGCAAATACCAGCCATACTTGGAAGGGATGAATCTATTTAAGCCACGCCAGCCATAATGAAATGTACTTTTTTTAAAGACGCAGTCAATAAAAAACAAGAGGCCATTTTGCCAACAGGCATTGCTAGAGACGGCAAGCGGATCGGATCTCGTTGCTTCCTTGGAAGATGGGACGGGCTTCGGTACGGGATGTTAAGAGTGACGTCTGCCCCGTCTCACCCCCTCGGAAAATAATAAAAATATAAGTCATTTCTTCAACGAAAATTTTGAAGTTCCCGTAGGAGCTGGTGCTTTCGTCAACGAATAAGTATCGCAATACAGCGAGGAAATGTTACCAGCTTTAAAGGTACACACAAGTACCAAACTTTTGATTTTTGTTTTAATTTCTATTTTATTAATTTTAATTATTATTATGTAAGTTAAGAAAACTGTAAATACTGTATATTTTTTATGTTTAGGTGTTAATAACAATTCTTTTAATTTTTAAGCTAATATCTGAAATAGAAGAAACACCAGTTTAAAATTAATAAAAAATGTGAAAATAAGTTTTCTTTTTATTATAAACTAACTTTTAACTTTTTTTTTATTTATTCCACTTAAACCAACATATATAACAAAATAGCTCAATCTTATATTTAAATTATGCTTATTGACTTATTATTTCTGAAACTAAACAGTTATATATCATTAAAGATCTGTAATTCTCATTACATAAAAAAAATATTTACATGAGAAACTTAATATTAATATGTATAAGCGAAATACACGTCACCATTAGCCGTCTCAATTTTAGTCAACTATGTTCATTCTAACATGCATCTTTACTGCCTTTTTGAATTTGTCAAACACACCAATATTGCGAATTATAGATGGTAATTGATAAATAATTGCACACCCTTATACCTAATAGACTTCTTCAAATAATTTGTACGCGGCTTCGGCAAGATAAGCAAACTCGCTCGACGAGTATTGCGTGTAGTTGTGTATTTGATTATTTTAAATAATAAGCAACTATGGAGAGACTTTTTTTTTTTTAAATTAAGATACAGGTGCTATAAACATATATGCAGTTGTTCAATCGTCATAATTTTGGTTTCTTGGTAGATTTTATTAGACAGTGTTAAAAATGTATTTTAATTATATAAATTGTATTTACAGTAACATAGCCAGGATATATACTGTAATATTATCGAGAATTTTTGTTTCTCTACAACAGAGTTCTCAAAAAGGATATTACATAAATTACAGTCCAGACAAAATAATAATTATGCAATGAGTAATATTATGATGACTTAATTTTTTACAATACTAATAAATAGCTTAAACTAAGATAATATTCACTAATAGTATTTCTCCAATAATTAATCTACAATCTTTAGATTGAAAACAATCTGAGATGAGACCGTGACAGTGGATCGATCTCCTATCTGCATCCCAATAACCGAACTATGAAGACAATCCAGTCTTGGCGACGGATAGAATGCAATCCCTTCGCTCTTTACACTCATATTTGATGATCAATATAAACCAAATAAAGTAAATAAACCGTACAAATAATATTAAAATATACATGTCTATGTTTAAATCATATCAAATAGCTTTTTAATTATTTTAAAAACTGGTGTCGGTTAAAATCTTAAGAAAGGATTTTGACAGATTTGAACTGTCTACTCACATACACCGATCCGACCTACCATGGCTAGGTTGTTTCGACAGATGGCTATTATAATCTGTCGACCGGTTATTGGCACACTTTTATCAATATTTTTGATTAAGATGTCTGTCTCAGATGGTCAAAAATGGGTTTAGGTGTAACTGTTCTGAAATTACTCTGTTCGTTTTTCCGATATACCACAGATTCACTTGTCTTTCCAGTTCTCTGTAGGCTTCCTGTTTTGTCTAAAAGTTGGTAAGTCTACCTATTAATATACATTTATTTTGTACTTTTAATGCAAAAATAAACCACTGTTAAGACAACTTGATTGGCCTCAGATTCTGTGTTTGTTTTGTGATATTTTTTAATAGGCAAGCAATGTTAAGCCATTTGTGGCTAAAGAGTTTCCTCACGAAATTTCTCTTCACGTAGGAGTGTTAACGCGCACACAAATTCCATTGGTGCACAGACGGGGTCCGAACCTACAACCTCGGGAATTAGAGTCAATCACAATTAGGCCAGGTATTGCTCATACCTGGCGTGTTGACTCTCACGTTTAAAAGTACTTAGTGCATTTTGACGTAGTGATAATATTTTCGCGATAGATATTAGACGTTCAATAATACGACAATGTTATTATTGTATGAAATAAAAACAAATCAGTGGCGCTACAACCTATTTAGGTCTTGGCCTCAGATTTTTTTTTGAATCAGATTCTGATTTTGATAAATAAATATTTATTTCTGATTATGATCATTTTTAAATCTAATAGGCAAGTAGACATCCTCCAGTGCCTGTCACACGTCGACTTTTTGGGTCTAAGACATGTCGGTTTCCTCACGATGTTTTCCTTCACCGTTCGAGCAAATGTTAAATGCGCACAAAGAAAGAAAGTCCATTGGTGCTCAGCCGGAGATCGAACCTACAACCTCAGGTATGAGAGTCGCACGCTGAAGCCACTAGGCCAACACTGCTCACTGCTGTTTTTATTGTATAATTTATTTAAATAACAAAATGAAATTTAAAAAATGCTATATTATTATTAAATCATTAAATTTGCAATCCTTACCAACTACGTAACGACTGGAGCTTGAATTTGGGAAACTAATCCATCGATATTTGGATTAATTCCACTAATACTGATACAAAGACGTAAAGAATTTTCCAAATTATCATCAGTCAGTCATCTTGTACGATCACTTGACTTTCATCAATAAAAATAATAGTTCGCATTTATGAGTAGGTACCTACTGCCAAACGCACAAATCAATCTTGCGAATTTTCTAATTATTTAAGTATTTTTTGTAGAAAACTTAGTAATATCGTTTAATAACTGATTATATTTTTTTAACTAGGATTTTTCAAAATGTCTCCCGGGCCGGATCATATGTTACAGGGGGCCGGGGGTTGCTCATATATATGTTCTATAGTATGGGCCCCATATGTTAATTCTTACCAATATATTGGAGTGTAGTGTTGGTAGAAAGCTTAAGACTGTCTATTATTAGCTCGTGTCGCGATACGTGGCATAGGTGCGATCGTACGACCAGCGGGCGACGAACTGAAGCTAGCTAATGACTAACGTCTTTTTTTTTTAAATTTATTTATTAGCCGGATATGACTAACGTCTCCCGCGCAGTGTTGCCAGTCCAAACCATATTTTTATATAAAGAACGAAACGTAATTCAGAGACATTTGACACTTGACAGTACGCAAGGTTGTGATATTGGAATTAAAAAAAACAGTTTTAAATACTTCAAGTCGTTTACTTAATAACATTATAAATACAATTATAAGATACACTGTACATAGTTTATAATTAAATTTACAAATAAATTATTACATTAAAATGACATGACAATTGTCATAATTGACGTTTGTAAAAAACAGGACATAACCTAAAATTTCATATTGAGATCAACAATTTGACGGTATTTATATAACCGCATATAATATATAACTGTTTTTGCAGTCCTTTAAGTACGTATTTGCGTGTTGTTCTCACGAGTATGTAAGTGCGTGCTCCTATTTCACCATGCCTCCTGCTGATAGAGGACAAATCTTTGATTTTAATTTAATTTATCATTATTTATTACTGTCATATGTCATATGGAACATGGTGTGTTGATTGCAGCTCCTTACATTGTGTAAAAAAAACTTGGCGATTAAAAAGAGTGGCGGAGAGTTTATTGCCAGTTCTTCTCTTCCGTTCTACGCCCTTGAATTGAGAACTGGCAGTAAATGTAAAATTGGAATCATTTAATGAATATTTCTTTTTTTTTGTCGTGCACAAGTGTACATTATGTTACCTATATGAATAAATGATTTTTGTTTGTTTGCCCAACTAAACAAAACAATCGAATTCAATTCTCGTCATTAAAGGCTTTTTAATCTACTAAACTTTAGCAATTCAATTCATTTTCTATTAATTGTAAGAATTCAGTTCTATTAATTTAAAACTACCCTCATAATTCAAGTTTTTTTTAATTTACTGGTTTTCAAGAACACTTCAGTGTCAGATCCGAAACAATTATCATTTATATAAGAATCGAACCAAGGACCATTAAGCTATAACGACAATAACAACAATCTTAAAATACATAAAAAGCTCTATTACAGATTAGCAATTACATTATAGTTAAAATATGAGGGTATTAAAAAAATAACAGATATAAATCACTGGTCGCGTTTATATTTCAAACGAAAAATAAAGAAAGAATCACCGTTCACGTAACGCTAGTAAACTCGCAAACGAACTACTGACTGAAATATATATATATTTCATTTACTAGCAATAAGAGAAAGAGAGAAAGAAAATGTGCGCGCGCACTGCTCTCTCTTGCTCCTACACTGTGATACAGACAATAGGCTTGCAGTGTGCTTAGATATACGGAACGTATTTGGCTACGAGAGGAAGAGAGATAGAAAACGTGCTCTCGCACTGCTGTCTCTTGCTTATATCCCCCACTTTACTTCCGTTCGCCTTGCCCGATCACACTTTACGTAACGCTTACGTCACGCGTACGCGTGATCAAGCGTGCGTAAAGAAGTTTCACTTCAAAAAACCCTCCTAATTATGAGTCCTCATATGTTGCTGCAAAGATTGCAACCTCGGATAACACTTCTCACAGAAATCGCATCGAAAATTTTTGTCCCCCGTATGCGTCGCCATGTGTTCCTTCAACCGCGAGGGTAGATAAAAACGCTGATCACACATATCGCACTGATGTCTGAACACCTTCAAATGATTCCTCCGATGATGCTCCATCAACGTTTTCCGCCTATTGTACACCTTATCGCATAACTTGCAGGGGAACGTCCGACTGTCGCCGTGGACTTCGATCAAATGACGATTACGCAACGCGTACGACAGGAAGCAAGCTTCGCATTTGTAGCAATTGACGGTAGGCTTTTTTTCGTGTACCGTCGCTACGTGAAGCCGCTTGCTGTATTTCGATTTCAAGTTTTTCCCGCATATCTCGCACGGGAAATTCATTTCCACCTTGAAGTGTTTGTTTATGTGCGTTCTGAGGGACGCCTTTTCCAGGAAACACGCGCCGCACATGTCGCACGTGTACGTGCCAAAGTGTGTGATCATGTGTTTGGTTAACGAATCGAAGTACGGGAAGACGCTGTTACACTCCGTGCACGTTAAATTATTCAGAGTAAGGCGGAACTTCAAAAATTCATTATTCACAGGAAACAACTTTAATTTGTGTGTGTCGGTTATGTGTTGTTTGAATGTGTCTAGATTGTCGATTTTTTGATCGCACAATCGACAATCGATGCGAGTGATGTCGATTTTTGGAATTTTTTTATTTTCGATAGACAGCCTGAACAGCTCTTTGGGGTTGTGTGTTAGTGTGTGTTCGCGGAGTTCCTCGGGGTTCGTGAACTGATCCCTGCAGTAATAGCAGTAGTAGATGCTGATTCGGTTTCTAAACGGACATATGTAGGAGTTATTAACTAATGCTATTGTGTTTTCATAAGCCATCTCTTGTTCGTCATGATCAAGTTCTGCTTCTTTCTTCTTTGATACTGAAAATAAAGAAGTTTTACTAACGATGAATCAAAAAGTACACATGTTAGAAGTGAAACTAGTAAATTAAATTTTAATTATTTTAACAGAAGTATTTCCGATCCAATTCGACTTAGGATCCTTCAAGAAAAGAACGTATTCTTAAAAGGCCGGCAACGCACTCGCGAGCCCTCTGGCATTAAGAGTGTCCATGGGCGGTGGTATCACTTAACATCACGTGAGCCTCCTGCCGGTTTGCCCCCTGTTCTATAAAAAAAAAGTGTGTGCGTGTAACCTTTACGCGCGATTGAAGTAAAATTTCTTTAGCGTTAACGGCATATATAAAACGAATTAATATCAACTTAAATAAAAAATATCATATTTATTTATATTTATTATTCAAGATCTTCACAAAGATTATTCAAATACGAAGGTTAGATCAGGACATGTCAATATAACCTTGTTATTGAATATTATAGAATGTTGCCATCGTCAGAAAATTTATTACTAATTTACTTATTTTAAAAGTAATAATGTAAATCTACAGATTTTCAAAAACTTTGCCGTTTAAATTTTTTGACGTGACAACGTCTTATAAATTGGTTTGCCGGGTGACACTTCAAGAAACTGCGTGACGCTCCGCTCACGTTATGCGCTCACAATGAGAGCGAGTGAGAGGCACGCGTCCCTTCCACTCGGGCATGGTTAGCCCGCCTAAGAGCGAGAGAGACAGACATAATGTTTTAAATTGTTACTATTATTTCATCCTTCTTCCTACTATACGAATGAATATTCACATTAAAATTATTTTACCACTCAAAGTCGTTGTCACGTAAAGCTTTCGCCCGTATACCGACTTTACAGGCAACCAATTTTTTTTTAATTCACTTTGCACTCTTATACAACTTTGTTTATTTTTATATACAACTAGCAGACTCGGCCAAGCGTTGCTGTGGCTAAGATTTTTGTTATATTACATAGTAGTAAACTATTCAAGGGAAACGGTAGGAGAACTTATGTGAAACTTGGTACTTTTAACACAGCGCCATCTGTTAGAATTGTATCAAATAATAAACAAATAATTTGCAATAAAATAAAATTGCGACTATAATTTGAGATTTAAACTATCCTATCTCTCAAGTTGGATCGAACTGCACATGGTGTGCGAATTTTATTATAATCGGTTAAGTGGTTTAGGAGTCCATTGAGGACAAACATTGTGACACGAGATTTATATTTTATATTAAGATATACCAGATTTTTAGGATAATTAATTTGGTATTAATTTACGTCTTCCAAAATGGTAAACTAAGCGGAAAATCAGGCCGTATAAGTAACAAAAGAAAAGCAAGCTAGGATGGGAACCTTTATTGGAATTTTAATATGTATAGATGTTACTGGTATGGATTTTCATTTTAAATATAAATATACTAATAATAACATATTTACAAGAATCAGTATCAAATAAAACGAGTGAATGCTATCCAAAATAATCACTACCAAGAAACTAACTTAAATCAGTTCAAATAATGCACCACTAGATGGCGCTGACATAATTATAAAACGCGCTATCGTTATTATTTTTAAATAGCAGAAATAACACAGACAGCGTTACTTCCGCCATTCCTGAGCTAAGCTCGCCAAAACAGCCCGTGCTGAGCTGTAAAGGCCCTTAAGGCCAACAGCGAGATTCCATACCAAATAAAAAAAAAAAAACCTCCGTCCAGGGATGTCAGACATACCAACTTCTTGGTAAACATACTACTTTTTAGCCCATTTAGTACCAAGACTGGCCATACCATGAATCGTTACTTTTTTCTGCGGAAAAGTTTTAATTTGAGGTTGTAAATCATATTTTGGAGCGAAGACGATCGAAGTAGCAGTGTCAGTTCCAGCGTGGTTTATATACCAGCGTTGGCAGCGCCGCAGCGGAGCACAGGCGTACAAGTTTTTCGTTTTCAATACCAGCTTTCAGCCAGCTCGGCACAAGGATTTCTGAGTGGCCGTCTAACATCCCTGCTTCCGTCAGAAAAGAGTCGCGCCCAATGATTTTTATCGAACATGACAGCGTATTTTTTATTTTTATTTTTCGTAAATTGTTCCCTTTTTCCATTTTTGCTTGTCCGTTTGCCAGGTGGCAAAGGCCTCCTCCAATCTACTCCATTCTGGCCTTTCTAAGGCCACTCTACCCCATGTCGTTCCCGCGACTTGTCTAATGTCGTCGTCCCATCTTTTTTGTGGTCTATCTCTCTTTCTCTTTCCATCTCTTGGGTACCATTGTGTGACTATTTTGCTCCATTTTTCCTTTCCCCTGATCATGTGACCTGCCCATTTCCATTTTTGTCTTCTTATTTTCAGAGCCACGTCCTGTACCCCAGTCCTTCTTCTGATGTCGCTACTCCTTACTTTGTCTTTTTTTTTGATCCCAGTCATGCTCCTTTCCATGGCATTGACATATGGATAGTTTATTTGTTACGTTTTTTGTTAAAGCCCATGTTTCGCTCCCGTATGTCATCACTGGCAGTATGCATGTGTTAAATAATTTGCTTTTCGTTGAATTGTGTAGGGTCTTGTCTTTCATTATTTCTTTCAGGCCCCAATATTTTTTCCAGCTATTCGCAGCTCTTCTTTCGACTTCTTTGTTTTCGTCATCGTCTGGAGACATCAGTTGACCGAGGTGTATGTATTCTTCAACGTAGGAGATTTGGGTCATGATTTTTGTTTTTTTTTTTGTTTTTTTTTTTTTGTTTTTACAGAAAAAACACTTTCACTACTTTCACATAAGTTTTCCGTTTCCCTTGAATAGTTAACTACTATGTAATATAACAAAAACCTTAGCCACAGCAAGGCTTGGCCGAGTCTGCTAGTAATAAATATATAGACAAATGTCGTGCACCTAATATTGGGCCGACTTAATTGTCATTTAGTTATCAATTATTGTAAAATTTAATTAAAGTATTTAAATACATTTTGTTTTCTTTGGGATGCACCGCCCCTCAATTAATAATAAATAATAGTTATAATATGTAACTACTAAACGAATACATCATATCCAATAGCGTGTTTCTTTCGATCTCCCTTTCTCACTCTCTCTCAATCGATCTCAATCGCTCTCTCCCTTTTCGACAAAAACGCTGCAAATTTTCGTGACGTTTCATCCCTAAAAATATTACTTAAAGAAGTTTCGCTTCAAAAAAAATGTGTGACTGTATCTGTATGATATGTCAATCTAATAGGGAAGTAGGAAGATTGGACTCCTGTGCCTGGGGTACAAAAAGGGGAAAATGGCTAAAACTTGTCTATCCATAATAAAAATACCTTTTTTCTCGATGATTTTCATTTTTCCATATCTCTTTAATTTAGTTTTCGTAATCTTCTTCAATTTGCTAATTTTCTTAATTTTTCCATTCTTTTTCGTTTGCGTTTTCGCATTATCCAGACACACTTCGGGCTTCTTCTCCTCCTTCACAATACTACTCGTATCTGGAAATTGAACAGTCACATTTAATTAATAAATATTTGCATTCCTGGTTCCCGTACAAATCAAAACTTTATTAGCTGTTATGGCAAAACACGCTCACTAAAAGTGCGAAGTATCTAAAACTATCTAAAATAAACACATATATATATACACAACAGAAGAAGTAACAAGAAGAGAAAACAGAAGTAACAAGGAAAGAAGTAGAAGTAACAGTAAGAGAAGCAGCAGTAACAGGAAGAGAAGCAGAAGTAACAAGGAGAGAAGTAGAAGTAACAAGGAGACAAGCAGAAGTTACAAGAAGAGAAAAACTAATCAAATGAAAGAGGCTGTAAGGTTGTAGGTGTTTTGGCCAGTAGCTAGTAAAATGGTAAGTATCATGAAGGCAGGCAGAAATTCAATCCGTACAAATTTTTTCAAATAGATTTTAAGTGGACTTTGGACACACTTACCACACAGTGCCAGAGGCAGATCATCATTGTCATCATCACTGCTTGGTGCTTCACCTTTTATTTCAACTATTAAAGATTCTGAAAAAAACAATGTCTACAGGTGATTTCTGACATACATAAATATGGGGTTTGATTCCTAAAAACAATTGATAACAATTCAAAGCAATTTCAAATTTACAAGTCCTAAAACAATTTGTATGCCTTATTACACAAGAATATATGGCATCACAAATTACACACACATCAATTACATTATGTATAACATAACATAACAAAGAACCAGCAACACACTTGCAAGCCCTCTAGCATCGAGTGTCCATGGGCGGCGGTATCACTTAACATCAGGTGAGCCTCCTGCCCGTTTGCCCCCTGTTCAAGTTCAATATTTATTTAGTACTCCTACAGCTAACATAAATTATATATAATTACAAACAAATACACTGAAAATATAGCTACAGATGGAATACATGATACATTTTACAACAAAGAGATTTATAAAAGGAAACAAACAAACAAAGTATTTAATACAATTAACTAATTGTGATTTAATTTAATTAATTAAGCCTAAATTGGTTTGTTGTGTAATGGTGTAAGACATTAAAAAAAAAAGTATAGCAAATTAAAATAACTTGAATGTTCAATGAAAATATTGTTAGGAAATGAATGCTTAGACGGAAAAATCATTATATACAAGGTTGATCAACTATTTATTTATGAAATTTATTAGATAGCAGACCTACATGACTTAGGAGTAGCAGCCTCTATTTCATAAAATATACCTTTGTTCTGCAGCCGGGCATTTAAAAATAGCTGCTCACACATCAGTACCTGCTCTCTAAAAGCACTTGCTTCACGAAGTCGACCAACACAAGTTGCACATATACAGTTGTCTTTGTTGTCTCCATCGAGATGTGACAGCTAGAAAATATTAACAAAAAAATTATAGCCAAGTCTAGTAAATCCTTTATATTGCTTTTAAGTTAGACTAGTTCCTAAAATTACTAATGAAGTTGTACATGACAGGAAAAGTATCAGTTTAGTTGCTTTAATCATGATTACTCCTGCAATTAGATCTAAATGAAAAAATTTTAGTTTACAAAACCTTACAACTGTTGATGATTTTATGGTATTAGATCAAATTGACTAGTAGAAACAGTATTGCATGATTTAAAATCTAAACTTAAATATATTTAATTTTTATTTTAATGTAAATTTTAAGAACATTTCCAACACTTCCTAAACTGGGTAGAAAGAATGAAAACCATTTATTAACACACACACATATACACAAGAAATATTTAAAAAATAAGGCAAAAATTCATTGTAATAGTGTATTTGGCATCACATATGCCAAAGCAGCAAAATAACAAAATATAAAAAAAATATATAAAAATACTTAAACTTAAAAATTAGTAAGGTTGAACATATGAAAGCATTCATGTATTTATCAAGCCAAGTTTATTTTGTTTATTATACTGTGCTTACTGAACATAAACCAAATTAAGGTGGCAGAAACTGTGGAGACCAGCATATTTTTATCAATATCACTTACCAGCAATCCAAACACATCCATAAACATATCAGAATAGATCTCTTTGCCTCCTTTCCAATCGTATTCCGTGGTTAACACACGACAACGCTTAATAGAACGACAGCAGCGACAGAAAGCTGGGTCTATAATAGGGCCCTTTACTTTACCAGACATTTTGTGAACTAAGCAAGGCCAATCTGGAAGGTTGAGCGAGAGATGAACAGTATGAACAATTAAAGATTATATAAAGTCGGCTAATAAGCATCAAAAATAATATCCATACTTAATTAAAGGACATAGAAAGGTAAGTTATTCGGGAATATCAGTTCTGAAAACTTTTATAGACGATGCTACTACATTTGAGAACAACGGATTTTTAATACACATATTTTCCTATTTTATTCATATTTGTAATTTAGAAACAAAATTATAAAAGTAAAATTAAAAATATTTAGAACTTTGAATAAATTTTAATATAAGCACAGACTCAACAAACAAATACAAAGAATCGAATAAAATTAAAAATATACCTCTATCAAAATGTATTACTTTTCATGCGAATATTTTATTTTTTTATTAAGATAGAGCGATGCTCATGGAAAAAAGTTTTAAACAGTACAAAATAGTACAAACTATTGTTTTTATATGTGATCAACTCATATCGAATGAATGATAAAAATTTACATCACAGTTTGTCTATATTTTTTCTTTTGTTCTTATTAGTTATTTTTGAACATTGAACACAATAGAAATCAGTTTATAAAAATTAAATTAAAGTGGCTCTACTATTGCAATCTCAGCCCCGTATCCTAGAAAGTCACCGAAACCTAAGTCTAGTACATCTAAAGATATTAAACGATTTTGTCTGTATCAAATTTCACATATTTGACAGCAAAAAAAAACTTAAAGCAAGGTAACAAGGTGTTACTTTAGATATAAGTGTATTATTTTCAGAGCTTCTATACTGTTTTACCGACAAACAAATATTTATTTAGGCGCAATATCTTTTGTGTATGTATTTTTTTATATTAGTAGTTGTCCTAACTCCTAGTCTATCGTAACTGCTAGTCTGTTAAGTGGTAACTGGTATAAATATAAGTGGCAACACAGTTATGGTGTCGACTGTCGCCTGTCGCCATGAAATGAAATTAGAAATATGTTGTCGTAGTGAGTAGTGACTAATGAAGTTTTGTTATACTTAAAAGATTATACAACTGTAATAACTTGCAAAAACAAATAAAATAACATATTTTTTTTTTTTATATTTTTCATTTCTGTATTTTATTAAGTACTATCATAACTACATAATTGTGTGATTTTTTTAATTTGGTTATAAACAGTAAATGACTTATTTAAGAATAAAAAATAAGTTTATTTTGGAACATAAGATAATCATGGTATCAATTATTCCACATCATTAAATTCGAGCCTGTTGGCATCCCTACCCATCGGCAAAGAAGACAGAGGGTGTTGGCTGAGAGAAAAAGCCGGCGTAAAAAACTCTCGGTACTCTTTTAAAAAAAAGCAAATCATCAAACAATTCTACAATATTTAAAACAAATATAGCAAATTAATTAGAAGTAGCCTGCCCAGCACTAGTCCCAGGCCCTTTTATCAAGAAATACATGAAAGTGCAGATATATTTTATTTAGAACTTATGCAACTTGTGCATCTGGAAACAATTCTCTGAATAATGTAATTCTACGATCTCTATCATTATTATTATTTTGATACTGTTCTTCATAACCTTGTTCCTCTAAATTTATCCCTACATGTATATTATTATTTTCATAGTTATCAAAATTATCATGTTCATCAATACAATAATTATGCAAAATACATGCAGCTGTAACTACCTCGGATATAAATGATAAATTTCTGTATTCAGTGAAGAATTTAATTCGTCGAAAACGGCTTTTCAATAGTCCAAAAGCTTTTTTAACTGACATTCGTGTGGATGAATGCAAATAATTAAATTTTCTATGTTGAGGAGTTAAGTGACCATTATCCGGAAATGGTGGAACAAGCCACGATAGCGATGGATATGCAGAATCTCCAATAAAAAAAGTATTATTTGGAAATACATTTTCTTTATTATTGTGAGATTCTCCGAGATCCGTATCACCTCGACGTCCGCCGTTCCACAAGTGCGCGATTTTCAAGGCAGTTTTTGCCCCGCACCACCACTTTGTGGAACCAGTTGCCCACTGAAGTATTTCCGAACCAATTCGACTTAGGGTCCTTCAAGAAAAGAGCGTACAAATTCTTAAAATGCCGGCAACGCACTCACGAGCCCTCTAGCATCGAGAGTGTCCATGGGCGGCGGTATCACTTAACATCAGGTGAGCCTCCTGCCCGTTTGCCCCCTATTATATAAAAAAAAAAAAAATTCTTCATATAAAGGGGATCTTTGAAAAACTTGTGCATCATGTAAAGATTCTGGCTCACCACAATAAATATTAGTGAACTTCATATTAGAATCAACTACTGCTTGAAGATTTATAGAGAAATATTTTTTGAGATTACAATAATCTACTGCATCCTCAGAAGGCTTTACAATCCTTATATGTGTACTATCGATTGCTCCTAAGATATTTGGTAAATTTTTTATTGGGAAAAAACCATCACATGTATTGATTACTTCACGATTAGTCTGAGGCCACTTGATAACATCATCCAATTTCGTTAGAATCCAAGTTATGACACGGCGAATGACTCGGTATGTTTAAATAAATTTGATATAGTCTGCAATGGTTCACTATTAGCAATAAACCACAAAAATATTAAAAAGCTTATTTCAGCGCTGATGGGTTTCATTCCAAAGGTATTCTTGGGAATAAAAGTCGATGTTTCAAGTTCATCTACAAAAAAAAGTTTCAGTAATATATTATACTGTATAAATAGTTAAAGATCAAAAATATAAATTCTTAAAATACGTACTTATTAGATGATATGCAGTAGTTCGCGATAATCGAAAATTTTCTTTAAATTCAGCATCCGTCCAAGCTTTTACTACATTGAGATAATTTTCTACCCTTTCCTTTCGATAACCTGTCATCAGATATTTCATTAATGGCTCAAATAATTCATCTGTTTCATTATCATATATATTTTCAATAAATATATCACTTGATAATGAACTAATTGATTGATTTAAACTCGGAGCACTCGATAAATCATCGTCATCACTATCATCTGGATAAGATGATTTAATTAAAAAGTATATAATTTTCTTAGAACTCATTTTAAAAAATTATCAAAATCCAAATTACTTAAAATAAACATAAATAGTTTCCAACCATCAACACTGACTAAGCGCACTCTGCTGATGCATTAATTGAAAACTATTTCCGTTAAAGGGCTATATTATACACTACGCGATATTCAGACAGTCTTAAAATCTAACTAGCCAAGCTCGCTATTACACTGGACTGAATACCGCATGCTAATTGCTAACTCATTTGCAAGCGTACGTAGTCGCTGACGGATGTCGCCATGTGACTTAAGAAACTACCTTAGAGTAGGAGTTGCCGAGTTTGAATGTCTATTGAAATGTTATATTAGTAATTTATATTATTATATGTAATTTAATAGTTACTCCATACATTCAATATGGCAATAAATATGGCATATCTCGGTACAAATCAAGAACAGAACCAGGCTGGCACACTTTAGTATGTTGTCATTAGAGAATCGCAGAAAATTTATTGAAATTTATTGATATATCGTTTGCAGCTAAGATATTCTATAATAAGATTGATTGTCCGAACCTTCTTTCTAAATTTAAGATTCATGTACCCTCTCGATACCCCAGGCATCCCATTATTCCATTTGTTCCTCCTTTCCGTAGAACGCGTTTTGGTCAAAGCTCTCCGATATCCAGATTAAGCATTCTGATAAACAAGCTGGGTCTGGATATCCATGGTTGCTCCCCTCACACATTAAAATCGATTTTTGTTTAGTTTTTTGTAATTGTTTCTTTTTTGTAATGATTGTTTTGTTTAATAATTGCTTCGATTGATATTGTATTTTGTGATTGTTTTTACTAATGTATCAGTGTGCCGAGCGTTGGCAAACTTTATCTATAAAAAATAAAAAACATTCCAAAGTACTTACGAACCCATTCGGTCAGTCTAATTAGACAGGCTAACTTGCTTAGTGTTCACAACCTGAAGCCAGGCAACTATCGTACAAGGGCCGAAAAATTATCGTACAAGTCAGGAAAATGGATAAAATACTTTTGAAAATCATATGAAACGTAACAATAATATGTTGAAAATGATTTATAGTTTAAATCCTGAGCTGGGTGTGGACAAGGGCACTTCGAGTGCGATGAACGTGCCAACATTTCGAATTTATAATTCGAAATTCGAATTGAACAACAGTAACAACCAATGAAAGGATTGCGCCATGAAGCAACGGCATGTGATCCTAATAAAACAATGAGCCAATAGATGGCACTAACACTAAAAAACTGTAATTATTATTGGGATATATGTGTAATCATCAAATTTTTCATGAGAACGGAAATTATCGTACAATCTGCGTACGATAGTCACGTACCATCGTTCATCGTACGAAGCTATGAAATTATCGTACGCTTGTGAACACTGATTCATGTTTCAATTAAGCTTCCGCATAATACGGCATTGTGCGCCACTGAGTCGCATTATGCTCTGTAATTGGAAGACTAAGTAAGTAAATATTTTTATTAAGATAGATGCTCATGGAACAAAGATAGTTTTAAACAGTATAATATAGTACAAACTATTGTTTTCATATGTGATAGTTAATCACATATAAAAACGTATACATATAGAAAGAATGACAAAAATTTACATCTCAATTTGACGACATCTTTCATTTGTTCTTATTAGTTATTTTTGAACATTGAACACAACAGCAATAAGTAAATAAAAATTAAATTAAACTGGCTTTACAATTGCAATCTCAGCCCCGTATCCTAGAAAGTCACCGAAGCCTAAGTATTGTACATATGTATATATTATATAGATATGAAACGATTTTTTCTGTATCAAATTTCGTATATATGACAGCACTACAAGGTTGTTACTTGAGATACAAGTATACAATTTTCAGAGCTTCTATGCTATTTTACTGACAAACGAATAAGATTTATGTAGGCGCAATATCTATTGAGTATTTTTATATATTTTAGTTCTAGTCTTAAGATCGTATCTGGTAGTTGGTATTTGGTAACTGGTAAGTGGCAACACAGTTATGGCGTCGCCTGTCGCCATGAAATATGTCGTCGTAGTTTCTCGCAATTTGTAAATCGTGAAAAGGACTCCACGCTTATTAATATTAATAGTAAATCTTAAAATGTTATAATAATGTTTAACTTGATAGCATAGCAATTATATTAGATACGTGTTAAATGTGTTAGTTTATAAAATGGAGGGTAAAGTTTGGCGACCCGGCCCAACTGTTTGTCGTTGCTGTTTATCGGAAGGATGCTATAAGGATATTTCAACGGAATATTTCTGGATGGGAAAGAAAGAGGTTTACGCAGACATGCTTTCAGATACCTTCGATCTATCTGTAAGTTAAAATAATGATTGGCTTTCGATTTATAGCTTTGTTAACCCGACCAAATCTGATTGCACCAATATACTAAGCTTTGTCGCGAAGATCTATGCTACTTAGAATTGTTGGGGTTTTAGATCAATAAAATTTGATTCGTTATTTGTTGTCTTCGAATATCGAGAGTATAAATATGTCCAATGTGGTGCTTGCCGAAAATGTCTTAATTATTGGATATTACATTCGAAATGTATCGTAGGCATTTAACAGAAGATTTTTCCATGAAGCGCACTTTAAGTTGGCGTCTGTTGTATGTTACGATAAATTTTATTTTATTCTTAATTAACATCCTAAAGCTTGCAATTTTAATTTTATTAAAATATATTATTAACTGCTTCTTCACCTATAAGCCTGGGTTTTATTATCTTTGCAATGTAGATGCAGACATATCATATACCATGTCTACTATTAGAGATTAGGACTATATATAAATATTTAAAGCAATGAATTTAATGGTGGCTTCAGAACAGATACTTACTTCTCTGCGAAGAATCTTATGATGCTCTAGTATTTATTTATACCCATTCACATAAAAAAGGAAATATCACAATGCCTTTGGGCTTTAAAAAAAAAAAGATAATATTCCTTGAATTAAATATTTAAAGTAAGAAACAGTGTTTATAAGATAAGACTATTTCAGATTCAATACGCACCGACTGGTGGGCCGAACAGTCAGAGCCGTTTGATATGTGAACCATGCATATCCAGGCTACGGGATGCCACCGACTTTAGGAGACAGATTAAGGAATGTGAACAGACTTTTATGGAATACCTGAACCCGAGTACAACTGTTGATATTGAAAGTGAGTGTGATTATTATAATGTCTCGATTGTTTTGATAGTGTGTCCATTTATATAATTTAAAGATTTGGTTGATGTGCTCCTATTTCATAATTTTTATACTCCGTTGGGTCAAAAATGACCAAAGTAATACAAAAGTATGATAACAGACAATCAGAACTGATATCCCTCTACAATGAGAATTTCTTAAGGCAATGTCTGCGGACTAATTACCAAGGGTAATTTTAATAATTCTAGTAAAATTTAATAAAATAACTTTTAATTATGTAATAAATTTGTTCAAATTTGGCCTGTTGTGAATAGATTTAAGTTCCTAGTGATTAATATAGTAAATACAGCCTGTCTAATACTATTACCCGCATCTGCTATGCATAAGAAAAGATTAATGAAACTATTGGTTTCACTATAAAATAGTCTTTATTGCTATTAGTAAAGAGATCAAAACAGCAGTTTCATGGTAACATTTATACAATTTTAATATTTCATTTTTGATGGTATTTGAAGCGGATATTAAAAGATATTTCAATATCGAGTTCGTGAGATGACGTTACACTGATAGAGTGCCAAATCAATTACTCAGTAAAAAATTAGGTTTTAAATATAATAAGATCTGCTAATTTTATTAAACGACTTCAAAAAATCGGATGATTTAGTTCGACGTATTTTTTGACGTACACGAAAAATAATATAGCCTGAGTTTTCCAATCTACACAGATGTTAAGTTTGATTTTTAAGCTTTAAAATGCAGTACCTAGTTTAACGATAAATATTAAAATTAATCAAAAAGATTTCATTTAAATAAAGTACCTAAATACTATCACCGTCGTATATGGAATTGATTTAAAAACGCTTAAATAATATTTGTTCACACTGTTTAATTGTAGTTACGAAACACGTTCTAAATATAAAAATACTAGAATATACAACTTGAACATATTTATCGATTTCCATGCCACCTAGACCTAACTTTACGATGTCGAATTTAGATGTTGGTGTGGTCGCGCGCATCTTAAAAATTCACTCTAATCAATTTTCTCGATCACGGTAAAAAGTATAAACATTCAAAATAAAATACGTTTTTATGGAAAGTAAGATAGACAGGTATCACTTATTCCACGTCATTAAATTCGATCCTGTAGACATCCGTACTCATCGGCAAAGAAGACAGGCTCTAGGCCTAGAGAAAAAGCCAGCTTACAAAACTCTTGGTACTCTTTGAAATAGCAAATCTTCAAACAACACTTATGTTAAAAAAAATATGGCAAATTAATTAGAAGTAGCCTAGCACTAGTCCTAGGCCTTTTATCAACTAGATAATTGCTAACTTTATAGTAAGCCTTTTTACACAGTTTTTCTTTAATATATTTATTAAATTAATTAAAAGCTAGAGATAAAAGAGCTTCTGGGATTTTGTTAAGTAGGAGAGTAAATAAAAATAAGTTGTCGTTATCACATTATATTTACTACCAGTTCGCAAGTTAGGGCGTAGAGCGGGCAAGAAGAACTGGCAAGAAGAGTTTCTTTCTTTTTTCTGCCACCAATAGCCAATATTTTTAGTCATATAAGTTGTTATTACTATAGTAACAATTTGTATGACTAAGAAACTTGGCGATTAAGTCATTTATTGTTAGCTGTATTAGCTTGTAATATGGCTATAGGGCGAAAAAAATAAATAAATCAACCGATTTACATCCTGGACTTTGTAATTAATATTAATGAAGCCGTTCTAAACTTGATCACAAGTTGGCAACATCTATTAAAAAATATTAATCGAGCTTTATTTTTAGTTCCAGCGGAACTACCTGAGAAGGAACTCAAAATTGTAAGCGTCAAAGTTGAGAAACCGTTGAGCGATGATGATGACTTTGGTGATACGGAATTACTTGATGATGATGATCGTAAGTGGGTTTTATAATTTTTTTGTAATTTTTACAATAAAATTGGTAATGCAAAAAAAAATGGTAATACAATTAAATTCGTAATACAATAAATTTGGTAATACAATTAAATTGGTAATACAATTAATTTGGTAATACATATAAATTGGTAATACAATGTAATGTATTCATTAAACTTAACACGTTAAATCTATGGTTACGTTTTGACAAAGCATAATAATTTAGAATCGGATGTCATGTGGAGTGAAGGATCGAAAAAGAAACAGTGGCGTCACAACTCCATAGCCTTGCTCTCGCATCTGTTTTGTGATATTTTTTTTTTCGAATAGGCAATATATATTTAGAATATTTAGGTAAAAGGGGCTCTGCCTGTGTATACGACGTTAGTTTTTAACCGTACGAGCGATAACGCACAGATACAGAAACGTCCGTTGGTTTACTGATGGGGTTCGATTTTACGTCCGTCCGTACGGGGTTATTACCAAAGGATTGTAGCTGGTGAAACATTTGTTGCGTTCCAACCCATATTCTAACAATTTCTAAGCATTATATTTTGTATTTAAATTTATACAAACAACCTAGGCAAAACTATAGGCAAGATTCCGAAGATTCTTTTTTATGTAATAGGAGAAACGGGCTCACCTGATGTTAAGTGATACCGCCCATGGACACTCAAATTGCTAGAACGCTCGCAAGTGCGTTGCCGGCCTTTCAAGAATTTGTACGCTCTTTTCTTGAAGGAGCGTACGTTACTGGCAGCGTTCTTCCTTTGAATGGCTAGACTAATGCCAGCTCTTCAGTTTTCTGTGATGTCGACTAATCTTTTTGCTATTTCCTTAAAACGCCTTATAGCGGTAGGCATCAAGGGTCTCGACACCGAATGGGCCAAATCATACTAGGAGCCTTGACCTTTGAGATTGACCATTTACCTTTGTTATAATGGACGCTGTGTGTGTGTTTGTTGTCGTACAATCATTATAATTCGACATAAGAAAAGTAATGTCGATTTCGCGATATTATGAATGGAATGCTATGACGAATTAATTTTCTTTCTAATACATATGGGGTAGTTGGAGGATGACGTAAGCACTATGGGGGGGGGGAGGCGTCTTTGACTTTTCTATATTACCCACACATTGTCTATGGTTGAAAACGAAATGCATTTTCGAGAATACCTACAAAAATTAATTAATTCGTAATCCCAATAATATACCCAAATTTCCCCATGAATCAGTTTACATATTGGTGAAAATCTCATTAACGTAAATTACGTGCAGTAGTTTTTGAGTTTAGCTTGTTTTTATAAAATACACGTGTGCGTAGGCTGTATTTTTTTAATTCAATAATGTTTCTCTTATCGCAAGCAGCGTTCGTAAGAAACAGTTTTTTTAACCTCAATAAAATCATATAATTTATATGTCCCAGTAAAGTAGTTAAATCAGAGAGATAATTGATTCTCTAGACAGTAATTAAAGACGGGGGGGGGGGGGGGAGGGGGTAATTTTAGTAAAGCTGCTTACGTAATACTTGAACACATAACCTGTTCTTTACACAGAAATTATTCCTGTTCATTAATTTAAGGTTTGGTCTAACAGCGGACGGCGAAGTGACGCTGGCGCGGCGGACGTAATGATCCTGCCAGCGTCGGCCGAACCGCCGCACTGTGATTTCTCGAGAATTTTGAAACTAACTTTTTGAGCTCCGTTCCTGTTTATTCCAAAATCACTGAAGCTTAAATTTTTGTATTAGAGATGGCCCAAATCTTTTGAATGTTTTTGAACTTCATGTCCATTTTCGTAGACGACAAAGAATACAAAGCTGCCGTACCGCTGTCTGTTTCACTACTAAAGCGAAGATCCATAGAACACAACGACGCGCGTTTGCGTCGCGCCCCGTCTCGCTGTGCTTGTCTTGTATCACCGTCGTTGGCGCTGGGCGCGACGGCTCTGTGTGACATGTCCTATATTAATTAGTACATTACAACTGCGTCGCGCCAGCGCCAGTGTCGCGTCGCCGTCCCGCCCTGTCGGCTGTGTGACTAAACTAGTTATGAAGAATTGATTATGTCAAGTGTAGTTAACATGTCAATTAGCCCATGACGCACGGAAATATCCTTTTTATTTATTTATTTAATTATACTTTATTACCTTATTCAAAAACATAATAATAATAGCCTTTATTCAGATTCATTTTACATTATATATTTTAAGTACATTTAAACAAATTTCCATTTTAATCCAATTCTGGTGCATCAGTGTGCACTTTTTTGGCAAAGGCCTCCAAATCCCGCCATTCCTCTCTGCACTGTGTCACTCTCAAAAACATACACATACACAAATAAGAAAAACAGGTTACAAAACTTATAAGGCAACGGGCGACTTTTTCGCAACCCTAATGTGAAACAAAGAAAAATAAACACCAACAGAGGGTAGAGTACAATAAATGCAAAATAATTTAAAAAAAAAAAAAAACAATAAACTCAAAATAACACGTTACTATAACTATTATATAATAAAGTAAAATCTAAAGAAAAAATAGCAATTTTCTCTTTCTTTATATAAAAGATTACACATTTGAAAAGTTAAAATTGCAGTATTTATTTTTCAGTTGACGATGAGCCTCTAATGAATTTAGCATCTAAAGTCCCGAAGAAGGAAAGTGTAGATGTGACGGATTTAATAGACAATGCGAAAGCGGAAAAGCGAAAATCAACGACAAAGGCAAAGGCGACCCCTAAAAAGGCTAAAGTTAAAGAGGCAAAGCCGTCTGTGAGCAAAGCTAAACCGGAGAAGAAGAAGAAAGGTAGGTTTTCAATTGTTTCTATCGTGTCGGTAGGGCTGGTTGTTGTGAATTTTGATTTGATGACAATTATCTCAACTACCCGCAATACTCGTCGAGCGAGTTTGCTTCTCTTACGCGGGTACAAATTATTTGAAGAAATCTATTAGGTATGAGGGTGTGCAATTATTTAATCAATTACCATCTAAAATTCGCAATTTGGTGTGTTTGACAAATTCAAAAAGGCAGTAAAGATGCATGTTACAGTGAACATAATTGACTAAAATTGAGACGGCTAATGGCGACGTGTATCTCGCTCGTATATACATATTAATAAGAAGTTTCTCATTTAAATAAAATATTTTTGTAATGAGAAATTAAGTTTTTTAAACATTACCTGGAATTAGCATAAATAGTGTGGTTTAAAAATGAAACGAAGCCATTTCTTTTTACTTTTAAGTAATAATAATAAGTTTGCGGGTACTTATAAAAATCTCGCAGTTGCACTGGTCTTGTGCTTTTAAATTATTATGCATTTCTTATTTTTATGTGGAGTTTCGTAACTGTAAAACTAGTGGGTATCTGAGGTCGTAGGTTCAATGCCCGGCTGTGCAGAAATTGACTTTCTATGTACATTTAACAAAGAAAAACATAAGGAATGTCGTGCCTTAATCGATGGCGTGTATAATAGGAGGCTGATCACCTACTTGCCTTTAAATATCACGAAACAGATACAGAAATTTGAGGCCTAGACTTAAAATAATTACGGGTTTTAGGTTATGTATTGGGGTATAATATTTTTTCTTGATAACGTATATATAAGTAAATAGATAAAACGTATCGCTAAATTCAGAACAGCCAGCAACGCCGATTATTTTATTGTCATGTTATCTGCTGGTAAAGATTTAATAACGTCATGAAGTCGGGCTCGAACATTCAAATTTTAATGATCAACCAATTCTGAAAATGTGAGTGGCCCCTCATTTTCAGAATTGGTTCGCTCTCTACTTGAAGGACCCTTACTAAACTAACTAACTTTCTGAGAGATAGAAGTTAAATTCACTTTTGGCAAAGTCTTAAACAGCTTATATTTTTGGATTTTTATGCCTTAAACGTTAAATTAACTTGCTTAACGTCATATTGACTTGTTAAAAGTCAAATTAGCTTTCTAAACGTCAAACACACTTGCTAAACGTCAAATTAGCTTGCTAAACGTCAAACACACCTGTTAAAAGTTAAATACACTTCTTAAAAGTCAAATTAGCTTGCTAAACGTCAAATTAGCTTGCTAAACGTCAAACACACCTGTTAAAAGTTAAATACACTTCTTAAAAGTCAAATTAGCTTGCTAAACGTCAAATACACTTGCTAAACGGCAAATACACTTCTTAAAAGTCAAATTAGCTTGCTAAACGTCAAATACACTTGCTAAACGTCAAATACACTTGTTAAAAGTTAAATACACTTGCTAAACGTCAAATACACTTGCTAAACGTCAAATACACTTGTTAAAAGTCAAATTAGCTTGCTAAACGTCAAATACACTTGTTAAAAGTTAAATACACTTGTTAAAAGTCAAGTTAGCTTGCTAAACGTCAAATACACTTGCTAAACGTCAAATACACTTGTTAAAACTTACATACACTTGCTAAATTAACTTGTTTAAACACCTTCTGGCAGTGCGAGTGTCCATTGGCGGCGGTGTCACCCCCTGCCCGTCTGCCTCCTGTTACATTAAAAAAAAACAATTTTCTAGATATTTTAATGTGGCAACTTTTATTAACTACGAATTTTAATAAGAACAAGCTACCAGCAGAATACATGACAATTTTTGTGTGTTTCGTATGGACACGTTTATTAGTTTCAGTTTGAATTCCTGTATTATGGAGTTTTTTGTTTGAATACAATTCTTTAAGGTGTTTTTAGTCTCCTTATAAAAGTAGGTTTAAGGTCACTTTTGGATATATCAATAATTGTTCCACTGTCATGGAAGTTGTCTTCGTGTTATAATTTGTAAGGGAAATATGAGAGTAAAAAAAAACAAAAAAAAAAACGTTTATTTTGGAACATAAGATCATCATGGTATCACTTATTCCATCATAGTTTTATTGGCTATGAATGTAGAAATAAGTCGTTAAATCATGAAATGTCTTAAAGAAAACTGTATCCATTAAAACGTGTCCATACTGATTTTGATTTGAAGTTCATTGGACGTAACTTAAAACTATTAATGTTTGGAAGTGGGTAGTTATAAATAATCGATCCAATTGACTTGATTTTTTTGGAAAGAGCGAAATGAAGTTTTGATACATTAAACCGTATTCTAACTCTGGCATTTACTGTTAATAGTGAATGCGAGATCGGTGTAAAATTAAATTCTTAAAAGGCCGGCAACGCACTCGCGAGCCCTCTAGCATCGAGAGTGTCCATGGGCGGCGGTATCACTTAACATCAGGTGAGCCTCCTCCCCGTTTGCCACCTGTTCTAAAAATCTTGGTTCGGGTTGGAAGTTCTCGTAAGTCTTCAATTCAGATGCAAAAAAAATTGACTGAAATCGGTTGTACAGTAATTAATCAGTTGCCAATTCTAGATTGAGTCTGTTCTCTTTGAAATTAGGTTCTGATTTGAATTTTTAAATGATTTTGTATTTGTTCAAAAACTTCATTTCGCTTGTGTTTTTATGCACAGGTATTGCACTTAACTCGAATACATAACTTTATGATCGTTGCAATTGCGACACTTTGAACCACACGTTGCCATGGCCAACGCGATGCTGATTACTAGAATTTTCGTGCACGTAATCACGTACGCGAGATACGTACCCGAGATTTTGGTTGATGAATTCCTATTGGCTATGGTGACTGAACTTTATTAAATATCGAACTTCATAGCTTTGAACAAGTCATACTTGAATACATATTAACTGGTGTAAATAAGAGTGCGTACACGATTTATTATATGCCTTTTGTAATACACGAAATATTTGTACCACGCTCCAAAAATCGTTGGGATATTTTAAGTTTTCCGTTGCTAAGTCACCGAATAAGTACAGCTGGTCTTTTTCTGTTTTAGCTGAAACAGATGACCCTGTAAGGAAAAACGCGGAAATAATAATGCGACATACAACTGCTAGTCCGTTTCGCGTTAACGATAGGTGCGTACTATGCGTCTACTGCCAGGATTTATTCGAGGATCCTGACGAGTTCCGCTCCCACATGAGCGTAGAACACCATACGTTCAGCTCGAAGGTCGCCTTCTACAACTTACCCAAATCCGAGTTCATCAAAGCCGATATCACAGACCTGCGATGCCGCGTTTGCTCGGAGAAGTTCACTGACATTGACACCGTAGCGAGGCATTTGAATGATTCGCACGACGAGCGAATAGAATTCAATGCCAAACTCGGTGTGATGCCATACAGGCTGCTAAAAGGTGCGCTGTCGTGTACAATATGTCTCAAACCGCAGCCCTCGGTGTTCCACTTGAACCGCCACACGATAACCCACTTCCAAACCTATGTTTGTCACGTCTGCGGCAAAAGTTACGTAGCCACCACGGGTCTGCTGCGCCATGTGCGTCTGAAGCATCAGCAGTACCAAATCACCTGCAGAAACTGCGGCAAGGTCTTTCCCAACATGGAAGCGAAGGATAAGCATCATAGAACAGAGAAGTCGTGTATGCTATACATCTGCAATAAATGCAAGGAGCGCTTCCAGGATCACAACGCAAGGCTTAAACACATGGAGACGAAACACGGTCTTGATAAACGTCAGAATCGATGCGCCGATTGTAATATGACTTTTAATAGTGTCTCGGCGTATTATGCACATTTTAAAGTGCATCATTCGAACGATTATGTCGTCTGTAAACATTGTGGGCAGAAGTTCACCTCCAGGTGGCGTCTGCAGCGGCATCTGAGTAAACATATTTGAAAGATATTTCTTCTGGGCTTCTGGAAATATGAGAGACAGACCAAGGTTGGAAGAAGGAAGATCTGACTTTCAATAGCGATATTAGATTTAAACTGAGGTCGTAGGTTCGATCCCCGGCTGTGCACCAATGGAGTTTCTATTTGACATTTGCTCGAACGGTGAAGGAAAACATCGTGAGGAAACCGACATGTCTTAGACCCAAAAAGTCGACGTGAGTCAGGCACTGGAGGGTGCCTTGACTAGCCTATTAGATTTAAAAATGATCATAAAACAGATTCAGAAATCTGATGCCAAGACCTAAAGAGGTTGTAGCGCCACTGATTTATTATTTATACTTTTTAAACGTGATACGGATTTTGAGACATCAAACTTTCATACGATAAACGAAGGGAACGGTTTCGCTATTGGTACATAGCAGTTGGGGTTGTTAACTTGGCAAAGTCTTGTGGTACCTGTACGGTTCCTGGGTCATCAGGTGTTAGAAATAATAGAAGATTTGTAGATTACCTTATATTCACCACTTCCGTATAACAATAGACTAGGAGCGATATAATAAAATTATAATTTAACAATCGAAGAGAGTCTGGTCTGTCAGTCACCCGTCTGGCTATGCTCTCGGGGTGTAACTCCGACGATTTAGGAATCATCCTGCTTATAACTGATGCACAACCATGGCACGTACATTGGAATTCTTCACGTTTGTAAGGAATCATGATGTATGAGCCTTGGCACGTACATAGGGAAACATCACGCTTACTAAGAAACCTAAGTGAGAAAAATGTACAGCCTTGGCTCGTACAGTACCTATTATTTTTCTTTAACTATTTTGAGGGTAGACTAAAATATGTGAATTTTATGGTTTCAACAAATTATCTGTATTATACGAACTAAACTGTGTTTTGAAATCCTTGATACGACAATAAAAAATCGTTATTAAAATAAATGAGACGTTTTATTATTTAACTCAAAAACATTTTAATTTTTAACTCGCCACTTGACTTTATAACGAAATTTATTATACTTTCCTGATTAGCGATCTTTCCATACATCTTTAATCAAAAGTAATTTGAATAAATTTCAAATTTCTGATATTATCAGTGGGTTAAATCATTTTCCTCAAATTTGACTTTTCTGACTTTTGCCGCGTACAAAGTATTAAGTATTTAATGAATCACCGTCTAAAATTGGTAATATTAGCGCGTTTTAACAATTCAAAACGGTATTAGGGTACATATCAGATTGAACTGATGACGACGTGTGTCTCGTTCGTATATATTAAGTTGTTCATGTAAAAAATACATTTTTTGTCATGAGAAAAAAGTTCTTTATACATATATCACCGACGGGGTAGGATGCGTCTACATGGCTTGGTCATTGCGTTCTTTCTGGAGCTACATATTACAGACTACTTGTGGGTACTGTAGCCGCAATCGTCGCCATAATTCCCATTAAAATAGCTAAGCAAGGCGAGGTCTATTTGATAATGACCACAGATCCCCCCCTTCCGCTTAAATATTCCCCCCTCAACCATACCCCCTCGAGTTGGGTATCAAACAACGAAGCTTCATTCGGCGATATACTCCGATCCACATTTTAGGCCCCCCTCACCCCTACCAACAAAATGTTATCCAAACAAGCAAAACAATCTGGCATTAAGGCATTTATGGTATACTAGCTGACCCGGCTAACTTCGTTCCGCCTTATATTGTAATAAAATCGTGTTAACTTTAGTTAAACTTAATTTAGGCTTTCATTATATATTCATTACATAGTCATAATGGTTGTATTCATTATTATTAATACAACTTTTTGCAAATACAGAAATATGTATTGCTTGAAATGCGAAAGAATGGCAGTTTTATGCAGTTTCCATCATGATCAAAGCCTGGTTATGCGTCTAGTATATTCACCCCATTCACCACCATCCGGAATTTCTTGAACTGACACCAATTCGATGTAAATTATTTTATAATTCATTCTGCGGAGAAGAATCAACCAAAAAGAGATTATTAATATCGGTCAAACCGATCTTGAGTAACTGGTGTAACTAACACGACTTTTTAATATATCTTTATTAGATATAGGCGTTTTGAGACCACTAAAACATTTTAATTTAACAATCCATCACCAAATTCGGTACTGTCATGATTGTTCAATGACATTTACCCTAAAAGTGATGTCTAATCTAATTGATTATTTATGAAAATTTAGAACTAAACAAGAAAATGAAGAAGAAGACAGAGAACAGTTAAATGACCGCCGGCATTTCTTTTTGTTCTAGAAGTGTCCAATGAATATACCATCGCGAAGCGCAACGCAGAGTTATTGGTGAAATACACAACCACCTACCCCTTCAGACTCCCGGAGGAGTCTATGGTCTGTGTTTACTGCTGTGAGAGCATCCAAGACGGTCCAAGCTATAGAAAGCATATGGTCGAGGAACATCCTACCTTCAAAGTACGAATGGCGTTCGCTCATGTCACAGAAGGCTTCCTCAAAGCTGATATCACAGACCTTAGCTGTCGTATCTGCTACACAACATTCGATTCACTAGAAGATATCGCACGACATCTCCACGATATGCACCAGAAGCCGATAGATGTGAATCTTGATTTGGGCATTCAACCATTCAGGTTGGAAGGTGATAAACTCCAGTGCGCGATGTGCTCAGCCAAAGCTATATGTCTTAGACAGCTGAGCAGACACACACAGTCTCATTTCTCCAAGTTCACGTGTGAAGCGTGCGGGAAGTCATATTCAACTATCACCACTCTGAAACATCATATCACATACTCCCATAGCGGTGGTAATAAAATGTGTAGAAAATGCAAAACTACATTTGATACGCTGGAAGCGAGAAGAGAACACGTCTACACGTCGAAAAAGTGTTGGACGAACATGTGCAATTTGTGTAACGAGCGATTCCTCAATTGGAAGACGAAACAGGAGCATTTGACCCAAGTCCATGGTTTGACGAAGAAGACCTATGTGTGTCCGGAGTGTCCCCTCGTTTTTGATGATAGAAAGAAATATAGAACGCATTTTCGACTGTCTCACACGGAAGATATATTCGTCTGCACGTGCTGTGGACTCAAGTTTGATACGAAGAAGAACTTGGATGAACACAGAGTGATTCATACGAAAGAGAAGCTGTTCCCCTGTCCTGTGTGCTCCAAAGCGTTTCCGCGAAAGAAGAATTTGGTTCAGCACCTCTGGATTCACAGTGAATTGAAGAGATTCAGTTGTACGCTATGCAATAAGCATTTTAACCAGAGAGTCACGTGGAAGAGTCACATGAAGTCCTATCACCCTGAAATAGAAGATTATCAGGATATGATGAACAAGAATGTGAAAATTCTTCTCAGTGTCGATAAGAGTGATGTATGAATATACATAGATGATATTGTAATCTCATTGATTTTGGTGCAAGCTAGATAAATCTTCCTTATCGAATGTTTAGAAAGGAATTTGTTTATTAACGTTGTAAGAAATTATTGTAATTATTTGTGAATAAATAACTTTGTTAAGAGGTTTTGTTTTTGTCAGCTATGGCGGTGTACATAAAAAAATTAAAGATTTATAATTACTTGAAACTAATCGAAAGTCCCAGATTTTGACAAGTTGAATATACCTTGAAATGTATTCTTTCTTTTGCGAACTAGCGAACTGTGGAATCGACTCTCTTCCTATCTTCTCTTCCGTGAGAGATTCGACCTCAAATTATCGTCCATAATCTGCGTTGACCCCTATGGGCATCCCGGGCTTGTTTATTATAAAAAATCAACAATACACTTTTCTAAAAGATGCCAAGTACGATGGAGTAAAAGAAGAGAGAATAATGAAGAATTTCTGTCTGTTTTAGACCAGTCATCCTTAAATTCTGCGAAGAAAAACGCAGAGATAATAGTCAAACTCTCAACTGCATATCCATTCCGATTGCCCGAAGACAAAGTCATGTGCATATTTTGCTGCGAAGAATTCGCGAAGCCCTCAGAGTTCCGCAATCATATGGATGAAGAGCATTCATATAGTTCGGATATGAACATGGTACGCACTTTCTCGCACAAGTACGAGGGCTACATAAAAGCCGACTGCTCCGTTTTACGCTGTCGCATATGTGAGGCTCCATTTGAGAGGATTGTTGAGGTCGCCCAGCATCTGATCCAGGAGCACAATAGGAAATTGGATTCCTTGGACGTGGGGATACAACCCTTCAAGTTCGCGAACGATAGACTGCTCTGCGGGGTCTGTGATCAAAACTTTCCGTGTTTACGTCAGCTGAGTAAACACACGGCCAGCCATTTTCAAAACTACACGTGCGAGGCGTGTGGGAAATCCTATACGACCCAAAGTGTTTTGAAGCAACATATACGGTTCACGCATTCTGGGGGATGTGTGTGTAGGCGGTGTAGGCAAACATTTTCAACGCCGGAAGCGAGACGGCAGCATGTTGTGAAGAATGTGAACTGCTGGCCGTACGTTTGCATGTATTGTGCAACTACCCGCTTCTTACGGTATTCTGACAGAGAAGAGCATTTAGTGAAGGAACATGGGAAGGGAGAGCGGACGCATCGCTGTCCGGAATGCGGTCACACCTTTTCCAGTCGCTCCAAGTATAGGGATCATTTTACAACTAACCACTCGGAGTCTTGTTTTGTTTGTTCGTATTGTGGTAAGAAGTTTAGTTGTAGACGTTATCTCGACGAACATTTGGTATCGCATACTGGTGTTAAACAATTCGAGTGCGGTGTTTGCCTCAAAACTTTTCCGCGGAAGGCGAATTTGTCCCAGCATATGTGGATTCATAATGAGAATAAGCGATTTGAATGTACACAGTGTAATAAAAAGTTCAATCAGAGGGTTAGCTACAGGTCCCATATGAAGACGCACCATCCTGACGTCAAAAACTGATACCGTCAATTTGTTTGGCTATGCTTGTGACAATCTTAATACCGTCACATGTTAATTGAGGAAAATCGAAAATCTTTTCTTATAATATCGCAGTTTTTTGATTCAGATAATGAATTTGAGAGGCAATAGACTAGGTGCATGTAACATTGGTTGTATGATTGACCAATTTTTGTTTGTTTTTAGGTTTCAAAATGGAAATACGGCGTAATGACACAAAGAAAATAATATTAGTGTACCAAACGCCACAGCGTCGTAACGCGGAATTAATATTAAAATATTCCACTGCCTCCCCGTTTAAAATGCGTTTCAGTCAGATACTCTGCGCCTTTTGCCACGATGAATATGATAACTTAGCTACATTACGTGGTCATATGATAGCGGACCATTCTAACTCCGATTTAAAAAATGTTTTCTATAGGGCGAAAGATAATTTAGTTAAAATCGATATAACGGGGTTGAAGTGTAAGCTGTGCGATCGGGACATGGAAGATGTTGATATGCTAATGTCCCATCTCTCTAGGGAACATAATAAACCTGTTAGATTTAACGCCCGCTTCGGTATTCTACCCTACAAAGAAATTAACGCCCAGTGGCTATGTGTGTACTGTCAAAAGGTTTTTAAAGAATTCATCCATCTCAATAGACACATTTTATGCCACTTTATGAACTATAGTTGTGAAAAGTGTGGCACAACTTTCGTTTCTGATCATGCGTTGAAGGATCATCATAGGCAGGTCAAGTGTTTTAGGAGTGCGTATAAAGCCAGGAATGGGCGGGTACTCAAGCCGCGTACTAATGCTGAAATAATTCTCCAATGTTCCACGGCGTGCCCGTTTCGAACTTGGAAGAGTAATTTCAATTGTGTCTTCTGTAGGGTACAAACAAATAATCCGAGCAATCTTCGCGTTCACGTTGCCACACAACATGAGAACTACGATGTGCAGACAGCGTTTTATAAGAAACTGGGAAAGGAATTCCTCAAAGTCGATATAACAGATCTGCAGTGCAAACTGTGTTTTATGCCGATAAATAATTTTGAGACGTTAACCTATCATTTGAAGACTGATCATCAGCAGCCGATAAACTCTGATGCGCAGATAGGTCTGCTGCCGTTTCGATTGAACGACGGTTCCATTTGGAAGTGCACAATATGTCCAAACGAGTTTAAAGATTTTGTGTCTTTAAAGAAACACACGTCTGAACACTTCCAAAACTATGTGTGTGACACGTGTGGTGAGGGATTTATCACGGAGTCAGCGATGATAGCTCATACGAAAATACCGCATGAGAATAAGTATAATTGTAGCCGGTGTATTGCTACGTTCTCGAGTCTCCAGGAGCGTAATGTTCACGTCAAAACACAACATACATCGACACCGTACATGTGCGTGTATTGTAAGGACAAACCCCGTTTCGCCAATTGGGAGTTACGTAAAAAACATTTGATGGAGGTTCATAACTATAAAACTGGGGCGGATAAGTACGAATGCGCGGCGTGTCAGAAGACATTCAAGACGCGATCTGGAAAATATAATCATATGGCCCGAACGCATAGGATGAAGAAAGACTCGGAACTTAACTACCCCTGTCATAGTTGCCCGAAAGCCTTCACGACGCAGTTGTTCTTAGATAAACACGTAGCCAAGAAGCATTTTGATTTGTAACTTTCAGTCCAGAATTATATCATCCACATATAATTTATTTCCACATAAGATCCGTCATTACTCTGAATTTTATCCGCTTCATCGAATTTAACTTATAATTGCACAGTGAAAACAAATAGCAACAATGACACGTTTTTTTTTCTCTTCTAGGGCCGAGAAATTTTGCAAAATCCGAATCGTTGGAATATGCCAAGGAATTGTTGCAATTCTCAACTGCGTATCCGTTTAGACTGCAGGGTTCCTACTTGTGTTGCATCTATTGTGCTAAAGTTTTTAAATTGCCCAGTGAATTGCGAGAGCATATAGATGATTTTCATAAAACAATCGATGTTGTTAATACACTGTCGAACAAATGTTCTGGGAAGGATATTTTTTATAAAGTCGATTGTACAGATTTGAAATGTCGACTGTGTGGAGCCGGATTCAATAAAGTAGACGAAGTCGCTAGACATCTCAAATATGACCACGATCGAAGGATCGATCTAAACAGCGGGAACAGAATACAAGTTTACAAACTAACCGATGGTGAATACAACTGCGCCATTTGTAATAAAAATCTCCATAGCTTCATCAGTTTGTGGAGGCACACGGCGGCGCATTACAACAAGTATACGTGTGATACATGCGGAAACAGATATCTGGCGTTTGGATCGTTGAAATTTCACATTCGCTCCGTTCACTCGAAACCCAATTGTAGCAAATGTCACGCTGAATTTGAGACCAATGAAATGCTGCTCGAACATAATAAAAACACCAAAGCGTGCTGGCATTTCACTTGCGTGACTTGCGGAGAGAGATTTCGTTCGTTCAAAGAGAAACAGACGCACGCTGAAAACGTGCACAAGAAGGAGAAGTTGTCGTACACGTGCGCGAAGTGCGATATAACGTACAAAAATCATCGGCAATTTTATCACCACAGCATTGTGATGCATTCGAATGATTATTTCACTTGCTCATTTTGTAGTATGAAGTTTGGCTCGAAACATACAATGAGGCAGCATATGGCGACCCACACTGGGGAGAAGAAGTTTGAGTGTGACTTCTGTCACAAATCGTTTACGCGCAAGTCGAATTTGGTGCCGCATATATTGCTTCACAGTGGGGAGCACTATTCATGCGAGATTTGTTCAAAAAAATTCTCGCTGAAGAGAAGTTGGCAAAAGCACATGCGTGCACAGCACTCGAAGATCAAACCGGCGTCTAAAGAGTTAACGAAATCGTGAATGGATGTAGATTAAGTAAATTGTATTTTAAGATAAAAAATCCTGAGAATCGTTTGTGAAATGAACTTTTTTTTGTTTAACAAAATGAGTCGCTATAACTAGATAACTTGGTTGTCATAAAATTTGGGATTTTGAAGACTTGCAAGTTTTCCATTTATTCCCGATAAATTTAGTTATCAAATGAAGCTATATGTCTTAATATATAAGCATTGTATATTTTGAAAGTAAATAAATATGATATAAATCGTTATTTTACTATGAACGAACGTTAAAAACTCAAAACTCAAAAATACTTTATTCATATAGGTAAACATGTACACTTATGAACGTCAAAAAAACAAATTAAATTAATTGTAAATTTACATTTACAACCAGTTCGCAAGTCAAGGGCGTAGACCGGGTAAGAAGAACTGGCAAGAAACTTTCCGCCAGTCTTATAGATTGAAGAACTGGGTTTCTGCTTAGAGAATTCTGGAATGTAATAATTACATGGTTCTTTTCTTTTTTAGGGCTAAGAAGAGTTAAGGATATTGAGCGGAAAAACCCAAAGAGATTATTCGAAAGATCTGTTAGCCAGAACCCACATCGCAGAAATGCAGTTCTCATTCTAAGGCATTCCACCGCCATACCGTTTAAAACTAGGTTTAATAGAATCATTTGTTCCTATTGTCATGATGAATTGGACTCTATGGACAATTTGAGAATACACGTATCTGATAATCATAGTAATGCAGATTTTAATAGTGCGTTTTACAAAGTGGTAGATGATTTGAAAATTGATATAAGTAGATTTAAATGTAATCTCTGCTTGGATAGCTTTGGTGATGTGGAACGATTTATGAATCACATATCGAGTGATCACGGTAAAATTGTGAATTTTGATGTCCCGTTTGGAGTGTTGCCATTCAAGCAGAACGAGGCCGGCCTCTGGGTTTGCTTTGAATGTGATAAGTTGTTTCGCGATTTTCCTCAAATCAATTGCCATATACGATCCCATTTGAAGATTTACACCTGCGACAAATGTAGCGCTACCTTCCTGTCTGAACATGGATTACGGCAGCATGAAAGGAATTTGAAATGTTATACGTCGTCCTATAAACCACGTTTTGGTAAGGCGTTGAAACAGAGAAGCAACACAGAGATCATACTCAAGTGTTCGACAGCATTGCCTTTCCGTATTTGGGGTCAGAATTTCAATTGTATGTTCTGTCGTGTTCAGGCTGGTAACCCTAACGGGTTGAGGGCACATATGTCATCGAGACACGCGAATTTTGAAATAGGTCTAGTTTTCAATAGGAGATTAAATAATGAGTTCCTGAAAGTAGATATCACTAATTTGCAATGTAAGCTCTGCTTCATGTCCATTGATAATCTTGACGAGTTGTTGGCTCACCTTAAAAACGATCACAAGCAACCTATCAACTTTGATGCGCAACCCGGCGTTCTGCCGTTCAAATTGAACGACGGTTCCAGTTGGCGATGTGTGATTTGCAAGATGCAATTCACTGATTTTCACTCGTTGAAGAAACATACGTCTGAACATTATCAGAATTTCGTCTGTGACACGTGTGGGGAGGGGTTCGTTACTGATGGCGCGCTCCGCGCTCACAAAAGGATACCTCACGACAATAAATACAATTGCAGCCGGTGCATTGCGACGTTTTCCACTTTGGAAGAGAGGCGTGTTCATATGAAAAGCCAGCACACAAGTATGCCCTATATGTGTATGCACTGTAAGGATAAACCGAGATTCGCTACTTGGGAGTTGCGCAAGCGCCACTTTATGGAGATACACAATTTCAAACCTGGCGCTGATGCGTACGAATGCACCACGTGTCATATGACGTTTAAGACTCGGTCCCAAAAGTACCACCATAACGTCAAATCGCACAGGTCCAAGAAGGACACAGACTATGGTTTCCCATGCGGTCATTGTTCGCGGGCCTTTATGTCAAAGCTATCTTTGGATAAACACATCGCGAAGAAGCATTTTCATCTGTAGTCTATGTACTGGCGATTTTTAGTAATTAATCCTAAGGTTTAGCTTTGAAGGGATGGGTATTGGATTAAGAAGTTGGACGCAAGCTTATACAAGTTTTCTATTTCTAGGGCAAGGGAATTTTGAGATTGAAGCAATAAAGGTAGAGAAGGTTTGTAAGAAGCCAAAGTATCAGAAAAGCAAAAGCGCTGAGGCACGCCTTTCAATGAAAAAGAACGCAACGACTATATTAGAATGTTGGAGAATCATACCTTTTAGATGGAAGAAAAATCATTTTAAATGTGCATTCTGCGAGAATGTCTTCACGTGTTGTACTGAGTTACGGGAGCATGTCAAAGTATGTTCGACGCATCACAGTGTGAAAGATATATACAGCAAGTTTAAGGAAATGTCGCTGATTAATGTGGACGTCACCAACGCAGTGTGTAGGCTCTGTGCATGCCCCTTTTACAGCGTTCCACAAATGAGACAGCATGTTATTGAACATGGCCTGGATTTCGATAGCTCTCATCCGGATGGCGTCCTACCTTTCAGTCTGGATAACAATCTTTGGTGCTGCCTGATATGCCGAGAGAAATTCAACAATTTCCTCAAATTATATGAACATATGAATTCGCATTATCAGCATTATATATGTGCAACCTGCGGCAAGGGATACATGACTGCGCCGAGGTTGAGAAAGCATTCAGAAGTCCATTTAAAGGGTTCGTACCCGTGTGAAAAGTGCGGGCGTATGTTCACAATGCGTGCCGCCAGAGATTATCATAAAGCGAACGTGCACGCCAAAGGACCTAGATACGAATGCCCGCATTGTGACATGAGATTCTCTGGATACTATGATAGGATGAATCACCTGAATCAAGCCCATAGAGCTAAAGAGGTCGCATACGAATGCTCCCACTGTGATAAAACATTTAAAACTAGTGGCCAGCGTTCGGTTCATGTCCGGCGAGAGCATTTTCCGCAGCAGCGGAACTATAATTGTGATTATTGCGAATGGCACTTTAAAACAAATTATGAATTGAAACGGCATATGATAAAGCATTCCGGTGAGAAGAAGTTCGCGTGTGAAGTGTGTGGGAAGTGTTTTCCGCGTATCAGAGGTCTAAAGACACATCTAAAAGTTCACAATGAGCTGTGTTGTAGGTTATGTGGCGAAACGTTTGTTCGAAAACAAGCTTTGATAGCTCATATAAGCGGTCATCATCCTGATTCCGAGCTGTTTGTATCTGATAAAACATAAACGTGTTTTAAACTGTATATTTTTATTGTCTTTTATTAACATAACTTACACATTTAAAGAAAAACACTTTTTTAACGGATTTAAAGGATTGAAGTTATGTATTATTGTAACTTTTATTTACTTAACATAATTTTAAATTTATCCGACGTTTCGCGTGCTTTACAGCGTGCGTGGTCACGGTGACTGAAGACAAAAGGTGTTGAATGTCAGAAAAGTATCACGGCTGTAGGAAATGTTGTATTATCTGTATTTATTTCCCCGGAGTTGGTATCGACTAAATTATTAGTTTTTTTTTATGAACCTACCCACAAATTGCGGATTCGAAAGATAATACAGTTGTTCTTTTTTAGGGCCTATTGCGGGTACTCGGGCTAAAGGTAGAAAGTTGAAAGAGCACGTCAGCGCTCGCCAAATGCTTAGGCGGCGGCGTGCGAATAACGAACTCCCAGAAGAGTCAGAGAGACGCATCGCTAAGACTATGATGCAAAGAAACGCGATAGTCCTCTTAGAGTGTTCCACAGCTTGGCCATTTCGCTGGTTCCGATGCGCGTATTACTGCTCCTACTGTGATATCAAATTCCTTGAACCAAATGATTTGCGTAATCATATACGCTCCAACCATTTACACCAGCAACCAACCAAAAAACTCTTCGCTAAGCTCACAGAGAATAATATGCTGAAAGTCGAAATTTCTGACTTGAAGTGCAGACTCTGCGGGCTTAGTTTTAATAGTTTTGACGGTTTCAAAGAGCATTTGGTTTTGGTGCATCATAAAAAGTTGTACGCTAATTATAGCGATGGCGTACTGCCGTTTAAGCTTAGCTCCAATGATTTCAAATGCCCCAAATGTCACATACGCTTTGCGTCTTTCTCGAAAATGAATGAGCATATGAACAGCCATTTTAGGAATTATATTTGTGATACGTGCGGCAAAGGATTCGTGTCGAAATCCCGGTTTAGAGGTCACGTACAATCTCATGAGGTTGGTAGTTTCCCTTGCGGTATATGTGATGAGGTCTTGGAGACGAGAACGGCTCGCATGTGTCATAGAGTTAAGGTACACCTTAAAGGTGTTAAGTATGCATGCCCACGCTGCCCGGATGTGTTTAGTAAATATAACGCGCGTCTCAAACATTTAGTTGAGATACATGGGCAGCAGAAAGTTTATTATCCCTGCGTTCATTGTGAAAAGATATTCGAGACGAGCTGCAATAGGTCGGCCCACTATAGGACGTCACATGGAATCGGAAAGAAGTGTTCGGATTTGAATAACTCTTGGGATGATAAACGCACGGATAGTTTGTGATTGAAAGATTTTTTAAGTCAAGTTGAATTTCTCATTCAAAGTATATATTGTAGCATTCTGGAGATTTTTTTTTATAGAACAGGGGGCAAACGGGCAGGAGGCTCACCTGATGTTAAGTGATACCGCCGCCCATGGACACTCAATGCCAGAGGGCTCGCGAGTGCGTGACCGGAATTTTAAGAATTGGTACGCTCTTGAAGGACCCTAAGTCGAATTGGTTCAGAAATACTTTAGTGGGCAGCTGGTTCCACAAAGTGGTGGTGCGCGGCAAAAACTGCCTAGAAAAACGCGCAGTTGTGGAATGGCGTAAGTCGAGGTGATACAGGTGGAATTTCGTATTCAGCCTCGACGTCCGATGATGAAACTCATCTGCAGGTATTAATCCGAACAACTTTGAACACTCTCCATGCTAAATATTTGCAGCAAAACCAAACGGCGGATTCTGACGGTGGTTTTTTTGTTTTTAGGACCAGACAATAAGCAACCAACGAAACTATTATGGAAACAGAAAAGGAAATTTAACGATCAAAGAGACAACGCGGCTGTAGTTCTTGAGTGTTCTAACGCTTGTCCGTTTAGGTGGAGACGTGGCTGTTACACCTGCGCGTTCTGTCCGAAAAATTTTGCCGATTTCGAGTCTATAAAGGAACACTCTATAGAGCATCCAAACAAAGTGGATGCACTTAAATTCGCGCGTACTTTTGACTATGTTAAAGTTGAAGTAACTAATTTACAATGTAACATATGCCGTGAACCAATGCCGGATTTAGATAATTTGAAAGACCACCTCGTGGCGGTTCATCAGAAACCTGTCATCAAAGAGTTAGATTTAGGCGTTACGCCATTTTTACTGATGAACAAAGAGCTGTCTTGTACACACTGCGGTGAACGATTCCTGCAGTTCACTAAATTAAATACACACATGAATCAACATTATCCAAATAACATTTGCTGTCACTGCGGTAAAGCCTTCTCCGCTGCCCATAGATTAAAAGCACATCAAATAATACACGAAACAGATAATAATAAATGTACGAGGTGCGATAAAGTATTCGATACCAGAGTTCAATTCAATAGGCACGTTTATTTAACGCACACGTCGGAATTTAGGTATCGTTGCCCCTACTGTAATGAAGTGTTTAAAACGTACTCGGAACGTCTGAAGCATTTGAAAAACTCGCATGGTAAAAAAGTCGAATATCCTTGCAACTTTTGTCCAAGAGTATTTTCTATGTACAATCAGAGGACTAGACATATACAGCAGGTCCATATTAAACATAGGCCGTTTCTCTGCGAACAGTGTCCGTACAAGTTTGGAACCGCCGCACAGCTTAGGAACCATATGGTGAAGCATGAGGGAGAGAGGAAATTTCAATGTGAAGTCTGTAAGAAAATGTATGCGAGGATGAAGACTCTGAAAGAACACATGCGTATTCACAATAATGACAAACGTTTTGTATGTGAATTTTGTAATAGTGGATTCGTGCAAAAGTGTAGTCTCAAAAATCATCTTAGAATCCACCATCCTAACATTGAAAATGTACAAATTTAGGAGGAGAATTTTGATGTACCGGATAGTTAAGATAATGACCACGTTGAAGCTATATCACCTTTTTTATTTTTAGGAGGAAAAGCTGAGCTTAAAGAGGAAGATAACGATTACACAGCAATAACGAGTAATGATGACGTTAACAAGAGACTAGAAGGAAACGCGCGACGGGCAATGTTCAGAAAGAATATAAAAAATATTCTTACTACATGCACTGCCTACCCGTTTAAGTACAGAAAGGGGGCGTACCTCTGTTTCTTTTGCAAAAGTAGCTTCCTGGAGCCACAGTTGTTAAGGGAACATTCTCAAAGGCATCACTCGGATATAGCTTTCAAACCACGTAAATACGATCCGTTGAAAATGGATTTCTCTGTCACAGTGTGCAGACTCTGCGGCGTTGATATAAAAGATTATTCAGAATTAAAAATACACTTGAGGGTTCACGGCAAAAGTATCGATTGCACGTACGGCGAGAGTATTTTGCCGTATAAATTGAGTAAGGACGAATATTGTTGTCAAGTCTGCGGTAAACGTTATGAAATGTTTCTAAGCTTACACAAACATATGAACGACCATTACGAGCATTATATTTGTGAGACTTGCGGCAAAGGCTTTGCCACGATTCAGAGAATGTTGAATCACTCCCGTACTCACGAAAAAGGTAGTTTCCCATGCAAGCACTGTGGTGAACTGCTCCAATCGTACGCTGGCCTATACGCGCATATAGCGAAAGTACATAAGTCGAATAAGCGTTACAAATGTCCTATTTGCGACGAGAAATTCTCCTCCTATAAGTATAGGATGAAACACTTGAACACGATACATAATGAAAAGACTGCTCTATTTCCTTGCCCATCATGCCCCAAAGTTTTCGACCTGTGTAGTCGAAGGACAGCGCACATCCGCTCCCAACACTTGCAGGAGAGGAACCACGCCTGTACCACATGTGGAATGAAGTTCTTTTCAAACTACGAACTGCAAGAGCACAGTATTAAACACGGTGGCGCCAGGATATACCAGTGTGATGTCTGCAAAAAGTCGTATGCGCGTTTGAAAACATTAAGGGAACATATGAGAATTCATAATAATGATAGGAGATTCGTCTGCCCCATTTGTGGACAATCGTTTATACAGAAGTGCAGTCTGAAGCAACACGTGAGGGTTCATCATCCAATGCAGATTAAAGATGGCTTCTAATTTACTTCATTAAATAAATATGGTTTTTTAATTGAATTTGACGTTTCTTCTGAACTAGCTAATCAAGGAAATGTGTTTTGTAAAATATTGAACTGCTCGAAAGAAGATTGCATGATGAGAAAAGTCTGAATTTGATGAATGAACAAATTTTATTATTCTAGGTGAAAGTAACGTCGAAGCCGGCAATATGGATACGCGTATAAAGAATGATAGAAAACTGAAAGACCTAGACGCCATTAAAGCAAGGAAAAAGAACGCCACGTTACTTCTAGAACATACAAGGCTATGCCCGTTTAGATGGATGAAAAATTTATACATATGCGTCTACTGTGACCAACAATATATCGATCCTGCTATACTGAGACACCACATCTTAGTCGATCATAACTATGTGACTTCCACTGTGATTAAATATGCCATGTCAAAGTTAAAGAGGCACGAACTAGTTAAGGTTGACATAACTGATATTAGCTGCAAACTATGCGATGAACTAACACCAGATCTGAATTATCTGAAACGGCATTTAGCTGATGTTCATAATAAAACCATAGATTTGAATACAACAGATGAAGTTCTGCCATTCAGAGTGACGAAAGACAGTTTTAATTGCGCCGTGTGTGATGAGAAATTTGACGAGTTCAAAACGCTGAACCATCACATGAATGTACACTTCCAGAACTTTATTTGTGAACAGTGCGGGGCCGGTTTTATAACACCGGAACGATTGCGTACGCATGCGTTTTCGCACGAGAGCGGCTCGTTCCCATGTGAGTCGTGTGAGAAGGTTTTTAGATCTATGAACGCTAAGAACGAACATTTCGCGAATGTTCATAAACAGGTTAGGAGACACAGATGTCCACATTGTCCTGAGGCGTTTAGGAATTACTTCCAAAGGAATAAGCACATCGCAGCAGTTCATGGAATCAAGCTCAAAGAATTTAAGTGTAATCTCTGCGTTAAAGTGTTCACGTCAAGTGGGAAGCTGGGAGTCCATGTTCGGACTGTTCATTTGAAAATGAAAAGACATGGATGTAGTCTATGTGAGTGGAAGTTTTACTCCAAGTCGGAGCTGAAGGAGCACATGATCAGACATGGTGGGGAGAGGAAGTTTAACTGTAATATATGCAAAAAGTCGTACGCCAGAAAGTATACGTTACGCGAACATATGCGTATACATGAGAATGATCGGAGATTCGTTTGTAGTTATTGCGGTGGTTCGTTTGTACAGAAGTGCAGTCTTAATCACCATGTTAAAGTAAATCATCCGTCAGTAAAAATTAGCGAGTTTCATCCTGTGTCGACATAGGATCAAAAAGCGACTTGATAAAGTGGACTAGAATTTTAAAGAAGAAAAAAAAACTTCGATCACTAACCGCCGGTTCATTGTTCCTGTTATTTAATTTCATCCATCTTCAGCATTCTACTCGGGTTGTACTGAGATTGTGCCGGAAGATCTGATTACTCCAGCACGTGACTAGTCTAGCTATTCCAATAGGGCAATTTCTCTTTCTATTTTGGAATTTTTATGCGGCGAATAAAATCTTGGGACAACTCCGGAATAATTGCTTTATTAAAGAATTTACGTTATTTAACCGAAAAAATATTATCATTGACCTCTGAACTAACGAATACCAAGCACTTAGCACTTGAAAATGGAAAATATATGGAATTTATTTGTTTTCTAGGAAAGGATACAAAAGCTCCCGCTAAGAGGATAACACCACTGTTTCAAGTGGCGTACGATAGAAGCCTCTGTAAACCTTTGGGTACACTGTTTGACTTCAACAAAATTCGTGTAAAGAACGTGACGAGTGCACCTATTACTTCTCGAAGCCCTTCACCAGTTTCGATTGACAGAAGTCCACAACAGGAGAGTATTGTAAAAGAGACTCCTAGACCCGTCAAGAAATCGGATAAGAGACAAAATGCGTTGCTAGTATTCGAATTCTCCACAGCGTATCCTTTCATTTATGGAAACAACAAATTCAAATGCTTCATCTGTTCGCAGCCATTTTTGGACATAACATTGCTGAGAGATCACATGGCGAACGCACACACGTTTGCGTCTCTAAAACGCTTGTTGAACAATAAGAAAGAATGCGTGTTGAAGGTGGAGGTCACCGATTTGGCCTGCAAAATATGCTCGACTGCCCTCAATGATTTGGTGGAACTGAAACACCATTTGAAATCAATACACCAGAAACCAATTGATGCTGAAATCAATGATAACATGATACCTTTCAAGTTGGAATTGCAGAGCTCATTTGACTGCGTCATATGCAGACAGAGCTTCATCAAGCTGCGACCGTTGGTCATCCACATGAACGTCCACTTTAATAATTACAGTTGCGAGATTTGTGGGACGGGTTTTATGACGTTACGTCTTCTGAAAACGCATTTAGAGGTGCACGAACGAGGCAGTTATCCTTGTGATAGGTGCGATAAAGTGTTCAGTACCAGTCACAAACGATCCATACATATACGGGGTGTTCACTTAAAGCAGTTTCCCCGTAGGTGTCCGATGTGTCCGGAGAGATTCAATTCGAACTATCGAAGGACCATTCACTTGCAGGACGTGCATCAGCAGTCGACGCGTGTCCACAAATGCGAGACTTGCGGTCGTGCGTTTCATTTGAAGTATCATCTGATATGTCATAATCGCTCGGTGCATTTGCAGGAGAGGAATCATCAGTGCAAGGTTTGCACGCAGAGGTTTTGTAATAAGGAAACTCTGAAGCGTCACATGGTGATACATACGGGCGAGAAGAATTATAAATGTGACTTTTGTGGGTTGGCCTTTTTGCGGCGGAAGAATTTGAAAGATCATTTGAGGAGTCACGATGTTGTGTGAGTGGTGCGATGTAGTTTGTTAAGGAGTGGATCTTGACTATTTCTGATTTATTTTGTAGCTCGTCGAAGTCTCGTGTTCTAAATGACCGCGACTAATGGAGCCTTGGCCTAATGCTTCAGCATGCGACTTTCATGTGAGCATTTAACATTCCCTTGAACGGTGAAAGAAAACATCGTGAAGAAATCGGCTTGCTTTAGACCCAAAAAGTCGGCGGCGTGTAGCATATGAGGCGGATCGCCTACTGCCTCTGATCATCATAAAATAAATACAATCTGTGGCCCAAATCTTAAAAGCTTGTAGTGTCGCTGGTTTGTTTGTTTATGGCTACTAAATTGAGCAGTCACTTTTTAGATTGCCTGTCGTTACTCAACTTAAAAGATCGAAAAGCTTTCAGAATATGTTGCGCTCCTAAACAAGACTGCTTTGGTTACATTCACTATTTACCAGGGGCGGATCTAAGGGTTGCCGTCCAGAGCCCCGTGGTTACGAAGGCCCCGCAGTGCCCAATTAAAATAATACGCGATATTTTAAATTTTAAAAAAATCTGATATTTTATAGAATCATCATTTAGTTAGAATCCCTGAGATGAATTAACCTATGGTATTTTTTGGTAAATGCGTCTATTACAGGAGACTTCTTAGATAGCACAGAACCAAAAATTCACAATTCCACCATGCTGTTTACTTTCAAACTCTATTAACGGAATATTAAATTCCACCCGTATCACCTCGACGTCCGCCGTTCCACAACTGCGCGTTTTTCAAGGCAGTCTTTGCCGCGCACCATCACTTTGTGGAACCAGCTGCCCACTGAAGTATTTCCGAACCAATTCGACTTAGGGTCCTTCAAGAAAAGAGCGTACCAATTCTTAAAAGGCCGGCAACGCACTCGCGAGCCCTCTGGCATTGAGAGTGTCCATGGGCGGCGGTATCACAGAACATCAGATGAGCCTCCTGTCCGTTCCCCCTGTTCTATAAAAAAAAAGATCCCTTTGTCAAAGTGGATCGGAGTCCAGCCAACATTGACCCATGATTGAAGATGGGTTTACAGTGGTGCTGGGCGTCAGTTAATTGCCTGAAATCTGTGATGCTTTTTGCTCTGTCCGTACTCCAATTCAGTGAGTTCCAGTGTCATTTACTGAGTGACAATTGACTCGCGAAACGCTTGTAGACAAGATGGCGTCGCGCCAATTCCTAAGACATACCGTGCGTGTAAACATGTTTATCTATTTTTACCAAAAACAATCTTCTATTAAATGTTTCAAAATATGAGTATTTTTAGGGTCTTTGATAAATTTATAAATCAACAAGATATTTTATTGTATAACTCTTAAAATACAAGTTTCATACGAATTCATCTCAATAACTCTTATCTGTTATCTAGAGTACCTCGTCTCTTTCTCTCAAATTGTGTTTACGCGCGATCGAAAGAGATGGGAATATTTTTGTCTGTCTCTATTAAAATTTAATCGTACCGAGAGATTACGTAATTGAGACAGCGATATGAAATGTTTTAGAGAGAGCAGGACGACAGTATGTTTGACTTCAGTAGCTGGAGTCAAATAAATTTTAACATTCCGTTGCTGATAGTGGTAAAATCCATATTTATCTAATTGTTATTGGAATAAAAATCAATAGATTATGTTATAGTATCCATTTTTTTTAATTGAATAAAGGTACCTTAAAGCCGGTTGCAGACCAAGCTAAGCTAAATTAGTTTAGCTTCGCTCGTGTAGGTTCGTGGATGCAGAAAGCAAGCTATATGTACTATGTAAAGTAATATACAACCGACCCGAAGCTACGCGAACTAAGCTAGAACAAATTTGAACGTTTGCGAGTGTCGTCGTCAAATAGGATATATTATGTGATGAAACAAAAAAATAATAATATTGCGATAAACAATCTCCACTGTCGAAAAAGAACTTTCTAGTGAATTTCGTCGAACTTAATTGCTGGTACAACACTGGCCTCGGAAAAACTCGGTCTGTAACTGGCTTCTTGGGAACAAAACTCGTATCATATACAATCAAACCTATAATGTATGTGCACTTGCTTTAAACTATGTTTTCAATTATGTGATATCACATATGTATAAAGATGTAGTTAGTATTGTAAATATTAGTGGATACAGCTTGAATAAATGATTTTACATATATATTTTGTTATTATCCCTACATTTATCATTATTCATCAACAGATGGCGTTGTTAATACTGTTGGTTAGTGTAAAACGCAATAGCGAAATTTTCATGGAAAATATAATTTATGTATGTATTAGTAATTAACTAATTATGTTTTACGTTCAAATGGCCGCCATTTTCCCTCGTCCTAATTTCCTCCTTTTATTAAAAAGTCGGATGTCAGATTTTCTTTAAACACAGTGACACTAGCTAGCGTATATAGTTTTCGCTGGTGGTTTTTATAATGAAATTATGTAGGTTAGGTTAGTTGACAATTGACATAACTTAGATTTTTACTTTTTAAATAATACAAAAAAAAACAGGCTAAAATAAAAATATATATTACACTCCTAAAATCAAATTTAAGTATATGTATATTTTTAACGAATTTATTAAAAAAATCACATTACACTATTCATTTTTAAACAATATATTTTATTATATAGAAAAATAAAAACTATAACTTCCATATCTTGTGTATTTGAAAAGAAACCGGTACATTATATCGATTAATTTTATATCAGTCATATTAAAATAGGCATGCAAGTGTCGTATTAACGTTATGAACTAATAATTGAAGTTATTTATAATTGTTGTCAAAAATACAAAAATTTATGTTCCGTCTCCGTCCATCAAAGCGTTGACAATTGACATTCATTACAATGATTTAATAAATAAAAAATAAACTAAACAATGGAATTAATTGCTAAATTGTATAATTTGAATAAAAATACCAGATGGACACGTTATTTGCACCTTAATTAAGGTACGTACACGAACTTTAATAGATGGCACTTAAAATGTGGTCTGTGAAATTAGCATAGATAATAGTGCTATCAATTTCATTTCAGCGCCTGAGGACTCTCCGACGCCACGCACAAGTATTTGGCAAATGACAGTGTATGAAAGACTGAACGCGGCATCATTCCTAGAAAATACAACAGCGAAACCGTTCTACTATTACCAGGCAAACTTTAAATGCTTCTTCTGCACTGAGATCTTCACTGAAGTCACCTCCGTTCTTCAGCATACAGACTCCCATCCAATTACAGACAGGTCGAGTTTATTACGCAACTATCTAAGAAAGGGAAAACGGGTTATTAAAGTCGATATATCCAATTTAAAATGCCGCATTTGTGACGAAAAATACTCGGACATTGACGAGATTCGGAAGCATCTAGCTGGCGCTCATAAAAAGGAATTTAATAGCGCCGGTAATGGTGTCATCGCGTATGACTTGCGGGTGAAAAATGGGCTTCTATCATGCCACAAATGCAATAAAACATTCAACTCGTTCTTTCTACTGAACAGGCATATGAATGTTCACTTCAGTGTTGTATGCGAGACGTGCGGCCTAGGCTTCATGTCGCACCACAGACTACTAAGCCACAGAATTGTTCACCAGAACGGTGTCCACAGATGCGATAATTGTGAAGAAGTTTTCGCTACCAAATTGAAGTTGAGATACCATATGTTTAAAAAGCACGAAATGAATACGAAACGAAGGAAGCCTCTGAAATGCCCGCATTGTTTGGAGAGGTTTGCTGAGCATTATCGAAAGATGACGCACTTGAAAGAGGTGCACGGAATAACTTTCACATTCGACTGCCAGTCCTGCAAAGCTGTGTTTCCGACGCGGCGAGCGTTGACGGAACACACGACCAAGCAACACACCCAGAAGATACAATGCAAAGTGTGTGGGAAGTGCTTTGGTACACAGTCGTTATTGAAGATGCATTCAAGGGGGCATACAGGCGAGAGGAATTTCTCATGTGACATCTGTCAGAAGTCATACATGCACGAACGGACGCTACGTCAGCACATGCGGGTGCATGGGCCGGTTTGGAAGTTCACGTGTAGCGAGTGTGGGCACGGATTCCATGATGGAAACGATTTTAATAAACACATGAAGCAGTGGCACCCGCAGGGTATTGTTAAAAACTTTGGTGATTTGAGTAGTATAGATATATAATATATTTAAGATGAGGAAAATTGTTTTTAATATAACAGATAGAGTGAAAATTTGTAGAGCGATAACTTCGCCGTCAGAATTGAAATTGTCATGTCAGATTTTATTTTATTTATGTTATGCCTGTATACTCCTCCCATCAAGGCTCACCAAAAATGCGTGTCCATAGCCTGCTATATTTTGGTCAATTGTCAAAGAAAAATTTAACATTAAATTGTTGGGTCATGTGATGTACATTAAATTTAATATTTATATATTATACAGATATTGGAATGACACAATTTCAGTTATTGGTTTCGTGCTTTTATTGTTTTAATTCTAGTCTTTACACACATTTGTAAGATTTTTCTAATTAATATAAGAATCAATGTATTTGTGTAAAAAATATGAGAAGCTATCAATAGGGATACTGATTCCGATGTTTTTGTAATGCTATTTTGATCTGGTTACCATAAGTCAGTGAATTAGGCTATCTCGCTTATACCCACTACGCCTAACACCCCAGAGAATTAGGCTATCTCGCTTATACCCACTACGCCTAACACCCCAGTGAATAAGGCTATCTCGCTCTTATCCGCTATTTTATTGCCTCAGTAAATAAGGCTACCTCGCTCTTACCCTATACTTCTAATGCCTCATTGAAAGGCTATCTCGCTCTTACTCGCTACTAATACCCTAGTGAATTATTCTATCTCGTTCTAACCCACTGTTTTATAACCTCTATGAAAAAGGCTCCATCTATCTCTCTCAGAACTTTAATTGCAATATAATGTTTTATTTAACAAGTATTCCTATTAATTTTTAGTTAGTCTTCCTCGTTTATTTATTTATTTATGACGTAATCCTACAGCTAATATAAATTATATATAATTAAAAACAAATATACTGAAAATATAGCTAAAGATGGAATACATGATACATTTTACTACAGAAAGATTTAAAAAAGGGAACAAACAAACAAAAAGTATTAATACATTTAACTAATTGTGATTCAATTTATTTAACTAAGCCTAATTTGGTTGTGTTGTATTCTTTAATTATGTTATTTATGTATTCTAACTAAATTTAAGAATATAGTTAAGGACTTTCAATGACTTTGATCTCTCCTAGAGATCGCGCGGTACAAATACTCAATATTCAAAAGAATCTTTGATTATTACATTATTTTGAATCACTGTAATGAAGACTTTTAAAACATGTGTAGATAATATGTAGCCTTTGTAATAAAAAATGGATCTCATGCAAGCTTTAATAAATTATAATAACACTTTTAATTTATATTACGGGGTTTATCGAGGGGAAATTGAAGGAATGGAATTGTAATTATGTAATTAAATAATCAAAACTCCGGCTAGTCTAACGTCTAAAACTGATTTTGACATTTTGTGAGTCATCAAGTGCTAAATTCTGAATTCATATAATGAAATCTGTTAAAAGGAAATTATGTTGTCCTTTTCATAGTAGCTAGAAACATTGCACACATAAGAACTGTCTCGATTATTAGACAATCTTATAATCAAACTAGTTCTGTTTCTAGTTGAAAAAATTAAAAATGAATTAAATTGTATTTATTAGTGGGCAGTAAGATTGCACACTCAAGACCTTTTTTTATTTACATCATCTTTAAATAGTAACTAGATATTTCCATTAAAGAAATTAAAAATAAATTAAATTGTCTCTTTCCTTGTGGCCAGTAACATTGCACACACGAGAACTTTTTTATTTATTTAGTAATCCTACAGCTAACATAAATTATATATAATTACAAACAAATACACTGAAAATATAGCCAAAGATGGAATACATGATACATTTAACTAGAAAAAGATTTAGAAAAGGGAACAAACAAACAAAAAGTATTTAATACATTTAACTAATTGTGATTTAATTTATTTAACTAAGCCTAAACTGGTTGTGTTCTGTGATGGTGTAAAAGTGTGTGTAAGTACGTGATGGTGTGTATGTGGGGTGTGCTCATGATATAGGTGATTTTGCTATGGATATTCTTAATACACTTTTTAACCACATTCCGCGATAACCTAAACAAGTCAAGGCCTAAATAGTGGTCATTGTATGTCCGGGCAGCGCGATACAAAACTGAGTTTTTTGCATAAGTAGTAGTACTTTTTTGTTTATTAGACAAGGTCTTGAAATATGAGACCAAATTCGACAAGGTATGATCCACTAAATTCTCTAAAAAAAAGGCTCTAGACGATGATGAACTTCTTTTCATCCACACAAAGAAGCTATGTAATAAATAAATTTCAACTACGTCATTAATTAGGACCTATTTTAACGCGAATCAAAAAGTTACGTTTTTAATAGTAGGTACCTACGCTATTAAGCTTCTATTTGAAGAACAATCTTTAGACATATTACCGTCACATACTACAAGACTATGTTGATAAAGGAAGGAAGCAAAAACTGACTCGGATATTTTTATTTCAGTGCCGGAATTCGAAGGACCAAAACCTAGTACAAGCGACGCTGACATACAATTAATAGAAAGATTAAACGCGGCAACAATCATAGAGAACACCACAGTCAAACCATTTATATACCTCCAAGCAAATTTTAAATGCTTCTACTGCAGTGAAGTTTTCCCGGAAGTGTCATCGGTGTTGCTACATTCAAGCTACCACACGCTTCCGGATCGGCCATCTTTGTTAAAAAACGACTATCTCAAACAGGGCAAACGCGTTATTAGAGTCGATATATCGGATTTGAAATGCCGATTATGCCAGCAGAAGTTTAACGAATTGGAAGACGTAAGACACCATTTGGAAACCGAACACCAGAAAGAGTTTAAAGCAGCTGGTGACGGGCTAATGGCGTACGATTTGACGGCGAATAACGGTCTAATCGCCTGTTACAAATGCAAGGAAAAATTCACATCCTTCCATCTTCTAAACCGACACATGAACGCGCATTCCAGCTTTGTCTGCGAAACATGTGGCGTGGGATTTGTGTCGCAACGCAGATTAATCAACCACACAATCGTACATCAAAACGGCACCCACAAATGTAAACAATGCGACGAAGTGTTCCCAACCAAACTGAAGCTTAGGTATCACGTGATAACCAAGCATAATAAGACAGACAAACGCATAAGGAGGAAGTGTCCGCACTGTTTGGAACGCTTCACAGAACACTACCGGAAAATGACGCATTTGAGGGAGGCGCACGGGATAACGTTTTCCTTCGACTGCCGGTTTTGTAACGAAGTTTTCCCCACGAGGAAAGCGTTGACGAAACACACGACCCAGCATCATACGCAGAGAATCCAGTGCACGATTTGCGGCAAATGCTTCGGCACAAATACGCTGCTGAAACGGCATATGCGCGGCCATATTGGCGAGAGGAATTTCGTTTGTAACATCTGTCAGAAAGCGTATATGCACGAAAAGTCGCTTCGGCAGCACATGCACGTACATGGGACGTTATATTGAATTAAAAAGTATTACGGTACATGGATAGTCTTGGACGCAAAAGCATCATAAAGACGACTAACTAAGATGTCTCAAAATTTAACGTAAGTGGAAATAGGCGGGACAAGAGGAACTGAAAAGTTGAGCAGGTATTAAACTGGTGTCCAAGAAAGAAACGCAAAAGAGGAAGACAATTTGAAGGTAGATTAAGGAAACAGCAGAGAGTGGCACAGTGCAGGGCACCGGGTGTCACCATTTATGGGGTGACACCTTTTGGAATTCCTTCATTGCCACTGGCTCAGCTCTATGTAAAATTCGGGGATTTCCGCAAAACAGCCTGTCGCTGTCGTTAAAGAATCCCCGATCCCATACTCGCGATCTTTCAATCAATGATCCATGTCCTTTACCTTTCGATGGGGTGACACGACCAATCCGCATCGGGTGCCACCCATAGTAGCTACGCCACTTACTCTGACTGACTGTCTGATGAGTATAAAGAATCCTAATGCTAACTACGAAAAAATCGCCAGCAAGTTACGGCCATCGGGAGCAGTGTTTCGACGAGACGCAGTTACTTTACTTTGGAAGAGCTGGTCTGCTCTTCCTTCATATATGTTAAGATTATTTGTCAGATGTAATAAATGTATTTATTAAAACAAAGTCTTTTAATCACCCGTACATATGAGAGACCTAAATAAGTATAGACTTCTAGAAAAGAGCGTACAAATTCTTTGAAGGCCGGCAACGCACTCGCGAGCTCTCTAGCATCGAGAGTGTTCATGGGTGCCGGTATTTCTTAACATCAGGTGAGCCTCCTGCCCGTTTGCCCCCTGTTCTATAAAAAACAGACTCCAAAATAGTACAATTTTTATAGTCCCCCGCGACGGCCCAAGCCGAGGTTGGAGTTTCACAGGAGACGCTGGTTTCCAGCTAACAGTTACAGGCTAAGCTAAAATAGCTCGTGCTGTAAGCTGTAAAGGCCCTTAAGACCAACAGCGAGATTCCATAAAAAAAATATAGTAGAAATAACTAAATTATTTCTTCCAATTCGGCCTTTTTGATAATTAAATAAAAGCGGGATTGATGATCCAGCTGTTGATAGGTCACAATGTGGAATGAATTCTAAATTTCACTAACATCACCTTGATGGCTGGAAATCTTCCACAGTCCGTTTCACAAGGCATTTTCTTTTGCGAACTAGCGAATTGTGCGAATCGACTACCGGCGGGGTCTTCCCTGAGAATTAAGACCTCCAACTATTCAAAATTCGAGCGTAGGTACAATTAAACAGTGTGAATAAATAAATATTATTTTGGTGTTTTTAAATCAATTTCATATACAATTGATACCTATATACAATTATTGATATATTAAACAAATAATTGGTGATAGTATTTACAAAAAATTAATTCAAATAAAATCTTTTGATTATCTGATTTATCGATAATCACTACTGCATCTTAGTTATTTTTTTTCCATACGCCAAAGAAGTATAACTTCTAACGCGTGTTCATAAGTACACACTCTATTTGGTGTATCTTCTAAATTGTCGTTTTGTTTTTGGGCACCGGTTTAGTACTTTCTATTCCTCTCGCCATGTGCCGCCCATTTCTACTTCATTTTTTGAAGTGAAACTTCTTTAAGCGCATGAGGGTAAATCTTTTACGAAGATGTGGCGCGTGTTTGTCCACGAAACGGGTGAGACTGATTGAGGCTGATTGAGAGAGAGTGAGAGAGGGAGATCGAGAAGCAATACACGTTATTGCTTGATGTATTCGTTTAGTTACATATTAGAACTTTGATTGCAATTCTGTCACATAACGTCTTGTGCAGTAAACGCAGATTTTTTTATTTATTATCTATATTATCATTAGCACGTATACAGTGTTTAAGCAGTGTGAATATAGATATACAAATACATGGATGTACTTGGTATAAGATCATCTATTGGGGCTTTTATCTTAGTAATAATTAAGTTATAAAGAAGTTTCACTTCTGACATGTGTACTTTATAGGCAAGGTAGGCTAGGCAGCTGGTTTTTATATATAAATTTCCTAATATCTCTGAATATCGTCCCGTGGTGATACTTCGTTTTATACAAAATATTTAACTCTCGTACTCTTAAGTTGACTTTACCATTCTCTTTTCAGCTGCTGAGAAGGCATCAAACGAAGCAGAGATCCTAGAACGCCTAAACGCAGCCACCTTGATCGAACATACCACCATCAGACCGTTCCTCTACCAACCGCCCAACTTCAAATGTGTTTATTGCTTCCAAACATTCCCAGATATCCCTTCACTACTCCAACACGACACCCATTCCATCCCCCGCAGACCTCACTTGATAAAAAACCATTTGAAACGTAATTTAAAAGCGGATATATCCGATCTAAAATGCAGAATTTGCGGCGAAGGATTCCCTGACCTATCTGACATACGACTGCATTTAGATGAAGTTCACAAAAAGCTGTTTTATAACGCTAATAATGGCGTTATTGCGTATGATCTAAGGTTGAAAGATGGACTGTTAGAATGCTACAAATGTAAGAAGACATTCAATTCATTCTTTCTCCTCAATAAACACATGAATGAGCATTCAAATGTAGTCTGTGAAACCTGTGGCCTCGGCTTCGTGTCAAAGCAAAGGCTAAAATGTCATATGACAGTTCATCAAAATGGCGTCTATAAATGTGGGAATTGCGACGCGGTGTTGCCAACGCAATTCGCTTTACGTTACCATTTTCTATCGAGGCATGCGGTTGAGAAGAAGCGGTTTAAATGCGCTCTCTGTTTCGAGCGTTTTTCGGAGCATTACACAAAAATGACGCATTTGAGAGAAAAACATGGGATTTCATTTAATTTTACCTGTTCAATATGTAAAGAGAATTTTCATACGCGCAAGGCGTTTTGGAAACACAAAAATAAGATGCACACGCAGGCATTTAAGTGTGAGATCTGTGAAAAGTGTTTCGGGGAGAATTGGGTGTTGAAAATGCATTTGAAATCTCATACCGGGGAGAAGCCGTTCGTTTGTGATATCTGTCAGAAATCGTATAAGCAGAAGAAGACCTTGTTAAAACACAAGATTTTGCACGAAACAACTTAGAATTGAATTTCTTATCAAACATTAAAAGATTGAAATGAGACTTATAAAGAATACTCGTGATAAATTTAATGTAGATTCCCGACATTACATAATACGCTATTGATAGTTTCAAAAATCATATCAGATTATTAATTAGCGAGTATGGAACTGCTGAACGGCTATTCAAAATGGACGTTGACGAGATAGCAGTGCTTGTGTACAGGGCCTGATTAACCCTTAGGCTAATTAGGCTGCAGACTAGGGCGCGACTATCTATACTACGACTTATATTTTGATTCCACATTTGACATTAGCTACTGTCATTTTGTAAAATAATGATACCACATTTCATCGTGTAGTGATGTACACAAAAATTGATAAGCAATCGCGATAATCAACATAATCATTTAATATTGGTGTGCCAATAAAAGACTAAATTATTTGACCTACAAGATGACTTGAATAGATTTGAAACTTATTGTCAATCCTTTCTTATTGTCAAGACTTTATTATTATTTAATTAATAAACAGTAAAAATACATTATGACAGTGTCATAAATAAAATTAGACTAATTATAATACTGTCAAATGGCTTATTATGCATAAATACTACAGATTTCATCTTGAGTACTTAGTCTCTTTCTAACCAATGATATTTACTCGAAAGAGACAGAGTACTTTAGTCTGTCTCTCGTCTTCGTTTATAATAACGGAAATAAGACTGCGATATATTGCTATATTTAAGTGTGAACAACAAATGTTTCACTTCAGTAACTGGAGGCAAATAAATTGTAATATTTTTGTTGCTGTATGTGGTAAAATCGATCTTGTATTTATTTCAATAACATTTTAATATTGTCAAAAGCCCATTGTAATATTACTATACTGTTTTCCCAATATTCTATGTATACTGCGTATTAACTGTTAGATGTAATCATATGTTATTGTAAATTTATATCTATAATATAAAAATGAATCGCAAAATGTGTTGGTAAGCGCATAACTCAACAACGCCTGGATCAATTTGGCCAATTCTTTTTTTAAATGTTCTTTTAAGGTCAAGGATGGGAAAAAATCGAATAATTGCCGGAAAACCCACAAAGATCATTTTAGCCACGACTATAAAATATGTAGGAACAAAAGTTGCCACATTACAAATCTTTATGACAGAACGAAGTCTGTCGGGTCCGCTAGTTATTAATAAAAAACAATCTAATTGCTTCGTATTGACAGTACATGTCCCTTTTACGAACAGCATAGCCAAAAAGCGTAAATGCCTACGGTGTTAAAAATACTTACTGACGTTGTGTAAAAGAAAAAATATGGCGATTAGAAAGAGTGAAGGAGAGTTTTTTGCCCGTTCTTCTCTTCCGTTCTACGCCTTTGATTTGAGAACTGGCAGTAAATATAAAATTAGAAGCATTTAATGTATTATTTTGACGTTCATAAGTGTACATTAAGTTACCTACATGAATAAATGATTTAAAATTGAATTTGAATTGTCTGTGCCTGAAGAACAAAAAAAGTCGCTTATTTTAATTGCGTGTTTAGAAAGAAAATGAATTAAAGTTAAATGTTTGAATAACTTTATTTCTCATTACAAAAATGTATTTTATATAAGAAAGTTATTATGTATTTACGAGCGAGATACGCGTCGCCATTAGCCGTCCCAATTTTAGTCTATTATGTTAACTCTAACATGCCACTTTAATGCCTTTTTGAATTTGTAATACGCACCAATATTGCGAATTTTAGATGGTAATTTATGAAATAATTGCCCTCAATTAAACTTTCCCCCACTCCCTTGTTTAATACTCAAGAAGTTTGCCGGTATTTGTAGCTGCGGTAACTCACGACTTTTTTGTAGAGAGCATAATAAGTGTTAGCTATTTTGAGCTTGTGAATAAAAGCAGTCGTGCAGTGGTTAAGGCGTCTGACTCGAAATCAGATTCCCTCTGGGAGCGTAGGTTCGAATCCTGCCGGCTGCGAGAGTTTTATTTATTTAATTTCAGAAATTTAACACTAAGGCCGTTGTTTATTAATGACTCTAAATTAAAATAGGTTTTCTATGACATACAAGATATTTATATCAAAGTTGTGTTGACTTATTGGCTTCGTAGAGCCTCCTTGAGGTCATACGATTGAATTCAAACCGCACAGTCACTAATTTAGTTTATTTTTTCACAGATATTCCAGAGAGAACAAAACCGATAGATCGGCGTGGTGTTGCCCCTTTTTTGAGGGAAAACTCGCTTAAGCTTCTCACAAACTCAACTATGGTTATATTTCAATGGAATAAAAGCCGCTATAGATGTTTTTGCTGTAAAGAGCCGTTTCTAAACATAAATCAACTGCGCACACACACTGACAAACACACTATTCAAGAAATCGAAAAAAATATAATTTCTCAGCAAAATAAACTCATTAAAGTTGACATATCAATTTTAAAATGTAAGCAATGTAGCACAGTTTTGGAAGATTTAAATGCATTGTGTTGCCATTTAAAAGAAAACCATGGATTTGCGACGCTAAAAGACAATTTGCTTGTGCCTTTCAAAATCGAAAGCTCAGGGTTACAATGTCAGATCTGTTCGCAAAGTTTTAATTTATTTAGATTATTAAATATACATGTAAATAAACACTATCAAAATCATGTTTGTCATATCTGTGGTGCTGGTTTTACGAATCTAGTTTATTTAAATCTGCATAAAACGAGAAATCACCGCCCGTTTCGATGTGCTCAATGTAAAATAGATTTCAAATGTCGCATTGACAAGCGGAAGCACGATGTTGCCATCCACAATATAAAATTAGAACGCAAAACGAGATTCCCATGTCCATATTGTGACGAACGATTTTTTCAAGAAAATTTAAGAGTTTTGCATTTAGTTGAAAAACACGAAATGGAGAAACCGGATCATAAGTGTAATTTGTGTTTCAAGACTTTTGTAACTCGAAGCCTGTATAATAACCACGTTCGATACGTACATTTGAAGGAGAAAAATCAGGAATGTGACATATGCCATAGTGTTTTCTATACGAAATCGGATGTTACTAGGCACAGAGTAACTCACACAGGCGAGAAGAAATTTAAATGTAATCTGTGTAATAACCCCTTTGCGACTAAGGACTCTTTGAGGCGACACGTTAAAAGAACGCATGCGGCTTTCAATTAAATAAATAAAATTATCGTATTGTATATTTATTTAATGTACATTTCTTTCTGTGTTACCTACATGAATAAATGATTTTTGAATTTGTATTTGTTATTTTTGTACAATTGTTACAAAACTATAACCAATTGGCCGGCTGATCCCTATTGAAAGTGATGCCGGCAAACAAAAATATAATTAGTAAGGTTAACCACATGAATTGTATTCTTACGATATATTACGTACTTCAATTTAGTTCCTAAATCGTGAGATATAATAGCAAAATACTGTAATTGGTGGGTTTTTGATATTTCCCCTAAAAAAACCCCAAATATGCTTTCCCCCTATTCTGCCGCTAACTCGGTTGAGAAACCAACGGTTGGCAACGCTGCTTTAAAGATGCCTTTGAAATTTGAAAGATTTTTTGGTAATTAGAAAGATAATTTTATCATAGGCCGATATTATGTTTCCCTGTTTAGACAGACTCCAACAATTATGAGACTATTAAGGTGACTCTGTCTACGATGGTAACACTTAAAAATAAATTATCAAATCTTTTTGACACATTTACAATTGTCACGAAATTTTACAATGGCCAAGGAAAATAAGAATTTATATGCAATTTGCGATCATATACAAAGAACTAAACCAGATATTCAGGTCACTGAAGGTATATATTAAAAGATATTGTATTATATATATATATACAGTCTATTCAGACTGAACATTTTGTAATAATAATAATGCCTATATTTAGCCTTTTATTCAGTTCCACTTAGGTACGCACACAAATATAGTTCATTATATTAAACTAGATATTATATAGGTTGAAAAAACTATTATAATATTTGGATCTTATTTGATTGCTAGATCTGCTTGTCAAAGGCCTCCAACCTCTTCCATTCCTGTCTTGGGCCACTCTGTTCCACATCACTCCTACCACTTGTCTGATGTCGTCTTCCTCTACACCTTTGCCTCCTCTAGAGTATAATGTGGTTTTCACGTGGCACTTCAATAGAAAGGAGTATTTTTAACGTTAAAGACTTAATGGCGATGGGCTGTGCTCATGATAGTTACCACGTAGTAGTACCACAGTTTTCCGCCACCGGTACCTTCAGCTCATCTTCATCCTCCTTCATGGTTACCGTCTAAATTTACTGTTAAATAACCAAACCTCACAAGATTAGTAGATTAGTAGTTAGAGTACCTATTGGGTATTTTAGTTGAACCCCAATCTTTACTTTTAGAAATAGCGAAGGAAATAGGAAGTAATTTTCGCACACTACCTGCTTTTGAGAAAGGTCTCTTTGATTACGTCTATCGAAGACATTATTCCATTGAAAGGAATGAATTGTTAAAGTGTCGTTGGCTACAGTACAAGAAACATATTGAAGATCGCGTCTTCGCGCCATTTCAGTTTCCCTGTATACGGTTAGAATTTTTTTATGCTTGCAACATTCTCTGCACTCAACCAGTTGAGTTGAGTCCAGAAAAAAGTATAACAATGATATATTTTTACTTTGTTCGATATTGGAAATTTGAATATTGTAAAATAATTTCCCAGAGACTTACATTTTCAAAATGGTGCCATTCGGTTCTTACCATCTGAATCGATTTACCGCTACCCTGAACATAAAATGAAACTGAAACCTGGCCCCGGCGTCGACTTCCGTGGACAAATGCCAATACCCCAAGAGCTTCTTATGAAACGAGGTACAACGAAGAAAGATGGCGTGGTTAAGAAAGATAGAAAGAAAAAGACTAAATAAATGTTTATGAAATGTACTGTTATTTTATATTATTAAAGGTTAAAAATAAAAAAATAAGATGATGTGGTGGTCACCAAATGATCTCGGGTAGGTCACCCATACCGCCACTACGACTATAATCGACATGAGACGTCATGTCACTGTCAGTGGCAAGTATCAAAATTGAAATCTGAAGTCTGAATATCTAAAAAATGGCCTTGGTTGCAAGTTGCGGGTTGTTTTTTATTTATTTAGTTTTTCAATTTTCAAAGAATCACGGAATCTATATGTCTAATTTATATGTAAATTATGGCTTAGAAATTATCTAATACGGTTATCAGTTACGCTTATCCATCATGGAAAGCGGTATAATGGTGGAGACGTTACCATTATTTGGTAATTGTTGTCTATGTTTAAAACTAGATGTGGTTAAAAGCATGTTAACGCCAGATTTAGGAGAAAAGGAGAGTTATTCTGAAATGCTGCTCAAGTGTTTTTCTATGGATGTGAGTATATATTTATTGTTATCTTATAAATTTTATACAAACGTATCCCGCGGATTGTTTTATTTATCACATCAGTTACGACTTTTAAGAACGACGTGATAATATTATTTCTTGTATGAATTGTATTCTTACGATATATTACGTACTTCAATTTAGTTCCTAAATCGTGAGATATAATAGCAAAATACTGTAATTGGTGGGTTTTTGATATTTCCCCTAAAAAAACCCCAAATATGCTTTCCCCCTATTCTGCCGCTAACTCGGTTGAGAAACCAACGGTTGGCAACGCTGCTTTAAAGATGCCTTTGAAATTTGAAAGATTTTTTGGTAATTAGAAAGATAATTTTATCATAGGCCGATATTATGTTTCCCTGTTTAGACAGACTCCAACAATTATGAGACTATTAAGGTGACTCTGTCTACGATGGTAACACTTAAAAATAAATTATCAAATCTTTTTGACACATTTACAATTGTCACGAAATTTTACAATGGCCAAGGAAAATAAGAATTTATATGCAATTTGCGATCATATACAAAGAACTAAACCAGATATTCAGGTCACTGAAGGTATATATTAAAAGATATTGTATTATATATATATATACAGTCTATTCAGACTGAACATTTTGTAATAATAATAATGCCTATATTTAGCCTTTTATTCAGTTCCACTTAGGTACGCACACAAATATAGTTCATTATATTAAACTAGATATTATATAGGTTGAAAAAACTATTATAATATTTGGATCTTATTTGATTGCTAGATCTGCTTGTCAAAGGCCTCCAACCTCTTCCATTCCTGTCTTGGGCCACTCTGTTCCACATCACTCCTACCACTTGTCTGATGTCGTCTTCCTCTACACCTTTGCCTCCTCTAGAGTATAATGTGGTTTTCACGTGGCACTTCAATAGAAAGGAGTATTTTTAACGTTAAAGACTTAATGGCGATGGGCTGTGCTCATGATAGTTACCACGTAGTAGTACCACAGTTTTCCGCCACCGGTACCTTCAGCTCATCTTCATCCTCCTTCATGGTTACCGTCTAAATTTACTGTTAAATAACCAAACCTCACAAGATTAGTAGATTAGTAGTTAGAGTACCTATTGGGTATTTTAGTTGAACCCCAATCTTTACTTTTAGAAATAGCGAAGGAAATAGGAAGTAATTTTCGCACACTACCTGCTTTTGAGAAAGGTCTCTTTGATTACGTCTATCGAAGACATTATTCCATTGAAAGGAATGAATTGTTAAAGTGTCGTTGGCTACAGTACAAGAAACATATTGAAGATCGCGTCTTCGCGCCATTTCAGTTTCCCTGTATACGGTTAGAATTTTTTTATGCTTGCAACATTCTCTGCACTCAACCAGTTGAGTTGAGTCCAGAAAAAAGTATAACAATGATATATTTTTACTTTGTTCGATATTGGAAATTTGAATATTGTAAAATAATTTCCCAGAGACTTACATTTTCAAAATGGTGCCATTCGGTTCTTACCATCTGAATCGATTTACCGCTACCCTGAACATAAAATGAAACTGAAACCTGGCCCCGGCGTCGACTTCCGTGGACAAATGCCAATACCCCAAGAGCTTCTTATGAAACGAGGTACAACGAAGAAAGATGGCGTGGTTAAGAAAGATAGAAAGAAAAAGACTAAATAAATGTTTATGAAATGTACTGTTATTTTATATTATTAAAGGTTAAAAATAAAAAAATAAGATGATGTGGTGGTCACCAAATGATCTCGGGTAGGTCACCCATACCGCCACTACGACTATAATCGACATGAGACGTCATGTCACTGTCAGTGGCAAGTATCAAAATTGAAATCTGAAGTCTGAATATCTAAAAAATGGCCTTGGTTGCAAGTTGCGGGTTGTTTTTTATTTATTTAGTTTTTCAATTTTCAAAGAATCACGGAATCTATATGTCTAATTTATATGTAAATTATGGCTTAGAAATTATCTAATACGGTTATCAGTTACGCTTATCCATCATGGAAAGCGGTATAATGGTGGAGACGTTACCATTATTTGGTAATTGTTGTCTATGTTTAAAACTAGATGTGGTTAAAAGCATGTTAACGCCAGATTTAGGAGAAAAGGAGAGTTATTCTGAAATGCTGCTCAAGTGTTTTTCTATGGATGTGAGTATATATTTATTGTTATCTTATAAATTTTATACAAACGTATCCCGCGGATTGTTTTATTTATCACATCAGTTACGACTTTTAAGAACGACGTGATAATATTATTTCTTGTAAGGTTTATTTCTAATTATTTAAAACTGTATAAAGATTAATTCTCTATACAGATATTGTTTACAAACTAGATACAATCAGATTATATGTAAAATAAATAAATCAGTGGTGCTACAAGCTCTTTAGGTCTTGGCCTCAGATTTCTGAATCTGTTTTATGATCATTTTTAAATCCAATAGGCAAGTAGGTGATCAGCCTCCAGTGCCTGACACATGTCGTCGACTTTTTGGGTCGGAAAGACAAAAGACATGTCGGTTTTCTTATGATGTTTTCCTTCCGTTCAAACAAATGTTAAACATAGAAAGAAATACCAGAATATATGTACCAAATCTAAAAAATAACTAGCACATATATATTCTGATAATTTTTTTAGCATATATATCTGCTGCATTTAAACTGTTGATGCATATTATGAAAAAAGGGTCTGTATTTTTCGATAGTGATTGTCTCTCCACCAAATTCATATTTTACGGGAAGTTGAATACTTACAGTTTTCTGTAATTAAAATAAACCTTGTATCTTTTAAGAATATTAATCATAACTAATTACTATTAATTGATTAATAATATGTTACTTTACGTAATTAAAATAAATAAATTGTCTCAATGTTTCCATAATTAATGTTTAATAAATAAAACTACATTAGTTATTCTGTATGTGTATAAGAGTGGATATTACTTTTAAAAATTCCACATGGAATAATTTTTTATAACCCATCAAGAACAACTTAAATTCATGAATGTATGTATTAGTATTTTATAATGTATGTGTATCACATAAGATATGTTCATATGCACATGATAAATTCTGATTAAATAACATGCATATGCAGACTGAATTATTCAGTATAATTATTAACTGGGCAATTTATATACCAACCTAATAAGAAAAACTAAATTCAATAAGATCATTTGTTCACTGAGGTTCACGTTTCTGAGAAAGTAAAGTTGTATATTTTTATATTTCTACAATAACAAGAAAGGTATTGTGTGTAAATTGGTCATATTAAAGTCGTTATCTATATAAGATTAAATAAATTAGCTATTTAAATAGGTAACGGAGCATTTTTCCAGTTCCAAATAACATTTATTGCCAGTGAACTTGTGATTGTTACTTTGGAATATTTTTTTAATTCTTATACACTGTTACTTAATTCATTAGGAGCTATTTAATTTGAAATTATGCCTATGAAAAAAAAATAAACATTTCTGAAGCCTAGAAAAGTCACAAGTAGTTTGAAAAATTTCACATTAATTATTTAATAAAAATATTATATCTCAAAACACTTAAATGAAAGTTTTGAGATGAGTTAAAAATTACTGTTTTGCATAAGTTAAATACTTATGCTAAATGCCCTTGGAGTGGTAGATTAATGTTCATGTACAGTTCCATCGGACTGCTTTAAATGATAGTGGATTTTATTTTTGCTCCATATTAACCACTTAACAACAATATAGTATTAGTAAAATAATTCGATGTTAATTTCTATGTAAGAAATAAATGCGTTGTAACAGTTGAAAAAGTGGCTACGTCTGTCTATACACTTGGGACGTAAATCCGACAATTAAGAAAATTTCCACGCTTAAGAAACTTAGAATGCCTGAGTGGACAAAATGTATAGCGTTGAATCGTACAGTTTTCTTATCTTAAAAATCCATTAGCATAAATACTTCTAATACACTTCTTTAGTGATGTAAGTTTTGCCTTTTACAGATATCAATTCTTGATTTAGAAGACACAAAATGCCTAATCTGCAGACCATGTATAGACCAATTGGGAGCTTGTGTTAAATTTAAAGAACAGGTAGACACTGCATTGAAGTCATTGGAAGCAGCAGCTAGAATTAAAAGTATGTATTAGCATGGACAGATCAACTTATTTTTTTTATAAAATTACAAGAAAACCTCGTCCTTTTTTATCTTCTTGTGATGATAGTAAATATAAACAAAAATTTTGTCATTAAATTTTTCTCAGTAAAAAAATAGTTTAGATTTATTATTGTCAACAAATTTAATGTCTTACCGCCAAGTTGACAAGAAGCTTGCTTTCCGGGAAAGTATTTTAAACAATAGCGTTTGCCTTATTATATTGGCACAGTTATTATGCAGTGTTTGGTTTGGTTGTTTTGTAAGCTATTATATTGTGGTCATATTTCAGAAGCAGATGAGGATTTAAAAAAAGTTAAAGAAGAAAAATCGAATGATGATGGAAGCGGTAAGTCACTATATACTTTGTTACACAGAGAATGTTCCAGATTTGTATTTAAGATATTGTAACAATTATAAAAATACAGATTTGGTCTGATTATTTTTTAATAATCTTTAGTGTGGCATTATTGTCCAAATCCTAATCACAGTTAGGCAAAACTTATTTTTACAAACATATTTATTTATCTACATATTATCAATTATTAAAATTATCATTCAATTCATCAATAATTAAAATAATCTATAAAGTGTGAATAAAACTGTGAATCATTGACAGTGTTGAAATTTTTATGAGATTATGATTATATTTCAGTTAATTAAATACTTTTGATGGGATATATAATTTGCAAATCTGAATCATTTAATCCATAGAGTCCATAGACAAAGCTTAACCAGACTGAAATATTAGTGAATTGTTTTTAGTAATCTTTTTAAATTGAATAAATATCTCTTTCAGATGATGATATCCTGCTATGCCATTTCAAGCAGGAGTCGAACGATAGCAACTACCAAGATGAATGTATGTTTTTTTCCTATTATAATATATATATATATATATATGATTAAAGTTATTTTTTAAATAAGTGTTTGTTGTATTGACTATTAATTATATGAAAACATTTATTTTCAAGAGAGTGGGTATAACTTTAATTGTATATGAGCTGTATTTAATTTTTGGGATCTAGATTCTAGACTAGGGTTTTTAATTATTATCATTAAGTAAATGACACCATCTAAGCTACAAATAGCTAAGACGATGTAACCAAAAATTCTCAAAAACTACTGAACCGATTTGCCATCAATACCTAACACTGAGTCTTTAATACTATTTGCGAATTATTGTGATACCGCGTTTTATAAACATTGAGCGCCATCTAACGGTGAATTGTCAAAGACTATTTCGGTTGTGTTGCTATTTTATAAATAATTGCTGACCGTTCAAATTAAAGTTTTTTTTATCTATGATTGTGTGTATCAAACGAAAAAGTATTTATGTATCGAAAAATATTTTTTACATTTTTAAATAAATGACAAAAATCATCAATTTTGTTGGTTTTTTTAATTGTATTACTCAGCTGTTAATTGTATTGTTTTTCATAGAATTAAAATTGAAATCGTCAATATGTAGAATTCAGATATTATATACATTAAAATATCTATTATTATTAGTGGTGCTACCTTTTTAGGTCGTGACCTCAGATATCTGGATCTGTTTCATGATTTGTCAATCTAATAGGCAAGTAGGTGATCGGACTCCTGTGCCTGACCCGCCGTGTGGGTCTTCTGACGATGTTTTCCTTCATAAGAGAGAATGTTAAATGCGTACCCAGAATGTCCATTGATGCATAGCTGTTTGGAGCACTGCTCATCATAATTACATAGTTGATCATTCTATTATAATTTTTGGGTAAATTTTCTCTTTTTGAGCATTTTTTTTTACTATGAATTTCGAAAAAAAAAAAAATTGATTGATTCGTATCTTAGATGGTGTCTTGGTTAAATAATATAAGTATTTGTTTAATAATTTTTTTTTACACTAAGAGGCCGTTCAAGTATTACGTAAGCAGTTTGACTGCAATTCATCCCCCCCACTTTTTTATCGGCAAAAGTAAGCAAAACTCAAAAATGCACAAAAACGTATTAATTTTTTGTAGAAATCCTTGAAAATTAATTTCGTTTTGAAGCATAGTCAATGTGTCAGTAATTATAAAAAAGTAATTATTTACTGTTGACGTAATCACCAAATTAGAAAAATAAATCCCCCCTCTCTATAATGCTTACGTAATACTTAAACGGCTGGTAAAATAATATTATAATTTCAGTATTGGAAAACGGCACTCAGAAAGACTCGGAAGATGAAACGCGGCAAACCAGAAAACTATCGAAAAAGAAGAAACTTACATATTCATCTGTTTGTAAGAAGGTCGTGAACCTTGATGAGACGATATACCTTCTGAACGCTGGACTATTCCCATTCAAGATGAGCAAAGACGATTTCTCGTGCACCATATGCCCCGAGAAGACTAGCACCCTGGAAGACTTGAAGACGCACATATCCCAGCACAGCACGTCGAACATCGCGACAGCCTTTAAGAAGATGTCTCAATCCACATCACAGAAATTCTCCAAAGAGAAGAATTGCCTCAAATGCAAGACGTGCGCCCTGGAAATTAGAAGCTTCGATGACATGAAGCACCATGTGGACGCCTGCATCCGGCTCGGATGCCGGTGGAACCAGCTGCCCTTCAAGCTGGAGAAGGACCAGCTCGACTGCCCCATCTGCAAGAAGACATTCCTCAACTTCGTGACCCTGAACACGCACATGAACGAACACTACCCGAACCACACGTGCGACAACTGTGGGAAGGCGTTCGCGTCCAGGTCCCGTCTGAGAGGACACCTTCGGACTCACGAGGTTGGCAGCTTCCCCTGCCGTTTCTGTGATATGGTCTTTGATAAAGTGACGAAACGGGAGAACCACGTCTCCAAGGAGCACAAAAGTGGGATCAGATATGTCTGCAAGCGGTGTAATATATCCCTGACCTCGTTCTATGCCCGGCAGAAGCATTTGGCCGAAGTCCATAATGAGGAGCTGAAGAGATACAAATGCAAAGCCTGCACCCAGAGTTATATCACCCCGGGGCACCTATCCAGCCATGTCCGGAGGGACCATTTGAATGAAAGGAATCACAAGTGTCCGAAGTGCGATCTGGCGTTCTACACGCGGAACTCCCTGAAGATGCACATGATAAAGCACGACGGGGAGAGGATCCACGTATGCAGCATATGCAGTAAGTCCTATCAGAGAATGAAGACGCTGAGGGAGCATATGCGGATTCATAATAACGATAAGAGGTTCATTTGTCCCGTGTGTGGGAGGGCCTTTACGCAGAAGTGTACGTTGAAGGGACATTTGAAAGTGCATCAGCGTACGAGTGAAATTGTGTGATGGACGCAGACGGGTTAATTTTAAGTTGTGTATAGTTTATAGGGAACAAAAAGCAATACGCGTGCAATTTTTCTATTCCGCAATAGAGGGCGTTGTTTTAAATTATTGTATATTTAAATATATTCAGTTTTAAAGAAATTTATTTATCTACTCCCTGATAGATGTCGCTATATCAAAAATCACTATGTCGCAGACAAGTAGGTAATTTAGCGGTTCTATTAACAGTCTAGCCTTTTGACTTAACAGCGCCGTTTAACTAACGGCCTGAAAGTTATTCAGCAGTGGCTAATGCTTAGGCCATTTGTAAGATAGAGTGATCAAGAGGCAGAAATAAAAATTATAAAACATCTGACATATGAAATTCTTTATCACTACATAGTATAAAACAAAGTCGTTTTCTCTGTCCCTATGTCCCTTTGTATGCTTAAATCTTTGAAACTACGCAACGGATCTTGATGCGGTTTCTTTTAATAGATAGAGTGATTCAAGAGGAAGGTTTATATGTATAATATAATAAGTACTATTATTTTTGAGGTTTCTAATGTGATGTCGTAATAAATTAAATTTTTTCCGCTTACATTGCAAACGCAGGCTGAACCCTACGAGTTTTATCAGTACACATTGAAAATGTCTATAGAAAAGTCCGTGATGGTATATGTCGCGTATATTATCGGAGCTTTCCAGCAACGGTAATAACAATACATAATAAAAACCTGCTTTTCATTAGCATTGCACCCGTGCGAAGCTTTGGAAAACATCAAAGAATTTACGAAATTCCATACGTATCACATCATACTCGTGAACGGGTGCTACTTGTGGTGACTGGTCGTACTGGAATTCGTGTATGCGGTGATATTAGTTGTTTATACTACGTATTTGCGTGTTGATCTCACGAGTATGTAAGTGCGTGCTCCTATTTCACCATGCCTCCTGCTGTTAGAGGACAAATCTTTGTTTTTAATTTATTTTATTATTCTTTATTACTCAAGATGTCATATAGAACATGGTGTAATGGTTGCAGCTCCTTACAAACGTTGTGTAAAAAAAACTTGGCGATTAAAAAGAGTGGCGGAGAGTTTATTGCCAGTTCTTCTCTTCCGTTCTACGCCCTTGATTTGAGAACTGGCAGTAAATGTAAAATTAGAATCATTTAAAGTATATTTTGACGTTCATAAGTGTACATTATGTTACCTATATGAATAAATGATTTTTTATTTGATTTTATCATCTATTGCCGTTCCGCAACAGCGTTTCTTGAGGCAGTTTTTTCCACCACTGTGAAACCAGCTGCCCACTGAAGTATTTCCGAACCAATAAAAATTAGGGCGACAGGTGGCAGAAAGTGGAACTACACTGAAAGGATCAGGTATATGCAAGTAATGTAACGTCTTCGATTCAATTGTCTAGCTGTTTGATAAAAGGGCAGAAAATCATTAAGGCGGCTAGTTAAACGTCGCTGTAAAGAGATTAGGCTGTTGATTAAACGGCTGATTAAACTAATTGGCTACGACATATATATATATATATAACAATCAAGATATATATAATAATAATAAAATTAAACACAGATTGTATGAATATTTTATTACTGTGAACTTATACGGTTTATTATTTAATTTTTTTGTACATAGTTTTGCAGCTCCTCGATAGATGGCGCTTAAACAGTGAACGCATTGAAATGTAAAATAATTTTATATATTCATTCAAAATAAATGTTGATTTATTTCTGGTCTTTTTATTTGATATCTTTCTTAACCTTGATGTGAATGGCGTGAGTCAACAGTAGGTAGGTTCGAGACCGGGTTGAATTTTAATTAAGAAAAACATCGCCAGGAAATGCGGACTTAAAGTTCGAAAAATATAAACCAGTACCGCTACAACCTTTTTAGCTCTAGGCCTCAGATTTTTGTCAGATAATCATTTGTCTATCTAATAGGCAAGTAGGTAATGAGCCTTCTGCGGCTAACTTACGTGTTATGTCTAAGTTTTCCTCAAGATGTTTTCCTTCGTACGTGTGAATGATAAATGGGCACTCAGAAGTGCATATGTATACCTACAAATGAGCGACGTCGAATCTACTAGACTTTCTCAACTTTTTTTAATTGCGGCATATTTAACGATTTCAAAATTTGGCTTAATTACTTCAACACACTGCATAAATAGTTTATGACAAAAATATACGAAATAAACAAATATACAATAATAACTGATTGTTTTAAATTTGAGCTTGATGTTGTTTGATAAAAAAATCTAACCTAAAAAGGCAGTCATCGCAGCCCATAGACACCCCTTTTTTGGTGGGTGCGTTGCCGGCATTTAAGGAATACGCTCGAATTTTGAATTGTTGGAGGTCATATCTCTCAGGGAAGACCCTATCCGGTAGTCGATTCCACAGTTCCCTAGTTCGCAAAAGAAAATGCCTTGTGAAACGGACTGTGGAAGATTTCCAGCCATCAGGGTGATGTTGGTTTAATTTGTATTCGTACGGCTCGTACAATGCTGAAACGAGGCAGGTATCATCTCAAACAATTCCCCAGAACACTCACCGTAGTACTTTATAGAAAACGCAAACAGATCTTTCTGTGTAGAAAGAGAATCAAGCTAATCAGTAAGACTTTGGACATTGAAAATTCGACAAGCTTCGCTGAATTTGGTCAAAAGGAAGAAGTTGGTATTTGGGAGCACCGGCCCAGAGATGTGAGTAGTGATACCATATGAAGCCGTACTGCTGCCTTGTAGAGCTGCAGACGTTGTGCCAAGTACAAGAATTACAGTTTTCTTTAAAATTCTTAACACAATTAGAAACAAGAATTACGTGAGAGTTCGAATTCGAAAAACAAGGATGAATCTTGATTAAAAAAATACGTTTATTTTGGAACATAGGATCATAGGCTCATAATGGTATCACGTCATTAAATTCGAGCCTGTTGGCATCCCTACCCATCGGCAAAGAAGACAGAGGGTGTTGGCCGAGAGAAAAAGCAGGCGTAAAAAACTCTCGGTACCCTTTTTAAAAAAAAAGCAAATCATCAAACAATTCTACTATATTTAAAACAAATATAGCAAATTAATTAGAAGTAGCCTGCCCAGCACTAGTCCGAGGCCCTTTCATCAACTAGATAATTCAAACAAGATATAATGAACAAAACTGTAGTAAGCTTCAAAACATCTTATCTTTAAACGAGCTATTCTTGTGTATATGTCACCGTAAGATTGTAAACATCGTTATATTACAATCTATCCAGTAAGATTGTAAACTATCGATAGATTGTGAACCGTATCATTATGATTGCAATTTAACGCATCATTTTTATCGGGTCCAACGATTTTCATAAAATTTAGTATACGGGTGGTTTCGGGGCGATAAATCGATCTAGCTAGGAATAATTTCTAGAAAATGTCATTTTATTCGTGTTTTATCAACTTAAACATAGAATTGCTCGTTTAAAGATGTCAGTGAAATGAAAACTTAAATATGAATATAATTATCTTTATTCGATAATTATATTCAAATTTCATTATTTTATTAGTATGTGATTCGTACTTTAATATAATTTAAAAAAAAAAACAATTTATAAAAAAAAATACCGAGCAAAGCTCGGTCATCCAGGTCCTGTTATTTATGAGAGAAATATTCAGAGTTCATACTTATTAAGACATGTTCATATTGATATAATGGAGTGGAGTGCCAAGCAGTGCCGGACAAGCCACGTAGAAAAAAAAATACGTTTATTTTGGAACATAAGATCATCATGGTATCACTTATTCCACGTCATTCAATACGAGAATTCGAGTAGCAAGCAAATGCTTTGGGCCTCTCGGATTTAGAGGCTCCACCCGTAATAAAAAAATATTAATTCAGATAGCATCGTACTATATCTGGCCTCACTTCCACTTAAGAATTTAAAACGATAAGTCACGATAAATCGTAAAAATATGTAGGTATTTTACAAAAAATTTACCGTAATGTTCTAAAGTCTAATTATAATCTATATATTTAGACTAGCATTATCTATGTTTGCGGATGCACCTGAATGAATTTTCATCAATCATCCGCAAACGGACAGCCTCACTGATGCCTGGGGCGAGCACCAACAATATCCTGATGGTTATAGCAAATAAGCCCGAATGTTTTGTTTTGTTTTGTTTTGAGACACTGGGTTCATATACATGCCCCTGTGCCTGGTGTCTCAAATTAAAGTAGACCAATGAATTTAATATTTTTAATAATTTTACTAACATAGTTATAAGATTTACTATACTAACAATATATGGACTTATTAATTGGTCTGAAATAAATGATTTTATTTATACCACGTCTACCTGTCAGCGGCCAGATTTTTATTTTATAAGAATATCTTAATCGTGATGATTACATGACTTTGTGGAAGATTATGAATTGATTAAATAAATCTTGCTGATATTAAATTTAAAAAAATATTGCTGATATTAAATTAAAAAAAAATTTTTTGTTTGTTTTATTTAATACCCTAAACTTGAGAATTTACAAGCCCCGTGCTGGCTTTATCCGGCACTGGTACCAAGTAGACCCCTGAGGCTTCCGTCTAACTCTAAACTTTTGGATGTACCGCGCCTAATGTAGAAATTTCTATTGATGTAGACCTATTTGTTTGTACACTGACTGAGTTCACAAGAAATAAAAAAATAAATCAGAGGCGCTACAACCTCCTTAGGTCTTGGCCAGAGATTTCTGAATTTGTTTCATGATCATTTTTAAATCTAATAGGCAAGTGATCAGCCTCCAGTGCCTGACAGACTCGACTTTTTGGGTCTAAGACATGTCGGTTTCCTCACGATGTTTTCAAAGCAAATGTTAAAGGCGCACATAGAAAGAAACTCCATTGGTGCAAGCCGGGGCTCGATCCAACGACCTCAGGTATGAGAGTCGCACGCTGGCCACTAGGCCAACACTGCTATATAGTGTTCACAAGAGTTGCTTGCTATATTGTTTGTTATAAGATTTAATAATTTTTTGTTGTCACTGTTAGGGTAGAATAGTGTAGTGGGATAAATAAATAAATAAATACTTTATTGTAAGTTTATGACACACAAAAGACTTGGCTTTAAAATAAATAGGTGAAGATATGTTTCTTTATTTTAACAGTATTTTAAAATTTCATATTTATTTATTTATTTATTTATTTATTTATCCTTTATTGCCTTATACAAAAACACACATAACAAAAATAAAAAATAAAAAAAAAACAGTTACAAAAGATATAAGGCAAAGGGCGGCCTTATCGCTTACAAGCGATTTCTTCCAGGCAACCCTAATGAGAAACAACGTTAAAGAAACACCATCAGAGGGTAGAGTACAAAAAAAAATCAATTAACAAAAGCAACAATAAGAACAAAAAAACTAAAAACTTAAAACATGCGTTACTATAACTAATTGAATATAATAAAACAAAATCAAAGAAAAAATAGAAAAATATTATACTTGAAAATTGTAATTATTCTGTTTGACCTTGAAAATACATAAAACTAAATTGAACACACAACATTTATATGCGAATAGATAAAAGAAACATAATGTTTAATGAGTATATTAACGTTGGCAGGTATAAAGTTTTATCGCTGTATCATTTGGAACACAGTTCTCAAGAAAAATGTTGAAAATTAAAAATTACGTATATGGCGGAGACGATGGCGTCATACCTTCTCACATACATTTTGGAATTTTTATGTTAAATCGTGCAAAAAATTATGATACAAAAATAGCTATGGTGAGTTAGAAAACTTAATTTATTTATTTGATCGTAACTACTGATTGTTGTTTAGGTTTTAATAAAGAATTTCATAAACATATATATAATTAATATTTTCAACATTTCATCCGCCTCGGCTAAGATTTCCACTGGTTTTCCACGGTCATTCACAAGGCATTTTCTTTTGCGAACTAGGGAACTGTCGAATCGACTCCTGGTGAATTTCCTGGGAGATACCTCCTGGTCCTGGACCTCCAATTGTTAAATACTATAGTATATATATTTTTTATAGAAAAGGGGCAAACGGCTAGGAGGTTCACCTGATGTTAAGTGATACCGCCCATGGACACTCTTAATGCCAGAGGGCTCGCGAGTACTTTGCCGGCCTTTTAAGAATTGGTACGGACCCCAAGTCGAATTGGTTCGGAAATACTTCCGTGGGCAGCTGGTTTCACAAAGTGGTGGTACGCGGCAAAAACTTGAAAAACAAAAACGCTCAGTTGTGGAACGGATATATGTATATATATATTAAACATTATTTTATTACTTGCTATATATTAACATAAAAATCTGCAATATGGACTAAACACAAACATTAACAAACATTTAACACTTAAAGGACGGGGGCGGTTTAACACTTAAAGGGGGGGGGGGGACATCATAGAGAGTATAGGTTAGTTTAGGACAGTTAAATAGTATGTGAGATACAGTGCCTTCATCCAAGCCACAGTCACAGAAGACATTATAATTTTTCTTATATTACACATTTTAATTCGATTCATAGATTGACGCGGACACAGATAAACGAATGACGTTTAACGAATTCGCGCAATTATCTGTGAACATTGCACTATCGCTGAAAAAGCTGGGAGTGGGTATCGGCGATGTGGTCTGTGTCTGTAGCGAGAAGAGGATGGAGTTTATGCCTACAATAGTCGGAGTATGCTGTACTGGAGCCAGTTTTGCTGCAGGAGATAATAGCGTTAAGAATGGTGAGTTATGAGAAATATAAATAAAAATGTTGTGTGGTTTTATGAAACCACGGTTAAAGTGACTTTTTTTTCACAATATAGACATATAACTAAAAAAAATTCGAATAATATTTCATTAAGGGTATAAAATCGCTTTATCAATCTTAATTTTATACTTGGAAAATTGGAATGATAATGGGTAACTAATAAAAGTAGACCAAGTCTCTTACTAATATTTTTATTGAATTCTGTGTCTTTGAGAGTACGACATACATAATACTTAACAATTATTTAGATTATATACACATATTAAAATAGCCTGGAGCACTGGCGCAAATGAATAATAGTCTATACACTACACGGTCAGCTGCTGCGAACTATGTGCGCCGCCATATTGGCCTTTCACTTTATCCCTACTCCGCGGCCGACCGTCACGCGACATGCGCCACACAGACCAAACAGTTTGAGACGATGTAATAAAAGTTTCACTTTAAAATATTTTAATTTACTGTTTTTATGTAATTTAGATTTGTTTATCTTTTTGAACTATGTTTTAGGTGTTAGATGTTTTTTAGTTTGGAGTTCGTTAGCTCCAGGTTGCGGTCAATCAGGGAACATTGATCAATTCTCATAGAAGGACGAGCCGGTTAAAAAAAGGTTAAATATTTATGGACTCAGTTTCCGCATTCAGACTTGTGGGTAAACTCCTGGCTTAGGAGCCAGCCTAGCTACTTCCAGAAGTCTCCCCGGATCTTTACAGGTTTCACGGAGCGATCTCACTGCTCCGAGGATTCTTATACTTTGGTTAGCTCCACATCCCAGGCCTACGTGGGTGACTGTAACTCTGAAACACCCTCTGCACATGGGCCCTATCGACCATTCCACTTCGGGCGGAGGAACTATGGCCGCTTATTTTAAGATTCTTAAAAATATGTTTATATATTTCAGATGCATTTCTCTACCGCTTGAAAATCTTGAAGCCAAAAGTTTTGTTCATATCCCAAGCGTCGTTTGAAACACATAAACATATGTTGTCTACAATGAACACAGAACATATAGTTATATACGGTAAAGGATCGGAGAAGAGTTTCGAAGAGTTCCTCAGTGAAAGTGCTGATGTAGAGGAATTTAAAGCTACGTCAGTAGAGGTCAGCAACGGGTATTGAAAATGATCTTTATTTGTGTAACAACTTTAAATTTACACATAAACATTTATATAAAATAACTTCTCTGCACCGATACTTAATGACACCACACAACATTAGATAATATAATCACAATTTTTTTTTTAATGGCTTTAATTTGTGCCAACTGGGCACAAGGTACTTCGCCAGTTTCGTGTAGATGGAGAAAGCACGAAGGAGATTGATCGGTAGAAATAATCACAATTTTATAACTTATTGTCAATCACGCCAAACATTTCTTAAAACCGTCAATTATGTTGACACTTTTAATAGTAAGCAGGATATACATAGCCCTCAAACGCAAGCAAAACGTGTGGTTTGAGGTCGATGCAGTCTTAAAACATTTTTTGTTATTCCATCTCTTCGTCAGTTGTCTTGATAATTAATTTGAAAATACATTGTAAATAAATTAAATGGCGCGAAACAAAACTTTGCACAACTGTCACGCGTGTTCTCTTTGAGCACAGACTACATTATATACATAGTTCGACGTTTAAAGAGGTTTTTGAAACTGTTATCTCTGTCTAGTCGACGCAATTAATAAAGTTTCTGTTATTCAAAAGTAGTAGCTGAAATAAGGAGTCTAAAACATTTTCATAATCGTGTTAGAATTATGTATGTATTTATGTTGCCGCCATGAACGAATTCTATATTAAAGGGATGGAAGGACATTGCTGTAATACAATTTTCGTCAGGCACCACAGGACTTCCAAAGGCTGCGAAATTGACGCATTTGAACTTTATACAGGCTATAACTCAGAGTGAAAGGAAATACCAGGGGTTTGATGTGAATAAGTACGTATTTTTTTAATATATTGATAATGAGATATTAATTAAATTAAAAAAATTAAAATTAATTTTTTTATTGTTGTTTCTCAAATATTTACATCAATAAATGAGCATGAGACAACCCCTGTAAGTAGTCAAGAGACACTTGTGTTGGGGTTGACTCGCTACTTCCCTTATTTATACAAATTTTAAAAAGAATAGCTTAATATAAACTTAATCTATGAATGCGTGTTTGTGTGTGTATGTGTGCATGTGTGTGTGTTTGTGTGTGAGCGAGTGTGTGCACGTTGTCAAGTAAACAATTGAAACGAAATTTAAGATTTAGGCTAGTGTTCTAGAGATCTTATGCCGTACGGCTAAATTTAGAAGTTGTATCGCAGACAGCAAAATATAAAACCAGTGGAACAATAATCACTCTAGGTTTTTTTTCGGTTGAACACACCGAACAATCTAAGAATATCTAAGAACAATATAATAACATAATACTGAAAAGGCTGTGCCTGGCCCACAACCCAAAATCTGACAATGCATGCATATGATGGTTCCCAAATGTCACATTCTATTTTACCCGCTGTAACAATGCAATGTAATAAATAATTTTTAATATCAAAATTTAATTGTCTACTTGAGTAACTTAAATTTTTTAGTGATTTTTAAAACCTATTTAAAAATCACTAAAAAATTTTTATCGAAACACAAATACCGGCAACGCACTCGCGAGCCCTCTAGCATCGAGGGTGTCCATGGGCGGCGGTATCACTTAACATCAACTGAGCCTCCTGCCCGTTTGCCCGCTGTTCTATATAAAAAAAAAGTATTTCCGAACCAATTCGACTATCACCCAAACCCAATAACCTATCTCAATACATTTTTGACCATCTGAGATAGATATGTTAATCCAAATATTGATATAAGTGCCAATAACCAATCGACGGATCGTAAAAGCCATCTGTCATTGTGCCATTTTTTAGTAAATACGCGGGGTCTATGTCACTGGTGACGCGCGAGTGGTACTACACATATGGCCTGTTTCATACAATAAGTTCGTTGGCACTTGGCGCCTGCGTCGTGTTCACTAGGGAGAACATTATTGAAGATTTCCTTCGTGCTATTGAAAAGTACAAGGTAATTTATTATTATTTTTAATACATATATATAATGTCACAAAAATTTGCTTTGAAAGGCTGCCGAAAAACGCCTACCGCTGCCGTATGCGTGAGAGAAAGCGAAGCTAGACATGCTGGCGCCGTAACGCGTTTTACTCATATTATTATTATTACACGAGCAGTGTTGGCCTAGTGGCTTCAGCGTGCGACTCTCATACCTGAGGTCGTAGGTTCGATCCCGGCCTGTGCACCAATGGACTTTCTTTCTATATGCGCATTTAACATTTGCTCGAACGGTCAAGGAAAACCGTCATGTCTTAGATCCAAAAAGTCGACGATGTCAGGCACTGTCATCACATCACCTACTTGCCTATTAGATTTAAAAATGATCATGAAACAGATTCAGAAATCTGAAGCCATGACCTAAAAGAGGTTGTAGCGCCACAGTTTTTTTTATTATTATCATTTACTACTAAGTGTAAATATATTCTTTTTTTCGCGACTGAGGCGCAAACTAAGGCAGAGTGACCAGCTCTGTGGAACATTCTGCATGATCCAAATCGTGCTGGGCTCTTGAGGAACTTAATATTATGACACTATGCGGTCAATATATTCTTGAAGCCTTGTTGTATGTACAAAAAAAATGTGAGCCGTCACGGGACGCCTGGCAGATGTGAAACATTGAAATTATTTTGTGAAGTAATATGCAGAAAAGAACAGATTGTGATAGGAACTAAATATGTCATAATGATAAAATAAAATTTTACGATTTTGTTTTCCAGATAACGATGACTATTTAATAAATAAAAATTTATTTTCATTAAATACAAAAATTTACTACTGCATATAGATTGTATGTATATACCATCATATAGCGTGGCGATGCGTCGCCACGGCATGCGTCGCCACGCCAGAAATCGGTTTTACGTGCGGCTATAGATGTTTCACATCAAAAACTTAAACGATTTTAAAACAAATGGTGACTTTCACCAATATAATACGCGTAATAGAACTAATTTGAGAGTGCGACCAACCAGGCTCCAGAAGATAAACCACTCCTTACATGTAAATTGTAATCGTTTTTACAACAAACTCCCAAGAGATATTAGAGAAAATTAAAATAAAGTAATTTATAAATGTAACGAATACTTAAATGATCCTAATACTTGGGATTGATTTACTCCAGTTCAAACAATTTGTATTAAAAACTTGGCGATTAAAAAGAATAGCGGAAAGTTTCTTGCCAGTTCTTCTTGCCCGCTTTACGCCCTTGACTTGTGAACTGGTAGTAAATGTAAATTGGCAATTAATTTAATTTTTTTGACGTTCATAAGTGTACTTGTTTACATATATGAATAAAGATATTTTGTTTATTTGTTTGTTGATGTCAACAACAACGGATAGTTTAAAAGTGAGTGATTCTATGAACATAACTTTTCCAGATACGGTATCTCCAAATCGTCCCAAATAGTTTAATAGACATACATAATTGTGTTAATCGTCAAAAGTATGATTTATCATCTGTGGAGCACATTTACAGTACCAGCTTACCTATTGGTAAAGATTTGATAAGTGGTGTCAAAATCGAGTAAGTTTTCTAAATCACAATTTTTATTCTAAATGATACTGTGTACGTATGCTACTTGTGGTGACTGGTCGTACTTGAATTCGTGTATGCGGTGATATTAGTTATTTCTACTACGTATTTGCGTGTTGTTCCCACTAGAATGTAAGTGCGTGCTCCTATTTCATGTCTCCTGCTGATAGAGGACAAATCTTCATTTTTAATTTATTTTATTATTCTTTATTACTCAAGATGTAATATGGAACATGGTGTAATGTTTGCAGCTCCTTACAAACGTTGTTTAAAAGAAAAACTTGGCAATTAAAAAAAGTGGCGGAGAGTTTATTGCCAGTTCTTCTATTCCGTTCTACGCCCTTAATTTGAGAACTGGCAGCAAATGCAAAATTACAAGCATTTCATATACATTATGATGTTCATAAGTGTATCTTATGTTACCTATATGAATAAATGATTTTGATGTTTAAGCTTTCCCAATGTCAAGGATCTAAAGCAAAGCTACGGAATGACAGAATCTGGTTGTGTTATATACGAGGATATCCCAAATGGGGACAAAGTGGGGACCGTTGGAACGGCCTGTGTGGGGACCGTTATAAAGGCAAGTGTTTACTAACTAATAATATATAATCTAGGAGAATTTAATGCTCAAATAGGAACTTGGAAAGACGGCGAGGAAATCATAATGGGACCTCACTACGAGGGAAAATAATCAAGAAATGGACAGAAACTAATAGATTTAGCTTTCGAACAACACTTAGTCTTTTCAAATTCACTATACAAGAAAAAACAAAACAAAAGATGGACATGGTCATCCCCTGATGGGCGCTTTAAAAATGAGATCGACTATATACTTACCAATAGTGCCATATCATTCGAAGATGGTCATGTCCTTTCAAATTTAAATTTTAACACAAAAAAATGGGGGAGGCCTTTGCCCATGGGCACACAGAATCAGTTATCGTATCGTATCAAAAAAAAACAATAGCTATAATGTATATATTGATTAAATAATAAATAAATAATATATAATCTTGTGTTGTCCTGGCGTTAAATGATCGATTTTTGTAGGTGGTTGATATAAAAACAAATCAAACTCTTGGGCCGAATTGTCGCGGAGAGATTCGTTTTAAATCATTATCTTTAATGTCTGGTAAGAATTTAATTAAATTTACGAAATAAACAAATGGCGATTCTGAGTACAGCTAAGGAGTTTTAATAATTAAACTCCCAAGCGAAATTAGAGAATTATCACTAAATAAATTCAAAGCCCTCGTTAAAAGTAAATTAATCAATAAAGCTTTTTATAAATGTGACGAATACTTAAATAATCAAATCAAATCAAATCAAAAATCATTTATTCATATAGCTAACATAAGGTACAACTATGGACGTCAAAAAAAAGAAATATACAACAAATGCTTTTAATTTTACATTTACTGCCAGTTCTTAAATCAAGGGCGTAGAAAGGAAGAGAAGAACTGGCAATAAACTCTCCGCCACACTTTTTAATCCGAATCCTTGGGATTGATTTGCTCCCGTTCAAACAATTTGTATTAAAAACTTGGCGATTGAAAATAGTGGCGATAAGTGTCTTGCCAGTTCTTCTTGCCCGCTCTACGCCTTTGACTTGCGAACTAGTAGTAAATGTAAATTTACAAATAATTTAATTTTTTTGACGTTCATAAGTGTACTTGTTTACCTATATGAATAAAGATAATTTGATTTGATTTGAATTTTCAGGTTATATTGGTGAAACAGATCGTGATTATTTGGATGATGAGGGGTTTTATAAAACTGGTGACGTTGGGTATTATGATGATGACAAATATTTTTATATCGTGGATCGAATCAAGCATTTGCTGAAGTACCAAGGAGCGACGGTAGTTAATTTAAAATACGTTCACGTCTTCCACCACGGATTTTCAGCTGCCACTGTCCTCCACCTCTCTCCATCCACTTTCATGACATTGCCTTCCTAGTGCGTCCTGTCTTGCCCTGGTACGAAGAGGTCTAACCAAGTCTCACCATCCACGGTTGCCAGTCCTAAGCGTAAGCCGCTTCTTATTCATACTTTCACAATGGCCAAACTTTCTAAGTCATTTTGGTATCCTGAGGTATTTGTACCTTAATAGCGGAAAGAAGATGATGCTTTCCCTCCTATAAGATAAGATATAAGACCTATAAGATCCTCCATCAGCGTCATCACTGGCAGAAGACTGGAATGGAAAGGTCGAAAAGTCTCTTGCCTTTTAATGGTTTCATTAATTGTTTTATAGAGCTGGCGAACGGGCAGAAGGCTCATCTGATTTTATTGAAACCCCCCATGGACACACAGCTCGCGAGTGCGTTGCTGTCCATTAAATGGTTTAATGTATTATTTTATAGAACAGAGGTTAAACGCTAATGTAATGTTCGGACATGGATACTCTTAAGCGTTAAGTTTCATTTGGTGACCACTACCAGTAGCAAGAGCCGCTTGAAAATGTCCTCACGTTGTATCTATTTTATATTATCTGTTGACTTATTAGATTTCACCAGCTGAAGTAGAGATGGCGCTAATCAAGCATCCGGGTTTGAAAGACGTGGCCGTTACGTCAGATCCGTTTAGCGAAGCGCCTGTTGCATTCGTAGTGACTCAACCCGGCTGTGACGTCACATTACAAGAAATGAATGATATTCTTCACGTTGAGGTAAAAAAGTAATTCCTTAGTATGCCTGATCTGTGCTAAAAACTAACGGCCTTCGTGATTAGTTTTTTATTTTTTTTTGTCATCTGTGAAGTCAAGTGTCAATTGTCTATAACATTCATCTTTTTTCTTTTCTATTGTTGCAAAGATTTTGCATCTACTTTTTTTAGCGCGAACTTTTTTTCTTGTAAATTTAGCTCTTAAGTAGTGATTAAGATAAAGTATTTATAAAAAAAAATCAATGCGTGTTATTTATAATATCGAAGATTTTTTTAATACCCCAGTCAACGATAATTAAAGAAGTCAGTAAGAAATGAAAATAATTGTGAACTGGGAGACATTAATAATAAAACAAAATTCAAATATTAATAAATGCAAGTAATGCTTATATATAAATGTTCTTGATCGTTTCCAGGATTTGTATAGTCCACTTTTATGTTTTAATATAACGATGATAATAAATGCAAGAAGAATTAATTTTAACTAGAACTATTAAACCGAACATAAGTGAAAATACATATATATTTTAGTAAATAATCAGAAGCCGAAATGAGTTTTTTCAACACTTGTAAATTGTAATATAATATTCGTTTCCGATAATGTCTAATAAATCGTATACACTTTTCTTTATAGGTATCAAAACTGTTTTTAATTTACATTAACGAACTATTCAGTAATTCACGTTAATTTTTTGTTAATTTTATAACAGTAACGTAATATTATAGTCAGTTGACACCCAGCTTCAAACAAAAAACAACAAACATACATTTGAATATCCCACGAACAACCGCCAGCAACTTCTAGAAACAGCATAGGGTTTCGAAAAAACAAGTTAATTAGTGAATACGCATTTTATTTCAGATACCATCAGCTAGTTTATCAGAAATTAGATTTGTCGAGGAGATACCTCGAGGCGTTGGAACGAAAATTGATAGAAACGCGTTGAAAAACATGTTAAAATAGTATTTATATCATAAATGAATTGTTTTATGCATTAATTATAACGTTACTTAAGAGTGTGACTATATCAATTACAATCTATCTAATCCCATAATTAAAAGCCTTTTTATTGCTCGCAAAAGACCAATGTGAACTTAATCCTATTATATGTATCTATATTTTTTTGAAAAAAGTGCGTGCGTACATATCACAAGTGAAACTTCTTTGTAAATTAATTATTACTAAGGTAAAACCCCAATAGATGATCATATACCAGTTATATGATCCCACTATGTACGTTTATATCTATATTCACACTGTTTACACACTGCTTGCTAACGATAATATAAAAAAATTGCGTTTACTGCACAAAATTTCCATCTAAAGTTCTAATATGTACTTAACTACTAAACGAATTTAGCAATAGCGTGTATTTTCTATCTCCCATTCTCTTTCACACTGAATCGGTATCAATCGCTCTCTCCCTTTTATTCGACTAAAACGCTGCACATCTCCGTGACGTTCCATAAATTACACAACTTTTTTACCTTCACTGGATAATGGATACAATCCAATAATTATGGCTTTATATTGTTGACTTGATATCTATACCTATAAACTATGTTTAGCTATACCTAATAATGTTTTGGCACAGTAATGCCGCACTTGCATTCACTTTACCATGCTTATCGAGAGGAGCCTGCCATGCAGACATTTTTGGAATTTGAAATACGCTAGAATGCCGATTACAGATTTTTTTATACTTTAGCGTCCGACAAAATCTTTAGAGACCCTTGGACTCTCCTTAAAATGTGGCGATGGGGCCGATGGGTGGCCATGCGTCATATTCGTGAACGGGTTCATCAATGTAAGTTATTTCGACTATGTATTTTCGTATTGTTAACATGTTTAAAACGTCCTTTAAACTAAAAATAATATTATTTATTTATTTATCCTTTATTGCCTTATACAAAAACACACATAACAAAAATAAAAAATAAAAAAAACAGTTACAAATTAAACAGTTATTAGCATAAAAACAAGAGAAATTTTTCTTAATCACTAAACGTCAAATCGTATTTTATTTTTCTTATCCAACATCATTTGATTGTTATTAATAAAAATTGGTTGTTAAGTCAATATTATTATTGTGTATTTTTGTAACATTTATGTTTACCTGAATTGTCATTGTGTGTCATTAAAGACTAAAGAGTTCGTAAAGTATACCGTAGATTTAGTACTGTATGATACGGTAATCTTTAATAAATACATAAATAATTAATGAGTGATAGTCGGTAGTAATATAGTTTTATATAGGAGAGAAACGTAACTTACGCCAATTTTAGCAACTCAAATGGTATACTTCTCTTTTAAGGCTTGTTCTCGTTGTAAGTTGAATCGACATTGTCAAGGTAATTGAAAAACAGTCTGTCAAAACTCAGAAGTCATACGTCAAATCTTATACATTTTTGACATACGTAAGTCATGTCAGTGACTTCGCGGCATTTGTCTATGATTCGTAATTTTTGTTGTCTAATTTATCTATTAAATATCACAATACATAAATGAAATATATAATAAAACTCGGGGTGGGTGGAATATAATTTATTAAATAAAATTCTAAACTGATTTCTGAACACACTATTTGTAAATAGCGGAGTTAAAATTTGTACATTCTAATACTTATGACACAATATAAAAAATGACTGGCAAATAAAAACTTGTTCTAAAACTAAACGGAATAAACATTTTTAATCTATGACTCAAAGATGACATCTGATATTTCAAAGTGGCAAATCACTTGACATCTTATACGTCAATGCCAAGGAGTTTCTTGTCAAAGATGAACTCTCCAAGGGCCGAATGACGATCCATCATCTTCTTGAGAGTGGAGGCCTTTCCTGCAAGGTCGCGTTGTCCCTTGTATTGTTCTTCGAGGAACTCGCCAGTTAGGTAGTCGACGAGCTAAAACAAAAATGAAATTATGTAAGAAATAAATTAGAAAGTATCTCAATACAGAGTGGAAATGCTGCTAGCGTAAAGTTACAACAGCGACTAAACTTTTTAAATTGTTTTTAATTTTTAATTTATACATTTTTATTTTTCTTACAAGTAGGTTAAAAATAATATTGTGTAAATTAAATACATAAAATGTTCTATTAATCTTTTTTTAATAATGGCTGTACAAGCCAAAGTGTCTGAAACTTATAACTCACTAGCATTGTAACTTTTCCGACAATTATGACATAACTACTTAATCCAGGCTTATGATAAGTTTAAAATGTGTTTAAACATTTACAATTTAAACAAAGTCTTTATCTTGTGTTTATGTCGCAGTAAAGTAGTTAAATCAGAGAGTTAATTGAATCTCTAGACAATATTCAATCAAAGTTAATTAAAGATCGATATTCGCTAAAGTTCCGTCGGACAAGTGACTGAACGAAACGTTTAACGAGTTTCCTAAACGTTCCTAGGCAAGAAGACTAACCTAACCTAACCATTTACAATAAAATAAAACACGGAATTTCCAAGCCCTCAGTTCTTCACGATCACACCGAAATAATCATGGCGGAGTCCACAAAATGTTTACAGTTTCACCAAGGACCACTATTTTACACAAAAAAAAACACTCACGAAACAAACCAACGTTTGCCAAAAGAAAGACTTTAAAGTAATCAGCTGATGTCGTGACCGCCATCTTGTTTTATATTATTAATCAACACGCTGGCTTTTGCGTCAGACGTACGATAGTTGAACGTTTTCGTCGAATTTATTAATTAAAATCCTAGCGACTTGAATGAAATCCGATCTTTAATTAACTGTCTAGTGATTCAATTAACTGTCTGATTTAAGTACTCTACTGCGACATTTATATGGAGATGAAAACAAATCATGTTGCAATTAAGTCTATATTGATATTACACTATTTACTTTAGTGATATTTGAAACAAATGATTTTTATATCTAAATATCGACTCTCATACAGTTATTTTTATTGTACAGTCGGTTTCAGAGGTAATGTCAAATATTGATTAAAACATTTGTATAATTTTACACATTAACATATTAATTCTTTCCTTACTTTTCTTTCTATACATTTAGTTTTTCTTAACTTTTCTTGGCTTACTGTTTATTGCTTTTTATTTTAATACATTATTTTAAGAGCTTTTTTTTAAGACTGCAAACGGGCAGGAGGCTCACCTGATGTTAAGTGATACCGCCGCCCAAAAAATTCTCAATGCGAGAGGGCTCGCGAGTGCGTTGCCGGCCTTTTAAGAATTGGTACGTAAACTTTTTGTACTTTTCAAAGCGTTGACCTTATTTCAATCTTAGACTATAAGTAACAGGTACGCTAATAGTTTATATTTGCATTAGTCTGTTGGGTTCGATTCAGGATAAATATAAATTGTATAGCAACTTGGGTTTAATAAAACCACAGGATCTAATAGAATACTCACATGGTAATCATTGTCATCTTGACCGGCGGCGGCCGACCTGTCTTGTTCACAATTGACAATGACAGTTCGGATGGCTTTTGTCACTTCAGTTTCCATTTTGAGGGCCTCTTCTAACGCGTCCTGTCCACTTGACCATGTCTTGCGTTCTGGGGCCTATTTATAACAAATACAATAAAAAACCACTCCTTCATGTATTTACAAAGCTATCTAGACTAAAGTGTTTGTTGCTACGGTAGTCTGTGGGTTTTATTGATGACGTCCACATAGTTAGATAGTGACCATCTTGAATAAATTTAGCAGCATATATAGGATAGCATAGCATAGAATTATCTTAGTTGATATAGCTGTCACGCCGGATCTCTCAATAGTAACATTCAAGAAGAACTGACACTGACAAGACTCCTTGACATTGACATATGAAATAGTGACAGTTTACTTCTTTAGTTTGGGGCCGTTCAAGTATCACGTCAGATTTACTGCAATTTATTTTCTTGTCAGCAAAAGTAATCAAAGCTCTCAAAAATAATAGTACATAAACCTATTAATATTTGTGTGAATCCACGAAAATGCATTTCGTTTTCAAGCAAATAATGAACAATAACAGACAATGTAAGGGTAATATTTGTAAAAAAGTAAATAATTGCTGTTGACGTAATCACCATAGTTGAAAATCAAAGGCACCCTATAGTGCTTACGTAATACTTGAAGGGGGCCCGGCACACTTTACACAAAGCTCCATAAACATCTATAGCTCAGATAATCTATACAAGAAAACAGCGGCCAAGTCAACCGGTGTTGCCATTCAAGTTAAGATCCAATACGTCATAGCATGTGTCAACTGTCAAGTCTCCTTTTTTTAATTTTTGGCAATAGTTATAACTTTATGCCAAAGTCCCTTTCTGAAATTTTAGAATTAACATACCCTGACATTGATGAGTGAGGTGAGGTTGTTTGTGAGTTCTCCTCTCATCAGCAGGTATTCAATGAGCTTCATTGCATGTTGACGTTCCTCTTTGCTGGCTTCGAAGAATAGATTGGCGAAACCGGGACGGTTAATCTAGAGAATTTATGGGTCAGTTAGCGGATGAACAATATTAACCTACACGGAAAAGCGTGGATTTATCTGGGAAACTACTGAGTCTATTTTGATGAAACTTGGACTAATCCCTAAGTTGGAAATTGGAATATAAATAAATCGGTGGCACTATAATCTTAATTCTAGGCCTCAGATTTCTGAATCTGTTTCATGATATGTCAACATGATTGGCTGCTTCCTGTGCCTCACACACGCCGTCGACTTTGACTAGCGACAATCACGAGATTTCCTTCACCGTTCGAGCGAATGTTATATGCACAAATATTGGTACCGCAGTTCGATCCTACGACCTACGGAATGTGAGTCGCACGCTGACACACACTGTTAAGTTGGAATATATCGTACTATAATCTAGATAACTCAGTTAAACGTTTGTGCTTTAACATACGACTGCCTAAGATTTAGAAACTCATCCAATTCCAATAATTCACATGCCAACGCTTTAAATTCACGTAAAACCCAAGGTGTGTGGTGGGTTGAAGGTGTTGAGGTCCGAAGCAGCCTTGCAAGCATTGAACCCAATTGCCCCAGCTCAAACAACCAGGGGGATGAGAGTATGGTGTGCTAAGGTCTAGTTATACACTATCGAATCGCACATAACTCTGAGCAAAACAAAGAAGGCTGACTAACCCCCTGGCTTTTTTTTGTTACAGGAGGCAGACGAGCAGGAGGCTCACCTGATGTTAAGTGACACCGCCGCCCATGGATACTCGCACTGCCAGAAGGCTCACAAGCGCGCTGCCTGCCTTTTAAGAATCGGTACGCTCTTTTCTTGAAGGACCCTAAGTCGAATTGGTTCGGGAATACTTCAGTGGGCAGCTGGTTCCACATAGTGGTGCGTGGCAGAAATTGCCTTAATAATTGCTTAGTTGTGGAACGACGGACGTCAACGTGATACACATGGTATTTGGTATTCTGCCTTGACGTCCGATGATGAAACTCAGCTGCAGGTATCAGTGACTGGTCGTCGACGATTCGAATCGCTCTTCGTTGAATTCAAATTACAAATGTAACATTATCTTACCGAGTCCCTTGAAAAGTGGGCGCCCATGGCCAAGTACTGGATAGATGCAGACACCTCCATTTGTATCTGCCTTCGTACACTGTCCCTACATCCACGGGACATGGTGATCCATTGCTTTGGAACGTTTACTGGATCCACGTTGCCTGTAATCACATTTTTGGTTTACACTTATTCAGAAGTAGCTTCATCAGTACTATAAAGCCTTCTTCTATTGCGTCTATGTCGCAGTAAAGTAGTAAAATCAAAGAGTTAATTGAATCTCTAGAGTCTAGACAGTTAATTAAAGATCGATATTCAATTAAGTCGCTAGCATTTTGATTTAAATAAAGCAAAACGTTAACTATCTGTCTGACCAAAAGCTAGCGTGTTAATTAATAATGTGAAACAAGATGGCGGTCACGATAACATCTATACTGTTAGTTAATATTTTTTTTAGGAAATAGATAGCAACAACCATAGACCTTGTCCAGAAAGGACGTATTCGTCGCGAATCGTATCGCGCGAATTCATACGCGCGTTAGACGTTAGTGAGATACTGGGCATCAATACATCGCATCGCACATCGCGTCCAGAAGCATCGCGCGAATTCAAAATGCGCGCGTAAATCGCGTGCACTACGCCTCTCGACTCGCGCGTGATTCGCGCGTATTGCGCGCGAGTCGAGATACTAGGGACGCCTTGTTGCGTCCAGTTGATTTCACGGACATACGAAAGTAGTTAAAAAAATTATTCTCATGTTGTCTTAATTTCAGGTACAAAGTTTCAAACATACTATGTGTCATTCTATCATTAAGAATTGGATGTACTAAATACATTCTATTTTCCGTCCGTTTCTAGCTCTTCCAGCGACGGTAAACTAACCACAACGAGACCGCTTCGTTCAACTCCATGTTTCGTATTGACTGAATTCCTCCCCAAATGCTCGCACGTTGGTACGCACCTTGTGGACGCAACGGTCGCGCGTAATACGCGCGAGAGAATCGCGACAAATTCGCCCTTTCTGGACAAGCTCATAGATATAGTTTTAGTTTAGATTGTAATTCTACCAACTAATCATAAAAAATGTTGCAGTTTAAATAATAAAGAGTGGTAATAGATTATTACGTTCTAGACATTCGTCAAAATTACCGTCGTAATGTGCGGTAACTGTGTCGTTCGTAAGTACGACAGAGACCAGTAACATTATGTTACGTTGTAAAGATTCAAGAAAAATTCCAAATTCAAATATAATAAACATTGAGAGTTGTAAGTCAAATTCGATAATACGCCATTAGGCCATCTTTAACTTATGCACTTAATGTATGTATTGACATTTTCTCACCACAGATAACAAATTCATTAGGGTTAAGTGTATGTTATTTTCCTATAGATAAATACGGCTAATATAAAACTGTATAAACCGCCTCCAATGTTTTTAAGGTGAATACTGTATTGGATTCGTACTAATATAAATATCTATAAAAGATTGATTGTTCTTTTTAAACACTCATGTATTAACCTAATATTTATTTTTATAAGGTAAAACAAATATCTAATATACAAAAAGTACCTACAGCATATTAATTAATGCAATGTTGCCAAGTTTCACTGAACTTTGATCTCAATATATTATCAGAATAACTAATTGCATGCAAATAATATGTCGTCATAAGGCCTGGGTACTTTTTCAATCCCATTTCAAAAAACAATTTTAAATTTAAGAATACTTATAACCATAGCAACAAATAATTCTAAATTTAAAAATATATACAAAACATTCTTCATTCAAATTATATTTTGGCCAATGGACTTGTATCCAGGTCATATAACAAAAATAATATTCTTTTTTTCTACAAGCAATGTAATTGCATTTAAAATGATACATCTATAGCCTGCGCCATGGGCAAAAAAAAATTAAAATGACTCAAAGTAATAAATGCCATTATAAACCACAAAATGTAATATTGCATATGATGAAAGAACGGTTCTAGAATGTTATTCTATTTTCAGAAACCGTCAAAGCCAATGATTCTAAATATCTATAAGCCATGGATATACTTATCTAATCAATGTCATGTATTTGATAAAAAATTATCTAGATAAAGGTGAACATACCATCTTTGTAGCCTTGGAAGACAAAGAAAATAAATATTATTAGATTACAATAATGTAATCAAAAATAGATTGTTTATTACAATGCAATATAACTTAAGTAAGTTAGATAGATTTAGGTCTACAAAATTGCCATTTTATGTCCACCAGATTAATTAAATCATAGTCATTTCAATTTCCGTTTACACAAACCGACACAAGAGCCATTTTGGTCTCCGATAGTTATAAGTAGATTTAGGTCAAAGTAATGTAATCTATTGGTTTAGAAACTTCATTTTAGAGTATGTGAGATTCAACAATTCATAAGTGTATGAGTGCAAAATTTAATTATCTAACTGGGAACACTGGGATTCTCAATAACAAACTATATTGATATACAGTGTAAACTGTTTATAACGAAACTCGAGGGACTGAGCATTTTTTGTCGTTATAGAGAGTTAACGTTATATGGAGTGAACAAAAAAACCATTTGATAATACGATAGGTACCCAGTATGCTTGGTCAAAGACCATCACTTCCGAGAAAACAATGTGTCATACTGCATGTGTACAAGGCAATTAAGGATAACAAAAGCTAGACCGACCTTGGATGTTTCGGAGCTTCAAAGTCTTTTGTTACCTGATAACATAACATAAACAATAATACCGATAATAAATATGTACTGTCTACAAATATGAACACAACTTGGGCTCACTCAAAGATATATATATTTATCGTTATAAAGGATAACGTTATAAAGAGTTTACACTGTATTTAGGTGAATGTATATCAGATTTACTAATTACAGATTACAATTATTTATTAATTGTATTTTCTAATATGTTTTACATTGCAAGTTTGATGACTTTGTAACTTTATTCGGAACATTTAATAAGAGTAGCTCAGTGGTTTTATCTTGTCTTTATTAATTAATTAAATAATTAAAAAAATTTTAATTAAAACTATTGAAGCCAAAAGAAGAAGTGAATTTTTTGTTCCATTTTTAAGACATTTTACTTCAATCATATTTAGTTTTAGAACATATATATTTGTACATAAAATAATATTGCGTTTATTATTAACAATTAAACAACTTTAATAAGAAATTAGTTGATAATTTACAAACAATTATACAAATTCTTTTTTATGGAGCAACTCTGTGTATATAAAAATATGTCTTCATGAATAAAATATGTATATTGTTCTTTCTTTTTAGGTCTATATTTTTTTCCAGTTGGCAATTATTATAGGCAATACTACCAAAGTTTAATAAACCTCAGTTTGAAATTTTATAAAAAGTAAATATTATAAATAAATCATAAATTAAATTTCCTTAACAGCTAAAAATTAAAAATGCTTGCATTTACAGATAATGAGTTTAGCTAGTTAAGCTAATCTAACCTAATCACACACTAAAGAGCGCCTTGATTTATGGCCGTAAACAAATTACATATAGTTATACGTTTTAATCAGCAGTAGAAAGGAAACATCTACACATCTCATTTCACGATTAAAAATTCGACCGCGCATTTCGGATTCTAAATAAAATCGACAACAATTAAGTTAGCCGTTTAGGAAATTTTTTTGACGTTGACACTAGTGACCTTGAGTATTAATTTGTTTTGTATCAAATCAATGTATATAAAACTTTAATACCATAACTGTATGTATTTAAACCAACATTTCAACAATGACTATCTACTTTAAACGCAGCACGGAAACGATTATTTTTTCTTCCTTTGTTCGAATTACAAATATGTTTGATAAAGGAAATAGGAAAAAGTACCGTTTTTTGTACTTATTAGTTAACCATCGGCAATCTATATAAAAAAGGAAATAAACTTACATTGTGTGGCGTAAGCAGCTGAGCCGACCGCCAGGAAGAAAGCCAGGGATAGGATCTTCATTTTCTATATCACAGATATTTGACGATTATTTAAATTATTAATTGACGACGCAAAGGTACACTGTCGTTTGAGAAGTGCCTTTACACTCACTGGCGCAGAAGGCTACTTATCAAATCGAAAAACAAAAACTATTTAGCGTTTATAATATGTCTCCGATTACTAAAACTGCGCAGTGATAATGAATAAAACCATATTGACAAGTAGTTCGGAAACACAATGACACACGGTGATAAAAAGAGATGGAAGATTCGAGGGCGTCGAGGTTTTGTGTTCCAAGGGAATTCGATGTTTATTTCTTGGAATTAAACCTCACTGGAAGCTTCAATTGTAGTTTTTTGTATTATTTTCAACCTCTTTTACCTTCTCAATACTTAGAAACAAATAAAACTAACACAAGATCATACTTATGCTGTGTTGATGCAATATGAAGAAATTCCTTGAAACACAAAACCTCAACGTTCTTTGTATGGTTATCGGTGCCAGGGATGAGGGAGGAGGGGTAGAGTGTTGCTAATGCTTTTATTTCCGTATATTTTTGGTAAAAAACTACGCAAACTTATAGTCAATAAACTGTTGCTAACTTTATAAAGAGATTTATTTATGCTTCAAGTAGTGTCCTAGACAAATTTTGTTCCATAAATTTAAATTTGTATTTAAACTTTTCCAAGCAGAATGTAGAAAAAAGCTAAATATAATTACTGCATTGGTCACCCCAAAACAAGTAGCCAACTTCATCCACTTACCACTATTTGGAATTATATTTGCTGTCAGGCGATCATACACGGAAAATATTGATAAGTCATTCTATAAAATATTTTGTTTTGTCCCAGTAGGACACGAGTTAAATCATTATTCTTTGTCGAAGTCGCCTTCTGCGCCAGTGTGTGTAAAGGCTGCACTTTCGACGGTTTACCAGCGCTTTTCTCTTGTTATTCAAATCAATTACGCATTAATTCGGTAAGTTTATATTTTGTTACGTACTGCCATAGTGTAAATCGTACATCAAGAACGTTCTATTTTTGAATATTTTTTTATTTGACTTGGTGTTAAAGCTTAAATTAGTCTTTTGTTTTTTTGTCACGGGCATTCATAAATAATTTATTGGACCTGCCTTATCGTTACAATAAAATATGAAATTATTTTACTTTTTAACAGATTGTATAGACAATTTTTAAATCACTATCAACTAATTAATCAGTGTTATTCGGCTTAATAACACCAATACGAGTTGTATTGCTTTTATCAGTGATAAGGTTTATGCCTATAATTATGCAGTCACAGATTTATAGAATTTTTTGGATTAGACTAATATAATATACTTTTTTTTTATTGGTGTTTTAGCAAAATGAAGGTCATCGCCGTGGCTATTTCCTGCCTCCTGGCACTATCTGCTGTTTCAGCTGATACATGCTTCAGTGATGTATCTATGGATTGCAGTCAAGCTTCTAACAGTCTTGGTAGGTGATTTTTTTAAATATTTTTTTTAATTAAAAAAAAATGTTTGTTTAAACGGCGTATCAAACAGCCAGTGTATTATGATTTAAGTCTTGAAACCCTCAAGAAAAAAGGGCACCAATTTTTATTTTCCTTTGTAATTTCTTGTACTCTTTGCAAAAAAAGAATGTTTTCTAAAATTAATGCACAAAGCTAGGTTTTGATATTATTATTTTAAATAATCTATTGTGGGTGGATCTGTAAGCTTATAAATCACTTGAATTACATGATTGAAAATTTAATTTTAAGTTTATTATAAATGTTGCAGTCATAACTAATTTTGAGGAAAATACAGCACAAAAGGTCCATGTTGCTGTCTGGTTACTGATTATTTGCCCTATAAATAATAAGTTGGTGATTAGCCTTAGTATCTTCTGCATACAAGTATATTTTTTTCCGGGAACCAAAAAAGTCTTAGGGACCCATAATAATATTAGTATAAATAACATAATTTAACAAAGAGAGTTACAGGAAAATCTTTAGATTATGTGAAATCAATTGATTATTTTGTTTGGATTATAGATTTATACCTACTATTTTATCTTTGCCGATAAAGCCGTGTCAAATAGATAATGTCATTGCATTATCATATATTGATATTACTTTCAGAAACTTCTATGTCCATAAATTTTCAAAACCATCTCCATTATAATTTTTCATGATGAGAATTGGTTTTGGGTTTGATTCCTTATAAAATTTAGAGAGTTTGAATGCATAATTAAAGTAATGAAAATCTGACAAACTTAAATGATGTTCACATTAGGCGTTAACAACAAAGCCTTTAATTATTTGACAGACAGCTTATGTTTATATACAACTTGAGCTGCGAAATATCAATATGAAATATTTTAAGTTTTTTCAGGACTGCCAAGCTGTAACGCCATCTATGGTCACTTCAGTCGTCAAGGGAATGTAGCAAGCGAGATGCAAGCATACGCTAACTTGCACCTCCGTAGATCTTACGAATACTTACTTTCTGCTGCCTATTACAACAACTACCAGACAAACAGAAAGGGATTTAGCAAGTTGTTCACAAAACTTTCAGATGACACTTGGGACAAGACGATTGAACTTATCAAGCATATTACAAAGAGAGGTCAGTGAACTTGAATAATATCATTGCAATTTACTTGTCAGTGCACATAATACTTTCTTTCTTACATAAATGGTATTGGTAACTTGGATGTCAAATAAAAGCACATAATACTTTATAGGGTAGCATTTATAGCCATATACAACTATGCTTTCCAATTATAATGCTTGTTGCCTTATAATTGGCCAGTTTTTTTTTTGGCCTGTTTCAGGTTCAACAGATTTTGATTATATAAATAAATATTAAATAAAAATTTACTTTATTTGAATCAAAACAAACATTACATTCTACATACAATATTCAGTGTGGTTAACCTTTTACATAATTTATTTATTTATTTATTTAATAATATACATCTATGATCACTAGCGTTTAAACTAGGCCTAGCCTCTATCTTAAACGCTAATTTCTTCCAGTCATTAAGAAATTGGTTAAACTGTTCGCCATTAGACGTTTATTTTTGTTTATTGAAACAAATGGAGGTGGAATTAAATTTAAATAGTTGCAGTTAGTTAGATTGGAGTGTGAAAATCGACAAAATATTTTTATTTTAAATTTTGTGAATTAGAAACTTGGATATGAGATGAATTTAATATCATTGTTTAGTATGGAAACTCATATTTATTATAAAGATTGTCTATTTATAATTAATTTACAACAATATATTAATTATTAGGTCTGGAGTAAGAAATTTAAAAATGAAAATTTTTGACAAAAATTAACAAATTTTTTTTTTAAATGGTTAATAAACTTTCGAGTTCAGTACTATTGCATTCTACCATAAATAGATTTGGTTTAGGTGACTTCCCGGAGTATTTTGTCTTAAAATAATTTAATTAGTTGGTTTTACTATATTTTCCAAAAGTATTAAACATTTTAATATGCGCAATAAACTTATATTTGCTGTTGACTACCAGAATAGATATACATTTTATCTTAATCTGAATCTTTATAAATGAATTAAATAATGAGTGATATGAAAAACTTAGGAAACATTTAAAGTCGAATAAGATAATGACATCGAATACTATCATCATAATTGTTTTAAGATGTGATGACAAGCAGGATTCAGTTAGCATTTTAAGAGTGAGTGTCATTGCCAGTTTATCCCATTTTACTCTTGCTTTGAGAACTGGCAGTAAATGTGAATTTAGAAGAAGCCATTGTTTTACTGACATGTATATGATGTTACTTATATGAACAAATTTCTTTTTATATTATTTTTAGTAGGTTGTAACTATGTCTTAAAATCTCGCAGAAATCCGCAATGATTTGCATGTTGGTCATTAGAATTAATTTCCTGATGTGGTTTAAAGTTTCCTCGAATGTGACATGAATCAGCCTTGTGTAGCTGTCTTAAAATAAATATAGTGTTCAGTGTCCAAGTTTTGTGAGGGTAGTTTTTATGATCAATCTTAATCTAAAATCTACTTTCAGATTTTAGTAGTTTATATATTTTTCATATACTTCAATTTTCTACATGAAATAACTGCAATTTAAAACACACAACTTTAATTTTGAAATTATTTTTTGAGACTACCCGCACTTTCGAAAATAGTACTTTCCATTTTACATGTCAATAGTGAGTCTATTTAACTTGACCAAGCGCTATTTTATGATCAGGTGGCACCATGGACTTCGCCCGCCGCAGCACCCAAGAGACAGTTACCGCTGCTAAGAACAGCACCATCGAACTCCAAGAATTGGAATCCTTAGCTCACGCTCTGGACACACAGAAGGAAATCGCTGAACGTGCCTTCTACATCCACCAGGAAGCCACCAGGAACAACCACAAGACACATGACCCAGAGGTAAGATTCCCCATCAAAGCCTGGTGTTCAGGAGGTTCGTGATCTTCTTGAGCCTGATTTCTTAATCGACAAAGTGAATTGAATTCAAATCACATTTTAAGCTAACAGTTAACTTTGTACAACAAAAAGTATTATTTAACTTTATTTAATGTACCTTCCAAAATTTTAATTAATTTAATAATAATTAAAATTTTAAATACAGTGTAAACTCTTTATAACGAAACTAGAGGGACTGAGCATTTTTTGTCTTTATAGAGAGTTATCGTTATATGGAGTGAACCAAAAAAAAACAAAATAATAAGAATTTTTAATTGTATGTATGTCTTAGATAATAAATGCTTATGCAGTTTCAAAGTAGGTTTACGACTGATAATATGATAGATACTCAGTATGCTTGGTCGAAGACCATCACTTCCGAGAAAACAATGCGTCATACTGCACGTGTACAAGGCAATTAAGGACAACAAAAGCTAGACCGGATGTTTCGGACCTTCAAAGTCTCTTGTTACCTGATAACATAACATAAACAATAATACCGATAATAAATATTTACTGTCTACAAATATGAACACATTTCTTCGTAATAGAGAATGGCGTATCGCTATAAAGAGTGTTTCAATATGTGAGTTTTAACGCAAACCAACCAACTTGGGCTCACTCCAACGTTATAGGGAGTTTACACTGTATAAAAATAATAATTAAGATTCAATATAAAAATCCGCACATAAAAAGCATGCAAATTGTCATATTTATTTCTATACAACATAACATGTCATAAAAGTAAGTGAAGTTATTTAAAAATTGGTGATGATCTAGATACTCGCCCATGCTATAAAGGAACCTTGCCTTTAAAAATTAGGTTATGTATCATGATTGCCCATGTAATTGGAAAAAACGGTCTCCCACTCATACTAGATATAGGAGATATTAGAAATGGGTTATAAAACTTTAAAAATCTACATAATAACGAATTGGAGCAACTTATGTATCATAAATAGTATTAATAAGAATACTTCTTATATATAACATTCGAACGCGATATTTGTGGTTAAACTCCTCCGAAACGGCTTTACCGATTCTCATGAAATTTTGTGTGCATATTGGGTAGGTCTGAGAATTGGACAACATCTATTTTTCATCCCCCTAAATGTTAAGGGTAATCCAACCCCAATTTTTTTTCAATTCTAGATTTTGAAAAAATTTTTTTTCATAGCCATCTAAGATCAACCCCTATTTTTTAATTATAAATGATATACACAGGTCAGCTAGTTATATATAAAAGTTTACCACATCATATATAATATAAAGTATGACAATTATGGTAAAAAAAAATATTTCATTACCAATTTTAGATTTCACTAGTAATTTCTTGCTTTTTTAAAATTGAATACTGTAGACGTCTTGCTATGTTAAGCGTTCAAAAACCTAAATATGTATAACGTATTTATTAAATTATTTTTTGTACAGATTGCACAGTACTTAGAAGAGGAATTCATTGAAGATCAAGCAGACACAATCAGAAACCTTGCAGGACACACATCTGATCTCAAGCAGTTCATTGTGCAGAATGATGGCAAAGACTTGTCCATTGGCCTATATCTTTTTGACGAGTACCTTCAAAAGACCGTTTAAATGTTTAATCTGTGTAGTTCCATTTTTAATCTGTATTTTTTTTACTATTTAATCAAAATATTAATTGTTTAGCCTTCAAGTTCTAGGATTTTAGTGATATAATATATTTAATTTTTGCATCAGCAAAAATAGATAATAAATGTGATAGACTAGATAGTCAGCCATTTTTAAAATTACTGTAGCTCTGGCAACATTATATAGGTACAAATACGGCTGTAATTTTAGTTCCATATTCAAATTGTATTTTTTTTTTCAAATAAATTCTAATTAGCCCAAACCGTTTTTTTATTTCCCAATCCCTTAATTGTGATATTTATTTATCCCTAATGGGAAAGGCAAAGAACTTTTTAATACAGTTGCTGATAAAGTGGCGACAACTCAACTCGTAAGAACATTTTTGCAAAATGGCGCCAACCGTAAAAGATTGATTGATGAGCATAGATTTTTTTTTCTTTTCTTCACCCATTCTGGGTAGGCAAAGGGAACTTCGCCCATACAGCCAAGTCTTCAGTAGAATATTTTTATTGATGAAATAAAAGGAAACCGAACCTAACTCATTGAATCCAAATCATATAAAGTTATGTGATTTTTTAAATAAAAACTTCGTGGTTTTTTTTTCTAACAGACATTGTTTTGACAGTTGGGAAAGGTAACGCACGAGTGCGGAAAAGGTAAAGAAAAAGCACGTGTGTGTAATAGCCCACATCCCGCACGCTAAGTTAAGTAGGTAGGTAAGTTCAATTATAATCGATGTATTTTGACAAGCATCTATTTACCATATCTACCAGATTTTTTTAAATAAGAATGTCATTTTCTTCTGACTTTGTGGAATATAGATCATGATTTGTTTAAATAAGTCTAATTAAAAGTGTTACTATTTCTATATTTGCGATATTAAATGCACAAATATTAATTATTTGTTTTATTTAATACGTAAACTTAAGAATTTACAGGCTCCGTGCTGGCTTAATCCGGCTCTGCCAAAGACGAATAATATTGCATTATTGTTAAATTAACGTATTATTATTCAATACAGCTGAGTTAGGCAAACCCAATAATAATAATTTTTTTAAATAGTAGTTTTTTTAAGTAGTAGTTCTCTTAGTATTATTTGTTGCTTTTAAATGTCAAATTTCAGTTTTTTAATTTTGTTATTATTATTATTATTTTTTTTTAATGTAAAATTTTCTTTTAATGCGCTTTACTTGTTTTCTGCTTTTTATACACAATTTGTTAATCTATGTAATCTGTTTTGGCTTTTTGTATTATATTAGTATTTTGTATAATAATATGTATTAATTAGTAAGCTGTTAGATTACTTATAATTAAATAAATAAATAAATAAAAATGGAAAAACAAAACTAAATAAACATAAATTGACTCAACTGTGAGTCAATTAATGTTTATTTTAGATTAAACATTTCTTTTTAGAGTATTAGTAATATTTTTTCGCTGATAAACCGAATTTAAGCGTCTACGGCGTATTATACGGTTTAAACCAAATTGACAGACAAAATGGCGGACATTTATGATCAGCTGTGATTTTAATAGTGTTATTTTAAATAGACATGATTTATAATATAATGGTTGGGACAATCATTATATTATCTTGTCATTTACTTTACATTAATAAGTCAAAATTTCATCCGCATCACCTTGATGACTGGAATTCTTTTACGGTTTTACAAGACATTTTCTTTTGCTAACTGTGGGAATTTACTCCCGTTGGGAGTTTTCCCTCGGTTGTACGACTTCGAGCTGTTTAAAAAAAGAGACTCCTACCTTAAAGGCCACCAACGCACCCTCATAAATGGGCGTCCATGGACTGTCGTTTCTGGGCCTACAGCCCGTATGCCCTCTTACGCCAGAGGGTTCCCTAGTGCTTGGCCGGCCTTTTAATAATTGATACGCTCCTTTCTTGAAGGACCCTAAGTCGTATTGGTTCGATGGTTTGGGGGTTAGGGATTGGTTATACACTACTAGCAGACTCGCCCAAGCGTTGCTGTGGCTAAGGTTTTTGTTATATTACATAGTAGTAACTATTCAAAGGAAACGGTAGCAGAACTTATGTGAAACGTTGGTACTTTTAACACAGCGCCATCTGTTAGTATTGTATCAAATAATAAACAAATAATTTGCAATGAAATAAAATTGCGACTATAATTAAATATCCAAGCTATCCTATCTCCTAAGTTGGACCAGTCTGCTCACGGTGTGCCAATTTATTTTAAAATCGGTTAAGTAGTTTAGGAGTCCATCGCGAACAAACATCGTGACAGGAGATTTATATTAAGATTTTATGTGTGAAAATGTAAGTAGTATTTAAAATGTTGATAACAATATTATTATTTTTTTATAGAACAGGGGTTAAATAATTCTGTTTAACTAAAGACTATCTTGACTTTTTGAAGAGTTCGTTATTCTAAGCCACATTAATATGTTATGTACTTATATTTTTACGTATATAGATTACAATCATGTGTACAGTATTTAAAATTTTCATAACCTACAAAGTAATATTATCTAATAATTTAAAAAATCAAACCAAATTAAAAAAGTTTCGTTCCAAAATCGATCCCGATTGAGAAAAAATACACGCTATAATATAATATAATATAATATAATATAATATAATATAATATAATATAATATAATATAATATAATATAATATAATATAATATAATATAATATAATATAATATAATATAATATAATATAATATAATATAATATAATATAATATATATGTGATGTATTCGTTTCGTAATTAAAGTTCTAACTTTAGATGGCAATTCTGGCGCATAACTTTATTATTTATTTATATATATTAACATTAGCACATATACAGTGTAAATATAGATATACAAATACAAAGCGATCATATACTGGTACATGATCATCTATTGAGGCTTATACCTCAGTAATAATTGATTTACAAAGAACTTTCTGACATGTGTACTTTGCACGCACGCACTTTTTTATAATTAAATAAACATAATGTTTTACACTTTCTTAGAAAAGTATTAAAAAGAAATAAATCAGTCGTGCTACAACCTTTTTAGGTCTAGACCTCAGATTACTGTATCTGTTTCATTTGTCCATCTAATTTGGTGATCAGCCTTCTGGGCCTGAACGCCGTCGGGTCTAGGCAGTCTAGTTTCCTCACGATGATTCTTCACCGTTCGAGTGAATGATAAATGTGCAAAATCCATTGGTGCACAGCCAGGATCGATATCTGAGAGTCATACGCTGCTGGGTATATTGCTTTTTATAGACCAGGTGGTAAACGGGCAGGCTCATCGGATGCTAAGTGATGCCCATGGACACTCAATGTCAGAAGGCACGCGAATGCGTTGCCGGCCTTTTAAAAATTGGTTCTTATTTTTCTTGAGTCGAACTCGAAGGAGTATAATAGTACGCTCTGTTTTAGAGCCGAAGTCGACGGAGACGACGAATCCGAACAGTTCCTCTGAACAGTCTCCATGGTAATACTGTAGACGATGGGTCACATCAGATATAATGACTATTAGAGAATCTTAACACATTAGGTGCTTTTTTCTCGGAACTGAGTGGAGCGGGGTTATAATAGCGGTGCCGCCCACTCGGATCGGTGCAAGCATAACGTCCATTTTTTTAAACCATTGCTATCGCTAGCTGTCGGATCAGATTTTTTTTAATAAAAATAATAATAGGTATACATTCATACATCAAACATTCATATTTACTTAATCAAAATTCGCTATAAATTTTTTTGGGGTCCGGCTGTTACTTTGTATCCATTGTTTAAGCATTCAATGTGTTAAAATTTAAATCAGAAGTTACGAAGATACCTCAAAGCATTTAAAACAAGACCGTACCCTTTCCTGAAAGGCGAGCATCGTCCATGATCTGATGTAGATCTTTTCCAAAAAAAAAAATAATATATCTATATTTCTGTCGGAAAATTGAGAGATGTCTTGTAATCTCTAAATAATAATCCATTTAATACAGCCCTGAAAACATTGTCTGCGGCACGTAAAGATAATGTCAAAGTGTCAATCCTAATGATCGCACAGATAAGATATCACAACAATTAATGACTTATGCAACGACTACATCATCATCATTTATTCATGTAGGTAACATAATGTACACTTATGAACGTCAAAAAAAGAAATATACATTAAATGCTTCTAATTTTACATTTACTGCCAGTTCTCAAATCAAGGGCGTAGAACGGAAGAGAAGAACTGGCAATAAACTCTCCGCCACTCTTTTTAATTGCCAAGTTTTTATGTATAATATATTTGAGTTAATTGCGCATTGTTATATGTGAATAATATTATTTAAAACTAGCTGACACGGCTGACTTTGTTAGTTTAGGATTTCATTAAGGTAAATAACAAGAATACAACTTTTTTACAATTACAGAAATGTTTTATTGCTTGCGAAAGAAGAATGGCAGTTTACACATCTGCAAGATCAAAGCAATAAACTGACACGATTTCGTCGAAAATTATGCGTAGCTTTGCCAACAGATGGCACCACATGCTGTATTCGTAAAATTAATTAATTTATTGTTGTTCGATAACTTATCCGATATTTTATTACTTATTCTGCTATTCGGAACGGAGAGGAATCCACCAAAAAAGAGATAGCTAACATCGGTACAGCCGATCTTGAGTTAGAAGTGATGTAACTAACACGACTTTAATATATAAGATTTTTACTAACCAAGCAAGGTTGATGGCAGTGGGGGTAGTCATTGGCTTGATGCTTTATCAAACCCTTTAAGACACTGAAAGACACTGTAAACCTATCAGTCTTCACTAAGGAGTACCTATATTATGTACTCCTAATGAGTGTTTCTGTACCTTTGAAGTAAGAAGCAGTGACGAAGTGAAGGGGGGGGGCGGTGTGGTAGGGCCGCACCGGGTGTCACCTTTTTTTGGTGTGACAACCACCCGGTCTCTCGACTTTAAGAACAATGTTCAAACGAAATTCCACCAACCAAAAACACCAAATTCCGCACCAGGTACCTACCACCCAAGGTAGCTACGCCACTGGTTAGTAGCCTTGGCTACTATGGCTTTCATTGCCAAGAGTGCACGTCAATAGTTAAATGGCGCTGTTTAGTTAAAAGCCTAGGCAACAGCCTATTATTATTAACAATTAAAAATGCTTAATGAGGTTGTTGGCTGCGACATGTCGAACGCCCAAACCCAATAACCTATCTCAATCCATTTTTGACTATCTGATATAGAAATCTCAATCCAAATATTGATATAATTGTTCCAATAACAAATCAACGGATTGTAATAACCGTCTGTCGATACAAGCTATCCATGGTAGGATCGATGTATGTTGAAAGAACTTTTCTATGAAAATGACAGTTCAACTGTGCCAATATCCATACCCAATATCTTAAGATTTTAACTTACACCAGTTTTTAAAATAATTAAAAGATTGATATGTTTTAAACAGAAGTACATTTTAATATTACTTTGTACTTTTTTTGGTTTATATTAGATAATTATGAAATATAAAACTCGGTAAAATGGAACGACAAAGAGCGAAGAGATTGCATTCTATCCGTCGACAAAAATGGATTGTCCTCATAGGGTTTGGTTATTGAGATGCAGATAGGAGATCGATCAACTGTCACGGTCTAATCTAAGATTGTGTTCAAACTGAGATTGTGGATTAATTATTGGGTTCGGGCGTAAGACTGGTTTCCTTATGATGATTTCCTTCAGAAGAGCCAATGTTAAATGCGCACAGAAAGCACAAACGCAGCTGGTGTACCATCAGGGAGTCTACTAGGCACTATTTTGTTGACATTAATAAAAACAGATTTTTATAGGAATTTATTAAACAGTATATCCAGATATTTCGTAGCCCCACTTCATCATAGTTTTATCAACCCAGTTCCTGAAGAGTGACACTCGCGCGTAAACAGCCGGTACGTTGTTCCCACATCCAATACCCCACGCAACTAAACCTGTTAATTTGTAGCGGTTTTGTTGGAATGGACAGACGAGGGGCGCGCCGCCGTCACCCTGGAAAAACAAAAAAAAAATATTGTTAGTTATGGAGTATTTGTAAATTTATCAAAAATCCATATTTATTTGTGTCTTTCTTCATTGTACTAAGCCGATCGTTATTAGCATTGAAAATTGTAGTAATATATGTGTGTGCAAAGTGGAACTTCTTTAAATTTTGTAAAGTTTTTTACGGAACGTCACGAAGATGTGCAGCGTTTTTGTCGAAGAAACGAGATAGAGCGATTAAGACCGATTGAGAGAGAGTGAGAAAGGGAGACCGCTATTGGTTGATTTATTCGTTTAGTAGTTACATATCAGAACTTTAGATGGCGACTCTGTCGTATGATTACTGCACAAGACGTTATACGATTAGCACGTATTCAGTGAAGGGCTTATTACACTACGCGATATTCAGACAGTCTTACTAAGATTTAGCATAATGTAATAAGAGTTAGCAAGTTAGCCTGTCTAATTAGACTGACCGAATGGGTTCGGCGGTGCTTACTTGCTTACTTGCTGAATATCGTGTAGTGTAATAAGACTTAGCACGCTTAACCGTTCAGTCAGCGTGCGGCAGTCGCAGAGCAAAGACGTTCGTACATGTTTGTTTGCTGTGGCCGCGTGCACCATGGCGTGTTCGCAAGAAAATAAAGTACTTTGGAATGTTTTTTATTTTTTATAGATAAAGTTTGCCAACGCTCGGCACACTGATACATTGGTAAAAACAATCACAAAATACAATTTTTAATGTGACAAGCACTTAGAGGCAAACATGTCATTCATACAAATTTTATTTTTATAATATTAGAGCAAATACAAATATCAATCGAAGCAATTATTAAACAAAACAATCATTACAAAAAAGAAACAATTACAAAAAACTAAACAAAAATCGATTTTAATGTGTGAGGGGAGCAACCATGGATATCCAGACCCAGCTTGTTTATCAGAATGCTTAATCTGGATATCGGAGAGCTTTGACCAAAACGCGTTCTACGGAAAGGAGGGACAAATGGAATAATGGGATGCCTGGGGTGTCGAGAGGGTACATGAATCTTAAATTTAGAAAGGTTCGGACAATCAATCATAGAATATCTTAGCTGCAAACGATGTATCAATAAATTTCAATAAATTTTCTGCGATTCTCTAATGACAACATACTAAAGTGTGCCAGCCTGGTTCTGTTCTTGATTTGTGCCGAGATATGCCATATTGAATGTATGGAGTAACTATTAAATTACATATAATAATATAAATTACTAATATAACATTTCAATAGACATTCAAACTCGGCAACTCCTACTCTAAGGTAGTTTCTTAAGTCACATGGCGACATCCGTCAGCGACTACATACGCTTTGCAAATGAGTAAAATGAGTTAGCATGCGGTATTCAGTCCAGTGTAATAGCGAGCTTGGCTAGTTAGATTTTAAGACAGTCTTACTAAGACTGTCTGAATATCGCGTAGTGTAATAGCCCTTTGAGTAAACAGTGTGAATATCTTTATATATATAATTCTTCTGTGAGTGTGTATGTCACTGAACTTCTCTCAAACGACTGGACCGATTTTGATGAAATTTTTTGTGTGTGTTCAAGGATCTGGGAATGGTTTAGATTCACAATTTTGTCCGATGGACAATGTTTTTTTAATTAATTTTTAATTTATTAGTAGTTGTTGATTTTGGAATGTTTTACATTGGATCCGACAGACGGCGCTACCATCGCAGTGTCAAATTTTAAATAATATTCGAATTTTAATTTTAGTCTGTCCCGACAGTTAGCGCTGCGATCAAATTAAAAAAAAAGAAATGAATAAAAAAATATATGAATAAAGTAAAAAAGCATAAAATGAAATATTCAATATTTTGAAATCTGTGTCGATAAAAAATCCAACCAAAGAAAACTCAGTGTTTTACAAAAAATCTTTTCAGTTTATTACTTAAAATTTCATCTTTAATAATCAAAATGGTCCAGAATGTTTTAGCTTATTAAAAAAAGTTTGAAATTTTCAAATTAAAGACGTGTAGACAGGACAACGTCTGCCGGGTCCGCTAGTATATATATATAAATACATGGAGTAATCATATACTCGTACATAATAATCTATTGGGGCATTAACCTTAGTAATAATTAATTTACAAAGAAATTTCACTTCTGACTTGTGTAGGTACATTGTTATGTATTTTATGAGTTTAATATGAAAGTAACATGCAAATGTCTAATTATATAAGAGAAAAGACAAATCTTTCTAACAAATAAAAAGGATGATTCTGAATGAGAATGAGAATCCCCACAGGATTTGTGGGACCTTCTTCCATTTTACATATATATAGATAGTGATCTACAATTTCTGGGAAAGTGATGTTTTGATTGCCAAGGTATTTAAGGAACCTGCCGTGCTGGATCCAAAAGGATTCTGAACTTCTTTTTACATATAGCATGCACGGGGTAACTCGTGGTGACTGGTAGAGTGATGGGGGATGATTAGATTCTCACCGTGCAAGTGTCCTTTCCTGGTGAGCCACCTGCGCACACAAAACTCTTGTGCAGCTTGAAGTACCTGCTGAGCCGCGTCTCTTGCAGCGCTGCATTGCAGGTCGCATGAGGCACCATGTCTATCTCCACCTTCTTGAGGATCACAGCATATCTGCCCGCTTGACCTGTAAGAGAATGAATTTATGTTACAAGACTCATTTTCATTTAGCGTCTGGAAAAGACTGTATTTATATGTTGAAGCCAAAAAAAGCCGTTTAACGGACGGGTTTTTAGGTCCACGAAAATGTAAGTGCGTGTTTCTATTTCACCATCCTGCTGATAGAGGATCTTTGACAATCTGAGACAAATCTTTGTTTCTAAATATTATTTATTACTTCATCATCATGTGGAACATGGTGTAATGGTTGCAGCTCCTTACAAACGTTGTGTAAAACAAAACAAAAACTTGGTGATCAAACAGTGATGGAGAGTTTATCGCCAGTTCTTCTCTTCCGTTCTACGCCCTTGATTTAAGAACAGTAAATGGAAAACTAGAAGCGTTTAATGTATAATTCTTTATTTTTGACGTTCATAAGTGTACATTGTGTTACCTATATGAATACATGATTTTTGACTTTGAGTCTGTTTATATACAGTGGCGTTTAACCAGCAGCCTGAAAGACATTCTGTACTTTTGTAAGTGTTATATAGAACTTATAAAGAATTCAAAATCATTAATACGTCGCGATATCATGCCCACGACACAGGGAGTCCTGTGGGGGCTACGGCATTTTCTCTTAAAAAAAACAAATTTATATAAGCGTAATAAAGTTTATTCTTTCTTTCATTCATAGAAGAGAAAGAGGAAACTTTATTACGAAGAAGAGAGAGAGAAAGAAAGAACTTTAAATGCTTCTTAATAAACAATTGGCCATAACATTCTTCTCTTCATTAGTTTATAACGTTTCAGATTTGTACCTAACCAAGCAGAAAAGAACGTACCAAAAACATCCTTTCCCCAACCATTGGCGACGCAGTTTTTAGAAGTCTCGAACTCTTCGTCTGTTGACGGCATGCAGATCACGTTGATGTGATCAGCCAACACCACTGGTGATTCCAGGCGGAGTAATGCCAGGTCATTTTGGACGCTTGCTGCCTGGAAGTCTGTTATAAAAAATAAAGCCATCAAAAATATATATTCTAAAATAAACAAGTCTCGCAGTTCTACTGTTAGAAGTGAGATCCATGTAATACCAAGTTGGTTGATTCAGTCCCTACTCCTCAAAACAAATGGTGACTTTCACCAGTATATTACGCGTAATAGAACTAATTTGAGTGTGCGACCAACCAGGCTCCAGAAGATAAACCACTCCTTATATGGAAATTGTATTCGTTTTTACAACAAACTCCCAAGCGAAATTAGAGAACTGTCACTAAATAAATTCAAAGCCCTTGTTAAAAGTAAATTAATTAATAAAGCCTTTTATAAATGTGACGAATACTTAAATGACCCTAATCCTTGGGATTGATTTGCTCCAGTTCAAACAATTTGTATTAAAAACTTGGCGATTGAAAAGAGTGGCGGAAAGTTTCTTGCCCGCTCTACGCCCTTGACTTGCGAACTGGTTGTAAATGTAAATTTACAGTTAATTTAATTTGTTTTTCTTGACGTTCATAAGTGTACATGTTTACCTAAATGAATAAAGATATTTTGATTTGATTTGATTTGATTTACTTACGGGGCCTTCTATCTTAATTATAATGTAACATATATACAGGGTGTCCCAAAAGTCGACATCAAGTCGAAATTTTCTCATAGGTAATGCCACACCAGTTATCAGAAAAATTAAAAAAAAATTAAGTAAAAGTAAATATTTGTAACAACAGGATTGAAAAAACTATCACATGGTGTACATTTTCTGGAATAAAAGGAAAATTTCCATAAATTCAAAAATACATGACTTAATTTTTTTTTTTAATTTTTCTGATAACTGGTGTGGCATTACCTATGAGAAAATTTCGACTTGACGTCGACTTTTGGGACACCCTGTATATCAAATCAAATCAAAAAATCATTTATTAATATAGGAAACATAATGTACACTCATGAACGTCAAAATATACATTAAATGATTCTTATTTTACATTAACTGCCAGTTCTCAAATCAAGGGCGTAGAACGGAAGAGAAGAACTGGTAATAAACTCTCCGCCACTCTTTTTAATCGCCAAGTTTTTTATAAGAACGATAGTCCCTATACACAAGGATTCGACAAATCGCGAATGAAACCACATTACAAGAACCAGTGCTATGAAGAGCGCCTAAGTGTCAGCGTTTGAGGCTTATTTATTTATTTATTTATTTATTCACACTTCGTTGCTAGAAAGAAACACAAATAACACAATACATATAAATTACAAGGGATGCAACGGGCGGCCTTATCGCTAACAAGCGATCTCTTCCAGGCAACCCTAGTAAGAAAAGAAAACAATAAATAAAAAATGATGAGTGCAAGAAGTGCATAACCAGAAGTTATATAAAAACAAAATATATATATTAATCTGTAAAACCTTAATCTAGAGAAAATAAAAAAAAAATAATATTAATAACTAAATAAAACTAAAAAGCTAATCTTACAGATTCATGAACAGCAAATAGTGAATTACATAATAAACAAAAAGAAGAGGAGATACAAGAATTACACAGGTCACGATTGATCAGGATATGATAAGGTTAGGAAATATTTATATAGAAGAGTTTTAAAAGACAATAGGGAGGAAGCCAATCGTATAGACTCAGGCAGCTTATTCCACAGCCTAATGGCGGAAATCCTAAATGAATTGCCTATGAAGGATGAGCTGTGGGATGGAATTTCCAATAGACATCTATTGGAAGAGCGTAGCGTATAGTTAGAAGGACCTAAGAATTTGAAATGATTTTTAAGATAAGAAGGGGTTTTGGGATTGAAAAGAATTGAATATAGAAGTTGAAGAATATGAGCGTCACGTCTGAGTCGAATAGGTAGCCACCCCAGCTGCCTGCGGAACTTAGACACATGGTCATACTTCCTAAGACCAAATATAAAACGTATGCAGAAGTTCTGCAGGCGTTCGATCTTGTTGAGTAGTTCTTCATTCATATCGGAGGTGCACGAGTCCGCATAGTCGAGAATAGGAAGCAGAAGAGATTGCGCTAACATAGTTTTAGTACGGATAGGAAGGAAATTAGAAAGACGTCTCAGAGAATTTAATGCAATAGGTAATGGAATAATTCTTACCTGGTCTGATAATAATTTCACTAACAATCCTTTCTTGCGACTGTAACCTCTCTTTGTTTGTCTGTGTGTCCCATTCTCCTGCCCGGATCAACAGTGACTGCGGACCGTATCTAAAGTTTTTATAGTTAAATATTAATGTGTTGCAGACATTCGCTTCTGTGAAAGTCAATGAACAAGTGTCTTGTTTCAACGATTTTTATTTTGTAATTCGCTCACAAACATCACACGTTAAACTCAAACTCAAAATATTTGTATGTATATAAATTTATAAACAAGTACACTAATGAACGTAAAAAAAAATGTAAATTTACTAAATAATAAATGGGTAATGAGAATTGGCAAGAAACTTTCCGCCACTCTTTTTAATAGCTAAGTTTTTAGTCATACAAATCGTTTGAACTGGAACAAATCAATCCCAATGATTAGGTATAAGTATTCGTCACATTTAGAAAAAGCTTTATTAATTAATTTACTTTAAACGAGGGCTTTGAAATTATTTAGTGATAATTCTCTAATTTCGCTTGGGAGTTTGTTTCCATATAAGGAGTGGTTTAACTTCAATCAATCAAAAATCATTTATTCATAAGGGTAACATAATGTACACTTATGAACGTCAATATATCGTCAAATATACTTTAAATGATTCTAATTTTACATTTACTGCCAGTTCTCAAATCAAGGGCGTAGAACGGAAGGGAAGAACTGGCAATAAACTGGAGCCTGGTTGGCCAAAGGACAATCATATATGAAAATATATTGCGAAAATTATATATATATATGTGTGAAAATGATGAGAAATTAAGATGGTGGCAGGATTGGAACGTTTGTTTATGTATCTATACTTAATTTACAATAAGTGTACATTGTGTTACCTATATGAATAAATGATTTTTGTCTTTGATTCAACCAATATCCAGGATAAGAAAGCAGAAGCAACTAAGCCAGGGTCTCTAAAATCCGTAGATCTGTCGCCACCACGGATTGGATGTTACAGAGGACATGCTCTCATATCACACTCACAAAGAGAGAGTTTATTCTAACTGTAGTTACAAATGAACTTACTTATAAGCGATGTGGGCAGCCGTCATCACAACCTGGGGATGGATGAGCACACCGACTCCCACATAACTCCCATTCAAGGCATCCAGAAGTGCCACAACCCATGGAAACTCCCCAAATTGGGCTTCATTACCCTGAAATTACACTGAATCATGAATATAGGGTTGAGGTATGATGAATCTTCCTTCAAAGAGCAATTTCTGATTATTGGCAATGAGAAAAAACTGTGTGTGTGTGTCTGTAGTTATGTACACGCGTTAGAAGTTGTACTTCTTTGGCGAAACAACATAAAAATCTTTTCAAATATTTTCTTTCACTTATGTTAAAAAAATTACACTAACAATAGAAAAAAAACAAAATGTTGATAGCTAACTTAAGGTGTCGGTTTCCTGTGGCGGCGTGCACGCAACACAATAATTTACTGTCATCATATATGTTGCAGGTTTTTTGTGTTAGTTGTGATGCCTACTTACATTCCCTCCAGTGACCTGGAAGTCCAGTCCTTTCGGGTTTCTGTACCCACAACCGCTGGGTTTATTGGGATCAGGTTTCGGTACCGGCACCTGGTTGGGCTCTCTTGGTGTTGTACAACAACGTTCAACACTCTCTTGGCAGTCTTCTTCACCAAATCTGGAATAATTTAATTTGAACCATCACTTTTCAGTCTAAATACCACAGATTTAAATGCTTTGAGCGTTCACCTGTCAACACAATACACTAGAAAAGAATACGTTTATTACACGTCATTAAATTTCAACCTGTAGGCATCCCCAGTCATCGTCAACCATCAAAGAAGACAGAGGGCGAAGGCCGAGAGAAAGAACTCTCGGTACTCTTTTAAAAAAGCAAATCATCAAACAATACTTATTTTAAACAAATATAGCGAATTATTTAGAAGTAGGCTGCCCAGTACTAGTCACAGGCCCTTTTATCAACTAGATAATCCTTATAGTAAGTCTTTTTACACAGCTTTTCTTTAATACATTTCTTAAATTTATTAGAAGGCAGAGATAAAAGAGCTTTAGTGATTATATTAAAGAAGAGTATCCCTTTTCCCAAAAAAGAATTACTAACACGGTAATAAAAATGATAGTGACTGTATTGTGTGTGTGTGTCAATTGCGAGTAATTTGTGTTTATAAATTCCTCATGGATTTATCAAGAAATATAGTCTTGAGATCTACGGTATTTTCTATCTGATCTCCTAGATCATGATAGATAAGTCTAAGGGATAGTGTTATATATTTGCCGATATTAAATCCAAAAAAAAAATCTGTAACGGTTTTGTATTTTTTTATAGAACAGGGGCCAAACGGGCAGTTACCTGATGTTAAGTGATACCGCCGCCCATGGACACTCTCAATGCCAGAGGGCTCGCGAGTGCGTTGCCGGCCTTTTAAGAATTGGTACGCTCTTTTCTTGAAGGACCCTAAGTCGATTTGGTTCGGAAATACTTCAGTGGGTTTGTATTATTCAATATCCTTAACTTGAGAAAGATTTTTGATAGAATTTGCTACAGGCCCCGCGCTGGCTTCATCCGGCACTGAAGTGATCCCATAAGAATGGTCATACCTAATATCCAACATCCCCCAGCCGGTGATACTGGAGTCATTTATCTGCACGCCGTTGAGGTCCTTATCGCACAGGTAATAAGGTACACATTGGCATTGTACGCCCTCTTTATCCTGTAAATAAACCGGCCCTTGTGTGGGTTTCACTGTTATCTGTAATTTAAAAAAATTCGATTTTAATTATCTGTCAAAATCTGTCAAAGACTGTTCTCTAATACTGATTTGAAGATGAGAAATTAAAAAAAACCGTGACACGCACGCTGTAAAGCACGCGAAACGTCGGGAATAATTTTAAAATTATGTAAAATACTTATAAGTTTATAATACATAGCTTTAGTGTTTTCTTTGAATGTGTAATTAATTATGACAAATATAATAATAATAATACCATATGAGAAATTTAAAAAAAAGCCAAAAAGTATTTATAGACATCAGATTTTTGTATCTGTTTCGAATTGTCTATATAGTGTATTAGCTGACCTGGCAAACATCGTTTTGCCATGTACTTATATGATTTATGGTTATTGTGCCTCACTCGACATAGATAGGTATAGTGTGTCGCGGACTTTTTTGTAGATATTTATAACATCTACAATTACTTAGAACATTTTATGGTTCTATCTTTAATAGTTTAGGCAGGGTACGCAAAATAAGTAACTTTTTTGGTTGATTTTTTACACCTTGTGTCCGAAAAACCCTAATATCTTACGGAACCCTATTTTTGTTCAAAATTAAATATAGCCTATATTACTCGTGGATAATGTAGCTTTCGAATGGTGAAAGAATTTTTAAAATCGGTCCAGTAGTTTATGAGCCTATTCATTACAATCAAACAAACAAAGTTTTCCTCTTTATAATATTAGTTTAGATTGAAATCTAATGGGCTAGTAGGTAATCAGCCTCCTATGCCACACGCCGTCAACTTTTTGGGTCTAAGGTTGGTTTCCTCACGATGTTTTCCTTCACCATTTGAGCGAAGTTAAATGCGTATATAAAGTCCATTGGCGCACAGCCGGGGGGTACTTTGTCATTAGGGATGAGAGTCGCATGTAGTAAATGTACATATGTATATTTGAGCAAAAGCCTAGTGGTTTCAACATGGTATTATATTTGCTTAATCATCATACTCAAAGTACGAAACAATTGCACATAATTATTTCGTCTTTGACAAAACAAGTTTTTGAAGTGAAACTTCATTAGGCGCATGAGGGTAAAATTTTAACGGTACGTCACGAAGATGTGCAGCGTTTTTGTTGAAGAAAAGGGAGAGCGATTGAGATCGATAGAGAGAGTAAGACAGGGAGATCGAGAAAAAATACACGCTATTGGTTGATGTATTCGTTTAGTAGTTACACATTAGAAGTTAAGATGGAAATTCTGTCGGATGACGTCTTGTGCAGTAAACGCAGATTTTTTATTTATTTATTTATTTTATCATTAGTACGTATACAGTGTTTTTATTTAATTGTACAATTTTGTTGTTGACTTTTAAACCAAAGGGAAAAATTGCGCGTTTGCTTTATGTACAAAATAATATTCTGAAATAATTTCGCTTACATCTTCCAACCTATCCTTTCCATCAGGTGCCTTCGTTGGAGGAGTCCCGAAGATATCTGCAATGAGGTTTGGGTCAACTGTGACTTGAGGATGAGCAGCTACGCACGCCAGGATTGTGCCGATGATTAACAGCATCTGGAACATTTAATATTTTGTTAGTTACAAATGAATATGCCACATTTCATAGCACCGATTTTATCACAGGATTATATCTGGGTACAAGCTAACATAGCTCACTACTGTATATAATTACGTCGTAAGTGGTTTATATATATATGTCGTATAGTGTTGCCCAAAATCGGTCTTGGTCTTGTTCTTGCATTTTTGCAAGACCAATACCAATACCAAGACCGCCTTATCGTAGCAAGACCAATACCAAGACTGAAGCCTGCAAGACTTGAGCAAGACAATACTTAAGCCTGCAATACTCTTGCGTCTTGCAGTTAGGACAAACTGAGATTTGGGCGTTATCAAATTTCTTTAACAGATTTTCAACTTTATCCCTAGAGTTTTAAGGTTCAAGGTTGATTGGGAAAATGTGACGTTCTGCGAATAAACTATTGGTCGGTCGGTGTATTATATACCTACATATTTGATAATTTACCGACAAAGACGCCGCGGTTTGCATCAAGTGTATCACAGCATTTGACACTGTTTGAGCGCCGCATTCGCCGACAAAGAGTACGGACAGAGGCACACAAAATTGTTACCTATTTTGGTAGGGTTGGTACAGGAGGATAAAATTAAATGACCGTGAAGATGTCTAGCAGTAGGTAGGTATAAATTGAATGCTCTGAGTTTCTTGTACAAATACATTCTCACACTGGCTGTCGGGCGAGATGATAATTAATAACTAAGTAGGTACTTATTGCATCTATTGAATTGCGAATATTTTGATTTCGAAATAATCATTGTTAATATCGATAAATGATAGATAGTGAGTGATATACCTAGGTACTAAAGTGTGAGCAGCAACATTGAAAATTGTATATGCCATGTCAGTGCTTTCGTTTTATTAACTTAAGTTTATTTTAAAAAAGCTCTCAAGTTAGATTTAGAGTTTACTATTCAATTACACACAAAAAATTATTGAAAAACAAAAAATTATGAAAAATATATTAAGACTGAGTACTTAGGGAATTAGTAGAAAAAATATTCTATCGTGGATACCTAGTTATTAAAAAAGTGATAAACGTTATGTTTACTTAATTTTATTTTTCTGTGCTAATGCCAACATTGATAATCCTACCAAAATAGGTAAAAATTTAGTCCTAGACTTTGTGTTGCCGCCGTCGCGTCGCTTTCATGTCAAAGGTCGCCGTCACTGCCTATGGTTCCAAAGAATAAAATAGGTTTTTGGGTGCTCAGAATGGACGTAGATTATGTTGTCCTCGCAAGGAAGATTGTAGTCGTAAGGATATTATAAAAAATTTAGTTATAATAATATACCTAGTTTATATTATTATTAATACCTATTATACCTTTTTGAAGGACATTGCACTGCAAATTTGGAAGTGGGTGATTTAAACATTAACTTGAAACGTGGAAAAACTCCAAATATGAGCGACGTCATATTGCTTTACGCATTTGGTTTTAAAATCACACATTTCCAAAAATCGAGATTTGCAGTGTCGGTTTATCAACTTCTATCGTATCTACTCTAGTAGCTAGTAACCTCCATAAAAACAGATGATTTTGATTCTGATACTTCTGTTTTTTAATCTTTCAAAGATTTATTCTATCTATCAAAGAATGCCGCATTTTTCTTTGTCGGTCTTCGGCTTGTGTGCTTATAAATATGAGTTTTTATTTCAATTTCAGTCATTTCCAATTGAGTTTCGCTTCGAGTCTATCTTATTTATTATTCTCGCCCATTTACCTAGTTAGATACTCTAAATTCTTATTGCTTTCGGAGTGAATGTTTACAATTTGACATGAGTGACGAATAAATAGCAATAGGCTAATAGGTATTTACAAGTCTTGCGAGACTTGCGAGACTCTTGCTGCAAGATCAAGACCAAGACCAAGACTGAGAGCGCAATACCAATACCAAGATCAAGACCAGGTGTATTGACGCAAGACCAATACCAAGACTGGTCTAAGTCTCGTCTTGGTCTTGCATTTGGGCAACACTAATGTCGTATATATGTTGTTCTTGTGATCGTCAAGAGCTTGGAAATTCCGTGTTTTGTTTTATTGTAAATGGTTAGGCTAGGTGAGTCTTGTTGCCTATTTATTTAAAACAATAAATTGTTTTTTTAATAATTGTATTTTTTACAAAAAAAGGAAAATATATATGTATTTATAACGAGAGAGCCGCCTAAGCGGCAGTAGCTGGAGGGTGAAAAGTGAAAAAAGGCCTAGCTGTCACCCACCCTCGTCCCATAGCGTACAGCTGGTGGTTTTACTGGGTATGGGATCATCGCCTCTTACGACCTTGCCCCCACGCACCCCTCGCCACTTAATTTGCACAGGCGCGGGCGCCCGTAATCGGGTTTCCCCAGATTAAAAAAAAGGTTAGCCTTGTTGCCTAGAAACGTTAAGGAAACTCGTTAAACGTTTCGTTCACTCACTTGTCTGACGGAACTTTAGCGACTTGATTGAATATCGATCTTTAATTAACTGTCTAGAGATTCAATTAACTCCATGATTTAAACTTAAGCGACATATAGATAAAAACATTTCATAAATGTACTTGTTTGCCTATATGAATAAAGATATTTTGAGTTTGAGTTTGAGAATCGATTCAGACTTGCGTCGCACGCGCAGGTACCTAGTGAAAACAATCTGAGATCAGACCGTGACAGTCGATCGATCTCCTATTTGCTTCCCAATAACCAAACCCTACGAACACGATACATTTTTGTCGACGGATAGAATGCAATCTCTTTGCTCTTTACACTCATATTTGATAATCAATATAAACCAAATAAAGAAAATAAAACCGTACAAATAATATTAAAATGTACATGTCTATGTTTAAAATATATCAAATAGCTTTTTAATTCTTTTAAAAACTGGTGTAAGTAAAAATCTTAAGATAACATATTGGCGCAGTTGATCTGTCATTTTCATACAAAAGGACTATCCACATTCACCGATCCGCCTACCATGGATAGATTTTATCGACAGATGGCTATTACAATCCGTCAATTGGTTATTGGCACACATTTATCGATGATAGATGTGTATCTCGGATGGTCAAATATGGATTGAGATATGTTATTGGGTTTGGGCGTAGGTCAACAATTTTTTAGTGGGTATTTTTTTACGACCGGATTCTAACTAACTGGAAAACCCCAGACGCGTAAACCAATTGATAAGGTCAATGAAATAACGAAAAACAGTGTGATTTAAACGAAATCAGTCATTTTTAACTTAGGAAATCCCATGTCAATAATACTCAAAAATCGCGAGGACACTCATGACGTTTCAAATGATACCAGACAGACGAAAAAAAATGTTTTTGCGTAATATTTTTTATTCTATTTATATATTTTGTATTATTTTTACACCGGCATTTTCTCTCGGCCTACACGCTCTGTCTCCTTTGGTAGTCAGCCCTACTACTAATAGGTAACAGGGCTGTCTACCGAGATAAATTTAATAACGACGAATCACTTATTAAATTTGATTTAATTGATTCGTCGTATTTTATTTCTATTATAATCTTCCTAACAACTTACGTAACACTTCGACATCCGTGTGTCCACAACTGAACAATTAATGGAGTATTTGACCACCACCATTATATGGAACCAGCTGCCCATTGACTACCGCAAAAAGTCCACTTTGTAAAGGCCTTGCCAGCCTTCTGCTAATGTGAATGTCCATGGGCAGTACTAATTAACATCAGATGAGTGCCTGCCAGTTTACATACATCAAGGTAGTGGTGACTGACATTGTGTATTCGCTCGGTGTGAGCACGTTAATCGTCGAATATTGGGCATGTCAGCCGAGCCGAGCAGCTCGATACGAGCGCTCAGCACCCGACCTCGCTCCAATCGGCTGTCGGTTTTTTGACGAATACCTTTGAATGACATTACAAGTCAGTCATCACCACCTACGTCCGAAGTTTTGGCTGCAACTGTGGATGGGATGGAGCACAGGCGAATCGCGAATATTCAGGTGTTGTGAGCATCCTTTTGAATGTCATTACAAGTCAGTGATCACCACCTACGTCCGCCATTTTGGCTGCAACTGTGGATGGGATGGAGCACAGGCAAACCGCGAATATTCAAGTGTTGTGAGCATGCTCACAACGAACAAATATTCATGCGAATATTCACACCGAGCGAAAATCAGTCACCACCTTAAAAGATATGAAAACAAATGAAAAATAAACAAGAAAATAAAACAAACTGCATTATTATTGCGATAAAGTTGACTTGTATTATCTGTTGCGATAACCTTTTGAACTTATGTGTATAGTATGTTTGATGATATGAAGAAGAATTGGCCAATATTTTCCTCCAGGATTAGGAGGTAATGAACTTGATATTTATGACATGGTGGAACTGTCCCTAGACCCTAAAAGTCTATTTTGTCTATTTAAATAATCAAACAGATGCAGAAACATGATGCTCAGACCTAGAAGGCTGCACCAATATACTTTTCTTTCGCATTGAACAGTCGCTCGTACGGTAAAGGAAAACATGGTGAAACTGTCCCTAGACCCTAAAAGCCTATTTTATCTATTTAAAAGAACGAAACAGATGCAGAAACATGATGCCCAGACCTAGATGATTGCATCAATAGAGTTTTCTTTCACATTGAACAACTGCTCGGACGGCGAAAGAAAACATCGCGAAAGCCTAGACCCAAGAACTCTACGTGACACAGAGGGCGCCTGTTAAGATACGGATCTCTGAGGTGAAAAGGATTGGATTGGATGTCATTTAATACTCAATTGAAGGCTTCAAGGATTATGTAATTAATGATGATTAAGTATATTTGTAAGTAAATTTTATCGTTACAAACATACATAGCTTTCCTCTAAAATTGGTAAATAGAATTTACATTAACATAGACTTGGAATTGTTTTGCTGATTTAAACAACAAATCAAGGAAAACCACAAAGATTATATTGCAATTAATTAAGGAATAAACAAGCATCTTTAAAAAAAAAAAAAACAAAAAAAACAAAATTTATTTATTCATGTAGGTAACAATGTACACTTATGAACGTCAAAAAATTTAAAAATTGTGAATTTACATTTACTTTTACTGCCAGTTCTCAAATCAAGGGCGTAGAACGGAAGAGAAGAACTGGCAATAAACTCTCCGCCACTCTTTTTAATCGCCAAGTTTTTTTTTTTTTTTACACAATGCTTGTAAGGAGCTGCGACCACTACACCATGTTCCATATGACATATTGAGTAATAAAGAATAAAAAAAACAAATTAAAAACAAAGATTTGTCCTCTATCAGCAGGAGGCATGGTGAAATAGGAGCACGCACTTACACACTCGTGAGAACAACACGCAAATACGTAGTATAAACAACTAATATCACCGCATACACGAATTCAAGTACGACCAGTCACCACAAGTAGCACCCGTTCACGAGTATGACGCATGGCCAGCCATCGGCCCCCTCGCCATATTTTAGGGAGAGAGACAACCCGACGCATGGACGCCGCCACAAGCAATGACATTTGAGTGAGCATGACGATCCTTGAAATGTGCACTTGGCTACACAAGAAAATAGTAATAATACTAATTATGCTGAAATAATTTGATACCACATGAATCACGGTTTGTTCCCACTTTACATTAAAAAAAAGTCGTAGATGTCGACGATCGCCCCATAGTCTGAAAATGCAGCCGAGAGATTCTGTCGCGTTACCTATTTATACTGAAGCAATTCATATCCAAGCACTATGATCGTTTAAGTATTCATTTATATTATAATAGGCCTTAGCAAGCAGTTTTACTTTAATGTACGATTTAAATTTATTTATTGACAATATTTGTATCTCACTAGGGATTTTGTTGAAAAAACGTATGCAATTGCCTTGGAAAGAATTACTCGTTTTATGCAGCCTCGTGGTTGGTGCGCTAATTTTGTCTTTATTACGAGTACTATAATTATGGAAGCTACTATTCTTTTTAAAGATATCTATATTTTTCCGCACATACAAAATATTCTCATAAATGTATTGACTTGCCAAAGTTAAAATATTTAATTCCTTAAACTTATTTCGGACTGACTCCCGTGGGGACAACCCACAGATCGCTCTTATAGCCCGTTTTTGCACTACAAATATCGAATTAATGTCAGCGGCATTACCCCACAAAATAACACCATATGACATGATACTATGATAATAGCTGAAATAAACGAGCTTTGCTGTATTCTCATCCGTAAGATCGCGTATCTTTTTCACTGCGAACGCTGCAGAACTTAGCCTATTCGAAAGACCTTCTATGTGTTGGCCCCACTGGAGTTTACTATCTAAAGTAATTCCCAAGAACACCGCACTATCAACAGTAATCTTGATTTGTGATCAAAAGCTTTTTTAATAATTTTGTTAAGGAACAATCATGGATCTCAAATATGTTATCTAAACGGAAGATGTGGAGAAAATACTGTTGCTTCTAAAGCGAAGATTCTGCATGAGTGTAACCACTGAGTGGACGGCATTTTGACGGATTGAGCTTCTTCCCACGACTAGCGCAGGGCGACGTCTTCTGTGAGACACGAACCTCGGTTTAGACCAGGCATTACTGCACCCTATGTCTGCTTTGCCGATGAGTAGGGATACCTACAGGTTCGAATTTAATGACGTGGAATAAATGATAAAAAAAATCAGTGGCGCTACAACCTCTTTAGGTCCTGGCCTCAGATTTCTGAATCTGTTTCATGATCATTTTTAAATCTATAGGCAAGTAGGTGATCAGCCTCCAGTGCCTGACACACGTCGTCGACTTTTTGGATCTGACTGTGTGTATGTCGGTTTCTGACCTTTTTAAGTTTGATTTTAATTTTCTATTTATTCATTTGTTATTATTATAATTAAAGTTAAGAATATTGCACCTACTATATATATTTATGTTGAAATAAATATGTAAATAAAAATATAATATTAATACTTTTATTGTATTTTTGTTAAGTTTAGACCCGGAACTTTTAAATTTGTTTAAGGCCGGCAACGCATTCGCGAGCCCTCTGGCATTGTGAGTGTCCGTGAGCGGCGGTATCCCTTAACATCAGATGAGCCTTCTGCCTGTTTGCCCCCTGTTCTATAAACAAATCCATTTATTCATTTGTTATTATTATTATTATTATGTACGATAAGAAACTATTTACAATCTATATCATATAAATAGGTACCTACTGTTTATTTGTTGTTAAATAGATACGATATAAATATTAAAGTTAGTAATTAAAAATAATTTTTCCAAATAAATTTCCAAATATCTGCAATAGTTTGTGACTCATCTATAATATATTGCATTGCCATTGTGTATCTGACATATATGGCTGATTTTTTACAAACATGGTAATAAATCCCCGTGTTTATTCCATTTCTATTTTCATGATGGCCAGGTTTATAATAAATAAAGAATTGTTTACATAGAATACTATAAAAGTATATATATGTGACCTTGGCAAAACTCGTTTTAAAAGAAATTGCATATATCTCGTAAATATGACAACGGGGCGCGGGGTCAAGACTGAAGACAAGCCTTGCGAATGACGAAAGAACCAACTAAACGGTGGTTCACTTACTTATTCCCTGACTTTCAAAGCCAGGTGCGATCTGGCTCTCCAGACTGGGTTTCCCGACATGTTGATTGAACAGATCGTAGAAATGTCTACCAAAAAATTGTCCAATATCTCAGACGAAATTGATGATGAAAATATTGATGTATTCAAAACATTAGCCCTCTGGCATTAAGAGTGTCCATGGGCGGTATCACTTAACATCAGGTGAGCCTCCTGTCCGTTTGCCCCCTACTCTATAAAAAAAAAAACAGTCTACCACCTTTTTAACTTTGTTTTCCAGGCTCTTAACACATTAAGTGCTCATTTCTCGGATCCGAGTTTAACGGGGTCATAGCGGTGCCGAACACTCGGATCCTCATAATAAAAAAATATAAGAAATAACATATTAATAGTTGTTTTATTTCCCTTCCAGTTTATAAATTATACATATTTTTGATACAATTATGATTCGTGTCACAATACAAAACACATTTAGGTATTGAAGGGAGGAAAGCTGCTAGTATCTTCGGAACATTGCCCAAAGGGACTCCTTTTAATAATATATTTTAGTTATTACATTTTAAGGTTAGTTATTATATTAGAATTATATTTAATAATTTATTTATTTAATAATATTAAATTAAAAGGCTAGTCGAAATCACTGGAGAACGAAGCTGGCAGCTACCTCGGACAAAGAATTAGTCTAGCAATTCAAAGGGAGAACGCTGCCAGTATTTTGAACCTTGCTTAAAGGGATTCCTTTGATAATATATTTTAATTATTAAATTTTAAGGTTAGTTATTTGGTATATTTGAAAGAATATATTTATCAAAATATTCTTAAACTACTTATTTATAGACGTATAATATACCTATTAATTTGAATTATATATAAAGGATTTTTAATGATAAATCTTTGACATAATACATGTCACATTGTGTCACATCCATGTGACATGTGGTAATGGAAGTAATAATGTATTTGCAAGAATTTGAAGAATGTTATGGTGGTATAATCTAAAGTTCGCATATTCTGACACTAAAGCGTGCAAGTATACATTATTATTATTGCCACATTATTAAAATATATTATTACGCTACAAAATTAATATGAATTATTATGTTTAACGCAATTTTTAAATAGATTAAGTAGATTATTAAAGGCTCACCTAGATTTAACTTAGGACATATTCTGTGATCACTTTTAGAATAAGCATTAGTGTGTGTCCTAATCCGCTGTTTTGCTAGTAATATATTTAAGACAAGATAGCTTGTAACATATACTATATACTATCAGACAAGCGTTGCTGTGGCTAAGGTTTTTGTTATATTACATAGTAGTAAACTATTCAAGGGAAACGGTAGGAGAACTTATGTGAAAGGTAGATAGCTTATGTGAAACGTTGGTAAACACAGCGCCATCTGTTAGAATTTTATTAAATAATAAACAAATATTTGCAATAAAATAAAATTGCGACCATAATTAAAGATCTAAGCTATCCTATGTCTTAAGTTGGACCAGACTACTCACGGTGTGCCAATTTAATTTAAAATCGGTTAAGTAGTTTAGGTGTCCATCGCGGACAAACATCGTGACAGGACATTTATATATACATATTAAGATATATATGTGGTGAACTGTAATAAACTGAAAATTAATTCGTTTTTGACACACGGCATTCAGACGAGTAAAATAAAGACGTTCGTTACGCATGACGTATCGTTAAATATTGAAACTGGTTTAAGTACATATTAAGAACTTAAAAAACGAGTCAAAATTTTTTAACAAGAGTTGAAAATACATAACAATTAATAACCACGAGTGGAAAGGGAGATAAATAAATGAGAATTTGATTAAATCGTTTCTATATTATTTTTACGTATATAAATCGAAAATATACCAAAAAAAAATATTATCACGAGTGTATCATTATTATTAGTTGCTCGGTATTTTTTTTATAAATTGTGTTTTTTGGAAATTATATTTAAGTACGAATTACATACTAATAAAATGATGAAATATGAATAATATAGAATATATGCTGGAATAGCTTTAGTGTTGTTGTGGCGTTAAAGCAATTAAAAAAAAATAGTATTATTATTCGCCGATAGATGTCAGGAAGAGTCATTTTTCAGTTTAAATTGGGTCTACTTAAACACCACATTTTTTTGTTTTTTATTCTTCCAAAAAAAAAGTAAGTTTATGTTTAAGTTGACAAAATACGAATAAAATAACATTTTCTAGAAATGATTCCTAGCTAGATCGATTTATCGCCCCCGAAACCCCCCGTATACTAAATTTCATGAAAATCGTTGGAGCCGATTCCGAGATTCCAATTATATAAATACAAGAATTGCTCGTTTAAAGATATAAGATCATTGTCATGTAAACAAATGACAGGTCTAATGAACACTTATTGAGAGAAGGGAGCGCAGACTTTAAATCGCAAGCAAGATATTAAAACTTAAAATTACCGAGAAAACAAATCAACAATGATTTCATTCATCGAGTCATTCGTCGGAAAATAATCAAGATATTCAAACTGACCTTTGACTTGATTCCTTGCACAATAAAAACTATTTACGTGCGCACAGATTGAACGCTAATTGGATACTGTCTGATGTCTCAGTTCGGATGATCAAGGAAACTCAAGGAAAACGAGTTTAGATCATTGCCACATGGCAAATTGATTGTTTGACCATGAATTGTATAATGTTTAACCCCAGCTTCATTTTCGTTGTGGTCAGTTGCAGGAAACTAGAATCTCCGGAACTGGTTATATATGAGATTGCTTTGTATGCCCAAATACAACCTATCTCAATTCATTTTAGACCATCTGAGATAGACATTTTAATCCAAATATTGTAAAGTGTGCCTATAAGCATTCGACTGATTGCAATTGCCATCTGTCGATACAAGCTATACATCGGTCGGATCGGTGTATACATAGACCTTTGTATGAAAATGACAGTTCAACAGTGCCAATATCCTATCTTAAGATTTTAACTTACACCAATTTTAAAATAATTAAAAATCTTTTTGATATGTTTTAAACATAGACATGTACATTTTAATAATGTTTGTACGGTTTATTTACTTTATTTGGTTAATAAACCGTGTAAAGAGCGAAGAGATTGCATTCTATCCGTCGCCAAAAAAAGATTGTCTTCTTAGGGTTTGGTTATTTGGATGCAGATAGGAGATCGATCGACTGTCACGGTCTGATCTCAGTTTATTTTAATCTGAGATTGAGGATTAATTATTGGGTTCGGGTATATGTCAGATACATAGTCTGTTTTGTCAGTTTAAGCATTTTTGATTTTTGCCTCTGAAGACATTTGAGAGTTTTGAGGATCCAACTTCGAAATTCTGTCTTCAAAAATTAACAATAAGAAGTTCAGGAAACTCTGATATGCTTCGCGGATGTCAGACTAAACTAATTTTATTATTCCGCGTATATATTCTATTGTTGGACGCGAATGGTAAATACAGAAAATAAAATCATCTATTATTCAGCGAAACGTACAAATTAAAATTACAAAAACCAAACGATTATTTTAAAAAGTTTATTAAGCCCTTTTATCAACTAGATAATCGCTAACTTTATAGTAAGCCTTTTTACACAGCTTTTCTTTAATACATTTCTTAAATTTATTAAAATTTAAAAGGCAGAGATAAAAGAGCCTCCGGGATTTTGTTAAAGATTTATGTACTAACTTTAGACAGTCTAGTACGGGGAAATTGCAGCCTGCGTTTGTTCCGAGTATTGACATTGTGCGTATGTTCTATTCTAGTATAATTATAACTATATTTGTATATGTCGGCGTTAAGCCAGAATTATCGTATCCAGAATCAATTAAAGGGGTCCTGCCGTTAAAACGTTGAAGATTTTGAATTGAAAGACGTCAGCAATACCCATTTAATTAAGACATTAGAGTCTACATTTTCTTTAAGGCTTCTGCTTCGAATAGATCGAGTTAAACGGCAGTAATAGCAACGAATATCAAAGATAACTTTAATAATTATTTTCATTGGTAAGTATAATTAATTCCTTATTTATTTATTTTATTTATTTACACTTCGTTGCAAAGAAACAAAAATAAAACAATACATAAAAATTACAAAGGATGCAACGGGCGGCCTTATCGCTAACAAGCGATCTTTTCCAGGCAACCTTTTAAGTCCTCTCATTTGAACTAAAGAACACAATCTAGGTTTAATCGCTTATTATGTAAACAGTACAGATAATACAACTGTCAACAAACAGAACTCAGAGATTCCCTACATTTAAAATTATAGATTGCACGAATAGCTCTCTTCTGCAGAATAAAAATAGATTCGACATCAGCAGCATGTCCCAATAATAAGCCATAAGTCATAAACACATTGAATGCTTAAACAATGCATACAAAGTAATAGCCGGAAACCAAAACTTATTATGGCGAATTTTCATTAAGTATGTGTGAAAATGTGTATGCATGTATATTATTATTTTCATAACAAAAAAATTTTTTGGATCCAAGTGATCGGCATATTGGGTGCCTAATACTCGATTCCAAAAGCTGGGGATGGTAATGCTTTAAAATAAACGGGACGCTCGCACAGATCCGAGTGGGCGGCTGATCTACGCGGATCTGAGAAAAGAGCACTTGTGTTAAGCTGTGAAAGTAACGAAAAGGATATCATTTTTTGTCAATCAGGCTAACGCCCGAACCCAATAATTAATCAACAATTGAAAACAGTCTGAGATCATACCGTGACAGTCGATCGATCTCCTATCGTCATCCCAATAACCAAACCCAACGAAGACAATCCAATTTTGGCGACGGTTAGAATGCAATCTCTTCGCTCTTTACACTAATATTTGATAATAAATATAAACTAAATAAATTTAATAAAACCGTACAATTAATATTTAAAAATACATGTCTATGTTTAAAACATATCAAATCAAATCAAATCAAATCAAGAAAGGTCTATCCACATACACCCTTCCGACCTACCATTGATAGCTTGTATCGTCAGATGGCTATTACATCCGTCGATTGGTTATTGGCACACTTTAATAATAATTGGATTAAGATATCTATCTGAGATAGTCAAAAAGCGATAGAGATAGGTTATTGTGTTTCAGCGTAAGTAAACCGATATTCCTGTTTCAGGATAAGTGTCTGCGGGAAAAGCCAAGGATGAGGATGCTGAAATTGCTTTGTGTATTTTACGCGAAATCCTGATTGCTGCATGGGTATGATAACGTTCTGTCTGCCTACAATTTGCATACTGATACTCTTGAGATTAAAATATAAACTTAATAATTTCGCAGTCCACTCGCAATCTATCCCCCCCCACTATAGTGTGATAAATGTGCGTGCGTACAAAGTACTCATGTCAGAAGTGAAACTTCTTTGTAAATTAATTATTACTAAGATACCAACAGAAGATTTTTTTTTTTATAGAACAGAGGGCAAACTGGCAGGAGGCTCATCTGATGTTAAGTGATACCGCCGCCCATGGACACTCTCAATGCCAGAGGGCTCGCGAGCGCGTGCCGGCCTTTTAAGAATTGGTACGCTCTTTTCTTAAAGGACCCTAAGTCGAATTGGTTCGGAAATACTTCAGTCGGCAGCTGGTTCCACAAAGTGGTGGTGCGATCATGTACCAGTATATGATCTTAGTTTTATATATATAATCACACTGTTTCAACACTGTATACGTGCTAATGATAATATAAATAAATACAAATCTGCGTTTACTGCACACGACGTTAATCGACAGAATTGCCATCTAAAGTTAGAACTTTAGATGGCAATTCTGTCGAATTCGTTTAGTTACATATTAGAAATATGTAACTAAACGAATACATGAACCAATAGCGTGTATTTTTTATCGATCTCCCTTCTCTCTCTCTCAATGGCTCTCTCGCTTTAACAGAAAGCTTTTTCTCGTTTTTACGCTAAAAGTTTAACAGATACAACGGTAAATTTTAATTAACTATAGTTAAATAAAAAAGTACCCGCGTCCAAACTACACATGTCAGAAGTGAAACTTCTTAATTATTACCAAGGTAAAAGCAATAAATGTGCGTGCGTACAAAGTACTCATGTCAGAAGTGAAATTTCTTTGTAAATTAATTATTACTAAGGTCCCAAAAGATGTATATTAATATTCACACTGTTTACAGACGTATACGTGCTAATGATAATATAAATAAACTAGCTGACCCCGCAAACGTTGTTTTGCCATATATGTTATTTCTAGGAAACATATTTTTAATTCTTCTACAATTATACTATTTGATTGCCATCTTGCAACCTTATTGCGGATCTGTGGATAGATTAAAATAAATAAAAATCGGGATGTAAAAATAGACGTTGATCGTATAAGAGTGAAAATTGAGAGAGATATGAAACTTTTTACTGACATGACAAAATAAAAAAAAATGCCAAAAAATTAAAGTTTACAATTAAAAAATAAAAATAGGGGTTGGTCGTAGAGGGGTGAAAATTTAGGGTTGCATGTATTTTTGTATAGTGTATCGTGAAAAAATGAAAACAAAAAAATTTTGCCTAAAAAAAATTTAGGGGTGGACCAACCTTAACATTTAGGGGGATGAAAAAAAAATGTCGTCCGATTCTCAGACCTACCCAATATGCACAAAAATTTCATGAGAATCGGGAAAGCCGTTTCAGAGGAGTTTAACCACAAACACCGCGACACAAGAATTTTATAAGGGTGTTTCAACAAGAACTTTGTTTTCTAAAACAAAATTAAACAAAGAATTTAGAGGAAAATGAATAAAATTTTTATTGTATTACAAAGAGAAAAGTTTGGCAATTATGAATGAAAAATGATATCTGGCAAATGTCCACCACGACCACGCTGACAGATGTTGATTCTTTCATCAAAATTTTTAATCACTTTTTGGCAAAATGGAGGGTTTATTTCGTTAATGACATCACGGATTTTGAGTTTTAAGGCTGCAATCGATTCGATTGGCTCCGTATAGACTCTGTCTTTAACATAGCCCCACAAAAAATAATCCAGTGGTGTTAAATCACACGATCTGGCTGGCCACTTAACAGCTGAATTTGGCGAAATATATAAGATAAATAAATAAAAAATCTGCACAAGACGTTATGGGACAGAATTGGCATTTAAAAATCTAATATATTTTACTCGATCTTCCTTTCTTACTCTCTCTCAATCAGTCTCAATCGCTCTCTCCCTTTTCATCAACAATAACGCTGCACATGTTCGTGACGTTCCGTAAAAATTCTACCCTCATACGCCTAAAGAATTTTCACTTGTTTGTTTTTGGTTGTCTTGGGAAATTTATTTATTTAAATAAAACAAATACTCAATAACAATATATTATATTATACAAATTCACAGGTTCTCATGTAGAAAATGCAATAATGTCGCCTCGTAATGTTTAGCCGCGTGCATTGTACGGAGGGAGTGACGCTCGCCGGGGTATACCTTTAAAAAAAACACTTATCATTTATAATACGAATTAATAAGTATTTTAAAGCAAGACACTGGTAAAAAAAGTTATTTGTAAATTCGGTTTACGGACAATAGTTAATTAATTGATAACAATGAATTATTTAATAGTGTAGTTATTTAATGATCACTCTTTTGTATATACAAAGGTGTGAGATCTCGGATACAAAGGCCAATCCAGTGTAAGAGATGCGGCGAAAGCGTACCATGCGCGTAACGGGACAATAATCGTAACAGGACAATGAGCGTAACCGGACAATCACAAATTATTACATAGGACAAAAATGGACTTAGGAATTAATTTATTTTATTTATGTATAGGCATTTCGCCTTTTCACAATCCTAAGATTATAAAACAACTAAAAATAGCAAAACTTCTCAATCCTCAGATCAAGCAAAAAACGATAATTTTAAATAAAATATGTGGGCACACAAAAATCTTGTTACCTGAACTCGATGCGGTTTTCCAAGTCGAACCAACTCCGAGAGCAGCGCCGCAGTATGACAGAAGTGTACGTTTTCATCAGCCAGTCCGTGGATTATTAACAATCTACCCTCCCTGTAAAATAGTTTACATAAATAAATTTGAGGCTCAAATGGAGCTTCAATATTTTCCCCCTTTTATCCCTCCCTCCCTATAATGACCAAAATGTCTATTTAAAAACAATCAAGTGGCCATACCATTTGTTAATAAAATTTTTTTATTAAAATTGCCCGTTACACGATCCTATCTGTTAAACTTTTAGAGATGTTAAAGATTAGACAGAAAGAGGGGGGGAAGGGACAGAAGTAACTCACCTATCAGGGAAGAACGGCGCGTGCGGTATGACGCTAGCACGACTGTATGCGTTATGCCTCTCACTGGGCGAGCCCATGTAGCGTTCCGTGTACGCTGTGTCGTACAAGCGCCAACTCGTGACGGGCGCGCCCGCAACGCACACTTTGAATATGTGCGGACGTGTTGCCAGGCCTAGGAGGGATAAATAGCCACCTGCAATCAATAACAAATAATAAATTTTTAACGTAATCGCTGAACGCCGGTTCACCTGAACGGAGGAAGCGAGAGCGAGGAACGAGCGTATTTGGCTTGACACATCTCCCTTTCACTCCTTCGGCCAATTCCGAAGTAAAATAGAGACAGCAGTACCGCCTATATGTGAACCATTGTCAACTGTTTCTAAAGTAAAAAGTTAATTTCTTTGTATTATACAAAATAATAATTAAATTTACAAAAGTACGTAATTTTTGAAGTACCCACATTATCTTGCATAAATGTTGTAGAGATAGGATGGTGTACTGTTCCTCCTTGTTGGGAGAAATCAGTCTGATCAGGAAGAGGTATATATGCATAAGTTGGAAATATTTCGTCAACGTATGACGTCATCAGCTAAATCCTCTCATTTAAAGTACCCACATTATCTTGCATAAATATTGTGGAGCAAGGATCCTGTACTATTCCTCCTTAATGGAAGAAATCAGTCTGATCAAGAAGTGGTACATAGGTGTAAATATTTCGTCAGCGTATGACGTCATCAGCTAAATCCTCATTCAAAGTACCCACATTAATTTGAATAAATGCTGTGGAAGATGAACAATTCCTCCTGAAAGGGAATCCTGGACCAGTCTACCAGGCAGGGAAAAGTAGGATTCAAAAAGTCACTCTCTTACCATAACTCCATCCATGGATAGCTACTCTCTCCATATCGATACACCCTGTTTCTTTAGCGAGCCATTGTAGCACCTCCACCTGTAAAACACCCTTTTTATAGAAAGAAATGAATAGCAGAATTTACTGAATCGATTTTGATGAAACTTTGACATAGTTGGAATATATGCGAGATATAAATTTAAACAGGACGTATGTAATCTACTGAACCGATTTTGATGAAATTCCCTAGATTTGAATCGATGACAGAAAATTTAAAAAATATAAAAACAGTTTTATACCTGATCATCCAACTCAACCTGCCCCATTTTGCCTCTTATAGCAGCCTCCCAGGCCCTGCCCCTATGCTTTGAGCCTCTCGAATCAACTGATACGACCGTGAAACCTCGCGCCGCTAGCATATGCATGCGTAACTGGCGTATACCCTGAAATAATAATATTAATTTTATTAAAGGCCGGATACGCATTTGCGAGCGCTCTGGCGATGAAAGTGTATAAGGGGGTAACACTTATCATCAAATGAGAATCCTGCCTGTTACATTCAAATCATTAATTAAAATGCCGCTGACGCACTCGCGAGTGATCTGGCGTTCAAAGTGACTATGGGCTATTATTCATCATCAGATAAGTATCCTGCCCATTACATTAAAAAACAACATGAATTTAAAAGTCGGCAACGCACTCGCGAGCCCTCTGGCGTTAAAGAAGTCTATGGAGGGTATCCCTTATCATCAGATAAGTATCCTGCCCGTTACATTAAAAAAAACATAAATTAAAAGGTCGGCAACGCACCCGCGAGCCTTCTGGCGTTGAGAGTGTCTATGGAGTTATATTTATCATCAGATAAGTGTCCTGCCCGTTACATAAAAAAAATTAAAAGGTCGGCAACGCACTCGCGAGCCCTCAACCAACAGACCACCATACAACGGCTGCGTTGCCGTCCCTTTAAATTGGTCGTATCTTGGCCTAAAGGGGTCAAGTTTAATTTACCTTATAACTATTAGTGACGATTTGTACTTCGGGGCCCCCATACACGTGCAGAACTGTGGGCCTTGGTCCCGGATGCCCACTTCTCCAGAGGGTGCAATACGCCGTCATACCGCAAGAGAGACGGGTGGAGTATATCTGCGGTGGTGGGACTTCTATGGTGCTGAGAGATCGTTCTGGAATTCGTTCTCACTTTATAGGATATACAAAAAAAGAAAAGAACAGAAGGAGCGGCCTCGGCAAGTCGAGCTGGTCAAGGCTCTGTGAAATTTCCTATATTAATTTGTAAATTACAGACAGACATAAAACTTATGACAAACAAAACACACAGATCACCACACAAAATCACAATAATCCAAGAAAAAAAATGAGATATCAAAAGCAATTAAAAAAAATTGGCTTTCTGCTGAGGAGCAGAATATTCCTCAGCGCTGGTCATTCTGACAGAGACCACATCACAATTACAAATCACGTCGCGCCCCATTGCTTGACCAAACCTTAATGATTTCTTTGGGAACTAATTTAGGCAGGGTGTCTTTCAAGGGAGAGTATTAAGGCCATACGTTTTGACAACAGTTACAAATGACTGCTATTTTTATGTGGCTGATTGTGCGATTTTTATTATCAGTCAATCTGAATGTACCACTTTCTTTACAAATAAACGACTTATTACTATTATTTTTATCGTCAGAAAACCAAAGCGATAGATTTTCTAGATTAGTTAATATATTATAAAGTATGAAACCAATAATCATAATTAATACAACTATATTATTTCCTTATCCAGAATACGGTCCAGTCAGTGATCGGACTGGTCGACGAACCCCCCTCTCCAATTTGGAGACACCATGCTTCCTCCACAAAACTATAATATTAAGCTGAAGAACTGGATAAATGAAAATCTCCCTCAAAGTCACACGAAAGATAAGTAGTAATACGACAAATACCTTTGATAAGTAATGGGATATCATTATTCTCGTCCCCATCGCCCGTTCTGTCCCATGTACCATTGAATGGGGGATCTAGACAATCTGTAAAATTTACAATTCTCTTAAACAGATACAAAATTTGGTTGCTTGTAGGCTTACCGATGTTTGAAATTTCAGCATATTTAAAGAAAATTAATAAAATATCTACATCAACGGTTTGTTTAAGCAATCAATTTGACAGCTGTCATCTGTCAACAGTCAAATATTAACACATCCTTTCGAGCTAACACAATGCGCCTAGACTAAATAAAATTTATCCTACAGTTTATTTTATAACTAACAATATAAATTGTGGTATAATTTTGAGAAAATAAATGTTTTTAATTGGTTATACCAGACATCAATATATTGAAGTGTAGTCTGTCAACTGTCAAATTTACGCTAGCACAATGCGCATGCATTATAAAAAAAAAAAAAATAGCAAATATTTTATATTTCATTGCAACAAACATCAAAAAACTGTAGTGTACGCTGATGACAGCGACTTGACACATGACAGGTGACTGTCAACTGTCAATTTTAAATCAGCACAATACTTGGATGCTGCACTTGAGTAACTAATTAGCGTACGGCTGACGAATTTATACATATCTAAAGATAACTGTAATGTGTCCAATTTTAATACTGACCTAACATAGGCCTTTCCAAGAGTGAACCATACTGTATCAATGTAACCCGTCCGCCCGTGTGACAAACGCTGTAAACTCTCGTTACGGGTACACTGCTTATATTGGACGATGTGATTACTGCTACTGTGCAATCCTGAAAAGATAATCAATTTTTTATGGGAGACAAACCAGCAGGCACCATAAACACCTGCAGTATTGGTTCTGGTATGTTCAGATTTCGTTTATGAAGCATCGCCTACCTGCTTTTACTTATGTTAATAAATTTTCTGCTGTCGGAGACCGCCTTTTATTATAATAAATACAGGGATGAAACACAATTTTATCATCAAGTGCAGCTTGCACACATTCACTACATATATACATATATTCCAAACATTTAATACATATAAATTTAAACACACATCTCAGGGAATGATATTTTTATCTAACACACCAAATCATAAACAAATGTTACACAGACTAGAATCTCTATTTAGGCCATAGATTATTATTTTTTAGGTACAAGTTTTGGCCTCGTAGGATATAAATTGTCATTTCAAAATTATTCATTGACTTTGACAATTATAAAAAGTAATATTTTTGTAACTACCCTCACAATTTCATTAACATTTAAAACATACAAGCTAATTTTATTTTCAACGATCCAATCATTCTTAACACATAAAAATATATGAATGTGTTTGTGTGTATACTCACATCATCCATATCAACGGTATGCGAGTGACCGACAGTTGTCAGCAAAGTAATTCCAGACTCTGATGGAGATAAAGACGCCACATACAAATGCCGCTCCAGTGGTGTCTCCCGAAGACCAACAAAGTACACCAGGCCACGGGTTTCATCCACCTATGGACATGGTCTCTTAAACTGCTCTTATTCTTCGAATGTATGAGTGCCCCCAAATACATGAAACGGTGCTGATGATGACAGGTATATTCCAGCTTACGGAAAACTGTCCGAGTTTCATCGAAATCAGTTCAGTAGATTTTGATGAAATATGCCGTTAACTATACATTATATAAACCTTTATTTTTATACTATTTACAGAAATTAATATTTTCTCATATTGGCGGGTAGTTGAAAAATCCAGTGGCGTTTCAACCATTTCGGACTGGGTCCCAAATTTCTCCAGTGGTGCGTGATTTTTTTAACGGCAAACGGGTAGAAGGCTCGCCTGTTAAGATACCGCCTTACTATTAGAGGGCATGCGAATGCGTTGCCGGCTTTTAAAGAATTAGTATGCTTTTTCTTCATAGTATCTAATAGACAATCACGTGATCAGTGAGTGTGTCTGACAGACGCCGTCGTCTTATGATTCTAGGACCGGTTTCGCGATATTCCTACATCGGACTGGACTTGAACCACTGGGGAAAAACGCTATTTGCAGGTAGTTGATGTTCACTTACCCATATCTTCCTCCCCATAACCTCCCAATCACCAGACGTGATCGCCTCTTTACTGATGATGTTCGGTCCACTCGCGTTGTTTTCGTCTTCTGACAGCATTTCTTCAATACCTGTATTCATAACTACCCGCATTTAGTTATTGTTTGAGGGTATTTCAAAATTTTTGATACCTCAAAGAAAAATCATTCTAATAATAATGACGTACCATTCGCTTTATCCGGCTGTATGTTGGCTGTGATCATGTATAAATGTAAGAAGCCAGTCTCCTCGGATGCCCAAATGAACTTAAAAGTGCCACACGTACAATTGGTACCCGTACAACTCGTACAATTAGTTAGGGGATAGAAGATGTCGTGAACATTGATCCATGCATCGGGGGCTGTCTCTCTTACTAGCACTTGGATTTTCTGAAAGATTCAAAATTGGTTCGCTATGAAGGACCCTACGTCGAACCACCTTCCACCAGCTGCCCATTGAAGTATTTCCGAACCAATTCGACTTAGGATCTTTCAAGAAAAGAGCGTACCGATTCTTAAAACGCCGGCAACGCACTCGCGAGCCCTCTGGCATTGAGTGTCCATGGGCGGCGGTATCGATTAACATCAGGTGAGCCGTCTGCCCGTTTGCCCCCTGTTCTATTAAAAAAAAAGAATTGGTACTGAAATACATCTGCGGGCAGCTGGTTCCACATAGTGGTGATGGGCAGAAAAACTGATAAAAAACGCTCAGTCGCGGACGTCGAGGTGACTACTGACGGTAATTTGTATGCTGCCTTGACGTCCGACAAGAAATCTGACAAAATGCGCCATTTATATATTATATCCAACAAATTATAGGATTCATCAATAAGAAATAACATCACAGAATGCATCAAATTCACTTGGAAATGACAATAATTAAAAAATACGTGACAAATATTATTTAATAATTTTCTGGTGATACCAGCAAACTCCATCTTGACGTTAACTTATGGGATACGTTGAGATATTCCAACAATTTAATCACCTTCCTAGAAGTTATAGATCACTGCCGTATAATACTCTCTTTGGGTGATCAAATTTAAGGCAGGGTGTCTTTCAAGGGTGAGTATTCAGACCATAAGTTTTGACAAGAGTTATAAATGACTTAACATATGACATTTGCATGCCTGATTGTGCGGCTTTTTATTTTTTTTACAAATAAACAAGTTATAATGTATTTATTAATTAAATACAAAGTACTGTACTCACAGAGGGATCAACATTGTTATGTTCATTCATTTGTGTTAGATCATCATTTTGCGTTTCTCCGTGTGAATAATGTGACGAAACACTAAACTCCGCCAAAGGTATCAGCACCAATTCCAATCTCTGTTGCTTACGATCTAATATTTGCGCCCAAACACTGAAAATAATATTTATTTATTACAGAAATACATACATTATCCTTACATATATAAACGATAATGTCGAGAATTTAATAAAAAAAATTATAAAGTGCAAAAAATTAAATACAGAATATACACAATATCGCTACTGTGAATTCACTCTGCGAACATACAAATATGTCGAGTGTCGGAGACAGCATTCAGTAGGCGTAACGTTCTGGATACCATAAAGTTGTGTACCTAGAACATGCCCCTGAGAAACACCAAGGAAAAAGTGGACACCAACAGAGGTAACAGGAGTCAGTCGATTGGGAAATTGGAGGAAAACTTATATTCAAAGAGTGATAATATAAATAATAAATCTGATAAAGACGTTATGCGACAGAATTGCCATCTAAAGTTCTAGTAAACGAATACATCAACCAATAGAGTGTATTATTTCTCAAACTCTTTCTCTCTCTCTTCTAACCGCATCAAAATCCGTTGCGTAGTTTCAAAGATTTAAGCATACAAAGGGACATAGGGACAGAGAAAGCGACTTTGTTTTTTACTATGTAGTGATTAGCACGTATACGTCTCTAAACAGCGGAATATACGTACACTGGTACGTGTTCATCAATAGGAGCTTTTACCTAATAATAATAAACGACGTTACAAATGTCAAATGATTTTGATTTAAAACTCACTATTGTCCACACGAGGTCCATCCAACACGAGCGAGATACTCGAACCACGGGAACACCTCCTTCAACGCACTCCTCATTTCAAACCATCTAATATCCGTTACATCCATTCCTTCCGTTGGTGATGACGCTGAAATATATAACATGCTGTATGCTTCACGAATGTAGGCGAAGGCATTGCCAGGTCCCCTGGAAGGTGAGGCGCGAGTTGGGTGTATCGAGCGTATGAACGAACGCGTGCGTTGCGTGATATACGTTATCGGTTGGCTGAAAACTGAGGCTTCCAAATAATTATAAGCCTCATTTCTTCCTGGCAACATTTACAAAACATACATACACTTAAAATAAATATTTTTTTGATGTGAAAACTTCTTTAGCGGCGTTGTACACTTTAATGGAATTGGTAAAAATGTTTAAACTCGCGTCAGGATACATTCGTAAACCCGATGTTTCTTTTTTTTTAACAGGGGGCAAACAGGCTCACCTGATGTTAAGTAATACCGCCGCGCATGGACACTCTCAATGCCAGAGGGCTCGCGAGTGCGTTGCTGGCCTTTTAAGAATTGGTACGCCGGCAGTCGGCAGCTGGTTCCAAAAAGTGATGGTGCCACTTAAATGATTATGAACCTTCGTGCTATAGTTACGGTTTTAATTCATTTGTTTTTTGCGAGACGCCCAAAAAGGCAGTCATCGCAGCCCATAGACACCCATTTTTAGTGGGTCCGTTGCCGGCCTTTAAGGGAGGAGTACGCTCGAATTTTGAATTGTTGAAGGTCGTATCTCTCATGGAAGACCCCCCCGCCGGTATTCGATTACACAGTTCGCTAGTTCGCAAAAAAAATGCCTTGTGGACTGTGGAAGATTCCAGCCATCAAGGTGATCCTTCCTCAGATACACTGAGGAAGAGATGCATGTGGAATTGGACCTTAAGTCAATACATCAAGGTTTAATTTTGCGAAACGTCTAAACGTTAGTAACGATTTAACGTGATTTGATCGAAAATTCTTAACACGGATGGAGGGTAGACAGCTAACGGGGTATTTAATGATATATACATATATATATATATATATATATATTTATACTAGCAGACTCGGCCAAGCCTTGCTGTGGCTAAGGTTTTTGTTATATTACATAGCAGTAAACTATTCAAGGAAAACGGTAGGAAAACTTATGTGAAACATTGGTATTTTTTAACACAGCGCCATCTGTTAGAATTGTATATTATTAAATATTTGCAACTGTACCCGACATCTGTTAGATTCTTTGGAGTTAACAGATAATTGTGACTGTCAATTAATTATAGACAAATAATTTGCAATAAAATAAAATTGCGACTACAATTGAAGGTCTATGCTATCCTATCTCTTAAGTTGGACTAGACTGGTGTACCAATTTCATTTAAAATCGGTTATTTTAGGAGTCCATACATCGTGACAGGAGATTTATATATATTCAGACAGATATAATTGTATTCCACCACCAAACTATACATTTATACTGATAATTAAAGCAATTGATGCAAAATTATTCCCTAACCATTGCAAAATATCTAATATTCAAGTTTTCACTTCTACCCGCACTCCCGGAGTTTTTTTTTAAAGACCTATAACGACCAATTGGCTCCATCTTTCTGTCTTGAGCATTCTCGCAATCTTCTTTTGGGTAAAACTGGTAGGTAAATGTCAAATTCTTGACGCTAATTAAGCAAAAATCTGAAAATGTTGACCTACCCTCTCCTAAAACTCTACGGACGGCCATGTTGGTAGGCGAAGATTTTGTTAATCTAAATGTGACCAGCTTCAAAACTGACTTTGCATTGGGTGTGCCTGCTCTTGGAAACCTGAAAGAAATCATTATTGAACGACGGTTAATGGGAACTTAAAAGGCCGGCCACGCACTTGCGAGCCCATGGACACTCTTAAGGCGAAAGGGCGAGTGTACATATTAGCAGCTCTTAAATAGTTTTACTGATTTGTTTTACAGAACAGGGACAAACAGGCAAGAGGCTTATACAAAGTGATAGCATCGATGGATACTATTAAGGCCAGAGGGCGAGTGCGTTGCCGGTTTTTAAATAGTTTTAATGTTTTGTTTTACAGAACAGGGACAAACGGGCAAGTGGCTCATCTAGAGATAGCATCGATGGACACTCTTAATGCTAGAGGGCGAGTGGGTTGCCGGCCTTTAAATAAATTATTACAATAAAAATGCTTATACCTAAATTCATCAACGTCTCCACTCGCTGTGTTAGAAGATGGAAAACTGAAAATTTTAACATCACTCTCGTCTACTTCTTCGTACACTATCCTGTATACGTCATCTGAAAAAAAATATATATGCACGTCATCTAAAAATAGAGATATGTATATGTCGTCTGAAAAAATAGATATATGTATATGTCATCTGAAAATAGATATATGTATATGTCATCTGAAAAAATAGGTATATGTATCTGAAAAATAGATATATGTATATGCTCGGATTATCAGGAATTATTTTAATCGAGTTTTTTTTATTGGTCAATCATTGACATTGTTCTCAAGAACCATAATTTAATTTACCATGATTTAGTTTGGAATCGTTGTACGTAACGTATATTGTTTCGACCAATCAGCGTGCTACTCTCATACCTGAGGTCGTAGGTGCGATCTCCGGCTGTACACCAATGGAGTTTCTATGTGCGCATTTAACATTTTCTCGAACGGTGAAGAAAAACATCGTGAGGAAACCGATATGTCTTAGACCCAAAAAGTCGCCGACGTGTGTCAGGCACTGGAGACTGATCTCGGTGATCAGCCTCCAGTGCTGCCTCCTGATCATGAAACAGATTCAGAAATCTGAGACCCAAACCTAATGAGGTTGTAGCGCCACTGATTTATTTTAATCAGAGCAAACTATTTTGACTTTGGACAGTGCGTACCAACGCAGTAATTGAGTATTCATTAGAGCATTTGATTAGGTTGGACCAGATTGGTCTATATGATTAAAAGTGGCATCGATGCCAGCTGCTGCTTATTTAAGGTAAAGAAAATCATCTAAACTGGGAACCTAAAGGTGACAGGTTAAAAATTGTGAGCCTCGATGAGATAACAGAGACTTTTGACCATCTGATATAGACGTCTTAATCCAATTATTGATAAAAGTGTAACCAATCGACGGATTGTAATAGCCACCTGTCGATGCTATCCATGGTAGGTCGTGTGTGAATAGACCTTTGTATGGAAATGACAGTTCAACTGTGACAATATCCTGTTAGATTTTAACTAACACCAGTTTTTAATATAATTAAAAAGCTATTTGATATGTTTTAAACATAGACATGTATATTGATTATCGCCAAAAATGGATTGTCTTCGTAGGGTTTGGTTATTGGGATGCAGATAGGAAATCGATCGATGTCACGGTCTGTGGATTAACTATTGAGTTCGGGCGTTAGACAGTGAGTCCCTGTAATTGAATATGAACTTTATTGAATGGAAATAAAGTTCAAATTGACTCTAGTAACTACTAACTAATATATCGTCCCTTTCTGTCAACATCTACACTATGATGAAAAGACTCACCATCGCATTTCGGCTGCCACCAGAAGCCGGTATACCTCGAGAACTCTTCCTGCGTCACATAACATGGAACACCAGCTTGTAATGGGTCATCTAATAAGCTGCAAACATGGGAAGGATTGTTAATCGTTGATTTTAGAAACAATATGCAGCGTTTGTCACGCAATTTTTGGAGATTCTTGACCCCCCCCCCATGTAACGCGCCGTAACGTTTTTCTGTACCCAATAGTAAAACGTTTCGTTACCACCCAGGGACTCATTAAACCAAAAAGTTGCCATTTATGTGGTGAAAAGTAACAATTAACAATAACGCATAATTCTCCCGCCCCGCTTTATCCCAATCCCCCCCCCCAAATTCGTTACGTACTTCAACGCTACCCTTCATGTATTCCTCTTTATAATTCTGTTACGAGGTTTTTCTTGATAAATCAATGAGGAAAAAACACACACAAAACTAACACTAATTACATTACGCACACTTCACACAGTACTTTATCTCTTGTCTTCACTTTTCGCACTTTATCTCTTCGGTGTTTATCTCTTAATATCGCATTCGAAACTTAATCATTGGTCGTGTTTCGGATCGCTTATCTATCCCTGGGAAAAATCTTGATCGGTGTTCGTGACGAAGGATTGCCGTCGTTGTAGCGATTGCATACTTATGATATTTCTAAAACAACGTACTCTCTATCTCTTTCGCACATTGCTACGTCCTTGTCGCACGGCGTTCTAGAGGGCTCAGTCTAGCTTCAAGTTCCGATCTTCCCTCTCTCTCGCGTATAATTCCGTCCTTGTCACACCTAGAAAATTCGTTCTAGAATATTCCTTCATCAAATGGATATAACCTGAAAACGGCCGCAAACGGGTTTCCTGAAAACTGTACCACTCAACTACACATGTTCTGAAACTGCCTGAAAAAATGATTCAAGCTCCCTAATATCAACACGTCTTCGTAACAATAGTAATAGTAAATACGTCTGGATAAGTCATCTAAGATTGGAGACGGAGCCTTCAGAGTAAGATCAGAGTCAAAGTGGTGGTATTTTGCCTGACTTAGATATCGCCGCCCATAGACACTCAATGCCAGAGGCTCGCGAGTGCGTTGCCGGCCTTTTAAGAATTGGAACGCTCTTTTCTTGAAGGACCCTAAGTCGAATTGGTTCGGAAATACTTCAGTAGGCAACTGGTTCCACAAAGTGGTGTTGCGCCGCAAACTTCCTTGCCTTTCTTCTCTACATTTAATCTCTCTATAACGCTATTACATGCACAATAGAGTTCACACTCTTAACATAGAACATGCAAAGTATTAAAATACTTCTCACTGATCATCCTTGCCCTTGCAGGCGTAGGTGAGTCTCGTTGGGCTCCCGAGACAGTCCCCAGCAAGCCAGATGTCACCTCGGGCTGCGTGAGCCACCAAACGGGCCGTGCTGGGACAAATCGCTGGTGTAAGCGGCGCTCCGCCCCCCGTTGATAGGGAACGGGGGAGTATGGGCGGTGACTGGAATATGAAATTGAAACTGACGAATGATTTTTAGAGGAAGTGTTCCTCAAAGCTAATAGCCCTTAAACTAGTGGCATAATCGAAACAATGGTGGGGATACAATCTGCGGCTCGTGGTTCGAATCGACAGTACACAGTACTTTTTTAGTTTTAGAGTTTATTGCCAGTTCTTCTCTTCCGTTCTACGCCCTTGATTTGAGAACATAACTGTACACCTACATAAATAAATTTTGAATTTGAATTTATTATATACGAGCTGCCCCCGCCAACTTCGTTTCACAAAATAAATTTAATTTATACTTTAGCCTCAATAACACATGGTAATCATGATATTGAATTGTAGCTTATATGACACGTTTGTCGGTTTACCATAGCAGTGCCATCTATTGATTACTTACTCAATCCAGTCGGAAATAGAATCTTTTGGAGTTATCAGATAATTGTGATTGTCAATTTATTATAGACAAAAAATTTGCAATAAAATAAAACTGCGACTATAATTAAAGATCTGAGCTACCCTATCTCTTAAGTTGGACCAGACTGCTCACGGTGTGCAAATTTATATCAAAATCGGTTAAGTAGTTTAGGAGTCCATCGCGTAAATATATAAAGATAATAAAATTAACTATTTCTTTCTTAAATACTCGGACGTACGTCGACAACCGTCAGATACAAGAGGCTGCTCAATCCTAGCATCAGATGGCACTAAATGCCGCCAGATATACTTGCATAATAATTTTCTATTACAAGGTGAACCAATAATACACTACTATAAGATTTTATTTGAAGGAAAACATACGCAATTAATATTACGCTATGGCCTTAGAGTCAATGTCATTAGTCAAATAAAATTTGTTCAAAGACACAGAAATATTAAACCAATGCCTGTCCACTGACATTATGCATTATGCACGGTCCTGCATGGATATTAAAGGCTGTGTAAAAAGGCTTACTATAAAGTTAGCGATTATCTAGTTGATAAAAGGGCCTGGGACTAGTGCTGGGCAGGCTACTTCTAAATAATTCGTTATATTTGTTTAAAATAAGTATTGTTTAATGATTTTTTTAAAGAGTACCGAGAGTTTTTTCTCTCGGCCTACACCCTCGGTCTTCTTTGCCGATGAGTGCCTACAGGTTCAAATTTAAAGACGGGAATAAGCGATACCTTGATGATCTTATGTTCCAAAATAAACGTATTTTATTTGATTTTGATATCAGGAAGTAATTGTGAAGTAGTATTAATCATCAATTTTGATCTGATTTGCAAAGCTATAAAATTGTTTCAATAATAATTTTGACATGTACCAATACATATTTTGGTGACAATATCACTTTATAATGTTACCATCACGCATTTTTCTTCTAAGTTAATGATCATACAGGTTGATAATAAACTAATAAACTATGAGTTCACAACAAAATCATTTTTTAAATTAAATATTCATTCAATATACCTGCCCTCTTCCCTCTTCAGCAATAAACAAAGACGATGCACAAGGAAACAACACTCTTCCTGTCTCTTGATGGAGCTCATATGATGCAATGCCCCAGGCCGCCACTCTCTGCCGTTCCCACAACAATTGTTCTTCTTTGGAACATTTGCCGGAGGAAGCACCTAATGCCACATTGGATTTGATTAATGGTTTCCAATCTAATCTGAAATAGATACTCATATTCCATTATAAAATAGATGATTACATCTTACATCAAAATTGCACCTTGAAGGGTCTAAACAGTACAAGAATTATAAATTTTAACTTCAGTAAACTTTTATGAATTATTTTAAAATTTAGACAATTTTAAAAATAAAAGTAGTTTCATTATTTTTACTTATTAACAGTTTATTGCATTTGACATTTAAATGAAAAGGATGCTGACTTGTCGCATTTAAGTGATCTCTTTCAATATGAGAAAAAAAATTAGATAAGGCAAGACAAAATGAATGGAACCAAAGTAAGCATATGTAAAAAGGGAATTTGCCGATTTTTAAAAGGGAACAATAATCTTAGATCAGTTACTATAAAACTTACACGTAAATTGAGGACACATAAAGTTTTTACAGAAGAGATTAAAAGGCAGATTTATTTTAATTGATTAAAGAGAAACTTTGGCAAACCAACTATACAATTTTATTATATATAAAATAAAATAAAAAGCCTATTTATTTCTTGCAAAGAACAAAGTAAACTTATTTATTATATAATTATGTTGTCAAAAAAGTAAATTATATTATTTCTTCCATGTTTTTTTGTAATTATTACAGCTTAATTAAATGTTTTTATTGTTTCCTTTTGAAAATTGTATGCGTTTCGACTGATTTTATTTCTACATGTGTTTTATTGGTAAATAAATTCAAATCAAGGTAATAACTAATAGCTATTCTGTATGATGTAACTAGTATTTCCAATAATCCATTTTTGTTCTGAATTGATGAACCAATCTACCAAAACATCTTCTCTTTCCCTAGCCTTGATTTTTTTTTTTATTAAGACAAGACGGCACTGAGTAGACCGAACACATAGAGTCGAAGCACCTTAGTCCGCTTGCTAACAAAATCGCAGCCTCATAAAAGGTACCAATTTCCAAATAACAATGTCAAACACAGCTGACGAAAGTTATCATTTATCTAAATAGGTGGCATTGTAACATAAAATGACAGATCAACTTTGATTGGTTCAAACTTTGTTGAATTTCTTTTATTTTTAATGCTATGATAGTGATAAGGACAAAGATTCATTCATCTGATCTATAAATGTGGCAAAAAGGCTGGAGGTAGTATTTTTGACATATAATAACAATGTAATTCGTATGTAAACAAAACAATGGAGATACTCAGTTTTTAAATAGGGAAATTATTATTATTAATTTAAGCTGTTTCTTATATTAGATAATAAAAATATTTAATTTTATTTGTAATTGAGAAAGATATATTTTCGGGCTTGAAAATAACTATAACAGTATTTTTTTATTAAAAAATATTCATACATATTTACAAATTTATGATGAGATATCCAATTTAAAGCATCTACTTAAATCAGCATATTTCTAAAATAGTCTTTGAAAGAACTCTTTTAAAGCTTTAAACAATGTATTTGCACATCAAGAGGGGCAGTCTTAATATCAAATAAAATCTCTTTGTTTGCTGACCTGGCATTGCTTGGCTGCAAGGATGGTAAAACATCAGTGTACAGAAGTGTCTCCCATCCATTTTGTGGAGTCCTTAAAAAGTACACCCTGGTTTTACCACAGCCGAGTTTTCGAAAACAAATAGCCATTGGCACCATAGTGGACAATGATGAGAGCTCCTTTCTTAAATCGTGAACTGCTTGTCTAACTTCCGCCCAGCTATACTTTTTAGGCGGTTCACGGTCACACTCGCCTGCAGCAGCCCCATCTCCCGCCTCCCGCACTTCCATCTTTATGAATTCCATTCAAGATACAAAATAAAAACCTTTTAGACCTAAGCTAAATTCATGATTATACAACCCAACAATGACGCCCCGCCGCTAAACATACAATTGAAAATCTAATAAATTTCATTAATTCATTGCTAAATAAATAATTTTGCTTGCATTTCATTAATTATTTATAAAATAATAATTTCTTAGACCTAGCCAACACACTAATTTTTGACTTTTAGTTTCCCAAATTGAAATGATGAAATGAGAAATACAGCAGATACAAAATCTTTGCTAACAAAATCGCAGACTCATAAAAGGTACCAATTTCCAATTAACAATGTCAAACACAGCTGACGAAAGTTATCATTTATCTAAATAGATGGCATTGTAACATAAAATGACAAATCAACTTTAACATTATCTTCTAATCTATTGTAAAATGCATAAAATATAAGATTAATTATTTTCAAAAGCGTTATTAGTAAATATTTCTGAAATAAAATTTTCAGTAATAAAAAATCCCACATTTTTAATGAAAAGAATAGTATAACTGTCAAGAGATCACGGATGTGACAACATATATCATAATCCAATCATATTGCTGCAGTTCCGGTAGCTTATTGTCAGTGACAGTTTGTGAATTGGGAAAAACATTTAATATGTCGGTATAAAATCGAAGCGCTTCGCAATTTAATTTTTAACTTTGAAGGATCCTAAGAAAATGGCATTAGCCCGTAATTTTTTGCGGACTTTGTGGATATTTTTTTATGTTGTGTACAATGTGTGTGCTACAAACAATACAGTAGAACCATGGATAGTGTCGTTTAGAATAGGCGCAAAATCGTGTACGGATTATAAATGTAAATATTTATTATTAGTGCATGGTGGCGAATTTCTTGGTCATAAACCCTGGAGATTAACCCCCAACGAAGGTTCTAGAGGGGGTAATTGTGAAAAAATATATTCCAGTTACGAACTACGAGAAATTAAAACTCTTGCGTGGTATTCAGAAATAGAAGTCCTTGTGCCTCGCAAAAACGAAAAAATCTACTTTTGTCTTCGATATAACGAAGGAAAAAATTATCCGTTTGGTGAGAAATGGGTTCATCAAGGCAAGGAATTATTTTTGAATCCCGAGACCGATGGAATCCCTTTAGCAACTACAAAATTAAATGTGTAAGTACCATAGTGATATGAAAAAAATATTATTAAGAAACCTTTTGTTTAAAACCTAACAGAAAATTCTTATTTACTTATAAGTGAATTCATCTTAAAATAGGTAAATTAAATTGTTATTAATTTTAACTAAGTCAAATATAAATAACAGTTGGGGTTTTATTTGGACATGCAGATAAAGAATTGTATAGTATTTTACGTATTATTTAAAGTGTATATTCTTTTCATTTTAATTTGAACAATGAGCCACTAGCTGTTTTAATTACTACTTGCTAGTTTTAAAAATATACAAACATTAACTAAGAATTGATCAATTATATCATAGTTTTATACTATGATTCATAAGCAAGATGCAGGTGCTGCTCATGATCTCATCGGTATTTAAAAGTCAGTAGTTGCATTTGTTCAATAATAGTTTACTGAATTCTCAATGAAAAATAATTTAATTTTGTTGTCAACATAATTCATGTACTTAAGTATTAATTATTAAAAAATAAAACAAATTTTAAATGTACCCGCATAGGGCAGAGACCTAAAGGGTGTCTCTGTTAAATTTTATGAATAGGGGAAACCACATTATTTATTTTTAATTCCATTGTATTACATTCTTGTAGAAAGAGAGACACTTTTTTATACACAATATACAAGATTTAAGTAATGTAAAGTTCACTGGCACACACACACACACTACACACTAGGATTCCCTGTGTTGTATGTGTGAGGCAGCTATTCTCTTCCCTTTGACAAGTATACTGTATTTTAATTTATGATTTGTATAACACAAATTTGTATTCAAACAATTTTTGCACAATAAGAATATTTTCTGTATCAGCATAGGACAGGTTGACAAGATATTGTTTGAGATTTTTAGTAATTTTATGTTATGTGAGTCGTGACAGATGACATTACGGACTTAACTAATGGGATTTACCTTTGGGGAATAACTTATAATATACAATATTTAATTTCATTATTAATAATTCAACTGATAACTTGTTAAAAGGTTTAATGTTTTAACATTGGTTTTAATAATGCCAATAATACATAAAGATATCTATGTACTTTATAAATACACCATCTTTTATTCATTCTTAGTCCATGTTTTTTTGCAATATAATGGGGCAAAAGGCTGTGTCCATCCATAGTCAAGAACAGGTTTGCATCAGCTATCTATGGAGCTTGTTACAATTTCCTTATGACGTTTTGCGTGCAATTTTGATGGTTTATTGGTAATAATGTTATAGTGTATATAATGTCACTGGCCTTAGTATATATATATGTTTATTTAAAAATTTATGTTCGACATCCTGTTGGGCAGAGAAACTGTGTCCAGTTTGTGTTTCCACCACACCAACTTCTTTTCTGTTTAAGAGTATGTATACAATAAATAAATGGATACCAGCCAGGCCATCCATAAATGCCACGCGCGGGGTTTCTTGTAAATTATCATTTATGATGTACCTTCACGATTTCGATCACACACTTTATGATCCACAATCTCAGATTGTGACAGTTGATCAATCTCCTATCTGCATCCCAGTAACCTAACCCTACGAAGACAATCTATTTTTTGCGATGGATGGAATGCAATCTCTTCGCTCTTTACTCTCATATTTGATATAAATATAAAACAAATAAAGTAAATAAAACCATACGAATAATATTAAAATATACATTTCCATGTTTAAAACATATTTAAAATCTTAAGATAGGATATTGGCACAGTAGAACTTTAATTTTTTTACAAAGGTCCACAAACACCGATCTGATCTACCCTGGATAGCTTGTATCGACAGATGGCTATTACAATCCGTCGATTGACACACTTCTATCAAAATTTGGATTAAGATGTCTATCTCAGATGGTCAAAAATGAATTGAGATAGGTTATTGCGTTTGGGCGTTAATGTTGAAAACTAACATTGTTGATATACCTTATTTGCACTGTAGCGAGAGTGTTAGAGAGTTTTATTTATTATATGCATAGTATTCATTTGATATAAATATGAAATCTAATTCTTTGACGTGTTAAGCGATATTTTTGTGGTGATTCTTATGGCAATGAGCCAGTTTTTTTTACGAAATATTTACGCACCCTACTTCTGAAACTCGGTCAACTTATTATGTCATAAATAAGATTGATTTTATTAGCAAGATACGCTAGTACGCTAGAATTTCAGTACCGCGGTTCTCGATTACCCATAAAAGATTTTATTAAACAAAATCAAACAGCTGATGCTTGCAATTCCACTTACGCCCGAACCCAATAATTAATACACAATAATAAATCAGCCTGTGACAGTCGATTTAAACATAATATATGTATATACTAGCAGACTCGGCCAAGCGTTGCTGTGGCTAAGGTTTTTGTGATATTACATAGTAGTAAGCTATTCAAGGGAAACGGTAGGAGATCTTATGTGAAACGTTGGTACTTTTAACAGAGTGCCATCTGTTAGAATTGTATCAAATGATCAACGAATATTTGCAACTGTACCCGATATCTGTTAGAATCTTTTGGAATTAACAGATAATTGTGACTGTCAATTAATTATAGACAAATTATTTGCAATAAAATTGCGACTATAATTAAAGATCTAAGCTATCCTATCTCTTAAGTTGGACCAGACTGCTCACGGTGTGCCAATTTAATTTAAAATCGGTTAAGTAGTTTAGGAGTCCATCGCGGACATATATATATATGTCTGTTTAAAACATGTAAATAGCCTTTTAATTATTTTAAAAACTGGTGTAAGTTAAAATCTTAAGATAGGATATTGGCACAGTTGAACTGTCATTTTCATACAAAGGTCTATCCATATACTGCGATCCGACCTACCGTGGATAGCTTGTATCGACAGATGGCTATTACAATATTATATAATATTAGGTCCTTACATATGAAATTGGCGTTTTGTATAGGAGGAACAAAAAGTCGAATATTTTTAAATATAATATATTTAATTAATCAATATATGAACCATTGTTTTCTATGCACTTTTGCCATCTCATAGGTAGTTCATTGATCCCTTTACTAAAAAAACCAGTCGGACGGGAATCAATAAAATCTGTGAAGGCGATTTGGACTGCCCCATCACAGTAATTTTTTTTCTTTTTTTCCAATATGTTAGTTATTTAAAAATTTTGCTTGGGGCAGGATTTGGCTGGCTGGCCAGGATCCAACCATTGCGCTGAGCGCTTCCGATTATCGTAAAGAATCCATTTTTCATCACAGGTAATGATTCGGTTTAAAATACCTTCATTATTGTGCCGGTTCAGTAAAGTAACGCAGCAATTTGAATTTGGAATTCCTTACCAAAGAGGAGAACATCGTGATTAAAGTGGCCAGTACGAAATACGCCAATTTCATATGTAAGGACCTAATATATTATATTTCGGATCGGTGTATGTGGATAGATCTTTTGTATGAAAATGACAGTTCAACTGTGCCAATATCCTATCTTAAGATTTTAACTCACACCAGTTCTTAAAATAATTAAAAAACTATTTGATATGTTTGTATTAATCTACAATCTCAGATTATTTTCAGTTGGGTTCGGGCGTAAAATTATTACAGAATTTCATTAATTCTAATAGAATTATTAATATCATTGTTATCATATCATATTTTCGTTGTTAATGTCTTCAAATCTCTTCGAATCAACCGTGGAGACCAGAAAAAGATGGCGCGTTACGGAAAAATGTGACGGTAATTTTTTTTGAAGTTTCAAAGTAATCTTATAATAACAATACGGGCTATTTTATTTGCTATTACTATACTATGTTCATACACATAGTAATACAGCTGTTTCTACGTATAAGCTTTCATTCATACACAATGACGCACTTGGCGTCTGTGTGTTGTTAACTATTTTAAGACGGCGAGAAACTAACACGGTCATATAGATCAGGATCATGACGGATCGCATATAAAAGGTTTGATCATAAATTTCTTACATCACAATGGGCCTGAGCTGTTAAAACTGCCCTTTTTGGAAGAATTCATTACGCCCATTGTCAAGGCAAGCAAGAAAGATAATTTCTGTAATTTCCGTCATTGTTAAAGCACGCGTGCGCTGTGTCTATAAAAAAATTTGCAGTTTATTAGTATCGTCTTTAATTTTATGATTTCTTATGTATGTGAACTTTTTTAAGCCAAAGTATTGTTTGTATTATACAGTCTGATAATAAAGTCAGTGTTTCCTAAATTGGGGCCCATGCCCCACAGGGGGGCAATTGATTATTATTAGGAGGGCCTATCCGAAAATTATTTTATTACTGTAAGAATAATAAGAATAGAAGAATTTCTTCCTGCACCTCTTCGTGACGATCCGTAAAAAAATTCCCCTTATGTGCCTAAAGAAACACTTCAATAAAACACCGTCAAAACACAACCCAATTAGTTTATCCCTCTACTAAAAAAATTCATCATTCTTAAATTACACATTATTCTTTATTGGAGCGCTATAGTTGCTGGTAATCCAATAAAGCAATTCAGACTGACCGCGACTGAGTCGTAAATATATCCATTATTTTTATAGAATTTCGATTTACTTAACTGCTCGTAAATAATTTTATGGCACAAATATTTTTAAATCTTTATGATAGGAAGCTATCATTTTAACTATAAAGAGTACAGAGGGATGAATTCTTTTTGTATGTTTATAATATCATCAGTGTCTTAAAGGTAGCCGGACGCAAACGTGGCTTTGCAAATGTCTATGGTCTTCCTGTCCCGTAGAAAAAAAAATCTGCGACTCATCCCATCATCACCACATTGTGCGCAAGCGAGAACATGGCGGCGAATCACGTGTTGGGTGCAAGAAATTGCAACCCTACTGTAAAGACTTGTAAGGCGATGGCAATGTAATGGAAGATGGTTGCTGCAGTAGCTAGTCACGGGATCTCTTACGCCAACAGTGACGTGATTGGTGGGAGGGGTTTATTGGGTAGGGCTTTTAGAGCGAGTCTAACACTCTGTGCGGAAATGTATTCCCGTCAATAAAAAAAAATGGGTGAGGGTAGGAGGGTAGAGTGGTGGTAGTAGGTCATAGGTTTGAATTCCGGCTGTGCATCAATGGACATACTCGTACTGTTATACTCCGAAATTGTAAGCCTTTATGCTTACATAATACTAAAGACAGTCATGTCATCATAAGCCATGGGAGACAGTCATACAGACACCATTCGTTTGGTAACAGTCAGTCTGCTTTCAGATCTTATCCAGAACGGTTGTTTTATTCAAACTAATTACGAGTCTTTAAATAGAAAATTTAAAGACTCGTTACTATAGTAATTTTTCTTTTTTAAACTTGAATCCAAGAACCCCTATAAAATTACGGTGAAGGAAAACATCGTGAAAAATGCAGCAATGTGCTCTATTTACTGTAGATTAGATATTTAGTGGGCGCTCATTAAGAGCACGATTATTAATAATAATAATTTATTTGCAAGAATTTAGTACATAAATGTTTTGGTCGGAATCTAAAGTTCGTGTATTCTGCCACACAGTTGGCGTTGTAAATTTTTCTTAAAACGAACTTTAGATTATTTTATCACTACATCATCACATTATAAATACATATAACGTTGCCAAATTAATACTAATTATATTTCCACGCATTTGCGAGAAAAAAAAATGTAATAATACAAAAGTATTAAGTGGATTATTAAAAACTTTACAATCTATTAATGTTTTTGATAAATAATTATAAATTTTGATTGCAATACAAAAGTTATTTTCCTATACAATTGGAGATTAATGTTTGATAGCCAAATTCTCCCTATGTCTTCGACAACAATGTCAAAAAACAAATTGAAATAATATGTCGCATAATAATTATAACTAATTACGACTATTATAACTCGGTTATGTATCGTATACCTGCAGATTACAACATAAATTACCAGCAAGTCGATATATTTAGGGCCTGTTTCATAATGTATGGAAAAAGTAACAAATAGCTATGCAACACAAAGTATTCGGAAGATAAAAGTTCCGAATAACATACTTCGCATTTCATGACGAATAGCGCTATCTGACAGTTGTTAAACGCAAAAGTTTTTATCCTACCAATAAGTAATAAATAGCTCATTTGGAACTTATCCGGACATTCTGAAACAGACCCTTAATGTGACTAAAAAATTCTTAAAAAAAATATTAAAAAACTCTGGTATCTTTTACTAATAATGACTTTGTTTGTTTCTTTATATTAAACTAGTGAACCGCCCCAGCTTCGCACCGGTGCAATGCTGATGAAAAGCCGGTTTTTATTATGTATTGTTATTTCCGTCGCTGGAATGCTCCGATAATATACGCGTTCGATCGCTGCTAAATAATCTATAATGGGCTGTATAGATCTATATTAAATGAATAATGTATTCAAGGTATTTATTTGGTTAAGGATTAATGCTGTATTGGTTAAAATCGCTTCGAAAATTAGCCATTATTTGTCGTAAAAAGTAAATGACAAAAAAAGTTATTGTGGGTTATCCATAAGAGATAGATATATACCATAACGGACTTTTCTGTTGACCTTTTCAATGTGTACAATACTTAGTACATTTTTTTGATAAAACTCGTAAGGTTCAGCCTGCGTTTGCAATGTAAGCGGAAAAAATGTAATTATTTACGACATCACATTAGAAACCTCAAAAATAACAGTACTTCTCCACTATTTAATGGATGTTATTATACATATAAACCTTCCTCTTGAATTACTCTATCTATTAAAAAGACCCCCATCAAAATCCGTTGCGTAGTTTCAAAGATTTAAGCATACAAAGGGACATAGGGACAGAGAAAGCGACTTTGTTTTATACTATGTAGTGATGATAATATATATAATCTATGAATCACTCAAACTTAGAATTTAGTATGAATTTGTGCTTTGTAAATCTGTGCTTTATGTTTATTATTGAATGTGTATTCCGTTTTGGGTTTTGTGTATAAAATAATTATTTGATTATTGTTTAATGAGTAGCTGTAGGAATACTTTAATAAAATAAATAAATAAATAGACAAAATTAAAATAAAGATGTGTAGAGAGTAGATTTCTGAATCTGTTTCATGATCATTTCTCAATCGAATAGGCAAGTAGGTGATCAGCCTCCGGTGCCTGACACACGCCGTTGACTTTTTGGGTCTAAGGCAAGTTGGTTTCCTCAGGATGTTTTCCTTTATGTTAAATGCGCACATAGAAAAAAAGTCCATTGGTGCAAAGCCAGGATTCTACGTCCTCAGAGATGAAAGTAGCACGCACTTAATTCTCGTCCTCCACCGCCTCTTCTTTTGGGGACAATTAACAACTGAGTACAGCTGTCAGACCGTAACTCTTTTTGTTCTCTCTTTCCAGCCTTGCCGAGTCAAACGAAATACCAACTAATAATCAAGAAACAAAAGCGATTGATCTAACGCACGATACTGATGTAAACTACCTTCCAAATGTCGCAAATCTCTCTCAAGAAGAGAGAAGAGATATTGAAATACGTTCAAGAGATAGATATATACCATTAGAAGAAAGAAATGACAATGATGTCAAGGGTACCAAAGAGTCTAATGAACACAATGTAGAAAGTGAAGTTAGGTTAAACAAAATTAAAGAGAATTTAAATAAAATTGAAAATGAATTTCAGAATTTTAATAGTGGCGATCGAAAAACACGTGATACTTTTTATAAAATAGATATTATTGATGAAATAGATGATATACAAGAATCAATAGATAATAGGGTTAAAAGACAAATTATGTCGCAAATGGCTGATTTCTCGTCTGTGAAGAGAGTGGAACCGATGGTATTTTTGGATGGTATACGAGTGGAGGAGGCTGAGAAGGATCCGAAGATTTTGGATGATGGCGTACCAAGTGTGTTGGCTGATACTAAGGTTACATTGCGGTGAGTTTTTGTTGATAGTTTTTGAGATTTAACAGATCGGCTGCCTTTACGACTTTTCAATACTAGACATAAGCACTCGCATCTCTAACGAAGTTGTAAGAAACGATTGGTTATTTGACATTGTTTTAAAACCATTGAAGATGATTTATTATTGACATAAAATAAAATACGTTTATTTTGGAACATAAGATCATCATGGTATCACTTATTCCACGTCATTAAATTCGAGCCTGTTGGCATCCCTACTCATCGGCAAAGAAGACAGAGGGTGTTGGCCGAGAAAAAAAGCCGGCGTAAAAAACTCTCGTACTCTTTAAAAAAAAAGCAAATCCTCAAACAATTTTACTAGCCAATAGTTCAGGCATTATAGATTCTAATTAAACATTCATAAAACAATATATACTGGCATGGCACGTCATTGAGATTCGACTTATCTGTGACCGTTTTGTGTCACGTGACTGACGTATTATGAATTAGTGATGATTTAAATTTAATATTAAAATGATCCTAGTCCTTGGGATTGATTTGATCCAGTTCAAACAATTTGTATTAAAAACTTGGCGATTGAAAAGAGTGGCGGAGTTCTTGCCAGTTTTTCTTGCCCGCTCTTTGACTTGGGAACTGGTAGAAAATGTAAATTAAGAGTCAATTTAACATCTCTTCTGTTCTATATAAATAAATTTATTTATAGTTTGAGTTAGTATTCAACGCTCCCTTACTGCCATACGGGTTAACGATCTTAACATTCCAGTAAATGTACGTACTGACTAAACTGGAACACCTCAAACATAATTTCGATTGAACCTTAAAAACCATGAGACCCTGGTTTTTTATTAAGAAGCATTACTAAGGTGTCACAAGTCTTTGCCGTAGGTTAGGCGTAGGTTTTCATGTGATGTATTTCACAGGCTCTTCGGTCAAGGCTTGACGCCCAGGACGGTGATAGCATTCACTCATGATGCTCTAGAGTATGGACAGCCATGTAAATTTCTTCTTAAAGGAGAGTATGTGGTGAGTATACCATAATGAGCACGTTACACGAGTGTTAAGGCAGGTTTTGCAGCGCGCCTACTGCGGAAACAGCTGCCCTTAAAGAATTTCCGAACCAATTCGACTGAAAGTCCTTCAATGCCAGCCACTTTCTGAGCGTCTTGATCCCTTGGCATTGAGTAGAGATGTGGTATCTCTCTGCATCTTCTACCGCATTTACCATGGAGAGGTTTCAGAGGAGTTCTACGGACTAATTACGAGAATAATAACGTTATGAGACAGAATTTCAATCTAAAGTTCTAGTATGTATGTATGTTCTAAACAAATACATTAACCAATAGCGTGGATTTTTTCTCGATCTCCCTTTTTCACTCTCTATGAAACGGTCTCAAACGCTCTCCCTTTTTTTCGACGAAAACGCTGCACATCTTCGTGACGTTCCGTAAATTTGTTACTCCCATGCCCCTAAAAAGTTTCGAACGAAGAGTCAACGGCGTATATCGGCCACAGAAGGCTGATGATGATGAGAAGGCACCTGCTGGCCTATTACACAGAACTGTCTAATCCTTAAGAGCTGTTATACTTTGTGTGTCTCTTTGAACAATAAACACAACCCAAATTCTAGGCAAAAGAAGACTCCGTCACACCGACATCAGCGCTCTTCGAATTCTGGGCTCCATCACCAATTATAAGCTCGAAACTCTACATCTGCACAAAAAACCTTAAACCGGGCATCCTACCCTCAGAAGACGAAGAGAAATACCTACATCAGGGCACAGAAGGTTGGAAGGTTTTGGCCACACATAATAAGCTGATGCCGCTGTGGGTCGCTTTGATATTGATTCTGGCCTGTCTGACGTTTTCGGCGCTATTTTCTGGTCTGAATTTGGGCCTGATGTCACTGGATCGGACGGAGTTGAAGATTATTTCCAATACAGGTAAAATTTGTGCTAATATTTATCTATTTATTTATTTCATGGCTGCAATCACTAAGATGACATTATAAAAAAATACGTTTATTTTGGAACATAAGATCATCATGGTATCACTTATTCCACGTCATTAAATTCGAGCCTGTAGCCTATAACCTATAACGCTCTAACGCGCCAATATAATAAAAAAACTTCTGGTTACTCGTTATCCTAGCTTTCTTCAGTGCCATTGATCGTAACCCATTTATGGGTGCCATGGCTTTCTTTTTCCATTCGCTTCCTGATGACGCTATTATTATATCCTTTTATCTAGGGCGCTCTCTTCTTTCCCTTACTCCTTTCCATATAGTCCTTCAAACACACCTTTAATCTGTGTATAATTATATATGCTCCGCCCCAATGGGATGCCGCAAAAAGAAAGTGGCAATCCACTTATCTTTTACGGCATCTGTATTGATTATTGTCTTATTTATTCAATTGATTTTTTCCATTGCTTACTAGTATATTACTAGCGGTTATTACTATCAGTGTTTTATTTTACCCAAGCATTTTAAGTAACAATATTAACTCGGTACAGAGCAGGAAAAGAAATACGAACGTGCCATACCTAAGGCCAGTACATTCTCCGGGCGTGACGTAATGACACAGTCTAGAGTGGTTGCGTTCTTACTGCGTAATTAAAAAGTGAATTCAAGGGTTAATAGCGATATCATTTTTGTAGTGAAACTTCTTTACACACGCTTGACTTGGGGAGTAAGCTGGCGAACGTGTGACGTAAGCGTTACGAAAAGTGTGATCGGGCAAGGTGAACGGAAATTCTGTAGGGGATATAAGCAAGAGACAGCAGTGCGCGCGCACATTTTCTTTCTCTCAAACCCAAGTATTTGGGTATGAGAGGAAGAGAGAAAAAAAATATGTTTCGTATATCTAAGCACAATAATTAATAATTTTACAATGAACCACAGAAATTACTGATGTATCCAATAATCAAAATAATGAATAAAAATAAAAAAATCTATGCAAAAATATTAATTTACCAATGAAAACATGAAATAAATTTAAATATTTGTAGAATACATACATGTTTATATTGTACACACAATAATAATAATAAAAGCCCTTTATTCGCTGACCATTTAGCTTAAATGCTATTCTTATCAAACTATATAAACTATAATCCTAAATCTAATTACATAGCAAAAACAATAATTTATTCTTAACCGCCCTGGTCAGGTTGTCCGTCGACATAGGCCTCCCCCAATGGTTTCCATGTCTCTCTATCCTTGGCAGACCTTCTCCATCCTATATTGTACACACACACACACACACACACACACACACACACACACACACACACATATATACATACAGATGGAGCGAAAGACGTGTCACTTCAGTCGTTTTTTTTTATTTTACCCACATATTTATGGTTACGAATATATCCTAGGTACGGAGCAGGAAAGGAAGTACGCACGTGCCATAATGCCAGTACGGGATCATGGTAACTATCTGCTGTGCAGTATTCTACTGGGGAACGTGGCTGTTAACTCTACGTTCACGATATTATTGGACGAGTTGACCTCTGGATTGTTCGCGGTGATATTTTCGACGCTGTCGATCGTTCTGCTTGGCGAGATAACGCCACAGGCCATATGCTCCCGACATGGGCTGATGATTGGTGCACGGAGTATTATGGTCACTAAGGTAAGTTGTAGCTCATTGATTAGATTGTAGATTCATTTCAGATTAGTAAATATGTATATGTGCGAAGCCTTATTAATAAATATATATATGTCGTGTGAAGAGCAGTGTTGGCCTAGTGGCTTTAGCGTGCGACTATCATACTTGAGGTCGTAGGTTCGATCCCGGGCTGTGCACCAATGGACTTTCTTTCTATGTGCGCATTTAATATTTGCTCGAACAATTAGGTAAAACGTCGTGAGGAAACCGACATGTCTTAGACCCAAAAAGTCGACGTGTGTCAGGCACTGGAGGCTGATCACCTACTTGCCTATTAGATTTAGAAAATTATCATGAAACAGATTCAGAAATCTAAGGCCAAGACCTATAGAGGTTGTAACGCCACTGTTTTTTTTTAATATATGTCGTAGATTCAACGCGATTAATAATTGCACAATTGGTGTCACTACCGTCGTCCGACATTATTACTACTTAATATTTAACATAGTCTGTGCGCACGTCCGACGCAGGCGCAGCCAATCAGAGCCACTCAAGTACTCAACTATCGATTCTGCGCACTACTGATAAATTGACTTTGACACATTTGACACATGTTTTACTACCTGCAAGATAATAATATTTGCAAGAATATGATACAATAATGTGTTGGTGGTACAATCTAATGTTCGCATATTCTTAACACATACAATGGCGTGCAAATTTGTCTTAAATTGAATTTTACATAGATATTACATATGAGTCATAACATAGTCAATCCTTGTAATATTTTATCACTTCATCATAAATTATTGAAATATATGATTACGTTATCAAATAAATATTAATTATAATCATTCACGACAAGTCAATTATTAAAAACTATTGCATTTTTTTACAATATTGCATTTTTTGTGAAATTCATTACTTATTAAAAAAAAATTTAAGTGAATTAAAAGTTTATTATCTGATGTAATTCTAATGAAATAAATGATATCGAGTCCTTTTATTACATAATGTGTGTCATATATAAATTATTTTTATTTATTGTTTATACAAAAAGTTATGTTATATAGTTACGGAACACAAATTAGTCACAATTCGTCCGCCGAAGTGCCATTAAAATAATATTATAATTATTACTCAAGATGTCATGTGGAACGTGGTGTAATGGTTGCAGCTTACACGTGAAAAAACTTGGCGATTAAAAGGAGTGGCCCATAGTTTATTGCCAGTTCTTCTCTTCCGTTCTACGCCCTTGAGAACTGGCAGTTAATGCCAAATTAGAAGCATTCAATGTATATTTCTTTTTTGACGTTCATATGTGTACATTATGTTACCTAAATAAATAAATGATTTTTGATTGATTGGTTTTTGTAAACGTAGGATGGAACATTTTTTCAGGCTGTTATGGCGCTCACAGCTCCCCTGGCATTCCCCGTCAGTAAACTACTGGATTACTTCCTTGGTGAAGAAATTGGTAGTGTTTATAATAGAGAGAGACTGAAGGAGCTTGTCAAGGTAAGTTCCATTCGTTGAGGAGATGAGAACTTGGAGAAACTGAACGTGGTAACACAGACGTGGCCCTTCATCAACCGCGTAATCAGGTGATCTACGTCCTCAAAACTGTACACTGTAAAAGAGCCGCTGGAAAGAATCCGGTGGAAACAGATTGTACGTTCCAGATTTTTCCTTGCTCAGACATGAGCTGCTGATTAAAGAAAGAGATTTAATCGTCGTCTGACAGACAGACAGAAACACACAAAATATAAATATATTATTTAAAATAGATTTTTTAATGAATCCATACAGAAATTAGTTTGTTAACATTTCTTAATATGATTATTAATTTGTGTATGATCCCTTTTAGGGTTAAAACCCTCATCCATATTTTTCAATTTCTTTCTTTTTTCTCAGATTTTTCTGATCTTACGTTGAAATTGCATAATTTTATTTGTATTATAATCCCCTCCTAACTAACGATGCTATATTCCAAGTACAATATTAGAAAAAAACATATTTATATAAATATAAGAAAAAAATAAAAAATAAACAATATTTTGCCAGGGAATTTCCCTTACCTATTAAATCACCCCCCTACCGCCACCCCGCCCCTAGTCACGCCCTTGTCTAAGTCAAAAGTAAATGTAGCAAGCAATCAATTTAAAAACTAAAAAAATATAACAAAAAGTTCCTTTTCAATAACTGTGTATTTGTGTGTGGGTGTGTGTGTGTGTGTGTGCGTGTGTGTGTGTGTATTAATATTTAATTTTGTTCTATAATTTTCTTTGGTAGGTAACAACTGATGTAAACGACTTGGACAAAGATGAGGTGAATATTATATCTGGTGCGCTGGAGTTACGAAAGAAGACGGTATCGAGTGTGATGACGAAGATGGAGGATGTGTTCATGCTGCCCATCACTTCTATATTGGACTTTGAAACTATGTCGGAGATTATTAAGTCTGGTAAGTTTAGCGCAGAGAGCGGGTACGATTCAGAAAGTCTCGTTAAACGGAAGCATCGTGGAACAAAAGTCTTTTTGGATGAAAATAGCCTTAAAAAAAGTCTCGTTAAACGGAAGTATCGTGAAACAAAAAGCTTCGGATGAAAATAGCCTTAAACCAAAGTCTCGTTAAACGAAACTCTTATGAAACGAAATCTCTTTAAACGGAAGTATCGTGAAACAAAAGTCTTGTTGAACGAAAATATCGCTTGCCCCTTATGAAAAAGTGCGTGCGTACAAAGTTAACATGTCAGAAGTTAAACTTATTTGTAAATTAATTATAACTAAGGTAAAAGCCCTAAAAAATGGGCCGACTCCATCGATTTATACGACTTTGTCACGTCAAAAGCAGTATTTAAAACAGACTAACTCCACAGATTTTGTGATCATTATTGTATATGTTTTGTGAGAAATAAAATAAATATATTATTATTATTATTATTATTCTCATACGCAAGTGGGTGATGAACCTCTAAAGAGTTTCCATCCAGTCTCTCCTTCGCAAACGTGCCTCCTCAGAGTAAAATTGACCTTCATATCAAAACTGTATTGGTAATGTCTGATGGTAAGCAGAGTTGGAATGTCTCCAGAATTCTATTAATAGATTAGCAACGCAATATATTTTCTATTTGCGTTCAGTACGGTTTAAATATTTATTTTATGAATTATGTTCTTGAAGTGAAACATCGTTAGGCGTATGAGGGTAAAATTTTGAAGGATAAAGCGTCAAATCAAATCACATCAAAATATCTTTATTCATTTAGGTAAACATGTACACTTATGAACGTCAAAAGAAAACAAATTAAATTAACTGTAAATTTACATTTACAACCAGTTCGCAAGTCAAGGGCGTAGAGCGGGTAAGAAGAACTGGCAAGAAACTTTCCGCCACTCTTTTCAATCGCCAAGTTTTTAATACAAATTGTTTGAACTGGAGCAAATCAATCCCAAGGATTAGGGTCATTTAAGTATTCGTCACATTTATAAAAGGCTTTATCAATTAATTTACTTTTAACAAGGGCTTTGAATTTATTTAGTGACAGTTCGCTAATTTCGCTTGGGAGTTTGTTGTAAAAACGAATACAATTTCCATATAAGGAGTGGTTTATCTTCTGGAGCCTGGTTGGTCGCACACTCAAATTAGTTCTATTACGCGTATTATACTGGTGAAAGTCACCATTTGTTTTAAAATCGTTTAAGTTTTTTTGTACATACAAGGCTTCAAGAATATATTGACCGGATAATGTCATAATATTTAGTTCCTTACATCTATTCCGTACTTTCCTCGGGGAAACACAACAAATGCCCCGAACAGCCCGCTCCTGCAACACAAATATGGATTGAACCTCTGCAGCAGCACCCCACAGTCACGGAGATAAGCAACGTTTTAGTCGAAGAAATGGGAGACAGCTATTGATACCGATTGAGAGAGAGAAATGGCGAATGAAGCAAATTGCCATGGTGCCAGGAGTAGGGAGCATGCAAGTGAGAAAGATGCGAATGTCGCATCATGCACAGTGCCATGGTGCGACAGCTGGAGAGCTATATTGAGAAAGATTGAGAGAGAAATTAAGGGAGATCGAGAAAAAATACACGCTATTGGTTGATGTATTCGTTTCGTACATATTAGAACTTTAGATGGCTATTCTGTTGATTAACTTCTTGTGCAGTAGACGCATTTTTTTTTATTTATTAGTATTATCACGTATACAGTGTGTAACAGTGTGAATATAGATATGTGATCATATACTGATACATGATCTATCTATCTATTGTATGTGTACTTTGTACGCACGCACATTTTTATATAAGTAATTAGGCTAAGATAAAATTTTGTAATTATATATAAATATATAGCCATAATTTTCATCCTCCATATAATTGGCGTCTAAGCCGCGAAACGTTTCCCGGATAAGATAATGGTTTGCCTTCCAGGCTACTCCCGTATCCCGGTATATGAAGGCCATCGCGGTAACATAGTGACGGTGCTCTTCATCAAGGACCTGGCCTTCGTGGATCCTGACGATAACACACCACTGCGGACCCTCTGCCAGTATTACCAGAACCCATGCAATTTCGTCTTCGAAGACGTCACCCTGGATATAATGTTCAAGCAGTTTAAGGATGGTAAGAAATTGGATTTTAATAAGAAAATGTTAATTTTAACAATCTGTCGATTGGTTATTGGCACACTTTTATTTGGGCGGTACGCTCAAACCCAATAACCTATCTCAATCCATTTTTGACACACCAATATTGCGAATTATAGATGGTAATTGATTCAATAATTGCACACCCTCATACCTAATAGACTTCTTCAAATAATTTGTACGCGGCTTCGGCAAGAGAAGCTAGCTCGCTCGAATAGTATTGCGTGTAGTTTTTAAATGATAAGCTACTATGGAGAGAGTTTTTTTTAATTAACTCCATTGTTTTTCTGATTTTTTTTTAGGTCACAAAGGTCATATGGCGTTTGTGCATCGGATTAATAATGAAGGAGAAGGTGATCCCTTTTATGAGACCATAGGTCTGGTTACACTCGAGGATGTGATAGAAGAGATGATACAATCTGAAATTGTTGACGAGACTGATGTATTTCGTAAGTATGGTCATACCGTATAAGGCACATTTGTTTTTTGTAATAAGAGATCACATTGCCAGAAGGCTCACAAGTGCGTTGCCGGCCTTTTATGAATGCTCCGTTTTTGAAGGACCTTAAATCGAGGAGTCTTTGGTTTGAATTGTGGTTTTACACCACTGTAAAATAAAAACACGTTTATTATGTAACATAAGAAAGACAGGTATCACTTATTCCACGTCATTGAATTTGAACCTGTAGGCATCCCTACTCATCGGCAAAGAAAACAGGGTGTAGGCCGAGAGAAAAAGCTCTCGGTACTGTTTTAAAAAAGCAAATCATCAAACAATACTTTAAAAGAAATATGGCAAATTAATTAGAAGAAGCCTAGCACTAGTCCCAGGCCCTTTTATCAACTAGATAATCGCTAACTTTATAGTAAGGCTTTTTACACAGCTTTTCTTTAATACATTTCTTAAATTTAATAAAAGGCAGAGATAAAAGAGCCTCTGGGATTTTATTAAAGAAGAGTGTCCCTTTTGTACTACGAAGCAATATAACCTAACAAAACAGAAATTTTTCTCTGGCATTGGGACCACGAGCGGTATGACTTGACATCAGGCCTCCTGCCCGATGGCCCCCTGTATTAAGAACCTGTCTGTAAAATCGATTTACTGACGATAGTTGAAGGTGACAACGTCATAAGAAAATACTGATGAAGTGGTTGCATTTTTCCAAAGAAAATTTTAATTTTATTTGTTTGATAGATATTTTGTATGGATATAGAGGAGGTAAATGGATTCTGCCTCTTTGCCGCTCGATCCGCGCTCTCGTTTGCACTTCTAGCCATAAATGGAACGCCTCAGAGCGAGGTAACGCCGCATGCGTCATGTATTTTCGTGCGTGCAGCCGGCTCCATCGAATTATAAGACATATAAGACGTTGTCACGTCAAAAGAAGAACCAACCAACCATAACCACTTGATTTATATTTTAGTGGACAATCGTTCAAAGCGACGTCGAAACAAACCCCAGCACAAGTTGCAGGACTTCGCTGCGTTCGCGGAGAGACACGATCATAGGAGGATACATATATCACCACAGCTGACCTTGGCCACATTCCAGTTCCTCAGTACTAGTATGTAGACATATTTTTGGATAAAATCAGAATGGTTTGGAATATGGAAAATGGAATAATTTATTCAATATTATATCAGTTTATCCTGTTACTACAGACGATATAGTTAATAGTGTTAATAAATTTGATTCAGTTACTATAGTCGATGCAGTTCATAGTCTTGATACAGTATATCCAGTTATTAAAATCGGTATATCGGTATAGTTAATAGTCTTAATGCAGTTTATTCAGTTACTACAGTCGATATAGTTAATAGTGTTCAAAAAGTTTATTCAGTTACTACAGTTGATACAGTTAATAGACTTAATGGAGCTTATCCAGTTACTATAATCGATATAGTTAATAGACTAAAAGAGCATATGCAGTTTCCATAGACGCTACAGTTTATAGTCTTGATACAGTTTTTCAACTAACTACAGTTAATTTAATTAATAAACTTATTAGATCTTATCCAGTTGCTGTAGTCAGTATAGTTAATAGACTTGATTCAGTTTTTCCACTTACTACAGTCGATATCGTTTACAGACTCGATGGAGTTTATCCAATAACTATAGTCGATACAGTTAATAGAGTTTATCCAGTTACTAAGTCGATAGAGTTGAATGTTTTTAATACAATTTTTCGAGTTACTATACAGTTGATAGTCTTTTAAACAGTTTATCAAGTTACTACAGTCGATACAATTATTAAAAGGTGTGGACGCTTTCCGGCCTGATACAGTCTCTGAAACGGTTTTAAGAAGACTTCTGAAGCAAGATGTGATACAGCATATCAAAGTGAAAGGCAAGACAAAGAAAGATTCGTCGACATATGTCTTTCAACAAGGAAAACCGGTGAGATTATTTCTTAGTATGAGTAGCCAATATTTTATAATAATGTGAATTGTAATGCGTGTAGCTCAGTCACTCCAAGGTTGTTTGGGTTGAAAATTAAGTGTTGCTAGTAACGGTAATTGTTTGTATACTCAAACTATTGCACGATTTTTTTTTTAATTTTTGATCCTTCTGTAATCAGCCTCTTGGCTTTTATGAGAAATGATGGCGATTAGGGAACGCAAATGCAATTTTTTCTATTCCCTACGTAATTCGTACGTGTGTCAACGCGATACTTCGCCGTAACTATCGCGTTTACGCACTCGTCCTGGCACTTCCCTGCTCAGTACGGCTGAATGTAAATGCCGCCCTTTTTAGCCGATATACACTTTCCACTGTTGCAATAGTTGAGCAAGAACTAGGTTTGTTTGTACCAAGTGTTTGCTATATCAAGGGCCAGAATCTGTCGCACAGATCCCTGTTAAAGACCTTGCCTACTAAATACTGTTTCCGACAATATCTTAGTCTTCGCAGAGTAAGTTTACTGCGATATTGTGTATCTTATCTATTCAATTGTATGTAATACAGTGGAACGTCTCTCGATTTAACGACATTCTCCCTTAAACGTAGTAATCAATTGGCTTTGGTTGGTCTTCTATACAATGATACTGTACTTAGCATTACATCATAATAACGTCAACAATTGAGTCAGAGAGCGTTCACGTATTACGTCACGCAAATTTTGGAGATTCTTGACCCCCCCACTTTCCCCCCATTTCGTTACCACCCCGTGACTCATTATGTTAACAATAACACATTATACAATCCCCGCCCCGTAACGTTTTACTACAAACCCCCCCCTAAATTCGTTACGTAATACTTGGAACGCTTTAATACACTACTTTTCCAAGTTGCTAAATTTAGTCAAAATTGCGCAGCTTCTTCTTTTGCCGCTTTATTATCCTAGCCCGCAATAAACTCGACTGTCGGAGAGAAATTCGTTCTTTTGTTGACAAATTGGGATTGCTTGTACTGTTGTTGATAAGAAGGAGTCATGGATTATCTGTACGTTTTATTTCTCTCCATTATCGAACTCTCTATATGACGCTATAAAACGCAGTCTCTTCAGTGTCGTTATATAGACTATATCTATTTTTTTATGTATGCTATGCTTAGTAATAGCTATTTATTATTATAACATAGTATATATTTGTTATTTACCATTGGCTCCAATCTTTGGGAACTGGGAGTAAGATTTCTGTATCTGTGATCATTTCTTTAATAAGCATAGTTGGTCACACAACAGTGCCTACAATGATTTGGTAGTCTTAAGGGACTTATATTTTCCTTTACCAGTGTTATACATATAAAGTTGGTGCACAGCAAAACCTATAAACTCTGAGAGAAGAGTCACTAGTCCAACATTACTCCTTTTTTATTGAAGATTTTTATAGGTGGATTACTTCGTGTTGATCCTGGAAGGTCGCGTGGAGGTGACGGTGGGCCGTGAGAACTTGGTCTTCGAAGCTGGTCCCTTCACCTACTTCGGGGTTCAGGCGCTCACGCAGAATGTTGGAGTGGGTGAGCAACATTTGAAACACGTTTGTGTCCAATACGTGACTCCAAAATGGAGATATTAATGGTCACATGACCGAGCCAGAGAAATTCCAGCCAAATTCTTATATTAAATTCCTTTGATAAGGTAACTTTTGCTTGGATAACCTTTCAGCAGAATCCCCGACGCCATCAGCCATGAGCTCCCATCAGAAATAGAATTAGATCCCAGTCTCTCATAATTTACACGTTTTAATAACCTTTCAGCGGAATCTCCGACACCATCAGTCATGGGCTCCCTTCAGAATTAGCCTCAGGCCCCAGTCTCTCATAATTTATACGTTTAAATAACCTTTCAGCGGAATCCCCGACGCCATCAGCCATGGGCTCCCTTCAGAATATAAATATGGACTCTATGCTGCGTCACACCTTCGTCCCGGATTACTCCGTTCGGGCGATCACGGAGTTATATTATCTCACTGTTAAACGGTACGTAATGAATCCAATATGGTTATTGGTTGTTTATCATTCGGTGCCAAAAGATTAAGATGCCTTATATTTCTGTTTGTTCTTTCTAAAACAATTTTATATGTTTGCGAATATTTTGCCGAAATTCCCTAGGTCTTAAATCACCAATACTTTCCAATTCGACTTAGGGTCCTTCAAGAAAAGAGCGTACCAATTCTTAAAAGGCCGGCAACGCGCGAGCCCTCTGGAATTGAGTGTCCATGGGCGGCGGTGTCACTTAACATCAGGTGAGCCTCCTGCCCGTTTGCCCCCTGTTCTATAAAAAAAAATTCTTTCTGCCAAAACCAAACTAGGAGTTCAGGCACCTCTCGTTCGAATTCTTCGCAACTTCGGATTGAACACACACACACGCTTATCCGGAGCTGGATATATTTGGTAGAGGGCTGATCGGTTTTAGAAAAAGCATTCTTGGGTGCCTTTCTCGAACCTTATTCGCTGTTTTCTGATGTTTTTTTTTCTGCTTAACCAACAATTTTTGGTAATTTTATTTTAACCTATATATGTTTTAATTGTCATATATTTTAGATAGAAGATTTTATAAAATAATCAGTAGGTTTCGTAATATGTGTGATGTTGTAGACTTAATAAATAAATATATAAACTTTGAGGAAAAAATCTGGTTCGTGATGTTTTTACGCAATTTGTTATGTTTTCGGGTACGTTGCCAAGATTTGTGGGATCATCATGTCTACTTTTATTTGGGACGCGTCTTAACAATGACTTTGTGCTTTGATTAATAACAATCTCTTAGGATCTGTCAATTCTATTTAACATATTCTAGGATTTTTCACTCCGCAATTGTATGATTGTCTCTTTCTGTCAAATTGCGATTACGCCGTGAAGGAAAGAGACGGGTGTGTCTACAAAAAACGGTAGATTTACTGTTTCTTTTGATTTTATTAATTCATCCAATCGTTTCAGGAGTCTCTATCTGGCAGCTAAACGCGCTACCCTCATGGAAAAAGGTGCTTTATCCAAGGGCGCGACAAATGAACAATTTGATACAGAAGTCGATAAAGTGAGTAACTGTGACGTCATAAATTCCGAACATTTTTCCTTTCAATATGTTTATATGCAGGAGATTTTTATATCCGAGGTGGAAATGTGTTTGCGCATCTCCCGGCCCTGAAAGTAGCAGGGGTTTGTTGGGATGGACCCACAGAATCTCTTGGTAATCCTCTTCCTCCGCTAGGAATTCCTTGTAGGAACCTCGTAGAAAGGCTCCGGTGTCGCTCGTTATAGCTGATAAGTTATATATATGTGACGGTCAATACATATCGCGAAATATCATGTGATAGAGATAAGAAAATAAGATCCGATACTTGTCTGATACTTGTCTTGATGTATATTGAATCAACTACACTTTCAATATCGTCAATAGAAGATCGCTCTTCGGAGTAGACGTGTTACGTAATAATAGCCGATAATGTAAGGCCAACACAGGCTAAAATTTAACTTTCCTCAATGGTATATTAAAGTAAGTTCATTAACGCCCGAACCCAATAATTAATCCACAATTTCAGACTGACAACAATCTGAGATCAGTCCGTGACAGTCGGTCGATCTCCTTTATGCATCCCAATAACCAAACCCTACGAAGACAATCCATTTTTGGTGACGGATTGAATGCAATCTCTTCGCTCTTTACACTCATATTTCATAATCAATATAAAGTAAATAAAACCCTACAAATAATATTAAAATATACATGTCTATGTTTGAAACATATCAATTAGATTTTTAATTATTTTAAAGAGTGGTATAAGTTAACTAAAGATAGGATAAAGGCACAGTTTAACTGTCATTTTCATACAAAGGTCTATCCATATACTGCGATCCGACCTACCATGGATAGCATGTATCGACAGTTGGCTATTACAATCCGTCGATTGGTTATTGGCTCATTTTTATCAACATTTGGATTCAGATGTCAATCTCAAATAATCAAAAATGGCTTGAGGTTATTGGGTTTGGTTGTAAAACAATAAATTTGCGAAATCAGTTATGTACTTTAATTTTTTAATAAGCATTAACACAAAAATACTTTTCGTAGGTTTATTTAGTGAACAGTGATCCATCATCTTACTTTGCTCATCCAAATTAATATATTGATGGATCTCAAAGACCACGAGATATAGACCGTCTGAAAACTGTCATACCATGATCTGTTCTTTAGAAATCCCATCATTTCCAAACCCTATCAAAATTTATTCGCCGGTTTTTATCATAGTCAAATTTTTATTAATGTGACCCGACATGCCCTATAAAAATAGTTTAAGCAGTTGGTCTGGTCACCATTTGCAATAATCCTAACCCGATCTATCCCATGGAAATCCCATCACTCCTTTCAGAACTTGGACCGAGCGTACAGTGAAATGGCAACGCGGTCACAAAGTATTGTCTCGCTTCTTTCACGACACGATTCGAAAAGCGAAAAGGTTTTTTTATTTTTTTTGGTATTGTTTCTTGTAATTGGCTATTTGACGAGATTACTGACTTTTAAATTAAAATTAAACATTGATATTTGCCACCCGTCAGAATGTTGACAGCAAGATGGCGTCGCAGCTGTGACGTAACATGCTTGTAAACGTAAACAAATGTTAGGTTTTTTACGTGTAATTTCATTCTTACGCGTTGGGCTTATTAGATCCAGTCTGCGGTAGGAGAAGGCAATGGCGAAACGTAAAATGCATTACATCTACCCCTTCTAATATAAGTACTACATAGCGATCACGACCGCTCAGTCAAGATAAAAAGAAAATTTCATTCTTAAATTACACGCAACTATATACTTCCATCAAAATCAGTTTCCGATGTAATGTAACTCCAAGACAGTAGAGACTATAGAATCACACATGCAAACAGTTATTATTTACAAGCGTGCTATGTCATCAACTAATCTCTGGCCGATGAGTTACGTGACTATCAATAACACTTTGTTTTTCATACTGTCAAATAGCCATTATAGACTGATTTTTAATTCCATAGAAATCTGACAGCTACCATTTTCTGACATGTCAGAGATTACTAAATGTAAAAATTAAATTCTGACATGTCAAAAAATGATAGCTGTCAGAATTCTACGGAATTAAAAATCCGAGTATAAATAAATTCCGTTGTAGTGTAGATGAGTAAGAAAATTTAATATATATAACACATTTGGTCCTCACACAAGGTCATTTACAGCAACAAGTAATGGGATTCAAACAATTGTCCCAAAGCGGTGTCGCGGATTCACCCACGTCCAGTGATAAACAATATATTGCCAAATATTTAGCTGATAAAATGGCGAGAAAACTATACTTACAACGCTCAGATAGTCAAGTAACCAATTCGTCAAAATATTGGACGAATAAAGATTCTGGGAGGACGGACAGTCAGACGGCAAATACCTCCAAACATTGGAGAGAGTCTGATTCAAAAAATAAACAAGAGTCAACTGAGAATGACGCAACAGAATTAGATAAGTCTCTAATGTCTAAAACCTCTATTGGTGAGAATAGAGATGGTCAAACAGCGAGTTCTTCTAAACATTGGACGAATAAAGAGTCAGGGAGAACAGACAGTCTGCCGGCAGATACCTCCAAACTTTGGAGAGAGTCTGATACAAAAGATAAACCAGAGTCAACTGAGAATGAGGCAATAGAATTAGATAAGTCTCCAATGTCTAAAACGTCTATTGGCGAGAATAGAGATGGTCAAACAGTGAATGCTTCTAAATATTGGAGAAATACACAAACTCCCAGAATTTCTGAGTCTGGACTAAGTCGAAAGTTGTCAACGACTTCTTTGCCTGTAGACGAGAAAGGCTTCACTACTGAAATTGATGCAAAGGGTTAGTCGGACTACTTTTAACTTATAAAATGATAACAACCCGAATAGATAAATTAATTGCAGATTTAAGATAGGGTTGGCAGTGACTGCTTCTGATTTATCAGATTTCTGTAGTCAAAATGAAGCCACTGATACATAGTATAGATTTAATACACGTTTAAGACTTTCTAACTGGAATGAAACGCAAATCGGTGGTCACTAAAATTCTTTCGTCCAATCGCAGAGTTTTTTGATGATTTGCTTTTTTAAAAGAGTACCGAGAGTTTTACGCCGGCCTTTTTTCTCGGCCTACGCCCTCTGTCTTCTTTGCCGATGAGTAGGGATGCCTACAGGTTCAAATTTAATGACGTGGAATAAGTGATACCTGTCTGTCTTATGTTCCATAATAAACGTATTTTTTTTAGAAGATTTTGCTCAATTTGGCTAACATGATGAAGCGCATCGCCGTTTCGTCTTTTGTTTTTTAATCCAGAGGAGAAAAAATAGCCAATACTAAGCATAGGGTAGTTTGTAGGTTTGGAGGAAATCTCTGGATTTACTGAATTGATTGTTTTTTCAAAACCAAGTTATGCTATAGGCATATATATTATCCAGAAAAATTAAGGCTCTTGGTAGACGGATTTGCAGTCGAATGAAAACGGTTTTACCAATGTCTAGTATAGAAAGCGTTTCTGAACGTCTGGGATCCACGCCCCACAGGGGCGAATAATTTGATTATTTGACAATTTATAAAAAATATTTCAAAATCAGATTTTCAGTCTTTCTTGTTGTTACAATGTGTTTCACTAACAATTTTCTACCGATTACTTACTAATGCATCACAACCTATCGTTTAATTTGCTATTCAATTCGATTATTTAATATTAAAAGTCACGCACATTTGTGCTTAAGAAATTTTAGAAAAATGAAGCAGGGCACATGGAAGGTTCTAGTTGTGTGTTCTAGAGTGATTCGTGAAGGCTTTTATATGTTTAAAGGTTTACGGATTGCCCGTGCGAGACGGGTTGCTGGTAGTAATATATACATTATAAACTCCATGTAACATCACTCGATTTAACGAAAAGCAGCCTAAAGCATCGAAAACAATCGCTTTGGTTGGTTTAGCTTGTACCGACAACATTTGACAACAATTTAAGTTGCGAAAATGCGTACAAAACTGCGCAGCTGTGTCGCTTAATGTCGTTATACAGAGACTGTATTTAAATAATAAGCCTTTCTGTAGTGTTTCTTTTTTGGGCAATCTAGCCTGGAATCTGAATAATCTAAACTACTTTAATTGTTTAATAATATGTACCAGGAATAAATAAAAAGAAGGCGCAATTTCGTACCGAACAATCGCTCCTAACGTTTCATCCACACAAGACCGACAGTGTCTCAGAAATCCTACAACAGTTGGACGATGTGTCCGATTCGATTCGGATCGAAAGCGATGCGAGAACCGGTTCGTCTATTGAATCGAATGATCGGAATGATGAAACGCAAAAGTTGATTTTGAAGAAGTTGTCCAAGATCTTGAGGTTATTAGAGAAGAAGGATCAGACTTGAAGGTTTTAAGTATTTAGTTATACGTCGAAGGCAGTTAATTTCCTATATATTTATATATTTCCATCATACCTTTAGGAAATCACCAAACAGTTGAATAGCGTAGTCTTGAAAAAGTATTTTATGTGACCAAGTATATTAATTAATTTCAGATACTATTTATTATCTACGTCTTAAATTTATTTTTATTAAAACTTAACTGATTAAAAATAATGGTTGCCGGTAAAGTTTTAACAAAAATATGGGTAAAATTATTGCATATTTAAGTCTTCTTGTGGAAGGCAAATAGATGCGGCATAAGCGTACATTGAGCGTAACGGTACAATGAGTCAAGCTTTTACGTGCGTGCATACATTTAATAGTCGTCACGTCATCATACCATCACGTTTATCTACCATTTCTGTAGATATCATAATCTTTGAAAGAAATTTTCATTATTGCATTTATTAAATGAAATCCCACCGTTTGGGTGTGTGCGTATGGTTACAGTTTGTTAAGCTGGTATTAAATTTTAGCGAGCACTTACAGATTATTAACAAATTGATGTACAGAATTTCATATGTAGAAATTGTCAATGTTATACAATTGAAAATTTCTATTTATAATTTCTCTGCAGTTGCTGCAGTCTGTGGATGAAGATATTAGCATCAGTGGTGAACACAGAACTCCGTCAAGACAGGTATATTAGCGCTTCATTACAAAATATTAATAGTTCAGCCAAAAATGTTCCGAAACTTTGTACAAATTTGATTATATCCAATCTAGAGCACAATCTATATGTTATATAGATATTGTAATGTCTATTTCACTAATAATATAAGCCAAGTGATATAGCCCTTATATAAGCGAAACACTCTTTGTTTCTCAAGGCTTAAGTGTTGGGCATTCTTCTGTGGCAGATACATTTGTGTGTCACAATAGACTACAGCTTATTTTATTATGTAGCCTTAAAAAGATCGAACCCAAAACGAAATTCCGGACCGAAGGACCATTTAACAAAACCCTTGAAAAAAAATATTGATATATTAATCAACCCAGAATTGTTTTGTAGGCTGCATCCTAAATACATACAATTTATGGAATGATATTTTTCTCAGATATCACCAAATCCGCCTAACCATAGCCGGTCATCATTTAGCCGTTCATCACCAGAGCGAAATGGTGATGTATTCGCAGCGAGAGATGAACAAGAGAAATTACTTAAATAGAACCAGATTTTTTTAGTTTTTGAAAGCGCTGGTAATCTTATTATGAAATTCTATTTCTTCAGCCAATCAGTATAATTGCCAGAAGGTCCTCTTACAGCATACCAAAATGGCTGATGAGCCATTTTGAGATTTTTTAGTTGGTACTTATATCTAGAAACGTATTAAACTGTGATCTTTACAGAAATATATATGTACAAATTGTCCGTACTTATTACATAAATAGATTTTAGTGAAATATATAGTACATAGCCAATAAAATACGCTATTTTTGAATCATAATAACATGCTTATGCACTGACGGCCTCCATTCTCGATCTTAAAAAGATCCATCGATCGATTGATAAAGTATTTTATGGGAAATAACAATCTCTAGAAGTCAAAATTGGATCAGGATTGAGTATAGTATAGCCGTAAATAATAATGTCGTCGACTTAAACAAATTTCGATAGTAATTTTACATGATATATTGATTATTGGAGTCGAAAGTTTGCTGATTATGTAACTTTATTAAGTAAAATTTTAGGTACCCCTAAGTATGTAATTAAAATCTCGTTTAAAAATTATAAAGATATCGTACCTGGTATCAAGGTATCCAAAAATCCAGAACTATACATACAAAAAAACAATCAAAGGTAGGTACGTAAAGGCTACCAAAGGATATTTATTGTTTAGCCATCTTGGGATTTACGTTGCAATGTAATTCACGTCAATAAGGTGTCAACTGTCTAAAATTATTAATTAACTGTCAGCTGTCAAGAAGTCTGACAGTTTTGAGTTTGCGTACTGCGCCCCGCAGAAGTTATCTGAATTATACCAAGGCGTATTTGTTCTTTGACCATCTTGGGACAAATTAACGATGCATTGTAATTCACGTCAATAAGATGTCGACTGTCTTAAATTATTAATGTCACTGTCATCTGTCAAATAGTTTGACAATAAAAAGTATATATATCATTTGTGTCTATAAAAAGTTGCTGGGTTGTAGGACACTCTAGCTATATACACTGTTTTTAGTATAGTTTGCACTTATTTAAGCAGAATTAATTTAATATTATTTACACCATTAAAAGGTTTCTATTTGAAAGATTTGCCAAAACCTAAAACTTAGTATTTGTAGTAGATTGCGTGCAAATGCAATATAATATTGAATTATGTACTTAAAACAGAAAAAGACAAAATATTTTTATTTACTTATATTGTCTTTGATTTATTCTAAGAGTAGCTCGTAAAAACCTCCGTAAAAAGATACTTAATTTCGTCTAGGCCGTGGTGGGCCAGAGATGGCCACACTGATATGACGATTAGAGATGTTGCCATATCATATAGTGATGAAAGAAACGGATGCAGTCTGAAGTCCTCTATTTTATTAGATTAAAAGTACTATAGATAGTAATATATCTCTAGTTCCAATCCAATTATTTATGCAATAAAATATAGCTAAATTACACTAACAAAAATCAGAAACGAATTGGTTTATCGATATAAACAATTATGTTTGACTCCATGCAGTGGAGGCAGACTTTGTATGAAGGTACAAAAAAGACTCAATGACAATATTTCTTAAACTGTTCATTGTATAGGTTTCTTTCCTCGCCATCGTTATTATCAACAACACACTTTGTCTATGGATATTTTTGGCTTATTTTAGTTTATGAAAAAAAAATGATCGTCGAATTCCCGTGCATATATTTTTGTGAATTTATCAAATGTATTTGTTCATTGTATTGTTTATAATATGGGTGCTTTATTGTAATGGCCTAACACAGTACAACGACAAGTATTATATCTAGTCATTCGTTTGTTGGCTTTGGTAATTGGCGGCTTCCGAAGACAGGGCTAGGTGATAAATATCGCGATTGGACTCATCTTTAGTAACACTTAGATTTAAGTTATTAAGTTGTAATTACTAACATCGTTATGGAACCTTGTTTTCCGAAATAAACAATTAAATTTAAAAAAATATTAGTACGTTATCTATAGTTGTGCAGTTTTGTGGTTAACAACCAATCAGGTAGGTAAGATTCAAGAGTACCTACAGAACGAGGAATGGTATATGATATATTGCTTGCCCCAGGAAACTAACGCCCGAACCCAATAATTAATCCACAGTTGTTCACAATCTGAGATCAGATTGTGACCGTCGATCGATCTCCTATCTGCATCCCAATAACCAAACCCTACGTAGGCAATCCATTTTGGCGACGGATAGAATGCAATCTCTTCGCTCTTTATACTCATATTTGATAATCAATATAAAACAAATAAAACCCTACAAATAATATTAAAATATACATGTCTATGTTTAAAACATATCAAACGGCTTTTTAATTATTTTAAAAACGGGTATAATTTAAAGTCTTAACATAGGATATTGGCACAGTTGAACTGTGATTTTCAAACAAAGGTCTATCCACATAGACCGATCCGACCTACAATGGATACATTCAATAGATGGCTATTACAATCCGTCGATTGGTTATTCATACCTAAATTTTTATCAATATACGGATTAACATGTCCATCTCAGATGGTGAAAAATGGATTGAGATAGGTTATTGGGTTTGGGCGTATGCCGTAAAGCACTATTACGACTGTTTTAATATTTTCTCGTTTTGACTAAATTTGTAATTAATACCTGTAATATGCTTTTGAATTTTCGCAAAACATTTATACAATCGAAACACAACGATGTCTCTACGGAAATTATTTTATGCATAATGCATTTACCTAATTTTACTTTTTTGGAGTAGATACCAACAACTATATAGATAGTTTAGATAGTAATTCTACCGATTAATCATATAATTAAATCTTATCCTTTTATATATGCGACAAATTAAAAAAATAAATAGATCTGTTTCACCAACGTCAATATTTCCGCGTGATATTACCAATATTCCGTGCTAGAGATTCGTCAAAATGTCTGTTATTATGTTTAAACAGCGAAACCGTAAAACACTTGCTCTAATTAGATAAATTAGTTTAAATTTTTTAAACCAACTAAATATTTATACAAAACATTTTGAATCGTGGAAAATACCGTTCATTTTATACATATATTTGTATATGTAACGTACGTAATATCCTAGTAATATTGGCATTACTATTTTTTCAGAAATAGATTTAGCTTTGACGACATTCCGGGGCAAGCGGTATATCACAAATTGTATTATTAAAAAAGAAATATCATAGAACATAATCTAAATACTAGAAAAAAACATTAATAAAATACAACTCTGAAATAATTAAATTAAGTTTTAAGCGGGAAAACGTCTGTGTATCTGGTAAGCCAATTGTGATAGATTATTTGAAAATCCTGTTTTCGGAAGCATTTAAATGTACTTAATTATGTTAATAACCAATATATTATGCTTCGCCATACATTATGAATGGACTGAGAATTCATACTACACTGCTGATCTTAGTTATCCGTTTAAACGCGTTCCTTTTAACGTGATTAACATATAAACATCTTATTTTTAACTTTGAACCCGCAGTGAGTTTCCAAAAGCCTCTCCATAATGATACGTCATATGTCATGTTTGACAGCTGTCAGGACTCAGTCCGTTGTATGGCCGTAGATTTAGGTAAGTCATTGTATGTAAAATCAGTGAAACAGTACTCTGCGATAAATTTTGCGTCTTTCATGCAGGGTTACTCTGTAATGGTGGAAATATAATAAAACCTGACTTAAAAATTGAATTTTGAAAGAGCTATTGTCATAATTACTGAATGCGCTGATTTATTACATAGTAAGACTGCAGGTATGAACTTTTCTAAAATCTAGGAAGTAATAATCAGTGGCGTAGCGGGGATGCGTAAAAATCTAGCTTAAAAGCTTCTTTTTCAGTGATTCCTCCACTAGCACTAGCGCAGCTTCATGTAGAATTCGGGGATTCCAGCAAAAGAGCCTGACGCTGTCGTGGGAGATTCCCATACTCGCGATCTTTTAATAAAAGATCCATTTCCTTTATCATATAAAATTTATTGCTTTTCACATTCGATGGGGTGACACCACCAACTTCCGCACCAGGTGCCCAAGGTTGCTACGGCACTGTTAATAAAATCAATATTTTCGCTGGAATACGCAACATTATTGCTGAGTACTGACATGCCTTACACAGAGTCGTCCATTTAATTATCTCATTCCCCATTAATTTAATTAATGAAAATTTTAGAGACGCGTGTATTATTTTTGATTTATAAATGTAATATAGTATGATTTGACATTTTTTTTGATGTTGAAATATTTTTTTTAATTACGAAACCAAAGATACAATTTTTCTCTTTTTATAATTTAATAGATGACGAAACGTTACAGATTTTCAGTCTGAATCTACTTAACGAACGGCTCTGAGTACGGCTTTAAATGTATTATGTTAATTGGTCGGAAATTTAGCATTTACAAAGTAGATTTAAGCGTAATGTATTATCTGTTTTGAAAATAAATGATTTTATGTTAATATGTTTTATTTTTCCCGCCAAAATAATTTATTTATCTGGGGTCTTACCAATAAAACTACAGTTGGGGTGTTCATGAGTTAAGGTTGTTGTAAAGTTTGTGCCTCGATACACATCTATGGTAGTTAAAAGATAATTATACTGGGTCAGTTTTAATTTTGATAATTTTATTTTGCAATACTTGAATGTTCGTTAATTTCGTTTTGGCGGCGCTGCCCCATATGAAATGAAATCGTTTATTTGCTAAGATAGTGGTACAATTATTATAAAAATTCGCACAATCCGCCATATATAAATCGGCATGCAAATGTCATTAATTTTATTATGTCACATAATAGAGGCATTAACATGTCGTAATAATAGGAAAGTTAATTAGAATTGGTGTCAAACTTATGATCTAGATACTCGCCAAAGCTATAAAAGCACCTTGCCTTTAAAAATCTAATCACCTTCCCCTTGAAAACATTACATGGCAGCGATCTATAACTTCTAGGAAGATGATTAAATATTCTTACATGGCGTAACAATTTTTGGAAAATACCGTAGTGCGATATGCAGGAACCCGCAGCATAGTTCAATTAAATAAATAAATCAATAGCTCTGTTACTACTTTAAAAAAGATAAACTTTCGTGTTTAATTACATAAAATATCTTATTAAACTGATGTAAAAGGAAACTATAAGAATAAAATAGATTCTAGCTCCAATGTCCTTAAATTTAAGAATCAAATTCGACTGGCTTTGTCGTAAATATGAAATACCGCATCATCAGCTCGCGCTTGGTTCGTTGGAATCGCTATGGCGCTCCGCATAATTCCAAATTCAAATAAAACCTGAATTTTTACAACTCCTCGATGCATTGTATATTGCTGACACATCCTGTGTTCCCTGGCATCAACAATCTCTCATTCCCATTAAGTTAGTCGTTCTCCTAACTCCCATCCGAGCAGACGTATTCTTATTTGTTCTATTTCGTGCTATTTCCTTTGTGAATTTATAATATATCTATATCGAAATCAATAAATCTTTTTTAAAAAAGATCCCAAACAATATCCGCGTAACAGAACGAATCATTTTCAACGAGGTGACCCATTTTTGAGCGATGATTTGAAGATCTGGTTCTTTTGAGCCGTTCAATCGCGAATAAAACTTTACATAATTCCAAATTCAAAAATTTGGAAATAATTGTTAAAAAAATCAATTATTTTTATTCATCGAACTTAAGTAATTAACCGTCTCAATTTTAGTCAACTGTGTTCACTTTACATGCATCTTTACTGCCTTATTAAATTTTATCATATTAGACATAGTATATCTTATGATTCTTACTTTATGAAATAGTTTCAATTCAAATACGAAGCCACAGATGAGTAAGGATTTCAATATGTCAGTGACTTGAAATGGCGCGCTTTCTAACAACAAATAAAAACTCCTTGGTGATACAAACTTCATCTGACAATCTTTATTAACAATCAAACAATGTATCAATTCATAATGCATTTATTTCTACAATTATATTCAAATATCGCTATCAATAGGTAATAAGTATAATTAATTTAAGAATTTTCCTTCTACAAGCTATTAGATACATAACATACTACATAGGTTTTTACAGACATTTATAGTCTGTGCTAAAAGATCACAATCGTCGCGGTAATTCAAACTAATATCATAAATACATAAAATATAATCTAGCACTGCAGCAACCTCAAATGACAAAAGCGGCTCTCTTCTCACACAGACTATAAAAACCATAATACAGATTATATATATATTTCTCTCAAGCCTCGGAATTAAGTACCAGATTTTTCGTGAGAAAAAGTTTACTTGCCACCTTATTTCCCGAGGACTACACTCACTTTAAGATATATTACTTGTAATATAGAATTATAATTACTATTTGTATATTTTTATTCTTAACTTTTAAACGATTGTTATAAATTACATAGATGCTATCAAGTATTATGTAACGAGTATACTTATGATTTCCCTCTTGAAAAGCCAGACGGGGATTAAATTCTTTCCGGTACTTTTCATCACATAATGGTAATTTTTACGTACGTTAGAGTCACTGGGTAGTCACGAACCGTTTTACTATTGGGTACAGAAAAACGTTACGGCACGTCACAAGGGGGAGGTGGCTAAGAATCTCCAAAAATTGCGTGACACAATACTTGAATGCTTCCATATTACAATACTAACGATAGTACTTATTTGACAAAAACACCGAAATTTAGTCTGTAGATCACACTAAAATATATACTCAATACATGCACACTTGCGGATTAGATATAAGACCACTTATAACTAATTATTAATTAAGTAATCTAGAAATTGCATACGAAAATTTTTAGTGTATGTCATCAAGTATACGAATGTTCAGTTACCAGGTTGACAGCTGACAGGTGATAACAATCTACATAATAATTCGTTAATAATAAATATTCTTATCTACGCTAGACATTATTAGACAAGGCAAAATACATAATACCTGTGTAGTCAAGTTACATAGACAATTTTATTACTTCTATTATCTATATCTACAGATTTCTGTATAAAATTGCAATACAACGTATGAATATTAGGAATATTATTGGATTATTTAGGAATATTAGTGGCTACGGTAGTCATTTCGAGAGTTTTCTTATAATTATGTAATTAATATAAAGATTCGCACCAGTAGCGTCAGCGTAAGTAATTAAAAAACGGTGATTGGACTGGGGGTGTAGTCCAGATGCAAATTTGTCGACACGAACTGTCATTTACACACAAATAAAGTTCTCGATTTTCTACACACACTACTGTTAAGGAATCTTGTCTAAACCCCCTGATATTTGGATCGGTACTGTGTCTGACACATGTCAATCGATTTTTATTAACATGCCGGATTTCTCTAAAGCCTTCAGCGTAGGAGCAAGTGCTAATTGCACACAAAGAGAGGAAGTATCATTTTAACAGCCGAGATACGAACCCATGGCCTCGTATGAGGATCGCACGCTTGACTATTGGCTTAAACCAACACTGCTCTTACGGGAAGACTTCAAAAAGTAGAAAAAAAATATCTAAAATATGGGCCTATATTTCTAATAGTCGACTAATTAAGAAAAATGTGTGCCTGGCAACACAGGCTAAGTACAGCTTAGTCTTTGTTAGAGACATTAGCTACAAACAATTTCAATTTTGTAAGTTTTGGTAATTTTCACCTAAGGGCTCTGGTTAGCAGAGGGATTAAGAGATAGCCATCCCCACAGTTACCGCGATAGCGACTGCATACGCTCGCGGGCCTGCATTTGTGCATTTTTACCTACTTCATAAAAAAGGGTAGTCTTAGAGGCTTGCTCCAAAGAACATATAGAAGTAAATTGATTCCACACTAACCTATTACAAACATCACTAACTTCTATAAAAAAGAGTGTGTGTACTTATGTACACGTGTTAGAAGTTATACTTCTTTAGCGTATGGAAAAAAATAACTAAAATGCAGTAGTGATTCACGATAAATATTAAACAAAAAGATTTTATTTAAATAAATAAATAATTAGTAAATACTATCACCGTCGTATATGAAATTGATTTAATAAAAACAAAATAATATTAATTGATTCACACTGTTTAATTGTACTGTTACGAAACACGTGTTCTAAATATAAAAATACTAGAATATACAACTTGAACATAGTTATCGATTTCCATGCCACCTAAAACTAACTTTACGATGTCGAATGGTGTGTGTGGAATAGGTGGTGTGAGCGCGCATGGTAAAAATTCATACTCATCATTTTTCTCCATCGCGCCAAAAGTATAACTTCAAAATTTCTAGCCTTACAAATATACCGTTATGGTGTTTTAATATCCCTTGTTCGCATAGAGTAATTACTATCAGAGTCTTACACATCACGGCAGTCTATTTTAAACTCACGTTATGTCACTCACTGATTTACTAATGGAGGCAGACAAGGTTAGGCGAACGTAACGTTGATGAATTTCAATCATTTTAAAATTAATTTATAATTATTTAGTAACAACTGGTCAACTTAAATTTCAAATTACGTCACTTTCAAAACCAACCATAGATTACTAGAGCTGTCAGTTTAAACCAATTATAACGCATAGACTATTGTCTTTTAATTATTATATTTCAACAACACTTGATTCTGAAAATTCTTGAATTATAAATGGTGCGACTAACACGCCTTTTATATATATTTAAATAAACAAATCTGTCTCCACCTATCCTAACGAATGGAAACACAAAAACCTTACTATAAAAAAATCTGCCTCCATCTCCAATACACGTGTCTACACTAACATAGCTAAGACATGAGTGAATCTAGTAGATCAGCGAATGAGTGAGAGGCGGGGGAGGTCCCCGCGGGGAGGGAGGGCTACGGAGGCGTCAAGCTACCACCGTATTCAGGGGATGCACCGCGACCTGAAATGAATCAAAAAAATTTTTGCCAATTCTTAAAAAACCGGCAACGTACTGCGAGTCTGGCAAAGTATCCTTGGGCGACGGAATCACTTAAATATGGTGAGTCTCCCATGGCCATTGACACAATTCCAAAAGCCTCATTAGTGCGCTCTTTTCTCGAAGGACCCTTGGAAATGCTTCAGAAGTATTTCATTAGGTAGCTGGTTCCCCATAGTTATGGAACCACGGACATCGTGATACGGGTGGAATTTCCTTAATTACGACGCCTGGTGATGAAACCCAACTGCAGGTATATTCTGAACAACTCCTCAAAAGACCATCAGTATATGCGATAGAAGATGCACAGAAACCCCCCATCTCTACGCAAAAAGGGATAAAAAGTCGGTTTACTAACGATAGTTGATCGTGACAACGTCATAAGAAAATACTGATGGAATGGTTGCATTTTTCAAAAGAAAATTTCAATTTTATTTGTTTGATAGAGAATTTGTATGGATGAGAAGGAGGTAAATGGATTGTGCCTCTGCCGCTCGTTCTGCGCTCTCACTTGCACTTCAAGCCTTAAATGGAACGCCTGAGAGCGAGGTAACGCCGCATGCGTCATGTTTTTTCGTGCGTGCAACCGGCTGCATCGAAATATAAGACGTCTTCACGTAAAAAAATATATGGTTTAAGTTTTCGGACTGCATTTAAAATCATGAATGAATAAAAAACGAATGAGTATTACCTCTGCCTCTGCCACGTCCACGCCCCCTTCCCCTCCCGCGACCGCGTCACCTTCGCCCATCACCCAGCCCCACCATGTCTGAAAATACATTTATTACAAACGCACGCCGTAATCGACGTAGACTAAAACCTATTACAACCAAGAAAATATAGATGAAGCACTTTATATCGAAGACATCTTTCATCTCTTTCTGACATATTGTTAACAATATGATGAAAAGAGACATATGTATTCATGTGAGCTGTTATTGATAGCATTACGTTGCGTAACCTTCACTGCGTTAATAAAAAGAAATGTGTCAATCAAAAACATTATTTGTAAAAAAAAAAAAAGACTTGAAACGCACTTCTTCTACCTACTAAGCTAACTAATCTAAATCTCATATGCAATAGGTACATGTTTTATTCAATAAGATAAGGTGCAATTGCCAGGTTTATCTATAAAATTAAAATAAAATATGCCTTGCTTCTTTTTTTTTTAAAGAGTACCGAGAGTTTTTTACGCCGGCTTTTTCTCTCGGCCAACACCTTCTGTCTTCTTTGCCGATGAGTAGGGATGCCAACAGGCTCGATTTTAATGACGTGGAATAATAATTATGATCCTATGTTCCAAAATAAACGTATTTTTTTTTATTTTTTTTTTTATGTTTATTATGCAATAAGAGATACAGATATGACTTATTCCAGGTCATTTAATTGCATCGCAGACATCCCTAATCATCGGCACACAGAGGCTGTAGGCCGGCTTAAAAAATAGTAAGCCATCATACAAAAAGGGCAAACATCACTTATATATTAAAAAAAATGAGTGCGTGCACTAATGTACACGCGTAAGAAGTGAAACTTCTTTATGAAATTACTTATCGAAAAATGATTTAGTATATGCATTATAGTCGGAGTCTTCATGTCGGGGGCCTCTTACGGGTCTTCGTATCTTTCATTTCTATCGGAGCATTCAAGCATTACAACACGAAATTTTTGAATATTCTTGACCCCCCCCCACCTTTCTAGACGCACCGTAACCCTTTTATGTAGTGTAAAGTATCGGAAAGTCGAAAATAATATTAACAATAACACATAATTCAAACCCCCCAAAACTCTTATGTATCCAAGTATTATTTATGTGTATAGATCTAAAAAGCACCAACTTCAGATAAAAAATGTTATACCTATATTGGTCGCAGTCTTCTCCAAGTACGCGAGTGGTCCCTGCAAGGCTGCACCCGCGTAACCACCTCGACCACCAGCCAGGAACATACTTTGAGCCAAATTGCTCTGCATCTAAAATTTTCGAAGATACATACCAAGACACGCTAAATTGATAGTGTGTTTATTAACAGTACGACAGTTCGGTGGCAGTATACGCAATTATTTTAAAATAACTAGCTGCCACCACGAATTTCGTTTCGCCTCAATGCCTAACCTATTGTTTTAGTATATACCAACATGGAACATTTTGTTATGCTTCCCCAGAAACTGTTCGGTTTTCTGGAATGAAAACTTTTGAGAATTTTCTGTGAATTTTTTTCTATAAAACAAACAAATAAAAAATAGGGGTAAATTGTCGAGGTGAAAATTTAGGGTTGTGTATATAATTAGTATGGGTATAAAGAACAGCCTATTAAGTCTAGGCCTCAGACTTCTGAATCTGTTTCTTGATTATGTTTTATAGGCGAATAGGTGATCAGTCTCCAGTCAGTAGAATTAAATTACTTAAGACACTTAAATGGTACGTGTTAGGAAATTCTTAACGAAACACAGTAATGAAAATAATTTTTGGATAGGCCCTCTTAATAATTGCCCCCCTGTGGAGCATGGGCCCCAAGAAAGGAAACACTGGCTTTATTATCCAGACTATTACTAATTTGATTTAAAAAAGTTATATAATATACTACGCGCACTAAGAAATTCTAAAATTAGGGGCGATACTAATAAATTGGCAAAAAGGTAAATTCATAATGCTTCTAGCATAAGCCAAGCGAAATAAAAAGGTAGTGTATCAAAGGCCTATCGCACCGGCATTTATACAATTAAAAATATTTAATAAAAAATAAATCAGTGGCGCTACAACCTCTTTAGGTATTGTCCTCGGATTTCTGAATCTGTTTCATGATCATTTTTAAATCTAATAGGCAAGTAGATATCCTCCAATGCCTGACACACCTCGTCGACTTTTGGGTCTAAGACATGTCGGTTTCCTCACGATGTTTTCCTTCACCGTTCGAGCAAATGTTAAATACGCACATTAAAAGAAAGTCCATTGGTGCACAGCCGGGGATCGAACCTACGACCTCTATAAGAGTCGCATGCTGAAGCCACTAGGCGAACACTGCTCTAATAAAAAATATTTAATACCAAATATTTAAAATCAACGTTAAATTTTGTTAAAATAAAAATTGTTGTCTGTATATCATGTGATACGTTTCTTAATACTGAAAGCTCATAAGTGAATGATTCAATTTCAATCGCTCAAGCTATTTACGTCTGTTTAATAATTTTTTCTCAAGCCCCATTTCTATTATATTAGTGCTACTGTTTCGCAGATTACATATTCTTTGATAATCCTTATATAAATGTAAATATACTAAGATATATTTATATAAGTTATCTATTTTGTTTTTACAAACGTCATTTAGTTTTGTAGTCTGTGGAAAAGACACTAGCTTTGTTTGTCTATGCATGTGTCAGTCATTTTTAATTTGAATTGTTTGTTATGAGTACATTTTGGATTGATTACAAAAGAAATATAAGTGATTTTCAACTGAATTAGCAAACTCTAAATTTTGTTTCTTAAAATAATTTTTTGTTACACATTTGAGTTTAACTCCCTTATATAAATATTTTACACAAGTTGATAAGATTTGGTGCCTCACACAGACTGATACTATTTTCTTATTATATGACGTAGGCAGGTAACGCCTACCGCTAAATATACTTATCTAAGCCCCAAAATTTTGGATACAACAAAAAAAAACATGCGTGCATTACTCTAAAAAGCAGGTGTATGCAAAATAAAACAAAACATAAACTTAAAATGTATTTATTAAATATAACAGTGGCAACTACCAAATGCTTCTAAAATTACAACGCATGCGTGCTTAAAAATAAAATACTACATTTATTTAAAATTATATCTATAAGAATAACCGCACAAATCTGTATTCCTAATAGTTTTAAATAGCTTTTAAACTGATTATTTTTTCAACTAAATTATACCGTTTTGTTTAACCTTGAACTCTTTTAACTCGGTCAGGGGTCAAGGTCAAAAAGGCGCGAGCATCGTTCAACAACTTTATTTTACGTTTCATTCAAAAAAAGTTTAACTAAATTGTTGTTGAAGCCATAGCGCGTCTTTATTTACGTAAACTTAGGCATTACGTTCTTTAAAGAATGATTTTTCTTCAATAATCTAAAATTAACCCGGGAAAAGTTGTTTGACAAAAATAACACACTTATAAATTTTCGAGACAAGCACGAAATCACCATTCCTCATATGTACGTTAACAAATCAGTTAACTAATAAAAAATAACATGAAAATGCGAATTTATTACACAAATTGACACTTTGAGTGTTATCTATGCCTAGATTACGAGGCGTTTGATTTAATACTAGAGTCGTTTATTAACGGTAAATTGTCACTAAAAGTTCACTTTCCGATCGGAAACTAGTATATTTCCTAAAAATTTAATTGTTGAGTAATAAAACCTTATTTAAACACTTTCGAATTTAAAAAAACAACTCAAACAATTATTTTTTGACGTTTACATTTTTTTTATTATAAGCATTTCACCATTCTTTAGATAATATTATTTTTTGTAGCTGCTAGTTTTTATATACTAATCAATTAATATTTTTAAATGTAATTAAGTTGTTTTACAATTAACATAATTATATATTTAAATAATCAACCATTGGTGTTTTTTTAATTTTTAGTACAACAACATTTATTTAAGTTATAATAACGGCTTTGTAATCTGGCAACCCTTTAATACTAATAGAAAGGGACAACAATTATCGTTAATGTTAGAGAGAGATAGCTATATCTTAGTCAGTTTCTATTGTTTGTTACCGCCTCGTGACGGTATTGGGATACGCGGGCGGTAAAGGGGGTCTGACCTGTTGTTGCTGCATTGCTTGCTGCTGAAGCGCCGCTTGCTGCGCAGCTGCTGCAGCTGCCATTTGCTGGGCCTAAGAGTTGCATTATTATAACTAAGGTTATTAGAGAGAGAAAGTGCACTCCCACAGGATACCCCATGAGCTGGTCTCTTCCATTAATGAATGTAGATACTTGACGTAATATAAATATAAATACATTCTGAACATAAGACAGGTTGAGAGGAGTTCTAATCTAAATCTCAAATGATTACGTCAATATGATATAAATTTCCGATAAATTAAAGGTATTACACATTATCACTTACGAAATTTAGCACACGTCCTAAAACCTAAATAAATCTTTATACTTATTAAATATAGGCCAAACATAAAAATCTTTTTCAAGTCAAAATGAGGGTAGTTTCCGAAAATTTGTAAAATTAATTGCACTGTACCTGCACGCTCTGCTGCACGCTGCACGGTTGCTGCATCGGAGAGGCGGCTTGTTGCATCGGCTGCGGTGTCGTTTGCTGTTGACACTTGTTGTATACTGTGTGACCCTAAAAATTTCCGACATTTAAGCGAATCAAACTCTTTCCCTCTCCTATCTTCCCTGGACAGTACATGGGTTAGTAGAAGCGGCGATTAAAGACTCTTGGATAGGCGTGCCCTCCAATAGACCACATCTCTCTTAACATCAATGGTATTCAATGGCAAACCGGCGAACCATACGTCTGTCCAGTTTTATATTTAAAAATGAAGGGGGGGGGCTCAGATATTCTATAAGCGAAAATAACCCGATGAAACCCTGATATATATACATCTTGATGATATCATCGGCATTGCCTTTGGTTTAGTTAGGAAACCACCCAATGTTCCTGAGTGAACTGAGGTTGCTAAAGATGCCATTACACGTTAAGGCAACATCTGATAGAAAAGAGGAATTGGTATCAAAATCGAAATAATACTGATACGGCCTCAGTGTTCCCAATATTCCCCATGATTGAAGGTAACACAAACCTGAAGATCAGCTAACAGGTTATGCCACTGGCTGATCTTGTCGTAGTGACGTCTGAGCAACTCTTCCTTGCGCTGCAACTCGCACTTCAAGTCGTTGTTCTCTTCTTTCACTAGCAGTTCCGGCTTCATAGCTGATAGTAAGAACCTGGAAATTGGTCATTCATAGAGTTTAAACCAGAAATTATGAATCAAAAACCATAGAGAAACTGGATTAGATTGACAAATAATCATGAAACAGCTTCAGAAATTTGAGCCTCAGACCTAAAAAGGCTGTAGCGCCATTGATGTATTAATTTTTTAACTTAATATTTAGCAAGCTGGCATTAAAATCAGATTCCATTTAGACGTATCAAATCTTGGGTATATAGTATTGTCTTTCATTAACATATAATTTATACCCAAACGGTGAACGAAGCCAAAGTAGAAATAAATACAGATAATGACATCTTTACTACAGTTGTGATAATTTTTGACATTCAACGTCTTCAGTCAACGTGACCACGCACGCTGTAAAGCACGCGAAACGTCGGTTAAATTTAAAATTATGTAAAATAATTAAAGATTTCTAATAATATGTATTATTATAGCTTCAATCTTGTATTTAACGCATAACACGATGAGACAGGAATAAAGCTTCGTATTCCACTCTAATTGTGGGTAAAAAAAATTTTTTTTATAGAATATGGGGCAAACGGGCAGGAGGTTCAGGTTAAGTGACGCCGCCGCCCATGGACACTCAATGCCAGAGGACTCGCGAGTGCGTTGCCGGTCTTTTAAGAATTGGTACGCTCTTTTCTTGAAGGAGTCAAATGGTCTAAGTTTGGGTATAAATTCAATATGATAAGCAAGTCCACGATGAAAGTCATGGATTCTTAGTAGAGGGTTATTATGAACGATCCCCTACCTTTTTTGTAAGAAGGAAGCTTCCATCTGCCTCGCCAGGTCAATGAACCTTTCAACTTCAACCTTAACTTCTTCCTTTTCCACACATGTTGACGCTTCTTGCTTCGTAAACACGTTCAGACAATGCTGAAATATTAATTATGGAATATCGTAAACGCTAACATTTATTTCGTTGAAGTGTAACTTCTTCAGACGCAAAATTACGGATGGAACGTCACGAAGATGTGCAGCGTTTTTGTCGAAGAAAAGAGAGAGAGCGATTGAGAGAGGGAGATCGAGAAAAAATACACGCTGTTGGTTGATATATTCGTTTAGTAGTTACACATTAGAATGTAGATCGCAATTCTGTCACATAACGCTTTGTCCAGTAAACGCAGATTTTTTTTGATTATTTCTTTTTATTATCATTAGCACGTGTGTAAACAGTGTGACACAAATACATGATCATCTATTGGGGCTTTTACCTTAGTAATAAATAATTTACAAAGCAGTTTTCCATCTGCTAGTGTACTTTGTACGCACGCACTTTTTATAACATCTCAGGTTTATATTTAAAAAAGCACCAAGAAAGAAGTTCCGAGTTAAGTTAAGTGGCAGTGGTTGGAGCGATAATCAGTGAAACTCGTTTGAAAATGGGTTATGTGGCCTTACAACTAAGATAAAATTAGGAGTAGTATTCAACGCGGGACTAACAAAAAACTTAACTCACTCTTACTCACTTCCAAGTGACCCTAAGTCGAATTGGTTCGAAAATACTTCAGTGGGCAGCTGGTTCCACAAAGTGGTGCGCGGCAAAAATTGCCTTGAAAAACGCGCAGTGTATAAGAGTAGACTTTAAATTGTGGGATAAAATCAAAATAAAGAGCGGGGAACACATTTTTATTAGTTAAAACAGAAAATTACTCATTAAAAATAACATTTTAGTACACACGTACAAAGATGGTTTTCCTGGGATATCGGAGGCTTCTTGAAACTTTTCAAATATTAACAACTGTTCTACTTGCAGACTGCAATTTGACCCCCTCTCCTCTTGTCAGCAAAAGTATCAACAGTAAACAAAGCTCTCAAAAATAATAGTTAATAAACGTATTCATTTTTTGTAGGAATCCTCGAAAATGCATTTCATTTTTAAGCATACGATAATATGTGTAAACAACTAAATAGTTACTGTATACATCCCCCCCCCCCCCCTTAAGTGCTTAGACCATCGTCTCTCAACCTTTTATATGCCGAAAAAGCTAAAGTTGTAAAACAGTCTAGCCCGTAATATTACATAGGCCGCTATTTTTACCGAATCTGTTATTATAAAATGCAGTTTGTATTTATTTTTCTCAACAGACTGCGAACCCTATTCAAAACAAAAAGCCGCCCCCCCCCCCCCCCCCCCCTTTAAGGAAACCTTCAAGGATCCCCGCTTGAGAAACGATGACATACGCCCGAACCAAATAATTAATCCACAATTGAAAACAATCTGAGATCATACCGTGACAGTCGATCGATCTCCTATCGGGCATCCCAATAACCAAACCCAACCCAATCTCGTCGCTGTTTACACTCATATTTGATAATCAATATAAAACAAATAAAACCCTACAAATAATATTAAAATATACATGTCTGTTTAAAACACATGAAATAGCTTTTTAATTTTATTTTAAAAACTGTTGTAAGGTAAAATCTTAAGATAGGATATTGCCACACTTGAACTGTCATTTTTATACAAAAGTCTATCCATATATTCACCGATCCGACCTACCATTGATAGCTTGTATCGACAGATGGCTATTACAATCCGTTGATTGGTTATTGGCACACTTATCAATATTTGGATTAAGATTTCAATCTCAGATGGTTAAAAATAGATTGAGATAGGTTATTGGGTTTGGGCGTTACACAATACCGTAGTAAAACTGAAACAAATGCGAAAACTTTAACTTATAATTATTATTACAAATTTGCCGAACTCAATAAATAAATCCTTATAATCAGTCAACTAAAACGACTAGCATCACATTTAACAAAAGAACTAAAGCTTGGTCTTTTCCGCCTAACCACCGAAACAGCATTAAAAAACAGGTTGGATCTTTTCTGGCATGTTCTCTTCGACTAGACATAAATTGCGGTACCTCATTCAAGGACGGATTCAGCTTTGGCGCCAGGAGGGGGTCACATATTCGTGGTCAAGTCAAGAACTTATACATTTGCCATCATACAAAGTTATTATATTAAGGGCCTGTTTCACAAGGTCCGGATAAGTTCCAAATAAGCTATTTATTACTTATTGGTAGGATAAATAGTAATTTTGCGTTTCACTACTGTCAGATAGCGCTATACGTCAGGAAATCCGAAGTATCTTATTTGGAACTTTTATCTTTCGAATACTTTATGTGTTGCATAGCTATTTGGCACTTTATCCATACATTGTGAAACAGGCCCTAAATTAATTAAATATTATAGATATGTAGTTACATAAAATCAGGATGGTGACAAAATATTGAAATAAAATCATTATGTTCAATTAGTGGTCTACATAAGTCCTGGAAAGTGCTCAGGGGGTTCAAGATCCCATGACCCTACATCCACCGTTGACCTCATTAGACACATTTAAATAACAGCAAGCAAGGGTAGAGCTAACTGATTAATTTAAATATTATAATCAAATCAGAAAATGGTTTTTAGTTCAATCATATTTTTATAAGCCCGTTAAATATATTCTTTAATTCCTAATTAGGAAGACCAACTGTTTGACCAAACAAAAAATGCTCCTAATCCACAAACTTGTCTTCTGATAAATTTAAATAAATGTGAAATAAATAAAAATTTAGTTCTCTATATATTTGTGAATTCAGCCTTTTTATTTGTAACCTTACATAAAATTTACAATTAATTTCATTATTTAAACAGCTAAAATCTATAATTTCACAATTAGTTTTAATGAGAGATCTTTATGCAAATAATAATAACAATATTCTTGTTTAATTTGTACTATATTAAGAATCCAAAACAATTCAGTGATTTTTTACAGTAATATTAACCAAAGTGTCGGTATGTTCCGCTAAATGTGAGAGGTGAAATAATAATCAAATTTAAACCTTAGACTATTTATTACTTATACATAAAATCATATTTAGAGAAACATACAACCAAACTATATTGCCTATTTTTGATAATTATACCATGGCGTTTGGTACGGACTTCTGTAGAATGGGTTATTCATGGAATCGTAAGGGTTATTAAAATTATATGAGTTTGAATAATAATCTCCTCTCCATGCTTTACTATCTTGTGAGGGGTTTGCCATCTGCGGTGGGGGCATACTTTGTGTTTGATACATTCTATAATCTATGGGTGTGTCTAGGAAAATATTATCGTTATACTGCCCAATTGGAAGTGGAAAGTCTGTTCTCTGGGGTATAGCTTCTTTTACTGGTTTTGTTTCAGTTCTCTTTGTTTTCGGTGGAGACTTCTTATGGTATATAGGCGTTAATTCGTTCTGACTTTTTGTCATGAATTTGTGGAATTCACTTTCAAAAGCACTAGGATTCTTATTTATAGGTGGCAATACTGAAGGTACTCGTGAATTAGGGTCGGCAAGTCCTGGGTACATTTTAGAACAACCAGGCGGCTTTTTATGATGTTTTGGAGACTGTTCATTATAAATTTTATTCTGTCTGGAAATAACAGGCTGTAGAGGTGAATGATACTCAAAGTCTGGATTGCATTTTGGAGCCTTTTGTTTTCTTGGTTTGCGTAATTTGTCCCCTTCAATCTTTTCTTTCTTTGGCCTAGGTGAGCGCTTAGTCTGTTCTTTTTTAATAACATCTTTTTTCGGTGTGCTGACTTGACTAGGGTCTTTAGGTTTTCTACCTGGTTTTTTCTTTTTAGGTTCATTTGTGATGTCTGTCTGTGGTGTTGTATTACATTTAGCCTCTGTATTTGAGTCAGTTATGTTACTTAACGGATCTGATTGACTAACTACTGTTTCAGTTCCGATGTTGTGATGTGGCAAGTCCCAATTCGAAATGACATCTGACATGTCTTCAAGCTCTTTGTTTGTTAATTTTTTCGTTTTAACCTGCCTTTTTTTTGGTGTTGTTTTTGGCTTGTCTATTTCATCTACCTCTTTTTTCTCTTTTTTAATACTGTCCTTTCTAGGTTTTCTGACTTTAGCAAGCTTAGCTTTTGACTTAGGTACTTCATAGTCTGAGTCTTTATCTGAATCCATGTAACCAACATCTGGCAACTGTGCTTCTGAAGGATCCATCTCATCTCCTTTCAACCATATATCTTCTAGGGCATCTAACTGTGGGTCTCCTGGCTCCATTGGCATTATAGGTTTTTTCATTGATGTCATCATGTCCAGATCCCCTTCCGCCATAGCCATTTCATCATCATCCATGACATCATGACCCAATATTGACACTGCAATAGCCCCTTCAGAAATGCTTTTACTTGCCATGGCACGTTTTAGATGTAATGGATGTCTTTTCTTCTTCTTCAACCCTTCTTCTTCAGCTTCAATAAACGTTTGTGGGAGTTCTGTATTATTTTTATTACAAAGAATATCTTGACCAGAAGGATGTGGAGCAGGAACCATTTTTTCTGGTTGTTCAGGGTGGCAGCCTATATCTTGACCTTTAAGCCATAACTCATAGCGATCAGGTTGGAACCGTTTCACAAATGTATCCATAGAAATTTTTACCATGTCATTGCTGCATGTGCACTGAGTGGCTCGCTTTCCATATTCAACCCACCTTGGTGCTGCAAAGTTTGTTGACTCAGCACAGTTAAAACCATGGTTAAACCCAGCATGATAACCATAGGGAAATGTTATCATAATTTCACCTGCCTCTTGAGTTATTTTGTTAACAGGTACGGAATATTGCTTTAAAATTTGAGGTGAGATTAAAGTCATCTTGTGCCTTAAGAATGCTTGGCATGTCTTGGCTGAAGTCGGAAAGAAACCAGCAGCTATTCGTTCAAACCGTTTTCCATGTTCAGGAGGTACTGCATACCAAGTTTTTGGCTCACCAAAGTGCAAATAATTAATGGAATACAAATCCATATCTTCTGTATGCCAAGCAAATGTTGTCTTCCACATACCAAAATAGAGGTAAGCCGTATTCACACCATCTATTTCAATACCATAATCAGAGTTAACAAAGTCCAAGATTGTGCCTAAGCGGTTGATGTTCCACTCATTAACATCAGGGTCTGTGATGCTTCCATTCACATCTGCGCCATAAATTGGTGCTACATAGGTGACATTCTTCCAATACTTTCGTTCTAAGTCTTCAAAACTAGTGTGTCGTGGTGTACAGTATTTCGCAGAGTTCGCAAGTACAGAGAACTGTTTTACTGTCATTGATTTCTTCTGAATATTAATTTGTTGAAATAAACCTTGCTTTCCAGTAACAACTTGACAAATCGGAGAAGGAATAGTTATGTTCAGGTCTTCTAAATCATAACCATTTCGCCTGGGAACCCATTCTGGTGGAGGTATAACTTTAGCAAGACCAGCTTTATTTGCTCCTTTCGATTCCATATACTGTATGTATTTGTTAAAATCTTTGAATTCATCCCAAGTAGGACGAAAAACTTGGATGTTAACACCTGTTCCCGAGGAACAGATCTCATCTCCACCAGACATTGTCGAATATCAACACGATCACAGTCAATCACAATATTTCGTCACTTATTAACCGCACTTTTCACTTATATATTAGCAGCCATAATTTATTGATCGACGTTCAATTGTTTGATTATCTTGTATATGTTTCATTCTAAGTTTTATATTAACTTATTAAGAGCAACCTTCATTTATAGTAAAAACATCAACGATTAGTAAAATGGCCGACTCGATACGCTTGCAACAAAAATCACTATAAATCGGTTGAAGCCGCATAAGTAAAACTAGGTCACGTAGACCATTCATATGGACTGTTTTATGAAAAAACGTCAAAATTTACCCTATGAAGCTTCAAGTTGGTTTTAACAAGACACGGATTTACTTTCTTATGTTGGTACTTCTTGTTTGACAGATGCCGGAACAGCAAGAAGGTTAGAACCAAATACTAAACACTAAGCAATTAAAGCTTATATCTTTATAAAATTATTATCAAATGCATACCTGAAATGACTCTTCAAACTCGTCTACAAGATTTCCAGTTCCGTTGGATGGAGCAGCCATCTTGGTACACTAAATTTGATTAAGTTTGTTACAGTTATTTAGTATTTACATTATCAACATCTCAACACACAACCATTGGCACACATGCTCTGCGACTCTGCGTCAATGGGACTATGTACTATCTACGTATATTATCTGTAAATCACAGACTAGGACTAGACCACTGAAAAACTTAGTGCTATTGGCTTTCAGGTTTCTTTTAAGCCGTGTAGCATAGTGCTGCCCCTGCAGATATAATATTATAGGCTACAAATTGTGTATAATCCGAGGTGGTTACAAGTTATGACTCTAGTATTGTGTGTGTAGTATTACCATGACTGTACTTAATAAAAAAATTGTTTTAGGGGGCAACTAGCAGCCATAAATATTACATCATAATTTAAAAAAACAAAAAAATTGACTTATGTTTGTGAATTAATGAGGTTGTTAAAAATATTCTCTTAGAAAAATTTATATTTTTTTAATTAAATAAATAACCTTTTTGCAGTAATACTTCTTAAGGCCCATGAGGGTAATTTTCTTACGGATGAAACGCAATTATAATAATATTATCGTCACGAAGATGTGCAGCGTTTTTGTCGTTGAAAAGAGAGAGAGAGAGCGATTGAGACCGATAGTAGAGAGAGTAAGGAAGGGCAAACGTAGCTTGAAGCAAATAGCTATGGAGCGAGAGTAGAGAGAAATCTCGAGAGAAAGGGTGAGATAGAGCGAACGTCTCATCACGCACAGTGTTATGAAGCGAAAGATGGAAGGCTGTAGCTGAGAAAGATTGAGAGACAGTAAGGGAAATCGCGAAACAATACACGCTATTGGTTGATGTATTAGTCTAGTACATACAGTTACATATTAAGATGATGATGACTTTAGATGGCAATTCCATCACTTAACATCTTATGCAGTAAACGCAGATTTCTATTTATTTATATTAATATTGGCACGTATACTGTGTGTAAACCGTGTCAATAAAGATATACGAATACATGGAGCGATCATATACTGGTACATTATCATCTATTGGGGCTTTACCATAGTAATAATTAATTTACCAAGAAGTTTCACTCCTGGTTTTTTCCTTTGTACGCACGCACTTTTTATATTTCTAGGAGTATTGGCAGTATTAAAATAAAAATATTAAAAGCGTGGTAAGGTACCATTTCGTTTACATATATTTCTCCTTACTCCTGAAAATTGAATGATCGGACTTATAACAGGGACAAATGTCAGTTATCATTTGTCCAAACGTAAGTCATAGTCCTTATGTCAAAAATGTAAATGGCGTCTTCGGCGTAAATATTGAATAACCTTAATAATTGGAACGCCGTTTTGTTCAAAATATTATCCAGGAATAATAATTTTCGTTTGTGTATTTAAAACTGCATTTTTATCCAGTAAATTTATATAAACAACCTTCACTATGGCGGATGCTGCGGCGAGACAGCTGCAGTACGAGTACAAAGCGGTATGATTGTTTTATAATGTTACGAAATGTTTTTTGAAGTTATCGCTATTCATCCTAGATGATAACAATTCCTCAGTCTGATTCTCCGTGACATTATTTATGCGCCAGTTTTAGTCACATAAATGTTAATAATGAAATTCATAATATTTAGCGAATACGCAGGTTCTATGCACAGTATCTACCTCTGCATTGACAACTTCATCCATTTTAAACCACTAGCAGAGCTACTGAACCTTTCTCTTGAACGATCATTATATGGGAGTGATATGTTTGCAGAATTCTAATCTTGTCCTTCAAGCCGATGTGAGGTTAATAGAGCGCCGTGGTAGAGATGAGGCAACAGGAGAGGTTCTATCGCTGTCAGGAAAGCTTACTGGTACAAAGATGGGTGATCGAGCACAAAGAACAAAACCTGACAAAGCTGAAGAAAGGAAGGCTAAGTAATGGATTGGATTTGTATTTATTTTTTAATTATCTTTTTTAAAAGTAATAATTATTTCAGTTTGGACAGCACAGGTATGACTAATCTGTTATAACTATGTTATGTCTGTCCAAGCAAATATAACTTTTATATAAGGAAAAAGGAATGGGGTTGGGTTTATAATTCAATACCTTGAATTTGATTATACTGAGTATGTAGGAGTCTCGGGGACCTTGATTCGAACACCTCCCTTGTGTTTGTATTTTTATGAGAAATAGAATAAGAATTTGACGTCTTCGTTGACTCTTGCTTTTTCTTTTTCTCTCTGTTCTCAGTAATATTTTTTATGTACACAGCAAGAGCTGAATACGGTTTGGTATAAGCCAGAGCTTAATTTTTAAGCATTTAAAGCTATTAGCTAGCAACTCAAAGATATTATTCACAGACGTCAAAAACGTGATGAAGCAACCTATGAACTGTCGAAATCCAAAGCCGCACGGGTGGCTTGGGCAGATGACACGCCAGCGGGTGTTTTATACAGGCCAAGAGCTCAGCATACACGTCATGCATATGAATTATTACTTGCCTTTATGCAAAGTGCATTAGGAGATCAGCCAAGGGATATTTTGTGTGGGGCTTGTGATGAGGTAATCTTCATTCACTTTAATATGATTAGAGTATAGTTATACTTGTTCTGCTATTAATCTTATATCTTTAAACAAGCAATTCTTGTATATATATAATTGGAATCTCAGAATCGGCTCCAACGATTTTCATGAAATTTAGTATACGGGGGGTTTCGGGGGCAATAAATCGATCTAGCTAGGAATAATTTCTAGAAAATGTCATTTTATTCATGTTTTATCAACTTAAACATAAAATTGCTCGTTTAAAGATGTCAGTCAAATAAAAACTTAAACATGAATATAATTATCTTTATTCGATAATTATATTCATATTTTATCATTTTATTAGTATGTAATTTGTACTTAAATATAATTTCCAAAAAACACTACTTATAAAAAAAAATTCCAAGCAACGCTCGGTCATCCAGGAACTCTATAATAATACTATATACAGGAAAGATTTGTATGGAAGTATGTTTGAAACAAATTAGCTTATAAAGTGCAGCACCAATTTTAAAAATTATTTCAACATTTGAATCCTCCATTATCACATATTAATATAGGCTATTTTATTTGCAAGAATAAATATAGAAATGTTTTTAAAAATTACCCATAGATGTAATTTATTTGGTTATCAACAAGTCCCGTTCACAAATGTATCTAGTGATGCAATATAACATTATTATTTAGGTTTGTCCGCATTTACTGTATGCCAAAATGTTTGAAAAATAAATATGCATCCATGCAAAGCCAGGACGGGCTGCTAGTCATAGTATAATTGATTTATTAATTTAATCATGGTAACAATTCAGTATTTACAATTTTCTAAACCTACATAGAAATAATAAAAGAAAGAAGAAAGAAATTTAAATGTTTGGTCCTTGTGGGAGTGTAATTTAATGATGGAAGCGTTTCCTTTATTTTAACTTATGAATATGTGTATTAGTCAATTACGCTAGTTATGTGTAAAAATTGGAATCTTTTTTAGGTGTTAGTGGTTCTGAAGAATGACAAATTAAAAGATCCGGAAAGGAAAAAAGAAATTGAATTATTACTTGGTCCAATAGCTGATGAGAGATTCGCTGTGCTCGTGAATTTAGGTGAGTAATATAATAATAGCCTTTTTGACGTGACAACGTCTTATAAATTGGTTTGCCGGGTGACACTTCGAGAAACTGCGTTACGCTCCGCTCACGTTATGCGCTCACAATGAGAGCGAGTGAGAGGCACGCGTCCCTTCCACTCGGGCATGGTTAGCCCGCCTAAGAGCGAGAGAGACAGACATAATGTTTTAAATTGTTACTATTATTTCATCCTTCTTCCTACTATACGAATTAATATTCACATTAAAATTGTTTTACCACTCAAAGTCGTTGTCACGTAAAACTTTCGCCCGTATACCGACTTTACAGGCAACCAATTTATTCAGATACATTTTATATGTACATTTAAACAAATTTCCATTTTAATCAATTTAATAATCTGTGTGCCCTTTTTGGCAAAGGCCTCCTCCAAATCCCGCCATTACTCTCTGCACTGTGCCACTCTCTGCCATGTACCACCTGCCGTTTCTTTAATGTAGTCAATCCTCCTTCTCAGTTGTCTCCCTCTTTTGTGTTTGTTGTTCCTTGGGCACCAGTTAAGCAGTTTTTTGCTCCACTTTTCTGCACCTCTTGCGATGTGTCCCACCCATTTCCGGTTTAGTTTCTTGATTGTTATTGTAACATCTGCTTCCTTAGTTATTTTCCTTAATGCTGTATTCTTTATTTTGTCTCTTCTTGTTTTCCCTATCAGACATCATTCCATTGCTCTTTGACACACCTGTAGCTTTGTAGGCAGTAGGCGCCCAAGTTTGTGATCCATATGATAGTTCAGGTAGTATACAAGTATTCAAGACCTTTTTTTAATTATCACGCTTGTTTTCTTATTTTTTTTTTGGTGAGTGATGTTAATGCAAAAAACATTGTATTTATTTTCTCAAGAACTACTATCTTTATATAAACTCCTCACTTAACCGATTTCAATGAAATTTGCACACTGTGTAGTTTAAACTAACTTAATAGGTAGGATAGGTAACATATACAATATTTAATTATATTATACATGTATATGTCACTGAATTCCTTTTAAATGGCTGGACCGATTTTAATGAATTTTTGGTATGGGTGAATGGTTTAGATTCACAAATCAGCTAGGAAGATGAAGCTGCAGTTGGTATTTCACACTTTGTTTAATATCCTAATTGCGTGAATCATGCAAGACAACGTCTGTCAGGTCCGCTAGTATATGTAGTAGTGATGGATTATGTTTACTTTGTTCTGTTGTTATAAATAAAAATACTTTTTTATTTATTATTAATACCATTTATAAATATGATGGAATAACACACCTACAAACAAACCATACTTAATTAAGTTTATGTTTTGTCTGGCATTGAACTTTCATTTGCACCGAAGTTATAAATAATTACTTTTTAACACATTTATTTATAAAACCATTGGCTGGCCATGCGTCATACTCGTGAACGGGTGCTACTTGTGGTGACTGGTCGTACTTGAATTCGTGTATACGGTGTATTTGCGTGTTGTTCCCACGAGTATGTGAGTGCTCCTATTTCACCATGTCTCCTGCTGCTAGAGTACAAATCTTTGTTTTTAATTTATTTTATTATTCTTTATTACTCAAGATGTCATATGGAACATGGTGTAATGGTTGCAGCTCCTTACAAACGTTGTGTAAAAAAACTTGGCGATTAAAAAGAGTGGCGGAGAGTTTATTGCCAGTTCTTCTCTTCCGTTCTACGCCCTTGATTTGAAAACTGGCAGTAAATGTAAATTCACAATTAATTTAAGTTTTTCGACGACGAATTGTGCTTGTCTACCTATATGAATAAAGATTTTTTTGTTTTTGTTTGTTTGTTTGTTTATTCAAACCCAACCGTATTTTGTTCACAGGCAAGAAAATAACAGACTTTAATATAAACTCTGCCACTGAGGGTAACACTGAAATTGACGAAACATATGGCATCAATGTTCAGTTTGAGGAATCTTCGGAGGAGGATGATGAAGATGCTTTTGGGGAGGTATGGTTATCTATTGTTACGAGCTAGGAGATCGTTTACACTAAAAACCGGAAATTACACACAGAAACGCACTAAATCAACTTAAACACTCAATAAAACACTGTCACTAATCACTTCAAATACAGTACTTTATCACTGGTCTTCACTTAATCGCACTTTTTCTCTTCGGTGTTTATCGCTTGGAATCGCATTCGATATTGAACTGATTGGCCTTTTTTTTTTTTTTTTTTTTTTGAGAATGGAATCTCGCTGTTGGCCTTAAGGGCCTTTTCAGCTCAGCACGGGCTGTTTTGGCGAGCTTAGCTTAGCCGGAAAGGGTGGTGTTACCGCGACTCGCGCAAGGGCGTCTCCTGTGAGACTCGAACCTCGGCTTGGGCCGTCGCGGGGGGGTCAATCGCCTGAAGGGCAGGACGGAAGCTCACTGGAGTGAGCGAAATGCGAAGTAAAGGTCCTCGCCTTCCTTCCTTCCTTATTATTGGCCGCGCGGGTGGCTTTTAATTTGTTGTTAGCTAATGTGAATGGATCATCCAGATCCGTAAGAATGTGTCGAGGCCTCCTGCGAGCCTTTTTAGTCGGGAAGGGACTGATTGGTCGCGTTTTGGGTCGCTTATATATCCCTGGGAATAGTCTCGAACGATGTTTCTACGAGAACTTTCTAGGCGCGAGCGCTACTGAGTAGCGATCGCACAATTCTAGAACGCGCGTACTCGCTCTTTCGCACACTTACTACACTACACTTCGGTCTAGCTTCGAGAAGGTTCTGATCTTCCCCCTCTCTCGCGTATCATACAAAGAGCTCTCTAAGTAGTGGAAAAATCTAAAAACATAACAGTCGACCCGTCTTCGTAATTGTTATTAAATTAACTCCAATAATGTAATCTTTAGTTCCGTGAAGCAATTTGCCGTTGACAACTGTCAAAACCATAGACTGACTCATTTTCCTATATTTCTGAATGCATCTCTTACTAATATAACAAGAAACAATATTAAATTTTAATTAAAACAATTACAGTGTAATAAATTTATTCAAGGGACTGAGCATTTTTTGTCGTTATAGAGAGTTAGCGTTATATGGAGTGAACAAAAAATACAACCAAATTAACAACAATTTTGAATATGTATGTCTTACTGCACGTGTTTAAGGCAAGGATAACAACATCTAGACTTCGGAGCTTCAAAGTCTTTTGTTACCTGATAACATAACATAAGCAATAATACCGATAATAAATGTAGTATGGCGTATCGCTATAAAGAGTGTTTCAATATGTGGGTTTAAACGCAAACCAACCAAAATGGGCTTACTACAACGTTACATGGAGTTTATTGTTATAAAGATTATACACTGTATTACATAAATCAAACAATTATTAATTATTCTAAACACAATCATCGTCATTTAATTCTTATTCGAATGTGATTAATTGTTAGAATATTTAATTTATTATTTTTTAAATATTTATTTGTTCTGCAGTGTTGTTCAGTGAACTTAAATATATATAATAAAGAACATAGTGTTATGTTACTATTGTAAATAATAATACACTTGAAATAGTTATTTGCTAACTGTAAATTATGATATTAATAGATTGTAAACTTATGTATTAATTTTTTTCGAATTTTTTGAAAATCATGAAATACACAATTAACTGTATCTGTTTACGTAATGTAGATAAGGGAAGAAGAGAAGGAAGATGGTGAGGGTTCGGGAAATGAGAAGGAGAAAGAGAGTAGCGGGGAAGAGGAGAGTGACGGAGAGAAGCGGAATGCCATACATGGAAATGTAAGTTATTTTTTTTTCAAATATAACAGTGGCCAAACGGGCATCTGATGGCCGCGCAGAATTCATTGATCTTGTTTATTTGTATAAAATATTAAACTAACATTCACACTAATCTTCTTATAAAATTTTCCTACAGTTACTAGAACCCTCGATACCTACATACCTACCTACCTACCTACCTACCTACCTACCTGGCTGGCTACTTTTAATGGTCCAGTGATAAGGCTATCTCTAAAACCTTGATTACTGAAACCTTGTTTTCCATCCGTATCACCTCGACGTCCATCGTCAACAACGTGCGTTGTTCTAGGCAGTTTTTGCTGCGCACCACCACTTTGTGGAACCAGCTGCCCACTGAACCAATTCGACTTAGGGTCCTTCAAGAAAAGAGCGTACCAATTCTTAAAATGCGGCAACGCACTCGCGAGCCCTCTGGCATTGAGAGTGTCCATGGGCGGCGGTATCACTTAACATCATGTGAGCCTCCTGCCCGTTTGCCCCCTGTTCTATATAAAAAAAACTAACATCGATGAAAGTATTGATGTGTCTGTTGAAACACATCAATATTTTCACTGCCGAGTTAACGAAACTTGTTTTATCATGCTCTTAATGAGGTTCAAGTTTTTCATTTAGTTTTGTTTTTTTTTTCTTTGATAGATTGCTTATGTTCAAATGTGTGTCTTCTACTCTTAAGGCGTACACATTGTTGTAGAAGATATAAATAAATAAAAGATTGTACTTTTTTTATATTCTCCAGCTCTCGGAAGAACAATCCCACAAGCGGCGGGATGTGATACTTCATCCGATGGATATTGATGCTTACTGGCTACAAAGGAGGCTTTCAAGGCATTTTCCTGATGCTATGTTGTCACAGGTATGTTTTAAATTAATTATTACCGGTGATTCTGTTTTACGATTCAGTTAATTGTCATGAAGTAAAGACGTGTTTCTTGTAAATCTTACGACCTCACCATAATATGGTCCTTCGAGCCGGATAGAAGTTCATGTACCGGATATGATCACTTCATGTGTTTGTATATCTATAATCACTCTGTTTACACACTGTATACATGCTAATGATAATATAAATAAGTAAAAAAACAGCGTTTACTGCATAAGATGTTATGCGACTGAATTATCATCTTAAATATGTAATTAGGTACTAAACGAATATACCAAGCAATGGCGTGTATTTCTTCTAGATCTCCCTTTCTCACTCCCTCGGTCGGTCGGTCGGCCTCAATCGCTCTCTCCCTTTTTTTCGACAAAAACGCTGCACATCTTCGTGACGTTTCATCCGTAAATTTTTTACTTTCATGCCCCTAAAGAAGTTTCACTTCAAAAAGCTTGGTAATTAAAAATTATTTTCTTTTAGGCAAAGTCCAGTGAAGTCCTGCAAGCGCTGGCCGAGGCTTCTGACGACAGAGATTTGGAGAATAGGCTCGTTTTATTGTTGGGTTATGATTGCTTTGAGTTCGTCAAAGTCCTGAACAAGTACAGATATATGAGTGAGTATCGTAAAACAAAACCTAAACTTATACAAAATGAGTCTCATAAACACACACACACACACAACGCATTAATATCCTGACGAACATGCACGCTTACGCTCTTTTATTTTATTGTTTATATCGCAGTAAAGAAGTTAAATCAGAGAGTTAATTGAATCTCTAGACCGTTAATTAAATATCGGTATTTAATCAAGTTGCTAAAATTCCGTCAGACAAGTGACTGAATACGTTTACCTACCATACCTTATAACCTAACCATCTACAATATAACAAAACTCGGAATTTCCAAGCTCTAACATCAACTCGCTGGCTTTCGGTCAGACAGATAGTAAAACATTTTCGACACTGCTTTTTTTTAAAACCTAATGCTAACGACTTGATTGAATATCGATCTTTAATTAACTGTCTAGAGATTTAATTAACTCTCTGATTTAACATCTTTACTGCTACATATATTCAGAAATATAATATATATTATTAAAAACACATAATATTGTCCTTACATTTATCAAATAATTAAAAACACGATTTCAGTCCTTTACTGTACGAAGTTGGCTTCGTCCCAATCGGAAAGTGAGCGAGTGTCCATCCGAGATGAGATGTCAAAACAACCACATCTGCAGAAGATTCTGGCTCAACTGGAGACTGGGAAGGGTGATGAAGAGGTAAGGAGGTTGCTTCTGAACGCAAACTTAGCAATATTAACTCGGATAGCGTCTTTTGCGTTTTGTTGGCACAAATTTTCTCGGCTACCCTCTTATTTTCAACAATTGTAAATACTTCAGATTTTATTGCTTCAAATGTCCAATTCTTGAATTAAATGTCAAAAAAATCTCAATTTTACTGTTAGTTCTCAAATCTTGGTGAACGAGAAGAGTTGGTCAAGTTTTAGTTCTCCGTTCAATACAAATGTGTATTATAAGATGACAGAACAGTCGGAGCAGCCAAGAAAGCGACAGAAGACAACAGAGCAGGGCAATACAGGTGGTCAGGTGACTGGTAACAGGAAGGTTCTTCAGCTCGAGGAGCTGGTGTTTGCGGCTGGTGCGCATCTGATGGCGAATAAGAGATGTCAGTTGCCTGCTGGTTCTTTCAGGAAGCAGAGAAAGGGTAAATAATATTTATTCGTACTAGTTGCCTCTGTTAATTTGGCTGGTTTATTTTTGACCTATCACACTTTTTAGTACATTTGCTATACTCCATAGACAATAAGTTTTTCGAGCAATTTTTTCCTCCATAAAAACCATCGATTTTCTCCTCCTCCTCTTGAAACCTCTCAACGTTCGATTTACACCATATTTTGCGATTCGTTCTTATTTAAGAATATAAGGGTAGTTTTGTGTGTCGAAAATTCAAACAATTATATAAATAATTGTGTATTTGTATAATTAAATATAAGATTCTCACTGTATACGTGCTAACGATAATATAAATAAATTAAAAATCTTCTTTTACGACACAAGACGTTATACGACAGAATTGTCATATTAAGTTTTAATATGTAACTACTAAACGAATATATCAACAAATAGCGTCTATTTTTCTCGATCTCCCTTTCTCTCTCTCAATCTGTCTCACTTTAGCTCTCTCGCTAATGGCACTTTGCGTGATGCGACGTTCGCTCCATCTCCCTCTCTCTCGATCTTTCTCACTAGCTTGCTTCTTACTCTAGGTCTATGGCAATTTGCTTCCTGCTCCATTCGCCCTTTCTCACTCTCTCAATCGCTCTCTCCCTTTTCTTGGACAAAAACGCTGCAAATCTTCGTGACGTTTCATCCGTAAAACTTTACCCTCTAAGGAGTTTCACTACAAATTCTAAACGAATGTTTAATTATTTTTTTCAGGATATGAAGAAGTGCACGTACCTGCCTTAAAACCGAAGCCGTTTGAAGAGGACGAGACGTTGGTGGCGATTGAGAAGTTGCCGAAGTATGTGCAGCCGGCCTTTGAGGGTTTCAAAACGTTAAATCGTATTCAGGTGAGTGCATTAATAAATCGTAGGATAAGAATAACAAAGCAAGTTAATACTACTACGATATTACGTAATGGTAACCACTAGAGTGGGGGGTGGGGGGGACTATAATATGATGATTACATCAATAGTATTGTTTACTTTTTTACATATGCACTGTATATGCTTGAAACAGAAATGCTCCAAGGTCATAATTGTTCATGTTCCTATCAAGAAAAAGATGACGCGTAACGGAAAAATGTGACGCGTAACAAAAATGTGACGCGTAACCGAAAATGTGACGCGTAATAAAAATGGCGCGTAACCGAAAAATGTGACGGCATTTTTTTACCAACGCCGGTAAAGAAGTTTCACTTTAAAAAAAATAGCTTTTCTTTGAAATATATATTTGTATATGTATTGTACTAAGTATTATTATTATTATGTATTTAAACACTTACGCGCGCGTATTTTGAGATTTGGTGAAAATATCCAAACTATTTTTAAAAGAGTTCAATGATGGTGCACTGATTATACTTTCCGGAAGCCTATTCCAGTCGGCCACTACCCGGTTCGAGAAAGTTCTTTAGGGAATTTGTGTTGTGTTGAGTGGTCTTAAGTTTAAAAGAACTACCCCTCAAATGTGTATTTTCACTTAAAATAAAGAGCTTCTCAAATCCTGGAACATTATAGTGGCCGGTGAGGATTTTTTAGGTTTCAATTTTCCAGAAAAACTAGATTTGTCTTAAAGTTAATTCCCCGGGGCAATCATAATTAAAATCTTAATTGATTCCAATCTGCCTTTCAGAGCCGCATATCAAAAGCGGCCATTGAATCGGATGAGAATCTACTGGTCTGTGCTCCAACCGGTGCTGGTAAAACCAACGTAGCATTGATGACAATTATGAGGGAAGTGGGCAAGCATGTCAACGATGACGGAACTGTCAATGTCAACGATTTTAAGGTTATCTATGTGGCCCCAATGCGCTCCCTTGTGCAGGAGATGGTGAGTGTTTTTTTGCTTTGATTTTGATGTGTCCAGATGACGAATTGTGAAAAGAATTTGAAACTAATCTCTATATATATATATTCAGGTCTGAGAATTGGCGACTATCTATATAATTTTCACTCCTCGACGATCAAACATTATTTTTTATTTCTTAATTCAAAGCTTATGACAACTGCGGTTCATATAGAGAAAAATTTAAAAAGTTTTCATTCCGGAAAACCGAAGTCTCTGGGTACTAAAAAGGTAGGCTAGGCAAATGAACTTCGCGGCGGCAGCAGGTATATATGTCGCACTAAAGTAGTTAAAATCAGATAGTTAATTAAATCTCTAGACAGTTAATTAAAGTTCGGTATTCAATCAAGTCGCTAGCATGGACTGTTCGGTTCATAAAAATTTAAAAACAAAGAAATATTGTAAAAAAAATTTTTTTTATATGTTTGCTTATCGCTTAGGATTTCGAAAGATAGATAGATAGTCGCCAATTCTCAGACCTGAATATATATATATATATAGATTAGTTTTAAATTCTTCACACAGTTCATCATCTGGACAAATCAAAACCAATTATTCTCCAAATTGTTTTATTTAAAAATATTTATTTTAAAGGGTTTAAAAATGCTTTCTTTAAACGGTTTAAAATACTTATTTTAAATGGTTTAAAATACTTACTTTAAATGGTTTGGTTTAAAATACTTACTTTAAATGGTTTAAAATACTTACTTTAAACGGTTTAAAATACTTATTTTAAATGGTTTAAAATACTTACTTTAAATGGTTTGGTTTAAAATACTTACTTTAAATGGTTTAAAATACTTACTTTAAACGGTTTTAAATACTTACTTTAAACGGTTTAAAATACTTACTTTAAACGGTTTTAAATACTTACTTTAAACGGTTTAAAATACTTACTTTAAACGGTTTAAAATACTTATTTTAAATGGTTTAAAATACTTACTTTAAACGGTTTTAAATACTTACTTTAAACGGTTTAAAATACTTACTTTAAACGGTTTAAAATACTTACTTTAAACGGTTTAAAATACTTATTTTAAATGGTTTAAAATACTTATTTTAAACGGTTTAAAATACTTACTTTAAACGGTTTAAAATACTTACTTTAAACGGTTTTAAATACTTACTTTAAACGGTTTAAAATACTTATTTTAAACGGTTTAAAATACTTACTTTAAACGGTTTAAAATACTTACTTTAAACGGTTTAAAATACTTACTTTAAACGGTTTTAAATACTTACTTTAAACGGTTTAAAATACTTATTTTAAATGGTTTAAAATACTTACTTTAAACGGTTTTAAATACTTACTTTAAACGGTTTAAAATACTTACTTTAAATGGTTTAAAATACTTACTTTAAACGGTTTAAAATACTTATTTTAAATGGTTTAAAATACTTACTTTAAACGGTTTAAAATACTTACTTTAAATGGTTTAAAATACTTACTTTAAACGGTTTAAAATACTTATTTTAAATGGTTTAAAATACTTATTTTAAACGGTTTAAAATACTTACTTTAAACGGTTTAAAATACTTACTTTAAACGGTTTTAAATACTTACTTTAAACGGTTTAAAATACTTATTTTAAACGGTTTAAAATACTTACTTTAAACGGTTTAAAATACTTACTTTAAACGGTTTAAAATACTTACTTTAAACGGTTTAAAATACTTACTTTAAACGGTTTAAAATACTTATTTTAAATGGTTTAAAATACTTACTTTAAACGGTTTTAAATACTTACTTTAAACGGTTTAAAATACTTACTTTAAATGGTTTAAAATACTTACTTTAAACGGTTTAAAATACTTATTTTAAATGGTTTAAAATACTTACTTTAAACGGTTTAAAATACTTACTTTAAATGGTTTAAAATACTTACTTTAAACGGTTTAAAATGCTTATTTTAAATGGTTTAAAATACTTATTTTAAATGGTTTAAAATACTTACTTTAAATGGTTTGGTTTAAAATACTTACTTTAAATGGTTTAAAATACTTACTTTAAACGGTTTTAAATACTTACTTTAAACGGTTTTAAATACTTACTTTAAATGGTTTAAAATACTTACTTTAAACGGTTTTAAATACTTACTTTAAACGGTTTAAAATACTTACTTTAAACGGTTTAAAATACTTATTTTAAATGGTTTAAAATACTTACTTTAAACGGTTTAAAATACTTACTTTAAATGGTTTAAAATACTTACTTTAAACGGTTTAAAATGCTTATTTTAAATGGTTTAAAATACTTATTTTAAATGGTTTAAAATACTTACTTTAAATGGTTTGGTTTAAAATACTTACTTTAAATGGTTTAAAATACTTACTTTAAACGGTTTAAAATACTTACTTTAAACGGTTTTAAATACTTACTTTAAACGGTTTAAAATATTTACTTTAAACGGTTTAAAATACTTACTTTAAACGGTTTAAAATACTTATTTTAAATGGTTTAAAATACTTACTTTAAACGGTTTAAAATACTTACTTTAAACGGTTTAAAATACTTACTTTAAACGGTTTTAAATACTTACTTTAAATGGTTTAAAATACTTACTTTAAACGGTTTTAAATACTTACTTTAAACGGTTTAAAATACTTACTTTAAACGGTTTAAAATACTTACTTTAAACGATTTAAAATACTTACTTTAAACGGTTTTAAATACTTACTTTAAACGATTTTAAATACTTACTTTAAACGGTTTTAAATACTTACTTTAAACGGTTTAAAATACTTATTTTAAACGGTTTAAAATACTTACTTTAAACGGTTTAAAATACTTACTTTAAACGGTTTAAAATACTTATTTTAAATGGTTTAAAATACTTACTTTAAATGGTTTGGTTTAAAATACTTACTTTAAATGGTTTAAAATACTTTAAACGGTTTTAAATACTTACTTTAAACGGTTTAAAATACTTACTTTAAACGGTTTTAAATACTTACTTTAAACGGTTTAAAATACTTACTTTAAACGGTTTAAAATACTTATTTTAAATGGTTTAAAATACTTACTTTAAACGGTTTTAAATACTTACTTTAAACGGTTTAAAATACTTACTTTAAACGGTTTAAAATACTTACTTTAAACGGTTTAAAATACTTATTTTAAATGGTTTAAAATACTTATTTTAAACGGTTTAAAATACTTACTTTAAACGGTTTAAAATACTTACTTTAAACGGTTTTAAATACTTACTTTAAACGGTTTAAAATACTTATTTTAAACGGTTTAAAATACTTACTTTAAACGGTTTAAAATACTTACTTTAAACGGTTTAAAATACTTACTTTAAACGGTTTTAAATACTTACTTTAAACGGTTTAAAATACTTATTTTAAATGGTTTAAAATACTTACTTTAAACGGTTTTAAATACTTACTTTAAACGGTTTAAAATACTTACTTTAAACGGTTTAAAATACTTACTTTAAACGGTTTAAAATACTTATTTTAAATGGTTTAAAATACTTATTTTAAACGGTTTAAAATACTTACTTTAAACGGTTTAAAATACTTACTTTAAACGGTTTTAAATACTTACTTTAAACGGTTTAAAATACTTATTTTAAACGGTTTAAAATACTTACTTTAAACGGTTTAAAATACTTACTTTAAACGGTTTAAAATACTTACTTTAAACGGTTTTAAATACTTACTTTAAACGGTTTAAAATACTTATTTTAAATGGTTTAAAATACTTACTTTAAACGGTTTTAAATACTTACTTTAAACGGTTTAAAATACTTACTTTAAATGGTTTAAAATACTTACTTTAAACGGTTTAAAATACTTATTTTAAATGGTTTAAAATACTTACTTTAAACGGTTTAAAATACTTACTTTAAATGGTTTAAAATACTTACTTTAAACGGTTTAAAATACTTATTTTAAATGGTTTAAAATACTTATTTTAAACGGTTTAAAATACTTACTTTAAACGGTTTAAAATACTTACTTTAAACGGTTTTAAATACTTACTTTAAACGGTTTAAAATACTTATTTTAAACGGTTTAAAATACTTACTTTAAACGGTTTAAAATACTTACTTTAAACGGTTTAAAATACTTACTTTAAACGGTTTAAAATACTTACTTTAAACGGTTTAAAATACTTATTTTAAATGGTTTAAAATACTTACTTTAAACGGTTTTAAATACTTACTTTAAACGGTTTAAAATACTTACTTTAAATGGTTTAAAATACTTACTTTAAACGGTTTAAAATACTTATTTTAAATGGTTTAAAATACTTACTTTAAACGGTTTAAAATACTTACTTTAAATGGTTTAAAATACTTACTTTAAACGGTTTAAAATGCTTATTTTAAATGGTTTAAAATACTTATTTTAAATGGTTTAAAATACTTACTTTAAATGGTTTGGTTTAAAATACTTACTTTAAATGGTTTAAAATACTTACTTTAAACGGTTTTAAATACTTACTTTAAACGGTTTTAAATACTTACTTTAAATGGTTTAAAATACTTACTTTAAACGGTTTTAAATACTTACTTTAAACGGTTTAAAATACTTACTTTAAACGGTTTAAAATACTTATTTTAAATGGTTTAAAATACTTACTTTAAACGGTTTAAAATACTTACTTTAAATGGTTTAAAATACTTACTTTAAACGGTTTAAAATGCTTATTTTAAATGGTTTAAAATACTTATTTTAAATGGTTTAAAATACTTACTTTAAATGGTTTGGTTTAAAATACTTACTTTAAATGGTTTAAAATACTTACTTTAAACGGTTTAAAATACTTACTTTAAACGGTTTTAAATACTTACTTTAAACGGTTTAAAATATTTACTTTAAACGGTTTAAAATACTTACTTTAAACGGTTTAAAATACTTATTTTAAATGGTTTAAAATACTTACTTTAAACGGTTTAAAATACTTACTTTAAACGGTTTAAAATACTTACTTTAAACGGTTTTAAATACTTACTTTAAATGGTTTAAAATACTTACTTTAAACGGTTTTAAATACTTACTTTAAACGGTTTAAAATACTTACTTTAAACGGTTTAAAATACTTACTTTAAACGATTTAAAATACTTACTTTAAACGGTTTTAAATACTTACTTTAAACGATTTTAAATACTTACTTTAAACGGTTTAAAATACTTACTTTAAACGGTTTAAAATACTTATTTTAAACGGTTTAAAATACTTATTTTAAACGGTTTAAAATACTTACTTTAAATGGTTTGGTTTAAAATACTTACTTTAAATGGTTTAAAATACTTACTTTAAACGGTTTAAAATACTTATTTTAAATGGTTTAAAATACTTACTTTAAACGGTTTAAAATACTTATTTTAAATGGTTTAAAATACTTATTTTAAACGGTTTAAAATACTTACTTTAAACGGTTTAAAATACTTACTTTAAACGGTTTTAAATACTTACTTTAAACGGTTTAAAATACTTATTTTAAACGGTTTAAAATACTTACTTTAAACGGTTTAAAATACTTACTTTAAACGGTTTTAAATACTTACTTTAAACGGTTTAAAATACTTACTTTAAACGGTTTAAAATACTTACTTTAAACGGTTTAAAATACTTACTTTAAACGGTTTAAAATACTTACTTTAAACGGTTTAAAATACTTACTTTAAACGGTTTTAAATACTTACTTTAAACGGTTTAAAATACTTTCTTTAAATGGTTTAAAATACTTACTTTAAACGGTTTAAAATACTTATTTTAAATGGTTTTAGGTGGGAAATTTTGGCAAGCGTTTAGCCGCGTACAACATGAAGGTGTCAGAGCTGACGGGCGACCATCAGCTGACGAGGGAACAGATCGACGCCACGCAGCTGATCGTGTGTACGCCGGAGAAATGGGACATTGTTACTAGGAAAGGTGAGGCTATAGTGCTATATAGGCTATAAGTGCGTACAAAGTACACATGTCAGAAAGTTGTAAATTAATTATTACTGAGGTATAAGCCTCAATAGATGATCATGTACCAGTTTAAGATCACTCCATGTTTGTATATCTATTTATTTATTTCGCAATCCTACAGCTAATATAACATATAGCCTAAGATGGAATATATCATTTACTAAAAAAGGTTCAAAGATTTACAAAAGGGAACAAACAAACAAAAAGTATTCAATACATTTAACTAAATGAGTGTCCATGGGCGGCGGTATCACTTAAAGGTGAGCCTCCTGCCCGTTTGCCCGCTCTTCTATATAAAAAGAAGAATTGCTAACTAATGTATATATAATATCTATATCTATAATATAAATAAATAAATAATCTGCGTTTACTGCACAAGATGTTATGCGATAGAATTGCCATCTACAGTTCTAATATATTCTTCTCACTCTCTCTCAATCGGTCTCTCCCTTTTCTTCGACAAAAACGCTGCACATGTACGTGACGTTCCGTAAAAAAATTACTCTCATGCGCCCAAAGAAGTTTCACTTTAAAAAGTTGCAACAGAGTTTCAGCATACTTTTTTCAGTACTTATAAGGCAGCAACGCACTTGCGAGCCATCTGGCATGAGTGTCCATGTGCAGTGGTGTCAATTAACGTCATATGTTGCTTGTTGGACTTTCTTATTGAGAAGTCCTCTATCACTTCCAAGTATTTCCGAACCAATTCGATTTAGGGTCCTTCAAGAAAAGAGCGTACCAATTCTTAAAAGGCCGGCAACGCACTCGCGGGCCCTATGGCATTGAGTGTCCATGGGCGGCGGTATCACTTAACATCAAGTGAGCCATCAGTAAAAAAAAATATGGTAAATGCAATTGTATAGAAAAAGACGAAAGATGGAACGTCGCCATATTAACATATATCTAATATTTAGATGGGATTTTTATTTAAATTACTATTGTGTATCAAATGTCTGCTGAAGTTGATAAGGATTTATCGTCAAATTTAGAAAAAAACTTTATTGATGCCAGAAGAACTGGCAAGAAACTTTCCGCCACTCTTTTCAATCGCCAAGTTTTTAATACAAATTGTTTGTACTGGAGAAAATCAATCCCAAGGATTAGGAACATTTATAAAAAGCTTTATTGATTATACTTGACGCGTACGTAAAAAGTTACGTATACCATATACGTAGTGTGCGTGGCGTTCGGACTTTCATAAGTCAGTGAATTGCAGGTGGCGAAAGGTCGTTCACGAATCTGGTTCGTCTGATAATTATTGACGAAATCCATCTGTTGCATGATGAGAGGGGTCCGGTATTGGAAGCCCTCGTTGCCAGAACGCTGAGGACAGTTGAACAAACGCAGGAACAGGTAATCTTGGAGCATGATACAAATTTATTTCAGAGTATTACTATCATCTTAATTAATCTAACGCCCGAACCCAATAACCACAATCTCAGATTGAAAACAATCTGAGATCAGGCCGTGACAGTCGATGGATCTTATATTTGCATCCCAATAACCAAACCCTATGAAGACGATCCATTTTTGGCGACAGATAGAATGCAATCTCTTCGCATTTTACATTCATATTTGATAATCAATATAAATCAAATAAAATAAATAAAACCCTACAAATAATATTAAAATATACATGTCTGTTTAAAACATATCAAATAGCTTTTTTATTTTAAAAACTGGTGTAATTTAAAAATCTTAAGATAGGATATTGGCACAGTTGAACTGTTTCATACAAAGGTCTATCCACATACACCGATCCGACCTACCATGGATATCTTGTATCGACAGATGGATGGATTACAATCCGTCGATTGGTTATTGGCACATTATCAATATTTGGATTAAGATGTCTATCTCAGATGGTCAAAAATGGATTAAGATATTTTATTGGGTTTGGGCGTAAATGTCTAGCGAAGTGGAACACGCGGGGAAAAAGGGGCAATGTAGTCCGTATCTCGTTTGCAACGCACTAGATCCAACAAGATGTACGTTTACATTATTTTTTAAAGGGCCCATTTGAAGAAAAAAAAAATTCTACCTGTGTGGAAAAAACGCCACACAATAGAAAAAAAGTTATTTAATATATTGAAAGTTTAATTCTAACGCTAACTTCAGGGTGTCGGTTTTTTGTGACGGTGTGCGTGCATCGAAAAAATTACCCTCCTGCGCCAGGAGGAGGGCAACGTCAAAAAAACTAAAATGTTTGCTATACTAGCAGGGTGTCGGTTTTTTGTGACGGTGTGCGTGCATCGTTAAAAATTACTGATATTTTTTCCCTCATGCACCAAAAGAAGTATAACTTAAAAAAAAAACTAAAATGCTGACTGTAGATAACTTCAGGGTGTGTTTTTTGTGACGGTGCGCGCGCGCATTGCAAAAATTTACTAAATCACTAACGCGCCAAAAGTATAACTTCAAAAATTTGGTTAAAAACAGCTAGGCTTTGAATTTGAACCGGTGCCGCAAAAACTTTTATGTCTCCGCCTCAGATTTGTGTATGTTCCGTGATTTATAATAGGCAGATGATCAGCCGTCTGTGCCTGATCTCTTTCTCGCACAATTAATATTTTATTCAAAGACAATTTTTTATACAGGTTCGTCTGATAGGATTGTCAGCCACGTTGCCGAACTACACAGATGTGGCTGCCTTTTTACGTGTGAAACCGGAAAAAGGATTGTTTTACTTCGACAACTCTTTTCGGTAATTATTGTATTAATTAATGAATATTTTAGGCATTCATTAGCTGTTCAATTAACTAACGGCCTAAAAGATTTTCAGATTGTTGATCAAACAGCTAGGCAATTCACTTGCATCGATGACGTTTCATTACTTGCCTAGCCTGTTGAATGTTATTTTAAATTAAATTCCTCTTTCTGCCACTCTCAAAATCGGAACGAAACTCACATATAAAGGGTTTTTCAACAAGAACTTTGTTTTCTAAAACAAAATAAAACAAAGAATTTAGAGGAAAATGAATAAAATTTTCATTGTATTACAAAGAGAAAAGTTTGGCAATTATGAATGAAAAATGATATCTGGCAAATGTCCACCACGACCACGCTGACAGATGTTGATTCTTTCATCAAAATTTTTAATCACTTTTTGGCAAAATGGAGGGTCTATTTCGTTAATGACATCACGGATTTTGAGTTTTAAGGCTGCAATCGATTCGATTGGCTCCGTATAGACTCTGTCTTTAACATAGCCCCACAAAAAATAATCCAGTGGTGTTAAATCACACGATCTGGCTGGCCACTTAACAGCTGAATTTCGCGAAATTATGCGCTCGGGAAATTTGGTTTGCAATAAATTGATCGTTTCATTGGCTGCGTGACATGTGGCACCGTCCTGTTGAAACCACATTTCAGTGATATCCATGTCATCAATAATAGGCCAAAATTTAGTGGTTAACATCTCGCGATACCGTGATCCATTGACTGTTACCGCATTTCCAGCCTCATCTTCGAAAAAAAACGGCCCAATCACGCCTCCAGACCGCATAGCGCACCACACAGTAACACGTCGAGTATGCAAAGCCTTCTCAATAATTGCTTTAGGATTTTCAGAAGCCCAAATGCGACAATTTTGCTTGTTGACGTACCCTGACAAATGAAAATGGGCTTCGTCTGAAAAAATGATTTTTTAAGAAAAACCAGCAGGTTGTTCCTGAATGAACTGAGCGAATCTGTGGCGATTTGAATGGTCGATCAGCTTTAATTCCTGCACCAGTTGAATCTTGTAAGGCTTCAAAGCCAAATCCTTTCGCAAAATTCGCCATGTTGTGCTTTTGGATAACTCCAATTGTTGAGAACGTCGTGAAATTGACAAATTTTGATCTTCTTCAACACTGTGGCTCACGGCGGCGATGTTTTCTGTTGAACGACCCGGTCGAACACGTGTTGGTGTTGGCACATTTTGTACCGAGCCTGTCGACTCAAATTTCGCGACCAAATTCTTAACAGCGGTCTCAGAAGGACGATTATGCTGGCCGAAAATATCACGAATTTTACGAAATGTAACTTTAACAGAACCACCATTTTTATAGTGGATTTGAATTATTTTAATGCGATTTTCGAGCGAAATTGAATTCATTGTAATAATTGCCAAAGCACCTACTACGAATACCGCCAAAAACTAAATGTCAAAACTATCACGTTCTCGGTGTTGCCACAATTGAAAAACAAACTTCTTGTTGAAATACCCTTTATTATAACGAAGAAATATTTTCATATTTGTTGGATTGTGTATTTAAAAAAAAAACAAATTTTAAAGGATTTTAGAAAAATTACAACTTTAAATAACATTATATTACTGTTTCTTCGAGATAGGCGTGGATATATCGAAAACTACTGAACTAATTTTGATTGAATTGTTGTCTATGTTGATTGGGTTTAAATACACTTTTGGGAAAATTATGTGCTGTATTTTGATTAAAATAAAGCATCCAGTCGATATGATTCTTTGTTTTTGTGGAACCTATCGGCACGAATGTCACGTATACGTAATTAAGACTAGACGTATGTATTTTGTTCGTCTCTTTCCAGACCAGTCGCCCTCGAACAGCAGTACATCGGTGTGACAGAGAAAAAGGCACTCAAACGATTCCAGGTCATGAATGATATTGTCTATGAAAAAGCTATGGAACACGCTGGAAGGAATCAGGTATATATAATATATAATCAGGTATCACTGTGCGCTCATCGGTTATTTGCTAAATACCAAATTTTTATATATATTTATAATTAGGAGAATGTATATCTACCAAGTTGCCTATCCAAATTTGGCCGCTAGTATTTTTAGTGAAATTATTTTGAATTGATTTTTGGGAAGACATTTACTTCACTTGTTATTTAAATTATTGTTTACATGACGGCAATTGACAGTGCCGTTGATCCCCTGGCCGCACTCCTTCGCAGCCAGGTGTAAATAGGTATGATTTCGATACATTTATACGTTCATAACGTACATTCATACGTTGATAACGTACATTTATACGTTCATAACGTACATTTATTAATTATATATCAATTTGAAGGTAATTTTATTCTATTAATAATCGTATATGGGTGCCTAGTTAAATCTAGCCGCAAATAAGGTTTACCTGCTGTTAAAGATGAGTGAGAAGTAACTCATATTCAAACTTAAAAACAAATTTGGATAGGCAACTTGGTAGATATACATTCTCCTAATTGTAAATATACATAAAAATTTGGTTTTTAACAAATAACCGATGAGCGCACTAATCCTGCAGCCGGAACTCGTACTATAAGGTTTGGAATCGTGGAATCTTTTACGTTGTGTGTTTCCAGATCCTGGTGTTCGTACATTCTCGGAAAGAGACGGGAAAAACTGCGCGTGCGATACGCGACATGTGTCTCGAGAAAGATACCTTGGGACAGTTTCTTAGGTGAGTTTAAAAATCAGTAACGCTACAAGCTTTTTATGTCTGGGCCTCATTTCTGTATCTGTTTTATATGTAATAGGCAATCAGGCTCCTGTGACACACCGTCGACTGTTCTAAGGCTAAGGTTTCTTTCCGATGTTTTCCTTCATAAAAGCGAATGTTACATGCTCATAAAAAGTCCATTGGTGCACAGCCGGGGAACCTATGACCGTTGATGAGAGACGCTGAAACTTACACTGCCCTATGGATAAATATCTAATTTATTACAATTGAACTAAATCGTCTCCATCCAACGCATGAACGCTTTCGTTCCCAATAGGTTTACATTTCAACCCGAGAGATTTGAGAGTATTGGATGCCTTTTTCGAGCGTGTAGTGATTCCAACCTGCGTACGAACATACGAATTCAGTGTAAAGATTGCACGTAGAAAATACCTTTTGTGGTTGACACAAGACATGGGGTAAGGGATACCTTTTACGAGCGTGTTGTGATTCGAACGTGCGTACGTAACGTAGGAATTCAGTGTAAAGGTTGTACGTAGAAAATAAAGGCCCTTTTGTGGTTGACACAAGACATATGGTAAGGGATAGGGACAAGCGTATAGTGATTCAAACGTGCGTACGTAACGTACGAATTCAGTGTAAAGGTTGTACGTAGAAAATAAAGGCCCTTTTGTGGTTGACACAAGACAGGATATGGGATAGGGACAAGCGTGTAGTGATTCAAACGTGCGTACGTAACGTACGAATTCAGTGTAAAGGTTGTACGTAGAAAATAAAGGCCCTTTTGTGGTTGACACAAGACATATGGTAAGGGATAGGGACAAGCGTATAGTGATTCAAACGTGCGTACGTAACGTACGAATTCAGTGTAAAGGTTGTACGTAGAAAATAAAGGCCCTTTTGTGGTTGACACAAGACAGGATATGGGATAGGGACAAGCGTGTAGTGATTCAAACGTGCGTACGTAACGTACGAATGTAGTGTAACGATTCAAGTTTAACATTCCCTTAAGAGTAAATTTAGTTGTCAAATCTGTGTCAAAGAAATAAATGTTTGGCAATTCAAATTCTTTCAGGGAGGGTTCAGCTAGTGTCGAAGTTCTACGAACAGAGGCGGAGCAAGTGAAGAATCCAGAGTTGAGGGAGCTGCTTCCGTATGGATTTGCTATACATCATGCTGGAATGAGCCGTGTTGATAGGACATTGGTGGAAGACCTGTTCGCTGATAGACATATTCAGGTATGTAGCGATGGAAATTTTTAGCAATAGATATGCTTTTTTGCTTGATTGCTTTTCTCTATAGCCATAGACTGTTAAAGTTACTGTATAAAGCGCAAATTCGGCCCCACATGGAGTACTGTTCTCGTCTCTGGGCGGGAGCTCCCCAGTACTAGCTCCTTGGCGGACCAATCCCTCAGAGTATTTTGATCCCTTGGTATTGCTTAGAGATGTGGGGTCACTCTGCATCTTCTACTGTGTTTAGAGTTGTTCGGATGAATACCTGCAGCTGACTTTCATCGGACGTCAAGGCAGAATACGAAATTCCACCCGTATCACTTGACGTCCGCCGTTCCAACGTTCGCGGTTTTAAATAAGTTTTTTTTAATACGCAATATTAAATAACTATCCTTCCGCTTGATTCAATGATGAGCGATTGGAATCTTCGATGAACAGTGACTTTCCTAGTGGCTGCAAAGAGATTTGGATCTCTGCTTCCACCGCATTTACGATGGAGAACTGTCAGAGTTGTTCGTTTAAGTCCCGTATCACGACGTCCGTCCGAGTTTTTTCTACCACCATGTGGAACCAGCTGCCCATTGAAGTATTTCCAACCAATTCGACTTAGGGTCCTTCAAGAAAAGAGCGTACCAATTCTTAAAAGGCCGACAAAGCACTCGCGAGCCCTATGGAATTAAGTGTCCATGGGCGGCGGTATCACTTAACATTAAGTGAGCCTCCTGCGCCCGTTTGCCCCCTATTCTAAAAAAAAAACGAAATACCATCCGTATCACCTCGACGTCCGTTCCACAACTGAGCGTACTCTAAGTGAGTTTCCGCACCACCACTATGTGGAACCAGCTGCCCACTGAAGGATTACCTAACGAAATATCAGAATTCTACAGAATGAAAAATCAGATTATAGTTTGTGTTTAGATTTATTTAGAAATTGCTATACGTACGGAGTATCCGGAGCTCTATAGAAAACATTATTTCGACGAACGCGTCCGTGCTCGTATACGCGCAAGGCGTCCAGAATACGTTTATTGCCGCGCGGTTGTGGAACCTATCCGCGTGTGCGTAAGCTATCCTAAAACATACTGTAGATATAGCATTAATTGATAAATAATAAATGTTATCTTAGGTCCTAGTGTCAACAGCCACCTTGGCGTGGGGTGTGAACCTTCCAGCCCACACGGTAATTGTGAAGGGGACCCAGGTTTATAGTCCGGAGAAAGGCAGGTGGACGGAATTGGGGGCTTTGGATGTCCTGCAGATGTTGGGGCGTGCCGGTCGACCGCAGTACGATACGAAGGGAGAGGGTGAGTTTGATTCTTTATGTGTGAGAGGGATGCAAGAATCTATGTTTGTAGTGTGATCTCTGTCTGTTTGTTTAGGAGTGAAAGAGATGGATGGAGGTGAGAAATGTATGTTCTATGGCGAGGTGATGAGATAGTTGACTGTAGTAGGATATTGTAGATGTCTAAGAACGATGTAGGAATTAGATTAAAATACAGGAGTCTATCTCTCTTTCTCTCAGAAAGGGTACTTTTGATATTTATTTATTTTATTTTATTTATTTAAGTATTCCTACAGCTAATCACTAAACAATATCCAAACAATTACATTACACACAAAAGCCAAAACGGAATACACATTGAAACAGAAACATAAAGCATTAGGATATTGTAGAAGTCTAAGAACGATGTAGGAATTAGATTAAAATACAAAGGAGGTCTCTCTCTCTCTCGTTGGGTAGTAGTAAAAGAGATGGGTGGAAAGGGTACTTTTGATATTTTTTTTTTTTTTTTATTTATTTAAGTATTCCTACAGCTAATCACTAAACAATTACATTACACACAAAAGCCAAAACGGAATACACATTGAAACAGAAACATAAAGCACGGTTGTAATATTGATTGATTGGTAGATAAAAATATATATTTAATATGAAGGAACAAACAAAGCCATTATTCGTAAAAGATACCTGAGTTTTTTTAATATTTTTTTAAGAATTTTTTAGTCACATTAAATATATCGATTTGCTGGTAATTTATGTTATCTGTAGGTATGCGATACATAACCGAGTTTCGTAAATAGTTGGTCTTAGAACGAGGAATAAAAACGTTTCAAATTTATTTTATTTACGTTACATAAATGATATATAATAAAATGATATTATATTATATATAACAAAGATGGAATACATAATATGAACCCAATAATAAATACAGTAGAAACCGATTATAGCGACATCGTTCACAACGACCGATCGGTTATTACAGCCAGATTGTAAGGTCCCGCCCGAATCTCTATTCAGCAAACATACCGCCTATAACAACATCGGATACAGCGACATATCGCTTACAACGACGAAACTTTATCTACATTCATTAACTATAACGACCAATCGCTTCTTGTCCCAGCAAAACAAAACAATACGGACGATTTTAAATCTTATTGATAAGCATTGATAACTACGCACTTTCTCCCACCTCATCCGAACCTCTTCCCGGCCATTTGATTTTTGCAAAAGTTTTGTAGCCCGTACTGTAAGCAGCTAAGTACATTTTGTACTCTAATTACGTATGTTTTAATAAATATTGTTATTTCTTTTACGGAAACGATGTACTCTCATAATGGACCTCGGACGTCAAACGGAACACATAATATAACTACACAACTAATGTAACTACATGTGTATGTATGTGTATTCCTTATAAAAACTATCGGATCTAACGTCGGCAACTGTACGGTCCCTTCAATGTCGCTATATCAGGTTTTGACTGTATTAATTTAATTTAAACTAAGTTTTACCTATTTCCCGTGAGGGTGGGAAAGTTATTTATTATTATATTTATAAATGGCCGAGATTCTATTCAATATTGTAATTTATATGTATTGTGTTATTTGTGTTTCTAGCAACGAAGTGTGAATAAATAAATAAAAATAAATATTCCATTTGTGTAATAGTTTAATTATCTCTCTTCCGTTCTACGCCCTTGATTTGAGAACTTAATACAATAAGACAATACAATACAATAATTAAGAAAATCGTTCGTGTCAAATGGACTGGATGTCAAATGGATATTTTATTTTAGTCGATACCAACTCCGTGAAAAAAAATACAGATAATACAACTTTTTCTACAGCTCTGATACTTTTTTGATATTTAACACCTTTGTCTTCAGTCACCGTGACCACGTACGCTGTAAACTCGAAACATCGGTTAAATTTAAATTATCTACACTAATATTATAAAGAGGAAAACTTTGTTTGTTTGTTTGTTTGATTGTAATGAATAGGCTCATAAACTACTGGACCGATTTTAAAAATTCTTTCACCGTTCGAAAGCTACATTATCTACGAGTAATATAGGCTATATTAATTTTGAACAAAAATAGGGTTCCGTAAGATATTAGGGTTTTTCGGACACAAGGTGTAAAAAATCAACCAAAAAAACTTACTTATTTTGCGTACCCTGCCTAAACTATTAAAGATAGAACCATAAAATGTTCTAAGTAATTGTAGATCTTATAAATATCTACAAAAAAGTCCGCGACACACTATATCTATCTATGTGAGTGAGGCACAATAACCATACATGATATAAGTACATGGCAAAACGATGTTTGCCAGGTCAGCTAGTGTTTAAATAATTATAAGTTTACAGTAATACATAACTTTAATCCGTAAAAAATTGGTTGCCTGTAAAGTCGGTATACGGGCGAAAGTTTTACGTGACAACGACTTTGAGTGGTAAAACAATTTTAATGTGAATATTCATTCGTATAGTAGGAAGAAGGATGAAATAATAGTAACAATTTAAAACATTTATTTATACAAAGAATTATACACACACACAATTGTTTTACAATTAACTGGCAACGTGTAAACTTGTATGCAGGCGCCTAAGCGAAATAGAAGCGCAAGACATGAACCGGTGTGTATGCCTATCTCTCTCACTGTCTTTCTCTCGCTCTGTCTCTCTCGCTCTTAGGCGGGCTAACTGTGCTCGAGTGGAAGGGACGCGTGCCTTTCACTTTTTATGTCTGTCTCTCTCGCTCTTAGGCGGGCTAACCATGCCCGAGTGGAAGGGACGCGTGCCTCTCACTCGCTCTCATTGTGAGCGCATAACGTGAGCGGAGCGTAACGCAGTTTCTTGAAGTGTCACCCGGCAAACCAATTTATAAGACGTTGTCACGTCAAAAAGTGTTTTCTTTAAATGAGAAATAAAGTTATTTAAACATATTACGATGACTTCTCTTCCAGGTATATTAATCACGAACCACTCGGAACTTCAGTATTACCTATCGCTGCTCAATCAACAGCTCCCAATTGAGTCTCAAATGATTGCCAAGTTACCTGATATGCTGAATGCTGAGATTGTCCTGGGTTCAGTTCAGAGCGTCAGAGATGCAGTAACATGGCTGGGTAAGAAAACTTATTCGAGGATATTATATCATTTGATATTAGCATAAACACACTCGCGATCCCTCTGGCATTGAGTCCATGGGCGGCGGTATCACTAAACATTAGCCGCCTGCCTGTTAGCCCCCTGTTCTATAAAATAAAAAAAATTGTGTGGTTTTATGAAACCACGGTACGAGTAAAACCTTTTTACACATTACACACACTTAACTAAAAATATTTGGAATAATATTCCATTAAGGGTATAAAAAACGCTTTATCAATCTTAATTTTATACTTGGAAAATTGGAATGATAACGGGAAAGTAGACTCAAGTCTCCAACTAATACTTTTATTGAATTCTGTGTCTTAGAGAGTACGACATACATAATATTTAACAATTATTTAGATTATAAACACATATGAAATAGCGTGGAGCTCTGGCACAAATGAATAATAGTCTATACACTACACGGTCAGCTGCTGCGAACTATGTGCACCGCCATATTGGCCTTTCACTTTATCCCTACTCCGCGGCCGACCGTCACGAGAGATGAGAAATCCATATTGTGGAGACGGTAGAGTGACTAAATCAAAAGCGTTTGCCAACATCATTTATCTTCTCTCCTGTTTCTGTTGCGCGTATCAGTTAAACTTTATCAATACACAGTGATTTTCTTTTACTTACCATGTTTACAGTTAAGCAACTAGGAATATGATAACGTATAGATAATCCATGAATCCTACTTAGTTATGGTCGACAACATACACGTGCAAGCGATCCCAATTTGTCAATAAAAGAACGAATGTCTTAGTTCGTATGTATGATGCTGACAATCGAGTTTCCAGGCTAGAATAATGACGAGACAGTTTGAAATTTTTGAAACTTAAACAGTACTTTTTCACTTAAATTTTGTCGTTATTGAGAGTGGGTGTAATGCTTTTTAAAGTCTACCATATGGAAGTCAAGCTTAACCAACCAAAGACATTTGATTTCGTCGTTACAAGTTTACAATGTATATTATTATTATTATATATTATTACGCTTTTCCAGGGTACACCTATCTCTATATAAGAATGCTTCGCCAACCAGCTTTATACGGCATCCAAGCAGATAAGATGAAGGACGACAACCTGTTGGAGTTACACAGAGCTGACTTGGTACATACGGCCGCTGCTTTGTTGGATAAGTGAGTCTCATAAATTTTAAAGGAGGGTAGACTTTAAAAGCAGTGTAGGCCTGAGCGTGCTACCCTCCTTAGGTATTACTTGCTCGTTCTAAGGAAAACATAGTGAGGAAAATGGCTTGAGATGTAAAATGTTGTGTGGCTGATTACCTACTTGCGTATTACAAAAAAATATCACGAAATAGATAAATTAATTTGCGGCCACCAAGGGTAGCTTTTTAAAAAGTTAACTACACCAGACTCTGCTAACTGAATTGCAAAGTATGTGAAACAAGTAGGTTTATATGTAAAAGTTTTTTGAGGGTAGACGTAAAAAAATATTTTCTAAATCCGCCAAAATTCAATAGGATTGGATATCGTCGATTGGACTTATCATGACCGTTTTGTTGTGTCTGCAAAATTTTGATGGATTTTTTAAAATTAATTAAAGCCTTTTTTAGTAATGTATACTTTCACTAATACTATTTTTTAATTGCATATTCGAGACAACAAACAGACAAAAGTGTTATTCCAGTGTTTCCTTGGGTGGCCTAAGCCCTACTTTGGGGGCAATTTGATTGTTAAGAGGGGCTATTGAGAAATTTATTTATATTGAATTTCACAAATAATGCAATATTGTAAAAAAATGCAATAGTTTTTAATAATTGACTTGTCGTGAATTATTATAGTTAATATTAATTTGATAACGTAATCATATATTTCAATAATTTATGATGAAGTGATAAAATATTACAAGGATTGACTATGTTATGACTCATGTAATCTATGTAAAATTCAATTTAAGACAAATTTGCACGCCATTGTATGTGTTTAAGAATATGCGAACATTAGATTGTACCACCAACACATTATTGTATCATATTCTTGCAAATAAATATTATTATTATTATTATTATTAAAGTTTTCATGTTTTTTTCTAATTTCTTGAACAGCTAAATTGTTTAATATTAAAAATTATGTATATATGGGGGGTATAATAAAGTATTGAAGGGGGTATAAGAAGTGGGGCACAAAGAAGGTTGTTTTGATTTATTATATATTTCAGGGCGGGTCTAATTAAATACGAGCGAAAATCCGGACATTTCCAACCAACCGAACTCGGGCGTATTGCCTCACATTTCTACTGCACATTTGAGACGATGCAGAACTACAATCAACTCCTCAAACCCACGTTGGGCGAGATTGAGTTGTTCCGTGTGTTCTCTTTATCGGCTGAATTCAAGCATATTAATGTGAGAGATGAGGAGAAGTTGGAGCTGCATAAGCTTATGGAACGGGTGAGTGAACATTTTGACATTTTTATTCTGGGTGTAATGATGATATAGAGCTCCTGGACAAATGAAAGATATGCTGGGAATAGAGTCAATGGTTCGTTGGATTCAAAGTAAAAAAATCTCAAACGAGGCAGTGGCGTATTCTGCTAGCTGATGGCCAGCTGAAATCATGGGGTCTAATGAAATTGAGGTCAAAGGTAGATCGCTAAAATCTGGTTTGCCTGATGCTAACGCTCAACTGGCTTCATTTAGGAACATTGTGGGATATCATTTACCTAAGGCAAGCACGCAAGGCAGATCGCCTACTTGCCAATGATATCGTCAAAATATATAACCAATGGTTTCGTCAGGTTTTTTTCGCTTTTAGAATACCTGAGCCCCATCCCTCCATTGTTTTTATAATACAGGACTGGAAAGACATTTGATCTCAATTCCACCTGATAAGTTAGAGGTGGCCTATCTGAGGGCAGTCCAAGAGATGCTTAAATAACCCATATTAGTCGTTCGTAGAATAACAGTTGCTACTCAAAATATATACTAACTTAACCAACATCTAAACAAAAGGATCTAATAAATGCTTTTAGGGAATTCTATCTTACAGCTTCTTAACTTCTTAGGCAAAATTCGTTTAGGATATCCGTCATTAAGTTGTGGAATAGACTACCTGACTCCATACGATTGGCTAACTCCCTTACATCTTTTAAAACTTCTTAACCATATCCTATGCTGCTCAATTCTATATTGCAACACGTGAATCCGTGAGATTAGCTTTTTAGTTTATTTTATTATGCACCTGATCCATATTTCTTATTTTTATATTTATATTATTTTTTTTATAATATGTTCAGGTACCAATTCCAATAAAAGAAAGTATTGAAGAGCCGTCAGCGAAAATCAACGTGCTCCTACAAGCGTATATCTCCCAGCTGAAGCTGGAAGGGTTCGCGTTAATGGCCGACATGGTGTACGTCACTCAGTCCGCTTGCCGATTGTTGAGAGCTATATTTGAAATTGTTTTACATAGAGGTACGTATATACAACACAGATTTGTGAATTTAAAAATATTAATGTTCTGTGCAAAACAATTTTTTTCTAGTTATCATCGTAATGTTAAACGAATAAGGTACTACTATACGGCATTTGTATCGTAGTTCATAGTAAGGCTTTCGATTCTCTAAGATAAAGTCACATATAAAAGACTGTAAAAATCATAGTAAATATATAGAAAGCGGCGAAATAAATATATAATAATATTGAAATTATGAAATAAATTTTAAAAAAATCATACTGGATAGACACGGAAAGCAATTTCCTGTTAAAAAGGTGGGGTTATGCAAGGAGACATACTTTGTCCAAAACTTTTTACAGCCGTTATCAATTTTTTTTGTAATGTATAAATAAATATTAGGCGTTCGGTATAAAAATGTCATATGTATTTTATTTACAGGTTGGGCTCAGCTGGTGGACAAAACGTTGGCGTTATGCAAAATGGTGGACAGGCGAATGTGGCAGTCTATGTCACCGTTGAGGCAGTTTAGAAAAATGCCGGAAGAGGTATGTAGCATTAATTGAAGTGATTTAATAAAATTCAATTTGGTGCGCCCTGAGGGCGACGCTTCAATATCCAGCTGTGCACCACAATTTGTAAATTCTATTGGCGCATTTGACAGTTGCTTCTACGGTGAACGAAAAAATTGTGAGGAATTAGACCCAAAAAACAAAAATCCTTGTGTCAGGCACAGAAATAATTTGAACAATTTTTTTTATAGAACAGGAGGCTCAATTTATTTAAAGTGATTCAAGCGCCAATGGACACTCAGTGCAAGAAGGCTCGAGCGAGCTTGAAAATACTTAATGGGCAGCTGGCAAAATTAACCTGATTCAACACAATTATTCCAGGTGATAAAGAAACTCGAAAAGAAGAACTTCCCATGGGAGAAGTTGTACGAATTGGGACCGAATGAGATCGGTGAGCTGGTCCGTGCGCCGAAACTCGGCAAAATGATTCACAAATATGTTCATCAGTTCCCCAAGCTGGAGTTATCGACGCACATACAGCCAATCACGAGGTCCACGTTGAGGGTGGAGTTGACGATTACACCGGACTTTCAGTGGGACGAGAAGGTTAGTAGAAACTGGGTGTTACAACCCTCGATAAAGCGGCCGAAAAAAAGGAGGTTCCTCAATTGTACGGTATATACTTTATTCTATAACCGAGGATAATTTTACGGATGAAACGTCACGAAGATGTGCAGCCTTTTTCTTGTGGAAAAGGGAGAGAGTGATTGAGATCGATTGAGAGAGAGCGAGAAAGGGAGATCGAGCAAAATACACGCTATTGGTTGATGTATTCGTTTAGTACATAGAACTTTAGATGGCAATTCTGTCGATTAACGTTTTGTGCAGGAAACGCAGATTTTTATTTATTGATATAATCATTAGCACGTATATATAGATATACAAATACATGGAGTAATCTTGGGACGCACGCGTTTTTTTAATGTTGGAATGGAGACATCTCAGGGGTTGTACTATAAAGGGGAGCACGATCTCATGATGGCATCTAAGAGAAATCGATGGAACCTTCGAAAATCTGTTAAAAAAAAAAATTATGCAAGGAAACCTTTCATATACCGAAAATCTAAAATCTCTCTTTACCAACAATTCATGTTGTAAGTTCGAAGCATTATTGTGTATTATATATAGAGAGCGATATGTTATGTTTATATATTTAAGGGGCCGTTGAAGTATTACGTAAGCGCTGGGGGGGGGGGTATCTGATTTTCGACAGTAATCACGTTTTTACACACATTACGCACATTGTCTATGCTTCAACACGAAATGCATTTTCGGCGATTCATACAAAAATTTATACGTTTATGATTTTTGACTTTTGGAAGCGATGCTTACTTTTGCTGACGGGGAGGGGGGGGGGAGGGTACACTGCGTATTACTAATACAATAGAAAAGTCCATTGGTGGAGTCAAAATTCAAACGCATCGTGCGTTGAATATGGGCTAAAACTGCTGTAGATAGACAACAAAGTCCCAAAAATCGCGAGTTGGAAAATAATCATGGGAGTCCGTATAATAGTAGACGATATTAAGTTGTATTTAAATTTCTGACGTGGTATGCTTCAGATCCATGGCCAATCGGAAGCTTTCTGGATCCTGGTGGAAGACGTCGATGGGGAGGTGATACTCCATCATGAGTTCTTCCTACTCAAAGAGAAGTACTGCAAGGATGAGCATCATGTTAAGCTGTTCGTGCCGGTATTTGAGCCTCTACCCCCGCAGTACTTTTTGCGGGTAGTTTCTGATAGGTGAGTTAAAGTTCGTACCTGTCAAAACAAAAAAAAGATTTTTTTTTTAATATTTCACTGTTGGTGGACATTATGAATAAGTTTTTTTTAATACGCAATATTTAATAACTATCCTTCCGCTTGATTCAATGATGAGCGATTGGAATCTTCGATGAAGTGACTTTCCCAGTGGCTGCAAAGAGATTTGGATCTCTGCTTCCACCGCATTTACGATGGAGAACTGTCAGAGTTGTTCGTTTAAGTCCCGTATGACGACGTCCGTCCAAGTTTTTTCTACCACCATGTGGAACCAGCTGCCTATTGAAGTATTCCCAAACCAATTCGACTTGAATCCTTCAAACAGCGTACCAATTCTTAAGAAGATGCACTTGCAAGCTTTCTGGCAATTTGAGTGTCCACGAGCAATAGCGCATGACATCAGATGAGCCTCCTGCCCGTTTGCCTCCTGGTCTATTAGAATCAGTTCTTAAAAGGCCGGCAACGGACTCGCGATCCCACTGGCGTTGACTGTCCATGGGCGGTATAACTTAACATCACATAAGCCTCCTGCCCGTTTGCATCTTATTCTATTAGTATCAGTTCTTAAAAGGCCAGCAACGCACTCGCGAGCCCTCTGGCATTGAGTGTCCATGGTCAGTATCACTTCACATCAGATCAGCCGCCTGCCCGTTTTCATCTTGTTCTATTAGTATCAGTTCTTAAAAGGCCGGCAACGCACTAGCGACCCCTGTGGCATTGAGTGTCCATGGGCAGTATCACATCAGATCAGCCGTCTGCTGATTTGCCTCCAATTATATTAGTATCAGTTATTAAAAGACCGACAACGCACTCGCGTCGTCGTCCATGTCACTTCACATCAGATCATCAGCCTATTTGCCTCCTGATACATAAAAAAACCAATGTCATAGTGACGATCTATATGTTTTTAAAACGGCCATGTAAAAAACCTTTCCAGGTGGATAGCAGCAGAAACCCAGCTCCCAGTCTCTTTCCGTCACCTCATACTTCCAGAGAAGAATCTCCCTCCAACAGAGCTTTTGGATCTGCAGCCTCTTCCGATATCAGCTCTACGGAACTCCAAGTATGAAGAACTGTATTCGGAGACGTTCGACCAGTTCAATCCAGTTCAGACACAGGTAAGTTTTTTTTAAGCGATAATTCAAGAGAAGAGCGTACCAATTAAAGGCCGGCTACGCACGAGCCTTTTGACAGAGTTTCCATAGATAGTCCACTTAACATCGGGTGAGCCTCTACGGATTTCCTGTTCTGTAAAAATATTGTCTATGTACTGAGGTAAAAGCCCAATAGAATAAAGAATAGAATAGATCATGTCCCACTATATGATCACTCCATGCATTTGTATATCTGTATTCACACTGTATATGTGCTAATTAATATATAAATAAGTAAATAATATGTCGGCGCATCCGTTAACGTCAGACATCAGGTTGTCAAAGTCAGCCTAGCGAGGCGTCATTGTGGATGGTTGTGACAGCGGCCATCTTGACACACGGTTGTTCGAGACGGCGCCCGCGCACCGCGCTTGTGACGGATCGCTTTGAATCTGAGTGATAGTTAATCTAGTGTTATAATTAAGTTGAAGACGCGTTGCCTAGACTGTACATTGCTCATTTGACTGGGTATTTCGATTATTAAGCCACGACAAGAATACCTATTTACCCACATACATCACACAAGATGAGTTTTGATGAAGGCCATCCTGCCCCTTCAAATATATATGTGACAGAATTTCCACCTAAAGTTCTAATATGTTCTACCAAACGAATACATCAATCAATAGCGTGTATTTTTTCAATCTCCCTTTCTCCTTTTCTCAATCTTTCTCATTTTAGCTCTCTCCCAACTCTCGCTCCATGGCATTGGCATCTCTTTCGATCTTTCTTACTCCCTCCATGGCTATTTGCTTCATGCTACGTTCGCCCTTTCTCACTCTTTTAATCGGTCTCAATCGCTCTCTCCCTTTTCTTCAACAAAAACGCTGCACATGTACGTGACGTTCCGTAAAAAATGTACCCTCATGCGCCTAAAAAAGTTTCACTTAAATATCCTTGTAGTAAAGCTATTTGTCGTTACAGGTGTTCAACGCGGTATACAATTCGGATGACAACGTGTTCGTTGGGGCGCCTGGTGGTTCTGGAAAGTCCGTGGTAGCCGAGTTGGCCCTACTCCGATTGCTGTCCACTAACCCAGCTGGAAGGGCTGTATATTTGGTACCAAAGTAAGATTTTTTTGTTACCTACTTTAGTCTTAAGCCTATTAAAAAAAAGGACGGCAACGCAATCGCGAGCCCTCTGGCATTGAGCGTCCATAGATGATGGTATCTTTTAACATCAGATGAGCCTCCTGCCCGTTTGCCTCCTGTTCTATTAGTAACAGTTTTTAATAGGCCGGCAACGCACTCGCGAGCCCTCTGGCATTGAGTGTCCATGGACGGTATCACCTAACATCAGGTAAGCCTGTTTGCCTTTTCTATAAAAAAACTTAAATTCCTATGCTAGTTAATACTTATTTTAATAAGTCACGCCCGTCAGTCAAACTTAATTTTCAAGAGCTGTCAAAGCGTTTTTGACAGTGACATTTGACAGTGCTCATGATCAGCTGTGAGTTGATATACGTACACAGTATCCAAATGAACAGTTCCTTCAACAAATGGAGGATTTTTTTGACGTGAGAACGACTTTTAATTCAATGGAACCAAAAAACATGACTCATGCGGCGTTACCTCGTTCTGAGGCGTTCCATTTAATACTTGAAGTGCAAACGAGAGCGCGGAACGAGGGACAGAGGCAGAATCCAATTACTCCCTCTATATCCATACAAAGTACAAATTAAAATTTTCTTTTGGAAAATGCAACCACTCCATCAGTATTTTCTTATGATGACACGTTCAATTATCGTCATTAAACTGATTTTTCTTTTCAGAGATGCGTTGGCGGACATTGTGTTTGCTGATTGGTATCATAAATTCGCGTCGAGGTTCAATTTGAAGGTATAAATTTTTTTTATAGAACAGGGGGCAAACGGGCAGGAGGCTCACCTGATGTTAAGTGATACCGCCGCCCATGGACACTCAATGGCAGAGGGCTCGCGAGTGCGTTGCCGGCCTTTTACGAATTGGTACGCTCTAAGGACCCTAAGTCGAATTGGTTCGGAAATACTTCAGTGGTCAGCTGGTTCCACAAAGTGGTGAAAGGAACTTCGTTCCATTCGAGCGTCCCTTGGGCCTTGGCATCTCTCAAGTTTTTTTTTTATTATTAGTAATCTTTGGCAATTGGTTAAATTTTTATATAGTTATAAATAATTTAAAAAGACTTTCGACATTTCATTATTTTTGAGGTTATTTTCGAGCGTCAGGGAAAAATGAGTAAATTTTGCGATGCGCGCGCGCATCTTCTCAAAAACCGACACCCTGAAGTTAGCTATAGTCCACAATTTAGTTTTAATGATGTTATACATCTATTGGCGTGAAAAATTTTGCGATGCGCGCGCGCACCTTCACAAAAACCCAACACCCTGAAGATAGCTATAGTCAACATTTTAGATTTTTGAAGTTAAACATCTTTTGACGCATAAGAGTAAATTTTTTGATTGCGGATGAAACGCAATAATAATTGAAGTCGGTTGGTGAAAGGAATAAAGTAAATCAGTGACGCTACAAGCTTTTTAGGTCTGGGCCTCAGATTTCTGTGTTTCATATGTAATAAGCAAGTAGGTGATCAGCCTCCTGTGACGCGCCGTCTACTTTTTGGGCCTAAGGCAAGCCGGTTTCATCACGATGTTTTTCTTCGTACTCGAATCTACGACCACGGATGAGAGGCGCACGCTGAAACCACGGCTTTGTTAACTTCTTAAAATGTTTTTTTATAGGTCGTCCAGCTCACAGGTGAAACGGCCACAGATCACAAACTATTAAACAAAGGACAGATTATAATCACCACAGCTGATAAATGGGACGTTCTCTCGAGACGGTATGTTTTTTTATATTAGACGACTCTTAAACGTACACCTGATAGTAAAAACTATATTTTGTAGATTTGAAAATATTGGGTTTATGACCTATCGTATGTGGAAATATAAAAAATGGGCCGGCAACCTACTTTTTCTAGTGTTTGTCTTCGTCGCTTTTAAGTGACTCAAAAAGAAATCAATTTGTAGTATTGTTGGTCTTTATTTCTATTAATAAATTCGAGTTATGGATACAAGTACGTTAGCATTATAGGGGGGGGGGGGGGGGTTTTGGTTTTAGGTCATTTACTTTTGGATACATTGCCTATGATTGAAAACGAATTCCATTTTATGCTTATTATTTTTGAAGGATAGGCTTACTTATGCTGATATGAGGGGGGGGGGGAGGGGGGAATGTAATAAATGGTTACGTAATACTTTACATAATAATACACGAACTAAGGTAAAAGCGCCAATAGATGATCATGTATTCTCCCTCTCTCACTCTCTCTCAATCGGTTTCAATCGCTATCTCTCTTTTCGACGAAAACGCTGCACATCTTCGTGACGTCTGATTAATTCTGGTTGGCTGCGACATATATAATTCATGTTTTTCAGATGGAAAGTCCGCAAATCGGTCCAGAGCGTATCTCTGCTGATAGTGGACGCCTTGCAGCTCTTGGGGGGAGAGGAGGGACCCATCATGGAGGTTGTCTGCTCCCGAATGAGATATATCGCTTCACAGATTGGTAACTTATTAATTTTGGACCATAGATAATAAACAATTAGTGCTTTACTAAAATTCACACAACGCACAGTTTTACTTGAAACATAAAATTTGGATATTATAGATTACTAGAGAAAAAATATATGACAAGAAGTAGATTGTTTTTATAGAGGGATCGGAAGTGCGTTGTCGGCCTTTTAAAATTTTTTTTATAGAACAGTGGGCAAGCGGGGCTCATCTGGTGTTAAGTGATAGACATTGCCAGAGGGATCGAAAGTGCGTTGTTGGCTTTTTAGAATTGATATTTTTATAGAACGGAGCATACAATGTAAAGTAATAACCACCTCCCACATACACTCACATTGCCAGAGGGATGACAAGTGCGTTGCCGGCCTATGAAGAATTGTTTTTTTTTTATAGAACGGGGCAAACAATGTAGAGTGATTACCCGCCGCCATAGACACTGACATGGTCCACTTTAGCAAGTGCGTTGCCGGCCTTTTAAGAATTTGTTCGCTATACGTATCTATACGATCTTGAAGGAATTGGGAGATTGAACGATATCTAAAATCTGGTTTTAATTCAAATTAATATGTTTATTTACACATGATCGTTGTGTATCACGTGCGAGTTCGTGTACGTTACTTCTTCTTCTAACTTTCTTAAAAACCAACTGTTTTAAAGAAAGTTAGAAGAAAGTTTTTTCTTTAAATTATGTAAAAGTTATGTTAATAAAAGAGAATACGTAATTATAACTTAATTAAATTAAATTAAATTCAAAGAAAAAAATATAAATAATAAAAAAATATAATAATATGTATGGGAGCGTTCAAATATTACGTAATATACGTATAATTTTAGGGGGGGGGGGGGATTGTATTATGCGTTATTGTTAATATTATTTTCGACTTTCCGATACTTTACACCAAATAAATGGCAACTTTAAGGTTTAATGAGTCACTGGGTGGTAACGAAACGTTCTACTATTGGGTACAGACAAATATTAGGGCGCGTTACATGGGGGGGGGGGATCAAGAATCTCCAAAATTTGCGTGACGTTATACGTGAACGCTCCCTAAACAATTATATTGTAATTAAAAAACTGGGTCCCCTGGGAATCTTTTCAGGAATTATATGAAAGTTTCTAAACATTAAAAAAAATGTATGACAGGTCGTGGAATACGCATCGTGGCTCTATCACTTCCTCTGGCAGACGCCAGGGATGTGGCCCAATGGCTGGGCTGCAATACCAACGCCACATTCAACTTCCACCCCAGCGTTAGGCCTTTGCCCCTCGAGTTGCACATACAGGTAAGAACTTCGTCGAATGAGGACAGTCATACAGAAGATAACATTTCTAGAGTATAATATGTATTTCTCAAATATGTATTAAAATACATAGTTTATTTCTTGATAAATCATAAACACACATTACTCGCACACTCAATATTCACACACACACGCACTACTTCGCACTTTATCGATCTGTTAATAACGCCGGCTTTTTCTCTCGGCCAACACCCTCTGTCTTCTTTGCCGATGAGTAGGGATGCCAACAGGCTCGAATTTAATGACGTGGAATAAGTGATACCTAGATGATCCTATATTCCAAAATTAACGTATTTTTTTATAGACATAACATTATTATTAATAAAACACACACAGAAACATATACAATAATCAAAAAAAAGAAAAAAAAAATCTTTTTTTTTTTTGAAAGAAAATGGTATGTTTTAAGTAATGCGTTTGTGCTGTGGCTGTCATTGGCTCAGCATTATGCTGAGGAGCAGATTTTTCCACAGCGCTGGTCATTCTGCCAGAGACCACAGCATGCGCCTCAGTCGCAAAAAATAATAAGTCATAATAAATCAAATATCAGTGTTGGCCTAGTGGCTTCAGCGTGCGACTCTCATACCTGAGGTCGTAGGTTCGATCCCCGGCTGTGCACCAGTGGACTTTCTATGAGCGCATTTAACATTTGCTCGAACGGTGAGGGTAAACATCGTGAGGAAACCGACATGTCTTAGACCCAAAAAGTCGACGACGTGTGCCAGGCACTGGAGGCTTATCACCTACTTGCCTAAGATTTAAAAATGATCATGAAACAGATTCAGAAAATCTGAGGCCAAGACCTAAAGAGGTTGTAGCGCCACTGATTTTTTTAAATAAAACTCAGAAAGCCTGAAAGACCGAAATATATAGCTTTGGCTCGTGGGTTTCTTTATCGATGGATGGAGCCAGATACAGTATACCAACTCGCTGTACCAACGATCTCCATGTCGATCGTCCAATGTCTACTTGCTCTAAATTGTTGCTGTCTTCCGCGCTGCACCCGTGGGTGGCGCCGGGAGCCCCGTTACGCCCGTGGGCTTGCGGGGGGCGTATCAGTTTCGCGCCCCCCTCAACGGCGGTCGCTGTGGCGGGCCTGGAGGGGCCCTGGGCCTTGTAACTTGCTCCAAGTTGAAATACTTCGCATCCAGCCAGCTGGTTCCATACGGTGCCGGCAGCAGTTTTAAAAAACGGACGAATGCACATAATCGTCTGAATTTTTTAAAATTTTTTCAGGGATTCAACATCTCCCATGCGCCATCTCGTTTAGCGGCCATGACGAAACCAATTTACAACAGCATACTGCGGTACGCCGGATCCAAGCCTGCTGTGGTGTTCGTGCCTTCTAGGAGACATTCGCGTCTTCTCGCTGCCGACTTGCTGGCTTTGGCAGCGGCTGCTGGTAGATCTGGGAGGTTCTTGCACGCTCGGTCTGATCTGATGCAGCCGTTCTTGACCAAATTGCAGGATAAGGTAATTTATTGCAGCATTGAGTTGATTTTGAATATTGGTTAAATGCTAAATTGTCTTAATTTACTAAAAAAAAATATTTAAGTACACTTTCCCTGGATAAAAATATTGAGACAGGATTAAAGGCCGGCAACGCACTCGCGAGCTCTGGCATTGAGTGTTCATGGGCGGCGGTATCATTTAACATCAGGTGAGCCTCCTGCCCGTTTGCCCCGTGTTTTATAAAAAAAAGGCCGGCAACGTAATCGCGAGCCCTCTGGCATTGAGTGTTCATGGGCGGCGGTATCATTTAACATCAGGTGAGCCTCCTGCCTGGTTCCCCCATGTGTTATAAAATAATAATAAATAAATAGGATTCTTCGCCTCGTTCTGTCAAACTGTGTATATGCTGTTATGAAGACAGATAGTTGAGTCAAAACGGTGCAATTAGGTTGAGTGTCAGAACTTTTTGTTACGTTTTTGACGTACGAGCCGGACGCACGGGAGTCAGATCACCGAAGACAGATTTATTATTACTCTATGATTCCATGGTCTTCCTAGTTTTTGTGATGATGAACTCTTTTCAAGCGCCCACTACGGTTCATCCAATTCACCATCAATGGCTATACGTGTGTTCCTTTTCCTCTGCAAATCTTTCGCCACTTGTTGCGTCCAACTTCGAAGACCTATTGTTTCGAGCTCTGGCAACTCCATCCCGCGAACGCAATTACGGTCTACCGGATTTGCTCTTCAGCTTGTTCAGTCTTCCGGGTTCTGTCGTCCATCATTCGATGTTCCAACCACAAATCAAATTAAATCGTTTATTTGCTAGTATAAATTTAAAAAAAATATGTGTGTGTACCAAAGCACACAGGTAAGAAGTGAAACTTCTTTACGACAAATCATTTTTCTACTATTTGCAACTTCACGAAAATGGGGGTAGATAAGGCTTAAGCCTTAAGAAAAACAATTTTTTCAGTTATTTTTATTAATACTTCCTAATTTTAACAGATTTATATACATTCACTGATACTTGCAATCAAAAAGTGAGGTTAACCTCAAATAAATATTAAAATCATGCTCATACGTGTTGAATTTATAAAACGAAATGTATAATCACTCTCACTTTTCCTGTAAATTCACTTAAATTTGAACAAGTCTTTTTATTTTATCACTTTCAAATTAATATATTGTTATTCTTATTTCAAACCAAACTTCAAAACTAATATATTATTGTTGTTATTATTATCATATATTACATTATATTTTTAACGTCACTATACTAAACTTCGATAAAAAAAGCAACATGGCGCGTAACCGAAAAACGTGACGTTTTCTTACAAAATTTCTCCCATACGTCGATAAAGAAGTTTCACTTCAAAAATCCGCCACATATAAATAGGCATGCAAATGTCATATAATAACATAGGCAAGTTAATAGCACCTTGATGGCTTCTTCGGTCCATTTCGCAAGGCAATTTATTTTGCGAACTAGCGAATTCTGGAATCGACTCCCGGCGGGCGTCTACCCTGAGAGATACGACCTTTCAACTATTCAAAATTCGAGCGTACTCCTCCCTCAAACAACGCACCCACTAAAAATGGGTGTCTACGGGCGTCCCGCAGGCTCGTTTCCCCCCCCATTATATGAAAAATAAAATATGTTAGGTATTTAAAATCTGGGTCAAACTTATAATTTAGAGTAGTGACCCGCCCCAGCTTCGCACTGGTGCAATGCTGATGAAAAGCAGGTTTTTATTATGTATTGTTATTTCCGTCGCTGGAAAGCTCCGATAATATACGCGTTCGATCGCTGCTAAATAAGCTGTAATGGGCTGTATATATCTATATTAAATGAACAATGTATTCAAGGTATTTAATTGGTTAAGGATTAATGCTGTATTGGTTAAAATCGCTTCGAAAATTAGCCATTATTTGTCGTAAAAAGTAAATGATAAAAAAAAGTTATTGTGGGTTATCCATAAGAGATAGACATATACCATCACGGACTTTTCTGTTGACCTTTTCAATGTGTACAATACTTTGTACATTATTTTGATAAAACTCGTAGGGTTCAGCCTGCGTTTGCAATGTAAGCGGAAAAAATTTAATTATTTACGACATCACATTAGAAACCTCGAAAATAACAGTACTTCTCCACTATTTAATGGATGTTATTATACTTATAATATATACACTCTATTTATTAAAAAAAACCGCATCAAAATCCGTTGCGTAGTTTCAAAGATTTAAGCATACAAAGGGACATAGGGACAGAGAAAGCGACTTTGTTTTATACTATGTAGTGATACTCGCCCACGCTATCAAAACACTTTGCCTTTAAAAATTTAATCCCCTTGAAAGAATTGCACGTCGTAAAAGTTACATGGGCGTAACAGGTTTTGCATACATTGTGGTGGAGTATGCCGGTGGTGGAGTATACCCACAGCCGTTTTAGATCCCTGCACTCAAAACACTTGATCACACTTGAGCCAGTTGCATTTTATGAATTTTCGGCGTCTTCATCAGTGTTACAATGTACTTCATTGTAGCCAAACATCGTCGTTGCAAACAGGGCCAAAGATTTTTCGAAGAATCTTCGAGTCATCTCGTCTTCCTTGATATGACTCCAGGTTGAGTCTGGGCCATTATTTTTCAGATGCTAAAGGAGACAGTATCGGCGGGCGTGGCATATCTCCACGAGGGTGTGGAGAGTAACGACAGACGCGTGGTCCAGCAGCTAGTGGAGTGTGGGGCCATACAAGTGTGCGTGGTTGCCGCGGAGCTGGCGTTCGCATTCGCTGCGCACACGCACACTGTTATTGTTGCTGATACGCATGTGTGAGTGTATTTATTATTGTTTAGCGATTTGTTTATATATTTATCCATCCATTATACATTATATTCCATCTTTGGCTATACCCTTAGTGTATATTGTTATATATATGTTAGCCTCTTAACGATTACGAAATTAATAATTAAATTAAATAATAAAGGGAACACACTATGTTGTTTTTGATTAATTTTATTATAGTTAAAAGTTTAAACCTAACGAACTTAATCATATTTTGTAGATATAACGGCAAACTCCACTGCTATGAGCAATACCCAATAACAACGATTCTCCAAATGCTCGGTCGCGCCTGTCGACCTCTAGAAGACGACCACTCGGTGGCCGTGCTCATGTGCGCTGCTCATCATAAGAGCTTCTTCACCAAGCTACTGAACGATTGTCTGCCGCTTGAGGTGAGTGGACAATTTTTTTTTGTTGCTTAAGACTACTTTTTAAATAATCTTTTTTCACTGCCTTGCATCAATGACAATAATCTTTTTTTACTGTCTTGCATCTATGACAATAATCTTTTTTCACTGTCTTGCATCTATGACAATAATCTTTTTTTACTGTCTTGCATCTATGACAATAATCTTTTTTCACTGTCTTGCATCTATGACAATAATCTTTTTTTACTTTCTTGCATCTATGACAATAATCTTTTTTTACTTTCTTGCATCAATGACAATAATCTTTTTTCACTGTCTTGCATCTATGACAATAATCTTTTTTTACTTTCTTGCATCAATGACAATAATCTTTTTTCACTGTCTTGCATCTATGACAATAATCTTTTTTCACTTTCTTGCATCAATGAAAATAATCTTTTTTCACTTTCTTGCATCAATGAAAATAATCTTTTTCACTGTCTTGCATCTATGACAATAATATTTTTTCACTGCCTTGCATCAATGACAATAATCTTTTTTCAATTGTATTTAAGGATAAATTTTTATTTCGCGTTCCATTCAAGGTCAATATTTATAAGTTAGACTAGACTGTATTTAGATTTTTTTTTAATTTCCATAATTAAAATACTTATACTAAATAATATATAATAAATAAAGCTGTATTTTTGTAAAGTTTTCAATTAATTGTGATTATGACCACCAGTTTAAATAATCTAAAAAAATTACTGTATTTTTCAAATATTAGATTAGATCTATCTACCGATGGCACTAAATTTTTTTTTTTTCAAATATTCCAGAGTCACCTCGACCATAGACTACACGACCACATGAACGCGGAGATCGTAACGAAGACCATAGAGAACAAACAGGACGCGGTCGACTATTTGACGTGGACCTTCCTCTACCGCCGTCTCACGCAAAATCCCAATTATTATAACCTCCAAGGTGTCACTCATAGGTAAGTTTTTTTTTAATGTACTAATCCCCCACCATAGACACGCCCCCCACACATAGAGCATAGACTATATGTTTGTGTAAAAAAGTTAATAATTACTGTTGACGTAATCGTAATAAGAAAATAAAATTAAAGAAAAAAAATTAAAATAATTGAACCAATGTCACAGACTGATTTCTCTTCACTACATAGTATAAAACAAAGTCGCTTTCTCTGTCCCTATGTCCCTTTGTATGCTTAAATCTTTGAAACTACGCAACGGATTTTGATGCGATTTTTTAATAGATAGAGTGATTCAAGGGGAAGGTTTATATGTATAATAACATCCATTAAATAGTGGAGAAGTACTGTTATTTTTGAGGTTTCTAATGTGATGTCGTAAATAATTACATTTTTTCCGCTTACATTGCAAACGCAGGCTGAACCCTACGAGTTTAATCAAAATAATGTACTAAGTATTGTACACATTGAAAAGGTCAACAGAAAAGATGGTATATGTCTAAATGGTATATGTCGCGTATATTATCGGAGCTTTCCAGCGACGGAAATAACAATACATAATAAAAACCGGCTTTTCATCAGCATTGCACCCGTGCGAAGCTGGGGCGGGTCACTAGTTTTATATAAATTGGTTGAACTGGAGCAAAACAATCCCAAGATTATTTAAAAGATTAATTGACGTTTAAAGATAGTTTAGAATTTATTCAGTGTTAAATGAAATACTTTTATAACGGATTTAAGCTATGTTTATAATTATTTTAAATAATTAAAAAAGCGTGCATGGTTACGTGACTCAAATCAAAAGGTGATGAATGTCAAAAAGTATCACGCTGTATAAAAAGATATAATTTTTTTTATTTATTTTTTTACTAGCGGCCAAATTTTGATAGGCAACTTATTTATTTATTTATTTCCAGTAAATTTTCCTATCTTAACAGTTACAACTAATGCGACAGAATTCCAATATATTTCCCACACCAACTCACCTACATACAAACATTAAAAAATTAAACTTAAATTCCTAAATCTTATAACTAACAATATAGCAAGCAACTCTTGTGAACTCGGCCAGCGTACAAACAAATAGGTCCACCTCAATGGAAATTTTGTTAATGATCTGTATTGCTCGCGTGAGTGGCGCTTCGCTAACCAAGTTGGAATGTGCGCGCGGTACTTCCAAAAGCTTAGACGTAAGCCTCAGGTTTCTACTTGGTACCCGTAGACCCAGTCCCTCCAGTATATCCGGATTATGCATCCGACCCGTAAGAATCTTAAATAAATACACTGACACAGCTAGCTCTCTTCTGAGGCGTAGCTGGTCGTATACCACCATATCCAGAACAAACTTGAAGCCTTGTTGTATGTACAAAAAAACTTAAACGATTTCAAAACAAATGGTGACTTTCACCAGTATAATACGCGTAATATAACTAATTTGAGTGTGCGACCAACCAGGCTCCAGAAGATAAACCACTCCTTATATGGAAATTGTATTCGTTTTTACAACAAACTCCCAAGCGAAATTAAAGAACTATCACTAAATAAATACAAAGCCCTTGTTAAAAGTAAATTAATGAATAAAGCCTTTTATAAATGTGACGAATACTTAAATGATCCTAATCCTTGGGATTGATTTTCTCCGGTTCAAACAATTTGTATTAAAAACTTGGCGATTGAAAAGAGTGGCGGAAAGTTTCTTGCCAGTTCTTCTTACCGCTCTACGCCCTTGGCTTGCGAACTGGTTGTAAATGTAAATTTACAATTAATTTAATTTGTTTTTCTTGACGTTCATAAGTGTACATGTTAACCTAAATGAATAAAGTTATTTTGATTTGATTTGATTTGAAACAAGGTTACATCCATACAGTCTCTTGTAGAGGTGGCGAGTGAATTTATTTTGTACTCGCTCTAACATGAGACCGTATTTAGTCTCATATGGGGCCCACACCATCGCGTTGCACTCCAAGTGACTTCTCACTGGCGCGTTGTATAAGATTTTGATCGCACCGATGTTCTCGAAGCCACAAGCTTTTCTCAATACGAATCCCGGATTTCTGTAGGCCTTTTTGCATATCATCTCTACATGGTGCGAAAAACCAAGATTCGTATCAAAATAAACTCCCAGATCCATTTAAGATATAACTTCTATTTATTTTTTTCCTAGCGGCCAAATTTGGATAGGCAACTTGGTAGATATACATTCTCCTAATTATAAATATACATAAAAATTTGGTTTTTAGCAAGTAACCGCTGAGCGTACTAATATTGCACTCGGATCTTAGACCGTTGGAGCTAATTGGAAATCACCACAGAAATAAAAAAAATATTGTACATACGTCAAAGCCTCAAGAATACAAACCTGATAGTGTCATAATACAAATGTGTCTGTGTTAATGTTAAGTTGTAACAGAAATAAAGGTTCTCCATAATTGCAGGCACCTGTCAGATCACCTCTCGGAGTTGGTGGAAACGACTCTGACGGACCTGGAGCAGTCCAAATGCATGGCGATTGAAGATGAGATGGACGTTCAGCCTCTCAATTTGGGGATGATCGCGTCCTACTATTACATCAATTATACCACCATTGGTAAGTGAAGTTGAGGCAAAGAAAGCTTAGAAAAGTTATCACGAAAATTATATGAACATTAACAGGTTAAGATATTTTATAAGTGCAGAAATGGCCTGTTATATGGGGAGAAAAGGCCTGTTTTATGGGAACAAAATGTCTGTTATATGAGAAGAAAAGGCCTGTTATATGGAGAGAGGCCTATTTTATGGGATGAAAAGGCTTGTTATATGTGAAGAAAAGGCCAATTTTATGGTATGAAAAGGCCTGTTTTATGGGAACAAAATGTCTGTTATATGAGAAGAAAAGGCCTGTTACATGGAGAGAGGCCTATTTTATGGGATGAAAAGGCTTGTTATATGAGAAGAAAAGGCCAATTTTATGGTATGAAAAGGCCTGTTTTATGGGAACAAAAGTCTGTTATATGAGAAGAAAAGGCCAATTTTATGGTATGAAAAGGCCTGTTTTATGGGAAGAAAAGGCCTGTTTTATGAGAAGAAATGGCCTTTTATATGGGAAGAAAAGACTGGTTTTTAAAAGGTTGGCAACGCAATTAAAATTTTGTCTAATAGAAATTTAAATCTATTACAGAGCTGTTCAGTCTCTCGCTGACGTCCAAAACGAAGATCCGTGGTCTCCTGGAAATTATCTCGTCAGCAGCGGAGTACTCCGAGCTGTGCATCAGGCATCGGGAGGAGAACATCATCAAGTCTTTGGCTGCCAAGTGAGTTCACACCTCACAAATTATTAACTTCACATAACATTCAAACAAATACTGGTCTTGTACGTTCCGTCCGTATATGTGCGTGCACGTAACTTGGGAGTCAGACATGCAAAATCTCCCGGCGGGCTGGCGGGCTTTCCCCCAAATTCCCCAAATTTATTGGTCAGATTGTCCAGGGGTTGTTTTTTTCTATTTTACTTTATTCTTAAAATTATACCACTCTAATGTGTTTTTGAACTCTCAATACGAGGGTACTACAAAACAACCAGTCATTTTAAAATACCCTCCGTACACTGACTTTACTAATAACCATTTTTAATGTGATTTCTTGGTCCTACTGTAAAGGCAAACATCGTGAGGAAATGTTTTAAAACCTAACATCTACGATGTGTCAGGCACAGATAGCCATAGCCATACACATTTCAAGGATCGTCAAGCTTAAAAGTCATTGCTTGTGGCGGCGTCTATGCGTTGGTTGGTCTCTTTCTAAAATATGGCAAGGGGGCCATGCGTCATACTCGTGAACGGGTGCTACTTGTGGTGACTGGTCGTACTTGAATTCGTGTGTGCGGTGATATTATATTTCTGTTGTTCTCACGAGTATGTAAGTGCGTGCTCCTTTTTCACCATGTCTCCTACTGATAGAGGACAAATCTTTGTTTTTAATTTATTTTATTATTCTTTATTACTCAAGATGTCATATGGAACATGGTGTAATGGTTGCAGCTCCTTACAAACATTTTGTAAAAAAGAGCGGTGGAGAGTTTATTGCCAGTTCTCTTCCGTTCTACGCCCTTGATTTGAGAACTGGCAGTAAATGTAAATTCACAATTAATTTAATTTTTTTGACGTTCATAAGTGTACCTATAAAATGCTTTTTTACTTTGACTTTGACACAAGGCAACAAATATCTTTAATTAATGTATTCACAGAGTGCCCCACAAACCGACAACCACAAGTGGTACGGTCAAGTACAACGAGCCCCAAGTCAAAGCTCACATCCTGCTGCAAGCTCATCTCTCGAGGATGCAGTTGCCCGCTGAACTGCAGGCCGATACAGCCACTGTTATCACTAAGGTATTAATTCATTCTTAACAATAATTTGGAACCAGCTACCCACTGATTTCCGAACCAAATCGACTTAGGGTCCTTCAAGAAAAGACCCACCAATTCTTAAAAGGCCAGCAACGCACTCGCGAGGTGGTATCACTTAACATCAGGTGAGCCGCCTGTCGCTGTTCTTTAAAAAAAAATATAAAACTTTGTAACTATTCGGCGAAATAAGATTTACTTCATTCATTAGTTTTCATCTAGTTTCTTACCTAGATGAAAACTAATGAATGAGGTTTAATTTATTTCGTTTACCCTATTATGGTTTATTCATATATTAATTCATTAGTTTCGACCTGGGTAACAATCATTAATAAATTAATTTGCTTTACCCTGTTATGGTTTATTTACATATTAGTTCATTAGTTTCGACCTGGGTAACAATCATTAATAAATAATTTGCTTTACCCCGTTATGGTTTATTTACATATTAGTTCATTAGTTTCGACCTGGGTGACAATCATTAATAAATAATTTGCTTTACCCTGTTATGGTTTATTCATTTAATTGCTGACTCAAGTGTGAGTTATTTATTAGTTTCGACCTGGGTAAGAATAATTCATTTATAAGTTTTATCATAAGAAGCATTCATTCATTCATCTCTTCACTTGGCCCAGGTGTTATTTATTTATTAGTTTCCGAGCTAGGTAAAAATTATTAATTAATTCATTTGGTTTACCCTGGTATGGTTTATTCATTCATTTTCACCTAGGAAAGAATCATTCATTTATTATTTTAAACCAGTTGTAATTCATTTCTTCACATATTCATCAGTTTTCACCTGGGTAAAAATCATTCACTTATTTCGTTTACCCCAGGGGTAAACACCCCTCTATTATTTCATTTAATTAGTAGTGTCAACCTATTCAAGAAAATTTATTTACTTGACCCAAGTATGATTTATTTATTCAAGAGAAAACTTAATTGTTTTATCTTATAAATTCTGTTAGTTCTCACTAACCAATCGTTAGTTAGTTCACTCTTTTCCCATCTTCTTATCATCACTTGCTCCTAAAATCTCCAAATTTCCATTATTATTCCAGGCCATTCGACTTATCCAAGCGTGCGTAGATGTGGTCTCGAGCAGCGGTTGGTTGTCCCCAGCGGTGGCCGCCATGGAGTTGGCCCAAATGGTCACCCAGGCGATGTGGGCCAAGGACTCCTATTTGAGGCAATTGCCCCATTTCACACCGGCCATTGTCCAGCGCTGTGCTGAGAAGGTATGACTAATGTGAACTAATGATGATGAAACTTCTTTAGGCGCATAAGGTTTAACATTTTACGGATGAAACGCAATAATAATATTTGCGTCACGAAGATGTGCAGCGTTTTTATCTAAGAAAAGGGAGAGACCGATTGAGAGAGAGTGAGAAAGGGCAAACGTAGTATGGAGCAGATAGCCATGGAGCGATAGTAGGGAGCAAGTGAGTGAGACAGATAGACTTAGAGAGAGAGAGAGAGAGATTAAGGGAGTTCGAGAAATAATACACGCTATGGGATGATGTACTCGTTTAGTAGTTAGAACTTTTGATGGCAATTCTGTCGCATAGCGTCCTTATCAGATTTATTATCTATATTATCATTAGCACGTATACGTCTCTAAACAGTGTGAATATACATGATCATTTATTGGGGTATTGGGGCATTTACCTAAGTAATAATTAAGAAGTTTCACTTTTACCATGTGTACGTACGTACGCACTTTTTTGATTAGTTTGGGAATATTGAATGAAGGATAAAAGGGGACGTAGGACAAAGTGGGCATGTGGAAGATAAGGCCAGAAAGTTTGATTTGTGGTTTTTGTTAAAGGGCGTGGAAACGGTGTTTGATGTTATGGAGTTGGAAGACAACGCCCGTGCGAAGTTATTGCAGCTGTCTGCGAGCGAAATGGCTGACGTCGCAAGATTCTGTAACAGATATCCTAACGTCGAGTTGAATTATCAGGTAAGGTTTATATTTGTCTTTCAAATAAAAAAAATGTGTGTAAAGACGGTTTACGTGCGATATTTATGTGATTACGTGTAGAACATTTGTGTATTTAATTTATTTATTTATTAACACATCATATACAGGGTGTCCCAAAAGTCGACGTCAAGTCGAAATTTTCTCATAGGTAATGCCACAGCAGTTATCAGAAATATTATTAAAAAAATTAAGTCATGTATTTTTGGAGTTATGGAAATTTTCCTTTTATTCCAGAAAATGTACAGCATGTGACAGTTTTTTCATTCCTGTTGTTACAAATATTTACTTTTTGCCAATTTTTTTTCTCTTACGTCATCCCAAATAGTGCTTTATGTAACCTATGATCCTAAACCCTGTGCCGATCACTCCAACTTGTAGGAAAATGTCATTTTATACCGTACCAAGTTTTCAAAATTAATTTTTCGCACTAGTTCAACTGATCGTCCTGGCAAAAAGTAAATATTTGTAACAACAGGAATGAAAAAACAGTCACATGGTGTACATTTTCTGGAATAAAAGGAAAATTTCCATAACTCCAAAAATACATGACTTAATTTTTTTTTTAATTTTTCTGATAACTGGTGTGGCATTACCTATGAGAAAATTTCGACTTGACGTCGACTTTTGGGACATCCTGTATAATACTATATCTTACAAAATCTTTTATTTAAAATGTTTGATAATGTCATAATTATCTCTTATTCATTGATGGAAAAAATTAAGACGAAAAGTTGTATCAACGAAGCTAGCGACATCTCTGTGATGGAACGGAATTTTTAATGTACATATGTGTCAATAGATGTCTCTATCTTCAGATATATTTAGAATACAAAAAAATATGTTTAGGCACTCTAATTACTAAAATTGAGGCTACTGATTAAATTTAAATTACATTATACATGTTAATAATAAAAAAATATTACAGTTCCTTCACTAATTAATTGAAAGGAACTTCGTTTCATCCTTGTGTCCCTTGACACCTTTCAAATTTTATTTTTTATTTTGTGTGTTTCTGTGTTTTGTTTTGTTAGTAATAAATGATATGTCATGTCAAATATAACAAAATAAAAAAGATCCAATTAAAATGCCAGAATTAAACAGAAAAAATTACCGGATTGGATAAGGCATTTAACAATTTCTTTAGCATTGATCAGCCCACTATCGACAAAACAGTTCATGTATAGGTTGTGCACTGCTGCTGCCTCTCATTCGCATTGGCCGATCGCTTGCATCTACCGCCGCTCAGGCGGAACGTGACAATGAGTCATGTTAGGCTCGGCTCAGGCTGAACGTGACAATGAGTCATGTTAGGCTCGGCTCAGGTGGAACGTGACAATGAGTCATGTTAGGCTCGGCTCAGGCGAAACGTGATAATGAGTCATGTTACGCTCGGCCCAGGCGGAACGTCATAGTGAGTCATATTGCGCTCAGCTCTGGCGTAACGTTACAGTGTCATGTTACGCTCGGCTCAGGCAGAACATGAAAATGAGTCATGTTTTTTGTGCGTGTAGCCGCCGTTAATCGAATTATAAGACGTTATGACGATACCTTAAACTTATTTTTATTAGGTCCAAAATGAAAGACGCCTTCGCGCGGGAAAACCGATTATAGTGGAAGTGACATTAGAGAGAGAGGATGACGTCATCGGACCAGTTATAGCGCCATTCTTCCCACAGGTAAAACATTTATTGATTACTTTGACGTTTTATTACAGCTGTCAGTGTCTATTATTTGTGATATGAACGTGTTACGTTACTGTGGAATCGACCAATCCTGAGCGTTTTGTGTCACGTGACATGACGCTTAAATAAATATTTTTATAGCAAGGAGGCTTACTTGATGATACCGCCCATGGACACTCGCAAGTGAGTCGACGGCGTATAAATGGTTTAATCTTTAGTTTAAAGAACAGGGAGCAAACGGCTAGAGGCTTATCTGATAAGTGATATCGCCCGTTGACACTCAATGCCAGAGGATACGCGAGTGCGTTGCCGGCCTTTAAAGAACTGATTTTTCTTCTTTTAAAGCATCATACAGATTCCCAGACTCAATAACTTGTTTTTTAAAAAGCCTACAGGTAAAAGAGATTGATTTTCAATATTTTTTTATAGAAACGCGAAGAGGGCTGGTGGGTAGTCATAGGTGACCCGAAGTCAAACACACTTTTGTCCATAAAACGAGTGTCTCTCGGTCGATCAGCCAACGTTCGGCTGGACTTTGTGTGTGGGAGTGCGGGAACACACACATACACACTATACTTCATGTCTGATGCGTATTTGGGCGCTGATCAAGAATATAAGTTTAATGTTCACGTGGAGGAGGCCGCATCGGATTCAAGTGATTCTGAATAAAATAAGGATTAAATGGAGTTGAATAAAAAAAATGTTTTATTTCTTAGTTTTTAATTAAAATATTAGTTTTTGAGCTAAACTCAAACGAAAGCTTAGTAAATATTTATTTTTTTGGTATAGCTTATTTGAGCTGAAACTCAAACGAAAGCTTAATAAATATTTCGATTTTTGGTATAGCTTTATTTGAGCTGAAAATCAAACGTTAATAAATATTTCTTTTTTTTGTATAGCTTTATTTGAGCTAAAACTCAAACGAAAGCTTAATAAATATTTCGATTTTTGGTATAGCTTTATTTGAGCTGAAAATCAAACGTTAATAAATATTTCTTTTTTTTGTATAGCTTTATTTGAGCTAAAACTCAAACGAAAGCTTAATAAATATTTAGATTTTTGGTATAGCTTTATTTGAGCTGAAAATCAAACGTTAATAAATATTTCTTTTTTTTGTATAGCTTTATTTGAGCTGAAACTCAAACATAAGCTTAATAAATATTTAATTTTTTGTATAGCTTTATTTGAGCTGAAACTCAAACGTAAGCTTAATAAATATTTCATTTTTTTGTATAGCTTTATTTGAGCTGAAACTCAAACGTAAGCTTAATAAATATTACATTTTTTTGTATAGCTTTATTTGAGTTGAAACTCAAACGTAAGCTTAATAAATATTCCATTTTTTTGTATAGCTTTATTTGAGCTGAAACTCATATGTTAATAAATATTAATTTTTTTGTTATAGCTTTATTTGAGCTGAAACTCAAACGTAAGCTTAATAAATATTTCATTTATGTGATGACTCATTGCTGAGGAGGTAGGGCTCCTTTCTATAAAATGTTTGCAAGCAAGCAAGCTTGTATGAAGGAAATCGGTTTGCCTTAGATCCACCAAGTAAATGTGTTGTTTCCCTATTGACAAATGATATGAAACCCAGAAATCTAAGGCCCAGACCTCAAAGTGTTGTGCCAATTCTTTTTTGTAAATGCGCAATTAAAAAAATTGGTTGCATCATAACTAATATAATTCTTAACATTTTAACGATATTACAATTTAACAGAAAAACTAAATATAGTATTATTAATTAATTTGTTAAATCTTGAATAAAGACTTTTTATTATTTAAAAAAAAATATTATCTTGTTCATATTGTAACAAATTCCTAATACGTGGCATGAACGCCTTTTGTTTATTGAATGGTTAAATAGCTAGTTAATTTACGGTTCAGTTACCAAGTAACAAGTCTTCATTACGGTTACAATATACAAATTTGATATTTTAGTATAATCATGAGAACTAAATGAAACACTAAGATGACCTATTTAAAATTTAAAAAGCCTTGTAATATTATTAGTGCAGTAATCATACAAAGAAACATTATTCTTATATTTTTTTTTTTATTATATACAATCCTTCCAAGACTTACACTGTTAATTTTTTAATATTATTTTTTTTACTTCATTCTCTTCTTTTTTGCATCTGAAGTGCAAACTACCGTTCCGTTCCAGCGGCATAATACTCAGGCAGTTACGACCATATGTTCCTATCTATCTTACATTATATATGTTTTATATAAAAATTCTTGCTCAAAAGGCACTTTTAACAAAATATTAAATATACATATATATATATTTTTGGGAATGTATGAAAAATATATCTTTGATAAGTTGTAGGCACTATTTCGCTTTAACATTAGGAAGTGCACTGCTGCAGTTAACTTTGTCAAGCTCGGCTTGTATTTGCTTTAATCTCGCTTTAGCTAATGTTAGAGATGCGTTTGTTGCCCTCATGCTCTCCTGAAAATGATGTTAATACTGTTTACATGTGTGAAAATAAGAATAATTTAAAAGTGAAATTTTGAAAAATACTAGTTAGCTTGAAACTAAACAAGATTACCTTCTAAAGATATCAAAGGCAAGTTCTTTATGTATATCTTTGCCAACATTATGTTTGTGTGATGAAATAAAAGTTTGAAACATGTAAAAAAGAAAATTACCTGGACATTAAGTAATGTTTTGTCTGCCTTGGTAAGTTTATCAACTGCTAACTCGGTTGTCTGTCCAACTAGGCCTTCGAGGGATGCCCGAAATGATACATTACTCTCCCCTGAAACAAATATTTGTTAATGTATTGAACCTCGTTGAAATATATGTCAATATTTAAAGTTAGTAAAATTTAATTGATGGTTTTATTTTTGTTTGAGGATTCATTAACTACTCTGTTCTAAGTTAAAATCAAGATTGTGACATGGAATTGATACTTACATAACTTTTGATGCAGTAAAGATTTGTACATTATCTTAGTCGGTGACTTTGGAGGATACATAGATATATGTAGTGGCGAGTCAACCTCAATTCTAGCGGATGGTGAAGGAAGCTTTGATTCTGTAAAAATATCACATCCTATTTGGTTAGGGCGAATGATGGTGTAGATAAAATCACAGGAATTATATAAAATATTGTACCCAACATCTACAGAGTCAAAAAAATTTGGTCATACCATCATCAGATTCAGGTGCTTCGCCAGATATTACAAAACCTTTGGTCGTCGGTAATATATCCTATAAAAATCAATATTTAATAAGATATGAAATAAAAGTTATTCCGTAACAACCCAAGTTAGAAATAAAAATTAAAGTTCAAGATAAACCTTACAGGAGAACGTCCTATTTCAATTTCAACTTCAGAATCTGATTCGGAAGCTTCACCATCAACCACATTTGCTATTTTCGACATTTTAAAAACAATCTTATTAAATAGGAATATTTCTTATTAGTATTCAAAACTTTACAAAAACAAGTACATCTTGGGTTGACGTAGGACGTGACGAGATGTCAGAGATTGACGTTTTTGGCTTCATTTAATCAATTGACATCTGACAGACATTGACATCATATGACATCGTGAGAAGCTGTGCCTGTAAATATTCGAAGATTAATGTCGAATAAAGGGCGCGGCAAACTCTTTGTGTATCTCGTAGCAAATTCCTACGAGGCCTTAAAATATCCTCTAGTGGACAAGAAAACCTAAATCATTTGTAATAGCCGAGTTTCATTATCGACGTTCCACAACTGAGCGTTTCTTAGGGCCGCCCTCCACCGCTATGTGGAGCCAGCTGCCTACAGAAGTATTGCCGAACGAATTCGACTTAAGGTCCTTCAAGGAAAGAGCGTACCAATTCCTCGAACTTACGAGCCGTCTAGCAATATCCATGGGCGGCTTTATGCGCTAAACATCAGATGACTCTTTTCCGGGCCAGCCCGTTACATAAAAAAAAACAATTTATTAAACACTTTTCTGACCACAATGCTTATGGTGCAGAGATTTTAATGCAGATAAAACACAGAATCAAAACTAACCGATATATACAATACTAAAATGAGACAATTTTTTTAGAAAAATCAGTAATTTTACCAAAAATAAACTTAGATTTAACTAAATAAAATAAAAATAAAATACGTTTATTTTGGAACATAAGATCATCTAGGTATCACTTATTCCACGTCAAGAAATTCGAACCTGTAGGCATCCCTATTCATCGGCAAAGAAGACAGAGGGTGTACGCCGAGAGAAAAAGCCGGCGTAAAAACTCTCGGTACTCTTTTAAAAAAGCAAATCATCAAACAATATTTAAAACAAATAAATCAAATTAATTAGAAGTAGCCTGCCCAGCACTAGTCCCAGGCCCTTTTATTAACTAGATAATCGCTAACATTATAGTAAGCCATTTTACACAGCTTTTCTTTAATACATTTCTTAAATTTATTAAAAGGCAGAGATAAAAGAGCCTCTAGGATTTTAATAGAGAAGAGTATCCCTTTTCCCAAAAAAGAATTACTAACTTTACATAGTCTAGTACGGGGAAATTGCAGCCTGCTTTTGTTCCGAGTATTGACATTGTGCGTATGTAGTATAGTCTAGTATAGTCATCACTAGTTTTGTATACAAACATGATATTTTCATAAATATATTGCGAGGGAAAGGTAAGTATATTAATTTCCTTGAATTTATCTCTCAGAGATTCCCTATATTTTAAATTATAGATTGCACGAATCGCCCTCTTCTGCAGAATGAAAATAGATTCGACATCAGCAGCATGACCCCATAACAATAAGCCATAAGTCATTAAGCTGTGAAAGTAACTAAAATAAACAAGTTTAACTGTATCGACATCAGTCAGTGAGCGAATTTTTTTAACCGCGTAAGCTGCAGAACTAAGTCTCTTCATATGGATATGAGGGGACCACTGAAGTTTTGAATCCAAGGTGATTCCAAGAAATACAGTTGTATCATCCCGATTCAATTCCTCATTATTTATAATTGGTCTAGTATCCATAACCCTTGCATTTCTTGCACAAAATTTAATGCATTTCGTTTTTTTGCATTAAGCATAAGGCTATTCATACTAAACCAATGGACAATCGAAGAGAGAGCCTTGTTCACGTCGTCAAAATTCGTTATTTGTCTTTTGATTTTAAAAATCAAGGACGTATCATCTGCAAACAAAACTATCTGATGTTTTTTCTCTACCATGAAAGGTAGATCATTTATATAGACAAGAAAGAGGAAAGGGCCAAGAATTGAGCCCTGTGGTACCCCCATATCTACTGCCGACCCATAGGACCTCTTACCATTCACTTCAACCTTCTGAGTTCTACCGTGTAAGTACGAAGTCAGAAGATTCAGTGCGGTATTCTTGATGCCATAGTGGCGGAGTTTCCCGATTAAGGTCTCGTGTTGGACACAATCAAATGCTTTGGATAAGTCGCAGAAAACACCTAAGGTGTCATGCGACTCCTCCCAAACCTTAACTATATATGTATATAACTCAACACCGGCATCGGCTGTCGAGCGACCCTTGGTAAAACCGAACTGATTATTATGTAATATTTTGTTTACATTAAAATGACTTACAAGTTGATTTAATATGATTTTTTCAAAGATTTTACTACAAGTAGGTAGTACGGAAATTGGTCTAAAGTTACTGGGGTCGGACATATTACCTGCTTTAAATAAAGGAATTACTTTACTATGTTTCATAAGGTCGGGAAACTCCCCACTCTCAATACAATTGTTGAAAATTATAGCTAGATGGGGGGCAATTATATCAATTATGCTACTAATTATTTTTACAGAAATACCCCAAAGATCGGTAGTGTTCTATATATAAATATATATATATATTTTAATGTGACCACATCAAGTGGTAATACTTCGTTTCGCTTTAAAATTGACATATTTTAATAAAAAGTATCTGAACAAATATTTATATACGATGACGGGGCGGGTTGGCTCGAACCTATAGTCCTATATTATAAGGCAGCCGCCACGAAAAAGTAGTAATTAGGAAACAAATTCAGTAACGATGTTTCTTATTAAAAGAAAAGCATCAAAAATCACCTACACTAATAATATTATAGATTTCAAATATTTCTGTTCTAGTCTTCAAATAAAAGATGGCGCGCAGGAAATAAAACCAATAAAACGCATATAAACATGAAGAAATTTTTTACTATATTTAACGTGGACGTGTTCAATTAACACAGCGACACATTATTTACAATAATTATAAATTTATACCTTAAAGAATTCTTAATATCGCTTCGCATACATAATTTATCATGACATTTTAAATTGTTTATTATTATATTAATTGCTGTAAAGCATTTACAATTTGGTGGACGTTTATAATTAATTATTTGTTAATTCGGATTTATTTAACTTATTAAAATAGCAATAGTAAGAATTCTTATTTTATATAACAAGGAGCTCGTCAAATATTTCACTTTAAAGTCTAAATTATTTTCACATAAAAAATGGCGGGAAAATAAACGTATGAACTAAAAACGATCACAAAATATTAGCAATATTAATATAAATACCAAAATATTTAAATATTTAACCTATTCATTACATAATTAAAGTTTATTACTTTGAAACCGTCCATAGCTTAGGAAACATTTACCTATGACATTGACAGCTGCACAATTTTTTTTAAAAGGTAGCCAGTATTTATAAAATTGACCTTATTTCCACACCACTTTTCATATGAATAACAAAAACTATGTGTAATATTTTCTTTACTATACATAAACTATATTATTGACTACACTATTCCCCTTTTCTATTGTTTATGAATTTGTAGCGAGCGCAAAACCTTGTGTAGACATGTATAAATATAATTTCGTTATAACAATAAACATTAACCAACGCAATCTGCTGTTTTAAGCGGGGAAATGGACTCTAAATTTATTTTTCAAATACTATTTTTGAACATTATATTTTAAAGTGTAACAAGAAACTAACGCTAGACATCACTAGGCCTAGAGGTCACTAAAAACCGAGAATTTAGATTCTTCTTTCTCAGTCTTAATTTTAAGGTCTGGTATTAGGTCTGAGCAAAAGCTAAAAACGTGTTTACTAAATATTTCTAATCAAAAGATTTTAATATAAAACGTGTAATTTGTGTATGAATGAGCTTGAAAAACTGTAATCGGAGGTTCGCGCGGTTTTGATGCTAGTCCACGCGACCCGCCAACTATCTGTGCAAATCATCACGTAAACAAGCATAAGCGTCATGTCATTCTCATTTCTTAACACGTTAGTAGACTAAACTCACACCTATCCAAAAGTATTGGCCGAACCTGTGCACTGTTAGCATTATCTTTGACAGATTTCACAGACGTAGATTCGCGCCAACTTTACCTCCTTACCATTCCAAAATGTTTACGTATTGATTTATTTTTCAGTTGACGTTAATATTAAAACTTACACGCCTTATTCATAAGTAAAATTATTGTACATATGACTAATCTAAAATAATTGTCGTTTATTGCTAGAGGAGCGACTAAAGAGAAATCTTAAAATAAATAAACTTATAATTATGATATGATAATAATTGCATTTACGAATATTAACACAAGATATGTTTTAGAACACGCACACGCATTAATTTCATTGGCAGAATTAAAAAAAGAAATCTCAGACACTAGAAATTACAACCTCCTATATATTTTAAGACGATTCTGACATCAAGCTGTCAAATAACATTGTGTCATATATTAACATACTTTATTTGTCGAAACTACAATCGTAAGAATAAATTCTTAAGTTGAATCTGTCCAATCACTCTCTTATTCAATGTTAACATTTTGACAGTGCTCAAGTAGCTGTCAACTTGACAATTTTTATAGAAATTAAGCTTTAGGCTTCAGGGGGACAGTCAGAAACGAGACTAAGTGCTAATTCTGACTTTGACGTCCGAGAATCAAAAATGTATTGCAATTTATTTTTGCACAGAAAAATCACACATGTTAAAATAAGGATACCGAAAATATCTTATAGAAAGGATGTATGTTATGAGAACTTAAGAAGGCGCCAGACCAGGACCATATAACTTCCTCAAAATCGAGTAGCCCACAATATACCGCTCAACTTCCGTGGTTTTTTTTATTCAAGAAGTCGTATGGGTCCGCCATGTCATTTGACCACAATTTTGGTGTCATGCTTACGTATGTTATTTTTAAGATACGTGAGTTATACGCGGCAATTCTCGTTTCTGTCTCTCACCCTAATCTATGTATGTATCTCACTCAAATGCTTACAAAACTACAATAAACTTTGCAAAAATATCAACGAAATTCTACAAAAATAGCTTAACTTACAGGAACATAAATTGAGTAGATAAAACTTTAAAACATAACATTGTTTCGAGGAAATGTAATATATTTATGGTCCAAAAAAGTGCCACAGACATATATAATCCGGTGATATCGTCGTCCAATAAATAGTAATTTTTTTTTATTTAAATTAATATTGATATAACATTTGTAATAGTGGCATTGGGGTATATAATCTGTTTATAAGATAAGTATTTTTAAATACATATTACCAAATTAGAAACATGAACCAGCCTGATTCCATAGTAAATAAACTATTATTTCTTCTCTTTCTATCCAATTGTGTTTACAATGTGATGAAAAGAGATAAAGTATAACGAGATGGCAGACAATCTTTGACATTAACATCTGTGATTTATTACACGGAACGGATAAAGCTCAATAAAGTTCTCTATTTGAGTATAGAATATTTTTTTTAAATCACGTGACTCGCTTTACAATTTTTTGTGGTTCATTACATTACTCTTTTCTTTATAGTAACTTTTTTGTAGTTTTAGCGTCTTAGCGGTAATGAATGTAGGGAATCAAGTTTAAATAGGTGACACTGAGGTAGGTCGGATGTAAGCTGACAGTCGGAAAATTTGAAAACGCATACAAATTGGACAATATTCAAAAAAATACCCTGTTTCTCGGAATTAAACAAGGACTATTCTAAAATACGCTTCGAATGCCAGCAATGTTGTTTTATAATTTATATATAATCTTTTTATAAAAACAATGCTTGGATGTAAACGAGTATGATTTAATTTTAAATTCACTGACACAGACTATCATAACGTTGTCTATCGCAAAATAACGCGCGAAATATTTTGACAAGTTAACTTATGTTACCACGACTTTTATTTCGATTCCACATTTGACATAAGCTACTGTCATTTTGTAAAATAATGATACCACATATAATAGTGTAGTCATGTACACAAAAATTGATAAGCAATCGCGATTTATGTTTATTTAATATTGGTGTGCCAATTAAAGACTAAATTATTGATTTTTTTTTAAATAAATACATAATTATTTATTAATTAGTAATCGCTGCTTTATTTTATAAAAAGTTATATTTTTGTTTTTTATAACTGAAAAAGTAATGAACTTAATAAAATTAATCGTCTTAACTAAATTATCCGTTCAGAAATATTTAATTTCCTGATATACTTAGTTTCTATTAAAGTAGTAATTGTTTAGATATACTATAAACCAGAGGAATCGACCCGAAAATGATCCATTTCCGTATCGAATAATTTCGCAACGTCACTATTTATTACTTTTCATACGTTGCAACACTGAAATTGTCAAATCTTGAATCGAATTAAAAGTTTTAGTATAATCTAAAAATACCGGTCTGTGAACATTTTTTTTATTCAGAAAACTCCACAAACAACGAACATCCTAATTCTTATAATTACTATATATTACAAATAACTTAACAACGTCCAAGTTATTCGCAAGGTTTCAGAACATTTTAAAATTACGGTGTTCATCAAAAATTTTACAAGGCAATCATTTGGCAATACGCACAGACAACATCATACAACTGTTAATGACACTCGCTTGATGTATATTTTTATTTACTTAAGGAAATATTAATTTATGATGTAAATAGTATGTTAGCGATCTCCATTTCGCAATCATGAGGAAACTTCCCGGAATAGTCGCTTGGCGGGTAACGCCAACCAGATGGACTATATATGTATGTCCCTTTCTACGAAAGGGGACGAAAGCTGCCGTCTGACTTCTCAGCCACAGACTGCGTGAAAGCGGTTGATAAGCTATTGGGTTCCTATATATAAAATATGTTATGTGTTAGTAAATTATATTATTTACTAGCCAACGCAGACAAAGTTCGATTGTGTGTGGGCATCGTAGCTGCTATGATTTGATTAATTATGATGCGTTGTTGGTGGTATGGAGGTGATTCTCAGCTTACTATTTATACAGTAATTATCAGCATTACTACTTCTGATGGAACCCGAAGATTACTTCTTTAAATTTAGGTTCCCGAACGATCTCTACACGATATATCGATAGTTTTCCAATTACAGAGCATAATGCGACTCAGTGGCGCACCATACCGCATTATGCGGAAGCTAATTGAAACGTGAATTAGTTTTCAAATGCATCAGCAGAGTGCGCTAAGTACAGTGTTGGATTTTTTAAAATGATTTCTAAATAAAAAATACACTTTTTAATTGAATCATCTTATCCAAATAGTGATGACGATGATTGATCGAATGCTCCGAGCATTTGGGCCATTATAATTATATTTTTAGCAGTTTGAAATAACTTTGATGATTTCCAAAATCTACGACGAAACGAAAGCCTTACAAATTTTTCACCAATAAATAATATTATGATAATTTCGATCGATGCCAACTTAAAGAAAAACACTAGTCAATTTTCTGTCACTGAGTTGGTATTGATTGCGAGTTTCACGAGAGCATTACTTTAGAGAGTGCTCAATTGTGCGAAGCGTTGCTGTAGTTGGAACATTCAACGTCGAGCATTGTGCCGCATAATGCGATCTAGTGCTGTAATTGGAAAACTACCATAGACAATTATGTCATTTGTCATAAATGCGCTGATAAGGCGTTTCGATAAGTATATAGAAGCTTTTGTTTATAACAATATTATGTAAAGTGAACCAATCTACTTTGAAACATTCTATTTTTTTAAAATAAACACAATCCTAGTTACAAATCATAAATCGGCAAATCATAAGTTGTATTAATCTGTGGTGACAAGAGCATAGACAAATCTAGAAGTGTAAAACGAGTACAGAACGAATGTTTGGACGTAGAACACGAACATAGAAGCGTTCTATTGTAGCGATGTACTGCGCGTACTGTGTGATGCGTAGACGGTATGCGGCCGCCATTTTGTGTAGCCAACCATGCTTGCACTCGCAGTGACGTACCAATCTGCTGCAATAAAAAATACAGTGAATCTTTAAGTTAATTGAATTTAAAAACTAATGAGTAATCACACAAATATTAGTATTTACAATATTCTTAACTTACATATTAATAATAATAATAAATTGATAAATAAAAAAATAAAAGTGTGTGTACCAGAATACACAGGTAAGAAGTGAAACTTCTTTACGATATCATTTTTCTACTATTCGCAACTTCACGAAAATGGGGTAGATAAGGCTTAAGCCTTAAGAAAAACAATTTTTTCAGTCATATTTATTTATAATTGCTCATTTTAACAGATTTATATACATTCACTGATACTTACAATCAAAAAGTGAGGTTAACCTCAAATAAATATTAAAATCATGCTCATACGTGTTGAATTTATAAAACGAAATGTATAATCACTCTCACTTTTCCTGTAAATTCACTTAAATTTGAACAAGTCTTTTTATTTTATCACTTTCAAATTAATATATTGTTATCTTATTTCAAACCAAACTTCAAAACTAATATATTGTTGTTATTATTATCATATATTACATTATATTATTTACGTCACTATAATAAACTTCGATAAAAAAGCAACATGGCGCGTAACCGAAAAACGTGACGTTTTCTTACAAAATTTCTCCCATACGTCGATAAAGAAGTTTCACTTCAACAAATTAAAAAAGGTTCGGTCTCTGTAGCAGTGTAACTGTAACGTTCGTATTTGGATACTTATGCCTTGAGGAAAAGCACCAGCTCTAGGGTCACCAATAGTACCACTACCAGGCGATTTAAATCTTTAATTAGCTGTGTGACTATTCCAAAGGGAGAATTTTTTTGCCATCTAATACCGTGTATTTTTTTCAATCTCCCTTTCTCACTTTTTTTTAATCGATATCAATGGCTCTCTCCCTTTTCTACGAAAAACAACGCTGCACATCATCGTGACGTTTCGTCCGTAAAAATATTAAATTCAAGCGCCTAAAGAAGTTTCCCTACACAAATTAAATTAAATTTTTACTTAATACAGATACAATTTTTAACACCTACCTAAGTAGTTATTGGAAATCAAAGATTGATTTTTAAACCTACTTTTGTAGTTTTTGGAAATCAAAGAATTATTTTTAAACCTACGTTTGTAGTTTCTGGAAACCAGAGACAATATTTTTAAACATATTTATAGTTTCTGGAAATTAGAGATTTTTTTAATACCTAGTGTTAGGCGGCGGTGTGTCACTTTGACGTCATAGCCCCGTGTCAAACATCTGTAGCGACCGAGTGATGACGTCATCCTTCAGACACGACTCTAAGAACTCCTCGATGGTAATGACTCCATCCTGGTTCAGGTCTAGCTTTCTGAACACGCGGTCGACCTGGAAAAGACGAAATATTTAATAGTAACAAATATGTTTTTTATAACAGCGGCCTAACGGGCAGGAAATCATGTTAATTGGACATAAACTAGCTCACTACCTGAAGGCTCGCCAGTGCGTTGCCGGCTTTTTAGTTATTTTACTCCTTTAAAGCCTGTCAGTTTCACATTGTTAAAAGCCTTTGATAGTTATAAAGATTTTGTATAAAAATGTTTAGTTATTAATATAACTAAACATTTTTATACAAATATTATATTATTATATTATCTTAATTTTATGAAGGCACGCCATTTTTTGCTTTGCATGGACATGCTTTGCGTCAATCAAACGTGTGCAGGACAAACGCATTTGAAATTTCCACAACTGCGCGTTTTTCAAGGCAGTTTTTGCCGCGCACCACCACTTTGTGGAACCACCTGCCCACTGAAGTATTTCCGAACCAATTCGCCTTAGGCTCCTTCAAGAAAAGAGCGTACCAATTCTTAAAAGGCCGACAACGCACTCGCGAGCCCTCTGGCATTGAGAGTGTCCAAGAGCGGCTGTATCACTTAAGATCAGGTTATCCTCCTGCTCGTTTGCCACCTGTTCTGTAAAAAAAAATTACTCGCAAAATACGCTCGTACGCTGTTAGGTACGCTCTTTTCATGATTTATCCTAAGTTGAATTTATTCATATAAATACATATACTATCTTATTGAAATAATAATTTACATATCTACGTATCTTATTAATTAATTCGACCACCAGTAACATAATATATAAGAAAAAGCAGTGGCGCTGTCTGGGCCTCAGAATTGTGTATCTGTTTCGTGTTCATTTGTTTTTTTCTAATAGACGAAAAAAGTATGATGAATGTTTAACAGGAAACTTTTTTTAGGTAGGAAATTGCTCTGCCAGCTCAGATCACAGCGTGCATATGAATTTCAAAAATACGGTCTCAATAAAAAATACAAATGAAATAGTTTCCTAAATTTTTTTTATGAAACGAGGTTTATTGATTTAAAAAAAATGTGAGCCGTCACGGGACGCCTGGCAGATGTGAAACATCGAAATTATTTTGTGAAGTAATATGCAGAAAAGAACAGATTGTGATAGGAACTAAATATGTCATAATGATAAAATAAAATTTTACGATTTTGTTTTCCAGATAACGATGACTATTTATTGAATAAACATTTATTTTCATTAAATACAAAAATTTACAACTGCATATAGATTGTATGTATATACCATCATATAGCCACGCCAGAAATCGGTTTTATGTTCGGCTATAGATGTTTCACATCAAAAAAAGAAAGAAAAGTAGGAAAAAACAAAAGAATGAAAATTTTACTGAATTAAAAAACTATCCTAGGTCTAGTATTTAAATTTAAGAAAATACTTTTTTTACCGGATTGACCCTATATATTATTTCCATATTCGCCAAATTCAAATTAATGTACTTACGTTGTAAACTTACAATTATTTAACATAATTTTAAATTTATCCGACGTTTCGCGTGCATTACAGCGTGCATGGTCACGGTGACCCTAGATCTATTAATTGTTTAGGCAAAACAGTTAAAGTTCAACATAATATATACGATATATTATTAAGGATTTTCAAAATAAACCACAAATTGTTTCCATAAAAATACAAAATTTTTGTTTTATTTATCACGCCTTTATATTACAGACAACTGTTATTGTTTAACTATGACAGTTATTCTTAAACCTCACTGGAAAATATAGAACGACTTCAAATTCACTAAAATCGCCTCCTCAATTATATAGTTTAATTTATCTCTCGAAAAGTTTTTATAACAATAACTGCACTAAATATCTGACCGTCAACCGCCATTTAATCGCGCGTCACTCATCGGAGTCTACCAACTTCCACAGACAACATAAAAACGCAAAGCGCGCCAAATTCAAATTAATGTAATGTCAATTCATTATTAAACATTTAATCATAATAATAGTAAAAAAAACATTGTAAAAACGTCTTGTAAGATTTGTTGTTAAAGTATATGTAATCTATTTACTAAATTTCTGTATGTATTTTATCAGTCTTGCTAATATCCCTACATACTAAACGTGATGCGTATTTCAAAGGTTCAAAAAAGAAAAATAAAAAGGAAACGGTTCAAAAAAATAGGTTAAATAATGTCATTATTTTAAGTAATTAAGTTTGTTTATGGAAGAGCTGGGAACCTTGACACAGGTATTTTTTACTTAAAAGGGTTTCCAAATCTTACACTTAGAAAAGAAAATGTACTTAAAATGAATAAAGACTTTTTATTATTATTATTATTTGAACCGTATCAATTCTTAAAGGGCCAAGCGAACTTGCCAGTGCGAGTGTCCAATGCTTAACATGGTGCCTCCTGTCTACTTGACACCAGTTCTATAAAAAAGTATGTCCACAGACTTTGTTATCAAAGCTCTGTGCTGTGCTCTACACAGAGTCTCATCAAGAAAGGTAAAAGCACCTGTTCAGCAGCTTTAGCGTCATCTATCCTTGAAGCCGGTGATCCAGGTGGCGCCCGACGGCCCAACAACTCGTGAACAGCAACTACCACCTCGCTAAGCTCTTGACGTGTGATCGCTCCATCACCATCCACGTCGTAGAGGCGAAATGCCCATCGGAGTCGCTCGTATACCGAACCACGGAGTAGCGTCGATAGAGTTACTAGCAGTTCCTGGAATTGAATTATTATTATTATCTGTATATGTCAATGTCAAAAATTATTTGTGACATTGTACACTTATGAACAAAAAAAATATTAGATTAAATGCTTCTTATTTTACATTTACTGCCAGTTCCCAAATGGGCGTAGAATGGAAGAGAAGAACTGGCAATAAACTCTCCGCCACACCACACTGTATAAAATTTTCGTGTCACAACGTTCGTTCGCATACGACTTTGAAACGGCTCGACCGATTCTTATGATTTTTTTATGCATGATCAGTAAGAATCGGCTACTATCTTTCAAAAATCTAAGTGATAAAGGGTGACCACAATTTTGTTTTTATACAATATTTTTTGTTTTTGTTTTTTTATGATACATTATACAAAAATACACACAAATCTTAATTTTCATTTGCCCTTTACAATCAACCCCTATTTTTCTTTGTAATTTAAGAACTTATAACTTGAACTCTGAGGTTTATATCGAGAAAAATCACAGAACAACCTAAAAAGTTTTCATTTCGGAGAATCGAACAGTCTCTGGGATAGCATAGCAAAATGTTCCATGTTGGTATGTACTAAACAGGTAGGCTAGGCATTAAGGAGAAACGAAATTCGCAGAGCCTGCTAGTTAGGTATACGTCGCAGCTTTTTAATCAGCCGTTCAATTAACAGCCTAGTCGTTAAACTAGCGGCCATATATATATATTATAGTAGGCTGTTCTTAAAAATATGGGATGGAAAATTAAAAAAAAATAAGAATACTTTGCCACCATATTAAGTAATCCTGACTTTTGTTACGACAGCATCTTTTTTTAAATTACATTCAAACTTTTTTGTTGTAACCTTATGGCGTTTGACATAACAGTGACAGAATGCGAGCTGCAAATATCGTCTAAAAGGATGTCAGAAAAATGAATATCGTTTAAAACAATTAATGCTTCGATCGGAGTTATTATATTGATAAAATACATATAAATAATTAGTAGCTAATTTTTTGTGGCATTAATTTTGAAAATCCATGTTTTTCACATTGTTTTCATATGCCGCGTATTCCCGTGTCGGAATACCAATAAAACGAATTATATACACGCCAGAAAAACAAACAAAGAATGTTGTAAATGTACGCATTAGAATATTAAACACTTTTTTCTGAAATATTTTTTTAATTAATTATACCAATTGGAAATTAATATTCATGATGGTTAAGACAGGAAAACGACGGTCAGTATATAATATTAATGAATTAAAAATCATTTAAATTAGGGTATTAAAAAGTACTTGACACAGATGTTTTTTTAATTAATTATACCAATTGAAAATCAATATTCATAGTTAAGACAGGACAACGTCAGTCAGTATATAATATTGAATGAAATTATAATTATTTAAATTAGGGTATTAAAAAGTACTTGACACAGATGTCAGGCTGAGATTAAAGTTTTTGACAAATGACACGATATGATAGCCGCTTAAGCTGTCATTTTTGGCGCCCCGCCAGATCATTTGAGCACTCTTCTAGACTTATTGCTATTTTTGCGATAGACTGCCTAGTTTTGAATTTATATTTGATTTACCGACTGTAAAAAGGCTCATGTCTGAGCTTCCAAATCAACAAGTTAGCCATTATCTAGTTGATAAAAAGGCCTAGGACTAGTGCTGGGCTACTTCTAATTTATTTGCTATATTTGTTTTAAAATAAGTATTGTTTTATGATTTGCTTTTTTAAAAGAGTACCGAGAGTTTTTTACGCCTGCTTTTTCTCTCGGCCTACACCCTCTGTCTTCTTTGCCGATGAGGGATGCCTACAGGTTCAAATTTAATCACGTGGAATAAGTGATACTTTGATGATTCCAAAATAAACGTTTTTTTTTTTTTCAACACAATAAATACACTCATCATGCATGCATCGTTCTTCGTAAATGTCTGAACGTTTTTGTTTATTATTATTCTTTTGCTTAATCTTTACTGTGTTTTTGTTATTTATAATTTAAGTTAGAGCTGTAAAAAATAAATAAATACCAGTTACTGACTGTAGTGGACCGGCTTATGTCACCCTATAGTGAAATAAGTTTTATTATAAATACAAGTGTTATGTAAAATTTTATTACGTTTTTTTTTTATAGAACAGGGCGCAAACGGGCAGGAGGCTCACCTGTTGTTAAGTGATACCGCCGCCCATGGACACTCTAAATGCCAGAGGGCTCGCGAGTGGGTTGCTGCCCTTTTAAGAATTCATAAATATGTCAAATGCAAGGCCTTCGACACGGGGAATCCTGTGGTGCCTTTATTCATTTTACATAAATATTTATTTATTTATTTCCTATTTTTACAATAACTTAATACTAATACAATAAAAAAATAAGCTAAAACATAACAAGTAAAAACTGGAAGAGATCGCTTGTTAGCGATAAGGCCGCCCGTAGCATCCCTTGTAATTTTTATGTATTGTTTTATTTGTGTTTCTTTCAAAACTTAAAACCTAAACCATTTTTATACGTAATTGTAAATAATGTAATTCTTGTGAATTCAGGTAATGTGCAACTAAATACATCTGTCTCACACGCAATAATATTTAGGGTGCGCAAGACACGTGTAAATGGCGCTTTTTGAGTAGGTTTTTTTTTTATATTGTTTATTTATTTATTTTGGTTTGTACGTGACCTAAGCACTGCCAGCAATTGAGATCACTTACCACGCCGAGTGTGGTTTATTGGCACACGCAGCCCCAGTCTTAAATCTTTGATTTCAATATCTTATTATTGTGTATAATAAAGTTTTTTTCTTTCTTTCTCTTTGCCCAGCTTGTTGCAGTTTAGAGTTATGAGGTCGTGTTTTTTACTGATGATCTGAATATTAACCACGATAATTTTTACTAGTTCTCATAGATTATGTGCATTGTATACTTGAAATAATAATAATAATGAAGCGAAAAATATCGAGAGAGAGAGAGTAAATAAATCGAGAAAAATACACGCTATTGGTTGATGTATTCGTTTAGTACATATTAGAACTTTAGATGGCAATTCTGTCGCATAACTTTACTATTTTTTTATTCTTTATTTATTTATATTAACATTAGCACGAATACAGTGTGTAAAAAGTGTGAATAGATATAGACATACGTGCATGGAATGAACATATACCGGTACATGATCTGTGCTAGTCACTACATAGTATAAAACAAAGTCGCTTTCTCTGTCCCTATGTCCCTTTGTATGCTTAAATCTTTGACACTACGCAACGGATTTTGATGCGGTTTTTTTTAATAGATAGAGTGATTCGAGTGGAAGGTTTATATGTATAATAACATCCATTATATAGTGTAGAAGTACTGTTATTTTTGAGGTTTCTAATGTGATGTCGTAAATAATTACATTTTTTCCGCTTACATTGCAAACGCAGCCTGAACCCTACGAGTTTTATCAAAATAATGTACTAAGTATTGTACACATTGAAAAGATCTACAGAAAAGTCCGTGATGGTATATGTCTATATGGTACAATATGTCGCCTATATTATCGGAGCTTTCCAGAGAAGAATTTGAATAACAATACAAAATAAAAACCTGCTTTTTCATCATCATTGCACCAGTGCGAAGCTGGGGCGGGTCACTAGTAATAATTAATTTACAAATAAATTTCACTTCTGACATGTGAACTTTGTACGAACGTACTTTTTATATTAAGGATAGTAATGGATATTTGCTAGAGCAGCTAGAGCAGTGTTGGCCTAGTGGCTTCAGCGTGCGAGTCTCATACCTGAAGTCGTAGGTTTGATCCTCAGCTGTGCACCAATGGACTTTCTTTCTTTGTGCGCATTTAACATTTGCTCGAACGGTGAAGGAAAACATCGTGAGGAAACCGACATGTCTTAGACCCATAAAGTCGATGATATGTATCAGGCACTGACTGATCACCTTAATGGACTATTAGATTTAAAAATGATAATGAAACAGATTTAGAAATCTGAGGCCAGGACCTAAAAGCGGTTGTAGCGTCACTGATTTTTTTATTTATTTTTAATGCACTTGCTATAGGTATTACTTATCATCATGAGCCTCCTGCCCGTTAGCCCCTTGTTGTATAACAAAAAAATACTTCAAAGTCAAATGTCATTGACAAAATCCTCTCTAACCAAACAGTGTGCTCCAGTTAAAAAGCCCGATTAAAAATTACTATAACAAGTCTAAGTTTTAGAATACCTAGGCTTAAACTACTCTGGCACAGTGCCAGGCACTCGACAGAGGTGTAAACGGCAGGTTTAATTGCAGAGTTAAATGTTAAAATACTGACAATTCACCAAATACAATTGACAACTTGAAACCAACACGACGTATAAATATATAAACATTTACGTTTCCCAAAATTGTAATACTTTTTAGAAAAGATAGCTTGTAATATATGCTGTAGATATTATGCACATGTCAAAATTGCAAATCTCATCTAAAGATTGCATAGTCCCAGTTTACCTCATTATTAATGCTAAACTTCGAAATATTATAACTTTAGTTTTTATCTGTTTTGTCTTATAAGTTTTTTAAAAAAACGTGTTTAGTTATAAGTTTGTTACATTCCAGGAATTAATGTACACTGGACATGTAGCACTTTTAATTGTTATTGAACATTAAATAAAGAATTTTTGAAATTGAATTGAATTGAATCTATATATCTTAATTTATAAACATTACGTGTCACGTTGTTTGTCCGCGATGGACTCTCTAAACTACAGAACCGATATGAATCAAATATGCACACCGTGTGCAGTTTGATCTAACTTAAAAGATAGGATAGCTTACATCTCAATTTATACCCGCAATATTATTTTATTGCAAATATTTATTTATTATTTGATACAATTCTAACAGATGGCGCTGTGTTAAAAGTACCTTTCACATAAGTTCTCCTACGGTTTCCCTTGAATAGTTTACAACTATGTAATATAACAAAAACCTTAGCCACAGCAACGCTTGGCCGAGCCTGCTATCTATATATATAATCTATTTCCCTTAGTCACGGCATCACGCCTGAACGGCTGGACCAATTTCGCTAATTCCTTTTTGTCGTGTTTGTTATTGACTGGAGAAGGTTCTTACGAAAAAAGAAAATTGCGCGGGAAATTAGAAAATTTTAGAATACTTAACCACCGTATGAAGTAATCCTGACTTTTGTTACGATAGCAATTTTTTTTTCAGTGCACAGTACAATTCAAGATTTTCGATGTAACCTTTGTTTTTTTAGTGTTTGACATAAAATTGACAGAATGCGTGCTGCAAATATCGCCAGAGGAAGTATAAAAGATCAATATCGTTTCCAGCCCTTTACGATTAACCCATATTTTCTATTATAGTAGATAGTAATTTTTCATCATCATAAAATTTAGAAGCCGGGCTTTTGTCTTATTAATTAATTTTTATAGAACAGAAAATGTAATACAAGGCAAAACAACTTAGATAAAGTAATAAATTGGGAATTCAATAACTCATTTTTAATTTACAAACATGAATTTTTAACGTGACAACGTCTTATAATTCGAAGGAGCCTGGCTGCACGTTCGCAAAACCATCACGCATGCGGCGTTACCTCGCTCTGAGGCGTTCCATTTAAGGCTTGCAGTGCAAAATTAACATAATTGTATTTATGCGTACAAATAAATGTAGTTGATCAATTCAATTGTGATTTATATTTACCGTCTTTATATCCACAAAAATATCTATCAAACAAATAAAATTAAAATTTTCTTTTGAAAAGTGCAATCACTTCATCAGTATTTTCTTTTGACGTTGTCACGTTCAACTATCGTCAGTAAAATCGGCTTTGACTTACAACCGATTTTTTTTCTAGTTGCACGGGCAAATTACTTTATGGGCGCCTCAAAAATGCAGTTGCCGCCTATCGCCAAGCATTTTATTGGTGTTGCAAAAAGGGAGGACTATACTTGTTAAAAACAAACAAAATAAACAAATTATTATTTGTAGGTAATGTCAGGTTCTATTGATTTTTTTTGACGTGACAACGTCTTATAAATTGGTTTGCCGGGTGACACTTCAAGAAACTGCGTTATGCTCCGCTCACGTTATGCGCTCACAATGAGAGCGAGTGAGAGGCACGCGTCCCTTCCACTCGGGCATGGTTAGCCCGCCTAAGAGCGAGAGAGACAGACATAATGTTTTAAATTGTTACTATTATTTCATCCTTCTTCCTACTATACGAATGAATATTCACATTAAAATTATTTTACCACTCAAAGTCGTTGTCACGTAAAACTTTCGCCCGTATACCGACTTTACAGGCAACCAATTTTTTTTTTAGAAATCGATTCTTTAGTCAGCAGATGGCTGACCATGCGTTATGCTCGTGAACGGGTGCTACTTACGGGCTTGAATTCTAGAACACCAGAATAAAAGTAACGATGCCTACCACTGATAGAGGATAATTTTTTTTAAAATTATTATTAATAACTTTAAGATGTCATGTGAAATGTGGTGTAGTAACAGCTTCTTACAAACATTTAGCAGAACAAAAAAACTTGGCGATTAAAAAGAGTGGCGGAGAGTATATTTCCAGTTCTTCTCGTCCGTTCTACGTTCTTGATTTATATATACACAAGTGTACATTGTAGTACATTCATAAGTGTACATTGTGTTACCTAAATGAATAAATGATTTGAATGTCAGTTTATATAATCAGAACTAAAAAGCCTAACATTGGTGATTATTTCCGTCCTTGCCTATTCCGTAAATTGGCGTGACCTACAATGACAAGGTCTCGTGTCTCATTTGAACGCGTTCACAATTATTTTAAGCTTTAGAACCGTCTTTGTAGGATAAACATAAGCTGCCCCTGAAGTATCTGAACCAATTCGACTTAGGGTCCTTCATGAAAAGAGCGTACAAATTCTTAAAAGGCCGGCAATGCACTCGCGAGCCCTCTAGCATCGAGAGTGTCCATGGCCGACTTAACATCAGGTGAGCGTCCTGCCCATTTGCCTCTTGTTCTATAAAAAAAAAATCAAACGCACCAGCCATTTAACTTATTCAATTAAGAAATCACCTTTGTAATCGTTCAGCGTGCAACTTCATTCCGGAGGTCGTAGGTTCGATCCTGGCTGTACACCAATGGACTTTCTTTCTATAAGTGCATTTAACATTCGCTTGAACGGTAAAAAAACATCGTGAGGAAACCGACATGTCTTAGACCCAAAAAGTCGACGGCGTGTGATGAGACTTGCACGCTGAAGCCACTACATCAACACTGCTGGTAAATATACTTTGTCCTTATTTCTCGACCAGAAATTATAAAACGTCTTTAAATAGATATAATCTATATTTACTTAAACGTATAAGATTTTGATAATTTATAGTCTAGAAGTCTCACGCGTTGATTAATTAGTTGGGTAGTAAAATACAATTTCAATGTATGCAAATGTATGTACTACGGCGTAGATACTGGCTACAGCGTAGCTGTATATCGAATTGACCACAGGCATGTTTCCCCTACAGTAGAGAGACCGCTGTGTGGCGTAGCCTAGCGTAGCCAGTACGTTTAGGTAGGTCACTTATTATTATATGTAACAGAAGTAAACTTGTTTGTGAAAATGTGATTTTTTTAAATTTAGTATGTGAAAAATATAAACACAAGAACAGAGTGTCAACGCTTTAATAGAGACTGTAAGTAGTGTTATTTTGTGTAGTAACACTTTCATATGTTAAAAATCCTTATAAGTAATTTGGGTAAGAGTTGCATTACTTATTAGTATTAAGATAGGCTAGATCGTAAGTTCCATGATGTCTTAGTAAGAGGCCGTTAAAGAATAACGTAAGCAAATTTACTGGAATTCCCCCCCCCCCCACTTCTCTTGCCAGAGAAAGTAAGCTCTCAAAAATAAGAGTACACAAACGTATTATTTCTTTGTAAGAATCATCAAAAATGCATTTCGTTTTCAAGCACAGACAATATGTGCAACAAAGTAAATAATTAATCTTGACGTAATCACCAAATATAAAAATTAAAGAATCCCCCTCCCCCCTCTTATAGTGCTTACGTGATACTTAAAGACCAATGTATTAAAAAAGATATTTAGCGTTTAAGTTTTGACTAAAATCTTTGAAAATGAGAACAATAACAAACAATGCGCAGACTTGGGGAACAAAACACGAACATAAATCGTAAAATAAGGAAACCCGTGGAAAACTGTAGGAAAACTTTCGACGTTATCGTATTATTATCATACGTAAACAGCATTATTTATTGCTAGTTTTGCAACCAACAACCCCATTTCATGATGAAAAAAATGAAAACAAATGTACATTTTGATCCCTGTGGCAGTGTACCTTCAACTCTGACTGCATTTCCCCGCTGTATTCGTTGAGGAAAGCACCAGCTAACGAGTCACTAGTCTTATCCACCAGGTGTCAAGTCAAATCTTTAATAAGCTGTGGACTAGAACGCCACGGGCTAAAAGGGAGGGTAGTAAAATTAAATATATTTACCGCTATTATAAAACAGAGTTCGTTTACAAGAAAAACTGAAGAAAATTGTGTAGGAATGGTGTTCGTACCTTACATATGGAGCAATTTAAATTTTCCAAGCCAAAACATTCGTACCAGCGTGCGATACATAGAAGTTTATTGGAATTAATCGAAGCGACAAAGAAGCGAATGTCAAAGAAAATCAAATATAATAGACGCTGCCGTCAGATGGTCAAAAACATTAACCAATTGGATTGACCCAAAAGGACAAAACTAGGGCAGATTAATAGAGCGATAGGGCGGCAAGATTAAAAGGATTTGGCAAAAGTTAGAGAAGGCCTTCTCCTGAAAAGGGAGTCTTAAAGTTGGAGCCAAAGCTGTACATTTTCATTCTCTTCTTAGTTTTATAAGCGTGGCGACTTTCTGACTCGTGGGGGTTACGCCCCAGTATAGCCAGACGTCGGCACTCTCTTCAAGTGTTATATTGCATTCGTTACATAGCAATTAATATGTCATTAATTTAAATTCTATTGTACGCGGGTTAATACAGAGCATAAATAAAATTCTCTTTATTTAAAGCACCTCGATAACAAAATGCCTACAGTTATAAAATTGTAGATAAAGTGGTAATGGACTTGCGTATATATGTGTATATTTAGAATTAATTTAACATCTTATCTGTTGATGTTCATAAATGAGCTTGGTTGGTTTATGAATATATTCCTTAATACTGTGAAGATTAATACCGATGCTCGCGCTAGCCTTACGGGTGACTGTTCCTATTGTGATTGCTTGCCGTCCACTCTTTTGTTATCGTTGCTACCCAATTTATTTTTAGTTATATTTAATTATTAAGTTATAAAATCTAGACATGTCAAAAATGCAAATCTGATCTTAAGATTGCATAGTTCCCAATTTCATTAATAATGTTAAACTTCGAAAAATTATAACTTTAGTTTTTATCTGTTTTTATAAGTTTTTAAAAAGGGCAATACGGCTTTTAAAAAAAACGTGTTTGATTATACGTTTGTTACATTCCAGGAAATGAATGTACACTGTACATGTAGGACTTTTAATAGTTGTTGAACATTGAATAAAGAATTTTTGATATTGAAAAAAAATGAAATGACATCATAACATCGATGCGATCTACCCGCACTTTAGTAAAAATTATTGTACCTACATATAGATAGAAACTAATATTTTGATATTATAGCTCATTTTTAAGTCTAGGTACTGAATCTAAATTTTCTCGCTATAATATAATATAATTCTTTGAGAAATAAACTATCTTTGAGCCGAAGATGTTTCATTGTAACGACTAACTTTTTAAAATAAATTACCGAAACTACAACCTTTTTAGCTCTGAGCCTAATATTTATGTCAAAGTTTCATTTTTTTTATAGAACAGGAGGCAAACGGGCAGGAGGCTCCGCTGATGTTAAGTGATACCGCCGCCCACTGACCAATGGACACTCTCGATGCTAGAGGGCTCGCGAGTGCGTTGCCGGCCTTTTAGGAATTTGTACGCTCTTTATTTGAAGGACCCTAAGTCGAATTGTATAATAATTGTTACGTATTATATAATATTTCATTATATATCTATCTAATAGGCAAGTTGGTGATCGGACTTCTGGGCCTAACACACGTCGTCGTATTAGGTCTAAAGTCAGACGGTTTTCTCAAGATAATATAGTCCTTCACCGTTCGAGCGAATGTTAAGTTTTGGGAGTCCATTGGTGCACTGCCAGGTTTCTCATCTTCAGGCATGACATCCACACGCTAGACAGGCCATCATTGCAATAATCTTTCCTGATACTCTTGGCATTATACGACAAACACAAATTTATTAAATTCTAAGTTCTAAAAAACAGGGTATATAAATAAATAAATAAAAAAATCATTTATTCATATAGGTAACACAATGTACACTTATGAACGTCAAAATATACTTTTAATGATTCTAATTTTACATATACTGCCAGTTCTCAAATCAAGGGCGTAGAACGGAAGAGAAGAACTGGCAATAAACTCAAATATGTACAAGAATATATGACATCTAAAATTTTACACATACGCGTCAATTATATAAAGCGAGCTAGCAAGGCACAAAATTGAACAAACAACGACAAAAAAGTGCGTACACAAAAGTACACATGTCAGAAGTGAAACTTCTTTATAAATTAATTATTACTAAGGTACTAGTCCCAAGGTAAAGGCCCTAATCGATAATCTTGTTTATTCACAATAGTGTACAGCACATGTTAGCACATGCTAATCATAATATAATTGCCATCTAAAGTTCTAATATGTAAACGAATCAACCAATAGCGTATTTTTGTCGATCTCCCTTTCTCGCTCTCTCTCAATCGGTCTCAATCACTTTTCCCTTTTCTTCGACAAATACGCTGCACATCTTCGTGACGTTTCATCCTTAAAAATATACCTTCGCGCGCCTAAAGAAGTTTCACTTAAAAAATAAATCAAATCAAAAATATCTTTATTCATATAGGTAAACTTATGAACGTCAAGAAAAACAAATTAAATTAATTGTAAATTTACATTTACAACCAGTTCGCAAGTCAAGGGCGTAGAGCGGGTAAGAAGAACTGGCAAGAAACTTTCCACCACTCTTTTCCGCCAAGTTTTTAATGCAAATTGTTCGAACTGGAGCAAATCAATCCTAAGGATTAGGAAATAAAAACTTAAACCTCATTAAAGGCATGGAGAACTTACTCGGAAGCTTATAGCACCACTGCAGTTGACATCAAATGCCCTGAAAACATAATGGGCGTACAGCGCAGAATCTGAAATAAAAAAAGAAACTTTTATTACGATAAAAATTTAACTGTATGTACGTAATATTTGTATTACATGACAGTAAACAGTATAGTATAATAGTATATGATTGTAATAGCGATCTGTCGATACAAGCTATCCACGGTAGGTCGGATCGGTGTATGTGGGATAGACCTTTGTATGAAAATGACATGCATTCTATCCGTCATCAAAAATGGATTGTCTACGAAGGGTTTGGTTTTTGGGAATGCTGATTGGAGATCGATCGACTGTTACGGTCTAATGTTAGATTGAAAACAATTGTGGATTCATTATTGGGTTGTTAGCAAATAAACAATTTCATTTTATTATCACAACATAGTATAAAACAAAGTCGCTTTCTCTGTCCCTATGTCCCTTTGTATGCTTAAATCTTTGAAACTACGCAACGGATTTTGATGCAGTTTTTTTTAATAGATAGAGTGATTCAAGAGGAAGGTTTATATGTATAATTACATCCATTAAATAGTGGAGAAGTACTGTTATTTTTGAGGTTTCTAATGTGATGTCGTCAATAATTACATTTTTTCCGCTTACATTCCAAACGCAGGCTGAACCCTACGAGTTTTATCTAAATAATGTACTAAGTATTGTACACATTGAAAAGGTCAACAGAAAAGTCCATGATAGTATATGTCTATATGGTATATGTCGCGTATATTATCGGAGCTTTCCAGCGACGGAAATAACAATACATAATAAAAACCTGCTTTTGCATTGCACCCGTGCGAAGCTGGGGCGGATCACTAGTATTACATAAAAATCTTTCAATTCAATCCAGCCGTTTAAGAGGAGTTCTGTTCATATGTTTATTTATTTTTATTTTATTAACACTTCGTTGCATTACATAAAAGGTAAAAAAAAAATATTAAACATAATTTAATGAAATTTCTTCCAGACAACCACTGTACCACATATATGTACATATATACTATCTTTTAAGTTAGATTAAACTGTACCCAGTGTGCAAATTAAATTGAAATCGGTTAAGTACATTAGGAGTAAATAGTGGACATATAACGTGACTTATAACGTGACGTGAAATATATTAATATTTCGGAGCGAGTCCTTACAACAACCTTCCTCTTGAGATAAGGGTTAATGATTGATGGAATCAGTTTCCGCTCTTAGACTCTCATTAAATGAAATAGATCATGTTTATTTTGGAATATAAGATACAGGTATCACTTATTACACGTCATTAAATTTGAATGTGCATATCTACTCATCGACAAAGAAAAAAGCCGGCGTAAAAATCTCTCGGTATTCTTTTACACTTATTTTAAAACATATATAGCTCGCACTCGCGAACCCTCTGGCATTGAGAGTGTCCATGGGCGGCGGTATCACTTATCAGGTGAGCCTCCTGCCCGTTTGCCCCCTGTTCTATAAAAAAAAACTTATCGCAAATAGATCCGTTGAGGCTACCTAAGCTAGCCTTTGCAGGCTTCACGGAGCAATGAGATATGGGAACAGTGGAACTGTTTCAAATACGCCTGCGAAGTATTTTGGTAGATTGACTCACTGTTTTTGAGCTGTGATGGACTAGTGGCTTCAGCGAGTGAAGCCACCCAAGTCACAAGAGTTCTTTTTAAAAGAAATAATAACGATATTATCATTGAGAATCCCGATACTTCTCATAAAGATAAACTACCTAGGATCATGACACCATGGAATGATACCTTAAGTCATTAATTTTAATGAGGCATTGTAAAATAATGATGCATTGTGGAAATGATACCAGTGACCACCGGCATCTTACCCCCGCAGACGTCGCACCTACAGTATATAAGCTGAAGACCACGACAAACCCACCTTTGTCACCTTTGTTAATTCACATCACCACCTAGCACTAAGCTCTTATTATCTTTAAAATAAATTTCTATTATTTTTAATTAAAAGTGTAATATTTAAAATAAAGTTTTTGATGTGAAACATCTATAGCCGCACGTTAAACCGATTTCTGGCGTGGCGACGCATCGCCACGTTATATGATGGTATATACATACAATCTATATGCAGTAGTAAATTTTTGTATTTAATGAAAATAAATGTTTGTTCAATAAATAGTCATCGTTATCTGGAAAACAAAATCGTAATATTTTATTTTATCATTATGACATATTTAGTTCCTATCACAATCTGTTCTTTTCTGCATATTACTTCACAAAATTCCTGCCTTTACTGGACTACGCCGATTCTTGCTCCTCCGATATGAGCGAGGACTTGCTAAACAAACTGGATCGTCTCCAAAACTTCTGTATCCGATTTATTTTCGGTCTAAGAAAGTATGATCATATCTCTGCGTTCCGTAAGCGGCTAGGTTGGTTACCCATTCGACAGCGACGTGATGCTCATGTTCTCCATCTCCTATATTCCATCCTGTTCAATCCTAAAACTCCTTCTTATCTCAAAAATGATTTCAAATTTTTGGGTTCACATAACTATAGTTTACGCTCTTCCGAAAACTATATCCTTGAAATCCCATCTCACAACTCCTCTTTTCTTGGCGATTCCTTTAAGGTTTCAGCAGTTCGGCTATGGAATTCACTTCCCGTCACTATTCGCTTAGCTCCTTCTCTATCTTCCTTTAAATTTCTGCTGTATAAACATTACCTGTCCACGTCATATCACTAACTACTAACTGACGTAAGACCGATCTCGAATTGGATTGTCATGATTCATGTGCACTGTTTACTTTTTGTTTTGTTTTATGTAACTTGTATCAGTTTAGTTTATTTTTATTTCTTTTTGTTTCTGTTAAGTATGTTTCTTTTTTGTATTCCCTTTTCTATTTTTGCACTTCTTGCCTACCTTATCTAACATACTCATAGTGGTTTTTTCCTTTACTCACAGTGGTTGTCTGGAAGAAATCGCTCTAAAGCGATAAGGCCGCCAGTTGCTTGTTATTAAATAATGTTTAATATTTTCCTTTTATGTAATGCAACGAAGTGTTAATAAATAAATAAATAAATAAAAATAATTTCGATGTTTCACATCTGCCAGGCGTCCCGTGACGGCTCACATTTTTTTTTAATATCTCACACGTTGAGTTATTTTGACTAGCGTGCGACTCTCATACCTGAGGTCGAAGGTTCTGTGCACAATGGAGTTTCTTTCTATGTGCGCATTTAACATTTGCTCAAACGGTGAAGGAAAACATCGTGAGGAAACCGACTTGTCTTAGACACAAAAAGTCGACGACGTGTGTCAGGCACTGGTTGATCACCTACGTGCCTTTTAGATTTAAAAATGATCATGAAACAGATTCAGAAATCTGAGGCCAGGACCTAAAGAGGTTGTATGTTTGATGATTAATGTTAGTGTACGTACGGCATGATTTACATTTACAACCAGTTCGCAAGTCAAGGGCGTAGAGCGGGTAAGAAGAACTGGCAAGAAACTTTCCGCGACTCTTTTCAATCGCCACGTTTTTAATACAAATCAATCCCAACGATTAGGATCATTTAAGTATTCGTCACATTTATAAAAGCCTTTATTAATTAATTTACTTTTAACGAGGGCTTTGAATTTATTTAGTGATAAATAATTGTGAAATTTCGTTTGGGAGTTGTAAAAACGAATACAATTTCCATATAGAAACAATGTACTTCTTTGGAGTTTTGTGATAAAGGTACTTAAGAAGCTATACTTACTGCCATGTGGAAAGAATTTCGCGTATATATCCTTAAACGATTCTTCGTGCACCACGCCCTCAGGACATTCCTGTAAAACAAAATCATAAATTATTTATATTTACTGGCTGACTCAGCAACTTTTGAAGATTTGATTTGATAATAAATCAAATCAAATCTTCAAAAGTTGCTTTTTTTATATTAGTTTGCTATTACATATTTATATATACATTCTTAAACAATGTGTATGCTTAAAAAATACAAGAAAATATGACATCACAAATTTAATACACTTACACATACACATCATTTACATTAGAACTTAAGGAATAGTATCTGGATGAGCCTTGCTCGGTATTTTTTTTTATAAATTGTGTTTTTGGAAATTATACTTAAGTACGAATTACATACTAATAATGTGATTAATATTTTTCCATCTTACCGACAGAATAATAAAAAATAAGAAATTCTAGAAATTACATTTTCTAGAAATTATTCCTAGCTAGATCGATTTATCGCCCCCGAAACCCCCCGTATACTAAATTTCATGAAAATCGTTGGAGCCGATTCCTAGATTCCAATTTTATATATATATACAAGAATTGCTCGTTTAAAGATATAAGATATCAAAGAATAAACTAAAGAAACGACCTCAAAATAAACAAAATATTAATAATAACTAATAATATAAATATTAACTGAAACTAAAACAAAAATTTATTTATTTATTTATTTATTTCCAGTAAATTTTCCTATCTTAACAGTTACAACTAATGCGATAGAATTCCATTATATTACCCACACCAACTAAATACATACACACATTAAAAAATTAAACTTAAATTCCTAAATCTTATAACTAACAATAAAGCAAGCAACTCTTGTGAACTCAGACAGCGTACAAACAAATAGGTCTACCTCAATGGAAATTTCGTTAATTATCTGGTATTGCTCGCGTGAGTGGCGCTTTGCTAACCAAGTTGGAATGTGCGCGCGGTACATCCAAAAGCTTAGACGTAAGCCTCAGGTTTCTACTTGGTAAACAAAAAATTAAAATAACAGTAATAAACAAACAAAATGAAAACTTAAACCACATTAAGATTTAAGAGCCTTCAAAACAAATTTACGGTAAGTTGATATATTTTTTGATGAAAATAAGTTCTATGTGTTATTGCGAATAAAGCACGGTATCTAATGTCAGACATGGCGAATATATATCGATTTTCCTCGGTCGAGGCTGACTAATTATAAAAAAAAAATGTGGCACTCGGTGACTGCTGCGGTAAAGAAAATTGCTTAGCATTTTTTATCAACTTATGCAATTATAATTATTTGTTTATTTTTATTGATGTAGTATTTTTTTTTCTTTGCGTTCTGTCCCGCTCTAACGCGTATTGGCCGCACCTATTTTACATCATCGGGTGTTAGGTTTATTTTCGTTACGAAATTTCTTGATTCGGTAAAGCCCGCGATAAAATCTATGCAATAACTATAAAAGTGTTTATTTCGCAAACAGCAATGCTTCATACACGAAATCCCTTTTTACACATAAAAATCCTTCACTTAAAATACTAATGCCCTTGATAGTATTTTAAGTACGACATTTCTCAAATTTATACACGTGTTTTTTTTTGTCTAAATTTAGATCGAAATTTCCAAGTGCACAAAACCAGCAACACAACTTCTGGTGTCCATTAGCCTGTTATGAAATAAAAAAAAAAAGTCCAGCAAGAAAGGTTAAAGTTCTTGATATGTCTGAAGATTCAGTTTAATGCATACCAAATGAACAGTAGCACTAAATCTGACGGTGAGAAAGGTTTCTTTAAATATGTATAGAAGATGAAATTTAGAACCTCATTATAAATTTAATTCGCAGCTGCCTCGGTACTGCTAGAAAAATTGGCAGAGAACTGTGACTATTAAAAGGTTTAAATTTTTTTTTTATAGAACGGGGCACACGGGCAGGAGGCTCACCTGATGTTAAGTGATACCGCCGCCCATGGACACTCTCAATGCCAGAGGGCTCGCGAGTGCGTTGCCGGCCTTTTAAGAATTGGTACGCTCTTTAAACTTTACGGATAGTTTACCGTGACTACGTCTTAATAATCACTACATAGTATAAAACAAAGTCGCTTTCTCTGTCCCTATGTCCCTTTGTATGCTTAAATCTTTGAAACTACGCAACGGATTTTGATGCGGTTTTTTTAATAGATTGAGTGTTTCAAGAGGAAGGTTTATATATCTAATAACATCCATTAAATAGTGGAGAAGTACTGTTATTTTTGAGGTTTCTAATGTAATGTCGTAAATAATTACATTTTTTCCGCTTACATTGCAAACGCAGGCTGAACCCTACGAGTTTTATCAAAATAATGTACTAAGCATTGTACACATTGAAAAGGTCTACAGAAAAGTCCCTGATAGTATATGTCTATATGGTACAATATGTCGCGTATATTATCGGAGCTTTCCAGCGACGGAAATAACAATACATAATAAAAACCTGCTTTTCATCAGCATTGCACCCGTGCGAAGCTGGGGCGGGTCACTAGTAAAATAATAATAATAGCTTTTTATTCAGATCAATTTGGTATATGGATATGTTAAGCTAACATTAAATTCTAAAGCTTTATAGATTATGCTTAAATTTAGTGTAATATTTGTTGTTTTGTTATCTTTCCTAGATCTGTTTGCCAGTCGGCAAAGGCCTCCTCCAACCTTTTCCATTCCTTTCTTTCTTTAGCCACTCTGTTCCATGTGACTCCTGCCACTTGTCTGACATCATCGTCCCACCTTTTCTGTGGTCGGCCTCTTTTCAGTTCCCTTGGGAACCATGTCACCCTGTTGTTTAATAATAAATCCTACCCCATATTGTCCTTGCGTCTCCCCTATTTGATATAGTAAATAGTCTGGATGGCAAGTAATACTTTCGCCCATTTTTCTCACTTCGCTCAAACCAATTATGTCTCAGTTGATAGATTTTAACGCATATGTCAGTTCCGTAAGATTTTCTTCTTTTCTCAAGGTGAGTACATTGAGGGGTGCTATGTAAATTACTGAGTTATGTCTTTGTGTGTCTTTAGATGTTGGAGGGTTGTGGTCGCTTTCCCCCTCGAGGACCAGTCGGCTTGGGGGAGTTCGTTGTTTTTTTTGTTTCTTTGTTGGCTGTTTTATTGGTTGGTTTTAGTATCCGTTTGTCGTTCTTTAATTGCTATTGGTTTTTATTAGGTGTATATAGCACCTGTATCTTGATAAAAAAAATTTAAATAACTCTATCCATAGTTGCTTGACGTTTAAAAAAATCAAATTCACAACGACACGCGAGCGAGTTTGCGTATCTTGCCGAAGCCGCGTACAAATTATTTGATGAAATCTATTAGGTATGAGGGTGTGCAATTATTTAATCAGTTACCATCTCAAATTCGGAATATTGGAGTGTTTGACAGATTCAAAAAGGAAGTAAAGATGCATGTTAGAATGAACATAGTTAACTAAAATTGTGACGGCCAATGGCGACGTGTATCTCGCTCGTATTATATAGACATATTCATATTGTTTCTCGTGTAAATAAAATATTTCTGTTTTGTAATGAGAAATAAAGTTCTTTAAACATTAGTAGGCATGTTCGATACTACGTCTTAACAAAACATTAATGATTGCATACTTCGACGATAGAGAGACAGATGCAGCGCACGCGTACAATAAGCGTAACGGGACAATGAGCGTAACCAGACATTAAGTTACGATTTTTCGTGCGTGTGTGCGTTTGATTTTTTAGACGTCAAAAATATCGATATAAAATGTAACTTATCAATCATTCAATTAATTGATAACTACTGTTCACATTTCATTTGAACATTGACCAACTGCTGAGACGGCTCACGTGGTTCAAAATGTAAATAGCTGAAAGCGTAATGTATGTTCGTATTTAAGATTTTGTGATTTATGACAATAAATGAGATTTAAATATTGCTGTCTTCTCGTTTCCTCTCAAAGTGGCAAAGACTTCCAAGCCCCTAATTATCGTTGTGGTGCTCGATAGCTTTGAGATAATCCCACCACCTCGAACCTTGATCCTGCCCGTCTGCTACCTTAGGTCTCTTGGTGCAGACATCCCGTACTTATTTTTATTCACTATTCATGTGTTAAGGTTCTTAGGAATCACTCTCTCATATATTTAGTTATCTAGTGCAGCTGTTCACTTCATATATACAGATAATCCTGACATTCAATAGATATAAATTTTAAACAGACATTTTAGTCAACTTTATTAGAGTCTACTAGCAACTAGTTTCAAAAAAATCCTCGATTTAAAACTATTTATTGACTAACAATCTTCCATTCCGTCTTTAATCTTTCACCATTCGAGTGAGTGTTAAATGCGCACATAGATGAAAGTCCATTAGTGCACAGCTAGAAATTGAACCTACGTCCTCAGGGACGCTGATGCCATTATGTCAACTGTTATATGGCGTCGAAATGTCGCACCGCTTTTTTTGACATGAGATACTGCCATGCCCTCAGATAGACTTTATGACAATTTTTTTTTAATTTTGATATTTTTTGTTGCATAATACTACAAATGCATTATTTTATGTTTATCTCACACACTGTTTTATTGTTATTTATTTTACAATTTAATGTATATTATTTTACGGTTTCGATATTTGTACATATGTGAGGAACTTGTATACTAACAATACAATAATTGACCTGTATAGTAGTTTTATTCCAGAAATACACTGTCTTCCCATATTTAACTAATGTATACAAATATTATAAAAAGTGGTTGTCTGGAAGAAATCGCTCAAAAGCGATAAGGCCGCCAGTTGCTTTTCATTACATTATGTTTAATATTTTTTTCCTTTTATGTAATGCAACGAAGTGTTAATAAATAAATAATAAATAAATGGAGTTTATTACCCATTCTTCTCCTCACGAAACTACCTTTTGGAAGAGGCAACTAGAATCATCTTTATACTTTTTTTTAACATTCAAAATTGCCATTTTAGGTGGTCGAATTGGAATAAATGATTTGATTTGAACACCAGTAATCTAGTAACAGTTAATGATAATATAAAGAAAAAAATAATAGGGTTATGCGACAGAATTTCCGTCTTAAGTTCTAAGTACCTGGATGCCCGAGCTTTGCTCGGTATTTATTTATTTGTATAAATTGTGTTTTTTGGAAATTATATTTCAGTACGAATTACATAGTAATAAAATGATGAAATATTAATATAATTATCGAATAAAGATATTTCAGTTTTTATTTGACTGACATCTTAAAACGCGCAATTCTACGTCTAAGTTATTAAAACACTAATAAAATGACATTTTCTAGAAATGATTCCTAGCTAGATCGATTTATCGCCCCCGAAACCCCCCGTATACTAAATTTCATGAAAATCGTTGGAGCCGATTCCGAGATTCCAATCATATATATATAACTAGCAGACTTGGCCAAGCATTGCTGTGGCTAAGGTTATTGTTATATTACATAGTAGTAAACTATTCAAGGGAAACGGTAGGAGAACTTATGTGAAACGTTGGTACTTTTAACACAGCGCCATCTGTTAGAATTGTATCAAATAATAAACAAATAATTTGCAATAAAATAAAATTGCGACTATAATTAGAGATCTAAGCTATCCTATCTCTTAAGTTGGACCAGACTGCTCACGGTGTGCAAATTTATATCAAAATCAGTTAAGTAGTTTAGGAGTCCATCGCGGACAAACATCGTGACAGGAGATTTATATATATTTAGATAAGCTGTAAAAAGTCAAGTGAAGTGTAGCAGTGGGGTATACTGGACTAAACTGGTTTTCGGGCTATATAAGCACGGCGCGCTGTATGGTCGGGCGGACTGCTTCGACGCTCGCATTAGAAATAGACGTAACTTATACTTGTTGTTGTTCAATATGTGGTTATTTGTTGTTTAATAATTAATAGAATTGTGTGGTTAATTTCGTGAAACATAATTTGGTTATTTTTAGTAATTTTATTTGTTAATTTCTTACTATATCTTAACATTCTGTCACGATGTTTGTCCGCGATGGACTCCTAAACTACTTCACCGATTTTAAATTAAATTGGCACACCGTGAGCCGTCTGGTCCAACTAAAGAGATAGGATAGCTTAGATCTTTAATTATAGTCGCAATTTTATTTTATTGCAAATTATTTGTTTATTATTTGTAGAATTCTAACAGATGGCGCTGTGTTAAAAGTACCAACGTTTCACATCAGTTCTCCTACAGTTTCCCTTGAATAGCTTACTACTATGTAATATAACAAAAACCTTAGCCACAGCAACGCTTGGCCGAGTCTGCCAGTATATATACAAGAATTGCTCGTTTAAAGATATAAGATATGTACTAAACGTCATACATCAACCAATAGTGTGTATTTTTTTTTAAATTCCCTTTCTCACTCTCTCGCAATCAGTCTCAATCGCCCCCTCCCTTTTCTTCAACAATCTAATCAAATCAAATCAAATCAAAATTTATTTATTCAGTTTAGATGCGACTTAACGCATGCTTATGAATGTCAAAAACGTTTACAAAATTCGCGAAAGAGCAAAACTACGCCATCCGTTCGCAAGACTACCAGGAGGTCTTGTTCTGAGAAGAACGGGCAAGAAACTCAGCAAGTTTTATCCTCCCTTTACATACAATAATTCAAAAAATCTAGATTGACCCGACCTAAAAATGTTTTCATTTCCCCGCTCTATTGTTTTGAGGAAAATGATCCGTTTTCATCGTTTTCACAAAGAATTGCACTTTAGTCGAGCGCCGACAGTAATGATTCCGCTGAAAAGCGAAGTTTCTTGTTTACCGAGGCAAAGACTTTGTTTTTTTACCAAATACTTTTTCCGTATAAATACTAAAAAGATTAATGTGTCGGCATGACGAGAGCCCTTCAACGAATCGACACGAAATGTTAATTTTCAAACATTATAAACGTAGAATTATGAGAAACAATTCGACTTAGGGTCCATCAATGCACTCGCGAGACCTCTGGCATTGAGAGTGTCCATGGGCGGCGGTATCACTTAACATCAGGTGAGCCTCCTGCCCGTTTGCCTCCTGTTCTATAAAAAAAAAATACTTCAGGTAAACATAACATTGTACTCGTTCAATATTATATAAATCAAATAACATAATACAAAATTTTTATGTATTATTAAATTTTAAGGTTAGTTACTTATAACTAACCTTAAAATTTAATTATTTAAAAATATTATTAAAAGTAGTCCCTTTAGGCAAGGTACCGAAGATACTGGCAGCGTTCCCCCTTTGAACAGCTAGACTAATTCTTTGTGCGAGGTAGCTGCCAGCTCTTCGTTCTCATGTGATGTCGACTGACCTTTTTGATAGCAATACAGTTTAGATGTGAAAAGGAAGAGACTGGCTGCCCACAACACAGGGAATCCTAGTGTGGGGGCCAGTGCACTCTACTTTATTAAACATTCCTGTATATTGTGTCTAATAAAGTTCTTTCTTTCTTTCTTTCTTTGATAATTCCCTAAAAAGCTTAAGTATAAATTTGTTATATAATATTTTCCTTATTATGCTAATATCCTATCTTTTAATAGGGAACCCTTCACGGGTTAAGACTCCTTCAGCTGGAGCACTTTGTGGTGATATTTCCACTCTGTGGATAAATAATCCAGCCATAGATTATGAACACATGATACATGTGAAAGGTTGGAACGAAGTCGATGACCGTTCGCGCCAAAAATAACTCGCGTGACACATGTTATGTCATCGTGTTCCGAATTTAAAATGTGCCACAGATACATTTACGCCCGAACCCGGTAATAAATCCACAATCTAAGGTTGAAAACAATCAGACCGTGACAGTCGATCGATCTCCTATCTGCATCCCGATTTTAACCAAATTTGACAGCAAACCCTTTGACTTTGAAAGTGTCCATGGGCGGTAACACCTGGTGAGCGATCTGCCTGTTTTTATCTGTTCAATAAAAAGTGCGTGCGTACAAAGTACACATGTTAGTAATAGTAATGAAACTTCATTGTAAATTAATTATTACTAAGGTCAAAGCTCCAATAGATAATCATGTACCAGTGTGAATATGATCCCTATCTATCTATATTCACACTGCATACGTGCTAATGATAATATAAACAAATAAATAATAAAGTTATGTGACAGAATTTCCACATAAAGTTCTAATTTGTAGTAAACAAATACATCAACCAATAGCGTGCATTTTTTTAGATCTCCCTTTCTTACTCTGTCGCAATCTGTCTCAATAACAATCCCTTTTCTTCGACAAAAACGCTGCACATCTTCGTGACGTTTCATCCGTAAAATTTTTACCCTCATGCGCCAAAAGAAGTTTCACTTCACTTTCATACAAAACTCGACGCATTATATATTATATTTTTTAAGTAACAAGATAAAAATATTTTCAAAAATTGTACTCTAGTTTTGTAGAAAAAACTACACGAACAATAGAGAAAAACTAATTAATACATTGAAAGTTTTATTATAACGCATTGTCCAGTTAAATAAGGTTTATTTAAATTTCATAAAAAAAACTATAATGTTGACTATATGTATAGCTAACTTCAGGGTGTCAGTTTTTTGTAACGGTGAGCACGCGCATCGTAGAAAATTTACTCTTATTATTTTATCCTAACACACCAAAAGTATTATAGCTTCAATAAGTCAATCAGTCTCGGCAGAAGTGAAAACTTCTAGTCCAGGATCCATCGCCCATTTTTGCACTTGATTACTATCAAGCTAATTTTCCGTGAGTAGCTTTATTTTGATGAGACGCCCAATAATTAATTAGTAGCTAACAGAGGTAGCAAGGATAAAATATGTTGATTTGATGATTCTCAAATATTTATTACTAACTGAATTTTTTTTTTGTTAAATCTCAAGACAATTATCTAAATTATTCGAAAAAATATTTGTCCTACAAAATCTATGGTTTGATCAAAGAGTCCCCTCTTTCCGACATGTATCGATAACGAGGTCATCATAAATGATTACTAACCAGCTGATTTTTTTTTTACTTAGTTAATATTCATGTAATTTAACAGACATATTGTCCTACAAATTGCGCGGTACGTTATCCTGGTCCTTAGTAATTATGAGTATAAAAATCATTTATGTACAATAAAATATTCATTTATTCCCGTATTGTACACAAACACGACTATTTATATTACACTAGCAGAATCGGCCAAGCGTTGCTGTGGCTAAGGTTTTTGTTAAATTACATAGTAGTAAACTATTCAAGGGAAACGGTAGGAGAACTTATGTGAAACGTTGGTACTTTTAACACAGCGCCATCTGTTAGAATTTTATCAAATAATAAACAAATATTTGCAATAAAATAATATTGCGACTATATCAAATCAAATCAAATCAAAATTTATTTATTCAGTTTAGATGCGACTTAAGGCATGCTTATGAATGTCAAAAACGTTTACAGAATTCGCGAAAGAGCAAAACTACGCCATCCGTTCGCAAGACTACCAGGAGGACTTGTTCTGAGAAGAACGGGCAAGAAACTCAGCAAGTTTTATCCTCCCTTTACATACAATAATTCAAAAGAAAATGTCATAAACCACAACGTCATTTAAGTTACATAAGTAAAAATAAAATAAAATCTGTTCTGTGATTTACCACATTCACCATTACATTACATTACATTCACAACACTTCCAAGATAACAAAGCAAATTATAACAATATAATTATACCTATTGCCAAGCGTTTTTATCTTCTAGGTAGTCATTAACTGTGTAGTAACCTTTACACATTAAGGTTTTTTTAATATGTGTTTTGAATCTGTTGAGAGGCAGTTCCAATATTTCACTAGGAATCATGTTATAGCAGCGTACACTTGGGCCTATAAATGAAGTGTTTATTTTCTGCAACCTATAATTAAAGATCTAAGCTATCCAATCTCTTAAGTTGGACCAGACTGCTCACGGTGTGCCAATTTAATTTAAAATCGGTTAAACTACTTAACTTAGGAGTCCATCGTGGACAAACATCGTGACAGGAGATTCTCTCCATCCGTCTTACGAATTTCGAGCAGGTCACGTGTCCTGACGCGAGTTTAACATTTTTTACCTATTCCAAAAAAAGTGTACAACGCCGCTAAAGAAGTTTTCACTTCAATAATATAGTTAGCAAAATAAACGTCTAAAAACAATTCTAAATTTACGTTGCCAGTCGTAAATCAAGGGCGTATAACGAGAAGGCAGCGCCATCTTAACTACACAGAACACATTTATCAATTTATTTTTTTATAAGCAAGTAGGTCGGATATCGTTTATTCTTTCTCTTGCTTCTATACAGTGAATAAACGACACTAAAGTATGTATGTATGCAGTCCATATAAATTACAAAGAGTTTTTAAATGGAAAGAAGAAAAAACTGCAAAAGTTTATAACAGTCTAGTGTTAGTTATTAGATAAAAAATCGGTTCTCTGTAAAGTCGGTTTAGTGACGATAGTTAAACGTGACGTCATTAGAAAATACTGATGGAATGGTTGCATTTTTCAAAAGAAAATTTTAATTTTATTTGATTATGATATAGAGAAGGAGGTAGAGGATTGTGCCTCTTTGTCGCTCGTTCTGCGCTCTCGCTTGCACTTGTAGCTTTAAATGGAACGCCTCAGAGCGAGGTAACGCCGCATGCGTCATGTGTTTTCGTGCGTGCAGCCGGCTCCATCGAATTATAAGACGTGGTCACGTCAAAAACAATTTCTATTCGACCGCTATTACGTAGTATTTATTTTCGTCTGGTATCTGAACCAATAATTATATAGTATTTTTTACTTATTTTGTTCATATCTTGCGATATTAAGGTACGTGCAAGCAATTCCGATTTGTAAACAAACGAACGTATTTCTTAGAAAGTTTGGTACGTACGCCGTTGTCGAGTTTATTACGGACTAGGACAATAGCGACAAAGAACGGACACAACCCCGCAGTTTTAATCAATTTCGGCATAAAAAGTACTTATAGATGCATATTGACTACAATATATCTTAAATTTATTTTTACATAATATTTTTAAGTATTTAATTAATAATACATAATTTTCTAAAATATATGATTTTTTTTTTTTAAACCAAATGTAACAAAAATTACCCGTATGGAGGCGTGCAAGTATTACGTGAGCACTATAGGGGGAGGGGGGGAGGGGTTTATCTTTGATTTTCTTATTAGGTGATTATGACAACAGTAATTTTCTTTTTACACATATTACGCACACATTGTCTATGCTTGAAAACGAAATGCATTTTCGAGGATTTCTACCAAAAAACTAATACGTTTATTTTAATATTATTTTTGAGAGCTTTGCTTACTACTGCTGACAAAATAAGGGAAAGAATTTCAAGTTATGCAAGCTAATTTAATAAATAATTTAAACGTCTTAGGGCCTGTTACACAATGTATGGATAAAGTGCCAAATAGCTATGCAACACATAAATTATTCTAAAGATAAAAGACTTTATTAATTAATGTACTTTGATATTTTTGATAATTCTCTAATTTCGGTTGGGAGTTTGTTGTAAAAACACAAACTTAGGAACAAATGATACGATAGGATTTGTTAAATGTATTATTAATATAATATCTTTTAATATACCTAGAAAGAACCGTTCGATTAAAATAAATAATTTGATTTAAATGAAATGATTTAGATGAAAATTGAAATAAATAATGCAAGGAATACAAATATATACATTCCAGTTGAATTTTTATTAGATGTCGATTGATAGTTGTATTGGGCTAAATGTCATACTGACATTTCAAAATAGCGACGATACCAATCCAGTATTTGGCACTGTATTAGATTTTGACGTACATTAAATGTCACTTACACATATAAAAGTCAAAATCAAATCATTTATTCCAATTTTACATAATATTTTTAAGTGTTTAATTAATAATACATAATTTTCTAAAATATATGAATTTTTTTAAACACAAATGTAACAAAAATTACCCGTATGGAGGCGTGCAAGTATTACGTGAACACTAAAGGGGGAGGGGGGAGGGGTTTATCTTTGATTTTCTTATTAGGTGATTATGACAACAGTAATTTTCTTTTTATACATATTACGCACACATTGTCTATGCTTGAAAACGAAATGCATTTTCGAGGATTTCTACCAAAAAAATAATACGTTTATTTTAATATTATTTTTCAGAGCTTTGCTTACTACTGCTGACAAAATAAGGGGAAGAATTTCAAGTCATGCAAGCTAATTTAATAAATCATTTAAACGTCTTAGGGCCTGTTTCACAATGTATGGATAAAGTGCCAAAAAGCTATGCAACACATAAATTATTCGAAATATAAAAGTTCCGAAAGATACTTGGCATTTCATGACAAATAGCGCTATCTAGCAGTCGTGAAACGCAAAAATACTGTTTATCTTACAAATAAGTAATAAATAGCTTATTTGGAACTAATCCGGACATTGTGAAACAGACCCTAAAATAAATCAATGTATACAAATGTTGTCAAACCCAACGCTTCTCTCTTGACTACTTACGGGGGTTGTCTTATATTCAATTATTGATGTAAAAAATTTTGAGAAACAATATTTTTATTTTTAATGTGACACAAACTTAGGAACAAATGATATGATAGTTTTTGTTACATGTATTCAAATCAAATCAAATCAAAAATATCTTTATTCATATAAATATATTATTTAAGCTGTGTAAAAAGGCTTACTATAAAGTTAGTGATTATCTAGTTGATAAAAGGGCCTGGGATTAGTGCTGGGCAGGCTACTTCTAATTAATTTGCTATATTTGTTTTAAATATTGTAGAATTGTTAGATGATTTGCTTTTTTTTTTAAAAGAGTAGGGATGCCAACAGGCTCGAATTTAATGTCGTGGAATAAGTGATAACCATTATGGTCCTATGTTCCAAAATAAACGTATTTTTTTTTATACATGTACACTTATGATCATGAAAAACAAATTAAATTAATTATAAATTTACATTTACAACCAGTTCGCAAGTCAAGGGCGTAGAGTGGGTAAGAAGAACTGGCAAGAAACTTTCCGCCACTCTTTTCAATAGCCAAGTTTTTAATACAAATTGTTTGAACTGGAGCAAATCAATCGCAAGGATTAGGATAATTTAATAATCGCTAAATAAAAAGATTTATTAATTAATTTACTTTTAACGAGGGCTTTGCATTTATTTAGTGATAATTCTCTAATTTCGGTTGGGAGTTTGTTGTAAAAACACAAACTTAGGAACAAATGATACGATAGGTTTTGTTATATGTATTATTAATATAATATCTTTTAATATACCTAGCAATCAGAACCGTTCGATTAAACTTTGTTATTGAAATAAATAATGCAAGGAATACAAATATATATATTCCATTTGAATTTTTATTAGATGTCGATTGATAGTTGTATTGGGCTAAATGTCATACTGACATTTCAAAATGGCGACGATACCAATCCAGCATTTGGCACTGTATTACATTTTGACGTACACTAAATGTCACTTACACATATAAAAGTCAAAGTCAAATTACTTATTCCAATTAGACCACCTAAAATGAAACGTAAATAAAATATAAAGATGATTCTAGTTGCCCCTTACAAAAGGTAGTTTCGTGTGGAGAATGGGCAAGAAACTCCACACTTACTCTTTTAAAATAGGATTTACAATATTTGTATACATTAGTTTTTAATCAATTAAAATATATATATATATATATATATATATATATATATATGTCAAAATTGCAAATCTCATCTAAAGATTGCATAGTCCCAGTTTACCTCATTATGAATGCTAAACTTCGAAATATTATAACTTTAGTTTTTATCTGTTTTGTCTTATAAGTTTTAAAAAAAAGCTATACGGCTTTTAAAAAAAACGTGCTTAGTTATAAGTTTGTTACGTTCCAGGAATTAATGTACACTGGACATGTAGCACTTTTAATTGTTATTGAACATTAAATAAAGAATTTTTGAAATTGAAAAAATTGAATTAAAAAATTATTACATAAAGCAAACAATTATAAATTACGCATAACAAAAATCAGACATCGTCATTTAATTCATATTTGAATATTAGAACACATCCTGTAGTGGATTGAGAATTCTCGTCAAGAACAGGTTTCTTGCACCGGCTATCTATGAAGCGGCAATGTTTCAACTGGTTTACTACGTTGTTTGTGCAATTTTTGATGGTTTGATGGTAAAAATGTTTTATTGTATATTATGTGACTGGCCTTAGTATGTATATAAGTTAATTATCTAAATATTTTCGACGTCCTGGTGGACAGATAAACTGTGTCCAGTTTGTGTTTCCACCACACCAACTTCTTCTATTTAAGATTATGTATACAATAAATAAATAAAAAATAAAAATAAGTTAAATATGTTAACACAATGAATTCCCAAAATTAAGTTACTAAAGTGTCAAAGGTAGCACATACTATCTTTGGATATAAACACAAGTGTTTATAGAATCTAAAATAAATAGTTTGGCACTCGCATGAAAACTAATTCCGCGTAACACGTCGCAAAACACTCGAGTTGCCAACTATGTTGCTAAATATTATTAGAAATTATGTATTTCCTAGAAATACCGATGTTATTTCAATGTTCAAAGGTTCTTACAGTTGTCAGGATATCTAGAAACAGCCTGACATTGTCCTCACCTACTCACTACTCACATGGACTCAGTGGCGTAGCAAGTGGGGGGGCGGACCACACCGCACCCATTCGATCTCTCAACATTAAGAACAATGTACAAACAAAAAAATCGCTAGCATAAAAAAATCTTTTTCAGAGATTCCTCCACTAGCACTTGCTCAACTCTATATAAAATTAGGGGATTCCCGCAAAAAGGCCTGATGCTGTTGTGGGGGATTCCCCGTCCCATACTCACGATCTTTTAATAAATGATCCATGTCTTTAAACATATAACATTTCTTGGTTTTTACAAGATTGAAAACAATCTGAGATCAGACCGTAACAGTCGATCTATCTCCTATTTGCATCCCAATAACCAAACCCTACGAAGACAATCCATTTTTGGCAACTGATAAAATACAATCCCTTCGCTCTTTACACCTATATTTGATAATTAATATAAACCAAATAAAGTATATAAAACCGTAAGAATAATGTCTATGTTTAAAAAATATCAAAAAGCTTTTTAATTATTTTAAAATTGGTGTAAGTTAAAATCTTAAGATAGGATATTGGTACAGTTGCACTGTCATTTTTATACAAAGGTCTATCCACATACACCGATCCGACCTACCATGTATAGGTTGTATCGATAGATGGCTATTACGATTCAAATTTAATGACGTGGAAAAAGTGATACCTGAATTTTATATTCCAAAAAATAAAATAAAATATAAATAAACGCATTTTATTTATATAGATAGTCAAGAGGTCCTACGACCTCACTCTCAGAGATGACAGTCAGACGCTAAAGCCATTTCGCCAACACTGCTAAGGAACTATACAAAACAATATATTTATAATTATATTAGTTTAAGTGTTAACTTTAAGGTCACTTAAATTTACAAAGTTAAATCATTAATTCGCAAATGAATGCAATTTAGTTTTGAAATGGGAGTGTGAAAGAATATCGCGAAATGGCGTGAGGTTTGCGCCGAGTCAAAAGAGGTTTGTTTGTGGTCCAAAATAAAAAGGTTTTATATTTTTCAAATTAATTAGAATTGCTGTGGTATTGGATTTAGTTAATCGTCTATCCCTTGGGAGATGGGGTGGAATTTTGTATGAATGTTACTTGTGTGGACACGTACAAGAAAAAAGTTAGGGTGTCCGCAAAACAGGCAGGAAATAAAAAAACGAGTATGCTTATGACCACACGACTGAAGTGAAACTTCTTTCGCTCCATCTGTATATATATGTGTGTGTAGAATATATACATGTATGTATATTTGCATAAATTAATTTTCTACAAATATAAATTTATTCTGCACTGTGATACAGACAATAGGCCTGCAGTGTGCTTTGATATACGGAACGTATTTGGCTATGAGAGGAGGAGAGAAAGAAAATGTGCGCGCGCACTGCTGTCTCTTGCTTTTATATCCCACTCAACTTACGTTCGCCTTGTCCGATCACTCTTTTCGTAACGCTTACGTCACGCGTTCGCCAGCTTACTCCCCAAGTCAAGCGTGCGTAAAGAAGTTTCACTTCAATGAACGGCTCTAATATAAGAGCGATATAAGAACAATACAGCGAGGGAATGCCAGCGTTAAAGATACACTGGGACCAAATTTTTTAATTCGTTTTAATTTTCTTTATATTAATTATTTTTGTTATAACTAGTCCGGTCAATTTAGACCAAAAAATGAGAGTGAAGTTCTATAAAGTCTCAACAAGCTGAAAATCAGTGAAATTGTTTAAAACATAATTATAAACAATGTTTAAAAGTTCCCCATCATACCCGTGTATGGAAAAAATTTAATTCAAGGTCTAAGGTCATAAAAATGAGTTTTTCGCGATTTTCAACAAAACGGTAAGTTTTATCATAAAAGTACATCTGACAAAAATTGTAGATCATAAAATTATCTATAAAAATGTATCAATTGATGTACGGGACACCGTTTCTGAGATAAGTTAAGTTTTACTTGGACCATACGACGCTAACTTTGAGTGACACGTTCGTGTCTGGCTAGTTTTAGAACTGAAAATTTAAATGCTTTGCTGGAAAATGGGTTATTAAGGTCAATTTGCATGGCATTTTGAATCGGGCAAGATCGCGCAAAAATGAAAGAAACTGAAAAATAACTTTGTTCTGATTCAAATTCAAATATCATTTATTCATGTAGGTAACACAATGCACGCTTATGAACGTCAAAATGTAATATGTGATTGTGCTTGCATGCTAGATATGCTTCTAATTTTATATTTACTGCCAGTTCTCAAATCAAGGGCGTAGAACGGAAGAGGAGAACTGGCAATAAACTCTCCGCCTCTCTTTTTATCGCCAATTTTTTTTCACAACGTTTGTAAGGAGCTACCACCATTACACCATGTTTATTTATTTATTTATTTTGTACTCCTACAGCTAACACAAAATACATATAATAGCAAACAAATACACCGAGAACATAGCCACAGATGGAATACATGATACATTATACAACAAAAAGATTTACAAAAGTGAACAAACAAACAAAGTATTTAATACAATTAACTGACTGATTAAATTTAATTAATTAAGCCTAAATTGGTTGTGTTGTGTAATGGTGTAAAGTGTGGGTGTGTACGTGATGGTAAGTATGTGGGTCGTGCTTATGATGTTCATGAATAATAAAATAAATTAAAGACAAATATTTGTCCTCTATCAGCAGGAGGCATGGTGAAATAGGAGCACGCACTAACATACTCAGAACAACACGCAAATACGTAGTAGAAACAATAGTTAAACGCTTATGAACGTCAAAAAAGAAGTTACATTAATTGTAAATTAACATTTAATTCGTTTACTTTTTGAGTCATACAAATTGTTTGAACTGGAGTAAATCAATCCCCTCAGGATCATTTAAGTATTCGTCAAATTTATAAAAAAGCTTTATTGATTAATTTACTTTTAACGAGGGCATTGAATTTATTTAGTGATAATTCTCTAATTTCTCTTGGGTGTTTGTTGTAAAAACGAATACAATTTCCATAAAAGGAGTGGTTTATCGTCTGAAGCCTAGTTGGTCATACACTCAAATTGTACCTATCAGTTCATTTGTTTTAAAATCGCTTATTTTTTTGTACATACAACAAGGCTTCAAGAATATATTGACTAGATATTATGTAACTTATGTCATGTTACTTTACATAACTGGTGCTAAGGATACGTGTGACACCACGTGTATTACAAACCAACTGTGGCCGTGGATTGCATGTTGGGACACGGATAAGGCTCTGCAGATTCCTGGTGGCGCCTTGGGGTTTTAGCACAACGACTCCCACATAAACCTCTCATGTTAGGTTCTCGAAATACGCGACGTAAATCGAAACGACGTAAGTCGAGACATATTTTTTCATATGTTTATATGTAAAACTCAAGGGTTAAGTTCCATACGGACTCGAAATTTAAAGAAAAAAACTGCATTTAGAACAAAGGATATACATACTTTATTATCAAAAGTAAGTTCTTAAAATATATTTTTTTGGTATTTATGTGTTATTAATTTTAATAATAATTATAAAACTTTAATATGTAATCAAAATATGCAATGAGAAATAATAAATTAAACTTTTGGCTTAAAGAAACTATAGCATAACAGATCATCAATATCATCCGCAGTAACTGCAATTTCAGGCAAACGGTTAGCCAAATGAAATAGGTATGTCAGTTGTGATTTCATCGATATTTGGTTGATCTGTGGATGAAGAACTTTCAGATGGCTTAAAAAAGTGGGCATAACTTTTTCCAAACTCCTTTTAAATTGTTGGGTATCACGTCATCCCATGAAGCAGCAATATTTTTTACGCATTGCAAGATATTATAACTTTTCCAAAAATCTCTCAGCTCCATGCCATCATTTTCATTAGCCTGCGAAAAAGTTCTCCTGAGATAATAGGCCTTAAAAGACGCTATAACTCCCTTGATCCATCGGCTGTAACAACGAAGTGGTGTTTGGTGTGCCGGAACCACGGACATTGACCTTGCGACAAGTGAATTCTCCTATGCCGGAAATCAAAATAAATGACGTAACTTGAGGCATAGTATCAAAAAATTGTTGGACGTAACTTGAAACGACGTAAATCGAAACGACGTAAGTTGAGGACTGCCGAGAGCTGCTGCTAGAAGTATGTGATGAGTCGAAGCTGACACAAGCTCCCTATTTGTTGAGTCTAAGACTTCACTATGTTTTCACAAGGGTCTGTGCAATAAAAATAAAAATATTGTATCTGTTTCGAGACATTTTTGAAGTGAAACTTCTTCGTCGGTAAAAAAAATTACCGTCACATTTTTCGGTTACGCGTCAATATTTTCGGTTACGCGCCATCTTAAATATATTTCATATTTCAGTTACCATCAGGAAATAATAACAAACATTTATAATAACGATAACAATGGTAGTAATAATTTGTACAATTAATGAAATTCTGTAATAATCTTAGTAGAAATAAGGTAAAATGAAATACTTGTATTATTTGTATTCATGTCTATGATGATAAAAGCCTTTTGTGTAACTTTCTCTAATTTAACTTTAACCAATTTCTGTACAGTTACATATAGGAGATCACTTATGAAAAATAAGGCCATAAAGAAGATTCACTTCTTACGTGTGTCTAGTGTACACACATTTTTTTTAAATTATAGACAACTAGATGATCTGTATCTGTACCTGACTCACTCTGACGACGTTTTGAGTCTATGACTGGTTTCCTCACGATGTTTTTCTTCATTATGCGAGCTAGTATTAAACGCACACAGAAATTCCATTGGTGTTCAGCAGGGGATTGGATATTAGGGGTTAGAGTGACCTGCTGAGCAACTTGGGTTAATGACTAAACTCACCGTCTTGAATCCTCTATACATAACTCTAATTTCTTGTTTCGAGAACTTAGTCTGTCTACATAATTCTTCTAACGCCACTGGTATTGGCTTCGGTGGTCGGTTCGGTTCCAATTCATACGCATGTTCTTCCACGGGTGACTCTGGAGGTGTAGCCATTATAGAAAGCTTCTTGCTACCCCTTTAAATCTATTTTAATCTATGACACATTTTGTCTATGGCTCATTAACACTTTGACGTTTGACATTCGCGCGCTTCGAGGCACAAGGAGGTTATCTGTAACAAAGAGTTATGTTAATAGTTTGGAAATGTTGCAATGATAGAAAAATGGCGGGTTTTTCATTTGGTCAATATGTTAATGATATTAAATTTTCTATATTATCTGTATGAAGGAGTGCTGGATGTTTCTCATTTTGGAGACCAAGAAAGTTTTTGGAGTCGCAGAGGCAGTGGAGTGAGTGAGGTTCAACTCCTACAATTATTATAGTCATTGTTATTCCTCATCCTACAAACCAATCATGCTTTAGTCTATGGACATAGATTTAAAAAAATCGATGCACCGGCTAGTATCAGAAGCTCAGAGTTAAGTATAGTTTAAATTTATTTATTTATTCCCCTACATTATTATACCTAAGAATATACTATAAATAAGATAATTCTTATAATATTTGCCGGAAAATGAGAAAATCTATTGAGGTAATGTAGACAAGTGTCAACTTCGTATATTTCATTCCTGTTCCGGGGAGTGTTGCCAACTTATTAAGAAAAAAACGTATCTAAATTAAAAAATAAAATAAAACTGCGTTCGGGGTTGGGATACATTATAAAGATATTTAAACGGCTAATGATTTATTTAAAGAGGAATGGACTTAACTAGTGGAGTAAAATGAGATTGGGATAGGAGTCGCGCACGGTACGACGTCTGAATGCGAACTATCTAAAGTGAGTGTAATAAAATATAATGAACAATAATAATAATAATAATTTATTAATTGCACGAATATGATACAATTGTCAGTCGTTCGCATATTCTGCCACACACAGTGGCGCGCAAATTTATCTTAGTTTAGATTTTACATTATTAGTTAGATTCATATCAATTAAGTCAATTATCATACATTATTAAATTTGTATAAATTACCATGTCTCACACAAATAATCGTTTATTGAGTAGTACGTTTTTTCTAAAAGTAACGTACAAACGTATTTCTCTATTGTTCAATTTCATTGAAAACATTAAATTTTTTCATTTTTTCTGCTTTAAGTACGAAATTTTTTAAATGAAATTATTTAAAATAAAATAAAAAGTTAAATAGAAAACTAAAATAAATCTTAAAAGTTCGGGTCCCATGTATTTTATGGTGCCAGAATAGAAAATTTCGTTTATTGCGACACTTAATCGTTAAGTGAGTATATCACCAGCTCTGGGGTGACCGCTATGTACGAAGCGCCAATCTTCAAGCCAGTGTGTAAGCCACGTATATAAAAAGCTAAAAAAATATTTTCAAAACGTTACAAATAAGTGTGAGCACACACAATAGAAACATTAACTGAGAGCATCACAGAGTTAGCTACTAATAGACAAAAGAACAACGATCACGTTCGATAAAAAATAAGAGTACATTTCAAAATGGCGCCGTGCCAACATTGGCGGGAAGCGATGACAATTGAATCGAGCTCAATATTTATTGATATCAATTTAATTGGATTTATTCATATTTGACGTGCACAGAATATTAATTTATTCTTTTTATAAACTTACGTAGTCTGTGTATATGAATTGTTTAATTTATGACAGTTATAAAAATGACTTTATCACAGCCTGATTGAGTGGAATAAATGATTCAAGAAGCCAAACCGTACAGATGAGGGATCTCTATGCATTTTCTACCGCATTTACAAAGATTGCAGCTGAGTTATATAAATAAAAAGAGTTATATAATTAAACAATGCATTTCTATTACCCAAATACAATAATTTATATGGAAAAAAAACAGACTATATTATTCCAAATTTAATAAACTCGCTACCAGCTACACTATTTACTAATATAACTAGAAACAATATTAAATTTAAATTAAAAAATTATTACATAAAGCAAACAATTATAAATTACGCATAACAAAAATCAGATATCGTCATTTAATTCATATTTGAATATTAGAACACATCCTGTAGTCGATTCAGAATTCTCGTCAAGAACAGGTTTCTTGCACCGGCTATCTATGAAGCGGCAATGTTTCAACTGGTTTACTACGTTGTTTGTGCAATTTTTGATGGTTTGATGGTAAAAATGTTTTATTGTATATTATGTCACTGGCCTTAGTATGTATATAAGTTAATTATCTAAATATTTTCGACGTCCTGGTGGACAGAACTGTGTCCAGTTTGTGTTTCCACCACACCAACTTCTTCTATTTAAGATTATGTATACAATAAATAAATAAATAAAAAATATTTATATATAAAAATCTTAATCTATAGGAAAAAAATAGAATATTAACAACCAACTAAAAACTAAAAAGCTAATCTTAAGGATTCATGAATAGCGAATAGCGATCTAATACAAAAGATGAGGAAATTTTATTTTAATAGAATAGGGGGCAAACGAGCTTGCGGGACGCCCAAAAAGGCAGACGCACTGACACCCATTTCGCTCGAATTTTGAATTGTTGGAGGTCGTATCTCTCAGGGAAGACCCCGCCGGTAGTAGATTTCAACACAGTTCGCTGGTTCGCAAAAAAAAAACGGACTGTGGAAAATTTCCAGCCATCAAGGTGATGTTGGTGAAATTAAGTATTCATGGGAATTTTTAAAAATAGAGCAGTGTTGGTCTAGTGGCTTCAGCGTGCGACTCTCATACCTGAGGTCGTAGGTTCGATCCCCGGCTAAGCACCAATGAACTTTCTTTCTATGTGCGCACTAAACATTTGCTCGAACGGTAAAGGAAAACATCATGAGGAAACCGACATGTCTTAGACCCAAAAGTCGACGACGTGTGTCAGGCACTGGAGGCTGATCACCTACTTGCCTATTAGATTTAAAAATGATCATGAAACAGATTCAGAAATCTGAGGCCAAGACCTAACCAGGTTGTAGCGCCACTGATTTTTTTTAAAGATATAAATAAAATTGTTTATGATTTGTTAAAATTGTTTTCGTCTCCTGTAAACTGTCGCAACTTAAAGCAAAACAACTGTTCGGCAGAACCGTTTTGAAATTCTGATAGTGTTTTGTCATTGGAGTAGTTTGAACTTGATTCAACTCGGTGATATAATCGTCTGTGAATTCTTCTTTGTCGTCAAGGAAGCCTGACAAATGTCGTTGGTTTTTGGATACAAACCCAATTAACCAGCTAAAAATATAATCTATGCCGTGTAACGTATGCAAAACCATAGAAAAATGTTTCTTATACAATAATACCCCGACTTACACTACCTCCACTGCGGCGTTACACGATCCTCCCGCCCACATTATTATTCGTTAAAATAAAAAATACGTTTATTTTGGAACATAGGATCATAATGGTATCACTTATTCCTACCCTTTAAAAAAAAAAGCAAATCATCAAACAATATTACAATACTTAAAACAAATATACGAATTAATTTGAAGTAGCCTGCCCGGCACTAGTCCCAGGCCCTTTTATCAACTAGATAATCACTAACTTTATAGTAAGCCTTTTTACAGTTTTTCTTTAATACATTTCTTAAATTTAATAAAAGGCAGAGATAAAAGAGCCTCTGGGATTTTATTAAAGAAGACTTATACCATTCAGTTCAGTTTACAACAGGCACAGACGTTTAGTGATGTAAACTGTGTAGGATAGTGATGATGTACAAGAGCTGTTGGATTCACACAATGAGGAGCTTACAATTGATCAGCTCATATCAATGCGAACAAGAGGAAGAAATTGATGATCACGATTCTTTGAATCCAGTTCAATTAGAAGATCAAATGACAGTTGGAAACTTGACAGAAGCCCTCAGTTCGATTGTAAATGGATTAACAATTTTGGAAAGCATAGACTCCAATGAAGAGCGCATTTTTGTTACAAAACATGGTATAAAAAAATTACTAGAATGCTACGAGGAAATATTTTGGGAGAAGAAAAATCATTATCTCGTCGGACGACTTTGTTACAATTTACGAAATCTTCTACATCAAAATAACTTCGGATTGTGTTTATACACTCTATTAATATAGTTTTTCATATTATCTAGAATTAGATACAAATTATTTCCCAAATTATTGTTTTATTTAGTCTCCAGTTTCAATTAAACATACTTTGTATGTCTTTATTTGCAAAATTGTACCCCGACTTACGCGAATTCGACTTACGAAGATAGCGCTTAGCTTACCTATCGCGTAAGACCTATTACTCAATATGTCATATGGAACTTGGTGTAATGGTTGCAGTTCCTTACAAACATTGTGTAAAATAAACTTGGCGATTAAAAGGAGTGGCGGAGAGTTTATTTCCAGTTCTTCTCTTCCGTTCTACGCCCTTGATACGAGAACTGGCAGTAAATGTAAAATTAGATTTCTTTTTTTTTGACGTTCATAAGTGTTACCTATATAAATAAATGAATTTTGACTTTGACTTTGACAGTATGCTAAAGAGAAATGAGAAAGTGCTTGACGTAATAACTTCTACATAGCACATAATATATGTATATTTTTACAATCATATATATATTACCAATTTTCTTAAACTACATAAAATAATTCAAATTCATATACAGAGATGAGGTGAAAAGTATTTTAAATAAATATTTCATGCATATATTGAATATTTTAATTTATAAAAATGCACATCGGAATGAAATTCATTCCCGCCATTTTGAATGATTAAATATCACGCGGGTGTTATCGCGATGAAAATTTATTTATTTTCTTTACAAAATATTTTTACTTTATTAAGTACTACAATTAAACAATATTTACAAATTTAACATACAAAGTAATAATTAAAATTAATGAAAAGAAATTTAAAACGTTTGGTGCCTTTAACGCTGGCAGCAGCGCCCCGTTGTATTGCGATACTTATTCGTTGATCAAAGCATCAGCTCTGGAGTCACCGGTACTATCTTCCATTAGCACCTGTACTTGAACCCCATGGCCCAAAAGTCTCTACTCCAAAAGGAACAAATTCTAATTTGGAGGAAATAATCTTTGAGCCGAGCCGTTCAAAGATTATTTCCGCAGAGCTGGCGTAAATAATCTTTGAGATAATACCAGCTGACAGCTCTGCGGCCGTCCTAGGTTTTAGGCTTATCCGAGGGAGGTGAGAGAGGAATCACTTAAACTAATGTTGCACAAGCACTTCCGAGCAAAAGATTGTTTGTGAATGTAAAGTTTTGAAAGAAGATGTAGGAACTTTGTAGGACGGATGAAGTCAATATTTGTGATGATCCTTGATTTAATAAAAAAATTGGTTGCCTGTAAAGTCGGTATACGGGCGAAAGTTTTACGTGACAACGACTTTGAGTGGTAAAATAATTTTAATGTGAATATTCATTCGTATAGTAGGAAGAAGGATGAAATAATAGTAACAATTTAAAACATTATGTCTGTCTCTCTCGCTCTTAGGCGGGCTAACCATGCCCGAGTGGAAGGGACGCGTGCCTCTCACTCGCTCTCATTGTGAGCGCATAACGTGAGCGGAGCGTAACGCAGTTTCTTGAAGTGTCACCCGGCAAACCAATTTATAAGACGTTGTCACGTCAAAATTCAGTGAATATTATTTATTACGATCGATGAGTACACTGGTTGGTTATAACTACTGCACATAAGTATAATATTATTGTATGAGTGAATATGATGTCACTACAGAGAGAAGGAGAGAGAGACCTCTCCTCTAGAGGAGAAAAAACGTCGTACGTCGCGATGGGGTAGTTTATATATGTAGGTTTGCGTTGTATATCTTATATCTTTAAACGAGCAATTCTTGTATATTATATTATTGTATTGTATATATCATCTCGGAATCGGCTATAACGATTTTCATGAAATTTAGTATACGGGGGGTTTCGGGGGCGATAAATCGGTCTAGCTAGGAATCATTTCTAGAAAATGTCATTTTATTAGTGTTTTAATAACTTAGACGTAGAATTGCGCGTTTTAAGATGTCAGTCAAATAAAAACTTAAATATGAATATAATTATCTTTATTCGATAATTATATTCATATTTTATCATTTTATTACTATGTAATTCGTACTGAAATATAATTTCCAAAAAACACAATTTATAAAAATAAATAAATACCGAGCAAAGATCGGGCATCCAGGTACTTATATATACATTATTTAGGAAGCATTATTGGGTGCCTTTCGCGAACCTAATGCGCTATTTTGCTGATGATTTTTTTTTCTGCTTTAAGTACCAAAAATTTTTGTTAATTTTATTTTATTTTATGTCTGATCTGGTATATGTTTTTAATTTTAATTTTTTGCAAAACTTATGTTTACATATATAGTCATACATATTAGATAGAAGATTTCATAAAATAATACGTGGATTCCGTAATATGTATGATATTGTAAACTTAATAAATAAATTTAAAAAATACCCGACCGCGGCATAGTAAATCCCGTTATAGGAGTATTCGCGTAAAATCGTTTTTTACAACAATTCAAAAACTAAGAACACGAGTTTAATCATGTTTTGTAGTTCAATTTTATAACACAATTAAAAGAGGTGCAAAGGAACGCAAAAATAATTATAGACTAGAGAAATTATTATAAATTACACACTATATAATATAACTTGAGAAATCATCCAGTTGTAGAGAGAAATACCGCGTTTTATAGAGGACGGAAATCGCATTATCTAAAAACGCTTTATAAGGGTGAAATATCGCGTTTTATGGCCAACGAAAATCGCGTTACATAATAACGCGTTATCGGGAGAACTACCGCGTTTTACGGGGGCGGAAATCGCGTTATAAGAAAACATATATATAGACATATATCACATATAAAGGGCAAAATACCAAATTAAAGGCCAACGAAAGTCGCAATACAGGGAGAAACACCGCGTTATAGATGAGATTACCATTTATATATATATATATATATTTACATTGTTTTTAATTAAAATAATAGACAAAGTTCAACACATTGTCTATGACAATATATCACCCACAGAGTAGTACACAGCAAAATTAGATTATAGACTATAAATATAAAATCAAATAACTTTAATCGCATTAGTGATAGACTGTTACGACGCTTAAACCGCCATTTGCATTTAAAATACTCGTAAAACTAACATTAACCGTGATACAATGTACTTTATGGCCAAGAATAGGGAATGTTTTCGTAAATCCGGCGTAGACCAGCTAGTCAGATGGGAGCACAGATTACAATTACTCTTCCTACTTCCCAAGGTGTAAAATCAGCAGAACCTCCCAAAATTCCGTCAGCAAAAAGTAGTTCAAACACCTCTCATTCGATATAGCTGGATGTATTCGGGAGCGTTATGTAACGAATTTGGGGGGGGGGGGGGGGTTAAAACGTTACGATGCGGGCGGGGATTGAATTATGCATTATTGTTAATATTATTTTCGACTTTCCGAAACTAAACTAACTTTTAGGTTTAACGAGTCACTGGGTGGTAACGAAACTTTCTACTATTGGGTACAGAAAAACGTTACGGGCCGTTCAATGGGGGGGGGGTTATACTGCGTGACATGATACTTGAACGCTCCCTTCGCTGGTGGAATACAATTTTAAAGAAAGCATCCTTAAGTGCCTGTCTCATATTTTATAAACTAACAAAATAACGTCCAATGAATCGAGAAAGTATTATGACGTTAAACTCAAATATAGGTAAAATTAAATATAGGTTTACGGACGCGTAAACCTATATTTAATTTTATTTTTGAAGTTAAACTTCTTTATCGGTGTTGGGAAAAAAATTACCGTCACATTTTTGGTTTACGCCCCCTCTTTTTCTTGTCGCTACCACCGTTGATTCGAATCCATTAATAACAAAAATATATAATGATAACAATGATACTAATATGATGTAATAATTATATTACAATAAATGAAATTGTGTAATAATCTTAGTAGTAATAAGGTAAAGTTAGGCTATAGAATTCACTTCCCGTCACTATTCGCTTAGCTCCTTCTCTATCTTTCTTTAAATTTCTGTTGTATAAACATTACCTGTCCACGTCATATCACTAACTACTAACTGACGTGAGACCGATCTTGATTATCGTGATTCATGTGCACTTTTTACTTTTTGTTTTTTTTTTATGTAACCTATATCAGTTTAGTTTATTTTTATTTCTTTTTGTTTCTGTTAAGTATGTTTTTTTTTCCAATTTTTATTATTTGTAATGTGTATTTTTGCACTTCATGCCTACCTTAGTTAATATACTCACAGTGGTTTTCTCCTTTACTCACAGTGGTTGTCTGGAAGAAATCGCTCTAAAGCGATAAGGCCGCCAGTTACTTTTCATTAATGTATGTTTAATATATTTTTTTTACCTTTTATGTAATGCAACGAAGTGTTAATAAATAAATACAATGAAATAATTGTATTATTTGTATTCACGTATATGATAATAAAAGCCTTTTAAACTTTATTATTTCTGTTAAGTTGTATATAATAGATAATTTTTCGAAAAATAAGGTCATACAGAAGTTTTACTTATTTATTATTATGGTACAAAATTAATTTGGTGGTACAATCTAACGTTCGCAAATTCTGCCACTAATTCAATTCTTAAATTAGTTGTATTATTACATACATTATCAAATTAATGCTAATTATGTTTCACGAAAATAATTTACTAAGTAATACATTTTTCAGAATTAGTATCTTAAGACGATTTTTAAAAACTCTTGTCGGGTGATCTTTTAAAGTTTTTGGTCCTGTATTGTCAATCTTGAGTGTCATTTTTTCCTAAACAGATTAAAACATTCGAGTTTAAATAAAAATCAATACTTCATAATTAAATTACCAATTGCAGATTTTATCAGCGTCGACCTCGTGTGACCAATGCACCCAATATAACCACAGGGGTTTCAAAGTCAATTACTTGCTAGTATAGGGTAAAAATAAATCCAAAACGAAAGCCAAAATACGTTCGTGCCAGCGTGCGATAGAAATAATTATGTGGCCATAGGTCAGAATATGATAAATGCAATTTCATTACTAAAAAAATTAATTAACTATTAAAATAAGAAACACTCGATTATTACGGGTGGGTGACACCCACCCACCCAGTGGCTTCAGCGTGCGACTCTCATACCTGAGGTCGTAGGTTCGATCCCCGGCTGTGCACCAATGGACTTTCTTTCTATGTGCGTATTTAACATTTGCTCGAACGGTGAAGGAAAACATCGTGAGGAAACCGACATGTCGACCCAAAAAGTTGACGACGTGTGTCAGGCACAGGAGGCTGATCACCTACTTGCCTATTAGATTTATAAATGATCATGAAACAGATTCAGAAATCTGAGGCCAAGACCTAAAAGAGGTCGTAGTGCCCATGATTTAAGTATTTTATAAGTTTTATTCGTACCTAACACGAAATATCGTATCTAAAGATATCTTACAAAAGCTTATATAATCGTCTTCAGAAACATTGTTCTTGTTCGTTGTTTGGCTTCTATTGTTTATGGTAAGAGAAAAGTTTTTGGTAATCTGTAAAGCCGGATAAAAATATTACAAAAATATATTAACTGCGAGAATTGGGGTTTAGAATTGAAAGAAAATTTCAAACAAACCTGTCATCTTGGAAGTGTTGCGTAATGGAGGATGTGGTAAATCACAGAACAGATTTTTATTTTATTTTTTACTTATTTGACTTAAATGACGTTGTGGTTTATGACATTTTCCTTTAAATGATTGTTATGTAGAAGGAGGGTAAAACTTGCTGAGTTTCTTGCCCGTTCTTCTCAGAACAAGGCCTCTTGATAGTTTTGCGAACGGACGGCGTAGTTTTGCTCTTTCGCGAATTTTGTAAACGTTTCTGACATTCATAAGCATGCCCTAAGACGCATCTAAACCGAATAAACGAATTTTGATTTGATTTAAGAAGTTGTCGCTTTATTATCCTAGTCAATAAACTCGACTGTCGGCATACGAACTTTCTAAGCAATTCGTTATTTTGTTTACAAATTGGGATTGCTTGTGAGACTAGTAGTTGGTCATTACTAATAAGTAGGAAACATGAATTATCTATACGTCTTTGGCGTTGAGACTGTCCATGGTATCATAACATCATTTGCGTTTCTAGCTCGTTAAGTCTCTGTTCTATAAAAAAAGTTTTTCCTTTCTCCATTGACACTGTTAATATAACTTAATTAATGTTACATAACTCAGTTAATAAGAAAAATGATCGCCTCTCAGCAGGGCGCGGTGAAACGCGAGTATCGACATTAGTACGCAAATGTGTATCAAGGTGAATCAAGACAGAATTCAACACTGTAAAAATAATGTGTACTACCAAACCATTACAAGAACGATACATAAACATGTCTATCAGATACGTTTTTATTAGTCTGAATCGCTCTGTGTGTATGATTTATAGATATTTAAGACAAACACGCCCAGTCAAATACGGGAAATAAAATGATGTATCCAGATTTTTAAGTCAAATCATTTATTTCAATAAGGCATATTAAATACCAATATCAACCAATAGCGTGTATTGTTTTCTCAGTCACCCTTTCTCACTCTATCTCAATAGGTCTCAATCGCTCTGTCCCTTTTCTTCGAAAAAAACGCTGCACATCATCGTGACGTTCCGTAAAAATTTTATCCTTATGCGCCTAAAGAAGTTTCACTTTTAAAAAAGTTATTATATAGATATACATTATAAGCTAAAATCATATCCATCCTGGTGTATAACGCCCTCATAAAATAATAACATAAAATATAAAAACGTTTTAGCTAAAAACAGCTTTTTCATTTTAGTATATCCAATATATTCCTTACGTCATCTTATATATAAAATTCTCGTGTCGCGGTGTTTGTGGTTAAATTCCTCCGAAGCGGCTTTACCGATTCTCATGAAATTTTGTGTGCATATTGGATAGGTCTGAGAATCGGACAACATCTATTTTTCATCCCCCTGAATGTTAAGGGTAATCCACCCCTAAAAAATTATTTTTAATTGTAGATAAAAAAAATTTGTTCATTTTTTTGTTATACAGTATTTGTAAATACATATAACCCTGAATTTTCAACCCTTTACAATCAACCCCTATTTTTTATTTCATTATTAAAAACTTATGTTGTGAACTCTGAGGTTTATACAGAGAAAAATTCACAGAACAGCCTAAAAAGATTTCATTCCGGAAAACCGAACAGTTTCTGCGATAGCATAGCAAAATGTTCCATGTTGGTATGTACTAAACAGGTAGGCTTAGTAAAATATCATTAAGGAGAAACGAAGTTCGCGGGGGCAGCTAGTTTAATATCTAATTGAAATGTGGGGTACAGCATGCAAAAACAAAATATCTAACTAACAAACACTACAAAATAAATTAATAAAAGCATTATTTAGATACAATTTTGTCACACAGACTAATAAAATATACCAAGAAACCAAAACAACTATATGTTTCTAGCACCTGTATTTTAATTTATAAAAAGTAACTCTCTCCATAGTAGCTTATTATTTAAAAAATCAAATACACAACTACACGCAATACTCGTCGAGCGAGTTTGCTTATCTTGCCGAAGTCGCGCACAAATTATTTGAAGAAGTCTATTAGGTATGAGTGTGTGCAATTCTTTAATCAATTACCATCTAAAATTCGCAATTTGGTGTGTTTGACAAATTCAAAAAGGCAGTAAAGATGCATGTTACAGTGAACATAATTGACTAAAATTGAGACGGCTAATGGCGACGTGTGTCTCGCTCGTATATACATATTAATATTAAGTTTCTCATGTAAACAAAATATTTTTTTTGTAACGAGAAATAAAGTTCTCTATCTAGTTACAGCAGAACAGCAAAGCGAGAACTGCCCGCGGAGAACGAAGGAATAATAAAAATAATATTACCATAACTGTAAAAAAAATTATTACAATTCCTTTACTAAATCGAAAGGAACTTCGTTCCATCCAGGTGTCCCTTGACACCTGGATGGAACTCTCAAGTTTTTTATTAGGTATATTTTTTTTCTCTGTCACCCTTAATAGGGAATATTTTTTTTCCATCACATTTTTTTATTGTTTCTTTTGGAGAGAAGTGTTGGCCTAGTGGCTTGTGCGTGCGACTCTCATATATTGGTTTGAATCCCAGTTGTGCTCCAAACTGGCTTGCCTTAGACCCAAAAAGTCAACGGCGTGTGTAAGGCACAGAAGACTGATCACTTTCCTATTAGATTGACAAATGACCACGAAACAGAAATCTGAAGCCGTGACCTAAGAGCCATGATATATTAATTACGTATTTTGGTCTATGTTCTTAACTGATCCACATATTTATATAGTTGTATAACACTTCAAAATATATATTTAAACTAGCCACTTGAATATTTTTGCGTCTGGCAATCATCTAATTAGGTCGTGATGTTGATTTAATTAAGCCTGGCAAGAAACACATTTTAATTCAAATCCGCTGTTTATATGTCGAGAATCGAGCGAACATTTCTCTGTATTCCTCTTTTTTATTGTAATAGGAGGCAAACGGGCAGCAGGCTAACCATTTAAATACCGCCCATAGACACTCACATTGCTCACAAGTCACTTTACACACTGATGAATGCGTACACTTTTTTCTTGAAGGACTCAAAACGTCCTATTAACCATTACGATAATGTCAAAATCTTAATATATATAAATCTCCTGTCACGTTGTTTGTCCGCGATGGACTCCTAAACTACCGAACCGATATCAATTAAATTTGCACACCGAGTGCAGTTTGATCTAACTTAAAATATAGCTTACATCTCAATTTATACCCGCAATATCATGTTATCGCAAATAATTGTTTAACATTTGATACAATTCTAACAGATGGCGCTGTGTCAAAAGTACCAACGTTTCACAAAGTTCTCCTACCGTTTCCCTTGAATAGTTTACTTTATATAAAACCCTTAGCCACAGCAACGCTTGGCCGAGTCTGCTAGTTAAATATTTAAATACACAATATAGCTGTGAACTCTGCGAAGACAAACATTTCGATAGTCGGAGGTGGCATTCAGTAGGCCACATCTTTAAAGAATTATTCTTATCTTTTTAAGAGATAATTCTCTAAATAAATTCAAAGCCCTCTATTAAGTAAATTAATCAATAAAGCTTTTTATAAATGTGACGAATACTGAAATGATCCTAATCCTTGGGGTTGATTTGCTCCAGTTCAAACAATTTGTATTCAAAACTTAGCAATTCAAAAGAGTGGCGGAAAGTTTCTTGCCAGTTCTTCTTGCCCGCTCTATTCTTGACTTGCGAACTGGTTGTAAATGTAAATTTGCAATTAATTTTTTTTGACGTTCATAAGTGTACTTCTTTACCTATTTTAATAAAGATATTTTGAGTTTGAGTTTTAGTTTGAGTTTAACGGGGATTCACCCTCGTGTAAAAAACCGAGTTCTTGGCGGACACTTGGGTAAAGCTGGGTAAAAGCTGAGGCGCATGAAGAAGAAAAATAATAAACGGCTCCAATATAAGAGTCTTTCTTCCAGCTTCGATTTCGTTCCGTTTGGAGTAGTCATAGGCCGTCGGGTTCAAGGACACAGCTGATTAAAGATTTCAGTTGGTGCCTAGTACTACCGGCGATCACAAAGCTGGTGTTTTCCTCAACGAATAAGTATCGCAATACAGCGAGGAAGTGCAGCGCTAAAAGTACACTGCAATAGGGAACAAACTTTATAAAATTTGTTTGTTTTTATTCATTTTTAATTATTTTTTATTATTGCTATGTACTGTACTACGTAATAATACGAAATACAACTCCAACTCTACAAAAACGTCAAAAGAGTAAATTCAATAATATATTCAATTAGGGCAACCCCGAAAAACAAGGCAATAAAACCATAGAGGACAGACGAATAACAACAACATGGCGGCTTGTTCCCGCCAAAAGTGACAGCAATATTCCATGGCACAATCGATACGGTATGCTTTGTTGTGTTTGCCAGTGTTGTATTTTGTTAAATATAGGTATGTATTTAGCTTAATCAGATAAATCTCATCTATACAAATAGCAATAATAATCTTGGAGATTTTAAGTCTTGGTTGAATTTAGATTTTTTAAGTATAATGATGACATCTATGGACCAGTGTTCTGCACATCTGTGGTCACTAGAACTGTGACAAAGTTTACTTAATAAAACCATTGTAGATTTAATAAAACTATTGTACTTTGCTTTCATATGTATACGAGTAAATTTATTTTTAGGTTGAGGACAAATTAAAGTAAAATATACTTTTAAAATGTTGTCTGTTTCGTATATTTTGTTTAACAATCTTACTTTACTTTGTACTTTGTTGCCTTATATATATTTCGCGACATGGAGCTTTGCAGATGATTTAGTTTTTTCCGTACACAGATTGTATTTGTCGCGGGAGCCCACATCGCGGCCGCATACATTACGATTGGTCAAGGTAAGCAAAGCCAAGGTAGTTACGAGGCATGCCTTTTAAGTTCTGTCGTTTCCATATTTCACGCCAATTTCGAATTCGGAACTGTTATACATTAGAATGTCTTTTAACTTTGAATCTCAAAAAAATTGAAAGTATTAGGATTAATCCTATTGTTAAGTCACAGCGTCGATTGGAATGTGTCAGGTTACGTACGAAAATAAATCTTTCTAAGGAAAACGTTTGTGCAATAATCTTCTGCAACTTTAGAAGAGGCCTAACACGGCTTCAGTGTTTTGAAGAACTAACATCTGTGTTCAGTGATGAAGCCCCATGTCTGAGGACTTCACTGAACCTGAAACCGGCTTCTTAAATTTTTTTTTAGATAGTATCGGTGACCTCTAAGCTTGTCCTATTCTCGCTCAACGAATAAGTATCACAATGCGTGAGAAAATAATAATAAAGACTTGTAGTTATTAAGTAATATGTAAAAATAACTTAAATATATTATTAAAAGGAGTTAGGAATTATATTATGAATATACGATATATTTGCGTAATACTACTGTACTAGGTTTTAAATTACTTAACATTGATACCGTATCCCGTTATTCCATATCACATTCAATTAAACGTACAAATGGCTGGCTGTGGCCTTACGCCAAGTGAGTCAGCTAGTTCACTTATCTGTTGCATAAATGGAATATTGTGGTGAAATGACACAATTCGCATTCAAACGTAAACTACAATTACGGAATATACGTCGATATTAGAAATCTACTAGAATAATGATATGGAAAAAGTCGATATTTTTTTTTAAATTGAAACTTTTGAATATAATCTGTTCTGTCAAAAAAATTGACGTAATGACGTGAGTATTGGCGGTATTACCAAACATAGATCCTCGCCTGTTTGTTATACATGGTAATCATCTTGTTATAGCCCGTGGTACCGTTTCACTGTTAATACATACAAAATACGCCCAACGCTCTTTCTCTTTCATAGGCCCTTTCTTTTACCACGTTCAATACTTTACACATTTACTATACCACGACTTATATAACAATCTTCATCATCTTCTATAATCTATGCTCAAAGAGTATTACTTCTTTTATAATATTTCATGAGGGTGTTCCCAAATATTTTTACTTTGCCGATCCTCACATTTTTTGTTCAGTCTTTGTTAAGACAGTTAATAAAGTTAGACAAGTTAATTTACTTTACCTTTTTATTTTGATAATTATATTTGATAATAGTTACGTACACTATTTAGAATTTTATAGTGAGTGTTTAAGTGCGTGTTTAAGAACTGTTGCGAGGCAAGGTATCATTCATCAGCATTGGTCTCACCTCTCTGGTCCCAAACTAATAGACAATCTCCAAATCCTTACGGCTGATAATTTTGTGTTCCTATCTTCCTGGTGAGAAGACTTCGTAACGAGGTATGTACTCAGGACGTAATCTAGTGTAAGATTGTGTATTGACGGCCACCGAACCGTTCTTTGTGGTACAAGTAGTTTAATTGTAAGTAGTAGTAATTATTAATACGTCAAGTATCTAAAATTAAAGGAGGACTGCCAGTATCTTCGGAACCTTGTAAAGGTACTTCATATAATATATATTAGTTATTATATTTAAATATTAGTTTATACTTCTAATGAATTTGCTATATTTGTTCTAAAATAAGTATTGTTTTATGATTTGCTTTTTAAAAGAGTACCGAGTGTTTTTCACGGCCTACACCCTCTGTCTTCTTTGCCGATGAGTAGATGATAGATGCCTACAGGTTCAAATTTAATGACGTGGAATAAGTGATACCTTGATGATCGTATTTTCCAAAATAAACGTAGGTATTTCATTTTCTTTTAGTCAATGTTTTTGACACAAAATCATAGAGCCTTGACAAAATCAATTGGTTGCTGATATAATTTTGTGATTTTTAATTTTATATTTACAAACTATAATTATTTTATTTTTATCTCACATACTGTTTAATTGTTTTTTATTATGTTTTAATTTATAATATTCTACGGTTTCCATAGTAAATATATAAGGAACATGTATATTAACAATACAATAATAGACCTCCTTTTAATAATATATATTAGTTATTACATTTTAAGGTTAGCTATTGTTTTTATTGTTCATTCTTTTCTATTTATTATATAAGCATTATATTATAATATTTGGAATTTAGCTTTTCCTTCGACGTCACTCAACATTTGTGTCACTAACTCATATGTACCTCAATTACGTCTACATTAAATATTCTTTCTGTCACCTCATTTGTCATTCTGTAGACGCCATTTATAATTTATACAGATACATGTTAAGGCGGGTCAAGGCGAGGGTATTCAAAACGTGAGCCTTTTGAGGCATAAGCACCTAATCGTAAATCATAAACATCAAAGTACCGTTTTGATGCCTTCGATGCAATAGGTGCCATTCAGGTATCAAATTCACAAATCATTTATTCATATAAGTAACATAATGTACACTTATGAACGTCAAAAATTGTTTAAAGTTAAAAGTTTAACCTGCTAAGTAACTATAAGTTGTAGCTACGGCACGTAGCGGTTTCTACGGTAGCGGATACGGTAGTGGTCAAATCGAAATGTAGCCACGCAAGGTCTACGCCGTAGCAATGCGGTTTTGCATATACACATATCTAATATACGTTTTCAGATGTTTTTAACTATTTCGAAAGAGCAGCTTTGGCCTAGTTAGTACCTTCAGCGAATCTCATCCCTGACCACCTACTTGCCAATAGGCAAGGTCTGAGATTACTGTCATGATTTGTAATTATTATTACAATAGTAATAATAATTACAAATCATGACAGTAATCTCAGACCCAGTACTAAAAAGATTGCCACTGATTTTTACAATAAATAACAGGAGAGGCTGTTTTAAAAATATTTCTTTAAATCCTTTAAATTGAATATGTCCCGCCTAATAGGTTGCGTAATTTAAACACTAGAACTTTCGGTTCACAGCTCATACATAATTCCGTTTAATGTTGCATCCTAATTTATCCGTTTGTGATGTGAAATAGTTGTTCCCGTGGGCACGATTTAAGCTTACCTGTTGTATATTTTCTGAATTTAATAAAGCTATGGAGGCCGTTCAAGTATTATGTAAACAGAGGCGAGGGGGGGGGGGGTCTTTCATTCTCTTTGGTGATTACGTCAACACTAATTATTTGCTTATATATATATATGCGTTGTACAGGCTGGACATGGCATAAGAGAAGCAGATAAATGGAGCAAAATTGTAACACTATGGCAACCAAGAGGTTTAAATGGTGGGCCAACGAAATTGTGGAAATGGCTGGAAAGACCTGGACAAGATTGATACAATAAGGAAAAATGGAGGACTATGGGGGAGGCCTTTGCCCGTGGGCACACAGAACCAGTTATCGTAGAATAACAAAAACAATAGCTATAATTTTGTATTCTGATATAAGGCTATAAATAAATAAATAAAATATGCATTGTAACAAAATTTATTTTCGAGAATTCCTACAAAAACTAAATACGTTTGTGTGCTATAATTTTGAGAGCTTTGCGTCCTTTTTCTGACAAGAGGAGGGGGGGGGGGGATAAATTGCAGTAAATACGCTTACGTCATACTTGAACAGCCCCATAGTTATATTTATTTATATGTGGTAGCGGTGGTGGCCTAGTGGCTTCAACTTGCGACTCATCCTTGAGGTCGTAGAACTCTGGCTGTGCACCAATGGACTTTCTACGCGCTAACATTCGCTCGTATAAAGGATCGTGAAAAAGCCGGCTTTAGACCTAAAAAGTCGACGGCATCATCAGAAGCGGCAGACGCTAGCCAATCACAGAAACCGCTTTGTTCAAGGTATTTTTTTACGAATGAATGGCAATAAAAATAATAATGTTAGCGTCACGAAAATTTGCAGCGTTTTTTCGAAGAAAAGAAAGAGAGCGGTTGAGACTGATTGAAAGAGAGTGTGAAAGGGCGAACATGAAGCTAATAGCCATGAAGTGAGAGAAGGGAGCAAGCAAGTAAGAAAGATCGACAGAGAGAGCAAATAAATTGAGAGAAATACACGCTATTGGTTGATATATTCGTTTAGTAGTCATATTAGAACTTTAGATGGAAATTCTGTCGCATAACTTTACTATTTATTTTATTCTTTATTTATTTATATTATCATTAGCGTAGCGTAGAGTGATCATATGATGGTACATGATCATCGAAGCTAGTAATAATTATATACAAAGAAGTTTCACTTCTGACATGTGTACTTTGTACGCACGTACTTTTTTTATTTAATAGGAGGTAATACGGCCAGAAGGCTCGCAAGGATATTGCCGGCTTTTCAAGAATTAGTACGATCTTTTCTTGAAGGACCCTAAGTCGAATTGGTTCGGAAATACTTTAGTGGGCAACCGAACAACTCCTCTAAACACTCTCCATGGTAAATGCGGTAGAAGATGCAGAGAGAGTTCTTTATTTATTTAGTACTCCTACAGCTAACATAAATTATATATAACTAGCAGACTCGAACAAGCGTTGCTGTGGCTAAGGGTTTTATATATATTACATAGTAGTAACTATTCAAAGGAAACGGTAGCAGAACTTATGTGAAACGTTGGTACTTTTAACACAGCGCCATCTGTTAGAATTGTATCAAATAATAAACAAATAATTTGCAATAAAATAAAATTGCGACTATAATTTGAGATTTAAACTATCCTATCTCTCAAGTTGGATCGAACTGCACATGGTGTGCGAATTTTATTATAATCGGTTAAGTGGTTTAGGAGTCCATTGAGGATTGTGACACGAGATTTATATATATTAAGATTACCAACAAAAACACTGAGAATATAGCCAAAGATGGAATACATGATACATTTTACAACAAAAAGTATTTAATACATTCGACTAATTGTGATTTAATTTATTTTACTAAGCCTAAATTGGTTGTGTTGTGTGATGATGTAAAAGTGTGGGTATGTACGTAATGGTGTGTATGTGGAGTATGCTCATGATGTAGGTGATTTTGTGCTATCGATATTCTTAATACACTTTTTAACCACATTCCGCGATAACCTAAACAAGTCAAGGCCTAAATAGTGATCATTGTATGTCCGGGCAGCGCGATACAAAATAGAGTTTTTACTTTAAACGACATCCCGCATTACTGGCTGGAAGAGGCCTCACAATATATATTAGTATAGTCTATGTAATGTACTTTAGTATATAGTTATAATTGAGCCTTTTTTTTACCACTTTGTTCATGAGATATGTAAGAAGTAACCAAATGCAAATATCAGTGTAGCAATAAACTTTAACTGCCCTGTACTCGGCACAAGTTTTCTTTTCAATATTAATGTCCGAATATTGGATGGAGGCCAGCGCTTTTAAGCAGTTTCTATAGAGCTTCATAATGGCTAGGGTTGTCGCATAGGAAAAATAAAAAATATGGTTGGATATTTTATGCGTCATACTCGTGAACGGGTGCTACTTGTGGCGTACTTGAATTCGTGTATGCGGTAATATTAGTTGTTTCTATTTATAATGAAATAAATAAATAAATTTTTTCATAATTATCAAAGTTTTCATTTACTTGACAATATTCTATAGCCAAAGTTCATGAAAAGGATAACAGAGAAGGAATTCAGTCCAGCAGATGTAGCTTTTAAAACAATTTTATATTAATATAGATTCATATCGCCACTCAACACGAACCGCATCATTTGACAACTATTGTCAAACTGATAATATTGGTACACAGACTAAACAGAATTTTCAAATCAATTCAGCACTTTAATAAGTACTCTTTATTTATAATAGTAGAATTTATTAGCCACGAAAACATGACATCTGACATAACTGTTACACAGATTAAAAATTTGTATACGATGTCTTTTAAAATCGTCAAATCGATAGATGCCAGCCCTATCCGTGTCAGACAGTGTGGCATCGCGTTGAAATAACACATGATAACGAGGAAGAGGCTGGCGCCGAATGAAAGAACTGCTCTGTATTTATGATGTTTGTGACCACAGGTATAACTATCGTTTGTCTAAGGTCACAACTCTTTAGGTCTTGGCCTCAGATTTTTGAATCTGTTTCATGATCATTTTTAAATCTAATAGGCAAGTAGGTGATCAGCCTCCAGTGCCTGACACACATCGTCGACTTTTTGGGTCTAAAACATGTCAGTTTTCCTCACGATGTTTTCCTTCACCGTTCGAGCAAATGTTAAATGCGCACAGAAAGAAAGTCCATTGGGGCACAGCCGGGGGTCGAACCTACGACCTCAGGCATGAGATTCACACGCTGAAGCCACTAGGCCAACACTGATCGCTGCAAGTTTCTTTTTACGTTTAGTTTTTTAGGGCGGGAGGACTCAGCAGCTGATGTTAAGTTATACCGTCGCCCATGGACACTCCAAATGCCACGCTCGTGTGGCCTATTAGAATTACGCTCTTTTTAATTTGAGCTATTGTAATAACACTTACTTGCTTGCTGGGCTTGTAATTTTTTTACTGAATTTTTACTTCTTTCCTTTAACTCAGGTTTTAGGTCTCCTAACCTCAACCTGTAAATATTGTTTCGTACTTTTTACATGCCCTGTAATATTTATTTATTTTAGTTAATTTTTATACGTACATGTCGACAATCATCGCACACTACAAGCCATAATGGGCTTTCTAGTTTTTCCCGTACTCATAAATTGTAATACAATATTCTTGGTCCCAATGTCCAGAAAGGTCGACTGAACTTGTATTCAAGTGTCTCTTCACTTTACTTTATTTTCGTATAATGGCGACTTCTGTATTCATCTTTTTTTTATTGCATAGATTTTATCGCGGGCCTTGAGCGTGGCGACCGAATCCAGAAATTCCGTAACGAAAAAAACCTAATACCCCCCCGGCCGATACGCGTTAGACACGAGACTATATAGGCTTGTTAGTCTGAGTCTGGTAGATTGAATTAATGTCAAAGAAAAAAAAATACTGCATAAATAAACAATAATTATAATTGCATAGGTTGATAAAAAACGCAATGCAATAGCTTTATCGCAGCAGTCCCCGAGTGCCACACGTTTATTTTATTTAGACGAAGTCAACTGACGCTTACTGTGTTGTCAGTTTTTGATGACATGAAAATAGTGTTGTGACAAAGGGAATGATCGAAAAATCTCGTGAATAAATGAAATTTCCTCGCTTGTCTGGTGAATAGTTGCGCCGAACTGCTGAACGGATATCGGGTACGGGGTTCGAATTTTTTAAGAACCCTTCGATACTTTAACGCCCGACCCCAATAATGAATCCACAATCCTGATCTGATCTGATCTCAGATTGTTTTCAATATCAAATCTTTGGCGACGGATAGAATGCAATGTCTTCGCCTTCGCTCACTACACTCATATTTGATCTGACCTTCCATGGATGTCTACAGATGGCTATCACAATCCGTCGATTGGTTATTGGCACAGTTTTATCAATATTTGGATTAAGATGTCTTTCTCAGATGGGCAAAAATGGATTGAGATCGGTTTTTGTTATAATCGCAACCTCGCTTTCCGATAAACGATGAAAATTGATGTTTCCCTGTTTCAAACAGTGTTTCAATAATATCTAAAATATTATTGAAACACTGTATGTATATTTTAAGCATACATGTTATTTTAGGACTGAAATAAATTAACTTAAGTACAATATGAATTTTTAATTAACTTAAGTAAGTTGGAATATCAATAAAGCATTGTGACTAGTTTATATTTACTTAACTAGCGTGATTATTGACTGTTAACAAAACACGCAAGGGCACATTTCAAATGAAATAAATGTGTTTGACAGTTAAGAAATTAAAAATAAAACGTCATAGACAAAAGAAAAGAGCAAGAGCGCATTTTATGTATAGTTATAAAATAACACTAAATCCGTACTATACTGTCACTTTATTCACACAATCCAAAGTTAGTAGGTTCGTTTGGCTTTTAGTACACGGAACAAAAAAAAAGAAATCTAAATTAATATATTAAATATCTAACGAGTTAAAGAGAACAAACTACGTTTCTAATCTTAATAAACGGAGTAACATTGACCAAATCATGTTGTTGTATTAAATTTAAAAATAGAACACAAATCGAGTTGGCTCACGTTACCACAAAGAATAAACTTTCCCGCCAAAACGACAAACACGCCACAGATTATACAATGAAATATGATAAATGACATCTGATAGCCGTTTAGTATCTGTCACTCTGTGGCGCGACTCGGGTTGCATGAGTTGGTGAATTTTCATTTTTAGCTTTTAAATGGTCTTAAACTTGAATTATTCGTATATAAGCCGTATTATTAACAAACCTTTTTGATCATTTATCTTCTGCCTCGTAATTCACTACTTGTATATATTAACTAGCTGACCTGGCAAACGTCGTTTTGCCATGTACATATATCATTTATAATAAAAAATAGGGGTTGATCGTAGAGGGTTGAAAATTCAGGGTTGTTTGTATTTTTTAATGCTGTTGATAAAAAAAAAATATTTAGGGGTGGACTACCCGTAACATTTAGGGGGATGAAAAATAGATGTTGTCCGATTCTCAGATATACCCAACATGCACACAAAATTTCATGAGAATCGGAATCAAGCCGTTTCGGAGGAGTTTAAAAACAAACACCGATTTTATATTTGTTAAATTTACTTTATTCTTGTTAGTTTGTGATCTTTCTTGAACTTGACTTTTTATATGTATGTTTTTGTAAGTAACAAAGTATAAATTTATTTTGGTTGCAGCGGGTAATCTCTGTATCTACTACAGAACCGATTTCGAAAATGATCATATCATTTAAATAATCGTCAAAATTATAAACAGTTTTATTGATTAATTAACGTTTAACGAGAGTTTTGAATTTATTCAGTTATAATTCTCTAGTTTATAAGTCGCGGGCGATCACCCATTTGCCTAACCAATGAAAGACGTGGGTCTCAACACCCCGCATGCACTGAGACGAGCCGATGATAGTAGTGTGAAGGCAGCAAATTGACGTTTGGGCTTTCAGACAGGCGCGACCGGCAGTAATGAAGACCACGGAGACGGTAAACTTTTCCAGGGTTACCAGTGCGTTGGGTACACGGTATTGGTTTAATTTACCTTGAGGGCCGTTCAAGTATTACTTAATTATATAAGCAGATATACTGCAATTAATACCCCCCCTTCCTTTAGTATTCAAAAATAAGCAAAGCTCTCAAAAATAATAGTATAGAATATTTTTTTTAGGAATCCTCGAAAATACTTGAACGGGCCCCTGGAATGGTATCTGAAATACTTCTCATAGGTGTTTTTTATGTCATAGAAGGCAGGAGGCTCAGGATGTTAAGTGATACCGCCGCCACCCAAGAACACTCACATAGCCAGAAGGTTCGCAAATGCGTTGCCGGCCTTTCAAGAATTGGTACGGTCTTTTCTTGAAGGCTCAAGTAGGTTAAATTGTCTACAAAATGGGGCTCGCTAGGGGGCAATTTGTAAAGTTTGATTTCAGTTTTTCATTTAAATATTTCGAATATACAATTATTGTATTTCGTTCGTTCTCGTAATTTCATCCTAAACCCTATCATTTAAATTAAGTGAACAATTAAATCTTTTTTTTTAAATTATGTATAACATAGAGGGCGTAAGAAATAGCGCAGGGCACAGCAGAAGTTGGTAAACACTTTATGTACCCCAGAGAATCGCTTACTGATGAGGCAGCTACATTACATGTCCGGCTACCGGTCGAGAGGAATAATTAGGGTGCATTTATTTTATTTATACATTAAAACACATTCTCAGTTTAAGCGTAAATTGCTAGTATTCTTTTTTTTTATATAGAACAGGGGGCAAACGGGCAGGATGCTCACCTGATGTTAAGTGATGCCGCCGCCCATGGACTATTATTGAAGTGAAACTTCTTTAGGCGTATGAGGGTAAAATTTTTACGGAACGTCACAAAGACGTGCAGCGTTGTTGTTGAATGAAAGGGATAGAGCGATTGAGACCAATTCAGAGGAAGTGAGAAAAAATACACGCTCTTAGTTGATGTAGTCGTTTAGTAGTTATATATCAGAACTTTTGATGGAATTTCTGTCACATAACGTATTGTGCAGTAATCGCAGATTTTTTATTTATTTAAATATTGTATTGGGACTTTTACCTTAGTAATAAATCATTTAGAAAGAAGGTTCACTTTTGAGATGTGTACTTCGTACACACGCACTTCTTTATTAATGTATTCTTGTGTTATTTTAATAATCTTTATAATCACATATAGGATAGCAAACTTTAATTTAATCTTTTTGTTCTTGTGATTTAGAAATATTCAAAATTTTGCCTATATTTTAAAACAGGTGTTCTTTTTTTAAATACATATACAGTGAAAACTTATGAAATTCGAAATTTAAAATCCAGTTGACACATCACTCCATTTTCAAAAGCACTTCGAAGTTTTATTCTTTTTTTAAATCTTTTCCAATACACTCGATGGAGTACCATCGACGCTTCATCACGTCTGGTCGCTCGTCGTTTAATGGGGCTTTTATCTAATAATTAAAAAAAGTCACATTCAGAATCTAGACAGCGTGATATTTAATGTAAAGTTTTCGATTCGAGACTTCAACTAAGAAGACTAACGCCCGAACCCAATAATTAAGCCAGTCTCATATTGAAAACAATCTGAGATCAGACCGTGACAGTCGATCAATCTCCTATCTGCATCCCAATAACCAAACCCTACGAAGACTATCCATTTTTGGCGACGGATAGAATGCATTCTCTTCGCTCTTTAGACTCACATTTGAAAATCAATATAAACCAAATAAAGTTACCTAATAAAACAGTACAAATAATATTTAAAAATACATGTCTATGTTTAAAACATATCAGATAGCTTTTAATTTATTTAAAAAACTGGTGTAAGTTAATTGTCATTTTCAAATGTCTATCCACATACACCGATCCGACCTATCATGGATAGATTGTATCGACAGATGACTATTACAATCCCTCAATTGGTTATGGCACACTTTTATCAATATTTGGATTTACGTATCTCAGATGGTCTAAAATGGATTCAGAAAGATTATTGAGTTTGGGCGTAAATTGGCTTTGGAATGGACTTTATATGTGCGCAACATTCGTTCGTATGAAGGAAAACATCGTGAGGAAATCGGCTTGCCAGTTAATAAGAGGCAAACGGCTCACCGGATGTTAAGTAATAACACCGCCCATGGACACTCACAAGAAGGCTCGCAAGTGCGTTGGTATATAACGTTGTACGTTATTTACTTGAAGGACCCTAAGTCGAATTGGTTCGGAAATACTTCAGTGGGCAGCTGCTTCCACATAGTGGTGGTGCGCAGTAAAAACTGTCTAAAGAAGCGCTCAATTGTGGAGCGACGGACGTCGAGGTGATAATCATGAAACAGATTAGTGAGGCCCAGACCTCAAAAAATTGTACACAATGTTTCGCTGTTTACCAAGGAAAGGTTTTTATTTAATTAAAGTATACAGTTTTAACTATAGTTATTTTATAGAACAGGTGGCAAACGGGCAGGATCACCATGATAAGTGATACCGCATGGACAATCATCGCCAGGCGGCCTTTTAAAGTTAAAACTTTATAGGTAATTTATTTATTGAGAAAATAAAATATATTTGCATTAATTTAAATTAATAATATTACCAGCTTTATAACTGTCCTAATAATTAATAATAATTAATTTAGATGAATTATCATATTATACAAAGCTTTGTAAAGGGCATCTATATTTAGCCACGGACAGAGTAAACATGATTTCTGTACCCATCGTAGCAGAAAGATTAAAAAAAATACATTTAATTGGTAATATATTTTTTAATGAATAAACGATTTGTTTTCGCAGTCGGTTTTGTTTGATTACACTAATAAATTAGCGAGAAATATTTCAATGATTAAAAAAAAATGTAAATTCTACAAACCTACCTTTAAAAACCAAAGAATACTTCAACAGTAAAATCACACAATTCAATACGAAATTAAATACACGACATATTAATTCGAGAAATTTCGCGCGATAGTCCGTAGTTTGCAACGTTTCAACACTGTGTATCGCATTTATACTAATATATTTTACATGTAATAGAAACAACGGACATAAATTAATCCATTTATCGATTTATTTTTGTATCACCTTTACACGCGTCAACCTCAGCCCGGGACGGGCGGTAACTGGGCTCTGACAGCTCGAGTGCTGCCATCTAAATTATCGATGCGCAGCTGTCAAAATTCACAGCCATAGACGCGTTTCTTTTTAATTTACATTTGGAGTTTATGCTTTTTTAATATAGTCTACCTGTTGAATATAAAAACATGACTTATAGAGACTTTTTGGAGATATTGATTTGAATGGAAATAAAATGTCATTGGAATTGAAATATTAAGTGGTTATGTTGCGTGTTAATAGTCGGTGTTTGAATAAAATATTATTAAGCTGAGATTCCCATTAAAATAACTCAGCACGGAGCACAGACACGAAAGTGTTTAATTACTTATTAGCAAGTTATTCCAACATAGTTTTCATTAAATTAAATGAAGTTCGTACCGTTTCCTGCATAATTTAACGATCGCAACTGACGAATACTTGTAGAACTTGTAATAACAAAATTACATTATTATTATTTCTTATTATTAGTTTGAAATTGAATTATCATTGGGTACCTACACATAAACGCTTAATTAATTATGCCGATAGTTAATTTATTAGCAGCAGAAGTATAATTTTGTGTTAAGTAGAATTTATTGCTTCGAGGAAGAGACTAGGGAAATCCACGTTCTAATTTTACTGTTAACCTTTTTAGTATAATAAAATTATTCTTATATTTTTGCTTAGTGATGTTATGCCCAGCCAAGAGATCAGTAGACATAGTACGAGTATAGCAAATCGCTTTAACTTTGGTAAATATTTACGACTGTGGCTATTTACAAAGAATACCACGCTTGTATAGTATACAAAACTCTACTGCTACGAGTGCTTCCTTATGGGTGAGAAACCCGGGCTTTCAGAAGGAAGGACGAGTTAGCTCTATTTACTTCGGAGTGAAATATTCTTCGGAAAAATCTTTGGCCCTGTTTGCGACACCTAGTTTTTGGCGTATATTTCAATGAAGAATATTCTTGACGAACATCGTGCAATTCATAAAATGCAACTGCCAAACTTTTAAAATCTGTTTTAATTATCTATTAATTAATTTTTAATTATTATTGTTATTCTGAGGATGTGCAATTATTTAATCACCTACCAAAATCATTAATCCAAACCGTCCAAAATTCGCAATATTAGCGCGTTTAACAAATTCAAAAAAGGCATCAAAGATGCATGTTAGAGTGAAAAAGCCCTCGTTAATAGTAAATAAATTAATAAAGCTTTTTATAAATGTGACGAATACTTAAATGATCCTAATCCTTGGCATTGATTTGCTCCAGTTCAAACAATTTGTATTAAATTTGGCGATTCAAAAAAGTGGCGGAAAATTTCTTGCCAGTTCTTCTTGCCCGCTCTACGCCCTTGACTTGCGAACTGGTAGTAAATGTAAATTTACAATAAATTTTAATTGACGTTCATAAGTGTACCTACTTGTTTACCTATATGAATAAAGATACTTTGATTTTTATCGCGTGTCACGTTTCACTTGTAACTGGCATAAAGTCAAAACTATTGCCATGACCAACTAGGGCAATACTGCTCTTTAATCAAAATTATTCTAACTATATCAGAACAGTATACCTACTCAACGTTTCAACGGTTCCACTAGAATCCGCATCTTTTATATTCTTGAAGTGAAAACTTCTTTAGCTCCTTATACTAGACCAATTATAAATAATGAGGAATTGAATCTGGATGATACAACTGTATTTCTTGGAATCACCATGGATTCAAAACTTCAGTGGTCCCCTCATATCAACGGATTTGAGATCCAGATCAAGATAATTAGTTCTGCAGGTTACGCGGTTAAAAAATTCGCTCACTGACTGATGTTGATACAGCAAGACTTGTTTATTTTAGTTAGTTTCACAGCTTAATGACTTATGGCTTATTATTAGGGGGTCATGTTGCTGATGTCGAATCTATTTTCATCCTGCAGAAGAGGGCTATTCGTGCAAACTGTAATTTAAAATATAGAGAATCTCTGAGAGATAAATTCAAGGAAATTAATATTATACTTACCTTTCCCTCGCAATATAATATGTATGAAAATATTGTTTGTATACAAAAATAGTGATAAGTTTAATAGAATAGAACATCCGCATAATGTTAATACTCGCAACAAACGCAGGCTGCAATTTCGCCGTAACAGACTATAATATAAAAGTTAGTAATTCATTTTTGGGAAAAGGGACACTCTTCCTTAATAAAATCCCAGAGGCTCTTTTATTTCTGCCTTTTAATAATTTAAGGAATGTTTTAAAGAAAGTCTGTGTTAAAAGGCATAAACGTAATTTATTTATTTATTTTTTGGAATGGGTAAAAAATGTTAAACAAACATGTTTGTGTACGAAACAAAACAAAACAAAACAAAATTGATTTATTCATGTAGGTAACAATGTACACTTATGAACGTCAAAAAATTTAAAAATTGTGAATTTACATTTACTGCCAGTTCTCAAATCAAGGGCGTAGAACGGAAGAGAAGAACTGGCAATAAACTCTCCGCCACTCTTTTTAAGTAAGTTTTTTTTTTTACACAATGCTTGTAAGGAGCTGCGACCATTACACCATGTTCCATATGACATATTGAGTAATGAAGAATAAAAAAACAAATAAAAGCAAAGATTTGTCCTCTATCAGCAGGAGGCATGGTGAAATAGGAGCACGCACTTACACACTCGTGAGAACAACACGCAAATACGTAGTATAAACAACTAATATCACCGCATACACGAATTCAAGTACGACCAGTCACCACAAGTAGCACCCGTTCACGAGTATGACGCATGGCCAGCCATCGGCCCCCTCGCCATATTTTAGGGAGAGAGACAACCCGACGCATGGACGCCGCCACAAGCAATGACATTTGAGTGAGCATGACGATCCTTGAAATGTGCACTTGGCTACACAAGAAAATAGTAATAATACTAATTATACTGAAATAATTTGATACCACATGAATCACGGTTTGTTCCCACTTTACATTAAAAAAAAGTCGTAGATGTCGACGATCGCCCCATAGTCTGAAAATGCAGCCGAGAGATTCTATCGCGTTACCTATTTATACTGAAGCAATTCATATCCAAGCACTATGATCGTTTAAGTATTCATTTATATTATAATAGGCCTTAGCAAGCAGTTTTACTTTAATGTACGATTTAAATTTATTTATTGACAATATTTGTATCTCACTAGGGATTTTGTTGAAAAAACGTATGCAATTGCCTTGGAAAGAATTACTCGTTTTATGCAGCCTCGTGGTTGGTGCGCTAATTTTGTCTTTATTACGAGTACTATAATTATGGAAGCTACTATTCTTTTTAAAGATATCTATATTTTTCCGCACATACAAAATATTCTCATAAATGTATTGACTTGCCAAAGTTAAAATATTTAATTCCTTAAACTTATTTCGGACTGACTCCCGTGGGGACAACCCACAGATCGCTCTTATAGCCCGTTTTTGCACTACAAATATCGAACTAATGTCAGCGGCATTACCCCACAAAATAACACCATATGACATGATACTATGAAAATAGCTGAAATAAACGAGCTTTGCTGTATTCTCATCCGTAAGATCGCGTATCTTTTTCACTGCGAACGCTGCAGAACTTAGCCTATTCGAAAGACCTTCTATGTGTTGGCCCCACTGGAGTTTACTATCTAAAGTAATTCCCAAGAACACCGCACTATCAACAAAGTCTATTTCCTCGTCTTTAATTATTATTTGAGAATGACTACTTTTTACATTTGTAGTTTCAAATTTAATACATTTTGTCTTCTTCTCGTTTAACTTAAGATTATTTGTACTAAACCAGTGAACCACACTGGAGATGGCACTGTTTACATTCTCAAGTGATGGATTTCGTCGTTTCACTTTAAATAAAAGCGAAGTGTCATCAGCAAACAGTACTATCTCGTGAAGCTCCTTTACAAGAAATGGTAGGTCATTTATATAGACGAGGAATAAGAAGGGACCAAGTATGGAGCCCTGCGGTACGCCCATAGTAACAGACGATCCCTGTGATATAGCTCCATTTACATTTACCTTCTGAATTCTATCGCTCAGGTATGATTCCATAAGATTTAGCGCTTTTTCGCTAATGCCATAGTGTTGAAGTTTTTTGATAAGGATTTCGTGATGGACACAGTCAAAAGCCTTTGATAAATCGCAAAAAACTCCAATGGCATCATGAGAATTTTCCCAAGCATTTAAAATCTCGGAAATTAATTTAACGCCAGCATCGGCTGTAGAGCGACCTCTTGTAAAACCATACTGCTGGCTATGCATAAGTTTATTATTATTAAAATGTATCAGTAATTGATCTAGAATTATTTTCTCAAAAATTTTACTCAATGCAGGCAGCACAGATATGGGTCTAAAATTTGTGGGGTCAGAAGTGCTGCCCGTTTTGAATAACGGTGTGATTTTACTAAACTTCATCTGGTCTGGAAAGACTCCACAATCTATACATTCATTAAATATTATAGCCAACTCTGAACTGATAGCATCGATTACCGATTGTACAATGAAAACAGATACACCCCAAAGATCTTTAGTTTTTTTTATTTTTAGCTGTTTAAATGTTTTTATAATATCATTGCAGCTAATGCGGCTAAATATAAACTCACGATTGCATACAGGAACATTCTGTTGCAATAATAAAAGGGCGGCTGATGGCGAAGAATTTAGAACGCTGGTTGTATTTAGTGGAATATTAGTAAAAAACTCTTCAAATGCAGAGGCTACTTCGAGGTCGGAACTAATTACTTTACCGTTTATGTTCATCTTATATTCAGAATCCTTTCTGGAGGTTCTTCCAGTCTCCTCGTTTATAATTTTCCAAGTAGCCTTTATCTTATCAGAGCTGTTGTTTATTTTATTACTTAAGTGTTTTGCCTTAGCGATTTTACACTCTTGCCTAAATTTTTTTGAAAATGTCCTAACATGAGTTTTAAATTCTTCACTGTCATTATACTGTTTTTCATCATACAATTCATACAATTTTAGCCTTTTTTTGTGTAGTTCCGGAGGTGCCCAGTCACAAAAGGTAGGTTTCTCAGAGACCAAAAAAGTCTTTGGAGTGAACACATTTTTGAATTCATCAATAAATGATTCAAAGAATGTGTTATATAAATTATTAGGGCATTGGTTACTACGCAAAAATGGCGTATTAAATATAATTTTTTTTCTAAATTTGTCTAACCGATCATATGTTACAGGAATTGTGCATATTGTCTTTTTTGGATCTTTACATTTAAGTATATTTTGAAATTCAAACAATTGACCAGAGTGGTCAGATGTAAGTTTGTTGATAATACAGGTGTTGAGAGGAACTATATTACTATAGATATTGTCAATACATGTTGCCGTGGTGGCTGTTACCCTAGTAGGTACAATAAAATTATTAATTAAATTATATGATTTAAACAGATTAAGCATACGTTTACTTGAATTACAGTTGTCAAGCAAATTTACATTAAAGTCTCCACTAAAGACCAACTTTTTCTTGGATTTTTGCAATTTGTACAGAACTTGCTCTAATATTTTTTCTAAACTATCATATTGAGCTGAAGGAGGGCTATACAAACTAACAATGATAAATTGCTCCAGCTCCACACAAGATACTTCAATAAGGCGTTCCACAGAGAGGCTCACTATGTCCTTCCTTTCTTTAAATTTTAATTTTTTATGAAGCAATATTAATGAGCCACCGCGTATTGCATTTCCTCTGCAGAACGAACTACCAATCTGATGATTGCAAAAATTGAACATAAGTTCACATGTCTTTAACCAGTGTTCTGAAATACACAATATGTCAATATTTTCACTGCTCAAAAACAACTCAATTTCTAGTAATTTACTTTTCATGCCTTGTATATTTTGGTGAACCAGATTGATAGTTTTATTATTATTATTCTTAAATTTACTTATCTTACTGACTAATTCTTTGCCAGAGAGACTCTCTGTTGTCTTAGTAACTAATTTAAATTATAAATACTATGTCTTGGAATATCTTCCAAGGTCTTACTAACTAAAACCTGCTCAATAGAAGCAGGTTGTCGAGCCAAATTCTTGGCTGTTATAAACAATAAATATGATAGCGAATCAGCTATCTGTCTTTTCAAATACGTAGGTAGATTATATCTATCCTTTGTCAAAAAGTAATTATTACAACTTATGTACCTATTGGTATCAATAAGTGTAAAGTTTTTATTATACATAGCAAATGTATGCATTGTCTGATTTAAAATATGTCTTACATTATTTTCTTGTTGAGTGAAGTTTTTACTATAAGGGAATGTAAACATAATCAGATTTTTTGGATGAAGTGAGCATAATTTTTCATAGCAGTTAATTAGCTCTTTTTTGTTTAATAGCGATAGCGCAATAAATAAATATTGTATTCAAACACATAAATGAAGTACTTTTATTCTGATAATTAAAGCATTCGTGCAAAATTATTCCCTAACAATTACGCTTAGTGTTTCATTTCCCTAAATATGGTTGCCTGGAAGAGATCGCTTTATAATACTTTTTGAATTTTTATTTTATTTGATTATTTTAACGAAATATATAAATAAAACAATAATATTGATTAAATTTTTATTGCAATCTTCAACAGGAACTATAGACCTCCATCCTAAAAACACATTTATTTTAGAATAAATTAAAAATCTTCAAAAAACACTAAAATCTATGGTAAAGTCAGTTTGACATTATGTACATTACATAATCTGATGTTAGATTAAATAATTGAAAGACCGCCAAACTTCAATTAGTCCTTATAATCAAAAACAGATGTCGCGAACATATGTTAGCTAATGCTAAAATTTATGTAATTAAAAAACTATAAATAATAAAATGGAAATAAAATTAGTCGTTTTTACAATTACGATAAAAAGCGCCATTATTGGCCAGCTGCCTGTGTCTATTATAAGTGACAATTGACATCCCAGTTGACGCTATTACGAGATATTTGGCGCGCTATTATTACGCTGAGCATGAGCTAACTCAACATCCGCGACATCTGTTTTTAAGTATTGTAACTCGAAAGTCGAAAGGTTGTCTTGACTGACAATTGTTATTTAAAATTTAAATCAATTTGCACCGTTTAAACAATACTTAACTTTGTTTTAATTTTATCGTAAACAGAACGAAGAATAGTTAAAATAGTGTTAGCCAGTTAATAGTTAAAATAGAGACAGATAAAATCTTTTTTTATTTTAATCTTCTCGCCTATAGGGGTAGCAGAGACCACGAATGCTCAATTGCCACGGTCCTCTAACTCTTGTCTCGTCTTTAATGATATTAACCATGCATAACATGGTATTGTGAGGTTGGCCTGTTCCTTCTCTAGTGGTCCAGGTAAGATAAGGCCTGCCCAACGAACCCACTTGTAAACTGCTTCTCATACTATTACTTATTTTACATGTAATACTTCTTAAAAAGTAAACGAACCCTATTTTCTGTCTGATTATCCACAATAACCTATTAGTTAACCTAACTATATTTACGACTGCCAGTTCTTCTTACCCACTCTTCGCCCTTGACTTGCGAACTGGTTGTAAATGTAAATTTACAATTAATTTAATTTGTTTTTTTTTGACGTTCATAAGTGTACATGTTTATCTATATGATTAAAGATATTTATGAGTGAGTCTCCCATAAGTCATAAATGTACCTTATTTTGAAATAGTCATAAATCTCATTATTAAGTTATTTCAGGATTCAAAAGTGTTGGACCAAGCTGAATGCTCTATCAACATTTTCTAATATTAATTTATAGATACAATTTACGTCAGCTATATGTATATATTATCCCATCACCGGTGAAACAAAAATTAGAAATAATAACTAATTATACAAAATACTAAAATAATAATTCCATTGCTTAACTAAATACTACAACAGGTGTATGGCATTTCTGTGTTCTTCATTAATTGTAATGAAAACTTTTCATCAGAATAAGAACCCAGGAATGGTTTAAATACAAAGATATATTATCTATGGTCAAAATGATTGACACAATATGGAATTAAATATGCAATAAAGCCATACTTATTTTTAGTTCTTGACTTATTATTATACCCTAATGCAAAAATGTTTTCTAATGCCTTAGGGTAAGAGCAGGTTCAGCAATTCTCACAAAAAAAATAATTTAAGTAAACTATTTAATCCTCCAAAATTAAAAACATGTACACATTAAAAAGTATATTTTACAAACGCATTCACACATTCACGATACAGTCTTTCGGTATGGCAACATTATCATACCATATTTCTGCCGTTGTCACCTGCTATCCGGTCAACAATCTGTAAAGAAAACATTTATTATATAGTACAAAAATTATTACTAGCAACACTGACTTAAAGTATATGTATTTGTATGACTTCTTTCATTTGATTAATTTGCATACATATAAGTGAATGAATATGAATGACTTGCCTCATCTCAGTATTGTTTAAATACAACTTTCTCCAAATCTTAGGGCTATTAAGAGTAATTATCAGACATACAGTACAAAAAATAAACACTTTGGCAACAGAAAATAATTGCTACATTCATCATGTATTTTATTAAATTTATATGCAAATAAAATTGACAGAATTAGTTCAAAAACATTACCCCTCCTATGATTGGTAGACTAAGTAGTGAACCAACAACTGGCACCATTCTGAGAAAGTTTACTGCGGCCGGTAGGAAACCCCTGAAAATATACAACAGAAATTCAAAACAAAGGCTGAAATAAATACATACAAATAACTATTAATTATGTATGAATTTGTAAAATGGTAATATTTTTTTTGTGCGTTTTTATTTATAGTTACTTTTCCACAACACCTAGTCAAATTGCGACGGCATTTAAAAGGTTTTAAAAAAAATAAGAAACTTTATAAGCGTATTAAAAATAATACAAATGTATTTAACGGTAGTCAATATTAGACTCCTATTTAAACGGTGGTTGATGTTAGACTGCAGTTAACATTAACATTACTTGGCTTTTATAAATGAAATCATGCTTACCTGAATAGTAATAAAAACCCGTATATTTCAGCAATCATGCCAAACACCGGCCATCCCAGCAAAACAACTGTAATGCCCCCAAAGAAAGCAATAGATGCTTTAATCTTATGCCTTTGGAAGAAGAAGAAAAATGTCCTTTGTAGCCCAATTACACATGCAAGACCACTTATAAATAAAATCTGAAAAATAACAATTAGTTATGAAAGTAAAAAGAAAATCCAAACAAGTATAGCTTTTGTCTAAAAGTTAAAAAGCAATTATTTGTAGCAGATTGAAGAATCAAAGACTATAAGAAGAGATCCCAATAAACAACTATTAAAGGTGATGATGATTTAACTTTTACTATAAATAATAATCAACAGATTTTTTCCAAGAATAAAAGTAAATAAATAAATCCTGTAGCAATCACAAAGATTTTAATTTAAAAGCTTTTATTATTGCATATTGATAAATAAAATATGATATGCCAAGATAAAATAAAAGTTATGAATTTATAGTTCAGTCCCTTATGACCTATATGAACATTAGTCAAGTACAAAAACGTAAAAAGCCGAATTAAGCAAAAATTTAACACTTACATTTCCAATAGCCAGAAGCCCCTTATCAAATAATAATAATACTCCAAGGAACAGAAATGTCATACCAAACCCAGCCAGACCAACACCTATCTCTGTAATTGCAGAAAATTTATTACAGAAGGCATAAATATGTATATTTATATTGTAAGTACAGTAGAACTCCAATTATCCGAATTAATGGGGACCGGGACCCATTCGGATAATCAAATATTCGGATAATTGGATTTTTTTTTTTTTAAATTGCCATTGGAGAGAATAAAAGCTACGTTTTGATATTGCACTATTTTTTTATTGAATTAAATGAAAGAAACATGAAATTTTCACATGTTTTAAATATAAATAAAATGTACTTATGTACAAGTTTAGAAATAAAAATCATTGTTTTTTAAACGTCACAGTCAATGTAAGCTGTTTTGCGGTCTTCAACCGTTAACCGGAAGAATAATAGCGCACTTAGACTTTTTTAGGACAATTTTTTGTAATTCGGATAGACGGAGTTCGGATAATTGGAGTTCTACTGTGTAAGATTTATATTATTAAGTTCACCTTAATCTTCTTGTTAACCAAGTCATAACTAATCATGTGTGGCTCAGAAAGAAACACAAATTTAAGTAAATCTATCACAGACATACATCACTTCAATAAGGTAGTGGATAGTAAATCCAGAAATAAAGCTTTAATAGCATTGTATGGGCCTATGTTTTCAATTAAAACAATATTTTTCTATATTTAGTTTCTGGGTAGTCCGTTATAATATATTATAAATTAATTGTTAACTTGAGTGATTTGCATGTGGGTTAACACTGAATTTAAATTGTTTTCATAACATATATTAATGACGCCAACTATTAAAATATATTTAACATATACGATATGTACTTCAAACATGCCATTGCATAAGTTTACTAATAAATTATCACTTAAATATACAAAAAATCCTTTGGCATACCAATACGTTAAAAAGGCTTAATTGCTTACTTTGTGTATCAGATATCTCAATCATGTTGATAGTTGTATATTCCTAATGATTGTAAAAATAATTTCTAATACTTATTTTACATTAAACATTTGTAGTTATTTAAATATGAGATAAAATACAAATCTCTAACAAACTACTCCACGTCATTGTGAAACGTTAACTGTCATCGTGGTTCGAATCACTATTCACCAATCACCATTGCTGTTGACACTTGTCACATGATATTTGATGTAAAGAGTTATTATATAGTTCAGTTTTTACTTGACTCATCACTCATGTCATATACTGTATCTGTGGTTGACATTTGACAGTCACTGACTCACTGTTTGATGTACATAAACTTTCAAAAGAGCGTCTGTGTTTCCAATATATAAATTTTAGATTTTGCGGTTTTCAAATACAAAGTTTATATTCCTAACAATTATTGTGCATCAGAGAACATTTAGTTTTTGTACGTTTATACATAAAAGTGTTTATGCAAATTAAGATATTAAAATAGGAATTAGTGAAACAATGGTTCGCGGCGGCAGGGGCCGAGGTATGCCTGGACGTGGTGGAATGGGTCGTCCGCCCTTCAATAGGCCCCGAGTTATGATGCTAAGGCCTCCTTTCGACCTAATCCTTGCTGAGCCAGCTTTCCCTAGATGTAAACCGGCCCCTGATGATACAGCCTTAACACAGGTTAGCGAAACTAGGTTATAGCGTAACTATATTAAATTGCCACTACTTACGAATAAGTATTTTCCACCCGCAATGTCAGTACTACCATTGTATCACATATGAATATGTTTATATACCAAAAAAATGTTACAATATAATGTATACATATTATACATCATGAAGTTCAATCCTATAACTAGCCAAGCATCTGAATTCAGTAATACAAGTGTAATGTGGGTAAATTAGGTACCAGAATGAATCTGTTTCATTTAACTTATAGAAGTAATTTATGTAGTGTTTAAAAAATATATATTTATTATTGAATTTCACATGTTTTAGGCTCTTTTGAAGAGGCATGCAGAGCTATGCCCTACACCAGCTGAGCAGGCTGCTGTCTTGAGTCTTGTCACAAAATTACAGACGGTTCTTGATAATTTAGTGGTTGCTCCTGGGGACTTTGCTGCTTGTGTAAGTTATTCATAATATCTTTAATACCAAAATTTAATTTATTTGTGCATTTGGCTTGCACTGCCCAGTGTCAACTGGCTCCCATTCCTTGATTACTGTCGCTGCTTAATGGGTTTCTCAACTCTTCATCAGAGAGCAACCTATTTGGTAAGCATATGGGGGTAGTATACTCTGATTTGAGGGTATACTTGGAGGGTATTAGAGGTTAGCATCTACTGTTTTTTATGTTATTGTATACTAATATATTTTAGTTTATTTAGAGTATGATTTTGGTCATGTATGGGCTGTAAGTTTATTAATAAATAAATATTACATTTAAAGTAATCTTTATTCTTAATAGTATTGAAAAATTAGATAATTGTTAATTATCTTGTCATTTGTTTAAAAGCTCATTTAGTTTATGATAATTTGCAGCAACTGGAGGAAGTGCGACAAGTTGGTTCATATAAAAAAGGTACAATGATGGCAGGCAAGAATGTTGCAGATATTGTAGTTATTATGAAAACTTTACCTACCAAAGAAGCTGTTGAAGGACTATCCAATAAGGTAACTTGTTTAAATTTGAGATTTCACAATAGAATTTTTAGATAAACGCCACTTTTGTCTGTAGTCATTTGAGTTTCTAGGATTTTCCCAAGCTCGTTACAGTATTTTATACTGAAATGTACTTTTATTTAACATAATTACTACTAAAAGCCTCCTATTCTATGTGTGTATTAATTAATGTTTTAGGTGAATGAGGAAGTAAACAAACTGATGAGAGCTGAAGGTCTGGGCAATGTGTCAAGTGCATGTCACGAGCGAGGGTTTACGGTCACAGCGGCAAGTAGTGCTGTTCGAGTGTTGGTTACTACGCTGCATCATAACTTAAGGAAACTGGAGCCTGAGGTAATCTGTAACTTTTTGCTGGTCTCTTGTGAAGTAGTGCTGCCCATAGACACTCATATTGACAGAGGGCTCGCAAGAAGCTTTCATTACGCCACGCTCGCCAATGAAGTCTTCTTCATCTTACATCATTGTTGATTACTATATAAAATATTTTTAGTTATGGAATTTTTCAGCCAAGTTACACATTGTACTTTCAAATGGTGTGTCTTGTATGTTTCAAATATTGGAATGTTTTCAGGTCCACTTGGAGTATAAAGTAATTAGCAGCCATTTGGCAGCGATTAGACACAGCCGGTGGTTTGAGGAGAACGCACATCATTCATCGATTAAGGTACATTTTTTTCAAGATATTGGAGAGATATTTTGTGATTTGACCTCAAGCCGGTCATGAGTAAAGAAGTGATTTGACTAATCTTAGAAGTAGGTAATTAGTAAAGATGCTTACTGAGTAGAATTTGATAATTGAGGTCAATAGTACAGAAGCTGATTTGATCTTAACCCAGGTGTTATTAAAACTGAAGCTGATTTGACTATATAGGATTAGAGGACTGAAGCTCATGATTTTGGATTCCAATCGTACAGAACCTGGTATGACCCAAACCAAGATCTTGAGGAGAGAAGCTCATTATAAAAGAGGTCCATGGTACCGGATGTACAGGATCTAATTTGACTAGTCAGCCTAGCAACTGTCTTGTTCTGTCCTATTATGAGACTAATTATTTTGTTGTCTTGGTAATGTCAAGATCTCAAATGTTTCCAGGTCTTGATCCGCCTACTTCGTGACATGTGCTCTCGCCACTCCGGCCTCGAGCCCCTGACCCCCTGGATGATAGATCTCTTAGCCCACCACTGCATTATGAACAACCCGGCACGACAGGTTCTGCCCATCAATGTGGCTTTCAGGTAAGAAATATGAATTCTTCTAAGTACTGGATTTAAACGCGTAATTTTCAGACGTACTAATGTACCAATGACTTGCTATAGTTCTACCCTAATTGTGGTATAGAGTAGTGTTGCAAATAACTGTCTTACTTAGCGCCGAATCAGCAAGGCCACCGCATGCATGGTCATATGCATGGTCACGACATGCATTGTCGCCGGCATGGTCACAAACATGATCAAGTGTTATAATCAACAGGCGTGCCCTATCCCTCCTCGCTGGTGGGTTGTTCCTGCCGGGATGCGCGGGTTTGCCAGACCCGTGTGAAGCGGCACATGCCCGGGCCCACACGGCGTTGGATCTACCGGCGCAAGATCACGCAGCGGCGACTGCGCAGACGTGAGTATATTTTTTTTATAGTGTTATTCTTAAATATTGTTTTATTAAGAGTTTTTGTTTAAATTTGTACTGAAAGTAGACAGAGTGAAAAATTCTATAAAATGATATTTTTTTAATGTGTTATTCAATTTAGTCGATAATTATTAAAAACGAAATATCTTAATATATATAAATTACGTGTCACATTGTTTGTCCGCTATGGACTCCTAAACTACTGAACCGATATCAATGAAATTTTTACACCGTGTGCAGTTTGATCTAACTTAAAAGATAGAATAGTTTACATCTCAATTTATACCCGCAATATTTTTGTTTATTATTTGATAAAATTCTAACAGATGGCGCTGTGTTAAAAGTACCAACGTTTCACATAAGTTCTCCTACCGTTTCCCTTGAATAGTTTACTACTATGTAATATAACAAAAACCTTAGCCACAGCAACGCTTGGCCGAGTCTGCTATAGGTGTAACAAACTTGTTTACAAGCATGTTGCGTCATAGGGTGCGACGCCATATTGTCTAAAGCGGTTTGGTGTGAAATTATTAATCTGTGTAGGTTCTATAGTTGTTAATATATATATATGTATATATTTATTTGGCGAATAGTCTAGTTTCATGAAAATATTTATCATACGTCAGTCACGTGACTTAACGGCCACAGATTAGGCGAACGATGACGTAACATGCCTGTAAATAATGTTTTCTTGAATATTATCTTCGAAATTGGATCGATGCGAAATTTGTTTACAAGCATGTTACGTCATAGGGTGCGACGCCATCTTGTCTAAAGCGTTTTGGCTGTTTTTTTAAATATTAAAAAAAAAAATTTATTCAGCCTCCTCCGCGTGGTCGCTCGTGGTGGTCACCGCTACGTGCTTGGACTGCAGGCGTTCGAGGGTGGAAAGGATATATCCACCGAGATCACAGTATGGGACGGCGTCGTGGTATCGCCCTTGGCCCCTGCGTACCACGAAACGCCGGAGCCGATGGACACAGACGACAAAGGTAGTGATGAGGAGCATGGATATTTTTTTTTAACAGGGGAACGCTTAAATAAGTGGAAGAAGACTTATATAAGTGATACCACCCATGGGCACTCTCAATGCCAAAGGGCTCGCGAGTGCGTTGCCGTCCTTTTAATAAATTATACTGAACAGGGACCAAACTAGCAGTAGGATCATCTAAACTTAAGTGATACCGTCCATAGACAATCGCTATACCAGGGGACTTCAATGGGGTTTTAACCACAATCCAACTCGGTCGGTCTACATATCTTAATATATATAAATCTCCTGTCACGATGTTTGTCCGCGATGGACTCCTAAACTACTAAACCGATTTTAAATTAAATTGGCACACCGTGAGCAGTCTGGTCCAACTTAAGAGATAGGATAGCTTAGATCTTTAATTATAGTCGCAAGTTTATTTTATTGCAAATTATTTGTATACTTTAAACTCAACCAAAACCTAAATATATGTGAAGACAAAGGGACATAGTTACAGAAACAGAGTCTGTTATTTCGTTTAAAAATAATTATTTTAGTCGAATTCCTAATTCAAATCCGAAGTAAATTTAACAAAAAGCTTATTAAGTCAAGTGTCAAGACAAAATTCGCGCCTTATTCCACAGACTAACTAACTCCGTTACAATTAATACATCATCATTAGTTTTGACACGTGACAGTTAACATTTAAAAAAAATATGATTACACTAATCCACAGATTTATAAAATATTAATATCAAACGCGATTTCTCGAGTTAACAAGTCCACAATTAGGCGTACCGTTGCATATGTTTAAATTGTTTTATAAAAAAAAGAAATTCGTGTTCCTTTTGTATCAAACAATTTTATAACACGATTTTTTTTTCAGAGGAAGACGGAGGACAAGATGGCGTTGCTGCATAAGTGTGAATTTATAAAATAATATATTTAAATATATGATTGGTTTTTTAATACTCCCCTTACGTTATTTATCTCCAATTCAGTGATCAGCCATGACAAATGGGCTAGTGGTTGAGGTGCCTGCCTAATATGAGTTTAAAATTTGTTTAATCTGTAGTCAAAAGTTGATTTGAAGTCCCACAAGATGGCGCCATAACAAATTTGAATTAAACTCTGTTAGACATTTGTATGTACATATTTAGATTTTATTTTGGGATAAAACCTGTGTTTTGAAATAAAACGTGTGACCTGCGTTTTGAAATAGACGATATACTAATACTGCTGAATTTAAAGACAAACAAGTGATGTAGCCTTACGCCTGAACCCAATAATTAATCCTCAATCAGAGATTGAAAACAATCTAAGATCAGACCGTGACAGTAGATCGATCTCCTATCTGCATCCCAATAACCAAACCCTACGAAGACAATACATTTTTGGCGACGGGTCAATATAAATGAAATAAAGTAAATAAAACGGTACAAATAATGTTAAAACATACATGTCTGTATTTAAAACATATCAAAAAGCGTTTTCATTATTTAAAAAAAAGTTTAAATCTTAGGATATTGGCACAGTTGCACAGTCATTTTCATACAAAGGTCTATCCACATATACCGATCCGACCTACCATGGATAGCTTGTATCGATAGTAAAGGTTTGCTTATCTTGCCGAAGCCGCGTACAAATTATTTGAAGCAAAATTCCATCAATCTAAAATTCACAATATTGGTGTGTTTAACAAATTCAAAGGCATTAACGATGCATGTAAGTATATACATATTAATATTAAGTTTCTCATGTAAATAATTTTTTTTTGTAATGAGAAATAAAGTTCTTTAAACATTACAATCCGCCGATTATTGGCACACTTTTACCAATATTTGGATTAAGATGTCTATCTCAGATGGTAAAAAGTGGATAAGAAAAACAATATGTTTTCGTTTCATCTTTTTGCTATGCTTGTAATATCCGGCTGGTTAAGGTCGCCACGGCATCTCGGTGAGGTATGGCACTAACTGCATGGTGATGATAAAAGTCGATAAGGCATGAGAGCTAGAGACAATAGCAAGTGGAGACCCAACCTAACCCTTCGAGAAAAACTCCTGTAGATATAGATATACCTATCATAGTTTGTGAGAAATTTTTGAACAAACACACAAATGAAATTTAGTTCTAGTGGTGGCTTTACTTAAATATTTTAGTTTTTTTTTAATTTGGTTTTGGAAATATTGATTTAGAGATTACTTCCTAAAATACTAATTCATTATATTAAACAATACTCTATTAACGATTGTTGATAATATTTTTTTTTTTTTTTTTGTAATAGGAGTCCAACTGGCACCATCACCTGATGCTGAGCTTGATGAGCATCCACAAGGGTCGCAAGTGCGTTGCCGGTCTTTTAAGAATTAGTACGCTCTTTTGAAGGATCCAAAGCTGAATTGGTTGGAAAATACTTCAGGGCACATCAGCCACATAGTAGCGGTGCGCGGCTAAGAACTTCCTTACGAAATGGTCAGTCGCGGTACGACGGACAAATGCTTTGACGTCCGATAATGTATCTCAGCTGCAGGTATTAGTCCGGTCAACTCCTCTGAACACTATGGTAAATGCGATAGAAGATGTAAAGAGAACCCACTTCTTTACGTAACCTTATTCAAGCTGCACGGAAAGTCGGTCGTTGAATACCACCAAGACGTGAATAGGATTTGTTGAGCTCCCCTTATGGACAGAGCTCCTGCCCCCACAATCAATAAAACATAGGCTAGCGACTGAAATAAGACAACCTTAAAGTGGACTTATGTATTTCACCTGACCAAAACAGAATTGCAAACGAAGTTGCTTTTTTCAGGGCTCTTTGATTTGTTTCTCTTTTTGGACAAAATATCGTTTCCCGGGTGCAGTTCACATATCTTTGTTCTGATTGAGAAATTTTTGAGCCTTGAACACGCAGACGCACATGGTTGTGTAAATCTTCTGGAGTACGACGACATCGATGACACGGCTGAACTTTTTTTCGTGTAATTTGCACAGACCTTTCCGTATATATCCAGGTGTTGGATGCAGTTTAGGTAATCGCACCGTTTATATTTCTCATTGTCGTCAAAACACGTAAGTGTTCCAACGGACGGCATTTTCAATTTAATTCATGGTTCACGTGAATTTTATAATGTGACAGATGTCAGCTATTTCCAATCAATAAATCAAATCAAATCAAAAATCATTTATTCATATAGGTAACATAATGTACACTTATGAACGTCAAAATATACTTTAAATGATTCTAATTTTACATTTACTGCCAGTTCCCAAATCAAGGGCGTAGTACGGAAGAAAAGAATTGGAAATAGACAACTTAATTCCACATCCATACTCTCCATGAACGACATCTGGAAACGATGCGCGAGTGTAAAATGTTTATGTAACGTCACGAAGATGTGCAGCGTTTTTGTCAAAGAAAATGGAGAGAGCGATTGAGAGAGATCGAGAAAAAATACACGCTATTGATTGATGTATTCGTTTAGTAGTTACACATTAGAAGTTAAGATGGAAATTCTGTCGGATGACGTCTTGTGCAGTAAACTCATTTTTATTTATTTATCGTTAGCACGTATACAGTTTGAATATACTAAATACATTGTTTTAATTGAACATTTCTTGAGAAAAGTACCCCTTAAAATCTCTCGGATATCTTGATTTCCCCGAAATGTGGGGGTTAACCCCCAAGTTGTGGCCTGTGGGCCGACAAATGATTCAGTGATGCACACATTGGTACGCAGCGACCTACACTCGTAGATACAGATCCCGCCGTTATGCACGTTCGATGTAATTCTCGCAATAGGCTGCTTCCTACATACAACTTTATGCCGACTTTTTTGGAAACAAACTTTACGTAACTTTTTATAGAACCGGGGCAAACGGGCCGGCTTACCTGATGTCAAATGATACCGCAGATCTCCAAATATCAGAGTTAGCGAGTGCCTTTTAAGAAGCACTTAAGTCGAATTGGATCGGAAACCACACATTGTGTATGTACGCAAGCCACTCAAAAAACGCACTTCACCCATCGCTTTTTCTCCTTCAGATGGCCTTTCAAAACCTTACACTAACAATCTTCAGCAACTTCCAAAGTCCTAAGCTCTGAAAGTATTTTTCTTCACCAGTAGTTTAATTATAAAATTGTGTTATACAAATTATTCCATTTTTTAAAGAACGGGGCAAACGGGCAGGCTTACCCGATGTTAAATGATACCACAGATCTCTAATATCTATAAATGCCAGAGGGTTAACGAGTGCGTTGCCGGCATTTTAAGCCAAATCGAATTGGTTCGGAAATATTTTAGTGGGCAACTGGCACATATTGGTGGCAGCAACAGTTGTAAAACGCTCAATTCTGGAACGGCGGTCGTCGATGTTACAGGTCGAATTTCGTGGACGTCTGCTGATGAAACTCAACTGCAGGTATTATACCGAACTATATGCACTCCATATTAAATGTGACGTCACATCCGTTTCCTTTTTACGAGGAATACAGTTTTTTCTTTCATTCAGTTCACAGTTTTTGATACCTTCAGATGGTTTTTAGGGATAGACTATAAGGGATTCGATGGAGTAAAAATAAAACTACAAATTAAGATCTTTATATTTCAAAAAGTTGTAACAATAATTTACTTTTTACTGCATATAGACAAAATAAAATTAACTTTAAAATGGCTACATTAAACTAAAACATTACATCAATACTGCGGTAATCTCGAATATCGCCGTTTTCAATATTTCTCTTACCAAATAATAATAAATATAAAAATAAGTCTTCTTTTTTTTAATGGCTTTAATTCGTGCCAACTGGGCACAAGGTACTTCGCCAGAAGAAAAAAAAAATTGTCTATTTCAAGAGATGAAGTTAAAAAATCTTCTGTCACTGTCGTAAGACAGCATCTGTCAAATTGAAAATACGTTACTTGGGGGGCTTGAGACAATTACTTTTCGACGGTACTAGATTCGACGGTTCTTCAGTCACGTGATCATTTCCATACACATTAGACGGTCTCAGCCGTCGAAAAGTGATAGACTCAAAGGACCCTGGACAATTATGTTAATAACCAATTGGAAGCTAGAACTAATTTACCGTAAACAGATATCACTAATCGTGTAAAATTAATATTGAAAACGACATCAAATAATGTTAAATAATAGAAATCCGTCTGCACTAAATTGGACCCCAAGGCCCTTGGAAACTAAAAATACGCAGATGTTTCAATATCATAAAACGCGGGTACCTTTTACGATTATTAAAAGACCCAAAATTTGTATATTAAAAGTTAGCAGTTTTGAGCAAAATTCTCATTTGAATGTGTTCACGATTGCGTTCGTAATTACTGTTTTTGTAGATCAACGCAATCTTACTCTAAAACTTCCGATAGACAAGAATCTATTTAGGATCAGTGCTACGGATAGAGAACTACAAAAGTCAGGATAGCTTTTGGAAGTTTCATAGTAAGCGCTGTTATAGCTGGTCTAAAATTTTCGACTACCCACTTATAAATCATCAGTCGTAAACAAACATTGTAATCTCTCTGATCTTAATACATGATGTAACTACCCTCTTTTAAGTTAATCCCTAGTTATGTATAAAAAATGGAATTCCTCTGGTTTTAATACTTAATATGCTGACTTGTTTAAAATATGCAACTACCCTCTTTAATACCACCAGTTTTTTACCAACATTGGAATCCCTCTGGTCCTAATACTTGAAGTGCTTACATATGCTAGCTTGTTTAAAATATGCAACTACCCACTTTTTAACCAGGTGTTTAAAAAGAGTTGTTAATAAGATTAATGCAAACGGATTATGAACCTAAAACAATCGGAGTCTACTAGTGCATGGACTATAAAATGCGTTAGTTTACTAAATTAATCTCTGAGAAATCGGCTGTTCATTTCATAAATTTTAAGATTTACCCTCAAAATTGTATAAAATTAATTTAGTAAACTAATTTTTTTGTCTGATAATCTTAATTATGCTATTGTACATAGAAAATAAACCTCTAAAGATATGTTTGTACATGTGACGGTGTTAAGCGTATGGAAGGTTCTGTTAAAACTAAAATGCTTTAGTTCAAACAGGAAATATTGGCCGGAAGTGTGTGACGGGAAGTGCGAGAGTATTTTAATTTAATAATAGATTCATTTCAATAAAATAGTTTAAAATAGGCTTTGAAACACTTAAATCTACATAACAAATTAGTGCAGTGCATATCGTTGTTAAAAAGTAAACAGACAAAGGAGGACTAGTCGTAGTTCTGATTGTCTTTGGTTAACCTATAGAACGGAAATAAGTAGACAAGAAATACTGTACATGAAAAAATATTTTCCACTTACTATCTAAACGTCAAAAAGACTCCGAAAAGCATTTGTATGTACAAATATACACTCACAAAAATTTTGACTATCCAATCTTATCTATGGAAATAAAAAAATAAGTCCCTCAATTTGAATTTCAAACAACCCATTACGCACACGTCATTCCAACCATTTTTAAAATGGCGTCGTTTGTGTTTTCATTTGCATTACGTGTACGGAAAATCTCCAAGTGTTTCCAATGGCCTGACGGATTCTTTGTAATGTGTGCCTCCTTTACCATCGTTGCTTCTATCAAAACTATCGTACACGAACCATTGGAACCACGAACTTTGGGCTGATTAATGTTAAGCAGTCTCCAGTAAGCACCTCGAATCTCTCAATTCCTAAACTAACCACGCCTTACCCTAGAAACGCCATTTCAAAAAAGCCATAAATATTTTTTATTTGGCACTTCTAAGCTAATAATTAGGCCATTTTATTGTAAAATTTAACATTAGTCCTCTGAACACATAGGCTAATTGTTAAGTCGAAAGCAAAGATATAAATGATTTAAAACATAATGTATTTACAAATATCAATTCAGACCATAGTTAAAATATCAGACGAATGCGAAAATCTATGTTTTGCTTACCAACTCGAAACCGTAAATTTGTAATGGACTGTGGCACGATCTGTGGACTTAATCTGTGACAATTGACAATTACAAATGACATCTCGGCTTGCCATAAACACATTGACAAACCAGATTGCATTCTGACAGATGACGCATTGACAGACCAATGTTATTTGATAGTTACTCGTAATGGCTAGACGTAAGACTTGTTCTTGAAGAATGTAGTGTTGAGCTGTGCTGTGGCATTGTAGAGGTTGGGGGCGGTAGCCTGGCATTGGCTGCCAGACGCTCTTGCTCCTCTAACTGTGCGGCGAATTCATCATCCAAAGCCTAAAGAAAATATTTATTAGAATGTCTTCTGTCAATTCTTACAGTAATCTGACGTGGTTAAACTCAGACTTTTCATACGTCATACGTCAAACTTCGATAAACTAAAGACAGAATTAGCGCATTTAAATTTCTACTGCTCTGTGGTTGTACACACACAACTACTTTGAATAATATTAAAAAAATATTTTCATAACGAAACACACAAATTCGACACTGTTATTTTACTGGTTCGTTAGGCTCGTTGTGATTATTTAATAAAAAATATATTAGATCATCCATTCCAAGGTATCAGATGTATAAGCTTGTAGCCAAGAGATTGGTTTTGATGGGTCAGTGTTAGACAATTCAGAGACAAATCTAAGAGCACTCCCCCATCTGTCAGATAGTAATTTAGACACAGAGATAGTTTAGCCTTGTCTCTGAATCTATATGTTCAGTAGAATTTGCAATACTGGGAATATTATTATTACTAAAATAGTTATAAATACAAAAAATACATACCATGCAATCCAAAAGTTCCATGCAAAGAAATGACGACGGCAACATGCAGAAATCACTTGTAATATTTTAATTGCGGCATTTGTTAGTTTATTTACAATTGAATTTAAAAAAGCACCTTACAATTATACACTAAAATGGCGAATTGATGTATTGTTTCTGCCAAGTCTTATGTATAGACTTGACGAAGATTTTTTTAAATATATTTAAGACTAAAGCCCGCTTATACTCTGATTTTTAATTCCGTAGGATTCTGACAGCTGTAATTTTTTGACATGTCAGAGATTACAAACCTTTTTGGCCGGGCACATTTTTCAATTTCGTATATTTCAAATTCGATAATTACGTCCCTTTTTAACAATAAAAAACGCATAAGTGAAGTAAAAAGTTTTTACTAAACCTGGAATTAATAGGCCGAGATGCCAGCTAAAAAAAAAATTTAAAGTTCGATATATTGTTCGTGATATTGAAATATTTCTTATTTTTGTATTAGGTCATCTGAGTAAGTAAATATTAATAACCTTTTTGCAGGTAAAATGTAAAAAAAAAATACTCAGCATTTTATTTAATTGTCCTCAAATGGGTCAAATTTGTCCCTTTCAGTGGAAAACTTACATTTATCAAATATCAGAATTCTACGGAATTAACAGAGTATAGTGATCTCTATATTGCAAAGAATACTGCGTTTCTGAAACCCTATTTTTCCGCGATTTTCAAACATGCACTAAAAAGGCGTAGGTACTAGAATAGGTCAGATGTGAACGACATTTTAAAACGCCATCGCCATTTACTTTTCATCGCCATTGTACAAAGTTTTACTATAGACGTACCGGCAATCCACGGCATGCGTTAAGAAGATATATTCTTATTTACAAAGAGTCCATCACCATAGTATAGCTTTATTAGCATTTGCTTAAAGTTTCTCGATATTATTTGACAAGGTTTCTTTTCGAATTTATCGTTATTCATGACACAATATCGATATAATACATTACAACGTATTCGCTGTAATAATCTTACAACTAAGACGAAGAAATTAAAAACAATATTTTTATTTACATCGTTATGCAAGCAATTTCGTAATACCAATTCGATTTGCTATTAAAATATAAATTGCGTCAAACGCCATCTATCGATTATCCCGGCACTTAACTTGGCAAGTTCGCGCACGTCCGCTACACGTATACACAATCAACAAATCAATAAATTAAAAATGTTTTATTTGTTATTGTGTAAGGGTTATACCTTTTAAATAAAAAATACCAGTCAGGCTTCCCAGCTGTTCCATAACTTGTATGTCTGTCTTTTTAAATAAAAAAACAATACCCGACGCGACATGAATGTGTGGGTGCATGCGAGTCAGTTGTGTACTCGGTAATACATAACATATAACAGAGATTTTATTGAACTAAATTAGCTTCAACGTCTAAAAAAGAATTAGACAATTCAAATATTTGCATTATCACTGTTTTGTATCTAATATATTTCGCTGACATTGTGACGGCACCGTTTTTCATATTTTCGTATGTACGTTAATTTGTTTGTTCGCATCAATGTCTATCAACTAAGGAAGCTGATATCTTAAGTGGAAGGGGGCGGGGCACATGGCAAGAGGAACAAAAAAGTGGAGCAAGTATTAAACTGGTGCACAAAGAACGGAAGACTTTAGAATGTGGATATACCAGATCAAGAAAGCTATATGGCAGATTGGCACAGTGCAGACTTGGAGGAAGCCTTTGACTGAACACACAGATTTAAAACTATGGATGATAAAACAGTGGCGTAGGTATCTTAGGTGGCACCCGGTGCGGAAGTTGGTGGTGTCACCACATCGAAAGTAAAAAGCAATAAATTTTATAGGATAAAAGACAGGGATCATTTATTAAAATCGCGAGTGGGGGACGGGGAATCCCCCACGACAGCGTCAAGCTCTTTTGCGGAAATATCCGAATTGTAAATACATAGAGCTGAGCCAGTGCTAGTGGAGGAATCCCTGAAAAATATTTTTATGCTAGCGATTTTTTTTCGTTTGGACATTGTTCTTCAAGTTGACAGACCGGGTGGGTGACACCCAAAAAACCCGGTGTTGACCCAATCCCCCCCCCCCCCTCCCCATGTGGTCATCATCAGACAATGACAAGTACATTGTTTCCCAGTATGACTTATATTCTGATCTATGGCTTCATAAATATAAACGTGTATAACTATCATATGCTCGTCCTAATTTTGTGGTACAAAGGTTACAAAGACCTGGGACGTCTAAAAAAGCGTCCATAGGTGAATTATTTAACTTAGTTGCCAAGTTAGTTACCGAGAAAATTCAACCATTTAAAACACGAAAACTTTATTATTCATGTAATTATTATCCGTCTCTCTCTCTTAAACTGTACTAAATAGATTAAATTATTTCAAAGACACCGAAAAATCCAAAGTCCTTCCGTATATTCACAAAATAAACAACTACAAAATCTATGTGAAATATATTAAAGTGATTAAAATTTTAAATGCTATATCTTTAATAACATATATAAAAACAATTCTTTAGCGTAACATTTGGGTAATATAATTTTGGCAAGATGTCTAAAGAATGGTGTATATTAAACTAAATATACCCCCCTTACCTATACACTTGAGTCATAATCACTATTCGACAGTCGTGACCCACTACGTATCACTTCCATACAAATCGCTTTGTCGTTAATGGGTAGCGCGTGGCGAAAAGTGACTGAGTCAAAACCAGGGACATGAGTCGAAACCACTATACGACAGTCGTGACCCGATACATGACACCATCACTTGACCGTTTTCATAAGGATTAATTTGTCGTTAACGGGTTGCGCGTGTCGAAAAATTACTGCGTCAAGCCAGTAACTTGAGACTAAATAGCTATTCCAAAGAAATCACTTCACACATCGTTAGTGGGTCACGCTTGTCGAAAAGTGACTATGGGTCAAATCCAACTGAACGACTACCCACCTCTAAAGTATGTTTGAAATTTATTTTATAAAACATGGGCCTTAACCCAATTTAATAAATCCATACCTCAGAGATCCAATATCTCAAACTAGCAAGAATTTTGACATTCCATAAAACCCTTCAAAAGCATGATTCTCCTGATCAGTAAACTTCAGAGGCGTTTATAGGTAAGGGAGTATTTACTTGCTTGCTGGCTGAAGCGAGCAGTATCTCAAAAATTCTCAGAAATTTGTATATTCATAAAAATAATCAATTCATGACATTTTCAGTGATTACATAGTAGCCCCGCTCTAACACATTTGATTTAAATGTGTTAAATTGTGTGTGTTAGTGTGATTATTTTATGCATACACATTATTAAAAGACTAATTATAATGTAAAATATTCTAAAAAATTTAAATAAAACGTCCATGAAAGACAGGAAGTCTTCTGAGTACGATGCCTCAATCAATGTAATCGACTCGTACAGAAGTATATAAATAGGCAGGGTGATACTAGTTTGCAGATTTTTAATGAATTCCATCTGTGGTCATTATTCTTTAGAGATTAATTAAAATAGGAGAGTTACGTCTCACACGTAAACACTGATAACGACTCTACAAAAACATCTTATCTCCCTCCCAATGATGTTTTACGATTCTTCGGTTAATGCACCATATATTTTTTTTTTATTAAGTTTGCTTTTGTATAATACTCATTTATAAATGATCGTGTGATCAGAGTGTGATTTTTACGTACACGTACACGTATGCGTGATACGTATAAAAATTACGAGCACAGATTTATCACCTATAAACAAAAGCTTTTCATGTCATTTTTTTCAGCTTAATACAAAATATTTTTATAACTACCCTAGGCTCATCTGATGTTAATACCATCCATGGTCAAAAGCCAGAGGCTTCGCCAGTGCATTACAGGCTTTTTAAGAATTGGTACGCTCTTTGAAAGGACATAAGTAAAATAATCTGCTGTTGTCGTGACCGCCATCTTGTTTTACATTATTAATCAATATGCTGGCTTTCAGTCAGACAGCTAGTTAAACGTTTTCGACGCTGCTTTATTTAAATCAAAATGCTAGCGACTTGATTAAATATCGATATTAATCAACTGTCTAGAGATTCAATTGACTCTCTGATTTAACTATTTTCTGCGCCAGATACAAATATAATGCTTTAATGTTAAGTCCTGTGATAAGGGACTTAATAGCGATCACACTGCTAAGAATAATTAACTAAGTCTATATAAAACCCTGCCTATCTGTCATCGAATCTGAGTGAGTCAAAAACGTCAATGTGACATTCGTAAGTACTCGCAAGTGAAGGTTTCTCTTCTCCGAACACTTCATGTCAGCCATGATAAATGCATTACACTATTTAGGCACAAACTCGGAAGCATCAAAATTTACAAGGCAACATCGAATCTTACACTAAACGATTGGCATCGTACATGGCAACAATACTTCTTTGAATTTGGATACTAATTAATACTATCTGTAATTTATTTTTAATTGATATTGTATACTAGAATTGATTAGAGTGTGGATGGAAAATTGATAGTTTTGTCACAATTAATGTCCCTGTTGTGTGTGTTGGCGTAGTTGAACCACTGTATTTGATTATTCATACTATAAACAGCTTTGTCTATGCCAGTTATCACATAACTTGACACGCGAAATCATAATTATTGGATATGTTTAAAACATTTACAAATCCATCTTTATTTGTTATTTTACATAAAGCCGCGATGACGAATTTTAGTTAATTTTTAAAACTACCCCCAATATGAAATCACAATTACGTACACGTACTCTTAGTCAATGTTTACGCTGTGACAGAAAGAGACAGAAAACATGTTTTGTTTCAAAAGGGATTCTTTTACTGAACAATTTTATCAAAGGCTTTTACGTCTTAAGCAACAGAATCCGGACTTTTAGCTTTATTTACTTGAGTCTTCAAATTAAGCGTCGACAATTGACTGACTGGCACGACCGGAGCGTTCGCATAGCTATTCGACCCTCTAACTGCGCCCCACCTGCTGAAATGGCTTTCATCATCACTGCTGTCCTCCCTCCCATCCAACGACGGCATATCTATCATCACCGCCTCCATGCTGACATCCTTCAAACTCTGCTGGGACATACTCCGTTTCATCGTCGTTTCGTTCACTTCCTTAAACAGCTGCTCACTCAAACTCTGCCTGTTCAGTTTCTTCTGAACCGGCTTCGAACGCTCCAGCCTCTTTGGTTCCTCCTCAATCTCCCGCGGAATGTCATCGTACGCCATTATCGGAAGACGTTTGATCTCGTCATTGTTAAACACGGAGAATCCAGATATCTTCTCGGAGACCAGTTTCAGATTGGACGTGGATCCAAACTTCTGGGCCTTGGTCAGTCTGCCACGTTTGGCGGTGTTCGTGGCGCTGGCGGCCGCGGATTTCGTGAGCCGATTTGGCGAGGAACTCCTGCGTTCCATGTTCGGCGTGTTCGCGGTGGACAGGGCCAAGTTGAGGCTAGTCCTGGATCGCGAAAGGGAGCCGATGAACGAGTTCCGATGGTGGTAAGTGGATAGCACGTGCTGCAAGACGTTCTTGGGCCAGGGCACGTTAAGGTAACCCTCTCGGTCCGGTATGGCAATGCCGAATTTGTTCTCGTGATCGTCGAGTTGCTTTTTGAAGGCTTCGACAAGATTCTGAGGAAATTTTCTAGTTTTAGTGTGACAGTTCACACTTAATCCTGGGACGATACAAAACGTTCACACTGCGACCTATATCGGGGGATTAGTAAGCCTCTTCCCACCACCACAAGCACATATGCACACATGCAAAAAACTACAAGTCGCAATTTCATTAGCAAACATTACACTCTTTTTTTGTAGTTAATAATTAATTATAAAAATTGCGACTCTAGTTACATATAACATTCAAATTTACACGAAAGAAATTGATAAACTTCCATCGAGCAACATTCACTATATCCTGAATAATTTGACTGGATTCAGAAAAATTAAGAAAATACAGGGAGTAATGGGAACTTGGCACTAAGTCTGACTCCCATCTGTCAAAAAAAAAATTGAATTTTGGCAGTCTCGACGCTAAAGGTAGCTAAGACAGCACTTTAAAAAAATAATTTTATTTATACAATTAAAAACTAATAAGTGTCAAAATGACACATTTTGCTTTTAAAAGTCAAAGTACTGAAAAATACGAAACTTACCAATAAACATCTCTCAACTTTAAGAGGCCCCTTAAAGTTTTACTTATAAACCGAATTCAGCATTTAAATTAAATATCTATTTTAAATGACTTCGCTAGTTTCAAAAATAATTCACAAGATTTCATCAAAGTTTGAGGGTAGTTATTGATAAAGGTTCGCGTATGGATGATACGCAATTTAGAGTTTAGCCAAGGCCTACCTGCTTCCTGTCTCCCAAAGTGGCGCGCCACTCCTTCAGCTCCAGCCCATACCGCTCCTCGATCGCCTTCATCTTATTGCTCTCGTGGTTCATCAGCGCTTTGCGCTTCTCATTCTGGTATTGCTCCAATTCGCGGAGTAACGCCTGGAATTGGTAAAAGTTTTAAGTGTTTACGCGTACGCTCGCGTACGTACGCATTCGTATCACGATCGTGCACTAATAGACCCAAAAATCAATCCCAGAAAGCTTGCCTTTATGATCCTTCAAAATTCCGACACAAACTAAAAATGGGTCTCAGTTTAAAAAGCATTTCTACATATATTGTAGTTTCTGTATTCTGATTTAATTATTATATTTAATATGGCCTATATAAAAATTAGAATTGCTATGAATGGCGTATGTCCAAAGCGATAGTACTAAGTGAGGCCAAACTAGATGTGAAAGTACATTACATATACATATGTATATATTTCCCATTCAACGATGTAAATATAGTGTAAATAGTTAAATGTAACTAAATGTTTAAAAGGAAATTGTTTCACTGTTTCGTAATGTGTGTCGTCGGTAATGTTTATTACGGACGACACACATTACGACGGTAATTTGGCGAATGTATGGGACGTAATAACGTATTACCACTTTATTAAAACTGTCACATTTTATGATTATTTAGTAGAATTACAATCTAAACTAAAACTATATTTATACTTGTTGCTATCTATTACAGGAAAGTAAAGATAAACCAACATTATACTCAAAATAATTTCCGTACAATAAAGACATTGTGTTTTTTAATCATAAAATACAATGAGAAATGATGATGAGAATCCATTAAAAAATCAGTGGCGCTACGACCTCATTAGGTCTTGGCCTCAGATTTCTGTTTCATGATCATTTTTAAATCTAATAGGCAAGTAGGTGATTAGCCTCCAGTGCCTGACAGACTCGACTTTTTGGGTCTAAGACATGTCGGTTTCCCCACGATGTTTTCCTTCACCGTTAAATGCGCACATAAGTCCATTGGTGCACAGCCGGGGATCGAACCTACGACCTCAGGATGCGTCGCACGCTGAAGCCACAAGGCCAACACTGCTCTGAGAATCCATTTAAGGTTCTCTGGAGCAAGCGATTCGTTATATTAAATTTTTTTAAATACCTCGCCAGCAGCCTTCAGCTCCTCCCTGGCTTTCGCGTGCTTCGTCGCCAGTCTTTGTTGTTCAGCTCGATAACGACGCTTCTCGTTCTCTTGGAACTGAAAGAACACTTGAAATCATGAAAACAGAAATCTAATGCTCAACAATTATTCTTTCACCTTTAATTTTATTTTATTTACTTCACACCATCTTACGAAAAGCATCATTACTAATATTGCTAACTTTCACTCAGAGGCGGCTCATGATTTTTTTTTATGGGTATTCACAAAAAAAAAATAAACAAATAATTAGAGCTTACCATTTATTTTTAAATGAATTTAAAGAAAAACTGCGAAATTGACAGAGCCGATTAACACGTTTGTTTGTTTACATCCGAACGGCAACGCCGCCGCAGCAGGCGCGCACGGCTTGGCAACGTCGCGCGTGAGCGGCGCTCCAGATTAGGTTAGTTTCTCATACGAAATCTTTTGTTTCACGCGTCGGCCTGTGTCGATGTTTCTCTTTCGCACTCATTAAAAACAGTGCTAGTAATCGTACGAAACTTCGTTTCATAGGAGCGCATTCGCCAGCGCTCCACTCGGTTACAACTTGATGCCAAATGTACGCGTAGAAAAATAGACTATTGATTGTAAGTACTGTAGGCATAGTAGAATGAAAAAAAAATACCTAGTTAGTAGGGATAGTATGTATATAATATACAAGAAATATCGATCGATTATTTATATAATTTTCGTGGGAGTGCACTGCACCAGCGCTCTTTAGGATGAGCCGCCTCTGCTTTCACTAATATTATTATTATCATTTCCTCTTCTTTTGTATATTATGTAATACACTATTTGCTATTCTTGAATCTGCAAGATTAGCTTTTTAGTTTTATTTAGTTATTAATATTGTTTTTTTTTTATTTTCTCTAGATTAAGGTTTTATAGATTAATATATATATATATATATTGTTTTTATATAACTTCTGGTTATGCACTTCTTGCACTCATCATTTTTTTATTTATTGTTTTCTTTTCTTACTAGGGTTGCCTGGAAGAGATCGCTTGTTAGCGATAAGGCCGCCCGTTGCATCGCTTGTAATTTACATCTATTGTGTTATTTGTGTTTCTTTCTAGCAACGAAGTGTGAATAAATAAATAAATACGTGTTAATATATTCTTTTGCGAATGAGGCGCAAACTAGCTGATGTGGTCACTGGCAGAATGACCAGCTCTGCGGAACATTCCGCTCGTCAGCATAATGCTGAGCCAGACCTAATTACAGCCACAACACATACGTGTTTATGTGTGTGTGTTTTGTTTGTAATAAATAATTTGTCTATGTCTAAGTTCTGGTCAGAAAACTCGCGATAGGTAGGATTTTTATAGAACAGGGGGCAAACGGGCAGGAGGCTCACCTGATGTTAAGTGATACCGCCGCCCAAGGACACTCTCAATGCCAGAGGGCTCGCGAGTACGTTGCCGACATTTTTTTTATAAAACAAGGGGCAAACGGGCAGGAGGCTCACCAGATGTTAAGTGATACCATCACCGAAGGAAACTCTCAATGCCAGAGAGGGCTCGCGAGTACGTTGCCGCCCTTTTTTTATAAAACACGGGGCAAACGGGCAGGGGGCTCACCAGATGTAAGTGATACCGCCGCCCAAATATCCTTGTATTTATATTATTCATAGGCAAGTGGACCACATTCTCGCGATTTCCACCGCCTTTGTTACAGACAGCCAGTCAGCATAAGCGGAGGCCCAGGATAGGGAGAGATGGAAGTTTCTCCTTTTGGAGACCAAGACTCTTTTTGTGCCATCGAAGTTGAATGGATGAAATTTTCTTTTCGAAGTTCGTTAAAAGCTTTCGACTCGCAGTAATTAAAAGGAACTTTTTCAAAAATTAAGATCAAAATATGCATCTCAAAACAATCAATCGCTGGTACGTCACCGGGCTATAACCGCTATATGCTATATATGGATGTATATTACTAGAGATAAATATAATAATTTGTATATCTTATATATAAAATTCTCGTGTCGCGGTGTTTGTGCTTAAACTCCTCCGAAACTGCTTTACCGATTCTCATGAAATTTTTGTGCATATTGGGTAAGTCTGACAATCGGACAACATCTATTTTTCGTCCCCCTAAATTTTAAGGGTAATCCACCCCTAATTTTTTATTTTTCAATTTTAGAAAAAAAAAAATTTTTTTTTATGATACAGCATTAGTAAATACATATAACCCTGAATTTTCAACCCTTTACAAATAACCCCTATTTTTTATTTGATAGTCAAGTATATTTTGTATTTGTAATGTGTCTGTTAAACATATAACATACATTTACAACAATGTAATAAAATTACATTTATATTTCTAAAAAAAAAATCAACAAGCACATTCTTTTGTAACTTAAACTATTATTTAAACGCCGCCAACGCATTTGCGAGCCTTCATATGAGTGTGCATAGACGGTATCAGTCAGGAAAGCCTATTTACAAAAAAAAACCTGAAAAAATGTTACTCAATGTCTTCACAATACCTTCTTCAGCCTTTCCCTCTCATCATCATGACTATGAGTCGCGGCTCCAATTCTCAAAGACTCCCTGAACATCATCTCGCGCGCCTTCTGCTCCGCACGTATACGTTTAGGAAGAGATCTCTTCTCCAACGCCTGGCACTTCGCCAACTCCTCTTCTTTGCGTTGATTTTTCCTGAAATCACAATTTTTTTTAGTTTGATATAGCTGTATGGGTGGTCCTTTCGCTATAAAAAAAAATAAAAAAATTGCGCGCATACAAAGTACACGTCGGAAGTGAAATTTCTTTGGCAAACTTTTGTTCGTATTTATAATAATAATAATAATTTAATAGTCATTAAAATATTAAGTGTCGAAAATTATTATTAATTATATATTTTTTTATTTTATTTCTTCGATAATAAAATTTGCTATTATAATATACAATACGTGATTTGAGAATTCAATATATATTTCATAAAATATAAAATTCTTTGCTAAATTTTAATTTAAAAAAAAACAGAATTTCTCTAAAGTTCCCTTCTCACTCTCTCAATCGATATCAATCCCTCTGTCCCTTTTCTTCCACTTCCTTTCGCTGCACATCTTCGTGACGCTAATATTATTATTGCGTTTTATCCGTAATATTTATTTCGCCGTTCTCACGGTTTTTTTACTAGTTTACAACGCTTCTTGCCTAGCGAAGAGTTTTGTCGGGTATTTAAAATTAATCATTTTTAAAGGAATGTATAAAATTTTAAAACGGAATTAATAAAAATTCTAAACGTAATTAATAATATTTCTTCACGGAATTAATAAAAATTTTAACGGAATTAATAATTTTTTAACGGAATTAATATTTTTTTAACGGAATTAATAATTTTTTTAACGGAATTAATATTTTTTTTAACGGAATTAATATAATTAAATTACAAAGTTTATGTTTTTGTCACTAATAAATCAGATTAGCCAAAATCTACTCAAAGCTAAGAACAATCTTGTTAATTCTCACCTCTTAATCTGCTCCAACTCCTTATCGTGCCTGACGAGCATCTGATGCCGTCTGAGCAGAAACTCGTCTTTGAGTTGTCGTTTCGCCAGCTGATGCCTCTCGTGGATTTGCTTCTCTTCCAATTCCCAGAGAGCTGCTTCCCGAGTCCGCATTATCTATAAAACGTTATGATAAAGTGAGTCTGTAGCTCCCTTTGTTACTTATAATTAATTTGTTCTTCTCTTCTTTCATCGTGCTTTTAGACTCTCTTCGGTGTAAACTTTAAGATTAAGTCCTCCTCAACATAACAAAATAAATTAGTAGCTGATCTAATTTTACATATTATTGTTATTATTTTTACAATTGAATGTATATTATTTTACGGTTTCGATATATGTAAATATATATATATATATATATAATAAGTTATTAAAGTAATTAATTAACTAGCTTATGTACGAATACGAAGTGTAAGTCGCTGACCACGACTGTTGTATTAAAATTGTATAAAAAATTGTAAAATTACAAATTTTTTTAGGTTTGTGCATATTTTTAATATAATTACAAATTTTTGTTATATGAATTTTTGATTGAATTTTTAAAGGCAAAGTGTAAAGAGTTTTATAGCGTGAACGAATATCTAGATTATAAGTTTGACACAGATTTTAAATACCTAACCTAACTTGGATACTATTGTTTGTATTATAATATATGACATTATTAATTAAGATGACATTTGCATGTCAATTTATATGGGGCGGATCTGAGGTGTAGCTAATTGTACCACTGTTCTAGCAAATAAACTATTTAATTTGATTTTGATTTGATTTAAATATGTGAGGAACATGTATACTAACAATACAATAATAGACCTGTATACATATAATCATTTAAGTAATGTTTTTTTTTATAGAACAGGGGGCACACGGGCAGGAGGCTCACCTGATGTTAAATGATACCACCACCTATGGACACTCTCAATGCCAGAGGGCTCGCAATTGCGTTGCCGGCCTTTTAATAATGTATACAAATATTGTAATTTTTTTTTAAAAGAGTAAGTGTGGAGTTTATTGCCCATTCTTCTCCACACGAAACTACCTTTTGGAAGGGGCAACCAGAATCATCTTTATATTTTATTTAACGTGCAAAAGTGCCATTTTAGGTGGTCTAATATCTAATCTATAAATGATTTGATTTGATTTTACCTGAAAAACTTAAAGGGTTAGCGTTCCAAGTGAATGTTAAATAAAGTCCATTGGTGTCCGGCCGGGGATCGAACCTACGACTTCGGGGATAAGAATTGCACGCTAAAGCAAACACTGTTCAATAATATTTGAATAGTATACAGATAAACAATCAATAGCACATATTAAATAATATAAATGTCACCTGCTGTCTCTGCTGCAGATGCTGCCTGTCAGCCAAGGCCTGCCTCTCGCGGTGCGTGGCGTGCACGCGCCTGAGTACGGCGTCTCCGCTCTCCGCCAATGAGGCGACGAACGCGCGCTCGCGAGCCGCGTGCTCGGCGTCCAGCCGCGTCCGACGCTGCCTGTACGCCTCTTTGCGACGGTCCTTCGCGACTAGTTCTACTTCCTGTAAATTTATATAATGTTCACATATGTCATTGCTTGTGGCGGCGTCCGTGCGTCTGGGTGTCTCTCTCCCTAAAATATGGCGAGGGGGCCGATGGCTGGCCATGCGTCATACTCGTGAACGGGTGCTACTTGTGGTGACTGGTCGTACTTGAATTCGTGTATGCGGTGATATTAGTTGAATCTACTATGTAAGTGCGTGCTCCTATTTCACCATGCCTCCTGCTGATAGAGGACAAATCTTTGTTTTTAATTTATTTTATTATTCTTAATTACTCAATATGTCATATGGAACATGGTGTAATGGTTGCAGCTCCTTACAAACGTTGTGTAAAGAAAAAACTTGGCGATTAAAAAGAGAGAGTGTATTGCGAGTTCTTCTCTTCAGTTCTACTCCCTTGATTTGGGAACTGTGGAATCTTTTTTTGACGTTCATAAGCGAGCATTGTTTTACCTTTATGAATAAATTATTTTTGAATTTTTGAATATGCTTGAGGAGTATTAAATTATTAGAGTTAAATCACCTGCATCATGAGCACACCCCATACACACCCTCGCGTACGCACCTTTACGTATACACGCTCACGTACGCATCCTCACATAATTTTTGAAACTTTTAGTAACTATGTATTTCATCTTTGGCTATGTTTCGTATGGTTGTTATAAGCCGCAGATTCAACGCGATTAATATTTACAAAATTGGTGTCACTACGGTCGTCCAATTTTATTACTTAATATTAAAACATAGTAATAGATTCTACGGACTACTGACAAATTAACTTTACAACCTGTAAGTTGTCTATGATATTGCGTGGTGTTGCCATTCTATAAAACAAATGACATCGTGTTCTTTTATAACAATCTCTGACATAATATGTATAATTTATGTTAGTGAAATTTTCTCCGAGAATTTGTCTCGCTTGACAAATATAGTTATAAACTAAACGGTTTTAAACTTGAAAATCTGATCTTGTCTGTTAAGTACAAAAAAGGGAGTGTGTATTTACGTACACGCGTTAGAAGTTATACTTCTTTTGCGTATGGAAAAAAAATTAACTAAATACAGCAGTGATTAACGATAAATAGTAAAATTAAATAAATAAATTATTAGTAAATACTATCACCGTCGTATATAAAATTAATTTAAAAACACCAAAATAATATATATTTATTCATTATTTAATTGTACTGTTACGAAACACGTGTTAAAATATAAAAACACTAGAATATACTTGAACATAGTAACTTCCATGCCACCTAGACCTAACTTCATTCTGTTAATTTTGTGTCACGGTGCGCGCGCATCGTAAAATTTTAATAATAATAATCAGTGGCGCTACAAACTCTTTTATGTCCTGGCCTCAGATTTCTGAATCTGTTTCATGATCATTACTAAATCTAATAGGCAAGCAGGTGATCAGCCCCCAATGACAGGCGTCGTCGACATTTTGGGTCAAAGACATGTCGGTTTCCTCACGATGTTTTCCATCACCGTTCGAGCAAATGTTAAATGCGTACATAGAAAGAAAGTCCATTGGTGCACAGCCGGGGCTCGATCCAACGACCTCAGGTATGAGAGTCGCCCGCTGAAGCCACTAGGCCTGCCACTGCTCGTTAAATCACTCATCAATTGTTCATAACGCGCCTAAAGTATAACTTCAAAAATAACGAACCTGATTAAAGTAAACCCAATTATTTTACATAATTTTAAATTTATCCAACATTTCGCGTGCTTTACAGCGTGCGTGACGGTGACTGAAGACAAAGGTGTTAAATGTCAAAAAGTATTACAGCTGTAGAAAATGTTGTATTTTCTGTATTTCCCGGGAGTTGGTATCGTGAAAGATGAAGGGTTTCTGCTGAAATTGCTCACGGTGTCCTCCATTTTCGCGGATCGTTCGTGTTGAGATTTTAATTTGGATATTATTGGATCCCAGGTGTTTGATAATTTTAGGCCGTCCTCTCTATTGAAATTGGCGTGTTTTTTGATTTCAATGGCTTCGCGTACCAATCTTGGGAAGAATCTTTTTTCTTTCGCAAGTACTTTTGGGTTGGTCAAAGCGTGAGAATGATTAGATTAAAATTATGTTTAAATAATTATAAGTTTACAATAATTTATGATAATTTTAAAATTATGTTTAAATACTTATAAGTTTACAATAATTTATTATAATTTTAAAATTATGTTTAAATACTTATAAGTTTACAATAATTTATTATAATTTTAAAATTATGTTTAAATACTTATAAGTTTACAATAATTTATGATAATTTTAAAATTATGTTTAAACAATTATAATTTTACAATAATACATAACTTCAATCCGTTCTAAAAGTGTTTTTCTTTAAATGTGTAAAAGTTATGTTAATAAAAGACTACTTAATAACGAACCTGTTTAAGCAGCCGCAACTCCTGCTTGAGGGTATCCCTAAAATGCCGAAGATCCCGTTCATGGTCTGCTCGAAGGCGTTTCGCTTGGGCGCGTAACTCTGCCTCTAGTTGCTGCTCAGCCCGTTCGGCTGCCGCCCTTTGGGCACGAGCCAACGTGTCCAAATCTGCTTCGTGGGCTCGACATAGGGACGCCAACTCCGCTTCGAACCTGGTAAAACTCTCTTATGAATAATTTTTACCAGGATTTTATTTTGGAAAAAAGTAGTTTGTCTTTTTTTTTTAAGTAGGTAGTAAACGGACAGGAGGCTCATCCTATGTAAAGTGATATGGACAGTCTAAATGCCAGGAACTCGTGAGTGCGTTGCCGGCCTTTTAAGAATTCGTACCGATAGAAAGAAGGCAGACGAACAGAAATCTCATCTAATGGTAAGTGATATGGACTCATTAATTGCTAGGGGCTCGCGGGTGCGTTGCCGGCCTATTAAGAATTCGTACCAATAGAAAGAGGGCAGACGGACAGGAGGCTCATCTAATGGTAAGTGATATGGACTCATTAATTGCTAGGGGCTCGCGGGTGCGTTGCCGGCCTATTAAGAATTGGTACCGATAGAAAGAGGGCAGATGGACAGGAGGCTCATCTATGGTAAGTGATATAGACTCATTAATTGCTAGGGGCTCGCGGGTGCGTTGCCGGCTTTTTAAGAATTATCTAGACACTTCATGTTATGCGACAGAATTGCCATCCAAAGTTCTAATATGTACTTAACGAATACATCAACCAATAGCGTGTATTTTTTATCGATCTCCCTTTCTCACTCGCTCTCAATCGCTCTGTCTCGTTTTCTTCGACAAAAACGCTGCACATCTGCGTGACGTTCCATCTGTACATTATAAGCCATACCTCTTGTCCTGCTGCTCCCTGAGCTGCGCCTCCTTAGCGCTGAGGTCCTGGAACTGCTTCTGCTCCTGCTTTTGCAGCATCTTGATCTCGCGCAACTCCTGTTTGCGCAGGGCGTGGTCGTCCCACGTGCGACCGCTTTCTTCGTCGCCCCATATCACCTGGAAAAGTTGTCAAATTTCTTCTAAGAGTCCAGTTAAAATCTTTAAATTATTTCTAAATTAAGCTTTTGTTAGTTGTTACTGGAGGCAAAGGGGCAGAGGGTTCAGCTGATGTTAAGTGATACCTCCTATAGTCATACTCAATGAGGGATCGCGAGTACGTTGTCGGCCTTTCAAAAATCGGTACGCTCTTTTCTTAAAGGATCCTTAGTCGAGTTGGTCCGGAAATACCCACCGCCCATGGACCCTCTCAACTGGAGAGAGCATGCGAGTACGTTGCTTGCCTTTTAAGAATTGGTACGCTCTTTTCTTGAGGGACCCTAAGTCGACTTGGTTCGTAAATACCCACCGCCCATAGACACTCTCGATACCATAAGGTTCGCCAGTAGGTTGCCGGCCTTTTAATATTGGTACGCTCTTTTTTTGAAGAACCCTAAGTCGAATTGGTTCGAAAATACCTACAGCCCATCAACACTCTTGATGCCCGAGGGCTCGCGAGTGCGTTGCCGGCCCGTAAAACTAACCTTATGAGTTGTCGTTGTAACGATAACGCCGTCAATTTCAAACTTCCTCGTGCGTTTCCGAGTCTTCTTCTTCAGATTTGCCATATGTATGTCTTCTTTCGACCTGGAAGAAATCAATTACACCATTAACGTCTAGAAAATCCTTTTACCACCACTGCCTCTGACATTTTTGGATATATCGGAGACAGCATTCATTAGACAACGTCTGGATTGGATTGGATTGGGGGTGTCCTCTCTCCAATCAATCAATCTCAATCTCCAAAAATTGCGTGACGTACTTGAACGCTCCCAAAGACCAAAATGTCTTCAAATGGCTTCTGGTCAAAAACCCCATACCTCTGTATCCTGTTGACGTTTTCTTGCGGTTTCCTTCTCAATACCACTTCCGCTTCTCCATTCTCTTCTATGCTCTGACTGTCTTTATTCACCCTGAAATAAACCAGAAATTTAGGAGTTCCACAATACCAGCTTATTAATTGTGGAGAACAAATACTTTGTGGATGGTGTACCACTGACTGGCCAGAAGGCTTCACTAGCTAAGTTCGAGATTTATATATAGATAATAAATCAGTGGCGCTACAACCTCTTTAGGTCTTGGCCTCAGATTTCTGTATCTGTGTCATGAACATATTTAAATCTAATAGGCAAGTAGGTGATCAGCCTCCAGTGCCTGACACACGCCGTCGACTTTTTGGGTCTAAGACTAGTCGGTTTCCTCACGATGAAGCCGGGGATCGAACCTACGACCTCAGGTATGAGAGTCGCACGCTGAATTAGAATAAACCTAGATTAGAAATAAACCCTTGAAGAGATTTTTTATGCATATCGAACGAAACTATCCCGTCGATACGTACGTTAATTTTTACGCACACACGTACAAGACTCGTACGTGCGAGCGAGACAGATAAATATGATGAATAACTTACCGCCCACCGCCATTCAGGTGCGGGGAGTCATGTGAAGCCGTCGTCGCCAAAGAGTCTGCATCACCACGGCGCGACCTCTCCGACCTTCCGGAACCACTATCAGAGTGGCGACTGGAAGATTCATATAAATTTCAACTCTATTCCAGAAGTCATCATTTACATATATAATAATATTTACAAAAATACATACATTATCCTTACAGAATAGATGAAATAGATAAAAAATAACATTGCTTCTCAACAGCTTCACGACATCAAGAAGGTCCTACACCTCAAACGGAAACGGCGCAGACAGACTCAAAAAAGAAGAGAAGAAAGAAGCGAGCCCAACCAGCAACTGATAACAGTACAACTTCAACGTCGAGTGCTGCTTCAGATAGTGGGCAGAAGATTGAAGATCGTGGGAAAGAGGAGTTCTATGATGCCAAGGGAACTATAGTTCTCGCACAAGCACACTCGGAACATGGTCAAGATCCAAAAACACCCGTAGCCGAGAGAACCTGTTACGAAACCTGTATCACCACCCGATTCTTGATGTGAAGGTCAAAGAAATTGAAGATAAAAATACCCTGAAGAAATGCCACTGATCACATTTTGTTAACGCCAGAGAGGCGGTTCCCTTAAAGGTCCTAAAGCTACGAGCTTGTCGTACGTAAGTGTGCGAAAGAGATAGCGAGTACGCGCGTTCTATAATTGTGCGATCGCTACTCAGTAGCGCTCGCGCCTAGAAAGTTCTCGTAGAAACATCGTTCGACACTATAATAAAATATAATAAAGTGCATATATCATATTAAACACATAATATACACTATTGTGTATGAAAATCGGTCCAGCAGTTTTTGTGTGAAAATACTACAAACATACATACAAAAAAGACATGTTTTCTATATTTTGGTATAGTACATTGTCAACAAGATATTTATTTATTCATACGTTCAGATTTCCCGAAACAGACAGAGACAACAGAGCTCCACTTCCTTCAGTCTATCATCATCATCCACTTTCAAGATGCATTGATTATTGGTCCTTCTGCAGTTCGTCCTTAGGTTCAGATACGGGAACTACCCAACATACCTCATCATCCACGTCTGCCTCGTGTATCCTATCAGACAGCTTCTTCATCCTTCAGCATTCCCTATGGTTTCCTCCTCCACATCCCCTTTAAAATGAATATACATACCTTTCAAAGCTATCAGGGCTCAGTCTGCTAGCGTGGTCGTTGTGCGGCAGGGCTATATGCGTCGCCGCCGAATCGCGAACCCGCACTTCTTCTGCCCCAACTGTCACCACCGAGACATGGGACGTGTCCTGAAATTTCATATTCAAATTAAATCTGTCTGGTCTGGTACTCAGATTTTTCTACTTCATTTGCATGCGTATACGTACGAACTACGGCAAAAAATGTTTACCTACGTATCTAGCTGCATAATGGACTACGCACAAATAAAAAAAAATGTGAGCCGTCACGGGACGCCTGGCAGATGTGAAACATCGAAATTATTTTGTCAAGTAATATGCAGAAAATAACAGATTGTCATAGGAACTAAATATGTCATAATGATAAAATAAAATTTTACGATGACTATTTATTGAATAAACATTTATTTTCATTAAATACAAAAATTTACAACTGCATATAGATTGTATGTATATACCATCATATAGCGTGGCGATGCGTCGCCACGGCATGCGTCGCCACGCCAGAAATCGGTTTAACGTGCGGCTATAGATATTTCACATCAAAAAATGTGTGCGTATACTAGTGTACGCACGTAAGAAGTGAAACTTCTTTATGACTATTATTTACATCACAGAAATTGAATAAATAAAGTTGAATTAGATAAAGTTACACAAAAGGCTTTTATTATCATAGACATGAATACAAATAATACAAATATTTCATTTTACCTTATTACTACTAAGATGATTATGGAATTTCATTAATTGTAATAGAATTATTACTATCATTGTTATTATATATTTCTGAGTAAATGAGCTTGTGGGTGCATGTGAATGAATGAGTGTGTGTAGAATGTGTAAATATGTATGTGCATGTAAGTGAATGAGTGTGTGCATGAGTGAGTGTGCGAGGGTGCATGTAAAGGAATGAGTGTGTGAGTGCATTAGTGAATAAGTGGGTGCGTGTGAGTGTATGAAAATGTAACTACATGTTAGGTCTCACGTACAACACCGCGTAAGGTGAATTCATAAGCCACTCCTCATTAGTGAGTGTGCGAGGGTGCATTAATGAATAAGTGGGTGCGTGTGAGTGTATGAAAATGTAACTACATGTTAGGTCTCAGGTACCTGGCTTTACCAGGTTGACCACAGTGATATTCAAAAATATACCACGATTTAGAATTATTCTGTAAAAAACACTCACCAAATTGAGATTATGGGAATCGTCGAACCCGAGACCCGAATCACCAGCTCCAGGGCTGAGGATCAGCACTTCACTGCTGTCCAGGCGACGGCCTCTACTCTTCTCTGTAACATAAACAGGCAGTTTAATTAATCGCGAGTTCAAAAAAAACTCGACTGATTCTCAATTTTTAATTTACAATTCGTTACTATTACAGAAAAGCAAATAACATAAAAAATATCATACAACGGGCGGTCTTAATGCTAACAAGCGATCTCTTCCAGACAACAATTGTGAGGGTAAAAAAACTCAAAAGATATTACTTTGAGGGTAGATATACTGTTAAACAAAATAGAAAATTCCCGCCGTATTCGAATATCAATGTTGACGTTAGCTGGCGGATGCGCACATAAGGGCCTCATGGCCTAGCGGTCTTTGTATGTGGCTGGTATGGTGAGGGGTACTGGGTTCGATTCCCGGTTCGAGAGTGAGTTTTAAATTTATTCTCGGCCTTTGGTAGGGTAGTACGGTACCGGGCGAGTGCTTAAACCGTACGTGGCGGGCACGGTTGAATTTCTATAGTATGCAGAGGGCATCGAACTATAGAAAGGATACTGTGTCGGTTTAGAACGTAGTGCTACGTTCTGGGCCTAGGATGGTAATTAGTGGTCAGTAATTCAACATTCCTTGCGTGGCTGGATGCGGCCAAGGCTAAGCTGTGACCGTGTCCTGCCTCGGGCGATTGTTGGCTCCGTGGGGTTTTAGTGAGTATGCACAGTGGCGAGTCCCAAATAACCCTTCACAGACAACCGTGCCGCGGGAGCATCGACTAAACAGCCTGTCATTCAAAAGCCGTTAACCGTAAATAAATTAGACGATATGCCCCAATTCAAACAATTGGAATGACTCGAAACGTGGCGATTTCACGGCGGAGTGTTTCTTGCCAGTTCTTGCCAGCTCTACGCCCTTGACTTGCGAACTGGTAGTAAATAATGAGAATCAATTTCACATCTCTTCTGTTAATGTTCATAAGTGTACTCGTTTCTTTCTTCAGTACGCTCATGTCTGAGCTTCGTCAGCAACGAAGCATCTAGAGCGGACTTATCTGCTTCCATCGGTTTCTGTCCAGCCCTTCCCTGATGACACTGTATACCTTTGAAGACGATGAGTCTTTCACTTGATCGGTCCAGGTTGGTGAACGGCCACGTGATCTTTTGCCTTCTGTGTTCCCAACCACTTGGAGAGTGTTCAGAGGAGTTTTACCTGCAGCTGAGTTTCATCATCGGACGTCGTGGAACCAGCTGCCGACGGAAGTATTTCCGAACCAATTCGACTTAGGGTCCTTCAAGAAAGGAGCGTACCAATTCTTAAAAGGCCGGCAACGCACTCGCGAGCCCTCTAGCATTGAGCGTCCATGGGCGGCGGTATCACTTAACATCAGGTGAGCCTCCTGCCCGTTTGCCCCGTGTTTTATAAAAAAAAGGCCGGCAACGCACTTGCGAGCCCTCTGGCATTGAGAGTGTCCATGGGCGGCGGTATCACTTAACATGAGGTGAGCCTCCTGCCCGTTTGCCCCGTGTTTTATAAAAAAAAAGCCGGCAACGCACTTGCGAGCCCTCTGGCATTGAGAGTGTCCATGGGCGGCGGTATCACTTAACATGAGGTGAGCCTCCTGCCCGTTTGCCCCGTGTTTTATAAAAAAAAAGCCGGCAACGCACTTGCGAGCCCTCTGGCATTGAGAGTGTCCATGGGCGGCGGTATCACTTAACATGAGGTGAGCCTCCTGCCCGTTTGCCCCCTGTTCCATAAAAAAAAAGTTTCTCCAAGTTCTCATCGCCTTTGCGCATTGTATGGCCTATGATTCGCTATAGGCTATATGAAGAAAGTTATTTTGAGGCCATCAACTCACCCGTGTAGCATGTGGTGCAGTCCAACGAGTCAAGAGACGAAGGCGCGAAACAGTCGTCGTCGGATGAGGAGCCCGTGGCGGTGGTGACGACGCTGGCCGAACCCCCCACCACCACCACCTCGTCGTTGATGGGCGGGGTACTGGATATCGTCACTGCGTTCGGAGGCAGCTGGAACCGAATTTATAACTTCAAACAAATCATATTTTTAACCGATTCAATTTTTAAGTTCAAGTCACTTTTTGATTCTGCATCTCTTTCTTTCTGCTTTCCTGGTACAATAAAAAAAACAGCTATAATATAATTGGGATTATTCATTGGGGGCATATGCACTTATTATATGATTCGACATCTCTTTCTTTCTGCTTTCCTGGTACAAAAAAAGAAGAAAAAAAAACGTAGTGCTAATGACCACACGACTGGAGTGTTATTGTATGTATTGAACAAATTATTAATTCATAAAATTATTCAAAACGAAAAATAACAAAAGAATCACCGTTCGCGTAACGCTAGTAATTTCGCAAACGAACTACTGACTGAAATATATATATTTCATTTACTAGCTATAAGAGAAAGAGAGAAAAAATGCGCCCGTACTGCTGTCTCTTGCTCCTACACCGTGATGCAGACAATAGGCCTGCAGTGTGCTTAGATATACGGAACGTATTTGGCTATGAGAGGAAGAGAAAGAAAATGTGCACGCACACTACTGTCTCTTGCTTATATCCCACACTCAGCTTCCGTTCGCCTTGCCCGATCACACTTTTCGTAACGCTTACTCGCTTAAAGAAGTTTCACTTCAAAAAAACAATGAAATTTGTTTTTTTTTGTATAGAAAGGCTGTAGCATATATAATTGGGATTACCCATTTATATGCACTTATTATATGATTCCTCTTTCTACTTTCTGCTTTCCTGGTACAAAATAAAAAAAAATGAAAATTAAAATCAGCATTGGCAGCTAAAGTATAAATAAAATCTATGGACGGACATAACTATACACCAATTATTAATTACGTAGAATTCTGACATTTCATAAGTGCTACTAAGTTTAAAAATCTAAAAAGTTTCAAAATCTTCGTTGGGTCAAATTTGACCCTTATTAGCGACAAATTTGACCCTTAAGGACAAATTTGACCCATTTGCGGGCAATAAAAAATTTAATGCTTATTTTTTTGTTTTACGTACAAAAAAACGTATTATAGCGAAGTTTTGAAGTTCAGGCACCAATCAATGTAAACTTTAAATTTGAAGGTAGTCCGAAATTATTTTGGATTACTCACTCTGGCGCCGGTGCTAAGCACGGGAGGATGAGTCGTGGTTACAGTGACGAGACCGCAAGGGACCGCATCCAAGGAGTTAGGTTCAGCGCTCACTGACACAACTGTTACCGCTTGAGATGGTGATGGCTGACGGGTTGGTGTCTGAAAGTATATATTAGATTATATTTATGTGTTATTTAATTAATTAAATTGTCTTGCCCTAAAAATAAAATAAATCAGTGGCGCTACAACCTCATTAGGTCTTGGCCTCAGATTTCTGAATCTGTTTCATGATCCTTTTTAAATCTAACATGCAAGTGATCAGCCTCCAGTGCCTGACACACGTCGTCGACTTTCTGGGTCTAAGACATGTCGGTTTCCTCACGATGTTTTCCTTCACCGTTCGAGCAAATGTTAAATGCGCACATAAAGACGCTTCAGAAATCTGAGGCCAAGACCTAAAGAGGTACAACGAGTATATCTAATACATTTTAAATTCGTAACATCATCTACGTAGTCCAACATAAGCGAATTAAAAAAAATCTTCATCTCAAGTATTAGTAATACATAGTCTTGTTACATTAATTTAGTCAATCTGCACTTCTTTAGAAAAGAAGAAATGTATTCCAGAGAGCTATTTACTGAGAAAAGAATCTCTTACCACAGCTGGCTTAATCTCGATGGAACTCTTATCTATTGAACTGGACCTGGAATAATCCCGAATGGCTCGATCCAGTCGATCCTTATCGTCCATACTCCGCGACCTGGACTCGATCCTACTTATCTCAGCACTGACTCTCTTCGTCTCGCTCGCACCAATCTCATCCGTCGATCTAGCCTTCTCCTTCTCTCCCTCTCTTTTAACCTCTCTCACTTCCGAATCGAAGCTCTTCCTCTCTTCCAAAGCTCTCTTCTCGTAGGTTTCTCTGACGTCGGTGAGACTCTGCCTCTGCGCGGCTAGACTTTTGGACTTTTCGAGTTTGCTCTCGATCTCCATACTTCTTCTCTTCACTTCCTTTTGTTTCCTAGAACCGTCTATGCTTTTAATTTCCGTTTTAACATCTGTATTTCTGTCGTTTATCTTATCGTCTGTCTTAGCGTCAATTTTGACATTATTCCTGTCAATTTCCGTGCTATTTCTATTAACGTCATGTTTGACAGTGACACTGACAGCTTCGTTTTCTGTCAGTTCCGGTCTATCTGGCTTTGGTTTTGTATCTGCTAACTGTACCTCTGGATTTATCGATTGTTTTTCTACCGCCTGTTCTGCTTCTCGACACACCTGGAATTAATTTATTGAAATATTTTATTTTTTCGAGCAGGATTCACTTGCTTTGAGCAAAATTGTTTACGTATATATTCGTATTTGCGATACTTGGTCTGCGTACGTGTACGTATGCGTACGAACGCGTTTGTACTGTGATGTTAATGATCGTAATAAAACCGGTCTTATAAAAAAAAAGTTATAGATTCAGTCACTAGACTTAAAATCCTTGAAGATGATCGTTTAGGTTTAGCCTTTAAAATCTTTAGATAAAATAAAACATCAAATTAAAAAAAAATAAGAAAATCTTTTCTAGAAGTAATTTTTGACATTAAGCAAATAGCAAATGCTTACAATTATTTGAAAGTCAGTCAAATAAAGTTTGGAAGAGAAAACAAGATTTTCCTCACCTGGTCCACAATAAACTTGCCAGCGGTAGTGGGACTGGCAGGAGTGGGGGCGGGAGGGGGCGGCGCGGGCTGTTTGCGGCCCCCACGCGTAGCGGCCTGTGAGGGGGTCAAAGGCGCTGTTTCTGTAGGGCTCTGAGTGGGGGTCGTTGGCGTCTGTAGAGGGGTAGGTGATTGTGTTGGAGTACTCTGTGTAGAAGATTGTGTGACTGGTGTCGTTGATTGGACAGGTTGTGTGGGGGCTGGAGGTATGGAAGTTTGCGTTGGGGTCAACGGTGATTGTATTGGGGTAATGGGTGTTGTAGGGGTCGGCGAGGTCGCTGACACCGCAGGGGGAGGGGGCGCAGGGCCTTTTTCTTTCTTTGGGGCCTGAAATTGTAACAATTAATTACATAAAAAAATTAGATCTTGTCAAATCGTTAGATTTTAATAGTTTATTAGTAAATGAATGATATTTAAGTCTAACATATTGAGGTCTTAATAAAGACTGTTAAATAACCCTTTTGGTAAATTAGGTATGTTTTAAATTACTAAGTAGTCCTAAGTTAGGTTGGATCGTGTATTTGATGGCTTAGTTCAGATAAAAATTATAAAAATAAAAAATCTTTTTTTTTATTTTTATAATTGTGTGGGCTGTTTAATACATTATTTTAATAAAATATATAAAAATTAAAAAAAAAATGTTATAAATTAAAAATATTATTAGTTAATAATCAGAACACTTTAAAGCACACTACTCATTCACTCACTCACACATTTGCACCCACACACTTACTCACGCAAAGCAGCGATTACTAATTAATAAATAATAATTGTGAATAATTATGTATTTATTTAAATAAAAATCAATAATTTAGTTTTTAATTGGCACACCAATATTAAATAAACATAAATGGCGATTGCTTATCAATTTTTGTGTCCATCACTACACTTTTATATGTGGTATCATTATTTTACAAAATGACAGTAGCTGATGTCAAATGTGGAATCGAAATATAAGTCGTGGTATAATCCTAGGTTTAGCAAACATTAAAAAAAACAAATGTTATCTTTATTTTTACTGTTTGTGATGAAAAGGGACGTAATTATTACTCGTTAAACCTCGCAATAAGATGGATACATTAACAACCACATAAAATGTATGTACAGACTCGTATTGAAATTGAAAAATATGCCCTGCCAAAATGGTTTGTAATCTCTGACACGTCAGAAAATTATAGCTGTCAGAATTCAACGGAATTAAAAATCAGATTAAAAACTAATTTAAAAATTCTACATAATTCAAACAAATAATATAACAATAACTCACGGGCGGTTTCCTGTCAGCGTGCCGATGATCGATGTCCGCGTCGTCGTGCGGCCGCTTGGCTGGCTGCGAGGCCTGAATAGGCGCGGGCGAAGCGGCGCGTGGCGATCGGGGCGGAGCCGCGGCGGCTGCGCGGGGGGCGGACGCGTCTTGTTCCGACACTGGAAGTCATAATGCACTAAGATCGGGCTTTCTTACGTTTTATAAACGTGGCGCTTAAAGTCGGAGTCACGACCCAAGAGTATGGCCAGACTCCGGCAATAATAATTTAAATAAAAGCCTTTATTATAGTATTGTCTTTTATTAACATAACTTTTACACATTTAAAGAAAAACACTTTTTTACGGATTATAGTTATGTATTACATAACTATAATCCGTAAAAAAGTGTTTTTCTTTAAAAGCCTTTATTGCTGTAATTATATATTAAAAATAAATAATAATAATTAATCGGCAAGCCGGTGGTTGATTTCAAATTTATTTTAAAATAGAATTTACAATATTTGTATACACTAGTTAAATTATATGTGACAACAATATGCTCTCCGAATAAACTACTATACAAGTCTATTGATGTATACATGTTCCTCATATATTTAAATTGTATGTCAGTTGTGATTTAGAGTAAAAATTATATCCTCTGATATTCAAAACAGACATATCCTGTCTTGGGCGATTGCTGATGGCTTATGAGCAGATTAAAAGCAGTCAAGCCGCAGAAGGATAAGCGAAACGCATTTCCCCGCGAAAAAATCGTTAAGGCATAAATCTGCTCACTGGAAATGTATGTTCGATATAAACTTCGGAAAATCATAAATTAAAGCAGTCATTAGAGCAATGTATAACTTTTAAAACCAAACATCCAAGTGATCCTTCGTAATCCTACATAAAATTATATACAACAAAAAACAATTATACGGAACATATACAAAAAAGCTTCAAACATTTACGAAAGGAAAAATCAATACAAACAATTCAATACACTGTGTGATACCTAAATAGGGTGTGTTGTGTAATGGTGTGAAAGTGAAGGTAGGTGTGCGTTAAGTATATTCCGCGGTAACTTAAGTCAATGTTTGAATAGTTGATCTGAAGTTTTGAATTTAATAAGAATATTCGAATCATTTAATTACCCAATAGTTATCTTATCCGTTGCTCCTCTGGCGGTAGGTATACCACATTCACACTGCTGGCTCTACCAAAGTACTTATTAGATGAACATGAAAAACACTCACTCTTGATGTCCGGCGTCTCGCCCGACCGCACAGATGTTGAGTCATCTTCGATCTCCATCTGCATTTGAGAGCTGCGATGTTCCTGCAATCATTTATTCAGGGGTTAAAATCGGTGACGGCATGCGGCATCTGATTGCGGATGCGGATGCGGATTGAGACTGTAGGTACGTATGTACGTATGTAGGTATCTACGTACACGTACCAAACGTGTACGTAGATACGTATGATAATACGTATTTACATGCACATGTACGTAGATGCATATGATAATGCGTACGTAATTCGAGCCCCCACCCGGGTGTGATATACAAATAAAATATGAAATGCAGTTGGCAGTTTAAAAATCCTTTGTCAACCTATCAGCATCAGTAACCGAATGGACTGGCCCAAAATGACAAATAAACAAAGGCTATACTTCCTAACTTTTACCTTCAACAAGGGATGAAACTCTCGCGGCTGTTGATCCACAATGATAGCAATGTACACAAAAAAAAAATCATTTAAAAAAAAACTACCTTTACACATTTGATAAAAATAGATTAGGATTCTACTTCGTAGGTGACTTTATTACCCCATGTTCAGAATTATAATGGGGCTTCTAAACGGGCCATGTTTTGCTGCAATTGATGGCTGCACTATTGGTAAGTGATTGCCCGGCCATCACAAAATGTTTTAATGCAGCTGATGCCCGAGCAATCTATGGCCGGGCCATGTATTGCAATATGACAGCAATTGTATGGCCCATGATGCAGACTCCTAAACGGGCTACACACACCGGCAACAATGGCTGACGAAATCACACTTGTCGCAGCAGCTTATATTGTATTAAAAAACAAACAGAAAAAGAAGAGATTGTGGATTCGACCCTACTTAAATAAGCGTGAAACTGTAGACAATTTGAGTCTAGAAATAAGCCTTGATAATAAATTATTCAAGAATTATTATTATTATTTTTAAGTAGTTGTCAAATCGCAAAACACAGAATAGAGCAACATATCGCGTAGAAAAGGATAGACTGTGCCATAACAAAGAGAGTGACTGAAACAACAATAAAACTGGCTGTGCAATATTGCAGTTGAATTCGATAGCCTAGCGATCGTCCGGCAACCCATTGGGGCAATACCGGCCATAAGTGGCTATACAAAACATGTTTGGCCATATGGCCGGGACATAACTGCAATATTGCATAGTGTGGCTGCTATTGTTTGCAATGTTGCCGGGCAACTGTATTGCAGCCATCATTGCAGAAAAACATGGCCCGTTTAGAAGGCACATAAAAAAAATTAAAATGGAAATTTATATGGACATTCCTTCCATTCTATCTGTCATATTAGAAGAGTCAGTCTCAATTTCTAGTGGAACCAGAAACGAAAAATAATTCAGACGGCTCAGGCTGGGAATCGAACCCAGGTCGTATGGTTACGCGCCAAGTGCTATACCAGTTATCCGAGGCACGTTCCTGAAAAACCAGCTGTTCAGTTGCTGTATAGATAAATAACCTAGATAACGACAGTGGCGCCATCTGACTGGGTGTACTGTGAATTTAAACCATCCAGGCAGTCACGCATATATGTAGATTCAAATCGATCCAGTCGTGTCAGAGGAGTTCAGTGACATACACACATACAGTAAAATTATATCTTATATCTTTAAACGAGCAATTCTTGTATATATATATATATATATAATTGGAATCTCGGAATCGGCTCCAACGATTTTCATGAAATTTTGTATACGGGGGGTTTCGGGGGCGATAAATCGATCTAGGAATCATTTTTAGAAAATGACATTTTATTCGTGTTTTATCAACTTAAATAGAGAATTGCTTGTTTAAAGATGTCAGTCAAATAAAAACTTAAATATAAATATAATTATCTTTATTCGATAATTATATTCATATTTTATCATTTTATTAGTATGTAACTCGTACTTAAATATAATTTCAAAAAAAAACACAACTTTTAAAAAAAAATCGCGAGCAAGGCTCGGTTACGTCAAGACAAGAACCACCTGCCGCTATATCTTAAAGATATATGAAAAATCGGTAAAATTTGTAAATAAACAAAACATACAAATAAAAAGCTAATTCTAAATACAACACTGAAAGGTATTACAGTCATAAACATACTATATATATATAAAATATATGTGTATGTGAATACGTATTTTTGAAGTGAAACTTCTTTATGTGCATAAGGGTAAAGTACTTAAGTATGAAACGTCACGAACATGTGCAGCGTTTTCGAAGAAAAGGGAGAGAGCGATTGAGACCGATTGAGAGAGAGTGAGATAGGAAGATTGAGAAAAATACATATATTGGATGATGTATCCTTTTAGTTCTTACATATTAAAACTTTACATGGCAATTCTTTCGTATAGTCGTTTGTAAACAGTGTGAATACAGATATACAAATAACTGCAGTGATCAATTACCGGTACATTATCATCTATTGGGGCTATTACCTTAGTAATAATTAACAAAGAAGTTTCACTTCTGACGTGCACTTTGTACTTTTGTATGCGAGTATTTTTCTTCCCCGTGCGAATAACAAACCCAACGGCTAGAACCTCGATGACTCAGATTTCAATATCTATTTTACGATCATTTGTTAATCTTATTGCAATTAGGTGATCGGTGACACACTCCGACGACTTTTTTGGATCTCAGGCAAACCAGTTTCCTCAGGATATTTTCCTTCACCGTACGAGTGAATGTTAAATGCGCACAGAGATAGTCTATTTGTTCACAGCCGGGATCGAACCTACGACTATCGTAGATCATAACAAATAAACTATAATATTTAAAAAAATCTCTAGTCACAGGACGTGAGTCGTCATAATACTCCGTTTTTCATTGCCTATTTCGCATCGATCTTGCAAATCCGTCAACCAATCAGTACCGAAAAAAAAATCAGTGACACTACAACTTCGATCGGTCTTGGCCTCAGATTTCTGAATCTGTTTCATGATCAATTTTTAAATCTAATAGGCAAGTAGGTGATCAGCCGCCAGTGCCTGACACACGTCGTCGACTTTTTGGGTGCAAGACATGTCGGTTTCCTCACAATGTTTTCCTTCACCGTTCGAGCAAATGCTACATGCGCACATAGAAAAGTCCATTGGTGCACAGCCGGGGATCGAACCTACGACCTCAGGTATGAGAGTCGCAGGCTGAAACCACTAGGCCAACACTGCTCCGTATGTAATCAGTACCGAACTGTGTTAAAAAGTTCTTTATAACTAATTTCAATATCGATTATATATTTTTGTATTTATTAATAATTTCTGTGTGTTGATGATGTATAGGTATTTATTGTGACATAAATTCTACAAGAACCTTTTGACATATAATGATTTAGTATTGTCTTTTATTAACATAACTTTTACACATTTAAAGAAAAACACTTTTTTACGGATTATAGTTATGTATTATTGTATTTAAACTTATAATTATTTAGACATAATTTTAAATTTAAACCGACGTTTCGCGTGCTTTACAGTGTGACCACGCACGCTGTAAAGCACGCGAAACGTCGGTTTAAATTTAAAATTATGTCTAAATAATTATAAGTTTAAATACAATAATACATAACTATAATCCGTAAAAAAGTGTTTTTCTTTAAATATAATGATTTAACAAGGAAATTTATTACACGAGGAAAATTGTGCTGTTACCATGGTTACGACGCTGTGTGTAGTCCACGTCTTATAACATCTATAGTAAAAAGATTTAAAAGTCCAAAGACAGAATCGAGTACCAAAAGTTCTTGTAAAGATTACGACTGTAAGCCCGTAGACCATTGCTTCCAGACCTATTGAAATTACAGCAAAACACTGAATTTCAACGAAAAACTAAAATATAATATCAAATTCCAAGATCTATGTATCTACCCTATCTGGTCCTTCGAGCCGGAGTGACCTCAAATAGAACTTCTTTTGGAATATACTGTAATTTACTTTGATCTGAAAGCACTGCCGATACACATACTAACCAACCCTCTGATATTGCTCGCGGTTTAGGCGTGCGCGTCGCTTCCTCTGTCCATTAGTAAGCGTGCGATTATATATAAGTGCTTGTTAGTTTAAATATGTAATACAATAAAATAATAATTATAAAATTGTTAATATCCTTTTACTCACAATATAAATTTATTTATTAAATAAAACAATTCCAATAAATGTTTTCAAAATTTCCAAATGAACAATCTTAATTTTACAATACTTTTTCTCCAAATTCTCTATATCATTAAATTTAAATACGTCTTCGTGCCAGAAAGCTTTCTTAAATATGTACTAACCTCGGAATCATCATCCAACAGCTCTTCTTCGACCACCTCAGCTCTGTACTCGAGTAAGAGATCCCTCAGAGATTTCGAATCGAGATTTCCGCTGACGAACTCGTGCTTCAGAAGGTCCGTTGATGTTGGACGCTTTTCTGGGTCCTATAATTTTTTTTAAACCTTACAATCTTAAAATATACAAATCTCCTGTCACGATGTTTGTCCGCGATGGACTCCTAAACTACTTAACCGATTTTAAATTAAATTGGCACACCGTGAGCAGTCTGGTCCAACTTAAGAGATAGGATAGCTTAGATCTCTAATTATAGTCGCAATTTTATTTTATTGCAAATTATATGTTTATTATTTGATACAATTCTAACAGATGGCGCTGTGTTAAAAGTACCAACATTTCACATAAGCTATCTACCTTAATATTAATGAGGTAGATAATAGTAAATAACTTATAATAAATTTAATTATAAGTTCTCCTACCGTTTCCCTTTAATAGTTTACTATTATGTAATATAACAAAAACCTTAGCCACAGTCTGCTAGTTGTTTATATAATACGGAAGAGTCTTTTAGTTAAAAATTATTGATATACTATATATAGTTACATATATTATATATATATATATATAATATATGTAACTATTATATAGTTCTTAAGAGTCCTACTCATACAATTGTCATTCCCTTGTTTCTAGCATGAGTAGATTAAATAACCATCTTTTTTAAATTAATGTATTAATCAAATATTATAACTATGTATAAAGTTACGCACATGGGCGTTTACTAAATCTAAAATACGGAAAAAAGTCCATGGACATTATTTAATATAAACAATAAGTGCATTCTCGCGCACGTAATACTTCCGCTGCATGCGTGTACGCACACATACGCGCGGAACGTGCAAGACCAATTTTTATGGCTGCGTGCGAGTGTCGATAAAGTTTCAATATAATAAATTCAAAATGTAAAAAATTGGCTATTAACTTATTACGAGATATTATTTGAAATTAATAATATTTATACATAGAAGACACACCTAAGTTATACCGTCACATGGCCACTCCATTGCCTAAAGGCTCGCGAATGCGTTACCGGCCTTTTAATTGGTACACTCTTTAGAGGACCTTAAGTCGAAATGGTTCGGAAACAACTACCACTCACGAACACTCGTCAGAGAAATCGCGAGTGCGTTATCGGCCTTTTAATTGGTACACTCTTTAGAGGACCTTAAGTCGAAATGGTTCGGAAACAACTACCACTCACGAACACTCGTTGTCAGAGAAATCGCGAGTGCGCTACCGGCCTTTTAATTGGTACACTCTTTAGAGGACCTTAAGTCGAATTGGCTCGGAAACACCTACTTCGCGAACACTCGTTGTCAGAGAACTCGCGAGTGCGTTACCGGCCTTTTAATTGGTAAACTCTTTGAAGGACCCTAAATCGAATTGGTACTGAAATAGTGTGGGCAGCTTCAAAAGCAAAATACATACCTTAACGAGCGCTTTGGATATAAAATCATTGAAATGCTTCGACCACCTCGAGGGCTGCTCAAGTGTCGGAGGATCACTCTTCTGTATCTTCAGCAGCACACGCATCGGAGTCATCTCGTGATTCGGGGGCTCAATTTGAGCGAACTCGATCAGTGTTATGCCGAGCGACCAAATGTCCACCTAAAACAAATGTCATCACGTACATCACACGTACATCTTATGAACGTATACGTCGCAGTAAAGACCTATCCTCAATCCATTTTTGAACATCTGAGATAGAGATCTTAGTCCAAATACTGTGAATAGTGTGCCAATAACCAATCGACAGAATGTAAAAGCCAAAAAAAAAAGTTAGATCGGATTTGGGTACGTGGATAGACCTTATATGAAAATGACAGTTCAACTGTGCCATTATCCTATCTTAAGATTTAAGCTTACACCAGTTTTTTAAATAATTAAAACGCTTTTTGATATGTTTTAAACACAGACATGTATATTTTAATATTATTTGGACAGTTTTATTTACTTTATTTGAAGAGATTGCAATCTATCGATCGTCAAAAATGGATTGTCTTCGTAGGGTTTAGTTATTGGCATACGGATAGGAAATCAATCGACTCACGGTCTGATCTCAGATTGTTTTCAATCTGAAATTGTGGAGTAATTATTGGGTTCGGGCGTTAAAGGGTTGGCGTCCCGAATGTTAAATGCGCACATAAAGAGTCCTACGGTGCTCACGGATGAGAGTCTCACGTTGCAGAACCGAGAGATCACACACAATCAATATATAAGTAGTTAAAACAGAGAGTTAATTGAATCTCTACATAGTTAATTAACGATCGATATTCAATCAAGTCGCTAGCATTTTGATTCAAATAAAGCAGCGTCTAAAACGTTTAACTATCCGTCTGACCAAAAGTCAGCGTGTTTATTAATAATGTTAAACAAGCTGGCGGTCTTTCAACTTTTAGAGTCTTTCTTTGAAGGCAATAGACCAATTGCTATATTGTCAAGTCTTAAGTAAAAGTAAAAGAGTGGCGGAGAGTTTATTGCCAGTTCTTCTCTTCCATTCTACGCCCTTGATTTGAAAACTTTTTTTTTTATATAATAGGGGGCAAACGGGCAGGAGGCTCACCTGATGTTAAGTGATACCGCCGCCCATGGACACTCGATGCTAGAGGGCTCGCGAGTGCTTTGCCGGCCTTTTAAGAATTTGTACGCTCTTTTCTTGAAGGACCCTAAGTCGAATTGGTTCGGAAATACTTCAGTGGGCAGCTGGTTCCACAAAGTGGTGGTGCGCGGAAAAAACTGCCTAGAACAACGCGCAGTTGTGGAACGGCGGACGTCGTGGGGTGGAATTTCCATTTAATGAATACTTGTTTTTTTTTTGACGTTCATAAGTGTACATTATGTTACCTATATGAATAAATTATTTTTGTTTGTTTGTTAGCCAAATGAATCACCTTAAAGTCATAAGGATGGTCCCTAAACGTCTCGCAGAGGACGACTTCAGGCGCCATCCAATAAGGTGTTCCGATGAACGTATCGTGCTTCTGCAGTGTCGACTTATTCTTCGCTGACACACCGAAGTCCGCTGCAGAAAAATATTACTTATAAATATAACTATACTCTGATTTTGAATTCCGTAGAATTCTGGCTCCAAGTGTTGCTACTAAAAAGTTCTCCACCGAAAATGGGACAAATTTGACCCATAAAACCCAGTTAAAATACCAAGCATTTTTTTAAAACAACAATACTCTGATTTTGAATTCCGTAGAATTCTGGCTCCAAGTGTTACTACTAAAAAGTTCTCCACCGAAAATGGGACAAATTTGACCCATAAGCCCCAGTTAAAATACCAAGCATTTTTTTACTACAACTATACTCTGATTTTGAATTCCGTAGAATTCTGGCTTCAAGGGTGTTGCTACTAAAAAGTTCTCCACCGAAAATGGGACAAATTTGACCCATAAAACCCAGTTAAAATACTAAGCATTTTTTTACTACAACTATACTGATTTTGAATTCCGTAGAATTCTGGCTCCAAGTGTTGCTACTAAAAAGTTCTCCACCAAAAATGGGACAAATTTGACCCATAAAACCCAGTTAAAATACTAAGCATTTTTTTACTACAACTATACTGATTTTGAATTCCGTAGAATTCTGGCTCCAAGTGTTGCTATTAAAAAGTTCTCCACCAAAAATGGGACAAATTTGACCCATAAAACCCAGTTAAAATACTAAGCATTTTTTTACTACAACTATACTGATTTTGAATTCCGTAGAATTCTGGCTCCAAGTGTTGCTACTAAAAAGTTCTCCACCGAAAATGGGACAAATTTGACCCATAAAACCCACTTAAAATACTAAGCATTTTTTTACTACAACTATACTGATTTTGAATTCCGTAGAATTCTGGCTCCTAGTGTTGCTACTAAAAAGTTCTCCACTGAAAATGGGACAAATTTTTTCTCCACCAAAAATTTGAGCCATTTTTGGTCACAAACAGTCATCACCATAGAAATGAGCAAACAAACCCAATTTAACACCGCCAGTCATCGTGGCCAGGACATTTCCAGCCTTCAGATCCCGATGGATGACCTTCATGGAGTGCAGAAACTCCAGTCCTTTACACATCTCGCGACAGACGTAGGCAATCTGCGATTCGTTGAGCCCCTTCTCCAATTCCGCCATCACCGAGTCGAGAGCGCCACCGTCGCAGTATTCGAGGAGCATCTGCGAATATAATTATTTATTATCGTCTTTTAATAACATAATTTTTACACATTTATATAATTTTATTAATTATAATAATACATAACTTCAATCCTTTAAAAAAGTGTTTTTCTTTAAGTATTTATTGTTAATATATATAAATATTTTAAGCGCTTGTGAGTCTACTGGTAGTGTGAGTGACCATGGGCGGTGGCATCACTAATCATCAGATGAGCCGGCTGTGACCTAAAGAAGATCGTGCGTACAAAGTACACATGTCCGAAGTTTTACTTTGTAAATTAATTATTACTAAGGCAAAAGCGCAAATAGATGGTCATGTAGCAGTATATGTGCTAATAAATAAAAAAATCTGCGTTTTCTCCACAAGACGTAATGCGACAGAATTCCCTTAATAGTATGTAACTACTAAACGAATACATCAACCAATGGCCTATATTTTCTCTCGATTTCCCTTTCTCACTCTCTCTCAATCGCTCCCTCCCTTTTCGACAAAAACGCTGCACATCTTCGTGACGTTGCGTAAAAAAATACCGTCAAAAGAAGGTTGACTATATGTGTGTATATAGATGTAGATTTTTGTAATATTGCGCGTGCGCATCATAAATTTACTCTCAACGTTTTCCCTACCGCTAAAGTATAACTTCACACTTACCCATAGCTTATTGTCAATGAAGTACGCTTCGTGCAGTTCCACGACATTAGGGTGTCTGCATTCAGTCAAAATGTCAATCTCCACTGTAAAGTCTGCCAAATCGTCCTCATTGTCCAACACACACATTTTGGCAGCGGCCAATTGGGCTGTAGTTTTATGCTGGGCTTTGTACACCTGGAATTTTTTTTTTATATAATAGGGGGGCAAGCGAGCCTGCGGGACGCCCAAAAAGACAGTCGTCGCAGCCCATAGACACCCATTTTTAGTGGGTGCGTTGCCGGCCTATAAGGAGGAGTAGGCTCGAACTTTGAATTTTTGGAGGTCGTATCTCTCAGGGAAGATTCCCGCCGGTAGTCGATTCCACAGTTTGCTAGTTCGCAAAAGACAAATATTAAAAGCCCTTGTACATTCGGAACCACCACCATCCCCAACGTAAAGGACCAGAACATTAAAAGACTGTTGGAGTGATGTAAAAAATAATCGATTTTTTTGTATTATTGTATAATTTTTTTATACATTGATTAGAGCCGATGCATTGGTCTTTTTATAAAACATCGAAAGCGTAATATAACCAGTTAATCTTACAAAAACTCAAGTTAAAATGTTAAATACAATAAAAAAGACATCAAAAATACTGCAATGTGCTACAGAAAAGACATCTATCAAATTTCACCAAAAATCTATACGAGATTAGGGTAATTTCGATTTTGATTATTCAATTAAATTTGTGTTTATAATTTCTATTGTTACTTTTAATTAATAAACCATGATAAATGAATATTTAAGGTTTTTATTTTGAGATGAATTCAAAATTAAAACCAAAAACAGATTTAAAAAAAATTGATAATTTTTTAAGAATATTCTTAACAACCTCCCCCCCCATGTAAAGCACTGTACCCAATAGTAAAACATTTAGTTACCACCCAGTGACTCGTTAAACCCAAAAGTTGCCATTTATGTGGTGTAAAGTATCGGGAAGTCGAAAATAATATGAACAATAACGCATAATTCAAGCCCCGCCGCGAATCGTAAGGTTTTAATCAAACCCCCCCCTCCAAATTCGTTACGTCACACTTGAACGCTCCCTTGCCTGATACTCATTCGTACTTTGTGGGTATAAGAAAGGCCGAATTCCTCAGGATGTTTTCCTTCGTACAAGTGAATATTAATTGGGCACATAGGCAGTCGTTTAGTTGGAACATCCGCGGTTCGAACTTACGACCTCAGGTACGAGAGTCGCACGCAGAAGTCACTAGCCCACCACTGCTAAAAAGGTGCTATTTAAATAGTAATAGTAATTCTTGTTTATTTAAGTTAATACATACCTTTCCAAAGGCGCCATCGCCCAGCTCCCCAATCATGTCCCAGTGTTCATTTGGATCACTATTATCCCTAATATTGCTGAAAACTTTTTTCTTTTTCGCGTCATTTCCACCGCCCAGGTGTAGCACCTGAAATATAGATTTTAGGTTAAATAATAAGCCCACATTTATTTAGTCTGGGCAAAAGTAAATGTCGCTTAACATAACATTACAGATACGCATAGCATTTATTACTACACATTACGAAAACGACGACGAAACATTACAACACACACAGAATAATAATAATAAAAGGAATAAGGTACTGTTTAAGTGTGTAATGTGTGTGTGTTGTGGTTGTAACTGGCCTCAGCATTATGCTGTGGAGCAGACGTGTTCCACAACGCTGGTCATTCTGCCAGAGACAGTAACAGTTAGTTTTCGTCTCAAACGCAAAAAAATAAAAAATCTTGGAAGATATGTGCGAAAATTATATATATACTAGCGGACCCGACAGACGTTGTCCTGTCTACACGTCTTTAATTTGAAAATTTCAAACTTTTTTTAATAAGCTAAAACATTCTGGACCATTTTGATGAAAATTATTATTCAAATGTTATGACAATATCTAACGATCCAGCACATGGTCTACAATAACACAATGATAACAAAACTTTTTTTTAATTTGATCGCAGCGCTAACTGTCGGGATAGACTAAAATTAAAATTCGAATATTATTTAAAATTTGACACTGCGATGGTAGCGCCGTCTGTCGGATCCAATGTAAAACATTCCAAAATCAACAACTACTAATAAATTAAAAATTAATTAAAAAAACATTGTCCAGCGGACAAAATTGTGAATCTAAACCATTCCCAGATCCCCTTGAACACACACAAAAAATTTCGTCAAAATCGGTCCAGTCGTTTGAGAGAAGTTCAGTGACATACACACTCACAGAAGAATTATATGTATATTACATATCTTTACATAACATGACATAACCGTCGTCGTCACGAAGATGTGCAGCGTTTTTGACGAAGAAAAAGAAGAGAGCGATTCAGAAAGGGATATCAAGAAAAAATATACGCTATTGGTTGATGTTACGTGATTCATTCATGGTATCGTATTTTAGTTCACTCTTCTGTTTAGAAACCTGATTAGTTCTGTGGAAATGTGGTACCTTCTTAAGATTGTTGAAGAACGACATGTCTGCGTACGCGCCGTGAGCCGACGCGCTAGCGTCTCACCCGCCTTGATACATTATGCTACCACCGCTGCTTGCGTCTGAAAAAAAAAGAAAAAATATGAGTGCCTGTTGTAACACTAATACATAGTATTACTAGCTGCCCCCGCGAACATCGTTTCGCCTTAATATGATTTTAGTACATCCGAACCCAATAATTAATCCACAATAAGATCAGACCGTGACAGTCGATCGATCTCCTATCTGCATCCCAATAACTAAATAATTAAAATATACATGTCCATGTTTAAAACATATCAAATAGCTTATTAATTATTTTAAAAACCGGTATAAGTTAAAAAATCTTAAGATAGGATATTGGCACAGTTGAACTGTCATTTTCATACAAAGGGAGACCGATCTGACCTACCAAGGATAGTTTGTATCGATCGATGGCTATTACAATCCGTCGATTGGTTATTGGTACACTTTAATCAATATTTGGATGAAGTGTCTCAGATGGTCAAAAATGGTTGTATGTTACTGGGTTTGGGCGTTAGCCGACATATTTAGTACACACAGTAGTTTTGGGCGTGGGGTTAAAGTGCACAGGCGCTAATAAAGATTAATGGTGGAGCCTGGTAGATAGTACTGGTGACCCCAGCGCTGATGCTTTCCTCAAGGAATAAAGATACAGCGAGAAAATACAGCGTTCACATAAATAATCCCCGCCCCGCTTCAATCAAATCAATCAATCAAAAATCATTTATTCATATAGGTAACATAGTACACTTATGAACGTCAAAAAATAAGAAATATACATTAAATGAATCTAATTTAACATTTACTGCCAGTTCTCAAATCAAGGGCGTAGAACGGAACAGAAGAACTGGCAATAAACTCTCCGCCACTCTTTTTAATCGCCAAGTTTTTTCTTTTACACAACGTTTGTAAGGAGCTGCAACCATTACACCATTTTCCATGTGACATCTTGTAATAAACAATAACAAAATAATCGTATCGTTTAAACAGTATCAGTTCTAACTTAGACAATGGGATTGATTTGCTCCAGTTCAAATAATTTGTATTAAAAACTTGGCGATTGAAAAGAGTGGCGGAAAGTTTCTTGCCAGTTCTTCTTACCCGCTCTACGCCCTTGATTTGCAAACTGGTTGTAAATGTAAATTTACAATTAATTTTATTTGTTTTTTTTTGACGTTCATAAGTGTACATGTTTACCTATATGAATAAAGATATTTTTGAGTTTGAGTTTGAATTACGGTGAACTTGAAATTCAAACTTAAATCTAGTTTCCAAAGCTATCAGGCCAAAGGAGCAGTGTTGGCCTAATGGGTTGCGTGCGACTCTCATACCTGAGGTCGTAGGTTCGATCCCCGGCTGTGCACCAATGGAGTTTCTTTCTATGTGCGCATTTAACGGTAAAGGAAAACATCGTGATGAAACCGACATGTCTTAGACCCAAAAAGTCGAAGATGTCAGGCACTGGAGGCTGATCACCTACTTGCCTATTAGATTTAAAATCAGACAGCTCCATTCAGGTCAGAATGCTCCATTAAATATATCTTTAAGGAGTTATAATTTAATTCATAACACTGAAATTGATGGCGGTATTGGATCACAGTGGGGGGTAAATTTCTTCAATTAGATATTTTTTCAAACACCTCATCAATTTTCAAAAAGTTAGCGGCTCAACTAATTAGTATTTTATCAGAAATGTTAAATTAATTTTGTAATGTTTTTAATTCTTTAATTTATCTTAATTTAATTATTTTTTTAATGAATAAGCTTCATATAATCAGAATGTTGTATGCGCCTATAATTGGAGTAGCACTAGGCTTGTGTTTGAGTTTGTCTTACAAGCATGTACTGTGACTACTTTGTTGGGGCAACCAATAAATAAATATAAAAAAATGATAATGAAACAGATTCAGAAATCTGAGGCCAAGACTTTTGTAGCGCCACTGATTTTTTTCCGACCAAAGTTTTAAGGCAACAAAATCTTCCTACAAAATACTTCCGATAATAAATTCATCGCAACACATCGACCTCAAAACTCGCCCTTGCGTCTTGTCAAGGGAACGTGAGCCTTATCTCGTGTAGCGAGGAATTCGGAGGAAAATGTGGGCGGTGTATGGGGGTCAAGTCACAGGCATGTCACACACAATCAATATACATGTCGCAGTAAAGTAGTTAAATCTGAGAGTTAATTGAATCTCTAGACAATTAATTAAAGATCGATATTCAATCAAGTCGCTAGCATTTTGATTCAAATAAAGCAGCTTCTAAAACGTTTAACTATACGTCTGACCGAAAGCCAGCGTCTTGATTAATTTGAGCATTTATTTTTGCAAACGTTGTGTGAGTGGTTTTTTGTTTCAAATTGTGCTCTCAAATTTGTAATTTGTATTATTCTATGAATGTATGCATATGTTTTTGACATTTTAGGCCCTTTAAATTCCTAACATTCCCTTTCCCCACTAAGTCTTGGAAATCTAAAGTTTTAGATTTGTATAAATATGAACAAGACATAAAAATAAATTTGCCAAAATAGTTTCACTTCTGACATGTGTTCACTGTACGCACGCATTTATTTTATTTAAAACTCGTAAAATATACAATATCTAATAAAATCGTTCGTAACGGCTCCCGCTCAAACGAATGTACCTACTGTAATAAAATAATTTAAATAAAGGCTAGTATTATAGCCATGATTGAATAAATAAATGGTGGTTGAAAGTATTTTATAGGTATCAGTCCTACCCTCCAAAGTCAAGGTGCTCTGCTCTGATTGGTCGTATAATATTCGTTGTATTCGTCAAGTAATGATTCCAAACTATGAAATAATTAAATAATAAAAACATTAGTTAAAAATGACAATGTATTCCCAAAATAAAAATAATAATAGGTCGGATCGGTGTATGTGGATACATTTGTATGAAAATGACAGTACAACTGTGCCACTATCATATCTTAAGATTTAACTTACACCAGTTTTTAAAATAATTAAAAAGCTTTTTGATATGTTTTAAACATAGACATATAATATTATTTGTACGGTTTATTTTATGTATTTGGTTTATATTGATTATGAAATTTACACTAAAGAGCGAAGAGATCGCATTATATCCGTTGCCAAAAATGGATTGTCTTCGTAGCGTTTGGTTATTGGGATGCATATAGGATCGATCGACTGTCACCATCTGATTGTTTTCAATGTAAGATTGTGAATTAATTATTGGATTCGGGCGTAAATAAACAATAGCTATTAACTCGTTCAGAACATATTATTATAAGCCCTGGCATTAAAACCGCTTTCCCTCACCACATAAACCAATCCTATGATTCATTATCGTATCCACTATAATAGTATCACAAATTTCCGCCGACACACGATAGTTACACAATAAATATTGTTAAATGACATCGATAAATATTTAGACTCCCGTATGTCAAAATCCATAATTTTCATATCTATCGGTATTTTTTTTTATAGATTTTGTTTTTTGGAAATTATATTTAGGTACGAATTACATACTTATAAAATCGATCTTACCGACAGAATAATAAAAAAAAATATGAACTGGTTATTTAAATAAATAAAACATGAGTGGGATAAAACACGAATAAAATGACATAATGACAATGAAATTACAATTTCTAGAAATGATTTTTTACCGCCCCCGAAAACCCCCGTATACTAAATTTGATGAAAATCGTTGTAGCCGATTCCGAGATTCCGAGAGATATATATATATATACTTATATATACAAGAATTGCTCGTTTAAAGATATAAGATATATAACAAAATAACAATATTTATACTAAAGATATAGAAAAAGAAGACAAATTCGATTCAAAAAATTGTATATTCCTTGAAAAGTAAGGAAGATTTTTTTAAAGAGAGGAATTAAAAAATTTAGTTTTATATAGATTTTACGTAGATTTTATTACCGAAAAAGCGAACAGTCACTATCGTGTAGCAAAGCAAAATGATCCATGTTGGTATGTACTAAGAAGGTAGGCTAAGTAAAATCATATTCACGAAGTTCGGGGGGGTAGTTACAAAAATTTTTTTTAACAATTTTCATTTAAGTAAATAAAATAAACAATGTTTGACTTTAATTTTTTTTTATAGAACAGGGGGCAAACGGGCAGTAGGCTCACCTGATGTTAAGTGATACCGCCGCCCATAGACACTCAATGCGAGAGGGCTCGCCAGTGCGTTTAAATTGTGAAATAAAATTGCAGACAGCAATTGACCACACGACCGTTCTGGCATTGTGTATGGGCGGCAGTCCACATCCATTCTCAATGCCAGAGGGCCCGCGAGTGCGTTGCCGGCCTTTTAAGAATTAGTAGGCTCTTTTTCTTTAATATACTTTACTATAAATTAGTAATCAATCTGAATACGTTGAAATTCACTAACTGTATTTTCTCGAGATTGTTTCAATTATTGTGACCCTGCAATGTGAATGCACTCCCAAGGGATTGAGAATAATTAAACGCAGGATAACACGACCCCACTATGCAGTCTGCCAGTGACTCGCGGTTTGCGTAAGGTGATACGCGCAGCGACTAGCGATATTTATATATCTGTGGTCACAGATCAGACAATGATAAATATATTTTTGCTTCGTATGACTTATTAATATATCGAGTGTTTCATAACTTTAATAGTGCCTTCAAGATTTCTTGATAATTTGCTTGTCCTCTAATCAAATTGCATTCATCATATTCTGACCTATGGCCACAGATATTTAAACTTTCTGTGTTTGTAATTACACTCCTCCTAAACAGCTGTGTGTTCAATTCGAATATATTTGACGTTTGTTTAAATGATCCTCATCCTTGGGTTTGATTTGAGTTAAAACGATTTGTATAACTCAAAACTTTAAAGGCGTGTAACTGTAAAGTGTATATAGCCTATATAGATAACGTTATGATGAGTTATGAGTTTGATATCTTATAAAAAAATAGGTCAATAACAGAACAGTAACCTAATACAGGATTGTCTTTTATTAACATAACTTTTACACATTTAAGAAAAACACTTTTTTACGGATTATAGTTATGTATTATTGTATTTAAACTTATAATTTTAAATTTAAACCGACGTTTCGTGTGCTTTACAGCGTGCGTGGTCCAATCAAACAATCCGCGAAAATGGAGGACACCGTGAGCAATTTCTGCAAAAACCCTACATCTTTTAGTCGATACCAACTCCGGGGAAATAAATACAGATAACACAACATTTTCTACAGCTGTAATACTTTTTGACATTTAACACCTTTGTCTTCAGTCACCGTGACCACGCACGCTGTAAAGCACGCGAAACGTCGGTTTAAATTTTAAATTATGTCTAAATAATTATAAGTTTAAATACAATAATACATAACTATAATCCGTAAAAAAGTGTTTTTCTTAAACCTAATACAGGATTCAAATTTTCGTCCCTTATTCCCTAGGTATGAAATCAGCAGAATTTGTCCAAATTCCGTCTGCAAAAACCAACCTAGCAGTTCAGGCACCTCCATAGCAGAATAAACACATCTTATCCAGAGCTTGACATATTCTGTAGTGAGCTCATAAATTTTAAAATAAGCATTATATCCTGTCAATCTGATACCTAATCTGCTATTTTTCTAGTAATTTTTAGTAACATTTATGTTTACCATCTTAATATATATAAATCACGTGTCACGTTGTTTGTCCACGATGGACACCTAAACTACCGATATCAATCAAATTTGGACACCGTGAGCAGTTTGATCTAACTTAAAAGATAGGATAGCTTACATCTCAATTTATAGCCGCAATATTTGTTTATTATTTGATACAATTCTAACAGATGGCGCTGTGTTAAAAGTACCAACGTTTCACATAAGTTCTCCTACCCTTGAATAGTTTATTACTATGTAATATAACAAAAACAGCCACCGCAACGCTTGGCCGAGTCTGCTAGTGGTCATATATTTAAGAATACATTGTAATATATACAGTATTTATAGCATTATATAATGGTGTGGTGAATAATAAATAAAATATCAATGAATCATTGACGTTTAATTATCGCTCCGCTTAACAACGCATCCTCGATCATAAATGATGTCATACTAAACATCGTTCCAAGTAAGATATTATTTAGCGTCTGACTAATAATATATTAACAATGCTGACATAAGTCCACGCAACAGATTTCGTTCTTGTCAAACATAGTATTAAGAAAAAATTGATTTTATTAAGTTTAGGGGTTTAAAAAACGTGTGTGGGTACTTATGTACACGCGTTAGAAAACGACACTAACTATAGAAAAGTAGTTAAATAAATTTTATTTAAAAATCACAAAAACATTATTTCTACATAACAAAATGGACATTTTTTATTTTGTTAATGATAACTATGCTAACTTCAGGGTGTCGGTTTTTCGTGACGGTATGTGGGTGTCGGTTTTTTGTGACGGTGTTCGCGCGCAACGTAAAAAATACTCGCATCATTTTTCCCTGACGCGCCAAAAGACGTATAACTTCAAAACTCACCTGCCGTCAGGTGATTTTTGAAGTTATGTATTTATGCGTACACACAGTGCATTGGTAAACAGGAGATGGAATCTACCTCAGGAATGAGATCAGAGTTGACCTACGCCCGAACCAAATAATTAGTCCACAATCTCAGGTTGAAAACAAACAGAATTCAGACCGTAACAGCCGATCGATCTCCTATCTGCATCCCAATAACCAAACCCTACGAAGACAAAGATCCGACCTACCATGGATAGCTTGTATCGACAGATAACTATTACAATCCGACGTTTGGTATGGTTATTGACACAATTTTATCAATATTTGGATTAAGATGTCTCAGATGGTCAAAAATGGATTGAGATAGATTGGGTTTGGGCTCCACCCAAGTGTTTATTAAACATAAGGATTTGACCTCAGACACTTATTTACCTCACATAAAACGCGGTCAATATACAGGTCAATGCTATTTTAACCTCATTAATATCGGCTTACACTACAAAGTTCAAAACAACGCGAACTTTTAATTAAACACCGGCGTGCTTCAATTTTAATTAAAGTAATTTTATAAGAGCTTTTTATATTCTCTAGCAATGCAGCTTTTTCATGCTATGCTTAATTCAATCATAAACATTTTTTTTATAGATCGGGGCGAGAATATGGAACTATGTACTTGACACCACGGGCCTAGCGAGAAGATTGATACTCAAATCCATTTGAATTAGTGGTTTTACAAATTTCTCAAAATATTTTAGATGTCTTATTAAAAAGTATTTACAATTTTCTTAATCTACAAAGTAATAATAGAAATAATTAAAAAAAGGCCAGCAGCGCGCTTCCGAGCCTACTGGCAGTGCGAGTGTCCATGGGCGGTGGTATCACTTAACATCAGATGAGCCAAAAAAATGACCACCACACACCACACCACCACACACACCACCACACACATCGCACCACACCAGCATGCCTTAGACCAGGAAAATCGAAGATGTGCATCGGAAGGTTGACCTACTTGCCTATTAGAAATGATCACTCAAACTCAAAAATATCTTTATTCATTTAGGTAAACATGTACACTTATGAACGTCAAAAAAAACCAAACTAAATTAATTGTAAATTAACATTAACAACCAGTTCGCAAGTCAAGGGCGTAGAGCGGGTAAGAAGAACTGGCAAGAAACTTTCCGCCACTCTTTTCACGGATACAGATACAGATCTGAGGTTCAGAGCTAAAATATATATTACCTTGTGACTACATTCATGACGTCAATTTAGTACTATGATTACATGATCTGTATTCTAGAACAGTTTATCTTATACCGTCTTTATCTTAGATAACGTTAGATATATGTAAGAAATTTTTTATCACGTAAATATCAGACAAAACACTACATATTACATATTATAACACTTCATCATGAACCTATTGCTTGTAAAGTAAACACAAATCATAGAGGGAGCAACTTTATGGTTAGTGCGGCGAACAAATTTAATAACTTGACGATTGACATTGATAATTGTTTATACTACGTATTTGCGTGTTGTTCTCACGAGTATGTAAGTGCTCCTGTTTCACCATGCCTCCTGCTGATAGAGGACAAATCTTTGTTTTTAATTTATTATTCTTTATTACTCAAGATGTCATATGGAACATGGTTTAATGGTTGCAGCTTACAAACATTGTGTAAAAAAAACTTGTTATATGCGATAGTCACTGGTTATATTCTACAAGATAAATAAAATTTGATTATGAATTTAATCCATTTATTTATATTTCCCCTTAATAATAAACAAGATTCTAGTTATATATCTACAGTTTTTAAAATAAAATTTATAACACGCGCGAAAGGAACTTCGTTTCAATAAAAACAGTTAACAATTTAAAACATCGTTAAACGGGAATGCGAGAGTTGTTTTCGAAGCCGCATTTTTAGATATACATAAAGTGGCTTAATATGATTGACGACGCTCACAAATAAAACATAAATAACGATAATATTCCACCATTGAAAAAATATTGAAAGATTATTTACGAGTTTAAACACGAAAATTCCGTAAATAAAAAATTTACTTTGTATTTTGCGCGAATATTGCAAGAATTCTTGCAATACACAAACAAAACAATTGAACAATGTCCCGAAGTACGTTGTTCTGAAACCGTTCTATTATTTATAAAGAAGCAATTTATGTATTGACAATAATTATGTCATAATAATAATCCAGGGTCATATGGGGTGCTTTAAATATGAGATTTTATTTTAAATTTATATGAAGCACTCTAATAACGAAATTTTAATTGCTATGTAACCCCATTTTTGCCCCTCTATTAAGTATATAAAAAAGAGTGTGTGTACCTATGTACACGCGTTAGAAGATATATGTACTTCTTTGGCGTATGGAAAAAAATAACTAAATACAGCAGTGATTAATGAAAAACATTTTATTTAAATAAATAAATTATTAGTAAATACTATCACCGTCGTATATGAAATTGATTACAAACACCAAAATAATATTGATTTATTCATTATTTAATTGTACTGTTACGAAACACGTCTTCTAAATATAAAAATACTAGAATATACAACTTGAACATAGTTATCGATTTCCATGCCACGTAGACCTAACTTTACGATGTCGAAGTTAGGTGTTGGTGTGCGCGCGCATCGTTAAAATCTCATCTCATCATTTTTCTCCATCGCGCCAAAAGTATAACATCAAAAATATTTTTTTGTCACTATCTCAAAAATATTTTATCTTGATAGTGATATTTTTCCTGTACCCTCCAAATAAAAATTACTTTCTTATAATACAATAATAAACCTGTAAAATAGTTTTATTCTAGGAATACATAATAATTTAACAAATGTATACACATATTGTAAATTCTATTTTAAAAGAGTAAGTCTTCTTGCCCATTCTCGACACGAAACTGCCTTTTGGAAGGGGCAACTAGTATCATCTTTATACTTTATTTAACGTTCAAAAGTGCCATTTTAGGTAGTGTATTTGGAATAAATGATTTCATTCCATTTGATTTGTAACCACTTTTGCACGAGAGTGTACAGGTGTTAGGTGGACGGGCCTAGTGACACGCTTTCATTCAATACTTGCCGCTCCACAAGTTAAATACCTAACTCGATATCATGGCTATAACATTACAATCTCCCATGAAAGATCTAAACCAACCAAACCATATAATATTACTTTCATGAGCGTGGAGAGTGTTCAGAGTTGTTCGGATTAATACCTGCAGCTGAGTCTCATCATCAGACGTCGAGGCAGAATACGAAATTCCATCCGTATCACCTTGCCGTCCGCCGTTCCACAACTGAGCGTTTTTCAAGCTAGATTTGCCGCGCAACACCACTATGTGGAACCAGCTAGCTGTCCACTAAAGTATTTCCGAACCAATTCCACTTAGGGTCTTTCAAGAGAAAGCAAAGGCCGCCAACGCACTCGCGACCCCTCTGAGAGTGTCCATGGGCGGCGGTGTCACTTTTAACATTAGGTGAGCCTCTTGCTCGCCCCCTGTTCTATAACAATGAGCAGCCCGTTCGTCTTCGAACCCAGGCTGTGCAGCAATGGTCGGTCTATCCATGTACGCATATCACTCAAAAAAATTTTGAGGGAAGCGGCTTTAGACACAAAATAACTGTGTAGACGGCTGTTACATTGAAACAGATTCAGAAACCTGAGATTTTCAGATTTTTTTTTTATAAATTTCTCAATATTGTACACCTTCAAGAAAAGAGCGTACAAATTATTAAAAGGCCGGCAACGCACTCGCGAGCCCTCTAGCATCGAGAGTGTCCATGGGCGGCGGTATCACTTAACATACCGTTTACCGCCCAAACCCAATAACCTATCTCAATTCATTTTCTACCATCTGAGATAGACATCTCAATCCAAATATTGATAAAAGTGTGCTAATAAAGTAAATAAAACCGTACAAGTAATATTAAAATATACATGCCTATGTTTAAAAAATATCAAAAAGCTTTTTAATTATTTTAAAAACAGCTGTAAGTTAAAATCTTAAGACAGTATATTGGCATAGTTGAACTGTCATTTTCATGAAAAGATCTATCCACATACACCGATCCCATCTACTATGGATAGCTTGTATCGACAAATGGCTATTACAATCCGTCGATTGGTTATTGGCACACTTTTATCAATATTTGGATTAAGATGTCTGAGATAGACAAAAACGGATTGAGATAGGTTATTGGGTTTGGCAAGCAAGTCCATTGGTGCACAGCCGGGGATCGGACCTATTACCTCGGGGATCACACGCCGCAGCTACTGAGTCTACCCTGCACTGTCAACTTAGTAACGGCTTAAAATCTAAACGAAATCACTCAATTAAAGAGGAAAGCGTAACTTATCTGTTTAGTTACGGAATTTGTTTTAATTAAGAATTTAGTATTTACACTTAGAACAGCCATGCCCTTGTGGATTATGTACGTCTGAACCCTCAAGTTCGAAGCTGGGCAGCAGCGGAATTTCTCGTCACTCGGCCATACAAGAAGAGAGAAGGTTGGAAGCGAATAGAGAAAGCTATGGACAGAGATATTTGGAAACAGCTAGGTGAGGGGTTTACCTGTGAAGAAGTTCTGATCAATAGTACTAAATAGAGTTAGTAGCAGATACAACATGTGTAAAGATTAGAATTAATCGAGCTTTGTATAATCAGCGAGAAGGTAATCTTTTTACCCATAAAAATCCAATATGCACAGCTGGGGGGTTTGAACATATGATAGGATTAAGAGTTCCGGCGCCATTATTCAAAGATTATTAATAAACTAGCTTCCAGACGCAGCAATTCTTTTATTAACTTTCTATTGAAAATACAACGTTTGGTCAAATCTTCAACGACACAAGAACTTAGATATTCAAATAAATCCGACACCAATACACTACCTTGGGGAAGGCCTTCACGCAGAAGACTCAATAAAAATTAAAATTACTAACAAGATTTAATTTAATATAAATGTATATTGCAAGAAATAAGAGGCTTTTCTATTTAAATACTAGCCGCCATCGTAAACTTCGTTTCGCCTATGATTTAACTCAGCCTACCGTTTTAATAGCTACATATGGAACATTTTTCTACCCATAAAAATCAGTTTTATTTTAAGGAATAAACAAAACGTATCAAATTGCGTATTATTACGTATAAATAAATTTATTTATTTAAAAAGATACAGCTTATAACAACATCTCACTAAATATATAGTTCTATTTACGCTATTAAATACATCAGTTTAATCTATCTATCAAAGAAAGCAATAGACTACCTAAATATTAGTCGTGGAACACTTTAACTATAACTTATACACTTTTTATTCCACGGAGAAACTCAGACGTCAAATCTCTCCTTGCCGACACCACACTTGAGGCAAATAAGTCAAAAAAATGATTGGCTCCACAACCCGTTTAGGCACAGGCCTAGGCCGGGGATCGAATCTAAGACCTCACGGATGAGGGTCGCACAGAAGCCACTAACTGCTATATTTTTAGTAACTAATATTGTTATATTATTATTATGCGATAACTGGACATATTCATTTCTGTTATATACTTTTCATATTTAGACAAAGCGGACACAGGAAAACGCAGTCGTCAGAGCGTTTACATTATTACGTCACCGATAAGTCAGATGCAAACATGTACGACATATTATATGAGATCACATCTTTAAAGTCTCATATCGCTTGCCCCGGGGAACAAAGTAGTAAAAGCAAAAGCTTAAAAGTCGATTTACTGACCGATAGTTGAACGTGACAACGTCGACAATTGAATTGATCAAGTTACATTTATTTGAACGCATAAATGCGCAAGAAGTAACGCCGCACCGCGAGGTAACGCTGCATGAGTCATGTTTTTTCGTGCGTGCAGTCGGCTCCATCGAATTATAAGACATTGTCAAGTCAGAAAACATACTGAAGTTACAGGAAACTGAGCACATTTTGGTGCGAATTCGCTAGTTTGAGACACGCCTAATTGTATACTTCACAGCGTGCACACACTCGCTCACACACAATCACGCATTCATAGATTAAGTTTATATTAAGCTATTCTTTTTAAAATTTGTATAGATAAGGGAAGTAGCGAGTCAACCCCAACACAAGTGTCTCTTGACTACTTACGGGGATTGTCTAATACTCATTTATTGATGTAAAAATTTGAGAAACGACAATAAAAAAAATTAATTTTAATTTAATTTAATACTAAAATAAATCACACCACCATTGTAAGCTATTATTGCAGTTAAGTCCATCTTTTATAAAATGTCGCAGACATATTGAGAACAGATCCACTGCTTCTATTTCCTGTATCTCAGGAGGCAAGCTAATAAATAAGCTTTATTTCTGCAATCGTATAAGATTCAGATTTTTCCAAGTACTAGCTCCTAGTCAGGTTAGTCTCAAAATAGTATTTAAAATTGAATCTAGACATTAAGGATCAAAGCAGTAGGTTTTCGTTCAAACTAGACATCCATATCTATTATAGCCCAGGCAAGAAGGTGTCAAACTTAGCACTCAGACAACGACAATATGTTGTTATGAAACTTATATGATCTTTACAAGCATCACTCGAAACATGCACAGTTTATCAAGAATGCTTGGAATTTAGGATAGAATCCAATCAGTTACACTAGATTCTTGTAATAAATTACAATTGGTAATTGATTTTATTATTCACTACTGCCTATATTACTAACATGTTGAATAAGGACTTTTTATTCAATTCATTTGTATAAATGCGAATTAATTTCAAATCCAGTATAAAGTAGTATTTAGTGTGACCATATTTTAACAAACAGTGTGTGTACTGTGTGACTTTATCACTGCGTAAGAGTTGCTTCATCTGGCATAGGACAAGACACATTTCAACTCCAGTTATGAAGAGGGACTAAAAGAAGAAGTATTAATAACTGATTTGAAATTATTTGGGAGTGACATAGCTTAGAAATATTTACTGTTTCTAAAATATGTTTATTTTGGAACATAAGATCATCAAGGTATCACTTATTCCACGTCATTAAATTCGAACCTGTAGGCATCCCTGCTCATCAGCAAAGAAGACAGAGGGTGTAGGCCGAGAGAAAAAGCCGGTGTTAAAAACTCTTGGTAATCTTTTAACCATTGCTCTCTACAGTCTGACAGCATCATAAAGGGCTGAAATGGAGTCAGGAAGCAAATAACAGATCCAAATACAGATACATTAAGGAATGCTGTTCCACACATAGATTTAGATTTCACAAGTAGTTACTTGGTAAATCCCAATCAGCAGTTTTAACGATATTCTTACATTAATGTGAGCAGACTCGTTTGAGTCTTTAATGATATTTAATTAACATTAAGAAGGACTACCAATGTGACCCACTGACATAACTGTTAATAATTTAAATAGATGTATTTTGTAACTGAAAAACTTCAAACTAACTCAGAGTGAGTTAGATTGAAGTCTCAAAATTTCAGAAATATAATATGATATTCAACACTCATACAGATTAGCAAATAAATAAATAAACACATTTATTTTAATACATATTTGGCAAGTCTATTAACTAACATGTTTATCAAATTAAGTCAATAAGCATACATTATGATACTCCATTTACACTACCGACAATTTATCAATTCATTAAAATTTTGCAATGCTCCGTTATATCATATGTATCAAACAAAAGCATCTTTATTTTCCAAAACTTAATAAATGACCAAGGAGGGTTTGTCCTCAAAGTCAAAAATTTAATATCCTCAAAATATTTTCTTTCTAGTTTGGTATAGTTTTATGAATGTTAATGGTATCAGCAATATATACATATATGAAGATAAGATTATGTCACAATGCCTATCAACCTAATACACATTTTATTCTAAATTGATAAACAACAATAATTTTTATTACTATATTAATAAATATAATTTTATTTTCAAATAAGATTGGCACTAGCTTCTTCTTGATATGTATTATTAGACAAATAAGGGAATTATAAAGAATGACCAGATGAAGAGGAAAGTGTAGAGCCGAGACTTAGCACTCTTGTACGTAAAAACATTGGAATTGAAATACAAGATACATAATTAGTACTAAGTCTAAAACTCTTCATCGGTTGTCCTCTATATTAAGAATTCTATTAATTCAACAATATTGAACAATATTTATCTAATTAAAATTACTTATATTACGAAATATTCCGTGGCCTTCAGTAAAATTAAACATAAAATTTGCATAAATTAACCATACTGAGTATTATTTTTTACTATGGTCGCCTTACATTACTTCCTTTATGTAATAAGTATCATTTATAAATAACTAGTAACTTGACAATTCAAATAATGCATACGGTGATGAGAGGCAAGTTATAATGTAAAAATATTAAACGTAAAAAGAACATATTTCTGTTTTTTTGAGCCATATATATATTAAAAAGATGTCTCATAGTATATCAAACTTAAACTATTTAATTTGACCTTGCCAAGTTAAAGTTATAAAAGATAAGATTAATAATCAAGATTTTACCTAAAAAGATAACATTTACAAATTCACTTCAATTTACGTGCAAATGAGAATATAATCTAGCTAAACAAGTTCTAATAAATTGCGTTAATTATAAGTCTTGACACATTTCTTTAATTAAATTAGCTTAAATGGAGGTTCACTTCATTAGTTCTTTAACTTTAGAAATTCCAGATGGAAATATTGTCTAACATAGAATATTACATTAACACGTAATTTATAGTCAAACCACATACGAATGGCAAAAGTGAAAATGTACACAAACAGTCGAGAAATTGCAGGGACCAGTTTTGCCTAATTTAATTAGTGATGCCGACGTTGTGGCGACAAATATTTGAACAGCACTGATAAGTCAAGTGAACATAACAAGAATGAGAAACTAGTATGAAAATTTAAGTTCTGCAACCTCGCCTATGCGTCCTCGGGAAAAAAACTTGATACTTGAGTCACCTACTAAACTAAAGAACGCAGTTTCCTGGCCGCAATACATGAATATAAAAACTTATAAGGTTACTTTATACACTCTATCAATTGTTCAGTCCTAACACATTAATTTAATAAAGAATAATCCTTAATTATTTGATGAGTGAAAGGGGACATACCTTGTAGAAACTTGAGAAAACTGATGATAATAAATTCCAAACTGCACTTTGTTACTAATTTAGCACATACACTTTATAAAGTTCACAAACAGTTTATATTCGCACATGAAATTTTAGATATCACGATTATTTTTATCGCACTACCGTATGCGGCGGATGTACCTATCTCGTGAAAGACGCCATTTTGATTTCGTCAACTAACGTCTGACATAGACAATTTAATTATATCGTTCAGAAATTAAAAAAAATAAATATTAAAGATTCAACATTTTGTACTACCTATATTTTTTTATTTTAAAAACAATTAATACATTTGTACCAATATTATAACTAATGAAATAATTAAAAAATGAAGATAATAATAGTACACAAATTTAATGTTTGTTTTTACAACGTATTAAATAAGTCGATACTTAAGATATTAATAAAAATATAAACCGCACTAAAGTGGCATAAACGGAACATCTTTTACCTTATAACTATAAAATTCTCTCAATTAAAGTTAATTTAGCTCAAGAGCACCGATATTATTTCATGTATAATGAAATAAGATAGTTCCTTAAATTCTGATACTTTACAAGATTTAGCAGTTGACAGCATTCATTAGATTATAACTTATTGTAAAGTTGTACTTTTTCCCAAAATCCATAGTTCGCTGTAGTTAACTATAGTGATTTGGACTAAAATTATATTGTGCTAAATCAGTTTTTATCACAACTATCATTAAGTTAAAAAAAAATCAAATTAGCAATGTACAGGATTTTTTTATTATTATGTTAAGGTATTGCTTGCAATAAGTTGGTTCTAATTTAGTTTGTTATCGATAAAAATACTTTTTTTTTACTTGGGAAAATGCATTGCTGATTCCCTTCCGCGGCGTGACTGCTTGGTGCAGAAGGGTTATGTGGGACTCGCCATTGTACATACCCACTAAAACCCCAAGGTGCCACCAAAAATCGCCTTATGCGGGATGCGGTAACAGCAGAGCCTTATCCGCTTCCCGACATGCGATGCGGCGGTTGCCTCCGCCTCTTCACGCTCATTGTTGGTCTGTGAGGATGCTTGACAAAGCAAGCATCTTTCACAGACCGGGCCATACGCAGTTACAAATAGCTAGGGGAGATCGGGTCCAGTACTTGCAGGGATGGGTCATCATCCCTTCTTTTAAATGCATGGACCCCTGCTCCCCACTTAGGCACTTTTTAGGTGGCGAGGATTTAATGAGCGCGTCGCGCATTTACGCGACGGGCCAGCGGTTTCCTTCGCCGTCGCGGATGGGCATCGGGACAAAGTTCTCTGGTCCTTTCCGCCTCTTCTTTTATTTTCATGACCGCCTCGCAGAAATTATAAAATATTTTCCAAGGGCCGTCATTTCCCGCGCTCACTAAAGCCTTCACTACGTTTGGTAGTGTTGCGTCCTCGCCCTGGAGTGTATCCAGCAACGGTCCCCTTTCCACCTCCCATGCTGGGCAGTCCCTCAGCGTATGCAGAGCGTCATCCCGGCTGTCTCCGACACAGTGGTGGCAGGTTGGCGCCTCTTCACATCCTACTACTCTGTGCAGATAACTACCGAAACATCCGTGTCCGGACAGCATCTGCACAAGACGATAGCTGAGCTGGCCTCGCTGGCATATTTACCGGCAGTCGCTCCCGCCAGCTCCTTTTCCCACTCTGTTAGCATTTCTTGGTCTTCCAGGGCTCGCCAAGCGTTTATTTCTTCCAGCGTGGGGTTGCTCCCTGGCTTTCCCTGGCTTCGGCTCTCCGCCAATATACTTCGCTAAAAGCAACCGCGTCGAGATGCCAGGGTGCGGTACCGGCTATGACACACACTGCCTCATAGGACACAGTGCGGTACGGCCTCGCAAACCTGGCTGCGATCACTCGCTGCGACTGCCTGAGAATCGTGCGATTGGGCCTGGTAAGTTTGTCGGCCCATATTGGGCACCCGTAGAGTGCTTTCGCCCGAATCACATTTGCGTATAGGTGGCGACACCCCCCATTCGGCCCGCCGAGGTTCGGAATTATGCGCGAGAGCATGTTTGCGGTGGCGGTGAGTTTAGGGGCAAGTGCCACGAAATGTGGTCTGAAAGTCCATCGAGGGTCGAGAATCAGCCCTAGGTATTTGAGCGTGGTATCAACCCGGATACCTACTCCACTAACAATGATGTCTTGGGGTGGAGCTTTTCTGTGTGCTTTTCTGTGACATCGATAAAGATACTAACTAAAAACGACCTAATACGACCATTTTATTTAGGTATTAGATACACACCGATGAATTTTAATATAGAATCACATGAGACTGGTTGATTTTTTAAAGTCACCAATTAATCATAATTTATTTAACTTTTTAGGGTTTTAGCAAACTTTTCTTATAAAAGCTTGTTATCATAATTTGACCAAAGAAATAATAATGTGGTTATTTTTACACAAACGACACACTTAGCTTGTTAGTATTTTTAAGACTCAAATACGTGCCCTGAGTTTAAATAGAAAACATTTAACATTCAGAGAAAAAAGCAGGACTTTTACTTTAAACTTTTACATTCTTATTTCTCATAATATAATTTAGTTCTTTTAAGAATATAATCATATGGTTAATGGCAAATGGCAATACTATGATTAAATGTCAAAAAACCTGCTGAAAGCAGCTGTATCAACTTTTCCTGTGTTTTTATACAGTATTTTTGTTTAATTATGTTCATTTACCGTGGTTAAATAGTAAATAACAAAATGTCGAGCCGTCGTTCGTTACTCGGATCGGCTTTAGATTCGTTGCCGGCTCCAACTGACCCATTACGTGAATTGTTTGAAGCTTGCAAAACAGGAGACGCAAATCGAGTGAAAAAGTTGGTAAATCCTCAAACTGTAAACGCAAGAGATACTGCTGGACGCAAATCCACGCCTCTTCACTTTGCCGCAGGTAAATTATATTGTTTTCAACGAGATTTGTTTCATCGATAGTTACTATATCGAAAAAAAATAGTGAAAGGTTTTTGGGAATTAAAATTGCATAATTTCTTTACGGTCGCTGATTTCAGTCATGTTTTATCTTTTTTTGTGTTTCCTTACTGTCAATTTGTCATATTCTATTTGTTATTTACTGTTACTAATACATGAATCACAAAAATCAATTTGATATTGAAGATTAACTAGATCATTCATTAAAAAACATTAAAATGTAAATTAAGTGTATTAAGGTCATTAACTAATGTGTTGTGAACACGAGAATGCACTATTGTTTTAATGTAACTATCTATAATTATGTTTATTTGTTTTACTGACATATTAAGTTTTGATTTATGGTTAAAAAATGAAATCTGTATAATAATTACTCTATTCTAGATATATATGTATAAGTAAATAGGTCATAATGAAACTTAAATAAAAGTAACTCAAGTAATACTAATCAATAATAAAAAACTTTTAATTACTGTATTGGGTATTTACTAATTTTGGCTGGGATGTATTGAAATATAATAAAATTAAAAATGTAGTGTGAACTGTTTGAACTTTAAAAATCCCTAAATGCGAGACTTACCAGTGAGACCTAGTGGGTTGTGACTCAAGTAGAACAATTTTTTTAGATACAATTTCCTTTAATTAATTGACTGTGATTATTATGACTTCATATCATGCCAATAAATGCATTTAATCAGCGATCATAAGTTTAGAAAGTTCAGTAGGATAATCACATAACAGAAATATTGTATAAGGGGAATCTAAGAGCCCTCAATGGTGGCTCTAGAATGTAGGCATGCAACTTAAAATGTGTAATCAGAGAATTATGGCGTAAAACCATTGAACATGTTGAAAACAATACCTTGTATTTTTCTGCAGCAGAATAATTATCACCATAGTATTTGATTTTGAGATTGACAATATGTTTCTTTCATCTCAACCCAAATCATGACCAAAAATTTAAAAATTGCAGCAATTTTTTACAAAATTTACAGGTTATGGCCGCCGTGAAGTGGTTGAGATCCTTATAGCGGGTGGTGCAGCACTTCAAGCTCGCGATGAAGGTGGCCTGCAGCCATTACACAATGCATGTTCCTTTGGTCATGCTGATGTGGTCAGGGCATTACTGTCTGCAGGAGCTCCACCGGCAGCTAGGGATAATTGGGGTTATACACCCCTACACGAGGCTGCTGCTAAAGGGAAGGTAGATGTCTGTATTGGTAAGTTGGATTTATTACACATATTAACAATGGTAGTAATAATAATAGCCTTTTTATCGGACATGACAGCGTATTCTTTATTTTTATTTTTCGTAAATTGTTCCCTTTTTCCATTTTTGCTTGTCCATTTGCCAGGTGGCAAAGGCCTCCTCCAATCTACTCCATTCTGGCCTTTCTAAGGCCACTCTACCCCATGTCGTTCCCGCGACTTGTCTAATGTCGTCGTCCCATCTTTTTTGTGGTCTACCTCTCTTTCTCTTTCCATCTCTTGGGTACCATTGTGTGACTATTTTGCATGGAGCAAAATAGTAACAATGGTAGTAATAGCTCTATTAAATCTAAATAAATTTGGTACATGATGTTTGTTAGTAATCAATCTCTGTGCCTGTTATAAAAATTGATTACTATACTTTTAACACTTCTTCATGCTATCTCCTAATTCATTATTAATCAACACGCTGGCTTTTGGTCAGACAGATAGTTAAACGTTTTCGACGCTGCTTTATTTAAATCAAATTGCGACATGATTGAATATCGATCTTTAATTAACTGTCTAGAGATTCAATTCACTCTCTAATTTAACTACATTACTGTGACATATATCGGTGCAGTTCATCCATATCCAGAAGTTGTTTATAAAGTCATAAGATTTTATAATCACTTCAATGTAGTTTATTTAAAAACAAGTAGTGCTTTGATCAATTTTTTAGAATTGAGCCTCACATTTTTGTGTCTGTTTAATATGTCAGGCTTCTGTGCCTGACATACGACGTCTTTGTTATTAAATCATGTCAGTTTCTTTTTGATATTTTCCGAGATATTGACATAAAGACTGCGTATCGTAGTACATATTACACTCACACCTTGTTGGTAAATGTTAAAGTTTACCTACTCACTTTACCAATACTAAAGCTGGTTATATATTTTTAATATTAATAAGTATTGTGTTGAAACGATTTTTTGAATAAGCAAGCTTCTAACATTATCGGACGTCATGGCAGAATACAAAATATGATCCATATCTGTATACGGGCGTGTTGACGTCCGTCGTTCGAGAACTGAACTTTTCGTTTTCTGCCGCGTGGTGGTGCACTATGTGGAACCACATGAAGTTTTTCCGAACCAAGTCGACTTAGGGTCCTACAAGAAAAGAGCGTCTCGAGAGAATCTTAAAAGGCCGGCAACGCACTCGCGAGCTCTCTGGCATTGAAAATGTCAGATTCCGAGTGTCATTTCCGAATTCATTCGACTAAGGGTCCTTCAATAAAATAGTGTACCGATTCTTATAAGGCCGGCAGCGCACTTGCGAGCCTTCTGGCCGTGCGAATGTCCATGGTCGGCGGTATCACTTAACATCAGATGAGTTCGTTTGTCTCCTGCAACAATTTATTAAAGCGAATTTATTACATTATTTTTAATACTAAAGGTCATATTTTTTTAGCATTGCTTCAACATGGAGCTGATCCCAACATACGAAACACAGAAGGAAAGACACCTCTCGACCTATCAGATTCTGTGGCGAGGCCTGTGCTCACAGGTGACTTAAATCATTCATCTTTCTTACTTTTTACTTTTAATTTGCGCCTGCGCCAGTAAAGATGTGAAGTATGTATCGCAGCCAACTAGCTTAATTAGCCGTTCAATTAACAGCCTAGCCGTTTAACTAACGGCCTGAAAGATCAGTCGTAGCGTTTGTTACAACATTTAATTAACTGGATAACAAAGATTAAAATTAAATTGCTTGTGTCAAATTCACATTATTATTGTCACTACAATCTTACATTCATTGTACTTGTTGTTTTTCATAAAACTTTGGAAAACACCATCAAAGTTGTGGTTTGCCGACGCCATATTGACAGTTTGAAGAGTTTCGAATGGTAGAAATTAAATTTAAATTAACAGGCTAGGCAATATTTCGATCCAAGTCATTTGCCTAGATGTTTAATCAACTGGCTGAATATCCTTCAGGCCGTTAGTTAAACGGCTAGGCTGTTAATTGAACGGCTTAGTTGGCTGCGATATACACATCAAGATCAAATCGGGTGATAAGATATGTAGTGATTAATCCAAGAAAATTAATTAACAAAATCAAAAGTATTTTATAAATTACTATTCAAAAGAGCTTTGTTATGTACTAATCTAAATCTGAGGCCAAGACCTAAAGAGGTTGTAGCGCCACTGATTTTTTATTATGTATGTACCCACAAATGGTAGACTCAAATCGCAGCCAAAAATCGACTTTCACATAGACATCCGTACCACCGATTTAAATAATTTAATGATATCACTGTACGATCGGAAATCTTTAGCCCGTGTTACCTTCTTACATAAATGGTTAAATTATCATATACAGGATATTAAAATTGTTGTCCCTAATTCATTTCCTAAGTCTAAAATCAGCATTTTTTCCAAATTCCTTCTGCCAAAACCAACCTAGGAGCTCAGGCACCACTCGTTGGAATTCTTCGCGATTTTAACGGATTGAAGACAGCTCATCCGGAGCTGGATATATTCGGTAGTGGGCTGATCGGTTTTGGAGAAAGCATTGTTGGGTGCCTTTCCCGAACCTAATAAATAAACGCCAACTTTTTCTACAGGCGAATACTGCGCCTCAGACGTGTTGGAAGCAGCCAGGTCAGGCGCTGATGACCGTCTGGCGTCACTATTAACCCCACTAAATGTGAACGTACATGCCAGTGATGGAAGGAGATCCACTGCTTTACATTTGGCAGCCGGTTATAACAGGGCAAGGGCGGTGCGGCTGCTCCTTCAGAGAGGGGCAGATGTTCACGCCAAGGATAAAGGGTGAGATTCATATTAAGTACACTTATGAACGTTAACAGAAGAGTTCGCAAGTCAAGGGTGTAGAGCGGGCAAGAACTGGCAAGAAACTCTCCGCCACTCTTATTAATCGCGATGTTTTGAGTCATACAAATTGTTTGAACATCAAATCAATCATTTAAATAACCGTCATATTTATAAAAACCTTTATTTAATGGTTTACGTTTAACCCAAGTTCTTTTTCGATTAAAATACGAAACAATACTCGGATTTTTAATTCCGTAGTATTCTGACAGCTATCATTTTTTGACATGTCAGAGTTGACAAACGTTTTTGGCCGGGCAGATTTTTCAATTTCAATACGAGGCTGAACATTGAGTCTATACAAACATTGTTTTTGTTAGTGAATGTATCGTTTATATTAAATTTTATTTATATTATTTATATAAAAGTGGTTTAACGGCGAGTGATATCGTCTCTTTTCATCACAAACAGTAAAAAACGCGCAAGTAAAGATAACATAAACCTGGAATTAGTAGCAGTGATACCAGCTATAGAATAATTTTTCACAATACATATTTTTAAGTCTGTCAGAATTGTGTAGAAAAACGGCTTTTGTCAATCAAGGCTCATAATACCACAAACATTCAAAGATCTTCCTGTTAACGTTTTTTAATCGACCTACACCCAAACCCATTAACCTATCTCAATCCATTTTTGCCCATCTGAGATAGACATCTTAATCCAAATATTTTGAAAAGTGTGCCAATAATCAAACGACGGATTGTTATAGCCATCCGTCGATACAAGCTATCCATGGTAGGTCGGATCGGTGTATATGGATAGACCTTTGTATGAAAATGTTCGACTGTGCCAATATCATAACTTACACCAGTTTTTAAAATAATTAAAAAGCTATTTAATATGTTTTAAACATAGACATGTATATTTAATATTATTCGTACGGTTTTATTAAATTTATTTAGTTTATATTTATTATCAAATATTAGTGTAAAGAGCGAAGAGATTGCATTCTATCCGTCGCCAAAAATGGATTGTCTCCGTAAGGTTTGGTTATTGGGATATACCTAAGTATAGTTTTTTAATGGCTTTTATGTAGGATTAGTGTGGGTATTCTTTTGGCATGCTATCGAATTAGTAGTAACTGTTAAGGTACAATAATGTAGTCCATCCCTGCAAGTACTGGACCTGATCTCCCCTAGCTATTTGTAACTGCGTATGTCCCGGTCTGTGAAAGATGCTTGCTGTGTCAAGCATCCTCAAAAACCAAAAATGGGCGTGAAGAGGCGGACGCAACCGCCGCATCGCATCTCGGGAAGCGGATAAGGCTCTTCTGTTACCGCATCCCGCATAAGGCGATTGTTGGTGGCACCTTGGGGTTTTAGTGGGTATGCACAATGGCGAGTCCCACATAACCCTTCTGCAACAAGCAGTCGCGTCGCGGAAGGGTATGCGCAATGCAATTCCCCAATTAAAAAAAAAGAATAATGTAGTGGAATAAATAAAATAAATGTCAAATGTTGTTATACAAAAGTTCACTATATGCCAATGTATTTTTGAATTTAACTTTTTTAAAGGTAACGCACTACCTAACCCATAGTCCACGCATTTACAGGTCTTATGGGGCAATAATGTGCATATTGATAGCGGGATAGATACGATCGATATGCTAAATTAAATTTAGTATAGAACGTATAATACTTGAACGGACCCTTAATAAGAATACTCTCTCCCTAAAATATGCCGAGGGGGCCGATGGCTGGCCATGCGTCATACTCGTGAACGGGTGCTACTTGTGGTGACTGGTCGAACTTGAATTCGTGTATGCGGTGATGTTAGTTTTTACTACGTATTTGGGTGTTGTTCTCACGAGTATGTAAGTGCGTGCTCCTGTTTCATGCCTCCTACTGATAGAGGACAAATATTTGTTTTTAATTGATTTTATTATTCTTTATTACTCAATATGTCATATGGAACATGGTGTAATGGTTGCAGCTCCTTACATTGTGTAAAAAAAACTTGGCGATTAAAAAGAGTGGCGGAGAGTTTATTGCCAGTTCTTCTCTTCCGTTCTACGCCCTTGATTTGAGAACTGGCAGTAAATGTTAAATTAGATTCATTTATTGTATATTTGTCTTTTTGACGTTCATAAATGTACTATGTTACCTATGTGAATAAATGATTTTTGATTGATTGATTTAATAATATTTGAAAATAAAAAGTATTAATGTGTTAGATACTAATTAAATAAATAAATAAGATAAAATGTTTGTTTCATCATAGATAAACTGTAGGCTCTCCCTCTCTTCTCATTTGTATCTTCCTGTAGCTTAATTATCAGAGGTGGTACTCGATATCTTAGTTTTCCTTATAATGAGCATCAATGGGTGAGCGTGTTGGTGTATTGGAGTATTTTTTGCGTGCTCCAGCGCAGGTTTTATTGTCAAAATTATGCGACGTTAACGCTCAGTGCGTTCGTATCGTTCGTAGACTGCGCACGTGCGTATCGAGGTATTTTTACACTATAGATTTGTGATCTAAAATTTGTGTTTGATTCCGTATTTGTGAAGATTATCATATATTTTAAAGCGGTCTCGTGCCCCTGCACAATGCCTGTTCGTATGGTCACTATGAAGTGACGGAATTGTTGGTGCGAGCTGGTGCTGATGTGAACGCGACTGATCTCTGGGCGTTTACACCGTTGCATGAAGCAGCCAGCAAGGCGAGGTTGGAGGTAGGTGTTCTTTGATTGGAAATATATCAATAGAATTCTATACATCTATATTTATAACACTTTAAAGTTTCATATATTCTAATTGATTGTTGTGTATAGTTGTTTTATGAGTGTGTTAATATCCAATTGTTATTAGAGAAATTTTTGGAGCAGACCGTCTTGATAGTTTTCGCACCTTTATTTAAAGCTCAAAATTTTATCACTTCTGTGTATTTATATTTTGGAAATATCCTTATTCGTAAGTAAGTAAGAAGTAGACATGTAAAATGTAAATTAAGATAAATTTGCGCGCCATTGAAATGAAATGAAATCGTTTATTTGCTAAGATAGTGGTCAAATTAGGTACAATTATTATAAAAATCCGCACAATCCGCCGTATATTGTTTTTCCTTCCTTATAGGCCGGCAACGCACCCACTAAAAATGGGTGTTTATGGGCTGCGACGACTGGACTGGGCGTCCCGCAGGCTCGTTTGCCCCCCTATTATATATATAAATCGGCATGCAAATGTCATTAATTTTATTATGTCACCTAACAGAAGCATTAACATGTCGTAATAATAGGAAAGTTAATTAGAATTGGTGTAAAACTTATGATCTAGATACTCGCCAAAGCTATAAAAGCAACTTGCCTTTAAAAATCTAATCACCTTCCCCTTGAAAATTCATTCAAATTGGTCATTGTGTGTTGACCTTTACATTTTGTACCATATTCTTGCAATAAATAAATTATTATTATTAAATTGTATTTATAATTAACAAATGGAGAATATCTAAGTAAAGATTATGATTGAATGTGTAATGGATCAGGTAGTTTTGGGACCGTTCCTAATCCCCAAGACTCCAGGTAGCAGCAAAACAAAAGGTTCCACGATTTATTGGCACATACAAGTTTTTACAATTACTGTGACATTAGTGAGGAAGCCTGTGTTTTGGATTGAACTGCAATGCCATTGTTTTTGAAATTACTTTTGACAGTTTCAACTAGGAATTCAGTTTACATTTTCATTTAAAATTTCTCTGCATTTAAAATATTAACATCAATTTAACATGTATTTACAATAATTACATATGTCAATTCGTGATGTGTGTCGAAGGTTGTGTTTTAGAGTGGACTGCAGACGTGTAAATGACTTTGTTTTTGAAATTGCTTTTGACAGTTTCAACTGAGAATTTAGTTGACATATTCATTTAAAATTTCTCAACATAAGTCCAAATATTTGTTGTCATATTACAAATGACGTATGTAACTCGTCGCCTTTGATAATTTAGACTGACGAGTTTGTAGATTTGCAACAGATTTAAGACTGTAGGTTAAATTTAATACAAATTAGGACTGAATATTAGATTTATTCTAGACTGAATACTGACGAGTATATTTACAACACATTTAAGACTGAAGATTAAATTTTTTAAAGATTTAATACTGACAACTACATTTACAACAGATATAAGACTGAAGATTAAATTTTTTAAAGATTTAATACTGACAAGTATATTTACAACAGATTTAAGACTGAATATTAATTTTTTTAAGGATTTAATACTGACAAGTATATTTACAACAGATTTAAGACTGAATATTAAATTTTTTAAGGATTTAATACTGACAAGTATATTTACAACAGATTTAAGACTGAAGATTAAATTTGATACATATTTTTACTATTATGAATAATAATTATTTTTTATTTGCAGGTCTGCTCTCTACTTCTCAGCGAAGGTGCAGATCCGACATTACTGAACTGTCATGGAAAATCAGCTCTTGATGTTGCACCAACGAGAGAACTTCGGGATAGACTTGCCTGTAAGTATATCCAGCAGATGGTCCTCATATAAGGGTGACTTTTATAGTCAAGTAGAACCTTTGGAGCCTCCATTGGAATTTGAATGATTAATAGGACATTTTCTCTAATTATTAAATGGGGAAAGGTGTTGGTCTAGTGGCTTCACCGTGCGACTCTCATCTCTGAAGTCGTAGGTTCGATCCCCGGCTGTGCAGCAGTGGTCTTTCTTTCTTTCTATGTGCAATTAATCACTCGAACGGTGAAGGAAAACATCGTGAGGAAACAGACATGTTTTAGACTCAAAAGTCGAAGACTTGTGTCAGGCATACAAATGATCATAAAACAGCTTCAGAAATCTGAGGTTCAGACCTAAACCTCTCCCCTTTAGGTCTGAACCAAAGTTTTAGTTAAGTCTATTGCTAGCTTTGATATATGCAACTATTTATATAGATATTTGGATGTGAAAATAATTTGTTTCCTTGTGTAAAGAGACTTTAGTATGTAAGTTTAAATCTTTCTCAATCAGTAAAATGAAAAAATCTCCACATTAGTACTGTTTTTTTATTGGCTATCTGCCATATTAAAAAGGGAGTGTGTACTTATGTACACGCGTTAGAAGGTATACTTCTTTGGCGTATGGAAAAATAATAACTAAAATGCAGTAGTGATTAATCAAAAATATTTTATTTAAATAAATAAATTATTAGTAAATACTATCACCGTCGTATATGAAATTGATTTAAAAACACCAAAATAATATTTATTTATTCACACTGTTTAATTGTACTGTGAAGAAACACGTGTTCTGAATATAAAAATACTAGAATATACAACTTGAACAAAGTTATTGATTTTCATGCCACAAAGACCTAACTTCATTCTGTTAATTTTGTGTCACGGTGCGCGCGCATCGTAAAATGTCATATAATTTTTCATAACGCGCCGTCTAACTATATTAAGTATAACTTCAAAAACAGTACTATCTTATATGTATTGTTGTTTAAATGGCATAAAGTCAGTAAAAACAGTACTAATTAATATATAAATAATATGCAAATAACACAATGTCTATTTTTCAACTGAGTGCAATCGTTTCTGATCATTTTTTTTTCATAGACAAGGTTTTTTTTATTACTTTTGCTATTTTAAACAAAACACTTTTTACAGATTAAAGTTATGTATTATATTTAAACATAATTTTAAATTTAAACCGATGTTTCGCGTGCTTTACAGCGTAAAAAAGTGTTTCTGTGTTCTTTAAATGTGTAATAGTTATGTTAATAAAAGACAAATACTATTGCTATTTTTTTTTGTCAGTTGAATATCGTGGCTACTGTTTATTGGAGGCGTGCCGGTTAGCTGAACCAACAAGAGTGAAGAAACATTTGTCATTAACGAACTCGCAGGTATGTTTTACGTCCCCTTACGGGGGCATGGGGCTATCAATTTTCACGTAAATAAGTTTAAGTACTTAACATACATAGCCTGCCAGCTGAAGTATTTCCGAACAAATTCTTAAAAGGCACTTGCGAGCCCTCTGGCAATGAGTGTCCATGGGCGTTTCCTCTTAATATCAGGTGATCCTTCTACCATTAAATGCGGAACATTTTAAAACCCATCTTTGCGGCACTAGATGGCGCTAATATGACATTTGGTTCTATATTGTAAGTCATTGTCAAAATTTCTTGTCAGCTGTCAAATGTCAACAGAAAAATAGTTTGACAGTTTCAAGAATTTCAGTCGTCAGAGGATGTATATATGTATTGACGACGTGACATAATTAACCCCCAATAGCTCCAATGGGTGACTAGGCGAAAGCTCCTCCATGTTCGGTTGCATTTGTAAAAGATAAGGAAACTAAATATCTTCCAGACCTATTTGAGGCGCTGGGGTTCGATTTTGCAGCATCAGCGCAAGATCTATAAAACTTCAACTCACATTTCAAATCGGTTTTTTGTTGTCATAACAATGCGATCCGTTCTACCCTACAAAATTATTGTCATCTCTAAGAGTACCCGCAGACTACAAACTTTTTATCGGCCGATAGTTTGGTCGGCTTCTTAATCAGTATGAATATGTATGCAGATTAATTTAACATTGAAACTGGTTATGCTCATTCGATAAAAGGGGATCTTCCCTGAGAGATACGACATCCAAAAGTTCGAGCGTACTACCTTAAAGGCCGGCAACGCATCCACTGAGAATGGGTGTCTATGGGCTGCGATGACTGTCTTTTTGGGCGTCCCGCAGTCTCTTTTGCCCCCCTATTATATAAAAAAAGGAGAAAAACTTTTCCGAGAAGTCTAGTAATTTAGAATGAATTGTGTAAAACTTCCCTTGCAATAATCTGTTATTGTAGATGGGATGTACCCAATACTCTCGATTCTGCTTCTTCACATTTTTTTCCTTTGTATCAAGTATAAAGCAATTATAATATTTTTGGGCAACATTTCACGCGACTGATCACTTCACCAACTCTAGTAAATTAATCAATCCGTCAAACCATTTGTTGGCTAGTCTGCGCACGAACAGGCCAACTCGACTAAACTATCGGCCGATAGTAAGTCTTTACGTACTAGTACGTTTATTTTGGAACATAAGATCATCATGTTATCACTTATTCCACGTCATTAAATTGGAGCCTGTTGGCATCCCTACTCATCGGCAAAGAAGACAGAAGGTGTTGGCCGAGAGAAAAAGCCGGCGTAAAAAACTCTCGGTACTCTTTTTAAAAAAAAGCAAATCATCAAACAATTCTACAATATTTAAAACAAATATAGCGAATTAATTAAAATACTCTTAAGGCTAGTTGTGAATTTCTATTTATAACAATAATAAATTAAATAAATAACAATAACAATAATAAAAAAGAAATTCATCATTCTGTCTTTTTTTAATATATATAGAACAGGGGGCAAACGGGCAGGAGGCCCACCTGATGTTAAGTGATACCGCCGCCCATGGACACTCAATGCCAGAGGGCACGCGAGTGCGTTGCCGGCCTTTTAAGAATTGGTACGCTCTTGAAGGACCCTAAGTCGAATTGGTTCGGAAATACTTCAGTGGGCAGCTGGTTCCACAAAGTGGTGGTGCAAAAACTTAGCTTAATCTCACCTATTAATTATAATTAATGCCTATAAATGTACACTAAGATTGAGCTAAGTGCGCTCTATAGATGTTGCCTTTGGATCCAAGCTTTCTATAGATAATTAAATTTTTGCTTTACTAAATACTGACTAATTCGAAATATTCAAAAAAGTTTTTCTTTAGATTTTACTTTATATTAGTTATATATTATATATATTAGTTACGTGTTATTTTTTTTTTTTTTTTGTTAATTATTTTGCATTTATCATTTCACCCTCTGTTGGTGTTTGTTTTTCTTTGTTTCAAATTTGGGTTTCCTGGAAGAAATCGCTTGTAAGCCATAAGGCTGCCCGTTGCCTGTAGTGTGTAACCTGTTTTTGAATACGGTAATAAAAATAAATAATACTGAATTAAATTTTAGGACGTCCAATCGATGAGCGGTCAATCGATAGCGGGTTCGATTCCAAATGAAAGAATAACTGAATTGGTTAACTTTCAACACCTAAGTACAGGTGATCGGCCCCTGCACTGTGTGGCTGGTAGTGTTTATCCGAAGCGAAAGCAGGTGAGGGAATTTTGGGTAATATAATGTTATTTTGCAAGTGCCTAGGTCACTCCAGAGAGTTTGGAGCAGTGCGGAGGGGATCTGGGATTTGCTCCAGTTCAAACGATTTGTATTAAAAACTTGGCGATTAAAAAGAGTGGCGTAATTCTTGCCCGCCCTTGACTTGCGAACTGGTAAATGATAATTTAGATTCAATTTAAGATTTAACTGTTGTTTTTCATAAGTGTACCTATATGCTATTTTGAGTTTGAGTTTGAAAAAAAGAATGCAGTGTGAAAGCAGAAAGGCAGGGTTGCAAATACTAGAGATGAAACGGATAGGAGTTTGGCCGGATACCGGATATTCGGCCAACCATGTGGCGGAATAGCCGAATATCCGGCACTTAACAGTTTGATATATTCAACTTCACACTTCAATCACTTAGGTTTAACTCAAGAAAAACTACTGACGATTAAAAAAAAACATACAATATGAGTACTAATTAATTAATTTTTTTAAATTGCATTCATTTACTATTGTGTGATTAAAAAATTTACAACTAAAACTAATTATATTTCTTAAGTGATACTAAGACTGAATAAAGCTAATAATTACTTAAAAAGATTTTTTTAATTCGGTCAGATAGGCATCCGGCCTAGTAGTTAGTTATTCGGTATCCGGCCTATCCGGTGGCTTTTACACTATCTGGCCAGATACCGGATAGTTACCTGATATCCGTTTCAAAAAAAATGTGTGTGTACCAGAGTACACAGGTAAGAAGTGAATTTTCTTTACGACATATCATTTTTCTACTATTTGCAACTTCACGAAAATGGGGTAGATAAGGCTTAAGCCTTAAGAAAAACAATTTTTTCAGTCATATTTATTAATACTTGCTAATTTTAACAGATTTATATACATTTACTGATACTTACAATCAAAAAGTGAGATTAACCTAAAATAAATATTAAAATCATGCTCATACAATCAAATAAATTCACTTAAATTTGAACAAGTCTTTTTATTTTATCACTTTCAAATTAATATATTGTTATTCTTATTTCAAACCAAACTTCAAAACTAATATATTGTTGTTATTTGTTTATATTACATTATATTCTTAACGTCACTATACTAAACTTCGATAAAAAAAGCAACATGGCGCGTAACCGAAAAACGTCACGTTTTCTTACAAAATTTCTCCCATACGTCGATAAAGAAGTTTCACTCCAAAAAGACTGTTGTTGGATATATGGTATTGGGGAATTTTTCGTATTGATGGCTTCTATGAAACTGCACTTCACATAATACAATTTACCTACTTCAAAAAGTGGTTATCAGATTGATTTGTTCACCCCTTTTAAAACATGACCAAGTGAAGTGACTGAAACTTCAATTTTGTGGCATTATTTTTTTAATTCAAAATTTGAAGATCTAGCAGTTTCTTTGAAGTTTGAGTATTTCCAAATGACACGTATTAATTAATCACCCCTAAATGTGTTAATTTAAACATAATTTGTAGGTTATAGAGACCCTTTTACGCAAAGGCGCACGTGTCAATGAGAAGAACAATGCGGGACAAAGCGCCTTGCACGTAGCCACCGAGCATTCGCATTTGGACGCCATGGATCTCTTGTTACGACATGGTAAGCTTGAATTAATGTTTAATTAGTGTTGCCAACAGGAAATCCTCAGCCAATGTCTAAAAAATTGTGGGCGTAAATTTTAAAAAACAAACAAATTAAGTTTATTTTCTAATTTCTACCTTTCAAGGGATGTTGGATCTGAAGTTTGCATATACAGTGTAAACTCTATATAACGACACTGAAGGGATTTTGCATTTTATGGCGTTATAGAGAGTGTCGTTAAATGGAGAGAAGGAAATTCAGAATTAGAAAAAGAAAAAGTATATTTCGGACTAGTCTTAGCAGTTATGTACACAAAAAGAATCTTTTTTGAATACTATTGCCTATAGTCTGTTAATTTTGTCAGACATCTTTTGCTGCAGTAATTTTGTTGTATTTTTTTTTTACTTATTTTATTCATATCTTGTGATATCGAGGCTTTTTAATGCTCGGCAGAGGCTCAGACTCAAAATGTACACAGCTGCGCAGTTTTATTAATTTTAGCAACTTAAAAGGTACTTTTTATTACTCAATTGTTGTCGTTATTGAGAGTGTGTGATGCTATTAAACCAACCAAACTCAATTTCGACGCTTTAGAAACGTTGTCGTTAAATAGAGTGATGTTACATGGAGTTTACACTGTACTTTTAATTGAAGCAACCAGGCAAGGTTGGATGTGGACTGCCGCCCATACACAATGCCAGAACGGTCGTGTCGTCAATTGCTGTCTGCAATTTTATTTCACAATTTAAACGCACTGGCGAGCCCTCTCGCATTGAGTGTCTATGGGCGGTGGTATCACTTAACACCAGGTGAGCCTCGTGCCCGTTTGCCCCCTGTTCTATAAAAACAGACAATCAAATATTTATGAAATGTCTGACGCTAACTCGATCCATGCTTCCCCGCAATCTAGTACGAATCTTGAATTAGCATGGCTCCAAGCGTCCGTTATACATTAGGGTTAGGTTGTAGTTGGTAGAAGTGTATTAAAAATCCTTAGGTTGTAATCTATAATGATTTTCATCCATCCAATAAGAATTCACCAGTATAACACTCGCTACAGAACAAATTTAAGTGTACGACCAACAAGGTAAACCAGAGAAAGAATTATCACTGAATAAATTCAAAAACTGTCACTAAACGTAAATTAATCAATAAAGGTTTTTATTTGACTATTATTTAAATGATCCTTATCCTTGGGATTGATTTGCTCCAGTTCAAACAATTTATATTCAAAACTTGGCGATTGAAGAGTGGCGGAAAGTTTCTTGCCAGTTCTTCTTACCCGCTTTACGCCCTTGCATCATTTATCAGTTTAACATCTCTCTGTTGACGTTCATAATTGTACTAAGTTACCGATATTTTATTCTTTAATGGCTTTAATTTGTGCCAACTGGGCACAGGGTACTTCGCCAGTGTCGTGTAGATGGAGAAGGCACGATGGAGATTGATCGGTGAAAATGATAATTATGCACCTAAAAAACATAGTTAAAATTCCATTGTTAGTTTAAAGACAGCACAGACAACACAATTAGGAGTAATAACATGATTAAATACTTTTCCTATTTATGAATAATTATATATATATAACAAATATTTAACACTTAAAGGACGGGGGACTTTAGGGGGTTTAATTAAATAGTATGTGAGATACAGTGCCTTCATCCAAGCCACACTCACAGTAGGTTACCTAGAGTTTGAGTTTGGGTCCAGTAGATGGTTAGATCTTGGTTAATGAACCAAGTTTTATGTGATTTAATTTCGTAGGTGCAAAGGTTAATGCTTGTGATGGTCGCGGAGAGAGTGCTTTGTCGTTGGCGGCGCGAAGAGATTCGGCTGCCGCTTGTCGATTACTGTTAGCATGTGGGGCGGATACCCTGGACTCGCAACATACACAACATGGTATGTCGAATTATCCCCCCCGTCAAATGTTCATCTTTTAAAAGTCACTCTTTGACTTTCTCTATCTTCTTTTTTACGCGACAACGTCTAATAAAGCGATGAATGTCGGCACGTACGAAACAGCATGACACATTGTCCCGTTACGCTCATTGTCCCATTACGCGTCCTGTCCAGGATTTACTGCTTTGTATCTATACAAAATTGTGATAATTTAATAAAAACGATTACATTTTATTTAAAGTATGCAATCATTTCATCATTGCTTCTTTTGACGTTGTCACGTTTAACTATCGTCTGTAAATTGACTTGAATTTTTTGTTATTCGTGCCCTTCATGATACGTTCTAGATATGATTTTCTCTTTCTTGAAATCTTTCCTTATGGTTTCTGTATTGTCTTTCTCTCATACTCTTTCTCTCTCAGACTATCATTTCATACTTTTTATTTTTTGGTGTATCCTTCTTGCTTCCTCATCTCTATTTTTAGACCACATTGTGAAATTGATGATAATATGAAGATGTTTTTATAGTGCCTATTTAAGAATATTTTTTCTAGTCTCTTAGATATTACACTTCGGTCGTACGATCTATTATATTTTTACCATAGTATATTTTGCATGCTTCCACAATTTCACATGACAAGTAAACAACCCCCTACATAGCCTTAATATATTTATGTACAAATATTTCAGATGCATGCTCAAACGCGGCCGCTCTTCGGCTTCTGGAAGCAGCTAGAACGGGTGATGTAGAAACTGCTAGAACTATATTGGATTCTCGGCCGCGATTGGTGAATTGTCGTGATGTTGATGGCAGGCATTCAACACCATTGCATTTTGCTGCTGGGTATGTAGGCGGCCTATTGTTATCTGGGCTTGAAATAGTGTAATACAGAAATGTTATATTTATTTATTTAATAACACAAGCCTCGGATGTATAAAGATGTCACGCACTCGAACGCGCTCGTGTACGTAGAGATTACGTATACATAAGCGGCTGTAGACTGGAAACATAAAAAATCACTTTTTCAGATACAACAGACTGCCACTAGCACAGCTTCTTCTGCAGAGAGGTGCTGATGTTCACGCTAAGGATAAAGGGTAATTTAAATAAAATATTTTTCGTGAATATCATCTTTTTGGATATTGATAAATATAATTACTATATGTATAATAATAATTGCTGATATTTGTATTTAAAATTTTTGTGAGTTTTTTTAACAATTATATCTATATGTATCGCAAAATTATTATTATTAAGGTATTTGACATGCAAACTGGATTTTTTTAAAGGGCCCTCAGTATATCTACTACGTTTTTGATGTAAAAACTTCGTTGCGATTTAAAAGTCGTTGAAACGATAAAGCGTAAAAAAGAAACAGACACATAAATTCATAAGATTTAACGTGGTAGAAATAGAGATAGAAAGCATTGTATACTGTATAAACTTTAAGTTTGTGAGTAATTGATTTTTTTCTGAATTGAAAAAAAATGATGTGCAAAATCAATAAACTTTGATTAATTTTTATTGTTTTCATAAAATGATAAATTTGTAATAAATAAAAATGGTAAACGAAGATCGGCTTTATATGAATTATATACAATTTACGTCTTCATCTCGGATTACAACTTCTTTTTCAAGTAGGTCAGCCTTCTGTGTCTGGCATGTCTACATTGGTTCACTTTTTATTTTCTTGGGGAAATACGTATACCCTCCCGCGGGACGGCTGCCCGTGAAGGGTTATGTGGGACTCGCCACTGTGCATACCCACTAAAACCCCACGGAGCCACCAACAATCGCCCGAGGCAGGACACGGTAACAGCCTTGTCCGCATCCACCCGTTAAAACTCACGATCCTCTGCGGCCATGAATGATGTCGAATGGACCTTGGCTCAGCAAGGGCCATTCACATCGGCCAATTCGCCCTGTTAAATGAAGCGGGGGGAGGCCGGGTACAATTCTTGCTGGGATACGTCAGCATCCCTTCTTTTTCTACATTGGTTCACTAGGCCAACACACCTGCAATGAGTATTACAATTCCAGCGGTTTAGTGCCCCTACACAACGCCTGCTCGTACGGCCACTTTGAAGTGACAGAACTGTTGGTGTCAGCTGGGGCTGGAGTCAACGCTGCTGACCTGTGGCGTTTCACACCCTTGCACGAGGCTTCGGCTAAGGGAAAGGCGGATATCGTCAGGCTGCTTTTGAAGGTATGTTCTTGGGGGTATCAGGTCCAATAATGATTTTTGATGTTATTTCTTAATATAGTAGTGTAATGTATCATGTATTCAATCTTTTGCTATATTTTCAGTGTATTTGTAATTAATTAAATATATAATTTTTGTTAGCTGTACGATTACGAAAAAAAAAAACGAAAGAAATAAATAAATAATAAGTAAATACAAGATGTCAACTTTGGGTGCTTTAATCACCCAGGTAGCAGGCAAATTAGTATTCACACCGGAACAGTCTCTTCATCTTGCATGAGACATATCTTCGAGAGGCGTCCTATGATGACCTAGAATAACTTGATGAATCTCTTACTCTTGAGTGTTGACTATCGCTGTTCAGTTGCCTGCCTTTCATTCTATAGGTAATGCTCCATGGAACTACACCTGATTCTGTCATCCCCTTTAACAACCCTCATCTTAAAGCACGCTGGAGTTTCACCCCCTCGTTGTTGATATCCAAAGGCATAGCACGGATCTTCGTTTCTTCTTTACAGAAATCTCCCCTAGACATTTTAATATGGGACTTCTGGACTCATAGATCACATATCGCTTGACATCAGGTGGGATTATAACCAAATGTTTGTACAGATCTGTATAGTAGAAAAAATATTGTATTTTAAAAATCATCAAACTATAAACTTGTGGTTATTTTACAGCATGGAGCTGACCCGACGCGTAGGAATCGCGATGGTTTAACACCACTCCAGTTGGTACGAGCTGGTGATAGTGACACGGCTGATGCACTGAGGGGTGATGCGGCGTTGCTGGACGCGGCTAAGAGGGGGGACCTCGCTAGAGCTAGGTGATTCGTTTATCTAAAAAACTTTTTCTAAATATTAACTATAATATATTTTTGATGGAATGTATTATAATATACTAGCGGTCCCGACAGACGTTGTCCTGTCTACACGTCTTTAATTTGAAAATTTCAAACTTTTTTAATAAGCTAAAACATTCTGGACCATTTTGATGAAAATTATTATTCAAATGTTATGACAATATCTAACGATCCAGCACATGGTCTACAATAACACAATGATAACAAAACTTTTTTTTAATTTGATCGCAGCGCTAACTGTCGGGACAGACTAAATTAAAATTCGAATATTATTTAAAATTTGACACTGCGATGGTAGCGCCGTCTGTCGCATCCAATGTAAAACATTCCAAAATCAACAACTACTAATAAATTAAAAATTTAATTAAAAAAACATTGTCCAGCGGACAAAATGGTGAATCTAAACCATTCCCAGATCCACTTGAACACACACAAAAAATTTCGTCAAAATCGGCCCAGTCGTTTGAGAGAAGTTCAGTGACATACACACTCACAGAAGAATTATATATATAAAGATATAATATTAGATATTATTTTAATATACACAGGGACTCCTAGGTGCTTGAGCTTGGATTAATTTTGTCATGAAAAAAATAATATAATGTAAATAATATTTGCACAATTTCAGAAAACTAATAACTGCACAAAACGTCAATTGTCGTGACGCGCATGGAAGGAATTCTACGCCTCTTCATCTCGCAGGTAATGTACAAACGTTAAATACAGCCTTAATTCAGAGAAAATCGTTAAAAAATTATATTTTGACGCGTCAACGTCTAAAAAATCGCTGTACGAAAAAGCACGACTCATTGTCCCGTAACGCTTAATGTACAGTTACGCTCATTATACGGTTACGCCGCACGTATCTCTCTTCCACTCGCTCCAAAAAAGTTAAATTTCACTCTTAATATTTTTTTTCCATAATTTTTTGCTGATATTTTGTGTTAGTAAAAAATATTAAGTCTGTGATTTTATTTTATATAGCTGGCTACAACAACCTGGAAGTAGCAGAAGCCCTACTAGAAGCGGGGGCAGCTGTATCAGCCAGGGACAAAGGGGGGCTAGTGCCCCTTCACAATGCAGCATCGTACGGGCATTTAGAAGTTGCAGCGTTGTTACTACGAGCCGGAACGCCCCCCAATGCTGCCGATCGGTGGGGCTTTACCCCCCTTCATGAAGCTGCTCATAAAGCCAGGACCCAATTGTGCTCTTTGTTGGTAAGTACCGGTATTTTGTCCCCTTCGGGTATTTTGCTCATAAATCAACGAAGAGTCTGGTGGTTAGATACCAACCCCAGATTTTTAAAGTGAAACTTCTTTACGCACACTTGACTTGGGGAGTAAGCTGGCGAACGCCTGACGTAAGCGTTACGAAAAGTGTGATCGGGCAAGGCGAACGGAAGTTGAGTGGGGGATATCAGCAAGAGACAGCAGTGCGCGCGACCATATTGTTATAAAAAGTAATTAATGTGCAATGTAATATGATCTAGGTGTGAGTGAGACAGAGATATAGCTTACTCGCTCTAACTGTCATGGATGTTGTTCTATATTTGGTACAGCAATGAGTAGCGTCACTATCTGTCTCGCTCACGCTTTACGCCATCTTATTTAAACCACGCTGTGGTTATTAGGAACGCTTTGAGTACACTTGAATAGTTTTTTGTAATTCCAGAGAAATTTTTAAAAACAGACTTTGTTTAACAAAAAAATTTTTTATGGCCGATCTAAACGAACTAAAAGCGCGAACTTTTAAAGCTACTTGCCAAACTTGGGTTTAGGATCATAGGTTACATAAAGCACTATTCGGGATGACGTAAGAGAAAAAAAATTGGGAAAAAGTAAATATTTGTAACAACAGGAATGAAAAAACTGTCACATGGTGTACATTTTCTGGAATAAAAGGAAAATTTCCATAACTTCAAAAATACATGACTTAATTTTTTTTTTAATTTTTCTGATAACTGGTGTGGCATTACCTATGAGAAAATTTTGACTTGACATCGACTTTTGGGACACCCTGTATATATACATACAGATGGAGTTTCACTTCAGTCGTTTGGTCATAAGCAGTTAATAATCTCATTAAAATTGGACATAAGACGCCATCTGTTTGCCATTTTCCGTTAATGATACTCTTTTCTTCTTTAACTGTCAGCTCGCTCATGGGGCGGATCCCTTCCTGAAGAACCAAGAGGGTCAAACGGCCCTGGAACTGGCGGGGGCAGATGATGTACGGTCTCTTCTGTCAGACGCAATGACGGGAGCGGCTGGCGGTTCTCCCGAGTCAGAGGCTGTGTCCGTCCCCACTGCCTCGCTCTTACCCCCACCACAGCTGCCGGTGCTCTTGCCCAGTGGGGATACAGTGCCACTTCCGCTTCCGGTAAGTATATGTATTGTTGTGAGCTAGGAGATTGGAGATACTGTCGAATCTCTTCAAGGGTTCATTTCTAAATAAATCAAAAAGGAATTTATTTACACTTATTACACAAATGAAATACTGTCACTAATCATTTTACGCCCGAACCCAATAATTGAACCATAATCTCAGATTGCTTTCAATCGTGACAGTCGATCGATTTCCTATCTGCTTCCCAATAACCAAACCCTACGAAGACAATCCATTTTTGGCGACGGATAGAATGCAATCTCTTCGCTCTTTAAACTCATATTTGATAATCAAAATAAAACCGTACAAATAATATTAAAATATATATGTCGTATGTTTAAAACATATCAAGTAGCTTTTTAATTATTTTAAAAACTTAATTATTTTAAAGTCTTTAGATAGGATATTGGCACAGTTGAACAGTCACAGTTCAGGTTCATACAAAGGTCTATCCACATACACCGATCCGACCCATGGATAGCTTGTATCGACAGATGGCTATTATAATCCGTCGATTGGTTATTGACATTTTCAGATTTTTTTTCATCAAGATTTGTATAAAGATGTCTATCTCGGATGGTCAAAAATAGATTGAGATAGGTTATTGGGTATGGACGTTACTAACGCACACTTCACACAGTACTTTATCACTTGACTTCACTTAATCTATCGCATTCGAGACTGAATTAATCGCTCCCATATATGTAAATCTCCTGTCACGATGTTTGTCCGCGATGGACTCCTAAACTACTGAACCGATATCAATGAAATTTGTACACCGTGTGCAGTTTGATCTAACTTAAAAGATAGGATAGCTTACATCTCAATTTATACCCGCAATATTATTTTATTACAAATATTTGTTTATTATTTGATACAATTCTAACAGATGGCGCTGTGTGGAAAATACCAACGTTTCACATAAGTTCTCCTACCCTTGAATAGTTTATCACTATGTAATATAACAAAAACCTTAGCCACAGCAACGCTTGGCCGAGTCTGCTAGTATATATATATATATATATATAGTTATACCAATCCGTCAATTGTTGATCATGCGAGCTGTATCGCGAGCACTTTGTTGATCCGAAAACCTATGTTGATCCGGGTGGTTTTTGTTGATCCAATATAATATTTTTCATACAAATGTGGTTCCGACCGGATCAACAATTTACTCCGTTGAAGTTTAGGAAACGCAACCGAAATGTTGATCCAATATACAAATCCACTCCGATAGTTGTTGATCCGATTCAAATGGGCCAATCAGAAGTCAGCAAGTCCTCCTATTGGACATACCTAAGGTATATGGATGGTTCAATTCCTATAATTTATTGCAAGACCAGTAACTTTTCTTTATTTATTCAGTTTTTATGTTTATAGGTATGATATATATATATATATATGGTAAGGAAATTTGTTGACGACACGCGCTTGTCGCTTACCCGATGTTAAGCTTCGTGGCCAGCTGCATGCATGCAAGCAGCTCAATGTCATACAGAGTATGTGATATTGTATTGCACTCAGTAACCCTGAGATATAAGATCTAGAGTCTCGAAGCCCTGATATTACTCCGCAAATAATGCCCTTCATCCCGGGACACCGCAGCGTTGTTTAGCTACCGCTTGGCCGTTGATTAACTGACAAAGGTCTGGCCTTTCCTCAGACTGGCCTTCGCAAGAGTCCTACCATTACTCGAAATAGTCTTATACATATAAGGACAATTTCTAATTATTATTATAATGTTTAAGTGGCATGGTTACATATATTAATTAATGTGATAATTTAGAAAGGAAAAAAATGATTTTATCGCATCATATCAAAGTTGAGTTTGCCTGACATTTAGAAAAAAACATTTGTTATCAATCATATTTTTTTTAATTATATAACATCTTTAATGCGTTAGAAATTACTACTAACATTTACAAAATAATTTTGAATTTTTTTATTTTTATTTATGTATGATTGGAAATATTTTTTGACTATTTTATACTGTTTTTTTTTTTCGTTTCTGAATTGGATTATCACTATCACTATCGCTTAAACTTGGGCATTTTATTTTTGTCTTTCTGTTATTTCGTTTAATATTGATATTTTTATTTTTAGAATCTTTATGATATATATTATTTTATTTGGCTCGTCTAGTTTTACTTCTTTTCTGAATCTGTTTATCATCATCAACATCGCTTTCACTTGTACTACTTGACCATTTTCTTTTCGTGTTGCTTCTGTTTGGCTTAATTATGTGGTAATGATTGTCTTGTTTTTTATCGTTTACTTCATTATAGTCTCCAATTTCTATATCGTCCATGTTCTTATTGACTGTAGTTTCTGGTGTTTCGATAGATATTTTGGGGTTTGTAAGTAAGATGTTAGATTGGTCGCTTTCTATTGCCGAATTTTTTGAAGATGGCGTCGCTTCCTCAAAGTTTTTAATTTCTTGGTTGAGACCTAATCGTTTGTATTATGTTACTCTTCTTCTCCATTAATGTATTTTCATATTCTAAGAGTTGAGATCCTACAACAGCTTTTTGGAGTACTTGCATATGCAATCTATAATTTTGTGCATGAACTGATATATCATGCCCTAGAAATCCTGCCAATTGCTCAGTATAATGATCCTTTTGTTTAGAATGAATTTGGGACATTGTAGCAATATGATCTCTCATTCCGGTTGATGTAATCATCTCGGAGTGATTCAAATTACACTGTTTTTTTATCATATCCAAATACTTACCGCCCTCAAAAGGTTTTTGTGTACCAGGTCTTGGAAATAAATATTGGTTGGAGCTTGGAATTTTTAAATTTTCACGGCAAGCTATTATTAAATCTATGTTTTCTCGCATTATTTTTGTAAGCAAAATAGGCACCCCTTGTTATTTTACTGGGAATCTGAAATAAGTCTAATTCTTTAATACACTTCCTCTGCTCTACTGTTAAACTTTCCAAAACCTTTTCGGCCACTTCTTCATTCTTTCTATTGATGTATAACGTAAGTTCAGCTTCAGCTACGTCACCTGAACGTTTTCGGTCCAACATTATAATGTGAGCTATTGTTACTATGCACAATAATTCATAATTTAAAACACATCTATCTTTTCTCAACCTGCTCGCATATTTAATTTCTAATTTATGGATTTTTTGCAAAACGGTATTAACGTCACTATCCAACGGCATGACTTTATCTTTCGTTAAGTGATTTCGTTTTCTACTTTTCTCAGCGTTCGACGAAATCTCCCACTCCCAATTGATTTCAATTAGGTAAATATTTAAAGTCATCTAGATTTTTGATATGCTTCCTTATAGGCTGTGGATTCGTTTTACATAAGAGATTGTGTGTATAGTATTTCAACACATCCCAAGACAGCGGGACGCATACGTGAGGGTATGCTTGTAATTTTGACCATGCCTGTTTGTTCATTAAAGCCACACATTTCTTTTATGGCACTTACAAATGTATGTAATGTATCATATTTTTCAGCATCAATTGCGTTAGTGAGATTTTCAATAGTTGTGTCTTTTTTCCGCAATAAAATTAAAAAAGTAGCTAAATCTCTATTTTGGAGCAAATCGCTTTACGACTTCGTCGTTCTTTTTTCTTCTTAAAGAGACGAGCACCGTATGCTATGATTAATGGATCATTTTAAACTACTAATGAAATTTCATCAGAACGAAGATACGACAGTATTTTTTCTTTTAGCTCAATCGAAGCGTTCGCCATATTGGGAACGATTGTTAAGCTGTGATTAAACAATGCTTTTCTTTTAAGTGACGGAAGAACATGTTCAGAAGCTTTACAATTTCTTAAATGTCTGAAAAATGAAGATCTTTTAAATGTGCCAAAGCATGTTTTACAAGTAGCGTAAGTTGACGGACTAGAGGTACCCTGGTTGCTTCGCTTTGATGGTAATAAGGTTAAATGAGCATCCCGATAAAAGCTCACTTTAGAATTGTGTAAAAAAATTCCCTTGTTTCTCAATTTATCTGTAATTTTTTGTTGTTTAAGCTTTCGTATTTTAGGGTCTGTATCATTGATAGCTTTATACTGAAGAAAGTTGAAGAAAGTTGTACTGTTGAAGTTTTAACTTCGATTTCATCTGCGTGGTTACGTAAAAGATGTCTAGAATAATTAGTTACAATTGCTTGACCACAATTAACCACAACCAACAAGGTTCAAGGTCAAAAGCCCTCGGATCAACGTTAGTTAGTAAGATTTCGCATATAAAACGGATGCACTTTTGACTCGTCGGTATAATATTTGCGACCGTTACGGATCTACAAAAACATTATGTTAATGTATTTTTTGATGGCAAGTATGTTGCAAAGCCACCGATGCAGATCCCCAAACAAGCCTTCCATTTCTAATTCCGATCAAAGTATATCAGTTATATTTGTAAAGAGCCAATTATACACTGCAAGAAGGTGGATCAACATTTCTTTTAATATCTCACTAGATCAACGTTTACATAGAACGGTTGTTTATATATATGTATTTATATATATATATATATTCCTGGGAATAATCTTCAACGATATTCGAGAACTCTCTTGGCAGGATTGCTACTGAGTAGCGATTACACAATTCTAGAACGACGTACTCTCTGTCTCTTTCGCACATTGCTCTGTCCTTGTCGTCGGCGTTCTAGTATTTTCAGCCCGACTTCAATCAGTATATCTTCGTATACAAACATACGGATTTTTATAATAATATAAATATTCCAGGTAATGGCAAGCAATTACTGGTCTGAGGGGTCAAGAGGAAGCTTGGAAGACGCAGCTGGTAGACCTGCATCAGCCCTCTCAACTTCTGAATCTCTTCAAACGTTTCTTACTAGGTAAGTCCAGTCCCGGGTCCTTCAAGAAAATAGCGAACCAATTCTTAAAAGGCCGGCAACGCACTCGCGAGCCCTCTGGCATTGAGTGTCTATGGGCGGCGGTATCACTTAACATCAGGTGAGCTTCCTGCCCGTTTGCGATCTAAAATCTTTTCGCTTTGGTGCTGCAAGCTTTTTAGTTCTGGTCCTCAGATTTCCGTATCTTTCATATTTCAATCTAATAGGCAGGCAGGCCTCTTGTGCCTGACAGATGACACACTTTTTATGTCTAAAGCATAGCCGGGAAACCGGGAATTTCCTTCATACAAGTGATTGGAAAATGTTAAATGACCTGAACAGTGAGAGTCATATGGCTTCTAGGCCACCTCTGCTCTCATCTCACTTCAAAAGTGAAAAATTAATTGTGAAATTGAATCTGTTTAAAATAATGTATTATAACGCGTTTAGCTTTAGTGACGTCATCGCGTAATATTAAAAAAAAATTCGCTATCTTTGACTGGAAAATAAATGGTAATTTTCTTCTGATCCCTTTGGTTGTCTGATAAAAGCCAAGGATGATTGCAGATGGGTAAAAATTAAAAAAAAAATGCGTTCTGTCCCGCGTCTAACGCGTGCACACCTATATTACGTCATCGTGTGTTAGGTTATTTTCGTTACGGGATTTCTTTTTTCGGTCGCCACGCTTAGAGCCCGCGATAAAAACTATGCAATAGTTAAAAAAAAAACGTTTAGCCGGTGACTTGTTAAATGAACTGAACTGACCTTTTTAGCATCGGCTTGGAGCAGCTGGCGACGGTGTTGGAAAGGGAACAAATAACGGTGGACATCCTCTCGGAGATGTCTCATGAAGATCTCCGCGCGATAGGCGTGGCTGCGTACGGGCACAGGCACAGATTGATGAAGGCCGCCAGGCACAGCCTTCAATCGCACTCCGGTAAGGTCCAACCCTCACGAGCTGATCAAGAATCGTGTGCTTTTGTTGGAAATTTGACAGCGCCTTACGACTATCAAACTTAGCTCTAGTTTCAGGAGCTGTGAATTTGTTTGACATTTGACAGCGCTTAACGACACTTAACTGTCAAAACTGTAAAATCCAATTGGTTTCTGACAGACGGGAGTTGGAGTGTTCTAGAACGTCTATCAAACTTAGATCTAGTTTCAGGATGTGTCAATTTGTTTGACATTTGACTGAGCTTTACGACACTTAACTGTCAAAATCCAATTGGTTTCTGACAGACGGGAGTTGGAGTGTTCTAGAACGTCTATCAAACTTAGGTCTAGTTTCAGGATCTGTCAATTTGTTTGACATTTGACTGGGCTTTACGACACCTAACTGTCAAAACTGTAAAACCAATTGGTTTCTGACAGACGGGAGTTGGAGTGTTCTAGAACGTCTATTAAACTTAAATCTAGTTTCATACAAGTTCCTAACATATATATAAATATCTAAACCGTAAAATATTATACATTAAAGAGTCATACTAAATATGTTAAATTCAGCAATTGATTTTGTCAAGGGTCTATGATTGTCCTATGGAGCAGGACCAGCATGGTTCCAAGCATTCTTCAATCTCATGATGGTCTCTTAACATCAGGTGAGACTCTCCTAACCCGTCTGCTTCCTGTAGAAAAAATGGAATTTTCAGAATGGTACGGCGGTACGACTCTGGTAGATGTGGCATGTAGCGCCGGGGAATGTGGAGATAGTGAATATGTGATAATAGAGAGAGAGATGCAGGCGTCGGTGCGAGCTCATCGTGATCACGCCGGTGGACACTTCACCAGATACAACGTTGTCAGGGTGAGTTGTACAGCTTTGCAGTGAAACTAGGCGTAGGAGGGCAAACGTTTTAAGGAACGTCACGTACATGTGCAACGTTTTTGTTGAAGAAAAAGGAGAGAGCGATTGATACCGATTGAGAGAGAGTGAGAAAGGGCGAATGTAGCATGAAGGAAATAGCTATGGAGTAAGTAAGAAAGATCGAGGGAGATGCCAATGCTATGGAACGAGAGGTGGGAGAGAGCTATAGTGAGAAAGATTGAGAAAGGGAGATTGAGATAAAATACTTGTTGATGTATTCGTTTAGTAGTTACATATAAAACCTTTTTTTATATTCTGCTATTCTAAAATGTCATCAAATAATGGATAAATAACATCAATCCAGCCGATTTTGAGTTAAGTTTTGTAACTAATACGACTTTTATAAAAAGATATGATATTTGTTTTGTTTAATCCGCCAAATGCTAACGATTTCCGTACATATTTATTTACTTTTCAAAAAAAATCTAGATTCAAAAAATTGTGAACGGCCGTCTATGGGAGCGTTACGCACGTAGACGCAGCGAAGTGGCTGAAGAGGCGGGGGGCGCGAGTGAACGAATGCTGTTCCACGGGTCGCCGTTCATCAACGCTATCGTTCAGAAGGGATTCGATGAACGACACGCTTATATTGGTGAGAAATGTATCATTATACTAGCCTAGAAAAAAAATTTTTGTTAGTATTTTTCAGTTAACGCACATAAACGAATTGGTAATAATAATAATACTTATTTATAAATGTTAAAACATTTGACGCGCGATCAGAGTGGCGATTTTTGCGTACACACGTTGTGTGATCACGCCAGACAGATGTGAGACGCAGTATACGTTCTCTTCCTCGCTAACGCGTATTGGGCGCATATATTACGTATTTGTGTGTTAGGTTTATTTTCGTTACGGAATTTCTTGACTCGGTCGCCGATAAAATCCATGCAATATTATTGAATTAGAAGAAATTGAACGTTTTCAACGGAAGTTTAAATACAATTTTTTTTTAGGTGGAATGTTTGGCGCTGGAATATACTTTGCCGAACATTCGTCGAAGAGTAATCAATATGTTTATGGCTTTGGCGGTGGGTCCGGATGTCCGGCCCACAAGGACCGGAGCTGCTACCTGTGTCATCGGTGAGTATTGAAAAAATATACTAAAAAGAACTAAAATTATTTAAGATTATTAAAACTTTGCGGCTTTTGAAGGGAAACTTCTTTAGGCGCCTGAGGGTCACATTTTTATGAAACGTCACGAAGATGTGCAGCGTTTTTTCTAAAAGGGAGAGAGCGATTGAGACCGATTGAGAGAGAGTGAGATAGGGAGATCGATAATAAATACAGGCTAATAATTGATGTATTCGTTTATTAGTTACATATTAGAACTTTAGATGGCAATTCTGTCGCATAACTTTACTATTTATTTTATTCTTTATCACTACATAGTACAAAACAAAGTCGCTTTGTCCCTTTGTATGCTTAAATCTTTGAAACTACGCAACGGATTTTGATGCGGATTTTTTAAATAGATAGAGTCATTCAACAGGAAGGTTTAAAAGTATAATAACATCCATTAAATAGTGGAGAAGTACTGTTATTTTTGAGGTTTCTAATGTGATGTCGTAAATAATTTTTTTTGTCGTAAACATTTTTTCCGCTTACATTGCAAACGCAGCCTGAACCCTACGAGTTTTATCAAAATAATGTACTAAGTATTGTACAGATTGGAAAGGTCTACAGAAAAGTCCGTAATGGTATATGTCTATCTCTAATGGATAACCCACAATAACTTTTTTTTGTCATTTTCTTTTTACGACAAATAATGGCTAATTTTCGAAGCGATTTTAACCAATACAGCATTAATCCTTAACCAATTAAATACCTTGAATACATTGTTCATTTTATATAGATCTATACAGCCCATTACAGCTTATTTAGCAGCGATCGAACGCGTATATTATCGGAGCTTTCCAGCGACGGAAATAACAATACATAATAAAAACCTGCTTTTCATCAGCATTGCACCCGTGCGAAGCTGGGGCGGGTCACTAGTTTATTTATAAGCACGTATACAGTTGTGTAAACAACCTGAATATAGATATACAAATACAAAGAGATCATATACTGGTACATGATCATCTATTGAGGCTTATACCTCAGTAATAATTAATTTACAAAGAACTTTCTGACATTTTTACTTTGTACGGACGCACTTTTTTTTTGTTAATATTCTTCTGACCACTCTCACATGTATTTTTGAACTCCCTTCGCTTACATTATCTAATTCATTTATTTTTCTGGTTGTTGCCTGGAAGAGATCGCTTGTAAGCGATATGCCGCCTATTTATTTGTATGACTGTACTACTAGTAGTGGTCGTACTTGAATTCGTGTATGCGGTGATATTAGTTGTTTTTACTACGTATTTGCGTGTTGTTCTCACCGAGTATGTAAGTGCTCCTATTTCACCATGTCTCCTGCTGATAGAGGACCAATCTTTGTTTTTAATTTACTTTATTATTCTTTATTACTCAAGATGTCATGGAACATGGTGTGATGGTTGCAGCTCCTTACAAACGTTGTGTAAAGGAAAAACTTGGCGATTAAAAAGAGTGGCGGAGAGTTTGAACTATATTTCTGTGCAAAGAAATATTTATAAATTTATAAACGTTATAAATCTAATCTAGTCATTTATTGTTAATTGAATTGAATTTGACTTTCAAAGGCGCTCGACGTTTTCAGTTAACTGTCAAATTGAAATGTCACGGATAAGTTTTATGTGAAAATTGTCTTTCGTTTCAGACAAATGCTCCTATGTCGAGTAACATTGGGGCGGGGCTTTCAGCTCGCCACAGCGATGAAGATGGCTCATGCCCCGCCGGGGCATCATAGTGTTGCCGGCCGTCCTACCACCGGGGGTCTGTGCTACCCCGAGTACGTTGTGTATAGAGGGGAACAGGTGAGTGTTCTGCTTAGACATAGAAATAACATTTAAAGCTAACAAAACACACAAAAAAATTTTTTTTTTAAAGACAAAGGTCCTCCTGCCCGTTTGCCCCTTGTTCTATAAAAAAAAACAATGAAAAGATTTTTTTTAAGAACAAGACAACATTGGAGACTTGGGTTGCTCACAAGCTGCAAGATTTGATGTCAATTCAGAAATATTTTATTATTATTAATTACTCAAGATGTCATATGGAACATGGTGTAATGGTTGCAGCTCCTTACAGACATTGTTAAAAAAAACTCGGCATGGAAATTAAATTATTTTGTTAATAAATCTTTTTCACCCCCAAAAAGAAAAGCTCGTCCCCCAATGTTCTGTGATGAGAGGTCTAATGGAGATGTATTTTTCAGGCGTACCCCGAATACCTTATAACGTATCAAATAGTCTGCGAAGAGGAGCCACAAGGTGACGTGTAAGTTGACAGCTTGGCGTAAAATGTCAGTATTGTAGCTAATGACATGTGTCCTTTCATGTTGCCAGTGAAGAGTGGATTAGCATAATTTGGTGGTGTTGTTCGTTATGTAATTTGCAACGCAAAAGCAAAGTTTTACGAGCGATGTAAAATTGACAGAAATTGTCAAATGTCATTTAAATTTAAAATACAACTAAATTGTTAATCAAACTTTTTCATTTGAGTATTGGAAGTTGTCTTGCTTTCCAGTCTGTAAAATGGAAGTATTCTAATGACTTTATGTCAATGTCAAATGAACTAAAGTGCATTTTTGTTATGACAGTATTTTGAGAAGCTATGAGCTACTTTACACAGAAATGTCAAATGTCATTTAAATCCTACGCCTTGTATAATTCTTTGAACGTGAGACATGAAAATGTCAAATATTACTAATAAAATGCAACTCAAATGTCAATCACACTTTTTCATTTGAATATTGGAAAATGTCTTCCATTAGAGTATAAAATTTCAGTATTTTAATGACATACATGTCAATGTCAGTCCTCTAATTACTTCTAATGACATTCAAATGAAGGAAATTGTGTCGTTTTGTATAAGGAAGGGTTTGTCTGTATTAAAACTGCTAGTAAAAACAAATCCAATACGTTCATCTAATAAATTTGACGTTTCATATCAACTTCACATAATGACATATGTCAGAATGTGTTGTGTTAGTAGTTGGAAATGAAACGTTCGGTAAATTTGCGATGCAATGCCATCTAATAAATTTGACGTTTCATGTCAATTTAACATAATGACATATGTCAGAATGTGTTGTGTAATAATTGGGGTAATTAATTTTAATCTTTGGTCTAGCTCTAAGGTTTTTGATTCGAATCCCGCTAATTTCTACTTCTCATAGTTGACGAAAGCCACCTAATAGTTTCACAATTTTGTGAATTTAGTCTTTACAAAAATTTCGGAACGGACACAGAACTGTGTCTGAAGCGAGTGTTGGAACGTGTAAATATTATAAGCCAATTAAAAGGTTGTTATACTGTTCATTAAATATAGGAATCGTGTTCAATTGAATCTACATTTGTAGATTTTATCGTATCTAAGACGTTTTTGTTCGTATTATATATAGGGTGTATTATTATATAGTCCAAGCCAAAATGTCGATAGTTTTGATTTACGCCTTGCGTTTCTTGATTAAGACATTTCATTAAAGATAAAATACATTTTAATAAAACAGTGGGCACCCACTAACTGGCTCGCAAATGCGTTGCCGGATTAAGACTCTTGATCCTAAGTTCAAAAACACTCCATTGGGTTTTGACGGCTTTTTAAAATACACACTAGCCTTACGAAAACTAATCCCAAACAGGACGGCGTGTGTCAGGCACAAAAGACTAATTGGCTACAAAAATCTGAGGCTAAAGGTTATATCGCAACCTGATTTTAATATTCTGACAGTTTTGGCTTGGTCTATGACGGCCTTTTAAAAAATATCCCAGTTTATATACAATAACGATTTTTACATCTTTTACCAACTATATGCTAAAAAATCGATAGTTTTGGTGCACCAACACTGATGAGTTACAGCCTATTAGTACAGGCTGTGAATGACAAATGATTTTTACCTACATTTTAATAATGCAAGCTTTGTATTAGTATTATTTTATCGAAGTTTTGCGTGATTTACACCCTATATATATTACCCAGCAGTATATACTCAGTATAGAGTATATACTGTGTTTTAAATTTACTTACGCCCTGTTTAAATACGAGTCGTTGTTGCTACAGGTTATTGTAGCTGCCTCGTGCTGTAGTATGGTATATATAATAAAAACAGACAACCTTATTAAATATATAAAATTTCATAAATGTCTGTCGAACCGATCTGGACGTGTGCGATCACAAACACTATCCTATTTTACTATTTACTACGACTTGTGGCTTTTTGATATTAAACCACATTTTATGTTCGCAACAGATAATTAAAAAAAATAAAATCTTAAATTGTATTTTCACGTACGTATACGTCGCACGTATACCTAGTACGTTCGTACGTATGGTCGTTTATTTTAGCTTTAGAGATTGAAATACATATAATAAGAGAGTGATGGTGATTATTTTTGTTCGTTAATTGTTCGTTTATGACCTGGCTTTATAATTATCTCTCTTTCAACAACGAAGCATCTAGAACGGACTATCTATTTCCATTGGTTTCTGTCCGCACGAGTACGCATTTCAAGCGTAAATCTCTTAGTATGTCTTTTAATGTGAAATAGTCCTACAATTTAGACTAAGCAGGCATTCTAAGCTATTGCTTATTCAATTTTAAGCTATTAGGAATGTTATTTATAATACCGTATTATCGGGTGAAATAAGTGTGGCATAGAATGTTTGAATAGGCGAATGTCTCATTGGCGCGTGTAGCGGTTTTTGATATTGTATATATGTCGGAATAATTGTAATAAAGTGAATTTATACTAATGTTTTTTATTTAATTTTCCTTACTGTACTCTGATTTTTTATGTCTATAGTCATAACTTATGTCAATTTTAATACTCTGATTTTTAATTTTTAATTCTGACAGTTTTCATTTTTTGACATGTCACAGATTACAAACCTTTTTAGCCGGGCACATTTTTCAATTTTTGAACATCTGACTCTATACATTTTATTTGTTAGTGAATGTATCCATTATATTAACTCCGGTGCTGCACATTGAAAGTGGTTTGACGGCGAGTGATAATTAAGTCATTTTTTACACAAACAGTAAAAACAAACAAGTAAATAATATGACATTTTATATTTTTTAAAGGTTGACTAAACCTGGAAATAATAGGTGATACCAGCTAAAGAATAAAGTAAAGTAATTAAAGTTAATTCGACATATAAAACTTATTTATTTATTCATTTATTAAGTCTACAACATCATACATATTTATTTATTTTTTATTTATTTATTTTTTACACTTCGTTGCAAAGAAACAAAAATAAAACAATACATAAAAATTAAAAGGGATGCAACGGGCGGCCTTATCGCTAACAAGCGATCTCTTCCAGGCAACCTTTTAAGTTCTCTCATTTGAACTAAAGAACACAATCTAGGTTTAATATTACGAAATCTACTGATAATTTTATAAAATCTTTTATCTAATATGTACGACAATATAATATGTAAACATAAGTTTTGCTAAAAATAGGACTTACATAGCATTTTATTTTATTTCTCTCAAATGGGTAAAATTTGTCCCTTTTTCGGTGGAGAACTTTTTTAGTAGCGACATTTATTAAATGTCAGAATTCTACGGAATTAAAAATCAGAGTATATGTATAAATGAGCAGTGTTGGCCTAGTGGCTTCAGCGTGCGACTCTCATACCTGAAGTCGTAGGTTCGATCCCGGGCTGTGCACCAATGGACTTTCTTTCTATGTACGTATTTAACATTTGCTCGAACGGTGAAGGAAACATCGTGAGGAAACCAACATGTCATAGACCCAAAAAATCGACGTGTGTCAGGCACTGGAGCCTGATCACTTGCCTATTAGATTTAAATATGATCATGAAACAGATTTAGAATTCTGAGGCCAAGACCTAAAAGAGGTTGTAGCGCCACTGATTTTTTAAATATATTTTTAATAAAATAAACATTTATACACATTAAATATAAGGATTAATGGCGTTGTATTATATATTACTACAGACTTAAATAGTAATTAATTTGTATATACATAAATATTGGGAAATAAACCAACCGAAAAAAGCTAGACCTAGACAAAACTCAGGAAGCACAAAACTCAACGAACAGCAATTAGAGCAAATAATAACAGCCCTAAGAACTGAACTTAGAGACTTCAAAGAGAATACTAAGGAACTAGAAACCCAAGATAAATACAATTATATAGAGAATATTATCAAAACTCATAGCAGATACTAAAATTGATGAAAAAGGAATGCTATCACAAGACACCATAAAACTCCTAGAAGAAAGAAAGCACCTTACTAATGAAAGAAGCACTCAAAATAGAAGACATAAATTAGCCAAAATCAGCAAAGACATCAAAGAAAGTATGAGGAAGGATAGAAAACAACGAAGGATGCGAACAATAGAAAATTACATACTGAAAACCGGTGGAACAAAAAAAGCACTTAAAGAGTTGACCATCACGAAGAACTGGATCGTAAAAATTAAAGACGACCGAGGAAAATTTGATCATCATAGAATTGACATACTAAAAACAGCTACTTCATACTACAAAAAACTGTATCGAAACAACACCACGCAAGCTGAATTCAATCTAGTAGAAACCTCGAACACCCCCAGTATTCTCCAAGCTGAAGTCACCAAGGCTATCGATACCCAAAAGAATGAGAAAGCACCCGGGCCTGACGGCATAAGCAACGAAATCTTAAGATATAGCAAAGAGATCCTGCTACCTGTCCTCACAGATATGTTCAACGATATTATGAACACTGAAATCATACCTCAGCAATGGACCGAATCTCACATCATCCTAATGTATAAGAAAGGCGACAAATATGACATAGGAAATTATCGCCCTATAAGTCTTATGTCCAATGTATATAAGATTTTTGCTAAGATCATCTTAAAACGGATCGAAAGAACTCTAGACGAAAACCAACCTATTGAGCAAGCAGGATTCCGCAAAGACTTCTCAGTGATCGACCATATCCACGTAGTGCGTCAAATTCTGGAGAAATACAACGAATATCAACTCACATACTACATTGCATTTATTGATTATAGCAAAGCATTCGATTCTCTACAACATGGCAGAATATGGGAGGCGTTACAAGAACAAGGGATCGAGCACAAGTACATTCGACTAATAAAAAATATATATAGCTACAGCAGAGCAAGAATCCAACTAGAAAAGAAAAGTACTCCTATCAGAGTAGAAAAAGGCGTAAGACAGGGAGACCCTCTATCTCCGAAATTATTCTCCGCAGTACTAGAATCAATCTTCCGAAGACTTAATTGGGAACATCTGGGAATTAATATAGACGGCCAACTGCTATCGCACTTGAGATTTGCTGATGACATAGTGTTATTGGCAAAAACAGCAGAAAACCTAACCAGAATGATAAAAGAACTTGCGCAAGAAAGTGAGAGTGTAGGCTTGGCAATGAATCCGGAAAAAACTAGGGTGATGACAAACGGGCACAAACATACTATAGATTTAGGTAACTCCGAAATCAACTATACGGATGAATACGTATATCTAGGGCAGCTCATAACTCAAAAAGATTCTATGCAGAAGGAAGTGGACAGAAGAGTTACAAATGGCTGGAAGGCATACTGGAGTCTAAAAGAGGCTATGAAGGATAAAGAGCTCCATATAAACCTAAAAAGTAAGCTTTTTAACACCTGCGTACTACCTGTCCTTACGTATGGGTGTCAGTCATGGTCCTTAAATCAGGCCACCTCAAACAAATTAGCAACTTGCCAGTATGCAATGGAAAGGAGCATGCTAAAAATTAAAAAGTCCGACAGAGTTAAAAAAATCGTCATTAGGAACAAAACAAAAACTACCGATGTAATAAGCAAAATCAAGAGACTCAAATGGCGATGGGCTGGTCACCTGGTAAGAGGACACGACAAATGGAGCAAAAGGGTGACATGGTGGTACCCAAGGGAAGGCGAACGGAAAAGAGGCCGACCACAGAAAAGGTGGGACGATGACGTTAGACAAGTGGCAGGAGTCACATGGAACAGAGTGGCTCAAAAAAGAAAGGAATGGAAAAGGTTGGAGGAGGTCTTTGCCGACTGGCAAACAGATCTAGGAAAGATAACAAAACAACAAATATTACACTAAATTTAAGCATAATATAAATCTTTAGAATTTAATGTTAACTTAACAAATCCATGTACCTAATTGATCTGAATAAAAGGCTATTATTATTATTATTATTATTATTATTTAAGCCAATCGACGACGAACTTTTCAAACAACCAAGCTCCAGAAGATAAACCACTCACTTTATTAACAAAAAAATTTCGCTCCTAAAATTTATTTTCTTTTTTTTTTCTTTTAAAAGAAAAATTTGTACACGCACACATTTTTTCAAAGCTAAATATCTGCGACAATCCTTAAATAATAAAAGTTCCATTATGCAATATCAATTACCCAATATGTCCTTGTACAACCATTATTCCTTTATTGAGGTCATATTTAATGTTCGATATTACTCATATGTATATCAATTGGTTTCTCTATATGATAAATAAAAATTAACTTAAGTTATATCTTAATATAAATCTCCTGTCACGATGTTTGTCCACGATGGTCTCCTAAACTACATAACCGATTTCAAATTAAATTGGCACACCGTGAACAGTCTGGTGCAACTTAAGAGATAGGATAGCTTAGATCTTTAATTGTAGTCGCAATTGTATTTTATGGCAAATTATTTGTCTTTAATTAATTCAGTCACAATTATCTGTTATGTGTATGCGTTTTGGTGGAGCCCTGGATGGTTTAGATTTACAAATGAGCCCGAAGTAAAGTAGTTAAATCAGAGGGTTAATTGAATCTCTAGACAGTAAGGTAATTAAAATTCGATATTTAATCAACACAGTCATAGCCTGGAAGAGATCGCTCATCGACAAGGCCGCCATTTAACCTTCTTTTTATTTATGTCAATTGTATTAAGAAGTGTCAATAAATAAAACGTCATACAAATATATTTTTAATATCATCTAAAACAGCCACTTTTACAAATAATCCCCCGTCTTATAACTTATTTTGTTTATCACATTTACGTAGAATACATAACTTTGTAAAAAATGCCTTAAATTACACTATAAACACTTTCTGAAACTTTTAGGAGCGCTTTCGTTTACCACCTGTTCCTACACTACTAGTACACTGGAAAGTTCGTAGGCTAACATAGAAAACATCTTTTGTTATCGTGTTTGGCTTGATTGTTCAATAAGCCATCCGTAATCCGTAAGCCATCCCTGAATTTTGGATCCGAGTGTTCGGCACCCGACGTGCTGTATGCCGACCACTCGTATCCGAAAAATGTTATTTTTAAACATTCATATTTACTTAATCAAAATTCGCCATAAAAACGATAGATTTCCGGCTATTACTTTGTATCCGTTGTTTAAGCATTCAATGTGTTAACAAACTATTAGTACCGGTGCAAAAAGTTTAACTAAAGCAGTGATTTATATGATACATATGTACATAAACATATAATCTACTGTCTCATGTTGGAGCGTATACAGATTAAGATCAACCTGTATCACACATATCAGTCAAGCCACAGATCCGTCAACGTGTCCGCTCAGTTCAGTATCAGTGATACAGTAGTGCGTCAGTCAAATAACGTGATTATAGCTCGGTTCAATGCTACGGAGCTGATGATAGCCATTGCTTTAGACGAAGAAGAAGAGCAGCATCAAGGAAAAAAAAGAAAATGGGTGCATGAAACATGACAATTAAGAGAGACGGAAGGAGGATTCATCACATTATGCAAAGAATGGACGGACTTGAAATTGAACAGAATGGCGAGGACGGATTTGTTCCGTCCGTGATTGCTGTCGGCACTGATACTGACAAGTGGAAATGCCTTCATAGAGAATGTATGAATCTTTCGCACTATGCCGGTACTGTGTCGGATCTGTGGCTTCACTGATATGTGTGAATCGTGCTTAAGATTTTTTTTTACAGACTGTGTGCGTAGTTAATCTGTTTGTAGAGTTACTTCACAGCGATATTGTATATCCTATGTATTTAAAACTATACATTTTTGGACATTATCGTATTGCCTTAGTAAGGATATTGTATATTTGTGAATAAATTAATATAATAAAAAACTATGACTCAGACTTGCTTAATCTCTTGTTACCCCACAAATCCGTCCCATCACCCGTTCTCTCCGCCCGCTTCATCACCACTTCCTTCGGAACCGTCTTCAGGTCATACGCCCATCCGATCTTCGCAAACAAATCTATAAACAGTGTCGTCCAATTTAGCACATTGTTCCCCAGTTCAGCAGCTCTGTAATCCCATGGATACGTGTGGTGGTAGTTGTGGAAGCCCTCGCCAAGTGCTACTACGCTGACGATCTCGTTTTGGGTGGGTTGGATGTTCTTATCATATGGCTTGTAGCCCCACAGATGGGCGAGGCTGTTGATCGTGAAGGTCGCGTGGAGGTTGCAGGCGTAGCGGAGGAAGCAGAAGTGCCAGGCGACGTTTAAACTCTCGCCCCAGAAGTAAACTGGGATTATTGTTGGGAGAATGAAACCCACTAATCCGATGAATGGGATGGCGTATCTGCAAGATGAGTATCAGCCGTGTTACTTAACCTAAATCACTATAATATCACGATATGTAAAATATACTAAACTTAAGTTTATTACTAGCTGCCCCGCGCCTTCGTTTCTCTTTCGTTTCACAAAATAAATTTAATTAATACTTTAGCCTCAATAACTCGTGGTAATCATGTTATTGAATTGTAGCTTATATGACACGTTTGTCGGTTTACCATAACAGTGCCATCTATTGATCACTTACTCAATCCAGTCGAAAAGTATCGACATCTGTTAGAATCTTTTGGAGTTAACAGATAATTGTGACTGTCAATTAATTATAGAAAAATAATATGCAAAAAAACTAAAATTGCGACTATAATTAAAGATCTAAGCTATCCCATCTCTTAAGTTGGACCAGACTGCTCACGGTGTGCCAATTTAATTTAAAATCGGTTAAGTAGTTTAGAAGTCCATCGCGGACAAACATCGTGACAGGAGATTTATATATATTAAGATATGTTGATGAACCAGAACAAGTCTGTTGCACTGATCCCCGTTAAAGACGTTGCCTGTTAAATGCTGTCTCCGACGACCAACATCTTTATGTGTATCTTATGCGTTCAATATTATATATTTATGATATACCTGCCTGCCTTTTTGGTGTTGGTAAGAAGAAGGGGATCACTTTACAATAGAGACTCAGATTACCTTTTTTGAAACTGTAGCACAGCGTTAGTGTTAAGATCGCTGAAATCAACGAACTTGCCTCGTCGTGCGACCTCTGGGTGCTTCTTGACGATCAGCCATCCGACGTGACAATAGAAGAATCCACGAGTTGAGTTGTGAGGATCTGCGTCTGTGTCTGCATACCTTTGGACAAATATCGTATTTTATTTTTGCTCTCAAACAAACATGAGGTCATATTAATATATAGCGTGTTGTTCCCACGAGAATGTAAGTGCGTGCTCCTATTTCACCACGCTTTCTGCTGATAGAGGACAAATCTTTGTTTTTAATTAATTTTATTGGCGATTAAAAAGAGTGGCGGAGAGTTTATTGCCAGTTCTTCTCTTCCGTTCTACGCCATTGATTTGAGAACTGGCAGTAAATGTAAAATTAGAAGCATTCAATTTATATTTCTTTTTTAACGTTCATAAGTGTACATTATGTTACCTAAATGAATAAATGATTTTTTGATTTGAATTTAAAAGGATATAAAGAAATCAGTGGCGCTACAACATTTTTAAGTCGGAGCCTCAGATTTCTGTATCTGTTTCATGATTTGTCAATCTATTAGATTGATCAGCTGTGAGTGATCAGCCTCACGTGTCTGACACATGCGGAGATCGACAAAAAAATACACGCTATTGGTTGATGTATTCGTTTAGTAGTTACATATTAGAACTTTAGATGGAAATTCTATCGCATAACGTCTTGATCAGTAAACGTAGATTTATTTATTTACATTACCATTAGCACGTATACAGTGTGTAAACAGTGTGAAGTAAATCAAACAAACTAACAAACAAAAAATTCATTTATTCATATAGGTAACAATGTACACTTATGAACGTCAAAAATAGAAAAGAAATATACATAAAATGATTCTAATTTTACATTTACTGCCAGTTCTCAAATCAAGGGCGTAGAACGGAAGAGAAGAACTGGCAATAAACTCTCCGCCACTCTTTTTAATCGCCAAGTTTTTTTTTATTATACATATTGTTTGTAAGGAGCTGCAACCATTACACCATGTTCCATATGACATTTTGAGTAATAAAGAATAATAAAATAAATTACAAAACAAAGATTTGTCCTCTATCAGCAGGAGGCATAGTGAAATAGGAGCACGCACTTACATGCTCGTGAGAACAACACGCAAATACGTGGTATAAACAATTAATATCGCCGCATACACAAATTCAAGTACGACCAGTCACCACAAGTAGCACCCGTTCACGAGTATGACGCATGGCCAGCCATCGCCCCCCTCGCCATATTTTAGGGAGAGAGACAACCCGACGTATGGACGCCGCCACAAGCAATGACAATAATACAAGGAGTGCTAATATAAAAATAATAAAATACGTTTATTATGGAACATAAGATAGACAGGTATCACTTGCGTCATTAAATTTGAACGTGTACGCATCCATACTCATCGGCAAAAAAACTCTCGGTACTCTTTTAAAAAAGCAAATCACCAAACAATACTATACCATGATCATCTATTGGACCTTTACATTAGTAATAATTAATTTACATAGAAGCTTCACTTCTGGCATGTGTACTTTGTACGCACGCAATAGAATGACTAACCTGTGATGCAAGCGGTGGTCCCTTGCCCAGTTATAAGCCGTGTACTGATAGGACAACGAATGCATGACCATTAGAAGAATCTGCAGCGGTGTTGTTGCTTTGAATGATCTGTGGGACCACAGCCTGTGCGCGCCGGCGCATACGCCGATTTGTGCCAAGACATATAAAACGTAAGCTGTAAAAGGAATATATTAGTAATATCTTAAATGACTATGTTCATCAAATTTGATTTCAGAGGCTTGGTTCAAGTGCCCAGATAATTAAAGATTTTTTTTTATAGAACAGGGGGCAAACGGGCAGAAGGCTCACCTGAGGTGTTTCATCTTTAATCTGATAACTATGAAATAAATAAATAATAAATAATGTGTGTATGTTTGAAATAAATAAATAAAGTATGACTTTAGAAACTTACTGAATAATATAGTCGACCAATACGCTCTCGTCCATCCCAAGTACAAGGCATAAGCTGAAGCGGAATGCACATAAATCAGTGACATTGTCACAGAATATATCAGCTCATATTTCCTGGGTCCAGCTTGTGGTGCAACCAGTTTCTCTAGATTCGCCTCCGACGATTCTAAACCAATTTCTTCTGATATGTTCGGAGCCATGTCTTATCTGAAGTTATTAGTTTTATATGTTAGGTGTTGACAGGGGCTCAAGTTTTGATATTAGATTTCTAAATCCCACAATTTTTTTTTATTGAACAGGGGCAAACGGGCAGGAGGCTCACCTGATGTTAAGTGATACCGCCGCCCATGGACATTATCAATGCCAGAGGGCTCGCGATGGCGTTGCCAGCCTTTTAAGAATTGATAATCTCTTTTCTTGAAGGACCGTAAGTCGAATTGGTTCGGATATACTTCAGTGGGCAGCTGGTTCCACAAAGTGGTGGTGCACGGCAAAAACTGCCAAGAAAAACGCGCAGTTGTGGAACGGCGGACGTCAAGGTGATACGGATGGAATTTCGTATACAATGGCGGCATTACCAGCTGGCTGAGTAGGCTGCAGCATAGGGCGGCAGATTTTTGAGGCAGCAAATTCAGAAATCAAAAAGATTTCTGCATGATGGTTCTCTGATTTTGAAGTTATATTTCTTTTGGCGCGATGGAGAAAAATGATGAGAGTGAATTTTTACGATGCGCGCACACCAACACATAAATTCGACATCGTGAAGTTAGGTCTAGGTGGCATGGAAATCAATAAATATGTTCAAATTGTATAATCTAGTATATTTATATTTTAAAACTGCATTTTATTGCGTTGCCGGCCTTTAAGGGAGGAGTACGCTCGAATTTATATAAATAAAACCAATTACATATTTCAGTTTTCACTGATTAATCAGTGTTGGCCTAGTCCTTGAACCACAGCATTATCTTAGTCCCAAAAATTCAGACTCAGAATCGCCCACATACCTAGTATAGACAATCACGAAACAAACAATTAATTTATTCATTTATTAACAAAACAAAAACAAGGAAGCTAGAATTCACGATTGTTATTACGACATTCTCAATGTTTATCAATACAAGACGATTTTAATGGCGCCAAATTTATAAAACCTATATTGAACGGAAAAGAAATATCGATTACAATTGTTTATTCAAGGATATATGGCCAGTATCATTCCGTTGGATAAAACTGTTTTGTCAATAAAAATACGTCCTGTTTATTACATATTTATTGGGTTTTTACCGCTATGATTAATTTTTATAATATACTAGCAGACTCGGCCAAGCGTTGCTGTGGCTAAGGTTTTTGTTATATTACATAGTAGTAAACCATTCAAGGGAAACGGTAGGATAGCTTATTTGATATTTGATACTTTTAACACAGCGCCATCTGTTAGAATTGTATCAAATAATAAACAAATATTTGCAATAAAATAATATTGCGAGTATAAATTGAGATGTGGGCTATCCTATCTTTTTAATTAGATCAATCTGCACACGGTGTGCAAATTTGATTGATATCGGTTCGGTAGTTTAGGAGTACATCGCGGACAAACAACAAAAGATACAATTATATGTCTGTTGAAAGAAAAGATTTATACTTCAGTAGTAGTCTGTTGTCTTTTACTATTTATAGACGCAAATTGTAGATAAAATACTGTAAAAAAATCAGTGGCACAAAATCTTTTTAAATAAATGTAATAGGCAAGTTGGTGATCTGTGGAACTCACCGCCGACTATTGGGCTATGGCAACTTTTCCTTCATTTTTCCCCCAGATCAAATCCTAGCATCTCAGGGATAAGAGATCTGTAGCCCATTAAAATCAAATACTTCTATTATATTTTCCACATCCTTCTATATGTTCCATGATTCTTCTAATTAATTTATAATTATAATTTATGAATTTATGCACATGCAATAAATCTTTTTATCCACGTGTTTATTATAAATAAACATATGCATATTTATTAAGAAACAGGACTATGCAACTGCATCTATGTTTAAAAGATTCATAATTAGCTATTTTTAAGATAAGCGATTTTTCTTATTAAGCCAGGCGTTATAGTATTTCACTATTAACTGACAAATAGTTTGACACCTGCGTATACCATAAATCCATGACAGATAAATTTTGTATATTATCAGATTTTTTGTCTTTTGAAGTCACTACACATAGTATAAAACAAAGTCGCTTTCTCTGTCCACATGTCCCTTTGTATGCTAAAATCTTTGAAACTACGCAACGGATTTTGATGCGGTTTTTTTTAATAGATAGAGTTTATATATTATATGTATAATAACATCCATTAAATAGTGGAGAAGTACTGTTATTTTTGAGGTTTCTAATGTGATGTCGTAAATAATTACATTTTTTCCGCTTACATTGCAAACGCAGGCTGAACCCTACGAGTTTTATCAAAATAATGTACTAAGTATTGTAAGTATAACACATTGAAAAGGTCTACAGAAAAGTCCGTGATGGTATATGTCGCGTATATTATCGGAGCTTTCCAGCGACGGAAATAACAATACATAATAAAAACCTGTTTTTCATCAGCATTGCACCCCGCGTGGGGCAGGTCACTAGTTTAAAACATAAATAAACTTGCTTGTATATACCGAGGGATCCAACACGGCTGCGGGTGCCACGCTATATTCCAAAAATTGTTACGCCATGGCTATAAGAATATTTAATCACCTTTCTAGGAGTTATAGATCGCTGCCATGTAATATTTTCAAGGGGAAGGTGATTAGGTTTTTAAAGGGAAGGTGCTTTTATAGCTTTGGCGAGTATCTAGATCATAAGTTTGACACCAATTCTAATTAACTTTCCTATTATTACGACATGTTAATGCTTCTGTTATGTGACATAATAAAATTAATGACATTTGCATGCCGATTTATATATGACGGAATGTGCGGATTTTTATAATTAAGTAATGCATCTAATTGTAACACTATCTTAGCAAATAAACGATTTCATTTCATTTCATTATAAAATGTAAAACGATTTAAATACAATTGATTAAAGCACGGAGAAAAAGCGATTTTTTTTTTATAATATGGCAATAGTTATAACTTGAAAAAGCGATTTTTTTTTTATTCACGCCGTCTGTTAATGTAGTATGTCACTATTAATTATCAAACAATATGATGCCTACACCACAGACCAGAGACAAAAATAGAGTAATAAACACGGCAAGTCTTTTACAATAACAATTGGTCGCCAAAAATAGTAAAAAATTAACGATAATGATTAATGAACGGAAAATAATATTTAATCTTTTATATTTTATTCAAGGGTATCATGTAAAAATCATTGAAACCTTTCTGATTCTCTTGATGTAAACACAAAACAAAACACGATGACGGTTTTACTGTTAAGAATTTTTGTCTTTCAGATAATTATTGATATTGTAAATTGTGTAATTGACTTTGCAAACAAAGAAAAAATATATAGTTTTTTAGAACGATACAATTCCTTGAATATCAGAGGTCGTCTAGGACGTTTAATGGAAAAGCTCCAAAAACGAGGAAAACAACAATCCCTTTAATTTAATTATAACAATCGTGATCCAAATTTTTTATAAGGTTAAGCGACACTTGGCTCGGTCATAATTTGGATTTTAATATTATTCCAACATTTAAACAATTACAATTTTCTTAACTTATATAGAGAATAAAAATGAATATGTTTATATAGCTTAGTCTATCGATACTTAAAGCACCAGCTCTGGGGTCACCGGTATCTACCAGGCTGTGTACCACCGGCTGTGCACAGCGAGTAGAGAGAGTAGCCTGTATTTACAGGCTTTAGCTTTTTCAGTCGCATCACAAGCCGCACCAGCTCTGTTGTTGGTTCCATGAAGATTGGAAGGGGCCAGTGTGTCTGAACAGGTGGCATCCCATACCAAAACCCGACCCATCCTCCATGGAATCAAACTCATACCGTCCGATCTTTTGCCATTGTCTCTAGCAATACCAGTCGGCTCAAGTAGACTTGGCACGTTGACGGTGGCAAGGGACCGACGTATTATATCGTTGAGTGCGGCATGTCTCGAGAAGCGGCCAGCACTTTTTTGACACGATAGTCCGTGATGTCCTAGTTTGTAGTTTTAAATTTATTTTACTCAAAGTTTGGCATAACAATTTCAGAGTTAGAATATTGTTAACCACTAAAGCACAACTGTTGACCCAGACGGTTCGACCCACTTCAAGCAAAGCTCGGGAGACATGCAATTCAGTCAGATCTGGCATTATGACCTAAACTCACTCGCTTCAATGAATAACAATACTCAAAAGGCTCACTTCAATTTCTATGAATACTCAAAAGATTGAAAAAAACTACTTAAAATGTGTTTTCTGTGATTAGAAAGTAATGAAAATTCAAAGACCTCACTTTGTTTTTAGGTGTTTCTAGACACACTGCCACTTTATTATAGGACTACCAACCAAAACGCCGATGCTCTTTTTTTTTTATTTTCTTCGACAATGCCTTAACATTATCTAGTGGCTAGTAATAATTAAAATCTTAAGTAAAAAGTTTAGTTCTACTTTAAAGTTTTGTTCCCGTAATTGTTTTGAGCAGTATATATTCTTTTTTTGCGACTGAGACGTAAACTAGCTGATGTGGTCTCTGGCAGAATGACCAGCGCTGTGGAACACTCTGCTCCTCATCATAATGCTGAGCCAGGGTCATTTACGTTGTTTGTGTGTAAAATTTTATAGATTTTATAAAAGTAGACACAGAAACAGGCCCACATAATCAAGTCCAGATTAATACAGAGAAAGTATAAATAGCAGTAACAAAAAGACAAGATCTAAAAATAAGTACGAATTTGAACTTGACTAAGTTTTTAAAAAATCGTATAATTAAGATAAAAAATCAATTTAAAAGGACATTGTTTGCGAATTATAAAGCTATTTCTGATTGTCAATGTAGTTGGTTCAATAAATCTTACTTCTAATAAACTTAATCTTGAGAGGAGGTTGAGATTTGAGGTCTCTGAAAAGAGAGAGGATTGGCTTGATCCTGCATCACACCAATGGACTGTACATTTGACGGTGAAGGAAATCGGCATTCCAAAAATCGCCATCTAACCAACTTGCCTTTTATGAAAAAAACTAGTAACCCGCCCCAGCTTCGCACGGGTGCAATGCTGATGAAAAGCAGGTTTTTATTATGTATTGTTATTTCCGTCGCTGGAAAGCTCCGATAATATACGCGTTCGATCGCTGCTAAATAAGCTATAATGGGTTAATTGGTTAAGGATTAATGCTGTATTCGTTAAAATCGCTTCGAAAATTAGCCATTATTTGTCGTAAAAAGTAAATGACAAAAAAAAGTTATTGTGGGTTATCCATAAGAGATAGACATATACCATCAGGGACTTTTCTGTTGACCTTTTCAATGTGTACAATACTTAGTATATTATTTTGATAAAACTCGTAGGGTTCAGCCTGCGTTTGCAATGTAAGCGGAAAAAATGTAATTATTTACGACATCACATTAGAAACCTCAAAAATAACAGTACTTCTCCACTATTTAATGGATGTTATTATACATATAAACCTTTCTCTTGAATCACTCTATCTAATAAAAAAACCGCATCAAAATCCGTTGCGTAGTTTCAAAGATTTAAGCATACAAAGGGACATAGTCTATATACTGTTGCCACTGGTTTTAATAGCGTTAACACAATTGGACAGATGGCGACGTAAAAGTCTTAACTAAGAGTACAATTAGACTGATTTAAGTTTTATGAATGTATTACGGTGTCACGATTAGACATGTCAAAAATTGCAAATCTCATCTAATGATTGCTTAGTTCCCAGTTTACCTCATTATTAATGCTTAACTTCGAAATATTATAACTTTAGTTTTTATCTGTTTTTTCTTATAAGTTTAAAAAAAAAGCAATACGGCTTTTAAAAAAAACGTGTTTAGTTATAAGTTTGTTAAATTCCAGGAAATAATGTACACTGGACATGTAGCACTTATAATTGTTATTGAACATCGAATAAAGAATTTTTGAAATTGAATTGAATTGGTGTCACGATTATTATATGTGGTGAATAATGATGGTCCTAAATTACCTCCCTGTTGGATACAGTAGGCAAATCGTACTATAAAAATTTAATTCATTGTATGATAGTCCAGCCGTTGCTTGCCTTGATCGCTCTCGAAGGCATATTGAATAATCAAATCAAATTCTATGTAAAACTTATTGGTAAAGTCGGTTTACGGACGATAGTTGTACGTGAAATGACGTAAATAAAACATTAATGAAAAATTGCATAGTTTATGAATTGAACTGTCATTATTTTGTTGATTCAAATATTTTTTATTTAAATTACACATATTAATGGATTATAACAAGTTGGGCCGATCGTGTCTCTCTATCGCTTGTACGCTCTCGCTTGCACGCTCGGCTCAGGCGGAACGTGACAGTCGTTCAACGATTTATAAGACGTTATAACGCCATTTTTTTAAATTTAGGGCCTGTTTCACAATGTATGGATAAAGTGCCAAGTAGCTATGCAACACATAAATTATTCGAAAGATAAAAGTTCCGAATAAGATACTTCGCATTTCATGACAAATAGTGCTATGTGACAGTCGTGAAACGCAAAAATACTGTTTATCCTACAAATAAGTAATAAATAGCTTATTTGGAACTTATCCGGACATTGTGAAACAGGCCCTTAATCTCAATTCTGAATTGTTAATATATTATTTACTCACAATATTTACTAAAATCGAACCGTATCAGGGCGAACGAGTTTTATTTAGGTGTCAAACTCATTTGACAGGTTGACATTGAACTGTCGGCCGCGTCGCACGCGAATAAATGAAAATTACTTTGCTATGTAGCTTTCTTTACATGCATAAATTTACTTTCATTGATCTCTTGGCAGGGCCTGATTAACCCTTAGGATAATTAGGCTGCAGCCTAGGGCGCGACGATCTAGGGGAGCGCGCTGAAATCGCGTCTTCGCTAGATCCTATGCATCATCACATCCCTGCATATTTTAAATAGACTAAACACTAAATGAACTGTAATCTGAATCTACAAGCAGAAGGGAGATTTTAGTATACAAATTAGATGAAGAATCGACGGTACAAAAAATCTGTCAAAAACTCGAAAAATATACCAAAATATATTCATAATCAATCAATAGGCCCCTTCCCATCTTCATGGAATCAACAACAGAGCTGGTGCGGCTTGTGATGCGGCTGAAAAAGCTAAACCCTGCAAATACAGCGGTCTAGGCTCCGAATATGATTTTGTGCCATTCGGTGTCAAGACCCTTGGTCCGTGGGGTTTAATAAGGCTTTTTAGGAAAATATCAAAAAGGTTAATCGACATCACTGGAGACCGAAGAGCTGGCAGCTACCTCGGGCAAAGAATTCGTCTAGCTATTCAAAGGGGAAACGCTGCCAGTATCTTCGGAACCGTGCTGAAAGGGACTCCTTTTAATAATATATTTTAGTTATTACATTTTAAGGTTAGTTATTATATCATTATTTAAAAAAATTATATATGCGCCAGAAAAACAAACAAATGTTGTATGTATATTATAAAGCATTGGAATCAACACTTTGATTCTGACATATTTGAAGTGCACTTCTTTATCGGCGGTAGAAAAAAAATTACCGTCCCATTTTTCCGTTACGCGCCATCTTTTTCTTGTCCCTACCACGGTTGATTCGAAGCCATTAATAACAAAAATATATAATAACGATAGCAATGATAGTAATAATTATATTACAATTAATGAAATTCTGTTATCTTAGTAGTTATAAGGTAAAATGAAATAATTGTATTATTTGTATTCATGTCTATGATAATAAAAGCCTTTAGTTAAGCTTTATCTAATTTAACTTTATTTAACCAATTTCTGTAAATTTTCATATAGCAGATAATTAATAACGTCATAAAGGAGCTTCACTACTCGTGTGTACACTAGTGCAAACATTTTTTTAAGTTATTTATACCCATTCGTTAATATTCATAGCTAAGACAGGACATCTGTCGGATCCAGTAAGTTATAAATTTTATTCTTTCATAGGCAGATAAAAAGGCCAACGACAGTAGTTAATGGCTATTGTATACAGAAGTGAAAATGCTTTTGACTGTACTAAGACAGTAACTTAGATAGCGTGTATTGTCTTAAATTATAATGTATTTTAATTTTGCTCCTCAGTAAACAACTGGTTTGGTTTATTAACATAAAAATAAACTGCGGTGCAAGGAAAGTCCCACTCAACCGTAAGTTAAAGAAAACAGCTAGAATTGTATTGGAAATCCCGTACCAACCGACGTCATTATTAATTTACATAGTTCTTTGACATTGATAAAATAAATAACAAAACATACTTATGAGATATTACATTTTAAAGTAGTTAGAAAATAATAGAAAAACTTTAATTTGCCAGGTAGAATCTAAAGTTCATGTTCGGCCACAAAAGCGAGAAAATTCGTCGTAAAAGGATTTTTATATGTTACATATATGTATATATTGTAGATACTCTATTGAACAAATTGTACATATAGTTATTCTAATAACTAACCTTAAAATTTAATAATTAAAGGGACTCGTTTTCTTTTGGCAAGGTTCCGATAATACTATATACCTATATTATGAATCATATCAATTTGTAAATTATATTATTTGTAGTAATAAAATATCACATATTAAAATATATTATGTTATCAATGAATATTAATTACAAATTACATCCAGTTAAATAAAAAAAAAACAAAAAAAATATAGTAAATTGTAAATACTGTATTCTTGATTGTTAGTTAATAAGTTCTGGAATACCCAATAGGGTCCTACCGATAGATACATCAGGAACGAATAATAAATATATTATATTATAGCCCATAGACAACTTGATTAACGATAACCAAAGACTTGGAGATATTGTACTTAGTGTGTTTCTCTTGGGTGTCTCACTTGCGCTATGCATGCTTAAATCAGTGACGCCAATCTTTTTTAGCATTGGGCCTCAGATTTCTGTGCCTGATGATTTGTAACTCAGACAAGGTGATCAGCCTCCTATATGAACGGAATAGATTTAAGAAACTAAATATTATGGCATTACCCGGTCAATATATTTTTGAAGCCTTGTTGTATGTACAAAAAAACTTAAACGATTTCAAAACAAATGGTGACTTTCACCAGTATAATACGCGTAATAGAACTAATTTGAGTGTGCGACCAACCAGGCTCCAGAAGATAAACCACTCCTTATATGGAAATTGTATTCGTTTTTACAACAAACTCCCAAGCGAAATTAACAACTGTCACTAAATAAATTCAAAGCCCTTGTTAAAAGTAAATTAATTAATAAAGCCTTTTATAAATGTGACGAATACTTAAATGACCCTAATCCTTGGGATTGATTTGCTCCAGTTCAAACAATTTGTATTAAAAACTTGGCGATATTGAAACTTGGCGAGTGGCGGAAAGTTTCTTGCCAGTTCTTCTTACCCGCTCTACGCCCTTGACTTGCGAACTGGTGGTAAATGTAAATTAAATTTGGTTTTCTTGACGTTCATAAGTGTACATGTTTACCTAAATGAATAAAAATATTTTGATTTCATTTGTGCCTGACTGCGTCGACTTTTGGGTATAAGGCCGGCCCATCATGCTCAATACGAGCGAATGCTAAATACAAATAGCCCATTGGTGCAGATGGGAGTCGAACATACGATCTCAAGTCGCAAGCCACAAGGCCAATAAAATTGATAGATAGGAAAATTTAATAAAATTAAAGTTTGTTCTGAGCTTTTAAAGCTGCTATTTCCTTGTGTTGCTTCTTCGAAATACAGTGCGGAAGTGATAGCTGGAAATACCAGCTGATAGAGGACAGACTTCTGGGTACTCGGGTTTTAATTATGGATGATATTTTCCATCGGAAAAATTTCCTATATAAAAAAAGAAAAGAAAATACGTTTATTTTGGAACATGAGATCATCATGGTATCACTTATTCCACGTCATTAAAATCGAGCCTGTTGGCATCCCTACTCATCGGCAAAGAAGACGGAGGGTGTTGGCCGAGAGAAAAACCCGGCGTAAAAAACTCTCGGTACTCTTTAAAAAAAAAAAGAAAATCATCAAACAATTCTACAATATTTAAAACAAATATAGCAAGCTAACGAAGCCAAAACGTGGTTGCCACAGCCCATAGACACCCACATTGGTTGGTGTGTAACAGGCCTATACGCTATTATTTTTCCGGTATATTACGTATTTGCAATCGTATCTCGTTGACTCGTTATTATAATTTAAATAACTCATTGTACTAAAATTAAAATTTCACGGAAATCAAAAATAAATTTTCGCAAAATATAAGTGGTAATAATAACAACAGATGATGGACTGGATTTTAAGGCTATGGAAGAAGAACAAGGAGAAGAAGAGTGTTCACCAGAAATGGTGGATAAATGTGGCTTTAGCGCCATGTGCATGTTTAACATTCGCTCTTATGGGAATACATCGTGGGGAAACCGAATTGGCTTAGACCCAAAAGTCAACGGCGTGTGTCAGGCACAGGTGGCTGACACCTACGCGCCCATTAGACTGACAAATTATGAAACAGACAGAAATCTAAGACCTAATTATATTTATTGTTAGGTTAATTTAATTATTTTAATGTTACGTTAACACTGATTAATGTATATTTTAATTGCAAGAAAAATAAGGTTCTCTAATAAAACTACAATAATGTAATCGAGGTGTAAAAATGTATAAAGAATAAAAAAATGTTTTACGATATTAAAGTACTATCTAATTAAACTGTGTACTTAAATTAATAATTAAAAATAGCTGCTTAAAAATACGTTTATTTTGGAACATAAGATCATCAAGGTATCACTTATTCCACGTCATTAAATTCGAGCCTGTTGGCATCCCTACTCATCGGGAAAGAAGACAGAGGGTGTAGGCCGAGAGAAAAAGCCGGCGTAAAAACTCTCGGTACTCTTTTAAAAAAAAAGCAAATCATCAAACAATTCTACAATATTTAATTGCTTCTTCATAAGTACAGTCAAAACCGTATACGTCGACATCGTTTAGAAAAACATACCAGTTATATTGATCAAAATCAAAGGTCCCGGCTATTATTGCTTATAAAAAAATTACAGATTTTTTTATTATAGAAAAATGTAATATCTCGTAAGTAGCTTTTGTTATTTATTTTAGCAATGTCAAAGAACTATGTAAATAAATGACGTCGGTTTGTACGGGATTTACAATATAATTCTAGCTGTTTCCTTTAACTTACGGTTGGGTGGGACTTTCCTTGCACCGCAGTTTATTTTAATAAACAATAAACTACGGTACGCCTATGGACACTCTCGATGCGAGCCCTCTAGCATCGAGAGAGTGTCCACGGGCGGCGGTATCACTTAACATCAGGTGAGCCTCCTGCCCGTTTGCCCCCTGTTCTATAAAAAAAAAAGAAAAAAAAAAGAAATCATAATTACACATTATGTAATGTCTGTATCAAAAAATGATTTATTTTATACATATTAATCACACATACAACCACATATAACAACATTATCGATTTTTACGACCAAATATGTGTGTTATGTTTATCTCTCAAAGGGAACACTAAAATTGGTAAGTAGTGGACAAACCTACTAAGGTTTGGCTCCATATGAATTAAATCACTGATTATCAATAGGAAATCGTGTTCTAATGTTGACATAAACAAATATGTTTTTGCCTAAATACACAAGACAAAAATGTCTTATGTATACATGTATTTGAATAATAAAACTTGAATTTTCGTAAATATATTAGTACATAACAAATACAATGTACTCGTACTGTACACATTGTCAAAACTGTCAAATTGGCGGTATGGAGAGTCAGAGATATTATTATTTTATTATATAGATGCTTGCACAGTGAATTCACAGTAGCGATATTGTGTATAATATTATATTATAACTAATTTAATTAATTATTAATCTGGATGACCTGGAGGATTTTTTTTATAAATTGTGTTTTTTGGAAATTATATTTAAGTACGAATAACATACTAATAAAATGATGAAATATGAATAATATTTTTCGATCTTACCGACAAGATAATAAAAAATAAAACACGAATAAAATGACATTTTCTAGAAATTATTCCTAGCTAGATCGATTTATCGCTAATTTCTTAATATGCCCATGGTGAAGGAGGAGATAATCACACATGGGTATAAGCACAAACTAAGACTTCAAAAGCATCCCAATCAGCTAGCAGGACAGCTAACTATACCAGAAACTACACGACGACTTAAAAAGCGGAGAGACATTTTCGACTAGGACAACCCAACAGACTGAGTTTCGATAAGAGTAGGCAGGCTCCGCTGGGAGTAGCGCCTAAAAAGCCAAAATCACTCAACGAATCTACTTATAATCGTATGATTTAATAATAATAAAAAAAATAAAAAAAATTGATTAACGGAAAATAATCACATTTATCCTTTATTGAAGGTTGTCAATATAGAGTTAAAAACAATATCGTGATGCAAAAAAAACGTAAATATTTACACGTATCGTACCAGCTCCTTCATACTTCTCAAAACAATTACGGGAACAAAACTTTAAAGTAGAACTAAACTTTTTAATTAAGGTTTTAATTATTACTGGCCACTAGATAATGTTAAGGCATTGTCGAAGAAAATAAAAAAAAAGAGCATCGGCGTTTTGTTTAGTAGTCCTATAATAAAGTGGCAGTGTGTCTAGAAACACCTAAAAACAAAGTGACGTCTTTGAATTTTCATTACTTTCTTATCACAGAAAACACATTTTAAGTAGTTTTTTTCAATCTTTTGAGTATTAATAGAAATTGAAGTGAGCCTGTTGAGTATTGTTATTCATTGAAGCGAGTGAGTTTAGGGCATAATGCCAGATCTGACTGAATTGCATGTCTGCCGAGCTATCGCTTTGCTTGAAGAGGGTCGAACTAAGCGTTATGTAGGAAATGATCTAGGAGTAGCCCCTTCTGTTATCTACAGACTTTGGAAGCGATACCGTGAGACGGGAGAATACTCACGAAGGCGTGTTCAAGGTCGAAAGAGAAAAACTACACTACTACATATATATCTACGCACCACAACTGCAAGAGATCTACAAAATACACTAAGGACGGCTACTGGTGTAGAAATTTCCGACCAGTCGGTAAGAAATAGGTTGTTGGATGCCAATCTGAGATCACGCCGACCAGTTCGGGCTGTGCGTCTAACAATTCAACATAGACAAGCTCGCCGACAGTTTGCGCAAAATCATGCTAATTGGCAACTTCGACATTGGAGGCCAGTGCTTTTTACTGACGAATCACGATTCCGTCTAACACGTTGCGATGGTCGTCTTCGTGTTTACAAACGCCCAGGCGAGCGATACAGTGCAGCAGCAGTCCAGGAATATGACAAATTTGGATGTGGCTCTGTGATGGTTTAGGGCGGAGTTAGTTTGGACGAGCACACAGATCTTGTCGTTGTTCCCGGGCGCTTGTGGCTCAAACTTACATTGAAAATGTGCTCGAAGATCATGTTTGGCCCGCAGCATATGGTATGGGCCCAGATTTTCTTTTAAGGCAATGCCAGGCCGCAGCCATCACGTCAGATTACTTACGACAGCAGGAAATCCGTGTAATGGAGTGGCCTTCCATGAGCCCTGACCTAAATCCAATTGAACACATTTGGGACTTGCTTGACAGGCGCATCCGGAAGCGTCCGATTGCACCTCAAACACTGCAGCAGCTCACTGAAGCGTTGATTGAAGAATGGGAACAAATTCCACAAGAAGATATTCGGAGGATCATACGAGGCATGCCGCGTCGTTGTCAAGCCGTGATGAGGGCTCATGGAGGCCACACACGTTACTGAAAGTCACTAAAGACGAATATTCAAACGATATAAGAATATTTCTTTGATGGACCTTTTTTATCACCAATTAGTTTTTCGTCTACAATGCACATTTAATTTTTTTTTAATAAAAAAAAACAAATTGAAGTTTTTTATTAATTGTAGTAATTAACAAATTAACAAGGTAAAAATAGCGTACAAGTTAATTTAAATCTAATTTTAGTTTAAGCAATAGAAAGGAGAAAAATCTTGTTCCGCTAATTGCTTTGAGCAGTATATATATATATATATATATATACCTATATACCTCAACCTCAAAACTAAATACATGCATTCAAATCAGTTTTATCACTAATAAATAAGTTATAAGTAAATACTGTCACCGTCGTATATGAAATTGATTTAATAAAAACACCAAAATAATATTTATTTATTCACACTGTTTACTTGTACTGTTAGAATATACAACTTGAACATAGTTATCGATTTTCATGCCGCCTAGACCATCTACAGATCTTCCATGTCTTTAAAATTATAGAAAATAATAAATTAAAAATCTCTGGAAATTTAAAAGTGCGTCATAAAAAGTTAAATTTAACTGTCGCTAATAACCAATTATAGATAACACACGTTCGTAATAAATAATGTTAGTTTAACAGGTTTATATTTCTCATTTATCGAGGTTTTTGGATGGCATAATGACGGAACTCTTATTAAAAGAATTTTTCGCTCACCCAGTTGTCACTTGTCACAGAAACTAATTAGCTAGCAAAGAAGTAATTAGCATTTTTTTTTATAGAACAGGGGGCAAACGGGCAGGAGGCTCACCTGATGTTAAGTGCTACCGCCGCCTATGGACACTCTCCATGCCAGAGGGCTCGCGAGTGCGTTGCCGGCCTTTTAAGAATTGGTAACGAAAAACACAAACAAAATTATGAAAAAAAATAGTTAAGAAAAAGGACTTGAAGGACTCTAAGTCGAATTGGTTCTTTTGTCCATTGTTCCGCCTTCGGACTCCTGTGATGTCGACTAATTTATTTATTTATTTATTTTATTTATTTATTTATTTATTGCAATTCGACTTGCATTGGAGGACTCTCTTACTCAAAACTTTAAATTTAAACCCTTTGGAGTAATCATGGTCACACACAGCTAATTGAAGATTTAAGTTAGGTCCTGGTAGGTACCTGGTGACTCCGGAGTTGGTGCATTCCTCAATGAATATAATAGCAATGTGACGAAATGCCAGCATAAGAACCAAACTCTTTAATATGTTTAAATTTTATATATATTAATTATAATTATTAGTAATATTAAGAATATTGTGAATACACATACCTTTCGAAATATTAAAATTCTAGAAATTTGTTTTACTAAAAAAAACAGTATGTACTTATGAACACGCGTTAGAAGTTATACTTCTTTGGCGTATGGAAAAAGTAACTAAAATGCAGTAGTGATTAACGATAAATATTAAAATTAATGTAAAAGACTTTATTTAAGTAAATTAGTGTAAATACTATAATATATGATTTTAAATAAACAAAATAATATTTATTTATTCATTATTTAATTGTACTGTTACGAAACACGTGTTAAAATATAAAAATACTAGAATATACAACTTGAACATAGTTACTGATTTCCATGCCACTTAGACCTAACTTTACGATGAATTTAGGTGTTGGTGTGCACGCGCATCGTAAAAATTTACTAATTTTTCTCCATAGCCCAAAATAAGTATAACTTTAAAAATATTTAAAATATCATGTTCCAATCAACATTTTTAATACCTTGTAATTTGTTTCTTTTTGTTACAATTAAAACGTCTAGTACTTAAAATCATTAATATGTTGAACCCACGACATCCTGTGGGAGCTTTAGATATACTATATATTTATTCCTCGTATAAGTATCGCGTATATTAGTAAAGTAAACTTAAATAATTTTTCGTTTTATAATTAGAAATTATTATTTCGTACATAACGTTTAGAAAATTTTGAATTATTATTATCCTTTTTCTCAAATATAATAACACTGAAATGTCTGCAAAATTTTGTAGCTAAAAGATACTTACAGTTATCACCCCTACCCGGTCCTATTATCACACAAACTTTAAACCGACTAACTTAAAACAGTGGCCGCACGGCATTTATATAGATTTACGTATATATATATGAGCTTTCTTAAATAATCCAGTTGTGATGTAGGAATTTGGAATTATTATTAATTCCTATTCGTACATTGTTTCATGTTCCTCACATGAACACTAATTACGCTAAAAACTCAGTTTTATATCGCGCTGCTCGGACATACAATGACCACTATTTGGGCATTGACTTGTTTAGGTTATCGCGGAATGTGGTTAAAACATGTATTAAGAATATACATAGCGCAAAATCATCTACATCATAAGCACGACCCACATACACACCATCACGTACACACCCACACTTTACACCATTACACAACACAACCAATTTAGGCTTAATTAATCAAATTTAATCAGTTAGTTAATTGTATTAAATACTTTGTTTGTTTGTTCCCTTTTTGTTATATAATGTATCATGTATTCCATCTGTGGCTATGTTCTCGGTGCATTTGTTTGCTATTATATGTATTTTGTGTTAGCTGTAGGAGTGCAAAATAAATAAATAAATACATTGTAATTTAATTACGTCTTATTACACAGTACCTGGATGATCGAAGGCGGTATTTTTTTATATAAATTGTGTTTTATAGAAATTTAAGTACGAATTATATACTAATAAAATGATAATCAATAATATTTTTCGATCTTACCGACACGACGATAAAACACGAATAAAATGACATTTTCTAGAAATGATTCCTAGCTAGGTCGATTTATCGCCCCCGAAATCCCGAGATTCCAATTATGTATATATATATATATACAAGAATTGCTTGTTTAAAGATATAAGATGCATAATATATATATAAAAGAAGGAATGAATAAAGTATCAATTTAATTGAGTTATCAAAATATTTCCGTCATGCGGTCCATGGTATAGTGCTATAGGGGGTCAGGTCATTTTGTGTAACTTAGGGGAAATGGAAAAGAGATACAGAAGAAGAGAAATTCGGCAATACTTTTGGAAATTTGTGATGCTTACGTACACAGACATATTATTTATTACGAACAAAACACACACATAACAATACGCAAAGAGAAAAAAATTAAATAAAAGATATAATGAGAGGTATACAAACATTTTGTGTAACTTAGGGGAAATGGAAAAGAGATACAGAAGAAGAGAAATTCGGCAATACTTTTGGAAATTTGTGATGCTTACGTACACAGACATATTATTTATTACGAACAAAACACACACATAACAATACGCAAAGAGAAAAAAATTAAATAAAAGATATAATGAGAGGTATACAAACATTTTGTGTAACTTAGGGGAAATGGAAAAGAGATACAGAAGAAGAGAAATTCGGCAATACTTTTGGAAATTTGTGATGCTTACGTACACAGACATATTATTTATTACGAACAAAACACACACATAACAATACGCAAAGAGAAAAAAATTAAATAAAAGATATAATGAGAGGTATACAAACATTTTGTGTAACTTAGGGGAAATGGAAAAGAGAAATTCGGCAATACTTTTGGAAATTTGTGATGCTTACGTACACAGACATATTATTTATTACAAACAAAACACACATAACAATACGCAAAGAGAAAAAAATTAAATAAAAGATATAATGAGAGGTATATATTTTTTTTTCCTAATCCCATTCGGTTCGTCTTAAGTATGTATTGCGTGTTGTGGCTGTAATTGGCACTGGCTCAGAATTATGCTGAGGAGCGGAATGTTCCACAGCGCTGGTCATTCTGCCAGAGCCCACATCAGACTAAAAAAGAATATATTAACGCTTAGTATGTATGATAATAATATTAGTGAAAGTTAGCAATATCATTAATTAAGTAATTAATAATTCTTAAAAAAAAATTTTTTTGGGCAGACGAAAAACTAGATTTCGTGGGATTTTTTTTGGGTTAATCGATTAATTTTATAGCTGCGACTAAAATTAGACTGTTTATTAATAATGAAATGAAATTCATTTGCCGCGATTAGAAATAAAAAAATATATCTATAATTAAATTCGTTTAGGTTCCCAAATTCAAAAGCATTTTTCATTTTTTTTAAGGTTGTAAATGTAAATTTACAGTTAATTTAATTTGTTTTTCTTGACGTTCATAAGTGTAAATTATTACCAATATGAATAAAGATATTTTGATTTGATTTGATTTGATTCATACTGTGTCCTCCTAAACTACGTATTACAATCGTAAGCCGAGCGAAAGAACAATAATTTTGTTTGGGGTGTGTATTTTAGTTTTTAAATTTAACTATGAAACTTGCTTCGAATGATTATATAATAATAAATTAAATCCAATCATTATTTTAAAGAACTCATCAATCACCATAAGCTAATAATAATATAATTATATATATAATATATTTATATATATATAATTTCTGGTGTTATTTATTTTTAAATGTTTTCGTCAAACTTTAATAGGAATAATAATAATATGATTTAAATTAAATTTTTCAATGATTTACAAAATTTCAGTTTTATATATAACTTAATAAATATTAATTAATAAAAGAAATTCCTTTTGTACAAATTTAGTTTATTCTGTAACTAATCCATATAATATAAATAATTATATTATCCCTACAGCTTAAACTTAACAATTGAGAGATATTTTAGAAAGAGCCCCTGAATGAATTATATAAATACACTAGCGGATCCGACAGACGTTGTCCTGTCTACACGTCTTTAATTTGAAAATTTCAAACTTTTTTTAATAAGCGGACCATTTTGATGAAAATTAGTATTCAAATGTTATGACAATATCTAACGATCCAGCACATGGTCTACAATAACACAATGATAACAAAACTTTTTTTTAATTAGATCGCAGCGCTAACTGTTGGGATAGACTGAAATTAAAATTCGAATATTATTTAAAATTTGACACTGCGATGGTAGCGCCGTCTGTCGCATCCAATGTAAAACATTCCAAAATCAACAACTACTAATAAATTAAAAATTAATTAAAAAAACATTGTCCAGCGGACAAAATGGTGAATCTAAACCATTCCCAGATCCCCTTGAACACACACAAAAAATTTCGTCAAAATCGGTCCAGTCGTTTGAGAGAAGTTCAGTGACATACACACTCACAGAAGAATTATATATATAAAGATGTTTATACCTAATTAAACATTCCCAGAAGACATCTTTATCTTTATGGCGTCATCCTAATAATAGATACTATTATTAGAATGTTTTAACAAAAAACAAAACAAAACGGAGTCAAGAAAAATACAATTTATAAACCTACTAAGGAAACTTTTAATTTTAATAAAGACTAATGATGCATGCAGTATTATTATAAAATAAATTTATTGTCAAATTAAGTAAGACGCCTCGGCTATTTATGTAGTTCTTACTTATAAAAGAAGGTTGAATAATTCTCTTGAGTCTTTGATAGAATACACGAAATCAACGCAGGAATCCTGTGATTTTAAAATTATGATATTTTAAGAATTAATGTTTCAATTTGTTGTTAGTTAATGTCCTATAATCCCTAGGTGGGGCAGAGGGCGTCCACAGTGAGTCTCCATCGCATTCGGTCTTCGGCCTTCGTTCACCTCGCTCCAAGTCCTACCACCTCTCTTTGCCTCGTCTGCTACTGTACAGCGCCAGGCTTGCTTGGGACGGCCACGCTTTCGCTTTCCTTGCGGGTACCAATCAAGCGCCTGCTTGGGAATATGATTGGGATCCCTTCGAAGTGTATGACCTATCCAATTCCACTTGCGTCTCTTGATCTGCTGGCTGATCGGGGTTTCTCGGCAGCGCTCCCAAAGTTGCTCGTTAGAGATTTTTTCAGGCCAGTAGTCGCCCAGAATATGGCGAAGACAGCGTCCGACGAAGACTTGGAGTCGGTGCGAGATGTCTTTGGTGACCATCCACGTTTCACAGATTTGACGTTGGATCCGAATATTTTAATCTTGATTCGACGCGTTATCATCCGTGACTGCCATACAGGCCGCCATTCAATTTGTTGTAATACACTCTAATAAGCTAATTAAGTACACACTATAACACAGGATTATACATACATATTAAGGATTTCAGGTACACTGAAATCCTTAATGAATCAAAGTCGTTGATCTCTAGCTAATAATAATCTGCGAAGTCGGTAAAAGGGATTATCGACTTGCGTCTTGTGTCTGACAATTTTTTACTAATTACTTTATTAGTCACAGTAATCTTTACACTTATATAACTCAACGTACTTTTAAATATACGAATTAGTACGTCTAGGTTTTTACTAGACCTAGACGTATACTACACGTGATTTTTGCAAAATATTGAATTTTATATTTTCTAAAAGGTCACCAGTCTGCTGATAAATAATAAATACATACCTATATGTAATTATTATTTATTCATTGGTTCATTGGCTAAGAATAGTATTTATTTTGTTTTATTATAATTTTTATATTAATATTTTGTTTATATTTACTTTGTATAAAGTATTATAATTTTATTGCAACGCAAGACTGTTTTTACTTAATTGGCTTTTTATTTATTTATTTATTTATTCACACTTCGTTGCTAGAAAGAAACACAAATAACACAATACATATAAATTACAAGGGATGCAACGGGCGGCCTTATCGCTAACAAGCGATCTCTTCCAGGCAACCCTAGTAAGAAAATAAAACAATAAATAAAAAATGATGAGTGCAAGAAGTGCATAACCAGAAGTTATATAAAAAACAAAATATATTTATATTAATCTATAAAACCTTAATCTAGAGAAAATAAAAAAAAAACAATATTAATAACTATATAAAAAAAACTGAATCTGTTTCATGATCATTTTTAAATCTAATAGGCAAGTAGGTAGGTAGGCTTCCAGTGCCACACGTCGTCGTCGACTTTTTGGGTCTAAGACATGTCGGTTTGCTCACGATGTTTTCCTTCAGCGTTCGAGCAAATGCTACATGCGCACATAGAAAAGTCCATTGGTGCACAGCCGGGGATCGAACCTACGACCTCAGGTATGAGAGTCGCACGCTGAAGCCAATAGGCAAACACTGATGTGGAATATAACCGGGCATATTTTGATCTAATAATATTTTTTGACCTTAGATCGACAGACTAAAATAAAGTTATAAGTTCTTTAAATAGAATTTTTTCATCCTAATTTTAATCCGACTGCAATTAATATTTTAAAATTACTTATAGTTTTTACGATGATTTTCGAAAAAATGAGTCAAATTTAAATTCAAAAGTGTTTATTTTTAGGTATTTCGTGTTGCTTTTTGTTGGTTATGCTATTATATATTCTTTGGAATTTGAGAGATGCAAATGACTTTCATCATATCAGTGTTGGCCTGTTTCTGTGTCTTCTTTCTACATAAAATCTAACTTTTAGCGGTGAGACGACTATACTTAATTGATTTTTTTGAAATTAACATCACAACACTGAACTCAAACCAACATATGCGCTACCCAAAAATAGCACTTCGCCCAAAGCTTTTTCACAGAACTTTTCTTAAACCACATTATTAAAAACGAAACTTTATACATTCACTAATAATAATAATAATTTCTATTTTCTCCAAAAAAAGTCACTCAAACGGCACCTGGCTACAACACTAAGTGGGGGAGAGGAAGACCACGTGCGGTCCCCTGTGGCAAAGACTGAGTGCCACAGACAATCTATACAAGAGGGCAGTTGTGCGACAGAACCTCCTTAAAGAATTTTATTTTTTTTGCTAAGCTTGTATTACTTGAAATTTTAGGATTTCAATTTGTTAGCTTTCACATTGAAATCCGTTTGATCGTGCATAATTTCTGTCACTTTAACTGTCAAACTGTTTGACAAAACGCCGCCGAAAAATTGATAATTTTGACCGGTTTGAGGGCAAAAAAAAAATGCTCCGCTTTTATAATAGTTTACCTACTTAAACGTAAAAAGCTAAATATTTACTTAATCAAGTGACCTAATACAAAAATAATAAATATTTCAATATCACAAATATATCGAATTAACTTTAGTTACTTTATTTTATTCTTTAGCTGACATCACTGCCTATTTTATTATTTAATTTATATTAATTTTTTTGACGTTCATAAGTGTACATTATGTTACCAACATGAATAAACGATTTTTAATTTGATTTGATATTAATTCCAGGGTAAATAAACCTTTAAAAACAATTATCTTTGCTTGTTACTGTTTAACTGTTTGTGGTGAAAAGGGACTCAATACAAACCACTTTTATTGTGGAGCACCGCAGTTAATATAATGGATACATTCACAGACTAATAAAAAAGTAAGCATAGACTCAGATGTATTGAAGTTAAAAAATCTGCCCCGCCAAAAAAGGTTTGTCATCTCCGACATGTCAAATAACGGTAGCTGTCAAAAATCTACGGAATTTAAAATCAGAGTATAGGAACACGACAATGAATTTGTTAACAATAACAACAAAAATATAAAATTACTAGCAGTCTTGTACAAGCGTTGCTGTGGCTAAGGTTTTTGTTATATTACAGAGTAGTAAGCTATTCAAGGGAAACTGTAGGAGAACTGATGTGAAAGGTAGATAGATAGCTTATGTGAAACGTTGGTACTATCAACACAGCGCCATCTGTTAGAATTATATCCAATATTTACAAAATAATTTGCAATAAAATAAAATTGCGACTATAATTAAAGATCTAAGCTATCCTATCTTTGAAGTTGGACCAGACTGCTCACGGTGTGCCAGTTTAATTTAAAATCGGTTAAGTAGTGTAGGAGTCCATCGCGGACAAACATCGTGACAGGAGATTTATATATATTAAAAATTATATATATTAACGGAAAATAATTACATTTATCCTTTATTGAAGGTTGTCAATATAGAGTTAAAAACAATATCGTGATGCAAAAAAACGTAAATATTTACACGTATCGTACCAGCTCCTTTATATATAAAATTCTGAAGTTGAAAAATAAATTTTAATACAATTATGTACCACGAAATATTTAATACACGGAACCGAATGTTTCAATTGTTTTTTTAATTATTAAGGCTGTGTCTTCGTTGCACTACGAATTAATAAATTTATTATTTATAGCCTTATATCAGAATACAAAATATATACATTATAGCTATTGTTTTTGTTAATCTACGATAACTGGTTCCGTGTGCCCACGGGCAAAGGCCTCCCCCATTTATCTTCATTTTTCCTTATTGAATATCAATCTTTCCAGCCATTTTCACGAAGTTTTTACTAAAAAAAAATCACAGAAGTTTTTAAGATTTATGCAAATATTTTCAAAAGAAGCAACTTATTTGTTTCAATATCAGATTTAATAATTGGATTATTATATTAATAACTCATTGTTAGGTTTGGTTTCTTTTCATTTCATATCAATAATAATATTCTACTGAAGACTTGGGTGTATGGGCGTAGTTCCCTTTGCCTACCCAGAATTCTTTTACGGTTGGCGCCATTTTCCAAAAATGTTCTTGCGAGTTGTTTGTTGCACAAAATGAGTAGTTACGACGATCGAAATAAAATTATTTGAATTAACACCACCCGAATTTAGTATCAATTTTGCACAAAATGCGGAGAATATATTACCGGAAAAGTAAAAGTCGATACATACAAAGAATTTATTGCGTGGAGAGGAGAAAAAAAAGCAAATAGTTTTATTAAAGTGCTTAATTTTTTCGCAACTGTATTAAAAATAGTTGTTCAGTACACGTGCGGAACCGTCATTGCAACTTGTTCCATCCGTCAACCACTGTCTGTAGACATTCGTCGGAACTCTTTGCAATAACAGGCTATCCGCACTTGTAATGAAAATATATACTATTAAACCATAAATCTCTTACGCCCAACCCAATAACCTATCTCAATCCACTTTTGACCATCAGAGATAGACATCTTAATCCAAATATTGATACAGGGTCCCAATAACCAATCGACGTGATTTATAGGCAATCGATGTCGATACAAGCTATCCATGGTAGGTCGCATCGGTGTATGTGGATACACCTTTGTATGAATAAGACAGTTCAACTGTGCCAAAATCCTATCTTAAGATTTTAACTTACACCAGTTTTTAAAATAATTAAAATCTATTTGATACGTTTTAAACATAGACATGTGCATTTTAATATTATTTGTACAGTTTTATTTACTTTAGTTGGTTTATTTTGTGCGACCAACCTCCATAAGATAAACCACTACTTACTTATATAGAAATTGTATTCGTTTTTACAACAAACTCCCAAGCGAAATTAGAGAACTGTCACTAAATAAATTCAAAGCCCTTGTTAAAAGTAAATTAATTAATAAAGCTTTTTATAAATGTGACGAATACTTAAATGATCCTAATCCTTGGGATTGATTTGCTCCAGTTCAAACAATTTGTGTTAAAAACTTGGCGATATAAAAGAGTGGCGGAAAGTTTCTTGCCAGTTCTGCTTGCCCAAGTTTAATAAAGATATTTTGTTTTGTTGTAAAGAGACGAAAGGAGAGACAAAAGTACTATATAGAGATATATACTAAATAGTGTGTATCTTTATGGAAGATAGGTTTTTTTTTTTTTTAAAAACACTCTACGCCCCTGCCATAGTGTCCAGGGACTTTATATATCACTGCTAATATTTAACGCGTCGGGAATTACGCCCCGACTACATCGGTAATATTTTTATTAACAATATTCATGGAAGATAGGTTACCCCAACCAAATATAAAACAAAAGATTAAACACGTTAGGAACTTCGTTGTTAAATATATAATTGTGTAAACACGTATATTACCGCTGATTTATAAGTAATTGCTAAAGACGACAGTTTTACATATACGTCAACATCGCTAATTGATTAATTACCAATTCAAAAACATACTATGTTGTACTGTATTATGTACTCATAAGGGAGCGTTCATTATGTCACGCAAGTTTTGAAAATTCTTGACCCCCCCCCCCCCCTTTTACGCGCCGTATTAGTAAAACGGCAATAGTAAACGGTTTCTTTACCATCCAGTGACTCATTAAACCTAAAAGTTGTCATTTATGTGGTGTAAAGTACCGTAAAGTCGAAAATAATATTAACAATAGCGGTGTGTACTGCTGGAACTAAACTCTTTAAACTAAAAAATAAAATCAGTGGCTCTAAAATCCGTCGGTGTCCTCACGATGTTTTCCTTCACCGTTCGAGCAAATGTTAAATGCGCTGAGAGAGTCCATTGGTGCACAGCCGGAGATGGAACCTATGACTTCAGGTATGAGAGTTGCACGCTGAAAATACTAGTCCCAGGATTAGATTGGGCAGCTCGGAGGACATCTTAATCCAATTGAGGATTTCTGTTCTGAAAGGGCGAGACCTGACGAAACCATCAGGGAACTAAATGATTGCAGAAGACTGTTCCAATTTTAAATATACAGAAATGCCAAAAAGCCAATTCTTAAAAGGTCGGCAACGCACTCGCGGCCTCGGGCGGCGGTAACACGTAAGATAAGGTGAGTCTCCTGCCTGTTTGCCTGTTCTATAAAAAAAGCCAAGTGGTCAGCTTTTAACTCAAACAATCCATCAGGCAAGTTGTCCTTTCTTTATACTCCTTGAGTTACTAGAACTAAGAGTCTGTACCTACTTTTTTCTTTTTTTTATTATTTGCGACTTTTAATGGTCTAGACTCTAGTGCATGGGCAACCACCGGCTCGCGGGACGGATAATGCATTATCCAGCCCGCGCGACATTTAGAAAAAAAACAATTAAAAAAAAATTACATTTCGTAATAATACTCACGAGCGTCACATCAAACCTATAACAATTTTCCGCAGCTTAAAAGTTCGTAAGAAGATTGATTTGTGCGTTTGGCAGTAGTTATCAATGCGATCGAATGACGAATCAATAATCGAATAAGACTGACTTACGATAATTTGGGAAATTCTTTACGTCTTTGTATAAGTGGAATTAATCCAAATATCAATGGATTAGTTTCCCGGATTCAATTGCAAGTGCCTCATTGATTTCGGTGATTCTATCTTAGCTTGCATTAGCAAAGTTAACGATTAAACTTTATTTGTGTTTCTTTCTAGCAACGAAATGTGAATAAATAAAAAATAAAAATTAAATTATAATGTACGTATGTAACTTTGTTATTGAAATAAATTGTACTATAATAACATTGTCGTTATTATTACATATATCTATCGCAAAAAATATTATTAAACGCGGCCCGCGAATTTGCTAAAGTTTGGACCTCAATATGTCAAAGGTTATCCATAGTTCCTTGGGTAGAATTCCTAGCGAGCCCCTTCACAAGCCCTTAAGATGGGCATCTTAAGGGCTTGTGAAGGGCTGAAGTGTTTTAGTGGATGGGGTCTCGCTACTCCTCTGAATAGCAGAGGGATTTGAGTGTGTACCCAGTCCCTGCGTCAAGTTTGACATACTTGGTGCCTTTTTACCGCATTAAAAAAAATTGCTGGTCTAACAACTCAATTACTAACATTAATGAAAATATTGATATAAAGGGTGTTTCAACAAGAACTTTGTTTTCTAAAACAAAATAAAACAAAGAATTTAGAGGAAAATGAATGAAATTTGTATTGTATTACAAAGAGAAAAGTTTGGCAATTATGAATGAAAAATGATATCTGGCAAATGTCCACCACGACCACGCTGACAGATGTTGATTCTTTCATCAAAATTTTTAATCACTTTTTGGCAAAATGGAGGGTTTATTTCGTTAATGACATCACGGATTTTGAGTTTTAAGGCTGCAATCGATTCGATTGGCTCCGTATAGACTCTGTCTTTAACATAGCCCCACAAAAAATAATCCAGTGGTGTTAAATCACACGATCTGGCTGGCCACTTAACAGCTGAATTTCGCGAAATTATGCGCTCGGGAAATTATCGCGAGATGTTAACCACTAAATTTTGGCCTAATATTGATGACATGGATATCACTGAAATGTGGTTTCAACAGGACGGTGCCACATGTCACACAGCCAATCAAACGATCAATTTATTGCAAACCAAATTTCTCGATTTTATTTTACGACAATCTTATTTTATTTAGTTTCTATTAAGTTATAGTTTTTTTTGTATAAATGATGTGTGTGTGTTAAATTTGTGACGTCATAATGCATAGGTTGTTTTTGAACTGATAAATGAATAAATCTGATGCACTACTTGTGTGGAAAATTTTAACATTAGCGATTATATTTACGTCCGTGTTTTTACTGAGCTAGCACGCCAATACGAGTAGCCGGTTTTGAGTATGAATGATTTTCCAATCGCGTTAAATTTTCGAGAATAATTTATTCGCATGAATTACGTTCAAATGTTATGGAGGTAAAATCCAATCTGCAAGCGTGCAAATTCGTCTTAAAAGGAATATTAAGTTACATACATTATTTTATGACATTGTCACATTATCACTACATAGTATAAAATAAAGTCGCTTTCTCTGTCCCTATGTCCCTTTGTATGCTTAAATCTTTGAAACTACGCAACGGATTTTGATGCGGTTTTTTTTATAAGATAGAGTGATTCAAGAGGAAGGTTTATATGTATAATAACATCCATTAAATAGTGGAGAAGTACTGTTATTTTTGAGGTTTCTAATGTGATGTCGTAAATAATTACATTTTTTCCGCTTATATTGCAAACGCAGGCTGGCCTACGAGTTTTATCAAAATAATGTACTAAGTATTATACACATTGAAAAGGTCAACAGAAAAGTCCGTGATGGTATATGTCTATCTCTTATGGATAACCCACAATAACTTTTTTTGTCATTTACTTTATACGACAAAAATTGGGTAATTTTCGAAGCGATTTTAACCAATACAGCATTAATCCTTAACCAATTAAATACCTTGAATACATTGTTCATTTTAAATTGATCTATACAGTCCATTACAGCTTATTAAGCAGCGATCGAACGCGTATATTATCGTACAACGCGTACATAATAAAATCCTGCTTTTCATCAGCATTGCACCCGTGCGAAGCTGGGGCGGGTCACTAGTTAAAATATATTATAACGTTACTAGCTGACCTGGCAAACGTCTTTATGCGATGTATATCACTTATAATAAAAAATAGGGGTTGATCGTAGAGGGTTGAAAATTTAGGGTTGTATGTATTTTTTAATGCTGTTGATACAATTGATAAAAAAATAAAAAATTATCTAAAAATAACATATTTAGGGGTGGACTACCCTTAACATTTAGGGGATGAAAAATAGATGTTGTCCGATTCTCAGACATACCCGATATGCACCCAAAATTTCCTGAGAATCGGTCAAGCCGTTTCGGAGGAGTTTAACCACAAACACGAGAATTTTATATATAAGATAAAATCTAAATATATATAAATCTCCTGTCACGATGTTTGTCCGCGATGGACTCCTAAACTACTTAACCGATTTTAAATAAAATTGGCACACCGTGAGCAGTCAGGTCCAACTTAAGAGATAGGATAGCTTAGATCTTTAATTAAAGTCGGAATTTTAATTTATTGCAAATTATTTGTCTATAATTAATTGACAGTCACAATTATCTGATAACTCCAAAAGATTCTATTTCCGACTGGATTGAGTAAGTAATCAATAGATGGCACTGCTATGGTAAACCGACAAACGTATCATGTAAGCTACAATTCAAAATCATGATTACCACGTGTTATTGAGGCTAAAGTATAAATTACATTTATTTTGTGAAAAACGGAGGAGAAACGAAGGGGGCAGCTAGTCAATATTAATTATAATGTGTCACGCAAATCATTAAATACCTAGTTTTTTTTTATAAATATTTTGTAAACAATTCCCCGACTATATTATAGTCGTCGGAGGTATAAAATTACGTAAATGGTATTGGTAACACGGATGATAAAACATTACTACCTATTTCTTTTAACTACTTTTTGTATGACCTTTGCAGCAACACAAAAGATACCTCTTAATGTAACGTTGAACAAGATTTCCTTTAAATTCGTCTCCGTTACTTTTATGCCCATAGCTTATAAATAAATATAGCCTTTATTGAAAGTCTTGTAAGTTATATTTTATCTTATTTCTACTTTATATAATACTTATACTTATTAACGAAATTTAGTTAAATGTAAATATTATCACATCCTATTAGACACCGGTTTCTTCATCGTCTTGCTTTTTAGCATAGGCCTCCCCAAGTGTTCTCCACAAAAATCTCTTGCTTTCCTCATCCATGTGGCTCCTGACATCTTCTTAATATCATCTTCCCATCTACGATTTTGTCTACCGTTACTCGTTTTATTTCCAGGGCACCATTACTTCTTTTTCCATTTTTCCGTATTACTTCTTATCAAATGCCCAGCCCATTTCCATTTTAGTTGTTTGATTCGGTATTTTAAGTATATAATTTTAGTTTGTTGTCTTATTATTACAAAAATATTCAAACATTAGAAACTTGTCAACGTCAAATGGAAAGAAGTATACTTAACATAAAACTAAAAGACAAAGTTCGATTAACAACAATAAGAAAACAAACTAAATTATAGAGATAAATGCCCATAGCTTGCTCAGTGTTAGACCTATAGTATACATTGGCCAATCGGTCAGAACATGTAACACCGTCTCCTCATCCGTATCGCCATAAGGATATACCCAGAGACTGATCGGAAGTTCCGACCGCCCTAGGCGATTTATCGGGATGCGCCCTCTTATTTTTTTTTCGGATTTAAGTTTTAGTTTCAATAAAACTGCATTCTATATACATTAGCGAGAGCGCTGTAAGTTTTTACTGGCGGAGCGTGGAGTGCAACTTTTAACTCTTTTTAGTGCTGAAAAACACCTTTGCAGCTGCAGTTGGTCACACACATCTATTTTGGAATCTTTTTCGAGTTTTTGACAGATTTTTTGTACCACCGATTCTTCATCCAATTTGGATACTAAAATATTCCTTCTACTTCCAGATCCAGTTCACAGTTCATTTAGTGATTTGTCTCGGTCTAATTGGCATGCTCAGGGAATGATGCATAGGATCTAGCGAAGACGCGATTTGTGCGCGCCCCCCTAGATCGTGGCGCCCTAGGCTGCAGCCTAATTAGCCTAAGGGTTAATCAGGCCCTGGATATACCTTGATTACCAAAGGTCCTTCAAGAAAAGAGCGTACAAATTCTTAAAAGGCCGGCAACGCACTCGCGAGCCCTCTGGCATTGAGAGTGTCCATGGGCGGCGGTATCACTTCACAACATCAGGTGAGCCTCCTGCCCGTTTGCCCCCTGTTCTATAAAACAAAAAAGGTTTTTTCCTATATGATTCCAGAATTATTTATGACCTTACCAAATTTAAATTATAATAATATTATTTTTATGTTTTTTGTCTACTTCGTTACCTCAATTTGTTCATATGAAATAGAGTTGACAATAGTAAGAAAATGTTCCCTTGCGATATGTAATTATGTGTTTAGCTATCAAAGGAAACTCCGCCAGTATCTTCGGAACCTTGCCTTGCCTCCTTTTAATAATATATTTTAATGATTACATTATTAAGTACATTAGAATAAACCTATATTTTCTTACATTACTGAAAACAAAAATTATGATTCTTGTGCAACGGCACTCTAAATAGAGTGGCGTATCGTTCATTAACATAAAGTAATATTTAATCATACTGATTAATGGAACGGGTATTTAACATGACATCAAGTGTTATTCGTAAATGCTAAACATACATAACTATATCTACAACTTTTTATATACTAGTAATATGAAGAAGAAAGATTTGTATGTTTGTAATTGGATCAAAAAGTACCGGACCGATTTTAAAAATTCTTTCACCATTTGAATGCTACATTATCAGTGATTAATATAAGCTAATTTTAATTGCAAGAAAAAGTAAGGTTCTTTACTAAAACTATAATAATTTTACCCAAGGTGTAAAAATTTTTATATAAAATATATTTCATCGCATGCGCTGCGAAACTATAGATCGACAAAAACAAATAATAAAAAAAAATGTTGCACAATATTATAGAACATATTATTATTATAATTTACAAAAAATATTTGAACAAATTAATGTCCACCCGTGAGAAGCCGGGACGGGCCGCTAGTATTATCTAAAACTTTTCTGCTTTCAATTGTTTAATTATTTTAAGTTTTGAACAACCATTTTTAAACAATTGGGGTGTTAAAGAAAACAGAAATACAGTGATCGCCTTGCACAAAGTGGGTATGGAGCCGTCAGTCATCCAGATACTTCAAAAGCTTGGTATCAGCTGTATCATACAACTGTAACATACAGCCTGTATGTTCGTATATTGTACTATCAACAGTGGTAGGAGATCACAATTAATCAAGTTACAATTACTAATACCGAGTTTGGCTGTTCGGCGGCCAAGTAGGAGAGAGACAGATGTCGAACGCTGCCGAACGCGGAGGCCGATTGTGCCTCTTTGTCGCTCGTTCCGCGCTCTCGCTTGTACTTTACAAACTTTCAATGGAACGCCTCAGAGCGACGTAACGCCGCATATGTCGTTTTTTCGTGCGTGCAGCCGGCTCCATTGAATTATAAGACGTTGTCACGTCAAAAAATAATTAGCAAAATCGGTCCAGCCATGTGACCAAGAGAAATAGGGATTCATATGTATATATATTCATATATATGTATTTCCGTAATCGATAATTAACTACTTACGTTTAAACGCCTTTTTCTTCAAATATGTGTCGCGCAGTTTATCAAGCACACATTTTACGGTGTTTTTATGGCTATTCGATTAACGCTTTACGAGCGTAAGGATAAAATTGATTTATGAGCTGTTTATATAACTATGCGGAATACATTGGATGCCTACAGTCAATGGAGTGGAAATTGACATAGTTTAAGACATGATTTTTTTTATGTTACAGGAGGCAGACAAGCAGGAGGCTCACCTGATGTTAAGTGACTCCGCCGCCCATGGACATTAGCACTGCCAGAAGGCTCGCAAACGCGCTGCTGGCCTTTTAAGAATCGGTACGCTCTTTTCTTGAAGGACCCTAAGTCGTATTGGTTTGGAAATACTTCAGTGAAAATGATAAAGAAAAAGGAGAGAGCGATTTAGAGAGAGTGAGAGAGGGAGATCGAGAAAAAATACACGCTATTGGTTGATGTATTCGTTTAATAGTTACATATTAGAACTTTATCGAATTCTGTCGCATAACGTCTTGTGGAGTAAACGCAGTTTTTATTTATTTATATTATCATTAGCACGTATACAGTGTGTAAACAGTGTGAATATAGATAGAAATAAAAATAGGTAAAATACTTTTTAAGTTAAACGGTTTTATGTTAAACATACATTGCAATGTTTAAGATAAATGTACTAAAAACCAAAAAATAATAAAATAGATACAGTCGTGGGAATTATAAACATATGCATAGACTAGACTAAAATAAACCGTGGGGCACGTCAATTGTCTACAAATTATCGAGATAATGTGTGATAGAAGAATCGTTTAATTCGTCGTTAAAATAGGCAGTTGGCTCGCAGACGGTGAGGAAATTACTTACTATTTTCTTGCTCATGGAAATTCCCCACGGTTTTATTTTAGTCTAGTCTATGCATATGTTTATAATTCCCACGACTGTATCTATTTTATTATTTTTTGGTTTTTAGTACATTTATGTAAGATAAATATCTTAAACATTGCAATGTATGTTTAACATAAAACCGTTTAACTTAAAAAGTATTTTACCTATTTTAATTTTCTAGTTTTTAGTTTTTATTCCGCATTCTGTTTAATTTATTTAGTGCTTCATTATTGCAAGGTTTCTTGCCCGTTATTTATAGTATATTGTATTCTGCTTGTTGAGCCCTTTCATTTGATACCCATATTGATGGGATTGATAAAACCTACGTTATCCGCCATTTTGTAGCGGCTGCCATCTTGGATTTCAATTTTTTTTTATAGTATATTGCATTCTGCTTGTTGAGCCCTTTAATTTGATACCCATATTGATGGGATTAATAAAACATAAATTATCCGCCATTTTGTAGCGGCGGCCATCTTGAATTTATAATGATAATGAATAAACATAATTGTATTGTCACCAAAATCCAAAGTGTATACAAAATTTCAGATTAATCGGTTGACAGGAAGAGGGTGAAATTTGAATTACTAAATTTGACCCAAGAAAAAAGAATAAAACAAACGGGGTGAGCTAAATAAAACCGTTTAAAAACATGGCGTGATCATATACTGGTACAATCTATTGGGGCTTTTGCCTAAGTAATAATTAATTTATAAAGAAGTTGTGTGTGTACATGTGTTCTTTTTACGCACACACTTTTTTCTTTTTTTTATTGAACAGGGGGCAAACGAGCAGGAGGCTCCCCTGATGTTAAGTGATACCGAAAATTTAAAAGAAAAAATGAGTTTTGTTTGAATTAAACGTCATTTTGGGGTTTTGGCCACGTTTTGGGTAATCGGCTGCATCGTGTGGCGTTTTGGGGTTCAGTGCGTATGCACCATCGTGGATCCCACATAGCCCTTCCGCACCAAGCAGTTGCACCGGGTAGGGCTCAATGCATTTCCCGAAGTACAAACAAAAGAAACACAAGAAGGGTTCATAAATCTAAGTAACACTTCAATTGTTAACAAGTGTATCGAGTTTATTGAACATTATCGGAAACCAATTTTGTATTAAAATGTATGAGTATGGGATAAACTAATGGGCTAAATTATTACTAAACTAATTATCAGCTTATTACTTACTAAAATACTGTATATAATCCTAAATCTACGAGATCGGTATCTTAGCGAGTGAAACCTCAGGGTATTGCTTGTTAAGAAAACTAAAGCAATCATTTTGGCGATGATTTTTTACGCTTATAATCAAGTTTAGAGCGCCATACCCCTCTTGGCGTTTAGTGCCATAGTTTTGGCGCCAAGAGGGGGTCACACAGTCGTGGTCAAGTCAAGAACTTACGTTTGTCATCATAAAAACTTATTATATTATTTTAAATTAAATATTGAAGATATCTAGTAACATAAAATCCGGATGATGACAAATGTTGAAATAAAGCATTATGTTAAATTAGTCGTGCACCTAAGTCCTGGATCCAGCTCAGGGGGGGTTATGAGGCCCATGAACCGCCGTTGCTCTGGTGTCACCAGTACCAGGCCTTAGACGAAATACATTTTATGAGTGTACTGTGTGTGTTGTGGTTGTAAATGAATCTGACTCAGCATTATGGAGCACTTGTTTTAGTAAATACGTAAAAAAAGTCAATATACTTAATACGTAAAGTATTAGATAATATTTGACAAGGTGAACAAAAAATTGAAATACAAATAATCATATATTTTATTTATCTCCGCCGTTTATTATATACAGTAATACATACTAATACAGTACTAAGCCAATACGATAATGTCAATAAAATACACAATATCGCTGTGAAGTCTGAGTAGTTGGTATATCCGGGTACTGCCTATATATTCAAAAAATTCCTCAATATTTTCCCGTCATCATGACTGACCAAATTTAAAAAAACAAAAAGTTTGTACTCTATTCCCACTAAACAGGGCGTGCGGAGCCGAAAGCACTCACAGCCGAACTGATATCTCTAACCGTTGCAAAGTTAGCTTTCCCAAAACCGTAGCTCATTAACTTATCACCACCTTATCAGCTCCTATTTCCTGCACGAAATTCCCAGTCATTATCTAATGAATGCCTCAGTACTAATGCATCGCGTTATCTACTTTCCTACATTCACTAACCCAAGCTATGGCTTTAAATGCAAAATAATAAATATATATTTAAAGTAACCTAACGTACGGGTCTAAACATTATAATAAATATACCTAACCTTTAACACCACTACCTATAAATATAATTAGATGTAAGGGTTACATGGTAAAATAAAACATTTTTATTCCAGGTATTATTTTTATTTATATGTTCATTATATTTTTATACAAATTTACTAGCACCATATCATTATTCACTGAGTCACATGTGAAATTTCTAAGGAAGTCTTCTAATCTCATCCCCCTGAACTTGTAATATAAATATACCAAACAGTACTCTCCACACACCGCTGATAGATAATCTTGAACCGTAACGCTACCTCCACATGCAAGAATTCCTCCTTAAAAACCCTTCTATTGCCTCAATAGGTTTACGTCCAAATGAATCAAAATATTCACCAACTCTTTCGACGCTTATATGTACAGCCACCCAATGAGACCCCGGCTGTGAATCAGGGTCAAGATTGCATATTATAAATGCTGGCACCTGAGCATAAATTGGCAATCGATTTGAAGGATATACGTTGCTTTGGAGGCTGGGATGTATCATACGAAGACTCATTTGCACTTCTAGTGTGTTCATACTTTAATACGCGTTTACTCCGCTACTCTTTTGCTCTTTAACTGACTACATTTCTAACTATCAATTCATATTTGTACCAATGAATTAATTTAAACCCACATAATATGATCTCAACAGAAGTAATGAGTCTTTTTATTAAACAAGTAATGAGGTAAATAAAAACCATGTCATATTCGTTTAGGTTATATTTTATTATTCTTAATATCATAATTACATAAGTGATTGCTTAACTCCTATAATCCACACATACATTTCTGTTCTTATCTATTTCTATAATATTTGAAAACTCTGCGTAAACTACACAGTTAATAGTTTCAGTCAATGCGCTCTCGAATCTTACTTCCATTCTTACACTACCATGGCGAACAAGATTCCAATGCACATTAGAGTTAGCCGACAAGTCAGGAGTTAAATCAAAAGCTAGTAAACAGTATCCATTTGAATATTGCTCCCTCGATATTCCATTACCTTCGTTAAGAAAATGTATACCGGTGCCTGAGTACAGGGTGTGGTATGCGCTCGTAAATACATCGTTTGGAAATGATGGTTGTAACGATTTTGAAGGTATCTGTTGACCATCTATATATAGGCTAAATGAGCAAATACCAAAATTTTCAAAGTTGAAAGGATTTTTAACATAACTACCGTTGAATGCTGTATTATTCACAAAACATATTCTATAAAATACTTCAAAAAGTAATGCAGCTAAATAAAAACCGTGTCATATTCGCATATATATATTTTATTGTTCCTAACAATTACATGACGTGATTGCTTAACTACTACACATTTCTGTTCTTATCTATTTCAAAAATGTTTTAAAGAATGCATTGTCCATTAAGATTGCAAAGGGTTTTAGAGTGCCCTTTGTATTTCTTACGCACATTTTACTGATAGGCATGGATACAAGTGGTATATTTTACCAAACAAAATCGATAAGTTACCTATAGGTCATTACAAATTTTTTTGTATGTAATTAAGTTAATCATTAATAAATTCATAATCAATAAATTTTTATTTTACATGTATTATGTATATACGTATACATTAATATGTATATACGTATACATTAATATTACACTTACATTTTTCTGTATATACCATATAAATATCAACCATTTTTAAAATATCAACTTAGTTTTACTCCTTTCCCTGATGAAGACAGAAGTCAAAAAATAATGATTCATTTTATTCATCCCTTTGCTGCCATCGTAGCAGGACCGAGTGGGTGTGGAAAATCTAACTTTGTTGCAAATTTCAATAAGCATAAAAATAGTATATGTAATGAGATTTTTTTGGAAATTACATGGTGTTATGATGAAATGCAACCGCTATATAATATACCCGGTGTAAATTACCACCAAGGACTACCGGAATATCATATGTTTGATGGTAAAAATCCACATTTGATTATAATAGATGACTTAATGAGGGAATCTGATGGGCGAGTTGTTGATATATTTACAAAAGGCAGTCATCATAGAAATTTGAGTGTTTTTTACATAACCCAAAACTTATTTCATCAAGGAAGAGGACAGCGCGACATTTCACTTAATTCAAGTTATATTATTTATTTTAAAAATCCCCGTGACAAAACACAAATACGATTTCTAGCTAGACAAGTTTCACCGGAAGACACGAAGTTTATTGAAGATTCATATACCGATGCTACTAAAGAAGCTCATGGTTATTTAATGATTGATTTGAAACAAAACACTGATGATGCTCACCGCATAAAATCTAAAATATTTGAATCTAGTAATTTTTGTACAATATATGTTCCCATGAAAAGGTATAAATATCTTTGTAATCAGCCACTCCAAGTCAGTAATGAATCATGTATCAACGAATAACAACGCATAAGGAATTGTTATCAGCATTACATAAATTAAAGCCCAAACATCGTAGGATATTATTGAAGTCTTGTAATAATCAAGAAATTAACTGTATTTGTGAATGTATTCACAATGTTTTACAAGGAAAAGTACCTTTAAAAGAGAATACAAAAACCAAATTAAAAAAAAATTAAAATATCTTACCTAATCTGATCAGTAAAGGTAAAAGTTTTGAATACAGGAAAAATATATTAATACAAAAAGGAGGGTCCTTTCTTCCAATAATTTTGGGTACAATTCTAAGCACCCTTGTGAGTTGTTTTAATAAATCACAATGAACACAAAAAAAATGCTTCTCGTTGAGCAAGACTTTATTGATTAACTGAAACATCAGAATGAAAATAAAGCAACACCGCAAAGTAGATTGGATTTAGAAATGGAAAAAATTATATCAAGTAAATTGGATGATCGCGAAAAATGGGCGCTTTATCTACAAATTTTACAAAGATACTTACATTACTCCAAGGAAGAACGTCAACCTCAAGAAATAACAATAACTGAAAAGGTAATAAATGATAATACTAACGAAAACCGTAACATCAATAATATAACTACTAGTGAAAATGAAAAAATGCTAAATGTTAAACAACCCTCAACGGGTGAAGACATCGCATATGGGTTACCACCTAAAGAAATATTAAAATTAATTCCTAAAACTTATATGAGGAGGGGTGAATTATTGATGGATACAATATTAAATAAAACAGATCAATTGCAATGGAATAATAATGGAACAGTGGACAAGAGATACCAGGAAGTAATATTATAGATTTAGTGAATGACATCTTAAGACCCTCGAAGAGATCCGATCCAATCGGTTGGGAAATATTCGCCAAGTTTTTAAATGATATAAATATCCCACTAACATACATTGGTAATCTGAAAAGAATCAAATATATATCTAACCTTAAAAGTATAGATAAAACATTGATTCAAGAACCACAAACTGAGGTTTCTTCAACGCCAACTCAATCTAAATACATCAATAAATTGAGAAACAAAAGTGATTAGGAGAAATGGACCCCGTATTAGAGTTACATCGCATCTATTATGATATTTCACATCCAGCCGGTTACAGCAGTGTCAATAAGTTAACAAAGGCAATGAATGGAAAAATCTCAAAAAGTGATGTTTTGAAATGGTTGCAGTCTCAAGAAACATATACATTACATAAACCGGTTATAAAAAAATTCCCGCGTAATAAATATATTTTATCAAATATTAATGAATTGTGGCAAGCTGATTTAAGTGATTTAAGAACTTACATGCAATATAATGATGGATATAAATATATTTTGTGTGTTATTGACGCCTTTAGTAAGTATGCTTATGTTAGAGCAATGAAAAAGAAGGATTCATACACAATAAAAACGTGTTTTACTAGCATCTTTGATGAAGCTAAAACTGTTCCTAGACATATTCAATCAGATAAGGGCACGGAATTTGTATCTAAGGATGTCAAAACTTATTTAAAAAGTAAAAATATAAATTATTACACTACAAATAATCCAGATATAAAAGCAAGTATAGTAGAACGATTTCAGAGAACATTGAAAATGAAAATGTGGCGTTATTTTACACATAAGAATACTTATCGCTATACAGATATTTTACAAGATTTGGTTAGTTCTTATAATCACAGTGTACACTCTAGTATCAAGATGAGACCATGTGATGTTGAAATGGAAAACATAATGGAAGTTTGGCGGAATTTATATTATGATGAAAAGACTTATATTTCAAGTTTAAACAAAGTACCTAAGTTTAACGTTGGTGACTATGTAAGAATTACAAAATACAAACATGTATTTCAAAAAGGTTATGAAAGTAATTGGAGTAATGAAATTTTTATCATTACTTCGATTATAGATCGTTCCCCGTGGGTTGTATACACTTTAAACGATTTAGACAATGAATCAATAACAGGAACTTTTTATGAGAAAGAACTACAAAAAATAACTTTTTCCCCCACTTCCGAATTTAAAATTGATAAAATCATCAGATCACGTAAAAGCGGTATTAGAAAGGAAGTATTAGTTAAATGGAAAGGATATCCTAACAAGTTTAATTCTTGGGTCTTACTATCGAATATTAAAAATCTGCAATGAAGGAAAGTTTTTATTTAACTTTACTCAGCAATAGTTCTACACAATATTTTCCGGGAAATATGACATCAAATTTTTCTACAAAACTACCTAAAGCCATTACATTAGAAGGAGAATGGATGGTAGGTATAGTTGAGTTTCAATATCCTTCTACTATGTTTTCCGTGCAAGAACATGAAAATATTATGTACATAAGTAAAAAAACTACCATCAATAACGAAGAGACCACACTGATGTATAAGAACCATATACCAGCCACCAACTATGATAATATACAAAATATTCTTCTAGCTTTAAATTCGAAAGAGAAAGTTAGTTTTCGCCAGGACACCGTGACAAAGTTTGTCTCTGCTGCAGTAAAGGATCCATCAATAATTTCATTATCTCTATCACCTAATTTGAGCTTTCAACTTGGATTTGAGCCAGATACCAATTTAGTAAATCATAATATCGGTAAACGCCCTGCTAATCTACATTTGGGGTTACCATCACAATTATTTGTGTATTGTGATATTATAGAACCACAAATTGTTGGTGATGTAATGACACCCCTATTGAGAATTATACCCTTAGATCCTGCTAAATACATATATGGTTCAAATAAAATGCATATATTTTCACCACCACATTATTTGCCGGTAATGAGAAGAGAATTTGATGTTATTGAGATAGATATAAGAACAACCACGGGAAATGCGGTACCATTTCAATACGGAACATCGTGTGTGAAACTTCATTTTAAAAAAATATAAACTATATTTCCTTTTTAAAATGTATACACCTCAAGATACATTTATATGTCCTTATGAACATTATTATTCGAAACAAGCTGGGTCTGGTATAAATGTAATCTACAAAGGAGCCTTACATCAACGTGGTCATGGTATCGGCAGTTTTCTTGGGGGGTTATTTCGAAGTGTGCTACCTTTACTCACTAGTGGTGCTAAGGTAATTGGAAAAGAAGCACTTAACGGCGGAATTGGGCTTTTGTCAGATGTTGTGGCTAGTCGTCCTATCAAAGAATCTATTAAAAATCGATTGAAAGAGGCTAGTTCTAACCTTAAACGCAAAGTTGATACCAAAATTGATAATCTTATGACTGGATCGGGTGTTAATAAAAGACGAAAATATTGTAATGAGCTCATTCGAGTTTCACCCCTCAACGTGAAAGGCGCTCTGAAGAAAACAAGGAACAAAAATATTAATAATTCCAAGGATATATTTTCAAACTAATCATAATGTCATTTATTCATAATCATTCATGTGAGTGCGTTAAATCTGAATTGGATCTGTTTGCTCTTCCTTCCACACAAACAAGTATCGAATATGGACACTGGATACACTACAAACCAATTTCTTCATTAAGTGATGATGGACCCATCGAATTTCAAGTACCTGGTACTGGAGATGACTACATAGACCTTTCGCATACACTACTCCATCTCAAGGCTCAAATTAAAAATCAAGACGGTTCTGTAGTTAATGCAGCTAATGTAGTGGCACCAGTCAATAATTGGTTACATTCTTTATTTAACCAATTGGATGTTTACCTAAACCAAAAACTTGTGTCACCCCCAAATAATACTTATGCATATCGTGCTTTCATAGAAACTCTATTAAATTATTCATCATTTGCCAAAAAATCACATTTGACATGTGGTTTATGGTACGAGGATACAGCTGGAAAAATGAATGAAACTAATGAGGCAAACAAGGGCTTTTACAAAAGACAACAACTTTCAAAGGATGGTAAGGCTGTTGAAATGATTGGGCATTTACATGGGGATATATTCAATCAAGATAAATTCCTCATTAACGGGGTCGAATTATCTATAAAATTAGTGAGATCGAGAGAAACATTTAACCTCATGTCACAGAATGCGGATAATAAGTACAAAGTCTGTATCACAGATGCAACTTTAATAATACGCAGAGCAAAAATTAATCCATCAATACTAATAGCCCATCAAAAGGTTCTTGCCACTACTACAGCTAAATATCCTATAACAAGAGGTGAAGTGAAAGTCCTGACCATACCGTCTGGTGTGCAGGGTAAAACACTGGACAATATATTTTTAGGGCAGGTTCCTAAGAGATGTATTATAGGTTTTGTGAATAATACAGCATTCAACGGTAGTTATGTTAAAAATCCTTTCAACTTTGAAAATTTTGGTATTTGCTCATTTAGCCTATATATAGATGGTCAACAGATACCTTCAAAATCGTTACAACCATCATTTCCAAACGATGTATTTACGAGCGCATACCACACCCTGTACTCAGGCACCGGTATACATTTTCTTAACGAAGGTAATGGAATATCGAGGGAGCAATATTCAAATGGATACTGTTTACTAGCTTTTGATTTAACACCTGACTTGTCGGCTAACTCTAATGTGCATTGGAATCTTGTTCGCCATGGTAGTGTAAGAATGGAAGTAAGATTCGAGAGCGCATTGACTGAAACTATTAACTGTGTAGTTTACGCAGAGTTTTCAAATATTATAGAAATAGATAAGAACAGAAATGTATGTGTGGATTATAGGAGTTAAGCAATCACTTATGTAATTATGATATTAAGAATAATAAAATATAACCTAAACGAATATGACATGGTTTTTATTTACCTCATTACTTGTTTAATAAAAAGACTCATTACTTCTGTTGAGATCATATTATGTGGGTTTAAATTAATTCATTGGTACAAATATGAATTGATAGTTAGAAATGTAGTCAGTTAAAGAGCAAAAGAGTAGCGGAGTAAACGCGTATTAAAGTATGAACACACTAGAAGTGCAAATGAGTCTTCGTATGATACATCCCAGCCTCCAAAGCAACGTATATCCTTCAAATCGATTGCCAATTTATGCTCAGGTGCCAGCATTTATAATATGCAATCTTGACCCTGATTCACAGCCGGGGTCTCATTGGGTGGCTGTACATATAAGCGTCGAAAGAGTTGGTGAATATTTTGATTCATTTGGACGTAAACCTATTGAGGCAATAGAAGGGTTTTTAAGGAGGAATTCTTGCATGTGGAGGTACAATAGCGTTACGGTTCAAGATTATCTATCAGCGGTGTGTGGAGAGTACTGTTTGGTATATTTATATTACAAGTTCAGGGGGATGAGATTAGAAGACTTCCTTAGAAATTTCACATGTGACTCAGTGAATAATGATATGGTGCTAGTAAATTTGTATAAAAATATAATGAACATATAAATAAAAAATAATACCTGGAATAAAAATGTTTTATTTTACCATGTAACCCTTACATCTAATTATATTTATAGGTAGTGGTGTTAAAGGTTAGGTATATTTATTATAATTTGTTTAGACCCGTACGTTAGGTTACTTTAAATATATATTTATTATTTTTCATTTAAAGCCATAGGTTGGGTTAGTGAATGTAGGAAAGTAGATAACGCGATGCATTAGTACTGAGGCATTCATTAGATAATGACTGGGAATTTCGTACAGGAAATAGGAGCTGATAAGGTGGTGATAAGTTAATGAGCTACGGTTTTGCGAAAGCTAACTTTTAAACGGTTAGAGATATCAGTTCGGCTGTGAGTGCTTTCGGCTCCGCACGCCCTGTTTAGTGGGAATAGAGTACAAACTTTTTTTTTTTAGGTTTTGGTCAGCCATGATTTTTAGGTTTGTCCCTTGGGCGGGACAAAATACTACCTCAAAGGCAGAACCCGGAAATACCAACTACTGTTATTATATTAGAATTATCTACAACTATATTTGTCTTATTGTAAATGTAAATTATTTAATATATTAATTTCGTATTCTGTCTCGACGTTCGATGATGATATGAAGCCAGCTCTAAGTCCCGTCTTATTTATTGTACCACACCAAGGACACATAATTTTTGGTACATTATCTATAAAAGGCCGGCAACGCACTCGCGATCCCTCTGGCATTGAGATTGTCCACGGGCTTATCACTTAACATCAGGTGGGCCTCATGCCCGTTTGCCCCCTGTTCTATAAAAAAAAATCAGTAGATTACAAAGATCTGTTCTGGATACAGTTTCTCTATTTAATATTTACAGTTATTCCGATTAAAATATGAAAGCCGTTTCGATATTTGGAGAGCTCTAAAAATTGTTATCGAAGTTATCAGAACTGGATATTCCAGTCCTCCAATGCAAGAGAATGGATATGTTTTACAACAAAGGACGAATGAAAGAATCGACTGTCAAATCGGACAAGTTAAGTTCAAGTCATGATTAAAGCTTACAATAGATTACCGAAAGAATTAAAAGTTCTTCCGACTAGAGTCTTTAAAAAGCGACTTAGTGCATTACTTTTGAAAAAAATGTACTATTCAATAAATGATTATTTGTGTGAGACATTGTAATTTATACAAATTAATAAAGTGTGATATATTATATGATACAGATAATATAAGAATTGACTCTGACTAATAAAACGTTAAGATAAATTAGCGCGCCACTGTGTGTGGCAAAATATGCGAACGACTTGCGATTGTACCACCTTAACATTTTGTACCATATTCTTGCAATAAATAAATTATAAAAAAAAAAAGACGTGACTTTTAACTTTTTTTTTTTTTTTTTTTTTTTGCGGCCATGAATGATGTCGAATGGACCTTGGCTCAGCAAGCAACCAATTCGCCCTGTTTAATGAAGGTGGGGGAGGCCGGGTACAATGCTTGCAGGGATACGTCAGCATCACGTCTAGCTGACTGGGAAAACTGATAACTTTAGTTAAACTTAATTTGGGATTTTATTAACACAATGGATGCTTAATCAATGGATACAAAGTAATAGCCGGAAATCAAAACTTTTAATGGCGAATTGATTAAGTAAATATAAAAGAAAATAAGTATGAATGTATATTATTTATATTATTTTTCGAATGTGTACACGTCGAGTGCCGAATACTCGGATCCAAGAGCTAGATATGGCAATGGTTTGAAAACATGAATGGGACGCTCGTACGGATCCGAGTGGGCGGCATCGCAATTTTTTTAAATTAATGTGCTATATATATTTGATTTAAATATAGTATTGTTTGATGATTTGCTTTTTTAAAAGAGTACCGAGAGTTTTTCCGCCGGCTTTTTCTCTCGGCCAACACCTTCTGTCTTCTTTGCCGATGAGTAGGGATGCCAACAGGTTTAAATTAAATGACGTGGAATAAGTGATACCTGTCTATCTTATGTTCCATAATAAACGATTTTTACTTTTTATTTTATTTTATGGCCTCGCTATACTCGGATCCGAGAAAAGAGCACTTAATGTGTTAATAATATTTAAATAATTTTTTCGCAAATACAGAAATGTTTTGTCAAGAGATGGCACCACGTACTGTTAGCATTCGTAAAATTAATTAATTTATTTTTATTGGATAACTTTTCCGATATTTTATTACTGATTCTGCTATTCGGAGCGGAGAAGAATCCATCAAAAAAGACATTAGTAACATCGGTCCAGCCGATCTTGAGTTATAAGTGGTGTAACTAAGACGACTTTGTTTAATATAAACATACATATATTTAGATCTTACAGCTATTGATGTAAAAGTAAACATATATGTATATCTCTTGTATGTCTCTATATATGTTTTTTTTGACGTTCATAAGTGTACATGTTTACCTATATGAATAAAGATATTTTTGAGTTTGAGTTTGATACAAAGCAATACAGATTAATTTTATTTAATATTAATTAAAGGAATTTAATAAATGAATGGAAAAAAATACCTACAAAATCTTAAATCCTAATATGTAACTAATAAACGAATACATAAACTAGCGTGTTTCTCTCTCTCTCACTCTCTGTCAATCGCTCTCTCGCTTTTCTCAAAAACGCTGCACATCTTCGTGACACTAATATTATTATTGCGTTATTTGAGTAAGGTTTTAACGTCATGCGCCAAAAGAAGTTTCACTTCAAAAATCGTTCCAGCAAATCAGTGTTTAGACTGTTCCAGGAATATTAACAAGGGTCATTCATAGGTGGTGGAAATAAAAAACAGCATAATATACATTATATATTACATATTTTTACATTGACTAGACATTTGACTAGATATAATTTGTGCTATTACAACTACAACAATTTCAAATAATTCTGCTAAATATCGGCAATTAATTACAAATCATGTACTCCGTACCCGAAGGACCAAAAGTATCCAACAACATATGTTATAAACTAAGACATATATTTTGCTAAAATAGACAAAAAAAACTTTGATTATACATTATAAACCATTATTTAGACTTTAAAAAAGCTCGCTTAAGTATTATGAGTGCTTGGGTCAGTCACGACTGGCTTCCAGCATTTTAGGGTCCGGATATTCAATGGTAGTCCTAAGTTGGTACATTAAAGCCTCCTCATACCTAATGTTGTCCTATACCTGCGTTAGACTTCCGGCTCATTGGAGGATAACTTCTACTTAAATTGGGTGACTTGTCACTAGATGGCGTGGATACAAGTACAAAGAGTATGCATATTTGACAGCTGACAGCGCTCACGACGCATTGACATATGCAACTTTAACGGTATAATTATTAACAAATAAATGCCATATACGTAGTCTAAAACAAACATTACTAATTATTTAAGAACAAATTATACATTTAAAATAATATGCTTGGCTTTGACTGAAGTCAAACAAATATACGCAAAATAATGATTCTTTCTTGTTCACTCTTATACATTTCTATATCTGACTCTCTCTTTCGTAATAAGACCCAATCTATTGCGTACTTCATCTAAGTTCACTGTCATAATAATCTGTAGAACGAGACTAAAGTCATACAAAATAATCATACTGTCCTGTTCACTCTTATACATTTCAATATATAACTGTCTCAATTTCGTAAAAAGAACCAATGTATTGCGAATCTCATTTAGCTCACTGTCATAGTAATCTGTAGGACGAGACTAAAGTCAAACAAAATAATCATACTGTCCTGTTCACTCTTATACATTTCAATATATAACTGTCTCAATTTCGTAAAAAGAACCAATGTATTGCGAATCTCATTTAGCTCACTGTCATAGTAATCTGTAGGACGAGACTAAAGTCAAACAAAATAATCATACTGTCCTGTTCACTCTTATACATTTCAATATATAACTGTCTCAATTTCGTAAAAAGAACCAATGTATTGCGCATCTCATTTAGCTCACTGTCATAGTAATCTGTAGGACGAGACTAAAGTCAAACAAAATAATCATACTGTCCTGTTCACTCTTATACATTTCAATATATAACTGTCTCAATTTCGTAAAAAGAACCAATGTATTGCGAATCTCATTTAGCTCACTGTCATAGTAATCTGTAGGACGAGACTAAAGTCAAACAAAATAATCATACTGTCCTGTTCACTCTTATACATTTCAATATATAACTGTCTCAATTTCGTAATAACACCTAATCTTTACGTACGTTACGTCTTACGTACCTCAACTACGTACACCGTTACTATAGCAACGAGGAGGACAAAAATAACAAAACACGACGACAATACGATTGGACAATTTTCTCTTCTTTTAAAGCAATTTTACAGACAAGGATTCAAATCCCCTGTCATATTGACATGTGAACATGTCACTTTCTGGCCAGAGGGTACGGCCACCCTGAACAACTTACCCTGGGGCATACAAACACACACTTTAAATTGCCCAATACCCCCTCCCCGTGTCAGGGGGGCGGCTATGGGTAAATACCTGTAAAAAACAATTTCAAATACATGTCTAAAAATGGATATCACATAAACTACTAAACCGATTTTGATGAAACCAATGCATTTGTCTATTTGAAAACAATTGCTCAGACGAAGGAAAATATTATAAGAACTGTCCATAGACAAAAATGTGTCAGGCATTGAAGGCTGAACTTCTTGCCTAAAATAAGAAAATAAAAATATGTCGAAAGTGCGTTGTCGGGCTTTTAAGATTAGGTACTTATTATACAAGGGGCATAGGGGCAGGAGGCTCACCTGATGTTAAGTGATATCACTCATGGACACTCACGTTGCCTGAGTTCTCGCAAGTGTGTTGACGGCCTTTTAAGAATTGGTACTTATAGAATAAAATGGATTGTGAACCTGTGCCCCATATTACCTTACGTCAATGAAGACACCTTCCTTCCCGCTTATAACGATGGATCCATTTATGGACCTTAAATAGATGTCTTGGTCTGCAGACCAGTGGAGCATTTTGGCTTCCATATGAGTGCCTTCAGCACCCTGCAGATGAAGAGAACTGTCTGCCCGGATTAACAGGTCCTCATCTACTGGAGACGATATACGCTTTGTTGACACTTGCTGGAAATTATTTATTTTAAGGGATTTTAATAATATATGGGATACCATATTCAATCTGAAGGCATAATCCGGAGATAAAACATTTTATGTAATGTTCGAAGTGAAACTTCTTTAGGCGCATCGGAGTAAATTTATTACGGAACGTCACGAAGATGTGCAGCGTTTTTGTCGAAGAAAAGGGACAGAGCGATTGAGAGAGAGTGAGAAGGGAGATCTAGAAAAAATACAGGCTATTGGTTGATGTATTCGTTTAGTGCTTACATATTAACGTCTTCAGCAGTAAGTGCAGATTTTTATTTATTTATATTATTTTTTGCATGTGTGTAAACATAGAGTACATGTGAATATAGATACACAAATCTATGGTACACGAAAATATATCACTACCTGGGGGTCTAGTCAAGACGGCTTAACAGTAGTGTATGTAGAAAGTCGAAAACTAAATTTGTATGAAAAAGACAGCTAGTGTCGACAGTTGGTACCAACTACTAGCTGTCATTTTCATACAAATTTAGTTTTCAACTTTCTACATACACTACTGTTACGCTGTCTTGACTAGACCCCCTGCCCTATCAGGCAAATTCAGATTTATTTTAATTTTTTGTACAATAATCTTTTAATTAAAAAAATATATACAAATGAACATAGCAAGTATACATATAAAGTACTTGAATCAATATAATTTAAACTAAAACACTCACCCTGGCAAGCAAATTATTTACAGACTCTGTGAGTGTCAACTCCGCACTGTCAGTACTGAACACAGTTTCACCAGTCACAGGTTCAATTATTTCAAATGAATTCACTCCTCGCACAAAGATTCCAGATGTGTTCACAGTGAGTCGTGTGTCGGAGCGAGATAGTCTAAAATACAATGGAAATATATTAGCATATCATTGAACCATTGCTGCACCCTGGCACTGTGTACAATAAATCTGGTGCTGGTTATCTTGATATAGTTCTCTCAATACCAATACCAAGTTACTATTTTAGTTAATTGCACTTCTCTGTGTCATTTATAATCATTTATCAAAAGTGCTTAAAAGAGATTGCTAGGTAATAAAGCTATTTGACTCATCTTTTAGATGTATTATGATGTGTCCTAAAAAGTGTTATAATCGCACAGGATGCCCTAATCAATAGATAAGACTTGCAAAATACTTAGATGAGCATTTTCGTTACACATTTTATGATTAATTTAAGGTTTTTTAACCATTTGAAGTTTACTTACACCATTGTTCTTAATTTATTGAAATAAATATTATTAAAAAGAGTGGCAGAGAGTTTATTGCCAGTTCTTCTCTTCCGTTCTACACCCTTGATTTGAGAACTGGCAGTAAATGTAAAATTAGAATTATTTTGTGTGTATTTCTTTTCTTTTTTTGATGTTCATAAGTGTACATTATGTTACCTATATGAATAAATTATTTTTGTTTGTTGTTTGTTAATATTTTATGACCTCGTGAGGATTTTGGCTTACACATTTTAAGGAAAACCAACCTAACTTAAGATATACCAATATTTTCTTAAATGCAAATCACGTCTAAAGATTGCAGGTTCACAGGTTGTTTACCTCATAGTTAAATTTAGTTTGATATTGTTAAACCTATCAAAAAATTATAACTATAGTTATCTGTTTTTATAAGTTTTTAAAAGAAGCAATATGGACTGGACATGTAGCACTATTAATTGATACATAACATAATAAAGACTCTTTGAAATTGGATAATTTCTCACCTGGTCTGCAAATTAAATATAACAGATCCATTTTCACTGACAACAGTCATAGGCACATCTTTAAAGCCCTCAATTATTCCATCCTTTTTATAAAGATGATCCAAGTTTGTCTCTCCAAAGAACTTGATGGCATTGTGCTCAGGGAGAAATTCCATGCTTTCTAGCCCTGAAATGACAGGCATTGGTTTGAAAATAATATTCCATAGAAATAATTAATTGTAGTATGGATCCTAAAATTATAAATAAACATACATAGCAATTTATGTTTATTTTAAAGGTTCTCAAGTAAAATAATTGATTCTTATGTAAGTAAATGGATTTTTAAACCTAAAATATTGGTTTTAGCACACCTCTTAACCAGGAACTCACAAATTATGAACCACACAAGAATAGTTTTGCTTAAATATATTAAAACAGTGATTGTTCACAAATGTTTATTGAGTAGGTCAATCTATTTCTCTGAAATTCATGGATAGTTAGAGGAAGATGGATTACCTTGGCCCAGTCTTAATACTGCAAGTATTGTAAAAGTTAAAATAAGATTTCCAATCGCCAGAACGAACAATAAACAAACCAGCGTCCAGAAAGCGAAAGTTTTTCGTCCCTTGTACACATTTTTACAAACATCGTTTCCATTTTTATCAGAATAATTTCGCAATCCAATGTTCTTATGAGGCAAAGATGAGGATTTTGAGATTAAAGCTTTCTCGGCACGTTGCCTTTCGATGGTATTATCTGACATTGTTTCGGACAGCGGTGATACACCACGTAAATTCGTTAGCATCTCGTTGTTTATAATTCTCTTGATATCAAAAATAGAAATGTATTTATACTACAACACAACACACACAAGTCACGAAATGCAAACTGCAAAGTCAAACTCAAATTATTGAGCGAAAAGTATGGAATCTCATTGGCTATGCATTCACCAATCACAAAGGCGGATAGCTATGGTAGCAAACAACTCTTTAGTTGATACATCTAGTATATTACTTTTCTGTGGTCTGTTAAGTTTCCAATAAATTATTTTAAGTCGAACCATAGATTCACCTCTAGAGTGTGATAGCACATTGTAAACTTAATAAGAAAGAAAAGGGTAGAACATAGATATTTTTATCCCTGCCACCCTGTTATCTGTCAGTTACCTAATAGAGGCACATCTGCTTGATGACAAAAAATAATTATCTATACACACGCAATATCTAAGAAAAATCAGTAGATATTGCGTGTCTGTATGTCCTTAAACAATTAGGTAGGCAGGCATTTTGTTATAATCTTAATGTACACGTTACACTTTAATCTTTAATATATCAAAGTTTTTTTGTAGCTGCACTATTTTTTTGGTATGGTTTGGACTTGACACGAAGAAAACTTACGCTCTTTTTTTGGAAAGTCTATCTAGAAAGGGGGGTATACAATATCACCGTACCATCAATACACGTGGAGTATGAGAAGAAGATCTTACGAAAATGACAATGATTATTTATTAATGATGGTTATGCATGTCATGTTTGACAGAATCGTTATTTTTTAACGTTTATCAAAATATTCCAACATATCTTTTAAATTTAACTTAATACACGCAGAAGTTAACTAGGAACCTCGCTGTTATGACGTCATAGTGATGTACTAACTGCATAAAAAAATCAAGTAATCTTTAAGGCCTCTCGATACTCGCAATAATAGGTATCTATTGATTATTTATAATATCAACGTTTATCATTCAATGTAGGTATATTTTTGATAACTGTTCTACATCCATAGGTTAGTAAAACAAATATAATTTTAGTTTATTTTGAACAAAATGACAACGTAGTATTTAATTTACTGATCGTACTGTCGCGTCACGGGCGAGAGCGATAGGGGGTGTTACTACACCCCCTATTTCATATATATATCATCATATAAACTTATATTTTTTTGTGTTTTTAATTTTAGTTTAAGCAATAGAAAGGAGAAAAATCTTGTTCCGCTAATTGTTTTGAGCAATATATTATTATTAGTACGTGTCAACATTGCGAATATTGATATACAAATACATGGAGTTATCATATACTGGTACATGATCATCTTAGAAGATCGATCATCAGAAGTTTCACTTCTGCTTGTGTACTTTGTACGCACGCATTATATTATGTTTTGAGTGATATAGCTGATTTAATTCTCCGGTTGAAAATTTTCATCACAGTTGATTACACTGTCCGCGTTTGTTATAACAGATCAAAGATACCCTTACTTGGAATTGCCCAGTATAAAGAATAGAGGTCGCCCAAAACCTGACAAGATGAAATAGAAGAGATAGAGACTAATGGATGGATTTGGAGGCCTTGACTCTGCCCCAGATCGTGTACTATTATTAAATATTATACGATACATTGATGTAATCATTATTATAAGTTTGTGGGTAACGCTGGAAATTTTAAGAACTGGCCAGTTAGAAACATTGCTAATGAAACCTTTTTGAATTTCAATTTTAGAACTCTTTGGTAACCTAATGTGATATACATATTGCATTCGATTGTCATTTGTTTTTGACTTTTGTGAATTGGTGGCAAATCTAAAACTCTTGTTACACGTGAACATTTTTCGGTCAATTATTTATTATGACTTTTGTTGTGGGCTTATTCAACAACAAAGCTATGATAGGCTGCGATTAGCATTTTTTAATGAAGCACCATCTAGTGCCATTATTTACAATTGGTTTAACGAGTTTAAGTGTGGACGTAGCAATCTCAATGATGATCCGAGGAATATCCTTTAACTGTGACTACTGATAACAGATAACAACCAGTACTGTCCGACGCATGATACAAGAAGATAAGAGAGTGAACTGTCAGCATATACGGCATTGGTATGATTCAAGTTCAAACAATATTACACGAACATCAGGAAGGTTTGTACCAAATGGAATCCCCATGCTTTAACCGATGACCAGAAACACCTGCACATGCGCTGGTGTCGACAAATGTTAAATAAGTTAAAGGACGGTGACTCAAATGTTGTATTTGACATCGTCACAGGTGATGAAGGCTGGATAAATTGCTACGAAGCCGAAAACAAAAGACAATCAGTTCAGTGGATGTTTCCTTTCGAGGATCAGTCCACTAAGGTAAAGAAAGGAAGAAGTTAAAGAAAAAAGATGATTGCCTCATTCTTTGGTCGGAAAGGTCATTTCAGTTGTGTAAGAAGATAAGACTGGTATGTTAATCGCTGTTTGGATGTTAATAAACTCCGCCAAAATAAACTTCTTTATTTTACTACTATTTTATTTCTTTTGATCGGTGAGCTCATTACCAAAGTCACGCGGCCATTTGAGGCGACAGGCGAGGATTTTTTTCTTAATTAATTTATTAATTAAAAACGCTTGTCTACGAAAAATGAACCAATCAAAATCAGTATTATTATAAATAATAATTTGATACCTATATTTGTATGTGCATAATGTAAATCACTTGATTCAATTATAAATCAATACATGGTTAATTGGTATAACTGATCTGTTTTATCATAATTACATACTTATTTTTCGATTGCTTATTTGATAAATACAATCTATAATTTAATCATAGGTGGCAAGTATCTATTAATGATTATATTAATTAAAATGATACGGTGCAAATACATATATATATATATATATATATATATATATCTTTATCTAAAAAAAATCTAAAATAATAAAAATTGCGCCATGACGACGCATCAACAGCGATCTTCATTAAAATTATTTATCAGCTGAGTGAATATTCGAATCGAGTTTGGTGTAAAGAGTGAAGATATATTAGTTTTTTATTTTATATTAGATTACGTCAGGAAGAGATAAATTCAATTACAATAGCTCAACGTTTGTCACGTGACTATTTACATACAACGTTGATAAGTGAGTTTGTCTATAGCCCGTGGTATGTTTTATTTCAGCCTGTGACTGAGTCAGTAATGAACCACAGATCTGGTCATGTACCGAATATTGATAGTAAAAATTTATTCCAAAGCAATCAATTACGCCTTGATAGCCTTTTAAAATATTCAATATTATTGAATATCGAAGCGGAGATATAATATATTATTGTATTAGATATATTGATAAGTTACTAGTTTGCCCTTAAGATATACGGTTTCTATTTCTATTTATAAGTTTTAAAACAACGTGTATTATGCCTACAAAAAAATATGGCCTCTCATACAAATTACTTAATAATTCAAAATATACACATATATGTTGTATAGCAAATACATAATAGGAACAAAAAATCATAATATTATAGCTTAATGAGATGTACATTTCCTACATAACGCATAGTTCGACCCTCTTCAAGCAAAGCGATAGCTCGGGAGACATGCAATTCAGTCAGATCTGGCATTATGACCTAAACTCACTCGCTTCAATGAATAACAATACTCAAAAGGCTCACTTCAATTTCTATGAATACTCAAAAGATTGAAAAAAACTACTTAAAATGTGTTTTCTGTGATTAGAAAGTAATGAAAATTCAAAGACGTCACTTTGTTTTTAGGTGTTTCTAGACACACTGCCACTTTATTATAGGACTACTAACCAAAACGCCGATGCTCATTTGTTTTTTATTTTCTTCGACAATGCCTTAACATTATCTAGTGGCCAGTAATATTTAAAACCTTAAGTAAAAAGTTTAGTTCTACTCTAAAGTTTTGTTCCCGTAATTGTTTTGAGCAGTATATGTATACATTTTTAAAAATCTGCGTTTGCTTCACAAGGCGTTATGCGATAGAATTTCCGTCTAATGTTCTAATATGATCTAAACGAATACATCAACCAATAGCGTGAATTTTTTCTTGATCTCCCTTTCTCACTCTGTCTCAACCAGTCTCAATCGCTCTCTCCCTTTTCTGCACAGCTTCGTGACGTTTCACCCGTAAAAAATTACGACCATGCGTTTAAAGAAGTTTTACTTCAAAATGTATAATTAACTTATAGGTGTAAATTGAATTAAACTTATCTCGCAAGGGATTAACCTACTTTCAGAGATTATATTTAATTCTATATAATTTTCTTAGTAAATATATATTATATTATATATATGTATATTCATCACTGCTAAATTTCTGTCTAGCGAGCATTCTCTTGAGGAAAAGTCTGGATTATGATTATATGTTATAGAAAGGATAAACACGTGTGAAAGTGACATGATGTCTGCGATGAACTCCTAAACTACCGAACCGATATCAATGAAATTTGCACACCGTGTGCAGTTTGATCTAACTTAAAAGATAGGATACATCTCAATTTATACCCGCAATATTATTTATTGCAAGTATTTGTTTATTATTTATTACAATTCTTTTTGTTTTAAAAGTACCAACGTTTCACATAAGATCTCCTACCGTTTCCCTTGAATAGTTTACTAATACGTAATATAACAAAAACCTTAGCCACAGCAACGCTTGGCCGAGTCTGCTAGTAAATATAATATATTATACATCTCGCCTCACGTTGTTTGTCCACTATGGACAAACGTGTGCAGTATGATCTAACTTAAGGATAAGATAGCTTACATATATATATACTAATATATTATTATAGTCATTTGCCTAGTTGTTTGAGGAACTGGCTCAATATCTTAAAACTATTAGATGTATCGTCGAGCCTAAAACTCTAAAGGAGATATACTTAGCAGTATACCAATCTATTGTTGCATATTGTATCTCATCTTGGGGAGGCGCTCCAAAAACTAAAATCAAGATTGTTGAAATAGCGCAAAAGGCCATACTTAAAGTATGCACGTTTCGGCTTTGTACTCTTCAACAGATGAGCTGTATAAATTTTGCGAAGTGCTCTCGGTTCGACAACTATTTCTTCTTAGCATAATAAATAAACAACACAGTACTATAACTTTTAACCAATTCACATTAAATGTAAGAAGAAATGAGATAGTATTCAAACAATTTCAGCATTGCTCAACTACTTTTGCACAAAGATTTTTCTCCTTCCTAGGCCCCTACATATACAATAAAGTGAATAAAGTATTAAATATATATAGTTCAGTCTTATGTAAAAAGGAAGTCACTAAATGGTTGCAAAGCCTCAATTACGATAAAACAGAGGAACTCTTGGTGATTAATTACCTACTTGTAGAAAAAAAAATGCGACATGATTAATGCATAAAATTGTTTATTTATTTATTACATTATTTATGTATAGGTATAATACATTATTTTTGAGTAATAAAGTATTTAACACACTCTTCCACACACACACACACACACACCCCCTCTCACCTTACTCACAGGGAGAACACTTCACACCATAATAGAATTACTTCTTAAATTGATTGTAAATTTCAACATAAGTTTAATAGTTTTTTATTTATAAGTTTCGCCAATGAGTCATGTACTTGATGCTAGAGTTTTTGTCTAATATATTTAAGGGGTTAGGCGCTGTATGCTGAAATCACACCTAGTTCAGCGTCAGATAAACCTGACTAATTTTGTTTATATAACTAGCGCAATTAGATATAAGTTTTTTCTGTGAAACAAATTTGAAATAAATTATTATTATAATTATCTTTGAGGCTGCTAGTTAAACAATGGTGTTTAGTTTAAAGGCCAGGCCATTAATTGAACGGCTAATTAAGCTAATTGGCTGCGACATATACATAACTGTTGCAAAATTATGTTACATAAATTACGATAGTATAAATGACGTACAGTGCATAAATGTACTAATCCAAGGATATATGATAAAAATAAGTTATCTTGATCGTAAATAATATCAAATACGAACCATATGTCAATTTATATAACATATGTTATCTGTTGTTTTTTTATTAAATATATAGTAAATTTAAATGTATCCAAAGAACGATCTTAGACTCCCGAATTTCAATGATTGATTGATTTCGATGAATGATTTCAAAAACATATGATCTTCATATCCCGTATTTTTTCCTCTTCATTACTGGAGGTTCGCTGTCAGTCTCTTCAAGCGTGTCTTGTGTAGATGCAGCAACTCTTCCAAATCAAATCATTCATTCCAACTTTTGAACGTTAAATAAAATATAAAAATGATTCTAGTTGCCCCTTCCCAAAGGTAGTTTCGTGTAGAGAATGGGCAAGAAACTTCACACTTACTTTTTTTAAATTAGTTTTACAATATTTATATACATTAAATAATTATATGTGAAGACAATGTATTCCTAAAATACAACTACTATACAGGTCAATTATGTATTGTTAGTATACATGTTCCTCACATATTTACAAATATCGGAACCGTAGAATATTATACGTTAAAGAGTAATAAAAAAAAATATGTCTAATTTTACATATTTTTTTTCAGCAACCTAATGATTTTGTCAAGGCTGTATGATTGTCATATGAAGCAGGACCAGCATGTTTTCAAGCATTCTTACCTTGAATATAATCCTCTAATTCGGCAGTCTGTATCTTCTACCGTATTTACCATGGAGACTGTTCAGAGGAGTTGTTCAGACCAGCTGCTGCAGCTAAGTTTCATCATCGGACGTCGAGGCAGAATATGAATCCACCCGTATCACCCGACGTCCCCCGTTCCACAACTGCGCGTTTTTCACGGCAGTTTTTGCAAGATCACTTTGTGGAACCAGGCTGCCCACTGAAGTATTTCCGAACCAAATCGACTTAGGTTTAAGAAAAGACCTTACCAATTCTTAAAAGGCCGGCAACGCACTCGCGAGCCTTCTGGCATTGAGAGTGTCCATGGACGGCGGTATTACTTAACATTAAATGAGCCTTCTGCCCGTTTGCACCCTGTTCTATGTAAAAAAAGCAATACCCATCAACTAACGATGGTTTTTCCCTTGTATCAACACGCCGTTTACCCCAGATAGTATATATTACTAGTAATATATACTATCTGAATCTTTATTATGTAGTATACTATATATATATATATATATAGTATACTACATAATAAAGATTCAGATTACTAAATACTACACATAATAAATTGACGTATACTAATTAATAAAGGATTTATTTTGAGAACAAGGAGGTTTTGCTAAGAAACAATAAATGTTTAAACTCGTACTTCGGACTTCTAAATGCCAGTCAACATAAAAATCTTTCTAAATCTCTCTTCTCTTATCTCTCTATCTTTATTATTTCATGCTAGATTTATTTATTTCATTATTAGTAATATTACAGCATTTTTTCTTTCACAGCAAACTATTTAGCTCAGCGAACTGCGAGATTTTAATTTCCATTCGCTCCCTAATGTTGCGTAGACATGATGACGCCGTTCAAACTTTTGTGAACGAAGTTTATTGTTAAAGGAGGCTAGACGGAAAAAATTAAGACAAAGTTGTAAAGACACTTTATGGTGTTCTATTTTATATTTTCGACACAGCCATCGCCAACGTCCATACCACGTTGAATACACCGGTTCTCGTCCGATCACCGAAGTTAAGCAACGTCGGGCGAGGTCAGTACTTGGATGGGTGACCGCCTGGGAACACCTCGTGATGTTGGCTTTTTTTTTGCTTTTCGTAAGGATGAGAAATAAAAATTATTTTTGGAATGACTTAACCAAATCAGTCTCAAGTTTGGGAGATCAAACGTACAGCAGAATCCCTGTACAAAAATTGCGGGGTCCTTTTTTCTCTGCAAAATACAGTTACATCATCAACCTTTAAAAAATATACATTATAATAAATAAAAAAATATATACACTGTGCCGGATTAGCCACGTAGCAAAAGTAGCAAATACTACGGGCCTCGCAGATTTAGGGGCCCCGCACTCCAATATAGCCGTAATACAAAAATATTAATACAGTGATAGTAATAATAATAGTTTGTATTAGACCAACAAATTTCATAAATTCGAACAATCAATAGAAATATTTTTATTTAATATTTTTTAGTGTATTTTAAAGTCTTTTATTTTTTTATTTACAGCAGCTCTGATGAGATGATGATTGAGATTTTGCCCATTACTATAATAATGTAGTGCTAGTGAAAAGTATCCTGATATGGAATTCCTTACCAATTTATATCTGATTTATATCATCTCTGATATAAATTAGTAATAAATTTTATTAATTAAAAATTATTTAAAAATCTACTTTTTTATCATTTTTCTTTTGCCTCGTAACTAGCTACTACTTACATATATTAATTGTAAGTCAATTCCAGCTGCTCACTGAAGTATTTAAGAACCAATTCGACTTAGGGTCCTTCGAGAAAAGAGCTCACCAATTCTTAAAAGGCCGGCAACGCACTCGCGAGCCTTCTGGCATTGAGAGTGTCCTTGGACGGCGGTATCACTTAACATCAGGTGAGCCTCCTGCCCGTTTGCCCCTGTACTATAAAAAAAACCATTTGGCAGAGCTCTTAAATGTCTGTTTACACTTATTAATATTTATCTTTTGATTTTATTTTATTTAAGTTTAGTTATAGTTGCATGCTTTGAGTTACTTTTTACTTGAGTTTGAGTACTTTACCCTCTTAGGTGTTTTTTTTATTGTTCCATATTAGGGTTGCCTGGAAGAAATCGCTTGATAGCCGCCCGTTGCCATTGGGCACCCAACATTAAGTTATTAAACTTATGTAACCTACTTACTTTTTGTTAGATAATCAGGTTCGGGTCGCACTTTCCCTGAGCGATACCAATAACAATCTAATACCATCCAACAATCTATAGGTAAAAATCAAGATAACAAGATATACATATAACAAAAATCGTTAAAAATATTATATTAGTATACTATTTTTACAATTAGTCCTGTTAAGTTACATAATTCGTATTATATTTGCAAGTTATGTTATTATTGTATTTAGAATTTATTAGGCTAAAAATAATGAATCCTAGTCAATCCTCCTGATCAATTTTCCAATTCGATTTTCTTTTTTAGCAAGTAATTACCGAATCACTCTTGGTTCCCCAGCAGTCATCAATGATCTGTGAATTTGTCATTACTTATCACTATCTAATTCACCAATCAATGGCCGATGATATTTCAGATTTCATCACTCTCAACTGTCAGTTGTCAAACTGTCAGGTCATTCGAGTTAAGAGTCATTGACATTCGCAATTCGTATTTACCAAATTACCAATTCGAATTCATTCATTCACGTTCTGTGTGACATGGCGGTCGTGTGTTTCTCACGGACTAGTGGTTTAATCCTATTATTTTTAGTAAACACACTCGCCGTATCGCCATGGCTTACGTTGGTGAAATTAGATAACGTTACATGTAATGACATAAAATGTGATTATCGTATAAAAGTGCTTGGTGATGTCGATCAGTGGTCTTTAACCTCGAATGAAAAAGTACGCGGAGAAATATGTGATGATAAATTATTAGTTCAAAAATCAAATGTTTTGTTAGAATTTAGTTTGCCTGTATCCAGAAAGGCGTATTTCTGTGTCGAAAAGGATGGAGTTTGGTATCATCAAGGGAAGAATTTGTATTTATTCGGCGATGACGTCACCCGCCTGGACTGGTAAGTTTCTCCAAAATATTTTTGGCATTGTAATGGATATGAAAAAGCGAAAAATGTAAATCTAAGGTTATTTAATGTTTCACAATCTTGTTATTGTAAATCTCGCATGTCCATGCATTCATTATGATATATGTATATAAAAATATTTTTTTTGTCGCTTTGTGTATATACCTTGGCTATCTGAGTACAGATTAGCATTTTTAAATTATTATTATATAATATTTATCACTCTTGTAAAACGTAAACAGTTAGATAGTACAGACACTTTAATATCATGAATTCATTACAGAACATTATTTCCATCCATTATTTTGGACATACATTTATCATGAGTTAATGTACCTATAGTGATTCTAATGGTGAAATAATTTTTAAAATCGGTCAAGTGCTTTTGTAAATTTATTGTAACAATAAAATTCTTTATACAATTATTATAATAAGTTGTTAGCCACAAAAGTATATCACACTTAGCATCTACAGTTATTTTTAGCACATGATTTTAAACTGAAGATGAATCATATTTTTTGTGGGTAGATATTTGCCAAGTCAGTCAACAGTAAAAGGGTGTGTGAAAATGTTTTTGAATCTTGACTAATATTAGACTATGGTATTAAAAATTATATTTTGATGAACAATGACCTTAGGAACGCCTTTACATAAGGAGAACTGGAAATTTTTTAAAGATTTAGGTGAAGATAAGCTCCCAGATACCCTCCTACTCAGTAATTTTAGTTTTTCAAACATGATGTGGGACAACGAAAAATCTAGAAATATTGATAATTCAAGTTCTGAAAGTGTATCACATGATTGATACACAGAACTTAAATTATTTTCTCTCTTTAACACTACATTAATATATATATATTTTTTGTTTTATCTTGATGATTTAGCAAACATGTGAGATGTTTAGGAGCATGACTAAATAATTAAATAAAAGTTCATTAGTTTAATCAAAGTGACACAAGAGTGATAACGGAAAATATTTACTGGCTATTTGAGGCAGCAGTAAATAAAGCATCAACTATACTTTTAAATCTATATTTATTTTGTTGAGTACTTTTAACACATAGTTGTTCGTAGTTATGTTATCTTTTGTTAGCACTGGCACTTTGCAAAGTTTATATTTTTTAAATTATGGTTGCCTAGATTACATCCAAAGAGTCTTGAGCAATAAACCCATTTACGTCTGATTGATCCTCCCTGTTTATGCATTGCAGTGGGTTTTTTAATAAGCACTTACAGTTAAAGCTTTTACTGGACAAACTAATTACAATTATTTATGTTAAATGATTAATCCTTTCATTAACCGGATGATGACAAAGTTTCTTATCTGGTAGAATTCAAATAAAAAGCAATGTTCAATTAACCAAAGTATATTCATCATGCTCATTTATTAAATACTAATCTATTTATAAATGAGCTATTGCTATTAGCTTAGCTGTTAAACTCCAGTTAATGCTGCCCTCATGATACTATTTCAGATATGTGTATAAATTAGTAATAGCAATAACAACTTTAATTTTGAGTGTTCTGTGAAATCTTTTAATTTTTAGAGATTGATTTGAACTGAACTTCAATATTACACTTGTTCTGGTGACAGCTGCCGAAGTAAAAGATTATAAGCAAATGAGGAATGAAAAGTTTTTGAATAAATTTTTAACTAAAAAAAATTAAATAGATGAAGGCAATATAATTAATTGGTTACCTAAAATAATTATAGTTATTTAGTAGAGTTTGTAAGAGTGTATGACAAAAAAATAAAATGATAAGCCACAAAAACATTTTGTATCTTTTCCACAGCATAAAAACTAATGAGTTTACATATATCGGTAATTACAGTAAAGAACCTAATCTAAATTATTATTTCTTTACAACCATTCTGGAATTTCATAGACCTTTCAACCCAGAGTTATAACAACTATTCAAACCGTTTGCCCCCTGTTCTATAAAAAAAAATCAAAAATCATTTATTCATGTAGGTAACATAATGTACACTTATGAACGTCAAAAGGAAATTAAAATGATTCTAATTTTACATTTAGAATTATTTTGTTTTGTACTAATGTTCAAGTTTTTTTGTAGAACACAATTCAATTGGTAGTTTTGATATTTTTTTTTTTAATATATACATAGCACAAAATCATCTACATCATAAGCACGACCCACATACACCATCACGTACACACCCACACATTACACCATTACACAACACAACCAATTTAGGCTTAATTAATCAAATTTAATCAGTTAGTTAATTGTATTAAATAATTTGTTTGTTTGTTCCCTTTTGTAAATCTTTTTGTTGTATAATGTATCATGTATTCCATCTGTGGCTATGTTCTCGGTGTATTTGTTTGCTATTATATGTATTTTGTGTTAGCTGTAGGAGTATAAATAAATAAATAAATAAATAAATAAATAAATAAATTAACAATTTGTCATATATAAAAAAGTCATGTGGATCTTGGATTTGTAAATGCTTATATTACTTTATCTGTGATAATGTAGGACTCCAATTGTGAAAAAAGTTATTAAATCAATGTTGTCCTCTATTATGAAATGCCAATGCATTCCTGTGCCTGACACAAGCATGTGTTTTGGGGTCTGAACACATGCTTAAGTTAGTGTTTAAAGTTTCGTCTTACAAATATTGCGACTGTTTTAAGAATTACAATTATCCTTATACACCCCAGACTGAGTCATGAGGATAAATGTAAATCACATGTAATTTAAATTTCAAATTTGTGTAACATCGCTTCAAGGGAATTATAGTTGTGTTAATTTCATCAGGTTGTGTGTCTTTTACTTGCCAATCTTTGGTCATATTTATTCTGTCAGGTTGTGTGATTATGTCTATATTTACCATAAGGGTCTGTTTCACAATGTCCGGATAAGTTTAAGTAAAAGGCGGGCAACGCACTCGCGAGCCCTCTGGCATTGAGAGTGTCCATGGGCGGCGGTATCACTTAACATCAGGTGAGCCTCCTGCCCGTTTGAACCCTGTTCTATAAAATAAAAAAAAGTTCCAAAAAACTATTTATTACTTATTGGTAGGATAAAAACTATTTTTGCGTTTTACGACTGTCAGATAGCGCTATTCGTCATGAAACGCGAAGTCTCTTTTTCGGAACTTTTATCTTTCGAATAACTTATGTGTTGCATAGCTGTTTGTTACTTATCCATACATTATGAAACAGGCCCTTAGTATAGCATAGCTGCTGGATATATATAGGGGTCATAAGTAATGTGACCATTATTTGACTAAAAACGGGACATTGGTTTAATTTAGGTCAAATAAGTCAATGAACAAAACACTTTTCTAAAGTATATTTAGGAAAAGTTAGTTGGCTCAAAAGTAGCGAATTACAATATATAGGTACGCAAAATGTTTAATAAGTACTCTGTGTTACATGTTTTGGCGCGTTTAATAGGGATTCTGAAAAGTATTATTGGACATGAGTGCCTGACTTCTGAGCAATAAAAAATTCATTCACAACCGAATTCCCCCTTAGAAGGATAACGCAGAACTGACTCAACATGGCCGTGATAAGCAAAAATTTCTTCGTAGCATCCAGTAAAATAAATAAATCAGTGGCGTTAAAACCTCATTAGGTCTTGGCCTCAGATTTCTGAATCTGTTTCATGATCATTTTTAAATCTAATAGGTAAGTAGGTGATCAGCCTCCAGTGCCTGACACACGTCGTCGACTTTTTGAGTCTAAGATATGTCGGTTTCCTCACGATATTTCCTTCACCGTTCGAGCAAATGTTAAATGCGCACATAGAAAGAAACTCCATTGGTGCACAGCCGGGGATCGAACCTACGAACTCAGGTATGAGAGTCGCACGCTGAAGCCACTAGGCCAACTCTAGCATCCAGTATAGGCTGCTGTATTTCCTGCTTTTTACTGTATCAATTCCATCAAATCAACGCGCGCTAGTAATATTGTTTTGATCTTATTCTAAGTAATGTGGGGTATCAGTTTCATTGTTGGGAAACGATTGTTTTGTTCAATGGCTAACGCCTAAACCCAATAACCTATCTCAATCCATTTTTGACCATCTAAAATAGAAATCTTAATCCAAATATTGTTAAAAGCAAAATAACCAATCGACAGATTGTAATAGCTAATCTGTGGATTGGTTATTTTAATTGTCAGTTCAACTGTGCCAATATCCTCATCTAAAGATTTTAACTTACACCAGTTTTTTAAATAATTAAAAAGCTATTTGATATGTTTTAAACATAGACATTATATTTTAATATTATTTGTGCGTTATGTTATATGTTATTATGTCACTCATATGTTATTCAGTCATATGTTATTTACTTTATTTTCTTTATATTGATTATCAAATATGATTATAAAGAGCGAAGAGATTGCATTCTATCCAAAAATGGATTGTCTTCGTATCCAGTGACTCAATAAATGTAAAAGTTACCATTTATGTGGTGTAAAGTATCGGAAAGTCGAAAATAATATTAACAATAACGCATAATTCAATCCCCGTCCCGCATCGTAACGTTTTACCCCATACATAAACCCCCCAATTCGTTACATAATACTTGATTAAATTGGACAGGCCCTGAACTCACATATCGTCAGGCGGGATTGTGGCGTCTAAAAATAATTGTTTTTGGCATATATGAACAATGTATAATTAGCATTTAAACACAATAGCTATTCAGTAGAATCGCCTCTCATTAAACGTAACGTAAACATACAATTCATGAAACGTAAACACTTACGTTATTTCACGAAGGTAGTGATAATTTTTTACTTCCGTATTAGTTAGAAATAAATAACTATTCAGAACAAGTTGCTTCGGGACACTGCCAATGGTATATTAAAAATTAAAGTTAATAGAAAAAAATAACACAATACATAACAATCATTAGGCATGCAAGGGACGGGCGAATGCTAACGAGCCAACTCTTCCAGGCCACCCTGGTAAGAGAAGATTTTAAAAAGTGCGTGAGTATACATGTCAGAAGTGAATTTTTAATGAATTATTACTAAGATAAAAGCAATATATAATCACTCCATGTATTTGTATACGAGTATGTACGTTCACACATAAAGTTCTAATATGTACTAAACGAATACATCAACCAATAGCGTGTATTTTTTATCGATCTCCCTTTCTCACTCTCACATCGATCTCTCCCTTTTCTTCGACAAAATCGCTGCACATCTTCGTGACGTTCCGTAAAAAATTAACCCTCATGCGCCTAAAGAAGTTTCACTTCAAAAATTAGTTAAAATATAGAAATCAGAAAATATAATATAATATATCTTTTGGGGCTTTTACCTTAGTAATTTTTAATTTACAAAGTAGTTTCACTTCTGACATGTACACTTTTTTTTATAAATGAGTAACTTTAAAAAAGTTTGGCGTCAAAGAATAAATGGTCAACATATAACATACAAAAAGCTATAGTTGTTTGGAGCAGATGTTTAAAATATATATAGGTATGTTATTCCAGACTAAGATTTTAAGATATTTTCTAGGTCATGTAATAATAGTCGTCTGAAAGTGAAATTAGTGCTAAATGATTTACGTTTTGGCGATGTGCCAGGAAAGTGAGAGCGTGCTATCTGCGGTTAATCACGATATAAGTTTTATATATGTGTATATGTGTTATATTTTGAAATGAGGACATATATAAAATTATGTTATTGAAAGGAGAACGTGGAACACTGAGATGAGAACTTTAGAAGGCGTCCGACATAAGTGCATTTATTTATTTATTGAGTTTACGACATCGTACATAATTCTAAGGGCCTGTTTCACAATGTATGGATAAAGTGCCAAATAGCTATGCAACACATAAATTATTCGAAAGATAAAAGTTCCAAATAAGATACTTCGCATTTCATGACGTATAGCGCTATCTGACAGTCGTGAAACGCAAAAGACTATTTATCCTACCAATAAGTAATAAATAGCTTATTTGGAACTTATCCGGACATTGTGAAACAGACCCTAAGTCTATATAATATTTTACAAAATCTTACATCTAAAATGTATGACAAGAATGGTGAATAAGTTTAAAACAATTGTTAAAAGTAAATTAATCAATCTTTCAATTTGACAATAATTTAAATGATTGCACCAGTTCAAATAATTCGTATGACTCAAAACCTGGCTAGTCATAAGAGTGGCGGAGACTTTATTCTTTTTGTCCGCTCTACGCCCTTGACTTGCGAACTAGTTAATGTATATTTAGAATCAATTTAACATATTTTCTGTTGACGTTCATAAGTGTACTTGTTTATCTATGAATGAAGTTATTTTGAGTTTGATTTAGCACTCAATTCATTAGTACTCTTTGTATTCAATACATCATTATGTATTTAGGGGTCGTTCAGGTATTACGTAAGCAGATATACTGCACCGCCCCCCCCCCACACTTTCCTCTCGTCAGCAAAAGTAAGCATAGCTCTCAAAAATAATAGTATATAAACGTGTTCATTTTTGGTTGGCATCCTCGAAAATGCATTTCGTTTTCAAACATAGACATACATACAAACAAACATATAACATACACAACTTCCAGATTGTTCGGATAATTTAAGGATGATTCCGTAACAATTCGACTTGGAGTCCTTCAAGAAAGAAGTGTACCGATTCTTAAAAGGCCGGCAACGCACGTGCTATCCTCTGGCATTGAGTGTCCATGGGCGGTGGTGTCACATAACATCAGATGAGCTTACTGCCCATTTGAGGCTTTCAAAGTGGTATTTGATTATTTATGAATGACAGACAGAACCAGAGACTATAGGCGGGATTATTGTCAGATCAGTTACAACCACAACACACACACACACACACACACACACATGATACACTTAAAATGTACCTTATTTCTTAATTATTTTTTTTCATAATTTTGTTTGTGTTTTTCGTTACCAATTCTTAAAAGGCCGGCAACGCACTCGCGAGCCCTCTGGCATTCAGAGTGTCGGGTGGGCGGCGGTATCACTTAACATCAGGTGAGCCTCCTGCCCGTTTGACCCCTGTTCTATAAAAAAATAAATAATAATAATAAATGTAACATGTTACACTGTCGTAGTCAAACGTCAAAGTGTCCATGTCAAACGTCATGGTCTGGTTTCTATTGTTTTTGGTAGAGATTTTTTTTCTTAAATAAACATAAATTAATGTAGAATTAGTAACTTTACTGCGCTGTAAAAGTGAAACAAAAGCACCATTAATTATCTGAATTTATGGCAGCATTTATTATCTGTATTTTTTATTACACGATGGTCTGTTTGGCGCCATTTTCATTTACATCACTGCGTCTCGTTTCGTCGTTTGAATATTTTTGACGTTGCTTTACGCGCCTTTTTCTTGTCCCTACCACGGTTGATAGAGATTCGAAGCCATTAACAAATTATATAATAACGATAATAATGATAGTAATAATTATATTACAATTAATGAAATTCTGTAATCTTAGTAGTTATAAGGTAAAATGAAATAATTGTATTATTTGTATTCATGTCTATGATAATAAAAGCCTTTATCTTCATTCAACCAATTTTTGTAAAGTCTTACGTGTACACTAGTACACGTACAGAGAGCTCGCGACTGCGGGCTTTTAAATTGGTACTCCCCTTCGGAATCGAATTGATTCGGTTAGTGCGATTGTTGCTTGGGCCTTGTTGATTCAGTCGAAACGACGCTTCCGATCTGGTAAACCCTGGTACGTATCACTTGACGTGTGATAATAATTTGGACCGCATGTGTCATTCGTGGCGGTTGTAACACAACTTGATAACGCCCAATTAACGTTTTGATTGATCTCAATTTGTGTTTGGTATTCCTAATGTCAAATACACACTGTATAATTACGCGCCCGTATTTTCTTCTCTCCAGCGTATTCAACGGCCGATGGCAAGCAATGTTTGTAAGGAGGTCTTGCCCGCTCTACTCCCTTGACTTGCGAACTTGTAGTAAATGTTTACCTATATGAATAAAGATATTTTGTTGTTGTTGTTGGAGCTGCGCCCCCTCATTTTTATGTTTTTCAAATTTAGTCGGTGTCAGATTGCGACAAAGGGACAGAAGTTGTTCTATTTTGGTCTCTATACTTTGATTTTTTCGAGTTTCTGACACATTTTTGATCGACAACGCCGATTTCTCAAAAATTGCTTGAACTGGATCTGCTTGTAGAAGAAGCGATTTCTGCGCACCCGCACCCCCTTACATCGTCGCTGCAGGCTGCCCTAGGCTGCAGCCTAATTACCCTAAGGGTTAATCAGGCCCTGAAGGAGCTGCAACCATTACACCATGTTCCACATGACATCTAAAGTAATAAATAAATTAAAAACAAAGTTTTGCCCTCTATCAGCGGGAGGCATGGTGAAATAGGAGCACGCACTTACATTCTCGTGGGAACGACACGCAAATACATAGCCGAAATTACTAACGTCATCGCGTACGCTAATTGTAGTTCGTAAACCACAGAATATGGATTTCAGTTAGATCCCGAGACTTCGGGCCTGTTTCACAATGTCCGGATAAGTTCCAAATTACCTATTTATTACTTGTTGGTAGGATAACACTAATTTTGCGTTTCACGACTGTCAGATAGCGCTATACGTCATGAAATGCGAAGTATCTTATTCGGAATTTTTATCTTCCAAATAATTTATGTGTAAATTTATGTATAAAATAGCTATGCACTATTTAGAACTTTATCCATACATTGTGAAACAGCCCCTAACTGTGTTTCGTTGATTTCCCAGTAATTTCTTCTTTAAAAGTATAACTGAACAATTACATTTTTCATAGAAAATTGGAAACATTGGTTAGATTGGTTCGCCAAGTGAATAAACGAAATAAAACATTTAAATGAAAAATTTTCAGCCACTGGGCTGAAAATTTCTACCGATAAGTTTTTCATCACAATTAATAACGAAAATATTTTTGCGAAATTGTGAATGTGAAATGTGACAATATTGACGTCATGACATTTTCGCAATGTCTCTTAAAATAATTGTGACGTCATTTGACAAAGCGCCAACAACGGCCAGACGGCGTTTATGTGCGCCGGCGCAGATGATTTAATTTTTTTTTTGATTAAGACACACTAACTTCAAATACACTTATCCTCAATTAATGCATCTATTTTGATGGATTTGGGATTATTGAATTTGTTCAGTGTTGACTTTCGTTCGTTCGTTCATTAGTTCTGTTTCGAGTATTATACTGGTGAAAGTTATTTTAAAATCGCTGATATTTTTTATATACAACAAGGCTTTAAGAATATATTGACCAGATAGTGTCATGTTATTTAATTTCTTAAACTTGTTCCGTACCGACTCCGTTGGGGAATTTATTATTATTACCCTCTGGCATTGAGTGTCCATGGGCGGCGGTATCAGTTAACATCAGGTGAGCCTCCTGCCCGTTTGCCCACTGTTCTATAAAAAAAAATATTAAAATGTAAGGCTAGATTGTCATGTTCCATGATATTTTAGTGAAGACAATGTATTTTAAAACAATAGTGCGTGCGTACTAAGTGCACATGTCAGAAGTGAAACATCTTTGTAAATTAATTATTACTAAGGTAAAAGCCCCAATCATCATGTACCAGTATATGATCACTCCATTTGTTTGTATGTCTGTATTCACACTGTATACGTGCTAATGATAATATAAATAAATAAAATCTGCGTTTACTGCACAAGACGTTTGGGGCCGTTCATAAAATACGTCACACTGAAATCAGCTATTTTTGACCCCCTCCCCCCCCCATTGTCACGCTGTGTCACACTTTTTGTGACCCCCCCCTAGAAATATTTCTTATATATAATATGACGAATGAAGGAATAAAATAACAATAAATACATGAGAAATAGTATTTTCATTTGTTACTGAATCGAGAGCGCAGGGTACGTGGAAACGTTACTCTCTCAAGTATTGGAAAAACAAAGAAACCCGTTGTGACGGATCGCAACGCCGCTAGAGTCGCGCCACAGAGCTAGCGCTCATGTCAAAAAATAATAACCGGAGAACGTCACGCTGCCCTATACCCCCCCTCCCCCCTTGTCACATCTTGTCACACTCAGCCAGACCCCTCCCCCCCCTTGTATGCGAACGTATTTTATGAACGGCCCCTTTGCGACAGAATTGCCATCTAAAGTTCTAATATGTAACAACTAAACCAATAGCGTGTATTTTTTCTCGATGTCCCTTTCTCACTCTCTCTCAATCGCTCTCTCCCCTTTCTTCGACAAAAACGCTGCACATCTTCGTGACGTTCCGTAAAAATTTTAACCTCATGCGCCTAAAGAAGTTTAACTACAAACGATTCGTTCCAATTAGAAGTCGGAAAATGGCGACGGCTAGCGTGTTTGGAGGCATGACCTCATCCTTTTAAATGAATGGACATCGCGTGACTATGGTGTATCGTATTTGCTGATTTCAATATTAAATTTGTTTAGTTCTTAAACAATGTATATGTACCAGAAAATATTACATTACAAATGTAACACACATACAAATAAATTTTATAAGAATATAAGTTTGCAAGGGAAATAGTTAAACAAGCAACCACAAAATATATGTGTGTGTATATATGTACACGCGTTAGAAGTTATACTTTTTGGCGGAACAAGATAAAAATCTTTTCAAACTACTAATAGAAAAAAGGTGTTTATTAGATTGAAAGATTTTTTTTTAAATAAACTTGAGGGTGTCGGTTTTTTGTGACGGTGTTTTTATGTTATCTCTAACGCGTCAAAAGAAGTATAAGTTCAAAATAATCTTAAAGACTTGTAAAATACGATATTATTATTTTCGTTGTTAAGTCGATATTTTTTCCCTTACATATGTCTATATATACTAGCGTACTTCTCAAATATAGCATATTTTTATTTTTACTAATATAGCAATTAACACCCATTTACAATCTTCAAAACGACATGTCGCTTAATGCCAGTTCTTCTCTTCTGTTCTACGCCCTTGATTCGAGAGCTTAAAGGTAAAATTTTTAGCATATGAGATGTATTTCTTTTTTGACTATCATCATTTCATTTCACAAGCCATTTTCTATTGCGAACTAGCGAACTGTGGAATCGACTCCCGGTGGCCTTCGCTGAGAGATACGACCTCCAACTATTCAAAATTCGAGCGTACTCTTCCATCAAATGCCGGCAACGCACTAAAAATAAGTGTCTATGGGCTGCGATGACTGCCTTTTTTAGGCGTCTCGCAGGCTCGTTAGCCCCCCTATTATATAAAATAATATAAAAAAAAAGATTTAACAAAGACGTTGCTTACTGAATGCTGTCTCCAACATCACAGCTATATTGTGTAGCTTATGTATTCAATATTACATATTTAATTTCAACTTTATTGGCTCAGTAATGTAATAGTGTATGTATGTAGTTAATATAAAACACATAATGTTTGCTATGCCTATTAGTTATTTATTTATGTCAATCGATGAAGTATCTACTGACTAACTTTGACCTATTTATTGAAGTGTGTAAATATACTAGACTGATATTGCATATGTACTCATAAAGTGGGTCGAGTAATTACGTGTCTGCTAAGCTCTATGAATGATAAATAAAAATAAAGTATGTTTATATTTGAATATAAGAAATCAGGTATCACGTATTCCACGTCATTAAATTTGAATCTGAAGGCATCCGTCATCGGAATAGATGACAGAGGGTGTAGGCCGAGAGAAAAAGCCGGCGTGAAATCTCGGTACTCTTTTAAAATAGCAAATCATCAAACAACACTTATTTTAAAACAAATATCGCAAATTAATTAGAAGTAGCCCAGCACTAGTCCCAGGCCCTTTTATCAACTAGATAATCGCTAAGTTTATAGTAAGCCTTTTTATACAGCTTTTCTTTAATACATTTCTTAAATTTATTAAAAGGCAGAGATAAAAAGAATGACTAACTTTAGATAGTCGAGTACGGGGAAATTGCAGCCTGCGTTTGTTCCGAATAACGTTGTAACGTAGGCGCTACAACCCTGTATTAATCCGTTTTTTTCGTCTTTAAAAAAGCCTCATCTGATGCTCAGTGATAGACACTCAAATTGCAAGAGGTTAGCCGGCCTTTGAGGAATTGGTACGCTCTTGAAGGACCCTAAGTTGAATTGGTTCGAAAATACTTCGGTGGGCAGCTGGTTCCTCGTATTGGTGGAACGACGGACGTCAATACGGGTGGGATTTCTTTGATAATTTCTATAGGCAGGTAGGTTTTTTGGGGTTTAAAAAAAGTTTATGAGCGTTTTAAGACAGCACCACCAGTATATGGAAGCAGCTGCCCACAAATTTGATAAAGGTCCTTCAAGAGCGTAGCTATTCTTAAAAATACGGACTTTGACATGTCGCAGCCTTCTGGTATCACTTAACAACAGAAAAACCTGAGGAAGTGTATTGTACCCAATATAAGTCTCTAGTAGAATATGTTTGATTGGCTATATAACAATCTGTTTATAGGTCGCAAGAGAAAGAAATCGCACCAGAAGACTTAAAAGAAACAGATGCCAAATATACCAATGATCTCAATAACCCTGATCTCGAAGACACAATCGATCTAATCGAAGACAAAAGAGAGAAACGTCAAGCCAACGCCACTGTGCCAGATGAGGAAGAGAAGCCAGACAAAACCAAAGCAGTTATCAAACTGCTTGGCCTTCGAGTGGATGAATCTGAGAAGGAACCGAAAATTATCGATGGCGTTATACCAAGCGTGTTGAGTGAAAAGGAATTTGTGTTAAGGCTGTTTGGTGAAGGTTTTACAGAGGATACGACGATCGTGTTCACCAGTCACCCGCAGGAGTATGGAACGAGCTGCCATTTCCAATATGGTACTTATTATAAGGTAAATAAGATTTCGTGATAGCCATTCTAAATTTTTTACTTGTAACGTTTTAAGGTGTATCAAAGGCCTATGTCATGTCAGAAAAAAATATTAAATTAATCTATTCTTGGTCAGTGTGCCGATTTATGATAAGGAACCCTCTATTGTGTTCCCCACTCCCTACACGAGGCAATTAAGGGAGGATATTCGAAAGTTATTTGGAATTTGAATTTCTGTTTTTTCTAAAAGACTTAAGTACTGAATTTCGAGAAAAATTTTCTAGAATTGTTTTAGTTAAGACTCTAAAAGAATTTTCGAAAATTGTATAATAATGAAGAATTCAAGTTTTTAATATTAGAATTATTTTTGTACGGTAGAGGGGCATAGGAATTTAAGAAAGGCTAAAATGTGGCACGACATAAAAACGGATGCAAAACACTATTAGAAGCCTTTGAAAATGAACTTCCACTTGAACATAATGTATATAAATTCAAAGGTAATTAATTTTTCATTTGTAGTCAAGTAGGTTTCACTTAACATCAGGTTTAGGTTAGAGTTCAACAGACGTATGATTTTCGTCCTAGTTAGAAGTTGATCATTTTTGATTTTATCAGTTCTTAAAGAATATTCTAAATTCAGACAAAATAGACTTCAGTTTTTTGTGAGTCAGAGTCTGAGATAGGGTTAATTACTGATTCTTGAAACAGAAGTCAGATACATCGAAATTATGTTAGCAAGTGTTTTAATAATAATATGGATATTTTTTATTTGTGCTTGTAATAATAATAAAAATATAGTTATTTTAATGTAAGTAATAAATTCCCCAGACCTCAAAGCTGGAAGGCGACTCGGCAATCTTCAAATTGAAGGTACCAGAACCAGAACAGGACCTAACCTTTTACATCTGCGCTTCCAATAATGCGACGGATGAGACAGCGGATTTCATTCATCAGGGCAAGGAACCCTGGAAGATCCTGGGTATCCACAACAAGTTGCTTCCATTGTGGGCTTCCCTCGTTCTCATAGTTATCCTACTGGTCCTGGCGTCTCTCTTCTCTGGCCTCAACCTCGGTCTCATGGCCTTGGACCGTACGGAACTCCGTATTATTGCTAATACGGGTACGGAGAAGGAGAGGAAGTACGCAAGAGCGATTATGCCGGTCCGTGCGCACGGGAATTATCTTCTATGTACGATTTTGTTGAGTAATGTCGCCGTGAACAGTACATTTACGGTGATTTTGGATGATCTGACCTCTGGATTGGTTGCTGTCATTGGATCTACCCTCGCGATTGTGTTCATTGCTGAGATTACCCCGCAGGCGATTTGTGCTAGACATGGGCTGTTTGTCGGTGCTAAAAGTATATGGATAATGAAGGTAAGCACTAAAATAACCTGGTTATAGTAGATTCAGGAACGTACTACGACTCTTGTATGTCAAAATGCAGTACCTTTTTTGTACTGGAGTCAGATTTTGCGATAAATCTTAGATTAAGAATGATATTAGTAAACCCACTTCTAGGTCTTTTTGGCCTCAGATATCTGATCATTCTTTATAGGCCATTAATATAGTAGGTGATCAGGCCCGTCTTACGTATTCCTTTACCTAAGCGATTGCGCACATATAAAGATTGGTGCACCCCAGTCGTGAAACCCAGGCTGACACTCCTTTGATGAAACGGTTGTCTGGTATCTAAATCGCAGTAAAGAATTTAAATCAGAGAGTTAATTGATTCTAGACAGTTTATTAAATATAGATATTCAATCCAGTCGCTAAATTTCCGTCAGACAAGTGACTGAACGAAACGTTTAACGAGTTCCCTAGACGTGCCTAGGCAACAAAACTAACTTATACTATTATTACCATTTACAATCAATCAAAAGACGGAATTTCCAAGCATTCAGCTATTTACGATCTCACCGAAATAATCATGATGGAGTCAGCCTTCTGGCAGTGTGAGTGACAACGGGTATCACTTAACATTTGTTTGCCTCCTTTTCTATAAAAGAAAATTCAGAGTTGAGACTTTAGAGAAAGCTAAGAGATCGTTCAAGTATTATGTAACAAATTTGGGGGGGGGGCATGAATCACCAAATATTGCGTGACGTAATGAGCTCCCTAAGTGTGGCTCCCGTGTTTCGCGTTTCGTTAGTTCCATAAAATATTTTTGCAGATTGTAATGGGCATATGCGCCCCGCTCGCATGGCCGACTAGCAAATTGCTAGATTACTTCTTGGGAGAGGAAATTGGTACACACTACAACAGGGAAAGACTAAAGGAACTTGTCAAGGTATTGTAAAAATATTATTCACGAACCATATTTCATTGGTCCTCCCGTATTCCCTAGGTACAAGGAAACCAAGTTCTTGCAGAACACTTGGATTGATGAGTGTGTGTGTCGAGATCCTAGCCACATATATCCCATTAGTACTAAGAAACTGAGTTCGTGGAGAATACTTGGTGTTTGTCATCACCAGGGCTTTGAGAAGATAGCAGCTGATCAATTTAAGCTCAATAATGTTGTTGGTAAAACAGTGGCGCGACAACCTGGTAGCCTTTGGTCTGAGCCTATTTCTGATCTGTTTCATGATAACTTCTCAGTGTACTAGGAAGGTAGGTGATCAGCCTCCAGTACCTGACACATGGGATCTTTTTGGCTCTGAGGCAAGCCGGTTTCTTCACGCTCTCCTTCTGAAATGATGACAATGAAAGTCCATTGGTGCACAGCCGGGTTTTTACGACCGCATAGGAAGCCACTAGACCAGAACAGCTTTCACGAAAAGAATAATAGAGAATAGTTAAATCAGGTATATTCCATAGGGAATAGTCTAAGTTTCATCAGAAGCGGTTCTGTTTCTAAGAATATTGATGTATCAAGTCACGTGACACAAAACTGTCACAGATAAGTCGAATAGATGACGTAACATGCTTGTAACCAATCGCCTGTCTAATCCTAATACTGTAGAGTTTAATTTCGTCGGAGACTCGATATTGAAATACAAAAAATATGTATAATAAGAATGACAAGTGACACATTAAAAATATGATGTCTGTTTACATTTTTACAAGCATGTTACGTCATGTATTTGAATTATACGCCATCTTGCCCTGAGAAGCGTATTGGCTGGTTCTTGAAATCATGAATTTTTAAAGACAATTTGTATAGTGGAACCTATATTGCAGGTCACAAATCACGTGAACGATCTGGACAAGGAGGAAGTGAATATCATCTCTGGTGCTCTTGATCTTCGTAAGAAAACCGTGAGGGATGTCATGACTAAACTGAAAGACTGTTTTATGCTGCCAATCAATTCCATACTGGACTTTGAGACCATGACTGAGATTGTCAAGTCAGGTAAGCTTTTGTAAAATACGCCACAATCTCGGATGACGTCATAAATTAATACGTATGCCAATCCCAATCGTCGATCGTTAGTGGTTAGATTTGTCGAGAATCCTTCCTTTGAGAGGAACTGCTCACCATAACTACTGGGATCTGTGGGCCAGTCAGTGGTTAGACTAGTCGAGAATCATCAAGAGGAAGGCATCTTGGAGGCACTGGCCAGCATATATACTGAGATCTTAGGGCCAGTCAATGGTTAGACTGGTCTAACCCTAAGATCCTCCCTTTAATTGAGGAAACTGTTCAGTTATGTCATGGATGGGTGAATATAAAGGGTTATAGGAACTTTAAAGCCAGATCAGAGATATTTGGGGTTTCAAAAGAAATTTCAAAAATAGTCCAAGGCGCATTGGAATATTGACTTTTCTATTTTTTTGAAATTGTCTTTCATATCTCTCTCTCTTAAATTTATTGGTATCATGAGGATACCTAGGGAGTAGTCGCCCGGTGGGAGACGCCAAGACCCCTAGACCTCAAATAAACTCCCTTTTTAGGAAGAGAGAATAGCTTTTGTCTAGCTTCTAGCCCGATAGCGTGGTTAGTAGCCTCTTAGGGGTAATTTCCTGACGTTCATAGTCCTGGAATGCGTGCTTTCCAACAAACAGAAATCCTGCGAGCAGAAAGGTCGTTCGAAAAGTGCCCAGGAACTTCTAAGCTTCTGAAAGGAGCTGAGCTGGCTTAATTAGCCAGGAATTTACGCACAACTGACCAAATGAGCGTCTTAGTACGGAAACTGAGTCCTGCTTATTTCTTGTCAATCTGCCGCTGGTTTCTTGTAAAAACAGCTGCGGAATGACTTGGCCCTTTCAATCTTCCCAGCGTTAAACATGGGTTTTAATCGGCCTGGTCAGGCGTGCCCTCCGATAGTCCCGACTTCAGATGGTATTGTGACCAAACGTCCAGTTCTTCATATCTTCTATCCTTAATATATAAATAATATGTTTCCAGGCTACTCCCGTATCCCGGTATATGAAGGTCAACGCGGTAACATAGTGACGGTGCTCTTCATCAAGGACCTGGCCTTCGTGGATCCTGACGATAACACACCACTGCGGACCCTCTGCCAGTACTACCAGAACCCATGCAATTTCGTTTTCGAAGACGTCACATTGGACGTCATGCTGAAGCAGTTTAAAGAAGGTAAGGTTTGAGCATTTATGCTGATTTCCCGTAAGAGAACCATAAACTAAAGAATACATATATTCAATAAAAGAACATCGCTTGGGCATGTAATATTAATTCGAATATGATGATTTCCAGGTCACAAAGGTCATATGGCATTTGTCCAGCGAATTGAGGAAGGTGATGGTGATCCCGTATATGAGACTGTGGGTCTCCTAACCCTGGAGGATGTCATAGAAGAGATGATACAGGCGGAGATAGTCGATGAGAGTGATGTCATCTGTAAGTTGGACTAATTGGGCATCGTTTCATCGGACGTCGAGGCTGGATACGAAATTCCACCTTGACGTCCGACGTTCCACACTGAGCGTTTTTATGCCAATTGCCATGGATTTTTGCTATGTGAAAAAAAGTATTTCAAACACTCACACACACTCTCTCTCTCTCTCACTCTCTCTCACACACACTTTGGGGGAAACTCTTTGATTGTCTTATTTGGTCAACAGTTTTTTTTTGCACATATTACCCACACATTGTCTATGCTTGAAAACGAAATGCATTTTCGAGGATTCCTACAAAAAATTAATAAGTTTATGTATTATTATTTTTGAGAGCTTTACTTTTGATGACAATAGAAAAAGGGGGGGGGGGGATAAATTGCAGTAAATCTGCATACGTAATACTTGAAGGGTCCCTTACGAGCCTTTTGGTTGTGAGTATCCATCTTTTGAGTGGATCTCTTCTGCAGTAGGGGTTAAAAGAAAGATAAAAAATGACCTGATACACTAGAATTTCTTTAATTTACTGCATTTCTTTAATTTTTTTTTCAGCTGACAACAGAACGAAAAAGCGCTTAACGAGACCGTTGAACAAGTTGCATGATATAGCGGCGTTTGCTGGACATCAGCACCAGAGAGTCCATGTCTCACCTCAGCTGATCTTGGCCACCTTCCAGTTCCTTAGTACAAGTACGTATTATCCCCCTTTTTAGTGCAGTCTATATGCTAATTACACTCGCTCGTACGAAGGAACACATCGTGAGGAAGCTTTAGTCCCAGGTATCAGGCTGATCACATACTTGCCTATTCAGAAACACCAAAATCTGAGGCCCAGACCTTATAGGAAGAACGGTGAACAGTTTCTTCTTCAACGAAGGAGTCAGTCTGACCACTGACTGGCCGGAAGGCTTCAGTAGCCAAGGTCGAGATGTCGTAGGTATATATGCTTAGTTCGAATTACTTCGTTAGCGCGTTTTAACGTGTGACGTCATCAGCTAAATCCTCTCATTTAGATACCCACATCTTGCATAAATATTGTGGAGCAAGGATGGTTCATGGTGTACTGTTCCTCCTAAATGGGAGAACTCAGTCTGATCAAGAAGTGGTATATAGCATTGGTGGAAATTCTTCGTTGGGTATGACGTCATTATCTACCTCCTCGTTTAAAGTACCCACATTATCTTGGACAAATATTGTGGAGGGAGGATGGACTACTGTTCCTCCTTAATGGGAGAAGTCAGTCTGATCAAGAAGTGGTATATAGCATTGGTGGAAATTCTTCGTTGGGTATGACGTCATCAGCTAAATCCTCATTTAAAGTACCCACATTATCTTGGACAAATATCGTGGAAGGAGGATGGTGTACTTTTCCTCCTTATAAGGTTCCTCTATCTGTCTGACCACTGACTGACCTGAAGGCACTAGTCCTCATAGAGAAGTTGTAGGTATATATGCATAGTTCGAATTACTTCGTTAGCGCGTTTTAACGTGTGACGTCATCAGTTGTACGCTTAGGTGGTCTAGCTTTTAAATAATTGATTTGCATTAGTTCAAAAAAAATTAGGACTCAAAACTTGGCGATTAAAAAGATTCTTGCCAGTTCTTGCCTGCTCTATATCCTTAACTTACGATGTCTATGTAAATTTAAAATCAGTTAATTCTTGTTTACCTATAAATAAAGTTTTAAAATATACACAAAATAGGTGTGGACCCGTTCCGTGCTGATATGATATCGGAGACTGTTCTGAGGCGACTGTTGAAGCAGGATGTCATACAGCACATCAAGTTGCGCGGAGATGAAGAGAAGAATGATCCGAAGAGATTTGTTTATCAGGAAGGAAAGCCGGTAAGACTTGTTACAGGGGTTCTTTTGCTGTTGGGGATATGGAATAAAGCATAGAGAATGGAGGAGGGCAGTATAGGCAATTGGGACAGCTAAAAAGGGGGAGATACATGACCCTTTTTTAATAAAAAAAAGAGCAATTTGTTAATTTAAAAAGAGGCAGTGTTTTCTAGGGGGGGGGGGTTACTAGAAAAAAATATTAAATAAAAAGGGGTTGTGTGGGAAATAGTAATACAGAACATGGGCACTAAAACGGCGGGGGGGATTTGGAAAAAAGATTTATATGTAAAATTAAAAAGGGGCATTGTATAAAATATCAATTAAGGACATGGGGATAATCAAAAACAAGGGGGGTGTATAAAAATCGAGTAATATGGGAAATAAAAAGGAGAAGAGTAGAAATAGCAATATAGAACATGGGGACAATCAAAAGGGCATATATATAAAAAAGAGCAATATACGAATTAAAAAAGAGGCGAAAATAGGCAGTAGTTTTTTACTATTTAACCTATTGTTTCCAGTCGGATTACTTCGTGCTGATCCTGGAAGGTCGCGTCGAGGTAACAGTAGGCCGTGAGAACTTGGTCTTCGAAGCTGGTCCCTTCACGTACTTCGGGGTTCAGGCGCTTACGCAGAATGTTGGACTTGGTGCGTACACTTTTTGGTTATAAGATTCAAGTATGAGTTCTTACGGTGGCATTTTTTTGGTGGTGAATTCATTAAAATGGTATTAAGAACTTTAAATGGCTGGTCAAACCAAAATAATGTAAAAACATTACACTGATTCTTTTTAATTTTTTACACAGAAGTTATTTTTTAATTTTTTACACTTCGGTTCTTTTTTAATTTTTTACACAATTTGATTCTAACCTTTTCATTTTTCAGCTGAGTCTCCGGCGCCCTCTACACTCGGCTCGCTTCAAAACCTGAACATGGACTCCATGCTGCGTCACACTTTCGTACCAGACTACTCCGTTAAGGCCATCGTCGAGTTGTACTATTTAACCATTAAGAGGTAAGGAAAACAATTTTGTTCGTGGTGTTGTTGCAGTGGCCTAGAGGTATCGGCGTGGAACTCTCGTCTCTGATGTCGTACCCTGGCCAATGGGCTTTCTGTGTGCGCATTTAGCAATCGCTCGTATGAAGGAAAATGTCTGGTCACGTACTCAGATCAATCATGGAACAGATAGACATCTGAGGCTTAGACCTAATAAGGTGGAAGTGCCACCGATTTTTAAGTTAAATATGTTATTTAACTTTGATGGTTGAGGACTTAAATCTAGTGGCGTGAGCTGTCAAAATGGTTATGGATGAAGTTGACATTTGACGGGGCGAGACGGGATTGTCAGTTTAGATTAGATTTTTGTGTTAAATGTTATATAACGCCATCTATTGACGCGTAGAGGTATTTTTAATCATTTTATAAATATAGGTTTGTTTTATTGTATTTTTTTTTTTCAAAATCTATGTGTTTATTAATAAAATGACACATTTTATCGAATCTCCTTATAAGTTATTGTTTCTACAACGCCATCTATTGACGCGGAAAGGTATTTTTAATCATAGTATAAATTTGTTTTTTTTTCTTGTTTTACAAAGCAATTCCTTCTTATATCTTATTTTTTTCACGGTAGTTCTTTTTAATTTTTTTTTTTCAAATATTCTTTGTTCAGATTATGCTATAAATCTTAAAAAAATTGTAGTATTTTTTTATTATTTATGAATAAAATGAGAAAAAAATAAAAATAAAATAAGATTAGTCAGACATTTTGTAATTTTTGACCGAATAAAAAAATAGTAATTGTTTCCTATAACTAAGCCAATAATTGTTTCCAGGTCCATGTACTTGGCAGCTAAACGAGCTACTCTGATGGAGAAGGGGGTCCTGAACAAAGGGGGAACTAATGAACAAATTGAACCAGAAGTTGATAAGGTAAAGCACGAAAAGCTTATTATATTTCCGATTGAATTCGAATTCCATCAAAGAGTGTCCCAATTATTCAAAGGCCGGCGACGCACTGCCTAGCATTGAGTGTACTATTTAATGATTAATACGCGACAGGCATTGTCAAATCAATTCGACTTAGGGTCCGTCAAAGAGCGTACCAATTTTTAAAAGGCCGGCGACGCACTCGCGAGCCCCCTGGCATTGATTCTCCATAGGCGACAGGTATTTTCTAACCAATTCTACTTCGGGTCCTTCAAAGGCCGGCGACGCACTCGCGAGCCGTCTGGCATTGATTGTCCGTAGGCGACAGGTATTTTCGAACCAATTCAACTAAGGGTCTTTCAAAGATCGTACCAATTCTTCAAAGGCCGACGACGCACTCGCGAGCCCTCTGGCATTGATTCTCCATAGGCGACAGGTATTTTCGAACCAATTCAACTAAGGGTCTTTCAAAGATCGTACCAATTCTTTAAAGGCCGGCAACGCATTGGCATTGAGGGTGCATTGTTAGGTGAGGCACTAAAAGAAGATACATACCAAACAGATTTCAGCGTTTTGGAGAAAATCTAAATTTCAACAAAAATGAAGCGCGTACGTATACGCATTGTAACGTACATGGTTTTTGAGGAATGTTCATATTTATATTTAGAAGTTTAATAATTATAATACGCACAAAAATACGTTTCACGTGACAGAGTCTAATAAATCGATGAACGCCGGCTGCCCGCCGAAAAAGCATGACTCATTGTCCCGTTACGCTCACGCCATCTGACGCCGAATCTATCTCTTATGCGGCGTCCTAATTGGGAGCGTACGATGGCGCGATGCGTTTTTCGACTCACGATCGAAGTGGTCGTGCGATGTCCATCGTGTGATGCCGTCGATGGCAATATTGCTTTAAAAATTGCAAATGACATTGAAAAAAGGAAACGTGGACAACATAAAATACTTTATAGATCCAGGAATCTGCGCGGTGAATTTTTCAATGCCCATTTGCCCATGTCAAAAGATACATTTGACTATGTGCAATGGAATACAGGACAAATTAGGACACTCAAAAGAGATCTGTTGCTTTGATTACACGATCGCACGATCAAACGCATCGTACGGTCGTTAAGCATTTCATGTGCTCGCGCGATTACTTGCGAGGTTCAAATAGGACACTCTGATGAAATCTGTTTGAACTCATCGCACGACGAGACCGCATCGCGCGATCGTACGATCGCTCCCAATTAGGACAACGCCTTACACTCGATTGGCCTATGCGATTGTCATATCCATACGAAATGGTGATGACTCCACTACCATTTTTGAAGTGAAACTTTGGCGCTTGAAATAGACAGATGTGCAGCGTTTTTGTCGAAGAAAAGGGAGAGAGCGGTTGAGACCGATTAAGAGAGAGTGAGAAAGGGAGATTGAGAATGAGAACACGCTATTGGTTGATGTATTCGTTTAGTACATATTAGAGCAGTATTTATATTATCATTAGCACGTATACAGTGTGAATCACTACATAGTATAAAACAAAGTCGCTTTCTCTGTCCCTATGTCCCTTTGTATGCTTAAATCTTTGAAACTACGCAACGGATTTTGATGCGGTTCAAGAGGAAGGTTTATATGTATAATAACATCCATTAAATAGTGGAGAAGTACTGTTATTTTTGAGGTTTCTAATGTGATGTCGTAAATAATTACATTTTTTCCGCTTACATTACAAACGCAGGCTGAACCCTACGAGTTTTATCAAAGTAATGTACTAAGTATTGTACACATTGAAAAGGTCTACAGAAAAGTCCATGATGGTATATGTCTATCTCTTATGGATAACCCACAGTTTTTTTTGTCATTTACTTTTTACGACAAATAATGGCTAATTTTCGAAGCGATTTTAACCAATACAGCATTAATCCTTAACCAATTAAATACCTTGAATACATTGTTCATTTAATATAGATCAATACAGCCCATTACAGCTTATTTAGCAGCGATCGAACGCGTATATTATCGGAGCTTTCCAGCGACGGAAATAACAATACATAATAAAAACCTGCTTTTCATCAGCATTGCACCCGTGCGAAGCTGGGGCGGGTCACTAGTATAGATATACAAATAAATACATGGAGATGATCATATTTTGGAGCTTTTACCTTAGTAATGTTTAATTTACAGGGAATTTTCACTTCTGACATGTGTACGTTGTACTAACGCACTTATTCTATTCCAGTTACTTCGTGAAGGAGATAGGCTTGATGATATAATTGAAAATGAAAAGTCGCCAATTAAGCAGGTGAGCGATTTATTTAGTTACTTCTTTACTTATAAATACATTTTACGTGAGTCGACGGCCGTTGTTGCCGACGGAAGTTGACGGTAGCATATGACGTCATCAGCTAAATCCTCATTTAAAGTACCCACATTATTTTGGATAAATATTGTGGAGGAAGGATGGTGTACTTTTCCTCCTTAACGGGAGGTTCTGTCCTGTCTGACTACTGACTGGTTTGAAGGCCCTAGTGCTCATAGAGTAGGTATATATACTCAGCTAGAAATATGGTCATAGCAGGTTGTAGTCATCGCTACAGATGATTTAAACTCCAATGCTGGAGCGAGTATTGGGCGAGCGTGAGATTTTCTAACGTGTCGTTCGTTCACATGATATAACTGACCATACATCTCACAGTATTGCTTCCGTAGCTGCACAATTCACAACATTCTTTTATTTATTCGCCTCGTCAATATTTTGGTCCTTCGTGCCGGATCTGAACCATTTACTTATGGATCTACAGTCCACTACAGTACCGTATTTCGGTCCTTCGAGCCGGATTTGAAACAACTACATAAGGGTCCAAAGTCCACTGCAGTGGACGGAAACTGTGCGGCGTGTGATGAGGTGGCCTCATGTGAATGAACGAGATGTTAGCACACCACACTCCGCAGTTGTGTTACACTATTTATTATTGAAATTATTACATTCTTCATAAATGTATGCCTTAACTGTATTTAGATGTGTTATTATTATAACTGTTATATTAATAAATATTAATTCTTCATGCTGCTAGAATTTGGAAGTTCCTAAAATGAAATATTAAAGGTTTGTAGAGGTTTTTAAATTAATTAGTGTAATTTTACCGCCTCTATGTGGACCTGCCCACTGATTTCTGATCCATTTCTACTATAAGAGCTAAATATAGATAAAAATTTTACTTAACTTTAACTTACCCGTTAGCGCGAACTGTCAGTGTCAAATGACAAAATTTGACACAAAAAATCATTTGAAATGTATTGTTTATGTCATCGAAACTGTTGACAAGACTGCTGTCAAGTGTAAAATGAATATTGTTGAATTACTAATGTTTTGCAGTCATAAGAATCACCTGACAATAATAAACAACAAAAAATTGCAAAATTGTGCCATCCGTTCACGCGCTATAAATTTTAAAATAGTTTTTCATATATATAAGATATTAATGAATGATGATAATGATTTTAATGAATACTCGGATTATCAGGAAATGTTCTGATGGTGTTTCTTTCTATTACTTTAAAGAAACATAATTTAATTGTAACGACCAATCAGAGATATAGCAATAATCAGCTCGTTATTTCTAGCGTTGGAAGGAAATAAAAAAAATCGTGTCTTTTGCTATGTCGATGACCCAGCTTCATCCTGAACAGACATTTTTTTTATAAATCTTTATCTTGCAATCAGTCCGCTAGACTATGAGCAGATGTGTTGAAAGCTCTTAAGCCTAAACAGACATTATTTTCGCGATTTTAATTTTAAATAATGTATATATTAACATTAATAATACTCACCCGCGCTCCGCCCTTGACTTGCGAACTGGTTGTAAATGTAAATTTACAATTTTTTTTTGACGTTAATAAGTAAACATGTACACTTATTAACCTATATGAATATATTTTTGAGTTTGAGTTTAATATATGTTATATTTTTTACAGTTCCTACCATCCAGCCTTCTCACAAATTCAACATATAAAACCGATGAGAACAATCCAGAGGAGGAAAAACTACTTAAGAAGTAGCGCAAACCAATGTGATGCTTTTGGGTAACTGAAAGTGTCAACTGTCAATGTCAAATTCAGATTTTTAGCGCCATTTTTACAACACAAATAACATGTTTTTTAAAAGATTTTAACGTAGCTTTAAAGGCATAAAATACAGAGGATTGAAAGATTAATTGAAATATTTTAGTTTTTTTAGAGGTTTAAAACATATTACAAATCTAATTACAAACAAACCTCCTAACACTTTGCGATGGGCGTGGCAATGATAAACGATTTAAAGACATCTTCACGCATGAACCTTAATTCAATGATGACAGATGACGTCTCAAACTTCGGTAACAATAAATTGGATATGTCAAATTTCTTTTATATATACTTGGCTTCGTTATATATTAATATTTTGCCTATATAAGTGTCTTACGAATGACGTATGTCAAAATCCAATACATATTTGACGGAAGTCCATGGTTCTAGATTTTGCGATGTCTAACGTCATGCTGAAATGGTTTGACAGCTGTTATACCTAGATTCACATTTAACGTGCTGAAATACGTGTCTATGCTCCATATTTTAATTCCTACCTTGGGTCGCGCTGTCAAATGTCAAACGTCATACAAAAATGGTTTGACAGCTGTTGTAACTAGATTCATGTTTGACGTTCTGAAATACATGGCTCCATATCTTAATTCGTTTCTTAGGTCGCACTTCCAAATGTTAACGTCATACAGAAATGGTTTGACAGCTGTTGTAACTAGATTTATGTTTCATAGAATTCCTAATCTACTAAAATGTTGCCACATCCATTGCAATATTCCATAGACAACTGCCAATTCATTGAATCTTTGAATCCGTTGTGCTTTTTTTTTACAGGCCCTTATGACAATTTCGCGGCGAATGCTTAAGTAGAATTTTTGATTAGATATAGCTTTTTTTTTTGAAGTATTTAAAAGCATTTTATACTAGTTATTTACGCTTACTGCATTTTGAAGATGACAGTTAGTGTAAACTTGTTTTTAGATGGTCGAATAATTTAATACAAAAATCAACTGATGGAGAACATTTATTTCCTTGCTGTCTTAAGAATTTGCTAAGACTAAATACTCCTTGGTCTCAAAAACGTATTGAATTTGACATACTGCTAAGTCTAGACTTAGTTACCCAAAGCTATAAATTCCAAACTTAAATTACCCATTTCTAGAAGCTTAAAAAGTTTGTATGGAAAATGGCAACACTAATCAATGTTTATAAAATTATGCCAATGGACTTTGTATCCGGCTAATAAATAAATAAATAAAAATTATAAAATTAAATTATTTGATCGGTCTAAAGGCTTAGATTCTAGGTTTAAGTGCAATTGTGGTACTTATTATAATCGTCCATTTTAAATCAAGCATCACAATATTATTAATTCTCTAGAAGAACGCTAGAATTTATTTCTGAATAAATCATGCGTAATCCTTCCAATGGTGCCTTACCTTTATAATGTTTTATTCGTGTGATTTTCGCTGTGAATTAGACGGTCCATAGAAATCAAATAATATATAAGTCTTGAGTGTCACACTTAATATTATTTCATAAGTAAAAAATGTAACAAAAAAGGAAGGTTTGATTTAAGTGTGATACTACAAGATGGCGACGTTTGTACTAATTTCCGGTGAAGCTACGTTACGCGGTCAAATTCGAATTTAAACTTGGAGCCATAGTTTTTTCAAGATGGCGGCGCTAGTACTGATTTCCGGTGACGCTTCATTTCGCGGTCAAATTTGAATTTCAAAATTTTGGAACATAATTTATCAAGATGGCGACGTTAGGTTTCCGGCGAGTGTAGCTTTATGTCAAATTTTAATTAAAATTATAAGCAAATGCCAAATTCATTCATTCATTTAACAAGAAGGCCGCACTAGTTCCGTTTACAAGTCGCTTTTTAGATAGCGTTTTCACAGCGAAAATTGATAATTTTTTATGTCAATATACTCCGGTGTTATAGACAATTCTGTCAGTTTTAACTCACTTAGGTAAGCTTAAATGTTATATTTATGAATTAATGTACAATCGAATGTGAATTATATGTTTCATTGATTACATGTGTTTTATTTATAACCACTAAAATTATGACACGGTAAAATTGGCTGGATTTTTTTAAAAACTTTTAAACTCGCGTCAGGACAAGTTACCTGACAGCAAATCCGTAAGATGGATGGAGAGTAGACAGCTGGCGCGTCGTATTTAATGACGTGGAATAAGTGATACCTAGATGATCTTATGTTCCAAAATAAACGTATTTTTTTTAATGCAATATAAATTGTCATATTTGTAGCCACACGTATGATTGTACGGTAGTGCAATCAATAAATATTTTCACTTCTGCCGGCAGTCCCGGAATGTAACCCGTCCTTTTTTTCGTAATCCTACATTGGACATATATAACAAAAATAATAATACAAAACATACAGCCAAATGGAATACATAATATATGTATCTAAAAAGGTTCAAACATTTACAATAAAATCAATAAAAAATTAATACATTTATAATAAATAATACCTAATTCTGCTGTTGTGTGATGGTATGTGGGGTGTGCTCGTGATGCAGGTGGTTTATGGCTATGGACATTCTTAATACTCCTTTATAAGCATATATCACATTATTTCTTTTTTTTGACGTTCATAAGTGTTCATTATGTTACCTATATGAATAAATGATTTTTGATTTGATTTGATACCTTAAACAAATCAAGACATAGTGTAATACAGAGTTAATACAATAATAGACCTGTATAGTAGTTTTATTATGAGTAAATTGTCTGCACATATAATTATTTAACTAATATATACAAATATTGAAAATCCTATTTAAAAAGAGTTTCTTGCCCATTCTTCTCCACACGAAACTCTTTTTGGAAGGGGCAACTAGAATCATCTTTATATTTTATTTAACGATCAAAATTGCCATTTTAGGTGTTCTAATTGGAATAAATGATTTGACTTTGAAAATTAGCGCCAAGTACGACTCCTATATTTTATAATTGTATTAGATTTAATTTATTTTTTGTAAGTGAGCAGGATTGGATAAGCGGATTCAGAGTGCGACGAGGTCGTAGGTTCGATCCCCGGCTGTAATAATAATATTTAAGTGTTTATTCATTTTAAGTAGGTACATTTTCATTCCTAGGTGTAAGATTTGGAAACCTTTTTAAGTAAAAAATACCTGTGTCAGTTTTCCCAGCTCTTCCATAAACAAACTTAATTCCTAAAATAATAACATTACTTAACCTTATTTTATTTAACGTTTTTCAAACCGTTATCAACACGCCTGAGTGCATGTGTGTGAGTGAGCGAATGAGTGAGTCAGTGAGCGAATGAGTGAGTCAGTGAGTGACTGAGTAGTATGTAATTACATACTAGGTCTCAGAAGCAGCTAACACTGCATAGGGCGTGTTCATAAGCCAGTCCTTTAATTGTGTTTTTAGATTGCAGACGGTGAGCAGGTAGATATTTAGCATCGTGAAGCGCATCACATCTCGCGCCTTCTATTACCACAGCGATCACGACCGCTCTGTCAAGAGCGTACCGAATAAAAAGAACTATAGTCTGCTTGCATATTGCGTCTAGCGAATTCGGCTGTGCACCAATGGAAACCGCCGTGCCTTAGATATAAAAATTAGTGTCAGACACAGGAGGCTGTCATCACCTACTCATCTCTTAGATTTACAAATAATCATCTGAGTCCGTATGTTTCATTTTTTTAGTTATTTTATAACCTTAGCGTTGATTTTTATTTTAACAGGGGAGGGGGGAATTTATTTAAAAGGGGGGGGGGAATCATTTTAACAGGGACAGTAAAACAAATGTAAAAAATAAATTATTTAATATTACGTCGCCATTTTGCTAATATCTTCGTATTGTACATTCTTCACTATTCGCCCCGTAAGGGGACCTTCTGATACCTGTAAAGAAAAAAATCTAAAATATAATCTCGCCAAATGAAGCTTATTTTTGAACTTAAACTTCTTTAAGCGCATGAGAAACGACACGAAGATGTGCAGCGTTTTTGTCGAAGAAAAGGGAGAGAGTGATTGAGAAAGAGGGAGATAGAGCTATTGGTTGATGTATTCGTTTAGTAGTATTTTAGATAGCCATTAGACTTGCAACGAATATTCGGTTACTATTCGGTATTCGGCCCATTCCGATGCTTTTATTATCTTCGGCCGAATACCGAATACTTAAATAATATATTAATTGGTACATAATCATCTTCCGAATTGGAAAAATGAAGGATTCTTTGTATTTTGATTATTATAGTAATGAAAATTTAGGGGGGTTAGGTTCTCATTTCTTTTATAATCATTCATTAAGTAGACATGCAGTGCGTTAGCAATATACCGGACAGCAAAAGCGGGGGCACGGGCGATAAGTACATTAGAACAAAACAATCACATCTGTACATGTTTTTGGCGCTAAAATCCAGCCGAATACTTTTGCTAATATTCGGCTATTCGGTCAGGGGCCTCGCCGAATATTCGGTATTCGGTATACTAATTGTTTCAAGTCTAATGTTAATTGCTAAGCAGATTTTTCATTGATTTATATTATCGTTAGCACGTATACAGTGTAAACAGTCTGAATTTAGATGTACAAATACATCTATTTTTTTTTTTTACATTAGTAATAATTAATTTACAAAGAAATTTCACTTCTGACATGTATATTTCACACACTTTAAAATAAAGATTAAATAAACACAAAATTTTATGACATTAAAAATTCCTACATACCTCCACAGTACAGCAATAATTATCAGTGTCTATATCTCGTAAAACACCGCGTAGACCGCGATACGCTCCGTTCACAAATCGTACGGAACGATTCGCGCTCGGAATCACTGTTTCCACGTGATTCTAAAAAAAAAAAAATAGAATCTTTGGCAATCAAAATCAAAATTAATTTTTCATACAGGTAACATTGTACAGTTATGAAACGTCAATGTCATGATACTGAATGTCACACTAGATTTGACAAGTATTTAAAGACTTTCAAACACGTGCTGTCAGTTTGACCGCGTTTGATGACGGATGGTTCAAAAACCCAATTGGAATGGCCAAATGTTGTTTTTTGTAATGTTTGTTTTGTTTAATAATTGTTACGATTGATATTTGTATGTGCTTTTAATGAATGTCATGTTTGCATCTAAGTGCTCGTCACATTAAAAATTGTATTTTGTGTTTGTTTTTACCAATGTATCAGTGTGCCTAGCTTTGGCAAACTTCATCAATAAAAAAAGGTGAAGGGATAACAAAAAAAGATAGCGAAGATGGGAGACAAATGGAAGAATTTGGAGAGTCCTTTCAAGGATGTCGGTTACTAATATGGAAATTATTTTTTCAACTCCCAAGCGAAATTATCACTTAATAAATTCATAACTTTTTAAAGGTACATATTTTTAACAGGGGGCAGGAGGCTCACCTGATGTTAAGTGATACCACCGCCCATGGACACTCAATGCCAGAGGGCTCGCTAGTGAATTGCCAGCCTTTTAAGAATTATTTGAATATTGAATTTTTTATGAATTATTTATATATGATCCATATATAAATGATGATTATTCAAGCAATTTGTATGACTCAAAAGTTGGCGATTAAAAAGACGTTCATAACTGCATTTGGTTATCTTTCTGAATAAAGTTTGACTTTGATTGAAATATAACAAACTTTCTGTAATCCTTACTACGGTAATTGATAAGATATAAATTTTTTTAAATATACTATAACATATATATTTTTAAATACACTTTTCAAAGGAAACTAGAACCCATACATGATTTTAATACAAGGGGAATTATTATTTTTGGTCAATTTTATTTTATTTACTTAATTAGATATAATATGTATTTGCTATAGTTAATCTGAATCCAGAAGTTGTGGATTCAATCTCCAGATATGCATAAAAAAAGCAAGAAAAATTGCGTACCTGATCCAACTTTAATTTGACATTTTCATCAATTAATTTGACCTGAGCGCCGTATTTGTCAAAAACGTTCTCCACAATCGCTTTTCTTTTGTAAAATTTATCACCGAGGGATTTGGTTACAATTTTCACTATAATACCCTCGGTTAGCCAGTAATCTTTTCTGAAAAATCCATTTAAAAAAAAAGTTATTAATCAAATAAAACTTAGGTAACTTAAATCAATTTGTAGAGAATATAATAAAATATAGGTCCAAATCCGGCTCGAAGGACCAAAAATTTCATTTTGAGAATTTTCTAAGCTTTGAGATATAGATAATATAGTTTTCACTGCTGAACCAGCAATGGAACCAGCTGCCCACTGCAGTATTTCTGAACCAATTCGACTTAGGGTCCTTCAAGAAAAGAGCGTACCAATTCTTAAAAGGCCGGCAACGCACTTGTCAGCCCTCTCGAGTGTGTCCAACACATCATGGTCAATGTTGGGCTGTCGCAACTTAAATTTAAATTAAACATACCTATTAGCTCGTTCTTTTTGCTTTTCCTGCATTTCCATAATTTCATCTAGGGCCGATTTTGAATCCAATTTTTGTTTCTTCGATGATTCCTTACTCGGTTCCTTTGTCTTAGTAAATAATATTGGTTTGGGTAAATCCACCTTTTTTTCTGTAACAATAAAATATGATTTATGTATAAACATTATTTAATTTGAGTCCTCACCATCATTCAGCGAGCGAAGGTAAAAGTTTTTAGATAAATTTAATTTTAAAATGTAGTACTACAGTTAGGATATGCATCACTCAGGCTACGACTGGAGAAGAGCTGCAAAGGATAGAGACCAGTGGAAAGGGTTAGAGGTCTTTGACAAGAGGCACACCAAACTCGGAGATATACATGGAGTGAAAATCACAGAGATTTAGAATATAAAAGCTAATTATTATTATTAATACTTATATAAAAAATCAGTGGCGGTACAACCTCTTTAGGTCTTGGCCTCAGATTTCTGAATCTGTGACATGTTAATTTTTTTCAATCGAATAGGCAAGTAGGTGATCAGCCTCCAGAGCCTGACACACATCATCGACTTTTTGGTTGTAAGACATGTCGGTTTCCTCACGATGTTTTCCTTCACTGTTCGAGCAAATGTTAAATGCGTACATAGAAAGAAACTATATTGGTGCACAACCGGGGATGGAACCTACGATCTCAGGTATGAGAGTTGCACGCTGAAGCCACTAGGCCAACAGTGCTCCACTATCAACATATAAAGACGTCATAACTCACCTTCTGTTTTCCTTTTTAAATTAAGATTAAGAGTCAATTTCTCTTGGCTGCTTTCTCTTTTGAACTCTGTGTATTTTGGCTCTTCGTCAACTTTATCTTTCCTTCCCTTTTCTACTTGCTTTTGTATAAACTCTAGCATTCTTTCCTGAAATTATTTTACATACATGTAATATTTGGTTTTATTTAGTATTGTATGTCATTAATAATGCTTTTACACATTTAAAAGTTTTACCGGATTGAAGCTATGTATTATGAAACTTATAATTAAGTAAATTAATTTTTTTCTTTTATTTTAAACATAATTTTATTTCCGACGTTTCGCGTACTTTTCATCTTTAAGTTGATATCAACTCCAGGGAAATAAATACAGATAATGTAACTTTTTCTACAGCTGTGATACTTTTTGACAAGGAAAACCTTTTGTCTTCAGTCACCATAACCGTTGGGGTTTTTTTTTATAATTATTAAAAGTTTAATGAAACATATCCATTAAAAAGTGTTTTCTTTGAATTTGTTTTTATTTCCAACACAAAGATAAGCATTGATTTTGTTAGATTTTTGAAACGGACCAATTCTAAAATTCTTTAATCTATAAAAAACTTGATTTTAATCTAAAAAAATGATAAATGTGTTACAGTATAGTTTTTATATTTAATAATTAAAGATTGCTGCAAACCATTAATAATTAACTGACACTCTGGTTTTAATGATTTGTTTATAAAACTACATAGCTCTGTGACAATTTTTGGGCATTACTTAGAAAACTATAAAATTTCAATAAATACCAAATTTATATTATGTATGACGTTCATCACATAATGTCAAAACTTTGTTGAATTTCTAATTATGCTACCATATAGACTGAAGTCAAACATCGTCAAAGACATAAAAAGTATCTAAGGTAATATTTTTTCATTCCCTAAAAATACAATACTGTTGTGTTGAGTTATTAGGTACTTCCTCACATTTCTCTTTTATATTGTTTCTAAAATACACCTGATGAACCTCTGATCACAGCTACAACAATAATAAATGATACACAATGTTGGTGATATGTTATACATGACATTACCTGATCATCCTTATCCATTTTCTCTTTCTTGGCCTTTGCCTCCAGTGCAGCAATTGTTGCTGGGTCTCTGTCAATATATGCCACAAACCATCCCTTCTCCGTTTCATCAACAACACATTTACCCTCACGTCCCAGCCACTTCACAAAATCAGTTAAGGTCTCCCACTGAGTAGCATTCATATGCAGGTGGTCTCTGGAATTTCAAGTAGTTTTTTTATATTTAAATCTTGTTTAAAGCCATACGGTTTTCAACAAGTAGTAAATTAGCTTACCGATTGGATATATAATCTTGATATACCTTATTGGCATTCACGCGTTTGGTACCAAACTGTCGACTTAATAATTCAAGGTACCCATCAGCAAATTCCTTTGAAAAGTCATCTATGTACTTGGATGAATTATCGGCAAACAACAGCAGCTGTCTTTGATGAGACTCGGACATTGTGTGGCACTTGAAACCATTTTCATCACGACATTGTTTTTGGCACATTTGACAATACCAACGAAGTTTTTGCAATCCTTTCGCCTTAATTTTGTTTGCTATGTATTTTGGAGTGCCCTTTTCTGCCTTTCCACCCATTGTGGAATAAGTTTTTGATGTCTAACAAAAACTTAGTTTGTTCTGTAGGTAAACAGATATTTCTTTAGTATAGTGGCTTAAACGTTAACAAATTATACCTTATTTGAATTAACATAACAATGTATAAAAAATAATCAACATTGAGAAAATAGAAAGCAAGAATACACAAACACTATTATTAAAAATCGACTGCTAGTTGTCAATATCTCACTGTCAATTCACAAAGCTGTCAAGTAACTACGTTGCGGAAAACCCACAGATTAAAGAAAGAGAAAATCTCAATCGACCGTTTAACTTGCAACTACGAAAGTTAACCTCGGCGTCCGTGGTTGATTCATATAAAATATAAATGTTTGTTTCAACAAACTTATTGGTTGAAGTGTCAACTAGCTTTAATCATTTAACACATGTCCTTATAACTAATATAAAATTAGGAGTTTAGTTTGTAAGATAGCTACCATTTGGTTTGCTCTTCTAATTATTATCAAGTAAAATATATGTATATATATATATATATATATTATGTTGTTTAACTAATGTTAGGTTACCTAACTCGGTTAACGCCTTTTTTGCCCCACGTAACAGTAATTGATTCTCAGTTTATGATTTTATTAAAGTAATAAACAAAATAAATATTAACTTCACCACCGCTACAATGAACGCCGATTTGTTGTATACTAAGAAGCTAGATATAGCCATATACAAAATAGCGAGACACATTTGTTACACGAAACATTTGTTTAGAAATATTTTGTACAAATCTAAACCAGAACACGTACTGAACAGGTATCGCATTTGGCTTGTCTCCACCGCCAATCCTGTCTGTAACTTTTGTGAGCACAATGTTGCACACATGTTCACTGAGAAAATTTTCAGCTGACACTGTCAGCCTGACAGTTGCTAAAATGGACTGACAGGAAAACGTGGTGCTTTGTGCTGCAGAGTGCAGATAGTTTAGCACACTGGTGGAATCGTTCGAACCTTTATGTATAGGTACTGTTTGAGATATTCTAAAGACAAATCTTTTTCGACTTCAATAAAAAAAATTAAAAAGGTCTACCGCAACAGCTGTCAAAACATTAATGTCATTTTTATTCCTCGAAAGCACAATATTTATTCTACCATAAAATTATTTTGAAAATGTTTATAATAGCCTAAACGTAAAGATGGATTACTTATGGCCACAAGAAAGACTGCTAAAAATATTTAGTAAAGTAAGAATGTGATTTAAGTATTCAAGAAGTATTTTATAAATATAAAAAAATATAAAAAAAGAAAGAAAAAATATCATGGTTTGTGTTTTGATATGATAGATTTTACAAAGCTTACCATTTTATAGTAATACTTACTCATAATCACTCTCTTGTTTATAACGGAGTCATCGAGAAATTTATATAGATGGGATGGCCACGTTTCCACTTTCCTTTGAGTTCTAATCAACCATCTTGAGGATATGATTGGGATCACTTCAGAGTGTATGGCCTATCCGTTTCCACTTACGTCGCTTGATCTGCTGGCTATTTGGGGTTTCTCGGCATCTCTTCCTAATTTGCTCGTTAGAAACCTCAGTACCCAGAATGCGTCGACATATACATTGCTTGACGAAGACTTGAAACCAGTGCGAGATGTCGTTAGTAAACATCCTCGTTTTCTAGCCATAAGAGATTTGACGTTGGATCTGAATATTTTAACCTTGAGTCCACCCCGTGACTGATTGCCGACGATTTGAGAAGGTTTCTCGGGCAAGGTGTGAAGTGACCTCCTCCGTACCTCCCGTTTCAGACACTTCCATATATATTTTCACTCAAATATTTGTTTTGTTCTGATTAAAACATTAAAATATTCACCTTTGTGAATTTTCGCAGAGTTCAATTCGTTTAGCGGTTGCGCACGCGTCGGGCGATGGCGTCTTAAACAGATGTTGTAGGTTGTGTGGAAGCGAAAATAATCTTCGATGCTTTTGCACTTCTTATATGTGGGAAGGGGTGGAAGAGAGGTACGATCAGATGCTGTTCAATAGCTTTGGAATAAGAGTGAGTATATTGAAAAAATATGTCTTATCTCTTTCGAGCAATCGAGCAATTCTTGTATATATAAATACTGGAATCTCGGAATCGGCTCCAACGATTTTCACGAAATTTAGTATAAGGGGGGTTTTTGGGGCCATAAATCGATCTAGCTAGGAATCATTTCTAGAAAATGTAATTTTATTCGTGTTTTATTAACTTAGAAGTAGAATTGCTCGTTTTAAGATGTCAGTCAAATAAAACCTATCTCTATTCCTCCCATCTAAACTTATATATAATCTTTATTCGATAATTATATTCATATTTCATCATTTTATTACTATGTAATTCGTACTGAAATATAATTTCCAAAAAACACAATTTATAAAAATAAATAAATACCGAGCGAAGCTCAGGCATCCAGGTGCTATACAGGTACTATTCATTTAAAGAATCTATAAAATTATTGCTTATCATTTATAAGACAAACACAACTCGGAAGGTGATTCGTATTATAAAAAAGCAAAGAACTTGTGTAAATTAGATTAGAGTTAAAAATGTACTTGCTTCAACATCAAAAAATATAATTACAGTAGTAATGTAAAAAAAGGTATAAATAGATAATAAAGTTAAATAAAAAATAAAAGAGCACTTTCCAACACGTGTTATATAATTATAATAGAATAGATAATTATATCGCCATATCGCATGTAAACTTTTTTTAATTATTTCTTATCTATGCCAATAGAATTTCTGTTTCTGGTTTAAAAATGTATGGTTTTACAATTACAAGATTAAATGTCATCAATGTACATGTTTCCCGCGTTATTTTGAACATAAATTTGCGCGAAGTTGGCAATTTCAGTTGTTCAAAATTTTCTCATTTTGTTACGTACATAATAATGATGCGACATATGCGTAATGAAATGGAAATTTTACAATGCAAGTAACCATGCAAAATAATAGTCAACTTTAAAACGCAGAATCGTTTTCAACCTCCGAAAAACCTCCGGAAACTCCGAAATGTAAAAATGAATTTGATTTTGACAAACAGGAGTCTAGTTCGCGCCAAGTTTTGTTTCTCAATTAAACTTTCACGTTCCGCCATTGTTACTATCATATTGCCTTTCAGATTGCATTAATGTATGAAGGGTCTAAATAATATCTGTATTTTTTAGGTATCGCCCCCAGATTGCTTGGTCTGTGAGAATTGTATCAGACAACTTCGGAATATAAATAGATTTCGAAGCTTGGTTTTAGCTGCTTTTGCAAGGGCTTCCAGTGAATGTGAATATTAAGTGTATATATATATATATATATATATAGTTCATTATTTGTTTATATGTATATACTTTTACCGATTTCTTATATAAGGGATAAGGTAGCGTCCTTGATGATAGCTCCCAGGCTTTACCTCTTCTTACGTTCGACATTTATATAACCTAGTAACACATTTTAAATATTATATATATTTAAAATGTGTTACTATATATTAATATAATGTAATATGAAGTAAACGGACCGTCTTGAAACTCACCTGATGTTAAGGAATACTGTCGCCCATGGACACTTATGTGGCTTCTAAACGGGCCATGTTTGTCTACAATTATGGCTGCAATACAGTTGCCCGGCAACATTGCAAACAATAGCAGCCACACTATGCAATATTGCAGTTATGTCCCGGCCATATGGCCAAACATGTTTTGCATAGCCACTTATGGCCGGTATTGTCCGAATGGGTTGCCGGACGATCGCTAGGCTATCGAATTTAACTGCAATATTGCACGGCCAGTTTTATTGATGTTTCAGTCACTCTCTTTGTTATGGCACAGTGTATCCTTTTCTACGCGATATGTTGCTCTATTCTGTGTTTTGCGATTTGACAACTACGTAAAAATTATAATAATAATTCTTGAATAATTTATTATCAAGGCTTATTTCTAGACTCAAATTGTCTAAAGTTTCACGCCTATTTAAGTAAGGTCGAATCCACAATCTCTTCTTTTTCTGTTTGTTTTTTAAAACAATATAAGCTGCTGCGACAAGTGTGATTTCGTCAGCCATTGTTGCCGGTGTGTGTAGCCCGTTTAGGAGTCTGCATCATGGGCCATACAATTGCTGTCATATTGGAACACATGGCCCGGCCATAGATTGCTCGGCCATCAGCTGCTTTAAAACATTTTTGTGATGGCCGGGCAATAGTGCAGCCATCAATTGCAGCAAAACATGGCCCGTTTAGAAGCTCCATTACATTGGCAAAAAGGTTCGCTGAGACTTCTGGTTTTCGGAGCCTTTTGCTCTCAGTTATGGAACGACAGATGTCGAGGTGATACGGATAGACTTTAGCGATGAATTTGACAATACATATATATGACTATATCTCCAGTATGTTACAAGCTATCTTTTCTAAAATATTTGACAAAATGGTAAACCGAAATGTAACAAAAATAATATTGCATATCCAAATTAGATTTTACTAGTATGTTTTTGGCTTGGGTTTATCACTTAAGTCTGGAGTACAGTCGTTGACTGGACGGGACTCCTCATTTCTCAATACAAGTATGTAGGTATATTTTTAGATTCCACGCGATTATCACAAAAAAGTGGAAAAGGAAGTCAAAAGGCAAAAATCAAAGGCAAGAAATCGACAATTTCGGAATATCTGAAAAATGACTCGAAGGCGTACGTGAAACAGGCCAGTTCAAAAAGGTCCTCTTTAAACACAAATGTTCTACTCAAAAGGACAAATGTGGCTTGTTCTATGTGTAAGCAAAGGTTTGTATGATGTTCCGAAGGCCTAAAGTTGTCCTACGTCCCAAAAGGGCGTGACCTATCTTGCCATAGATAATGTTTTTCTCCACATCTTTGCAGTTTAACTCATTATTGGGTCACATTAAAAAAGCCTGGATGAGCTAGGCTAGGCGATTGCTTTTTATTCTTTTGGTGCCTCTCCGTTTCTGAAGGTTGGTCGTCAGTCGCCTGAAGCGTGTCTTGTCCTATGCCGGATGCACAACTCTTCCACAGTTGCCATATCCGTCCACTCCCTAATGTTGTAAAGCCATGAATTTTTTCTCGTACCATCACGCCGTTTACCCTGGTTCTGAGCCGGTCCTTTACGTGTTCTGCATAAGTTTTTTAGAAATTCCAACACGATTCAGAACTTTCTCGTCAAGAGACCTTCTGGATCTATGACCTATGCGAAGAAAGCAACGATAGCACCACATCTCGAATGCTTCTGAAGGCCTAAAGGTGTGCTAGTACGTCCCATATGAGTCCCTCCAAGGGCGTGTATGTCTGTAGATATCGTTTTGCTCCACATCATTCCAAAGCACGTTGAAAAGTTTGTCTTATGCTAGGAGAGACGCGATGTTTAGTAAATGGTCTTGTGGACTGGAGGGAGCTGGCAATCAGCGTTATATTGGTCAGTCTTTTGTCTTTCAATCCGAATCAGGCTACATGGAACCGCAAGTTTATATTAGCAGAATAATGGTTAAATTCATATATTATACATCCAGGCGCTCCAACTTTTTTAGGTTTGATCCTTAGATGATTCTGTATCTGTTTAATGTAAATAAATAGGTGATCAGCCTCCTGTACCTGACGATGTTGATGTGTGGTATCCTCACGATGTATTCCTTCACCGTTCGATTGGTGAACCTACGACCTCAAGGAAGAGAGTTGTAAGCCGAAGTCGCTAGCAATGCCAATGCTCATATATTGTATATAGTTTTGAATTTATCTAATAAAAGTTATCTGTATCATCTCTTTGTGCGGAAACAGTTTATTAAAAAATATGTATTTATTCTTACTTTGGGTAGACTATAAATAATAGCACGGTCCAAAGCTAATACTAAATGTATGTTAAAGGTACCCAATGTTGCTACCAACAAAGACATCGAAGATTTTCATATGTTCGCGTTGTAAAAAGAAATCGGCACCGCGTAATACAGTATGCAGAAAGTGTAATATTATATTGCCGGCGAATAAATTACGCGAACATTTGGAAAATCACACGAGGAACGAAATGAAACGAAAAAGCAGGTATTTTTAATTAAATTTTTTAACCTTAAAATCAAACCGCAGTTACAAATAACTTTTCACTATAATCAATATACATTACCTCAATCTTTCAGATTAAGTTTAGGTTCAAAAAACTTAAATCAAGGAAGAACAGAGAGCCATTTTCCTCAATTACATCAACACTATTGCGCCGAATGTCCCAAAAAATATGCTGTCGCACAGCATCTGGCAACCCATATGCAGAGAGAGCATAACAAAAAGTCGGAGTATCTATGCGCTGTCTGCGGGAAGGACCTAAAATCACGAGATATGCTTGATCGTCATATGAGGACGCACACAGGGCAACCCATATATCAATGCGATGTGTGTTTAAGATATTTTAAAGGCAAGCAAAGTTTTCAATCGCATTATTTGTCACACGGAAAATGATATTTTTAATCTGTTGAATTGTCTGTTTACACATTGTCAAAAGTTGAAGTTTGTCTGTGATAATGTAGTTACTCTGTGTTTATTTTGGCGGCAAGTTTCGTTCTGAAAGCGTTGATCGATACATGATATAATTGTAAAATTAATCTCTAGAGCGCAGGTAGGGATTAATTTGTGATGTCAAGTACGAAAATAAAAATAAAAGAACGGTTCACTCATATGGTATTGTTTCAAATATTTCTTTTGTCTAAGCAAAGATTGTTTTTAAGCCTTTTTGGCGGGAACCGTTTTGGTCCTTTAGTTAGTTAATAAAATCCTTTTAACTGATAATGTTGTTTATTTTACACACATAAAAAAATATACAATATTATATATAATAAATAATTGTCTAATATAAAAGTGTATAAAATTCATAATGGTTAAGAAGATTCGAAATTAAATAAATAATAAAGAACTTGAGTGGTATCAAGTGACACCCGGATGGATAGAAGTTCCTTTCGATTAATTAGTGAAGGTATTGTAATAAAATTTTATTATTTTTAAGTAATATTAACTTAAAAAGAAAAAAATAACAATTATAATGTAATATAAAATCAATCAAAGGTTCAATTTTAGTAATAAGAGTGCCTAATATTATTATTTTGTATTAATCTATTGTTTCAATTTGACAACAAATCTGAAAATAGAAACATCTATTGACAACTATGTACATTTTTAACGAAAAAGTTGTCGTTCCAAGTTTTCGTCTTATTTTTTTCCGTCTAGCCCCCTTTGGCAACGCGCGATAAGGAACTACGTTTAATTAAAATAAAATATATATGTTGTGCACATCATGCTCATAATTTTTTCATATTAAATATTTACTACATTTGTACTTGCTGTGATTGCCGAGTACTTCTGTAACAGAGTAACGCTACCCATCTGCACTAACGAAAAACTCGAGTTTGTGAGAAACCTATGTGATTGAAATCGCTGCTCTGAACTCTCGCTTATCCAGATTTGACTAATAATAAATAATATAATAAAAGAGATTTTATAAAATTTAGAGGAAAATAAAAAGAGAGAAAGTAAAGTCAAAAAGCCAGTCTTACTTTAAAATACTTAGGAAATAGGTATCACGTATAAATGATACCATATTGATATGGGCCCCATTATTAATACAAAAAAGCATCGTTATTGCAGTTTTACAAACTAACCTGTCTCTTATTATTAAAGCGTTAATAATAATATCAAATCGCTTAAGTTCTTTAATTTGTGTAAATTGGCCATAAACAATTTCGTTCTTTGGATATTTTTTATGTTTAAATCGTGAATTGTGTTTTGTCTGTGGTGAATAAAATGTAACTAATAGAAATTCTAAAGATAAAACTTTTTTTTTTTAAACACATTTTTGTTCTAAGTATTATAATTAAACATTTTTTGTAATAAAACTATTGGTAAACATTAATAAATGTTATATTTCGTTCAAAAAGTTAGGCGAATTTTGCGCATGGCTTCTTTTGTGGCGCGGGTAAAAGCCGTAACGATGCGACGTTGCTCTTAGACGCAGACAGCTCCTTCCTCAGTCGAACAATGTCGTTCTCAACCTGCCGTTTACGCTGGAAATAGACTGATAAATTTTTACATCTATAAACTGTGTAAATAAAAAATAATAATCTTAATATACAAATCTCCTGTCACGATGTTTGTCCGTGATGGACTCGTAAACTACTAAACCGATTTTAAATTAAATTGGCACACCGTGAGCAGTCTGGTCCAACTTAAGAGATAGGATAGCTTAGATCTTCAATTATAGTCGCAATTATTTTATTGCAAATTATTTGTTTATTATTTGATACAATTCTAACAGACGGCGCTGTGTTAAAAGTACCAACGTTTCACAAAGTTCTCCTACCGTTTCCCTTGAATAGTTTACTACTATGTAATATAACAAAAACCTTAGCCACAGCAACGCTTGGCTGAGTCTGCTATATTAAAATAGGAAACGCCATCCATTTTCTGTTTTTCTCGTGGCGTTTATCATATTTTTTTGGATATTTCAACGTTTTACACCATTGGTAGATGGGTTGGGAGAAAAATGTTCCAGATAGAGATGCAGCCAGTTAGGAGAAGGTCTAATATTTATAGGAGTATCTTGAAAAAAAAAAATTTCTTTACCAAGTGCGATTTTTTTATTGTTTCATTAATGCTAATTAAATATAAATATGGCAGAAGGGTTAGGAGAAAAGTGATTAAGATATACAGAAATGCAGCCAGTTAACGGGTAACCTGCATTAGAGGTTTCCTAACTATGTTATTCCTTTACGGGCTAGCAGTATATAAAATGCATTAGTGCCCAGCAGTGATTCGATCAACAGGGTATATGTTAATATATATGTATATGTAGCACTTAAAATAGTTACCTTGAGTTCATTGGATAGTTTAGCTTCAACCTGCGCAAGACGCTGTCGCAAATCAACTATGTCGCGCATCAGCCGCGCGGCGTTTAGTTTGTAGTCAGCCTAAAACATGACAACTTAGCTTCTTTTTTTTTAAGGCAGTTTTACTACTACTATGTGGAATCAGCTGCCCTCTGAAGTATTTTATATATTTATTGACAACTCGTTGCTGTACTTATAATACTTATAAAAAAACACAAATAACACAATACATAAAAATTAGAAGGATGCAACTGTCGGCCTTATCGCTAATAAGCGATCGGTTCCAGGCAACCCTAGTAAGAATATGCATTATTAAGGCATACTAGAAGTTATACATATAAGAAAAAATATTTATATATAGAACCTTACTGTAGAGAAAAATAAAAACCAATTCGGCTAAGAATCACGGATCAGGTGTGCGCGTTTTGTCATGGAGTGTCCATGGGTATCAGGTTTATTACACACCCAATGCCAGAGGGCTCGCAAGTGCGTTGACGGCTTTCGGTGCGAGTGAAAGAAATCGTGGTCAGACTAGAGAAACTACACTACTGTGTGCTCGATATAATACTAAACAACTAGAGCATATACAGGAGTGAAGGAAGGGCTGAATCTACTGAATAGAAAATGTTTTTAAGCTATTGCATAGATTTTATCGCAGGCATTGAGCGCGGCGACCGAATCAAGAAATTCCGTAACGAAAATAACCTAACACAGAAAGACGTAATAAAGGTGCGGCCAATACGCGTTAGAGCAGGACAGGACGCATACTGTGTCTCACATCTCTATGAAAATATCGGTGACGTTGCGTAAGCGCGACCTGTACGCGTTAGTGAGTCAGACTATACGGGCTTGTTAGTCTGAGTCTGGTAAAGTGATAGATTGAGTTAATGTCAAAGAAAAAAAAACTGAATAAATAAAAAATAAATAAATAATTGTAATTGCATAAGTTGATATAAAATGCTATGCAATAGCTTTACCGTGGCAATCCCCGAGTGCCTCGCGTTTTTTAATATTGCATGCAACAGTTCCTCATACTTTTATCATCCTTTGGGGTGAACCGTTTGGCAAATTATATGTAGAAGATAAAAAAAATATAAGTTTATTTTGAAACATAAGATCATCAACGTGTCACTTATTCCACGTCATTAATTCGAACCTGTAGGCATCCCTACTCATCGGCAAAGAAAACAGAGGGTGTAGGCCGAGGGAAAAACCGGCTTTAAAAAAAGCAAATCATCAAACAAGATGTTTAATATTATAATTAAATTGCTAGTAAAATAGTCTGTATTCATCCAAGTAATCTTGCGACAAATTTTGTTATGTAAGCCAAATAAATATAAGACTCACAACTTTTGATGGCGCGTTCTTAGCGACACTTCTACAGACAATATCCGGCAGTTGCGACACAGAGCATGACGTGAAAACCTCCAACGGCGATTTGGTTACACCCTGGATGGCCTAGAAAAGATTATAAATCCTCGATAGAGACCTATCCAATACCTGTCATATACTACACGCACAAATGAACTTGGCACCTGATTTGCCGATGATGACACTTGGTGAGGTGCCTTGATAACTTCTGCCAGTAGTAAATCAATTTGGCAGTGTTGTATTGACACTTTATCTTACCCACTCTCACATAGACAAGACAATTAAAGACTAAATTATTGATTTTTATTTAAATAAATACATAATTATTTATTAAGTAGTAATCGCTGCTTTATTTTATAAAAATTTAATTTAAATTCGATCCGGAAATATTCAATTTCCGTATCGAATAATTTCGCAACGTCACTATTTATTACTTTTCATAACGTTGCAACACTGAAATTGTCAAACCTTGAATCGAATTAAAAGTTTTAGTATAGTGTACACACGTAAGAAGTGAAACTTCTATATGACCTTATTTTTCGATAAATAATCTACTATATGCAACTTTACAGAAATTGGTTGAATAAATTTAGATAGAGTTTAACAAAAGGCTTTTATTATCATAGACCTTACTACTAAGATTATTACAGAATTTGATTAACTGTAATCGAATCTCTTCGAATCAACCGTTGTAGGGATAAGAAATAGATGGCGCGTAACTGAAAAATGTGACGTGTAACCGAAAAATGTGACGATATTTTTTTTACAACGCCGATAAAGAAGTTTCACTTCAAAAATAAATAAAGACACATTTCCCAATCCACCAGCTGTAACGCTGACGGGAAAATCAGAACCCAGATACCTGAGCGACAGCATTCCTCGCGTGTTGGACATGATGAGCTTCCTCCTTCTCCAGATGCCGTTTGAGATGCCCTATCTCCACTGTAATACTGAACTTCTCCTTCTCCAGTCGCTGGTTCGCTTGCTTCAATGCCTATTAAAATTTATTTTTAATTTAACGGCTAGTTTATTTTTTTATATATAACATGGGGCAAACGAGTAGACGGCTCAGGTTAAGCTCATCACCCATGGACACTCTTTATCTTTTCTTGAAGGACCCTAACTGGTTCGTAAATACTTTAGTGAAAATCTGTTTCGTCATCATTTTGTTCTTCTGGCAAGTAGTGTAGACTTTTGTGTTGAGGCGATTTTTGGGTCTAAGGGAATTTCTTCATGATGTTTCCCTTACTATCCAACGACTATTAAATGCACATAGGATCTCTATTGGTGCAGGGGAATGAACCTACGTCCTCAGGGATTAGGTTCATTGGATTAGGTGAAGCAAGGCACAGGAACCCCTCCAAGTAATTTTAAATGCCAGAGTTGCGTCTAAAGTAGTGCCCAAGAAAAGATTGTCTTACCTTCATTACATACTGTAAGTAGTGTTATAGGTCACTAGTCTTAAACTAAGGTCTGTCTTTGTGCAGAGACATGTAAAAAAAATAGTTGTACACAAAACAAACAAAAAACAAAATTTATTTATTCATGTAGGTAACAATGTACACTTATGAACGTCAAAAAATTTAAAAATTGTGAATTTACATTTACTGCCAGTTCTCAAATCAAGGGCGTAGAACGGAAGAGAAGAACTGGCAATAAACTCTCCGCCACTCTTTTTAATCGCCAAGTTTTTTTTTTTTACACAATGCTTGTAAGGAGCTGCGACCACTACACCATGTTCCATATGACATATTGAGTAATAAAGAATAAAAAAACAAATTAAAAACAAAGATTTGTCCTCTATCAGCAGGAGGCTTGGTGAAATAGGAGCACGCACTTACACACTCGTGAGAACAACACGCAAATACGTAGTATAAACAACTAATATCACCGCATACACGAATTCAAGTACGACACAGCACAGATAATCTAATTAAATTACTTTTAACTTATCCCTTTTGTCTAAATGGCATTCTTCTACTCTCCTCTTCAATTTCCTCCTCAACTCATCGAGAAGAGAAGAGAGGGTCAGTCGGTTTGATTCATGTTCAGCCCTCTGTTGTACAATTTGATTGATGGCTGTTAGTAATTTGATACCTGTAAAATACACTTCTACTGAGGAGAACTTATACGAAAATTTAGAATTAAGTTACATTTTTAAATGTAATATTTTTTAAATATAAATTTAATATTGTTTCTTGTTAGTAAGAAGTGTAGGTTTATGGGTTATCCTGTCGAAAGCAGATTCATTTTTCTGTGACTAGTGGAATATTTTTTTAGCAGGCGTTATATTTTACTCACTATATGATGATGATTCAGTGATTCTCAAAGTGGTCTATATCGAACGAATCCACGAAATGAAAATGGGGGTTCACGATAGTGGATCTCAACACATATACTGATAGTACCTATTTACTTACATCATACTATCATATAATATCAAAACATATACATTATTTATAAAAGTACCTATGAAGTAAAAATTATTATATCTTAATATATATAAATCTCCTGTCAAGATGTTTGTCCGCGATGGACTCCTAAACTACTTAACCGATTTTAATTTTAATTGGCACACCGTGAGCAGTCTGGTCCAACTTAAGAGATAGGATAGCTTAGATCTTAAATTATAGTCGCAATTTTATTTTATTGCAAATATGTGTTTATTATTTGATACAATTCTGACAGATGGCGCTATGTTAAAAGTACCAACATTTCACATAAGCTGTCTACCTTTCACGTAAGTTCTCCTACTATTTCCCTTGAATAGTTTACTACTATGTAATATAACAAAAACTTTAGCAACAGCAACGCTTGGCCGAGTCTGCTAGTATATTTATAAAATTGTGTAAGTTGTAGGATGTTGATATTCGCTTTGTGGTCTTTGTGGTTCACTACAGTTAGAAATTTACAGGTAATCAATATCAGGTAAGTAGGGGGTCTACCCAACACGGAAAAACATGGCAAGGGGTCTACGACACAAAAAAGTTTGGGGAACTCTGCTATAGACAGAAAAGGACGCATGAATCACGATTGATGAAATTTGTTTTACAACAAACTTCCAAGCGAAATTAGAGAATTAACTGAATACGTTGAAAGCTCTTGTTAAACGTGATTAATCAATAAAGTTTTTTATAAAATTGCCGATTATCTGAATGAATGATTTTCTCCAGTTCAAACCGGCCGAGTTTCTAGCCAGTTCTTGCCGACTGACTTCTTTTCTGACGTTGACAAATGTGTGTTAAATATGGACAAAGTTATTATGTCTGACATACGACGTGGAATACTGGTATTAAAGGAATGATTATCCAACCCCTATATTTTCTCTATTAATATGGTAAATTCAAAATCAAAATCATTTATTCATGTTGGTAACATGAAGTACACTTATGAACGTCAAAAAAAGAAATTCTGTATTTAAATATGTACTTCTAATTTTGCATTTACTGCCAGTACTCAAATCAAGGGCGTAGAACGGAATAGAAGAACTGGCAATAAACTCTCCCATAAAACAATCCCAGAATCCTAAACTAAATAAAAGAAAATTTTCCCTTTCAGAGCCAGATTATTCCAAATAAAATGAACGATTTCAGACGAGTTTTTCAATTAATAATGTTTTGGGATTATTAGTAGTTTCTGTAAGTATTTAACAACCATAAAAATATAAATACATCAATGTTTTCTGTTAATGTAAGAACAATATAATCATGTACCCCAACACAAGTGTTGACTACTTATGGGGGTGTCTCATTCTCATTTATTAATGTAAAAATTTGAGAAACAATAAAAAAAAATTTAATTAATTTTAATGTATGTACAAAGGTAAAGGTAAAACAGTGAAAAGAAAGAAAAGAATAGTTGCATAATAATCGGAATTTATCACTTTGTTTTCCGATGTCTCTAATGTTGGGGCAACATCCCCAAAATCTGGCCCTGCACCCCTTACAGTCATAATAATTTAAAAAAATAAAGTATAAAAAAAATCACTGCTTAATATAATGTAATTGGCGTTCTATCCAAATACTTACGCTGTTCATTAAGCCTGAACCTCTCAGCGGCTGGTTGGTAAGGAATGTCTGGACTTGGAGCTCCAGAATCGACTCCAGAAAAAGACTGCGGCGATCCATACTCGGCCAACGATGGCTCTGTTTGATCCTGAAACGTGTGCAAATATTGTTCTCGTAATATCTGTGGTGTTTTTGAAGAAACAACCTGCTATATATCAGAGCCGAAAGAAGAAAAACCAGCGGTTCTATAGCCCGTCAAGAGAGCTTCAGATTTCTGGAATATCGTTTGGTTTTGTATGTATCTGTGCCTGACCTGGTCGAGGATTTAGGTCACGATTAACTAGCGGCCTGAAAGTCAGCCGTAGCGTTAATTATAACATTTAATAAAGTAATGTGTAGGCCATTGTACGATAGAATCATTATTTGGCAGATATAAAAAAGATGAAAGATATGACATAAATAACAATTCTTTTAAAATTAAATTGCTTGAGTCAAATTCACATTAGTATTGTCACTACACTCTCCCATTGTACTTGTTGTTTTTTATTGAAGTTTGAAAAACACCATCAAAGTTGTGGTTTGCCGCCGCCATATTGACTTTTTTTTTTCGTTTCGAGTTTGAGAGTGGCAAAAAGTGGAATTAGATCCAAGTCATTTGGCTAACTGTTTGATCAACTGGCTGAATATCTTTCAGGCCGCTAGCTAAACGGCTAATTGAATGGCTAATTAAACTAGTTGGCTTCGACATCAAACATATATAATTTATATGATTGTATAATGAACGCCTTAAACTTTGGAGTAAAAGACTCTTGGGCCGTGGGGTTCAAGTGCACTGATAATTAAGGATTTCAGTTGGTGTCTGGTAGATGGTATCGGTGACCCCAGAGCTGGCGCTTTCTTTGACGAATTATCCCAATACAGTGAGGAAATGTTGCCAGCGTTAAATGTACTACAACAGGGATAAAACTTTTTAAATTTATTTTAGTTTTCCTTATATTAATTATTATTATGTAGATTACGGAAATTGTAAATACTATATACCTATTTGATTGTTATAATTACTAATATAATATTTTTATTATATGATTACTCTCACGTCACGTAGGGGACGATCTCATATGAAAATATGTTATAGAAAGTGACACGTGTGAATAACATGAGAGATTAGAAGACGCCAGATCAGCATCTTCTTCAAAAGCCCGCAATATGCCACACAATTACCGTCTCTGTATTGAAGTGTCTTACCAGGGATTTATATCTGGGTAATTCATCGCTAGAGAATCGGACAGTGTGGTGTCGATGTTTTTGAGGCTGCAGCAGTTTCAGCGACATTTCTGTAACATTATAGCTCAGTTGACGTTTCACAGAGAACGGGAGTAGCAATCCATCACGTTGTCAGACAGAAGGCACTACGATGTGATTCAGCGAAAGCCCGAACTGTTACTCCTATATTTATTTTAATATAAATGTTGTTTGATGATTTGCTTTTTTAAAATAATACCGAGAGTTATTACGCCGGCTTTTTCTCTCGGCCTACACCCTCTTTGCCGATGAGGGATGCCTACAGGTTCAAATTTACATACAAAAAGTGATACATGTCTATCTTATGTGCCATAATAAACGGTTTTTATTTTATATTACTATAGACTTAGTTAAATCATTTGTTAGAAGTTGGAGTCGACTCGATGGATAAAAAAGTAAATTGAAATTCAAAATTTAGGTAACACAATGTACACTTATGAATGTCAATAAAGAAAAACATATTCTTCTAATTATACATTTACTGCCAGTTCTTAAATCGAGGGCGTAGAATGGAAGAGAAGATCTGAAGTGGATAGTACCAATGTCGCCAGAGATGGTGCTTTCCTCGCGGTACAACAAGGAAATGCCAGCGTTAAAGATTTTTTTTAATTCGTTTTAATATTATATTTCTTGATTTTTTATTGAAATCCTTTAGGATACATTTATCCTTTATCCATATTTTCATGCACACTATCGCTTAGATTTCTTTTTTGTCTTATAAAACATACTCAAGTACAAATTCATCGTTATTTATTTATATATTTATTGGAACGAAGTTCCTTATCGCGCGTTGTGAAAGGGGGCTAGACGGAAAAAATTCTCACGAAAAGTTGTCACGACACTTTTTGCTATAGTTGTTGTAATACACCGGTTCTCGACCGATCACTGAAGTTAAGCAACGTTGGGTGAGGTCAGTATTTGGATGGGTGACCGCATGTTGTCTTTTTTTTTCTTTTCCTAGGTATAAGAAATGAAAACAACAAAATAAAATAGTACCATCGATGCAGTTTTTCCAAGACAGAAATAAAACAGAATCCCGAACATATGTTTCCTACTTCAATTACACACAAGCCAATTATTACTAAAGCCTCCTACTGATTAAGTATAAATAACATTATATTTGTTAATAATAAAAAAAATATAATAACTTAAAAAAATAAAATATTGTTACAATTCCTTCACTAATTATTCGAAAGGAACTTCGTACCATCCGGGTGTCCCTTGACACCTCTCAAGTTTTTTATTTTTACAGTACCCTCGTTTTTTTAAACCAATTGTGTTCGTTACCCTTGTTGATAATTTGTAAATTTAATGTCACAGTCTCTCATTTACTAGGGAGGCATCAATCTGAATCCTGATATACATATTGCTAAACAAATAAAGAAATTTGTTTTTTTTTTTTAATTATTAAATTTAAAATACTAAAATGCCTCGCTGTCATAATTAAAGTCAGAGAAATTAGAGTTAATTTAACTATATTTTAAAATATATAAATAAATAGATGTAAATTCTTACCAGGAGCTTTCGCTTCGTTGTTCAGTTGAATTTTGCATGAATTTTCGTACATTGAAATTCACCCAATTGAGTTTACAGGATGTTCGTTATATTGAAACTCCTAACCATTAGTTTTATTAGGGGTATACGGAAAAATATGTACGTAATAATATCCTTTTGTTTCAGATACATTTACGTAATGTTAAGTGATACCGCCGCCTATGGACACTCTCAATTAGAGATGAAACGGATAGCAGTTCGACCGGATATTCGGCTAACCATGTGGCCGAATAACCATCCGGCCTGGAACAGAAGTGTTATTTATATTCTAATTATTAAATAGAATAAGTATATATCAACTACATATATACATATAAACTAACCATAAATATAAATACTAATTATGGTAAATATGGTTACGTATTTGTTTATACATTTACGCCCAAACCTAATAACCTATCTCAATCCATTTTAGACTATATATATAGACTTACTAATCCAAATAAAAGTGTGCTAATAACCAATCGACGGAATATAATAGCCATCTGTCGATACAAGCCTGTATCTGATAGATCTTGGTATGAAAATGACTGTTCATCTGTGCCAATATCCTATCTTTAGATCGACTGTCACGTTCTAATGTTAGATTGTTTTCAATCTGAGGTTGTGGATTAATTATTATGTTCAGGCTTAAGAAACCCTAACAATATTACATACCATATATGTATATATAATATTATATTAGGTACCAGTTTAGTAATTGCTCCACTTTTGAAGTGCCACCAAACCAAGTCGACTTAAGGTACATCAAGAAAAGCACCCAATTCTTTAAAAGCTAGCAACGCATTTGCGAGTCTTCTGGCAATGTGAGTGTCCATGGGCGGTGTCACTTATAGATGAGCCTCCCTTTACATTAAAAAAACTGCTTGGTGGATGTAATGAAAGGGATGAAGCGATAGAAAGTGAAAAGCAAGCAAAAAGTGGAGATCCGTTGTATCTACCCCCTCGGAAAAAAATTATATACAATTAATTTAGTGAGCATACTGTATAAAACTTTAACAAGCCGTACTTGGTACGAGCTCGTGCATCATAAAAAATATCATAACATTGCCAATGATCGTTTTCCATACCATTTTGCGAGTGATCTGCTCGGTGGACCGCTGTATGCAACACACATTTTTTATTGATGGCGATTTTAAAATCTATTACTATTATCAAGGCTTTAGAACAGTGTTTCCCGACCTTTTTTGTGTTACCTTTTGTTTACATAAGGTATTAGGAAGAATTCTTTTTTTGAAGTAATAACTTCTTAAGGGAGGGTAAACCAAGTCGTTATGTAACGCGTTACGGTGCCAGTCTATCTAACTTGCCTTTCTCTCACGTATAAGGCAGTGGTAGACAGGCTAGCCGTATTTCAGATACACGCTTTTCTCTCACTCTACTGTGTTTAATGTGCGTTAGATATATTGACAATATTACACAATAAAACCGGCTGTTTCACAAAATTATGAATCACCAACTCAACAAAATAATATAAATTAAAAATGTAGTTTTAAACATCATTATCAGTACATACATTATTCGCGGAACTTCTGGAAAATCTAATATATAAAATTCTCGTGTCTCGGTGTTTGTTGTTAAACTCCTCCGACATGGCTTGACCGATTCACATGAAGTTTTGTGTGCATATTGGGTAGGTCTGAGAATCGGACAACATTTATTTTTCATCCCCAATGTTAACGGTAATCCACCTCTAAATTTTTCAATTTTAGATAAAAAAAATATGATCCAGCATTAAAAATACATACAACCCCAAATTTTCACCCCTCCACGATCAACCCCTATTTTTTATTATTAATGATATTCATGGCAAAACGATGTTTGCCAGGTCAGCTAGTTTAATATACCTAATAATTCGCAAGAATGTTCAAAAGGCTAATCCAAGCAATATTAACAGAAATCTGAAATGAATGAATGAATTTTGTAATGTTGCATAAGCACATCCTTCTTTTGACAGAAGTTCGGTAAGGCTTGAATTATATTAGCAAAGCACGCGATGAGATCACGCATAGTTTTTTTTTAAATAAGTTACTTCATTGTAGTTTTTAAGCAGTATTTTCGTCAAATCAAATCAAAAATATCTTTATTCATATAGGTAAACATGTACACTTATGAACGTCAAGAAAAACAAATTAAATTAACAGTAAATTTACATTTACAACCAGTTCGCAAGTCAAGGGCGTAGAGCGGGTAAGAAGAACTGGCAAGAAACTTTCCGCCACTCATTTTAGGATCATTTAAGTATTCGTCACATTTATAAAAGGCTTTATTAATTAATTAACTTTTAACAAGTGCTTTGAATTTATTTAGTGACAGTTCTCTAATTTCGCTTGGGAGTTTGTTGTAAAAACGAATACAATTTCCATATAAGGAGTGGTTTATCTTCTGGAGCCTGGTTGGTCAAGTTAGAAAATGAAATTTTCATTTGATGTTATTTAAATCTTTTAAACCGAACGGACGAGACAATTCAGCTTTAAACTAGATCCTAACGGAGTTCTGAGACTAGGAACCAATTCAGATATTTTATTCAATGATTACTTATAGACATTTCATAACAATAAATGGGCAAATATTATCCCCCTCTCTTTATCTTTTTAATGTTTAAGTAAATAGCTCTTTTTGGTCTCTTTCTAACATATTGTGTCTATGCTGTGATGGAAAGAAAAAGATGGCGATCCGCTGATGAAAATATTGAATAATAACAGTGCTAGTTCGGATTCTTAAATATTTTTAACTGCCAACACTCTAATTTATTTATCTATTTAATCGGTTAGAATTTGTCATAAAATTACAGGCAGAACAAAAATATTGTTTGTTATTTTTCAATACAGATAAAAGACAATTTTGCTCTATAAAAATTTAAGGTTAAGAATAACTTTATTTGTCATAAGAATTGCATACATAATACACTTACCGAGAAACAATATATAAACTAAGATTAATAATTAGAGCGCACAGATTTACGTATATAAAATTACAAAACAAAAACAGCAACAAAAATGTGGGTAGACGTAATAAACTCGATCAGTCAACCAAGCAAAACATAGGTATGTATTCGGATTGGATTTATTACTAGATGTGGCATCAATGGCATAGTCTGTTACAGAGTTCCCCAACCTTTTTTTGTCGTAGACCCCTTGCCATGTTTTTCCGTGTTGGGTAGACCCCCTACTTACCTGATATAGATTTCCTGTAAATTTCTAACTGTAGTAAAAACACATGTGAATTTATACATTTATTAATTTAATTTCTTTAAACTTTTATTTTTGTTTTAACAAGTTCAAAATGTATTGCGACCACAAACCGAATACCAACATCCTACAACTTACACAATTTTATCAACAAATATAATATTTACTTCATAGGTACATACTTTTATAAATAATGTATGTTTTGATATTATAAGACAGTTAATGTAAGTCAATAGGTACTATCAGTGTGTGTTGAGATCCACTATCGTGGACTCCCAAATTTTTGTTTCGCTGACGTAGACCCCTAGGGGTCGATATAGACCACTTCGGGAATCACTGGGCTGAACTAACAAGTTTATATTAATTATTTTTTATGAGATTTTTTTATTTTTCTATTTATATTTTGGGTATTTACTTGATTTATAAAACATTTTAAGTATTGGGTTTTATTCGTTTTTATTTAATTGAAGTAATTACTAATTAATATTTTAAATTTAGAGGTGTATACCTAATCTATATTGGGTGTGTCTCAAGTTTGAATTTAACACTACAATAAAGACAACAAAATACTGCAGTGCTCCTGATAAGGCATACTAAGAATCAAAATTCACCTAAAATCTCGATTTTGATTATTTTTAAACTGTGTTAATAAATTATATTGTTTATGTTAAATTAATAAAACCATGATATATAAAATACGTGTTTATTGAAATGAATTCAAAAATTAGGAAAAAAATCGCTTTATATATGCACATCACTTATTTAAAGTCAAAATATTTTTGTTATATGGTAAATCTTTTTAAGATAATATTTGTCAGCTACGGCTCAATTTACACCATTTCCCTTGACTACCATTGTTTAATTTCAATAACAATTTCATCCACAGACCTCACTACATGTTTAAAAATAATGTACAGGCAGTCCTCGACTTACGACGTTTCAAGTTACGTCGAACAATGTTTTGATACTATTCCTCAAGATACGTCATTTGTTTCGATTTACGGCATACAGCCGATGGATCAAGGAGTTATAGCGTCTTTTAAGGCCTATTATCTCAGGAGAACTTTTACACAGGTTGTAAAGGCTTATAAAAATGATGGCATGGAGCTGAGATATTTTTTGGAAAGTTATAATACATAATATATCCTTTGTTCTAAATGCAGTTTTTTCTTTAAATTTCGAGTCCGTATGGAACCTAACCCTTGAGTTTTATATAGTATTAGGAACGCTTTGGGTACACTAGAATCGTTTTTTGTAATTCCAGAGAAAATTTTAAAAACAGACTTTAAAATTTTTTTTTTTATGGCTGATCTAAGAAATAATGAAATAAGTGTTATACCACGTTAGAATCCTTATTAAATGCGCGAACTTTTAAAGCTGCTTGCCAAACTGGAGTGGTACATTTTTTTTTCAGGACGATCAGTTGAACTAGTGCGAAAAATTAAATTTGAAAACTTGGTACGGTATAAAATGACATTTTCCTACAAGTTGGAATGATCGGCACAGGGTTTAGGATCATAGCTTACATATAGCACTATTCGGGATGACGTAAGAAAAAAAAATTGGCAAAAAGTAAATATTTGTAACAGGAATGAAAAAACTGTCACATGGTGTGCATTTTCTGGAACAACAAAAAAATATCCATAGCTTCAAAAATACATGACTTAATTTTTTTTTTTAATTTTTCTGATAACTGGTGTGGCATTACCTATGAGAAAATTTCCACTTGACGTCGACTTTTGGGACAACCTGTATATGTGAAATTGCCATAGACAATATAGATCTAAATCTACAACAGAACACTTATAAATAAAACTCAATAAACTTTCTTAAATTTATTTAATAGCTTATTCATTCTCCTGGCTTCGGAGACGCGCGGCGGCGTTTGTCACTCTGATACTGAGCTGCTGGGCGCGTTCGACGATCGCCTTCCGCTTCTTGGAGGATACACCATGAGCAATCTCCGCACAGTATTTACGGTTTTGCATCATAAGGATCTCTAGCTCTTTGACGTTGTGTACTAGCACCTGGAATACAAATCAATTTCTAGCTGAAAACAACCAACTTTTATTTCAACATATTTGGGACAAAAACATGTTAACCGTGTCTTTTCCTTTTAAAATATAGATGTTTTTAGAGCAGTGTTGGCCTAGTGGCTTCAGCGTGCGACTCTCATCCTGAGGTCGTAGGTTCGATCCCGGCTGTGCACCAATGGAGTTTCTTTCTATGTGCGCATTTAACATTTGCTCGAACGGTGAAGGAAAACATTGTGAGTGAAACCGACCTGTCTTAGATCAAAAAGTCGACGATGTGTGTCAGGATTGTGAGTGATTTAAATATGATCATGAAACAGATTCAGAAATCTGAGGCCAAGACCTAAAAAGAGGTTGTAGTGCCATTGATTCATTCGGATGTTTTTAGAATATTTATGCAATCATAAATTCCCTTGACAAGTATTGTGTTAGTAATGAAGAGATAGGGCAGATAGCAATGTTGAACACTCTGATCCATCTAGCAGATATCAAGAAGTCAATGGTTAATTGTATTATATTAATATGGTTTGCACTTTTCTGTGTTACTGCTTTATTAATGGTCTCAATAAGTCTGTTTAATTCAGTCTGTCGACAGTTTTCTTGTGTGCAATGTCCGTTAAGTGAACTGGTAAAAGTTCTATTATTAGTTAATGCCTATCATAGTTACTTAATGTCTTGTATTCTTTATTACGTAATTTAATGTTTGTTTTGTCTGTAGGATATTGTTCACTCTTAACAATTTAGGATCACATGTTAAGGCAGGAGTGTTTTTATAAATAAATAAATATTAAAAAATAACCAAATTATCATTAAAATGATCTTGAAAGGTTTATCTGACTGTCTTGCTTTTATTAAATTATGTGAGGTAAAGGAGCATATGATGAATATTTTTTGAAAATGAAATGTTTCTACTAATATGACCAAGTAACCATGTAGTGGTTCTCGGAATAGGGTTTAGTAGAATTTAATCTAGCAAGGTAACAAATTGTTACTAACATATTGATAATGATTAGCACAGAGTGCCCTTGCATATCTTTTATCTTTAAACGAGCAATTCTTATATATATATATATATATATAATTGGAATCACGGAATCGGCTCCCAAAGATTTTCATGAAATGGGGGGTTTGGGGGGCCATAAACCGATCTAGCTAGGAATAATTTCTAGAAAATGTAATTTTATTCGTTAGTATAGTATAGTAATTAATAACTTAGACATAGAATTGCTTGTTTTAAGATGTCAGTCAAATAAAAACTTAAATATGAATATAATTATCTTTATTCGATAATTATATTCATATTTTATCGTTTTATTACTATGTAATTCGCACTGAAATATAATTTCCAATTTATAAAAATAGATTATCCCGAGCAAAGCTCGGGCATCCAGGTACTAAGGAATGTAAAAGTTGTGTATAAAATAAAACAGTTAAAATTAAGTATTTGTGAGAAACAGATTCAATTACTATATTCTCATCAATGAATTTTATTATTGTCCTGCTAACTCTGAGGTGCTTTGATAGAAATACTTTGTTATTGAGTAATCCTTTCCTTTATATAGATATTCTTTGTTATGAGCTATTTATATACTAATATAAACTTTAAAGTCAATAGACAGTTGCATAAAAGGCAAGTGGAATTAAACAGTTCAAAGTGGATTAAGTAAGTACAATAAATCTGGGTATAGAGGAGTTAATTACCTTGCGGAAGCCATTGGGTAGCATGTGACGTGTCTTCTTGTTTGAACCATATCCAATGCTGGGCATCAAGTACTGTCCCTTGAAACGCCTACGGACTCTGTTGTCAATACCTGAAATTTACATTGGTATGTTTAAGGCTTGAAAATAAAAGACATGTTGTATACACAAACCATTAATAGTTATCTTTTATAGACCTATAAGTACATAAATAAAATCTAATTTCTTCATAATTTATACATTAAATATTTATTATTACACCTGTACCTCCAAGAATAAACCAATAAGTGTCATGCATAGAACTAAATATAGTATTTGTAAAAATTGTCTCTACTAAGATGACCAAGTAACAATTTAGTAGTTCTCGGAATAGGGTTTAGTAGATTTATTATAGCAAGGTAACAAATTGCTACTAACTTATAGGTAAATTAGCACAGAGTGCCCTTGCATTATTGTCACAATTTCTATAATCTTGACTTCCAATTAGATTCACGCGGTTGCTTTTATTTTAAGATTTAAATAACGTGTGTATTATTGTTTCAGAGTGATGGAACATCATATATGAAAATACAACTATTCTAGAAGATAATAACCACAGGAGCTTTTACAGAAAGCTTATGAGACTATAAAGCGCTATGGTTTATATACATTTTTAACTTCATCAATTTCTTAATTTCATCTTGTGTTACAATTTTTGCTATCAAGTATAAATATAACCTCAAAAAGTATGGTTAATAAATATAGACAGTGTGATTCCTTGTTATGCTAAAAACGAAATGTTACAGGGTTATACAATGTGAAACAAATGATAATAGAAATATGTAAAAGAAAATAATTGTTAATTATTTAGATTAAAACGTGCACGAGTTACAAAAAAACACCATCTTACCTCTGGGTTTGCGCCAGTTGCGTTTAAGTTTGTCATAGCGATCCGATTGATGCCTGATGAATCTTTTCGTCCTCTTTTTGACGATAGTAGGCCTATATACAGGTCTGATTGCCATTTTGAGTTTTGTTTCTTAAACGAAACACGACTATGAACCACGCGGTGACACGGCCGCACAAAAAGGAAGAAGGTATTAGACTTGGGTGATAAATAACGTCACAGTGAAAAAGTCACAGTGATCAGGTGCCTGCAAAAGTCACTGTGACTTTTTAGAAAATAACAACGTTCCAAAATAACGTTGTTACTTCGCGGCTTCCAAGTCGTTCCGAGCGCGACCGCGCCGCGCGTTATTTGTCACGGTTGGCACCAAGCGGCCGCGCTCCCTCCCGCCCGGTCCGCGGCGGCGACCAATCATCGGTAGGTAGATTGCGCGCGACGACGACAGAGCAACAAGTATAGTAGACACGGAAAGTATAAAAAAATGTCTTATTTGATTATTATTTTTTTCGATACTTATAGGAGAATGTAACAAATATTTAGTAATTACGGAACTTGGAATTATAACATGGTGACTTTTATCCTTGAAATAAAATAATAGTATTATGATAGTAATTTTATTTATACACTCTCGAATTGAATATCTATTTTTTATTAAGTCATGTATTAGAAATGATTTTCTCTAAATTTAATATCTTAATCAAAACATTTTTATTTATATAGATTGCGTGTAAGAAAATCTAAGTTCAAGGCAGAATTCTATCCTTAATAGCTACATTTTCAAAACAATAAAAATTGGTTTCCAAGTTCCAACCGTTCCACCTAGTTATCTAAGTTCCAAGCCCAATGTCGTTCCATTTAACCGACAAGTAACGACGTGACAAAGTCACGGTGATTTTACACAGTGTTTTTTTTGGAACTGGAACGACAGTCACGGTGATCGCAAAATAACGACTTAGCCCATGTCTAGAAGGTATAGACAATTACAATTCCCAGAGGTAATATGTGTTTTCACTGTCAATATTTCAATTATTTTTATAAAAAAATATATTGTCTATGAGTTTCCACAGAACATTTCCTTCTTTTGGATTATTTGAAAACATTTTTCATAAATTGGTTCAATTTATGAAAAATGTTTTGTGAAAGATTATTTTATATCGAATTACTACTTAGCCACCACTTAGTTTTCATAAACGATTTTGCGTCAAACACCATTTATCTTATGCAATATATTAACAAAGACGTCATATTGCAATAAAAAAACACAAACACGAAGACAAATGTATTAAATATTTTTAATATCTCTCTTTCCTTAGTTAGTAGCTCATCAATGACATTCGTGGTAAGCAACGAAATATCTGTAACGGAATCAGTTTCCATCGGTTTCTAATCAGCACCAAGAGTGGTAATCACAGTATACAGTTTTGAGGAATATGACTCTTTTATTTGATTGGTCCAAGTGGTTTAACACAATCAGTTTCACTAAGTTTTCGTCACATACGTCATACATAGTAGAAAAGCGTAAACATACAACATTCTAGTATATAAACAGCAAAAAAATAGCTTTTACACAGCATGAAGGATTAATTTGTTATCAAGTATGTATTATAGTAAAAAAATATACGTTAAGTACCCAATCTAGAAACTTGAGGTCAAAATGTGTATATGGTATATACCTACTTAATACTTATAGTATAAAGATATTGATTAATTATTGTTTTTATTTGATTATAATATTATGTAATTACTAAACCCATTCTATATATTATTTCGACTATGGTACTTCACCATCTCTGAGTCAATTTTTAAGGCAAATTTACTCTAGTAAATTTATATATTTATTATAAATTTACTAGAGTTTACAAATTTTACAAATTTACTCTAGTAAATTTATAAGATAAATTATTTATAAATTTACTAGAGTAAATTAATACTTATTTTAATAATAAAAGAATTTTATTATTTTATATTTAATATTATATTTAAATAAAAATATAAATGTTAAAGAGTTTTAGTTTAGTTTTAGTTAGTTTTAAGTTAATTATAAAAAAATCTATTTCAAACATATTTATAGTTTTTTTATGAAAAAATCAAATACTTAGATAAAATTCAAATATTCGATTTATATAGGTAGTTATTTTATTTAACTGCAACCTATATTTACTTTTTCGTAATTATTGTCAAATAAATCATAATAAATTTTGAACTATAGCTATAAATTTGATATAGAAATTCAAATGTGTGAAAATTCCTACAAAAAGCTAAATACTTTTAATTTATACTCTATTACACTACATAACACTGTTTTTTTTGGTCTGTATAAAACCATAGTGAATATTTTATGACATAACAAAAATGTACAGTTGGAAATAGAAAACAATCCCAGTTCTCTATGCCACAGACGCCAAATGTCGCCATCGATCAATGACATTTTGTGTAGTTGAATTTATTGATATAAAGCGTTAATGTAAATAATAAACAATTCTAACATAAACGTCGGCTTTCAGTCGATATGTATGCCAAGGGCAAAGGCTCTACGGTACCTTCGGACGCTCAGGCACGCGAGAAGTTGGCCCTCTATGTCTACGAATACTTACTGCATGTTGGGGCACAGAAAGCGGCGCAAACTTTCCTTTCGGAAATCCGATGGGAGAAGAATATAACGCTTGGAGAACCCCCTGGGTTCCTCCACTCGTGGTGGTGTGTGTTTTGGGATCTTTACTGCGCCGCGCCAGAACGGCGGGACACATGTGAGCACTCATCAGAAGCGAAGGCATTTCACGACTATGGTTTTGTCAATTCTGGATATGGTGTTAACGGAATCGGTCACAATGCAGGCCCAGCGCCGCCGAACGATGGTAAGCGAGCTATTTTTAACATTCACCCAACAGAAATGAGGTTGTTAACATCTAGAAATTAGATTTCTAGGACACTATGTTTCTTATCTTTTTGTGCAAATAATGTTGTGTTTTCGACGTTTTTCCTTTGGTATTAATGAGTTTACATTGTTAATTTATCTATGAAAAATAGAGAGTGCTGAGTAAATGTGAAAGTGGCATAGCAACATGCTTTTTTATGTCCCATCTTTTAGATAATTTTTTGGTATAAAGTAACTATGAATATAATTTAAAATTAAAGCATTTAGCCAGTATAATAAAAAAAAACAATATATATGAACTATATGTGAAATGAAATAAAAAATTATAGTCTGACTATATGTATTCTGTAAATTAGTACTTAATAACAGAATATAAAATAATGCAAACAATAAAAGTTCAATCTGAATTTGCATGTTGTATTTGAAGGTGATAAATAAATTTAATTAATTAAATAGTTGTGATAAGTGATAGGAACATTCAATACATTTTATAAAATGAGCCCAATCTGAGTTTGTATGATCATTATAATATCAGGCTACCAAATGCATTGTACTTGCTTCAATACTTTCTGAAATACACTTATTTCATCTCAGGGAAGCTAAAGTGCAACATATATGTTTAAAAACTTAATATTTACCCTGATTTTTAAAAACACACATATATATAATATAGTACAAGTATCATGTTTCAGATATTTTTTTAAGGTCTGATTTGTTACAAAACCTATTGTATTTTGTATAAAAAAATGTTGCATATATTGAATTCTATTAACATAGTATTTTTAAAACCTTGTGTATCATAAATAATTTATTTTGTGTATTTATAAACTTTTTTTAATTAATTGGTATTGGCGTGTCTTCAGGTGTTTATAAATATTAAAAAAGAAAAAATCTATGAAATTTTTACTAATGTCAAGACTTTTATGAGATTGAATCTTAACCTTATACTGTCTTGATTCCTCACAATGTTGCCTAATTAATGATTTTGCATTTAAAATGAGAAATATTGCTTTGGATGGGAATATTTGGGTTGTATGTGGCATGTGGCGCTGCTCTCTTGCCATAATTATAATAAATATAATTATAAAACTTGTATGTTTGAAATTAACATTCACATGTCAAATAAGACAGTGTTAATCCGGCCATGCATACTTAACTTTATTCTACTAATAACTTTTTCTTCAATATTATTACTCATACTTAAATATTTTCTGTGGTAGGAAGAGTGTAGTCTAGCCTATTATACAGGTACTTCCTCAGTCAATATTGCCAGTATGGGCACTAGCATTAGAATAATATTGTAACAATAATAATTGGTAGAAAATTAAATTTAAGCATTTTCATACTTAACATCAAATCTTGTAAATGTGAATTGTGACCTCAGGAAGACTCCTGATATATTCTTAATTATATGATAATTCCAGGCATGGGTGGTGGTGGAATGCCACCCGGTTTCTTCCCCAACTCCTCACTCCGGCCGTCACCACCAGCCCCACATCCAGGCTCTCAGCCATCACCTCACGGGCCACAGCCGCAGCTGATGGGCTCCGGACAACCGTTTATTGGACCATGGTATTCAGGCGGACCACGATCAGCTGTACGGATGGGAATGGGCAACGACTTTAATGGACCACCAGGTAGGGATGGAGAAATTGTTAGTATGTAGTAGATATAGTAGTATAAAAATAAGTATTTATAGTTTTTATTATTTAGGTTTGTAAGCATACAGGTTCAAATATCAATTTTTTTTTAATTCAAACTGGCTGTGAAAAATAGCATTATTTTTGAAAAATGTATTCTATGTTTAAAGGTTAGTGTGTTAGTGTGTTATCTTTTGAATATGGTAAAAATTGACACATTTTTTATATCATAAATTTCTTGTTTGTTTTTATCATGTAAATATATGTAAGTAATATAGATTTAAAAAAAATTCTTAGGACAAGGTATGATGGGCAACTCATTGGAAAGAGGTGGTGCTGGAGGTGCGGGAATGTTGGGCGGGCCTCGTATGACACCTCCGCGACCTGGCATGGGGCCGATGAGCCCCGGGGCCTACGCTGCGGGTATGAGAGGCCCACCGCCGCAGGGAGCAGGTATGTAATTAATTAATGTGGTAATTAAAAAAAATGACTGTTTAGCAAATATTAAATTTTTAGAAATTTTACTTTTCAATATGAAAATTTCACTTTTTAATTTGGAAATTTCACTTTTTTAATTTGTTGTACATATTTTAATTTGGAATTTTCACTTTTTTAATTAAAAATTTCTCTTTTTAATTTGAAACTACATACATTGAAATAAATTTAATGATTCTTTTTATTTGGTAGTACCACTTTTTAATTTAGAAATACGATTTTGTAAGATAGAAAGATTACAGTATTAATATCTGTAATAAAAATAGATGGCGGAAACTTGACAATTAGGAGGTTCTATGCATTTCAATACATAATTATCACAAACTAAAAAAAAATACACAAAATATCGTCTAGAGGTGTTATGTGGTCCCCACTGTATTATTAATATTTCTATTTACCTTATTACTATTTCTTTACCTTGTATAAGTTAACCATCTGTTAACGTAGTTATAAGTTAAGATTAATTAGTTTGTTCCACTTAATGTATCCCTACTCGTAAATCACAAAACCCTAACCTTTAAGTATCAAGTCCCGATCCTTTGAAACACATTTCCATTCCATATTCCCACTTGAACTCTAGTTTTGTAAGCATAATTTTAAATAAGTTTTTGTTAGTTTAAAAACAAGTTTTTGTCACTGCCTCATAACAAATTTAATAATAATCTCTCTGTTTTTTGGGTTAGGTTAGATACAGAAATCTGAGGCCCAGACCTCAAACGTCTGTATCGCCGCTGTTTTTTGAGTTAGGGTAGCTTATCAAATATTTTGAATGATTTGTACAGGCATGCCTCCGATGGGCATGGGGCCGAGGGGCGCATGGGCGGGCGGTAGTGGGTCAGCCGGGGGCTCAGCTCCCCTTAATTACAGCGGCGGCTCGCCGGGTGCGTACGGGGCGCCGCCGGGGTCAAATGGACCCCCGGGGCCCCCTACACCCATAATGCCGAGCCCACAGGATTCATCGAACTCAGGTGAGGTTTTTGGATGTCTTATACTTGCAATCGGTTCTTTGTAAATTGGAATTTGCCGGAATTTTTCAGGCGTTGTATTTGAATTTATGTAGTAGGGGCGCGATTAGATTCTATTATTTTAAGAGAAGAGAACAGGAATTGGTATCAACACCAAAATACGACTCATACGGGGTCTAGCTTTCCCATGTAGGCCGGGTTCCTTCTACGGCAGATCTGCCGGAAGGGCTAGCTGGCTATTCACATTATCCCGAGTCCGGCATTTTAACTAAGCGTTTTGTCACTACCAAGTGCCGATGGAACCACCGGACCAGAGTAATGTGGACGAGTTTCTGCCCGTACGGGAGTACGAATTTAATTGATTAATTCGTCACTTCAAGTTCATTATCGTTTCAATTATTCCAAGTGAAACTCTTTCCCGTGAAATAGGATGCACCCAATGTTTTCTTTCATCTGCCTTCTATTAACTATCAGATTCAACTGAGACCGACTTGGTTGTCCGATTTTCTTGTGGAATCCGGTGTAATGTGAACCTACCTGGTCGGCGTAGTGGGAGCCCGGACGTATGGACAGAAACTTGGGCTATTTTGGCTCGAGAAAGGCAAAGGATCGATAAGATGTGGTGCTGGCATACGTACATCGATTCTGATCCATCTCTTTACTTGCCTTCAGCGAATCGTATCTCATTTCGGCAATATGCGCAGAGGCGATTAGGACTTGTCGGTAAAACAGCAGACCACTCCAAATGCTTTCTTGCTGACCACAGACATGAGATCATCAACAACATCCCAAATATGGTAGAATCCCCGGCTCTGCAACAGCGTGTGTCAAGGACTGGAGGCTGATCACCTACTTGGATATCAGATTGACAAATCATGAAACAGATACAGAAATCTGAGGCCCAGACCTAAAAAGATTGTAACGTCACGATTTTCTATATTCTATTAGTTATCACGTAAAAAAAAATGTTACAGACATACCGAAATCTGAGGCCCAGACCTAAAAAGGTTGTGCGTCACGATTTTCTCTATTCTATTAGTTACTACTTTAAAAAACATGTCGGAGACACATAGATAACGAAATCTGAGGCCGAGACCTAAAATAGTGTAGCATCACGATTTTCTATATTCTATTAGTTTTTACGTAAAAGAAACATGTCGGAGACAGAGATACAGAAATCTGAGGCCGAGACCTAAAAGTATTGTAGGGCCACGATTTTCTATATTCTATTAGTTTTTACGTAAAAGAAACATGTCGGAGACAGAGATACAGAAATCTGAGGCCGAGACCTAAAAGTATTGTAGGGCCACGATTTTTTATAATTTGTTAGCTATTACGTAAAAAAATATATTTCGGAGACAGATTCAGAAATCTGAGGCCGAGACCTAAAAAATATTGTAGCGTCACGATTTTCTATATTATTAAACTATCTATAAATTTGTTATTACTAATTAATAACTAATTAAAAGATAGTTGTTATTTTGAATGGTAATAATTAATAATGAACATAACAATTAACTTAGAGATTTGATATATGTCAAAGCTAGTTTTTTTTTAGTCTGACTTAGCAACTTGACAGACTATCTCATGTTCCGTCAGGTGTCAAAATAGAGATTTGTTACCGCAAAATTGACGCGGCGTTGATATGATGATTCTATTGAAACGCTTCGTAATTATTTATAAAAACCACTCCTGCCCTGACAGGCGACCCTAAATTGGCAGGAGTTTACAATATCTGAATAAAAATTACAGACGAAACAAATAAAAGCAAACAGAGGAAATTAATTAGGAATAACAAATTTACATAATAAAAATTACAAGAAATGAACTAAATGCTATATAGGCATTAACGAATAATAGAACAATAAAATGTAAACGATTTTAAAACAAGTGGTGACTGTAAACCGTATAATACTCGAAACAGAACTAGAACTCTGAAGATAAACTACTTCTTATATGGAAATTTTATTCGTTTTTACAACAAACTCCCAAGCGAAATTGGAAAATTATCACTGAACAAAAACTCTGGTTAAAAACGGCAATTAATTAATAAAGATTTAAAAAATTTGACGATTATTTAACAGTTTGTATGACTCATAATTTGACAGTTAAAAAGAGTAGCGGAGAGTTTCTTGCCAGTTCTTGCCTTTGACTTGCGAACTGTTAGTAAATGTAAACTTAGAATTTAACATCTTTTTTTTTGATGTTCAAAGTGTACTCGGTCAACTATATGAATAAAGTTATATTGAATTTGAGTTAAAATATTGTGCTCTTTTGGAACGTATTTAAGGTCTGTCTATTAGCAGTTTTGTGGCTTCTAATTGAGGCAATGTTGTATATATAGTACATTGCCCTTATCTGTCAAATTGTATAAGTGGTTATTAAAATAGATATTTACGGCAATATATTGAATTAGGAATTATGAAAATCCTATTAGGTAAAGTAAACTACAAGCACAACTACATGCTCCGGACTGTTAATGTCATACAATGTCGATATCGTATGCATGATAAAATCCATGACATCCTTGGAGCGGAGTTTCCGTTTGCCGACGACCATAGACCACAGCCACGACGGGAAAAGCGAAGATGTCACAGACATTCTCTTAAAAGTAATTGGGCGTGCATCCAATCTTCGTAGATATAAAAATGAGAATGAAGCAAATTGGATTGCTACTCGTGGATTACAGAAGAAAGGTTTAAGAACAAATACAGTAGAAAGTTTAATCTGTCATAATTTCACTAATCCCCTTTTTTAGTACGTCGCCCAAGCTTAAATCTATAAAGAGCTGTCAAATCGTTTTTTCTATTCGAAGCTGACTTATTTGATAGTGCTCTAGCGAAGGTTGTGGCTTGTCATGGCTTTTGGACTATAGGACTAGACTGTGTGGAAAGAGAACTGTCGTAGGATTTTTTTTTGCTTTTTCCTTATCTATCTTACTCATTCTTCATCCGATGGCCGGTGCAAAAGTTAATTGGAAGTAAAGTAATTTGCCTAAGTTGCCTGTAAATGTCAAAACCCATTTGACAAAGATTTGTAAAAAACGATGGCATTTGAACATATTGATCAAGTAATTACTAAGTCTAAGTTGCCTGAATATGTCAAAACCCATTTGACATTAACCAAGATTTGTAAAATTCTATCGGATTGAATATGACCAACAATTAATTCTTTTAGTTAATTGCTTTGTGTTGTTCGTGTATTACAGGATTAGGTGGTGTTGATGGTATGAAGTCATCTCCGGGTGGCGTCGGTGGAGGAGGACCGGGAACGCCCCGTGAGGACTCGGCCTCTGGAATGGGGGATTACAACTTAAGTAAGTGTTTTATGAAGTACTAGATGGCGCGTTTGTCAATTAAGCACTTAAAGTATTATGCTTGGGGGTTTACCAGGGCCGACCAGCCAAATTAAAAATGAACAGGTTTTTTACCATAATAGAAAAAATCTTGAAAAGAAACCAGTATGGTGACTCTGTAACTTCCAATTAGCGATTATTAACTGAATATTGACAGAACAAATTTAATAGAAAAATGTCGGAATCGCTATTGGAAATTACGGAGAACATTCAGAAGTGTGAAAATGGTAGAAACATAAATATTACTCGGAGGAAATGTTCGGTCACGTGGCCGCTGAGTTGTGGTACAAATGGCAGTTTATTGACTGGCATAATGTCGTGGTAGGCCCCTAACCTCTCTAAGCTTGACATTTTGTTTGACACTGCTCAAGAAATGTTTTTGAATATAGGCCTGAGTTTTACAAGGTTGTCTTGGCTAGACTTTGTTAACAGCTAAGGAGTTTTGGATGATTCAGTATCGAGACTCCCATAGTCCACAATTTATTAGTCTCGACTCTACGAGTGAGATTCAGAAACGACTTGTTACTCTCGTATGTCAAAATCGATCACGTTTTTGAGGTACAGAAGTCAGTCAATAATGTCTTCGTCAGAAACAAGACATTTTTGCGTTCTCGCCCTATTAACAGCCAAAATATCCTTGTAAAACTGCTAATGTTTTAAGCTCGATCTGCTAAAGCTCTTAAAGCTCTTGATACTTAATAATGAACTATTTATTAATTTTAGCATTGCGAGCTTATAAACAATTTGAAAATACCGTCCCAATAGGCTAAGTAGACTAGGTGTTGGCGTAAAGTCGTGTTATGTATATAATAATCTTGCCATTGCTATTTGCGCCATCTGTTGCTCTGATTTAGAAACTCATTGTAAAGTGTCGTGTGACATTAATTGACATTTGTAAACAACATATGTAAATACGTTTTGACATAATTTTGTTCATTTTTAATTGAATTGTAAAAGTACATTAAAACTTATATTTTGAAACTTTTGTTTTATTTTGTAATGTACTTCCAAATTTCAAATATTTAACTTAAAATCATAATTATTGCCACCACTGAAATGGTCATAATGGACACGGGCTCGTACTCCAGGACGTGTCGCCTGTTTTGATATTTGTGACAGTTGCTGTTTTGACATACGTTCTGGGGTATGGGCCTTCGAATTCAGAGCATCAGATGATAATTTAAAACAGGTGGTGTTGTTGATTTCTGATTGAAAGGTTTCGGTGGGCCCGGCGGGGATCAAAGTGACCAGACGGAATCGGCCGCCATATTGAAAATTAAAGAGAGCATGCAAGAGGAGGCGAAGCGATTCGAAAAGGACCCAGATCACCCTGACTACTTTATGCAGTGAGCGGGGTTCGACATAACATACCGGGATTATACATTGACTCGTAATGGCGCCAACTGTCAACTGTCAGATGTCAGCGACGTGGAGTGTCGTTTCAGTGTGTGCGTCACGTTAGCGTAGAGTTATTTTTGAATATCGAATTGAAATTACGCACGCGGCTTTTAGTAAATTTTTCGAAATTTGAATTTGGCGCCATTTCAAGCGAGTCTGATCTCAGAAATGGGAGACCGGTATGTTGGCAACCCCGCGCGATCCGATTGGCGCGTTTATTAATTTTAGTGCACCGTTTTCTATATATGAATTTTGGCGGGTTGTCAGCGTTATGACATGCGAGCTTCCTGTTATGAAAGTTTGGAACGGGAACGTCTTATGTTTTCGTCCTGTTCTAAGTGGTTTCATACTTTTTTATTGATGCATAACGGTACGATCTGCCAAAATATAGCACAGTAGATATATGTATTAATATTGGCTACTGTTTAAAATACAAAGTATTCTTCGCGCCTAGCACGAATTTAATCACGATATTGACGATTAAGCGAAACGATTCGCACTGTATATGTAATTGTTTAGTTCGTGCTAGGACTTCAATCAATTCATTTGCAGTTTTTTTCATTGTGTCGACGATTTTGTTTCGCACAATTGAATTTCGAAATTTGAATCTTTATGGACTGGCAGTTTAGAAACATTTTTTCGCCATCTTGTGTAGCGAATGTGTAAATTCTTTATTCAAATTGTCGCAATAGTGATGTTCTATACATGTCGATATTAATTTTATTTCGAATATATGTTTTTTATATAGAATTAATTTAAACATCTAAATGTATTGTGTATTAATACATTAGTATTGCTTGAATGGTTTTTCGATGTTTTAACATTATTTTTTTTATATTGACAACGGTTTTTAGCCAAGATTACTTAATTCCATATTTATTTTAAGTAAAGATTTTTCAGTTATATTTATTTAATAAGAATAATTTTGTAATCAATTTAGTGCTATCGGCTCTTTATTTGCTTAAAAATATTTGATTTTGGTTCTAATGTGTTTTCACGCTGAACATTCAATCTCAAAATTGAAAGAAGTAGGTGTATCACATCTTCCATTTTTAATATAAATTATTTTAGTTTTTGTTTAAGATATAATGTTCCTAGATTCGTATTTTTATTTATAAGTTTCATTGGTTGACGAACATTTGAGATAATTCTTTTCATGTGGCTAAAAATCAGCTTTTAGGGGACAAATCGTTGGCGTATGGGACCTAAAATCGACTCCTGCGCTGCCAGTAAAGTGCGAAAGTAGTTATAGAGGCCCAACTAAAATGGGGGTTCAGGAGGACTGTCTGCCTTTTATGGGTGTCCCCGTAGGCTCGTTTGCCTTTAAAAAAAAGATGTACATTTCTAATAATTCCCAAAGCGAAATGTATTTATGAACATATGCATTTATTCATAAATTATTATAATTATATAGTTGTAGTGCGGGCGACCAATTACAGGAATTGATTTTGTGTCTAACCTTTGGGAGTCCGCGGAAGCGTTTTTATGGAATTTTGTACTAAAATTTCATTTCAATCCGGTATTTAAGTTTTTTTCGGGGTGTATGGAAATTTGTATAAAATAGGTTATTATAGAGATTTTTCGGTGAGGTAGCGTCTAAGTTAGGGCTCCGCCCTGTCCATAGTGCGCAAGTTTTGGGTCCTCGGCTTCGAACGAAATTCGTATATGGAATCGCAAAGTATCGATAAATGTTTACGAGTGCACATCACTGGTTTTGTCATGGATTTGTAAATATTTTTGTTTTTTTCTCTTTGTTGCCAGGACCGAAAAATTGTTGAAACGTGCAGTGTTTATAGATTAAGTTAGCGTAAAATAGATCGATAAAATGCAAATGGACATGAATTTTTTTAAAAATTGAATTTCTATTGGTTTTTTTATTTAATATATGTAGTGTGATTGTATGTTAAAATATAGTTTAGCTATTGTGAGGGTACTTAAGACATTTTGTATAATACAGTCCATAAACAAGTATATGTTGCTATGTAAATTTCACAAGGGGACAGCGTATTTAAAATACTTCGTTAAATCTCCAAAATCACGCTAAGCTAAATCTATCGCAATATATTCCGATATTAAAGCCAAAATAGGACACAATTCTGATTATACAGTGCATTATATAACGTAGTGTCATCTGTCTATAACTCAATTGGAACTGTCAACGTGTCATCTGTCAACGCGATAATAGTCACACAAGCGCGGGAAAAGTGATTGTAGTTTGGGCAGTTGTCATATTGAATATAACGAAACAATTGAATATTTTTTTTTTACTTTAGATGTCTTTCGTCAACAATAGTTTTACTATATTATGTTTAATTTCGATTTAGGTAAATGAATTATTTTTTCTTATCGATGTACTGTTTATATACTTACATAAATAGTTATTATATATTGATTGGTCGTTTTATTTTAAACCCTAACATAATGATTTAATATCACCTATGGAATTCTGTCTGAAGGATTTTATGACCTATAAAACTACATTCAATTAAGTACTTATTCCGTTGTAAGTGCTGCAACGTTTTGAGATCTGGGCCTCAGATTTCTATATCTGTTTCATGTTGGTAAGGCAAAGTAGGTGATCAGACTACTGTGCCTGACGCGTCGACATTTGTGTCTAACTCAAGCCTGCACTTGTTTCTTTGGTGTTCGTACGATGAAAGAAAACATCGTTAGGTTAGGTTAGGATTACTTACCTAGTGGGATCTGAAGTATGGACCTAAAAATGTTGTAGTGCCATTGCTACAATTGAAATTCAATATCCCCTATCTGTTATATAAGGGGCCGTTCATAAAATACGTCACACTGAAATCAGCTTTTTTGACCCCCTCCCCCCCCATTGTCACGCTGTGTCACACTTTTTGTGACCCCCCCTAGAAATATTTCGTCACAAAAACTAAGACCCCCCCCCTGCTGAGTATGATAAATTCTAAATGATAGTAGACAAATTCTGAAAATTAAAAACATTTATTATTTAGTTCACTGCTAAATGACGAATGAAGGAATAAAATAACAATAAATACATGAGAAATAGTATTTTCATTTGTTACTGAATCGAGAGCGCAGGGTACGTGGAAACGTTACTCTCTCAAGTATTGGAAAAACAAAGAAACCCGTTGTGACGGATCGCAACGCCGCTAGAGTCGCGCCACAGAGCTAGCGCTCATGTCAAAAAATAATAAACGGCGAACGTCACGCTGCCCTATACCCCCCCTCCCCCCTTGTCACATCTTGTCACACTCAGCCAGACCCCTCCCCCCCTTGTATGCGAACGTATTTTATGAACGGCCCCTAAGAGGCCTTCACCCAGTTCCTGGAGTACACTTGGGTTGGGTTTCTTAGTACCTATGGGATATGAGGTCGGCGAAGCCCTAAGTTGTTTGCGATACCAAGGGCAAGAACCAGTCTGTATACAGTGTGTAAACAGTGAAATATCGATATAAGGTGGGAGGACCATGAAAGGCCACCGTAACGAATAAACCGTTCTTATTAATTAATTTGCTACATAAATGAAAGAAACAAATTAATTAATTAACACTTTGTTTTATTGTGGAATATATAAATTACTTTTTTTTATTGTAGACGTAATCACTATTTCTTAAACTTAACTTTTATAAAGTTCTTCCAAACGGCCTTGCAAGACACAGGGCTCCATACAAGGCCAATATTATAAGTCAGCCGTTGAACTTAAAACTAGAATTGTTATAATCAAAATATCCGCTTTTACTAAAACTACATAAAAAGCTCTTTCATTTAAACGAAAAATATAATGCTTAACATATTATAATCTTCTTTAGGTAATAAACTCAACGAACATTCCTTGAACATTATCGTATATCTAAGAACTTATTCATAAAAATTATAGTAAAGACTATTATTTTGATAACAAATGAGTTTCCAATCCGTTTTGCTATGAAATTATATATTTTTTTTACCTATATAATGGCCTTATGGGTCCGTTCTTTGTAAGGCCAAAATATTCCTAAGAAGGCCAAACTAACAATTATCATTTATGACAGCCTTTTTTACTAAGTACTGTGAATTATTACGAACTTAAAATGATACATAGTCAGTCTTGTAGTCAGGAATATTTAAAATCAACCATTACTAAGATAAAACTAAATAAGATACCTCATTTTCTAGATTTTGATACTGACGTTCTTGAAGTCTGAAATTATGCGTATAAAATTTAACCATCGATTCAATTTTCAATTCATTTGACTTATTCTTATAGCAATATTTACAGACATTACCTTTTCGGAAAAGAAATTTAAAGATATCTATTACTAGCCGACCCCGCCCGCTTTGCTGGGCGAATTTTCAAAGGAAATAAATTGCCTCCATTCCATTTATTCTTTGTTTTGATGAACAACAAAACAAAGAATAAATGGAAAAATTGTCCAATAGAAATGGTCCGATTCATGGAGAAATGAGTATTAATCTTCCTCCATCTCACATTCGACGACTCGTCGCTCGTAAGTTGAGTTTGCCGGGACGTAAAACATACTCGTTAACATAACGGAGTTTAAGTATAATAAGAAGGTACTTCACTTCAAAATAAATAGCCATAAACCATCTAGGAAAAATTTCGCAACGAATGGTGGTAGTTTCATGTCGATACGATCAGTGGTTTAGGCGTGATTGAGCCTCAAACGAAGACCATTTTCATTATATATATATAGATATATAATATAATATATCTGTAATATAATAATTTTGAAAGAAGAAATGTCTATTCAGTCTAAGTTGAATAGTTGAATAATCCTTCCTATTGGGACCCATGTGCCCTAGCAAGGCCAACCGTCAAATTGTTGATTGGCCTTATAAGGAACCACCGGCTTTTATAGGAACACTTCCGATATTTTAACTGAAATCGACGTAAAATTATTATTTATTTCTTTAGTACTATAAAAAAATCTATATTTGACAATTTACTGTAAAGAGAATATGATATAATAATGGGATATTCATATAAAAAACTTAACTTTTGCTGAGCGCGAAAATTACAATTTTAACGTTGATGAGCGAAGTCTACGAAGCTAGGGACCCCACAAACAAAATAGCAACGCGAGCGACTCGCCGCCCGCCGCGTCTGTGTCCTTGAGTTTGTTAAAGCTTTGTGTGAATGGAAGGAATTTGTCTTCACATGACTATAACTATGACTTTTTAATACTTGGCCTTCAAAGGAGCATGGCCTTCCATGGTCCACCCACCTTATATTTACATGGGATGATTATATACTGGAACATGATCATCTATTGAGGCTTTAACCTCAGTAATAATTAATTTACAAAGAAGTTTCACTTCTGACATGTGTATGCACGCACTTTTTTCAAACCATACCAAAACACGTAATGATAACAATTCTTTACAGTTTGGCGTTGTTTTGAATTTATCCACTACATCTTAAATAGCCACTGGGTAGTAAGGAGTATTAAATTAAATTTATTTTTTTATTCACACTTCGTTGCAAAGAAACATCAATGACACAATACATAAAAAATTACAAGGGATGCAACGGGCGGCCTTATCGCTAACAAGCGATCTCTTCCGGGCAACCCTAATTTTTGCTCTCAATACACATGTTAAGATGACAATTAAAGGAAGTCTGCACATGATTAAAACAATATATTTTGTCCGAACGAGGTAACGTGAAAAGCATATTTTTTCTACTTTAAATACCAGATGCGGTAAAAGTATATATTTTCATTTAGGAATCAATTTATTACTACCAAATGTGCATTTGAAATAAATTATCAATTTGTATATAATTTCTTTATTCAAAACAAATAACATAATCCATAAAAACATACCTAATAACTAACCTTAAAATTTAATTATTAAAAAATATTATTAAAAGGAGTCCCTTTAGGCAAGGTTCCGAAGATACTGGCAGCGTTCCCCCTTTGAATAGCTAGACTAATTCTTTGTTCGAGGTAGCCGCCAGCTCTTCGTTCTCCTGTGACGTCGACTAACTGATAAATCCCTAAAAAGCCTTAACGCACTAGGACCCCACGGACCAAGGGTCTCGACATCGAATGGGACAAAATCATATTCAGAGCCTAGATCCCTGCATTTGCAGGCTTTAGCTTTTCAATCGCATCACAAGCCGAACCAGCTCCGTTGTAGTTATGGTGCACTATTTTGGCTATGATGGCTTTTACATAAGATATTAAAACATATATATACTGTGATATAAGATAAATATTTCCATCACAAATATGTAACTCTAGCGGTTATATTGTGTTGAACGACTTTGTGGTCAAAAATGGATATAGGTTATTGGGTTTGGGCGTTAGGGTATGATGTTATAGAAATGATATCAACGTGTGAAATTGGCACGAGAACTTAGGAAGCCACCAGATCCATGCATTCATGAGCAGCATCCAGAAATATCTCACACTGACCAGGGTACTCTTTGTCTTACGCCCGGACCCAATAATGTATCCAATCTCAGATAGAAAACAATCTGAGATTATGGATTGTTCGACCGTGACAGTCGATCGATCTCCTATCATGCATCCCAATAACCAAACCCTACTAAGGCTATCGAATCTTATAAGGCAAGGGATAGAATGCAATCTCTTCGCTGTCTGTCGTTGCAATTTACCGAGTTTACACTCATATTTGTTAATCAATGTAAACCAAATAAAGTAAATAAAACCTATGCACATTGTTTCACCTGTCAAAGAATCTGTAAAAAAATTAAGATAGGATATTGGCACAGTTGAACTTTCATTTTTACACAAGGGTCTATCCACAGATACCGATCAGTCTTACCATGGATAGCTTGACAGAAGGCTATTATAATTCAATCTCAGATGGTCAAAATAGATTGAGATAGGTTATTGGGTTTGGGTGTTAAATAAGTTTTTTGGGTTTGCTTTCGCATCTGATATATAAATAAAGAAAAAAAAAACAAATAAGGTTTCTACAGACTTAGCGAGAGGTACCCTTGGTTTTTTGTACTCAAAGAATCATGAGGATGGTATAAACCTTGCCTTTAAACTGCAAGTGGTGTAGTTCACACGATTTCCTTTCTTACTCCCGTATGGGTGAATAACGGGTACAGTCGTGGATATAAGTCATCACACAACATAGCATTGCAACGAATTAGGAATAGTTTAATATTTTTTATTGTTTTCCATTCGTCAATGTTTGAACCTTTCTGCATATATTTATTCTATCTTTGGCTATTTAGTATTAGTTTTCGTTATATAAAAGTTATCGCTGTAGGAATACCAAATAAATAAACAATACACAATCACGACACATTACAAAAAAGTTCATATTCCGATTATGCAATTTTTTACTTGAAAATAAACTCCATTAATAGATATAACTGCACGAGTGTACACACGAATAATTAATGAAAATCACTGTTTGCTTTGTTTAACGAAACTAACCCTTCATTTTAAATATTTGATTACTATGTTATTACTTTAAATCACGTCATGTTTTTGGCGCCATTTGTCGCACGTCACTTTTGCCGCTTTCTTCTAAGGAGTTTGTAGTCTTTTTGTGAACGCTAACAAAGAGTTTTTAATTGACTTTTTTGTGGTAGTTGGTGACGCGATGTCTTAGACATGTTTGAAAAATTGCGTATAATTTTCTATGTTTGTTTAATGTTATTAATTCCGTATTTATTACAAGAATATATTACAGTAATTCTTATTAGTAAAGTCGGCCGTTGCAATACTTGTAGGGCTTGTGGAAATTGAGATGGAGATTTATTATTTATTGTTATTTATTTTTTTGTTTAATCTATGTTGTGTCGCGTCTGAGGCTAGTCTTAGGTACAGTAAGTATCTTACATTTTGATATAATACCACACTTTGATATAATATCTAACGACACCTGTAATCTTCGGCTAGAAATAAATGACATCATATTATATCTTAAAACGCGCTAACGAAGTATTTCTAACGAAGCATAATATATACATGCAATTTATCGACTTCAACCACTTCTCTTTGAAAAAGGCTCGTATCAGGCTCCGACAAGTACTAACGGATCCGGATGATCCAATCACGTTAGCGAATGACAAATTAAAAGCCGCCCGCGCAGCCAATAATAGTAGACATAAACAGATTAGGATAAAAACCGCTTTCATCTGGAAAGGCGAGGACCTTAACTTCGTACTTGCCTCACTCCAGTGAGCTTCCGTTCTGCCTTTTAGGTGATTGGCCACCGCGACTGCTCAAGCGAAGGTTCAAGTCTCACAGGAGACTCCCTCGCGCTAGTCGCGGGAAAACGCTAATTCAGGCCGTGCCACGTTCGACAAAAAAAGTAAAAAAAAAAATTCTAAAAAAGTAAAAAAACTTTAACTAGAACCTTACTGATAAAAAACACAGTTCACATGTAAACAGTTTTTTCCGCGCACTACCACTTTGTGGAACCAGCTGCCCACTGAAGTATTTCCGAACCAATTCGACTTAGGGTCTTTCAAGCGTACAAATTCTTAAAAGGCCGGCAACGCACTCGCGAGCCCTCTAGCATCGAGAGTGTCCATGGGCGGCGGTATCACTTAACATCAGGTGAGCCTCCTGCCCGTTTGCCCCCTATTATATTAAAAAAAAAAAAAGGCAGTGGTTAAAGATGAAAGATAAAAGGGGATATTATAGTAATATACAAGATCGATGACGTAGCGTAAGCGCGGGCCGTGCGTTATTGTGACATACTATTGAATTAATATCAAAGAAAAAGATACAAATACCTATGTATAAATAAAAAATAATTAATTATAAATGCAAGTTGATAAAGAATGCTATGCTTAACCGTGGGAGTCCCCGATTGCCACACTCATATATCAATTGACATTGACGAATTTGTTTAGAAATACATTAATCTTTTTTGTCACAAATGTTTTTTAAACTATTGCATAAATGTTATCGCGGGCTTTGAGCGCGGCCACCGAATCAAGAAATTTCGTAACGAAAACAATCCTAACACACGATGACGTGCGGTGATGATAGGTGCGGCCAATACGTGTTAGAGTGAGGCAGACGACATAATCGTGTTAGTTTGAGTCTGGTAGAGTGGAAGATTGAATTAATAATAATTGCATAAGTTGATAAAAAATTCTTGGCAATAGCTTTACCGCGGCATTCCCCGGGTGCCGCACGTTTTTTTTCATTTTTATTTCCTTAAATGGAGTGTCTTTATTTTTTTAGTATTCATCCTTGAAAAACACGATGTCGATGTACCAGAACAAATTGCCACAGCAATCAAAACAATTGAGAAGGCAAAACCAGGCCTCCATGTCTCTGATGACATCATATTTCTAGACAGAGAAAACGAAGAAGATGCCTACAACCAACGTAAATATATTTTATTGATTTCAAACACCCAAATATTCTTAACATAGACTTTTATTTAATTTGGACTATCTAAAGTTAGTAATTCTTTTTTGGGGAAAGAGGTACTGTTTTTCAACAAAATCCCAGAGGCTCTTTTATCTCTGCCTTTTAATAAATTTAAGAAATGTATTAAAGAAAAGCTGTGTAAAAAGACTTACTATAACGATTATCTAGTTGATAAATAAAAAATACATATACCTCGATCTCGGGAAACAGTTCGACAGGAAATAGCTCCTGAAATACCAGGAGAAGCTGACCGCCCATGTAAACAAACTGGCAAACGCTCTGAGCGGAGAAGGCGCTCTCCAGCATACCTGGCTAAAAAGAAGTGACGTACGGAGCCTACATAAAAGATTTATTACTGGACATCGAGACAATCGTGTGAAAAGTTTCATACAAGTATTGTTGCTGGAAAGACAAGTGGCTTGTTGCTTGCTGGAAAGGAGATTGCAATGAAGCAGAGACATAAAAAAAATAACGATTATCTAGTTGATAAAAGGGCCTGGGACTAGTGCTGGGCAGGCTACTTCTAATTAATTTGCTATATTAGTCTTAAAATAAGTTTTGTTTGGTGATTTCCTTTTTTAAAAGAGTACCGAGAGTTTTTTACGCCGGCTTTTCTCTCGGCCTACACCCTCTGTCAATTGCTGATGAGCAGGGATGCCTACAGGTTCAAATTTAATGACGTGGAATAAGTGATACCTGTCTATCTTATGTTCCATAATAATAATTTTTTTTTTATAATAATTTAAAAGTTTGATCCCTGTACTTTTAATGCTAGTTTTCTTGTAGAAATCACCAGCTATAATCACCGGTATAATCTAGTTATTTTAGTTGGGTTGCCACCCCAGTTTTCTTGCTTGTCGTTGATCCCTTGGAAAATGGGACAGCCACAGAGCGGGCAGAAAATGATAATCGGCACAAATATAATAATAGTCTTTCCTCCAACTTTGCCGTCTGTTCTATATCAAAAATGAGAATTTTAATATCTTTTTTAGTTTGTTCCTCACTCTCTAAGGGTGTATCTTCAATAATTGACCTGTCGTGGGCTTCTTGGGAGATGAGATCTGGTTTGCCCATCATCAGATCGTCTTTGGACTCACAGGATCTGATTACCGCTATCAATAGCTATTTGGAATCAAGGAATGCGACGGATGCAGCCATTTTAGTTAAAAGTGAAAATGGTAATTTCGAATAAGTAAATATTGCTGAGTGTTTTTGTCCTTAAATTATTTATTTATTTGCACTTCGTTACACTTATATAAAAACAAATAACATTATACTTACATAAAAATTACAAGGGATGCAAAAGGTGGCCGTATCTCTATTAAAAATTAACTAAAACGCTAATCTCACAGATTCACGCGACTCATACTGAGCTAGCATTGGCGTAGCAAAGGGGGGCGGGCCGCACCGGTCTCTCAACTTTAACAACAATATACCAACAAGATAAATAAATAGCTAGCATAAAAATTTCTTTATCAGGGATTCCTCCACTAGCATTAGCATAGCTCTATGTAGAATTCGGGGATTCCAGCAAAAGAGCCTGACACCACCAACTTCCGCACCGGGTGCCACCCAAGGTAGTACGTCACTGCGAGCAGGGATTCCTCCACTAGCATTAGCATAGCTCTATGTAGAATTCGGGGATTCCAGCAAAAGAGCCTGACACCACCAACTTCCGCACCGGGTGCCACCCAAGGTAGTACGTCACTGCGAGCAGGGATTCCTCCACTAGCATTAGCATAGCTCTATGTAGAATTCGGGGATTCCAGCAAAAGAGCCTGACACCACCAACTTCCGCACCGGGTGCCATCCAAGGTAATACGTCACTGCGAGCAGGGATTCCTCCACTGGCATTAGCATAGCTCTATGTAGAATTCGGGGATTCCAGCAAAAGAGCCTGACACCACCAACTTCCGCACCGGGTGCCACCCAAGGTAGCTACGTCACTGCGAGGTAGCCAATCGCATGGAGTCGGGCAGCATATATTCCTGTGAGATGGAATTTCCATCCTTTTGATCATCCTTTGATCAATAAATTAAATTTTATAAATTACGTTTTTTTAGATGTTGACAGGACGCTATACGCCCTTCTGGGTAAATCAAACGTCAGAGTGTGGGTCAATTCAGGCCTAACGAGGGACTCCGCCAGGTCCCTGTCAAAGATGAGACCTGATCCGAGCTTCTACATCATTGCCGGAGATAGAAATTTCGTCACAAGTACTTATAAACGGGTTAGGCTAATGAATTGAAATCACCCTACCTCATTATGTTACCATCTTCATCACTACCATTACTATCATAGTTATTGTTACCGCCATTACCCAAATCATTGTCATCGTGAGAATCCTCACCACCACCACGATCTTCACCATCCCCACCACCACCATCATCATTCTTTGAGGTCCATATATGACGTTGTTATATTGACAAGTTGTTGTATGTTGACTTCCATACTCCTTCTATCCATTGGCTTGCATGCTTTGTTATGTCACATGATGGATGTCTTGTCTTGGGTAGGTTGCTTGGAGGGCTTCATTCTGTTTCATGGAGACGTGACTGCTGACTGACTCCTTGAGTCCATCAGCTGTTGTATATGCGTGCTTACCATTAATGTACCCTACAGAATATCCGCGTTTCAGGGTAGTCGATGTCAGGTGGGCGACATCTATTGTTGATTTTCTGAACAAAATTTTTAATATATTCTTCAACTAAACGTAAATAAATTAAAATTTAGGGCATTGGTCTAATCTGTAGCTTATTTTGTGAAAATGTTTTTAGGCTATCAAAGAAAAGCTTGTGCGTCGAGATTACCGCTGGAACCTGGTACTAAATGATTACAAGCCGTTTGACCCAGCAGTATTGGTGTTGCCATCTGTCTTATTGCAAATAGATACAAATGAATGTTGCAAGCTTTTGGGCATCAGCGAGTGTACGTGTCCTTCGACTACTCAGGTAATGCCATCAAAACAAATGTTCTTCTATTGGAAAAAATCGGTTGCCTGTAAAGTCGGTTTACTGACGATAGTTGAACATGACAACGTCATAAGAGAATACTGATGGAATGGTTGCATTTTTCAAAAGAAAATTTTAATTCTATTTGTTTGATAGATATTTTGTATGGATATAGAGGAGGTAAACGGAAATCACAATTGAATTGATCAAGTTACATTTATTTGTACGCATAAATACACAATTTTTTATCGAACGAACGCTAAGGCCGATTTTGCCTCTTTGTCGTTCGTTCCGCGCTCTCGCTTGCACTTCAAACCTTAAATGGGACGCCTCAGAGAGAGGTAACGCCGCATGCGTCATGTTTTTTCGTGCTTGCAGCCGGCTCCATATATAAGACGTGGTCACGTCAAAAGTGTATTCATGTAATATCAAGTCGGTTAATTCAGTCCCTAGTTGAGGCTCCTTCTCTATCCGTGGGGTCCTAGCGCTATAAGGCTTTTGAGGAAAATATGAAAAATGTTAGGCCCGCCGCTCATTATCGGCAACGGAACAGCTGAGGATTTTAGGTGATGAAAAGTATTATACATTAAATTCATGGCAATAAAGTAGAAATATTCATGATATATGATCGTAGTAACCAAATACCGGTTCAGTAAGCTTGAGGCTACAACATCGGCAGCCAGGATACTTCGGTACGCCGTCACCCGTCCACATTGGCAAAACGAGGGGAATGCCTGTGGGCATGCTTAAGGATGCCTCGTCATCCCCAAGAACGTTGCAGCATGCCAAGACATAGTTTCCGATGTGCACTTGCATGTGGGAATGCCAAAGGATCCCTTTTCTTTCCGATGCTGATATTGAGCGACGGGCCTAAGTTAACATCAAACGAGACCGAAGAGCTGGCAGGTACCTTGGACAAAGAATTAGTCTAGCTATTCAAAGGGGGAACGCTGCCAGTATCTTCGGAACCTTGCCTAAAGGAACTCCTTTTAATAATATATTTTGGTTATTACATTTGAAGGGTAGTTATTATATTATAATTATTTTAACATATTAAGGGTCTGTTTCACAATGTCCGGATAAGTTCCAAATAAACTATTTATTACTTATTAGTAGGATAAACAGAATTTTTTCGTTTCACGACTGTTAGATAGCGCTATTCGTCATGAAATGCGAAGTATCTTATTCGGAACTTTTATCTTTCGAATAATTTATGTGTTGCATACTTTATCCATACATTGTGAAACAAGCCCTAAATAAAATAAAAATAAAAAATAAAAATAATAACTTTACACTAATTGTATTCTTGAAGCTTCAACGTCTGCTGCTGTAGTGACAAAATTAAGAAACTTTTAACATTATCATAAAAAACATTTATTCATTTACGGCCAAACCCAATAACCAATCTCAATCCATTTTTGGATATCTGAGATAGACAACTTAATCCAAATATTGATAAATGTGTGCCAATAACCAAACGACGAATTGTAATAGTCACGTCACTACAATACGATACAAGCTATCAATGGTACGTCGGATCGATGTATGTGGATAGACGTATGTATGAAAATGACAGTTCAACTGTGCCAATATCCTATCTTAAGATTTTAATTTTATACATGTATATTTTAATATTATTTCTATGGTTTTATTTACTTTATTTTGTTTATATTTATTATCAAATATGAGTGTAAAGAGCGAAGAGATTGCATTCTATCCGTCGCCAAATATGGATTGTCTTCGTAGGGTTTGGTTATTGGGATGCAGATAGAAGATCGATCGATTGTCACGGTCTAATCCCAGATTGTTTTCAATCTGAGATTGTGGATTAATTATTGGGTTCGGGCGTTAGTAAGTTGGCGCCTGGTATGTGGTACCGGTGACTCCAGAGTGCTTTCGATATTGATTTAGATATCTTAAAAAGCAGTTACTTATGAACGTTTGTCTTTTCAGCGTAAACAATTGATTCTAACAAGTTTACTTCAGTACATATCAGAGACATTTATTAAATTAAACATAGGTTTAACGAAGATGACATGTGACGAACACAAGAATGACACTTTGGATCAAATTGACATATTTCAAAATGGCGGGAATGAGAGCTTGTTTTATTGGAATGACGAAGAGTGAGTATTATAATGATAATTTCGTAATAAAATTGTATATATTTTCATATTCGGGTTGCCTGGAAGAAATCGTGATAAGCGATCAGGGGGTCTAGTCAAGACAGCGTAACAGTAGTGTATGTAGAAAGTCGAAAACTAAATTTGTATGAAAATGACAGCTAGTGTCGACATTTGGTACCAACTACACAAATTTAGTTTTCGACTTTCTACATACACTACTGTTATGCCGTCTTGACTAGACCCCAAGGCTGTCCGTTGCCTTATATATATGTATGACTTGTGTAACGTTTTTTTTATGTGTATGTTTTTGAATAAGGTAATAAAGTATTAAATAAATATATTATACTTAATAAAATTGCACCTCCTTACAAACATTGTGTAAAAAAAACTTGGCGATTAAAAAGAGTGGCGGAGAGTTTATTGCTTTCTCTTCCGTTCTACGCTTTTGATTTGAGAACTGGCAGTAAATGTAAAATTAGAATCATTTAAAGTATATTTTGACGTTCATTAGTGTACATTATGTTACCTATATGAATAAATGATTTTTGATTTGATTTGATTTGATTTAAAAACATAAAATCCAACAAAAATATACATATCATATATAAATATAAAATAAATTTTTGAGACATGTATTTTAGGGGGTACGGCGTGTGTCCTTTTTATCCACTCATGTATCCAACATTATTGAAGTGAAACTTCTTTATCGACGTATGGGAGAAATTTTGTAAGAAAACGTCACGTTTTTCGGTTACGCGCCACGTTGCTTTTTTTATCGAAGTTTAGTATAGTGACAATAATTAAAAGTTTATTACGGGATTAATTACAAGCTAATATTTAAAATATTTTTTTTAACTGATATAATTTAATAATATTAACATAATAATTATATGTTCGCAAAATTTGTCGGCACACTTTTGAAATCTGGCGGCACACAAAAGTGCCGCGGAACATAAGTTGAGAATCACTGGGCTGGAGTCTTTAAAAAGCGTGCGATATTGTAGTTGTACTATATTATATTGTATATTGTACTGTATTGATATGTAGGTACGATACAGATAATATAAGAATTGACTTTGACTAGTAATGTAAATTAGAATAAATTTGCGCGCCATTTTGTGTGGCAGAATATGCGAACGATTTACGATTGTACCACCTTAACATTTTTGTACCATATTCTTGCAATAAATAAATAATAATTATTATTATTTATTTTATGATATACATATTGTATTTATTTTATCATAATAATAAGTTTAGTTTTTGGGAGTCCGGTTGCCATGTCAATCGTTGATGACATCTGTCATCTGTCAGTTCAGTGAATTGTAGCATTTTTAGTTCCAGTTTGAATCTCCGATCTCCCTTCATCTTGTCCACCTTCAAACCGAATGAGGGTCTGCAACGAGCGGCTTCTTGGTCCTCAAATGAAGAGTATAAAATATTACCGGGGTTTGAATTTGAGCCTCTAAGAGATTTTTTTAGGATCGGGACTTATCCGGTAAGTAGTTGTTAGGCGACCGTAATCGATGTTTTATGCTTTAAATCATTAATATTATTATAGATAGATAGGAAACACTACTTCAGCAATTAGAACTAAAACTTGTTTAAAAATATTGTTTAATAATGATGTAGCGACATCTACAATTTATGGCTAAATCGCTGGAGAGACGTCATACCTTAAAACGCGCTAACGAAGTATTTTCCGCTAATGATAAGGATATACAATTTAGAGAACCGTTCCATCAGATCCGGATAATTCAAGCAATCTTTAGACTTTACTTAGAACTCAAAGATTTTTATCTTGTTACACCGAAGTATAACTTCTAACGCGTGTACATACACGTACACACACACGAATTTTATATTTAAAGAAATGATTTAACTAGTGGTATCGACTAGAATTCTGGCTAATCACATGTGTACGAATTTACTCACTCGTATAAGAGAAGATAAAGGCCGGCAACACACTAGCGAACCACGAGTTTCCACTTAAGATGAGCCTCCTGTCCGAATACACCCATATAAAAAAAACACAAGAGAACTGGCAGCAACTACAACTTCATTAGAAGAAGAAAAGATGACGTTACGGAGACTCAAATCTGTGGCTCAGATCGAAGAAAGTTCTAGCGCCTTTTAATTTGCAGGCTGTGCCCTGGACTCTGCCAAAATTGGATCCAGTGACAGGCGATGCCATGTTCACAGAAGAAGGGCAGCCAATGTACGAAGGATATTGTGTGGATCTTATAGAAAAAATCGCAGAGGTAAGACGAGAATGACGCTGTATTAAATTTAAATTATTTTTTAATGACTTTATATTGATTCTGTTAATTTAGTCACTTATAACTCACGTGACCATTTGTTCTTTGACTCAAAACGGGACAGGTTAAAGTTTAGGTCAAATATTAAGTCAATAAAAAAAACTTTAAGATTTTTTAGAATATATTTAAAGGATTATGAGGAATCGTGATTCTTCTTTAAAATCAATCCTAAGATATGTAAGGTGGCTTGTGGACATTATGTTCCTATATCACCTATAAAAAACACTTAAACAATAATAAAATACTATTAGATTAATAATTTTTTTTATATAATTTGTAATTATTAGTATTATTATTAATCGTGGTACGACTGAATTAATGTGAATACGAATCAAAATTGTAGATCGCGTACGCTGTGAAAACTATTGAGAATGGAACAATGTGATGGAATACAGTTTTACAGGAAATAAATATCTATAGCTATACTAAAATATATCATTTTTGCATTTAAAAATTTATTTATATAAATGGTTAGGTTTTGAACGTGCAGCAGAGCACAGATAGTATATTATAAAAATAAAAGATTTTCTTAAAAACTTAGACATACATAGACATATTATTTAACACAAACAAAACACACACACATAAATACACAACATAGCAGTAATCAAAGAGAAAAAATTAAATAAAATATATAATGAGAGGTATATATTTTTTTTCCTTTTCCCATTGGGTTCGTCTCAAGCATGTAATGTGTGTGTGCTATGGCTGTAAATGCCCCTGGCTAAGCATTATGATGAGGAGCAGAATGTTCCACAGCGCTGGTCATTCTGCCAGAGACCACATCAGCTAGTTTGCGCCTCATTTGCAAAAAAAAGAATATATTAACACTCAGTAGGAAATAACAATAATAATATAAGTGAAAGTTAACAATATCGGTAATAAAGTCTCGTGTGAAGTAAATAAAAAAAAATTAAAGGTAAAAATAAGAATAATTGTTAAGCATAAGATTTTTTTCTTCTCTTTTGGGCGGAATAAAAACTTCACCTTTTTATTCCAAATGAACAAAGACGATAGAATATATTTAAAAAGATAATGTAAGCCATGTGAATGCCAATAAAAATCTTAAATCGCATACGCTGTGGAAACTATTGACAATACAGTAAAGTGATGTCAAAAAGCCCGCCATTTGTCTATTACATATTTGTGATATAAATTTACGTAATTATTTCACTTTAACGTTCCTTGAAAGATATATAAGAATAATTAGAAGTGATCTTATTTATCAGGAAATGGGTTTTGACTATGAGATAATTACTCCAAGGACTGGTGATTTTGGCAAGAGACTACCAAATGGTACGTGGGACGGTGTTGTCGGAGATCTGATGACTGGGGTAAGTTCTTAATTTCGTAACAGCTACAGCTAACATAAATTATGAATATTTAATCATTATTATTACGATGTAGGTAATGAAAATTATAAAAGTGGACATTTATAGGTCAAAATCAACTTTTTAATCGGCAAGTTTTGAGTCATACAAATTGTTTGAACTAAAAAAAAAAAATGTACACTTAAGAACGACAAAATATACTTTAAATGATTCTAATTTTACATTTACTGCCAGTTCTCAAATCAAGGGCGTTGAACGGAAGAGAAGAACTGGCAATAAACTCTCCGCCACTCATTTTAATCGCCAACTAGAGCTATAGCAATAGTTTAATTGTCAAATTCATAAAAGGCTTTATTGATTAATTAACTATTAACATGTACAAAAAGGTTCAACGTTTTCGAAATAAAAACTGTATCTTTAAATACACAGCGAAAGTGAATTAGTGACGAAAGATGTGTTTTATTCTATTTGACTGTTCTGTATCGCTCGCTTAAGCAATTTTGAAGTGAAATTCTTTAGGCACGATTGACTTGGGGAGTAAGCGAACGCGTGACGTAACCGTTACGAAAAGTGTGATCGGGCTAGGCGAACGGAAATTGAGTGGGATAAGCAAGAGACAGCAGTGCGCGCGCACATTTTCTTTCTCTCTTCCTCTCATAGCCAAATACGTTCCGTACATCTAACCACTTCTGTTTTTTTTTATATTATTTATTTTATTTATTATATTTAAGCCTATTGTCTAGGTTTTACAATCAACCACAGTAATTACTGATGTATCCAATAATGAAAATAATGAATAAAAATAACAGATCTATGCAAAAATATTAATTTACCAATGAAACCATGGAAAAAAATTAAATATTTATATATTGTACACACACATACAGATGGAGCGAAAGAAGTCTCACTTCAGTCGTGTGGTCATAACCACACTTGTTTTTTTTAAACATGCTGGCTATAGAGTCTTTACAGCTGTGATCCGAACTAGACTTTTCCTGCGACTAGCGCAAGGCTTTCATAACTCATGAGGTCCTAGGTTTGTCCCCGGCTGTGCACCAATTGACTTTCTGTGTGCGCATTTAACATTCGATCGAACGGTGAACGAAAACATCGTGAGGAAACCGGCTATGTAAAAAGTCAACGGTGTTTTTAGATTATTAGATTGACAAATCATGAAACAGATACAGAAATCTGAAGCCCAGAGCTAAAAATGTTTTAGCGTCACTGATTTATGCGCAGGATAGATCAGACCTTTTGACGTGTTTGACATATGAAAAGTTTTTATATGTTTGACTACATATTCAATAAAACTGAATTTAAGTTTAATCTAAATAAGCCCAGATTTATGTAAAGAAAGTAGATCTGGGCCAAGGTCCCCCATGGACACTGCCAGAAGGCTCGCGAGGCCGTTGTCAACCTTTAATAGGTATCTACTTAACGAAGTTGGACTTAAGAGGCTTTCCTGATGTTAAGTGATGCCCATCCAATCAGGCATAAGGCTCGCGAGGGAGTCGTCGTGTAATATAAGATTACATTTTACATTTTAGGAGACTGATATAGCGATATCCGCTTTAACCATGACGGCTGAAAGGGAGGAGGTCATTGACTTTGTAGCGCCTTATTTCGAACAAACTGGAATACTTATTGGTAATGTATGCCATGAAAAAACATAACTTGAAAAAAAAGCTATTAAGTTATTAAGTAATTAACTACCCTAACTAGTAACTATATTAATATTAAACAGTAATTGTACTCTTGAAGCTTCTATACCTGCTAGAAGTGCTTTAGAGTTCGATGATCAGTCAGTGAATGACAAAATTAATAATTTTTATTTTACTTAAAAAAATATTGAAAATCATTTGTTCACTTAGGTAACACAATGTACACTTATGCACGTTAATAATAATACGTATCAAATGGTTCTAATTTCACATTCACTGCCAGTCGTGGGCGTAGAACGGAAGAGAAGAACTGGCAATAAACTCTCCGCCACTCTTTTTAATCGCCAAGTTTATTTTACACAACGTTTGTAAGGAGCTGCAACCATGACACCACTGGTTCAAATCGAATGAAATTTGAAATATATTGTGTATAATATATGTTTATTAATTTTTGCTAGGTAACTGATGGCTTATTCAGGTTTCTTATTTAAGGGGAAGGTGATTAAATTGGCAAGGTGTCTTTCAAGGGACAGTATTCAGACCATAAGTTTTGACAATTGTTATAAATGGCTTAAGTTATTCTTATGACGTTCTGTTAATGTTCATATTATGACATTACAAAAATCAATATGGCATTTGCATGCATATTTATTTATGGCTGATTGTGCGGTGTATTATAATAGTCGATCCAATTGTACCACTATCTAAGCAAACGATTTAATTTAATTTCATAACGAAATTATAGGGGCTCATAAATGACCTGAACTGGTTCGAGTAATGAATGGCTGTGGCGTTTTATGCTTCACCTGGCTGATGTTCTGCCATTCCATCAGGTGACTAGATGCCAGTGCCATGAAAATCTATGATTGTTTTTTTCAGTAATTCGTAAGCCTATCCGTAAGACTTCATTGTTTAAATTCATGACTGTTTTACGTACGGAGGTGTGGCTCAGTATCGTCGCTGCCCTATTACTAACAGGCCTCATGATATGGCTTTTGGAGAAATATTCACCGTATTCGGCCAGGAATAATCCAGATGCATACCCGTACCCATGCAGGTACCAGAGTTTTTATGACAAATTTTAAAACAATAATTTAACTATTAGTATTGTCTTTCAACATAATTTTTACACATTTAGAGAAAATACTTTTTTGACAGATTGCGACTCTCATAGCTGAGGTTCGAAGGTTCGGTAGGTTCGAACCCGGGCTGTGCACGAATGGACTTTATTTCTATGTGCGCATTTAACATTTACTCGAACGGTGAAGGAAAACATCGTGAGGAAACCGACATGTCTTAGACCCAAAAAGTCGACGAGTGTCAGGCACTGTAGGCTGATCACCTACTTGTCTATTAGATGAAAAAAAATGATCATGAAACAGATTCAGAAATCTGAGGCCAAGACCTAATGAGGTTGTAGCGCCACTGATTTTTTTTTTGGAGCTATGTATTATGTAATATCGAAACTATAAAACGTGTTTTCTTTACACACAACACAAAACACTCTCTCTCACTAGGAATCTCACCTCGTCTGAAGGGCCTTCTCAGCTCAGCTCGGCGTGGCTCGAAGCCATTCCTGCGACTAGCAAGGGCGTCACTTGAACCTAGGCTTTAGCCACCGCGAAGTGGTCGACATATGATATTCGAGAACTTACTAGACAGTTATAAACTTATAAAATCTAATTTAATATCTTTATATATGTTAATTTATTGAATTACATAAATTAAACCTAAGAAATAACATAATACATCAAAATATACCTAATAACTAACCTTAAAATTTAATTATTAAAAAATATTATTAAAAGTAGTCCCTTTAGGCAAGGTTCCGAAGATACTGGCAGCGTTCCCCCTTTGAATAGCCAGACTAATTCTTTGTCCAAGGTAGCTGCCAGCTCTTCGTTCTCCTGTGATGTCGACTAACCTTTTTGATAATTCCCTAAAAAGCCTTAACGCGCTAGGACCCCACGGACCAAGGGTCTCGACACCGAATGGGACAAAATCATATTCAGAGCCTAGACCCCTGTATTTACAGGCTTTAGCTTTTTCAGCCGCATCACAAGCCGCACCAGCTCTGTTGTTGGTTCCATGAAGATTGGAAGGGGCCAGTGTGTCTGAACAGGTGGCATCCCATACCAAAACCCGACCCATCCTCCATGGAATCAAACTCATACCGTCCGGTCTCTTGCCATCGTCTCTAGCAATTCCAGTCGGCTCAAGTAGACTTGGCACGTTGACGGTGGCAAGGGACCGACGTATTATATCGTTGAGTGCGGCATGTCTCGAGAAGCGGCCAGCACTTTTTTGACATGATAGTCCGTGATGTCCTAGTTTGTCGACATCACTGCCACAGGGACATGTATGAGCAGCGCAGACCGGTACCCCAAGCCGCAGACAGGTTGCGATTCGGAGCGTGTCAGGTTCAAGAAAAGTTCCTGTATTTGACGAAGGGTAAGCGTGAAGCCAGTAGCCGGCCTCATGCGTACCCACGGCCAAAAGCCTAGCACGTGCTGAACCTGTACTACGGCTCAAAAGATTGTCATAAGTCATTTTACTGTCTATGTCGTCCCAGCTCCTCTGTGAATTTAGAGAAAATGGAAAATTTTGACCTGGGCATGCAATTTAGAAAGCGTTTCTAGCTTCTTCCAAGCCAGCAATCTCAAAGTTTGAAGGGGATGCCCTTAAAATTTTACTTATGAGATTTGCTGAACTATGGACAGAAGATAGAAAGGCTGGTAAAGCGACACTGGAAATTTTGCGAATCCCCAAACCACCATAACGGATTGGTAATGATGCTTGGGTCCACGATTGCTCGTTCAGCTGTATATTAAGAAGTGATTCTAAACTAATTTTGATAACGTCGTCTACTTGTGTCAAAAGATCTGGGTGATTCCAAAAGGAGCAGCAACGGAGCACATACGTAAATTTTGGGACAAAAAGACAGTTTTTTAAGATGCAAAGTGCATAATGCGGACTAATTTCAAGTAGACGATCAGCAGAATTTTTAAATTTATTAATAGAATTATTAATATATTCAAAAATAGATTCATCAAAAATTGGAGAACCTAAAAGGTAAAGGGAATTACTATTAACTATTTTAATATTTGGAGCCAAAATCTGAAATTTTTGTTTTACTGTATTTAAATTTAAGTCGCAGTTATTTATAAAAAGTTCGCATTTGCTGAGATTTAGCTCCAAACCAATGGCTTCAAATTTAGTTTTTATTAAAAATAGGTCTGAAAACACAGTGTCCACATCACCTCCTAGTGTGCCGTCGTCCAAATACCAAACGTTGAAATTAGAATTTAAATTAGACAGTTATTATACTGAGAAATAGACTTTGCGTCGTCGTTCTAGAATATTCAGTTCTGCTTTGAGAAAATTCAGATCTTCTCTTTCCTTGTTTTCTAGAAAGTTCATTCTAGAATGTGCCTACACCACAGGGGTACAACCAGACCTCAAATCACCTATAAGTGGAAAGAAACCATGTGACTAGGGTCTGGGGCTGGCTCATAATATTTTCAATTGAATCACATTATCACTTTATTTATTTTATTACCGTATTCCTACAGCTAATCACTAAACAATATTCAAACAATTACATTACACACAAAAGCCAAAACGGAATACACATTGAAACAGAAACATAAAGCACAGATTCACAAAGCACAGTTCTAAGATTGATTGATTGATAGATTATAATATATATTTAATATGAAGGAACAAACAAAGCCATTATTAGTAAAAGATACGTGAGTTTTTTTAAATATTTTTTGATCGTCTTAAGTTATTTTCAATTCGTATATTACTTACAGTTAAATTAAAAAAAACTGAAGATTTTATCGCGGGCTCTGATCGTGGCGACCGAATCAAGAAATTCCGTAACGAAAATAACATAACACACGATGACGTAATGTAGGTGTGGCCAATACGAGTTAGAGCGGAACAGAACGCATACTGCGTTTCACATCGGTCTGGCGTGATCGGTGTCGAAGCGCAGGTGCGTTAGAGTGGGACAGAATGCAAACTGTATATTTACGTCTCTCTAACGAGATCGGTGACGTAGCGTAAGCCGGTGCAACCAGTACGCGTTAGATTGAGACAGTCTATATAGGCGTGTTATTCTGGGTCTGGTAGAGTGGTAGATTGAATTAATATCAAAGAAAAAAATACTGCATAAATAAAAAATAAATAAATAATTATAATTGCATAAGTTGATAACAAATGCCATGCAATAGCTTTACTGCGGCAGTCCCCGAGTGCCACACGTTTTTTTTTTAATTCCAAGCTTCCTTATCTTCTAGATAATCCGACATTTTATAATAAGCTTTCATAGCGAGAGAGCTTCTGTTTTCCACCCAATCACGCTACTCGGTCATCACTGGTCTATTGATTTGTTTATTTTCCGTTTTAGGGAGTTCACTTTGAAAGAGAGTTTTTGGTTCGCCCTAACCTCCTTTACACCACAAGGGGGTGGTGAGGCGCCCAAGGCCCTCTCGGGTAGGACACTTGTGGCTGCATACTGGTTGTTTGTAGTACTCATGCTGGCGACATTTACAGCCAATTTGGCTGCGTTCCTAACAGTTGAGAGAATGCAGGTATTCCTGTTGGATTTTTTTTATTTTTGATTTAGAGTCAATGATTCCCAAAGTATGGACCGCTAGGGGTCTATGACAACCTGCAAGGGGTCTACGTCAGCGGAAAAAAAATTTGGGGGTAAATGAAATGAAAAGGGTCCATGATTGTGGATCTCAACACATACACTGATAGTACCTATTTACTTACATAATATATATTATTATAAGATATAATATCATAATAATAACATATACTATCTTACTAATTACTAATAACATATACTTACTATCTTATAATGTCAAAACATATATTTATAAAAGTACCTATGAAGTAAAAAAAAATATTATATATTTTTATAAAATTGTGTAAGTAGGTTGGTATTCGCTTTATGGTTGCTATACATTTTGAACTTGTAAAAACAAAAAAAATAAAATAAATGTATAAATTAACATGTGTTTTTACTTTAAGTTTTAAACACTAAACTTCACTAGAGTTAGAAATTTACAGGAAATCAATATCAGGTAAGTAGGGGGTCTACCCAACACGGAAAAACATAGCAAGGGGTCTACGACACACAAAAGTTTGGGGAACTCTGATTTAGACTAAAGAGAACACATACAAATGATTTTTAATTATGAAACATTCATAGATAAAATAACAATAATATAAAAAAAATTATAAAGACAACAATTGTTTTTGATGTCTGATTATATTTTTTTTATAATATTGTTGTATGTGTGGTTTGTTTGTAATGTTATGTCTATCTGTCTGTCAATGTCTTAATATTTAAGACATATTTCAGACACCTGTGTCATCGTTGGAGCAGTTGGCCCGGCAGTCACGCATCAATTACACTGTAGTCGAGGGTTCGACAGTACACCAATATTTTATTAACATGAAGTTCGCTGAGGACACATTATACAGGTTTGACTAAAAAAAGTGCGTACAAAGAAGTGAAACTTTGTAAATTAATTATTACTAAGGCCAAAGCCCCAATAGATGATCATGTACCAAAACATATATGATCATGTACCAATACATATATGATCATGTACCAATACATATATGATCATGTACCAATACATATATGATCACTCCATGTTTTTTTTGTTTTTTTTTTAATATTTTCTACACAGTTCCCCGACAATATAGTCGTCGGAGGCATTAAGTATCTTACATAAGTCGTATTGGTAACTCCGATGTTAATACCCTACTGCCTATTAACCAACCTTTGTATAACCACTACAGCGAATCTCAAAAATATGCCCCTCAATTTGACGTTGAACATTATTTCCCTTAAATTTGTCTCCGTTATGCCATAGCTTGCTCAGTGTTAAACCTGTCGTATCCATTGGACATTCGGTCAGAACATGTAACACCGTCTCCTCGTCCGCATCGCCACAAGTACAGGCAGCACTTTGTTTAATCCTGAATCTGTAAAGGTAAGACAGGAATCCACCATGACCTGTCAACATCTGGGTAATCAATCCCGTTGGTTTCATTTGTTTAACTATCGAAAAAGCCGAAACAACATTTGGAAAGAATGTCTCCATGTATTTGTATTATTTCAAATCCTATTCTCAGTAAATTGGATGACGATGGCACAAAATAAATTAGGGTGGAAAAAGTTGGAGGCCTTCTCAGTAATTTAAAATTGTATTCATATCTAATTAATTTATGTTAATAAGATATGGCGGAATAAAGGCCTATTATTATTATTTATATAGTGCCTTGTTGTTTCAAAACTAATTGAAAATGATTCACACTAGTGAATTTCTGAATTTCTTTGTGCGGTTTTTATTGTGACTAAAATGATCCTTCTGTTGCTACCCTCATTAACTTAATTACGACATGGCTGATTCTGATAATGAAGAGCATCCGCCTGTATATGCATTAGGGTTATAAACTGGTTCTTTTAAAGATTTTTTATGGAGGCAGACGAGCAGGAGGATACCATGTTAAGTGACATCGCCGCCCATGGACTCGCCAGAAGGATCGTAAGCGCGCTGCCGGATTAAATCTATTAATATTCTAATGTTATTTTTAGAGTGTGGAAAGAAATAACATTAAACGCGACAACTGATCAGGCGCAGTACAGGGTTTGGGATTATCCAATTCGGGAGCAATATGGTCATATATTGCTCGCCATTAATGCGTCAGGTAAAGCTATTTCCTAAGATTTTTGAAATTCTTTTGGCGCGATGGAGGATAATGATGAGAATGAATTTTTACGATGCGCGCGCAGCGTGACACAAAATTAACAGAATGAAGTTAGCTCTAGGTGGCATGAAAATAACTATGTTCAAGTTGTATATTCTAGTATAATATATTTAGAACATGTGTTTCGTAACATAATTAAACAATGTGAATAAATAAATATTATTTTGGTGTTTTTAAATCAATTTCATATACGACGGTGATAGTATTTACTAATAATTTATTTATTTAAATAAAATCTTTTTGATTGATATTATTATTTATCGTTAATCACTACTGCGTTTTAGTCGTTTTTCTCCGTATAACGTCTAAAAAATGTATTGCAGCTGTGTATGCAAAATGTATTTTTGAATTTTTAAAGACAAAGTGTAAAGAGTTTTATAGCGTGAACGAATATCTAGATTATAAGTTAGACACAGATTTTAAATACCTAACTTAACTTGGATACTATTGTTTGTATTATTTAGACATTATAAATTAAAATGACATTTGCAAGCCAATTTATATGGGGCGGATCTGAGGTGTTGCTAATTGTACCACTGTTCTAGCAAATAAAACTATTTGATTTGATTTGATTTGTAAAAAAGTTGTATTATCTGTATTTGCAAATTACTACAGATAATTCAACTTCTTCTACAGCTGTGTAACTTTTTTGACATTTGACACCTTTGTCTTCAGTCACCGTGACCACGCACGCTTATAATAATACATAGCTTCAATCCGGTATAAAAAGTGTTTTCTTTGAGCCCAAGGCCTCACAAATTCACGTTCCTATGCTGATCAGACAGAAGTATCTCACATCCAGGTCTTTGCAGGCCCAGTACCAGATGCGAAAACCGGTTTTCGACAAGTGAATGAACACACTGAAGCCGACTTTGCCTTCATACACGATTCAGCTGAAGTGAAGTAAGTTATTGATGAAACCAGCTGCCCACTGAACTTCCGAACCAATTCGACTTACGCCCAAACCTAATAACCTATCTCAATCCATTTTTGACCATCTGAGATAGACATCTTTTTTTTTATAGAACAGGGGGCAAACGGGCAGGCTCACCTGATGTTAAGTGATACCATGGACACTCTCGATGCTAGAGGGCTCGTGAGTGCGTTGCCGGCCTTTTAAGAATCTTAATCCAAATATTGATAAAAGTGTCAATAACTAATCGATTGTAATAGCCATCTGTCGATACAAGCTATCCATGGTAGGTCGGATCGGTGTATGTGGATAGACCTTTGTATGAAAATGATATCAACTGTGCCAATATCCTATCTTAAGATTTTATTTTTATACACATGTATATTTTAAAATTATTTCTATGGTTATATTTACTTTATTTAGCTTATTTTGATTTTCAAATATGACTGTAAGGAGTAAAAAGATTTAATTCTATCTGTAGCCAAAAATGGATTATCTTCGTAGGCTTTGGTTATTGGGATGCAGATAGAAGATCGATCGATTGTCACAGTCTAATCCCAGATTGTTTTCAATCTGAGATTGTGGATTAATTATTGGGTTCAACTGTGCCAATATCCTATCTTAAGATTTTAACTTACACCAGTTTTTAAAATAATTTAAAAGCAATTTGATATGTTTTAAACATAGCCATTATATTTAAATATTTATTGTCGGTAAAATGCAACGACAAAAAGCGGAGGGATTGCATTCTATCCTTCGCCAAAAATGGATTATATTCGTATGGTTTTTTAAAGAGAACGTTTTTCTGCAATTATTATTGAGTGCTTTGCTTATTTTTGCTGAAAAGAGGTGGGGGAGGGGGGAGGAGAAACTTACAAAATAAAAATAACACGTTTATATACTTGACGGCGCATCCGTTAACATCAGACATCAGGTTGACTTTTAGCTGTCAAAGTCAGCCTAGCGAAGCGTCATTGTGGATGGTTGTGAGAGCGGCCATCTTGACACACTGTTGTTCGAGACGGCGCCCGCACACCACGCTTGTGATGAATCGCTTTGCATCCGAGTGATAGTTTAATCTAGTGTTATAATTAAGTTGAAGTCGTGTTGCCTAGACTGTACATTGCTCATTTGACTGGGTATTTCGATTATTAAGCCCCGTGCTGATTAAACAACTGTAATTGTAACAAGAATAAATATTTACCCTCATACATCACACAAGATGAGTTTTGATGAAGGCCATCCTGCCCCTTCATACTATTATTTGTGAGAGATTTGCTTACTTTTGCTGACAAGAGGTGGGGGAGGGGGAGGAGAAACTTATAAAATAAAAATAACACGTTTATATACTATTATTTTTGAGAGATTTGTTTACTTTTTCTGACAAGAGGTGGGGGAGGGGGGAGGAGAAACTTATAAAATAAAAATAACACGTTTATATACTATTATTTTTGAGAGATTTGTTTACTTTTTCTGACAAGAGGTGGGGGAGGGGGGAGGAGAAACTTATAAAATAAAAATAACACGTTTATATACTATTATTTTTGAGAGATTTGTTTACTTTTTCTGACAAGAGGTGGGGGAGGGGGGAGGAGAAACTTATAAAATAAAAATAACACGTTTATATACTATTATTTTTGAGAGATTTGTTTACTTTTTCTGACAAGAGGTGGGGGAGGGGGGAGGAGAAACTTATAAAATAAAAATAACACGTTTATATACTATTATTTTTGAGAGATTTGTTTACTTTTTCTGACAAGAGGTGGGGGAGGGGGGAGGAGAAACTTATAAAATAAAAATAACACGTTTATATACTATTATTTTTGAGAGATTTGTTTACTTTTTCTGACAAGAGGTGGGGGAGGGGGAGAGGAGAAACTTATAAAATAAAAATAACACGTTTATATACTATTATTTTTGAGAGATTTGTATACTTTTTCTGACAAGAGGTGGGGGAGGGGGGAGGAGATACTTATAAAATAAAAATAACACGTTTATATACTATCATTTTTGAGAGATTTGTTTACTTTTTCTGACAAGAGATGGGGGAGGGGGAGAGGAGAAACTTATAAAATAAAAATAACACGTTTATATACTATTATTTTTGAGAGATTTGTTTACTTTTTCTGACAAGAGGTGGGGGAGGGGGGAGGAGAAACTTATAAAATAAAAATAACACGTTTATATACTATTATTTTTGAGAGATTTGTTTACTTTTTCTGACAAGAGGTGGGGGAGGGGGGAGGAGAAACTTATAAAATAAAAATAACACGTTTATATACTATCATTTTTGAGAGATTTGTATACTTTTTCTGACAAGAGGTGGGGGAGGGGGGAGGAGATACTTATAAAATAAAAATAACACGTTTATATACTATCATTTTTGAGAGATTTGTTTACTTTTTCTGACAAGAGGTGGGGGAGGGGGGAGGAGATGCTTATAAAATAAAAATAACACGTTTATATACTATCATTTTTGAGAGATTTGTTTACTTTTTCTGACAAGAGATGGGGGAGGGGGGAGGAGAAACTTATAAAATAAAAATAACACGTTTATATACTATTATTTTTGAGAGATTTGTTTACTTTTTCTGACAAGAGGTGGGGGAGGGGGGAGGAGAAACTTATAAAATAAAAATAACACGTTTATATACTATTATTTTTGAGAGATTTGTTTACTTTTTCTGACAAGAGGTGGGGGAGGGGGGAGGAGAAACTTATAAAATAAAAATAACACGTTTATATACTATTATTTTTGAGAGATTTGTTTACTTTTTCTGACAAGAGATGGGGGAGGGGGGAGGAGAAACTTATAAAATAAAAATAACACGTTTATATACTATTATTTTTGAGAGATTTGTTTACTTTTTCTGACAAGAGGTGGGGGAGGGGGGAGGAGAAACTTATAAAATAAAAATAACACGTTTATATACTATTATTTTTGAGAGATTTGTTTACTTTTTCTGACAAGAGGTGGGGGAGGGGGGAGGAGAAACTTATAAAATAAAAATAACACGTTTATATACTATTATTTTTGAGAGATTTGTTTACTTTTTCTGACAAGAGGTGGGGGAGGGGGGAGGAGAAACTTATAAAATAAAAATAACACGTTTATATACTATTATTTTTGAGAGATTTGTTTACTTTTTCTGACAAGAGGTGGGGGAGGGGGGAGGAGAAACTTATAAAATAAAAATAACACGTTTATATACTATTATTTTTGAGAGATTTGTTTACTTTTTCTGACAAGAGGTGGGGGAGGGGGGAGGAGAAACTTATAAAATAAAAATAACACGTTTATATACTATTATTTTTGAGAGATTTGTTTACTTTTTCTGACAAGAGGTGGGGGAGGGGGAGAGGAGAAACTTATAAAATAAAAATAACACGTTTATATACTATTATTTTTGAGAGATTTGTTTACTTTTTCTGACAAGAGGTGGGGGAGGGGGGAGGAGAAACTTATAAAATAAAAATAACACGTTTATATACTATTATTTTTGAGAGATTTGTTTACTTTTTCTGACAAGAGGTGGGGGAGGGGGAGAGGAGAAACTTATAAAATAAAAATAACACGTTTATATACTATCATTTTTGAGAGATTTGTATACTTTTTCTGACAAGAGGTGGGGGAGGGGGAGGAGATACTTATAAAATAAAAATAACACGTTTATATACTATCATTTTTGAGAGATTTGTATACTTTTTCTGACAAGAGGTGGGGGAGGGGGGAGGAGATACTTATAAAATAAAAATAACACGTTTATATACTATCATTTTTGAGAGATTTGTTTACTTTTTCTGACAAGAGGTGGGGGAGAGGGGAGGGGAAACTTATAAAATAAAAATAACACGTTTATATACTATTATTTTTGAGAGATTTGTTTACTTTTTCTGACAAGAGGTGGGGGAGGGGGAGAGGAGAAACTTATAAAATAAAAATAACACGTTTATATACTATCATTTTTGAGAGATTTGTATACTTTTTCTGACAAGAGGTGGGGGAGGGGGGAGGAGATACTTATAAAATAAAAATAACACGTTTATATACTATCATTTTTGAGAGATTTGTATACTTTTTCTGACAAGAGGTGGGGGAGGGGGGAGGAGATACTTATAAAATAAAAATAACACGTTTATATACTATCATTTTTGAGAGATTTGTTTACTTTTTCTGACAAGAGGTGGGGGAGAGGGGAGGGGAAACTTATAAAATAAAAATAACACGTTTATATACTATCATTTTTGAGAGATTTGTTTACTTTTTCTGACAAGAGGTGGGGGAGGGGGGAGGAGATACTTATAAAATAAAAATAACACGTTTATATACTATAATTTTTGAGAGATTTGTTTACTTTTTCTGACAAGAGGTGGGGGAGAGGGGAGGGGAAACTTATAAAATAAAAATAACACGTTTATATACTATCATTTTTGAGAGATTTGTTTACTTTTTCTGACAAGAGGTGGGGGAGAGGGGAGGGGAAACTTATAAAATAAAAATAACACGTTTATATACTATCATTTTTGAGAGATTTGTTTACTTTTTCTGACAAGAGGTGGGGGAGGGGGGAGGAGATACTTATAAAATAAAAATAACACGTTTATATACTATCATTTTTGAGAGATTTGTTTACTTTTTCTGACAAGAGGTGGGGGAGAGGGGAGGGGAAACTTATAAAATAAAAATAACACGTTTATATACTATTATTTTTGAGAGATTTGTTTACTTTTTCTGACAAGAGGTGGGGGAGGGGGGAGGAGAAACTTATAAAATAAAAATAACACGTTTATATACTATTATTTTTGAGAGATTTGTTTACTTTTTCTGACAAGAGGTGGGGGAGGGGGGGAGGAGAAACTTATAAAATAAAAATAACACGTTTATATACTATCATTTTTGAGAGATTTGTATACTTTTTCTGACAAGAGGTGGGGGAGGGGGGAGGAGATACTTATAAAATAAAAATAACACGTTTATATACTATCATTTTTGAGAGATTTGTATACTTTTTCTGACAAGAGGTGGGGGAGGGGGGAGGAGATACTTATAAAATAAAAATAACACGTTTATATACTATCATTTTTGAGAGATTTGTTTACTTTTTCTGACAAGAGGTGGGGGAGAGGGGAGGGGAAACTTATAAAATAAAAATAACACGTTTATATACTATCATTTTTGAGAGATTTGTTTACTTTTTCTGACAAGAGGTGGGGGAGGGGGGAGGAGATACTTATAAAATAAAAATAACACGTTTATATACTATCATTTTTGAGAGATTTGTTTACTTTTTCTGACAAGAGGTGGGGGAGAGGGGAGGGGAAACTTATAAAATAAAAATAACACGTTTATATACTATCATTTTTGAGAGATTTGTTTACTTTTTCTGACAAGAGGTGGGGGAGGGGGGAGGAGATGCTTATAAAATAAAAATAACACGTTTATATACTATCATTTTTGAGAGATTTGTTTACTTTTTCTGACAAGAGGTGGGGGAGGGGGAGAGGAGAAACTTATAAAATAAAAATAACACGTTTATATACTATCATTTTTGAGAGATTTGTATACTTTTTCTGACAAGAGGTGGGGGAGGGGGGAGGAGATACTTATAAAATAAAAATAACACGTTTATATACTATTATTTTTGAGAGATTTGTTTACTTTTTCTGACAAGAGGTGGGGGAGGGGGGAGGAGAAACTTATAAAATAAAAATAACACGTTTATATACTATTATTTTTGAGAGATTTGTTTACTTTTTCTGACAAGAGGTGGGGGAGGGGGGAGGAGAAACTTATAAAATAAAAATAACACGTTTATATACTATTATTTTTGAGAGATTTGTTTACTTTTTCTGACAAGAGGTGGGGGAGGGGGGAGGAGAAACTTATAAAATAAAAATAACACGTTTATATACTATTATTTTTGAGAGATTTGTTTACTTTTTCTGACAAGAGGTGGGGGAGGGGGGAGGAGAAACTTATAAAATAAAAATAACACGTTTATATACTATTATTTTTGAGAGATTTGTTTACTTTTTCTGACAAGAGGTGGGGGAGGGGGGAGGAGAAACTTATAAAATAAAAATAACACGTTTATATACTATTATTTTTGAGAGATTTGTTTACTTTTTCTGACAAGAGGTGGGGGAGGGGGAGAGGAGAAACTTATAAAATAAAAATAACACGTTTATATACTATCATTTTTGAGAGATTTGTATACTTTTTCTGACAAGAGGTGGGGGAGGGGGGAGGAGATACTTATAAAATAAAAATAACACGTTTATATACTATCATTTTTGAGAGATTTGTTTACTTTTTCTGACAAGAGGTGGGGGAGGGGGGAGGAGATACTTATAAAATAAAAATAACACGTTTATATACTATTATTTTTGAGAGATTTGTATACTTTTTCTGACAAGAGGTGGGGGAGGGGGGAGGAGATACTTATAAAATAAAAATAACACGTTTATATACTATCATTTTTGAGAGATTTGTTTACTTTTTCTGACAAGAGGTGGGGGAGGGGGGAGGAGATACTTATAAAATAAAAATAACACGTTTATATACTATTATTTTTGATAGATTTGCTTACTTTTGCTGAAAAGGGGAGGGGGGGGGGGGGGATAAATTGCAGGAAATCTGCTTGCGTAATACTTGAATGACCCCTTTAGTTGATCATTACTATACAGAAGGAGGTAATCAGCTTTCTTCTGACGATTCTTAAACACTGTGGTTTCCTCACGGTTTTCCTACGAGAAGTGTGAAGACATTTCTGAGGTAAAGAATTCCTTTTAGATACGAGATAACAAGAAATTGCAACCTCACTGAAGTGGGTGACATATTCGCGGAGCAGCCTTACGCAATTGCAGTCCAACAAGGTATTTATTCAAACAAACAAAAATATCTTTATTCATATAGGTTTACAAGTACACTTATGAACGTCAAAAAAAATTAAATTAATTGTAAATTTACAATTACTACCAGTTCGGAAGTCAAGGGCGTAGAGCGGGTAAGAAGAACTGGCAAGAAACTTTCCGCCACTCTTTTCAATCGCCAAGTTTTTAATACAAATTGTTTGAACTGGAGCAAATCAATCCCAAAGATTAGCATCATTTAAGTATTCACAAAGGTACACACTCAAACCCAAACTCAAATCTTTATTACATTTCTAATGTTAATATTTAACACGTGACCTGTTATAATTTATTACAATAAGGACCTTGGTTAGGCAACGTTGTGCGAGGGCGCCACCATAGTTAATACAATTCTAATCTTACAAGATACATTATTTATTTGCTTTGGATTTACATTGCGAATAGGAGGACTTAACATTATTAATAAACTTAACTTTGATTTGATTGATTTTGGCAGCAGTGTTGGCCGAGTGGCTTCAGCATGCGACTCTCATACCTGAGGTCGTAGGTTCGATCCCAGGCTGTGCAGTGTGCACCAATGGACTTTCTTTCTATGTGCCCGCTTAACATTTGCTCGAACGGTGAAGGAAAACATCGTGAGGAAACCGACATCTCTTAGATCCAAAAAGTCGACGACGTGTGTTAGGCACTGGAGGCTGATCACCTACTTGCCTATTAGATGGTAAAAGGATCATGAAACAGATTCAGAAATCTGAGGCCAAGACCTGAAGAGGTTGTAGTGCCACTGATTTATTTAACTTTGATAAAATAAATTTAAGTGTATCAGTCACATACTCTGTACAGTGTAATAACACTTCTTATAATATAATAACTAGCTGCCCCCGCGAACTTCGTTTCTCCTTCGTTTCACAAAATAAATTTAATTTATACTTAAGCCTCAATAACACGTGGTAATCATGATATTGAATTATAGCTTATATAACACGTTTGTAGGTTTACCATAGCAGTGCCATCTATTGATTACTTACTCAATTCAGTCGAAAAGTATCGACATCTGTTAGAATCTTTTGGAGTTAACAGATAATTGTGACTGAATTAATTAAAGACAAATAATTTACCATAAAATACAATTGCGACTACAATTAAAGATCTAAGCTATCCTATCTCTTAAGTTGCACCAGACTGCTCACGGTGTGCCAATTTAATTTAAAATCGGTTAAGTAGTTTAGGAGTCCATCGCGGACAAACATCGTGACTGGAGATTTATATATATTAAGATTTCATTAAAGATTTGCTAAATGTCAAGTTATTTGCCTCGTTTTTGCCTTTCTTGAGGAGGTAAAAAATAAATACATATGAAAAGCGCCTCATTTTACATTTACTGCCATCGTCATCTAAAGGGTGCCCAAGCGGGGAAGAAGGGGTTCAAAAGAAGGAATGCTCCCTGCACGTGCCGGATCTCCTCTAGCTGGTCACAGAAGAACGGCCCGGGATATGGTTAAATTTTGATTAAAATTGTGAAGGTAATTCTAAATAAAACATTAGGTTCCAGGTTACAAGAGGACTTGTCAAGGACGCTTCTGGATTTGCAGAAGGAAAGGTTCCTGGAGCAGCTGGCTTCCAAGTGAGATTTTGATTTAAAAAAAAAAACATTAAGACTGAATGTAAATAAACAAACATGTATACATTCTCGTGTTACCAACATCATCTAAAACTGCTTGACAGATTTCTATGAGTATCCAAAAAGTTAAGTTGTGATCTATCTTTTTGGAAACTCATAGAAACCCTCCACTTTTAGGGTGTTCCGTAATAATAATAATAATCTTTATTTCTTCTCTCACATTTACATACCAGGTTATAATGACTAAACTAAGATGATAAAATTTGAAATAATCTTTGCGAGAATGAAGTTGTCCATTATATAAAACCGTAATGGATACGGTACACCCTTAAAGTGGAGTATTTATTTGGGAAACAAAGCAGATACATCTCTATAAAATAAAAATTAAAAAATAAAACATTAAATTAACACATTAGATATATCTACAGAGCTTCAATAATAAAAAAAATGTGTGCGCACAACGTAGACATGTCAAGGGAACTACTTTGTAAATTAATTATTACTTAGATAAAAGCTCCTATAGATGATCATGCACCAGTATATGATCACCCCACGTATAAGTGTATCTATATTCACACTGTATACGTGCTACTTGTGTTTTTGAATTTAAAAAAAAATGCGTCTACTGCACACGACGTTTTGCAACAGAATTGCCATCTAAAGTTCTGATATGTACTAAACGAATATATCAACCAATAGTGTGTATTTTTTCTCGATCTCCCTTTCTCACTCTCTCAATTGCTCTTTCCTTCGATAAAAACGCTGCACACCTTCGTGACGTTTCGTTAATATTTTAACCTCAATGCGCCTAAAGAAGTTTCACTTCCAAAATAATATACAAAGCAGATTATTAACTAAGTAGACAGTACAACACAAAATTTATTATTTAGGACAACATATATTATTGTATATAATACGATACAATACAAGACTCCATTACTTACACTGCTAGATTTTACTATCATTATTATTATAATTGCAAGCTGCTGTGGTCTCTGGCAGAACATTCTGCTCCTCAGCATAATGCTGAGCTGAGGATAATCACAGCCACAGAACACACGCATTACTTAAAACATAACTCGTGTTTAAAAATTGTTATATAATTATTTTATTTACATATTTATTGATTTTACCATACACCTTTACACAAGACTGCATCACGTACGACTGGTAACTTTTACTATTATTATTTATCTTTTTTTTTCTATTTGGTATTTATTACATTCCTTTTCTTTCTTTCCTTTGCGACCATATATAATTTTTATTGTTTTTGATATCTCATTTTAATTTTTTATTCTTTGATTATTGCTATTTTGTGTGTTTTGTTAGTAATAAATGCGATAGAAGATATACTTCTTTGACGTAACAAGATAAAAATCTAAAGAAAAACACTTTTTTACGGATTATAGTTATGTATTATTGTATTTAAACTTATAATTATTTAGACATACATTTAACCGACGTTTCGCGTGCTTTACAGCGTGCGTGGTCACGGTGACGAAACGTCGGTTTAAATTTAAAATTATGTCTAAATAATTATAAGTTTAAATACAATAATACATAACTATAATCCGTAAAAAAGTGTTTTTCTTTAAATGTGTAAAAGTTATGTTAATAAAAGACAATACTAAGATAAAAATCTTTTTAAACATGTTATCTTTCGCCATACTCCGTTTATAGAATAAACGACACGAACAATAGAAAAAAGCTATTTAATACATTGAAAGTTTTATTATAACGCATTAGTTAAATATAGTTTATTTAAATATCACAAAGAAACTAAAATGTAGACGGTAGCTATCTTCAGGGTGTCTGTTTTTTGTGACTGTGTTCGCGCATCGTAAACATTTACCCTCATCATTTTTCCCTTACGCGCCAAAAGAAGTTAAGCCTGCAAATACAGGGGTCTAGGCTCTGAATATGATTTTGTCCCATTCGGTGTCGAGACCCTTGGTCCGTGGGGTCCTAGCGCGTTAAGGCTTTTTGGGGAATTATCAGTTAGTCGACATCACAGGAGAACGAAGAGCTGGCAGCTACCTTGGACAAAGAATTAGTCTGGCTATTCAAAGGGGGAACGCTGCCAGTATCTTCGGAACGTTGCCTAAAGGGACTCCTTTTAATAATATATTTTAATAATTAAATTTTAAAGTTAGTTATTATGTATATTAGAATTACTATATGTACAATTGTCAAATGACAGATGATGAAAAGTGAAAATATAAATATCAAAGAAGTGTAACTTCGAAAACTTATTGAAAAAGATGAATTCATATCAATTGTTCTTACATTTAAGATACTGGAACGAAACAGCCCGTCAGACATGTCCTGATGCTGACGAATCTGAAGGGATCACTCTAGAGAGTTTAGGTATTTGTTTATATTAATTTTCATTTTATTTAAGTCGAATTATTTCGTAAATACTTCAGTTTTACTAAACGCATCTTTTATCTTCGATTCGAATATCTTTAAAGGTTTTTTTAAATCAGTGGCGGTACAACCTCTTTAGGTCTTGGCCTCAGTTTTCTGAATCTGTTTCATGATCATTTTTAAATCGAATAGGCAAGTAGGTGATCAGCCTCCGGTGCCTGACTAACGTCGTCGACTTTTTGGGTCTAAGACATGTCGGTTTCCTCACGATATTTTCGTTCACCGTTCGAGCAAATGTTAAATGCGCACATAGGAAGAAAGTCCATTTGTGCACAGTCGGGGATCGAACCTACGACCTCAGGTATGAGAGTCGCACGCTGAAGCCACTAGGCCAACACTGCTCTTAAGGTTTTATATAAGCTGCTCCAATGTTATTAGCGACATTAAGATATTAATAATTAATATAAAAATAACTTTAATTATTATAATTACAAAATTCACTTCAATTCACGGGTGACTAAAATATAATTCCGTATTACTTCGTCAAATTATTTGTTTTATAAGTGAGTTAGAAGGCTCACCCTCTGCCATTGAGAGTGTCCATGGGCGGCAGTATCACTTAACATCAGGTGAGCCTCCTGCCCGTTTGCCTCGTTCTATAAAATAAATCCAAGAGTAGGGATGGCAAAGGTTTGAAAAAATTATTCGCTCGCAGGGATTTTCAGGGCAAACGGGCAGGGGACGAGGAAATAGAACTGTGCTAACTAAATATACTGTTTTTTTATTTATAACGAATTAAATTGACTAATTATATGACAGGTGGGGTTTTTATTGCGACATTATTTGGACTGGGTTTGGCGATGATCACGTTAGCCTGGGAGGTGTTTTACTACAAACGAAAGGAGAGAAAGGTGGATGTGTGGGAAAAGCCGAAGAAAATTGCATTTTCCAAGGCGAAGAAGAGGAAACGCCAAGTCACGATTGGGGACAGGTTCAAACCAGTGTCACACATCAGTGTGAATCCAAAAAACGATTACATACCTTAAAAAAAAACAAAACAAAAATCATTTATTCATGTAGGCAACATAATGTACACTTATGAACGTCAAAAAAAAAAGAAATATACATTAAATGATTCTAATTTTACATTTACTGCCAGTTCTCAAATCAAGGGCGTGGAACGGAAGAGAAGAACTAGCATTAAACTATCCGTCACTCTTTTTAATCGCCAAGTGTTTTTTACACAATGTTTGTAAGGAGTTGCACCATGTTCCATATGACATCTTGAGTAATAAAGAATAATAAAATAAATTAAAAACAAAGATTTGTCCTCTATCAGCAGGAGGCATGGTGAATTAGGAGCACGCACTTACATACTCGTGAGAACAACACGCAAATACGTAGTAGAAACAACTAATAACACCGCATACACGAATTCAAGTACGACAAGTAGCACCCGTTCACGAGTATGACGCATGGCCAGCCATCGGCCATACCATCTTAGATATCATATTTTTAACAGTAGATGTAAGAACAAACTCAACATAGGCTCCATAAAGTTAATAAATCATTCTTAGGTCAAACTGTACGCTTCTGTAACTATCAAGTGTGGCAAATTTGTCAAAAAAAAAGAGGGTGTGTACTTATGCACACGCATTAGAAGTTATACTTCTTTGGCGTATGGAAAAAAACTAAAATGCAGTAGTGATTAACGATAAATATTAATCAAAAAGATTTTATTTAAATAAATAAATTATTAGTATAACCGTCGTATATGAAATAGATTTAAAAACACCAAAATAATATTTATTTATTCACACTGTTTAATTATGTTACGAAACACATGTTCTAAATATATTATACTGGAATATACAACTTGAACATAGTTATGGATTTTCATGCCACCTAGAGCTAACTTCATTCTGTTAATTTTGTGTCACGGTGCGCGCGCATCGTAAAAATTCACTCTCATCATTCGCCAAAAGAAGTATAACTTCAATAATAATTGTAAGACAGTTATATTATGTTATAAACAACAGAAGAAAAGCTTATTACACAAAAATAATTTGCTCCAGCTATTTAACTTAACGATGGCGCGTAACGAATAAATGTGACGCGTAACCGAAAAATGTGACGATATTTTTTTTCCAACGTCGATAAAAGAAATTCTTAAAAGGCCGGCAACGCACTCGCGAGCCCTCTAGTATCGAGAGTGTCCATGGGCGGCGGTACCACTTAACATCAGGTGAGCTTCCTGCCCGCTTGGCCCCTGTTCTATAAAAAAAAATTGATAAAGTTTGGACTCTGTGGTAGTACCTACTGCTGGCAGCTTGCTGTATTGAGATACTTATTTGTTGAGAAAAACACCAGCTCTGGTGTCACCAGTACTACCAGACGTCAACTTAAACCATTAGCACCTTGAACCCCACGGCCTGAGAGTCTTCTCCAGAGAAATTCAAAGTTAGAGAAATAAGTATATTTGAAATTGCACATTTGATTTAATATTTGTATATCTTAGTTATTTATTAATTATAATATACACAAATGTTGTGTGTTCTCTGTTGTGAGTGCCTTAATGATAAAAAACGTGTGTTATGTACACGCGTTAGAAGTTATACTTCTTTGGCGTAACAAGATATTTTTTTTTTAATTTCATTACGTTTGTAGAAAAACGACACTAACGAAAAAAAGGTATTTTATACATTTTAAGTTTTATTAACGCATTATCTACTTATATAAAAAACTAAAAGGTTGACTACAGCTGACTTCAGGGTGTCGGTTTTTTGTGACGGTGTGTGCGCGTAATAATTTACTCTCATATTTCCCTAACGCGCCAAAAGAAGTATAACGTCAGTATTGTTACTTATCAAAGTTAAGTATTTGTTTTGTTAACATAGGTTGTCTTAATAAAAGCAAGCACGTCGAACAATGTTTTATTATTACAAGCAACGGCGGATCCAGGGGGGGTCATGGGGACCCCCCCTGAGCTGGTTTTTGGACTTAGGTGGACCACTAATTAAACATAATGGTTTCATTTCAATATTTTGTCACTATCCAGATTTTATGTAACTACATATTTTCAATATTAATTTAATTTTATATAATATAATAACTTTTTATAATGACAAAAGTATAAGATCTTGACTTGACGACGACTATGTGACCCTTTGCAGGCGCCAAAGCTCTATCCGCCCTTGATTACAATCCTCTAAAAACCGCCTAACACTCCCACGAACATTTCTCCGTTGCTAGCGATTACATTGAATATCGATATTTAATTAACTGTCTAGAGATTCAATTGAATCTCTGATTCAACTACTTTACTGCGATATATCAAACATTATTTTACGGCTGCGCGGTGCCCTGAATCACCTTTACTGATAAGCTTTTTGTACCTACAAAAAAAATGATAGCAGCATGTTTTGATATAAATAAATATTATTGTATAGATTATTGTAACTTTAATATTCAATAAGCCTTCGTGAGTAAGGCATCAGTTTCGGCGATTACCTCATCAGCGCAAAATTTCCAGCGAGAATTCTCTTGATTTTTGAGGACAGGAAATGTCACTGGGAACCTAAATTTGAAGTACGGAAGCAATTCTTTATTGACATTATTCATTGATTTGTGTTGAAAGTTCTTAATGAAACACCACTATCTTCAAATGGAGCCGTTCTTCTGCGATTTGGTCCTTCAAACGCTTAATTTTAAACGCTTAAAATTGTGAAATATGCCAGTACACACATTTAGTTTGGCTACTGATTTTTGCTTGTAGATATTGTAATGTTCTGAGATGGTTTTTCTTCACCAGTATTAATTGCGCAATGTATTGAATTGTAACACTTAAATAAAAATGAGTCTTGATTAAAGTCTTTTATTAAAAAGTTTAAGATTACAATAAGCCATGTAAAAAATTGTACAATAATTAATTCATAAAAAAACAGTGACGCTACAACCTCTTTAGGTCTTGGCCTCAGATTTCTGAATCTATTTCATGATCATTTTTAAATCTTATAGGCGATCAGTCTTTAGTGCCTGATACACATCATCGACTTATTGGGTCTAAGACATGTCGGTTTCTTCACGATGTTTTCCTTCACCGTTCGAGCAAATGTAAAATGCGCCCATTGAAAGAAAGTCCATTGGTGCACAGCCCGGGATCGAACCTACGACCTCAGGGATGAGAGTCGCACGCTGAAGCCACTACACCAACACTGTTCAAATCAATTCATTAATTCATAACCGTAAAATATATTTATAAGCATTTCATGAGCGAAAAAGGTAAAAATTAACCCATTCGATAGCAATAAAAAATGAAATGCCACGTATTTTTCTTGTTTTACCTATAAAAAGGTAATATTAACAGTGACATAATAAAAAAATAACAAATATTTCAATATCACGTACAATATATCGAATTAACAGCTATATAATATCTCAGCTGACACTGATGCCTACTAATTCCAGGTTTAATAAACCTTTAAAAAATATATTATCTTTACTTGTGCGTAATATACTGTTTGTCATGAAATGGGCCGTAAAGACACTTGGATACATTCACTATGAAATGTAAACTCAGATTCAAACTCGTATTGAAATTGAAAACTGTGCACGGCCAAAATTGTTTCTAATCTCTGAGATGAAAACATGATAGCGAAATTCTACGAAATTTATCGGACGTCAAGGCAATATAACATCCGTATCACCTCGACGTCCGTCGTTCCACACCTGAGCGTTTTCTAAGGCAGATTTTGCGCACCACTACTATATGAACCAGTTGCCCACTAAAGTATTTCCGCACCAATTCGACTTAGGGTCAGAAAAGAGCGTACCAATTCTTAAAAGGCCGGCAACGCCCTTGCGAGCCTTCTGGCAATGTGAGTGTCAATGGGCGTTTGCCTCCTATTACATTTAAAACGGAATTTAAAATCAGAGTGTAAGTCTATCGGGATTTGCATATCTCTCTTCTTTCACTGACTAAATATTAGCCAAGATGATCCAACTTGACCCACCACGGCGTATACAGCTTCGGAATTCTGGGGACATTACCGGAGACGGAACCAAAGTACCCGTAATGAACCCCCCACTGGGGATACGCGTATTCATAATACTGATGAGCCTTCAGCTCCGCCACTTGTTTAATAATATGCACGTAGTACCTCAAATCAGTGAACGCAAGAATCCTGTCCTCATTTACGCGAATCTCAAAGCAACCAATCCCAAGAAGATGCGACCCTAGCAACAGTGGACCACCGTTTTGCACCCCAGCAAATTTCATCACATTCTTGAAGCAAATAAATTTCCCCCAGAATTTCGGAAGGTACTTAGAACAGTCCACAATGTGCTCCTCCTTTGGCAAGGCGAAGTATATTTTGTAATTCTCCCTGATGTGCTCCATATATTCATATCCCGAGCCGGCGAAGAGCAGTTTATCCTCTTCAGGTGTCTCCGTGTTGATGATTGTCCAATGCGGCTGGATTAGGAACGTTTGATAAGGATACTGTGAGGATTGCGACGGTTTCCAGTAGACGAACATACGATCCAGGCTGAATATCACAGCGATGTCGTGCCTTGGAGTGTGCTCTCCTTTTGGACCGTGCTGGTGTTCTGGATTCGCGCTGGGTGCGAAGATACGCCAGACACGCCAGACGCGGTAACGGTACGGAGTGTTGTAATAGCCAACCTTGCCCAAAGCCCAGATGCGAAGGTCCATCTGTCTGTGGAGGTAGGGAGTGAGGAAGTTGGCGGAAGTCAGCAAAATGCGTTGGTTTAATATCGCAGCTGTGGACAGGGGAATTGCGTCTGAAATGAGAAGACATGTTTATAAGTAACTAGTGACCCGCTCCAGCTTCGCACGGGTGCAATGCTGATGAAAAGCAGTATTGTTATTTCCGTCGCTGGAAAGCTCCGATAATAAACGCGTTCGATCGCTGCTAAATAAGCTGTAATGGGCTGTATAGATCTTTATTAAATGAACAATGTATTCAAGGTATTTAATTGGTTAAGGATTAATGCTGTATTGGTTAAAATCGCTTCGAAAATTAGCCATTATTTGTCGTAAAAAGTACCTAAATGACAAAAAAATTTATTGTGGGTTATCCATAAGAGATAGACATATACCATCACGGACTTTTCTGTAGACCAATTTCAATGTGTACAATACTTAGAACATTATTTTGATAAAACTCGTAGGGTTCGCAGGCTGCGTTTGCAATGTAAGCGGAAAAAATGTAATTATTTACGACATCACATTAGAAACCTCAAAAATAACAGTACTTCTCCACTATTTAATGGATGTTATTATACATATAAACCTTCCTCTTGAATGACTCTATCTATTTAAAAAAACGCATCAAAAGCCGTTGCGTAGTTTCAAAGATTTAAGCATACATAGGGACATAGGGACAGAGAAAGCGACTTTGTTTTATGGGGCTTCTAAACGGGCCATGTTTTGCTGCAATTGATGGCTGCACTATTGGCAAGTAATTGCCCGGCCATCACAAAAATGTTTTAATGCAGCTGATGGCCGAGCAATCTATGGCCGGGCCATGTGTTGCAATATGACAGCAATTGTATGGCCCATGATGCAGACTCCTAAACGGGCTACACATACCGGCAACAATGGCTGTATAAATCACACTTGTCGCAGCAGATTATATTGTTTTAAAAAACAAACAGAAAAAGAAGAGATTGTGGATTCGACTTTACTTAAATAGGCGTAAACTGTAGACAAATTGAGTCTAGAAATAAGCCTTGATAATAAATTATTCAAGAATTATTATTATTATTTTTACGTAGTTGTCGCAAAACACAGAATAGAGCAACATATCGAGTAGAAAAGGATACACCGTGCCATAACAAAGAGAGTGACTGAAACAACAATAAAACTGGTTGTGCAATATTGCAGTTGAATTCGATAGCCTAGCGATCGTCCGGCAACCTATTGGGGCAATATCGGCCATAAGTGGCCATACTAAACATGTTTGGCCATATGGCCGGGACATTACTGCAATATGCATAGTGTGGCTGCTATTGTTTGCAATGTTGCCGGGCAACTGTATTGCAGCCATCATTGCAGCAAAACATGGCCCGTTTAGAAGCCCCATTATACTATGTAGTGATATGCATTACATTTTTACGATTCCTATCCACATATTGCCGTGATCTTTGGCCGTATAAATTACATTAAAAAAAACGTGTGGCGCCATTTAGATCTGGGCTGCAGATTTATGTGTGATTTTCGTGATAAACGATCACGAATCCTGATAGGCAAGAAGGTGATCAATCTTATCCATTGCTGCAGTGCATTGGTGCACAGCTGAGGTTCAAACTTAGGAGAGTCGCAATCTGAATTATGACAACACTGTTCTAAAAACAAAAATAGATATTTTTTTAATGGCTTTAATTTCTGTCAACTAGGCACAAGGTACTTCGCCAGTGTCGTGTAGATGGAGAAGGCACGAAGGAGATTGATCGGTGAATTTTTAGATAATTTATCTTGACAAACAGGAGGATATTTTTTTGGTACATCGTTTACAAGCATTCATGTACGACAAATATTTATATGTATTGAATATATTTTATTTTATTTATTCATTCTAAGTTTCGTTGTTATGTATTTCATCTTTGACTATATCTTTAGTATAATTGTTTTTAGTTAGAAATGTATAATTTAAGATATCTGTAGAAAACAAAAAAAAATAAGGTAAGTTAGTCAGCACGCAATGTTTCCTTGCTTCATATTTAAATGTATTCAATAATCTTCACTGACATTTTCTTTTGTAAATGTTTCAATCTTTTTGCGTATATATCTTTGGCTATATCGTTAGTGTAATTGTTTTTTATTATATAAACAAACAAAAAAAATATCCTCCACTCTTTTTAATCGCCAAGTTTTTTGCACAACGTATGTTAGGAGCTGCAACCTTTACACCATGTTCCACATGACATTTTGAATAATAAAGAATAATAAAATAAATTAAAAATAAAGATTTATCCTCTATCAGTAGGAGGCATGGTGAAATAGGAGCACGCACTTACATACTCGTGGGAACAACACGCAAATCCGTAGTAGGAACAACTAATATCACCGCATACACGAATTCAAGTACGACCAGTCACCACAAGTAGCACCCGTTCACGAGTATGACGCATGGCCAGCCATCGGCCCCCTCGCCATATTTTAGGGAGAGAGACAACGCGATAGTTTAAGTCAGTTATCCGCTAAGAATAAACAAAAATAAATACCTATAGAAATTCCAGCGACGACACTCAAACGAAATCTATTATATTCATCCCTCCAGTCAATAGTTCCTTTCGAAAACGACATGTAGGTTGACTCGGCTTTCTGCCATCGGAAGAAACTGGTGCGCCCCAACTTGTCAAGGCGATCAGGGAACGGTGTACTGGTGCCAACGTCCCAGAATGCTTCACTCATAGGCACACTTAGCGAGAGAAGTAATCTAAAAGAAAGAATATTGTCAAATCAAATCAAAATATCTTTATTCATATAGGTAAACATGTACACTTATGAACGTCAAGAAAAACAAATTAAATTAATTGTAAATTTACATTTACAACCAGTTCGCAAGTCAAGGGCGTAGAGCGGGTAAGAAGAACTGGCAAGAAACTTTCCGCCACTCTTTTCAATCGCCAAGTTTTTAATACAAAATGTTTGAACTGGAGCAAATCAATCCCAAAGATTAGGATCATTTAAGTATTCGTCACATTTATAAAACGCTTTATTAATTAATTTACTTTTAACAAGGGCTTTGAATTTATTTAGTGATAGTTCTCTAATTTCGCTTGGGAGTTTGTTGTAAAAACGAATACAATTTCCATATAAGGAGTAGTTTATCTTCTGGAGCCTGGTTGGTCGCACACTCAAATAGCAACTTCACCAATATTATATAGTAATAGACTATAGAACTGTACCATTTGATAAGTTATTTATTAATTGATAAGAGCTAATAGGTGATCAAAATATGTAATCAGATTCATGATTTGTTATGAATACCAATAAAACTATTTATATACGCGCCAGAAAAACCAACAAAGAATCTTTTATATCATATATCATTACACTTAGTTACTGAAATATATTTTGACGTGACAACGTCTTATAAATTGGTTTGCCGGGTGACACTTCAAGAAACTGCGTTACGCTCCGCTCACGTTATGCGCTCACAATGAGAGCGAGTGAGAGGCACGCGTCCCTTCCACTCGGGCATGGTTAGCCCGCCTAAGAGCGAGAGAGACAGACATAATGTTTTAAATTGTTACTATTATTTCATCCTTCTTCCTACTATACGAATGAATATTCACATTAAAATTATTTTACCACTCAAAGTCGTTGTCACGTAAAACTTTCGCCCGTATACCGACTTTACAGGCAACCAATTTTTTTTAGTTAATTTTACTAATTGACAATCAATATTCATAGTTAAGACAGGACAACGAATTTCGGGGTCGCTAGTATTGTATATTTTTAATATTTCTTTTTTACATAAATTGGCATTATAGATGGAAGATTTGGTAAAATATGCCGTCGATTTTTATTTATTTATATATAAATTCTGAAACAATGTGTATGCCTAAAAATACAATAAAATATGACATCACAAATTTAACACACATACATCAATTGCATTAGAACATTGCTATATATCAAAGGAAAAAACTAAAGAAACGACTACAAAAAAAACAAAAAAAAAACTCAAAGAAAAAAATAACAGTAATAAACAAATAAAATTAAAACTTAAACCACATTAAGATTTAAGAGATTTAAATGTTCCGGAATGTTGGTAGACTGTTGTCAAACACATCAATATTTTCATCAATGTTTGTAATAAAGTTGTTAGAGCGAGATAGTCAATTCACTGGACCATTAAAACTAGCCTAATTTAGTACAAATATATAATGGAGTAAACTTTAATAAATAAAAGAAAATATCCAAGCTGACCTGGCAAACGTCGTTTTGCTATCTAAAACTTAAAAAAAATTATCTAAAAATTAAAAAAAATTATCTAAAAATTAAAAAAAATTATCTAAAAATTAAAAAAAAATATCTAAAAATTAAAAAAAAAATATCTAAAAATTAAAAAAAAATATCTAAAAATTAAAAAAAAATATTTAGGGGACTACCTTTAACATTTAGGGGTATGAAAAATAGATGTTGTCCGATTCTCAGACCTACCCAATATGTACACAAAATTTCATGAGAATCGGTCAAGCCGTTTCGGAAGAGTTTAACCCCAAGCACGAAGTATTAGTAACAATATACTTACAAAAACATATTCAATATCTTTCCAACAACTAAATGTCGACTAACTGCAGCATTTCTTTTTATATAAATTGTCAATAAGATTGTTTAAACTTATGTTTAGTATACAATACATTCTTCAACTTCCGCAATAGTTAATAATAATAAAAACTTTGTTCATGACAAAGATTGTGACAATTTATCTTTTGCTAGCACCCGTTTATGCTATAGGAGGCTCACCAGTTAACTGATACCGCCGCCCATGGACAATTTCACTGCCAGAAGACTCGCAAGCGCGCTGTCGGCCTTTTTAAGTATTAGTACCAACCCAATAATTAAACATCGGACAGTGACAGTCGATCAATCTCCTATCTGCATCCCAATTACCAAACCTTATGAAGACAATCCATTTTTGGCGACGGATAGAATGCAATCTTTTGGCTCTTTACACTCATATTTGATAATATAAACCAAATAAAGTAAATATAACCGTACAAATAAGATTAAAACATACATGTCTATGTTTAAAACCTATCAAATAGCTTTTTAATTATTTTATAAAGTGGTGTAAGTTAAAATCTTAAGATAGGATATTGGCACAGTTGAACTGCCATTGGCTATTACAATCCGATTGGTTATCGGCATACTTTTTACAACATTTAGATTGAGATATCTATCCTCAGATGGACAAAATGGATTGATATAGGTTATTGGGTTTGGGTGTTAGTTAAATTAGTTCGGAAATACTTCAGTGGGCTGATTCATAGTTGTGATGAGCGGTAAAAATTGCCTTCATAAATGCTCAGTTGTCTCACACGTCGAGGTGATACGGACGGTATTTTCTAATCTGCCTTGATGATGATGTAACTTAGCAGGTCCGAACAACTTTGAACACTCTTCATGATAAATGATGAGATGTTGTGTAACTAGATAATTCAGTGGTAAAATTAGATTCATTTAATATTTCTTTTTTTTGACGTTCATAAGTGTTTTGTTTACCTATATGAATAAATAAATTTTGACGTTGAATTTGACATGGTGCGTTTAAAACAGGTATTTGAGAGAAAGTATTGAGTGTGAATGTGTGTTTTTTATTTATTTATTTATATAGTTAAAGTTGGCGGAAAGTTTCTTGCCAGTTCTTCTTACCCGCTCTACGCCCTTGACTTGCGAACTGGTTGTAAATGTAAATTTACGATTAATTTAATTTGTTTTTCTTGACGTTCATAAGTGTGAAAGTTTACCTATATTAATACCTATATAAAAAAAAGATATTTTGATTTGATTTGATAACGATCATAATATAATAAATATAATAGCGTAACAATACTTAAAAGGCCGGCAACGCACTCGCGAGCCCTCTGGCATTGAGAGTGTCCATGGGCGGCGGTATCACTGAACATCAGGTGAGGCTCCTGCCCGTTTGCCCACTGTTCTATAAAAAAAAAACATAGTACATAGTTTACTGTGGTATGCTGCTGCAGAGGTTCAATCCATATTTGTGCTGCAGAAGTGGGCTGTTCGGGGTATTTGTTGAGTTTCTCAGAGGAGTCGGTACGGAATTAGTTTAAGGAACTAAATATTATGACATTACCCGGTCAATATATTCTTGAAGCCTTGTTGTATGTACAAAAAATGTACACAATTTTAAAATAATTATTGAGTTTCACCAGTTTAATACGCGAAATAGAACTAATTTAAGTGTACGACCAACCAGGCTCCAGAAGATAAACCACTCCTTATATGGAATTGTATTCGATTTTACAAAAAACTCCCAAGAGAAATTAGAGAATTATGATTAAATAAATTCAAAGCCCTCGTTAAAAGTAAATCAATAAAATAATATTTTATAAATGTGACGAATAGTTAAATGATCCTAATCCTTGGGTTTGATTTGCTCCAGTTCAAACAACAACAACGGAAATACTTCAGTCGGCAGCTGGTTCCACAAAGTGGTGGTGCGCGGCAAAAACTGCCTTGGAATACGCGCAGTTGTGGAACGGCAGACGTCGAGGTGATACGGGTAAATATTTTAATTTAATTATGGATTATATATGTCCATTGAATGATTTAATTTTAAAGAAGGGCCCTACAAAACGTATCTTAGATGTTTCTGGATTTGTTTGTCCATGGACTGTGTGGACTAGCGATACTACGTATTTATTTTTAATACGGATAACATATAATTTTGTAAAAATGTAGAAAATTCGGTCCCTGCCTAATTCGCCAACGTTTTTACTACGACTCAAATTGTGAAGATTGTTTGAATTTTATATTTTCCACATTACTAAAGGTGTTATGAAATATTTCTTTAAATATTATGTTTTTTAATGCTCAATTTCAGTTTTTTTTATCCTACTAATATTATAAACGTAAAAGTTTGTAGGTATGATGATGGTGATTATTAATGTTTCAGGTAAAAATTACATATATATTTTGAGCTCTGGCGTCACTGGTACCGTCTCCTCGGCGCCAACTTCAATCTTTAATTAGCGCCTGTGAACTTCCACTCCAAAGAGAACAAAATCGAAGTTGAAAAAATAAACTCTTATAATATTTGTAGTAGCATAATGTTTGATGTTTGTTAAGTAGACATGGATATAAATTGGCTATACCAAAAATTTATCCTACATATCGCAATCAATTTATATTTTACCAAACTTTAAAATATCTAACTAGAGTTTTTAAATCGAATTAATGTTTTCTGTAAAAAAAAATATTATTCTAATAATAATTGCGTGAAAAAATAATTAATATTAATTTGGTAATGTAAATATAAATAAATTCAAAATTCGAGCGTACTTCTTGCTTAAAGGCCGGCAACGCACCAACTAAAAGAGGGTGTCTATGGGCTGCGACGACTGTCTTTTTGGGCGTCCGGCAAGCTCGTTTGCCCCCCTATTATAAAAAAAATCTGATGATGTAGGGATGAAATAATATAATGATATGATATATATGTAAATTCTATGTAAAATTCCTTTTAAGACAAATTTGTACGCCAATATGTGTAACAAAATATACAAACTTTAGATTGTACCATAACATTTTATACCATATATTATTATCCAATTCCAAATTCATTTTCCAAGGGATCAAAGACGTCCCTTAGACCGCTTTCTATTTTTATATTATTAAAGCAGACCAAATATTGACTATAATCTAATAAATTCGAGTTTAAGTTTAGTGAGGGTTTAAATCAACAACAAAATATTTTTTAATAATTTATTCAACAACTTAAGGAGCCTTCAAGTATGACGTCACGCAATTTTTGGAGAGTCTTGACCCCCCCCCCCCAGCCCCCCGTGTAACGCGCCGTAACGTTCCTCTGTACCCAATAGTAAAACATTTCGTGATCACCCAGTAGCATTAAACCTAAGTTAGCCATTTATATGGTGTAAAGTATCGGAACGTCGAAAATAATATTAACAACTAGTGACCAGCTTCGCACGGGTGCAATGCTGATGAAACGCAGGTTTTTATTATGTATTGTTATTTCCGTCGCTGGAAAGCTCCGATAATATACGCGTTCGATATAAATAAGCTGTAATTGGCTGTATAGATCTATATTAAATGAACAATGTATTCAAGGTATTTAATTGGTTAAGGATTAATGCTGTATTGGTTAAAATCGCTTCAAAAATTAGCCATTATTTGTCGTAAAAAGCAAATGACAAAAAAAAGTTATCGTGGGTTATCCATAAGAGATAGACATATACCATCACGGACTTTTCTGTTGACCTTTTCAATGTGTACAATACTTAGTACATTATTTTGATAAAACTCGTAGGGTTTAGCCTGCGTTTGCAATGTAAGCGGAAAAAATGTAATTATTTACGACATCACATTAGAAACCTCAAAAATAACAGTACTTCTCCACTATTTAATGGATGTTATTATACATTTAAACCTTCCTCTTGAATCACTCTATCTATTTAAAAAAACCGCATCAAAATCCGTTGCGTAGTTTCAAAGATTTAAGCATACAAAGGGACATAGGGACAGAGAAAGCGACTTTGTTTTATACTATGTAGTGATAATGCATAATTCAATCCCCGCCCCGCATCGTAACGTTTTACCCCCTTCCCCCCCAAATTCGTTACGTAATACTTGAACGCTCCCTTATACACTACGGATTAGCCAAGGTGATCAATCCTCACCCACCACGGAGTGTAGATTTCGGGAATTCTCGGGGAGTTCCCGTATATAGAACCAAAGTATCCATAGTAAATCCCCCACTGGGGATACGCGTATTCATAATACTGATGGGCCTTCAGTTCCGCCACTTGTCTAATGATATGGACATAGTATCTCAAATCTGTGAACGCCAGAATCCTATCCTCATTTACCCGAATCTCGAAGCAACCAACCCCAAGAATATGTGACCCTAACAACAGTGGACCACCGTTCTGTACCCCAGAAAACCTCATAACATTCCTAAAACATATAAACTTCCCCCAAAACTTAGGTATGTATTTTGAACAGTCAACAATATCTTCTTCTTTGGGGATCGCAAAGAAGATTTTGTAGTTCTCCCGCACGTGTTCCATATACTCGTAGCCTGACCCGGCGAACAGAAGTTTATCTTCATCATCAGTTTTTGTGTTAACTATCGTCCAGTGGGGATAGATCAGCCAGGTCTGGTACGGGTACTGCTCAGCGTTGGACGGCTTCCAGAACACGAACATCTGATCCCGGGTGAAGATTATCGCCAAATCGTGTCGCGGGGTATGTTCCCCCTTCGGCCCATGCTGGTGTTCGGGGTTCAGACTTGTGCTGAACAATCGCCAGATCCGCCAGACTCGGTAACGATATGGCGTGTTGTACAGCCCCGATTTTCCTAATGCCCAGACACGAAGGTCTGTCTGCCTGTGCATGTGAGGCATCAGGAAGTTGGCAGACGTCAGCAATATTCGATTGTTCAGTATTGCAGCAGTTGAGAGTGGGGTCATATCTGAAAATAGAGGTTCATTTGAGACTTAAATTGGCTATGTATATGATAGAGGTAGAAAAACGGCACGCACAAAGGGCAGTCATCGCACTCCAACAATATTAGTGGGTTGCCCGAGGAGTTCTTTTTTTAAACTTGGAGCTCGGCAGGCAAGACTTTGGAAGCCGATTTCACAGTTCGCTAGTTCACAAAAGAACGGTAAAGGGACCGGAAGGTCCAGGTATCCAGGTGGTTTTGGACTTTACAGATGGAAAAGCCTTAGTTGATTCATGTTTCAACGGGGGGTAAACAAGTAGGACGCCCACCTAATATTAAGTGATACTGCCCCGACACTCCCCTTTGAATTATTATATGTAGAGGGAGGATAAAACTTGCTGAGTTTCTTGCCCGTTCTTCTCAGAACAAGGCCTCCTCGTAGTTTTGCGAACGGTTGGCGTAGTTTTGCTCTTTCGCGAATTTTGTTAACGTTTTTGACATTCATAAGCATGCCTTAAGTCGCATCTAAACTGAATAAACGAATTTTGATTTGATTTGATTTTATTTGACTCACAATGCCAGAGGGCTCGCCAGTGCGGCCTTTTATGGATTGGTACGCTCTATCCTGAAGGAAACATTAAAAAATCGTGATGCTCTGGCCTATCGGACGTTCATCTTAGAATGAACTGTATCATGTTAGAATGTATTATGTGAATCTTATCTAATGCGTGCCGTGACCGTGAGTAGGACTTTAAAAGAAGAAATGAAGAAGAAGCAGCAATTACCAATAGAAATCCCAGCTACGACCCTCAGCCTGAATCTATTATATTCTTCGTTCCAATCCAAAACTGGTTTCGAGAACGCCATAAAGGTTGACTCTGCTTTCTGCCATCGGAAGAAACTGGTGCGCCCCAATTTGTCAAGACGTAAAGGATACGGTGTGCTGGTGCCAACGTCCCAGAAGGCATCACCGCCATCCATGTGTAGTGATAGAACCAACAAGAGTAGAACAGAACTTCGTTGAGCGTAACTATTAATAAAGAAACACAAAATACTAAGCCAATTTCTATTTATACAAAATAATAAATAGAAATTGTCGTGAAATCTTGAAAGACATAATTTACCTACTTTATATATCAGAAGCGAATGAAAGTATATATTTCATTTAGTAATCAATTAATTACTACCAAATTTGCATTAGACATGAATTATCAATTTTCATTGTATATAATGGCTTTTACATAAAGATATAAACTGTGGGGGGCAAAGGCCTTACGCATTGCGAGGCTCTTTGTCTTTCATGAAAAGTGTGTGATGCTGGTTGTTAAGGTTTAGACCTTGGTCATGTTATAACATAATGAAAAAATAATTTTCTAAAGGAATTAAACGATCTTCCGACTAGAATGTTTAAAAATCGTCTTAGTGTATTACTTTTAGAAGAAATGTAATTCAATAAATGATTATTTGCGTAAGACACTATAGTTGATATAAATTTAATGACATTACAATATAATCTTATATTAATAGGTCAATTCTTATATTATTACTAGCGGACCCGACAGACGTTGTCCTGTCTACACGTCTTTAATTTGAAAATTTCAAACTTTTTTTAATAAGCTAAAACATTCTGGACCATTTTGATGAAAATTATTATTCAAATGTTATGACAATATCTAACGACCCAGCACATGGTCTACAATAACACAATGATAACAAAACTTTTTTTTAATTTGATCGCAGCGCTAACTGTCGGGACAGACTAAAATTAAAATTCGAATATTATTTAAAATTTGACACTGCGATGGTAGCGCCGTCTGTCGCATCCAATGTAAAACATTCCAAAATCAACAACTACTAATAAATTAAAAATTAATTAAAAAAACATTGTCCAGCGGACAAAATTGTGAATCTAAACCATTCCCAGATCCCCTTGAACACACACAAACAATTTCATCAAAATCGGTCCAGTCGTTTGAGAGAAGTTCAGTGACATACACACTCACGAAGAATTATATATATAAAGATAAGAATTGACCAATTCATATGACTAATAATGTTAAATGTAAAATTCTTTTAAAAACAAATTTGCGTGTGTGGCAGAATATGTGAACTAACGATTGGACCACCTTACACATTTTTGTTCTTGCAACAAATTATTATATTCATTAAAAAATGCTAATCACACCCTATCATAGCTTCGTTGTTGAGTAAGCGCACATTGAAAGTCATAATAAATGATAGCCCGTAAATTGTCCCACGGTAGTTTCACGCATTTTCACGCGCCACAAGAGTTTTAGATTTGCCGCCAATTCACAAAAACAAATGACAAATGAATAAAATATTCTACATAAGGTTACCAAAGAGTTCTCAAATTGAAATTAAAAAAAAGTTTTTATTAGCAATGTTTCTAACTGGCCAGTTTTAAACATTTTCAGTTTTGTAGTATTCTTTCATCTGTAAGTCCCGTCTTGTTTCCAATATGTTATATTTTCTTTTTAAATATGTTAAAATTAACGTGTACTTACAATAACATTATCGGGAAATGTTTTCGTAAATGTCGTAGAGCGATGAATGTCAACTAGAAAGCATAACAACGCTGCATTTGGTTTTTATAATCAACAAAGAATACATTGTCTTACATATGTTTATTATACAGATTCATTCATAGTTCTATGTTGTATTTACGCTACTGCGTCGTAGAAAACATATTTAATGTTTATTTATTTACTATTTAATTCTTTACAACCCTTAAATAATGAGGGAATAATAAAAAATAAACGGGTTTTGGTATGGGATGCTACTTGTGTGGACGCGTTAGCCTCGTCTCGTCGAATTGAAAATAATATTTAGTTTTACGCAATAAAAAGTTATCAAAAAATTTTCGTTTATGTAAAATATCAATGTTTCGATAGTTATACAGTTTCAGTAAATAGTTTAATTTAGATACATTAGAATATCGACGGAGTCAGCAAGACAATTTTTTTACGCTATTCTTAACGGGCGGATAGATAGCTATTACTATCGCTATTTTTTTTTAATCCTTATGCGACAAGATACACAAAATTGTTCCTTGTGCCTCGTATGAAGTCGAATTTCGCCATTCGCCAATGTTTCGTGATTTATCGAACTATGTCATCCATTATTAAAAATATTTTTTAATATCCTGATAATGGATATTAATTATCAGGATATGTATTTTTTTTCTACTTTTGAGATGAAAAGCCACCCACCTCAAAAAACAGATGTCAAGAATTAGTACTTGATAAAAGGGCCTGGAACTAGTGCTGGGCTACTTCTAATTACTTTGCTATTTTTGTTTTAAATATTGTTTGATGATTTGCTTTATTGATTGTTTTGTTGATTGATTTGCCATATTTTAGGGAGAGAGACAACCCGTCGCATGGGTAATGTCAGGAGTAGGTATGTATATACGTAAGAACATAACCTTAACACATAAATCGTGAATATATCGGGAAATTTGGTTTGCAATAAATTGATCGTTTCATTGGCTGTGTGACATGTGGCACCGTCCTGTTGAAACCACATTTCAGTGATATCCATGTCATCAATAATAGGCCAAAAATTAGTGGTTAACATCTCGCGATAATTTCCCGAGCGCATAATTTCGCGAAATTCAGCTGTTAAGTGGCCAGCCAGATCGTGTGATTTAACACCACTGGATTATTTTTTGTGGGGCTATGTTAAAGACAGAGTCTATACGGAGCCAATCGAATCGATTGCAGCCTTAAAACTCAAAATCCGTGATGTCATTAACGAAATAGACCCTCCATTTTGCCAAAAAGTGATTAAAAATTTTGATGAAAGAATCAACATCTGTCAGCGTGGTCGTGGTGGACATTTGCCAGATATCATTTTTCATTCATAATTGCCAAACTTTTCTCTTTGTAATACAATAAAATTTTTATTCATTTTCCTCTAAATTCTTTGTTTTATTTTGTTTTAGAAAACAAAGTTCTTGTTGAAATACCCTTTATAAGTACAGTCGACTCTCGTTAATTCGAAACTCGAGGGATTCTTAAAATATTTCGAATTATCGAATGTTTGAAATAATAAATGGTTCCAAATTTGTGTGAGAAAATCAATAAAACTTCGAATTATCAAGTATTGATCAATAATTATTTATTAACTGCTATTCTATAATAATGAAAAAAGTTTAGAGTGTACAAACATAAATCTATTCATAATGTGAATTAATTAATGTTTCGAAAGAACTCTGTTATACTGGTTTGCTTCAAAACACATTGCTGCTGCTCAGACTGCTCAATAACTTCAATCAACAATCATTCGACCTCTTTCTCTCTGCAACTTTGAACTGTCGAGTGTTGGACGCCGATGAGTTCGAATTAACGCGTCGTTTTATTAAATAGCAATGATTTTTTCGTTCGAATTACCAAGTGCATAAAAATGTATTGATTTAGTTCGAAATATAAAGAGATTATGTAGGGCACTCGTGATAACTTTGAATTATAGAGAGGTTCGAATTATAGCAGGTTGGAATTAACGAGAGTCGACTGTATATATGTACAGATGTAGTCTACCTAAAAAGGCTTACTATAAAGTTAGCGATTATCTAGTTGATAAAAGGGCCTGGGACTAGTGCTGGGCAGGCTACTTCTAATTAATTTGATATATTTGTTTTAAATATTGTAGAATTGTTTGATTTGTTTTTTTTTTAAAAGAGTACCGAGAGTTTTTTACGCCGGCTTTGTCTCTCGGCCTAACTTATGTCTTCTTTGCAAATGAGTTGGGATGCCTACAGGTTCAAATTTAATGACGTGGAAAAAGTGATACCACGATGATCCTATGTTCCAAAATAAACGTATTTTTTTTTTATTCTAAAAAGCGGGAAGACCTAATTTGTAAAGTAGTAATTTTAAAATCTAAGTATTATTTGTTGTTTCAAATGTTAAATTTAAGTTTAATTTTTTTATTTTATATACATTACTGTTTAACTCTGTAATCTATTTAGGCTTTCTGTATTGTCTTATTGTTTCTTTTGACGTGACAACGTCTTATAAATTGGTTTGCCGGGTGACACTTCAAGAAACTGCGTTACGCTCCGCTCACGTTATGCGCTCACAATGAGAGCGAGTGAGAGGCACGCGTCCCTTCCACTCGGGCATGGTTAGCCCGCCTAAGAGCGAGAGAGACAGACATAATGTTTTAAATTGTTATTATTATTTCATCCTTTTTCCTACTATACGAATGAATATTCACATTAAAATTATTTTACCACTCAAAGTCGTTGTCACGTAAAACTTTCGCCCGTATACCGACTTTACAGGCAACCAATTTTTTATAATATGTATAAGTTGTAAGATTACTTATTATAAAAAATCCCATACTTGACGCCGGCTAATGCACAGACCGTGTTAGAGCCAAAAAAAAAAAAAGATTACAAATAAACGGTAAAAACTTGCATTAAAGCGAAATGTGATAAGTGATATATTAAATAAAACAAAGGATTTTATACTTTTTATTAACAAATAACTAAAATACTTTTTACTTCTAACAACTTTTGTTACTAAAAACATGTTTTGATAGCGATACAATTGGGTTAGTAAATGCGTTCTCTAGGTACTGGGTTCGAATCAAAGGAAAGTACGTAATGTAGACATAATATCTTTAACTAAATAATATAAAATTCATGAAAGTTGCAATTTAATAAAACAGTTTTGTATGATTTAAACATCCAATAGATGGCGCTGAAGACAAGATCCGATTAATATAAACGAAATACAATATTTTTTATGCTTAAATATTAATATTTCAAATTAAAATGTTTCTTATTATTATTGTAGTATAGGTTAGTTACAATAAAATTCGGTAGATGTTTCAATAAAATTTTATTTTCGTATATTTTAATAGATGGCGCTAAAGGCAATACAGTAAACCCCCTTAAAAGACGGTACATTTGTCTACACCAGGCCTCCCTAAGCCCAGACTAACAGACTCTGATACCTAAAAAGTCACCTACGCACTCCCCACCGACAAGAAGTGCTGCGAGAGTGAAGACGCTCCAAGCACTTACAAGACCCAGGGCCCCTTCAGGCCTGCCACAACGGCCGCCGTTGAGTGGGGCGCGAAACTGACACCCCCCGCAAACCCACGGGCGTAACGGGGATCCCGGCGCCACCCACGGGTGTAGCACGGAAGACAGCAACATAAGGTACATTTAAATATTATCATATTACGCGTATTTATTCCCTTGCACAACATATAATATCCTACAACGCGGAATTTTTTTTTTTTTTATACCGACTTACACGAGGGTTAACTGTATTTATAATTTTAGTTAACTGTATCTATCAAAGTAAGCTATTTATTACCAATTACTAAATGATTAAATTTCCTGTTATAGCCTGTAGCCTCATCTCAAGTCACAATCCAGTCTTGAGCGCTCAAATGTCAAAATAAGTACAGAAATGGTTTCAGAGCTCTTGAAACCATAGACCTAACCTGGAAAACTAGGTATCAAAAGTTTACATTTGAGCTCAATAGATGGCGCTTTTTTAAATTGTTAAATGTTCACTAATTTTAATAATTTTTCTACCAAAACACCCTAGCAGTAGGCTTTACAGTCAAACTTTCGTTTGTATCCAAATATTTCCGACCAAATTGCACTTTAAAATGGTCTAAGTTGAGGTACTCTCCATCAATAATTTCCGTTAATAGCGTTTTGACCCTAGTTTTAGTCATCTCCACGTAACACGCTGCCAACTTCATTTCGTTCTCCGCATTTCTCAGTCCGATACAGTAAGATCTGAAAGGAAAAATTTATATTAATATAAATAAATTAGCAGTTTTTTCTTTGGTTCAGTTAATGTAGCGACATCTACAATCTGGGTTTACAAACTGCGATGACGTCACACGTTAAAACGCGCTAACGAAGTAACTCGAACTAAGCATATATACCCCTACATTTCGTTCATGACTAACATCCGGCTGAGCTAGGCTCGTCAAAACAGCCCGTGCTGAGCTGTAAAGGCCCTTAAGGCCAACAGCGAGAATCCATTAAAAAAAAAAAAAAAACATTCCAACTCTTATCGAGGGGTCACCATCGACCGGCAGGCGGCAACTGTCCATGTGGCACCAATTCGAGAAGGTCGTCGGAAGAGCAAACTCCACCCCCTTGCACCGGTCACCGGCAACACACCGCTCCGCACCAAACTCGCGCTGTACAAATTGTACGTGCGCCCTCATCTCACGAACGCGACACCGGCATGGTACTCCTACACCAAGGAGTCCAACCGCTGGACTGCGCGCAGTGCAAAACGCCTGCCTTAAGACGCGCAAAGGGGGGCCCCCCGCTACGTGAGAAACTCTACAATAGCGCGAGACATTCGAATGGAGTCCATCGACGAGGTCGTCGCGCGGCTCGCGAAGGGGATGTTCGATCGAGCGGACACCTTTCAACATCCCCATCTCCAGAACATCGCGCCGTAGCACTCCAGGCCACCAGATCGCCTGAGGAAGTGAGCTATTCTCCGCGGATGCCGACACCGGACATGACACCAGGGCAGCAGCCGCCGCTTCGACCGCTGGGCCTCCCCCGGGGCTACCGGAGCCGCATAGGTAACTGCCCGATACCACCGACCAAGACACCAGGCTCAAGTTGAGATTACTCCTTGACCCCACACTACCGGATTGACACCCCGGATTTGACCCCATCTGCTGCGCGCAGCGAGTGCAGCCAATGCCTTCTCACCAAGGGCTACATAGCCCGCCCGCGTACCGCCCTGTATCAGCAGGGTGCGAACCAAAACACCACCCGAAGGGGGCACACACCCCGTACGGGCTTAAACATCCCCCTCGCGAGGGAGGATGTAACAAATACCTCTTCTCTCACCCTAACTCATCACAGGAGACGCCTTGCGCGAGTCGTGGGAACCCCACCCTTTCCGGCTGAGCCCGTGCTGAGATGTAAAGGCCCTTAAGGCCAACAGCATTTAAAAAAAAAAAACACCTGGGTTTTTTACCCTAGTCTGATTGCTACTGTTATCATTTTCGGCTGCGCGGGCGGCTTTTAATTTGTCGTTTGCTATTGTGACTGGATCATCCGGATCCGTTACTACGTGTACTATGAAGAGTGTTTCAATATTTTAACTCAAACCAAGTTGGGTTCACTTCAACGTTACAAGGAGTTTTTGTTATAAAGGGTGACGTTATAAAGAGTTTACACTGTATTATATTTGGTTGGATTTGTGCTAAAACATTTAAAAACTTAATTAACAGTATGATTAAATACATTTAATAGCAATTTTAACTCACCTCGAAGCTCTCGCCAGGACAGCGGTACACACCAATATTTCAGTTGCAGCCTCAGCGAACCGGTTCAACTCCCTGAAAAAAATATTTTTATATTAAATATCGAAGTAATTAATAATAATAATTAATTAATTAACGCACTCCCGAGCCCTCTGGCATTGTGAGTGTCCATGAGTATCACTTAACATCAGGTGAGGCTCCTGCCCGTTTGCCCCCCGCCCTATTCTATAAAAAAAAAATTCACCGAAACTTTTGAGTAAGGCCGCTACAATACATACGCCCAAACCCCTTAACGGATAGCATGTATCCCAATCCATTTTTGACCAACTGAGATAGACGGCTTAATCCAGATATTGGTAAAACTATGTCAATAATCAATCGAGGGATTGTAATAGCCATCTGTCGATACATGCTATCCATGGTAGGTCGGATTGGTGTATGTGTATAGACTTTTGTAATAAAATGATATCAACTGTGCCAATATCCTATCTTTATTTTAACTAAGACTAGTTTTCTTTATAATTAAAAAGGTATTTGATATATTTTTAAAAAATTTATAAATACTGTCTATAACTTTCAACTCACAGCATTAATTTACATTTAATTTACTTAATACAGATGAGAAGTATTACATTTTTTGGAAATTAAAAATATATGCCAGCCTATAATTTTTAAAATACATTTATACATTTAATTACTTTACTACAATACAAATCACTTATTACATTAGTAAAGGACCAATTAAAATAATTCTCATTACATAACATTAATGAATACAAAAATTACTAATACAAATAAGAAATATTAATTGTAGACTATTTATAAATTTATGAGTAATATTTACAAATGTAAAATAATTAATACAGTTCATAATTTGTAATACAAATCACTTATTAACTTTATAAATAATTCTCATTAAATAACATTATTGAATACAAAAATTACTAATACTAATAAGAAGTATTAAATGTAAATTATTAATAAATTTATTAATAGTAATAGAACATTTGTAAAATAATTAATACAGTATATAATTTGTAATAGAAATTGCTTATTCACTTTGTAAATAATTCTCATTAAATAAAATTAATGAATACAAAAATTACTAATACAAATAAGAAGTATTGAATGTAAATTATTTATAAATTTATTAATAGTAATAGAACATTTGTAAAATAATTAATACAGTATATAATTTGTAATAGAGATTGCTTATGCACTTTGTAAATAATTCTCATTAAATAAAATTATTGAATACAAAAATTACTAATACAAATAAGAAGTATTAAATGTAAATTATGTATTAAATTTACGAATAGTATTTGGACTTACGTGTATGCGGTTGCGACTTCTAAGCCATGTCTGGCCATAATGGTCTCACTGACGAAGCGCATGCGTTTGACGCAATACTCTAGGCTCTCTGATGGTGGCTTAAGACTCGGGTGAAGATGTTCGGACAAGTATAAATCCAGTTTTGGATCGTCTTTCTCCTGAAAATTATATGAAAATTTGTTTCGAAATCTTCTTTTTGATCATTTTCTACTGCCTCGTTGCCTACCTACCTATGTTGCAGCCAACTAGCTAAAATAGCCGTTCAATTAACAGCCTGGCCTTTTAACTAAACGGCGTCCTTTAACTAACGGCCTGAAAGATATTCAGCCGTAGCGTTTGTTACAACATTTAATAAACTGGCTAATGCTTATGCCACCCGTGCCTACTTTATACAAACAAGCATTTACTTGTCGTTTAGTAATGCCCATACATTCACATTGTCAGGGCTCGCAAGTGCGTAGCCGGCCTTTTAAAAATTGCCACGCTCTTTTCTGATTCTAAGTTGAATTGCTTCGAGAATACCTATCGCCCATGGACAATCGAAATGACAAAGGGATTTCGAGTGTGTTGCCGGCCTTTTAAATATTGGCACACGTTTTTCTTCTTCTAAGTCGAATTCGTTCGGAACTACCTAACGCCCATGGACACTAAATGACAGAGGGTTCGCAAGTGCGTTGCCGGCTTTTCACTATATGTAACGAATAGAATTGAACCGATTTTGTAAATTTCTTTCGATTTTCACATGATTAAATCAAGCAGCAGTTGGCCTAGTTGCTTCAGCGTGTGACTCTCATACCTTATGAAGAACTTCTTGGAACAGGTGATCATCAACCTGCCTATTAGATTGATTATGAAACAGATAAAGAAACCTGAGTCCCAGAGCTAAAAAGGTTGTAAAGGTTTGTTTGATCACTCACCTGATGCCTGTTGGAAATCATCTTCTTGAACACGAAAGAGGGATTGAAAAACGGATTCCTTATCTTCTTAATCTCTTCCGCCATTGATTTGGTGGCGTAATGGACTCCGTGCAACGCTGAAAATTTTTGAAGTGAAACTTCTCTAGGCATAGGAGGGTTAAATTTAATGAAACGTCACGAAGATGTGCAGCGTTTTTGTCAAAGAAAAGGGAGAGAGCGATTGAGACCAATTGAGAGAGAGTTAGAAAGTGAGTTTGAGAATCAATACACGCTATTTTTCTGTCGCATAACGTATGGTGCAGTAAACGCTGATTTTTTATTGATTCAAAGGCGGAGGGTCATCTGATGTTAAGTAAGCAGGAATAGTAACTCTCAGGTTCGCAAGTGCGTTGCCGACCTTTTAAATATTGGTACGCGCTGTTCTTTTTCGAAGTCAGATTAGTTCGAAAATACCTACCGCCCATGGACAATCTATGTGACAGAGGAATCTTGAGTGCGTCAGCGGCCTTTTAAAATTGGTACGCTTTTTTTTCTAAGTCAAAATGGTTCGGAAATACCTACCACTCATGGACACCCTAAATGACAGAGGGCTCGCAAGTGTGTTGCCGGCCTTTTAAATATGGATACGCTCTTTTGTGCTCCTTAGTCAAATTAATTCGGAAATACCTATGGACACTCATGGACACTCTAAGTGTCAAATATATATGTCATATATAAACAAAGATATTTTTAACCTATAAACATATTAACTTCTTCCACGTTCTCCCCTCGAAGGGTTAATGACCTCATATTCTCCAGCAAACGGAGACAGTCTTTCTGTTTCTCAACTCCTGGTATCGCCAGAAGTTTCAGAAGTACACGCTGCCCGTGATGCGATATAAAATTTCTGAAGAAACAAATCAATCATTTAATGTTAAGGAAATTAACCAACACTCGGTGTTTTAATTCCGTAGAATTCTGACAGTTGTCATTTTATGACATGTCAGAGATAACAACTCATTTTGACAGGGCACATTTTTCAATTTCAATACAAGTCTGAACATCTGAGTCTATACATACATTTTATTTGTTAGTGAATGTATCCATTTTATTAAGTGCGGTGCTCCACATTAGAAGTGGTTTAACAGTAAAAAAAGCATGAGTAAAGATAAAAAAAATTTAAATGTAAATTACTATACAGTGACGCCAGCTAAAGAATAAAATAAAGTAATGAAAGTTAATTCGATATATTGAAATACGGTGAAAATCTGTTATTACGACATCGAAGGGACTACTCATATATAGTCGTTATAACCGGTAGTCGTTATAGCCGATAACATATTTACTAAGAACCTAATACAAAAGAATTCAACCGGGACAATTGATGTTGGTCAATATAACCGGTATGTTGTTCTAAACGATGTCGTCGTATACGGTTTTAACTGTATTTGTTATTTTTGCATTAAGTAGGTCACTTGAGTAAAGAAATATTGAGATTTACCTTTCTGTATGTAAAAAAAAATTTGTATTTTTTTTTATTGCCCTTAAATGGGTAAAATTTGCCACTTTTCGGTTTTAGCAGCAACACTTATAATGTCAGAATTCTACGGAATGAAACATCTGAGTATACACAACTTTTTTTTTAAATTTAGAAATAATTTTTACATTTACAAATTATTTTTGCCTTTACATACTATTAAAAAAAAAAAAATTAAATATATAATGATGTCAGTGACTAGATTCTATACAAATTGTTTGATTATGGTAATTAAAAGCCTTTTACCTGCACATAGCCATCTCCAGTTCAGCATCAGGATCCATGAATCCATCGAGTATACCAGCTGTGAAGTACTCGGCGCTTTCACTCGCGTATATATATAATAAAGCTTCACCTATCGTTGATCTGATTGTTGATAACTCTGACAGCGGCTTGCCTATAAAAATATGAAAATTAAAAAAAAAATTGCTGCAACTCTTACATTGAGCCTTCTGTGGGTTCCTCACGATGCTTTCCTTTCTTAGTTAAATGTGTCTGAAAGTCCATGTGCACAACCGAGTATTGAACCCACAACATCAGGTATGAAAGCCGCTCCAGACCGAATCCTTATAGACTGGATGTGATGCAGCAGTAGCATCGGTATACAGTAGTGGTCTTCCCAAGGAGATTAAAAGGTATGCAATCAACATGGGTGTCTATTAACTCCCCTTGACTAATAATATAATGCCTTTAAGTCGGTAGTAAAGCAATTCAGTTTACCAAAAGCATTTTATTTATTAAAATAATTTAAAACCATCATATAATTTTTCTGATTCAACATAAAATTTGTATTAAAAAAATCCAACAATACAGAAATAGTACTGTATTATATTCAATATTGTTAATTGTATTACCAACAGAATTAAATGTATAAATAATTCATCTATTTATTTCAATTTCGGTTTATGGAATATAATGGAACACACAAAATAATTACTTATTTTAATAACTGGGTCCTACATAATTTTTAAGCCGGTTCAATCGTCCCTAATTCATTAAAGACATTCGTCTCTTTTTATCATATACACTATTTGACAAAAGAGTAGTTTATACAATAAAAACTTATAATGGATTTATAGGCAATCTGAATTTTTTTAAAACAAGAACAATTCTTTTACATCACTTACCACTAATAAACCGCGGACGAATATACTCCATACAAGCCTGTGTTGCCTGTTGTAAGCTTGTCCTGCACAGTGTTGCTGTATGCAGGCGATTGGTACCTAATGTCTGACTTAGAATTGCTTCATTTGCCATGTTCAATTCTAACGCTGTAATTAATTACACAATTGTTAAACTTTAACTAACATGATACTTTTTAATGCTTCCTGTAAAAGGATATTTTAGTTATAACATTCTATTCACAAAATATCTTAAATCTAATGTTTTAAAACTATATATATATGTATCAAATTCATTAAAATTATTATATTTAACCAGTTCATAGTTTGTATGTAATTATAAATTGGTTGGTAAAAATATAGTTCTGAAATTGAGGGCATAGAACAACAATTGGCAGGAAAGTTAGCTAGCAAAAAGCTGGTAATTATAAAATTAATTGTAATGTAATACATAAAATATTTAAAACAAATAACCAAGTAGTAAAACAAGCTTAATATGTATATAATCACAATATGTACCAGGCGTATTGGAGAAAGTAACAAAATTGTCCTTATAACTTATTCCTTCAGCTCCAGGTCGGACTAGTAACGCTTTTAGTATGCTGCCGTCCGTTACGGCCAGAACAAGAATATAACCAGTTTTGTTCATGTGAATTTTCTCCCCATTTATTCTCCAAATTCCTGAAAATCAGAAATTGATGAAGATAATAGTTAAGTACTAATACTTTCCACAGACACCTCTCTTGCCACATGGTCGTCCAATTTTTGAGAAACTCATAGCTTTATTTTATGCTATAATTATTATATAATAGTAATAACATTCAGTTTCATGGTCATTTGGAAGTAAAGGCTAAGTTTGCCTCTAAAAGTCAGTGTACACCTATAATATATTTTCTAACATTCAAAGTAATATTCATCATTTATAACCGTCAAAGCTTGGACTTCAAAAATGTGTTCATACTCAGTTTTACATCCTAATTAAATTTTTTTTTAAAATAAGAGACTAAAAAGCGTGGCGGAGAGTTTATAGCTAGTTCTTCTCTTCCATTCTACACCCTTGATTTGAAAAGTGGCAGTAAATGTAAAATTAGAAGCATAGAATGTATATAATTCTTTTTTGACGTTCATATATATATATTATGTTACCTACATGAATTTTTAATTTGAATTTTATTTTACCTGAGAATTAAAAGAATTTCTAACTTTATAATAATTTTATTTCATTAGTATTCTCACATTGGTAGAAGTTATATTTCATTTCATCATGAATTTACCCAGCCCTGGTATTTATAATTTACCAAAGGGTTTGTTACTTTGCAGAAAAAATATTTCAACTAACCTTTCTCATCAATTTCAGCTGTGGTCCTGAAGTCTGGCTGAGTCAATCTATCAGACATCCTCTCTTTAATACAAATACTAATTGTATCATCACCAGACACTATTTCATCAATAATATCTGTGTAGTCATTGGCTGATAAACCTTGTGAAAGAGCTGTCACACCAACCCAATGCTCGCTTATAGCCTGTCCTAATTCTAAATCAGCTCCAATTATTTCTAAATATCGTAATAGTTCTGTATAATTAGCTGCTAAACCGTTCTTAGTGAGATTTACAGTAGCCGCATACATACTTGCTCGCCTTAATGTGTTTTTGCGTTCTTCTTTTGTACTGTTAGCGTTAGAAAATGACTTTTGGAGAAAGGATATCCTGTTTTCAAGGGCTGTATCCTCTTCTTTAGTCAAAATTTCCGGAAAAGCGAGCAAGTCACGGTTAAATTTTGATACGAAAACTTCTTTCATAAACGGGTCTATCTTGGCGCTCCTTCGTTCTGTGCGCTCAAACACCTTTAAATCTTCAAAATCAAACTTCTCTTCTTGAACTTTTGGCTGAGTTGCTTCAACAGTATCACTGTTTATCGCTGATATTTTGAATTTTCTATAAAAAGTTTTTCGCACATTATAAGGTATTGTGGTTAATTTTCTTGCAATATTCATTGTTTTCACTAAAATATGAAACTGCTTCTTAAGTGTTTATATTTAATAGCTTATGTTTTTTAAATAAATATTTTATCTTTTAAAAATGTAACTTAATTATTTTATAGGTTAATAAATAACTTTCATAAATTCAAAACACAACAATGTCAATTGTCATTCGGGGAGTCGGGACACAAATTGACAGTTGGATAGTAAGAAGGGTGCTAAGGGCTTTGGCACTTTTATGTAGTGAATCGAATTATAATAATCGACCTATAATAGTATTGTAGTGTAATAGTATAACTTGAGAGTCCAATAAGTATTCGTTTATATTATTTTACTGTTAATATTTGAGTCGAATCTTAAATGTACCATGTATTAATATTTTAAGTAGTTTTATCAAATCAAATTATTATTTTTTATTTAGGTAACACAATGTACACTTATGAACGATAAAAATAAATACATATTAAATGCTTCTTATTTTACAATTTCTGCCTGTTTCCAAATCAAGGGCCTATCATGGATGAACTTTCCGCCCCTCTTAATCATTACACCGTCTTCCACATACCATCTTAAGTAATCAATTGTTTGTGTGACTCTAATTTTTATTATCAATCTAAACAAGAAGTGATTTGGTATCAATAAGAAAACGTGTATTTAAATTGCTTCATAAATACTACAGGAATCGATTAAACGTAGACAATAGAATAAGACAATAGAATTGCAAACAGAGTTACATTAAGCACATCCCTACTTACCAACACCCTATGGAGTTGGAGGGTGCAATTTTACCACCCTCTCGTGATGATCGCAATATTAACTCACCATAAGTTATTATAAGGACCATTTTTCTTTGTTTTAACAAATTCATGTTATTTTACATAATCATAGCTATGTATTGCTATGAAATAATCAGTATTCAGTATATCCCGTTTCCGCAAACGTTACGCCCGTATATTTAACGTAGAGATTATATGCAAAAATTATCGCATTCTTCATACTGAATTACCAATCTATCGATTATTACAATGAAAATGAGTGTTTGAGACGTGATTATAATTACAAATGTGTTTTGTGTGAAAAATAATAACAAATTCATTATTATGGAGATTGTAAGAATGTATACATTGGTGACATGAAATTGGTGATTCTTTGCAATAAACGAGGAATTTTTTGATGGTGAGTTTGAAGTTTGAGGTTAGTTTTTTTGAAAATTACAAAACGCGCCATCGATATTGATGTTTAATTAGTGGATATTGATAATTGGATTTGTAATTTGTGATCGGCGCTGCCTTGCCGTTATCGCTGTCAAAGGTTTTTTTTCTGTCTTTCAGTCTTGCTTTGACATACATTGTGTATAAATAACAAAATTGTATAAATATTAAATTTCTAGTCCGTAATTAAGATAAATTTCCAATGTATTTTATGAAAACTATTAATAAATAAAAAGATATGCGCCGAGTCAAGCTGGTTTTAGTATAAAATATAGGTTAAAGTGAAGCCCTGAGAAATTCGTGTCAACTGTAACATAGTATTGACATTTTTAACCGATGTGAGAATTATATACGATACTACGGAAATTGGAAAAAAGATTTTTTGAAGCAAATTTTCCGAAGTAAGAATTTTGTACAAGGCTTGGAAAATAGTCGTGATACCTATGGAAATCATTAGACATACATCACATAAATATTCTGAAGCAAGTTATGAAAGGAGCGTTCCAATTTTTAGAATGCCGACAACATATCCGCGATACATATGGAATTCATTGTACATGGGTATCACAAACAATTTCCAAGAAATAAAAACGTAGCAATTTTTAGAAGGCCTGCAACATAGTCGCGATACATATGGAATTAATTGTACATAGGTAACGCAAATATTTTCCGAATCAAGGCAAGAAAAGAGCGTACCAATTTTTAGGGCGGCAACGTAGTCGCGATACCTATGGAATTAATTGTAAATGTACATTCACATAATATATATACGTACAAGTATTGTGGATCTATATGAGTACGCACACACACACACACACACACACACACACACACACACACACTGCACATACTCTTACACAAATCAACAAGCTTTGAGCTTTCAAAACTTTCTATATATTTTTTAATCTGTTGAATTACAAGTGATCGCGAAATTTAAAAAAATATGTATTTAGATGATATACAATTATCTGATCTACATAGCATTATACAAATAATTAAAAATTAATAAAAAGTAATTAATTCACATTTAAAAAGTTTGGTTCCTGTGACCGTGTACCTTTATCGCTGGCAGCATTTCCTCGCTGTATTGCGATACTTATGTGTTAAAGAAAGCACCAGCTCTGGAGTCACTGGTACCATCTACCAGGCCCCAAATTTAGTCCAAGTCAGAGTCAAAATTCATTTATTCATATAGGTAACATAATGTACACTTATGAACGTCAAAAAAAAAGAAGTATTAAATGAATCTAATTTTACATTTACTGCCAGTTCTCAAATCAAGGAACGGAAGAGAAGAACTGGCAATAAACTCTCTGCCACTATTTTTAATCGCCAAATTGTTTTTACACAATTTTTGTAAGGAGCTGCAACCATTACACCATGTTCCATGTGACATCTGAAGTAATAAAGAATAATAAATTAAATTAAAAACAAAGTCGCGAGCACCAGACATCGTAATATGTGGAATTTCGTATTCTGCCCTGACGTCTGATGAAACTCAACTGCAAGTATTAATCCGAACAACTCCTCTGAACACTCTCCATGGTAAATGCGATAGAAGATGCAAAGAGACCCTACTTCTTCTTAATCTTTACGCAACGCAAGGCGATGAAGCGGCTCGGAAGGTGACTAAGCTCTGGTCGTCGAAGCTTCGAATCACTTTGCATACGGCCAAGCGAAAAGAGCTGAGACTGGGCTGCTCCCGCCCAAAAGTGAGAACCGTACTCCTGCCCGTTTGCCTACTGTTAAATAATTAAAAACAGAGATTGACGCGGTAAAGCTATTGCATAGCATTTTTTATCAACTGCAATTATAATTATTTATGCAGTTTGTTTTTTCTTTGATATTAATTCAATATAGGTACCACTCTATCAGACTCGATTAACACGCCTATACTCACTCTGACGCATACCAGCTGCACCGGCCGAGCTTACACTACGTCGCCGATCTCTTCAGAGAGATGTGAATACGCAGTATGCGTCCTGTCCCGCTCTAACGCGTTTTGGCCGCACCTACGTCATCGTGTGTTAGGTTTTTATTTTCGTTACGGAATTTATTGATTCGGTCGACACGCTCGCGATAAAATCTATTCAATAACTTAAAAATCATGACTTATTATAATATTATAAATGTTATGTGGCTAAACAAGCGAGATTAAAGCAAAACTTTCTCAAAGCACAATGCATCAGCTGTGAAAATTACAAAGTATTATGCATGAATATAGGTTAAAAGCGTTCATGTCGGGTTGCTGTTTCTATTATACGGTTACGACATATGTAGGCCACAGGAGTTTGGACATAAAGAGAACTGGGAGACTGTGATTTAAATATAACTAGTGACCCGCCCCAGCTTCGCACGGGTGCAATGCTGTTGAAAAGCAGGTTTTTATTATGTATTGTTATTTCCGTCGCTGGAAAGCTCCGATAATATACGCGTTCGATCGCTGCTAAATAAGCTGTAATGGGCTGTATAGATCTATATTAAATGAACAATGTATTCAAGGTATTTAATTGGTTAAGGATTAATGCTGTATTGGTTAAAATCGCTTCGAAAATTAGCCATTATTTGTCGTAAAAAGTAAATGCCAAAAAAAAAGATATTGTGGGTTATCCATAAGAGATAGACATATACCATCACGGATTTTTCTGTAGACCTTTTCATGTGTACAATACTTAGTACATTATTTTGATAAAACTCGTAGGGTTAGCCTGCGTTTGCAATGTAAGCGGAAAAAATGTAATTATTTACGACATCACATTAGAAACCTCAAAAATAACAGTACTTCTCCACTATTTAATGGATGTTATTATACATATAAACCTTCCTGTTGAATGACTCTATCTATTAAAAAAATCGCATCAAAATCCGTTGCGTAGTTTCAAAGATTTAAGCATACAAAGGGACATAGGGACAGAGAAAGCGACTTTGTTTTATACTATGTAGTGAATCAAAGTCGTGTTACATACACCACTTATAACTCGAGATCGGCTGGACCGATGTTAGTTATCTCTTTTTTGTTGGATTCTTTTTCGTTCCGAATAGCAGAATAAGTGATAAAATAACGGATAAGTTCTCGAATAACAACTTATAAAAAAAAGAGTGTGTGTATTTATGTACACGCGTTAGAAGTTATACTTCTTTGGCGTATGGAAAAAAATAACTAAAATGCAGTAGTGATTAACGATAAATATTAAAATTTTTAAATAAAATCTAAATAAAAATAAATTATACATACCGACAATTAACTTCAAATCTATAAATGCACTCCAAACAGTTTATTCAAATCAGTTTTATCACTAATATTCAATATATATATATATATATATATATATATACTAATAAATTATTAGTATCACCGTCGTATATGAAATTGATTTAATAAAAACACCAAAATAATATTTATTTATTCACACTGTTTAATTGTACCCTTACGAAACACGTGTTTTACATATAAAAATACTAGAATATACAACTTAGTTATCATACCACCTAGAACTAACTTCATGCTGTTAAATTTAGCGCATCGTAAAAATTCACTCTCATCATTTTATCTCCATCGCGCCAAAAGAAGTATAACTTCAACAAATTAATTAATTTTATAATTGCAAAAAACATTTGTTGACAAAACTACGCATCATTTTACATGGAAATCCTGTCGGTTCGAGAAATTCCGATCTTGAGGCAAATGAGGAGATGCGCAGGCCTTGATTTTGATCGAAGACATGTGTCGAAGAGATGTGTATTCAACTTTCGCAATGCAATGCAAGCAATAAAACATTTCTGTTGGAAAAAAAGTTGTATTTACCTTAATACGTAAAATTCTAAATTAAGTTTAACTAAAGGTAACACGATATTATTAGTATAAATAATAATAATAAATGACTTTTTTCACTTACCAAAGTTTTCGCTGAGGGTCTTTTTATTGCACACCAGTTTGTCTTCTCCAGCCTTCCGGGAGATTGTCTTCCCATCACTTTATTTCACGACCTCATTGCCTTTAAGGTTGCTTCAAAGATCCATGCTATTAAAGGCAAACAAAACATACACGAAGAGAGGGAAAAAATATTATAATAATATTTCTAAAGGATAAGTGATGGGGAGCTATGGATATCCATACCTAGCACCTTTATTGTAATGAGAGGTGGGACAAAAGAGTCGTTCAAGTACGTAAGCAGATACTGAAATGTATGCCCCCCTCCCCCTTTTTCCATGCTTCCAGGACGTATTTTTTTTTTGTAGGAATCCTCGAAAATGTATTTCGTTTTCATAGACGATGTGTGGGTAATATGCGTAAAACATAATTACTGATGACGTAATCACCAAATATGAAAATCAAAGACTCCTAGCCTATTGCGTAATACTGGAAGGACCCCAAAGCATCCCCGAACCAATTTGACTTAGGGTCCTTCAAGAAAAGAGCGTACAAATGCTTAAAAGGCTGGCAACGCACTCGCGAGCCCTCTAGCATCGAGTCCATGGGCGGCCATTTAACATCAGGTGAGCCTCCTGCCCGTTTGCCCCCAGTTCTATAAAAAAAATAACCAGTTCTTTGAAAATCAAAGACTCCCCCATCCTATGCCGCTTGCGTAATACTTGAAGGACCCCACAGCATGGACCCCCCGAACCAATTCGACTTAGGGTCCCTCAAGAACGTACCAGTTCCTAAAACGCAAACTAAAGTACCTTCTAGCAACGTGATTGCCCATGTGTATCACTTCACACTCTAGGAGCCTCCTGCCAGTATGCCCCCTATTAAGGTCCAATATGTACATGCATACTTTTTTAATTTATCAATAGTAGAACAAGAAATATTATCAATTAATAATAATTATTATTAATTAATAATATGTATTTTATATATATAAAATTCTCGTGTCCCGGTGTTTGTGGTTAAACTCCTCCGAAACGGCTTTCCCGATTCTCATGAAATTTTGTGTGCATATGGTAGGTCTGATGATCAGACAACATCTATTTCTCATCCCTCTAAATGTTAATCCACCCCTAATATTTTTATTTTCAATTTTAGATAAAAAAAAAGTTTTTTTATTATACAGCATTAAAAAATATATACAACCCCTAATTTTCACCCCTCTAAAATCAACCCCTATTTTTTATTATGAATGATACATAGCAAAACGACTGATTGCCAGGTCAGCTGGTATTTGATATAAAATTGCAAATCGTAGTCAAACCACTTAGAATTTGCTGACGCAGAATAGGAGAGGGCATGTATTTATCTACGATCTCGTGTGAGACCCCTGACGTCGAGTGTCATTGAAATTTTGACGACTTTACTGAAACGTTTAATTCGATTTGACAATTTAAGTGTTGCAACGTTATGATGAGTAAAATTATCGATACGGAAATGAAGTACTTGTAGGCGTTGCGGATCATTACTTTTTCAGTGACAGTGAAAGCTTTTTGAGGACGTTTTTTTCCTTGGGGACATTAAAACATCCATGTCTTTTTGTGATGTACTTGGCTGAGGATCCATTTTGATGGAAAACCAAAACAAATTGATTTACTTAAAGTTCACAAAAAACTATAAACTATACTACAATAAAAAAACAGAAATATTAACTTTTTATAAAATAAAGCAGATGTTTCTAATTAATAAATAATTATTATGAATAATTATGTATTTATTTAAATAAAAATCAATAATTTCGTTAATTGGTACACCAAGATTATGATTGAATGAAATAAACATACATCGCGATTGTTTGTCAAATTTTGTGTACATCACTACACTTTTATATGTGGTATCATTATTTTACAAAATGACAGTAGCTAATGTCAAATTCGGAATTGAATTAAAAGTCGTGGTATAGGAAAAGTACACGCCTACTATAAAGCTGGCTTTGCAATTTGGACAGAAAAACGTCCTTCGATCAAATTTAAGATTAAACCAATCGAATCGTCTAGAAAGATTATTAAATAATTCTAATCTGTATTACCAAGAGAAGTGAATACAATAATTATTATCTGTACGTGCCAAGGTTCGTTTTCTTATTTACAACCGTGATGACTTACCCAATATGTACATGCCCTGGCTCTACAGTTGGATCACTTATAAGCATGACGATTTCCTAAGTCGTCGGAGTCACGCCCCGAGAGTATAGGACGCAGACACTCTGTTTATCTGGAATTAACTAAGTCATGGGAGTTACATCCCGAGAACATAGCCAGACGTAGGCACTTTCTTCGATTGTTTAATTGTATAGCAATAATCATTCTATTAAAGTCAAAGTCAAAGTTAAAAATAATATATTCATATAGGTAACATAATGTACACTTATGTACGTCAAAAAAATACATTAAATGCTTCTAATTTTACATTTACTGCCAGTTCTCAAATCAAGGGCGTAGATCGTAAGAGAAGAACTGGAAATAAACTCTCCGTCACTCTTTTTAATCGCCAAGTTTTTTTTACACAATGTTTGTAAGGAGCTGCAACCATTACACCACGTTCCATGTGACATCTTGAGTAATAAAGAATAATAAAATAAATTAAAAACAAAGATTTGTCCTCTATCAGCAAGAGGCATGGTGATATAGGAGCACGCACTTACATACTCGTGAGAACAACACGCAAATACGTAGTAAAAACAACTAATATCACCGCATACACGAATTCAAGTACGACCAGTCACCACAAGTAGCACCCGTTCACGAGTACGTATCGCTCATATTCTATTGTTATACGTAAATGGTGAATATGAAGTAAGATAAAAATCTTCTATCATTTAAAGCACCCGATGACCCAGGACATCATCAATAATAATAAGACTACAAATACCTATTAACAATAAATACTCAACGATATTAATTTTGAATATCCAAAAAGTAATTCGCTTTCTAATAATCTTAAAATGATTTCAACACAAGTCCTGATATTACACAGTTCAAGAATACATAGACGATAATATTTAAAACTGATAAATTATTTGTATTGTTACTTAGGTAAAGAAAATTGTAAATACTGTATACTTGATTGTAATACATAATTGTGTGTGTTTGTATGTGTTTTTGTCAAAGTCTTTTTTGAGGCGAGCAGGCGGTTTACCTAAAATAATTGTTTACCACCCATCGACACCTGTTTCAAGTGTGTTGCTGGCCGTTTGGCTCTTCTCTTGAAGTGAGTCGTAATGGTTTAAATACCTGGAATTGTAGTTTTGTCCATCCTACGGGGTCTTGAGCTCAGTTGTGTCTGTGGAACGCCAAACGTCAAGGTGGAACATTCAGTCTTGATGTCTGATGATGAAATTTTGCCACAGGTTCTGAAGAGTTCCTCAGAACCATGCCCCAACTTGAATTAAAACGTTATCTCCATGATTTTTTTGGGTTTTTTAAGGTGCAGGCCATATACTTGGATGCTGTGATGAGGAGACATCATGTGGAGCTGTCTGGGTTCGATTCTGGTGATGGTCAATGTGGTTGCTGGTCTGTCGCCTGTTATTAAGATTGGTGAGTAAAACGAGCATTTATGATCACACCTTTTTATTTTTTGACGTAATCTTCTTGACCGTCTTCTACTACAATTCCGTACACACAGTAGAATTGTATAAGTCGGAGTAATGGCGCTATAATTCAATATATATCACTACACTACACAGTATAAAACAAAATCGCTTTCTCTGTCCCTATGTCCCTTTGTATGCTTAAATCTTTGAAACTACTCAACGGATTTTGATGCGATTTTTTTTAATAGATAGAGTGAGTCAAGAGGAAGGTTTATATGTATAATAACATCCATTAGTGGAGAAGTACTGTTATTTTTGAGGTTTCTAATGTGATGTCGTAAATAATTACATTTTTTCCGCTTACATTGCAAACGCAGGCTGAACCCTACGAGTTTTATCAAAATAATGTACTAAGTATTGTACACATTGAAAAGGTCTACAGAAAAGTCCGTGATGGTATATGTCTATATGGTATATGTCGCGTATATTATCGGAGCTTTTCAGCGACTGAAATAACAATACATAATAAAAACCTGCTTTTCATCAGCATTGCACCCGTGCGAAGCTGGGGCGGGTCACTAGTATATATATATATATATCCTATATTGTAAGTGAGATCAAATCGCACGTGGTGTACAAATTTTATTGAACTGGGTTAAGTAGTTTAAAAGATCACAATGTGAAAGCAAAAATAAAGTAAATTCCGATTTTTTTATTGTTTTCGTTATATACGTCCGCCTAAGAGTTCTAACCCACAGTTTCTTGTTACAGGAGCAATTTTTGCGGAAGAAGCCCGAGGTGGAAGCACCGAGCTTGCATTCAAGTACGCGATCTACCGAGTCAATAAAGAAAGGAGTATATTACCAGAATCAACCTTGGTGTATGATATACAATACATCACTCCGAGAGATACGTTCAGGGCGTATAAAAAAGGTATAGTTGGGTTGGGGACTGTTTAAATATTACGTAAGGAGATTTACTGCAATTCATCCCCCCCCCCCCTCCTTATGCAAAAGTAAGTACAGCTCTCAAAAATAATAGAAAACGTTTTAAGGCACAGAGAATGTGTGAATCACCAAATCAAAGGAAACCACTCCCCCCAAAATGCTTGGCCCAACCCAAGCTGAAGATTTCAAAAACCCTCAAAAGACCAAGGGGCCGTTCAAGTATTATGGGGGGAAGCATTTTGGGGGGAGTGGTTTCCTTTGATTTTCTTATTTGGCGATTCACACATTCTCTATGCTTGCGACCATTTCTTGCGACTAGCTCAAGGGCGTCTCCGGTGAGACTCAAACCTCGGATTAGGCCCTAGCAAAACCTCAACCTATTTTCTAGGGTCTTGCTACCTGTCAAGGTATTACAGGCCACAGTGCCTTTGCTATTCCGACCGATGTTGACCTTTAAAAAAACAGGTGCCGTGCGCATCTCAACCCGGATGCGTTCGACATCTGCGCCAATGACTTTCATTTATTCGTAACACTCGTATGTAATAGGAGGCCAACTAGCTTACCTGATACCGCCGCCCATAAACACTCACAAATACAGGGTTCTCGCATGTGCGGTGCCTTCAAGAATTGACACGATCTTTGAAGGACCCAAGTCGAATTGGTTTCGAAACACTTCAGAGAGTTTTTCCACATAGTAGTGCGCGGCGAAACTGCCGTAAGAAACGCTCTGGTGGTACCGATTGCGTCAAGAGGATAAAATGTGTTAAACTATGATCTCTTTCTTTCAACTAACATACATTACATATAACAGAAACTAATTAGGGAGTGTTCACGTATCGTGTAATTAATTTGTGGGGGGGGGAGGGGTTTATTGTAAAAAGCCGGACGGGAGTGAATTACACGTTATTGTTAATTATTTTAAAATACATTAATGGATTGGACTTCCCGGTACTTTATTCATATAGCATGGTTTTACTATTGGGTACAGAAATAGGTTACGGCGCGTTACTTGGGGGGAAGAATCTCCAATGATGTAAGAAAATAAGTATACAAAAAGTTAAAAAAATATCTTCAAAAAATATTAAATACATTTATTATATATTATTTCTTAATATTCCTTTTAAGCTTCTGCGATACCTTAAACAAGTCTTAGTGCTTTGTAAATTGGCACACATAGGCAGTAAATATCTAGGTAACACTGAAAATGACAAACACATTTCTCTCTACACATCACGTGGATCATCATTGAGCTTGCTGCGGCCACGCTTAAACTCGTTAAACCAATTGTAAATAGTGACACGAGATGGGGCTTCATTGAGGAATGCTAATCGCAGCCTATCATAGCTTTGTTGTTGAGTAAGCCCAAGATGAAAGTCATAATAAATCATTGACCGAAAATTTTTTCGCGTTTGTTTCATTTTCACGTGTAACAAGAGTTCTAGATTTGCCGCCAATTCACAAAAACAAATGACAATCGAATGTTATAGGTTACCAAAGAGTTCTCAAATTGAAATTTAAAAAAAGTTTTTATTTGTTTCAATGTTTCTAACTGGCCAGTTCTTCAGTTTTACATTTAAACACATTTTTCTATATCATTATTTTTAAATTTTCGTGTGTTTGGCAAATGCTCCTGCAGATCCTTCTTCTTATAGTGCCATCTCCTTGCTAAGGTTGGCTATCATAATGGCTATTTTAATTTTGGATGCCGCACTTCTGAACAATGACTTGGTGCTTTGACCAAACCACTGTCTCAAGTTTTTTAACCAGGTCCTGCGTCTGCGGCCAGGTCTTCTGCAGAGTTTATTGCCAGTTCTTCTCTTCCGTTCTACGCCCTTGATCGAATCATTTAAAGTTTAGTTTGACGTTCATAAGTGTATTATGTTACCTATATGAATAAATGATTTTTGATTTGATTTGATTTGCAAATCCTACCATTTCTCTTTGCACTTTGCCAGTCTCTGCCATGTACCACCTGCTATTTCCATAATCCGGTCTATACACCTTCTAGATTATATTATCAATTGCAGTACCTTAGGGACCAGATAAGTTGTGTTTTTCTCTTCTTTTCTGTTCCTCTTCCCATGTCCCCACTTTAGTATTTCTCTAACATCTGATACCTTAGTTGTTTTTTTAAAGCTTATTCTTTATTCGGTCCCTTCAATTTCCACATCGTTCCATCTATCTTTGACATATAGCTCTGTGTGCGATTAGTGGGAAAAGTTTAAGATTCATATGTTACTGCGAATTATGCATAAGTATTGAGAAGCTCTCTTTTAATTACGTTTTCATGGCTCAATAGATCTACCTATTATTGAGTCGATTCCTTTTATTGTTGCATCGGTTATAGATATTGACAAAAAAAATAAACAAAAAAAAATATGCGAAATTATATTAAAAGTTAAGTCATACAATTTGTGCAGAGCTTTCTTATTTTAAATTCCCACTTCCGGTAGGCTTTCACGTGAAGTAGGTGGTTCCGGTTTCATAGAATGCAAACAAGGGCGCTCAACTCTTTAATATAAAACGCCTTCTAAGTACACTACTTTTAAGAGTTGAAGCAAGTTTTAATTTTTAATCGGCTTTTAAATAATGACGTGACTTATTCCAGAAAGTATTCCTGTTGTGAATCAGTAGTTTTTGAATTTATAGTTTACTAGTGACCCGCCTTAGCTTCGCACGGGTGCAATGCTGATGAAAAGCAGGTTTTTATTATCCGTCGCTGGAAAGCTCCGATAATATACGCGTTCGATTGCTGCTAAATAAGCTGTAATGAGCTGTATAGATCTATATTAAATGAACAATGTATTTAATTGGTTAAGAATTAATGCTGTATTGGTTAAAATCGCTTCGAAAATTATTTGTCGTAAAAAGTAAATGACAAAAAAAAGTTATTGTGGGTTATCCATAAGAGATAGACATATACCATCAGGGACTTTTCTGTAGACCTTTTCAATGTGTACAATACTTAGTACATTATTTTGATAAAACTCGTAGGGTTCAGCCTGCTTTGCAATGTAAGCGGACAAAATGTAATTATTTACGACATCACATTAGAAACCTCAAAAATAACAGTACATTTCCATTATTTAATGGATGTTATTATACATATAAACCTTCCTCTTGAATCACTCTATCTATTAAAAAAATCGCATCAAAATCCGTTGCGTAGTTTCAAAGATTTAAGTATACAAAGGGACATAGGGACAGAGAAAGCGACTTTGTTTTATACTATGTAGTGATGTAATGAAGTGTTAATAAATAAAGAAAGAATTTTTTTTAAATGTTTATCTTGTTACTCCAAAGAAGTTTAACTTCTGTACATAAGTACACACACATTTTTTTCTGCGAGTATTTGCAATGAGCCTAAGGCAATTAGCGAATCTCTTCTTGTTTTTCTGTGGTGCTGTCCTATTAAAAGCATGTACTCATCTGCTGCCTAGTATTACTGCCGGTCTTCTAGCTTTAGAATATGGTGACGTTTTACTAGTCTCACATACTGGTTTTATGGTGAGTTGTTATGGTGAGCAACAGTAGAATTATTATAGAATTGTAATTATGCTGATTTTTTGTACTGTATTTTTGCTGAGTTTCTTGCCCGTTCTTCTCAGAACAAGGCCTCCTGGTAGTTTTGCGAACGGATGGCGTAGTTTTGCTCTTTCGCGAATTTTGTTAACGTTTTTGACATTCATAAGCATGCCCTAAAACGCGTCTAAACTGAATAAACGAATTTTGATTTTGATTTGATAATTAGTAGTTTCAAAGTCAATTTCAGTTAATATGTAGCTGAGTTTCAACATCTGTAACAACTCGACGTCCACAGCTGAGCTTTTCTTACGGCAGCACCACCACTATGTGTAACCAGCTGCCCACTGAAGTATTTCCGAACCAATTCGACTTAGGGTCCTTCAAAGACCGTACCAATTTAAAAGGCCGGCAACTTCTGGCAATGTGATTCTTGGGCGGCAGGCATTTCTTATCCAATTCAACTTAGGGTCCTTTAAGAAAAGAGCATACCAATTCTTAAAAGGCCGGCATCGCACATGCGAGCCTTCTGGCAATGTGATTCATGGGCGGTAGGTATTTCTTATCCAATTCAACTTAGGGTCCCTTAAGAATAGAGCGTACCAATTCTTAAAAGGCCGGCATCGCACATGCGAGCTTTCTGGCAATGTGATTCATGGGCGGTAGGTATTTCTTATCCAATTCAACTTAGGGTCCCTTAAGAAAAGAGCATACCAATTATTTAAAGGCCGGCACGAAACGAACGCACGAACCCTCTGTTACCTAGACTGTCCATGGGCGGTGAGTATTTCTGAACCAATTTGACTAAGGATCTTTCAAGAAAAGAGCATATCAATTGGTCAAAGGTCGGTAATGCACTTGCAATGTGACTGTTGAAATCTGAATTCAGCGGTTCGTGGTGCTTTTATAACTGATGTGGTTTATTCAATCTTTCAGCCTGTATCCAGATAAAATCGGGTGCTGTTGCTATATTCAGCAACGCCGGACCTCTGCTTGGTTCTACTCTGTCAGCGATGAGCAACTCACTTCACACTCCACATTTCACAATAGACCCTAGTTATTATACACGTAAGTAAAATTTGCTTACTGGTCAATTTCTCTCCTTCTTAACTTATGACTATTCTTATAACTCAGAAAGAGAGAGGAGAGGTATGCCTCTAAAAGAGTGTCCATGCAAATGGAGTAAACTGTCTGGTCAATATATTCTTGAAGCCTCGAACAGAATAATTAAAGCGATTTGAAACAAATTAATTTCACCAGTATAATAATAAGCGTACGACCAACCAGGCTCCAGAAGATACACTCCTTATATGGAAACCAACTCCCAAGCGTAATTAGAGAATTATCACAGAATAAATACAAAGCCCTGTTTATTTATTTATTTATTATGTCTACAACATCAGACATATTACGAAATCTTTTGATAATTTTATAAAATCTTCTAGTTAATATGTACGACAATATATTAAAACATAAGTTTTGCTAAAAATAGAAATAAAAAAAATACAACTAAAAACAAAAGATAAGACAAACATACAATAAAATACCAAGAATGTTTGGTACTTAAAGCAAAAAAAAATGTGTCTTCATAAATTAATCATTAAAGCTTTTTATAAATTTGACGATTATTTAAATGATCCTAATTCAAATAATTTGAGTGACATCAAACTTGGCGATTACAATGCGTGGCTGAGAGTTTGTCGCCAGTTCTTCTTGCCCGGTCTACGCCCTTGACTTGCGAACTGGCAGTAAATGTAAATTTAGAATCAGTTTAACTTTTCTATTGACGTTCACTTGTTCTTGATTATTTCTATGAATAAAGTAATTCTGAATTGATTTATTGGTGAATCCAGGAGCTGGTGCTCTTTACGAATTAGTATCGCAATACAGCGAGGAAATTCGGCTACCGGGCAATTTTTTTAAATACATTTATTATTAGAATATCTATGTACGTTAAGAATATTGTAAATACCGTATTTGTGTGTTGGAAATGAATATACGCAACAGAAATTTTGAAATTTCAGCGTCTAACAGCACAGCATCATTCACGTTGAACCTATATCCCTCCAGGGAACTCCTGGATGTAGCATTTACAGACCTCTCAGCATATTTGAATTGGACAAGGATGGGAATAATTTATGAAGACTATGGATTTGGTATGTTAATAGCGATATTATGTGTATATATATAGGGGGCTAATGGCTGGCCATGCATCTTACTCGTGAATGGGTGCTACTTGTGGTGAATGGTCGAACTTGAATTGGTGTGTGTGGTGATGTTAGTTATTTCGACTTTGTATTTGCGTGTTGTTCCCATGAGAATGTAAGTGCGTGCTCCTATTTCACAATGCCTTCTGCTGATAGAGGACTTTGTTTTTAATTTTTTAATAGTATTTAATAGTTAACACATTTAGTGCTCTTTTCTCGGATCCGAGTGCAGCGCGGTCAGAGAAGCGGTGCTCACTCGGATCTGTGCGAGCGTCCCGTTCATTCTTTTAAACCATTACCATGCTTTAGCCCTCGGATCCGAGTATTCAGCACCCAAAGTATTGTATGCCGATCAATCAGATCCGAAAAATGTTTTTTTTTAGAAAAATAAATTTCAAACATTCATATTTATTTAATCAAGTTTCGCCATAAAAAGCTGTATCTCGGCTTTGTATCCATTGTTTAAGCATTCAATGTGTTAAGATGTCATTTGGAACATGGTGTAGCAGCTCCTTACAAACGTGTCTAAAAACTCCAAAAAAATATGTCTTCATAAATTAATCAATAAAGCTTTTTATAAATTTGACGATTATTTAAATGATCCTAAGTCAAATAATTTGAGTGACATCAAACTTGGCGATTAAAAAGAGTGGCGGAGAGTATATTGCCCGTTTTTCTCTTCCGTCCTACGCCCCTGATACGAGAACTGGCAGTAAATGTAAAATTAGTAGCATATCATATATTCTGTATTTGACGTTCATAAGTGTACATTGTGTTACCTATATGAATAAATGAATTGGAATATTTGTAAAAAGCAGTGTTCGCCGTGTGGCTTCAAATCATCCCGTAGAATCCTGGCTGAGGATTTTCTATTCGATAACATTTGCTGGAGCATTATGAGGAAGCCGGCTTCTGACCCAAAAAGCGAGTTGTGTCAAGCACAACTGATCTACTTGCCTATTGGACCGGGAGATAGTGACAAAATCGAACTTCACTCGAGGAATCGTGACAACGTCTTATAATTCGATAGAGCCGGCTGCACGCACGAAAAAACATGACGTATACGGCGTTACATCGCTCTGAGGCGTTCCATTTAATGCTTGAAGTGCAAACGAGAGAGCGGAACGAGCGACAAAGAGGCACAATCCATTTACCAACTTCTCTATATCCATACAAAATATCTATCAAACAAATAAAAGTAAAATTTTCTTTTGAAAAATGCAACCAGACGTTGTCACGTTCAACTATGTATCGACTTTGCAGTCAATAGATTTTCTTTTCATTGCATAAGATCCATGAAGAACCGCAATGCTGGCATAAATGACCCAATATTTTGTGTCACTCTCCCGGTCTGTATTAGATTGACAAATCATGAAACAGTTACAGAAATCGAAGGTCCAGACCGAGGTTTAATTCAATTTTGTAATACAATGCAGGTGAATTGAACGTGCTGCGAATGGCGAGCGACGGTAGGGATATGTACGCGGTGCGGTGTACGTCACACGAGTACAGGCGTGCGCTTGCGCAGCTCAAAGCGCAGGGTATCTCCCGGATCATTGTCGATACAGATCCAAAGCATTTGCGGCAGTTGGCTAGAGCTGTAAGTATTAATTACAATTAATCATTTTCTCCCCTTTGGAGTTGCATTAATACCTGCAGCTCAGTTTCATCAGCATCATGTTAAACCAGACCATGGAGTATTTCCAAAAGAATTCGACTCGGTTCCTTCAGAAAGCCTTCTGGCACTGTGATCCATGGGCGGTGGGTATTTTTATTATGAGGAGAATGTTTAAAGTTCTTTAAACACTCAATATTATTACATTATTAAATAATATACAGATGTCATAAACTCTTGTTACACATGAAAATATATATCTTGGTTTGAAATATATACTATATTCAACTTATTATTAATCCTTAGATTATAATCTGTCGAAGTGAAACCGTCAAAACCGTGAAATGGAACGCAGCTCGGGCGCTGATTGGTTGAACAGTTGCCCCGCGCCACCATATTTGTTTGTTCTACGGTCGACCAATTAGGGCCAGTCTTCTGACAGTTGACAATTTGACATTGAATTGTAATTTGACGGTTACAACCTAACGGTATTTTCAATTTTGCGGTTGTGCCTTCTCCATCTGCACGACACTGGCGAAGTACCTTGTGCCCAGTGTAACAAATTAAAGCCATTAAAAAAAAAATTGCGGTGATCGTTTCAAAGAGTGCGATAATTAAAAAAAAACTTCTTTACAGATTCTCCAATTACAAATGAACAACGAAAATTATCACTATATTTTTACATCTTTTGTAAGTATATAATATATCTTTATATCTATAATTCTACTGTACGCGTAGAACTGAACTCCTCTTAAACGGCTGGATCGATTTGAATGAATTTTGTATGCGTTTGGGTGGCGTCCTGGATGGTTTAGAATCACAAATCAGTCGGTATCTAGGTTTTTATCGATTAACAAACAGCTGTATATGTAAGTCTTCTTTGCATGTGTTTGTAATAAACCTCCTAAACGGCTAGACAGATTTTGATGAAATTTTGAAAGAAATATCTTAGACGAATAATGAACCTAATAGCCCAAGCATCCCATCATCTGACTTGTCCTTTTATATTTTCTGCACTTCTTGCGATGACATCAAGTTCAGTGTGGACCTAATATCCGTAATTAGACGCCCATTTGGTCCTTGGTAACGTCCATCCACATAACCTCGACGTTCACCGTTCCACAACTGCGCGTTTTTCAAGGCAGTTTTTGCCGCGCACCACCACTTTGTGGAACCAGCTGCCGACTGAAGTATTTCCGAACCAATTCGACTTAGGGTCCTTCAAGAAAAGAGCGTACCAATTCTTAAAAGGCTGGCAACGCACTTGCGAGCCCTCTTGCATTGAGAGTGTCCCTGAACTCCAGAAACTCAGAAGTTTCCCACTTCGATTGAGGCTGCTGTTTCTACTCGTTGGGAAGCACGCACACATTCCAGGACTACGTGGGTGTCTGATTCCTCTGCAATGAAACTGCGTTTGCACAGGGATTTGTCTGTCACGCCTAGTTCCTATAACTGACTCACCTTATCTAATTTTCTCCTCACAGCTAGAAAGAAGAAGAAGAAGAACCTGGAAGAGATCGCTCGAATATCTATTGTCGAACCAATTTATTGAATTTTAATTACATCTAAATTTTCAGGATATGGAACTGTTCGATCTAGAAGACTTTTATTACAATCGCGTGAATATGAGCGGGTGGCGTCTCGTGAACCGGGACTCTGATAAAGTGAAGGACGCGTTGCAAGTGATGGAGAAGTTCCATCCAATTGGAGCGTCGATACTCTCTGGTGGATATATTAAGGTTTGCATATAATTACTTCTAACAAAACCGTCCTCATCTGCCTTCACTTCGCTCACTCCAGTGTGCTACCAAGACTCCAAGACCTTGCACTAGCCCAGCTATGCCAAAACAGCCTCAGCTGAGCCGTCTGCCCCACAGCGAGATCTAGCATTAAAGATCTATACCAAACCAACCACAAGACTGGGACTAAAGTATTTCTAAACCATTTTTCGCCTGGGTCTTTCAAGAGCATATCGATTCTTTATCTCACTTGCTAGTATTCTGGTATTGAGTGTCCATGTGCGGTTCCGAACCAATTCAAATCCTTTGCCTCATTCATCTGTTCTTAGTACGCCATCTATGTATAAAGTCTCTATCTAAGGACCATGTCAGACCATTGGCTGATGATAAATTAAAATGCGTAAGCATAGTCACCCGTAAGAAACCATCTTCCCTGGGGAAGGCATGGATGCTTTACTGACTACAGTGAGCTTCCTTCCTGTCTTGCAGCCGATTGACCCTGCGACGGCTCAGGCTGTAAAGGCCCTTCAGACCAGCAAGATTACATATATGACTGTGAAAGCTAGATCTTGCTATCAGTATCATGCCTATATTCTAGACTGATCCAGCACTTCTATACGACGCGGTGCAAGTGCTGGCATTGGCGCTGGCGTCGACCAAGGATGAACAGAAGACGAACGTATCCTGTGATACGGAGGTGCCACTGGCGCATGGCACGACGCTTTTACAGAATATTCATAAGGTATGTGTGTGTGGGTAGATAGTACAGTTTCAGGTATAAAAACAGATGGCGCTGTATCAAGTTTATTAAAGTTGAAACAAAATGATAAACAGTATATGCTTTAATAATTGTTGAAACGTAAATTTTACAAAAATAAAAGTATTTTTATTAATTTATTAACTTGCAGGTGAGAGATGTCTTCAATGACTTTAGTAATTTTAAATTAATATTAAGATAACTATGTAGGTTTAGAATATTGTAACGCAACTACGGGATAGATGAGGTCATGGCCAAGAGTGGGTCTAATATCTTTCTAGGACGAAGAAACTAAGCAAGCAAATACAAAGTTTACCGAGTCTTCTACTTAATAAAACCTTTGTAGGTCCAAGCACACGGCCTCACAGGTCCCATAGAGTTCACAAATGGCGTCCGTACCACCTTCAACCTTCAGCTAATGAGGCTGGTGGGAGGAGAAGATGGAGGAACGGTCATGTCTGGCACCTGGAGTCCCGACGAAGGGCTGGAAGTTACAGATCCAGCGGCGTACAGACGGGATCCACCACCGAATGTTACGCTTACAGTGGTCACAGTTGAGGTAAGGGAATCCTGCTATAAGACGACACGGGAGTGCAACTTCACTTGTCCCGTAACTGTAGCTGTTCTGTAGCTGCCTTTTTATGTTTTTCCGACGTAGGGACTTTCAAAGGAGTATTTTCAAGATTCCTTGTAGGATATCACTTAACATCAGAGCTTCCTGCCCCTTTTTTTACATCTAATGTACCGTATGACTGACTTAGGGAAGGTATCAAGAAGAAATAGTTTTCTTCCTAACGAATATCAGTGAAATCTTCTGATTGAAATATTCTCTTCTGGAGGAAGGATGGTTAACAGTCTCCAACTTAAAGAGAGGATCCTCAACTAGATTTACCACTGACTTGTCTCAAGGCCCCAGTAGTATAGATTTTTTTGAATGGAATCTTCTTGTTGGTCTGAAGTCTTCTGCGAGTCTTAGGCTTAGGCTGCTGGCTTGGTCTGCTTGCTGAAAAGCACTCGCTCGTACGGTGAATGAACACATCATTTTTGAGACCGCTTAAATGAGAGAAAGTTCAGTTGCTGTGGATCTTCTACCAGGCTTGCCTGTCGTCACTCTATTCCTGTCCCACGTTTACACTGAACTTTCACCGTACCAGCTTCTGCAGACATACATACGTTTAGTACGCTCCCCATTCTATTGCATCAAGGGTTTGGAGGCATTACAGGCTTGTTTTCAGGAGAAGCCATACGTGATGGTGAAAGAAGGCTGGAACCTGCAAGGCAATGCCAGGTTCGAGGGGTTTTGTATCGACCTTCTCGCCCGAGTAGCAGCAAGAGCCGGCTTCGATTACCGGTTAAGACTCGTCCCGGATAACATGTACGGGGCGTGGGACCCGGAAACGGGGCAATGGAATGGCATCGTCAGGGAACTAATTGATAGGGTGAGTTCTTCACTTCATAATAGGTTTGCAGATGAGTTACATCATCGGATCGTATCACCTCGACGTCCGTCGCTCCATAACTGAGTGTTTCTTAAGGCAGTTCTGAAGGCAGCCCCTGAAGTATTTTCGAACCAATTCGACGTAGGGTGCTTAAGGAAAAAAGCATGCCAATTCTTAAAAGGCCGGCAACGCACACGCGAGCTCTCTGGTATTAAGTATCTATGGTCGGTATCATTTAACATCAGATGAGCCACCTTCCCCTTTGCCCCTGTTCCATAAATGCCAACTCATAAAAGGCCGGCAACGCACACGCGAGCTCTCTGGTATTGAGTATTCATGGTCGGTATCACTTAATATTAGATCAGACTTTCTGTTGCCCTTTATTCTATGTACAAGTACTTCGGCGACGCACTCGCGAGATTTGATTGGTATCTTTTCAGAAAGCAGACATCGCCGTGGCTTCCATGACGATATCCTACGCCAGGGAAGTTGTTATTGACTTCACAAAGCCTTTCATGAACTTGGGAATAGGAATTTTATTCAAGGTCAGAAAACATCTCCAACAATAAACCTTATATTTCAGACATACAACTTTAAAATCATAGAGGAGGAGGAGTCACACTATCTATGGTGAACCGTAAAACCGGTAGATTACTCTATAAAAACCGTAAATTGTATAAAAATCCGTTTGGTAAAACTACGTTGCGAAACTTTTTACAAGTTATAATTTTCATGACATACTTCTAATAGTAGGATCAGACTTTGGGTCTAATTTTTGGTTCTGAAGGTTAGCACAATACGCAATAAAATTAGAACACTAGCAGCAAACATTTGCTTTATTTAGGAAATACAAACAAAATAATCAGTAACACAAAATTTTTAGGCCTGGGTCTCAGATTTATGAATCTGTATAATGATAATTTGTAATAAGCAAGGAGGTTGATTCGCCTGCGCATACACGCTGACTTTTTGGTTCTAAGGCAAACCCTTTTCTACACCGTTCGAGCCAATGTTACATGCACACATAGAAAGTCTATTGGTGCACAGCCGGGGATCGAACCTACGATCTCAGAGATGCTCTACAAAAAAACATACGCTATAACAATACTAAGTGATAATGTCGAAAAATATATAATATGAAATACATAACAACATCGCTGTGAACTCACTATGCGAAGATGTCAGAAGTAACAGACAACATTCGACAGGCAATGTCTTTAACGGGGATTGTCTCATTGTCCCGTTACGATCATTGTCCCGAAACGCTCGTTGTACGTTTGCACCTCATCTATAGATGATCTCTTGCACTCGATTGGCCTATGGGTCCGAGGATTCATTCCTTTGTCCAATCCATAGAAAATATTGATGCTTCAATTTTATTCAAAAAAGTATGCACTCAATTTCAGCAATGTTTTGACATGACGTCATGTTAAACTATCGTTCGGAAACCGTCTTTAGAATACACCATTTTTTGTTTACTTAAAAATTACATTATTCAATGTATTTTAGGTACCATCATCGCAGCCAACCCGGCTCTTTAGCTTTTTAAATCCACTAGCAATTGAGATATGGCTGTATGTCCTGGCGGCCTATATATTAGTATCCTTCACGTTGTTTGTGATGGCCCGATTCTCGCCTTACGAATGGTAAGTAATATATTTCAAAGAAACATTTATTTCACAGAGGTATGAAAATAAATGTACACTAAAGACTGTCTATTATATATAGACTATTAATTATAATAGCTATCTGTCAAATTTAAAAAGTATACGGATATAGTCTGTGCAGTGTCTATTATATCAAATGAGGATTTGCTGTCTTTTTTTATGTAGTCAAGTGTTCCTTTACAGTTTTTCTTGAATTATAAATTCCTCACTACAGAGATAACTAGATATCTCCGCGTTATAAGGGACGTAAATCGTGTTATACAAATACGTAAAATAAAATTAGTCTGTTATTTATTTTGCCGCACACCCCACTATCGACTAAAGGTTCTTGAAGACCGTACTAATTCTTAAAGGCCAGCAACGTACTCGTGAGCCCTCTTGGGTTGTGCGTGCATGGGCGGCGGTATCACTTAATATGTGGTAAGCCTCCTGTAGTTTGACACGTTTTATAAAAAAATGATTGAGGATTTGCAAGAATTTCCCATCGACTGCGCGCAGTGAGTCGAGCCAATGCCTCCTCTCGCGAAGCAGCCCCCACCAAGGGCTATATAGCCCGCCCCCGTACCATCAGCAGGGTGCGACCCACCACACCATCCGAAGGGATATGCCCCGTACGAGTTTAGGCATCCCCCTCGCGAGGGAGGATGTAACAATTGCCACGACGATTTGCAAGAAATCAAAGGCGCTTTTTTAATTCAGGTCGAGCAGCACACACGTATGTGGCCACGAAACCAAAATGCTGACAAATCAGTTCAGCGTCTGCAACTCTATCTGGTTCATCACAGGAACATTTCTGAGGCAGGGTTCGGGGCTGAATCCAAAAGTAAGTTTTGGTTTGTAGTGATTAGTATTGTCTTTTATTAACATTACTTTTACACACTTAAAGAAAAACACTTTTTTACGGATTATAGTTATGTATTATTGTATTTAAACTTATAATTATTTAATTTTAAATTTAACCGACGTTTCGCGTTCTTTACAGCGTGCGTAGTGATTAGGCCAAAATCATTGGTTATTGATTTGCATTTTGTTAGATTCTGTTGTTTTGACGTACCAAGAAGAGAGCATACTAATTTCTTTCCTTATGGCAGTGCGACTGTCGATGTCCTGTAATATAAAAAAAAGTGCGTGCGTACAAAGTACACATGTCAGAAACTTTGTTAATTAATTATTACTAAGCCCCAATAGATTAGCATGTACCAGCATATGATAACTCCATATTGTATTTGTATCTATATTCATACTGTTCACACACTATGTACGTGCCAATGATAATATAAATAAATAAAAAATCTGAGTTTACTGCTTAAGATGTTATGCGACAGAATTTCCATCTAAAGTTACTATTTAACTACTAAATTACTCCCTTTCTCACTCTCTTTCAATCGGTCACAATCGCTCTCTTCCTTTTCTTCGTCAAAAACGCTGCACATCTTCGTGACGTTTCATCCATAAAAAAATATATTTCAGGCAACCTCGACCCGTATAGTTGGTGGTATTTGGTGGTTCTTCACGCTGATAATCTTATCTTCATACACTGCCAATTTAGCTGCCTTCCTCACCGTGGAACGAACCGTGTTGCCCATACAAAGCGCGGCAGATTTGGCTGCACAGAACAGCGTGCAGTACGGCACTTTGAATGGCGGGTCGACGATGACGTTCTTTCGAGTAAGTGTATTGCCAAAATTAATTCGCGTAGCAGTCTGTGAAAAGTGAAATTATGGATTGGGAAATTAGGATTCGTTGTATGTATAATATAATAAACAAAAATAAAATTAACTTTTAAGACAAAATGCACAGACATACACACCCACTCATTCCCACATACATACAAGGTAATTATTAGAACATGGTTTTAGTTATAGCGTTCATTGCATGTATAACCCGTGGTTCTTATTTTACGAATGAACTTTTAAAACAACACGCACAGACATACACACTCACACATTTTACACACACCTCAACAAGGTAATTAGTAGTACATGGTTTTAGTTAATTGTATAGTGTTCCTTGTACATTATATAACCTGTGGCTTTATTATTAAGAATGAACTTTTAAGACAACCGGACACACATAATCACGCACACATTCCCACACACCTCACAACCATTTGGTCAGTACAAGGTTTTTATACATTGATTGTTGTTACATGAATTTAGCCCTCACATTTTGTTTACGCTTCTAATTATTAACTAAAATAGAAATTAGGTAACTCAACTAATTTTGGGGCTACATAACCTCGTATATTCAGTATCTATATTTAAATGATTAAAAAAAATTGAATGGTCTTTTAAGACCACACACACACACACAATCACACATTCCCACCTACACCAGTACCCGATTAAACGGTAGAAGAACTGCGTTGCGAGACTTGTTTTTTGAACAAGTTATGTTTCGATGGCATAAACCTTTCCAGGACTCGAATATAGATATCTACCAGCGTATGTGGCAGCACATGTCATCAGCCACTCCTCCCGCGTTGGTGTCGTCTTATGAAGAGGGGGTCAGGCGGGTTTTAGGGGGCAACTATGCTTTTCTAATGGAGTCTACCATGTTGGACCACAGGGTCCAGAGGGACTGCAATTTGACGCAAATTGGTGGGCTCTTGGACTCCAAGGTGAGAATTACATTAATTTCAATATTTTTAGGAAGACGGGTTGAAAAATGTATCTTCTTTTCTTCTAGTTTTCAGGAGACTGCAGTATTTAAATCAGTGGTGTTACCATCATTTTAGGTCTGGGCCTCAGATTGACATATCATGAAACATCATGATATGTCAATCTAATAGGCAAGTAGGTGATCAGCTGTGCCTGACACACACAGTCGGCTTTTTGGATCGAAATCCGGTTACGATATCTTCCTTCTTGGTTCTAGCAAAAGTTTAATGCGCTGAGAAAATTCATTGGGGCCGTCCAAGTATTACAGTAAGCACTGTAGGGGGCTTTCATAGTCATACCCAGACATTGTCTATGCTTGAAAACGACATGCATTTTCGAGGATTTCCTTTTTTGAGAGCTTTGCTTTCTTATTCTGTTTGTTCTGGGTAGGGTGGGTTACGACCAGCTACGCCTCAGAAGAGAGCTAGCTGTGTATTTATTTAAGATACTTGATGGAGACACTGGGTCTTCGGGTACCATGTAGAAACCTGAGGCTTACGTCTACGAGTTGCTTGCTTGAGTTGAGTTGAGTTCTTATAAGATTTAGGCATATAAGTTTAATTTTTTTATGTAGGATAATTGGTGTAGGTATTGGCGGTCTATCGAATTAGTAGTAACTGTTGAGGTAAAATAATGTAGTGGAATTAATAATAAAAACTTTTGCTGACAAGAGAAGGGGGGTTTAAATACAAGAAATCTGCCAACGCAATACTTGAACAGCCCCTGATGTCCCCCCTGATGCCCCTTTTTTTTACCTGGGGAAACCCGATTACGGGCGCCTGGGCAAGTTGTTAAGTGGCGTGGGGAGTGTGGGGGTCAAGGTGGTAAATTGCGATGACCCTATACCCACTAAAACCACCAGGGCCTAATGTTCGCTATTGGACGAGGGCGGGTAACAGCCAGGAGCACCTTTTTTGTTCTTCTTTTTTGTTTTTTTTTATTTTGGTCTGCTGTTTCCTGGTCCAACCTTCTACATTGACTGGCTGATGTGGATAAATTATTCTCATTATTTAAATGTTTGGTGTATAGGGTTACGGAATAGCCACGTGGAAAGGCAGCCCTTGGAGAGATAAGATCTCTTTAGCCATTCTGGAACTTCAAGAGAAAGGGGTGATACAAATATTATATGACAAGTGGTGGAAGAACACAGGTGACGTCTGCAATAGAGACGGAAAAGACAGCAAGGCCAGCCCTCTTGGGGTGCAGAATATTGGTAAGACATCTGACGGCATTGGTAAAAAAGAAAAGTTTTATCAATATTAGAAGTAGGGAAAAAGTAGTCCAAAAATCGTGAAGGTAATTTTGTGTCAGTGTAAGGGGAGTGACTATGAACATTCTGAGGGACCTGGGGTCATCCTCAACTCACCACCAAACATCGCTTAGAGTATCTAGAGGGTACAAGCAATTGGCTAAATGAATCATGGAGAATTTTAACAAATTCAAATATTATTAGTGGCAAAAAATAGTCAATTTTGTTTTTAATAAAGATTTTTTGAAGTTCTTTAGGCGCATGAGGATAATTTTTTTACGGTTGAAACGCAATAATAAAAATAGCGTCACGAAGATGTGCAGCGTTTTTGTCGAAGGGAGAGAGCGATTGAGACGGATTGTGAGAGAGTAAGCTAGAGCGAACGTGCTTGTGCGAAAGAAAGAGTGAGAAAGATTGAGAGAGAGAGAGAGAATAAGGGAGATCGAGAAGAATACACGCTATTGGTTGATGTATTCATTTACTACATATTAGAACTTTAGATGGCAATTCTGTCGCATAACGTCTTATACAGTAAACGTAGATTTTATTTATTTATATTATCATTAGCACATATACAGAATATACATATACAAATACATGGATTGATCATATATTGGTACATGATGATTGGCTTTTACCTTAGTAATAATTAATTAACAAAGAACTTTCACTTCTGACATGTGCACTTTGTACTCACGCACTTTTCTAACAGGTGGAGTCTTCGTGACCCTACTTTGTGGGCTGGTCCTAGCTATAGTTGTCGCGATATTAGAGTTTTGCTGGAACACAAGAAAGACGGCGTCTCAGGGACGGCAATCATTGTGCAGCGAGATGGGGCAGGTATGCGAAATTGAATACATATTTAAAATAGTTCAGGTGTTATATATATATCTTAATATATATATTTCTTGTGTGCGTGTGTATGTGACTGAACTCCTCCTAAACGACTGGACCAATTTTGACGAAATTTTTTGTGTGTGTTCAAGGGGATCTGGGAATGGTTTAGATTCACAATTTTGTCCGCTGGACAATGTTTTTTTAATTAATTTTTAATTTATTAGTAGTTGTTGATTTTGGAATGTTTTACATTGGATGCGACAGACGGCGCTACCATCGCAGTGTCAAATTTTAAATAATATTCGAATTTTAATTTTATTCTTTCCCGACAGTTAGCGCTGCGATCAAATTAAAAAAAAGTTTTGTTATCATTGTGTTATTGTAGACCATGTGCTGGATCGAATCCTGAATCCTTGTGTTTCCTTTTCTTTTGAACTGCATCGCTATATTTTGATATCTGTAAGATTCGTTTTAGATTAAGGTTTCTTTTTGGATGTCCTGGAAGAGATCGATTATTAGCGATAAGGCCGCCCGTTGCATCCCTTGTAACTTTTCTGTATTGTGCTAATTGTGTTTCTTTAATTTTTTGCAACGTAAAAATAAATAAATAAACTATTGCATTCGTTTTTATGATTATTTGGTAGAATTATAATCTCTAATAAAACTCTTATGGTTACTGCGATCTAATTCAGGAGAGTTATATTTGATAGAATACAGATATCGTTTTTATATAAAAAAGGGTGTGTGTACTTATGTACACGCGTTAGAAGTTATACTTCTTTGGCGTATGGAAAAAAACTAAAATGCAGTAGTGATTAACGATAAATATTAAAATTAATTAATAAATATATTATTAGAAAATCCTATCACCGTCGTATATGAAATTGATTCAAAAACACCAAAATAATATTTATTTATTCATTATTTAATTGTACTGTTACGAAACACTTGTTCTAAATATATAAATACTAGAATATACAACTTGAACATAGTTGTCGATTTGCCACCTAGACCTAACATTGCGATGTCGAATTTAGGTGTTGGTGTGCGCGCATCGTAAAAATTTCACTCATCATTTTTCACGATCGCGCCAAAAGAAGTATAACTTTAAAAAGTTTTAAAAAATTCTAAAAATTTAAAAATATTTTAAATTTTTAATAAACAGTTAAAATTTAAAAATATTAAAACAGTCGTAATAATGGTTTACGACTTATATAATGGTTTGTGATCCCGGGGCAAGCAAAAAAGAACTGGTAATTATGATGTTTTCAGGAGTTGCGTACAGCGATGCGAGGTGGGTCCTCGCGGACCGTACTGAAGCCCGGTTGTTCCAGATGCTCACCAGCGACTCACGTTCCACCCGCACCTTCAAGATATGAGGTTTGATTCCTTTTAACTGGTCTCCCAACAACATTTTTTCTTTACTTTAAAGATTTAAAAAAAAAAATTTTTTTCTCCATTAATAACTTTCTACATTCTGAACATTTTGCTGTGATCTCCAGACTGTTGAAGAGTTCAAGAAATAAAAAAAAATAACAAAAAAAAAAATAGTTCTTTAACATGACACTGTTACAGAGTGATACTGATAGTGAGCTTCCGTCCTGCCCTTCAGGCGATTGACCCCCCCGCGACGGCCCAAGCCGAGGTTCGAGTCCCGCAGGAGACGCCCTTGCGCGAGTCGCGGGAAACTAAACTCTGTTTTGGGAGCTAAGCTCGCCAAAACAGCCCGTGCTGAGCTGTAAAGGCCCTTAAGGCCAACAGCAAGATTCCATTAAAAAAAAGTGATACTGATACACTTTAAATTCTTCTATAAAAGTTAAGTTTATTAATCACTACGTAGTATAAAACAAAGTCGCTTTCTCTGTCCCTATGTCCTTTGTATGCTTAAATCTTTGACACTACGCAACGGATTTTTATGCGTTTTTTTAATAGATAGAGTGATTCAAGAGGAAGGTTTATATGTATAATAACATCCATTATATAGTAGAGAAGTACTGTTATTTTTGTCATTTACTTTTTACGACAAATAATGGCTAATTTTCGAAGCGATTTTAACCAATACAGCATTAATCCTTAACCAATTAAATACCTTGAACACATTGTTCATTTAATATAGATCTATACAGTCCATTACAGCTTATTTAGCAGCTATCGAACGCGTATATTATCGGAGCTTTCCAGCGACGGAAATAACAATACATAATAAAAACCTGCTTTTCATCAGCATTGCACCCGTGCGAAGCTGGGGCGGGTCACTAGTAATGTATATTCTCCTATTCGCAATGTAAATCCAAAGCAAATAAATAATGTATCTTGTAAGATTAGAATTGTATTAACTATGGTGGCGCCCTCGCACAACGTTGCCTAACCAAGGTGCTTATTGTAATAAATTATAACTTAATTATAATTAATTCGACTTAGGGTCCTTCAAGAAAAGAGCGTACCAATTCTTAAAAGGCCGGCAACGCACTCGCGAACCCTCTGGCATTGAGTGTCCATGGGCGGCGGTATTACCAGATGAACCTCCTGCCCGTTTGGTCCCTGTTCTATAAAAAAACTTGTCACGTGTTAAATATTAGGAAATGCGATAAAGATTTGAGTTTGAGTTTGAAATCTGAATATATAGATTTTCCATTGACAAGCGTTCCCGATCTCTAGGAAACGTGTAGTACTAGAAGTAAGATGGTGAAAATCTTTCAGGCAGACGCTTCAAGCACCGTGGAACTAAAGGAACTGCGTTGGTCGTAGCGCGGGGCGCGGAGGGGGGCGTCCGCACCCTCCTCCCCCCGCCGCCCCTCGCACTCCCTGCCGCGCTGCGTGCGACCGCCCGCTTACTGCAGTAAGTTTATGCTAGCCTAGTACTCCATATACAATAGCTCCCCCGCCTTTCAACGTTTTAAACTGTATTTAAAGTATCTTCTACTATAAACTAAATTCTATTGAGAGGGTATTTAAACGTTATTAAATTTTTTCAAGTTATTTAAGCGGTGTTTAAAAAAATTTTAAATCATAAATTCAATTAACGTATACGTCTTATCAACTTTAATAAAATCTGGCAACTTTTCTTGATATATTTTCTAAATTAAAATCTCAATACAAACAATACGCGAAAATGGAGGACACCGTGAGGAATTTCTGCAGAAACCCTTCATCTTTTAGTCGATACCAACTCCCTGGAAATAAATACAGATAATATAACTTTTTCTACGGCTGTGATACTTTTTTGACATTACGCACACTGTAAAGCATGCGAAATGTTGGATAAATTTAAAATTATGATAATAATTATTAAAATAAAATAATACATAGAAAAAAGTATTTTTTTCTTTCTTTTTCATGTACTATTTGTCATTGTTGTTTTTTATATATTCAACTGTTTCCACAGATAGTATTTTTCATATATACTAAAATCAGAAGCATTTAATGTACATACTTTGACGTTCATAAGTGTACATTATGTTACCTACATGAATAAATAATTTTTAAAAATGCATGTTAATACGGTAGTAGAAATTACGTCTTAGTTTCTTGCTTTTCAGATTCAACATCTACCCTTAGACGAACTTCGTCCTACGTACTTAAGGAACCGCGGGAGAAAAAACATGTTCAAATACTTGCCTAGACTACCAAAGTGTAATTTTACAGTCTATATTTTCATATCTATAGATAAAGGTTTGAAGGGACTTCCAAACATTCATCGACAATATATCTAAAGTATGTTCATCTCTTTCTGACAAATTGAGTTTACGCTGCGATGGAAAGAGACAGGTGAAAAGAAGTGAATAAATAAAAGATTTTGACATGAATGGCGCCAAATGCGAAAAGCGGGCACAGATAACGAATTGTAAACCATAGATTAAATGTTTACAAATTGCGCTAGGCATTACAATCGTTATACTAACGTACAATGCCACATATTTTTCTTGGCCGGTAAGATATAAGTGTTGCCAGTAAATAAAACTAAATAAATAAAAATATGGGGAATAATTTGATAACATGCTGGCTAACTGAATATTTTTTTTAAATGTCTTACAAAAAACAATGTATACTAGAATCTAGAAAATACAGTCCTAGTCAAATTTGTCACATTTATATACGTCTATAAATGTGACATTTGACTACAGATGTAGTCTTAAGAGATATTCATATAATATCTCTTAAGACAGGCAATCAGAACCGTTCGATAATTAAAACTATGCCAATGTAATTAATAATGCAAGGAATAAAATTAAAAACATTTTACTTGGATTTTTATTAGATGTTGCTAAAATTGTTTATTCTTCCCTTCCCTTCAAGAATCAGTCGGACATTCCAAAATTTTTTTTTATAATAGGGGGCAAACAAGCCTGCGGTACGCCCAAAAACGGCAGTCATTGCAGCCCGTAGACACCCATTTTTCAGTGGGTGCGTTGCCGGGAGGGCGGAGTACGCTCGATTTTGGTCTAAAGTAGTATCTTTAAGGGATTAGACCGGGAGTCGACTCCACAGTTGGCTAATTCGCAAAAAAAAAGCCTTGTAAAATGGACTGTGGAAGATTTCCAACCATTAATTTCAGCCACCGGACAAGAAAATTTTTATGGCACTATATGTTATTCAAATATATGCTATTTGATATCTGTCTTTCTATTGTAGAGGTGTAATTATGTCTATATATATATTTCGTCACAACACATCAATCCTGACCCAAGTTCGTATATGAACTCGCCTGTCTACCGTATACCTACAGCGAATCGTATCGTATTTCGGCCATACAATGCCCAAAGGCGATGAGAACTTGGAGAAACTGATCGTAGTTGGTAACACACACGGTAAAAGATCACGTCATCATCATCGTCTTCAAAGCTATACACTGTCATAAGGGAAGCGTGGAAGCAGAAAGTCCGCTCCAGATGCTTTATTGCTGACCACGACGCTCAGACATGAGCTGACGACTAAAGAGAGAGAGAGATTAATAAAGTAAATGTATTGTAAGCACACTGTATTACATGGTGGTTTTAGGGCGATTCGGATAATCAAATGTTCGGATAATCGGATTTTTTTTTAAATTGCCATTGGAGAGAATAAAAGCTACGTTTTGATATTGCACTATTTTTTTATTGAATTAAATGAAAGAAACATGAAATTTTCACATGTTTTAAATATAAATAAAATGTACTTATGTACAAGTTTATAAATAAAAATCATTGTTTTTTAAACATCTCCGTCAATGTAAGCTGTTTTGCGGTCTTCAACCGTTAACCGGAAGAATAATAGCGCACTTAGACTTTTTTTGGACAATTTTTTGTGATTCGGATAATCGGCGATTCGGATAGTCGGAGTTCGGATAATTGGAGTTCTACTGTAATCATACGTGAACATAATTATGTATATAATTATATGTATATAATTATGTAAATAGAATTAAGAAATATCTATATATACATAATTACACCTCTACACTATCATTGTTATCTATGCTTTCTGGACAATGACAAAATGGACAATGACATTTGGAAGCCATTATGTAGAAAGTAACTATTGTCTATGCCTACGTACACTTCAAACCTTATATCTATTAATTGGTAATCTAGTATATACCAATGATTTATTCGACTTGGTTTTTAATTGAAAAATATCGATAGATATATGCACATAAATTGTATGTAATCTGTCAAAATTGAAATGTCATTTTGACGTTGACGAGCACTGTTTGTTCGCTCTAGTCTGTGTTAAAATTACACTGACGTACTGTAGATTTTATACCTACCTATGATCTGTGAAATACAATATTTAACATGACATACAAAAATGACGTCCATTTCTAGCAAACGGGTGTCAAGCTGAAATGAATATATTTTTTATTAAACTAAAACATCTTGAAGCAGTTATGGAATATTAAATTGTTATTCGAACTGTTTTGTTTTTCCTTGTTCAATATGTATTATCAAGATAATATATAGATACTGTGGTGTGACTTAGACACCGGGGTTTTTATTCCCTTTTTTTAAAGTACAATACTTTAAGAGACTCCCCCCTCTATCCCCTTTCTATCTTAAAGCGATTAAGTAATTTTAGTTTAATTAAATAAAAAGGTAGCCAAGAGGTCTCTTGAATAGCAAAAGCCTGAAAAGCCCTAAACAAAACTTGTCTAAGGCTTGCGATGTGGGACACTGATTAAAAGTAATGGTTGTCTGCAATGATTTCGGTTTACTGAAAATACTTTGTAACGTCTAACGTGAAAACTTCTTAGCAAAACATTGATTAAATGATTGCAGACTTTTATAAATAAAATTGAATCTTTTTATTGAATTATTAATAATTTTGTATGGATACAATCAAGTGGAAGAAATAGATATAAGTCGTAGGCGTATAATGTGCGTAACAGGACAATGAGCGTAACGGGACACTGAGTCGATCTATTTCATACGTGTAGCCGGCTTATAAGACGTCTTTATAAGACGTTTTCACGTTAAAATTAATAAGTTTTGTTTAACACTGTTGAGGCTTTCCCCAGCTTTTGAAAACTACTTGACAATTTTTTTCTCAAAAATATTGTATATTCATAGATCATTTCACAAATATATTATATTTAAAGCGAATTGTATATTGTTGTCGTAAAATATATTTAGATATATTAATTAGTTTATATAGGAATTTTTAACATCACCTTAAGAAAACATGTAAGTCATATATTTTATTTTAAAAAATACGAAAAAATCAATCTTTGTCCGAAAGTATATTTTTAAATATGCACAAAAACAAAATACCTTTTTGGGTACAAAGTTTTCTTTTGTGATGTCACATGAGGCAAATAGCTACTGGTCTGCCTTTTAATTGGTACTTTTGAAAGACTATAAGCCGAAATAGTTCTGAAATACTTCAACAGGCAGCTGGTTCAACAAATGCCGCAATTGTATATCTGTCGCAGTGAAGTAGTTATATCAGAGAGTTATTTGAATCTCTAGACAGTTGATTAAAGATGGATATTCAATCAGGTCGCTAGCATTTCGAATAAAGCAGTGTCAAAAACGTTTCAGTATCTTTCTGGCCGAAAGCCAGCGTATTGTAATAATGTAAAACAAGACGGTCAACGGTAGGTGAAAATCTTTTTTTAATCAACTTTCTAGAGATTCAATTAACTTTCTGTTTTAACAACTTTACTACGACATATCGTTTGGGTGCAATTCCTTTTTTCTTGACGTCCGATTAAACTCAGCTGTAGATGTAAGTTCGAACTAAGTAATTGGAGATTTATTGAGAGAAGTTATGAATATAAAAAAAAAGATTTATAATATTTTTCAAATTTTCGTGAGTATTTTGCTAACATACTTTGCGATTCGTTTTTATTTATATAAAGGACAATAATAATTCAGCGATAAACATGTTTTCATATTTACATTAATTAAAGGTGGTGTTAAATTTTGAATTCAAAATTAAAACGGGCTGTTGTAATAAAAACCTGCGTGATTGATGTTTGGAATTTTAAATGATGATTTTTAGCGTACAACAATAAGAGTTTGCCTAAGTCTATAATTAAGTTATGTTTTAAGTGGGTTTGATAAGTAATTGCGTAGACTATATTAAATGAAACAGTGTGCCAAAAGTTTCTTACCACAACAAACTATCAATAGTATTCGTGTAGTGAACTAAAACTTTACACCTGTGCTGGTAGTATCTGGTGGCATCAGCTGTGGTCATTACGTCAAAGTCTAATTAGATTATAAATGTTAATACTTGTATGTATTCGATTTGTCAATATTACGAGAGTTCGATCGTCTGTAATAATAGTAATGTCAGAGAAATGGCATTATTGTCAGCATTGTACTTTTTCTGTCACAGAGGTTGTAAATTAACAACGTCAAAGTCAAATCAGTTTGTAACTGTTAATACTTGTGTTTATTCGAATAGTCAATATTATGAGACTTTTATAGTCTGTAATAACAGTAATGTCAATGGCGGAAATATCTGCTGTCATTGTCATATTTAGTTAAAATCTTATTTATCAGTTTATAATTTATATAATTGGCAAAAACACGACTAGTATTAACGGTTAAAATCTTATTTACGACGGTTGTTAATTTACGACCTCTGTGACAGAAAAGGACAGTGACAGCTGACACTAACGCCATTGATAACACAGATACAATACTGTGGCAACACCAACACAGATAGAACCTGTTTTATTATTATTATAGATACAATACACGAATACCATTCGATAGTATCTTTTTACAATGGGTGTTAAATTAAATTCGTAATTTAATACTACGGACCAAAGCTCAAAGCTTGGTTCACAGTATGGCTTTCTTAACGTCTGTTTTAATGATATCGTTGGCTTGGCAACGAAAGATTCTTTGACTACGTTTAATAGGACCCAATGTATCTCTGGGGCTTGGCTTATGTTTGTTGATTATGTACTATTATGCATTATGTACTCTGACTTTTCAAAAACCAATGAAAGAAGGAAAATGTAAATATTACAATTATTTCGATTGACAGTTATGTTAGATCAGATCTATCCTGTTTTGTATTTATAGTCTGCATGGTCATGGTTGTGATATAGTCTTTGTTTCAGATTAATTGAGATGTAGTGGATCAGTCAAAAGTCAGTTTTTGACTGACCTAAACCTTTTTAAAGTGTTAGCTGTTACTGAAATGACACCTTCGTTACCCTGACCATGCAATGTATCAGTGAAAATGTGATATTAATTAAAATGTCTACTCACGACTAAGCGATTTAAATTGTTTTACATAGATAAGTTAAATTGTTTTATATAAAATGAATGAGAGAAAGTTGGTATTTCAATTGTCATCGACGTTCTGTGTCACCCCCAACCCTGGCTGTGGAAATCGTGAGGAAACCGCCTTGGAGTGGGGGAAGGGGGGGGGTCTGCCTTTGATTTTCTTATTTGGTGATGACGTCCACAGTAATCGTTTACTTTTTTACACAGTACCCACTCAATGTCTATGCTTAAAAACGAAATGCTCGCTGAGGCTCACCTGATGTTAAGTGATACCGCCGCCCATGGACACTTTCATTGCCAGAGGGCTCGCGAGTGCGTTGCCGGCCTTTACTTAAAGGGGGGGGGGGGAGAAGAAACTTACAAAACAAAAATAATATGTTAATGTACAGTTATGTTTGAGTGTTGCCAACTTTTGCCTTTCGAGGAGGGGGGCAGGGAGGAGGGGAGAAACTGCTTACGTAATTGAACGGTCCCCTATAGGGTGGTATACCACGATTTATATTTCGATTCCACATTTGACATTAGCTACTGTCATTTTGTAAAATAATACCACATTTAATAGTGTAGTGGTGTATACAAAAATTGATAAACAATCGCGATTTTTGTTTATTTAATATTGGTGTGCCAATTAAAGACTATATTATTGATTTTTTTAAATATATACATAATTAATCACAATAATTATTTATTAATTAGTAATCGCTACTTTATTTTATAAAAAGTTGATATATTTGTTTTTTATTACTGAAAAAGTACTGAATTTAATAAAATTAATCGACATAACTAATTTCAGAAATATGATATATACCACTTCGGTATCGAATAATTTGGCAACGTCACTATTTATTACTTTTTATATCGTTGCAACACTGGAATTGTCCAATCTTGAATCGAATTAAATGTTTTAGTATAGAGCCAAAGAGACGATGGCGTCAGGCATGATTGATGATGATGATTTAAAAATTATTAATGACAGTTGAAAAATCACTTTCGGCGTTGCTTGGTGTTTTGTGATTGTACAAGTTTTTAATAAAAAAATTAATCTATTCATTTGTTTTATTAGATTTGAATGAATTTTCTTATATTGAATAGATCCTGGATTTTCTTCATCGGCACTTTGTAGTTTAGTAATTCTGGCAGTACCTGCAATAAGAACTTCTATAGATAAAATAATATCGTAATGAAACTGTAAAATATAAAAATATAACGTTCACACATCCGTACGTTACTGGTACGTTTTTTTCGGATACGTCATTCCTGGATGCGATGTGTAAACAGAAAACAGAAAACAGATTGATTACATACATACAGTTATTACACACGAAAAAACATTTGAAAATCTGATATCCAATTATATCTGTACACAGCATTTTACACTAAATATTAAACAAACAACTTACACATATTAAACTGAATCACAAAAAAAAGAAAAAAAAACATATATACATTAATTAATTCAAGTTAGTAATGAAGGTAGAGAGTATTCACCATGAACTATCTTTTTTAATTTACAAATACTATTGTGAAAAATATCAACTTCAGTACACACAGCATTATAATATTGGCACATTCTAACAAGCGGAGCATTCTGGGACACATTGTTATTAGTTATAGGTATGATAAATAGTTCCTGGATGCGCACAGAACGCGTCGGTACCTTGATTTCTAGTGTCTCTAAAAGGTAGGTATCAATTCTGCAGGTATCCGTTAAAATTCTACCTATCCGTATATTTTTACAGTTCCGTCGTCCAGTGACGAAAGGGAATGTAATTTTTTACGGAACGATATTTTTACTGTATACAGAATACTGTGCCATGTGTGAAGTCGCTCATACATTCATACGCCATCGACGAAAAAACGAACAGTAAAACGGAGACGTGATTACAAACCGGATGCAGCGGAAAAAGCGATAGTAAACAGAGACACATAAATTCATAAGGTTTAAAGTGAGAGAAATAGAGATAGGAAGCATTATACAGTGTATAATCTTTTTAATACACACTGTATTTGATCATATTCTGAATTAAATATGATGTGTAAAAAATTTAATAAGTAGTTGCTATACAGACCCGAGCGGCAACGCAAGTGTGGCTCTGTACATCGAGAGCATACAACGTATATATGGCAAGAGAACGTTGCGGTATTTGCTACCGCGGCTAATAAATAGTCTACCCCATCACATAATAGATAGCCTAACACTAACCAACAGACTCTAAATTAAAAAACTACTTTTACATGCATTTGTCGCGCTCCTAAACAAGACTGCTATGGTTAAATTGATACAAACCACAGCGGTTTTCTAATGTAACATATTATTATGATATACTATATTATTTTGTTAAATACAAAAAATAGTTGTTTTACATTAACTGCCAGTTCTCAAATCAAGGGCGTAGAACGGAAGAGAAGAACTGGCAATAAACTCTCAGCCACTCTAAATCGCCAAGATTTTTTTACACAATGTTTGTAAAGCGCTGCAACCATTACACCATGTTCCATTTGACATATTGAGTAATAAAGAATAATAAAATAAATTAAAAACAAAGATTTGTCCTCTATCAGCAAGAGGCATGGTGAAATAGGAGCACGCACTTACTCGTGGGAACAACACGCAAATACGTAGTAAAAACAACTAATATCACCGCACACACGAATTCAAGTACGACCAGTCACCACAAGTAGCACCCGTTCACGAGTATGACACATGGCTAGCCATCGGCCCCCTCGCCATATTTTAGGGAGAGAGACAACCCGACGCATGGGTGCCACCACAAGCAATGACATTTAAGTGAGCATGACGATCCTTGAAATGTGGACATCAATTTAATTTATATATCATTAATATTTTTATTATTTAATACTATTAGTTTATTTTATTTAAAGTTTATACACTGTATATATATACCGTCACGTCATAAATCGTATGAAGTTGTGTCGTTGTCTCTATTTACTGTCGCTTTTTCAAACTTTCATTATTTTAGTTTTAATAAATTAAAGATTCATATTTAGCTTATAAATTAAAATTTAAGATTAATATATATTTTTTGAAGGATTCTAAGTTAAATTGGTTAAGAAATACCCAGCGCCCATGGACACTCTAAGCAACAGAGGTCTCGTGAGTGCGTTGCCGGCCCTTTAATAATTGGTGCGCTCTTTTCTTGAAGGACCTTAAGTTGAATTTGTTTGGAAATGCCGATTGCCCATGGACACACCGAAACAGAGGGCTCGCGAGTGTGTTGCCGGCTCTTTAAGAATTGGTGCGCTCTTTTTTTGAAGGACCCTAAGTTGAATTGGTTCACAAATACCGACCGCCCATGGTCACTAAGTAACAGGGCGCTCGCGAGTGCTTTACCGGCCTTTCAATAATTGGTGTGCTCTTTTCTTGAAGTTTTTTGTTACTGCAACCCATAGAGACACTACACATGCTACCTCTTGCCAATTGTTGGCATTCAACTGCAGCAGGTCCTCCTCCACTGTATCCAGCTGTTCCTGGTCTCTGACCTCTAGGGCGGCTCAGGTAAGCTTCCTATACCCCCTTAGATGAGCTCTAGCTCTCAACGAAGATTCTCATTTCGGAAGCCAGGACACTTTGGGGTTTGTGGGGAAAAGGTATTTTAGTATTTTCAGTATCTAACCTTGTCTAAAAGGACTAGTTTTAATATTTTATCTCAGTTAATACATTTTAAGGATGTGTCCGTTGTTTTAGGAATGTATACTTTATTATAAAAAGCGATACGTCGATATTAGAAGTACTTATTTATTTATTTTATTTATTAACACTTCGTTGCATTACATAAAAGGAAAAAAATATATTAAACGTAATTTAATGAAAAGCAACTGGCGGCCTTATCGGTTTAGAGCGAGTTCTTCCAGACAACCACTGTGAGTTAAAAATAAACTAAACTGATATAGGATACATAAAAAAAAAACAAAAAGTAAAAAGTGGACATGAATCATGATTATCTATCAAGATCAGTCTCACGTCAGTTAGTAGTTAGTACGCAAGTTAGGGATATGACGTGGACAGGTAATGTTTGTTAGAAATTTAAAGGAAGATAGAGAAGGAGCTAAGCGAATAGTGACGGGAAGTGAATTCCATAGCCTAACTGCTGAAACCTTAAAGGAATCGCCAAGAAAGGAGTTAAGAGATGGGATTTCAAGGATATAGTTTTCGGAAGAGCGTATAGTTATGTGAACCCAAAAATTTGAAATCATTTAACAGTTAATGTAAAACAAGACCAATTTGTTCAAGGAGGTATCAATTAAATATATACTGTTTCGTTCTTTTGTAGTCAGATACAATTTTTTTTGAAGTGAAACTTCTTTATCGGCGCTGAAAAAACATACGTGTCACATTTTCCGTTACGCCCTATCTCTTTCTTGTCCCTACCACGAGTGATTCGAAGAGACTCCAAGCCATTAATAAAAAATATATAATAACGATAAAATTTATAGTATTCTATTATAGTTAATGAAATTCTGTAAAAAAACAATCTAATGATTGAAAGATTATTTAGTTAATACATCGTATACACAGTGCAATGACAATCTAAAAGTGATTTTTCTTACATTTGTATGATGATGATAAAGATTTTAATACAATTAATGAAATTCTGTAAAAACTCAATGTAATGGTAAAAAATTATTTATTTAATAAGTCGCATACACAGTTCAATGACATCCACTGGTGATTCTCACATTACCTAACTGTAAAATTTTATTGCATTTTATCTGCGACGATAAATGTAATTAATGTAAATATTTTAATTGTATTTTAAAGAGTCTATATTGGGATTGTTCTCACATACTGTAGTTTTTAAATAAATAAAATATCTTTGTTTGAATTTGCTACCAATCAAAGTAAAATAAAATTTAAAATTATATAATAACGATAAAAATGATATTAATAATTCTATTACAATTAATGAAATTCTGTAATAATCTTAGTAGTCATAAGGTGAAATGAAGTAATTGTATTATTTGTATTCATGTCTATGATAATCTTTGTTAAACTTCGTCGAATTTAAATTTAACCAATTTCTGTAAAGTTGCATATAGTAGATAATTTTTCGAAAAATTAGGTCATTAAGAAGATTTATGTCTTACGTACACTAGTATACGCACACATTTTTTTAAATAGATTAATTACCTCCGAATTACGGTTGATTTCCACAAATCGTCTGTCTGAATAACTAAAAAAAAAAAAAAATAAATAAAAAAAAAAAAAAAAAAAAAAAAAAAAATAAAAAAAAAAAAAAAATAAAAAAAAAAAAAAAAAAAAATAATAGTACAATTAAACAGTGGGAATAAATAAATATTATTTTGGTGTTTTTAAATCAATTTCATATGCGATGGTGATAGTATTTACTAATAAAATCTTTTTGATTAATTTTATTATTTATCGTTAATCACTACTGCATTTTAGTTATTTTTTCGATACGCCAAAGAAGTATAACTTATAACGCGTGTACATAAGTACACACACCCTTTTTTTAGTTCCACCAATTGATAATCTTGTGTGTTTTAATCAAATATTTGTTTAAGTTTTATTATATTGATTGAAAAAGATTTACGTATTTTATTTAAAACATTTTTTATAGATATGTAGTTCTTTAATATTGTGGAACATTTTTTTCGTTCTTTCATCAATAGTATACGCGGCGTATGCAATGAAAGATATTCTATAGGTTTTTTTACACTTTGGGTATTCTTTGCCGATGAGTAGGGATGCCAACAGAATAGAATTTAATGACGTGGAATAAGTGATACCATTATGATCCTATGTTCCAAAATATCCGTATTTTATTTTTATTTTTTTATTTTTAATATTATTTTTATAATAGCTATCCTTATTTTTTCTTAGCATTCAAACGGAGAAAGAATTGTTAAAATCGACCCAGTATTTTTTAAGCCAATAACAAACTTACTTACATAGAAATCTTTCCTCTTTATATTAGATTAGATTTATAATTGTTAATAAACATTTTCTGTTGAGACAACCTAAAAATAATACGCATTTTATCAAAGTTGTTGATTATCGCGTTCAGACAAGACGCGGATCTAGTTAATATATATTTTAAAATATAATATAATTTATGTAAAACTTAACAGAAAAAAAAAAAAAATATATATATATATATATATATTTCAACTAACCGTTTCTGTCTTGACAGTGCATTTCCAAATATATCTGAAATACAAAATGCTATATGAAATTGCAACCGTATTGATCCAAGTGTTGGATTAGTGGCTTCAAATGGGACTCCCATCCCTGATGCCGTAAAAACCTGGCTGTGCACCAATGGACTTTCTTTCGCATTAAAAATTCGCTCGGACGGTCAAGGAAAATATCGTGAGCAGTTGGCTTTAAACCCAAAAAGTTGACGGCATGTGTCAGGCACAGAAGGCTAATCTACTTGCTGTGTGATTGACAAATCATTAAACATTTAAAGAAAAACACTTTTTTACGGATTATAGTTATGTATTATTGTATTTAAACTCATAATTATTTAGACATAATTTTAAATTTAACCGCGAAAATGGAGGACACCGTGAGCAATTTCTGCAGAAACCCTACATCTTTTAGTCGATACCAACTCCTGGAAAATAAACACAGATAATACAACATTTTCTACAGCTGTGATACTTTTTGACATTTAACACCTTTGTCTTCAGTCACCGTGACCATGCACGCTGTAAAGCACGCGAAACGTCGGTTAATAATAATCCGTAAAAAAGTGTTTTTCTTTAAATGTGTAAAAGTTTTTCTTTAAATGTTAATAAAAGACAATACTATAAATCATTTAACATATAGAAATCTGAAGCCCAGACCTAAAAAGGTTTTAGCGGCACTGATTATTTATTATTTTACGAGTAAGCCAAGTTTTTTGAAGTGAAACTTCTTTAGGTGCATGATGGTATAATTTTTACGGAACGCACGTCATGCAGCGTTTTTGTCGGAGGAAAGAGAGAGATCGATTGAGAGAGAGTGAGAAAGGGAGATCGAGAAAAAATACACGCTATTGGTTGATGTATTCGTTTAGTACATATTAGAACTTTAGATGGCAATTCTGTCGCATACCGTCTTTTGCAGTAAACGTAGATTACATTAGCACGTATACAGTGTTAATATAGATATACAAATACATGGAGTGATCATATATATCTTGTTTTTTTTTCTTTTTTTTTTTAAATAAGTGTACATTATGTTACCTATATGAATAAATGATTTTTTTGTTTTGTTTTGTTTGTTATACTGGTACATGATTATCTATTGGGGCCTTTATAATTAATTTACAAAGAAGTTTCACTTCTGACATGTGTACGCACGCTCTTTTTTTTATAAACCAACGGGCAGAAGACTCATCTGATGAGAAATGAAACCATGAATACTCCCAATGACGGTGAGCCCGTGAGCCGGCGTTTTAAGATTTACTACTCTATTTTCTTGACTCTAATTAACCACTCTTCTCTGAGATCGTAGCTGAACCAGCGGCTGCAGCAGTGGACTTTCTATATGCACTTGTACGGTGAAGGAAGACATGACGAGGAAACCAGCGGCAAACAAAGGATTGCTCCGTCTCCCACCTTATGGTCTTAACACATTAAGTGCTGTTTTATCGGATCCGAGTGGAGCGCGGCCATAGTAGCGGTGCCGCCCACTCGGATCCGAGTATTCGACACCCGAAGTGCTGTATACCGACCACTCGGATTCGAAAAAAAATTTTTTTTAATAAAATTAATAATATACATTCATACATATTTTCAAACATTTATAAAACCAAATCAAAATTCGCTATATTTTTTTTGGATTCCGGCTATTACTTTGTATCCATTGTTTAAGCATTCAATGTGTTAATAACCTTGAAACAGTTTTTTTTTATAGAACAGGGGGCAAACGGGCAGGAGGCTCACCTGATACAGATTTTAAATGTAATTTTTGTTAAAGCCGCACGTTGTTATGTAACCGGCTTTAAAATGTTCGTTTAAGATGATAAGAGTATTTATTTAACGTTTATATTTTTAAAAACTTACCATCATTTATTAGCAGAAACAAAACGAGTGCGTAGCGAGACATGTCACACTGATAAAAATATGTTTGTAAATTTGTTTATATATTTTGAATGCGTAATCACCGATGCGGGTGTAATTATAAGATACAACATCACTCTCTAAACCAGTGCTTCCCAACGTAATTTGTGCCATGCCCCCCCCCTTTTCCTAAAATTGGTATGATACCCCCCATATAAATAAATAAAAAAGCCTTTTATTTGAAATGAAATACGTTTATTTGGAACATAAGATCATCATGGTATCACTTATTCCACGTCATTAAATTCGAGCCTGTTGGCATCCCTACTCATCGGCAAAGAAGACAGAGTGTTCTGAGGCCGAGAGAAAAAGCCGGCGTAAAAAACTCGGTACTCTTTAAAAAAAAGGCAAATCATCAAACAATTCTACAATATTTAAAACAAATATAGCAAATTAATTAGAAGAAGCCTGCCCAGCACTAGTCACAGGCCCTTTTATCAACTAGATAATCACTAACTTTAAGTAAGTAGGCCTTTTTACACAGCTTTTCTTTAATACATTTCTTAAATTTAATAAAAGGCAGAGATAAAAGGGCCTCTGGGATTTTATTAAAGAAGACTATCCCTTTTCCCAAAAAAGACTTACTAACTTTTGACAGTCTATTACGGGGAAATTGCAGCCTGCGTTTGTTCCGAGTATTGACATTGTGCGTATGTTCTATTCTAGTATTACTTATCACTATTTTTGTATACATACATAATATTTTCATAAATATATTGCGAGGGATTTCTTACAGCAGAACACGCAGAAGTTGGAATTATTAAGTTTACTTACATACTAGTGTTAGTTTTGTTAGCAATTAAATTTGTATCCTAAATTTAGTTGCGTTAGTTTTTCCTAATTTTAAACTATTATTTTTCTGTAAGAACTCCTCTATGGGTGAAGGCCTCCTCCAAAGATAACCAGTCCTCTATCGATTGGGCTACTTGGGACAGTTGGGACCAGCTTTTTATTTTTATTTCGTCATATAACTTACATTATTTTTAAAATAATGTAAGTTATATGTTTAGTTTAATTTTACTTGGAAATTGTTTACGAAACTATTGATTTAACAAAGTATAAGACTGATCTACCCTAACTAAACCCTTTAGACTTCGAATTATGTACAGTTTTAGAGGAAATGGCCAGCTCTCAACGACGGCGACATTGAATCTCTTAAGGAATCTGTGTGAACTGTCGTGAAATTTCCCTGGGGAAAAGTGCGTAAATCCATAGATACGTTAATATTTTTTTTCGAGACATATATAACATTTTATTTATATTACTTTACTACACTTTTACAAACACATTTTCATTTTAGAAGTTGTTACATGGCTAGGACAGTTCGGCAGTAGGGTTCCTTATCAATGTGCCTGATGCGTACGTCAGAAAGCGACATCGTCCGCTGTTACTTCATGGGCCCACAGCTAGGACTTATCTTCTGCCAAGGGCACATGGCATTCGGTGTGTTAATTTACTTAACAAAATACATAGGCTAAGGCTTTTTTCATTGTCCGTTGAGTGAACTGGCAAAAGTTCTATTATTTGTTATAGTTGTAATAGTGCCTATATAGTTACTTAATTTCTTGTATTTATCATGTTTTTTTTTGTTTCGTCTGTAAATTATATTCATTTATTGTTCACTCTTGTCAATTAAAGGTCACCTCTTAAGGCAGTAGTGTTTTTATAAATAAACTAGCAGACTCGGCCAAGCGTTGCTGTGGCTAAGGTTTTTGTTTTATTAAATAGTAGTAAGCTATTCATGGGAAACGGTAGGAGAACTTATGTGAAAGGTGGATAGCTTATGTGAAACGTTGGTACTTTTAACACAGCGCCATCTGTTAGAATTGTGTCGAGTAATAAACAAATAATTTGCAATAAAATAAAATTGCGACTATAATTAAAGATCTAAGCTATCCTATCTCTTAAGTTGGACCAGACTGCACACGGTGTGGAAATTTGAATGCTATCGGTTCGTTAGTTTAGGAGTCCATCGCGGACAAACATCGTGACAGGAGATTTATATATATTAAGATATACAGGGTGTCCCAAAAGTCGACGTCAAGTCGAAATTTTCTCATAGGTAATGCCACACCAGTTATCAGAAAAATTAAAAAAAAAAATTAAGTCATGTATTTTTGAAGTTATAAAAAATTATAAAAAGCTTTATTGATTCATTTATAAAGAGGGTTTTGAATGTATTTAGAGATAATTCTCTAATTTCGCTTGGGAGTTTGTTTCTAAGGAGTGGTTTATCTTCTGGAACCTGGTTGGTCGTATGCTTAGATAAATTCTGTATGGAGTGTTATACTGGTGAAAGTCACCATTTGTGTACGGTTCCTGGGTCATCGGGTGCTTGAAATGATAGAAGATTTTAATCTTACTTTATATTCACCACTTACGTATAACAATAGAATACGAGCGAAATAATAGAATGTTAATTCCTATACAATTAAACAAAAGGGAGTGCCTACGTCTGGCTATGTTCTCGGGGCGTGACTCCCATGACTTAGGAAATCCTCATGTTTATAAGTGATCCAAGTGTACAGCCAGGGCACGTACATAGGGTATCATCATGCTTATAAAACTAAGACACTTATGCTTTCACTGTACGATCAGAGGACTTTAGCCGGTGTTACCTTTTTACATAAATTGCTACATAATTATATACAGAGCAGTGACCTCTTACAGGGTATTAAAATTGTAGTCCCATACTCGTTCCCTAGGTCAAAAATCATCAATATTTTCCAAGTTCCTTCTGCCAAAACCAACCTAGGAGTTCAGGCACTCGTTCGAATTCTTCGCAACTATAACGGATTGAACACAGCTCATCCGGAGCTGGATATATTCGGTAGTGGGCTGATTGGTTTTAGAAAAAGCATTGTGGGTGCCTTTCTCAAACCTGTAGCTCACAATGAGAGCGAGTGAGAGGCACGCGTCCCTTCCACTCGGGCATGGTTAGCCCGCCTAAGAGCGAGAGAGACAGACATAAAAAGTGAAAGGCACGCGTCCCTTCCACTCGAGCACAGTTCGAGATTCTTTGTATAAATTAATGTTTTAAATATAATTCTTTGTATAAATAAATGTTTTAAATTGTTACTATTATTTCATCCTTCTTCCTACTATACGAATGAATATTCACATTAAAATTATTTTACCACTCAAAGTCGTTGTCACGTAAAACTTTCGCCCGTATACCGACTTTACAGGCAACCAATTTCTTTTTCTCTATTTTAAGTTCCAACATTCTTTGTAATTTTATTTTATTTTATTGTGTAATTATCTTATCTTGGTTATGTTTTTAATTGTATTTTTTTAGCATAACCTATGTTTACTATTATATTGTCATACATATTAGATATAAGATTTTATAAAAATATCAGTAGATTTAATAATGTATGATGTTGTAAACTTAATAAATAAATAAATAAGACAACCTGAGTCAGCAAATTGTACAGCCTTGGCTCGTACAATTTGTTTTAAAATTGATTATATTTTTTTTTACATATAACAAGGCTTCAATAATATATGACTAGATAGTGTAAATATTATAATTAATTAAACTTATCCCTTGGGGAAACACAGCTATCACCTTATGCTTGAAAATTACTTAATTATAAGAACATGATAATCAGTCGATTCGTTTAGTACAATGCCACACACTTTTATCATTATTATTAATTAACATTATCGTTGGTATGTTATTTTTTGTTTGCCTATAGGAGATAACTACAGGCGAACAAGGCGAACAACGACATTTGATATATATATATAAATGCTTAGGTTCTTTCGTACCATATCATTATTTGGCAGAAATATAAATACTACTTAATATTATGTACTACTAGTGACCCGCCCCAGCTTCGCACGGGTGCAATGCTGATGTAAAGCAGGTTTTTATTATGTATTGTTATTTCCGTCGCTGGAAAGCTCCGATAATATACGCGACATATACCATATAGACATATACCGTCACGGACTTTTCTGTTGACCTTTTCAATGTGTACAATACTTAGTACATTATTTTGATAAAACTCGTAGGGTTCAGCCTGCGTTTGCAATGTAAGCGGAAAAAATGTAATTATTTACGACATCACGTTAGAAACCTCAAAAATAACAGTACTTCTCCACTATTTAATGGATGTTATTATACATATAAACCTTTCTCTTGAATCACTCTATCTATTAAAAAAAACCACATCAAAATCCGTTGCGTAGTTTCAAAGATTTAAGCATACAAAGGGACATAGGGACAGAGAAAGCGACTTTGTTTTATACTATGTAGTGATATAGCATAAATATTGCTTTAAAAATTAAACTGTTTAAGTCAAATTCACATTACAACAGTCGTTCTCTTTAATTGTACCAGTTGTTTTTCAAAAACTTCGGAAAACACCATCAAAATTGTGGCTTGCCGACGCCATATTGACAGTTTGAAAATTTCGTGCAAGTTTGAGAGTGGCTGAAAATTAAATTAAATTTAAATTAACAGTCAACAGGCCAGGCAAGTAATGAAACGTGATCAATCCAAGTAATTTATAGCTGTTTGATCAATTGCTGCTGGCTGAACATTTTCAGGCCGTTAGTTAAATGGCGCTGTTTAGTTAAACGACTAGGCTGTTAATTGAACGGCTAATTAAGCTAATTGACTGCGAGAAATATATTACAGTAATAACTGGCTGGAATTAGGGAGATGAGAAGGAGGAGGATTTCCCTTAGCAGTGGAAAAACTGCCGTAAAAACGCTTCCTGAACGTTCGAAGATTCAACTCAGCTGCTGGTACTAATCCGAACCACTCTTTAGAACATTATCCATGGTAAATTTGATCGCATATAGACAAAGAAATATAATATACGAATATGGTGCGGCTTGTGATGCGGCTGAAAAGCCTAAAGCTAAAGCCTGCAAATACAGGGGTCTGGGTTCTGAATATGATTTTGTCCCATTCGGTGTCGAGACCCTTGGTCCGTGGGGTCCTAGCGCGTTAAGGCTTTTTAGAGAATTATCAAAAAGGTTTGTCGACATCACAGGAGAACGAAGAGCCAGTATCTTCGGAACCTTGCCTAAAGGGACTCCTTTTAATAATATTTTTTAATATTTAAATTTTAAGGTTAGTTTTTTATATACGTATGTTAAGAGATAACTGATAATGTCTGCTACCCTACCGAACCTACTAACAAAGCTAACATGAAAAATGTTAGCTTCGGTAGGAATCACACGCCTAAGTTATTTAATCGCCCGGTCGTATTTGTGTGACGGTATTATATTAAGAGCTATTCTCTGGTGGCTGGTTTCACGAATACTTTTTTATGTAACTTGGATTATATATAATGGTTATTGATAAATAGGCCGTCAATTTTTTCCCCAATATATACGAAATTCAGTTTATTTAATTTTTTCACCTAGTAATAATAATAACTATATTAAAAGGCCGGCAACGCACTCGCGAGCCCTCTAGCGTCGAGAGTGTCCATGAACGGCGGATTACTTAACATCAGATGAGCTTCCTACCCGTTTGCCACCTGTTCTATATATTTTTTTTTAAAGTTTGGTCCTGCTCGCAGCATACCGCTAACGATTTCGCTGTATTACGATGATTCGTTGAGGAGAGCACCCGCTCTGAGGTCACCGAAACTGTCTACTTCAAATTAAATCTTTAATTAGCGCCAAAAATATTCCAAAGGGAATAAAATCAATGTTTGAAGAAAGTATCTAAAAGCTCTGTGGCTGCGCCAGAATTTGTGCTTTGTCTGTGGAGGTAAGACGTGGCTATGTCATAGCATAGCATACCATACGGCCATTATATGTGAAGATGGGATTTTCCAAGGGATCAACGAACATCCCATCCGGCCACTTGCCTCTAGCGAGACAACAGGCATAGCCAACGATGGCATTGATGTGAGATCCAGAATGGCTGGAACAATGAAGAAGGCAATAGAGTGGCGTAAAGCGTGGTGTGGCGAGAAAAACAATTTACACTCTAATGGCAATGGAGGATATGGTGTGCAAGGCTACATACTTCAAAGCCACAAGGATCTGGGCACTCTTAAGAGATGGTTGGATGCAATACCAGCTTCTTCGACCAAATTGTGTGATGGGCTTGTCAATCTCCAATGTACTTCTGACCGGCTTGATACTCTATCTCTATACATCGCTTCTCTATGCGTATTCTACTACTGGAGTGTTCTTAAGAGTTGAGTTGATCCTTCTTCGTTTCATCACGGTATGAGCTGCTTAATAAAATTCATCAGCAGCACCAGCATGGCTGGAAATCTTTTCTTCTTGGTCGCACTTTCTTTTGAGACCTAGCGAACTGTAGAAACTACTCCCTGGGAGATACGACCTCTAAAGAAAAGGATATGTCAGACATTTTTGGCTGATGAATAAATGATTCAGGGTCTAAAAGGGTACCAGGTACACTAGGTCCTGCTGCCACCAGCCTTATTTTTATATACATATGATACACCAAATTATTATTTATTACTCAAGATGTCATATGGAACATGGTGTAATGGTTGCAGCTCCTTACAAACAATGTGTAAAAAAACTTGGCGATTAAAAAGAGTGGCGGAGAGTTTATTGCCAGTTCTTCTCTTCCGTTCTAGATTTGAGAACTGGTAGAAAATGTAAATTCACAATTAATCTAATCTTTTTGACGTTCATAAGTATACTTGTTTACCTATATTTATAAAGATATGTTTGTTTGTTTGTTTGTTAAAATACTCTGATGATGGAGCTGAAAGGTCTTCAATTTGAATTGTTAACAAAAATAACTCCTATCTCACTTTCTCACTGTATTTTTTCTTTACACATTTTTAGCCTTGGCAATCTTAATGAATCGCTATCACCACTTTCTGTAGACCTCTGCGATTCTTCGGTTCATAGAATTTTCGTTATCAAAACTACAATAGTACGCGAAACGAGAGGTCAAGTTGATTGGTCGTTTATAACGGGTCTTTAATTTATGGGTGAAAGGTCAAACGTTGTCAACGAACGGCGATAATGATGAGTGAACACGGTTGCAACTTTTATTTATTTATATATATTTGTAAATCTTAAGACAAATACAAATTTATTTATATGATTTTGAAACTATTAAATGCCATGAAAAACATGACTCTGCTGTAAAAGGTGAGAGTCCAACCAAGACAGTTTATTAATTCCTTACAAGATTTGAGTTCAAAAAATTACATGACACTATTAGAAAAAGCAATGGCGATGTAAGTGTGCCGAAGCAAGTTCTTTACGCCCTTGAATTCGAACTGGTAGAATTCTTTTTACTGACGTTCAGAAGTATACCCGAGTTTCCAAGCAGCTGGATCCCTTGTCGTTGCGTAGAGATATGGGGTCTTTCTCCGTTCAGAGGAGTTGCTTGCACCTGCAGCTTACATTCATCAATATCGAGGCAAAATAAAATATACCTCAACGTCCGTCTCGCAAATGCTATACACCAGTACTATCTGGAACTGCTGACTGAATTTATGAAACAATTCGACTTAGGGTCCTTCAGAGAGAGAACCAATTCTTTAAAGGCTCTATGTATCCTCGTACCAATTCTTAAAAGCATTGAGAGTGTCCATGGGCGGCGGTATCACTTAATATCAGGTGAGCCTCCTGCCCGTTTGCCCCCTGTTCTATAAAAAAATGTATTACATAGCATCAGATGTGCCTTCTGCCCGTTTGCTTCCTTTAATTAAAAAAAAATCAGTGGCGTTACCTCTTCAGGTCTTGGCCTCAGATTTCTGAATCTGTTTCATGATCATTTTAAAATATAATAGGCAAGTAGGTGATCAGCCTCCAGCGCGCTAAATTTTAAAATGCAACGCAATCTCGAGCCCTGTGTAGAATGTATAGGCGGTAAAAAATACATTCAGTATATAAATATAATAATGCTTTCAGGATGTTGTTGGGGGTCTCGCGGTACTTTAGCGCATCGGGTATGTTTACGGATTCACACCCGGATGACTTTTCATCAATCATCCGCAAACGGACAGCCTCACTGATGCGTGGGGCTCGTACGAGTACCAACAATATCCTGATGGTTATAGCAAATAAGCCCGAATGTGCTGTTTTGAGACACTGGGTTCATGCACATGCCCATGTACCGGGTGTCTCAAATCAAATTTTATTGAATTAAATATTTAAATATTTTTAATAATTTTACTAACATAGTTATAAGTTTTACTATACTGACAACATTTGGACTTATTAATTGGTCTGAAATAATTGATTTTATTATTTATTTTTATAAATGAATTTGTTGTCAATGCTACGTTTAAAAATTACCAAAATATTTAAATACCGAGTTACAACCGCAGACGCGTCAGTCTCATTACACCGAAGAATCATTACAGATGTCTCTCTTGAGACGAAAACAGTGTATTTAATTTGTAAGTATTTAAATTATCAATACATAATATATACCTTCGAATTGGGATACAGATTTTAGACCGCGTCTGGTCAGAGAGGTCAGAGACAGTATTGCAAGGAAATGCCAGGGTTTGGTGTCTACAGACAACCTTCTTTCTAGTGCTCTTCTTAATGTTGTCTGAGTTTTTACACTTAAAAATAGGTTTCTGATTGTGACAATTTGTTTTTGATGGACAATTTTGTTCTGCGCAAAAGTTGTTTTAAAGTTTTATGGATTGGGACGGCATTTCTAGATAGTTTTGTTATCGTTTAACGCCCAACGGCAAACCCAATAATCTATCTCAATCCATTTTTGACCATCTGACATAGACATCTTAATCTAAACATTGATAAAAGTGTGCCAATAACCAATTGACGGATTGTAATAGCCATCTGTCGATACAAGCTATCCAGGGTAAGTCGGATCTGTGTATGTGGATAGATCTTTGTATGAAAATTACGATCTTAAGATTTTAACTCACATCAGTTTTTAAAATAATTAAAAAGCTATTTGATATGTTTAAACATAGACATGTATATTTTAATATTATTTGTACGCTTTTATTTACTTTATTTGGTTTATATTGATTATTAAATATGTGTAAAGAGCGAAGAGATTGCATTCTATCAGTCGCCAAAAATGGATTGTCTTCGTAGTGTTTGGTTATTGGGATGCAGATAGGAGATCAATCGACTGTCACGGTCTGGTCTCAGATTGTTTTCAATGAGATTGTGGATTATAGCGGTTCGGACGTAAGACGTTTAAAATAGGTAATCATTTGAACAACTGAGTTTGGTGCACCATTTTATGCTGTCCAAGAGTTGTTTGAAGTTTTATGAATTAGGTCGGCATTTATATCATTTATAGATAGTTTTGACAGTAATATATAAATAACAGTTATTTTATCACAATAATGAGAAAACGGTTACGTCTGTCCAGTTCCGTAAAAAAAAAATTCAATGACATTACAACTCTGTGTGACTCGATTTTTTTGAGTCTCTGTGCCTGACACAGATGATTTTTGTGCCTAAAATAAGCCAAGATGAGAATAATTGTGTCTGGCCTGATTTAGACATACTACTTTAGGGTTAAAAGCCACACAAAGTTTTAGTGATTATGGGCTTGCCTTTGTAAGTACTTACTTTTTTTAATTGTTAGTAAGCTAAGCTATATCTTATCTTATATCTTTAAACAAGCAATTCTTGTTTATATATAATTGGAATCTCGGAATCGGCTCCAACGATTTTTATGAAATTTAGTATACGGGGGGTTTCGGGGGCGATACATTGATCTAGCTAGGAATTATTTCTAGAAAATGTCATTTTATTCGTGTTTTATCAACTTAAACTTACTTTTTTTATTGGAAAGAAAACTAACAAATAGGTGGCGTGGCCACTTATTTCATTAAAAAAATAGTTTCTCTGAAAACTGACGAAAGTTGAACCTGTCGTCATAAGAATATACTGAGTTGTTGCATTTTCCGAAAGAAAATTTTAATTTTACTTGTTTGATAGACATTTTGTATGGATATAGAGAAGCAGGTAAATGGAAATCACAATTAAATTGATCAAGCTACATTTATTTGTACGCAAAAATACACTTGCACTACATGCATTAAATGGAACGCCTCCGAGCGAGGTAACGCCGCATGAGTCTTGTTGTTGCGTGCGTGCAGCCGGCTCCATCGAATTAAAGACGTTGTCACGTTAATGAAAGGAATGCCAATCCTTGGCACACTCATACATGCCAAATAAAAAATATTTAATGTGACACTTATAGGCAAACAAACGAAGAGAAAAAGTCTATTGATATCCAGACCACGCGTTTGAGCTTGTATTCGTTCGTACAACATAACTTAATAGGTTACGCAATTTTTTGCCTATCTCAACTAAAATTTCTCTTGCTCACTCTCTTTTACTTTCTATTCTTGATTATGCTGATGTATGTTATCCTGATTTAACTGAGTTGCAGCTTGATAAGTTAGAGCGCTTACAAAATGTTTGCATCAGATTCATTTTTGGACTCCGTAAATTTGACCATATTTCGGAGTTCCGAAGAAAGCTCAATTGGCTGCCCATTCGATTGCGGCGTAAGATGCGCATTTTACAACTTCTCTTTAATATTCTTTTTAATCCTAAAACCCCTAGTTACTTAAAGCAAAATTTTAAGTTCCTCTCCGGCGGCAGTTTTGACTTACGTTCCTTAGACAACCTAATTCTTGAAACTCCTACGCATAAAACTGAATTCTATCACTCCTCCTTTACTGTGCAGAGTATCCTGCTATGGAATTCCCTACCAATCGATATTAGACGAGCGCAATCTTTAAATGTATTTAAAAAGCTTCTTTCTGATCATTTTCTTTCTACCTCGTAATTAGTTCTGCTTATATATATTTATTTTTATAGGTTAACCTTTTTATTTGCTTTTAAATTTTTGTCTATAATTATTTTTATTTATTATTATTGCTATTTTTTCTTTGATTTTGTTTTATTATATTCAATTAGTTATAGTAACGCATGTTTTAAGTTTTTAGTTTTTTTTGGTCTTTTTGTTGCTTTTGTTAATTGATTTTTTTTTTGTAATCTACCCTCTGATGGTGTTTCTTTAACGTTGTTTCTCATTAGGGTTGCCTGGAAGAAATCGCTTGTAAGCGATAAGGCCGCCCTTTGCCTTATATCTTTTGTAACTGTTTTTTTTATTTTTTTATTTTTTATTTTTGTTATGTGTGTTTTTGTATAAGGCAATAAAGGATAAATAAATAAATAACTTCTAAGCGAAATTAGATAATTCTTTCTAAACAAATTTAAAGGTAAATTAATCAATATTTGTAAATGATCATGATCCTTGGGATTGATTTGCTCAAGTTCAAACAATTTGTATGACTCAAAACTTAGAGTTTAAAGAGTGGCAGAGAGTTTCTTGCCAGTTCTTGCTAGCTCTACGCCCTTGATTTTTTTAAACAATTTATTTATTACAGGTCAGAATCAACCGCAATGTTGACATTGGGTTTAATATTATTTTATGGTAAGTGAACATCGTATTTATTATATATTTTAAAAGCCAGCAACGCACTTGCGAACCATCTGACATTGTTAGTGTCGTTTCACGTTACATCAGATTAGTGTCCAGCCAGTTTGCCCTGTGTTCTATAAGAACCGATTCTTAATAGGCCGGCAACGTACTCGCGAGCCCTCTGGCATTTTTAGTGTCCATTAGCGGCCGAACTTAAGATCGAAGAGCCTCCAGCCCGTTTGCCTTGTGTCCTAAAATTGCCAAATCTTAATAGGCCGGCAACGTACTCGCGAGCCCTCTGGCATTTTTAGTGTCCATTAGCGGCCGTTACCAGATGAGCCTCCAATGTTTTCCCCCAGTTCTATAAGTACCAATTCTTAATAGGCCGCGAACGCACTCACCTTACAAGGAAAGGTACGCTCTTTTCTTGAAGGACCCTAAGTTGAATTGGCAAAGAGAAGAACTGGCAAAACTCTCTTTTTAATTTTCTAAGCAATTGTCTGCAACTGTTCCAGGTCTAACCTTGACGTCAGCATCAGGCCTTCACTCAATCTTTCCAGAACTCAAAAAGTACACGTATGAATTCAAAGGCAATGTATCATCTGGGAGTGTATTGACTCTCAGTTATTGGACTATTAGTGGATCTCTCACAGTTCTTGTTTATGACAATTATACTAAAGCCAGGTTCGAGTTGAATAATTTAAAGGTTAGTCTTTATCCATCCTGGCATTTACTTCCAGGATGTGTAAGCAAATTTTCCTAAAATCAGTTGCTAATCCTGCCAAGAGATGGCGCTGTCGGACCAATGAATCCATAGATTAAATATTGATTTCTACAGTCACGTGACATTTGCCAAAGATTACTCAAAGTCAAGTCAAATCATGTATTCCAATTGGTTGAAAATGTCACTTTTGAACGTTAAATAAAATATATAAAAGATAAGAAACTCCACACTTACTCTTTTAAAACATGAATTACAATATTTGTATACATTAGTTAAATAATTATATGTACAATGTAATCCTAGAAAAAAACTACTATACATGTCAATTATGTATTGTTAGTATACATGTTCCTCACATATATAGGGTGTCCCAAAAGTCGACGTCAAGACGAAACTTTAACCTATGATCCTAAACCCTGTGCCGATCACTCCAACTTGTAGGAAAATGTATTTACAACTATCTAAACCATAGAATATAAGACATTAAAGAGTCATAATAAAAAACAAATAGAACAGATAACAATAAAATAATTACAGTTTGTTGTATGTTAAAATAAAAAAGGATTGTGTGGTTTTATTAAACTACGATAAAAGTGAAACTTTTTTTCACGTTATAGACATTTAATTTCATTAAGGGTATAAAATCGCTCTATTAATCTTAATTGTATACTTGGAAAATTGGAATGATAATGGGACTAATAAAAGTAGACTAAGTCTCCAAGTAATATTTTTATTGAATTCTGTGTCTTAGAGAGTACGACATACATAATACAAAATAATTATTTAGATTATATTATACACATATTAAAATAGCGTGGAGCACTGGCACAAATGAATAATAGTCTATACACTACACGGCCAGCTGCTGCGAACTAAATGCGCCGCCATATTGGCCTTGGCTGCTATGACGAGCGCCTTTAACTGTATCCCTACTCCGCGGCCGACCGTCACGCGACATACGTCACACAAAGCAATAAGTTTGAGACGATGTAATAATAGTTTCACTTTAAAAAACAACAAAAACATCTAAAATTATATCAGCAACCAATTTGATTTTATCAAGGCTCTATAGAGCTAGACGTCTAGACATAGAATGTAAATATTTTCGTACTGTCTTGGAGCTTGGCCGAGGAGAAGTATTGACCAACTGGCTGCGTGACTCTTATCTCTAAGGCCGTTCGATGTGCGCATTTACCATTCGCTTGAACGAAAATAAATAACAAATCAGTGCCGCCGTTCTCGAGTTACATATTCTGGAGAAAACGCGATTTCGTTATTAAGAACATTACATTCATATGAAGGTTTAACTGTATTATAATAGAAATAGCCTTTAATACAGATACTGTTTCAATAAATCTTCTTTTAGGAGTGTCTTTTTTGGCAAAGGCGTTCTCTAAATCCCACCATTCCTCTGTGCCACTCTGTTTCTTTAGTCTGATCTATCCACCTTCTGAATTGTCTTCCTCTTGTCATTCATCATGTCATCTATTACAATCGGGGATGTGCCCCGCCCATTCTTTAAATGTGTTTATTAAGAAGTGGATTTAATTTTTCTTTATCATCTATTCCTTGTTTTTCTTAAGGCTGTATTCTTTATTTTGTCTATTTTTTTCTTATCTACCTTTTGTTATAGCCCACAGTATACACGAAGTACAGAGGCCACACCTCTGAGCAGTCACTTGAAGCACTCTCCTACTTGAAACAACAATGGGAAGTAGAGTATTTGGTAAGGATTTTAATGTTAACTTATAGATGTCTTGCACCATACTACATCACATATTTTGAAAGCACCCGGCAGGAGGCTCACGTGATGCTAACACCCATGATCACTCTTAATATCAGAGGGCTCCTAAAGGCCTTGCCAGCCTTTTAAGAATTGTTACGCTCTCTTAAAATATCCTAAGACGTATTTGTTTGGAAATGCTTCTGTGAGCACCTGGTTCCACATACTGATGGCAGCAAAAAGTTGTAAAACGCTCAGTTGTGGAACGACGGACGTTCGATGTGGAAGTCTTCACTACGCTTGGGCCTTTATCTTCATCATCATTGTTCAACTCATCTATATACTGTAAAGAATAACCTTATGCAGTCATCTGAATGCGCAACCGTCTTAGACCGGCACGGCTACCAACCGGCTTCCCTCATAAAGAAGGTCCCATTTAGACGCTTAATTAACTGTTTATTTTTAATTGTATAACAGATTCTCTGTTGAAGTAAATTCCAACAGGTATACAAGATTGACAAATAATGAAATAGGCACAGAATTCTAAGGCCCGGAAGTAAAAAGATTGTAGTACCACTGATTTTAATGCAAAGAACAGTTGTTATATTTTATATTTCAACACCCTTCGAGCTGTTAACAAAACGTGTTACTCCAAATTTCATCTGCATCACCAAGGTGAAGATCAAAATGGCTGGAAGTCTTCCACGAGGGATTTTCTTTTGCGAATAAGTGAAGTCGACTCCCGGTGGGAGTCTTCCCTCGGAAATATGACCTCCTGTTGTTATAAGAAATAATATACCTTCATAGACCTGCAAACCACCCACTGAAAGGGATGTCCATGGGCTGCTGCTCTTTTTAGATGTCGCCTAGGCTCGCTTCCCTATCCCTTCCCCTTCCCCTGCCTTCGTCTCCCTATCCTGTAAAATAATAGATTGTATGATTATCGTAGAAAGTACCATTGGCGTTGCGTTGAAATGTGGCATCTTACCGCATTTACCATGGAGAGTGTTCAGAGAAGTTGTTCGGATTAGTACCTGCAACTGTGCATCATCGGACGTCGAGGCAGAATTTGTACCATGCACCGCAATCATGTGGAACCAGCTGCCCACTGAAGTATTTCCAAACCTACTCGACCATCAAGAAAAGAACGTACCAATTATTAAAAGGCCGGAAAAACAACATCGACCCTTCTGACATTAAGCGTCTAGCGTGAGCCTCCTCCCTGTTTGCCCCTGTTCTATAAACATTTTTTTTATAGTAAATTATCGCAAATATATGTTTTTCAGGAATCCGGCTTCATAAGTTCAATATACTTTGGTGATGAGCCTTCATGGTCAAAGAACATGAAACGAGCGATTTCCATCAACTTTCAGTTGAAGAAAGATTTAGGGTCATACACCAATAACGAGGTAATTGTATGCTATGTGTGAGAGTTCAAAATATGCTAAAATAAAAAAAATATAACGTATGAAAGAAGAAAACTGGCACGGCAGCAGAGCAGAAAATGAACTGCTCAAGTATAAGAGTATTTCCTCCAACTTTGATTGTGTTGCCTTTGGAGTAGAGACTCTTGGGCCGTGTTCAAGTGCAACGCTTAGTAAATATTTAAGTTTGCACCTGGTAGATAATACCAGTGACCCCGGAGCTGGTGCTTTCCACAACCAATAAGCAATACAACCAGTAATCAAAACTTTAAAATTTTATTACAATTTTCAATTAATAATTATTATTATAAATACATATGCAGGTTAAGACTTCGCTGGTAAGAAAACATCGTGAGCAATCCTAAGACCCAAAGGTTTTAGGCATATAATGCTAATCACGAAGCAGATATATTTGAGGACGAGACCTAAATACTTCAAACTCAATATGACTTTATTTCTATAGGTAACCCAGTAAACTTATGTATGTCAATATAAAGTATGTTAAATTGATTCTAAATGTACATTTACTTTAGTTCGCAAGTCAAGGGCGTAGAGCGGACGATAAGAACTGGCAAGAAACTCTCTACTATTTTTAATCGCCAAGTTTTGAGTCATACAAATTGTTTGAATTAGAATCATTTAAATAATCGTCATGTTTATAATAAGTTTTATTAATTAATTTACGTATAACGAGAGTTTTGAATTTATTCGTTAATTCTTTAATTTCGCTTGGAATTTTGTTGTAAAAATTAATACAATTTCCATACAAGGAGTGATTTATCTTCTAGCACCTGGTTCGTATTTGAACAATATAAGTTATATTTCAGTCACTACTTTTAACCATAATAAATTGTACATTAAAATGTTCCTGAATGATACTATCTTTATTTAAAAACCCGTATAGTTTTTGAGATTAGTGAAGTCGACTCCCTGCTGTTGCTGCTATTTTTGGATGTCACCTAGGTAGGTAGGTTGCCTCCCTATCCTATGAAATAATAGATAGTATGATTATCGCCCCTGGTATATAGTACCATTGGCGTTGCATTAATACCTGCAGCTGAGTTTCATCATCGGACGTCGAGGCAGGATACGAAATTTCACCCGTATCACCTCGACGTCCGCCGTTCCACAACTGTGCGTTTTTCTAGGCAGTTTTTGCCGCGCACCTCCACTTTGTGGAACCAGCTGCCCTCTGAAGTATTTCCGAACCAATTCGACTTAGAGTCCTTCAAGAAAAGAGCGTACCAATTCTTGTAAGGCCTGCAACGCACTCGCGAGCCCTCTGGCAATGAAAGTGTCCATGGGCGGCGGTATCACTTAACATCAGGTGAGCTTCCTGCCCGTTTGCCCCCTGTTCAATAGAAAAAGTTGATTGGAATAATACCTGCAAGCCGCCAGATAGAAACGTTAATATATAAAAACTTTTTGCACGTCTTTCAGCCATGCCTTTACGCTCTATGCGTAATGGTGTACACAGCTCGGCGGAACACAATTAAGAAATACAGCAGTCTTCAGCGATCTTCATCTGGAACTGAACATACCTGGAGCTCCGTGCCCTGGAGCAATGAGTATGGTCGCGTGGTGAGGCTATTTAAATATTACTGCTCAAACTATAAATATTCTAAATATGAAAGGATTAAATAGAGAGTTTAAAGTTAATTACTGAAATTTCTGAATCAATTCGACTTTGGGTCCTTCAAGAAAAGAGCGCACCAATTATTAAAAGGCCGGCAACGCACTCGCGAGCCTTCCGACATGGGGAGTGTTCATGGGCGGCGGTATCACTTAACATCAGATGAGCCTCCTGCCTGTTTGCCTTCTGTTCCATAAAAAAATAAAAAATAAATAATTAAAGTCGGACCGACATAACTGTAGGCAAAGCGATTTGCTACAAAATATGTCTCAACAATTTTTTTGTACGATGGATAGTTAGACGAAGATACAGCCAAAATCGTGTGTTTACCCCTTTTTCTAAGATGGCGGCCGGGGACAATGGCCCCAACCCTACAAACTTGGATATCAGCTTGATTAGACCCTCCAACTCTAAAAAATGTTCAGTTTGGCCCTAAAATTGTAGCATTTCGATGGACTTATGCCTGTGCCTAATTGTCAAAATTGGCGGGAATGAATTCATAGTGACGTTAACCCACAGACTATCAATACTAAATATTATCTGTGATTTATTTACAGCCTGAAAACGTAGCGACCTCCGAACGTATTTATGAGTTGGATGAGCACGGCCTCACCAGCCTTTATATGAAAGGCGACTTTCGGTATAAGGTCAATGAACACATTCTTAGTGTATCGTCTGAGTAAGTGAATTCGGTAAAATTAATCAAACTTAGTCTAACATTGTTTGGTCTGGTTCTCAGATTTTTGTGTCTGTTTCATGATCATAGGCAAATAGGTGATCAGCCTCCTATGTTGACGTTTTGGGTCTAACACTGGTTGTAACAATATTGAGAATTGTCAAATTGCTCCTTTTCACTGTCCAGTGACTCCACTCCACATTTTCAGGGCATCTATCCTACTTTCGGATGCTTGCACAGTCTCCAAGTAAATATAATCGGTGCTATTTGTCCAAAGAAGTTCAGGAACCGTTGGTTACACACCGAAGAAAAGGTTGTCACTGGTAGTTGTCTGAGAATTTCGCTGTTCAGAATCCTGATCATCCGTCTCCAACAACTCATTTCCAGGTCGTTTATTCCCCTTTCGGATGCATGCACAGTCTCCAAGTTATCAGGATCGCTGCTATTTGTCCAAAGAAGTTCAGGACAGTTTAGTAACACACTTAAGATAAGTCACTTGAAGTACCTTTTCGCTGTTCAGAACCCTGATCATCTGCCTCCAATATTTCATGGGCATATATCCACCACTATTCGGATGCCCATTCTAAGGATTAGTCATGTATGGTGAATACTAGTGTCTCGAATCTTTTAGTTTTTAAAATTAACACACATAATTTCAGACTGTCCTTCTACCTGGACGGCGATTCCTCGGCACCCACTGTTGAGAAATTAAATGTGACCCGGAATAGCATACAGTACGAGGCCAGCGATTTCAACGACCCCACAAATGGGATACGATATATGAGTGAAGGGAATTTGAAAAATAAAACCTATGAGGTATTATTGAAAAATTGAAATAATTTAAGTAGATTGGAAATTTTTGTGCTAGATCCAAATGATAGAATGATATATAATCCAGATCTGATCTGGTATCACGATATTCTTTGATCGAGGATAGCACCAGCTCTGGGGTCACTTTTTTTTTTCGTGGGGAAATGCGTTACGCGGCACGGTTGCCTGTGTAGGGTTACGTGGGACTCGCCACTGTGCATACCCACTAAAACCCCACGGAACCATCAACAGTCGCCCGAGGCAGGACATGGTAACAGCTTAGCCTTGTCCGCATAGCTCTGGGGGCTCTCACTAGTAATACCAGGAGACAACTAAATAGTGCAGTAATTGCTTTATTGTGACAGGAACAGCAGGCTTATCACCAACTTACCAATTAGATTGACAAATCAGGAAACAGACACAGAAATCTAAGGCCACAGACCTGAAAAGTTTATAGCCCCATTGATTATTATTTTTTTTATTACGGCGCGAGGTGACTACTGGTTCACCTGGCTGGAATTCTTCCACAGCCCCCTTCTCCTTTTGCGAATTGGTGAGCTGTGGAATTGACATCAGTGGTCTTTGGGACCACCTCCTTTTAATTAAGCATACTCCTCCATTAAAGAGCAACCCAACGGGGTGCCCATGGTGGCTGGCACAAGTCACAGTGGCTTGACGTATTTTCTAATTTAAATACATTTGACGATCGAAAATCTGTATAACATTGTAAATATGTCTGTTTTTAGAAGTAAGATTTTGTTGACACCTGTCATGATGCCTACATAATCCCTATGTATTTGATGATTATGGGGGTCTCCGGAAGCTATATCCAGTATGCTACCTTCCCTCTGTAAAATAATATACGCTAGTTCGACTGTCATGTGTTAGTATAATAAAATACTCCTTTAGAGTCTTTCTAGATCTCTGCTGTGAGGCTATGACATTCACTTGCCGTCCCTATCTGCTTAGCTTCTTCTCTTCCTTTATATCTCCATTGTGCCAGCATCTATACCTATACCACACACTACTCATAACTTTCGTACTAACTGATCTAAAATTATCGTGATTTATGTGCACTTTTTCTCTTGCATGTGTCCTTTTTTTATTATTGTCCTGATCACTGTTTATATATGTTTTAGTTGTTTTGTTTTATTCTATCCGTTTTGTCTTTATGTCTTATATAATTTTGCACTTCTTGGTTACCTTATCATTTTTTATGACGGTGGTATGGAAGATCGCTTGAATGCGATAAGACCGTCAATTATTCTTCTTATTTAATTATGACTTATATTTCTGTAACCAAGTATTAATAATTAAAAAAGAGAATCTAAGGATCGATCAGAGCAAGACCAGCGCTTACCATCAGCGGTGGCGTGTCCTGCTTACACCACTGGATCCAATGGTTACTCCAACTCTTCATCCTGGTGCCATTACGCCGGCCATTCAAATTCATGTGTCAAATCCAAAATCGACAATTGTCATCCTTTTTCGACTGACACCAATTTAACGTGAACAACAATAATTACAGATACTTATGAAGATCGCGAAACGAGGGATAGATGCTGATAATATAGTGAGAAACGAATCGTTGATACATAGTCTGGACTTCATAGATTTGCTTAAGTAAGTAATTTCTACTTTACCAATGCTTCAAAACGTAGATTTTTTGGAACTTATGCCAGTTTACTCTGGATATTTTCCTTCATGGTTCGCGAATGTTAAATGCGCACATATAAAGTCGATTGGTGCACAGCCAGGGATCGAACCTGCGACCTCAGGTATGAGTGTCGCAGTGTCAGGCAAACACTGCTCATTTAAGTTGTCATAAATATACATTAAACAGTGTTAAATGTTTATTTTCTACAAAAATCAACATACAAATATACAGTATTAAAAACTCTAAACATGTATTGCTTTTAAATCAAGTATACAGTATTTAAAATGTTCTTAACCGACAAGTAATAATAAAAATAATTAAAATGAAAATCAAAACAATTTTAAAAAGTTTGGTCCGCTGTATTGCGATACTTATTCGTTGAGACAGGAAGTACCAGACTACTAGCTCTGGGGTCACCGGTATTACATACAAGACTACCTGTTGATGTATTACACTATTTTGAAACAATTCTTTTAAATCAATTTTCTCTTTCAGTACAATATCCCAACTATCCCACGAGTCTCTGACGAAACTTTTCGATGACCTTGTCCTTGGGACCAGCTACGACCTGGAGACGGCCAGAAATATCTTCCTGGAAGTGCTGCCTCACGCCAGGAGCGATGCCTGTGCAAGATTTATACGATACCTTGTCGTGGAGCAGAAGGTATTAATACTATAGATTTGGTTGACTGGTATTATTCCCGGCAAGGCACATTCAAGTCCTCGTGGTTTTACATCCTCCCTCGCGAGGGGGATGCCTAAACCCGTACGGGGCATTAGCATTAGATTATGTATGTGAAGACCTACCTAACCGTACCTAGTACTACTATACTAAATAAAATACTCGCATGGTGTAATAAAAACTAATGCAGCAGATATAAATCATTATGTAGATATATCAAATCAAATCAAAATTTAGATGCGACTTAACGCATGCTTATGAATGTCAAAAATGTTTACAAAATTCGCGAAAGAGCAAAACTACGGCATCCTATGATTGTGAGAAATAGCTCACCACATTGTCGTATTGGCATAGGCTGTAAAGATGTGTGTATTTCTGAAATAAATAAATAAATAAATGATGCTCACATAGACAACAACGTGACACGTAATTTATATATATATTTTTTTTTTTTTTTTTTATTGATAAAGATTGCCAACGCTCGGCACACTGATACATTGGTAAAAACAAACACTAAATACAATTTTGAATGTGATAAGCAATTAGAGGCAAACATGACATTCATTTAGAGCACATACAAATATCAATAGAAACAATTTTTAAACAAAACAAACATTACAAAAAAGAAACAATTACAAAAAACTAACTACTACTAAAAACTAAAAACTAAAAATGTATTAACTAATTTTAGGTTACATACATAACTCTGGCTATCTTTATATATATAATTCTTCTGTGAGTGTGTATGTCACTGAATTTCTCTCAAACGACTGGACCGATTTTGACGAATTTTTTTGTGTGTGTTCATGGGGTTCTGGGAATGGTTTAGATTCACAATTTTGTCCGCTGGACAATGTTTTTTTAATTAATTTTTAATTTATTAGTAGTTGTTGATTTTGGAATGTTTTACATTGGATGCGACAGATGGCGCTACCATCGCAGTGTCAAATTTTAAATAATATTCGAATTTTAATTTTAGTCTATCCCGACAGTTAGCGCTGCGATCAAATTAAAAAAAAGTTGTGTTATTGTAGACCATGTGCTGGATCGTTAGATATTGTCATAACATTTGAATAATAATTTTCATCAAAATGGTCCAGAATGTTTTAGCTTATTAAAAAAAGTTTGAAATTTTCAAATTAAAGACGTGTAGACAGGACAACGTCTGTCGGGTCCGCTAGTATATACATATTTCTTATAACACTTGCTAATTGAAGATTTAAGCTGGTAGAATACCGGTGACTCCAGAGCTTAGACCTTCAATTATTACTCAGGCTTTAATAATTAATTTATGACAGGGAAGGGAAGAATAGACGAAATTAAGAATACAGCTTTAAGAGAAACAATATATGATATTAAAAATAAAGTTAAAGTATAAATGGGCGGGGAGCAGTGTTGGCCTAGTGGCTTCAGCGTGCGACTCTCATACCTGAGGTCGTAGGTTTGATCCCGGGCTGTGCACCAATGGACTTTCTTTCTATGTGCGCATTTAACATTTGCTCGAACGTTGAAGGAAAACATCGTGAGAAAACCGACATGTCTTAGACCCAAAAAGTCGACGACGTGTGTCAGGCACTGGAGGTTGATCACCTACTTGCCTATTAGATTTAAAAATGTTCATGAAACAGATTCAAAAATCTGAGGCCAGGGCCTAAAGAGGCTGTAGCGCCACTGATTTATTTTATTTTTATAAATGGGCGGGACACATAGCAAGAGCAGAAAATTGGAGGAAAAAAGTACTAAACTGTATTAAAACACGTTACTAAACATTTTCTTCGTTATTATATACATTAAAAGTAAATATTTATTGGAATCTCATTTCTTGCAGACGAAAATCGAGGACGCAATCCTCCTATCTCTTATCCGAAAGCTACCCTTCAACGTAGCGAATCACAGCCAGGGTCTTCTCGAAGAATTGGAGACGTTCACCAAACTAGGTCTGGACTTTCCTCTTGATATCCGTCACGCCGGGATCTTATCCTTCGCCATCTTGGTTTTCAAGACAGCTGAAGCAGGACAAGTGAAACAGGATTACTTTGACAATGTCATTGTCAAGTATTTTCGGATGTATAGTGGTGAGTTAGTGCAGGTTTTGAAGTGCTATCCCCCTACCCATGGGAAACTAACATCGGAGTGTTTGCGTGTGTGGTGCCGTCGTTTGAGGGAATCCATTTTCACATCCAAGCGACATGTCAAAAAGAGGTTTTCAGAAGAGCGTGATGAATGTTGAAATCTCACACTTCTGATTTCCTGAAATGCATTTTAAGATATTTGCATTTATTTATTTATTTAAATTAAAAAATATTAAACAAAATTTAATGAAAAGCAACTGGCGGCCTTATCAATTTCGAGCGATTTCTTCGAGACAACCACTGTGAGTGAAGAAAAAAAAAAACATGGATTAAATTAGATTAGGTAGGCAAGAAGTGCAAAAGTACATATTACTAATACATTAAGAAGGAAAAAAAACATACTCAACAGAAACAAAAAAAATACATGATTCATCAACCATTTGTATATTTATGCATGTTTTCATGATAAACTCGAGATAGTTCCATAAGCTATGAAGGTCACTCTCCGGTGAAACGTGGACAACTATTATACTGCGAGAGCAGACAAAAGAGAGGTAGCTGACGCCAGAGTTAATAGTTAAAGAGGAGTTCATCTTAATATATATAAATCTCCTGTCACGATGTTTGTCCGCGATGGACTCCAAAACTACTTAACCGATTTTAATTTAAATTGGCATACCGTGAGCAGTCTGGTCCAACTTAAGAGATAGGATAGCTTAGATCTTTAATTTTAGTCGCAATTTTATTTTATTGCAAATTATTTGTTTATTATTCGAAACAATTCTAACAGATGGCGCTGTGTTAAAAGTACCAACGTTGCACATAAGTTTTCCTACCTTGAATAGTTTACTACTATGTAATATACCTTAGCCACAGCAACGCTTGGCCGAGTGTGCAACATATGTGCAATTCACACGTGGTAGAAGTGAAACCTTCAAAAACAAAGTTTTTTATAATGAATCATATATAAATTAAAAAAATTTCACTATCTAAATGTATTCAAATTTTCTTTTAAAACAGTATATTTTAATGATAGATTTTAATTTATAAGTTTCATATAAATCTTTAATTTGGCAAAAACTACAACAAGGAAAGTTTGAAATTGGATAAAATGGAAAAGCGGCAGTAAAAAGAGGCTGTATTATGCATCTCATCTCATTTACTCCCACGTTAAATCTTATGAATATATGTTTCTGTCTCTTTTTACTGTCGCTTTTTCCGTTGCATCCAGTTTGAAATTACATCGATCCTAAAGAAGTTTCACTTCAATAATATATTTTCAGATTGTCCACAATATCTGGATAGAATGATCTGGCTCCAAGGTCTGTGTAGTTTGGGTTTCGGGGCAGAAGCATATGTTCGGACGATATACAGTGACGCGTCTAGGAATAGACACGAGCGTCTATGGTCTTCCATGGCTTGTGGACAGGAAGCTAGAGGGTATATGGTATGACTATATGTCTTTTTAACATAATAAGGTCTATTACGACTGTTTTAATGTTGTAATGTAGTATCACTGTAATTTTTTTGCAAAACATTTCATTACTAGTTTACCTAATTTTTTTATTTTTATTTTGTTGATAAAAAGCTTGCCAACGCTTGGCTCACTGTTACATCGCTAAAAAAATCACTAAATACATTATTAAATGTGACACGATCTAATATTAAACAAAACACAACAACTATTTGACAAAACAAAAAACACTAGTAAAAATAAACTTGAAGGGGCAGGATGGCCTTCATTGAAACTCATCTGTATGTGGGTAGGTAAGTAGGCAGGTGGGCGGGAGCAGAAATATCACAAGTCCTTGTTACAGTTACAGTTGTATAATCAGTACGGGGCTTAATAATCGAAATACACAGTTAAATGAGCGATGTACAGTCTAAGCAACACGTCATCAACTTAATTATAACACTAGATTAAACTATCACTCGGATGCAAAGCGATTCGTCACAAGCGTGGTGTGCGGGCGCCGTCTCGAACAACATTGTGTCAAGATGGCCGCTCTCACAACCATCGACAATGACGCTTCGATGGATGGCTAACTTAGACAGCTAAAAGTCAACTTGATGTCTGAAGTTTACGGATGCGCCGTCAAACTTAAGGAACTAAACAAAACAAAACAATTTTAATTTCCTGTAATAAATCGCAAACAACGTACATATGGTTTGGATGGTAGTTTAGATTGTATTTCTACCAAATAATCATAGTTCTATCAAAGTTAATGCGAAAATTTTAAAACAAACAGAAAGTAATAACTAGCAAAATAACTAACTAACTTGTAAAATATCTCTTTTTTACTAACGTTATAATAGTTCCGCGGAGAGTGGTAATACGTCAATATTACGTTCTGGACATTCGTCAAAATTACCGTCGTAATGAGCGGTAACTGTGTCGTTCGTAATTATGTTTAAACAGTGAAACAATCGTAAAACGATTTATCTTTTCGGTCTTATAAATTACTGTTATAGAAGTTTATTGCTAGTTCTTCTCTTCTGTTCGTTCTCCTTAATTTGAGAACTGGCTGTAAATGTAAACTTAGAAGAAATTAACGTATATTTCTTTACGTTGACGTATACGACGTATAACTACATGAATAAATGCTTTTTGAATTTGAATATATTTCGTTATTTTTTTTAACTATTTACACTAAGGGCCTATTTCGCAATGTCCGGATAAGTTCTAAATAAGCCTTTTACTACTTATTGGTAGGATAAACCGTATTTTTGCGTTTCACGACTGTCAGATAGCGCTATTTGTCATAAAATGCGAAGTATCTTATTCGTAACTTTTATCTTTCGAATAATTTATGTGTTGCATAGCTATTTGGTACTTTATCCATACATTGTGAAACCGGCCCTAAATATATAACAAATAACAATGTTTTAACCGTCGAATAAAAAATAGCTTTTAGTAGAAATATATTGGTGTCTGTAATGTACTTAGTATCCAAAAATACTCAAACTCAAAATAACTTTATTCTGAATATAGTTAACGAAGTACACTTACGAACGTCAACAGAAAATATTGTAAATTGATTATAAATTTACATTTACAACCACTTCGCAAAGCAAGGGCGTAAAGCGGACAAGACCTGCCAATTGCTACCTTGGAATGGATATTTTGAATGAAATATTACTGTTTGCAGGCTTTACAGGCTCTTGAAGTGAGCCTTCCAATCCTAACAAACGAAACTGAGCATATACAACTTCGTATCGCGGCGTTGCACGCAATTCTACGTTCGGAAATACAAGCTACAGATTTCCTCTTTATCCACAATTTCATAACCAGCTCCGATGATGATCAGCTCAAGAGGTTCTGGTACTCCACGGTTAAGAGCCTCGAAGCCAATCGTTTCTTTGAAGGATATCGTTTTGCGTAAGTATTATACATTACACCCCGCAGATAATATGTTAATTTTTTGTATGGCTGGCATAATAAGCGGAAGCAGGAAGATCCTGATGGTAATACCGTCCACGGACATTCCAGCGCAGAAGGTCGTTCATAATCTTTAAAAGTTCAAATATTATCAATTATTTTAATTTTTATATTTAATTATAATCAATATTAATAAATTCCCTCATACGTCCCTATGATGTGATTTGCACGTTACAAACCTTAATTTTTTTGTCAATTGTCATTTTGACATTACTTACGGTACGTCATCGTTGACGAATGTGTCAGTCACACATTCGTTCATTTGACGTCACGTGATTTACATTCGAACTGACGATTGTGTTAGCTGGCAGGCTCATAAGAGTACAAGAGATACAGCTCGCTTACGCATGATGTAACACAACAGGACTATACATTCTGAATTTTATGATTAATTAATAATTATTTACGATATATTTTACACAATAACACTCTTTTCAAATAGATTTATAGATTTCTCTAAAAAAACAGATCATACATTTTTGTAGTAAAATGTATTACATCTCTGGCTAAGTTTTCAGTGTATTAGCTTGTTATATATATATAGCTAATTTATGTTAGCTGTAGGATTACAAAATAAATAAATAATACGATAGAATACAGCCAGGACTTGTGATTTTGGTCAATATAATTTTAGAACAACATCCATATTATGTTGTTCTAAACGATGTCGTCATAAACAGTTTTGATTATGTAAATTTTATTATTATTATTTATTTTTTATAGAACAAACAGGGGGGCACACGGGCAGGCTCACCTGATGTTAAGTGATATCGCTGCCCATGAATACCTTTAATGCCAGAAGGCTCGCGAGTGCGTTGCCGTGCAGTGCATAAGAATTAGAACGCTCTTTTCTTGAAAGAACATAAGTCAAATTGGTTCGGGAATACTTCAGTGGTCAGCTAATAGTGGACCTAATTGTGTTGGTGCGTGCTACAATTAAAAAACCCTCAATTGTAAAACATTATTATTTTTATTATTATTAATAATGTTTTAGATCATACTACATCCCATTTGTAGCGAAGCAAGTGACTAATCCAGACACGACATATTGGGCCACGAACAATTACATAATCACCAATGGTGAAGAGTTTGGGCCATCACTGCAGGTTTTCAGCATTGGTGAAGAGTTCAGTGCAATGCCTGCTATGGCTGGGGTCACCTTAAGTTTGGGAGGACGTCGTCCTTATGACACTTCGGTAAGGAAACTTGGGGAAAACTAAATATTGAGGAGAGTTGACAACTCTCAGAAGGTCGCAGGTTCGATCTCCGCCTGTATAACAAATGGGCTTTCTATGTGCGCGTTTATCGTTCACTCAAAGGAAAACATCGTGAGGTTGCCTAAGGCTTGCCTTAGACTCAAAAATTCTACAGCGTGCGAAAGGAACAGAAGTAGATCACCTACTTGTCTATTGACAAATCATATAACAGATACAGAAGTTCAGATTTCTGCCCTAAAGAGGTTGAAGTGCCACTGATGTGTGTGCGTACTATAACTTTGTAATACCTCCGCCCATGGACACACTCAATGCCGGAGGGCTTTGCCAAGCGGTGCCTTTCTTTTAAGAATTGGAATTCTTTTCTTGAAGGACTCTTAGCGCAGCTGCTATGGGAAGATCCGTGATAATCATGATTCAGTCACATCCCACTGATGTTTAGCAATCTGCTCAGCGACCAGATATTGATAAGCAGGTTATTCAAGTGGTTCTGGTTCATGACGGGCGATATGCTTATCGTAAGAACCCAGTTTACCTACAAAATATTAAAACATTTCCAACTGTCTAAGAAAACAAATACAAACGCCATAATTTATTTCAAATACTTTTTAAAGTGAAACTATAATGACATCGTCTCAAAATTGTTGGTTTGTGTGGCGCATGTCGCGTGACGGTCGGCCGCGGAGTAGGGATAAAGTGAAAGGCGCCCGTCATAGCAGCTAAGGCCAATAAGGCGGCGCACTTAGTTCGCAGCAGCTGACCGTGTAGTGTATAGACTATTATTCATTTGTGCCAGTTCTCCACGCTATTTTAATGTGTATATAATCTAAATAATTGTTAAGTATTATGTATGTCGTACTCTCTAAGACACAGAATTCAATAAAAATATTAGTTGGAGACTTAGTCTACTTTTATCAGTCTCAGTATCATTCCAATTTTCCAATTAAGATTGATAAAGTAATTTTATACCTTAATGGAATATTATTCCAAATTTTTTTAGATGAAATATCTATAATGTGAAAAAAAAAACACTTTTACCGTGGTTTCATAAAACCACACAAATTTTTTTCAAATGCTTTATTTACAGATTTATTTAATAGCTGAAGGTGTATCATCTCATATATTCAAAAAGATGCGTGGTGTCTCAGCAGATCTGAATGTGGAGACCCTGGTTAAAGTTTTGGAGAAGATGAAAATTTGGACATTGAAGACTCCACAAGAAGTAAGTCACTAACGGAATGGTCCTATTGAAGAACTTCTCATATTTCAGTTTAACTGTAAAGTTAAACGATGAAGAATTTTTTATTCTTAAATTCTTCATCGTGTTCATTAGTCATTTCCCATTTGGCGATGATAGACCAATAGCTGAGTGCATTATTTTGCCCAACGTGGAGCCCATGCCCCACAGGGGCAGTTACATTGTTAACGGGGTAAATTTGAAAAAAAAATCTGTTTTGTTTACAATTTCGTAGTCAAACCATTTCAGTTCCTTAAGTGAACAATATTTTTTTTATATTAAAAATTATGTATATCAAAATCATTAGAATTTTGGAAAGCATAACGTGAGGCATGGCACAGAAAGCTTTCAGAGACATTGATGTAAGCTTAAAGGACAATTTAAATAATTGTATGTTTTTTACAGGTACATATAGATATAGTGATAAAGGTAGAAGACAAGACAGTATATGCAACGCACATCAACCAATCAAGATTTGAGACCTGGAACGGAGTGGAAAGTATGTACAAATCATTATAAAGAGGATGTAGTGACGAGGATAGGAAAGGGAATGCTTGGGTGGTGTAACAGACGAATGAGAAGCAGTTACCAAGTAGACAAGGCCACCTTGGATTAAGTTGGGTTCATCCATAAGACGTTCTTGCCAAGGGACTAGTTAAAACTACTTAGCATGAATTGTGGATGTCATAAAAGTGGATAAAGCGAGAGAGGTACAGTGAGGAAGTCATTCATGGTTTCTGCCATGGAAGAAGGCGTGAATAAATACATACATAAAAGGGTAATTAGTAGAAATAGGCATGGTAGGTCTACCGTGGATGGTAAAGTCAGCTTGAGTTGAAGAATGTACTAGAGAAGACATAAAAGTATTTAGTATGGGTGGTGAATGGAATGCAAGTGGATGAAGCGAGAGATGTAGAGATCCGTAGGCCTTGTTGACCAAATCCAGGCAGTACTAGAGAAGTGACAAGTAAGAAGTATAATGAGCATGCATGGTGAACGTCATGAAAGTAGATTAAACGAGATTGGTAGAGGAACGTGGCGATTGCGAGGTCTTTTGCGCACCTGGGAAAATTAATTATCAATTTTACATTATATTTTTACATGCTATTTGCAATGATTTAATTGACTGCCCTGACTTGTTATCGCTTTTACTTTTTAAGACCCCTTCATCACGCAATACAAGGCAAATCCAATTATTCGAAATTCCTCGTTCTAAGACCAACTATTTACGAAACTCGGTTATGTATCGCATACCTACAGATTACAACATAAATTACCAGGAAATCGATATATTTTTCTGGTCCACATGTTTTAGGGACGACACCGCTTTTTATATTTTCGTATGTAAGTTCATGTTGACATGTGTTTGTCCTAATTTTGTGGTCCAATATAAAAAAAATATATTTAATGTGACTAAAAAATTCTTAAAAAAATATTTAAAAAACTCAGGTATCTTTTACTAATAATGGCTTTGTTTGTTCCTTCATATTAAATATATATCTACCAATCAATCAATCTTACAACTGTGCTTTATGTTTCTGTTTCAATGTGTATTCCGTTTTGGCTTTTGTGTGTAATGTAATTGTTTGGATATTGTTTAGTGATTAGCTGTAGGAATACTTAAATAAATAAAATAAAATCAAAATCAAAATCCCTAATATGTGTATTAGGGACTAAAGATTTCTGTCATCGGGTACTTTAACTAATAGAGGACCTTAGTTTTACGCTAAATAAACGCGTCCAACAATATATTATAAGCTTAAATTAATTGTTTATTGCTATGAAATTTATATGTAGAATGCCTGCGTCTAGCCAGACGCAAGCAGTCCATTCAGAACAGCCATTCTCTCGGGGCGTAACTTTGACTGATTTGGTAATCGCCTTAAGACGAACAAAGGTCGAGTGTATGTACTTTGCTCGTAAATATAGCACTTGCCCTGGGGAAGAAAATTGTGTTTATGTATTTAGTATTAATAGTTTAACAATAATTAAAATTACATTAGAATAATTTATCTAGTTGAAGAGCAAAAGATTGGTTTCACTGTTCAAACATGTTTGACACAGTAATCGCACATTACCACGGTAATTTTGACGAATGTCTAGTTCGTAATAATAAATGACCACTCTTTTCGCAGAAATATTATGACCTTTGTGAAGCAGAGATATACTATCACCACCCTTTATTTTTTTTAAAGTGATACATCAATTTTTATGATAATTTGGTAGAATTACAATTGAAATTAAAGCTATCTTTATATTTTTTGGGATCTATTACAGCAAAGTAAAATTAGGTAAACGAGTATTACTAAGATTGTAAGATTGCAAAAAATAATTTCAGTTCAATAAAGATATCCTTGTGTTTTGTCATAAAATGTTCTGCAAAAATTCTGAAAAAAATGACATTTACTACAGTAGCCAAGGAAGTCATAAATGAGAAAATATTGAAACAGTCGTTATACTATACGAATTTATTTCGCGATATTTTTTTTTTTTTAATTTTTGGAACGAAGTTCCTTATCGCGCGTTGTGAAAAGAGGCTAGACGGAAAAAATTCTCACGAAAAGTTGTCACGACACTTTTTGCTATAGTTGTTGTAAAACACCGGTTCTCGACCGATCACCGAAGTTAAGCAACGTCAGGCGAGGTCAATACTTGGATGGATGACCGCCTGGGAACACCTCGTGATGTTGTCTTTTTTTCTTTTCCTAGGGATAAGAAATGAAAACAACAAAATATAATACTACCATCGATGCAGTTTTTTCAAGACATAAATAAAATAGATTTCCAAACATATGTTTCCTACTTCAATTATCACAAGCCAATTATTACTGAAGCCTATTGATTAAGTTTAAATAACATTATATTTGTTAGTAATAAAAAAATATTATAACTTAAAAAAATAAATGTTTATAACAATTCCTTCACTTCGAATCGAAAGGAACTTCGTTCCATCCGGGTGTCCCTTGACACCTCTCGTCTTTTTTTTATTGATAAAGTTTGCCAACGCTCGGCACACTGATACAATGGTAAAAACAAACACAAAATACAATTTTTAATGTGACAAGCACTTAGAGGCAAACATGGCATTCATTAAAAGCACATACAAATATCAATCGTAACAATTATTAAACAAAAGAAACATTACAAAAAATAAACAATTACAAAAAACTAAACAACAATCGATTTTAAAGTGTGAGGGGAGCAACTTTGGATATCCAGACCTAGCTAGTAGCTTGTTTATCCTATGCTTGCTTGTATATATTGTGTTTTAGACAATTATATATTTTATTTAGACATTCATTTCGAGTAATCAATGACCGTATTGTCTCGATAAAAAAAAATTATAATTCATGTTACCCACTAACGCTTTTTAAGCAATGTTTTAAACAGATAAATTATTTTATAATTAATGTTGATTATAATTCCAGTGGCAAAATCAATAATGGAGTTTCTAAGATTCGGAAGTCATATCAACCAGCAGATGGTCTACTATCCATCACAAATGGAGATGAATGTACCGAGTGAGCTGGGTAAGGACTTTGGATATTTTTGCTGGCAAGTATATAAGTGCGTGCTCCTATTTCACCATGCCTCCTGCTGATGGAGGACAAATCTTTGTTTTTAATTTATTTTATTATTCTTTATTACTCAAGATGTCATATGGAACATGGTGTAATGGTTGCAGCTCCTTACAATTGTGTAAAAAACTTGGCGATTAAAAAGAGTGGCGGAGAGTTTATTGCCAGTTCTTGGCAGGCAGTAAATGTAAAATTAGAATTATTTAAAGTATATTTTGACGTATCGATCGTAACGATCATAAGTGTACATTATGTTACCTATATGAATAAATGTATTTTTATTTGATTTGTATACTTACAAAATAATTTCTTATAAAAAGTCGATTTTAAAATTCACTTAAAAATGTTAAGTGTTTATTATTTTTATTTCTATTGTTCGTAAATACATATATACCTATATATATAGCAAATATATCATCACAGGATTAAATAAACACTAGGTTTCGCATTAGAAAGCTAACGCCCTAACCTAATAATTAATTCATAATCTCAGATTGAAATCAATCTGTGATCAGACCGTGACAGTCGATAGATGTCCTATCTGCATCCCAATAACCAAACCCTACGAAGACAATCCATTTTTGGGGACGGATAGAATACAATCTCTCTCTTTACACTCATATTTGATAATCAATCTAAACCAAATAAAGTAAATAAAACCGTACAAATAATATTAAAAATACATGTCTATGTTTAAAATATATCAAATAGCTTTTTAATTATTTTAAAAACCGGTGTAAGTTAAAATCTTAAGATAGGATATTGGCACAGTTGAACTGTCATTTTCATACAAAGGTCTATCCACATACACTGATCTTGCCTACCATGGATAGGTTGTATCGACAGATGGCTATTACAATCCGTCGATATATTGATAAATGTGTGCCAATAGCACACATTTATCAATATTTAGATTAAGGTGTCTATCTTCAACGGTCAAAAATGGATTGAGATAGGTTATTGGGTTTGAGCGTAAGTGCAAAAAGTGCCTAAGCGGGGAGCAGGGGTCCATACGTTTAAAAGAAGGGATGATGACCCATCCCTGCAAGTACTGGACCCGATCTCCCCTAGCTATTTGTAAATGCGTATGGCCCGGTCTGTGAAAGATGCTTGCTGTGTCAAGCATCCTCACAAACCAACAATGGGCGGGAAGAGGCGGACGCAACCGCCGCATCACGTGTCGGGAAGCGGATAAGGCTCTGCTGTTACCGCATCCCGCATAAGGCGATTGTTGGTGGCACCTTGGGGTTTTAGTGGGTATGCACAATGGCGAGTCCCACATAATCCTTCTGCACCAAGCAGTCGCGCCGCGGAAGGGTATGCGCAATGCATTTCCCCAAGTAAAAAAAAAAAAAAAAAAAAAAAAGTGCAAATCACGAAATCCCTTGCAAGCACTAAATAGATTTCAACTTTATGATATTACACGTACGGCAGCTATTTCAACCCACACAAAGAAATACTCTCAATCGCGAAACGCGTTCTATTTTACATGCGTGAGTGAATCCCTTGGAAGCACTAAGTGAATTTCAACTTTAAGACACTGTTCTTACGGCAGCTATTTTAATAACACGAAATGCTCACAATCGCGAGACGCGTTCTTTTACATATGTGTGAGTGTAGGGCATCCTGATATCCATTAATGATTAATAATAGATCTTATTTTGAATTGATAAGGATCTTTTATCTTTGATTGTGAATAGCCTAAAAGGGAAAAGATAGTCGTATTGTTTCTCACTCTCATGCCGAAGAATGTTTCATTTACAAAAATATAATAATCGCGGTGATAATAAGTCTGTAATTCGACTAAACCTTATCTGTAGAAAAATTATAATTAAATTATCAGTAGCGCATCGCGCCATCTATTGGTAAGTAGCCGAACTATCGTAACTCACAATTATTGTCTGTTTAAATACAAGGGGAAGGGTGTGTGCAAAAACAGTCCTGTGTGATAGCTGTAAGCAATTTATTAAATATTAACTTATAAATATGCAAAGATAAATAACTGTTTAAATCCATATTGATAAAAAAATATTAATTTTAAACAACACACTCCGATAGGTGTGTGTAATAGTATATTAATTATTTTAAAAGTAGTTTTGATAGGAGCGCCATCTATAACCGAGAGTTGATAAAATCCAGCTTATAGTTTAGTTTTGTTTGTCAAACAGGGGTCATGGCAGGGGTATGAAGGCATGCAAAAAAGGTTTATGATCCAAAGTAGTTTAGTAAAACTTTTTTTTAAATATATAAAAAAAAAATATATTTTTTAATATGATTAACAGTCAAGCAATGTGACAGATATGTACCTATTACACTATCTTTGGTTAAAAATTGAAAATAGCGCCATCTATTGCCGCAAAGTGGTAACTCCACTGACATAAAATTTAGTTTAGATTGCTCAAAACTCTTTAATTGTACATATGCATACATTTAATAATTATAAATTCAGCTTAATTCTCATGACAGCCTCAGAAAATATTAAATATTTTGAATAAATGTGAATTCTCAAGTAAAACAAAACCTTTAAAACTGTCTCTCTTTAACACCTTTTTAACGCAATATGACAGACAGAGACAACGCCTTAAATAGAAGCTAGGTTACGAAATGAGGTAATAAATTTAAAAGAAATGTTTATTGCCTTTTCAGGTACTCCAATTCGCCTACAGTCCCTCAGCATGGGTTTTACCTCTGTTAGAGGTAATCTTACAGCACCAGCTGACCCCACACTGGATCTAGATTGGGAGAACGACTTGCACATCAGGTGAATTAATTAATTATTTATTTCAATTAGTAGTAGTGGACGAATAAAATAGAAATACTAGCAATTTTTGTTAAGTAAAAAATTGCGAGAGCGTATTCTTATAAAAGCCGGCAGTGCATTGAGTGTCCATAGGCGGTAGCTATTTCCGAACCATATCGACTTAAGGTCGTTCAAGAAATTTTATAAGGCCGGCACGCACTCGCGAGCCTTCTGGCAGTGTGTGTGTGTCTATGTTCAGTTATTGTTGCCGGCATGTACTTAATTGTGAACACCTAAACCTTGACAGTCTGGAACAAAGATTTTTCTACGCTACAACAGATGCTCTTGACTTAATGTCCCATGACATCTAAATGGGGCAGTCTCGCACCACGTATTTCACTTAGCTTCAAGTCTTTCTGGCTTTCTTTACCTCGTCTGCAACGACACCAGGTTTGCTTGGAAGGCCACGTTTCCTGACTCGTACCAATCGAGTGCCTGCTTGGGGATTCGATTAAATGACGTGAACAGATGATATCTTTTATTGATGACATCTTTTATTCCATACTAAACATATATTGGAATGATTAGAAATCAATGATTGGAATCTCTTCAGACCCATTTCCAGTTGCGTAGCTGGATCTACTGGCTCTTTAGTACAGACAACATTTCATTAATATAATTGTTTGTTAACAGGTTTCAAGGCACGAAAGTTACATCACTGTCCACTTATGCACCCCTGGTACAATCCGAGCACACAGGAAGAGTCCAACAATCGCTGGTGGCGCATCTGCCCATCAAATTTAATGTTACCTGTCAAGCATCAACACGGTCTATTGCGTTAGTATTTTTATTATTACTGTGCCCTGCTGCTTCATCAGGACAAGATCCAGTCACTTTAGCCAAGAACAAACTAAAAGATAACGCAAATATTCAGATAGGAGTTAAAAACTGCCTTCATCGCGGAAGGCGTGGTTAGTTTGCTCTAGTGAGCTTCCTGTCTCTTCTTGAGTGAACAAAATGTCTGCTTCATGTCAATTCGTATACTGTATGATAAAACGTACATTAGGTAAATTAATTATTTATTTATTTCAATTAGAATTAGTAGACGAATATTATAAAAATACTAGCAATTTTTGTTAAGCAAAAAAATTGCGAGAGCTCGAATAAAAGGCTGGCAACGCCCTCGCGAGGTCTCTTGCATTGAGTGTCCAGAGACGGCAGCTATTTCGGAACCAATTCGACTAAGGGCTCCTTCAACAAAAGACCGTAGCAATTATTAAAAGGCCGGCAACGCACTCGCTAGCCTTCTGGCATTGAGAGCTTTGGCAATTCAACTTAAGGTCCTTCAAGGAAAGAGCGTACCAATTCCTGGAAGGCCGGCCACGCAGTCGTGAGTTCTGTGCCATTGAGTGTCCATGGACGGTGGGTATTCAAACCAATTCGACTTAGAGTCCTTCAATCCTTCCCTGTTTTATGTGGCATTGCCGTGATGGTAGCTTCTTTTGTTAAGTTAATAAAAATATTTTACAGGTTTACGTGGTTGAATCCCTTCGCACAGCGGGCAGGAATCGCAATCCACTCCAGGGTACAAATTACGACAGACTCCGCACTTGGGAGGGACTCCTATACGGTATCTTCGAAGCCTATATCGAAAGTAAGTGAAGCCTGTTGGATGATGATGGGGTTTCATGGCCTATCAATATTTTTAAGTGTCTGCTAGATTAAGGGGAAGGTCGCTACTCTTCTGAATAGCAGAGTGCTTTATCCAGCCCCAGAGTGTTCACGTCAAGCTTGACATCCCTGGTGTGGGCCTGCATGAGGGCATTTTCACCTCTTACAAAAAAATATGAATTTTTCAGATTTTTGTATAGTTCGTGTTCGTTTAATAGGTAAGTAGGTGATCAGCTTTCGGTGCCAGGCGTTGCGGCGTTTTGGTCTTAGCCATCCTTACGACAGTTTTCCAAAAAAATCATGATGGAATCCAGCAGCTACCAAGGTCTCGGTGTCCAAATCTGTATGTTTCGTGATCGGAGTTTTGGTCTAAGCCATCCTAACAACAGTTTTCCAAAACAGTCATGAATAAATTCTTTGCCGATGAGTAGGGATGCCAACAGGCTCGAATATAATGACGTGGAATAAGTGATACTCTTATGATCCTATGTTCCAAAATAAACGTATTTTATTTTTTTTATTTTTATTTTTTTAAACCAGGAACTATCAAGATCTCGGTCTCCAATGTATATTTCGTGATAATTCTTGATAACCAAGTATTTAGTAAGTCCATAGAAAGATGGCGATCGAACCTACGACCTCAGAGATGAGAGTCTACCCTACTCTTCTATTTTGATTTGCAGGTGAATAAAAATGGCATATTCTTCGATTGTGAGCAGCAGACCTCAGCAGCAGAGGTTCTCGAGAAGTATTTGATGTCGAAAATTATAAATTACGAGTGAGTAGACTTGAATTTGGTTTTAGGAAAACTTATTTGTTACGGCCCATGGACAATTCCAGCCAGTGGACTGTGAAACTTATGTTTAAATTTACATGTAATAGACATGAGGAGTGTCTGTATATATCACATAATATACGTCGCAGCGTACTAGCTTAAAAGCCGTTTTAACAGCCTGGCCTTTTAACTAAACATCGCCGTTACTAATTAAACTAAAAATTGCCTAAAACTAATTGCCAATTAGTTTTAGGCAATTAACTAAAAACTAGCGGCCTGAAAGGTATTTAGTTGTTTTGTCAACTAGCTAACTAGCTATGCAAATGACTCGAAACGATGTCGTTTCATTACTTTTCATTACATTTAAATTTAATTTCACTTTCTGCCACGAAGTGTCACGAGTGTCGAAATTCTTCAAACTATCCATGTGGAGTCGGCAAACCACAACATTGATGGTGTTTTAAAGAGTTTCATAAAACACATAAAGTACTATGGAGGAGTGTAGTAACATTTTTAAATAAAGATTTTTATTTCAGATATTCATCTTTTTTTATTTCAGCCACGTGTTCAATCTAGGAAGCCTAAGCAATAGCCAGCCAGGATAACCTGGCTGGCTATTGCATGTATAAACATGTAATAGACTTTCAAATGCACATTTAATTTGTATTGTGTAATAGTATTTTATGCAAACAATTAATCGAAAAACATCAACGATATAGAATATCTCCGCAATAGATTCTCTGCGTGTTGTATCTGCGAAACACATTTGTTTATTTATCACCGGAATCGAACCCAAAACACCCAGAAACCTCAAGCTTATATAGTCACTGGGTTAATTTTAAATTTGTTTCAGTACTCCCCAAACCCAAAAAACCTTCGTGGACACATTACACCAGCTGACTCCCCTACCGGGTTGTGGACTCATTCTTCCCCCCACAAGACAGGATCAAGGAGGAGATGAAGTTATACGGCTTAAGTTTAGCTTGGGCAACATCTCTTTGGAACGAGTAGATAGTGTTGAAGCCAATTTTGGTGTCGTCTTAAGCTATTATAGGTATAATTTATCGATCATGTAACAGGTGGTAAACAGACAGGAGGCTCATCCGATGTAAAGGGATACCGCCCATGGACACTCACACTGCCAGAAGGCTGTACACTGCAGGCCTCTTAAGAATTGGTATGAAGTTACTTCAGTGGGTAGCTGGTTCCACACAGTGGTAATGCGCAGCAAAAATTGCCTTTAAAAACACTCTGTTGTGGAACAACGTTGAGGTGACGTTGAGGTGATACGGATGGTATTTTGTGATGATGAAACTCAGCTGCAGGCTCTCCATGGTAAATGCAGTAGAAGATGCAGAGAGATCCTACATGGCAATGCCGCTCAAGAAGTGACTGGTCGTCAACGAACCGTCTGATAATATCTAAATGTTTTTTTTATTACAGCTTAGATGAAAAGACCGTCTTCTTAAAGATAGATTCTAATACAAAGATAAAGAGTACAGGGAGGAATGTCTCAGCTGAGTGGAACTTATATGTGAAGCAGCCGCAAGCAGCAGACCCAAAGAAGACACATTGGAAGGTATATACTCTGTGATACTAATTGGTGATGGATACAGAAATCAAATTATAACTGGTTAAATTTTGATCGTATAAACAGCAGAGGAGTAGGAGTTCTTGCCTCCTTCCAGCTTACCTGCACAGTTTAAAATGGGTTCATTGAAGCAGCGGCGTGCCCAATAGTCCACATCTCACTTAGGTTAAGTGGGATTGTGGACACATGTCTGCTCGAATCTGTATTAAAAACCTTTTTTAGTTTAATCTTCATTGAATAGATATTTTGAGTCAATATTAGATTAGAATTTAGTTATCTTGCAATTTTTTTGGATTAAGTAAAGCATTGACCTGACAATATACACTTGAAATTTCAGCACTTATCCAAAGAACAAGAATTTCTTTTTCTAGAAGAAAACATATTTTCCTATAAAACCAATAAATCAAACGCAGAAATATATATTTTGTCCTAACAATATTTAAAATTTCTTCTACTGTCCTTTATCAGCTCTGCTACAAAGAAGATGACGTCAGCCACGCTCCATCAGACGAAGACATCACGACTACACCCTCAGCATACGAAGGTCTCGTCACAATCACGTACAGGTCATCTGATAAATTCGTCAGCTGTTCCACGGACCAGAGCAGCACCATTGAAGTCAAGTACCGAGGGACTCCGAAACACGGAGATGGTGGATTGGAGAGGAATGTGGAGTTTCTAATAGTGGGAGAACGGGTATGTTTATTATTAAAGTAAAGAAAGAAGAAGTAGTAACGGGATAATACTCCAGAACTCTATGATAAATAATAGGTCTTGTAAGAAGTTTTCCCAGTTTAAGAATCTAGGTCTTAGCAATTTGCAGTTAACAATCAGTTTTTAAATAAACTATTATTAAATTCCTCTCAATACGAACATTTGACAATAGTAATAATTGTGATTGTCATTATTATTATTGTCATATAATATTATTAATGTCTATCAAGCGTCTTTAATATATTTTATATTTCAGCTACACGACTTCGATCTGCTTCCAAAACTGGGTCTGATGGGTGGTACTCCAGCTGGTCAGATCCTCGGGAGTCTTGACAAGGATACTATAAATGCTACAGCAGTTGTCAAGGTATAAATATATACGTCCGCCGTTCCACAACTGCGCGTTTTCAAGGCAGTTTTTGCCGCGCACCACCACCAGTGTGTTGTGGAACCAGCTGCCCACTGAAGTATTTCCGAATCAATTCGACTTAGGGTCCTTCAAGAAAAGAGCGTACAAATTCATAAAAGGCCGGCAACGCACACGCTAGCCCTCTGGCATCGAGAGTGTCCATGGGCGGCGGTATCACTTAACATCAGATGAGCCTCCTGTCCGTTTGCCCCCTGTTCTATAAAAAAAAACTAATTTTAATAATAAGTAGGTATATTAAAAAAAACAGTCACCTTTTTACATTCAGATTTCTGTGTCTGTTTCATGATTTTTCGACTTTTTGGGTCTATGGGCGATTTCCTCGCGACATTCTCCTTCAAATTTAGAGCAAATGTTAGCGCATAGAAAGGTGCATAGCCACAGTTCTACCACCACTTGGCCAATAAATAAGTTTAATACAAGCTTACATTTAGTTGTCTTTAAAGCCTTTTTTGACAATCTCAATCCATGGCTTTCTTTCTCCATTCGCTTCCTTGTAATGCTTCCATATCTATCCACCTTTTAAAAGGTACTATCTTCTTCTTCTTGGTCCTTTCCATATAGAGATTAAATTACAGCTTTTATCTGGCGTATATATCACGTCCATTGCCACTTCTGTTTTTAAGGCATAATGTAAGTCTGTCACTTTTTTTTTTCGTCTTGTACGCGATTCTCAATATTCAAATTATACATAGTAAGCTTGCAGGCGACGTTTTAAACACTTTTACAGGAGAAGAACGGAGTAGCATCTCTTGTTGTTAACCATGGACCAGAGATGAAGTTCAAGTCGGACAATATTGCGTGGCTGTTGGATAGTGTGACCGGAATGCAACTTATGAAGAAATTTGGATTTTACAGTAAGTGGTCGTGGATTCGACTCCCAGCTATACGATATATTTTAACTCTTGTTTGGTAAAGGATGATGCTAGATCGACATGTCTAGGTCTAAACGAAGAAAAAGGAAAAAAAATAGGAAATATTTAAAATTAATCGCAAATTGGATTTGTATTTTTTTTTGAGTTTTTATTAAAACTACCACATTTAATTGCCACCAGTTCTTGACCCAAATCCGCCAACCTGATCGCTAAATGTAGAAAAACCCGGGAGAATGGCTAGTACAGTTAATAGGACATGTATCTTGAATGTCCTAATTAATTCAATTTAACTGAATTCTAACATAGTACAGTGCCTAATATAATCTATAATGTGGTTAATTAGATATTAATTAAACTAATCTGTGATATGAAAACAATATGTAAAGACAACACAGCACAACAAAGGACGGGTCATATAATGAGAGAGAACCCAAAAATAACAAAAGAGAGGCAGACAGAGAAGATGAGATAATGATAAGAGGATTCGTGAATTTTGCTGGAGGTTTTGAGAAAGGCTTTAAATGTATAACTATTTTATATAACTGTTATATTGCCCCTAAATAGGCATATCTGGGGGCACGGTAACTTAAGCAAAAGATACAACCGTTGTTTTCTCGTTTTGTCCATTTTCCATCCAGCCCCTATAACTTAGTTGTGGATATAATAATAAATTACCAAGGAGAATATATACGTGGTATATTTCAAATTTAATTTTGAACGAGTAGTTTAAGAATTATAACTGGTTATTCTTGATTTTGTCACTAAAATAACAATAAAATATATTTTCATAGAACATAAGACAGACAGGTATCACTTATTCCACGGTATATATTAAAAAGGATACTAAAAAGGTATGCCCACGGAGTTTCTCCTTCTTACTTAAGGAGCAGTTCGCGGGGGCTGATAGTAACATAAATTCTTCAAAAAATTTTTTCAGGAGAATGCAGACTTGAAGGTCTAACAGTTCAGACTTTATCAGGAAATGTTGATCAATTGCAACCAATTCAATGCGCTGAGACTCTAGTACTTGCTGACTGCTCTGAATTACCAAGGTAATTAAAATTATTTATTTATATATTGTATATATAGGCGGATGCCCTTTATCATCAGAATCAGCCATGTCGTAATTAAGTTATAAGGTAGGAACAGAAGAAACATCAAAGTCATAATCAAAACCGCACAAAGTATTTCTCGTACAGAAATTCACTAAAATCTATTCACTAGTAATTAGGGAATCACTTAATCTATCACTTTTAATTAGTTTTGAAACAACAAGGCACAATATTACTCGGAACAAAAGCGATTCCTCGCAAACGTGGTGCGCTCGCCGTTGACGTTCCAAACCAAGTCAACTGTCACGTTCAACATGGCCGCGCTGACCATCGACACGACGCTCCGCCGGAATGACAGTTGTCAAATCTCGTTCCGACGTATTTCTCAATAGATGGCGCTAGCAATGCGCTGACATATACATAATGTTAAATAGAAAAGAAGTTGTTGGAATCAGAAACTGGATACATTTTTCTGTCCACCAGGGCGTTCAAGATATTTAAATAATTAATATAGCAAGCCAGTGACATATACACAATTACATAAATCGTTATAAACCAAATGAAACATCAACGCTCCATAGATATCCAATGCAAGAAAACTTGACGAGAACTCTCATTTGAATACAGGTGTTCATATATTCGGATATTTAATCAATCTTTTCAGGCCTCAGATTTCTGTGTCTGTTTCATGATTTGTCAATCTAATAGGCAAGTAGATGATCAGCCTCCTGTGCCTGACAGGAGCTTTCCTCACGATATTTTCTTCCTTCGTATTTCTTTTTTTTCACAAATTTCCCAATATCCCCGACTCTTGTGGTGCGGGGCCTTATTTTGTACAAACATATATATATATATAACTCGTATTATTTATTACATAAATTAAACCTAAGAAATAACATAATACATCAAAATATACCTAATAACTAACCTTAAAATTTAATTATTAAAAAATATTATTAAAAGTAGTCCCTTTAGGCAAGGTTCCGAAGATACTGGCAGCGTTCCCCCTTTGAATAGCCAGACTAATTCTTTGTCCAAGGTAGCTGCCAGCTCTTCGTTCTCCTGTGATGTCGACTAACCTTTTTGATAATTCCCTAAAAAGCCTTAACGCGCTAGGACCCCACGGACCAAGGGTCTCGACACCGAATGGGACAAAATCATATTCAGAGCCTAGACCCCTGTATTTACAGGCTTTAGCTTTTTCAGCCGCATCACAAGCCGCACCAGCTCTGTTGTTGGTTCCATGAAGATTGGAAGGGGCCAGTGTGTCTGAACAGGTGGCATCCCATACCAAAACCCGACCCATCCTCCATGGAATCAAACTCATACCGTCCGGTCTCTTGCCATCGTCTCTAGCAATTCCAGTCGGCTCAAGTAGACTTGGCACGTTGACGGTGGCAAGGGACCGACGTATTATATCGTTGAGAGCGGCATGTCTCGAGAAGCGGCCAGCACTTTTTTGACATGATAGTCCGTGATGTCCTAGTTTGTCGACATCACTGCCACAGGGACATGTATGAGCAGCGCAGACCGGTACCCCAAGCCGCAGACAGGTTGCGATTCGGAGCGTGTCAGGTTCAAGAAAAGTTCCTGTATTTGACGAAGGGTAAGCGTGAAGCCAGTAGCCGGCCTCATGCGTACCCACGGCCAAAAGCCTAGCACGTGCTGAACCTGTACGGCTCAAAAGATTGTCATAAGTCATTTTACTGTCTATGTCGTCCCAGCTCCTCTGTGAATTTAGAGAAAATGGAAAATTTTGACCTGGGCATGCAATTAAGAAAGCGTTTCTAGCTTCTTCCAAGCCAGCAATCTCAAAGTTTGAAGGGGATGCCCTTAAAATTTTACTTATGAGATTTGCTGAACTATGGACAGAAGATAGAAAGGCTGGTAAAGCGACACTGGAAATTTTGCGAATCCCCAAACCACCATAACGGATTGGTAATGATGCTTGGGTCCACGATTGCTCGTTCAGCTGTATATTAAGAAGTGATTCTAAACTAATTTTGATTACGTCGTCTACTTGTGTCAAAAGATCTGGGTGATTCCAAAAGGAGCAGCAACGGAGCACATACGTAAATTTTGGGACAAAAAGACAGTTTTTTAAGATGCAAAGTGCATAATGCGGACTAATTTCAAGTAGACGATCAGCAGAATTTTTAAATTTATTAATAGAATTATTAATATATTCAAAAATAGATTCATCAAAAATTGGAGAACCTAAAAGGTAAAGGGAATTACTATTAACTATTTTAATATTTGGAGCCAAAATCTGAAATTTTTGTTTTACTGTATTTAAATTTAAGTCGCAGTTATTTATAAAAAGTTCGCATTTGCTGAGATTTAGCTCCAAACCAATGGCTTCAAATTTAGTTTTTATTAAAAATAGGTCTGAAAACACAGTGTCCACATCACCTCCTAGTGTGCCGTCGTCCAAATACCAAACGTTGAAATTAGAATTTAAATTTTTGATGATTGGGTTTATAGCCAAACTAAAAATTGCAGGCCCAAGGGGATCACCCTGTTGACAACCTACTTCTGAGGACAGTTCATTAGAACGATATAACAGTTTTGTTGGATCAGCGTAACTGAGAAGAAGATAATTGTATATTTCCGGTATATGTTGTTTTATTTCCGTCAACAGGGTATCCCTATTAACTGAATTAAAAGCATTTTTTACATCAATTTTTAGCAACACGTCAGGCTTTTCGTAAGTTAGGAAAGAGCGTAGGGCATGGACGGCTGCCTCACACCCTCCTTTTACACCGAAACCCAACTGTACGGGTTCAAATTCTGAATTTAATTTTGGTAAAATATGTCGAACAGCAATTTTTGAAGCCAGACGTCTTAGTGTTGAACCAACAGCAATTGGTCTCACACCTCCATCCTTTTTGGTGAGGGCAATGAGGTTCGCGCCGAAAAGAATAGGAACAATTTCTGTATTGACTTTACCTGAATACATAAAATTTATTAATTTTGATAACGAATTTACTAGTTGCTCGCCTGCATCACCCACAGAATGCGATGTTAAGTCTTTTAAATGTTGGGGTGATATTCCATCCAATCCTGATGCCGAACCAGGTTTAAATGATAAAATGGCATAATTAACATCTTTATTTTGAATATGAAGGCATGCTTGACCTGCTGTTGGTGGGTCGAGAAAATATGGGTTAACTGGAGCTGAGGGATGTTTTGTCCGTAAAGCCTGAAGGGTGTCAGGGGTATCTGGTGATAGCACGTCGTTGGAGAACAAAAGGCGAGCGGCACCTTTAAGATCTCCGTCACAAATTTTGTTTTCTATTAGTTTGTTGCGATTACGAGGGGTATCATGCTTGATTAAGGGTGCAAGAGAAGGCAAGGAGCTTACAGCACAGTTATTTTTAATTTTTTGTGTCAATGATAAATTCTGTTCATCAGTTTTTATTGTATGTAGTGTGCTGTATGTAAATAAAAATAGGTTCTGCCAGTCTTGAGCACAATTGCTAATGTAACATTTCTTGATTAAATTTGTCAAATGTGTAGCAACGGTTATTCTTGCTCCTCGAGGGATTCTTTTAACAATTGGTATACTATTTTTCAAATGGCTAAGATATGTATGAAAATGATTTGGATAAGTGGGCGCACTCGCAATAATGGGATGGATTTTAGAATTGGTTTGACTAAGACATTTCCTGTGTGTTTTGGAAGTGTGAATGTTGAGGCCTTTTAATGATTTAAATGACTTATTGCATTGTGTACATGTATGGGTTGCGTTCGACGTGCCATCATATGAAAGAGTCTCGGTCTGCATTAAAAAAATAAATAACTTACATCTAAATTAAAAACAATAAAGAAACTTAAAATAAACACTCAAAAAATATAAAACACAAAGTCAATATCACTGCTTGTTATGGTAGCTTGCAAGGAAGGCAGCCTTAGCAACCACGTTGGCAACAGCGAAGAGCCAGAGTAAAAACATATGCATACATGCGGAAGCGAATGCGGAAGCACAAACATAAATAAATGCAAAAGCACAGAGAAAAAAGGAGAGTTCGCTATCAAAATTTTTCAATTTTTTCACTCACATTTTTCCCCACCTCAATTTTATGTGTTTTAAATTTTTGTTTATTTCCAGGCATTATAATTCATTCGTTTGTTACTTATTCAATTTTATTTCATTAAATTATATTTATAAATTCTCAAAAATAATTTTTTTGATGTTGTCACTTTGACTTTTCTTTTTCTTATCAACGCGATTAGTAATTACGAAATTGGTGTCGCTACCGTCGTCCGATATTATTACTTAATATTTAAACATAGTCAGTGAAACGTCAAGCACGTCCGGCGCAGGCGCCGATCGGAAAGCAACTAAAGTACTCCACGACCGATTCTACGCACTACTGACAAATTGACTTTGACAATTGACATTTTACAACCTGTAAATAATAAAATTTAAAAATAAAACAAATGACATCGTGTTCTTTTATAACATAATCTCTGACATATACATATATTAAGAAATTTTCCGATATATATTCATACATATATTACTCCATATATCTGTGCTAGTGGGGGCCCGTCCCATTCTTTCGTACTAGCTAATGTTAAATGCGCAGATAACCGTGCATTGATGCACATCCGGGGATTGAACCTACAACCTCAGGGATAGGTCGCACGCTGAAGCCATTAGGCCAACACTTCTATTTCTTAATCATGTCTTCTTTAAACTTTTCCCTAGCATACATAGTTCCACCTGTTTGAAATTTCTATAAAAGTGTTTTGACTAAACTAATTTTTCAGTTTTGTAATACTACGAGAAAGTACTGGTGGTATTAAGATGTATGACATTGACCACAGCGCAGGAAATTCTACTAAGACGGAATCTCCGTGAGTTTTAAATTTATTTATTAAGTGATATTTTCTCGGATCCGAGTGGAGCGGGGTCATAGTAGCGGTGCCGCCCACGCGGATCCGTGCGAGGATCCCGTTCATTTTTAAAGCATCCCTAGTTATCGGATCCAATTATTGGTATGCCGTATGCCGTCCACACGGATCCGAAAAATGTTTTTTTTAATTAAACTTATTATTTACATTCATACATATTTTCAAACATTAATATTTACTTAATCAAAATTCGCCATAAAAAGGTTTGGTTTCCGGCTATTACTCTGTATCCAATGTTGAAGCATTCAGTGTGGTTAAAATTTATATCTATATACTATCCTTATACTATAATATAATATAATATAATATAATATAATATAATATAATATAATATAATATAATATAATATAATATAATATAATATAATATAATATAATATAATATAATATAATATAATATAATATAATATAATATAATATAATATAATATAATATAATATAATATAATATAATATAATATAATATAACGTTGATGCAAGTATCACAACTTTGTGTAAATTATGTGTCTAATTTTTATGTACATTATTATATTTTAATTAAATGTTTCTCGCATTGGCATAGGCTGAAAAGATATGTGTGTATGTCTGAAATAAATAAATAAATAAAAAAAATTACGAAGATGAACTACTCAATAGAGGCAGTGGTCTTAAAAACTAAATGTTAAGTTATAAATAAAAAGAAAGATAGCATAGTAACTATCTGTTGTAAAAATAACTGGTAGCCGCAAACTATCTTTTTTAATACATTGTTATATAAAATTATTTTTAATCTTAATATATGTAAATCTCCTGTCACGATGTTTGTCCGCGATGGACTCCTAAACTACTTAACCGATTTTAAATGAAATTGGCACACCGTGAGCAGTCTGGTCCAACTTAAGAGATAGGATAGCTTAGGTCTTTAATTATAGTCGCAATTTTATTTTATTCCAAATTGTTTTGTTTATTATTTGATACAATTCCAACAGATGGCGCTGTGTTAAAAGTACCAACGTTTTTAAATAATATACATTTCTCGTGTGAGAATGAAAAAAAAAAAACTTCTCCGAAACCGCTCGATCGACTCATATGAATATTTTTTTAGTTAGTAAGTCTGAGAACCGTCTAATCTATCTTTCAAACCCTTAAGTAATAACTTTTTAATTTTTATATGATACAACTGAAGTGTTTCCTAACCAATTCTTAAAAGGCCGCCAACGCACTCGCGAGCCCTCTGGCATTGAGAGTGTCCATGGGCGGCGGTAAGTGTAACATCAGGTGAGCCTCCTGCCCGTTTGCCCCCTGTTACAAAATAAAAAATACATACAACCCTTAATTTTCACCCCTCTACGATCAACCCCTATTTTTATTACATAATTAAAGACGTGAACTCTGAGGTTTATGCAGAGAAAGACAACAGAACAACCTAAATATGTATGTACTAAAAAGGTAGGCTAGGCATTAAGAAACGAAGCTGAGGCAGCTAGTTTAAATATACAATTAATGTCAATTAATCCTACATGTACTAATTGACAATTATCTTTTCCAGATTAATACCAATTAATGACGGCGTCAGGATAGCGTCAGAAGCAACCGGTGTCTTGATTTATAAGAAACACAATGAAACTGTAATTCTGGTGCCATTCGCCTATATGGATACTGTCTGTGGGGAATGCGTGGGGCGTGATTATAACAATTGCTAGAACAAATACATAACATGTTAAAAAATTAGTTTCGCCAAAATGAACTGTTTATATAACGACTCGTGGCAAATACGTCTGGTTTTGTATATAGAAACCAATACTTTAAGATATATTTAAGTATTTTGTAGTTAAAATATTTGTTAATAAAGAATTTAATATAACCTGTATCAATAAGTCAGCCTCAAAAAATAGAACGTGATTGGTGATTCCCGGCGAAACAATTATGAAAATGCTAATAGGGATGCAGCCGATGCCGATAAACAAAATCAGTGGCGCTACAACCTCTTTAGATCTTGGCCTCAGATTTCTGAATCTGTTTCATGATCGTATTTAAATCTAATGGGCAAGTAGGTGATCAGCCTCCAGTGCCTGACACACGTCATGACGACATGTCGGTTTCCTCACGATGTATTCCTTCACCGTTCGAGCAAATGTTAAATGCGCACATAGAAAGAAAATCCATTGGTGCACAGCCCGGGATCGAACCTACAACCTCAGGTATAAGAGTCGCTGAAGTGAATACCGATACCGATGCTTTGGGTTTTCCGATATATCGTCATCGCCGATATTTCTATGGCCGATACAATGATACTTTTCAAATTTCTCTAAAAAAGTAATGTCTGTCTTATACAGACAGACTTGCGTAATAGTCTTTCTCCCCAAAACATGAGAATGCTCGGTTTTTTAAACAAAATTATTAATGTTTATTTGAATTATTGACACTTATTTATTTTCTTTTAGTTTTTCTTTCTTAATTGTATATAATTTAGCCTTTAATCTTATTCAAAGGTTTTAACTGTAAGTATATCAAGTTTTTTTTAAGTTAACCTTAATTTTGAATAAGCATTGATATCGATATCGGTATTTGCGATATTTCTTTAAGAATATCGGCATCAGCAAAAAGGCGTCCCGATACATGCCTCCTAATTACGAAATCATGATCGTTTCCATTTAACAACACTCCTGTAATTATACTCATTATTATTAATTGAAGACAGCACAGGGATTAGGGAAGAGTGGGTAGCCCAAAAGTATGGCGGGCTGATGACGTAATGGAAATAGTAGGAAAAGACTGGGAGACTTGCATAGAATGATTTAGAGTTCTGACCGCCCAAGGCTATTTATCGGGATGCGCCACCTTATTTTTTTTTTCAAATTCAATCGTTTCTGAAAAATCACATTCTATTTATATTAGCGCGAGCGCCGTAAGTTACAAGTTAGTTAGTAGTTAATAGTAACATTTAACTCTTCTTGTGCTGAGAAAGACCTTTACAGCTGCACTGCTGCTGATAACACTCATCTATTTTGGCATCTTTACTTTGAATTTTTTTTACCGTCGATTCTTCATCAAATTCGGATACTAAAATCTTCAATGTGCTTCTAGATCTAGTTAATTTAGTGTTTTGGTCTGGGTCTAGTTGAAATATGCAGGGGATGATTTATTTATTAACACTTCGTTGCATTACATAAAAGAAAAAAAATATTAAAAATAATTTATTAAATTAAAAAAAAAATATTAAATTAATTTTTTTTTTGATGCATAGGATTTAGCCAAGACGCGAGTACGCTCCTCTAGATCATCGTACCCAAGGCTGCAGCCTGATTAGCCTAAGGGTTAATCAGACCCAGGAAACTTGTCAATGAGAGAGCCATCTGGAACGGGTTGCAAAAGGCGTTCACATCCACAGACTACTAAAATTTGATTTGGTGTTGACAAAAAAGTATCACAGCTGTAGGAAAAGTTGTATTATCTGAATTTATTTCCCCGTTTATATTTAGGACCTGGATGGCCGAGCTTTGCTCGGTATTTTTATTTTTTTATAAATTGTGTTTTTTGGAAATTATATTTAAGTACGAATTACATACCAATAAAATGATGAAATATGAACAATATAGAATATATATGCTGGAATAGCTTTAGTGTTGTTGTGTCTTTAAAGCAGTTTAAAAAAAAGTATTATTATTCGCCGATAGATGTCAGGAAGATTCATTTTTTCAGTTTAAATTGGGACTACTCAAACACCACCTTTTTGTTATTTTCTATCATTTATTCCCAGCTAGATCGATTTATCGCGCCCGAAACCCCCCGTATACTAAATTTCATGAAAATCGTTGGAGCCGATCCCGAGATTCCAATTATATATATATATATATATACAAATTAGAATTGCTCGTTTAAATATATAAGATTAGTTATAATGACGTACTATAAAGCACAAACATCTTTACATATATAATCGTTATAATTATAACCCAACTACGTTTTAAAAATATATGTATAGATACATCTATATGACAAAATCGCTCAAAGGATGTTCATCCCTTTGATCAGTGCTGTGAGGAAAACACATGGGTGAATACAGGTTCGATTCTCACACGCATTAATGCTTTTTGCTTTTCACTGTAAACAGATTATTTAGTTCTTAGTCTGGCGGTTTCAGTATCGCCTTTAACTTTACTATGAGCAATTAACACACTATCAAACTATGAAAAGATTTCGTATATGATTTTGAATAATCGAGCTATTAAAATTTTTTAACATACATAATTTTAGGTAATTTGTTGCATTGTAATGAAACTAATAGCAGTGTTGGCCTAGTGGCTTCAGCATGCGACTCTTATACCAGAGGTCGTAGGTTCGATCCCCGGCTGTGCACCAATGGAGTTTCTTTCTATATGCGCATTTAACATTTGCTCGAACGGTGAAGGAAAACATCGTGAGGAAACCGACATGTCATAGACCCAAAAAGTTGACGGCGTGTGTCAGGCACTGGGGGCTGATCACCTACTTGCCTATTAGATTTAAAAATGATCACGAAACAGATTCAGAAATCCGAGGCCAAGACCTAAAGAGGTTGTAGCGCCACTGATTTATTTTATTTTTAATGTAACTAATATATAAAATAAAACCTAAAAATAAGAATTAAAGTTATAGTATTTACAATTATCTTAAACTTCACACTTCTTGGTACACTCTTGACAGAGCGGTCGTGATCGCTATGTAGTAATGGTAATAGAAGGGGCATAATTAAGGTGATAGGGAGGTCTTTCTGCTGCACTGATTCAGTGGTTCTCCTACGGCAGACTTGATCTGATCAGTCCAACGCATAGGTGACCTGCCGCGTTGTCTAGTGCCTTCCGCCTTTCCCTGGACGACAAGGCGTTCTATAGACTGATCACCACGCCGAGATCTTAACCTAAATGTTTCTAATTAAAATAAATATATTAAAAATATATAAATTAAAACAAATATGAAAAGTTTGGTCCCTGTTGTACGTTTAACGCTGCTGCTTTCCTAGCTATTTTGCGATGCTTATTCGTTGAGGGAAGCACCAGCTCTGCATACGCTGAGGGACTGCAATAATTAATCAACACGGCTTCGGTCAGACAGATAATTAAACGTTTTCGATGCTGCTTTATTTATATGAAAATGCTAGCGACTTGATTGAATATCGATCTTTAATAAACTGTGTAGAGATTCAATTAACTCTCTGATTTAACTTTACTGCGACGTACGTACCTTTAACGCTGGCAGCATTCCTCACTGTATTGCGATATTTACTTTGACCCTTGACTTTTGCCCTTGACTTGCGAACTGGTTGTAAATGTAAATTTACAGTTAATTTAATTTGTTTTTCTTGACGTTCATAAGTGTACATGTTTACCTATATGAATAAAGATATTTTGATTTGATTTGATTTATTTATTCGCTATAGAAATTATTATTAATTGTTCACTTAAGTAACCTTACCTACTTGACTTTATGTCCTATAACCCCTAGATGGAGCAGATAGTGTCCAAAGTGAGTCTCCACTGCGGTCTTGAGCCTCGTTATTCACCTCGCTCCAAGTTTTCCGGCACCATATTTAGTTAGGATGGCCACGTTTCAGCTTTCCTTAAAGCTTCCAATCAACCACCTATCTAATTCCTTTTGCGTCACCCGATCTTCTGGCTAATTGGGGTTTTTTAGCAGCGCTCCTAAAGTTGCTCGTTAGGGATTATTTCAGGCCAGTAGACCTGGAACTAGTAGGGCCTATGGTAGGAGGCCCAGAATAACACACTTCACACAGAAAACAACAATTCAAAATGCTAAACTTTCTTCTATAATATTAGGGATGAGATTTATTTGTAGAACTGTGTCTTAGCATGGGGAAACCATTTGACGTAATTTTGTTTTGTGGCAGCAAAAATTCCATCTTCTGAAATTCCGACTCGGGAAAGGCCTGCAGACAATTGCCCATAAAATTTTTGTAACTATTGATACGTTCTACAAACACTATACTATCATCAATAGTTTTCACAGAGCACGCAATGACAGATTTTTTATGGATATTTTTTTCACCTGGGGTTATATTATTGCATTCTTGTTAGGGATCCCGTCATATGATCCTTGCTCCTTACAAAAGTGGCCGAGTGAAAAGAGTGGCGGAGAGTTTATTGCCAGTTCTTCACTTCCGTTCTAATCCCTTGATTTGAGAACTGGCTGTAAATATATTAAAAACATGCAATGTATATTTCTTTTCTGACGTTCATAAGTGTACATTGTGTTATCTATATGAATAAATGATTTTTGATTAATTTGATTTGAAAATTTAATAAAGACTGAGTCAATGAAGATGCAGCTCTCCAATGGTGAATGTTTAAAATCGGTTTGAAAAAATTCGTTACATGCATACAAATCTTTCCCGTCATAATCTTAATATATATATATCTCCTGTCACGATGTTTGTCCGCGATAGACTCCTAAACTACTTAACCGATTTTAAATTAAATTGGCACACCGTGAGCAGTCTGGTCCAACTTAAGAGATAGGATAGCTTAGATCTTTAATTGTAGTCGCAATTTCTTTTATTGCAAATTGACAGTCTAATTGACAGTCACAATTATCTGTTAACTCCAAAACATTCTAACAGATGTCGATACTTTTCGACTGAATTGAGTAAGTAATCAATAGATGGCACTGCTATGGTAAACCGACAAACGTGTCATGTAAGCTACAATTCAAAATCATGATTACCACGTGTTATTGAGGCTAAAGTATAAATTAAATTTATTTTGTAGTAATTTTTTTGTTTCCCTTGAATACTTTACCACTATGTAATATAACAAAAACCTTAGCTACAGCTATACTTGACCGAGTCTGCTAGTATTAGTATAAATAACGATTCCTATGCTATATACATAGAATGCCCGTCTTATCTCCACTACTGCACAAATCTTCCAGTTGCAATCTGAAGATTAATATTTCGGGTAAATGAGAGATGCATCATGGTTCTGACTGCAGGCTTTACTCGCAGGTATTCAGCAAATGCCCCATGTACCGTTAAGATCTGCATCATATGCATGTCTTTTTTGTAGCTGTCCATAATATTTGCTATTTCCTGAGCTTATCAATCAATTAAGTTCAGTGGTATTTCTTTAAATTATCAGATTAGGCGAATCCCTCCAGATAATCGTCAGATGATGAGACACATACAGAACATTAAGATGAACCGTATTAATTTGACACGCTTGAGTATTTCAAAATGGCGATGTTTAAACATCCGCTAGTTTGCGTCACATCTAAATCGTCAGATTATTAGATAGGATCGTTCTTTTACTTAGAAAATCTGACGCGCTTGATTAAATATTTTTTTCTCATTTTCAATCCTATGCACGACAATCAAATTAATAAAATAAGTAGTAGATTGAAGCTATCAATATCTGACGCGCTCGAGTATGTCCAGGGTACAGATTTATTTTGACATTTTGTAAAATCTATAGTCCCCCTGCCGATGAAAAGGTACATTATATAAATTTTTTTCATAATATTTTCTAAGCTTCGCAACCCAATAGATCTCTATCACGCTCGAGTAAATCCCCTTTTAGGATCGTGGTTTCCCCTACTATTACTTTCTCTTTGTTGGTAACCTTTTTTGAAAAACTTAAATGTTGACTGTAGCTAACGTCAGGGTGTCGGTTTTTCTCGACGGTGTATCGGGCATCGTAAAATATTACCATCATCATTTTTTCCTAACGCGCCATAAGAAGTGTACTGACTCACTGACTGATTATTATAGATATTTTTTAGATATAAAAGGTATAACACTCTGTCGTAGCATGAGCTACATCTAGAATAAAAACTAGGCCACTTGCTACCCCACATAGCACGGTCTAAAAATCAAAAGAAAAGCACCTTTATGTTATTAGCTTAACTGAGCGAAAGATGATCAAAGGGTCTAAGCTTATCTATGGTAGCCTCTGACCAATCATTACTCGCGCTCGGCGCGTTCCATATTTAAATGTGACGTTAAATTGGTCATTCGAGCGTCGAACGCCGGCCGGAACACACGTTTGATCGGTGAAGTGTCGATTGTTCTATTAAAAATGTATGGCGTAAATTTCCAACCTAGTTGTTGAATGATTTTTTATTCTATTATGAGTATTTTTTATAAAATTAAACTCAAACTTAAAATAACTTTACCTATATGAAATAGGTATAGAGCAGTGTTGGCCTAGTGGCTAAGCATGCTCTAGTACCTAATCTCTCATACCTAAGGTCATACCTAAGGTACTCATACCTAAGGTCGTGGTTCGATCCCCGGCTATGCACCAATGGATGCTTCTTTCTATGTGCGCATTTAACATTTGCTCGAACGGTGAAGGAAAACATCGTGAGGAAACCGACATGTCTTAGACCCAAAAAGTTGACGGCGTGTGTCAGGCACTGGAAGCTGATCACCTACTTGCCTATTAGATTTAAAAAATGATCATGAAACAGATTCAGAAATCTGAGGCCAAGACCTAAAGAGGTTGTAGAGGTTGTATATGAAATAGTTAAACAGTTATACCTACTCGAACTTTAACAGAAAATATGGTAAATTAATTGTAAATTTACATTATGGCGTAGAGCGGGCAAGAAGAACTCGTATCCATTCATCATACAAACTCTCCACCACTGATTTTAATACCCAAGTTTGAGGCACACAAATTGTTTAAACTGGAGCTAATCAATCCCAAGGATTAGGATCATTTGAATATTACTCAAATTTTTAAAAAGCTTTATAGTTTAATTTACTTTTATTGAGAATTTTTATTTTATTCAGTGATAATTCTGTAAATTCGCTTGGGAGTTTATTGTAAAAATGAATACAATTTCCATACATATACAAACAGGATTGGTTTATATTATGGAGCCTGGTAGGTACGCTTAGATTATTATTAAGCCTTTATTGCTGACACTTACGGCCTGTTTCACAATGTCCGGATAAGTTCCAAATAAGCTATTAATTACTTATTGGTAGGATTAACTAGTGTTTGTTGCGTTTCACGACTGTAAGATGGCGCTAATCGTCATGAAAAGTATCTTATTCGGAACTTTTATCTTCCGAATAATTTATGTGTTGCATAGCTATTCGGTACTTTATCCATACATTGTGAAACAGACCCTTAGTATAATATACATTAACACTTATTTAAGTTATCAAAACCGGCACATCTGGTTTTGGTAATCTATTTTCTAAGTGTAGCTCTCGTCCAAGTTATGCCTCCTATTTTTTTAATATCAAAAAACTCAAAGTAATGTATTCATATTAGTAACACAATGTACACTTATAAACTTAAAAGGTAAGAAGATACCAAACAGGAATGAAAGCATGGTGGGAGGAACTCTATGATATCGCAAAAGAGCAGAGATAAAAACAACAACCAAAGGAGAGGATTTTATAAACAAAATAATTCAATTCAAAATGGCGCTGGACCGGGCACATGAAGAGAGATAGCAGACAAAAAAAACTTAAACGATTTCAAAACAAATGGTGACTTTCACCAGTATAATACATGTAATAGAACTAATTTGAGTGTGCGACCAACTAGGCCCCAGAAGATAAACCACTCCTTACATGGACATTGTATTCGTTTTTACAACAAACTCCCAAGCGAAATTAGAGAACTGTCACTAAATAAATTCAAAGCCCTTGTTAAAAGTAAATTAATTAATAAAGCCTTTTATAAATGTGACGCATACTTAAATGATCCCAATCCTTGGGATTGATTTGCTCCAGTTCAAACAATTTGTATTAAAAACTTAGCGATTGAACAGAGTGGCGGAAAGTTTCTTGCCAGTTCTTCTTACCCGCTCTACGCCCTTGACTTGCGAACTGGTTGTAAATGTAAATTTACAGTTAATTTAATTTGTTTTTCTTGACGTTCATAAGTGTACATGTTTACCTATATGAATAAAGATATTTTGATTTGATTTGATTGAACTGGTCATGAATAACATGGCAACCACGAGACGACTGTAGGCATGGGCAAAGCAGATCAAAGATGGGTATATAATATATTGGCGATTTATTCCCAAGAGAATGTAAGTTTATGCCCCTATTCCACCATGCCTCCAGCTGATAGAGGAAAAATCTTTGTTTTTAATTTATTTTATTGTTATTAATTACTTAAGATGTCATATGGAACATGGTGTAATGGTTGCAGCTCCTTACAGACATAATAAAAAAAAATTGTGCGATGTAAAAGTGTGGCGGTGAGTTTGTTGTCAGTTCTTCTCGTCCGTTCTACGTCCTTGATTTGAGAACTGACATTAAATTTAAAATAAGTAGCATTTAGAATTTTTATTGACATTCTTAAGTGTACTAAATGCTTCCTAAGTGAATAAATGATTTTGAATTTTACAAATAAACTAACAAATATATAATGAAATGTTTTGGTCATCTTAATTTACTTTTTTTTTTTTTTAATTTTAAAGAGAGATAGATTCTAGATTAAAACATAAACAATGATTAAATTAAAAACAATTTATTGCCAACGCTTCCTGTCTCTTTCTTCATAAACACACTTTGACAGGAGACAATTGACTGATTAAACATTAATTTAATTATGTGAACCTTCTGGTCTCCAATTGTTTTACTGAGTGGAAAGAAGAATAAAGAACATTTCTTAAAAAATAGTTTTAATAAGTAACGGAACATTGGTATAGCAATTACGTTAAAAAAATCTTGGAAAAAGTAAATTAACATTCTCCAAACACCAATATATTTTCTAAGTTTTACTATACATACTACGGTAACAATAAATTCTAAGAATCGCTTTACTATACTATGCTTAAGGCTGTTTACTGCCGAACGTTTTTTACGTCAAATAGTATTTTAACTAAAGTATAGGTATTACGAATTATAATAAAAATAACTAACCAAAGTAATAAAACTATGAACCTGTGAAGTTTTTAGTACTATTTTTGAACGTTTTGTAGATAACATTCACTGCGCAACAAATCTGGAATCTAAATATATATATCAGTAAGATGCACAAGAACGCAGGCCAGCGATCTCGGATGCACCCAATACATATCATGGGGATATATCTGGAGTGGGTGTCGCCCGGGCCCGGAGTGAAACCGGCGGGAGAGACTTATTAGATACTCCTCTGCTTTCTTTTCTCTTTTTCTCTTTTTCATTTTTATCTTTTTGGCCACAGATCAGCCCGATATACTACTATGTACCTATAAATAACAAAAACATTTGCGTGCGTACAAAGTTCACATTTCAGAAGTGAAACTTCTTGTAAATTAAGTATTACTTAGGTAAGCCTGTATAGATGATCATGTATTGGATATCACTCCATGTATTTGTATATCTATGTTCACGCTGTTTACACACTGTATACGTGCTAATGATAATATTCCGTTTACTTCACAAGACGCAACAGAATTGTTCCTATATGTAACTACTAAACGAATACATCAACCAATAGCGTGGACGTTTTCTCAATCTCCCCTTCTCACTCTCTCTTAATCGGTATCAATCGCTCTCTCCCTTTTGTTAAACAGAAATGCTGCACATTTGCAAGCGCCTTAAGAATTTTCACTTTAAAAACAGGATCTTTTAAATTCTTCTAAGCTTGAGATATTTGCCCTTTGTTAATTGATAGTTATAAATACTTGAAGATATTTTTTTATGTGGGACTTGCTATTGTGCATGCCTACTAAAACCCCAAGGCGCCACCATCAATCGCAGCAGGATGCGGTAACAGCAGAGCCTTACCCGCTTCCCGAGATGCGATGCGGCGGTTGCGTCCACCTCATACGCATTTACAAATAGCTAGGGGAGATAGGGTCCAGTACTTGCAGGAATGGGTCACCATCCCTTCTTAAGACACTGTGATACTGCAACTCTAATCTCTGAGGTCGTACAACCTCGGCTGAGCACCCGTGCTTTCTACATACAAAATGCGGCCATTTTACGAACGAACGGTGAAGGAAAACATGTCTTCTAATAATTTTATAATAGGCAGTTTTGTGACAGATCAATTTTTAGGCCGCCCTAATGATTTTTTCCTTTACCACACGAGGGAGTGCTTTAATGATTCATTCGTATCAGGATTCGAACTTACAACCAGTGGTTCATAAGTCTCATACTGAAGTTATATTAACACTGCTTTTAAGGGGAAGGTGATTGAATTTTTAAAGAAAAGGTGTCTTTATAGGGAGAGTACTAAGGCCATAAGTTTTGGCAATATAAATGACTTTGCACGCCTATTTTTATATGAGTGTGCTGTTTTTTTATAATTAATCAATCTGAATGTACCATTTTTTTTGTTAATAAACGATTTATCAATTGACCATACAAATTAAATGCAAGATTTTATCCATTTCTCTACGTTTTTATTTAAAGACGATTTTTGTTTTATTTTTATGTTTTGTAGTATTGAAACATCTTCTTAATCTAGAGAAAGTGTTAATTGTTAACATGGTCCATTGCTGCCAGGATTCGAACCTACGACTCCCTGGGATGACAGTTTCATGCTGAACTTAGTAAATACACTTCTTTTTATAGTGCCATTTCCCTTCGAAGGTTAGCGATCATCATGGTTACCTTAATTTTGGATGGTTTCCCAAAGAAGTCGTGCGTCTACGGCCAGGTGTCTTCCTTGGTTGAAGGAGTTCAAGGCCAACACTGCTTTAACAGACTCCTCTTTTCTTGGACTCGAGTGGAGTGGGGCCGTAGTAGCGGTCCCACTCATTCGGATCCGTACGAGCGTCCCGTTCATTTAAGCCATTGCCATCTCTAGCTCTCGGATCCGAGTGGTCATCATACAGCACGTCGGATGCCGAATACAAGACAAGGAAAAATGATTTTTTTAATAGAAATAATAATACTTATTTTCATATTTATTTTCAATAATTCGCCATAATAAGTTCTGGATTCCGGCTGTTAATATGTATAATTGACGATCAAAAATTAAGATCAAAATTAATCCATATCTAAAAGATTTTTCAATTACCATTTTTAATGTATTGTTTTTCTGTTTTATATAAATACAAAGGAAAAACGTATGCTTAATCTAAAATTAGATAGTGACCGTATTAAAGCATTTAACCGCTCAGTGTATAGCCACCCTTCGTCCTATAAACGTATATATACCCTTATCGCATTTCCCTTCGTCAGTCGATTCAAACGCTCCACTACGAGCGGTTGTGCGCGGTTCGTCTAAGTTTACGGATTAATGATTGTGTATGTTGTGTGTCATTAATGGTAAGTAATGATTGTTTAATCATTCAATGATGTCTAATGATTTATGATAGAAGTATATATATAGGGTTAAAGTATATTATATGTACATATTTCCAACGATACAAAACAAATATTGAATATATTATTTAGCCTCTTAAATATCAAGTAAGATACGGGCTTAGAACTGTATATTATATGCATTAAAGTCCTCACGTGAAATCATCTTTCGAAGTTAAATAAATCCACGAATGGAAACTGTGTTTGTTAAACAATATTTTCTTAAGTATTTAAAGTGAAACAAACAAATGAAAATCAACATATATAATTATTAAGACAAATATTTCACGTTTGATATTTAAAATTAAATATTATAACACTTACGTGGTTTATTGCGTTATAGTATTTCAATAGTGACAGATATTATTAGAACCACTTTTGGTACAATAAATATTATAAATTGAGCATTGTTAATCGATGAATATAAGGTAATTTTAAATTAGAAATTACTTAAATTATCTAAAATTTGTCGTTGAATTGTATTCTTACTCTATATATTCATTAATGTACCTGGATGCCCGAGCTTTGCTCGGTATTTATTTATTTTTATAAATTGTGTTTTTTGGAAATTATATTTCAGTACGAATTACATAGTAAAAAAATGATCTTTATTCGATAATTATATTCATATTTAAGTTTTTATTTGACTGACCTCTTAAAACGAGAAATTCTATGTCTAAGTTAATAAAACACGAATAAAATTACATTTTCTAGAAATGATTCCTAGCTAGATCGATTTATGGCCCCCGAAACCCCCTATACTAAATTTCATGAAAATCGTTGGAGCCGATTCCGAGATTCCAATTATATATATATACAAGAATTGCTCGTTTAAAGATATAATATATATATAATTTATACTGTATAAAATACAGTGTATATGATGTGGTGTATTTCAATAAATAAATCCTTTAGTAAACCTAACAAAACATTCAAATATACAGTAATTACAATGTTCTTAACCTAAATATATTAAACATAGTTAATAAATAGATTTAAATAAATATATTTTTTTTTCTGCTTTAAGTACCAAAATTCTTGGTAATTTTATTTTATTGTGTATTTTTCTTATCTTGTATAGGTTTTTAATTGTTCTTTTAATTCATATTTTTTGCAGAACTTATGTTTACATATATCGTCGTACATATTAGATTTTATAAAATTATCAGTAGATGTCATAATATGTATGATTTTGTAGACTTAATAAATAAATAAAATACAATTATGTGTTATGGACAATTTCACAAATACATAATCTTCTATGTTCACATAACTGTTGGGGTTTAGTGTTCACTTCGGGGAGTTCAAACTCTGGCTATTAGACCGAAACACTATAATAGTATTAAAATCCCGATTTAAATTTAATACATTAGTTATTTAAATTTTTTCAAATTATTCTCTTATCTTAGCTTCCTTTAGTATTAGGAACCTATCGGAACCCTTTCACGTGTCAAAGCTTATTTCAAATATCTTTGTCCATGGCTTCCTTTCTCCATTCGCTTCCTACTTCTAACTCTTCTTTCCACCTGTTTTTGGGCGCCTTCTCCATCTTCTTCTTGGTAATTTACAGCAAAAATGTAAATATAATGCAAAATAGCCTCTTAAATAACTCGCATTATTTAATGTAAATTGTAAATTAACATTGTGTTTATGAGTGAAATTTTCAACTCTAAAACGATATCTCTATAAACGCAATTAATGATTAATCAAAACAAGTCGATGGCCCAAAAATCATGTCAGATTTGATAAAATAATACTGAATACTATAGTTTCCTTGCGCTAATAAAAATAATTAAAAATGCAATATATTGTTTTATTAGTTTATTAAAACCTAAACAAATATTAACAATTTTCGTAACCTATAATATACTAATAGAGCAGTGTTGGCCTAGTGGCTTCAGCGTGCGACTCTCATACCTGAGGTCGTAGGTTCAATCCCCGGCTGTGCACCAATCGACTTTATTTCTATGTGCGCATTTAACATTTGCTCGAACGGTGAAGGAAAACATCGTAAGGAAACCGACATGTCTTAGACCCAAAAAGTCGACGACGTGTGTCAAGTCAAAATGATCATGAATCAGATTCAAAAATCTAAGGCGAAGACCGAAAGAGGTTGCAGCGCCATTGATTTATTTTTTATATAGTAATAAAATAAAAAAAAATTTGGTCACTGTGGCAGTGACAGCATTTCCTCGCTTTATTGCGTTACTTTTATTTGTTGAAGGAAGCACCGGCTTTGGAGTCACCGGTTACGTACCGGTGACTCCAAAGCTGGTACTTCATAGCCCAAGAGTCTTAATTATAATATTTATTATTTAGAAAACTATAATAAATTTCGAACTCAGATGTCTGTGTAACTTCAGTGGCATTATTACGGTAGTATTGCGATGATTCGTGCGAGAAAAGTAGCTCTGGGGTCTATCATCTACAAGGCGCCAACTTCAATCTTTAATTAGCGCCCGTGGCTACAGACTTTTAGTATATTTTGTAATAAAAAATAAATTTTAGGATCCACTTAAAAATTCAGAAAATATTCATGAACCTTATACGCGTAGGCCGAGATAACTTACGCCTACGCTTCGTAGAGCCGCTACGACGCGTAGGTGTTTATAAGACAACGCGGTTTGAAATTTAATTTTTAATTTAAACAATTTGTTTATATGTATATATGATTCAGTTTATGACATTTGCCTTTGAAAAAAATAAGGGAGGATAAAACTTGCTGAGTTTCTTGCCCGTTCTCAGAACAAGGCCTCCTGGTAGTTTTGCGAACGGATGGCGTTAGTCTTGCTCTTTCGCGAATTTTGTAAACAATCTTGACTGAATTCATAAGCATACCTTAAGACGCATCTACATATTGTTAAACGTATTTTAATTTTTGATTTTGATTTAAAAAAAATTAAAAATATAAAGTTAACATAATATATAATGCGATATCCACAGTATAATATGTCGATAGATTGACAGTTATAATTAAAAAAAAATATAAGGTTTTAAGAAATAGGCATTTATTTTTATATTTATCAACACACTACCAAATCAAACTGCATAACTAATGAGCTTCTTTTATTCTAGAAGAATTGAATTGATAGCCTGTTCTCCTGGTTGGTTTTGCAAACAGAATTTAAGAGAAACCTGCTGTTTTTGCCGTTTTTTTGTTATTAAAACCATACATTACTGCAAATGTATCTGCGTAGTTCGTAGCAAAGAATTTACGCTTCCGTAGCAATGTGCTACGAGCTCGTACGAAAGCAATTTGCTCGTAACAAGCTACACACGATAAGGTACAACGTAGCAAGTGCTACAGAATGCTTTTTACTTTATTTTCATTAAATAAAAGTGTTTTTATAACAAAAACATATGGCGCTGCAACCTTTTTAGGTGTGGGCCTCAGATTTTTCTATTGATTTTGTCAATCTAATAGGCAAGTAGGTTGGTGACACACGCCGTCAACTTTTTGGATCGAAGGCAAGTTCTCCTGTAAATTTTCTTCGTACGAGCGAATGTTGAGTGCGCTATGAAAATGCGATGCTGCACAGCCACGACCTCTATCTTAGATCGAGGTTCTACGACCTCAGAAATGAGAGTCACACGCTGATTTCACTAAGCCATCACCGTTATACACCGTGTACCAATCTACAATAACGATATTTCCCCTTTGAAATTAACGCCTTGATGGATATGATTTTAAAAGGCCAGCGACGCACTCGCGAGCCCTCTGGTATTGAGTGTCTATTAGTGGTGCTGCCATTAAGTGGATTTTCCTCACCATATAGCATTTATTGATCATATGTTTTATAAAAGGCCGGCGACACACTCGCGAGCCCTCTGGCATTGAGTGTTCATTTCTGGCGCTTTTATTTAATATTTAACACGCAATCCTCCAAAATAAAGCTTTGAATAATTATGTTTTTGAAAGGCCGGCAACGCACTCGCGAGCCCACTGGCATTGATAGTGTCCATTTGTAGCGCTATTATTTTCCAAACTCTCCTCTCAATACAGCGTTGGAAACGATTTTCTAAAAGGCCGCCAACGCACTCGCGATCGATCTGGCATTGAGAGTGTCCATCCGGCGCTTTATCTGAAAACATTCTGCTGACAATATAGTCTTAATTAATCACAGGATTTCAAAGTCCCAAACCTATTAGTTCATTTGCAATGAAAGGGGTACATTATATCATATCATATTAAGCTCTTTATATTAGCTTTTTTAGAATTGTGTCCACGAACTTTTAAATTTACCTCATACCGACTTGAAGGTAAAACTTTAGAAAAGCTTCTTTGCAGTGACATCACGATTTCAAACACAGGCTTACCTCTCGCTCCAACATGGGTACAGTGAAAGCGATAGCCTTCGCGTGATCTCATTTATAGCGATTGAAGTTTTAATAGCTACTAGACCACTGGGGTATGGGGCATGCAAATGTGTCATCGATATTGAATTAATGAGCTATCTACGTAGGGCATTAGACACAAAAGGTCTACGACGTATGTCAGGCACTGGAGAATCTACTTGCCTATTAGATTAAGAAATCATAACACAGATACAGACATCTAAGGCCCAGGCCTTTCCTCATATTTATGAAAATATTATGTATGTATACAAAAATAGTGATAAGTATACTAGAATAGAACATACGCACAATGTCAATACTCAGAACAAACGCAGGCTGCAATTTCCCCGTACTAGACTATCTCAATTCAGTAATTATTTTCTGGGAAAAGGGATAGTCTTCTTTAATAAAATCCCAGAGGCCCTTTTATCTCTGCCTTTTATTAAATTTAAGAAATGTATTCAAGAAAAGCTGTGTAAAAAGGCTTACTATAAAGTTAGCGATTATCTAGTTGATAAAAGGGCCTGGGACTAGTGCTGGGCATGGTACTTCTAATTAATTTGCAGTATTTGTTACATGATTAGCTATTTTAAAAGAGTTATACGCCGGTTTTTTCTCTCGGCCTACACGCTCTGTCTTCTTTTCCGATGAGAAGGGATTTTGAGACAATTTTTTTTAATTTAATGACGTGGAATAAGTGATATCTGTAGCTTATATTCCAAAATAAACATTTTTTTTTAATTTAAAGAGGTTGGACACTGATTTTTTTATAGTCTGTGACTGTATTTACTTTTGACAGCGTTTCCTTGCTATATTGCGATACTTATTTGTTGAGGGATTCACCCACCTGGACTCACCGGTAATATCTACACGGCGCCAACTTTACTATAATTTTTATTAATTATTTTTGTCTATAGGTTTAGTTACTGTATATTTGATAGACTTTATCTTTAGTGACATGAATAAAGTATCAAAGAAATATAAATATTTCTTTACATATTTTTTATTATTTCATTTTGAGAGATTTGCTTTTATACACAAAGAAACCTCAAATGTTTAACATTAATGTACAATTCAGAATTATGTGTTTATAATTTGGCCCAAGGGAAGGTATGAAAGGCCTCTGAGGGTTTTCCTTTAGACAAACTTGACTTTTCACCGGAGATATTACTGAAATTCTGAGTAATATAATGAACAATTTTATAATACCAACAAATGCGGTTTTGTTCTCGTCGGTACATCGTTGTACAATGTATAAGTCGGACTATAAGTTTTATTTTTGTTATCATTTTTTTTTTATTGATAAAGTTTGCCAACGCTCGGTACACTGATACAATGGTAAAAAAAATACAATTTTTAATGTGATGTGAATCATAAAAGTTTTATTTAACTTAGTTTACTTAACCCAATAATTAATGAGATCAGACCGTGACAGTCGATCGATCTTCTATCTGCATTCCAATAACCAAACCCTACGAAGACAATCCTTTTTTGGGAACGGATAGAATGCAATTTCTTCGCTCTTTACACTCATATTTAATAATAATAATAAACCAAATAAAGGACCTAAAATCGTACAAATAATATTAAATATACATGTCTATGTTTAAAACATATCAAATAGCTTTTTAATTATTTTAAAAACTGGTGTAAGTTAAATTCTTAAGATAGGATTTTGGCACAGTTGAACCGTCTTTTTCATACAAAGGTGTATCCACATACACCGATCCGACCTACCTATAGATAGCTTGTATCGACAGATGGCTATTACAACTTTTTTAAATACTTAGATTAGGATGTCTAACTTAGATGGTCAAAAATGGATTAGATACACACAGTCATAATCAATATACAGGTTATAATTTACTATATAATATCTAATACATTTGCGGCTGAAAAAGCTAAAGCCTGCAAATACAGGGATCTAGGCTCTGAATATGATTTTGTCCCATTCGGTGTCGTGACCCTTGGTCCGTGGGGTCCTAGCGCGATAAGGCTTTTTAGGGAATTATCAGTTAGTCGACATCACAGGAGAACGAAGAGCTGGCAGCTACCTCGCACAAAGAATTAGTCTAGCTATTCAGAGGGGGAACGCTGCCAGCATCTTCGGAACCTTGCCTAAAGGGACTCCTTTTAATAAAAAAATTTAATTATTAAATTATACATATTTAAATTCGTAAAATTATAGACAATAGAAAAAATTCTTCAAGTAGGTTATGAATATTTTTTTAAATCAGTATAGAAAACGGGACGATTCTGAGTCGAACAGTTCGATTCTGGGACACCGGGACTCGTAATTGGAAAAAGCGACAGTCCCGTTCAAAACGGGACATCTAGTCTAGTTAGGCTATTTTCTTCACCAGGTTAGTAAACATAGAAATAGTTATGTCTAGTTTCTATTAGCGATGTAAAGTAATTGTATTATCACGAAAGTCCCTTCATCCTTACCCATTTCAAAGACAATGTTTCATATTTGATCCTCGGAGTTGCCAGACCGAAAAATTATTTTCTAAATGTATATTAATATTTGCCTCGGTCGCGTGGAAATGATATCCGCGTAAGAAACTTAAAAGCCAGGGATGATGTTGGCCTAGTGGCGTCCCTGTATTATGATTTTAATTATTTGAAAAATCCAATCCAAAGTGTATTACAACTTTTTTAACTTAATTGATAGCTCTGAGTAAAATACAAATTTCCGATACATTTTTCATGCTCTTGTTATTGTTAATAAGTCGTTTAATTATTAGAATAAACCGCCATCTATGTACAGCTTTACTTAACTTGATTAAGTTTTTGATTATTGAAAAATCCAATGCATAGTTGTATATTACAATTTCTTTACTTAATTGATAGGTCTGACTTACTGAGTGAAATACAATTGTTACAAGGATTAAATTATAATGAAAACCCTTCTTATAAAATTTATTCTAAGTACGTCAATCGTCAAAAAAAGTACTTTTTTTTTCACATCACAGATTCTACCCATATAATTAATTTGTAAAATAATTTTATAATAAAATCACGTATAACGATCTTAAGTATGAATATTTTAATGGTATAATTCATAAGGGAACTAATTTATTTGATTAAAGCGCCATCTATGAATAGCTTTAGCTAACTTTATGATGTTTTTAATTATTGTAAAAATTGATGGCAATATGCAATTAATCATAACTAAAACTTTTCCAATATTTTAAAATTTCAGAAAAATATTTGTTCATATATTTGCGATTTGTAGTTTTTTTTTAAATATTTATTCAAAATGTACAAGAACTAAATAATAAAATAAGGAATATCGCTCTTAAGTATGTATATTTTAATAACATAATTATTCATAATTATATTTCGACACTTATCTATTTGAATAAAGCGCCATCTATGAGTAGATTTAGCTAACTTGACCAAATCTGTATTTTGATCTTGATCAAATAGTAGTATTTACACTTACACTGCCAGAAGGGTCGCGATTGCGTAGCCGGCCTTTTAGGAATTGATACGCTGTTTACTTGAATAAATTCAGACGGATTTCTTGGAAAATATTTCAGCGTTGCCGGCATATTAAGAATTGGTCCTCTAAATGTTAGAGAGTCGCGAGTGCGATGCCTTTAGAGAATTGGTATTTATAGAATAGAAGGCCATTGGGCAGGAGTCTCAATTGATGTTAAGTGATGCAGGAGTCTCAATTGTTGTTAAGTGATAACGCCCATAGACATTTCACTGCCAGAAGGGTCGCGATTGCGTTGCTGGCCTATTAAGAACGGGTCCTCTAAATGTCAGAGGGTCGCGAGTGCGTTGCCGGCCTTTAGAGAATTGGTACTTATATAATAGGAGGCAAAACGGGCAGGAGGCTCATCTGATGTTAAGTGTCTATAAATACCGACTATGCCAGAGGGCTTGCGAGTGAGTTGTCGGAACTTTAAGAATTATTGATATCGTTTTCTTTCCTCGAATCGTAACATTCTTTTGGGTTAAATTATGATAAATCAGCGAAAATAATGTCGAATTATAAAACACAATTTGGTAAAAGTTTCACAAATATGAAATTGGGAGTCTGTAGTGGGTTGCCTGCGGGCGTACGTTGCTCTGAATTATTATCATCTCTGGTAATAGGGATGTACCTTTATCGATATGCGTCTAAATATTTTACAGTCATATATTTATTTATTACATTATATCTATTACTCAGCGAACATACAAATATGTCGATAGTGTTGGAGACAGCATTCAGTAGGCGCAACGTCCTGGATAACGGAGATCTGTGCAACAGACTGGTTCTTGTCACAACTATCCCATACTAAGAAACCCAGTTCTTGGAGTACACTTGGGATACACTATTACTATCATTGTTATCGTTATTATATTTTGTTATAAATGGCTTCGAATCTCCTCGAATCAACAAGAACAAGGTAGTGACAAGAAAAAAATGTCGCGTAACGGAAAAATGTCACGCGTAACGGGAAATGTGACGCGTAACCGAAAAATGTGACGGAAATTTTTTTCCAACGCCGAAAAAGAAGTGTCACTTCAATAATTAATATTCCTCCAACTTCGTTCCTTTTGGAGTAGTCTTCGGCCGTAGGGTTTAAGTGCAGGGTAATTGAAGACACATACCTGGTACTACCAGTGATCCCAGAGTTGGTATCTTCCTTAACGAATAAGTATCATATTCCTTATATGGTATCCTTTCTACTGTACAGAAATTTTACATGAATCGGGAAATGCATGCAACACTACAAGAAATCTAGGACACGTTTGAAAAACAAACAATGTATACAAATCGTTGTACTCGCTCGAACATAAAACTTTTTTATATGAAACAAGGCTATTGTTTGAATATAATGGGTATTGATAATAACTTCGTTAATATAAAAAAAAAGGAAAATGTTGTGTGGTTATGAAACCACGGTAATAGTGAGACATTTTTTTAACATTATTAACTAAAAATTTTAGGTATAAAATCGATTTATCAATCTGAATTGAAATACTTGGAAAATTGGAATGTTAATGGGACTAATAAAAGTAGACTAAGTCTCCAAGTAATATTTTTATTGAATTCTTAGAGAGTACGACATACATAATAGTTAACAATTAATTAGATTATATACACATATTAAAATAGCGTGGAGCACTGGCACAAATGAATAATAGTCTATACACTACACGGTCAGCTGCTGCGAACTATGTGCGCCGCCATTTTGGCCTTTCACTTTATCCCTACTCCGCAGCCGACCGTCACGCGACATGCGCCACACAGACCAAAAAGTTTGAGACGTTGTAATAAAAGTTTCACTTTAAATACATTCGCTCTTGGCTTGTCCAATTGGACAGCTAATGAAAGATTTAAGATTGGTTCTGACACTACCTGTGTCCCCAGAGCTGGTGTTTTCCTCGATGAGTAAATATCGCATTTTTTTAATGTAATAGGAGGAAAACGGGCAATACCGCCGGCCATGGACACACATTGCCAGAAGGCTCTTTTCCTGAAGGACCGTAAGTCAAATTGGTTCGGAAAAGTACTTCAATGGGCAGCTGGTGTCTTTATTGATATCCACATCGTGGTGGTATAATAACTCTCAGTTGTTGAACATACAGAACGCTGATTTTTAAGTTTTCTGATTATCAATTTTTAATTATTATTATGTGGTGACCCACATAATAGTATCTTAATATAAGAAGTGTTATAACGTAAAATTGATGGCCTTATCAAACCTTATACGAATTTATTTTGTTCCATTTGGAGCAGAGAATGTTCATGATGGATTGGAAAAAACTTGGTTTTGTACGGTGGATGATTGTGTAAAAAACTTGGCGATTAAAAAGAGTGGCGGAGAGTTTATTGCCAGTTTTTCAGTAGGCAGTAAATAGAGTGGCCGTAGAAAGAATGGAGAAGATTGGAAGGCCTTTGCCACCTGGCAAACGGACACCCAAAAGTGGAGGAAAAAGACAATCTACGAAAAAAACAAAAAAATAATAATAATAATGCTATGTCCGTTAAATATATATTTACAAACACAGAACATACAGTTCGCTTTTCCGGAAAATTTTCCATATTTTTCCCCATGAAAACCTTTCTAAGAGTCCAAGAAAAATTACTTGAATAGATTCAGCCGCCTTCGGGTTTTGCGATTCAGTTTTATTTATGTGTTGTTGAATCAATACATATGTGTCGATCTTATATTATACAGGTTTTACTTGGATAAGGAATTCCTTCCCGTCAGATCTTTGTACATTTAATGGCAATTTTATAACATTAAAATCCTTTATTTTAAAAGGTAAGTGCGACAATTTTCGCACTACAATAGTGCGAAAATTGTCGCAAAAATGTTCGCGCCAAATTCTAGTTTAATATTTTTAACTAATCGTGTAACTTTTCCTCTGTCGTCTCTGTGTGTCTGTATAAGATCTTCATAATATAAAGACTTATAATATAACATTTGACATAACATCATATGTATACGACCACTCGGATCCGAAAAAAGTTCTTTTTAATAGAAATATTAATTTATATTAACTAAATCAAAATTGGCTAAAAATAAGGCTATTTTCATTTCATTGTATCCATTGTTTGGGCAAGCAATATTAAGAAACTCCTCCAGCGTCATATATAATCAAAATCGTTTCACGCTAGAAACACAAGTCGTAAACCACGTTTATCTCTTATCTAATCCAGCCATTAAAATAGATCGATAACACTCTATGTAACATAGTAATACTTCAGACTAGGGATATGTCAGCTATATACGGGTCCAGACTGACGCGAGTCCAGGTCACACGCCATAAGCTCTAGCTTTATTTGAGGAGACCTCAACATACTTTAATGGATCGGGAGGATCCCATAACAGTAACATTTTTAAAAGGCCGGCAACGCACTCGCGAGCCCTCTGGCATCGAGAGTGTCCACGGGCGGCGGTATCACTTAACATCAGGTGAGCCTTCTGCCCGTTTGCCCCCTGTTCTATAAAAAACCAGTAATTAAATGCCGCCCGGTAACGCGAAATCGGACTAAAATAAAGAAAACCTGTGGCACTCGGGGACTGCCTCGGTAAAGTATTGCATTGAATTTTTAATAACTTTTGCAATTATAATTATTTATTGATTTTTTAGTATGCAGTTTTTTTTTTCTTTGATATCAATTCAAGTTTTTTCTACGATATTAATTCCATCTACCACTGTACCAGACTCAGACTAACACGTCTATATAGTCTGTCTTACTCTAACGCGTACCGGCCGCGCGTACGCACCGATCTCAACAGAGATATATGAATATGCAGTTTGCGTTCTGTCCCACTCTAACGCACCTGCACCTGTTGCACATCGATGAGAGACGATACCGAGACCGATATGAGATGCAGTATGCGTTCTGCCCCTTTTTTTTTAATGAGGTGAAAATGCACTTACGCCCGCATCAAGGATGTTGAGCTTGACGGGGACTGTGGGGCTGGGTCTACACTCAAATCCCTCTGCTATTCATAGGGGTAGCGAGACCCCACCCACTAAAAAAACCTCAGCCCTTCATTCAATGGCTTCATTCACGGCATTCTACCCAAGCATGCGTTCTGTCCCGCTCTAACGCATATTGGCCACACCTATATTACGTCATCGTGTATTAGGTTTTCATTTTCGTTACGGAATTTCTTGATTCGGTCGCCGCGCTCAAAGCCCGCGATAAAATCTATGAAATAGCTTAAAGAATAAAATATCTTTATTATGGAAAATAAGATACAGGTATCACTTATAACACTTCATTCAATTTGTATCGCAGACATCACTACTCATCGGCACAGAAGACAGAGGGCCGAGAGATACAGCCGGCAACTCTAGCTAACTAACACAGTAAACCAGACTAAAAAACCGCCTTCCCTGTATACGTGCTAATAAAAAACTGCGTTTATTGCACGAGACGTTATGCGACTTAACGAATACATCAACCAATAGCATGTTTCTCTCGATCTCCCTTCCTCAATCTCCCTCAATCAGTCTCAATCGCTGTCTCCCTTTTCTTCGAAAAAAATGCTGCAAAACCTTTTACCCTCATACGAGTGAGAACACTTCAAAACTTGATTTGTTCGTTACATTTACAAGATTGATGGGATTGGAGTAATCGTAGCTTAATGATGCGTTGCATTCATAAATTTAGGTATAAATATTTATTCACAGATTTTTTTTTTCATTTTGGTATATAAACAGAAAACATATTGTTTAAATACGTACAGTTTTTACAATATTTGAAAACCTGAACCAATTACATCTGTATACAGCAATGTAGTGAAATTTTCAGTGCTGATTGACTAAATATTAACCATTGTATACAGTAGGTATATATATAAATATATTAAACTTAATGACAAAAAATATGAGTTTATTGCCAGTTCTTCTCTTCCGTTCTACGCCCTTGATTTGAGAACTGGCAGTAAATGTAAAATTATAAGCATTTAATGTTTATTTCTTTTTTGACGTTCATAAGTGTACATTATATTACCTACATGAATAAATGATTTTGAATTTGAAGCTATTCAGATTGCAAGTCTTCACAAATACTATTGTGAAAAATATCAACATGAGAACACACAGAACTCTAATACTTGCACATTCTAGGGAGTGGACAAATCTGGGATACATTACCTGTGGGTATTATAAATAGTTGTGGGATACGCATAGGACGCGTCGGTACCTTGATGTCAAGTCCAAAAGACAGCTGTCAAGCGAGCCATTTGCTATTTTATGTAATGTGTACAGGTCGCTCATCCACCTCCTCCTTTCAAGATTTACGAAATTGGGCAAGACGCTGGTCATATGGCTTTATTTTGCGCCTAAGACCTTTAACAAACCGCCTTTGTATAGATTCTAATCTATGTGTATGAGTTTCGTAAAAACATACACTATTACAGTACTAAGCCAATACGATAAAAATCGAAATTGAATATATTAAATACACTAGTGACCCGCCCCAGCTTCGGGTGCTGATGAAAAGCAGGTTATTATTATGTATTGTTATTTCCGTCGCTGGAAAGCTCCGATAATATACGCATTCGATCGCTGCTAAATAAGCTGTAATGGGCTGTATAGATCTATATTAAATGAACAATGTATTCAAGGTATTTAATTGGTTAAGGATTAATACTGTATTGATTAAAATCGCTTCGAAAATTAGCCATTATTTGTCGTAAAAAGTAAATGACAAAAAAAAATTATTGTGGGTTATCCATAAGAGATAGACATATAACATCACGGACTTTTCTGTTAACCTTTTCAATGTGTACAATACTTGTACATTATTTTGATAAAACTCGTAGGGTTCAAAAATAACAGTACTCCTCCACTATTTAATGGATGTTATTGTACATATAAACCTTCCTCTTGAATCACTCTATCTATTTAAAAAAACCGCATCAAAATCCGTTGCGTAGTTTCAAAAATTTAAGCATACAAAGGGACAGGGACAGAGAAAGCGACTTTGTTTTATACTATGTAGTGATAATATACACAATATCGCTGTGCACTGACACAGCGAAAACAAAGATGTCGGAGACAGCATTCTGTACGCAACGTCTTTATACTGTTAACTATGTCTGATCAGCAACAGAGTGGTTCTGGCCGTCATCGTCGCTTGACGTGATATATCTCAACCAAATATATAAACTCCAAATGCGAATCCTCAAACACGTCGTATCGAGAAATGTGCTCGACTCATAGAAAAATGAAGAAAGAGGACTTTTAAACACTGCAAAATACTGCCAATAACAGAAAAAGTAAAAAAATGTCTTCTAGTCGAGCACTTTTTTCGAGATGATATAAAAAAACGTGTGCAGCACGACGTACAGACTCGAGCGGTAACGCAAGTTCGGCTCTGTACATCGAGTGCATACAACGTATATGGCGAGAGTCCCAATCCCATAACAGATAGCCTAACACTAACCAACATAAACTCTAAATTAAAAAACTACTTTTACATGCATTTGTCGCGCAAAAAAACTAAACAAGACTGCTACGGTTACATTAATACAAGCCACAGAGGTTTTCTAATGTAACATATTGTAATATATTATATTATATTTAAAATAAAGAGAAAAAAAATATAATATACTGTATTCATATAGATAAACTTATAAACGTCACAATACACTTATGAACGTCAAAAAAGAAGTTGTATCAATTCTAAAACATTTACCAGTTCGCTAGTCAAGAGCGTAGCGCTGGCAAGAAGAACTGGCAAGAAACTCTACGCTAGTCTTTTTAATCACTAAGTATTGAGTCATACAAATAATCTCAAGGATTAGGATCATTAGAATATTCGTCAAACTATTAATTTATTTAGTGTTTTTCTCTAATTCCTAATTTCATAGCCCCTAAGTGCAAAGAACCGAGTTCTTGAGTTGAGTTGCTCAAACTCAGCCGGACTAAGTAAATTTTAGACTAACTGTTAGTAGTTCAAAAGTTCCTTTTTATAGGCCAAATTGATATAAGTGATTTAACTTTAACTAAAAAATATTTCTCAATATAGTTCAAACTCCATGCAATAGACGATAACTGGATTTGTCCGGTAATAGCCGGTAAATTGTTTCATAGAGTTGTTATTTTGATATTCGAGCACATTGTCAAGGTATTACAAAGCCCTTGTTAAAAGTAAATTAATTAATAAAGCCTTTTATAAATGTGACGAATACTTAAATGACCGTAATCCTTGGGATTGATTTGCTCCAGTTCAAACAATTTGTATTAAAAACTTGGCGATTGAAAAGAGTGGCGGAAAGTTTCTTGCCAGTTCTTCTTACCCGCTCTACGCCCTTGACTTGCGAACTGGTTGTAAATGTAAATTTACAGTTAATTTAATTTGTTTTTCTTGACGTTCATAAGTGTACATGTTTACCTAAATGAATAAAGATATTTTGATTTAATTTCATATATCCAAATATATGCGCGATCAACACGTTTGCGGTCTGTCACGACTGATCACTCGCCCTACTTTAGTTTATCTAAGAAAAAATGTTTTAAGAAAAATCAAAAGACAGGGCAAAAGTATAATAATAGTTAAGATATTTAAAATTGTCAAAAAAAATGGTCAAACTGACGCAACAAATTTAGGTCTAGGCCTCAGATTATCCTGTATCTGTTTCATGATCATTTGTCAATCTAATATTGTAAAAACTTAAAAAGAACATGGTGTAATGGTTGCAGCTCCGTACAAGCATTTTCTGAAACAAAAACTTGGCTATTAAAAATAAGTAGCGGAGTTTGCCAGTTCATATATTTAAATAAATAAAAACTTGTGAGGTGTCAAGGGACACCCGGATGGAACAAAGTTCCTTTCGAATAATTAGTGAAGGAATTGTAATAAAATGTTATTTTTTTAAGTTATAATTGGCTTGTGTGTAATTGAAGTAGGAAACATATGTTTGGGATTCTGTTTTATTTATACATATGTCTTGAAAAAACTGCATCGATGCTACTATTTTATTTTGTTGTTTTCATTTCTTATCCCTAGGAAAAGAAAAAAAAAGACAACATGTGGTCACCCATCCAAGTACTGACCTCGCACAACGTTGCTTAACTTCAGTGATCGGTCGAGAACCGGTGTATTACAACAACTATAGCAAAAAGTGTCGTGACAACTTTTCGTAAGAATTTTTTCCGAATTTTTTCTACAACGCGCGATAAGGAACTTCGTTCCAATAAATAACTTTACTAAAACCTTTAATATTAAAGGCCAGTATAAAAGTGAAATATACACTATAATATAACCATAAAAATTGTACGCAAAACTTCACAAACCAATGGAAACATTGACGCTCGGCTGAGAGCCGATGTAAGAATTCGTTCGAATACAGAGTGTATGCATAGTCGAATAAAAATTAATGAAGATGTCTAATTGGCATAATTTATAACTGTGTGATTTATGTAATATTTTTTTAATTTAATGTGTGTACTGTGAAGCTTTGATAACATACTAATATTTAACTACTATGATTTAAGGGTAGAGCTGATTAATACATATCAATAGGTATTCTCGTGTCACGGTATTTGTAATTCAAATCCTACGAAATGGCTCGACCGATTTTCGTGACATTTTTTATGCTGCGAATCGGACAACATCCGATCTCTTAAATTATTTTTTAGATAAAATAGATTTCTATGTCTTTATACAGCGTAAAGAAATACACAAATCAGTCCGGTAGATGGCGCAGCATTTACTTCATTTTTTTTTCAGCTGTTATATATACTACTCGGCGGGACAGATTTTGATGAAATTTTGTGTGTCAATGGTTTACATTATAAGGTTAGAACGTCTGTCGGATCTCCTAGAAGTTATCTAAATATATATCTTAATATATATAAATTACGTGTCCACGTTGTTTGTCCGCAATGGACTCCTAAACTACCGAACCGATATCAATCAAATTTGCACCGTGTGCAGTTTGATCTAACTTAAAAGATAAGATAGCTTACATCTCAATTTATACCCGCAATATTATTTTTATGCAAATATTTGTTTATTATTTGATACAATTCTAACAGATGGCGCTGTGTTCAAAGTACCAACGCTTCACATATTAAGCTATCTTCCTTTCACATTCTCCTACTAAAATAAATGAAAGATTGGAAAGAAGTATATGAGTATGGGAAAAATAAAGAGCTCATAATAGCATCATATGTGCGATGCTATTTGGATTGCACTCATAATTAACTTATATTATATATATATATATATGTAACTTAAATAATGTAAGTTACATAACTCGGGGTTTATTATTATTAAATTCAAACAAATTCGACCCAAATACTTTAGCGTACTGTAATTGTAAGTTATCAAAGAAAAACTTTATTAAAGAGGGATTCTCCAAACTTCACAAAATATCTATAATTAGCTGCCCAAATTCAATTATTCCGTCGAAAATTCTCTTTTGTTTTTGAGGTTTTCAAGACGGCCTGTTAGTATAATTTAAATGTATTAAGGGCTTTCGTTTGCTTACATATATAGATATTTTTTATTTTATTCAATTATAAGTAATCTAACAGCTTATACTTATACATATTATACAAAACACTAAGACAATACAGAAAGCCAAAACAGATTACATAGATAAACAATTTATGTAAAAAAAACAGATAACAAGCAAGTGCATTAATATATATACATTAAAATAAACAAAAAAATAAAACTCAAACTGAAATTTAACATTTAAAAACAACAAATAATACTTAGAATTTAAAACTACTACTTAAACAAAATCAGAGTCTTCCCGTTTCTTCAAGTACTTCTTGACATCTCTCTTTTTGAGGTGGAAAAGATCAATATCTTGATAATGGTCGTCATAGTTCGATCAAACCCGAAACATTGGAGAATTACGCAGGTAATTCGACTTCGTACGAGGCACACTGAACAATTTTGAGTATCTTGTCGCATACGCAGGAGGGATTTCAAAATATATAACTATCTCTTTTACTAAACGTACGTTGTTGGAATTTAAACATCTTTAAACTAAAATTCATTCATATAGATAACACAGAACGTGAAAAACAGAAATTTATATGAAAATCTAATTTTACATTTACTGCCAGTTCTCAAATCAAGGCGTAGAACGGAAATTAAGAACTGGCAATAAACTCTCCGCCACTCTTTTATTAAATACCTATTATGTTATTTTATTTATTTATTTTATTTATTCACACTTCGTTGCTAGAAAGAAACACAAATAACACAATACATATAAATTACAAGGGATACAACGGGCGGCCTTATCGCTAACAAGCGATCTCTTCCAGGCAACCCTAAACCCGCAACCCAAACCCAACCCAAGAAAAGAAAACAATAAATAAAAAATGATGAGTGCAAGAAGTGCATAACCAGAAGTTATATAAAAAACAAAATATATTTATATTAATCTATAGAACCTTAATTTATTTTATTTCATTTATTTATTTATTTATTTATTAACACTTCGTTGCAAAGAAACAAAAATAATACAATACATAAAAATTACGAGGGATGCAACGGGCGGCCTTATCGCTAACAAGCGATCTCTTCCAGGCAACCTTTTAAGTCCTCTCATTTGAACTAAAGAACACAATCTAGGTTTAATCGCTTATTATGTAAACAGTACAGATAATACAACTGTCAACAAACTAATTATATGGGTACATTACCATTTTATACATTATGCAAACAATACAGAGGACTAAATTGACAGAAATGTAGAGAAAATAAAAAAAAAACAATATTAATAACTAAATAAAACTAAAAAGCTTATCTTACAGATTCAAGAATAGCAAATAGAAAAAAAAACACAGGTCACGATTGATCAGGATATGATAAGGTTAGGAAATATTTATTATTGATAGTATTCATAAAACCCTGCTTCGAAATGGATTTAACGTCAAATAAATTTAAACTAGGTTTAATGGTCCAGTGGATAGACTATCTCGCTTTTACAACTTTATCACATACATTGATGAAAATATTGATATGTTTTACAACAGTCTTTCGTCGTTTTTAATTTATTCTTTTGATATATTGCGTAAGTTCTAATGTAATTTATGTGTGTGTGTGTGTTAAATTTGTAATGTCACTTCCTTGTATTTTTAGGTACACACAATGTTTTAGTTTTATATTTAAATAAATTATCACAAAATCCGACTGAAATATTGATAAACGTCAGTGACGTGACAAAAAATATGAATGTAATCGACGATGACGTATCTTGCAGATGTCTTCGCCTCTCTAATCGGAATATATTAGTGACTGATTTATTAAAAATGTATCTATATAACTATCTAAAGGTAGCTTACAGATAATACGGTATCTTCTTATCTGGTACACTCTTGACGGAGTGGTCGTGATTGCTATGTAGTAGTGGTAATAGAAGGGGCAGATGTGATGCGCTTCATGTCGTTCCGCCATCGTTGCCTATTGGTCATTCTGTTGCACTGATTCAGTGAATCTCCTACGGCAAACTTGGACCTCAAGCCCTGGACGAAAAGGCGTTCCATGGACTGATCACCACGCCGAGATAGGTGTCCGAAGAATGTTAGGATGTACTGTTGAAAACTGCTTAATACCGAGTTCTTGAAGTATCGAGACGTTTGAACGAAACTCGGTCCACGCAACCCCAAGCATTCTCCTCCAACACCACATTTCCAGATCTCTATTTTCTGCCTTCCCACATCTCGCAAGGTCCACGTTTTAGCTGCGTACAGAAATATGGGGAATATAAGTGTCTTCACGAGCCTGGTCTTCGTGTGTACGGTGCAATTGTTAGTTGTAGTAGTTGTTCCTTCAAAGGGGTATAACCGGGTCTGAAAACGCTTGAAAACGGGTCTGCTGAAACGTGTAACACTCGTCTACACGTGTTCTGAAATCGACTGAAAAATGTTTCAGCTCTGAAAAATAGGGTAACATGTAAATTACGATTTTCTAATATGTGATTGACCCTCTCCTGAAACGGTCATCACTACATAGCATAAAACAAAGTCGCTTTCTTTGTCCCTATGTCCCTTTGTATGCTTAAATCTTTGAAACTACGCAACGGATTTTGATGCGGATTTTTTAATAGATAGAGTGAATCAAGAGAAAGGTTTATATGTATAATAACATCCATTAAATAGTAGAGAAGTACTGTTATTTTTGTCATTTACTTTTTACGACAAATAATGGCTAATTTTCGAAGCGATTTTAACCAATACAGCATTAATCCTTAACCAATTAAATACCTTGAATACATTGTTCATTTTATATAGATCTATACAGCCCATTACAGCTTATTTAGCAGCGATCGAACGCGTATATTATCGGAGCTTTCCAGCGACGGAAATAACAATACAAAATAAAAACCTGCTTTTCATCAGCATTGCACCCGTGCGAAGCTGGGGCGGGTCACTAGTAAACAATAAAAACTAGTGGAAAACGAAAAACATTGCAGTTAGTAGTTAGTTGACCCGTCTTCGTAACATAATGTTTCTGTGCACGAATAAGGACAGACATACAAATTAGAGCTGCTTAAATAAGGGTACTCAACTATCAAAACAGTTTAATTTTTTAACAGGAAATGACATATGTCTACCTGTTACAGCAGGGACCCTTCCTCGCGATACTGTACGGTACTGCGATACTTATCCGTTGGGGACCAGCTCTGGAGTCACCACTACTATCGACTAGGCGCAGAATTAAATCATTATTTGCCTGTACACTTGAACGATCAAAGAGTCTCTACTCCAATGCGAACAAAAAAAATCTGTGGCGCTACAACCTCTTTAAGGCCTGGCCTCAGATTTCTGAATCTGTTTCATGATCATTTTTAAATCTAATAGGCAAGTAGGTGATCAGCCTCCAGTGCCTGACACACGCCGTCGACCTTTTGGGTCTGAGACATGTCGGTTTCCTCACGATGTTTTCCTTTACCGTTCGAGCAAATGTTAAATGCGCACATAGAAAGAAAGTCCATTGGTGCACAGTCCGGGATCGAACCTACGACCTCAGGCATGATAATCGCAAGCTGAAGCCACTAGGCCAACACTGCTCAATGCGAACAAAAACTCGTAGGAAAAATCCATTAGCAATTTTTAATTATTAGATTAGGAGAGTTATTAAGTATATTATAAACCTGTAAACAATATGAATAATACACTTATTTGTGGTAAGTGAAGCTGAAACTTACCTCCCTTGATAGGATAAGTTAACAAAACTTAGATTGGTTCTTCAATATCAGAACATTGCGAAATTGTCGATGATACAAATTTAGACTAACTTAGAAATGGCTTTCTTGTATCGCTGTATGTGTTGCCGGCTTATAGAACAACTCCCCAATACAACCCGTGGGTGTTGTTTTACAGTATTTTTGACTCCCACGGGTTTAACGATTCCATTGCCCTCTGGGGTGATGACTTAATAACAACTATTTCTTCAACATCACAGACAGTTCATGTAGTCCAGGGAACCACTTCCCCACTGAAAACAAGCGTGGAGGTGATGCAGGACGCTCGTCTGCTTTCTCTTCCTCTTTCCTATCACCGAATTATGGAAGCGTTCTAATTGTTCAAAATAAGAGTGTACTCCTCCCTCAAAGGCTGGCAACGCCCCTTCAAAACTGGTCTATGAACTGATGACTGCCTTTTTGGGCGTTCCGTCTGATTTGCCCAATAAAAAATGTGATTTTAATGCTACTAATTAGTTCTATTACGCGTATTATACTGGTGAAAGTCACCATTTGTTTTGAAATCGTTTAAGTTTTTTTGTACATACAACAAGGCTTCAAGAATATATTGACCGGATAATGTCATAAAGTAGTTCCTTAAATCTATTCCGTACCGACTCCCTCGGGGAAACACAACAAATACCCCGAACAGCCCGCTTCTGCAACACAAATATGGATTGAACCTCTGCAGCAGCACCCCACAGTAGAATACCGTACGACATTACGCTGTGAAAGTAGCTATGGTACACAATTTTAGCCGTATCCTTATCAGTAAGCTGTCGGATTTTCTTTACTGCATATGCTGCAGAGCTCAGCCTATTCGAAAGAGTCTCTATGTGTGGGCCCCACTGGAGTTTACTATCTACAGTTTGTCAACAGTTTTGTCAACAAAGTTTAGTTCACTGTCCTTGACTTTCAGGTTACCAATTTCTCGCTTTACGTTATTAGTTGTAAATCTAATACATTTTGTTTTATTCTCATTAAGCAGTAAGTTATTCACACTAAACCAGTTAACTATACGAGAGATGGAATTGTTTACATCGTTCAATAATATATTTTTCCTATTCACTTTAAATAAAAGTGAAGTGTCATCAGCAAACAATACCATCTCATGAACTTCGTTGACAAAGAATGATTGGTAGATATATATTTAAAATGAAGGAACAAACTAAGCCATTATTAGTAAGTAACCTGAGTTTTTTAAATATTTTTTTAAGAATTTTTTTGTCACATTAAATATATCGATTTGCTGGTAATTTATGTTGTAATCTGTAGGTATGCGATACATAACCGATCGTAAATAGTTGGTCTTAGAACGAGGAATTTCGAATAATTTGCCTTGTATTGGGTCTTAAAAAGTAAAAGCGATAACAAGTCAGGGCAGTCAATAAAACGATTGCATACTTAAATTAATTATTTATTTAAATAACTTAAAAAATAACATAATACATAAAAATATATTTAATAACTAACCTTAAAATTTAATTATTAAAAAATATTATTAAAAGTAGTCCCTTTAGGCAAGGTTCCGAAGATACTGGCAGCGTTCCCCCTTTGAATAGCCAGACTAATTCTTTGTCCAAGGTAGCTGCCAGCTCTTCGTTATTATTTTGAACTTGCAATAAATAATAAAAAAAAATTTTCTTTCCTCAACACGCTGGTCCTGCTCCATAGCTCCATAGCCTTGACAAAATCAATTGGTTGCTGATCTAATTTTACATATTTTTGTGACGAACTTAACTAACAGTACAATAATAGACCTGTATAGTTTTTTTGTTATGCATTGTCTTCACATATAATAATTTAACTAATGTATACAAATACTGTAAATTCTATTGACGTGACAACGTCTTATAAATTGGTTTGCCGGGTGACACTTCAAGAAACTGCGTTACGCTCCGCTCACGTTATGCGCTCACAATGAGAGCGAGTGAGAGGCACGCGTCCCTTCCACTCGGGCATGGTTAGCCCGCCTAAGAGCGAGAGAGACAGACATAAAAAGTTGTTTGTATAAATTAATGTTTTAAATATAATTCTTTGTATAAATAAATGTTTTAAATTGTTACAATTATTTCATCCTTCTTCCTACTATACGAATGAATATTCACATTAAAATTGTTTTACCACTCAAAGTCGTTGTCACGTAAAACTTTCACCCGTATACCGACTTTACAGGCAACCAATATTTTTTTTAAAAGAGTAAGCCCTTGCCCATTCTCCACACGAAACTACCTTTTGGGAGGGGCAACTGGAATCATTTTATATTTTATTTAACGTTCAAAAGTGCCTTTTTAGGTAGTCTAATTGGAATGAATCATTTGATTTGATTTGATTTAACAGCTGACCGTAAATTGACAAAGAAAGACAAACATATAAAATTAACGAGGAAAAATAATTTCATATTAAAAAAATACAAGAAATATTATCGAACTACTATAGGCACTAACAATTGATACGGCAACGCACTCGCGAGCCCTCTAGCATCGAGAGTGTCCATGGGCGGCGTTATCACTTAACATCAAGTGAGCCTCCTGCCCGTTTGCCCCCTATTATATAAAAAAAAAATAATTTGACAGTTCACTCAACGCACAATGAAAGAGGTCCGTAAACCTATGTATATCGTTTAACTAAATTAATACATACATCACTGAAGTGTAGGGAACAATTTTTAAAGGCGTGGTCTTTATAGGGAGAGAATTTGGACCATAATGACAACAATTACAATTACTATTATTATGATTTAGATATGACATTTGCGTGCCTCTTTTCACGAACTGCTTGTACGGATTTGTAAAACCTATCGATATAATTATATCTTTTCACATAAACGATTTATTATTTAAGAAACTAGTATAAAACCAGTACTGCAACCTTTTTGCTACGGGCTTCAAGTTTATGTATTCGTTTCGCGTTGTCTATTAGGCCTGGTGACCTTCTGTGACCTGATTTTTTGGTATTATACCGGTTTCCTTCCGAGTGTTAAATGCGCACATAGTATAGTACAAATCCAGGGTTCGAAACTTCGGGATAACAGCAAACGACACAGGCGTACTGAGTCTGATAAATTAATTTTAATATTTTTTGAGTTTTATTTGTCTCTTTTTTCTCTTTATTATACAAAATAATATTATATTACAATATGTTATATTAGATAAGTCCTCCAGTCTTGTTTAGGAGCGCGACAAATGCATGTTAAAGTAGTTTTTTAATTTAGAGTTTATGTTGGTTAGTGTTAGGCTATCTGTTATGGGATTGGGTAGACTATTTATTAGCCGCGGTAGCAAATACCGCAACGTTCTCTCGCCATATACGTTGTACGCTCTCGACGTACAGTACGACGTACGACGTACGACGAACTTGCGTTACCGCTCGAGTCTGTACGTCATGCTCCATACGTTTTTATTATGTCATCTCGAAAAAAATGCTCGAATAGAAGATTTTTTTTACTTTTTCTGTTATTGGCAGTATTTTGCAGTGTTTAAAAGTCCTCTTTCTTCATTTTTAAATGAGTCGAGCACATTTCTCGATACGACGTGTTTGAAGATTCGCATTTGGAGTTTATATATTTGGTTGAGATACGTCGGATCTATTACAGTAGCCAAAAAAAACAATAAACAAGAATAGGCAGTGCGCTTGCGAGCGTTCTGGCAGTACAAGTGTCTCCTGCTCGTAACATAAAAAAATATTTTTATTTATTTTATTTATTTCAAACATACACATTATCTTTACAGCCTATGCCAATACGACAATGTGGAGCAACATTTAATAAAAATATAATAATAATGTACATAAAAATTAGACACATAATTTACACAATATCGCTACTGTGAATTCACTCTGCGAACATATAAATATGTCGATAGTATCGGAGACAACATTTAGTAAGCGCAACGTCCTGGATAACGGGGATCTGTGCAACAGACTAGTTCTTACCTTTGGTATCGCAAATAACCTTCGCTGTCGCCGTCGCACATATCCCATAGGTACTAAGAAGCCCAGTTCCTGGAGTACACTCGGGTTACACACTATCCCCCTCAAGACTTTCAGTACGTAGTAGGTAGTAGTAGTAGTATATATCGTAAAACCAGGTTACATAGTGTTCAGAGGAGTTGTTCGGATCTCCTGCAGCTGAATTTCATCATCGGACGTCGAGGCAGAATACGAAATTCCACCCGTATCACCTCGACGTCCGCCGTTCCACAACAGCGCGTTTTTCTAGGCAGTTTTTGCCGCGCACCACCACTTTGTGGAACCAGCTGCCGACTGAAGTATTTCCGAACCAATTCCACTTAGGGTCCTTCAAGAAAAGAGCGTACCAATTCTTAAAAGGCCGGCCACGCACTCGCGAGCCTGGCATCGAGAGTGTTCATGGGCGGCGGTATCAGTTAAGATCAGTTGAGCCTCCTGCCTGTTTGACCCCTGTTCTATAAAAAAAAATGTCTTATATATGATGGAAATTATCTTATATTGTCCTACAAAAAAGCCAAAGTTTAACAACAAACAACACCAAAAAATCATTTATTCATGTTGCTAACATAATGTACACTTATGAACGTCAAAAAAAAAATTCATATGTATAAATATAAATGATTCTAATTTTACATTTACTGCCAGTTCTCAAATCAAGGGCGTAGAACGGAAGAGAACTGGCAATAAACTCTCCGCCACTCTTTTTAATCGCCAAGTTTTTCTTACACAATGTTTGTAAGGAGCTGCAACCATTACACCATGTTCCATATGACATCGAGTAATAAAGAATAATAAAATAAATTAAAAACAAAGATTTGTCCTCTATCAGCAGGAGGCATGGTGAAATAGGAGCATATATATCTATACCTTATGTGTTAGCCTTTACATACAATGAAAATTCATATTTACTATCATCGCTTCTGAATTAGTTAAAACATGTCTTTCACACCACATTTATATATAACTGAAAAATATGAAGCCAAATTTCGCGGGCTGCTTATATAATAAATATTGGTGTGTCTCTCACACACAGTGTGTGTACGTGATAAGAGACTCAGGTCGATATTTCGTATCACAATCTCGCCGTAAGCGGTGTATGTTTAAAAATGTTTTCGTAAAACATGACGTCATATTATTGAACCTGTTCAGTCAATGACCTTTGAAGCGATTTTAAAAATGTATGGCAAATTATCTGCGTAAGCCCCAAAGTACACATAAGCTGTGAAGGGACGTAAAGGGACCTAAATATACGCACATCTAAAGCCTTCATTTGAAAATCAGTATTTAAATCATAATATATACTAATATTGTAACGAGGAATCATTTGTATGTAAGTATGTTTGTAACGAATAAACTCAAAAAGTAGTGGATCAATTTAAAAAATTCTTTCACCTTGTGAAAGCAATATTAATAAAAAAATCTACAACCTCGTTGACAAGAGTGAACAATGAAGCCTTGTTGTATGTAAAAAAAAACTTAAATGATTTCAAAACAAATGGTAACTTTCACCAGTATAATACGCGTAATAGAACTAATTTGAGTGAACCAGGCTCCAGAAGATAAACCACTCCTTATATGGAAATTGTATTCGTTTTTACAACAAACTGCCAAGCGAAATTAGAGAACTATCACTAAATAAATTCAAAGCGCTTGTTAAAAGTAAATTTATTAATAAAGCCTTTTATAAATGTGACGAATACTTAAATGACCCTAATCCTTGGGATTGATTTGCTCCAGTTCAAACAATTTGTATTAAAAACTTGGCGATTGAAAAGAGCGGCGGAAAGTTTCTTGCCAGTTCTTCTTACCCGCTCTACGCCCTTGACTTGCGAACTGGTAGTAATTGTAAATTTACAATTAATTTAATGAGTTTAACCACAAACACTGCGACACGAGAATTTTATATATAAGATCTAACCTTAAAATTTAGTAATTAAAAAATATTATTAAAAGAAGTCCCTTTAGGCAAGGTTCCGAAGATACTGGCAGCGTTCCCCCTTTGAATAGCTGGACTAATTCTTTGTGCGAAGTAGCTGCCAGCTCTTCGTTCTCCTGTGATGTCGACTAACTGATAATTCCCTAAAAAGCCTTATCGCGCTAGGACCCCACGGACCAAGGGTCACGACACCGAATGGGACAAAATCATATTAAAAATTCAAGACATTAACTAACTATTATAGGCATTAACATAATATAATGGGAAGTCTTCCGAATAAATTCCACTTAGGGTCCTTCAAAAGAGAGTTAGGGTTCTTAAAAGGCTGTGCATGTCTTCTGGCATTGTCAACACCAGATGAGCTGATACTAATAATAACTGTTTTTGTACTTTTAAGTTAATTTCTCTGAATTCGTGTTGACGTGAAATACTTTATTAAAGCTATATTCAGGTAAATGATACATTACGAGCAAATTCCGGTCATCCGGTCCGGATGTAGCCTGAGCCGGCCCGAAATCAGATGAGCCTGCTACTTGTTTGCGTTTGTTCTATAAAAAAAACGTGTGGCACTCGGGGACTCCCGCGAAAAAGCTATTGCATAGCATTTCTTATCAACTTATGCATTTATCATTACATATGTGTATTTTTTTCATTGATATTAATACAATCTACCACTCTACCAGACTCAGACTAACATGCCTACACCCACTAAATAGTCTGTCTCATTGTAACGCGTACCGGATGCCCAGGCCTCGCTTACGCTACGTGACCGATCTCGTATACGTCATCGTGTGTTAGGATTTTTTTTGTTACGGAATTTCTTGATTCGACCGCCGCGCTCATAGCCCACGATAAAATCTATGCAATAGCTTAAAAATGTCTTTGCTCAACTGTTATTAATATACATTAGGTACATTTTTGTAAACATATTTTTCTGGATTAGGAAGAGACTCGCAGGACACCCTTGTTAGTCACGGGAAAGGTTCATTCAAGAGCTACACGAAAACAGCCTAAGCTGAGCTATCCAAGCCATTTAGAAACGCAAAATTAAAAAAAAAGCAAATATTATTTTATTACTAGAAACTAATAGATATAATAATCAACCATTTTTTTATTTATTTATTCGTTGCATAAAATAAAAGAAACACAAATAACACAATACATACAAATTACAAAGGATGCAACAGGCGAACTTATCGCCAAACAATCTCTTCCAGGCAACGCTAGTAAGAGAAAAACTAAAGAAAGAAAAATGATGAGTGCAAGAAGTACTTACAGAATCAATCCAATTATGAGAAAAATGAGTACGTAACATACATAAATGACCTTCCGAACTGTTTACTATTTGCTGATGACACTACACTTATAATAAAAAACAAAAACGACCATGATTTAAAAAACAACTTAATTAATTCTCTAGACGACGCTAACAACTGGTTTAATTCAAATAATCTACAAAACATGACCAAAACTAACATAATCACTTCACATATAACTCAAAAACCACAAATAGACTTATAATATAAAAACAATAAACTGGATATAATGAACGAGTGTGTATTTTTAGGTATAACGATTGATAAATTTTGTAAATATAATATAAGAACCTCAATCTAAAGTTATACAATAAAATAACAATCCAAAAAATAAAAGGCTTTCAAATTTATGAATAGCGATGCAATACAAAAGAAAAGGAAACACAAGAATTCAATTCACGATTGATCAGGATAGGATAAAGAAATTATAGGTACAGAGGAGTTTTAATAGATAGAGAACGCCAATCATGTGGAGTCGGGCTGTATGCGGTGATATTAGTTGTTTTTACTACGTATTTGCGTGTTGTTCTCACGAGTATGTAAGTGCGTGCTCCTATTTCACCATGCCTCCTGCTGATAGAGGACAAATCTTTGTTTTTAATTTATTTTATTATTCTTTATTACTCAAGATGTCATATGGAACATGGTGTAATGGTTGCAGCTCCTTACAAACGTTGTGTAAAAAAACTTGGCGATTAAAAATAGTGGCGGAGAGTTTATTGCCAGTTCTTCTCTTCCGTTCTACGTCCTAGATTTGAGAACTGGCAGTAAATGTAAAATTAGAAGCATTTAAATACATTAAATTTCCTTATTTTGACGTTCATAAGTGTACATTATGTTACCAACATGAATAAATGATTTTTGATTTAATTTGTACCAAAACTTAATGGCAGAGATGCTGAAAGAATTACCTGTGATAATGATAAGGTGTGAGATGGAATTTCCAATAAACATTGGAAGAGCGTAAAATATAGTTAGAAGGATCTAAGGATTTAAAGTGATTTTTGAGATAAGAAGGGGTTCTATTTAGACATAGACATATAATTTATTACAAACAAAACACAACATAGCAGTAATCAAAGAGAAAAATTTTAATAAAAGATATAATGAGAGGTATATTATTTTTTTCTTTTCCCAATCGGTTCGTCTCAAGCATGTATTGCGTGTGTGGTGTGGCTATAAATGGCCCTGGCTAAGCATTATGATGAGGAGCAGAATGTTCCACAGCGCTGGTCATTCTGTCAGAGACCACAGGAGCTAGTTTGGGCCTCAGTCGTAAAAAAATAATATAACACTTAGTACCAAATGATAATAATAATTATATTAGTGAAAGTTAGCAATATCGGTAATGGAGTCTTGTGTAATATGGTGTGAAGTAAATAAAATAAAATGTAAAAAATCAGAATAATTGTTAAGAATTAGATTTTTTTTTGGGCGGATTAAAAATTAGATTTCATGGGATTTCTGTTGAGTTAATAGATTAATTGTATAGCTGCGACTAAAATTAGACATTAATTTGAGACTTTTCTGAATAGGGATATCATTCCAACACTTCGTCACACTATAATATATTTCAGATACTTTTACATTTAATCACGTTTTTATTTCAATCTCCAGTCTGCCTTTTCCGGTAAAGGCTTCCTCCAATCCCACCTCTGCCTGCAATGTGCCACTCTCTGCCGTGTAACTGCTGCTTCTTTGTTCTATACAACTAACGTCCGAACCCAATAATTAATCCACAATCTTCGACTATTGATCGATCTCCTATCTAATATCAATCCGTTGATGGCACACTTTTATCAATATTTGGATTAAGATCTCTATCTCAGATGGTCAGAAATAGATTGAGGACCCAATAAGCTATGGGTTTGGGCGTAAGTTGTCTTCCAATTTTACGTTTGCACCTTGGGCACCAGTTTTGGACCTTTTTGCTGCATTTTTCTGGTCCTTTGCCCGCCCCACCCACCAACGTTATATACAAAATATCAAATTGTCGTTGATATATCGGGATCTCAATGTAGAAATAAATAAGTTATCCAGAAATCAGGCTTCACACATATAATTCCATTTCACCAAACCCAATTGATTTCCTTTTAGTCTGCCAATGAAATTTACTGAAATCTTATCTTTAGTATATGTATCTTAAATATAAATACGATAAAAATGTATAGGTACGTATCTAACAATCAATCTTCCGCCGTTTGAAATAAAGTACTCGAATGTTATTTTTGTATACGTAATAAAAGGCTCATCTTAAGTGATATTACCCATGGGCAATCACATTTTTTTTTATAGAACAGGGGGCAAACGGGCAGGAGGCTCACCTGACGTTAAGTGATACCGCTGCCCGTGGACATTCTCAATGCCAGAGGGCTCGCGAGTGCGTTGCCGGCCTTTTAAGAATTGGTACGCGCTTTTCTTGAAAGACCCTAAGTCGAATTGGTTTGGAAATACTTCAGTTCTTATTAGATTGACAAATCATCAGGTATCACTTAACATCAGGTGAGCCTGCTGCCCGTTTGCCCCCTCTTCTATAAAAAAAAAGGAAGTAGTCAGCCTTCTGTGTCTGACACACTTAAATTTTATGCGTAAGGCAAGCAGGATTGTATCCTTCGTAAGTGCGAATGTAAAATGCTCACAGAAAGTCCATTGGTGCAGCCAGGTATCAGGCACTAAGATGCTGCCAATTATATTTATAAGATACATCTCCAACTGTATAATTTTTGAGTGCACAAACAGTGCGTATTGCCAGTTATAAGTCTAACCTAGATCCAAATAATTTCCTCCTTAAGTCCGACAACTGCCTTTCATGTTTAGGAGTATATGAAGACGAACTACTCAGAGTTTAGACATTTAGACATAACATGTATTACAACTAACACAAAACACACAAATTTCAGTTCAAATAATGCACCACTAGATGGCGCTGACGGAATATAAAACGCTCTATCGTTGATATTTTTAAATAGCGGATACTACACAGACGACACAGACCCAGCGTTATTTCCATCAGAAAAAACATACTTCAATAAAAAAAAATGAGAGATAACCATAAAGAATTCTATAAGAGAGCTACAATTAATTTTATTTGATACGATGTCATGTGTTAGCGATTTTAAAACCATGATTCACTCCACACGATTTCTTGCAATCAACCCTGGAACCCTTCGTCTCTAACATAGATACGATACGATAAAGCTTTGAAAGCCCATGATGAGTAGGCGCTGCCTTTAAGAGACCTCTTGTTATATTTAGGAGGTTCCTCAAGACCTGCTGGAAGCAACACCACGCCAGTTTGTAATAGAAATCGCCTGAAGATGCGTTTAGAAGACTTTTGCTGCAGTCCCTATTAAGGGCTTACTTCCACCGTACTGCCCTGTTTTAGCAGGGTGCGAAAAACAGCACTACCCAAAGAGTGCATACGCATATGCTCCCTAGCGAGGGGGCTGTAGATGAAGACGATCGTACGGTGGTGAAGATTAACAGACCCAGACATCATTTGTTAAAACACACTAGGAGTTCAAACACACGACCTCAAGTCACACGCATTTAAAAAGAATATTAATTTCGCAACAAATTTTCGTAAGAAAATATTGCCTTAAAATAGCAAATGATTTTCTTATACAAAGAGAAAATTCCATTAAAATACGCAGATACTTTACAATGTGTTCTTAACGTCATATTCAGGGCACATCCCTATTTCCCCTTATCGGATTCTAGTGACGTTCTATGCAATTATCGATAAAATCTAAAAGGCCTTTTTGCTTTGGATGTCGTTTAATTTAATCTTTCATATCGATTGATGTATGAAAAAGACACTTCTTTTCTCTTTGAGCTCTTCACAGACTTCCCAGGATTGGCTTCTTCCATTTGAGACATTGTAGGTACTTGGCGAAATAAATACATGAATGAATGAAGCCATTATTATAAACAATCTTCCTGAACATTTCTCCAGATTTTCCACTGAAGTATGTCCTATTTTTTTACTTGGAAATGCATTGCGTACATACTTCCGTGGCGCGACTGCTTGGTGCGAAAGGGTTATGTGGGACTCGCTATTGTGCATACCCACTAAAACCCTAAGGCGCCACCAACAATCGCCTTATGCTGGATGCGGTAGCAGCAGAGATCCGCTTCACGACATGCGATGCGGCGGTTGCGTCCATCTCTTCACGTTTGTCCTGGGCTGTCCTTCTCCATCCTGCTTTTAAGATCTTCTCTTCTCGGTCTTCCTCGGTTTCTTTTGCCTTATCTTGAATACCTTTCTACAATACTCCATTAACTGGTATTATCTCTTATCGTTATAAATTCTACATAATACTTTATAACAACTGTTGCACAGGAAGAATACGTTTTGAGCTTAGAACAGGTTGAGATGTTGCTAAAGATTGTTAATGTAAGTTTTGAAAGTGGTTAAAGATTAACGAGATGAGATCGTTGAACTAAGAGAGTGAGTGAGTGGGGTTGGTGTTTATATTCAAAATATCAGTGTGTTAGGTCTTGAGGGATACCAAAAAATTTCTAGAAATTATTTAATTTACTTTTTTTTCTCTGAGAGAAAAAGAGTCCAGTTAAATGTTTTGTTAGAGCTTATTAAAAGAGTACCGAGAGATTTTTACGCCGGATTTTTCTCTCGGCCTCCGTCTTCTTTGCCCATGAGTAGGGATGCCTACAGGTTAGAATTTAATGACGTGGAATAAGTGATACCTTGATGATCTTATGTTCCAAAATAAATGTATTTTATTTTATTATTTTCCTAATGTTATGGATAAATACAAATTTATGGGGGGTACTATATAATAACTTTAAAAAATACTGCTTGAAGCTAAAACTGTAGTGACTTTAACGATATCTTTTATATGGAAGCCTTTTATATAAATAAACCCTAAATGTATGATGATGCCACAATCGTTTATTTCAGCTTGTGAGTATTAATTTATATAAGACAATAATATAATAAATAATACAGTTGTAAATAATAAAATAACATACTTATCTGTCTATAGAAAATTTCATCATCAGCCTCATTATTAGGTTCATTTCTGAACGTAGACCTTCTGCTTCCGTCAGGACACCCTGCCTGAATTTTCCTTTAATAGAAAGACTTAATAGTCCTTGACGACATTGTCATTCCACCTCGGTAGCCGGCAGTGTGCTTTCTATTAAAGGAGATGTCGAAATAGATGTTGCAAAATATCAGATAACATACATATTAAATAATTAAAAAATATCGATAAATCACCTAGAACATCACTAGCAACCCTCACAGGTGAATGAAGAGGATTGTTTTAACTTTCAGGCAGCTATTTTACTTGTCGTTGTGTAGGTATTTTGTAAACATACGGGGTACAAAACTGTAGCTAATAATTAGCTATAACATCAAAATAATATGCGTTTCTTCAACTAATCATACAAGAGGCAGGTGGAAGGCGACCTGGCCACTGGTACCAAACCTTTGTCCAACCAAAGCAAAAATACATTGTTTAGAAGCACAATCCAAAATTAAACTAGCCATGATAATCGCCAAGCTGTCGAAAGAGATGGTACTATAAGGAGGAGAATATATAGCTTTGCTTTTGACACATTTTGCGCTGATGAAGAGGCAATCGCCGAATCTGAAGCCTACTTTGAGGAAGACAAGTCGTGGTATAAAAATGGTATCGAATTGTAAGACCGCGCTATCTTTATATAGCTCTCGAATTATTGAATAATCAAATCAAACTCTATGCAACCAATTCGACTGGTCCTACAAGAAAAGAGCGTACCTATTCTTAAAAGGCCGGTAACGCACTCGCGAGCCCTCTGGCATTGAGTGTCTATGGGCGGCGGAATCACTTAACAACAGGTGACCCTCCTGCCCGTTTGCCCCCTGTTCTATAAAAACCGTATAGAATTGTTTGATGATTTACTTTTTTTTAAAAGAACCAAGTTTTTTACGCCGGCTTTTTCTCGGGCGTCACCCTCTGTCTTCTTTGCCGATGATTAAGGATGCCAACAGGCTCGAATTTAATGATGTGGAATCAGAATACCATGATGATCTTATGTTCCAAAATAAAGTATTTTTTTTTACCATTTTATGTGGCAATTGTCAACACAATACATGCCATAGGCTTTTTGGATCTAAGGCAAGCCGGTTTCCCCAATATGTTCTCCTTAACTGTTCATTTGTGCACATTAGAATCGATCGGTGTACAGCCAGGATTCAACTTCTCAGCGATGAGACTTGCAAGCTGAAACTATTAGGCAGTATTTCCATTGCTAAATATCTAACATGGGATCACTTTCACAAGTGGGAAGTTGTAGCGAAACGGGTACCGTAGTCCGTCCATCATGGGCGATGCGTGCTCCAGCGGAGACGGTTGAAAGAGCCTTATCATTCAAACCAGACGGGATTTTTTGCCCAGAATACTCACGCCTACAGGATATCTCAAGTACTATTCAAGACATCAGCTACCTGCTTCATGTGGAGGACATGTTTGGCCCACCCCATCTAAACTTCTGGACAATAAGTCGATTACTTCTTCTTACAGGTTACACTCTCACGAACACCGTTTCCTAAAATCCTTCCTTCGCTCCGAAGTTATCGGAGATTACTTTCACATTATCTGAGAGTTGTAGCGCCATTTTGTTTTCACCTTCAAATATTTAATGTTGTCGCAATGGACAGCCGTATGTTTCCATCGCATTAATACTTTAAGGTAGAAGTTTTAACTGAAAAACTAAAGTGTTTTCATCATAGCTAAGTAGGGTTTATTGTGTCAATTTTCACCACTACTATGTGGAACCAGATGCTCTCTGATATATTTCCGAGCCAATTCGACTTCGACCCAAAAGGCCGGTAACGCACTCGCGAGCACTTTGGCTTGTCCATGGGCTGTACGTATCTCTAATCCAATTTGACTTAGGGAACCAATTCGTACCAATTGGTATAGGGCCCGCAACGCACTAGGGCGCGAACCTTCTAGGATTGGCAGTGTCCATGGGCGGTAGGTATTTCGGAACTAATTCGACTTAGGGACCTTCAAGAGCGTAACATTTCTCTAAGGGCCGCTAACGCACTGGTGAAGCCCTGCCATTAGTAGTGTCCATGGGCGATATGTCTTTCCGAACCTTCGATCGACTTAGGGTCCTTCCAGAGCGTACCAATTGTTAAAGGGCTTGCGACGCAAGAGCGAATCTCTAGCACTAGCAGTGTCCATGGGAGGTAGGTATTTCCGAACTAATTCGGTTTAGGATCCTTCAAGAGTGTATCAAATTTGTATAGGCTGGCAACGCATTATCCACGAGCATTATTACTAACTTTCACTCTATATTCAATCACACAGAATTTTTCCGGTACCATACGCCATATAATCTTTTTGTAGTCAATTTAAAAAAATCTATAGGGGTGTTTTAACACCCACAAAATATTACAAAACTTTTAATGGTCTGATGAAGCTTCCATGCCAAATATGGGTACATGTTTTCGGATCAATATAACCTTGTTCCAGTTACGGGATGAACCACTTATGGTACTCACTGGAATGACAGGTAGGATAACCATTCAATATGGGATTAGCGGGACAAAGTTGTGTCATTTAACCGTTTGACATACGTTTTGATTGACAGAGGTTTATTAATTACTAGCTGACCCGACAAACTTTGCCTAACAGTCTACTAATATCATGTTAACTTCAGTCAAACCTGTTTTAGGATTTAATTAATACAACTTTTTATAAATACACATAGAGCGCAATGTATCTCCTTTGGAAATTGATTGAGGTGCAAAACTAGATATAAAATATAAAATAAAGCAATGTAAACAGTAAAAGATACAATCACAAAAAAAAACACCTGAATGAATAACAGTAAATCTAATAATTATCGCCGCAACTTGGCAATTAAAAATGCATAGCGACCTTTTTTGTCAATAAAAGGCTTTCGAGGTAATTCAGTAATAATTTAAAAGCTTAGTGACATATTCAAAACGAAAATCAAAGTTTTTTTTTTCATATAATGGGCAGGCACCGAAGTTAAGTGATACCGCCGCCCATAATAATAATAATAAAAGCCTTTTATTCGCTGACCATTTCGTTTAAATGCTATTCTTATCAAACTATATAAATTCCTAAATCTATTTACATAGCAAAAACAATAATTTATGATATTGCTAAAATAGGGCTCACACAAACCATGAAAATAAATTGATGATAGATAATAGAAATATAAATGTTTTATGTTAAGTTTTTGAAGTAAAACGCTTTTATTTTATTTATTTAAACAAAATATAAACAAATTAAAAACTGCCGCCCATAACAACATATGAAGAAGGCTCAAGAGTGCGTTGCCGGCCTTTTAAGAATTGTCACTTTGAAGGAGTCGAATCGGTTTGAAAATACTTCAGAAGGCAACTGGTTCCACATTGTGATTGTCCAAAAACTTAAAATATCGCTCAATTGTGGAACGACGGAAGTCCAATGATGAAATTCAGCAGCTTCTGAACACAAGTAGAACTTTCAGATTATTCCAAATGCGATTCCAAACACGTGGTCCCGATGTGCACGAATCATATAAAAATGAAGAAAGAAGACATTGTGAACACTGCAAAATACTGCCAATAACAGAAAAAGTAAAAAAAAAATCGAGATGACAAAAAAACGAGTGGAGCACGACGTTCAGACTCGAACAGTTAGGCGAACGCAAGTTAGGCTCTGTCGAGAGCACGTATATATGGCGAGAGAACGTTGAGGTATTTTCTACCACGGCTAATAGTCTACCCAATCAGATATAAGATAGCCTAACATTAACCAACATAGACTCTAAATACATAAAAATATACCAAAAAACTAACGTTAAAATATAATTATTAAAAAATATTATTAAAAGGAGTCCGTTTAGGCAAGGTTTCGAAGATACTGGCAGCGTTCCCCCTTTGAATAGCTAGACTAATTCTTTGTCCGAGGTAGCTGCCAGCTCTTCATTCTCCTGTGATGTCGACTAACCTTTTTGATAATTCCCTAAAAAGCCTTAACACGCTAGGATCCCACGGACCAAGGGTCTCGACACCGAATGGGACAAAATCATATTCAGAGCCTAGACCCCTGTATTTGCAGGCTTTGGCTTTTTCAGCCGCTTCACAAGCCGCACCAGCTCTATTGTTGATTCCATGAAGATTGGAAGGGGCCAGTGTGTCTGAACAGGTAGCATCCCATACCAAAACCCGACCCATCTTCCATGGAATCAAACACATACCTAAATTAAATTAAAAATTTAAAAAAATACTTTTACATGCATTTGTCGCGCTCCTAAACAAGACTGCTATGACTACATATATATATATATATATATATATATATATATATACTGTGATTATTTTGTAAAATAAAGAATAAAAAAATATATTTTTTATTTTTTATTTATAATACTTGAACGGCCCCATAGTAATATTTTCATAAAAGTCTCCATTTATTCTAAATCGTACTCACCACGATGCATCGAATTACTTCAATGGATCCCGTGAATCAAAAGATTTTTTGTGAAATGTTTTTTGTGAATCAGCGAGAAATGACGAAAAACAAATAACACAGCTAACAACTATGATTTCACAGCTTTCCGCGCGTTTTACAGATAAAAAAATTAAAGGGGATCTAGTGACAACGATACAAAATAATATACTTAGGTGGGAGAAAGGATGAGATTAATTGCAGTTACCATTTAGACCAGGCACCGTAGAAGTACAGATCAAAAGTATTTAGCATGAATGGTGAGGGTAATTATTTTATATTGTGAGAGCGGTAGAGTAAGTATGTGGACATCCTTGGCCACGGGAAGAAGGCGTAAATATATAAATGTCGCAGTCAACTAGTGTAATTAGCCATTCAATTAACAGCCTAGCCTCTTAACTGAACGGCGCCGTTTAACTAGCGGCCTGAAAGGTATTCAGTCTTAGCGTTCGTTACATTTAATAAGCTGTCTAATGCTTAGGCCATTCTCGTGACCATGTGACAGAAATAAAAATAAAAAAAAACGGTGAACATAAAAAAAATTATGTCAGACGTATATTTTTTATGTCAAATGGTTTTTTTCCGTTTCACTTTTACTACAACAAAAAAGTCTTACTATAATTCGGAGTTATACACAGTATATAACACGTATAAATAACGTAGCTATATGTAAAAGAATTTTCAAAATCGGTTTAGTATATCCAGAGTTTACCGCGTAAAACCTCAGGAATATACATTTTTATTAATTTTTACGAACAATTCCACGCTTGAGAAATATAAAACACAATGTAGGGTTAGAACGTTTCAGCGCGAACGGTTTTAGGAGATGTAACACAGCTGTGACGCTAGTGATGTACCTAGCAAATATTATCGATATTTTATTCTTAAATTTCAAACACAAATACAATTCTTAACCAAATCAAAAATTAACAGGTAATAATAATTTAAAAATTAATTAAAAGAAAATTAAATCAGATTGGAAAAGTTTCTGTGGCTACTTATGCGTTTAGGAAACTACCGGTACTACTAGGCGCTTAAACCATTAATTAGCGACCCAAGAATCCAAGAGTCTCGGCTCCAATTAGTAATAATACGTGGTCTGAAAATGTTTATAACTGGCCAGTTAGAAACATTGCTAATGAAAACTTTTTGAAATTCAATTTTAGAACTCTTTGGTAACCTAATTCATTCGCTTGTCATTTGTTTTTGTGGTTTGGCGGCAAATCTAAAACTCTTGTTATACGAGAAAATAAACGTAAGGCGAGAAAATTTTCAGTCAATGTTTTATTATGACTTTCATTGCGGGCTTACTCAACAACAAAGCTATAATAGGCTGCGATTAGTATTCCTTAATCCCCATCTCGTGTAACTATTTACTCGTGACACAAATATACAGTATTTACCATATTCTTTAACCTATATAGTAATAATTATAGTTTAAACGTTTGGTATCTTTTAAAGCTGGTATATCCTCACTGTATTGCGATGTTCGTTAAGGAAAAACCAGCTTTGGTCACCGGCAGCGCCATCTTTAATTAGCCGTGCACTTGTTGGGTCCAGACAACTCCAAATGAAACAAAAGTTGAAAGAGACTTCTATTTGAACCGTTTATTTTCCAACTGTTCTGCTAGCACCAGCTTTTATGCTTGCCCCAAGGTTGGCTGGCCAATACCTTTCATCCGTTTGTTGGTCAATGTTCAATGTGCTTAACACAAATGGACTTATAAAAAATACGGTTTGCACTCCGAGAGTGCCGGCAGAAGGACCGACAGAACCTTGAATATTAACACAATAGTGGTTAGAGAATAATTTTGCACGAATTGCTTTAATTATTAGTATAAAAGTACTAGCAGTTTTTGCCACGCGGTGGTGCAACTTTGTGGAACCAGCTGCCGACTGAAGTATTTCCGAACCAATTCGACTTAGGGTCCTTCAAGAAAAGAGCGTACCAATTCTTAAAAGGCCGGCAACGCACTCGCGAGCCTTCTTGCATTGAGAGTGTCCATGGGCTTATCACTTAACATCAGGTGAGCCTCCTGCCCGATTGACCCCTGTTCTATAAAAATAAAAAAAAACTATCCTTTATGTGGTAGAATACAATATTTATTTATCGTGCTATGCCGCGCCAGCTGTCTACTCTCTATCTGTCTTACGGATTTTCAAGCAAGTCACGTGTCCTGACGAGAGTTTAATATTTTTTAACCATTACAATAAATATATCCAACGCCGCTAAAGAAGTTTTCACTTCAATATCCTTCTATATAATTTTGGGCTTTATCGATATAAAATACATGACAACCCTAGTCCCCCGAGAATTGAGTTGATTCAAAGATTTCCTTACGAGATCTTATTGCTGAATTATGTTACAATTTACATGACCATAACTCCGGCTTCATCACTTACGACGTCTCGCTGCTTTGCTCGGCTGAACATGTATAGTTACTAAGGGTTTTAGGGTTTTAAAACGCTCGGTTCGATTTTCCCAGAGAGAGAGAGAAAGAGAGTTAATGACCCCCATGTAAAGTCAAACAGTTCGAAACTTGGTGATTAAAAACTGTGACGGAGAGTTTATTGCCAGTTCTTCCGTTCTACACCCTTGATTTGAGAACTGGCAGTGAATGTAAAATTAGAAGCATTTCATATATATTAATGATTCAATGATTTTGATGTTTGAAATACCCGGAAAAGGAGCTGGTACCTTAAAGTGGCGTTGGGCGTGTGTCTCATAAATAAATTCGTGAATACCGCAAACCTTTTTTTGACAGCCAACATGACACGCTCTTTCATTGAAGTCATTATGGTCTGAAAACACCTGGAATAGAAGTTGGATCCATAACCAGGTGTGTCTCCTGGAAAACGCTCTGTCATGGAACTCCAGACGTCTAGGTGGAACGGGCATAAGAGGTTTGTCTCCCGATCCGAGGTCAAATTTAGCGTTGCCGATGCTACACCAGGTGGTTTGCATGTGGAATTGCCGAACTTAAAGATACGCTCTTCCCTAGAAGGAAGAAAGTCTGTCTGGAAATACCTGAAATAGTACTGGGACGTCTTGTAAAGCACTCAGTCGTTTGCAAGTGCGATGTCGGCCCTTATGGTCTGCTTCTCTCTTGAAGGAAGAATGATGTATGTTCGGAAAAACCTAGAATAGCAGCAGATTCCATAGCAAGGCGTGTGTCTGATAAAATGATCTATAATGGAACCCCAGACGTCAAGGTTGGACATAAGAGCCTGAAATTCAAGCAGAACTCTGTGTCCCCATCCAAGGTTAAATTGACTTCCGCCTCTGTACTGCTACACCAGATGGTTTTCAAGTGCGTTGCCACCATTAACATAGGCTCTTCTCTGAAAGGAAGAAAGTCGTAACGGTTCAGAAATTATCTAGAAAGACACCGGCGCATGTGAGTCTAAGAAAAGCGCTCTTTCTGTAAACAGACTTTCTGCAGTTTATCCCCTCCCCCCTTCTTTTTGTCGGCAAAAGTAGGCAAAGCTCTCAAATATAACGTATTAATTTTTTCTAGACATCCTCGCCATTCGTATTCAAACATAGACAGTGGATAAAATGTGTAAGAACGTAATTAATTGCAGTTGACGTAATCACCAAATTAGGAAAGACCCTCTCCCCCGAGCCAGAAACCCAAGTAGAGAGATCAGTACAGCATTGTCATGAGAACAAGATAAATTACTGAAATATTATTATTATGATATGCGTCACAACTCATTAACTTGAACAAGTCACAACAGATGGAACATGATGAATTGCTCCAACTTTTGTAGCGTCAGCAGCAACGGAATCATCGTAATTTATAAATATATTATTAAGATTTTACTCTCTTAATAATTTATATTTATGCTCACCATGATCACACAGAAACACACGTGGAAATGATATGAGGACTTAAGAAGGTGGCAGCCATGCATTCCTCAGCAGAATCCAGCAATCTATGTTGCTGGATTCTGCTACACTTACACACACCTACTACGATATGACACCGGTACTATCTACCAGGCACCAACTTAAATGAGGTCTGAGCCTCAGGATTTTCATCATTTCATCTTTACATCTGATTCCTGATTATATGTCACATAAAAATTGGCAATTAAAAAAAAGCAATTGGTCTCTGTGGGAGTTTACCTTCGAACCAGGCAGCATTTCCTTGCGATACCTATTCGTTAAGGAAAACACCAGCTCTGGGGTCACCTGGTACCACCAGGCGCCAACTTAAATCTTTAATTAGCTGTGTACTTGATCCCTACGGCTCAAGAGTCTCTGCCAAAGGAAACTAAATCAAATTGGAGGAAAGACTCTTATTTGAGCGATCTTAGTAACCGATACTACCAGACGCCATAAATCTTTAATTAGCTCCAGCATTTGAACCCCACGGCCTATTCAAAAATCAATGTATCGGAATTATATTTCCGCTCTTTATTTGCCGACTATACATAATATTCAGTCGGCGAAATTACTTCGATCAACTCTGGAAGTTTTCTAGCCAACCACGACAAATGCTGTCAAATGTTTTCTGTGTGCTTATAAAATTCTCCTAAACTAATACTATATTTATGATGTCCAGTTGTCGTTGACCTAAATATGTTTAGAACAGGAGCTGGTGCTGAAGGCTCACTTGGTGTTAATTGACAGGCCAATGGATTGATAGAAGGCTCGCGGTTGACAATTAACATTCTAATCTTATTTAGAAGCACGTTATTTCACCACTTTGTTGTTAACATCTCCTGGCACAGCACAATTTGGATCATCTTTTTACAGCATTGGGATGGAACTTCTTGCCCTCTTCTATCCCTCGATATTCGTTTAAAAAAGAGCATCTCCAGGCTCTCTAATAGGCCGCATTGCACTTATCATCAGATAAGATTGTGGACAAACGTTTATCCAGTTTTTTTTAATGGCTTTAATTTGTCCCAACTGGGCACAAGGTACTACGCCAGTGTCGTGTAAATGGAGAAGGGACTATCCAGTTATATATTAATTGGTTCTAGCAATTGCCTTTGTGCCCTTTTTCATCATATTTGAAGATATAAGATTTTTATCTTACTTTAAACTCCCCATTTACGTATAACAATAGAATATGAGGGAAATAAGAGAATGATATTTGCTATACAATTAAGCAGTCGAAGAGCTTACATGCTTGGCTATGCTCTCGGGGTGCAACTCCCATGAATTAGTTAATTGCTGAAGAGAGTGCCTGTGGCCGGATATACTCTCGGGGCGTGAATTCGACGATTTAGGAAATCGTCTTGCTTATAAGTGATCCAAGTGTACAACCAGGGCACGTACATAGGGAAACATCACGCTTATACTAAGAAAGCCTGAGCGAGCAGAAAATACTGCTTTGGCTCGTACAATAATTGTTCAGAACAGTATTTTTCTTTCTTAACTTACATCACTTCATAGTATAAAACAAAGTCGCTTTCTCTGTCCCTACGTCCCTTTGTATGCTTAAATCTTTGAAACTACGCAACGGATTTTGATGCGGTTTTTTTTAATAGATAGAGTGATTTAAGAGAAAGGTTTATATGTATAATAACATCCATCCATTAAATAGTGAAGAAGTACTGTTATTTTTGAGGTTTCTAATGTGATGTCGTAAATAATTACATTTTTTCCGCTTACATTGCAAACGCAGGCTAAACCCTACGAGTTTTATCAAAATAATGTACTAAGTATTGTACACATTGAAAAGGTCTACAGAAGAGTCCGTGATGGTATATGTCTATCTCTTATGGATAGCCCACAATAACTTTTTTTTGTCATTTACTTTTTACGACAAATAATGGCTAATTTTCGAAGCGATTTTAACCAATACAGCATTAATCCTTAACTAATGATATTCCTTGAATACATTGTTCATTTTATATACAGCCCATTACAGCTTATTTAACAGCGATCGAACGCGTATATTATCGGAGCTTTCCAGCGACGGAAATAACAATACATAATAAAAACCTGCTTTTCATCAGCATTGCACCCGTGCGAAGCTGGGGCGGGTCACTAGTAGTAATAATAATAATTAAAACTTATAAAAAAGAAGATAAAAACAAATTTAAAGTTTGGTCCATGTGGCACTATCTTTAACACTGGGAGCATTTCCTCGCTGTATTGCGATACTTATTCGTTGAGGGATTTACCAGCTTTGGGGTCATCCAAACTATCCAAAAACCAACTTGCGATAAAATGCTGCTAGCGTTAAAGGTACACACAGGGACTTGACTTGTTAAATTTCTTATAATTGTCTTTCTGTAAGTTTTTAATTATTTATGATGATTGTAAATACTGTATACATATTTGTCTGTTATGTTTAGTTACATATTATAAATATCACACAATACAATTGAATAATTCATTATTAAATTATAATATCACATAATTGCTCCAAGGGCAGACTCTAAGGCAAGCCGGTTTCCTCATGAAGTTCTTCTTCAGCGGAAAGAAAGTCCATTGCTGCACAGCCAGGGTTCTTCGATCTCAATAATGAGTGTCGCAGGCTGAAGCTATAGGCTGCCAGTTATTTTCAACTTTAAAACTTTATTTTATTTACATTTTATTAATTTTACTATACACCTTTACACAAGACTGCATTACGTACACTGACAACTTTACTATTATTTTTAAAGAAAAACACTTTTTTACGGATTATTGTTATGTATATATATTTAAACTTATAATTATTTAGACATAATTTAAAATTTAACCAACGTTTCGCGTGCTTTACAGCGTGCGTGGTCACGGTGATTATAAGTTTAAATACAATACATAACTATAATCCGTAAAAAGTGTTTTTCTTTAAATGTGAAAAATTGATGAGAAAAAAAAACTACTATTTTTTTTATTTTTTTTTTCTATTTGGTATTTATAACATTTCTTTCCTTTGCCACTGAGACGCAAATGATATGCTGTGGTCTCTGACAGAATGACCAGCGCTGTGGGACATTCTGCTCCTCATCATAATGCTGAGTCAGGGATAATCACAGCCACAGAACACACGCATTTACACATTTGAAACGAGCCGAATGAGAAAATAAAGTTTATTATTAATATTTTTTTCTTTGATTATTGTTATTGTGTGTGGTTATGTGTGTGTGTTTTGTTTGAAATAAATGTTGTTTGTCTGTTTGTCAATTAAATACCAAATCAAGTTAAATTTTTTTCTTTGTTTCAGATAATGCTGTGAACTGGCTACTAGATGGCGCTGTGTTCGTTGTGTAATGTAGTGTAGTGTTAAGAAGTGAAATAAGTGAAATGCGAGACGGATCCAAACCTGGCCCCAGTGGAGGCTCAACAGGGCAGGCGTTTGACACGGATTTTGAAGGTACGTTTCATCTATACTTAGATATCATATAGAAATTATAGATATTTTTATTTTTTACAATTTTTTACAATAAGTTAAATTTTTACAATAAGTTAAAATGTAAACTTGTTTTTTTTTACATATATTACAAAGAGATATATTTATTGATACATAAAAATATACCTAATAACTAACCATAAAATTTAATTATTAAAAGGAGTCGCTTTAGGCAAGGTTCCGAAGATACTGGCAGCGTTCCCCCTTTGAATAGCTAGACTAATTCTTTGTGCCAGGTAGCTGCCAGCTCTTCGTTCTCCTGTGATGTCGACTAACCTTTTTGATAATTTCCTTAAAAGCCTTAACGCGCTAGGACCCCACGGACCAAGGGTCACGACACCGAATGGGACAAAATCAGATTCAGAGCCTAGACCCCTGTATTTGCACGCTTTATAGATTGGGGAAACTCAGAAGTAAAAGGCCTACATATATTAGAAAAATTTGTGGAGCAAAGAATCAAACTGAAACTCAAAATATGCTTATTCATATAGAACCAGTAAATATTAGGAACGTCAAAAAATAAGTTCAATTAATTGTTAATTTACATTTATTACAAGTTCGCAAGGACCAATTCAAAGGGGTCAACATGGGGAGAAATTGGCTTTGCCATCTTTTGTTTCTTGTTCAAAGATTATAATAATTTACATAAAATATTCAAAGATCATCCTAGTTGAATTTTTGAAAATCGACTCAAATCAAATTATTCATTCCAAATTATAAAGATGATTCCAGTAGCCCCTTCCAAAAGGTAGTTTCGTGTGGAGAATGGGCAAGAATCTCCACACGTCTTACTCTTTTGAAATATAATTTACAATATTTGTATACATTAGTTAATAATGTGAAGACAATGTACTCCTAGAATAAAATTACTATACAGGTCTATTATTGAATTGTTAGTGAATTTACAAGAAAAGTGAGAGTGATTATACATTTCGTTTTATAAATTCAACACGTATGAGCATGATTTTAATATTTATTTCCCTATTATATATATTTATCAATGTCCCTCACATATTTACAAATATCGAAACTATTATAATAAAAATAATTACAGTTTGTAGTAATATAAAACAAAAAAATATATATGTGTGTGTATCAGAGTACACAGGTAAGAAGTGAAACTTCTTTACGACATATTATTTTTCTACTATTTGCAACTTCACGAAAATGGGGTAGATAAGGCTTAAGCCTTAAGAAAAACAATTTTTTCAGTCATATTTATTAATACTTGCTAATTTTAACAGATTTATACATTCACTGATACTTACAATCAAAAAGTGAGGTTAACCTCAAATAAATATTAAAATCATGCTCATACGTGTTGAATTTATAAAACGAAATGTATAATCACTCTCACTTTTCTTGTAAATTCACTTAAATTTGATCAAATCTTTTTATTTTATCACTTTCAAATTAATATATTCTTATTTCAAACCAAACTTCAAAACTAATATATTGTTGTTGTTATTATCATATATTACATTATATTCTTTACGTCACTATACTAAACTTCGATAAAAAAAGCATCATGGCGCGTAACCGAAAAACGTGACCTTATTTTTACAAAATTTCTCCCATACGTCGATAAAGAAGTTTCACTTCAATGACAAAAATTTATAAAATTAGATCAGCAACCCACTGATTTTGTCAAGGCTCTATAATTGTCCTATGGAGCAGACCCAGGCATGATATAGTGACTTTTTGGAATAATGTATTATTAGATTAATGATTAGTATCGTGAATCATTACAGTTAATATTAATTTGATAACGTAATATATTGATATTTATCACTATAAACAGTATACTATGTAACTTCTGTGTGAAATTCCTTTAAACACAAATATGCATGCCATTGTGTGACAGAATATGCGAACTTTATCTTATATTTATTTTATTTATTTATTTACACTTCGTTGTAAAGAAACACAAATAACACAATACATAAAAATTACAAGAGATGCAACGGGCAGCCTTATCGCTAACAAGCGATCTCTTCCAGGCAACCCTAGTTTGAAAAGAAAACAATAAATAAAAATATATATTTATATTTATGTTAATCTATAGAACCTTAATCTAGAGAAAATAAAAATAAAAAACAGAATATTAATAACTAAAACTAAAAAGCTTAAGGATTCAAGAATAGCTAATAGCGATGTAATACAAAAGGAGAGGATTATAAGTTACTATGTTATTTTATTTTACAATCACGACAGGTTTTCATACTCAATAATTAAATAAATCGTAATTTTTCCCTTGTGCCCGATTCCATTGCCCCCCGCTTGACGATAGGCTGGCAACGCCCCTGCCCCAGAAATAAATTAAACAGTACTATGGCCAAAAACAATAATCAAAATTTATAAACTAAAATTGAATTGGTCGGAACGTGTCGTGGAAACGAATAAAATTATTCAACAAATTGGTGAATAATGAGTTCGTCCGACCCTTGTTAAATATTAATAATTCAAAAGACGTTTCACGCACAGATGGTTTATATTGTCAAACGCTTTATCAAAATCACTAGTAACAAATCCAGATTTTTTGAAAAATTATTACAGAACATTTTTGTTGCACAACTGCCTTAGATAACACGAGCGTTATATAAGGCAGTTTTTGCCGTGCACCACCACTATGTGGAACCAGCTGCCTACTAAAGGTAGGGTCCTTCTGGAAAAAATCGTTTAGAGTATCAATTATTAAAAGGCTGGCAACGCACTTGAAGCCTTAGCCCAAAGCAGCCGTGCTACGATCACCAAAACAGCCTGACGCTGGAGCTGCCAAGGCCCTTAATGCCAATAGCGAGATTCCATTAAAAAAAATCAGTTGTCTGTAAAGTCGGTTTACTGACGATAGTTGAACGTGACAAATTGATAAGAAAATACTGATGGTATGATTGCATTTTTCAAAGGAAAATTTTTATTTTATTTGTTTGATTGATATTTTGTATGGATACCTATAGAGAAGAGGTAAATGTAAATCACAATTGAATTAATCAAGTAACATTTATTTGTTCCTATAAATACAATTATTTCAATTTTTTAACGAACGAACGCTGCCGAATGCAGCCGATTGCGCCTCTTTGTCGCTCGTTCCGCGCTCTCGCTTGCACTTCAGGCCTTAAATGGAACGCCTCAGAGCGAGGTAACGTCGCATACGTCATGTTTTTTCGTGCGTGCAGCCGGCTCCATCGAATTATAAGACGTTGTCACGTCAAAAGACGTAAAAACCTTAGCCACTGGTGGCTTCGGGCCAGTCAGACCATTCGCGGGTACAAGTCACCAACCATCCTCCACAAAGCAAATGCTTCTAGATGCGTGTTTTGGTTTAATAAAATTGTAAAAAAAAAATTAATTCCAGGATCTGCAGGTGTTGAAGACAGCTATGAGGAGCTGGCGTCTCTGAGGACACTTCTCCATTTTCCAGAGGAAGTCGCCCTGAGGCTGACGGACACAGAATATAAATTGTTTTATCAAGTATGTAACTTTAATTTATGTATACAACTTTTCATTAACAAATGCATATATGTCTTTCCAACACAAAAATACATAGTATTTACAATATATAAATAGAAAATTAAAACAAATGTAATAAGTTTAAAAGGCCGGCAACGCACTCGCGAGCCCACTGGCATTGAGAGTGACATGGGCGGCGGTATCATTAACATCAGGTGAGCCCGTTTGCCCCTGTTCTATAATTTTTTTTAAAATAGATTCTTTCTTTTATGCTTTAATGCTGGCGATACTAACGCTGAAGAAATAACCAGATCTGGGGCCACCAAGCACCACAAACCTTTGATTAGCTGTGCACTTAAACCCCACAATCCAAATCTCCAAAATCAACTAGTATTATATTTTTAAGAACAGGGTTCAATCAAGCAGGAGGCTCATCTGCTGTTAAGTGATACCACATATCTACACTTAACACCAGAGGTCTCGCGAATGCGCTGCCGGCCTTTTCAGCATTGGTACTTATAGGTCAGCAAACAGGATGACTCTCAATGTGAGATCCCATAAAAATAATATCGACAGCACCTCAATTTGGTTCTATAGGGAAACTCAGACCGCAAGGTAATCGCCTAATAAGTTTCGAGGCAGAAAAATATCGTTATATCACTCTCGAAGGCTTTTTGAATAACCAAGGCAAATTCTATAAAAAAATTGTGTGTAAGTACACACAATTTTTTAGCACGCGTTAGAAGTTATACTTCTTTGGCATATGACAACATAACTAAAACGCAGTAGTGATTAACGATAAATATTTAAATTAATCAAAAAGATTTTATTTAAATAAATAAATTATTAATATCACCGTCGTATATGAAATTGATTTAAAAACACCAAAATAATATTTATTTATTCATTATTTAATTGTACTGTTACGGAACATGTGTTCTAAATATAAAAATACTAGAATATACAACTTGAACATAGTTATCGATTTCTATGCCACCTAGACCTAACTTTACGATGTAGAATTCAATTCACTCTCAACTCCATCGCGCCAAAAGGAGTATAACTTCAAAAGATTTTTCCTGTTAGCTTACGAACTTTTCGTACTTATTTGATATACATATAAAATCAGTTTTTAGGCCTGGGCCTCAAATTTCTGTATCTGTTTCATGTTTTGTCAATATACTAGACCTTCCGTGTCTGACACACGTCGTGTTGTCTCTATGGCGAGAAGGTTTCCGTACGACGTTTTCCATACGAGCTAATGTTAGCCAATTGAAAGACCATCGCTGCAAAAACGGGTTTGATGAGGGTCATACTCTATATAACTATGTGCTTTTTTTTTATAAAGGAGTCGCTATCGCGGGGACTGTGGCTCCGGCTGAGCTCGCCAAAACAGCCCGTGTTGAGCTGTAAAGGCCCTTAAGGCCAGCAGCGAGATTCCATTCAAAAAAAAAAAAGGACTGTGGGGATGGTTAACTCTTATCCCTCTGCTAACCAGAGGGGAGATACCCAACCCACTAAAAATTCCTCCTGAACCCTCCATATCGCCTGCAGTGCCAGTTTCATCCATTCTGAATGAATTACGTCTGGCACCACATTGAATTCCCCGGAGGTCGCACTAAGCATTCAACCCAGGGGACTCAGGCGAATATGTCTGCATACGGGCTCAGCGACGACGCAACGGGACGCTGTTGGGCAGACGATATAACTATGTGCTGATAGAGCAGCAAGTAGGCCAACGCTGCTCTCTCAGTACATAGTTATATCATCACTACATAGTATAAAACAAAGTCGCTTTCTCTGTCCCTATGTCCCTTTGTATGCTTAAATCTTTGAAACTACGCAACGGATTTTGATGCGTTTTTTTTTTAATAGATAGAGTGATTCAAGAGGAAGGTTTATATGTATAATAACATCCATTTAATAGTGCAGAAGTACTGTTATTTTTGAGGTTTCTAATGTGACGTCGTAAATAATTACATTTTTTCCGCTTCCATTGCAAACGCAGGCAGAACCCTACGAGTTTTATCAAAATAATGTACTCAGTATTGTATACATTGAAAAGGTCAACAGAAAAGTCCGTGATGGTATCTGTCTATATGGTATATGTCACGTATATTATCGGAGCTTTCCAGCGACGGAAATAACAATACATAATAAAAACCTGCTTTTCATCAGCATTGCACACGTGCGAAGCTGGGGCGGGTCACTAGTATATATATATACGACAACATTTTTCTACGCTGTCAACTCAAAAAAACTTTATTCATATAGGTAAATATGTACACTTATGAACGCCAGAAAAGAAGATAAATAAATTCTTAATTTACATTTACTGCAAGTTAAAGGCTTAGAGCAGGCAAGAAGAACTGGCATGAAACTCCCGCCACTCTTTTTAATCGCTGTTTTGAGTCATACAAACTGTTTCAACTGGAGCTAATCAAACTTATAAATGTCATGAAGTGTACATTAAGTTACCTAAATGAATAAATGGGGCAGTGTTGACCTAGTGGCTTCAGCGTGCGACTCTCATACCTGAGGTCGTAGGTTCGATCCCCGGCTGTGCACCAATAGACTTTCTTTCTATGGGCATATTTAACATTTACTCGAACGGTGAAGGAAAACATCGTGAGGAAACCGACATGTCTTAGACCCAGAAAGTCGACGGCGTGTGTCAGGCACTGGAGGCTGATCGCCTACTTGCCTATTAGATTTAAAAATGATCATGAAACAGATTCAAATACCTAAGGCCAAGACTTAAAGAGGTTGTAGCGCCACTGATTTAAAATGAATAAATGACTAAATCGTTTCAATAATCGTCAAATTTATAAAAAGTTTATTTACTGATAATTCTCTGACTTCACTTGGGAGTTTGTTGTAAAATACAAATTCCATATAATCAGTGGAGAAAGAGAATCATAAAGACGTCTTGTAAAATGTCAAAAATAATGTTAAAAAACTAGTTTAAACCGGAAAGCAAAAGTATTGATCTCGTCTAATTTTAAACCCCGCATAACTGTGGCTTACATGTAGGGTAAGTATGATTTCAGGCATTAGATATACTCATTAATTTCTTCAATATATCTGTGCTATCTCTGAATTATGGCTCCATTAAAATAAAATACGTTTATTTTGGAACATAGGATCATAATAGTATCACTTATTCCACGTCATTAAATGAGCTTTGCTTTAACAGGCTCGAGCCTGTTGGCATCCCTACTCATCGGCAAAGAAGACAGAGGGTGTTGGCCGAGAGAAAAAGCCGGCGTAAAAAACTCTTGGTACTCTTTTAAAAAAAGCAAATCATCAAATAATTCTACAATATTTAAAACAAATATAGCAAATGAATTAGAAGTAGCCTGCCCAGCACTAGTCCCAGGCCCTTTTATCAACTAGATAATCGCTAACTTTATAGTAAGCCTTTTTACACAGCTTTTCTTTAACACATTTCTTAAATTTAATAAAAGGCAGAGATAAAAGAGCCTCTGGGATTTTATTAAAGAAGACTATCCCTCTTCCCAAAAAGAATTACTAATTTTACACAGTCTAGTATGGGGAAATTGCAGCCTGCGTTTGTTCCGAGTATTTACATTGTGCGTATGTTCTATTCTAGTATACTTATCACTATTTTTGTATATATACATAATATTTTCATAAATATATTGTGAGGGAAAGGTAAGTATATTAATTTCCTTAAATTTATCTCTCAGAGATTCCCTACATTTTAAATTATAGATTGCACGAATAGCTCTCTTCTGCAGAATAAAAATAGATTCGACATCAGCAGCATGACCCCATAATAATAAGCCATACGTCATTAAGCTATGAATGTAACTAAAATAAACAAGTCTAGCTGTGTCGACATCAGTCAGTGAGCGAATTTTTTTAACCGCGTAAGCTGCAGAACTAAGTCTCTTCGCCAATCCGTTGATATGACGGGACCACTGAAGTTTTGAATCCATGGTGATTCCAAGAAATACTAAAGTCTGTGCGTAATGCGACATTCTCTCTATCTTAAATCTCACTCTCTCTCGATCATTCTCACTTGCTTGCCTGTTCTCGTCCATCATCATCATCATCATCTTCCATGGCTATTTCCTTCAGGCTCTCTCTCTAACGGTACCAATAGCTCCCTCCCTTTTCTTCGATAAAAACGCTGCAAATCATCGTGACGCTAATATTATATATTTAGCTATCCGATATTAGCTATCCGTAAAAATTTGACCCTCATAAAGAAGTTTCACTTCAATAATATTTTAGACAATTTCGTCACGTTTACACACAGACAGAGACGAAAGTTTAAATTACAACAAAGTATTTTAAATCTAAAACTCATGGTTACCCTCTGGGGGTCGGGATTTATCTCAAAATGACCTTGTTTCATTCTCAAAGAATTCTATATGAAAGTAAGTAATTTTGACCACGTTTATTTTCGGTTGAGAGAATTCGAGAATGTATTTATTTAAATTTTTTATGTGTTAGCCTAGTGGTTTTAGCGTGGGACTCGAATCCCTGAGATCGTAGGTTCGATTCCCAGTTGTGCACCAATGGATTTTCTTTGACATTTAACATTCGTCAAGGAAAATAAATATTTTATTTTTAATTCAATTCAAAATCATTTATTCATATAGGTAACACAGTTCTCAAATCAAGGGCGTGGAACGGAAGAGAAGAACTAGCAAGAATCTCTTTCACAGTCCATTTGATATAATATGTGTGGACACACACAAAAATGTTAATAGGTATGATTATAACTACAATTCACTAATATGATATTTTTTAAATAATATATCATTGAAGAAATATATTATATATATTATGTTAGTGTAGATTTATTCAATGTATTACATGAAAAATCATACAACTAACATCTATCTCTCTCTGCGATATTGATTTGAAAAGGACAAAACATTAGACGAGGGTCATAGCTTATTACTTTTGAAGTTTTGGATAAACTTTTGAATCAATTTATCATCCAGTTGGTTAGTGCTATAGAATTTTGTTGTATTTGTTCTGAAATTTCTCCTAAATGCAGTGTTTTGTTGTGTATAGCAGAATATTTGTTTACAATTTCATTTTTATTTATTAATTTTCATCATTATAATACAAAAAACAAAATATTTTTAAAATTATTTTTATCGACGGAAGTCGAAAGTCTATTTTTATCAAATTGTGTTTACGCTGTGACAAAAAGAGACAGAGATACTTACACTGTTTATGTTAAAATTGTATTTATTTAATCGTAATTTAGAATAAAATGTAGTCGATAAGGAAACTGAAATAATATGTTGGTCTTTATTTTATAAGGACCATCTACACGTGTAAGAAGGAGATAAAAGTATTTTTATCGTTTTTTATTTCACGATAGTTGGTGGTAGTTTTCTGCCGCCCTATTTTTTTGTCATCACTTTTTAATCAATAAACAATTAAGCGTTAATTACTATTTAAATAAATTAAAAGTTACTGCATTAATAACATAACTCGGCAATTATGGTTACATTTATCAATTATTCGGCGGTAAATTATTATGATTATCAACTAATAAATAATTGCTATAAACGCCATCTATTGTTGAAAAGTTTGTATTTTCTATAAATATATTAAATACTATTTAAAAAATTTAATACATAACCTCAACGTTTTGATAATAATTATCACATAAATTTGAGTTTTTGGTTGACCATTAATGTGGCAGGTAATTTGATGAACTAAGAACTATTGGTGCGGTCTAATGAATAATAAATAAAAATAATATTTAACTGCTTTGGTCGCCATCTATTGGTGAAAAGTATTTGCGCTATTTGGTTCTTACAAATTATTAAAATATAGAGAAATATAGGTAAGTATAAAATATATTTTAAGTGCTCTGTGTTTAACTTTACACACAAACGGTGGCCACAGATTGTCCCATTGACAGAAATATAAGAAATTAATTCCGTTAATTTTTATAAATGCGTTTCCTACGTATTTATAAAAATTAACGGAAATAATATTATTTAAAATACAACAAAATAGCGAAACGGCTAGGTATGTTTTTCTTGAATGGGTTGTGATTATCAGATATTTTAGGAATCTGTCATGATTTGCCAGATAACGCGGTTTGACAGTGACATATTTCAATTCGTTGTGATCTGTGGCCGCGCCATTTTTGGCCACATACTATCCCATTGATATTACAAATGAATGCGTTATATATATTAAATTAAGGCTAAACAGCTTAAACTTAGACATATTATAAGACAATACAGAAAGCCAAAATTGATTAAGTACATAGATAAACAATATATATCAAACAGACAACAAGTAAGTACAATAATACATAAAAAAACGAAAGAAAACTGAAATTTTACATTTGAAACAACAATAAATACTTAAAATTTCAAATTAGTACATAAACAAAATCAGAGTCTTCACATCTATTTTTGTGAGGTATCAATCTCCTGACACATATGTAAAGTATAACATATACTCTACATATTAGGCCACTCAGGATAGATACCATTACAAGGTTAGCATGTGTTTGAGTTGCCAACTTCGGCTCAAGTTCACTTATTTGCTTTGAAAACAGCTTCGTTGGTATCTTGTAGACCATGACCTTCAAGCTTGGGGTCTCATTTATTTCAAAAATATACTATTTTTAAATTTATATCAACTCGAATTTAAACGTCAAAAAAAGCAGACAATTGTCAACTCATGTCTAATCGCTGGCGCCAAAGACAACGCGGCCACAGATAACTACGAATATGTCACTGTCAAACCACACCTTTGACTAATAATACTATACACCAAGAAACTGTCAACACAATTGAAAACGATTGACTTATATTGATGCAGGGTTTTAATACACAGCTCTGTTATCGCTTGGTCCATTTCTTTTAATTTTTCTCTGCCATATTTCTTTATTTTCGACACTTATACGAAATCATAAAAACCTTATAAGTTTTGAAGGGAAAATTAAGTCCCAAGAATACGCTCTACTATCTTTGAACCACCGATGCGTGGTTAATGGCCAATAAAAGTAAGAAAGATAATTGAATATTGTTAGATGTTCAGCAAGTAGGTTTTCTAGGGATTTTTATCTACATTCATACTTTATTTATGCTATCAGCACTTGTATGGTAAATATAAGGTAATGGTATACATCAGGAGGATACAGTTAAAGACCAATTTTTTTTATTTGATGGAACAACTCCGCTTAAAATGCATGAAGAGAAGGCAAAGTAATGTGAGTGTTCAAGGGAAGTATCACTTAACCATAGCTTAGCCCTCCCCGTTTGTTATACAAAAAAGAGATTCATCTTAATGATTCCCGAAATAAAATCTATTAATTCTTACTTCTCCTACTGCAAAGAAAGAAGAATACGATCGTAAGTACCGACAGGAACGAGACGAAAAAATCCTTTTGGAAGCTATGGGTCTTGACACAAAACACTTGACAATTAAAAAAAGGGCGGCGGAGAGTTCATCACCAGTTCTTCTCTTCTTCTCCACCCTTGATTGGGAAACTGGCAGTAAATGTAAATTAGAAGCATTCAATATTGCCTTTTTGACGTTCATACGTGTACATTGTGTTACCTAAATGAATAAATGATTTTGATTTGATTTGTTTAAGTAGAAATTAGAAGTTAGAGATGAAATTAAAAAAAATAATCAGTGGCCTTTTTAGATGTGGGCCAAAGCCAAGACGGTTGCCTCACGATGAAGGATATCAATCCTTCACCTTTCGAGCGAATGTTAAACACAAATAGAAAGCCCATTGTTGCAGAGCCGGGACGAACCTACGACCTCAGGAATGATGGTCACACGTTGAATCCACTATGCCAGCACTGCTAGAACCTCTTGGTCAATCTTTTCTTCTGTATATGTCTCGTGATCATTGTTTAACAGTTATTCAGTCTTCTGCGCCTGACACATGTTGATTAGGCCTAATGTGTCCTCACAAGTCTTCTTTACTAGTTGAGTTAAGCATGAATAGAAAAGAGACGCTCAGCTGTGTTTGAACCCACAGACTCAGTGCAAATAAAAAAAAATCAGAACTTTTCAAAGGGGTCTAAAAAAATAATAAAAAAGACACAATATTGCGAAAGCTCCCAATAGCAAAACTATGTTCTTAAGATGAGTAAGAGGAAATGATCACGGCATGCAGCAACGATACAGAGGAACACTTACTAAATGGGTGGTTATAAAAACAGCTGTTTAGATCTGGATGCAGCTTGACAGAGATACCTGAAGATCCTTGAAGGTGGCCTTCACCAGCGGAGATATTCTTTTAATACTTATCTAAATTCGAATTTAACGGAATTTTCTTCTTGTTCCAGGTCCCACCAATAGATTATCTACGTCAAGTGACACTGGATCTTGGTGGTGAGGGTGTGCTGGGAACAGTCACCGAACGGCATATGATAAGACGCTCACCAGCCACCCATACACCAACAGTGAAAAGCAGCGTCCGATCTCTCATTCGTAGATTTAACGAGGTAAGTTTTACTGATGGGGCGAACGGGCAGGAGATTCACATGATATCAATGATATCGCCCATGGCGACTCTCAAGGCCATGTGATTGGCGAGGGCGCAGCCAGCCTTTTAAAAATTGGTACTTATAGAACAGAAGGCAAACGCGCAGGAGGCTTACCCCATGCTAAATGAACCACCTATGGACACTTTTAATGCATGAGCGTTAGCGAGTGCGTTGCCGGCCTTTTAAGAATTGGTACTTATAGAACAGGGGTTAGCGCCTAGAAGTCTCTTCTGATGATAAGTGGTACCGCCTATAGACGATCTTAACTCCAGAGGGCTGGCGAGTGTGTGGCCTTTTAAGAAATGAAAATGAAATATAACAACTTAATTCAATATCTCCAAAAAAGTCTACCGCGAAAAAAATCATATTATGTCTAACATTTTTTTTTATTTAAAAGTCTTTTTCTAGAAAAGCTTACTATAAAATTGTGCTACCGTATTAAATACGAATAAAAATCTTAAATCGCATACGCTACGGAAACTATAGACAATAGCGCAAAGTGATGTACTACAGTTTTGTAGAGGACATCAATCTATCTAAATAACCAACCATTTATAGCCGGGGATCTAAATAACACCTAAATTAATGTCAATTTTCGAGTTTAATTTACAATCAGACATCACTCTTCGACGTTCATCAATCGCCTGATATTGGCTGAGGTTCAAACAAACTTTGAACGCGTCTTCTAAGATACTTTGACCTCGGCTTGGGCCTGGAACCTAGAATTCCCCACTGAAGTTTTTATGAACCAATTCGACTTAGGTTCGGTCCTTCAAGCAAAGAGTCCAATTCTGAAACACCGGCAACGCACTCGCGAGCCTTCTGGCATTGAGAGTGTCCATGGGCGGCGGTATCACTTAACATCAGGTGAGCCTCCGTCTGCCTCCTGTAACATAAACAACGGTATAGATGTTTTAATGGATTCAGATGATCCCATCACGATAACACAAATTAAACTCCTCTTCGTAAAAGATAAATCAGATTAGGGTGAAAAACCACCTTCACCTTGAAAGACCAGGTCTCTTCATACTCCATTCTCTCCGATGAGCTACCGTCCTTTAGATGATTGACCATAACAGAACGGTCCAAGTCACCACATTCAGGGTAAAAGACCATAAGGCTTTCATGTGCCGATTCCAATGAGGTCTCTCCCCATGTAGTTCTTAATTAGCAATGCTGGCGTCGTTCTCCATCTCTCTCGTAGTTATGATAGACTGGATAACGTTCGTCTCACTCGCTCTCGCTAACCGGCAATTTGGGTCGCAGAAAGTCTGTCTTCACTGCGCCCATAAGAACCGTGCTTACCTCTTATTCTTCTTTTCTCGCCTTGCGCAAGTCTAGGTAAAAAAGTTTGAGAACTATGCCCAAAATCTCTAGAACTGAGCTGTGAAGGCACTTTATTTACAGAATCACTTGCTAAACTAACAGAAAGAGAAATTCCACCTCAGACCTCAGTTTAATTTTGTTTATATATAGAACAGGGCCAAACGAGCTTAAAGAGAAAGAGAAAAGAGAAAGCTTACTTGTTGTTAAGTAATACCGCCGCTCATGGACACTCACATTGCCTACAGGCTCGCCAGCGCGCTGCCGTCCTTTTAAGAATTGATACGCTATTTGTAGGACCCTAACGCTCGAACCGAATAATTAATCCACAATAAAAGATCAGATCGTGACAGTCGATCGATCTCCTATCTGCAGCCCAATAACCAAACACTACGAAGACAATCCATTTTTGGCGACGGATAGAATGCAATCTCTTCCGCTTTTTACAATCATATTTGATAATCAATATAAACCAAATCAAATAAGTAAAACCGTACAAATTATATTATAATATACATGTTTAAAACATTAAATATCTTTTTAATTATTTTAAAAACTGGTGTAAGTTAAAATCTTAATATTGGCACAGTTGAACTGTCATTTACATAAAAAGGTTTATATACACCGATCCGACCTACCATGGATAGTTTGTATCGACAGATGGCTATTACAATCCGTCGAATGTATATCGGCACACTTTCATCAATATTTGGATTAAGAAGTCTATCTCAGATGGTCAAAAATGGATTGAGTTAGGTTATTGGGTTCGGGCGTCAGTAGAATGGGTTCCAAAATACTTCAGTAGGCAGCTGCTTCCATATAGTGGTGGTCCAAAACTGCCTTGAATAACACTCGGTTGTGGAACGACGGACGACGAGGTGATGCGGGTGGAATCGTATCCTGCCTCGATGTCTGATGATGAAACTCAGCAACTCAGCAAACTTTTTTTCTCTCTTTTTAGAAGCATTTCGAAGCAAAAGAGTGGCGGAGAGTTTATTGCCAGTTCTTCTCTTCCGTTCTATGCCCTTGATTTGAGAACTGGCAGTAAATGTAAAATTAGATTTATTTAATGTATATATTTTTTTTTTTCAAAAGTGTACATTATGTTACCTATATGAATAATGATTTTTGACTTTGACATTGTTATGATTGTCTATAAAGAGCGAACATTATCTAATTCCAAAACATTTAACAAAACTCAGGTGTGTTTTGGGTACTGATTGATGGCTTTTGAATTAATTTCAATTGGGATAATTGCTTCGAGATATGGGCAAAGTTTCGGGACGAATTAAACTAATTACCATTATGGGATTTTATTTAAACAATAAAGTAGTGTACACGTAAGAAGTGAACCTTCTTTATGACCTTATTTTTCGAAAACTGATATAGTATATTATGTATTACAGAAATTGGTTAAATAAAGTGAAATTAAAGAAAAACACTTTTTTACGGATTATAGTTATGTATTATTGTATTTAAACTTATAATTATTTAGACATAATTTTAAATTTAAACCGACGTTTCGCGTGCTTTACAGCGTGCGTGGTCACGGTGACGCACGCTGTAAAGCACGCGAAAGCATACGCAAGTTTAAATACAATAATACATAGCTATAATCCGTAAAAAAGTGTTTTTCTTTAAATGTGTAAAAGTTATGTTAATAAAAGACAATACTAAAGTGAAATTAGTTAAAGTTTAATACAAATAATACAATTATTTCATTTAACTTCATTACTACTAATATTATTACAGAATTTCATTAATTGTAATAGAATTATTACTGTCATGGTTGATCTTATTATATATCTTTGTTATTAATGGCTTTGAATCTCTTCGAATCAACCGTTGTAGGTACAAGAAAAAGATGGCGCGTAACCGAAAAATGTGACGCGTAACGTAAAAATGTGACGCGTAACCGAATATGTGACTGTGATTTTTTTCCAACGCCGAAAATGTCGTTAATAAACGCAAGCAAAAAACAGAGTTTGTGTATTTATGTACACGCGTTAGAAGTTATACTTTTTGGCGTATGGAAAAAAGTAAAATACAGTAGTGATTAACGATACATATTAAAATTAATGAAAGAGATTTTATTTAAATAAATAAATTATTAGTATAACCGTCGTATATGAAATTGATTTAAAAACACCAAAATAATATTTATTTATTCACACAGTTTAATTGTACAGTTACGAAACACTTGTTCTAAATATAAAAACACTAGAATATACAACTTGAACAAAGTTATCGATTTCCATGCCACCTAGAGCTAACTTCATTCTGTTAATTTTGTGTCACGGTGCGCGCGCATCGTAAAAATTCACTCTCATCATTTTTCTCCACCGCGCCAAAAGAAGTATAACTTCAAAAACACAACTTTAATACTGAACTTGAATTTAACCTTTTAATATGAGCTTTTAAAAGACATTTTACTTTTAGGAGTTGAACGGCTTATATCCACTTTGCACGCATCCATTAGAGAGATGCTGCTTCATTTTAGCTTAGAAAAGTAAGTATATATTTAAGTGTTGTTGCAGGATCACCTGAGGTCATAGGTTCAATCTTGAGTAATCCAATGGACTGTATTATTATGTGCGCATCAAACATTCGCTGGAAAAGTAGACTTGCGAATATTCGGTTACTTACCGAATTTAATAAAAGCAGCCGAATACCGAATACTTAAATAATATATTTTGTCATAGATAAATAATTGGTGAAATGTAAACTTCAAATCGATTGATTCAATTTGAATTTGAACGATCATTAGCACATATCCAGTGTATTAATATTATAAATATAAACTATACAAAAACACGGAGTGATCATATACAGGTACATGATGATCTGATAGGCCTTTAACCTTAGTAATAATTAATTTACAAAGAAGTTTCACTTCTAACGTGAACATAGATGAAAATCATTACACAGATACAGAAATCTGACCCTAAACAGCTAATGGCGGCTCTGATTTACTTTATAGAAAATATACAAGTGATTTAATTTTGTTAATTGGCTCAAAGTCAAATTTAATTATAATTTCAAAAACCCATGGATTAGACAAGATGGCGTCGCACCAGACCTTGCATCTGCAAACGTCAATTTGTTTAGGTATCATTCCCTATTTATTTATAAAAGCTTGCCACTGCTCGGCACACAGATACAAACTTATTTACAAAACTTGAATGTTTAAGTTGCATTTATATGTTTTTTTAATAGAACAGGGGGTAGGAGGCTCACCTGATGTTAAGTGATACCGCCGCCCATGGACACTCTCAATGCCAGAGGGCTCGCGAGTGCATTGCCGGGCTTTTAAGAATTTGTACGCTCTTTGAAGGACCCTTTGGTGCATTAATGGCCGTAATATGTATTTATATTTCAGAAATATCCTTACTCGTGTACAGAAATATACATATTTTTAAGTCGAATGTAGAAGTCGAAGCAAGAAGTAGACATGGGGAGAAATTGGCTGAGCCAAAAATCAATACGGAACTCTTTCTAAAATCACCTTTTGTATGGCATTTAAAGTTTACAATAGATTACCGAAAGAATTATCTTCCGACTAGAGTCTTTAAAAAGCGACTTAGTGCATTACTTTTGGAAAAAAATGTACTATTCAATAAATGATTATTTGTGTGAGACATTGTTATTTATACAAATTTAATAAAGTATAATATATACGATACAGATAATATAAGAATTGACTCTGACTAATAAAATGTAAATTAAGATAAATTTGCGCGCCATTGTGTGTAGCAGATAATGCGAACGACTTACGATTGTACCACCTTAACATTTTGTTCCATATTCTTGCAATAAATAAATACTTCTTTTTCTTTCTTTCTTTCTATTTACTTATTTATTAACACTTCGTTAAAAAAAACAATTTGAATGAGAAGCAATTGGCGGCCTTATCACTATAAAGCGATTTCTTCCAGACAACTATTGACAACAATTTTTATTATTATTAAAAAATGCTCAGTTGTGAACGACTTCAAAAGATTGTAATTTGGTAAAGTGACGTAGTTGTCTAATGAATGCTCTTTAGTATCGAATTATCGATAAATAGAACCCGGATAATTATACAGGATTGTCCCTTCATTCTAGCGCCGTGTAGTGATGGGGCGTGGTCGATAATATAAAATGATTTTACATAGATTGTATTTCTATCGAGTTTATCCATACACGCACAATAAAGTATTTATATATATAGGATGCCTATAGGTTCAAACGTTAATGACGTGGAATAAGTGATAGGTATCTATCTTATGTTCTATAATAAAAATATTTTTTTTATAATCCACATTCAAAACCTTGAATATAATATAATATAGTGTTTTTTCTTGCTTCGGTATAAAGTGTCATTATTCGGTGCACATGTCACAAATACTTGAGCTTGCATTGTATGAATTGGACGAATATGGCGTCGTTAAGGATCTTATTTTGCCAAACATCAACGTAAATTTTGCTAAAGATTCGTCGAAAAATTAATGCAGGGTTGTACAAGATTATTATTTATAAGAATCGATACGAGCGCATCCCTAATCTTTAAGCCGGGTGGATGACCTGAGGCTTGAGAAGCGTACTATAAACTTTGAATTGATATTGATTTGTCCTTATTGTTGGAATCTGGAAATAATTATCTATTAATAACTTATTTATTATTTATATTTATGTCAGAGTAATGGCGCAGCTGTCAGCTGCCATTGTCATTATGTCACAGAGCAAATAAACGACGTTAATGTCTGATCGGATTAACACCGCCTCGTGACATATAATGATAATGACAGCTGTCACGAAATGCGTTTCTGACGGAACACAACATGACAATAAAGTTTATTTACCAATTAACTATTTAAAACATAATTTTATTGCCGCTGCATATAAAATAAACTGCTAACAAACTGTTTGTACCTACCAATAAAAGAGATTTTATTTAAATAAATAAATTATTAGTATAACCGTCGTATATGAAATTGATTTAAAAACACCAAAATAATATTTATTTATTCACACAGTTTAATTGTACAGTTACGAAACACTTGTTCTAAATATAAAAACACTAGAATATACAACTTGAACAAAGTTATCGATTTCCATGCCACCTAGAGCTAACTTCATTCTGTTAATTTTGTGTCACGGTGCGCGCGCATCGTAAAAATTCACTCTCATCATTTTTCTCCACCGCGCCAAAAGAAGTATAACTTCAAAAACACAACTTTAATACTGAACTTGAATTTAACCTTTTAATATGAGCTTTTAAAAGACATTTTACTTTTAGGAGTTGAACGGCTTATATCCACTTTGCACGCATCCATTAGAGAGATGCTGCTTCATTTTAGCTTAGAAAAGTAAGTATATATTTAAGTGTTGTTGCAGGATCACCTGAGGTCATAGGTTCAATCTTGAGTAATCCAATGGACTGTATTATTATGTGCGCATCAAACATTCGCTGGAAAAGTAGACTTGCGAATATTCGGTTACTTACCGAATTTAATAAAAGCAGCCGAATACCGAATACTTAAATAATATATTTTGTCATAGATAAATAATTGGTGAAATGTAAACTTCAAATCGATTGATTCAATTTGAATTTGAACGATCATTAGCACATATCCAGTGTATTAATATTATAAATATAAACTATACAAAAACACGGAGTGATCATATACAGGTACATGATGATCTGATAGGCCTTTAACCTTAGTAATAATTAATTTACAAAGAAGTTTCACTTCTAACGTGAACATAGATGAAAATCATTACACAGATACAGAAATCTGACCCTAAACAGCTAATGGCGGCTCTGATTTACTTTATAGAAAATATACAAGTGATTTAATTTTGTTAATTGGCTCAAAGTCAAATTTAATTATAATTTCAAAAACCCATGGATTAGACAAGATGGCGTCGCACCAGACCTTGCATCTGCAAACGTCAATTTGTTTAGGTATCATTCCCTATTTATTTATAAAAGCTTGCCACTGCTCGGCACACAGATACAAACTTATTTACAAAACTTGAATGTTTAAGTTGCATTTATATGTTTTTTTAATAGAACAGGGGGTAGGAGGCTCACCTGATGTTAAGTGATACCGCCGCCCATGGACACTCTCAATGCCAGAGGGCTCGCGAGTGCATTGCCGGGCTTTTAAGAATTTGTACGCTCTTTGAAGGACCCTTTGGTGCATTAATGGCCGTAATATGTATTTATATTTCAGAAATATCCTTACTCGTGTACAGAAATATACATATTTTTAAGTCGAATGTAGAAGTCGAAGCAAGAAGTAGACATGGGGAGAAATTGGCTGAGCCAAAAATCAATACGGAACTCTTTCTAAAATCACCTTTTGTATGGCATTTAAAGTTTACAATAGATTACCGAAAGAATTATCTTCCGACTAGAGTCTTTAAAAAGCGACTTAGTGCATTACTTTTGGAAAAAAATGTACTATTCAATAAATGATTATTTGTGTGAGACATTGTTATTTATACAAATTTAATAAAGTATAATATATACGATACAGATAATATAAGAATTGACTCTGACTAATAAAATGTAAATTAAGATAAATTTGCGCGCCATTGTGTGTAGCAGATAATGCGAACGACTTACGATTGTACCACCTTAACATTTTGTTCCATATTCTTGCAATAAATAAATACTCCTTTTTCTTTCTTTCTTTCTATTTACTTATTTATTAACACTTCGTTAAAAAAAACAATTTGAATGAGAAGCAATTGGCGGCCTTATCACTATAAAGCGATTTCTTCCAGACAACTATTGACAACAATTTTTATTATTATTAAAAAATGCTCAGTTGTGAACGACTTCAAAAGATTGTAATTTGGTAAAGTGACGTAGTTGTCTAATGAATGCTCTTTAGTATCGAATTATCGATAAATAGAACCCGGATAATTATACAGGATTGTCCCTTCATTCTAGCGCCGTGTAGTGATGGGGCGTGGTCGATAATATAAAATGATTTTACATAGATTGTATTTCTATCGAGTTTATCCATACACGCACAATAAAGTATTTATATATATAGGATGCCTATAGGTTCAAACGTTAATGACGTGGAATAAGTGATAGGTATCTATCTTATGTTCTATAATAAAAATATTTTTTTTATAATCCACATTCAAAACCTTGAATATAATATAATATAGTGTTTTTTCTTGCTTCGGTATAAAGTGTCATTATTCGGTGCACATGTCACAAATACTTGAGCTTGCATTGTATGAATTGGACGAATATGGCGTCGTTAAGGATCTTATTTTGCCAAACATCAACGTAAATTTTGCTAAAGATTCGTCGAAAAATTAATGCAGGGTTGTACAAGATTATTATTTATAAGAATCGATACGAGCGCATCCCTAATCTTTAAGCCGGGTGGATGACCTGAGGCTTGAGAAGCGTACTATAAACTTTGAATTGATATTGATTTGTCCTTATTGTTGGAATCTGGAAATAATTATCTATTAATAACTTATTTATTATTTATATTTATGTCAGAGTAATGGCGCAGCTGTCAGCTGCCATTGTCATTATGTCACAGAGCAAATAAACGACGTTAATGTCTGATCGGATTAACACCGCCTCGTGACATATAATGATAATGACAGCTGTCACGAAATGCGTTTCTGACGGAACACAACATGACAATAAAGTTTATTTACCAATTAACTATTTAAAACATAATTTTATTGCCGCTGCATATAAAATAAACTGCTAACAAACTGTTTGTACCTACGCTAAGATATTATATACGTATTAGGCCTATTGTACGTAAAGTCTTGGCTAATGAAGCCAGCTCAGCTCCTTCCAGCAGCTAAAAAAACCTGCTAGTTGGGTAGTACGGATGCATTCATTAACTACATGTTTAAAATCCTCTGCGTGGATACAGATTCTGCTGCACGTTTATTTATTTATTTATTTACAGTACGTTGCAAAGAAACACAAATACCTAACACAATACATAAAAATTACAAGGGATGCAACGGGCGGCCTTATCGCTAACAAGCGATCTCTTCCAGGCAACCCTAGTAAGAAAATAAAACAATAAATAATAATGATGAGTGCAAGAAGTGCATAACCAGAAGTTATATAAAGCATATAATTGCCCGTAATTGTCCCATTCATCATATTCTGTTGATGCTTAGAATTCGCTTTATTATTAGCGAGCTTACTGCTGGCATGGAGCTAGTCTTTTGGACGAAAATTAAGTGTCTTTTAAGTGAAACACCTTTAGCATGAGGGTAATTTTTTGAAACGTTACGAAGTTGTGCAGCATTTTTGACAAAGAAAAGAGAGAGGGAGAAAGAAACACGCTATTGGTTGATGTATTCGTTCAGTGCATATTAGAACTTTCGATGGCAATTTAGCCCCATAACGTCTTGTCTAATAAACGAAGATTTTTATTTATTTTTATTATCATTAGGACGTGTACAGTGTGTAAACAGTATGAATATAGATATACAAATACATAATTTAATAATAATTAATAATTTTTAATTGTATTGTTTTTATTGTCATACATATTAGATATAAGATTTTATAAAATTATCAGTAGATTTAGTTAATATGTATGATGTTGTAAACTTAATAAATAAATAAATAAATAAATAGAGTGATCATATACTGGTACATGATCATCTATTGGAGATTTTAATTTAGAAAGGAGTTTCACATCTGACATGTATACTTTATACTGACGCAGCTTTTTATACACGTAAAATTATTTAATTACTTTCAAGATGAAATCTTTAAACATAGATAAAAAGGAGCGGATGGAGTAATATCCATATCTTGCTCTATGCTTTTTTTTTTTTTATTTACACTTCGTTGCAAAGAAACAAAAATAAAACAATACATAAAAATTACAAAGGATGCCACGGGCGGCCTTATCGATACAAGCGATCTCTTCCAGGCAACCTTTTAAGTCCTCTCATTTGAACTAAGGAACACAATCTAGGTTTAATCGCTTATTATGTAAACAGTACAGATAATACAACTGTCAACAAACTAATTATATGGGTACATTACCATTTTATACATTATGCAAACAATACAGAGGACTAAATTGACAGAAATACTTTAGCTCATCAAGAGTACAGGCTTCGTTCTATATTATATATTTAAAAAAAAAAAAAATATTAAACAATTAAAAAGCTCGCAATTCCCAAAACTGTTTTTAATAATTCTTATCTAAAAAATACAACGATTTAAGCGTTAGGCTTCTTTTTCTTGTATTTAATAACATCTGAAGTAATGTTCGCTTCGAAGATGACCCAAACGCTACAACCTGCTTCAGATTTTACAAAAACTTGGCATTAGTTATATGTTGTAGCTCAGGACAGTGCATGAGCCAATCACAGTGACAGTTCAAAAAAGATTTGCTTCGAATGGATGATTCAAACGACACCAAGTATGTCGGTTTTCGATGGACGAACTTTTAGACATTGGTCACGTGATTAAGCACTTCAATATTTAAACCGATAAATATATCGACACGACATCCCTAGTCTCTAATGACGTCACGTGCACGTAACTCTGTAAATATAGGGTGTTGCCATTGTAAAAATTAAATACGTTTATTATGGATCATAAGAGAGACGGTTGTCACTTATTCCACGTTATTACATTTAAACCTGTAGGCATCCCTACTCATCGGCAAAGAAGACAGAGGATGTAAAGAGGGAAAAAGCCGGCGTAAAAAACTCTCGGTACTCAAAACTGTAATCGTTGTTGGAAATACCGCGTGAATAACAACCCACAATAATAATCGTGGCTGATGTGCGTAAAGCCGTGGCTAGTTAAGAAAGCCTATCGCCTACCAAAATCTGGGAAGTTCCATCCTTGCTCCAAGGCATTCTACTTGTTGGGATGTACGCACGCGTTTCAGGACTGTGTGGGCGACGGATTCCTCTGCACTGAAACTGCTTCAGTTCATGGGACTGTCTGTGTTAACACAAGTGCTGAACGTTTAGGAAACTCGTTATTCGTTTCGTTCAGTCACTTATCTGACGCAACTTTAGCGACTTCATTAAAAATCGATTTTTAAATAACTGTCTAGAGACTCAATTAACTCTCTGATTTAATTACTTTACTGCGACATATCGATTGTTTAAGCATTCAAAGTGCTTATCATTTACATGATGTACGCATTTGAAGACATTATTAAGCTCCTTTATAGAACTCAATGTTATATTTCTCATCATTAAAACCCAGCTTCTCCATTAACTGGCAGGCTGACCTGATGTTTAGTGATACCTCCGCCCATGGACACTCTCAGACCAGAAGGAACCATAGGGAAAATTTGAAGGAGCATAAGTCGATTCGAAAATACTTCAGTGGGTAGCTGGTTCCACAAGGTGTGCGGCAAAAACTGCCTTAAAAAACGCTCAGTTGTGGAACTGAGGAAAATCCCTTTAGTCTTGATGAAGCTGGTCCCAGCTCCTTTAATGTATTAGAATTTGAAGGGCCACAGAAATGTTTCCCCTATATCAAAATTCGATCACATTAACATGTATAAGCTGGGTCCTATTTGAATATGGGATGACCATGATTTGCTTTGGGGACAATATTCTGTAGGGTGACCATAATTATACAAGAACTTTGATCCTAAGATTTTTGGTATAGCTGGGTACCCTTACCCAACACTGGTAGCTTCATCATTGGGGCTGTGCCTGAGGTCATAGATGCCCGGCCAATGGACATTCGGCCAAGTTGACATGTTTCAGGCAGTGATTGACAAATTATGAAGGAGATACAGAAATCTGAGGCCCAGACCTAACTGGTTGTAGAGATACTAGTAATGATAATGGTAATAAGAACCGGGCCACAACGCTCGTGTGAATGACAAATGGCAATAAGAGTCACCAGGGAAAAGAGATAAAGGTCGCTGTTGTGCGGTGGGCTGATAAGCTTAAAGAACTTGGAGGGGTTGGGAGAAATAGAAGAAGATAGAGAGAAGTTGGAGAAAGTCTTTGAAAAAACCTACGATTATGTACAGAATTTTAAGCAATCTATTGTAATGATGTTTCATGGAAAAAATTAAGTAATTTTAATTTCACAATCGCTCAAACGGCGAAGAAAAACATCGTGTGTTCATTGCTTTAGACCATAAAATTTGTCATGAGTCAGACCCAGCAGGCTGATCAGCACCTAAGAACACATCACATGAAAAGGTTGTATATCCACTGGTAATGTTTACAATAATATAAAATCCGGGCCACACCGCTCGCATGAACAAACAGAGACAAAGTGAACTGAGTTCTAAATCGATACTAAGTTGATCGGGTGGATTGAGAGAAAACTACGTAAGATGCCAGATCCAGTTTGAAGAGAGAGTGTATGTATTAAATGTATTTAAATGAATTAAAAAAGCTGCGTAAAAAGGCTTACTATAAAGTAACGATTATCTAGTTGATAAAAGGGCCTGGGACTAGTGCTACGCTACTTATAATTACTTTACTACATTTGTTTTAAAGTAAGTGTTATTTGATTATTTGCTATTTTAAAACAGTATCGAGAGTTTTATACGCCGGCTTTCTCTCTCGGCCTACACCCTCTATCTTCTTTGCCGATGAGTAGGGATTTTGTGACAAATTTAATGACTTGGATTAAGTGATATCTTAAAAGGCCAGCAACGCACTCGCGAGCCTTCGGGTATTGAGAGTGTCCAAAGGCGGCGTTATCACTTAACATCAGGTGAGCCTCCTGCCCGTTTGCCCCCTGTTCTATAAAAAATCTTAGAGGTGTAAGTAATCTATTGTTAGTTTAAAGAAATAAATGAGGCTCAATTATTATTAAATAATTTCGGAAACCAGCTTGCCTTACATGTGTCAGGCACATGCTGATAACATGCCTATTATTGACCATGAAACAGATACAGAAATCTGAGGCCAGCCCATGGGCCATACATATTCTATTTAAAAGCCAATTTTTATTAATAAATGGGAAAATGTCTTAGTTCTGACGTAAGTGGATGACAGGCCACAAAGGTTTGCGTAATTAATTGGATTGACAACTTCCTGGACGGTAACCATACCTCTGCTGGAAACGTGGAATAATGTGTTTATAATACAATTAACGTGTTGTTAAGGGAATATTTTAACGTTAAAAGTTTGTACAATCGATATTATGACTGAGGCTGTTTGTCGATCCCTGGCTTTGTACCAATGAACTATCTGCGCATTTAACATTCGAACTGTGAAAGAAAACATCGTGAGGAAACTGGCTTGCATTAGACGTAAAAAGTCGATGGGCTTTATCAGGCAATTAGGTATATATCATGAAACAAATTCAGAAATCTGAGGCCTAGACCTAAATAGGGTTGAGGCGCCACAGATTTTTTTTATTTACGTCAAGTGCGACGTCTTGTCGAATGATTAAATACTTATTAGTAACAATAGTTTGTCGGTAATAAACCGTTCCGCACCGAATGTCACCTTTTTTGGGATGACACCCACCCGGCATCTCAACTTTAAGTATGAAACTATAAAAAAATGTCTAGCATAAAAATTTCATTTCCAGAGATTCCTCCACTAGCACAAGCTCTGTAGAATTCCCCGTCCCGTACTCGCGATCTTTTAAGAAATGATCCATGTCCTTTATCATATAAAATTTATTGCTTTTTACTTTCGATAGGGTGACACCACCAACTTCCACACCGGGTGCCACCCTAGGTAACTACTCCACTGCATGGTAATGCTGTATTTCCACTTATGGACTTTCGATGAACGATCAATAAATACAGAACCCTGAAGCAGAAAGGTTGTAGCGACACTGATTTATTTAATTCATGGGATTTATTGAAAAAGCAAAATTTATTGTCACCCTACAGAGGGTAGGTAATGTTATTACGTCAACGCTTTAAAGAAAGTGAACGGAACGAAATCAAATAGCGAACTTAAATTGTCTACGAAAAGGCCAAGTGTGTGCCTGTTAGGCGGACACAGAATACGTCTTAAATATCGTTCTTAAATACCTTGACGTCCGTCGTTTCACAACTGAGTGTTTTTAATATAATATAATATAATATAATATAATATAATATAATATAATATAATATAATATAATATAATATAATATAATATAATATAATATAATATAATATAATATAATATAATATAATATAATATAATATAATATAATATAATATAATATAATATAATATAATATAATATAATATAATATAATATAATATAATGTAAACCTACTTACACTTCGATTTAAGTTGTAATTACTAACATAGTTATGGAAGCTTGTTTTCCGAAATAAACAATTAAATATATAATAACAAACAGGCCGGGTTCGCCTGATGATAAGCGTTTATTTTTTTAATTTACTTACAGTATGGCCAAACTCAGACTAAAAACATACTTCTCGAGCTTAGAACGGAAGAGAAGAACTGGCAATCAACTTTCCGTCACTCTTTTTAATCGCCAAGTTATTTTACACAACGTTTGTAAGCTGAAACCATTACACTATTCTCCAAAATGCAGCATCCGTTATAGAATATGCGTTGCTGGTCTTTTAAGAATTGACCCTCTTTTGAAAGACCCTAAGTTGAATTGGTACGAAAATACTTCAGTAGGCAGCTAGTGCGAGATAGAGGTGGTACTTTCATTAGTGTACTGCAAGGGATCGAACCTACAATCTTCATGTCCGATGATGAAGCCACCAGCCATTACACTGTTAAGTATAATATTATATTTTATACTTTATTAGTAATTTATTAATCCACAATAAATGTCCGCAATTCCAGACCGTATATGTCGGCGGTAATTGATCGTTGGTACAAATGAGACAGCGTAATCGAGCGTTAGCGGCACGTGCACGTGCACCTGACGTCATTATCCCAATTCGTTTCGGGTGTATTAAAAACCGCCTCGCCGCTGTATCGGGACGTCACCAAGGGCTATTGCCTGCATCAGCAGGACGCGAACATCCACACGGCCAGCGAGGGCTCTGCCCTAACTGGCTGATGTCCGCCCCTCAGGTCAGCGGATATACACAAGCAATGAACGGTGTATCGGGACGCATTGTTTCTTAACCGACTGCCACCTCTCTCTCTCTCTCTCTTTCACTGCTAGTCAGTGTCCACTATATTAATGGTTTTAATATAACAGTGATATAATGTTTTAGAAAATATTTCTTTTGACTTTAATTGTTATTAGAATTTGATAAAATTATTGATATCTGATATGATATTACTACATCTTGTATTTTACTTCTGATGTCTGGGCCTATTCCGATATATTCCAGTGTGAAAATAAACATGGATTTTTCCAGAAAACTCAAGATAAGCGATGTTTTTCAATATTTTCTTGGCTTTCCACACTGGCAAGCGTTCAAGTGCTCGCTTGAAGTGAAATAGCAAGGTTAAACACTTAGCTACGACTTCGTGCCAAATACACGTACTTCGTAGTTGAAATTATGTTTTAGACCAAGCGTTCGATTTAGTATAGCTTTCCAAATAAAATACTTGGTTTTACATCCGTATCACCTCAACGTCGGTCGTTCCAGAAACATTTTTCATTGAGTTTTGGTACCACCACTATGTGGAACCAGCTGCAGTATTTCTGTCACAATCATTCTTCTTCACAGATCTTTCAAAAAAGAAACTCGGAAGACGCGAACGCTCTGGCTTGAAGCGGGTCGATAGAAATGTATTGATCACAGAAATACATACATTATCCTTACAGATTATGCCAATACGATAATCTCGAGAAACATTTAATAAAGTACATATATAATATTAAACACATAATATACACAATACTGTGAATTCACTCTGCGAACATACAAATATGTCGATAGTGTCGGAGACAGCATTCAGTGCGCAACGTCCTGGATAACGGGGATCTGTGCAACAGACTGGTTCTTGCCTTTGGTATCGCAAATAACCTAGGCCTTCGAGTCGCACACATCCCATGGGTACTAAGTAACCCAGAAAACTGTACTTTACACGTGAACCTCTTACCGTTTGCCTCTCATCTATAAAAGTACCATTTCAAATATATATAGAATATATTTATTATAACTAAATCGTAATACAAAGAAATTTAAAATTAAAATTCGTTGAACACAGCGTGGCGAGATAAACGGTTGCAATCTTTTGGCAATGTATGCCAGGTTGTTCAAGTCTACTAACTCCAAAGACACATGGACTCATGCAGAGATATGAGTACTCAAGCGATGGCTGATGACAATTATTCAAAAGGGTACTAATGTTTGGCGAAGGATAAGCATTAAGATCGGCTTCCTCACAGCCATCTTTACGGTCTGTAAAATCTGTGTAAAATTTAAAATACTGTATATTTTGTTATATAAAGGTTTTATTAAAATAATTGAAGGAAACTTCTTTATTGGCGTTGGAAAATAAATTACCGTCACATTTATTCCGTCACGCGCCATCTTTTTCTTGTCCCTACAACGATTGATTCTAAGAGATTAAGAACAAAAATATATAATAACGATAACACTGATATTAATAATTCTATTACAATTAATGAAATTCTGTAATCTTAGTAGTTATAAGGTAAAATGAAATAATTGTATTATTTGTGTTCATGTCTATGATAATAAAAGCCTTTTGTTGACCTGTATATATTATAACTTATTGTAATGTACTTTATGTAACCAATTTCTGTAAGTTGCATATAAATCAGTGGCGCTACAACCTCTTTAGGTCTTGGCCTCAGATTTCTGAATCTGTTTCATGATCATTTTTTAAATCGAATAGGCAAGTAGGTGATCAGCCTCCAGTGTCACGCCGTCGACTTTTTGGGTCTAAGACATGTCGGTTTCCTCACGATGATTTCCTTCACCGTTCGAGCAAATGTTAAATGTGCACATAGAAAGAAAGTCCAATGGTGCACAGCCGGGGATCGAACCTACATCCTCAGGTATGAGAGTCGCACGCTGAAGCCATTAGACCAACACGAGCAGTGCATATAGTAGACTACATATATTTCGAAAAATAAGGTCATAATGAAGTTTCACTTCTTACGCGTATACACTAGTACACGCACCATTTTTAATAGGTTAACCAAATTAGTTTATTTAATTGGAATGGCCGACTCTTTTGAAAATCGATTCGCTGAATAATTGATGTAAATTCCTTCCATAGGGACTGTGTCATGGATAATTATAGTGTGTTTATTATGAAATGAATATTATGTGAGCTATAGATAACGTGACTTAGTGTGTCCCTTTTTCCAATTAAGAGAGCCGGTGTCCCCGAACTGAACTGTGGGACTCAAATTGTCTCGTTTCCAGAAATCGCGTGACAATTTGAGCAGCGGAATATGAAAAAAACGTGTCAAAAGTTTAATTCTTATTTGAAATGGACACAAGCTATATTACCAGAAATTTCTTCTTCTGATAAACAACTAACTTTTTCTAAATATATTACTTAATATTTGACCTAAATTAAACCAATATTCCTTTTTGAGTCAAAAAACTAATGGTACATATATATACATACATAATATGGCATAGCTATTAAAATCTATGTTACATACATGTTAAATTTGTTTATGTGGGACTAAACATTTTTAAACTATTCCTTTTAGATTTAATCGCGAGCTTTGAGCGCGGCGATCGAATCAAGAAATTCGGTAACGAAAAAAAAACCTAACTCTCAAGGACGTAATATAGGTGCGGCCAATAAGCGTTAGAGCGGGACAGAGCACATACTGCGTCTGACATCGGTCTGGCTTGATCGGTGACGTAACGTAAGCGCCGCCGGTGCAAACGGTACGCGTTACACTGAGACAGACTATATGGGCGTGTTAGTCTGAGTCTGGTAAAGTGGTACATTGAATTAATATCAAAGAAAAACAATACTGAAAAAATCAATAATTATAATTGCAAAAGTTGATAAAAATGCTATGCAATAGCTTTGTAGCGGCAATCCCCGAGTGCCACACGTTCTTTTTTTAGTTGACTCATGTATTTCGGCGATGCGACTTCTAGTGTGGGATAATATGGGAATCGTTTAATTCGGAACGGATTATTAAATAAAAATCATTCAATCCTTGTCGTTCTTTTCAGGTGTCTGCGTGGGTGACAGATCTGGTCCTCAACCAGGGCTCAACAGAGGAGAGAAAAGAAGTTCTGGCCTGCATCCTACGCGTGGCACTGACGTGCTGGAACATAGGAAACTTCAACGGAGCTATGGAGATCGTGGCTGGTTTAAAGTATGTAACCTTCTATATATATATATAACTAGTGACCCGCCCCAGCTTCGCACGGGTGCAATGCTGATGAAAAGCAGGTTTTTATTATGTATTGTTATTTCCGTCGCTGGAAAGCTCCGATAATATACGCGTTCGATCGCTGCTAAATAAGCTGTAATGGGTTGTATAGATCTATATTAAATCAACAATGTATTCAAGGTATTTAATTGGTTAAGGATTAATGCTAAAATCGCTTCGAAAATTAGCCATTATTTGTCGTTAATGACAAAAATAAGTTATTGTGGGTTATCCATAAGAGATAGATATATACCATGAAGGACTTTTCTGTAGACCTTTTCAATGTGTACAATACTTAGTACATTATTTTGATAAAACTCGTAGGGTTCAGCCTGCGTTTGCAATGTAAGCGGAAAAAATTTAATTATTTACATCACATTAGAAACCTCAAAAATAACAGTACTTCTCCACTATTTAATGAATGTTATTATACACATAAACCTTCCCCTTGAATCACTCTATCTATTTAAAAAAACCGCATCAAAATCCGTTGCGTAGTTTCAAAGATTTAAGCATACAAAGGGACATAGGGACAGAGAAAGCGATTTTGTTTTATACTATGTAGTGATACTGGCTCCGTAATATCTATACAAAGAATATGTATAACAGAAAATACTGATGGAATGGTTGCATTTTTTAAAAGAAAATTTTATATGTTTGATAAATATCTTGTATGGATATAGAGGAGGAGGTTAATGGAAATCACAATTGAATTGATCTAGTTACTATTTGTACGCATAAAGTAAATTTTTTAACGGACGAACGTGGAGGCCGATTGTGCCTCTTTATTCGTTGCGCGCTCTCGCTTGCACTTTTCGCCTTAAATGGAACGCCTCAGAGTGACGTAACGCCGCATGCGTCATGTTTTTTCGTGCGTGCAGCCGGCTCCATCGAATTATAAGACGCCACGTCAAAAATAATATTAGTATAAGTATCATGAGTTTGCGTGTGTGTTTGCTTGTTACATCATTCCTAAGCATCAGAGATGAAGGTTTGTTTCAGGAATCATCTGTCTGCAGCGGTTTGCTTTTTAATTTTATGACTGTCCCGCAATATCATAAATGCATACATAATTTCTTGCGAAGCTATTTTAAGACTGTGAAATCATCTAAGATATTCATTAAATGCAAATGACGTCAATCCAGGAGGTATATTCTCTGTGACATTGTCGCCATGGTTAGTGGGAAATTCGTTCCAAATTGTTTAGTTTACTTAAAATGTGGTTTTCTCCATACACTTGGGAACCGACGTCTAATTTTTTTAACGTTCAAACGATCGATTCATTAGTACAAGATTTACCATCATCGACTTAGGAAAAGACCGTACCAATTCTTAAAAGGACGGCAACACACTCGCGAGCCCCATGTCAATGAGATAGATGTAGCATTAAGATGTGATATTAATAATTAAATGTATTTTTAGTATAAATTGTATTCGGGACACTAGTTAGAACAGAAGAAGCTAAATACACGTCCCCTGTAGGGGTTTCTTTCGGCCTTCAGCTGTGTAGACTGTAGGCCGGCGGAAACTACTTGCAGGTGGCGTGATCATGCAGCATTTGATGAAGAGGATATACGGAGAACAAGAAAACTACTGGTACACTCGGCTGCAAGATGACTATCGTGTATTCATAGAGTCGTATGTTTTATTCGACATAGTGTAAAGATAGAAAGACCACCAACACTTAGAAGGCGCCTTGGGAGTCTGGAAAATCTCTCCACGGGCGGAGATTACTTATCATCAGATGAACTGCTCATTTGCCCAATGTTACATAGTAAATATAATCGGTCATAAGGGTATCAATGTAACTAAGTATTAACTGTGAGTAGCGGCGGTATACTTATATAGTAACAGCGAGGCTCGCTAAGAGAATTATTTATATAATTAGTAATTTAACAGTTGTGTATGAAAATATTATGTACGTTTATAAAAACATAAATAGATTTATAAGGTCACTGGCACAATAAACACTTAATAGGGTGCAAACGAGCCTACGGGAGGCACAAAATGGCAGTCATCGCAGCCCATAGATTTTTAGTGGGTGGGTTGCCGGCCTTTGAGGGAGGAGTACGCTTGAATTTTGAATCGTTGGAGGTCGTATCTCTCAGGGAAGACCCCCAGCGGGAGTCGATTCCCCTAAGGGGGATGAAAAATAGACAATTTTAATTTTGTAGAAAAATGTAAAATTCGACTGCAACAGGCGAGTATTTATTTTACTTATTCGTTGAACTCGGAGTTTTATCATAGTATTTGTATATATGTATATAAATAAATAAATATATATATATATATATATATATATTTATTTATTTATTTATTAACACTTTGTTGCATTACATAAAAGGAAAAAAAATATTAAACGAAATTTAATGAAAAGCAACTGGCGGCCTTATCGCTTTCGAGCGATTTCTTCCAGACAACCACTGTGATTAAAGAAAAAAAAAACATTTATTAAATTACATAACATATATATATATATATATATATATAGGATTATATAGATATAATAGGATTTCTCTCAGACGAAACTTCAGGCTTTGGCGGCACGCGTCCGCCATTTGTAACATGATATGTCAATTACTCTCCGTCTATGTTGAAGATATTCTAAAGATCCTTTGAAATGTCATTCCTTACCACGTAATGGCGTCAGCTGAAAGGTGTTAAAGATCATTCACAAGCATTTAAAAACGTAATATTTATATTCTATGTTTCGTGTTCTGTCATCTGTGCCTGATACATAAATTTGTTTCCTCACGATTATGTTTAGACATATCATTTATTACAAATAAAAACACACAAAATAACAATAATCAAAGAGAAAAATTAAATAAAAAAGTGTGTTCGTGTAACCTTTACGCACGATTGAAGTAAAACTCTTTCGCGTTGACGGCATATATCACGGAAATGATTAAATATTAATTTAAATAAATATTATATTATAATTTAATTATATTTATTATTCATGTGCTTTACAAAGATTATTCAAATGTTATTAAGCAAGCTAGGATGGGAACCTTTAGTGGAATTTCATTTTAAATATAAATATACTAATAATTTATTTATTTATTTATTCACACTTCGTTTCTAGAAACAAACACAAATAACACAATACATATAAATTACAAGGGATGCAACGGGCGGCCTTATCGCTAACAAGCGATCTCTTCCAGGCAACCATAATAACATATTTACAAGAATCAGTATCAAATAAAACGAGAGAATGCTATCCAAAATAATCACTACTGACTTAAATCAGTTCAAATAATACACCACTAGATGGCGCTGACATACTTATAAAACGCGCTATTGTTATTTTTTAAATATCTCCGGGGAAGGCGAGGACCTTTACTTCGCATTTCGCTCACTCCAGTGAGCTTCCGTCCTGCCCTTCAGGCGATTGACCCCCCCGCGACGGCCCAAGCCGAGATTCGAGTCTCACAGGAGACGCCCTTGCGCGAGTCGCGGGAACCCCACCCATTCCGGCTGAGCTAAGCTCGCCAAATCAGCCCGTGCTGAGCTGTAAAGGCCCTTAAGGCCAACAGCGAGATCCCATTCTCAAAAAAAAAAAAAAAATTTAAATAGCACAAACTACACAGACGTTACTTACGTCTGAAATAAAATTCAAGTTACTGCTAAGTCGCGCCTAGAGAAGTTTTACTTCAATAAAAGATCTAATGAGAGATATATATATTATTTTTTCCTTTTCCCATTCGGTTCGTCTCAAGCATGTATTGCGTGTGTGCTGTGGCTGTAAATGGCCCTGGCTAAGCATTATGATGAGGAGCAGAATGTTCCACAGCGCTGGTCATTCTGCCAGAGACCACATCAGCTAGTTTGCGCCTCAGTCACAAAAAAAGCATCTACACTTAGTAGACTATATATATTGTTCTTAAATTTGTGGGCATTTAACCAAAGATCTTTGCAATCTACACTTGCGTGGTGTTTTGCAAACGTACGAGGCTCGTTTGGACTACTTATTTCAATTTAGATACTCAACTCCAACGTGACTCTACCGATCTAGTTTATTTGTATAAAATACTAGCGGACCCGATACACGTTTTCCTATCTTAACAATGAATATTGATAAAAAAAAGCTTATTACGGAACATAAGATAGACAGGTATCACTTATTCCACGTCATTAAATTTGAACCTGTAGGCATCCCTATTCATCGGCAAAGAAGACAGAAGTTAGGCCGAGAGAAAAAGCCGGCGTAAAAAACTCTCGGTACTCTTTTAAAAAAGCAGATCATCAAACAATACTTATTTTAAAACAAATATAGCTAATTAATTAGAAGTAGCCTGCCCAGCACTAGTCCCAGGCCCTTTTATAAACTAGATAATCGCTAACTTTATAGTAAGCCTTTTTACACAGCTTTTCTTTAATACATTACTTAAATTTATTAAAAGGCAGAGATAAAAGGCCTCTGGGATTTTAATAAATAACAGTATCCCTTTTATTGATGATTTCAAATTGGTATATTAAATATTTCAGAAACACTCGTAAATTGTAAAATAACATTCGTGTTTCCAGTAATATCCAATAGGTCGACTACCTATATACACTTATGAACGTCGATAAAGAAATACATAAATGCTTCTAATTGATCATTTACTGCCACTTCTCAAATCAAGGGCGTATAACGGACGAGAAGAACTGGCAATAAACTCTCCGCCACTTTTTTTATCGCCAAGTTTTTGTTTGTCAAAATGTTTGTAAAGAGCTGTTGTCATTACACCGTGTTCGTTATTTTTTTATGCGATTAAAGAAAGTTGACACTTTTTTTTTATAGAACGGGAGGCAGACGGGCAGGGGTCTCACCTGATGTTTAGTGAGCTTCATTTATTTGAACTTCCCTTTTTTTTAATGTTGAGAAATCAATTTACTGGGCAACGGTTTAAAAATGACGCGGGGAGTGTGGGGCAAAAAAACAAAACCAACACCCATCTGTCGCTATGTTCGGGAGACGCGGTAACAGTTTCCCTTAATCTGTGTCTCCGTCATGAGCGTCTGCTGTGCGAGCCTAGTATCTGAGTTGCCCAATATATTTGAACATCCCAATAACAATTGCCAACTAAATTAACAAGAATTTTAATTTCAGGTCGCATAAGCTGAAACCATTCTGGCTCAGCATATCAGACGAGCCAATACCAGCTCTGGACTTCCTCTCCGCTGCGCTGCTGTCAGCTGAGTACGAGAGAGCCCTCAGTCGAGCGTTGGCTATGCCTGAGTGTCGACTGATACCCTTCTTTGGTGCCTTCTTACGTGAGCTTAGGTAAGAGAAAAGAGAGAATTTTTCCTACCGTTGTGAGGAAATGGATATTGAGAGTACTTTTTTATTGTCATATAATTACGTATTTACAGTGTATACAGCGGATGCTTGACTAATTAAATGTTAAAAACACTCTTCTGGAGACTAGTGATGTTGCAGATAGTGGTTCAGTAATCGCAGCCATCAGTATAATGCTGAAAAAATAATAATAATCAGTGGTTGTCTGGAAGAAATCGCTCTAAAGCGATAAGGCCGCCAGTTGCTTTCATTAAATTGTGTTTAATATTTTCCTTTTATGTGATGCAACGAAGTGTTAATAAATAATAAATAAAATAAAATAAATAATCTTTATATTTCTCACAAAACTTCATACATAAAAAGGTACAAAAATGTTGTGTGGTTTTATGAAACCACGATAAAAGTGAAACTTTTTTTCACATTATAGACATTAAACTATAAATTTTTGGAATAATATTCCAATATAGGAATAAAATCGCTTTATCAATCTGAATTTTATACTTGGAATGATAGTGGGACTAATAAAAGTAGACTTAAGTCTCCAACTAATATTTATATTGAATTCTGTGTCTTAGAGAGTACGACATACAAAATAGTTAACAATTAATTAGATTATATACACATATTAAAATAGCGTGGAGCACTGGCACAAATGGATAATAGTCTAGACACAACACGGTCAGCTGCTGCGAACTATGTGCGCCGCCATGTTGGCCTTGGCTGCCATGACGACCGCCTTTCACTTGTTCCCTACTCCGCGGCCGACCGTCACGCGACATGCGCCACACAGACCAAAAAGTTTGAGACTATGTAATAAAAGTTTCACTTTACTATTTATTGAAATAAAGCCAAACTAAAAATAACAAAAAATAAATGTACAAAGGCGTCAGTGTTCACGTTATACTTTCAGAAAATTACCTTAAAATAATTCAAACTAAGTATCACTATACACGTCGAAAAAAAAACGTTAGTTGCCAAAATAATAATAAAAGGCCTTTATTGGCTGACCTTTTTAACTTACATGCTATTTTAATTTAACAGTAGTATTCTTAAGTCTAATTAACATAACGAAAATAATAATTTATTACCAATCACTTTGGTCAGGACATAGGCCAATTGTTTCCACGTCTCCAATTGTTCCTCTCTATCCTTGGCAGACCTCCATCCTTTTGGTAGATCGTCCTCCCATCTTTTAATTTGACCGTCTCGTTTTCTTTTCCCGTTCCTCGGTTACCACATCCTTAGTCCATTTTTCTTTGTTTTACCTCATTATATATATATATTCATTTATTATCAGAAAACAAGGTTCCATAATTATTTGTTAGTAACAATTTACTTAATAGCTATGTTAGTACAATACATTAAAATCACAATTATGATAATTCCGATTCAATTTCATGTCAATTATTCATTCATTAATAAAGATAAAGTAGTAAATATCATTAATTAAAAATTTATGTTCAACCATATCCCATATTTTAATTATAAATTAAAACTACTTAGCACAGCGGTTCGACGCCATAACATGAGATGAGATCCAATGCTTGAGAATCGAACCGTCCATTCTTTGAGCGACAACTTGCAGAATGCTGCTCGCACTGCCACTCACACGGCACATCAGAGACGCCACTCGTTTACGAATTATAGATGGAAAATCATCTATTCGCGCTTCCGCAAACATGCCTGATGCGCTACAAAAACGCGGCAGCCCCAGCAGCATCCTGAAAGCATTATTATACTGTATGCGAAGAGCGCTGAATGCCCGTTGAGTATAGTCGGTCCACAAGCTGCATGTGTAAAAGCTCTGGCAATAGGCCCTAAATAGTGTAAGCTTGACATTTTTAGAGCATTTAGCAAACCTACGAATCAACATGTTACTCCTGACAGCCAGCGCCCTTCGCTCCCTTTCAACATCCATATCGTCACTCAGTGAATCAGTGACCCAGTGTCCCAGATACTTAAAAACTAGAAACTACTTTGAGTACTCTGCCTCCAAGCGAGACAGGCGGTATTTGTTGGTGCTGTTTAGTTCCCGCCTTAAATATAAGCAACTCACTCTTAGCAGCGTTGTATCTGAGACCATGGGCCTCCGCATAACGCTCACAAATGCTCAAAAGTTTTCTTAGGGCTCAACAACACCATATCATCAGCGTAGCTTATATTATTGATGATCATCCCATCTATAGAGCATCCTACCATGGAGTCATTGAGCTCACCAACCAGCCTGTCCATATACAGATTGAAGAGCTTTGTTGACGTTATCCCCCCCTGTCTTACTCCACACTCCATTCTGTATGTTTGTGATAGTGATCCTGCCCACCGCACAGCATTTTCTTGAGACCCATACCAAAACTTAAACAATTCTATAAGCTCACAAGGTAAAGTTGTGTCTTCGTACAGCTTCTGCCATAGCTTTCCATAAGACACTAGGTCGAAGGCCTTGGACAGGTCAAGGAAACATGCATAAACAGGTGTTTTCCTGTCTGTATAATACCTGACAGTGTGCTTAAGACAAAGCACAGCTGTTTCAGTGGAAAGTCCTGTCTTAAAGCCAAACTGCGCGTCATGGAGACAAAGATGTTTATTAAGGTGTTTGTCCAGCACACTATCCAGCACCCGAGCAACAATGGTGGCCAATGAAATGGGTCTGTAATTATTGATATCGGACATATCCCCCGTACGATTTTTTACAATTGGCACCACCAAAGTTCTCATCATACTACTAGGTAAATATGTGTGCCGCAGACAGAAGTTGAAAAGCATGGAAAGCACTCGAGGCAAATGAACACCCGCATGCTGTAGATGTTCAATGCTAAGAGAGTCATGGCCCGGCGACCTACCACGTGCCATACCTTTCACTGCAGCATCGACCTGACTACTAGTGAAGAGGACTTGAGGCTTATTAGTGCAATCTCTAGAGTATGACAGTTCCTTAAATGATTTCAGCGTGGACTCTACCTTGAAATGACCTTTAAAAAGTTCTGCAATTTGTTTAGGATCACTAACACCTCCCACGCTCACAGGCAAGCCCGGCTTAAGATTAAATTTATTTGCTTCTTTCCAAAATTTGAATTTATATGTCCAGTCCAGTTCCATTTAAGCTTTCTTACTTTTTGTAGCACGTCACTGACGTTTTTTCTTTTTCTTATTTTTTTAGCTGTCCATCGATCCCATAGTTTTATACTAAGCATACCTTGCTGCGTTGACAAACTACTAGCGTTTGATTGTTTTTGCTCGTCGTAGGACAAGTTTGACATCCATAAGTATGACAAATGCAACAATCAGAATTGAAAAAATACTAATACTAAACTCGCAAACAACTTCTTACTGATAACAAGAAATAATATTAAAAATTAGAAATTTAAATCAAACAATTAGTAAAATAACAAAAAAAAATTACTATTCAGACATCGTCTTCATTAAATTCTAATTCAAATACAGGACAACCTGAATACCTGTATTCAAATGAGAATTCTCGTCGAAACAGAATTCTTGCATCGGCTATCTTTGAAGCGTCGATGTTTCAGTTGTTTTGTGAATGAATGTCACCATTCAATGACAATATTGTTGTACGCCCTTGATTTGAGAACTGGCAGTGAATGTAAAATTAGAAGGTCCTAAAGAGCGTACCAATTCTTAAAAGGCCGGCAACGCAAGCTCGCCAAAACAGCCCGTGCTGAGCTGTAAAGGCTCTTAAGGCCAACAGCGAGATTCCATTAAAAAAAAAAACTCGTGGCATTCGCTAGCTAGACGTCTGCGAGCCCTCCGGGTCGTCTGCTCGTGTAGTTTCTTGACCGATGCTCCGCGTCGTTAAGCATTAGCTAGGTGGTGCCGCGCACCACCGCGAACCAGCTGCCCACTGAAGTATTTCCGAACCAATTCGAGGTAGAGGCTTTCATGAAAAGAGCGTACAAATTCTTAAAAGGCCGGCAACGCACTCTGGCATTGAGAGTGTCCATGGGCGGCGGTATCACTTAACATCAGGTGAGCCTCCTGCCCGTTTGCCCCCTGTTCTATAAAAAAAAGGTGAACAACGGTTGCGATGCCCCGCATCCTCTCTAGGTTTCAATGCTACTCAAATTGTATGTATCTACTTACTGTAATGTAATCAATATTGTATCAAGCAGAACAATTCTTAAGGGCAATTGAGTTTAATTCTAAACACGCCCTTACACAAGTCAAATATAAGAGTATCCTTCAACTTTGATTTCATTCCTTTTGTTGACTCTTGGGGCCATGAATTCAAGTGCACAGACGTTAATTAAATATTTAAGTTGATGCCTGGTGACCGAAGAGCTGATTTGCTTAACGGATAAGTATTTAGATCTATCAGCAATAAATGTCAAAATTGCAAATCTCATCTAAAGATTGCATAGTCCCAGTTTACCTCATTATTAATGCTAAACTTCGAAACATTATAACTTTAGTTTTTATCTGTTTTGTCTTATAAGTTTTTAAAAAAAGCAATACGGCTATTAAAAAAACGTGTTTAGTTATAAGTTTGTTACATTCCAGGAATTAATGTACACTGGACATGTAGCACTTTTAATTGTTATTGAACATTAAATAAAGAATTTTTGAAATTGAAAATTGAATAAATGTCTAGCATTTGTTTTATATTTCTACTAGCAGATTCAGCCAAGCGTTGCTGTGGTTAAGGTTTTTGAAGTTTTACTTCCTTTGGCGCGATGAAAAAAATGATGAGAGTGAATTTTTACGATGCGCGTACACCGACACCTAAATGCGACATCGTAAAGTTAGGTCTAGGTGGCATGGAAATTGATAAATATGTTCAAGTTGTATATTCTAGTATTTTTATATTTAGAGCACCTGTTTCGTAACAGTACAATTAAACAGTGTGAATAAATAAATATTATTTAGGTGTTTTTAAATAAATTTATTACGACGGTGATAGTATTTACTAATAATTTATGTATTTAAATAAAATCTTTTTTATTATTTTAATATTTATCGTTAATAACTACTCCATTTTAGTATTTTTTTTCCATACGCCTATGAAGTATAACTTCTAACGCATGTACATAAGTACACACACTCTTTCTTTCTTTTGTTATATTACCTAGTCGTAAACTATACAAGGGAAACGGTAAGAGAACTTGTGTGAAACGTTGGTACTTTTAACACAGCGCCATCTGTTAGATGCACATAGCACATAGCTGTGCACAACTCTATTGGCACAGTCATCGAAGCTTCGTCCCCAGGGATCAGAGTCACACGTCGAAACCACTATGTGTTATTTGTATAAGGAAATAGATCTTGAATGACGTCAACCCGACGCCTGATGTTCAAAAATCATTTATTCATGTAGGTAACTTAATGTACATTTATAAACGTCAAAAAAAGAAATATGCATTAAATGTTTCTAATTTTACATTTACTGCCAGTTCTCAATCAAGAATCAATTTAAAGAAGCCGCAGGTGGTACAAGGCAGTGCCACAGTTGAGAGAAAAATGGCGGGATTTGGTTGAAATAATGTTCAAATGTTTATTTATTTTTATTGGCAAATTATATGTATTTGTATATTACACGACAATAAGTCTCTTTTTCTCAAAACAAATAACATAATACATAAAAATATACCTAATAACTAACCTTAAAATTTAATAATTAAAAAATATTATTAAAAGGAGTCCCTTTAGGCAAGGTTCCGAAGATACTGGCAGCGTTCCCCCTTTGAATAGCTAGACTAATTCTTTGTGCGAGGTTGCTGCCAGATCTTCTCCTGTGATGTCGACTAACCTTTTTGATAATTCCCTAAAAAGCCTTAACGCGCTAGAACCCCACGCGCCAAGGGTCTCGACACCGAATGGGACAAAATTATATTCAGAGCCTAAACCCCTGTATTAACGAAAAAACAAAATTACCAAGTGGCTTTGTGTAAGCTACGAAGAAACTGAATTAGTACAAGACTTATCATTTAATTTTCGCTAGCACACTCCACCTCCCAATTCATCCATCCCTTTCCAAACATTATCAAAGTCATTCACTCCTGGTGTGAAGAAATGTTTTAAGCTTATTTTTTTTAAATTTAATTATAAGTAATCTAACAGCTTACTTAATACATATTATTATACAAAATACTAATACAATACAGAAAGCCAAAACAGATTACAAAGATTAACAAATTATGTATAAAGAACAGAAAACAAGCAAGCGAATTAAAAGACAATTTTACATTTAAAAAAAGAATTAAATTAAAAAACTGATATTTGACATTTAAAAGCAACAAATAATACTAAGAATTTAAAACTACTACTTAAAAAAATCAGAGTCTTCCCGCTTCTCCAAGTACTTCTTGGCATATCTCTTTTTGTGGTAGAAAAGATCAATGTCTTGACAATGGTCGTCATAGTTCGATCAAACCCGAAACATTGGAGAATTACGCAGGTAATTCGACTTCGTACGAGGCACACTGAACAATTTTGAGTATCTCGTCGCATACGCAGGAGGAATTTTAAATGAAAAAATTAATGATAGCAAATAGGGACTATCTATCCGCCCATTAATAGCATGTAAAAAGAACAAGTCTTGCTGACTCAGTCGATATTCTAGTGAGTCTAAATTAAAATATGAGCTGCATAACTATCGAAACTTTTATATTTTTTGAAACAAAGAAATTTGATAAACTTTTTTTGTATATTTTCCACAGCTTTTTTGTATTTTACATAATATGCAGACCAAAGCTTGTAAACCTTTTTTTTTCTTAATACTAGCTGCCGCCGCGAACTTCGTTTCTCCTTAATGTGATTTTACTTAACATACCTTTTTACATACCAACGTTTACAATTTTGCTATGAGTGTTCAGTTTTCCGGAATGAAAACTTTTTAGGATTTTCTGTAAATTTCTCTATGCAAACTGAAGAATTCGAGTCATAAGTTTTAAATTAACAAATAATAAATAGTGTGTGTATTAATTATTCATTCAATTTAATAATAAATATTAAAAGTTAGTATTTAAATTTGGTGTTCGATTTTACTTTTTATTACAAATTTTGCAATTAATGTTTTATTAATTTTTTTTTTTTAATTTTAAATAATTAATGATAAATTTAAAGTTATAAATTTAATAATTTTGTGTCACGGTGCGCGCATCGTAAAATGTCAGTCTCATCAATTTTTCATCTAAAGAAGTTTAACTTCAAAAATAGGGGTTCTGTGAAAATAATGGGTTTTTTCTTTTGTTGGAAAAAATAAATTTACGTGTGGACTGACCCACCTTTAACTTTTAGGAGGATAAAAACTATTTATCTATATTTAGGTTTATACCTACACACAATATCTCACGGAAATTGGTCAAGCCATGTCGGTGGAGTTTAACATGGCACGAGAATATATATGTTAGATTTTAGATTGATTGTTAAGTTACAATTTTATTTAATCGTTGAATTATTAGAGTACTCTGATGTATATGTCTCCCTATACTTAATCCAAGGGCTTCACTAACTAACAATGTAACTTTTTATTAAATTTTGATTTGATTCCAAGTCATTGACTTGGGTGCTTAGGCAGATCATACAGTTCATGACCCTTGCGCCTGGAGAAGGACTTGTCTAGAAATTATTTGATTGAAGTCACGTAGATATTGCTAGTAGATTTAAACGTATGGGTGACGCCTTTTAACCAGTTAAAGACTTGCTTAAATATATTAATAAAAATAAAAAATATGTGTGTGTACCAGAATACACAGGTAAGAAGTGAAACTTCTTTTCGACATATCATTTTTCTACTATTTGCAACTTCACGAAAATGGGGTAGATAAGGCTTAAGCGTTAAGAAAAACAATTTTTTCAGTCATATTTATTAATACTTGCTAATTTTAACAGATTTATATACATTCACTGATACTTACAATCAAAAAGTGAGGTTAACCTCAAATAAATATTAAAATCATGCTCATACGTGTTGAATTAATAAAACGAAAGGTATAATCACTCTCAAATTTCTTGTAAATTCACTTAAATTTGAACAAGTCTTTTTATTTTATCACTTTCAAATTAATATATTGTTATTATTATTTCAAACCAAACTTCAAAACTAATATATTGTTGTTATTATTATCATATATTACATTATATTCTTTACGTCACTATACTAAACTTCGATAAAAAGCAACATGGCGCGTAACCGAAAAACGTGATGTTTTTTTACAAAATTTCTCCCATACGTCGATAAAGAAGTTTCACTTCAATTAAAATTCAAAATCATTCATTCATTAAGATAACACTTATGAACATCAATAAAGAATTACATATTAAATGCTTCCAACTTTACATATACTGCTAGTTCTCAAATACGGGCGTAGAACGTACGAGAAGAGCTGGCAATGAACTATCGTTGACTAACATCGCATAAGCTTTATACAAAGTGTACTATGGTGAGTGTTCTGAAGAATTGTTTGGGTCGATTCCTCCTGCATTGTTTCAAAAGTGTATGAGTATCAATTTAAAATTTCATCAACATCATCTTGATGGCTGAAAATCACAGACCCTTTCACAAGGTATGTTCTGTTGTAGAATTGAATCCCGGTGCGGGGCTGTCCTGAGAATTAAAACCTTCAACTATTCAAGGTTAGAGTGTACCTCCCTAAAAGACCGGCAACGCATCCACAGAATGGGGATCGATGAGCTATGATGACTGCCCTCTTTGGGCGTTCCGTAGGCTCGTTATATTATATAAAAATCGGCTGTCTGTAAAGTTGGTTTACTGTCGATAGTTGATCGTGTTAACGTCATAAGAAAATACTGATGGAATGGTTGCATTTTTCAAAAGAAAAATTTAATTTAATTTGTTTGATAGATATTTTGTATGGAAATATATAGAGATGGAATAAGTGGAAATCACAATTGAATTGATCAAGTTACATTTATTTGTACGAATAAATACGCTTGCACTTCAAGCTTTAAATGGAACGCATCAGAGGTAACGACGCTATGCGAGGTAACGCCGCACCGCGAGGTAACGCCGCACCGCGAGGTAACGCTGCATGAGTCATGTTTTTTCGTGCGTGCAGCCGGCTCCATCGAATTATAAGACGTTGTCACGTCAAAAAGATAAAGTCGTCGTTATCAAGCTTTAGTTTCAGCGACCTTCATGAGCGCTAAATTTCCAGTAAGCATCCTCAGATCTGAGAACAGGAAAAAGAAGGGCCATTACGAATACGGTGTAGTAAATACTCGTAAATTTCAAAATTGAAAACTTAACCAAAAGCCAACAGGTTAACACATCATGAGCACTCAAATCTTGCTCAGAATAATTCGCGAAAAATTTCGAACGAATTTTTCTCCGTATTTTTACGGATTTACACAGAGTTGTTATTGCATTTTGCTTTTAAAACTAAATGTATTGTTTTAAATATGTTTGTGATAATATACAGACAGGTGCATTTTAAGGAATTCTAATTGTATTTGTGTCTAGACATTTTAAAGTAAGTATAACTTATTTAAAGCCGATATTATGCACATATTATTTTTGAAGTTATACTACTTTTGGCGCGATGGAGAAAAATCATGAAAGTGAATTTTTACGTTGCGTGCGCACACCAACACCTAAATTCGACATCGTAAAGTTAGGTCTAGGTGGCATGGAAATCGATAAGTATGTTCAAGTTGTATATTCTATTTTAGTACAATTAAACAGTGTGAATAAATAAATATTATTTTGGTGTTTTAAAATCAATTTAATATACGCCGGTGATAGTATTTACTAATAATTTATTTATTTAAATAAAATTTTTTTGATTGATTTTAATATTTATCGTTAATCACTACTGCATTTTATTTTTTTTTCCATACTCCAAAGCAGTATAACTTGTAACATAAGTACACACTCTTTTTTTTAAAAGACAGGGGTCAAATGAGCATTCAGCTCACCAGATGTTAAGTGATACCGCGCCCATGGACACTCTCAGAGAGCTCGCAAGTTTCCGGGCCTTATAAGATTTGATACGCTCTGTCCCTTAGAATTCGAATTGGTTCTCAAATTTCTACCGCGTATGGACTCTCTCAATGACAGAGGGCTCACAAATACGTTACCGACCCTTTAAGAATTGGTGCACACTTTTCTTGAAGGACCCACAGTCGTATTGGTTTGGAAATACCTACTATCCATGGACTCTCTCTCTCCATGGATATAATTACACTAATTTAATTTTCTACATAACTAATTGTTATTACGTCAATCCAATTAAGACAATAGCATAAATATTAGCAGCGCCATCTATTGCGACGAATCGGTATTTTCATCGAAAACACTGGAAATGTTTCATGAATTATAATACATACCAAAGTCTGGGGCTTCTAAATGGGCCATGTTTTGCTACAATGATGGCTGCAATACAGTTGCCCGGCAACATTACAAACAATAGCAGCCACACTATGCAATATTGCAGTAATGTCCCGGCCATAGCCAAACATGTTTTGTATAGCCACTTATGGCCAGTATAGCCCCAATGGGTTGCGGGACGAAAGGCTAATGCTAAGGCTAAGGCTATCGAATTCAACTGCAATATTGCACAGCCAGTTTTATTGTTGTTTCAGTCACTCTCTTTGTTATGGCTCAGTGTATCCTTTTCTACGCGATATGTTGCTCTATTCTGTGTTTTGCGATTTGACAACTACGTAAAATAATAATAATTATTCTTGAATAATTTATTATCAAGGCTTATTCTAGACTCAAATTGTCTACAGTTTCACGCCTATTTAAGTAAGGTCGAATCTACAATCTCTTCTTTTTCTGTTTGTTTTTTAAAACAATATAAGCTGTGTGATTTCGTCAGCCATTGTTGCCGGTATGTGTAGCCCGTTTAGGCCATACAATTGCTATCATATTGCAACACATGGCCCGGCCATAAATTGCTCGGCCATTTTTGTGATGGCCGGGCAATAACTTGCCAATAGCGCAGCCATCAATTGCAGCAAAACATGGCCCGTTTGGAAGCCCCAGTAGAATAAGTGTCGCGAGTTATGTAACGTAAGATTAGTACTACATTTACAAGACATGTATTTATTTTTATTTATTTATTCATTCATTTACTTATTTTTTTTTTATTATCTAAAAACATTCCTGCCTTAACAGGTGACCCTAAATTGACACGAGTGAACAATAATACATGAAATTACAAAATAAAAAATATGAAAAAATTTACAAACTAACAAATAATATAACTTTTGCCAGCTCACTCAACGGACAATGAAAAATGTCCGCTATTTTGTTAAGTAAATTAACACACCGAATAACATGTGCCCTTTGCAGAAGGGCGCGGTTGGGCAACCGCCCAGGGCGCCGGATATAAAGGGGCGCCTGCGGTGCCCCTATATATCCAGGTGTATGTTGTATGATGAACTAATATGTCTGAAATCTTTTTTACCTGATCAGAATATGGCTACCTCTGTTTTTGTTTTAAATTTTATCAAAGATCGCAACTTACAAGAACTGTATCCAAATGTATGGATAACAATGCGCATATTATTAACTATATCTGTAACAGTTGCTAGTGGGGAGAGGAGTTCTAAACTTAAGCTGATAAAAACCTATCTGCGATCGACAATATCGCAATCCCGATTAACAAACTTGGCAACTTTGTCAATCGAGAATTAAATTCGCCGACAGAAAGGCAAGAAAAGTCAAATTTTATTAGTTTTTTTAAATAAATTATAATTTCATTATATATTTTTCCTTTTTTCATATGGGTTTGAATTGCAGTTAGGGGGCGCCGTATAAATCTCGCCCATGGTGCTGGTAGTGCTAAAACCGGCACTGGCTGTGAGCATATGAAGTAACCCCGGAGGATGTCGCTTTCTGACGTATCAGGCACATATATGTTGAAGAAATATCATCACTCCAATATGATATGATATAGTGGGTGTCATGTGGGTAAACTGCGAGTGCCTTCTAACTATTTTAGCTTAAATACCGAGCAGCTGGTTGTGTCGATCTAATGGCGTCTTTTAATCACATAGACCCAACACGCTCCAGTCTCAGAATGCTCCACTGAATACTCAATCAGTACTCTCGCTCCCTGAACGCACTGACCAAAGTCAAGAAGGCGCCTCAACCCCACTTGTGGCATTTGTTCTGTTGTGGTAGTAACAATATTTGTAGTTTTATTTGTTAAAAAGTTATTCTAAATTGTGATTCTTAAAAAATATTGTGCGTGTATACAAGGAAGAAGTGAATTATGAGCATATTTTTTGAACAATGATCTACAATATGCAACTTTCCAGAAATTGGTTAAAGTTTAAGTATTGAAGGCTTTTAATATCATAGACATGTATATAAATAATACAATTATTTCATTTCATAATTTTACAGATTTTCAATAATTGTAATAGAATTATTATCGTTATTATATATAGTTGTTATTAATGGCTTCGAATCTCTTCGAATCAACCGTGGTACAAGAAAAAGATGGCGCGTAACTGAAAAATGTGATGCGTAACTGAAAAATGTGACGCGTAACCTAAAAATGTGACGGTTTTTTTTTTCTAAAGCAGGTATAGAAGTTTCATGTCAATAAAAATTGGCGATCAATTGACTGAATCAGAACAGTTTCTGATCGTGTTACAACAATCATTTTACACTTGTAGCCAATAAATGCGTCAATTAAGAGCCCTTTACTTTTTCCCTACACCCATAAATTGTAATATAACATTATCGTTGCCAAAATCGCGACTACACTTATTTTCTTTATAGGCAACAGAAGTGTAACTTAGATTTAAGAACCCTTCAATAAGTTAAGTTTTTGAAGAAAAACTTCTTTATCGGCGTTGGAAAAAAAATTACCGTCACATTTTTCGGTTACGCATCAAACATCACAGTCAAGCACGCAGAATCAAGTTGCCAAACTGTATTGTACAGTATGAACTAAATTATTTAATACCAACTACAAATTGCTTGATCGATCGCAGGTTGAATCCGGCGATTTATTGAAAGTTTTGAAATCGCGAGGAAACAATAAAAATTTAAACGATTTTAAAACAAATGGTGAGATGCGCGAAATAGAACTAATAGAGTGTACGACCAACCAGGCTCTAGACGATAAACCACTCCTTATATGGAAATTTTATTTGTACAACAAACTTCCAATAGAGAATTATTACTAAATAAATTCAAAGCCCTCGTTAAAAGTAAATTAATCAATGAAGCTTTTGATAAATGTGACGAATACTTAAATGATTCTAATCCTTGGGATTGATTTACTGCAGTTCAAACAATTTGTATTAAAAACTTAGCGATTGAACAGAGTGGCGGAAAGTTTCTTGCCAGTTCTTCTTGCCCGCTCTACGCCCTTGACTGGTAGTAAATGTTAATTTACAATTAATTTAATTTCCTGACGTTCATATGTACTTGTTTACCTATATGAAAAAAAACCCTTAAAATTCGTCGGATTGCTTCAAGAAAATGCAGCTCTTTGGAGTCTTAGTCATAGCGAAACTAGGCGCGAGAAAAAAAACGCCGACAAAAGTTTCGTTCGATTGCAAATGTTTTTTTTTCGGCCATGGCGCAGACTATAGTCTTTCGAACATACCGCCTAGTCTTTCGTAGAATTTTTCCATTAATTATATATTACTTTCATTTATGCGATTGTAAATGTATTTAGAATATCGTTTTTTGACATAAAGAAAATAAAGTTATAACACTAATTTTAAAAGTTTTAAATTAAAGTGTATTTGAATATCCTTCTGAACGCGCATAGACAATATTCAGCTCTATACAGATATTAATCATAGAAACACTTTACACACGAATGATCCCAGTCATACGTCTGTTGTTTTTTAATTACTTCCATAGTTGCGCCCCTCATTACTCACTAATTATTATAATTACTCCAGTGACATAATAATTGAACTCTCCGAGGGTTGCCGCGGTTTATACTTACCAGCGCTGGTAGTTTGTTTAAAATAACAGGGGGCATCAGACTGACCTGATATTAAGTGTCGATACTCTCAATTTCAGAGGGCTCGCGAGTACGTTGCCGGCCTTTTAAGAATTGGTACTTACAGAGAAGGGACAAATGGGCAAGAGGCTTGAGTGTCTATGATTACTGTCAATGCCAGAGGGCACACGATTATACGATATATTGAGCAGGGGGCAAACGAACAGGAGGCTCATCTGGTGTTAAGTGTCTATGGCTACTCTAAATACCGGGGGCCTCGCGAGTGCGTTGCCGGCCTTTTAGGAATTTGTACTTATTGAGCAGGAGGCAAACGAACAGGAGGCTCATCTGGTGTTAAGTGTCTATGGCTACTCTAAATACCGGGGGCCTCGCGAGTGCGTTGCCGGCCTTTTAGGAATTTGTACTTATTGAGCAGGAGGCAAACGAACAGGAGGCTCATCTGGTGTTAAGTGTCTATGGCTACTCTAAATACCGGGGGCCTCGCGAGTGCGTTGCCGGCCTTTTAGGAATTTGTATTTATTGAGCAGGAGGCAAACGAACTGGAGGCTCATCTGGTGTTAAGTGTCTATGGCTACTCTAAATACCGGGGGCCTCGCGAGTGCGTTGCCGGCCTTTTAGGAATTTGTACTTATTGAGCAGGAGGCAAACGAACAGGAGGCTCATCTGGTGTTAAGTGTCTATGGCTACTCTAAATACCGGGGCCTCGCGAGTGCGTTGCCGGCCTTTTAGGAATTTGTACTTATTGAGCAGGAGGCAAACGAACAGGAGGCTCATCTGGTGTTAAGTGTCTATGGCTACTCTAAATACCGGGGGCCTCGCGAGTGCGTTGCCGGCCTTTTAGGAATTTGTACTTATTGAGCAGGAGGCAAAAGAACAGGAGGCTCATCTGGTGTTAAGTGTCTATGGCTACTCTAAATACCGGGGGCCTCGCGAGTGCGTTGCCGGCCTTTTAGGAATTTGTACTTATTGAGCAGGAGGCAAACGAACAGGAGGCTCATCTGGTGTTAAGTGTCTATGGCTACTCTAAATACCGGGGGCCTCGCGAGTGCGTTGCCGGCCTTTTAGGAATTTGTATTTATTGAGCAGGAGGCAAACGAACTGGAGGCTCATCTGGTGTTAAGTGTCTATGGCTACTCTAAATACCGGGGGCCTCGCGAGTGCGTTGCCGGCCTTTTAGGAATTTGTACTTATTGAGCAGGAGGCAAACGAACAGGAGGCTCATCTGGTGTTAAGTGTCTATGGCTACTCTAAATACCGGGGGCCTCGCGAGTGCGTTGCCGGCCTTTTAGGAATTTGTACTTATTGAGCAGGAGGCAAACGAACAGGAGGCTCATCTGGTGTTAAGTGTCTATGGCTACTCTAAATACCGGGGGCCTCGCGAGTGCGTTGCCGGCCTTTTAGGAATTTGTACTTATTGAGCAGGAGGCAAACGAACAGGAGGCTCATCTGGTGTTAAGTGTCTATGGCTACTCTCCATACCGGGGGCCTCGCGAGTGCGTTGCCGGCCTTTTAGGAATTTGTATTTATTGAGCAAGAGGCAATTTTATTTCTTTTTCAAAATTTCTATTTAAAAAGCATTAGCATAATCATTTATTATTATTTTTAATAGGCCATAACTTGAGAAATAAGTACTTATTTAAAAAAATCTCTTGTCTGCAAGTCGGTTTACTGACGATAGTTGAACCATGAAAACTGATGGAATCCATCGAGTCATAAGACGTGGTCACGTCAAAAAAAACATTATTATTAATTAGTTATACTTTTATTATAACCACCAATATTCTAAAAATTAGATTGCGTTGACAAAAGAAATATAATTACAGGGAAATATTAGCAGCGACACCATCTCTTACAAGTCATTCCGTGGCTGCGACGCCAACACACCGGAGAGATTTTAAAAGAGAATCAACAAAAGACAGGTAAGAACTTAAGTAATACAAGTATTCATTAAAAAGGATATAGTGATAAGGATACGACAGGGGAATGCTTAGGATGTAAAATGAAAGAGAAGCAGCTAGCAAGTAGACAAGGCAACCTTGGATAAAGTCGGGTTGGGTAGGCCTGGTCGTCTGGACCAAAGGACCTGTCATGCAAGACGATGAAACGAGAGAGGTAGAGTAAGTGGAGATCCGTGGTTTCTGCTACGGGAAGCAGAGGTAAAGATATAAATACATAAAAAAGCGCGTGCGTACAAAGTACACATGTCATAAGTGATATGTTTTCTTTGTAAATTAATTATTACTAAGGTAAATACCCCAATAGAACACTCCATACATTTGTATATTGTGTTTACGCACTGTATACGTACTAATGATCATATAATTAAATAAAAATCTGCGTTTACTACACAAGAGGTTATGCGACAGAATTGCCATCTAAACTCCTAATTTGTAATTACTAAACGAATACATCAATCAATAGCGTGTATTTTTTTCTCGCTTTAACACTCTCTCTCAATCGGTCTCAATCGCTCTTTCCCTTTTCTTCAAAATCGCTGCACATCTTCGTGACGTTTCGCAAAAAATTTACCTCCGCCTCCGCGCCTAAATAAACTTCCCTTCAAAAATGGTAATCGTAGAGATGCAGTCTCCGCCTACCCCTTTTGAAATAAAATAACAGAGAAATATATGTTGTATCGATACAACTAAGTACTAATAAAATATTTTAAACTAACATAAGTAGAATACATATATTAGTTTAAAATATTATATATGCCATGTATAAAGTACAAGACAGGCGTTAGTTAAAGACTTAATCAGCGCGCCTGGTACTAATGGTGACCCCAAAGTTAGCGATTTCCATAAGGACCTATCTGGTCTCCAAACTCCAAAAAGTACATTGTATCTTTCCATTTTTCGTTATCGTTTCTTGAAGTAGGGCGAATGGAAAAAATATATGGTGAAGTTGATTACTTTATGTATCCATTTTAAAAGATCAATACATGATTTAAATAACTTCTCTCGACAGAAAAAAAAAACGAGTGTGCTTATAACCACACGACTGAAGTGAAACTTCTTTCGCTCTATCTGTATGTACAATATGTACATGTATGTACATATACATATACATATTAATTTTCTACAAATATTTAAATTTATTTCATGACTTCTTTGGTAAATTAAAATTTTTGCATAGTTATTTTCTTTTTCATTATTTTCTTTATTGGATACATCAGTAATTACTGTGGTTGATTGTAAAATTATTAATTATTGTGCTTAGATATACGGAACGTATTTGGCTATGGGAGGAAGAGAGAAAGAAAGTGTGCGCGTGCACTGCTGTCTCTTGCTTATATCCCCCACTCAACTTCCGTTCACCTTGCCTGATCACACTTTTCGTAACGCTTACGTCACGCGTTCGCCAGCTCACTCCCAAAGTCAAGCCTGCGTTTGACACATTGAATTCAGTTTACGAAAATTTATATATAGACCATGATTTAAAAAATACACGATATATTCTATCGCAACCAAGTAATCTGTGTTAGAAAAAAGAATTGCATTAATTTAATGTTTTACCTAACTAATTATTATTACGGGCCGGCGGGGCTCAGTGCCCCAGCTCTCCATTGCGCACCGCACTGCACCCCGAGACACTAACACAGCAATTCGTGCTGAGATAGGGCCTTAATAAATAAGTATCGCAATACAGCTGCCACCATTAAAGGTCTATCACAGAAACCGAACTTTAAACATTTATTATTATTACTCAATACTGTATATTTCTGAAGAAAAACGAATTTTCTTAAAAATCTTTTCTTTTTAGAGGATCGTTAAAAAGAGATAGCAGACGTGACAGCAGTAAAAGGAGCGAACAAAAGACAACAAGTCCATTACGGGAAAAGCGGGAGGCACGGAGCGAGCCTGCCAGGCAAGTGGTAAGCAAAAGCTTCATCAAACGTTGCAGTCATATCATTTATTTATGTAATAAGAGGCTAGGTGATACCGCCGCCCATGGCCACATTTCCAGAAGGTTCACAAGTGCGTTGCCGATTTTCAAGAATTGTGAAGCTCTTTTTTGAAGGACCCTAAATCAAGTCAAAATGATTTAGAGTCCAAATTACGTCGATGTCGAATTGGTTCGGAAGTATTTCAGTAGGCAGCTGGTGCCGCCATATGCCATGGACACTCTCAATGCTAGAGCATGAATTGAGCTTGAAACGACTCCCGGGGCGTCGGCCTGGAAGATAGAACCTCCAATTTAAATAATATACTCCTCCCTCAAAAGCCGGCAACGCACTTACTAAAATGGCCACCCACCACCACTTGACGTTTATCGTATAAAAAATGTTGTAAATAAAATTTATTTGTAATCTTCCAGTATATAGCCTCATTTGATGAGGAAGGGGAGCAGGCGTTCAGGCGAGTTGGTCCCGAAGGTCTCCTGAATTTGGAGAAGGTCTACCGGACTCAAGCAGTTATGGATCACATAGCCAGCTTCCACCAGCACCGGCATGCGTTGGCCAGAATTTGTAACCCCGTGTTTGGTGATCATTTGAAGTAAGTCATTTATTTATAAGTTATCTTACAGCTAGACATTAAAAGAAAATAAGAGAAAACTGAAATTAAATATAATTATTTAATATTTTAAAGAAAAACTATTTTTATTTATTTTCTTTATTAACTAAAAAGGGGGGCAACTGGCGGCCTTATCGCTTTCGAGCGATTTCTTCCAGGCAACCACTAATACTAAACTACATAGTATTGTCTTTTATTAACATAACTTTTACACATTTAAAGAAAAACACTTTGTTTTTTTTTAAATATTTTTAAAAAGTGTTTTTCACTAAACTACATTGTTGCTGCTAAATAAAGTCAAAGACTTCTCGCTTCTTCATATATTTCCTCACACCCTCATCACCGCCCTCTAGTGGAAAATTTCTGCATCTTCATAAATTGTATTATATTGTTGTCGTAGTCGAACGAGGCACATGGAACATTTGTGAATATCTTGTCCCATATGTAGGGATTCTTGAAGACAGCAAATCTATCCGTCCATTACTAATAACGTGTTAAACTAAAATATTATAGCTTAATAGAATTAATTGTCTCGTTCTACGCTGCTTTGAGAAGTCAGACTTTGAGTGTTTTCAATAATTGAAAACAGATGGCGCTGATATAAAGTTAGCTAATCCAAAGCATAGATGGCGCAATTTCCAAAAAAAATCCCCAAAAAAAAACATGCAACAGATACAGCAGCTTCAAGGCTAGGTCTAAAAAGTTGTAGCGCCACTGGAATTTTATATTTAAAAAACGTGGATTTGTCTCATTTTCTTGTTTATCAAAATATCAGGTCATGCACAATTTAAATGATAAAGAACTTTAATAAGGGCGTCTATCAGCCAAAACCAGTTTGTCCAGAGATAAGAGATGGATGTTTTTTTTAAATTTCAGAACTGTTATTTCTTCCTGTGAAGAGCCAGTATTTATCCATTCAAGACAAAAGACAGGAGCAAGCTTTGAGAACGAGGCGCTGTATGAGTTGGAAGGAAGTGGATACAGCCCGGTGCAGCCGTTATTTCATGACCATGGAGTGACCATGTTCCCTTTGGCACCGCAGAACGGTGATAGAATCGACAGGCATATATTACAGGTACCAAATTCATCTTCCTTTCTGCTGTCAGCTCAATGAAAAGATTAGCTCTGTATAGCTGATACTTTTTCAGATAATGCATCACGGAACTGCCTGTATAGTGGGAGAGTCAGAATGGGCTGGCGCGTTTGTTCACTTGAGACTGGAGCGCGCATGCGCACTGCTGACGTGGTGTAAAACTGCTCATAGGCCAACCGCTCAGTGCGGTTAGTAAATATTTTTTTTTTTTATTGTAACGTCGAGTAGGAGTATCATATGAATGAGTGGCACAACACCCATTTTGAGGTCTGGGCCTCAGATTTCATAAACATTTGTCAATCTAATAGGCAAGTAATTAGCTTGCTGTGCCTGACAGATGCTGACTTTAAGGGTCTAAAGCGAAATGGTTACCTCGCGATGTTTTCCTGAACCGTTCGAGCGAATGTTAATCCATTAGTGCATAGCTGGGATTGAACCTATGACCTCAGGGATGAAAGTCACACGGTAAACCCACTAGGCTCACGCTAATCAGTCAGAACGCCGGCGTATAATTTGAGTGCATCATTCTGGCAAATATTTATTATTATTCTCGGAAAGTCAAAATCATATTAGGGTCTAGGAAACAGTCCAAGTTTCATTAAAATGCGTTGAGTAATTTTTTAAATCACTTTTACGCATCAAGCTTCATCTGTGTGCCTCGGATGCTGGAGACAGCAAGGCAAATTATGAGCTGAGAGATGTTTATAAACTTTTTGTTCCAGCCAAACCCAGTAACTTAGAAATTTTGTATAATATCTCTTTAAATCACTAATGCCGGGTAGCGGGCCCCAACTCGCCCATAAATATTATGACAATATTTCTGGAGTAGTTGTCACCCGGGGCCGGCGGGAGACACCAACCCTCTATGTTAATAATTAATATTAATTAGTTTATGAAAGGGGAGATTTCGACACTCCCCCGCTGCTTAGCTACTCGGTCACATGTCAGCCTGATTGCGTGGCTGGTTAGGATGTAGGGGTCCCACAAAAAAAATCACAATTTTTTTATGATTTTAATAAATCTGTGTATATAAGTTAGAAACACAGAGACATAGTCCTCACTAGGTACTAGATCTCTTCTCTTCTTAAGTCTTCGCTCTGTGATGATGAGTCGATCAATTTTGCCGTTTAAACAGCCAGCGCTTTGATAGGTCCCTTCCTTGCAAGAACAGAAGGCGGCAAGAACAGATATCCTCTCCGACGTAAAAACTCACAATGAATGTTCCAATTTATACCCTGAGTAGATGAGGTAGTATCAGCCGGGGAGGATATCTGAGTCTGAAAGAATGGCAGACTTCGCAGTCTAGAATAGTTGATAGCGTGGATGTTGTCACTAAATAAATTCAAAGCCCTTGTTAAAAGTAAATTAATTAATAAAGCCTTTTATAAATGTGACGAATACTTAAATGACCCTAATCCTTGGGATTGATTTGCTCCAGTTCAAACAATTTGTATTAAAAACTTGGCGATTGAAAAGAGTGGCGGAAAGTTTCTTGCCAGTTCTTCTTACCCGCTCTACGCCCTTGACTTGCGAACTGGTTGTAAATGTAAATTTACAATTAAGTTAATTTGTTTTTATTTTGACGTTCGACGAAGTGTACATGTTTACCTATATAATGAATAAAGATATTTTGATTTGATTTGATTTGTTAAAGAAGTCTTTTAATATTCAATCATTTTCCTAGGAGAAACCCCATCAGAAAATGTTCAACAGCCGGAAATCAGTCTATCATATAACCCGGAAGAAGTAATCCCGCTGAAATACTCTGGAAACATTGTTCATGAGACGGAGGCCGGTGTTGTTGGTGAAGAGGGGTAAGAAGTTTTAATTTGACCCTCCCCCCCCCCATGTAACGCGCCGCAACGTTCTTCTGTACCCAATAGTAAAACGCCCCCCCCCTTCAAATTCCCCCTCAAATTCGTTACGTAATACATGAACGCTCCCTCACTCAGAATATTACATCTGTTGATGATGGTGTAATGTTCCTTCATAATTAATTTGCGATATTTGTTTTAAAATAACTCTTGTTTGCCATTGGACTAGAGAATAGCATTTACTATCAAATTTGTTAATACTTAATTTATAATTAATATTTTATATTTATATAATTAAGTATGTTTTTAGACTGAGTTTTGCCATTTATGGGATGTAAGTAAGAAAATAATAAGAAGTGATGAATTATCACAATTCGATTCTCGGTGTATAATATAAAACGCCTGTTTTGTATAATTATATATATTTCCAACACTTCTTTAAACAACCACACAGCTTACAATTTAAAGTCCGTCTTGGTCAAGCGGATCGGTCCGAATACCCTCACTTATTTTACATCGTATCAAGACGACTCGTCATTCTGTTCGTAACTGTCCGTATCGAATCAATCAACTTACCCACATCGAGTAAAACGTATTAAACAAATACAACCATCAAATAATCTATACTGTAAATTATAAATATTAATTATAAACATAATAAAATTGTAAAATAATAACATATAATCATAAATTCGTTACATCCTGAATCAAGTACAATCATCAAATAAATTAGCGTGTTGAATATAAATATTAATTAAAAATTAACGTGATTTAAATAATAAAAAGTAATCATAAATTCATTACACTATTTCAAAAGAGTTTTTTACGCCGCCTTTTTCTCTTGACCCACTTCTCTGCCGATTAGTTGGGATTACAATTGAAATTCAATGACATGGAATAAGTGATACCTGTGTCTTATATTCCAAAATAAACGTATTTAATTCATCCTCCAACCCAAAGGGAGGCTGTAAATCAACGAGTAAAAAAATTGTTTGCAAAAGTCAAGCAAAACTGTACAAGTTTACGTTTGTGATTAGTAATTAAGCACGTGATAGATATTTAGCGGCTCAAACTAGGGGTCATAACAATTAATGTATAATACAATAACATTTTCCTTTGAACTTGCAATCATAAAAAGCAGGATTTTGTTATATTATAAAATATAACAAAATCGTGTTTCGATCGTGTTCGTGATCGATATAGACAACAAAATCGTGTTTTTTTATGATTGCAAGCGTAATATGTCCAAAACACTAGAAGCTTTTGAGATCTGGATTTATCGACGTATGCTTAAAATATCTTGGATAGACCGTATACGAAATACAACAGTGCTGGACAGAATGCAGAAGAACACGTTTTACGTAACTCCAAAAAGTACGAGATCCTTCATCTAATCATACAAGGCAAAGTGGCGGGTTGAAGGAGACCTGGCCGCAGACGCACGTCCTGGTTGAAAAACTTGAGATAATGGTTTGGTCAAAGCAACAAATCATCCAAGTTACCCAATCCCTGCATTATAAAAACTTAAAAATGGTTGTGTCATACAAATTGTGTAAAGCGCCATCTATTGTTCAGTATTCGTATTATTACAAAAACATGGTCATTTCAGATTTATAGACCTCCAATGTGTCAAAGATATGCGGCTGGGTGGTAAACTTCTAGAACCGAGAGACATAGCTGAGCTGGTCGCCAGTGCGAAACGGAACGGTCTCGACACCAGTCAACGAGCTCATGTCATATCACTTCTGTATGGGAACACGCTCAGTGATAACAGACATATACACTTTTTATTACCACCACATGCTTTCAGGTAAGTCAGATTCTTGCCTCACGAAGGAATTAATAATCCAAAAAAAAGATTTCTGAATATGTTTCATGGTCTTGTCAATCTAGGCAAGTTGATCAGCGTGTAGCTCAGAGATATTTGGGTCTAAGGCAGTGTTTCCAAACGTGAAACTCCACAGGGGGACAACTTGAATTAATTTCAAAACCTACTTATTGACTTTCGTTAACATATACAAGTATTTTCTACCAAATATCTATTATTTACGTTGAGCAATTCAATAATATTAAAAACTAGCAGACTCGACTAAGCGTTGCTGAGGCTTACGTTTTTGTTATAATATTACATAGGAGTAAACTATTCAAGGGTTTCCCTTACTAGGGTAGGAGAACTTATGCCAAAGGTAATAAACGCTAATAGCTTCTATGAAACGTTGGAACTTTTAACACAGCGCCATCTGTTAGAATTGTATCAAATAATAAACAAATAATTTGCAATAAAATAAAATTGCAACTAAAATTAAAGATCTCAGTTATCCTATCTCTTAAGTTGGACCAGACTGCTCACGTTGTGCTAATTTAATTTAAAATCGTTTAAGTAGTTTAGGAGTCCATCGCGGACAAACATCGTGACAGGAGATTTATATATATTTAGATTATGTATAAAACATAATTTAAGAAAGATGGAGAAAGCATACAATTCAACGTTTTATAAACACTGGTATGATGCAAACGACCTCGTAACGCGTTGGATTTCCTTCATACCAACGCGTTACATACACATGGACGATAAAGTTCATTGGTGTGCCGGGAACCGAACCTACAACCATCGTTCCACAATTGAGCGATTCTTAAGGCAATTTCTGCCACGCACCACCACGATGGACGTGGAACCAGGTGCCCACTGAAGTATTTCCGAACCAATTCTACTTAGGGTCCTTCAAGAAAAGAGCGTATCGATTCTTAAAAGGCCGGTAGCGCGCTTGCGAGCCTTCTGGCAGTGCGAGTGTCCATGAGCGGCGGTGTCTCTTAACATCAGGTGAGCCTCCTGCTCGTCTGCCTCATGTAACATAAAAAAAACTGAATGGTCACGTCAGGACAGTCAAGCGCTGAACGTGGAAAAATTCATATCAACCAAAAGCTGGCACAATAACTGTATACATATAACATAAAGCCAAAGTCAAATCATTTATTCCATTATACCTTAAAGGCACTTTTGAACGTTAAATAAAATATAATGGGATTGATTTGCTCCAGTTCAAACAATTTGTATTTACAACTTGGCGATTGGAAAGATTGGCGGAAAGTTTCTTGCCAGTTCTTCTTACCCGCTCTACGCCCTTGACTTGCGAACTGGTTGTAAATGTAAAGTTACAATTAATTAAATTTTTTGACGTTCATAAGTGTATTTGTTTATCTATATGAATAAAGATATTTTGATTTGATTTGATTTGATATTGATGTTTCTAGCTGCCCCTTCCAAAAGGTAGTTTCGTCTAGAGCAAAATGGGCAAGAAACACCGCAATTTAATAGAATTTACAACATTTGTATACATTAGTTAGATAATTATATGTAGTGACAATGTACTCCTAAAATTTAATAACTAAATAATGGATTTAATATATTAATTATATCTGTTAACTCTCATCTCTGAAGTTGTAGATGGACGGATCACCACGGCATGTGCATATTAAATACTCGCTAGTACGGATAAGAATATTAGACCCACAAATCGATGGTCAGGCACAGATGGCAATTGTGCGATGCACTTTTTTTTGACCAATAATAATAGTCTTTAAGTCATTCAATTTCCACACATTTCTATTTCCATCGTCTCTTTAGACATCTGTGTTGCCCTGTTTTGGCAAAGGCTTCCCGCTATTTCTTTTTGCACTGTGCCACTCTCTGCCATCTAACTGCTGTTTCTTTAATTAGGTCTATACTTCTAAGTTGTCTCCCTCTTTTACCTTTGGTGCCAGTTTAATACTTGCTCCACTGATCTGTTCCTCTTGCCATGTACCCCGCCTTTGTTTTATATGTAATAATAATAATTCAACACATTTACATTTCAACACATTTCTATTTCAATCAAAAATCTTCATCCTAGAAATCTGTGTGCCCTTTTTTGGCCAAGGCTTCCAAATTGCCGCCATTCCTATCTGCACTGAGTCACTCTCTGCAAGCCAATTACTTTTTCTTTTCTATTCTATTAAGTTGTCTCCCTGTTCAATAATTTTTGTCATGTCCCCGCCTTTTTATTGACAGGGGTCAAACTAGTGACAAAAATACCTTCTGATATGATATGAAGTGTTCTAGTAATCTGACATAAACTGTTATTTTCCGTTTCAGAGTATGGGCGGTGGGTCTCCATTCTGTGATCAAAGCCTTAATTAGCCAAACGAAGCTAGCTGATCGCAGTCTCGCTTGGCTGAAGAATAAATACACCGGTCTCTACTATGAAGATGGCTGCTGCTGCGAACCACTTGTTTCTGATGCTATACGGGTATGATAATATATATTTCACAGCGTATCAATCAATCCATTTATTCCAATTAGACCACCTAAAATGGCACTCGTGAACGTTAAATCACTACATAGTATAAAACAAAGTCGTTTTCTCTGTCCCTATGTCCCTTTGTATGCTTAAATCTTTGAAACTACGCAACGGATTTTGATGCGGTTTTTTTTAATAGATAGAGGAAGGTTTATTTGTATAATAACATCCATTAAATAGTGGAGAAGTACGGTTATTTTTGAACCCTACGAGTTTTATCAAAATAATGTACTAAGTATTGTACACATTGAAAAGGTTAACAGAAAGTCCGTGATGGCATATGTCTATCTCTTATGGATAACCATAACTTTTTTTTGTCATTTACTTTTTACGACAAATAATGGCTAATTTTCGAAGCGATTTAAACCAATACAGCATTAATCCTTAACCAATTAAATACCTTGAATACATTGTTCATTTAATATAGATCTATACAGCCCATTACAGCTTATTTAGCAGCGATCGAACGCGTATTATCGGAGCTTTCCAGCGACGGAAATGACATAAAAACCTGCTTTTCATCAGCATTGCACCCGTGCGAAGCTGGGGCGGGTCACTAGTAAATTATAAAGATGATTCTAGTTGCCCCATAAGGTAGTTTCGTGTGGAGATTGAGCAAGGAACTCCACACTTACTCTTTTAAAATAGGATTTACAATATTTGTATACATTAGTTAATAATGTGAAGACAATGTTCTCCTAGAATAAATTTACTATACAGGTTTATTATTGTTAATATACATGTTCCTCACATATTTACAAATATCGAAACTAGAATATTATACATTAAAGATTAATAAAAGACAATGTAACAGTATGTGAGATAAACATATAATAATGCGTCTGTATTATACAAAAAAAAATATGTAAAATTAGATCAGCAACCAATTGATTTTGTCTAGGCTCTATGATTGTCCTATGGAGCAGCACCAGCATGTGTGTCTTATGACGCAGCGTTGGCCTTGTGGCTTCATGGCTCATTTGCAATATACACTTCTTAAGCGACAGAGATGATGAAACAAAACATGTTATATGTATTAAATTGGTGCACCATTACATATTAAATGTTCTAAAAACATTTATTGAAGTGAAACTTCTTTATCGACGTATGTAAGAAAACGTCACGTTTTTCGGTTACGCGCCATGTTGCTTTTTATCGAAGTTTAGTATAGTGACGTAAAGAATATAATGTAATATATGATAATAATAACAACAATAATATATTAGTTTTGAAGTTTGGTTTGAAATAAGAATAACAATATATTAATTTGAAATTGATAAAATAAAAAGATTTGTTCAAATTTAAGTGAATTTACAAGAAAAGTGAGAGTGATTATACATTTCGTTTTATAAATTCAACACGTATGAGCATGATTTTAATATTTATTTGAGGTTAACCTCACTTTTTAATTGTAAGTATCAGTGAATGTATATAAATCTGTTAAAATTAACAAGTACATATTAATAAATATGACTGAAAAAATTGTTTTTCTTAAGGCCCATTTTCGTGAAGTTGCAAATAGTAGAAAAATGATACGTCGTAAAGAAGTTTCACTTCTTACCTGTGTACTCTGGTACACACACATATTTTTTCATAGTATATATATTTTTTATTGACATTTATTTTTATTTATATATACATTCTAAAACAATGTGTGTGCCTAAAAAATACAAGAAATTATGACATCACAAATTTAACTCACACATACACATCAATTACATTAGAATTTAAGCAATATATCAAAGAAAAAAACTAAAGAAACGACCACAAAATAAACAAAAATAATATAAAACAAAACAATATAATAATATTAATAATAACTAAAACTAAAAGATAAAAATAACAGTAATAAACAAATAAAATGAAAACTTAAACCACATTAAGAGCCTGCAAAACAAATTTACGGAATGTTGGTAGACTGTTGTAAAACACGTCAATATTTTCATCAAAGTTTGTAATAAGGATGTAAGAGCGAGATAGCCTATTCACTGGACCATTAAAACTAGAAGATAGACGACCCGTAGGTACGTGTAGTAGACTTTTTGTTCGATTAAAAAAAAATCATTTATTCATATATATATAATGTACACTTATGAACGTCAAAAAAAAAGAAATATACATTAAATGATTCTAATTTTACATTTACTGCCAGTCCTCAAATCAAGGGCGTAGAACGGAAGAGAAGAACTGGCTATAAACTCTCAGCCACTCTTTTTAATCGCCAAGTAACTCTAGAATTACAAAGAAAGGAAAATATTGTAAGAAGATTAGTGTGAATTTGAATCTTTATCCTGAATAAAAACTCGTACTTTTTTTCAGATATTTGGAGGCCGAGAATCTATATACGGCAGCTCCACCCATTCAACTCCAATCAAGTTCGCTGAATCTCACACTGATTCCACTAAAAGCGGCCTCAAATTTAAGAAGAACAGGTCCTCATCAGAACTGAAGGGATCTCCAAGGAGCTACAGCACTGCCGGAACCAGGAGTGAGGAGGAGTATACCTCATCACCTCGACATAGGTTAGTTGTCTTTTCTCCTGTTGTCTATGGGAAACTGTGGACAAACCTTCGTCATACCACTTGGAACCTATTGAATCAATCAAAATTCATTTATTCAATTTAGATGCGTCTTAGGGCATGCTTATTAATGTCAAAAACGTATACAAAATTCGCGAAAGAGCAAAACTACCAGGAGGCCTTGCTCTGAGAAGAACGGGCAAGAAACTCAGCTGGTTGTATCCTCCCTTTACATACAATAATTCAAAGGAAAATGTCGTAAACCACAACGTCATTTAAGTTACATAAGTAAAAAATAAAATAAAAATCTGTTCTGTGATTTACAACATTCACCGTTATATATATATATATATAAACAACCGAATACCTAGGATTAATTATTGATTCGAGGCTTTGTGGGCCCTTAAAACACCTCTCGATTCGGACGCCGTTCTTGAGTTCGCAAGCTTATGAATATGCTTTAAAGGACTTTTGTAACCACATACAAGAAAGTGTATATTATCCCCGCAAATTGCTAATACGCCTGGCCGCCATGTTGGTGACGTATTTTGTTGACATTGAAATTAGACACTCTGTACCGTTAGCATTATTCTGGCTGATGCGAATTGCGACGGACGAGTACCTACGCGGTTTTGAATACTATATATTATAATTTGAGGCTAGATATTTATTAAATTGAATTAAAATCTTACCTAATTATATTATTAATATATTACTTATAAGTCCTTTCTAATAAACATTGAAAATCACACGAACATTTTTCATTTCTTAGATAGATACCTATTTCCAAGGTGTGAGATTAATTAAATGTCATCAAATATCGGTTTTTTCGTAAAATGTAATTTTACAATAAATGTCATTTCAAATCTGTCAAACTTAATAATTAACCTATTAAATTTACAATTGCATTTCTTTTTTTGCAAGCTGTACTTTTCTATTCTGGATGACGTCACTTGGCTCTTAATGTGACAAGGTTCCTGCGCATTAGCAATTTGCGAGGATAGTACTGCAATATGCACTTCCCGTCACTATTCGCTTAGCTCCTTCTCTATCTTCCTTTAAATTTCTAAGAAACATACCTGTCCACGTCATATCCCTAACTTGCGTACTAACTACTAACTAACGTGAGACTGATCTTGAATTAGATTATCATGATTCATGTGCACTTTTTACTTTTTGTTTTTTTTATGTATCCTTTATCAGTTTAGTTTATTTTTATTTTTTTTTTGTTTCTGTTAAGTATGTTTTTTCCTTCTTATTGTATTTGTAATATGTATTTTAGCACTTCTTGCCTACCTTATGTACCTAATCGAAAAGAATCGGAAGAAATCGCTCGAAAGCGATAAGGCCGCCAGTTGCTTTTCATTAAATTATGTTCAATTTTATGCAATGCAACGAAGTGTTAATAAATAAATAAATTATGCCAGTCGATTATCTTATATGAAGTGGAGTGGGGGTGGGGTGGAGAGACATCGCCGCGCCGTTCTTAATATATCCCTTGCTATTATTATTGTTATTATGTAGATAGACGTAGATATAACAATTATTAGTAACGAATCTCACACAGAAACACACAATAATATTAAAAAATAACAACAAATTATATAGAAAATAATAGCTACGTAAGTGTGTAAAGTGTGCGTTGTGGTTGTGACTGGCCCCACCTCGGCATGATGCTGTGGAGCAGATGTATCCATAGCACTGGTCATCATGCTGATGCGCACGTATTTGTGGATTTGGAGAAATTATTGCTAGCTTTAAAAGAGTTCAAAAGCACTAATCACACTCCCCAGAAGCCTATTCCAGTCACCCACTACTCGGCTAGCATGCCGCGCAGACTGAACAACCAACTTTCAGGAGTATCTGTATAGTAAATGTATGAATATGCTGCACTAGATAACTTAATATGAGAGATAATTGTAAGAACCTAACAACTGTAACACATAAATAGTGAATGCATAAATAAGTACGGGAAGTCTGCTTTGAAAACCAGTGGTAATTTTTTAAAGAATGAAACGGCAAGAAGAAAAGAGAGAGAGCCATTAAGACCGATTGAGAGAGAGTGAGAAATGTTGATCCAGATGAAATACAGCCTATTGGTTGATGTATTCCCTTAGTATTAGAACTTTAGATGACAATTCTGTATGTAAATCTTCACTTTTTCAGTAGACGCAGATTTTTAATTTATTTATATTATCTTTAGCAACATATACAGTGTGTAAACAGTGTGAATATAGATACACAAATACATGGAGTGATCATATTTGTATTGGTACATTATCATCTATTGGAGCTTTTACCTTAGTAATAATTAATTTACAAAGAAGTTTCACTTCTGACATGTGTACTTTGTACGCACGCTTTTTTGATAATAATGATTTTGATTGATAATAAATGCTGTTCTTACCAGTTCATATTCGGCTGCATCAAGCCACCACACACCATGCGGACCACGCCACAGCAGTCTCACAGCAACCAGCCTCGTTTCTGGGTCTCCTAACAGGAGTAGGTAAGATTCATTCAATAAAAGTACTGCTGCCAATAGCTAGTGTCCTTCTTGAGAAAGATTTATATAAATTCACTGATACATAACAAATTTTTTTATAGAACAGGGGGCAAACGGGCAGGAGGCTCACCTGATGGTAAGTGATACCGCCGCCCATGGACACTCTCGATGCTAGAGAGCTCGCGAGTGCGTTGGCCTTATAAGATTTTTTGAATATTGTTCACGCTGTCGCAATTTAGCCAAAACACTATTATTTAGTTGAAATATCGTCTAACATTATTTGCCTACATTTCTGATATACTATTTATTTTATCAGTATTGTATTGCACAGCCCGGACTTACAATTACCACTATTTAAGCCTTGACTTAGTTAGGTTATCGCGTGGTTAAAAAGTGTATTAAAAATATCCATAGCGCAAAATCATCTACATCATAAGCACGCCCCACATACACACCATCACTTACATACCCACACTTTTACACCATCACACAACACAACCAATTTAGGCTTAGTTAAATAAATTAAATCACAATTAGTTAAATGTATTAAATACTTTTTGTTTGTTTGTTCCCATTTGTAAATCTTTTTATAGTAAAATGTATCATGTATTTCATCTTTGGCTATATTTTCAGTGTATTATATATAATTTATGTTAGCTGTAGAATCTACGAAATAAATAAATAATAAAATATGTATGTTATGTGTTTTTGTATAAATGTACAAATTACCTGAGTTCATTTCTCGCGTATACACAATTTGTAATACGACAGACACGTAATTTCATTTAATTAAATGAAATTGACTTTGAAACAGAACAAAAAAACCAGCAGATAAACCACTCCTTATATGGAAATTGCATTCGTTTTTACAACAAACTCTCAAGCGAAATTAGAGAACTATCACTAAATAAATTCAAAGCCCTTGTTAAAAGTAAATCAATTACTAAAACCTTTTATAAATGTGACGAATACTTAAATGACCCTAATCCTTGGGATTGATTTGCTCCAGTTCAAACAATTTATATTAAAAATTTGGCGATTGAAAAGAGTGGCGGAAAGTTTCTTGCCAGTTCTTCTTACCCGCTCTACGCCCTTGACTTGCGAACTGGTTGTAAATGTAAATTTGTTGTCTTGACGTTCATAAGTGTACATGTTTACCTATATGAATAAAGATATTTTGATTTAATTAGATTTGAAACATAATTCCTTTTTTGTCTATCATCCTTGTTTAATAATTATTATTTTTAGTTTACGAAGACTGGAGACAAGTGAAAGGTTTTGGGAGAACATGAAGCACCTTCGCACCGGTTCTGTGGGGTATGAGACCCAATTGGAATTTATGGATTTTGTCTCACTTTTTAGAAGTTTTAGGTAAGTAATCATATTGCTTGTAAAATTTATATTCCAGTTGCTTTCGCATCCAGCAATCCAGATTTGACCCGCAACGACGTTTTCCTGGCCTTTTGGGCCTTAAGAGTGCTCGTTGCAGAATTTTGCGCTGATGACTTCATCAGTTCCGGCGATTGGCTCAATATGCAATTTATTTATCAACATTACAATATAATTGAACATAGTTAAATGAAAAAAGTAACTGGCGGCCTTATCGCTTTCGAGCGATCTCTTCCAGGCAAACACTACTACTACTGTTATCTATTTGAGAACAAATCGTAATATTTATATGTGACCGCCATCTTTACAAAGACTCAAATTCATATACAAGTTAAATTCTATCAAAAAATGATTTTTGAAGTTATACTTTGGCGTGTTAGGGAAAAATTATGAGGGTAAGTTTTCATTCTGAACTGAACAGCCTGAGATAGCATGGCAAATGTTCCATGTTCGTACTTAAATGGTAGGCTAGGTATTAGGTAGGTAGGTAAGGAGAAACGAAGCTCGCGGGGGCAGCTAGTAAATTATAAAATGTTTTCCAGTCTTGTGATGCGATCAGAGCTGCGTGATGTCTTCGAACAACTTGCAGTTCCAAGGGGAAGATGTCCATTTCTAGGAGCGGAGAAAAGTAGAAGCTCGCCAGAACTCTTCAGGAACAAGACAGCGTTTAGAACTGGTAAGACTTGCTGGCTACGCACTCGCGAGCCCTCTGGCCTTGAGTGTCCATGGGCGGCGGTATCACTTAACATGAGGTGAGCCTCCTGCCCGTTTGCCCCCTGTTCTATAAATAAAAAAAAAACTACAACCACTTCTTAAAAGGCCGGCAACGCAGTCGCGAGCCCTCTGGCATTGAGTGTCCATGGGCGGTGGTATCACTTAACATCAGTTGAGCCTCCTGGCCGTTTGCTTCCTGTTCTATAAATAAAAAAAAAGACTACAACCACTTCTTAAAAGGCCGGCAATGCACTCGCGAGCCCTCTGGCATTGAGTGTCCATGGGCGGCGGTATCACTTAACATCAGGTGAGCCTCCTGCACGTTTGCCCCCTGTGCTATAAAAAAAAAAAAGAGTACAACTACTTCTCAGCTGAAGGCGAGATTAGGTGATGTCTCGATATAAATAAATAAATTACTCATTACATTCAACACTAATCATTATCTAATATATATAAATCTCCTGTCACGATGTTTGTCCGCGATGGACTCCTAAACTACTTAACCGATTTTAAATTCAATTGGCACACCGTGAGCAGTCTGGTCCAACTTAAGAGATAGGATACCTTAGATCTTTGATTATAGTCGCAATTTTATTTTATTGCAAATTATTTTTTTATTATTTGATGCAATTCTAACAGATGGCGCTGTGATAAAAGTACCAACGTTTCACATAAGTTCTCCTACCGTTTCCCTTGAATTGTTTACTACTATGTAATATAACAAAAACCTTAGCCACAGCAACGCTTGGCCGAGTCTGCTAGTTACTATATAGGTTATATTATATATTTATCTATATACAGTGCTGTTTTTCCACAGGTCTTCTAACTAGAAACGGTTCACTCGATTTGGAGCCGCCCAGCGATAAGGTCGGAAGGAAAAAGGCTTTCGATATTTTAGCTGCTGCAGCCCTACCAGGTACTATTCACCATTCACGTTATTTCAGAATTGTAATTTGTCTAGAGACTTTAGCGACTCTGAGGTCGTAGGATTGAACCCTGGCTGTGCACCAATGGACTTTCTATGCGTATTTATCATGCGCTCAAATTGTGAAGGAAAACATCGTGAGGAAATCGGCTTTGGATCCTAAAAGTCGAGAGATTGGCACAGGTGACTGATCACCGACTTGTCAAAGTCAAGTCATATATTCCAGTTAGACCACCTAAAATGGCACTTTTGAACGTTAAATAAAATATAAAGTTGACAATTGCCCCTTCCAAAAAGTTTCGTGTGGAAAATGGGCAAGAAACTCCATACTTTACTCTTTTAAAATGGGATTCACAATATTTGTATACGTTAGTTAATAATGTGAAGACAATGTACTCCTAGATTAAACTACTATATATATAACTAGCTGACCTGGCAAACATCGTTTTGCCATGTACTTATATCATGTATGGTTATTGTGCCTCACTCGACATAGATAGGTATAGTGTGTCGCGGACTTTTTTGTAGATATTTGTAAGATCTACAATTACTTAGAACATTTTATGGTTGTATCTTTAATAGTTTAGGTAGGGTACGCAAAATTAGTAACTTTTTTGGTTGATTTTTTACACCTTGTGTCCGAAAAACCCTAATATCTTACGGAACCCTATTTTTGTTCAAAATTAAATATAGCCTATATTACTCGTGAATAATGTAGCTTTCGAATGGTGAAAGAATTTTTAAAATCGGTCCAGTAGTTTATGAGCCTATTCATTACAATCAAACAAACAAACAAACAAAGTTTTCCTCTTTATAATATTAGTGTAGATTATTGTATTGTATACACTCACTATATCACTTCCTTGCCTAGTAGATTGATAAGATCATTTAACAGATACAGAAGAAAAAGTAAGAAACAGAAAAGAATTTAGGAGTCTGCTTCTAACTGCACGCCTTCCATCCCTAGCTTCACCGTTGGTCTGTAAACACTGATAAACATTGCTGCATAGTTTCCAATGACTACGATGATACAATACATCTGTCGAATAACTGGGTTTTTTTTCAGGTGCTAACCCAGATCTAAGCGGCAAAGTCCTATCTCTTCCTACCCTTGGAAAATTTTGTGAAACAAGACAATTGGAGCCCAAGAATGAACAGCAATTGAAAGATATTATACAGGTGAGAGAGAAAGCAAACCCGCGAACTTCGTTTCGCCTTAATGAGCTTTTAAAGTTCATACCAACACATGTAACTTTTAGCTTTACCCCAGAGACTGGCATTCGCAATTACAGAAAACGAAATGTTATTTTTAAGTATTTCTGTCGAACTTTTAAACCTTCCTCAGAGTTCAAGCGCCCCAAACTCCCTTTAATATTATTTTATAGGCCCCCCCTAGGGGGGGCATTTACGAGACTACTTCTTGAGGATACTTTTCCTTAAATATATTACGGAAAGAATTGAAAGATCTTCCGGCTAGAGTCTTTAAAAAGCGACTTAGTGCATTACTTTTGGAAAAAATGTATTATTCAATAAATGATTATTTGTGTGAGACATTGACATAAAAATTTAATAAAGTATCATATAAACGATACAGATAATATAAGAATTGACTCGTGTGGGGCAGAATATGCGAACGACTTACGATTTTACCACCTTAACATTTTGTACCATATTCTTGCAATAAATAAATTGGAGACATTAAAACAACTGGTCATATCTCGCAGGCAAGACTGTAAACTTGATGGAAGATTTAGACAAACCTCCCCTCAAAATGTTCATACATTATCACCTTTAAGCCTCCTTTTTTGATCTGGAGTCACATGGTTTTAATTTCTTGACGTATTTTTAGAGACACGAACCAGACCCCACATTGAGGTCTGACAATTGTCTTTCGTTCGAGGGGTTTGTGAGGTTTCTGTCAGACAAAGACAATTATGCATTTGTCCCTGAGCAGAGAAGAGCTGGGAATCTTGGGTGAGTCTAGAAAATTATAATACTTAACACATTAAGTGACCTTTTCTCGTATCTAAAATCTAGTTTGTAATCTGCACACAAAAAATTAATCTAATTCTCAACATTCTTATTTTTAAGCTTTAATTTTATTTATTTACTTCACACCATCTTACGAAAAGCATAATTACCAATATTGCTAACTTTTACTAATATTATTATTATCATTTCCTACTAAGTGTTAATATGTTCTTTTTTTGCGACTGAGGCGCAAACTAGCTGATGCCGCAGCACACACTACATACTTGAGACGAACCGAATGGGGAAAGGAAAAAAGAAATATCTCATTATATCTTTTATTTAATTTTTTCTCTTTGATTATTGTTATTTTGTGTGGTTATGTATGTATTGTTTGTAACAAATAATATGTCTACGTATCCGAGTGACGCGGGGTCATAGTACCGGTGCCGCCCACTCGGATCCGTGCGAACGTCCCTTTCATTTTTTTAAACCATTGCCATCTCTAGCTCTCAGATCAGAGTATCTATTGGACATCGGATCCGAATAATATTTCTTTTAATAGAAATAGTTATTCATATGAGCGAATGTTAGCGCATAGCAAGCATATTGTTCAGGGATGGGAATCACTGAAGCCACTAGTTCAACACTGCTGTGCAACTTCCTAAATAAGGGTTACCATTTTCAGAAAATCCTCTGAAAACGAAGACAAGCTAAGTCGAGAAATGTCGGGACCATTGAGTCAGTATTACATCGCCAGCAGTCACAACACATATTTGACTGGACATCAGCTGAAAGGAGAGTCATCAGTCGAGCTTTACAGTCAGGTGAGTGGTCTTACAGCTGGGTTACTCTATAAATATCAGTAGTGCTACTATGAGAAACGCGCGTTCTCAACGCGTTGCGCTCTCAACAACGCGTTATCAATTATGAAAAAAATATTAGAGAATAGCTTAAAGGATATAGATTAAAATACATTTTTGAATAATTAGATGCCCTTGACAACAAATGAAATCGAACTCAATTTCGCATTTAAAACTATAAAATATTATCATAAACATAAAGTACAAATATTCAAGTTTATTTTGATGTATGATAATTAAAGAAATATAATATAAAACTTACGACATCATTGCCGACACTCGGAAACACTTGTTGACAAAATTCACAAGCACCGACTTCGGAATTTTTTTTTACAAATAACTCTTTATATTTCATTGCCATCTGTAGTTTATTGGGTACACTATTTCGTAAGCTATCGTTCTACGTCGATAAAAACGTTTATTTCTAACGTCAGTTTGAACTAGATGTCATTTTCTTAAACTCTTCGTTTTGGCTACTGTAGTAACCATGTACGAATGACGTCATAATTTTTTTGGTTACTGTAGTACCCACGTACAAAAGAGTGGTTAGAGCTAATATCAGCAGGGTTATTCCGTAATCAAATGTTCAGTAGTTACTCTGATTTAACGTGATGGCAAGTTCTTTAAAACTAATTTCAGCAGGGTTACTCTATCAACATAATGTTTAGTAGTGTTTAATAATAATTATTAATATGAGTTAAGTTCGATGGCTATGGTTGGAAGGATGATTAAATAAATGAAACACTTTGTTAGAAGCTAAGTCAACTGTTTTTAATCATTTAAAACATGAACTTATAACTAACACAAAAATAGGGGATGCGACCATACCAAAAAAACTTATTGAAGGGTTCTTAAATTTAACTTACACTTTACTTATTTAGAATGTAAGTAGGCGACCTATTGTACATTATTGGAAATGAGAGTTATTTTACAATTAATGTGTGTGGGTAAAACTAAATGGCATTCTGGCAAGCGTGCAATGATTGCTATTTGGTTTGTGCTTATAATTAACTTCAATATATATGTAACTTTACTTTATTTATTTATTTTATTTTATTTATTAACACTTCGTTGCATTACATAAAAGGAAAAAAAATATATTAAACATAATTTGAATGAAAAGCAACTGGCGGCCTTATCGCTTTAGAGCGATTTCTTCCAGACAACCACTCAGGTAGGTTACGTAATTCCTTAAATGTTAATTTAAATAAGAAATTTAAGATTCAAATATAAATCCGCGCCCTCTATTGAAGCCTTTTTGAATCAATACGACATTATATAAAACGTTTATTACTCTCGAAGCGCGGCGTAGTTTTATTAAATTTCGTAATTTTTAATATTATCTACACAAGCGTTACCAGCCGTTTTTCTTCGCCTATGCAAATTAATTTGTGTTTTGTTGAAAGTATATCTAAAGTGTACATCCGCGCCCTCTATCCCAAACTTTATAAATCAATACAAGATAACGAAAAACGCAGGACTCCGACCCAGGAAGCGCAGCGTATTATTACTTAATTTCATATCTTTGAATAATTATCTTCACAGGAATTACCAGGCATTCTTTCGACTAAGCAAATTATACAAATTAATTTGGATTTTGTAGAAAGTATTTCTTAAATGTAAAGCCGCGCCATCTATCGTAAATTATCTGACACCGACTCTTAAAGGGTTGCGTAATTTTACTTCTTAATCTAGCCTTTAACTAGTTATATTTAAAGCGACCTGAATTTAATAATATAATAATAATCATAAAATACAATTTAAAAATTCCTTAGAGTTAAATTTTTCAAGTGATAGTGCAGATATAGGGAAAAAAAATAAAAATTCCATCACAAAAAGTACATTTATTTAGTGCGTATTGCGTCTATACCAAAATCGAGCCCTGTAATCGTCGCTACAAGTCAAAAACGCTGGCGCCGTAGCAGAGTGTACGATATGTCTGGAAAAATAAAATAGTAGTATTAATAAATATTCAGTCTCTAGTATTAGTCCAAAAACTTATTAGATTTGACTCGCGATTGACACAATTAAATATTAAATAATAATTAAACTAATTTATTAAAAAAGATTAATTTGTTATTACGCCCTTGATTTGAGAACTGGCAGTAAATGAAAAATTAAAATCATTTAAAGTATATTTTGACGTTCATAAGTGTACATTGTATCAAAACTTTATATAAACTGTCATAAGTTAACATAAAACGTCATCAGTTAACATAAAATGTCATCAGTTAACATAAACTGTCATAAGTTAACATAAAATGTCATAAGTTAACATAAAATGTCATAAGTTAAAATAAAATGTGATAAGTTAACATAAACTGTCAGAAGCCCTCACCTAACAGCTCCATTATGCCCCAATGACATGAGCTGACATCTACTCGCACTCCGGGAATGCCAAGTGCAGAGTGAAGTAGTAGCCTCATCGGGGAACAGTACATAATCTTCGGTGTGGTTAAATATCGCCTGCGCCGGGTGCTCTTGCTTACCTAGACATTTTGACAGATAACAAGGATTAAAATTCACTTAGAATTTTTTTTTACCTTCTTGCCTTGAAAATGACCCATAAATATATCTGCCCCATACCCCATTCCATTGAGACGCTCTGAATAGGATGAAATATTGCAATGAAATCAGAAATTAATGAATTTGTAGATAATGTAAAAGAGATTTACATTTATTATAGCTAAATATGTCAGCTGTGGATATCTTCTGGAAGGCCATCTCCAGCTGTTTCCAGACGTGTCTATCTTTTCCTTTTTAATATTTTTTTATATTATATTTCATGAACATACCAGTGGTCCCAGCCCCGGTGTACTGTATGAGGCAGCGGCTGCTAGCCAGTTCCCATAATTTAATTGTTGAATCCATTCCAGATGTCAGTAGGTACTAAAACAAAGTAAAATAAAATTATTTTTTACGTATTAATAAAAAAATACCACTTTCATTTTGTATGTCAGACAGGTGTGTTAAGAATTGACGCATGTCATATGACAAATATGATTTGTAATTTGACATTCAAATGTCAAATGTTCTGAGATTTGACATAAGTAAAATGACAAATACTGAATATTAAATTCGAACGCTTATTTATTTATTTTATATAAATTGATACTTAAATCTATAAAATAATTTTCTTTATTTATTTGACATACAAGTTATTTACGAAAAAATAATTTCATGTCAATTCGGTCATCACAAAATTTCGTCTGACAGCTATTAGAGAACTTTTAATAAAAATTTATGAAGTAAATATATACCTTGCTATTACGTGTAAACGCGACCGAACACACCTCCCCCTCGTGTGCGTTACGGAAAGTGTTAAAACACCTGTTCGACACCGTATCCCAAAGCTTCACGCTTCCATCAGCGCTACCGCTGGCGTAGTACTTGCCGTTCGGCGAAAATCTATAATTTTTATTGAATAACTATAATAAAAATAATTTAACTTCGGTAAATTAAAAAAGCTGTGTTGGCCGAGTGGTTCCTCATGGCATTTTTCAGGGTGTGCACCAATGAACTGTCTGGAACTTTCTGGTTTTAGGACTCAAAGTGTCAGGCACAGATGACCTACTTGCGTATTAGATTGACAAATCATAAAACAGATACAGAAATATGTTTCTTTAGAAGTAGTATCTAAAATAAAATAAAGCTCCATGTGGGGCCGATCTTTCGCTTTCTAAAATACGAAAATAACAGCGATAGCGTCCGCCCATGGGCACTAAATGAAGAATAAAATATATTTTTTAAAGTTTTCTTTTTGCGTATAAGGGTAAAATTTTTACGGAACGTCACGAAGATATGCAGCGTTTTTGTCGAAGTAAAGGGAGATAGCGATTGAGAGAGAGTGAGAAAGGGAGATCGTGAGAAACACGCTATTGGTTGATGTATTCGTTTAGAACATATTAGAACTTTAGATGGCATTTGTGTCACATATGTGTATATAGATATACTTAGGCTTTGGCCTTAGTAATAATTAATTTACAAAGAAGTTTTACTTCTGACACACTTTGTGCGCACTTTTTTTTAATTACTTACTGAATAGAATTCACTTGTTTCTTGTGGTGATGACTGTTGATTGGACAAACGAAGCACTGGCTGGTGGTGACGTCATACAGTCGTATCACGGGGTGAGTGGTTGCAGCTATGATATGATCACCTAACGGATGAAAGGCTACACTCAAGACGGGTTCGGCGTCCTGAGAAAAATTGTCAACGTATGTTACATTGTATGAGAGAGAGTTCTTCTGACAGCTGTCAAGAGTTATATAGTTAAGCTGTTCTGTGGTACATATATATCATAGACTCTACTGAATGCGTCAAATACTGTATGTTTGAGACAAAATATACATTGAAATAAGGATTAAAGAATTAGGTTCATTCATGTGAAAGACATCCTAATTGTATAATTAATGGAAAAATTCTACGAAAGACTAGGCGGTATGGTCGAAAGACTATAGCCTGCGCCATGGGCGGAAAAAAAAAAAAAAAAAAAAAGGATTAAAATTGACTCTCAACTGTCAGAGATATTTCTCCTGACTCCTGTCAAGAGTTACATATTAATGATGTTCTGTGCAACACAGATATCATAGATACTACCAAATGCGTCAAATATTGTATGTTTGAGAGATAAAATATACATTGGTATAAGGATTTAAAATTGACTGTCAGCTATCGTATATTTCTTCTGACACCTGTCAGTGTTATATATTAATGATGTTCTGTGCAACATAGATTCTACAACTGAACTGAATGCGTCATAAATTGTATTTGAGAGATTAAAATATACATTGAAATAAGGATTTATAATTGACTGAAACCTGTCAAAGATATTTCTTCTGACACTTGTCAAGAGTTATATTTTAATAGTGTTCTGTGTAACATATAATCATTTTGCAAACTTTTTTTTTATTTTTTTTCTGGTTAGTGTGCCACCTAGACTTCCGAAATTCGAATCACAGCTGGACACTATTTGTTAATGTAAATGTCTGTATATTTTTTTACTCACCGTTATGGACTTGTAAGCTTTTTTCGCTGAGGCTTTTGTGATATCAAAAAGCTTGATGCAGCAGTCTCTAGACGCCGACACCAGGATCTGTTCCCGCGGGTGAAAGTCTAGCGCTGTTATTTCGTCTGTGTGGTCATATCTAAAAATATTGTATACAATTATTAGGACAAGAGCATACCAATTTTTAAAAGGCCGGCAACACATTCTTGAGTCCACTGGCATTTAGTCTCTTTGGGCGGTAGCTATTTCCAAGCCAATTCGAATTAGGGTCCTTCAAAGGCCGAAAACGCACTCGCGCCCTCTGGTATTGAGTGTCTATGGGTGGCGGTAACATATAATACATTCACCTGACAATATAGTTTTGATCGGTCATAGTAATTTTAAAAGGTCAGTGACGCACCCACGAGGCGGCTGGCAATGAGTGTCCGTTGGCGGCGCTATCATTAAACACATTTTCCTGATACTATACCTGCATTGATCATAGTATTTTCAAGAGGCCGGTGACGAACCCGCGATCTGTCTGGCATTGAGTGTCCATTGACGACGCTATCATTTAACACACTCTCTTGACAATATAGTTTTGATTTACCATAAGCTTTTTAAAAGGCCGGCAACGCAGCCGTGAGCCCTCTGGCATTACTAGTGTACATTGTCAGCTCTATCATTTAACACAATCTCCTGACAATATAGTCTTGATTGATCATAGTATTTTTATTTAAAAGGCCGACAACGCACCGGCAGCCCTCTGGAATTAAGTGTCCATTGGCGGTGGTATCATTTAACACACTCTCCTGACAATATAGTGTTGATTAATCATAAGCTTTTTAAAAGGCCGGCAACGCATCCGCAAACCCTCTAGCATTGAGTGTCCTTTAACGGTGCTATAATTTAACACACTCTCCTAACAATAAAGCTTATATTATAGTATTTTTAAAAAGACCGGTAACGCACTCGCGAGCCCCCTGGCATTAAGTGTCCATTGGCGGTGGTGTCATTTAACAAATACTCCTGACAATATACAATAAAATACTTAATCACAGTTTGTTTGCTACAAATTTATTTTTTAATTTCCAAACTAATTTTAAAACACTCACAAAGTACGTATCACCGGATGTCCCTGTTGCTCCCTTCCAGCTTCCACTTCCTCCGGAGCAGACTTCGCCAACATTCGCTCAACATCTAAAATCTAACCCAATCATAATTTATAACACAGCAGACCACACCTTGTGCACATATCCTACATTTAAAAAAACCATTCTCAAACACACAAATCCATCAAACACAAAAATTTATTTAAACAAATAATCAAAGTCCATTGCTATACAGATAAAATATACAATATCAGACATAAGAGTCACACTAAATCCACTAGGCTAACTGCCCTGATATAATTAAAATTACCTTAATACTAGCATCCACACTGCCCGTAGCGACCAGCTGTCCGCAGGAGCTAAACGCACCCGCACGACACGCCATCTTGTGTGACGTCACGTACGCCGTCTCGTACGTAGCCGGCTCGGGAGCCAATGAGGACGCGTCCATTTCGAATTCCAAATCTGAAATATATACATAATTATTAAGAGCAGCGTTGGGCTTCAACCTGAGGTCGTTGAACCCTTTAACATGAACATTAGCTGAAACATTCTGAGGTAACTGGCTTTAGATGGAGTGGATCAAGTACCATCGGAGGCTCATCACCTGCTTGCCTAATCAATTGACAAATGATCATACAGAAATCTAATAATCAAATTATTTTATTAAAGATCTCATATAATATGTTAGTGGAATAAAATAAACACCGTGAAAATTTAAGTATGTAGGAGCATAATGACCAATGACTCCAGATGTTGTTGCAAGGATAACCATGGCAAAAAGAGCTTTCAACCAGAAAAAACACCTATTTAAAGCTCTTTATGGTAGCCCAACATGGACTCTAACTAAAAAAGAAAGTCAAAAACCTGAAGCATTTGAGAAGTGCTGCTGGAGGAGAATGTTAAAGATAAGGTGGACCTAAAAAGAAGACCAATGAAGAGGTGCTGGGTATGGTTGGAGAAAAAGGAAATCTGCTGAGTACTATTGAAATCTGGAGAGGGAAGATGGTTAGACAAATGATGCGTCACAACAACTTCTTTAGCTCCATCTTGGAGGGGAAGACCAAGATTGGCTTACATAGACCAGATTAAGGAAACAGCTGTGGTCGAGACGTACTAAAAGTTGAAGACACTGACTCAGAACCACACTGACTGGCGATTAATCCTCAAACAAAAGCGCGGCTCTTAAATTTTATGATGATATGTTAGTTACCTAGTTGCTATAAAATCTATAGAATTACTCACCAAAGCCAGTTGTCCCCATTAAATGTTCAGCTACGTTTGCAGCTGCTAATCTGTCTTTTCTGTCAGGTTCGTGTTGTAGTCCAACCATCATAAGGTTAAGAAGCCTGAAAATTGTTTTATAAATATAAAAGTCATTAATTGTATGACCACAGTCACGACAAGACACATTTTAGCTACATATTTATATACTGTAGATTCTTTAGAAATTGCTTCTCAGCGGGGGATTGAATCCAGAAAAATGATAGAGCCAATCTAACAAACAGGTAAAAATAATTTGTGCAATTCAAGTTTTGAAAAACCAGTTGCCTTGTAGGAGTATAAGGCAGCTGATGATAATATATAGAATATTTTTATTTTATTTATTACAAATTAATAATTTTCTACAAAAATATAGTTAAAAATTGTGTTTTTCGGTCAGAAATAAGCACCACAATAAAATTTTTTTAGTTACTTTATAAGTGTGAGCTATACTTATTAAAGAGATTCTTATCAGACTCCTAATATTTGTATATTATAGTCCATTAAAAAGTAGTAAAATTCAAGTAATTAAAAACAGAATTAATATCTTTTATTTAGGATGTAACTATAAAAAAATATTAAAAAAATTGAGTAAGTGGCACTTGATAATATTTTACTATTAGGAACTATGCCTCACAGACAAAATAGGCATCTAAGTGCAGAGACTATGTTCTATTAGGAACTTTATCTAATTCTCTGAATCAAGCTTCATATATATAAAAGTACAAGTTTGTGTAAGTACAGTATGAGGCTTTCTTACCTGTCACTTGGGGGACAGGGTGGGTCAGCATGCACAGCAGCTGCCAATGTGGCTGCAATAGGCTGGAATCCATCATAGTACAGTTGACTGAAATATAATATGGGTATTAAAGAATATAATTAAATTCAATCACTTTAATTAGTGGATAAAAGCTAAGTAAAGTCTTACAAAAGTTTACTTTTATTAATAATGTAAGTAGTTAATTTCAATCTTGAAACTTAATAAACATTTTGTGTTTTGTGTGTTGTTTACACATGTCTTGTTTGTTTGTACAAGCTAAATAATAAGTAATATTACAGCGAAGTTATGCTTATTACAACACTCCAATAGGCAACATTTGCTTGACAACATATCTTATAATTGTACTACCCCAATTAAAATAAAAACTTATTTTTATAATTAAAAACAAAAAGTATTAACTTGTACATTTTAAAGTCTACTATTAAAGTTTACCTTATAATCATACGATACATCAACTCTCGGTTCTTAACAACATTTCTCGTATCAATTTCACCGGAATCTTCCTTCATTTTCACGACAAAATTATCTTAATTAATTTGTTTGGAAATTAAAAAATCAACACCCGGCTCCTAACCACAAAAGCAAAACATTACAGTTTACAGTTTACACAGTATATGACATTTGACAGCAGAGCAGCAGACGTTCTTTACTGACGCTTGACTTTTAGTAACTGTCAAAGTCAAAGACTATAACGAGTATTGGAATTAATATCAAATTTATCCGATTGTCTTCCGATACCAATTGTCCAATGGCACAAAGTGGACTGAACTAACAGTCCAAATCAATAACTATGGACATGCGCAAAAGCTTAAACATTCTAAAAAGCATTGTTTAATCGAGTATGTGCACAAATGCGGATTACGTTAACATTCAACAGATTATAACCATTAAACTGCCTATTCAATCGAAACATTGCGTATATAACTAATTCAATTAAGCAATAACTTAATTACCGTAACACAATAGTTAACTTATTAAACAGTATAAAGAGTACAGGCAAAGGATCACTGTCAAGAAATTTTTTTTTGAGATAATAACAAGATCCTAAACTATACGCCGCGTCAAATTCTCTGAGACGTCTTTCTAATTTCCTTCCTATCCGCACTAAAACTATGTTAGCGCAATCTCTTCTGCTTCCTATTGTCGACTATGCAGACTCGTGCACCTCCGATATGAATGAAGAGCTACTCAACAAGATCGCCTGCAGAACTTTTGCATACGTTTTATATTTGGTCTTAGGAAGTATGACCATGTGTCTAAGTTCCGCAGGCAGCTGTGGTGGCTACCTATTGGACTCAGACGTGACGCTCATATTCTTCAACTTCTATATTCAATTCTTTTCAATCCCAAAACCCCTTCTTATCTCAAAAATCATTTCAAATTCTTAGGTCCTTCTAACTATACGCTGCGCTCTTCCAATAGATGTCTATTGGAAATTCCCACAGCTCATCCTTTATAGGCAATTCATTTAGGATTTCCGCCATTAGGCTGTGGAATAAGCTGCCTGAGTCTATACGATTGGCTTCCTCCCTATCGTCTTTTAAAACTCTTCTATATAAATATTTCCTAACCTTATCATATCCTGATCAATCGTGACCTGTGTAATTCTTGTATCTCCTCTTCTTTTTGTATATTATGTAATTCACTATTTGCTATTCTTGAATCTGTAAGATTAGCTTTTTAGTTTTATTTAGTTATTAATATTGTTTTTTTTTTATTTTCTCTAGATTAAGGTTTTATAGATTAATATATATATTTTGTTTTTTTTTTATATAACTTCTGGTAATGCACTTCTTGCACTCATCATTTTTTTTTTATTTATTGTTTTCTTTTCTTACTAGGGTTGCCTGGAAGAGATCGCTTGTTAGCGATAAGGCCGCCCGTTGCATCCCTTGTAATTTATATGTATTGTGTTATTTGTGTTTCTTTCTAGCAACGAAGTGTGAATAAATAAATAAATAAATAAGATCCAAATTATTTACTCTAAAAATCAATGTATTAAACTACAACTTAAGTACAAACTTTTAGATAGGGCATGTAGGTCAGTGATTCATATTACTGTTTGTTGTTTTTTTATTATAAATTAAAAAAATCTTCTTTAAGAAAATTACTTCGAACAAAGATCAAAGTCACGTACTTACCTAACTATGATCCTTTTAACGAATAGTTTTAGTTCTCTTTTTGGGATTGTCAATCACTCCACACTTTGTCTCTTTACCTTCATTTTTTGACATCCATAGACAATGATCTTTTCTTAATCAAGAGAGATTAGTGTGATCCGTTTTTCCGACATCCATTGTTAACTTTTTGCTATGTCGACTAAGATTTTTTTTTATTTTTACAATTATTTATAGAACAAAAAAATGGTTAAAGTCGGGCAGGAAGCTCACCTGGTGTTAAGTGATACCGCCGGCCATGGCCACAATGCCAGAGTGCTTTGCCGACCTTTCAAAAATTAGTATGCCCTTTCTAGAAGGACTCTAAGCCGAATTGGTTCGGCAATACTTCAGCGGGCAGCTGGTTCCACATAGCGGTGGTGCGTGGCAAAAACTGTCTTGAAAAACGCTCAGTTGTGGAACGGCGGACGTCTTCTTGATACGAAGCCATTCACCATTCGTTAGCCTCCATAATTCGATGGCATTGTCAAATCTGTTTTGGAAAAATACTGACTATGATCCTTCATTCCGTTTACCTTTCCATGTTTCCATTAGATAGTTATGATTTTGCATAAACTTGATAAAGGGTATATAAGGCCACTCCTAAGTAGGTACGTAACAACGCTAGTCGCATAATTATTTATAAACAAATAAATTACTGTCATAATTATTAAAGGATAAGGATCAGGATAAAAAAGCTGAGTTTCTTGCCCGTTCTTCTTAGAACAAGACCTCCTGGTAGTTTTGCGAACGGATGGCGTACTTTTGCTCTTTCGCGAATATTGTAAACATTTTTCACAATCATAAGCATGCCTTAAGTCGCATCTAAATTGATTAAATAAAATTTGATTTGATTTTGATTATATTTTTGTTACTTACTTAAAATATATATATTATGTATTGCAATTTACCTACACACACTACCTACATTGAACCAATAGCTTTTGAATTAATAAACAGTATTTAATTAAAATCTTATAAAAGTTATCTATATCTATAAATATTTAGCAACAAAACGGTAATTTGACACCAATTGTAAATAACTGAACTTTGATATTATGTTAATGTTCCCATTTTGACATTGTAAAAATTTATATGACATTTGCATTCCTGTTTATGACTGATTGCGCGGATTTTTGTAGTTGATCGATCTAATCTTGGCAAATAAACGATTTATTGAAACGAATTTTCTTACCGCGCGTTGTGAAAGGCAGCTAGACGGATGAGTCAAAACTAAAAGTTATAACGACACTTTTGCTATAGGTGTTCTATTGCATATTTTCGAAATAATTGTCGCCAACGTCCATACCACGTTGAATACACCGGTTCTCGTCCGATCACCGAAGTTAAGCAACGTCGGGCGAGGTCAGTACTTGGATGGGTGACCGCCTGGGAACACCTCGTGATGATGGCTTTTTTTTATTTTCATTGGAATAAGAAATGAAAATTATTTTTGGAATCACTTAACTAAATTATTCTGGTTTTTGTTCATAGCGTTCACCAGAATCCCTGTTCATTGCAAAATACATCATCAACTACTTTAAAAAAATATTTATTTTAATAAATAAAATAATAATGTTTCAGGAAAATGTCATGAAATTCTGCGAATTCAAAACTTAGTGAACTAATATCACAAAGAGAACAGCTTTTATAAGGAGATGAACCAGATAAGACTGAATGAAAACATCTGAACCGCGAAATACTAAATATGCTTATTAATTGTGCCACTTATTTTTTTTACTATTTAATCCACAACGATATCATCCTTCTTCCTCTTTAAAATTCCCGGTTTCTTAACACTTTAATAGACCATGGAATATAATATTGGTGTCGAGAAAATCTATCATACTGTTATGATACCAATTAAACTATAGAAACCCTGAATTTTTTTTTAATAAATTGTGTTTTTTTGGAAATTATATTTAAGTACGAATTACATACTTATAAAATGATGAATTATATAGAATATATATGCTGGAATAGCTTTAGTGTTGTTGTGTCGTTAAAGCAATTAAAAAATAAAATATTCGCTGATAGATGTCCGGAAGAGTCATTTTTCAGTTTAAATTGGGACTACTCTAACGCCACCTTTTTGTAATTTTCTATCTTCTATTCCTAGCTAGATCGATTTATCGCCCCTGGAACCCCCGTTTACTAACTTTCATGAAAATCGTTGAAGCCGATTCCGAGATTCCAATTATATATATATGTACAAGAATTGCTAGTTTAAAGATATTACCTGGATGCCCGAGCTTTGCTCGGTATTTATTTATTTTTATAAATTGTGTTTTTTGGAAATTATATTTCTGTACGAATTACGTGGTAATAAAATGATGAAATATGAATATAATTATCGAATAAAGATAATTATATTGATATTTAAGTTTTTATTTGACTGACATCTTAAAACGAGCAATTCTATGTCTAAGTTAATAAAACACGAACAAAATTGACATTTTCTAGAAATGATTCCTAGCTAGATCGATTTATGACCCCCGAAACCCCCTTATACTAAATTTCATGAAAATCGTTGGAGCCGATTCCGAGATTCCAATTATATATATATTATACAAGAATTGCTCGTTTAAAGATATAAGAGTAATCGTTAGTAACTTTGTTCCATCCGGGTGTCACATGACACTTCTGACGTTTATTATTATTAACGAACAGAAACGAATAACTATAGTAAATCTACTATAAGTTAAAAGTTAAAAAATATATTTCCAGGTGTTACTAACAGGCTGCAGATGCGTAGAGCTGGACTGCTGGGATGGTGATGATGGGAATCCTGTGATATACCACGGCCATACATTCACCACCAAAATACCATTTCGACGGGTAGTCGAAACTATTGCCAGGTGATGATTGGTTTTGATGTGAAACTTCTTTAGGCGCATGAGGATCAAGTTTTTACTGAACGTCACGAAGATATGCAACGTTTTTGTCTATTAATAGGGGGGACCGATTGAGACGCTATTAGTTGATTCGTTTAGTAGTTACATATTAGAACTTTAGATGGAAATTCTGTCGCATCACGACTAGCGCAGTATACGCAGAGTTTGTAAACAGTGTGATTATAGATATTAGTACAAATACATGGAGTGATCATATAGCATACCAATTCCTAAAAGGCCGGCAACGCACTCGCGAGCCCTCTGGCATTAAGAATGTCTATGGTGGGTGGTATCACTTAAGATAAGGTGAGCCTCCTGCCCGTTTGCCCTCTGTTCTATAAAAAAAAACTATTTATAGAGATTCCACTGTACACACAGAACCGAACTATTTTATCTGGTACGGTACTGGGCCTGCTAATTTGAGCAAAGAAGCTATACTGCCATGCTTTCAAACAATTCAAGTCATTTTAGATCCATTATAAATTCGTCTATAAAATCGGAAACCCGATTTTTTTCTCCCAGTTATGTTCTGGATAGCATCATTATTTATGCACACAGAATATGATTTCGTTATTTTAGGATCGTTTATTACAAATTGAGCCCTATTTTTACTGAGTTTATTGCCAGTTCTTCTCTACTTTTACTTGACTATGTTGAATTGAATTATTATGATTCATGTGCACTGTTTACTTTTTGTTTTTTTTTATGTAACCTATATCAGTTTAGTTTATTTTTATTTCGTTTTGTTTCTGTTAAGTATGTGTTTTCTTTTCCTATTTTTATTATTTGTAATATGTATTTTTGCACTTGTTGCCTACCTTAGTTAATATACTCACAGTGGTTTTTTCCTTTACTCACAGTGGTTGTCTGGAAGAAATCGCCCTAAAGCGATAAGGCCGCCAGTTGCTTTTCATTAAATTATGTTTAATATATTACTTTTCCTTTTATGTAATGCAACGAAGTGTTAATAAATAAATAAATACAATTTTATGACCTTGATTTGACAACTGGCAGTAAATGTAAAATTAGATTCATTTAAAAAAATTTTTTGACGTTCATAAGTGTACATTATGTTACCTACATGAATAAATGATTTTTGACTTTGACTTTATTGCCTACGCAAGTATTAACCTTGAGTTGGTATATTTGATATGAAGAAAATATTTTGGCTTGGCTTAAAGATTGATAATTCTTTATAATGGAGGAATTTAGAACATCCCCACGCTCCGTTGGCGTTAAATCGGTTTAGAAGTAATATTAACTAAGTTTGCAAAATCGAATCTGGGTCAGAATGCTCCATTAAATAGATCTTTAAGGAGTTTTAATTTAATTCATAACACTGAAATTGATGGTGGTATTGGATCGCAGTGGGAGGGTCGTAAATTTACCCAAATAGATATCTTTTCAAACTCCTCCTCAATTTTCAAAAAGATAGCAGCTAACCTAATTAGTAATTAGGATTTTATCAGGGACATTCAACAAATTTTATTCGATTAATTTTATTCAATTATTTTTGTAATGTTTTAGTTTTTGCTTTATTTTGTCTTATTTTGATTATTTTTAATGTGTGCATAAGTTTCATTAAATCAGAATGTTGTATGCGCCTATAATTGGGGTAGCACTAGGCTTGTGTTTGTGTTTGTGTTACATGCATGTATCAGTGTCTACTTTGTTGGTGCATCAAATAAATAAATAAATAAATTAATGAAATGTTATAAATTTCAGGAGTGCCTTCGTGACGTCTCCATACCCCTTGATTTTAAGTATTGAGAACCACTGCAGCCTGCCCCAGCAGCAAGTGATGGCGAGCACTTTTGAGGTCAGTTGTTACGAACATCGCATCGCTGATGAGGACAGGCATTGCCTTCCACGTCATGTTTAAAATGTACCATACATTGTTGTTCTTAAAAAATGGTGTCGGTTTACGGACAACTTCATAACAAAAGATTGATGAAATTATTGCATACTTTTAATGAATAAAATTAAATTATGACTGGTTTTTATGGATACAAAGTAGGAGTAATTCTTCCGGAGTCAATTAAGTGGATAGAAGATAGTTTTTTTTTATTGATAAAAAAGCTGCCAACGCTTGGCACACTGTTATATCGCTAAAAAAAGAAAATCACTAAATACAATTTTAAATGTGATGAGCACTTATAGGCAAGCATGATGTACACGAAGAGATCCAACATTAAACAAAACAACTATTTGACAAAACAAAAAAAAACACTAGTAAAAAAAATAAACTTAAGAAACTAAAAAAAAATCGATTTCAATGTGTGAGGTGAGCAACTATGGATATCCAGACCAAGCTCGTTTATCAAGATGCTTAATCTGGATATCGGTGAGCTTTGACCAAAACGCATTCTACGAAATGGTGGGACAAAAGGAATAATGGGATGCCTGGGGTATCGAGAGGGTACGCGAAATATGAATTTAGACAGTTACGGCGCAAGCATACATAAGCGTAACGGTACATTGAGTCATGCTTTTTCGTGTGAGGCAGCCTTCGTTACATTAGACGTCACGTCAATTATATAAAAGAGAGATAAATATTTTAGATTTAAAACTTTTGTAATTTATCTTGTGCAACAATAGATTAATAATACATTGTTATGTAAAATAAAAAGCACGACACATTGTCCCGTTACGCTCATTCAATCAGGTTCCAGGTTTTTTTTTTTTGAATGGAATCTCGCTGTTAAGGGCCTTCCATCTCAGGATTGGCTGTTTTGGCGAGCTTAGCTCGGCCTAAAGCTTAGCTCTGCCAGATAGGTTCCACGTGCTTGGTATGTACTTCAGGTTTATAGAAGTCACACGTTTTATGTGTGCGTTGCGTTCACGCGTCTTGGCCATAGTGTGATAACGCGAGTCTGCCGCGTTATAGATGTTATTTTAATGTATTTCTAGGATAAAAGTTTACTAATTCAGTTTTCATCCAGGCAGTGTTTGGAGAGCAATTGGTAACTTCTTTCCTGTTTGACGTTGATTATACGGACGAGCCACGGCTGCCTAGCCCAGAGCAACTCAAATATAAGGTAACTTATAGGCACTCGATTAATGTAATCAAATCGTGACATTGACATTAATCAAAAACGAGTAATGTGAATTTGACAATTGTCTTATTTATTTGAAATAAAAGTCGCAGATTCAATGCGATTAATAATTGAAAACCAAATTGAAGTCATTACAGTCGTCCGACACTTTTACTTAAATTAACTAGAAATTAATTGTCAAGGTGCTGATAAAAAACAAGAAACTATTTCCAATCGAGTCCAGTCCCACCATTGGCTTGACGGGGGCGACGTCAGTGCATGGAGGAGCACTATCTTCTACCTACAGGTATGCTATAAGAAATATTTGGGACCCGGTTCGGAAATTGGTGGTGTCACCCTATCGAAAGTAAAAAGCAATAAATGTTTATGGTAAAGGACATGGATCATTTAAAAGATCGCGAGTATGGTACGGGGAATCTTCCACAACGGCAGGCTCTTTTGCGGGAATCCCCGAATTCTACATACAGCTGAGCTAGTGCTAGTGGAGGAATCCCTGAAAAACTAATTTTTATGCTAGCGATTTATTTTTGTTTCTACATTGTTCTTAAAGTTGAGAGACCGGGTGGGTTACACCCCAAAAAAAGAGACACCTCTTTGCGGAGTGCGCCCACCACCTCCCCCCCCTTTGCTATGCCACTGCATCTACCTGATGAGTAACAATGACTTTGCACGGAACAGTTGCGGAGATTGAGCCAAGTTGTACCATTTTACTGGAGAAGAATAAATATTATCAGGAACACAGTTAATACTTAACCTAAATCGGCCATCAATGCGAAATCTCACCTGTTTCATCACGACATCTTACATACGAGATACTTGAGTAGGTACTTAAGATAAATTTCATCGGTCGTCAAGACTGAATCGAAAAATGCATGTGTTGGCACTGACAAAGCACTCGCGTTGTCAGCTTAGAATTGGTACACTCATTTCTTGAAGTAAGTCGAATTGGTTCGGAAATACTTCACTGGGCAGCTGGTTCCACATTTTTTTTATATAGAACAGGGGGCAAGCGAGCAGGAGGCTCACCTAATATTAAGTGATATCACTGCCCATGGACACTCTCGATGCTAGAGGGCTCGCGAGTGCGTTGCCGGCCTTTTAAGAATTTGTACATAGTGGTGGTACGCGGCAGAAATTCTCTTTAAAGCTCAGTTGTAGAACGACGGCTACCTTAATTATAATTCTTAATTTAGTCCATGGTGATATCACTTGATGAAGCCTAAGCGAGAGAGGAGAATGAGCCTCCTGCCCGCGCGCCCCCTGTTCAATGATGTATTTGTTTTTAGGGCAAATGGTCTCCGCCACACCAGTTCATCCCTCCCAGACGCCAGCAACCGAAGCAGTTCCATCATGTCAAACCAGTCAGCTGGCTCGTCACTCACAGAGTATCTGTCTGATGATGATTACGATGAAGATGATGATTTTGAAGGTGCATTTTTAAACAAATATTATTGTTGTAAACCTATATTAGGGCCAATAATCGCTATCAAATAAATTCAATGTTGGTCCTTCGAGCCGAAATTAATGTTTGAAACATTTCAGAAAAAGAATTAAACAAAATCCTAAATTCAATGGAGGAGAAGACTGGACGCTCTCTGTCACTGTACCAGAGTTTTCGTAGGAGTGAGGGTGATGGCGACACATCTGGAAGTATGAAGCACTCGGCCAGGAAGAGGAGTAATCAAATCGCTAGAGAACTTAGCGATATGGTCACATATGTACAGGTGATAGTTGTTTACAACATTTTCCATCTTATTAACATATAATATAGATGATTAATATAAACAATTGTATATATGTATATATTATATACTCTAAGATGTGGCCACCGTCTCGGAGAAAACCTCGCCCCTATCGCTCTTTTCGTCAGCCCTTGTTTCTTTGCTTTTGGCCAACCCTTACTGTTTTTTGACCATCTGTCATCTGTATATCGGGCCTGCCCATCTTCATTTCAGTTGTAAAAATTATACACCTTAATAAATACTAAAATCGGCGGAGGAAAATTATTTCCTTAAAACAGGTTTAGATATCATTTGACATATGCTCCTTGCTTCCACCTCCAGCTAACCTTCTCCATCGGTCATCCTCCCTTCTTTAGCCATTCTCTTCTGTTTATAGAATTCCTCTTCGTAGTCTTCATTACTCAACTGCCGGTCATGTGTGAAATGCAGTCTGATTTTTCAGTCAGTTTTACCTTAATTTTGTTGCAGGCAATCAAATTCCGTGGACTCAGTCCCCTATCACCACGCAGTTCTGTGAAACAACCGAACACTGTGAAGGACAATGCAGCGCCTTGCAGCAGCTTTGAATCTTCGGAAAGCAGTGATAGCACGGTATGTTTTAAACAAAACTTAATACAAAATATTTCAGCTACACATTTTTGCCTCCACGAACTTCTTTGCGCTCTTATATACCTCTTTCCTAGACAAACATATGAAAAATTTAGCTATCCCGTAAAATCTGTTTACTTTTCCAGAATAAAAATTGGTTTTAGGTTTGCCTCTCCATAAAAGAATAAACACTCAAATTGCCCAAGCCATCTTCGAGTTTTCCGATTCAAAATATCGTTAGGAAATCGCCCTAAATGTCAGGCACAGAATGCTGATCACCTACTTAAGAACATAATTATCAAAAATATCCTAGACTTCGGATAGCTCCACTCTTTGAAGTAGACTCAAAATAAACCGCGTTTCGTATATTATTTTACTATCTACTAACATCTAATAATTATGTAATGCAGTATAAAAATAAATAAACTTTGGTTGGAGCTTTATGGACGTGACAACGTCTTATAATTCGATGGAGCCGGCTGTACGCATGAAAAAATATGACGCATGCGACGTTACCTCGCTGTGAAGCGTTCCATTTAAGGCTTGAAGTGCAAGCGAGAGCGAGGAACGAGCGACAGAGACGCATAGATTTTTAGTCACTATCAAATCTAAAATGATGTTCATGGATTAGTGGGATTATATAATGTATTTCATAGGAGACATAGACCATAAACAAGTGGGGAGTCTTACCTGGGAGGTATGACAAATCCTTGAATCCCCACTAAAATGGGTGTCTATGAGCTGCAATAATAGCTCCTTTTGGGCGTTCCTTAGGCTCGTTTGTCCCCAAAAAGACCTCTACACTAGACGCCATCAAAATAACAAAAACACAAGTTTATTAATTGCTTCATATCACTTCCAGCAACACCTTAGTGGGCATAAAGGTCGCTGCCTCAACGCGCCAGCGATACATCATCCATGCTACAGGTGTTCTTCAGTTAATGAGGCGATTGCGAAGAAGATTTGCAGAAAACATCCTTTGGCCATCATCGCTCATACAGAGAGTCAGCTGGTTAGGACTTATCCTGCCGGGTAAGTCAAATAACTATTAGGAAAGAAGTGTCCTTCAATAACAAAGCGTGCCAGTTCTTAAAAGGCCGGCAACCGTTAGCGAGTCCACAAAAAAATCATCAAAATAGGTCCAGCCGTTTAGCAGTTTAATTACAATCACGCGTATAAAATTATTTCGTCTTTTTGTCAAGTTGTGTTTACGCTGTAATAAAAAGAGACATATCAAGAAACAGAGCCATTTTAATATAAAACAAAAAATACAGATTATAATTTTTATAAGTAGTAGATAAGAAGACAGCAGATAACAAATGTTTTAAGTACCTAAACTAAATGTATTTAAGTTATTTATTATGATGAATTAATTTTGATAATTATTATGACTTTGGGTGATTATTTCTATCGACCATTAAATAATCGTATAATCGTTAAGTTTATAGATCTAGCAACATTGACAAATTTAATAAACCATTCGTAATAACTATTTTGAACTATATTGAAATTTTAAAATAGCAGCCGATGCCAAAGCCATCACTCCGATATATCTTTATATATATAATTCTTCGTGAGTGTGTATGTCACTGAACTTGTCTCAAACGACTGGACCGATTTTGATGAAATTTTTTGTATGTGTTCAAGGGGATCTGGGAATGGTTTAGATTCACAATTTTGTCCGCTGGACAATGTTTTTTTAATTAATTTTTAATTTATTGGTAGTTGTTGATTTTGGAATGTTTTACAATGGATCCGACAGACGGCGCTACCATCGCAGTGTCAAATTTTAAATAATATTCGAATTTTAATTTTAGTCTGTCCCGACAGTTAGCGCTGCGATCAAATTAAAAAAAAAGAAATGAATAAAAAAATATATGAATAAAGTAAAAAAGCATAAAATGAAATATTCGATATTTTGAAATCTGTGTCGATAAAAAATCCATCCAAATAAAACTCAGGGTTTTACAATAAATCTTTTCAGTTTATTACTTAAAATTTCATCTTTAATAATCAAAATGGTCCAGAATGTTTTAGCTTATTAAAAAAAGTTTGAAATTTTCAAATTAAAGACGTGTAGACAGGACAACGTCTGTCGGGTCCGCTAGTATATATATATATAAAGAACTAACTCAACATATAGCAAAACATGGAATACTGTACTTTTTATTACACACAGTAAAAAAAAGGCACAAGCTAATAACATTCTTTTTAATTGTTTACTAAACCTGGAATTAGTAGGCAGTGATGTCAACTAAAAAATAAAATAAATAATTACAGTAGAACTCCAATTATCCGAACTCCGACTATCCGAATCGCCGATTATCCGAATCGGTTGAAGACCGCAAAACAGCTGACGTTGACGGAGATGTTTAAAAAAACAATGATTTTTATTTCTAAACTTGTACATAAGTACATTTTATTTATATTTAAAACATGTGAAAATTTCATGTTTCTTACATTTAATTCAATAAAAAAATAATGCAATATCAAAACGTAGCTTTTATTCTCTCCAATGGCAATTTTTTTTTTTAAATCCGATTATCCGAATATTTGATTATCCGAATGGGTCCCGGTCCCCATTAATTCGGATAATTGGAGTTTTACTGTAAAGTCAATTCAATGTACCTATTCTTCGTGATTAAATGAAATATTTGTTATTTTTGTATTAGGTCACTGAAATAAGTCAGTATATTTTAGATTACCCTTTTTTTAGGTACCATAAGAAATACGAGGCATTTTATTTTAATATCGCTCAATGTTGACCCATTTAAAATTAATTTCAATTTTTTCGGTGGAGAACTTTTTAAGTAGCAACACTTAGGAAATGTCAAAATTCTACGTAATGAATAATTCGAGTTTATTTACGTTTCTAAACAAACTTATATAAAAATACAAATAAAACTGTATTAATAACAGAAATATGGTTGTGGCAAAATTAATCTAACGCTACTCTAGGCAGCCCCTGTGTGTGGGTGACTAGATAACAATTATTCCGTGGTACGTGGTGCTTAAAACTTTTAAACAATGCTTTATAAAATTACTCAATTTTTCAGCCTAAGAATAGACTCGTCAAACTTCGATCCCGTGCTATTCTGGTCGTGTGGGGTACAGCTTGTGGCCCTAAACTATCAGACGGAGGACGCCGCGATGGCGGTAAACGCCGCCATGTTTGAGAGCAACGGTTGCCATGGTTACGTAAGAAAACCGCGCGTTATGTGGGATCCCAGCCATATTGCGTATAGACGGTATGTTTTTTTATTACTTGCCAGTTCAAAGAAGGTTTTTATACACTTGCACTCGTACGTGGATTGTAAAAGCCATTTGCAGCCCGGATACCGTATTTATATTTAACTCTTTGGTTTATTACTTAAATTTCTACTTTCGGCTAGCGAGTGCGTTGCCGCTCTTTTAAAAATTATTACTTATAGAACAGGGAGAACTGGGCAGGATTCTCACCTGATGTTACGTCATACCGTTCATAGACACTCATATTGCCAGAGGGCCTTTAACGGCACCTTCTCTCCATTTTCGACACTTTCAATGCTAGAAGGCTCACAAGTGCGAATTAGTACCTTTCTTTAAGGGTCCTTGATGGAACGGATTTTTTTTAGCAGGTAGCTGGTACCTACATACTGTGGGTTTCCGGCCTTTAACGACAACTTCTCTCCATTGCCGACTAATTTCTCTCGGACTTTTCCAGGTTTAACCCAATGGGCAAGGAGTTTGATGGTATACACGCTGCCTATCTCACATTGGGCGTTATATCTGGTCAGTACGTGGCGGAAAACGTCTACTCCTTCTACAATGCCTATGTGGAAGTGGAGATGCTGGGCGTGCCCGCTGATTGTAAGAAGATTAAGACGAAGGTCGCGAGGAAGAATGCCCTGAACCCAATATGGAACGAGACTTTTACGTTTAAGGTCAGTTTTCTTCAATTAGCTTTGACAGTATCGTGTTATTGAGATTTCATTTTTGAGGGGTAAATTGATTTTGAGGGGAGCAAGTTGATCGTCAAGGGGCAATTTGATTGTCGATAGGGGGTGTAATTATTATGGAGTCATTTGCTTGTTGGGGATGGACGGGCGAAAATAAACTCGACGTTAATTTTTTTTTATTTTATATAAAGCCTATAATTTAAGTTGACAATAAAGATTTGGATATTAAAAATTATGTAACATAAGATGGGGGCAACATAATATTAGAAAGGCTAACGTGGGGCATTTCATAAAAAGCGTTATGGACCAAATGATCATATATTTTTCAAAAATTCCGTAAAAATGTAGATTATACGAACCGACGATAACGTGACTGTGCATGTAAATGTCTAAATGACAGTTAACACTCGGACGCCATCTTGCCTAAGGCGTTTCGGCGGGTTTTTGAAATAATTAATAAATTAATAAATATATAATGGCTTTTAAACACGTTTAATTTTAATTTTTATTCCAATTTTAGTTTTTTCATTATTACAGGTGAATTTCCCCGAACTTGCCCTAATAAGATTCGAGGTGTATGACGCGGATACGAACTACATGTTGTCGCAACGAGTCATTCCTCTGCTCTGTTTGCGGCCGGGGTACAGACACGTGAGACTGCGGTGAGGCACTATAAAATTATTTTTAAAAAATCCAGTGGTGTTTCAGGGGCAATACAATTAGAAAGAAAAACAATATGAGGAAATCTTTTAACCCACAAGGTCCAGACCAGAGGTCCAGAAGGCTGATCATCTATTAATGACCACGAAACATACCAGTCCTTGGTAGCTACTGGATTCTTTACGTATTTTTTTGAACACTCGAAGTCGGGCACAGAAGACATACCAAAAAGTCAGGCACAGACCTGAGTAATTCTATGTTAGAAAGGACCCAAAAACATCACTAGCTTGCCTAATCAAACAGAAATTTTCTTCATTAACAGGTCTCCAACTAACCAGCCACTGAACATGGCGTCTCTGTTGATCTTTTCGCGATGCGCTGAAGAGTTAGCAGGGGAATCGTCCCGGACGGATATGGAACCGACGTCACCCACTCAAAGAAGGAAAATCCACTTTGTGGTGGTGCACGCAGTGCTGATGAGCGAGCCCTACTCCATCTTGAAGGTCACACATGATACGACGACAAATGAGGTAGAGTATTATAAAAATTGGATACTATTTATTTTATAGAACGAGTAGAAAAGAAAGAGCTGTTCAAATCATCTGTGAGCCTTTCCAAGCGTCTTGATCCCGTTGCGTTTGGAAGAGAATGCAAAGATCTCTGTGCATCTTCTACCGCATTTACAGTGGAGAGTGTTCAGAGGAGTAGTTCGGATTAATATCTGTAGCTTTATCATTAGACATCGAGGCAGAATACGAAATTCCAACCGTATCACCTCCACGTCGTCTCTCGTTCTCCAGTTTTCGGCATCTCTTGCCATGTGCCCAGCAGTTTCATTGTACCTTAGTTATCCTCATTAATGATATCTTTATTTTATATTTGCTTCTCTTCCCTATCATCATCCCATCGATCTTTGACACACCAGTAGCTTTGTACGCTGTAATATGATGTTGTAATAAATTAAATCTTTTAGGCAATAGCCCAGTGCCTGACAAAAGCCGGAATCTGTCGGTCAGCACGCGCCAGCTATGTATTAGTGGAAGAGGTCCCTTCAAGGACTCCAACACAGAGGGTGCTGGGTCCTAATGAGAGGGTGTTAAAGGCCTCCAAACCTGGAAGTCGACTGGTTCTGAAGAGGATCGGAGACGACCCAAGTAGCAGGGCCTGGTTGACGAGTATTAGGTATTTAAAGACAAATTTATTTGTCTTATTTTTATATAGAACAACGCAATGCGCAGGAGACTCATCTGGTGTAAAGTGCCGCCCATGGACACTGTAAATGTTAGAAGGTGGCGTTGTCGGTCCTTCAAGTATTGGTACGTTCTTTTCTTGAAGGACCCTAAGTGGATTTGAGTGACTTTGGGCGGCCGCGTGCTCTTTTGTTCTGCAGAGGTCTCCATTCAAGGGTCCTGCGGGTCTCTCTGTTTTTGTTTAATCGCCTACTTACCGATTAGATTGACAAAACATGAAACAGATACAGACATCTGAGTATCTTAAAAACTTTATTTATGTTTCCAGGTCAGCATCAAGCAAGCCCCAATCACTTCCGTCTGATGAAGAGTCCCAGGAAGACAGTCGGAAATCGGACAATTTCTTAGTCTGCGTACATAATGTCTGTCATGAGATACCGTATGCTATACTAAAAGTATGTTACTCTATTCAGAGCCCTCCATTAAATTTAATCATAGATTATTGCGTACGCTTATTTTTTTTGTGGTAAGGCGTCTTTACTCCTGCAAGTCTTATGTTCTTATTAATATAGACTGTACCATGAGCGTGCTATGAACGTGGCAGGCTTGGATACGAACACCGCTATAACGATACATTTAAACGGTTTTGATAGCACGGCCGTAGCACTATGCACTAGCACAATGCGTAGCACGTATGCGTTCATCCCCGTGTAGTTCCTGTATTTTTATGGTATATACAAAAATTCTCAACGCTCTATGCATGATACGTGACGGTGTTGGTGCAATTTGGTCCTGGCATCAAACGGTCATATTACGACATTGTCATATTACGACACGGTCATATTACGACGCGGTAATAAAGGGTATTTCAACAAGAACTTTGTTTTCTAAAACAAAATAAAACAAAGAATTTAGAGGAAAATGAATAAAAATTTTATTGTATTACAAAGATAAAAGTTTGGCAATTATGAATGAAAAATGATATCTGGCAAATGTCCACCACGACCACGCTGACAGATGTTGATTCTTTCATCAAAATTTTTAATCACTTTTTGGCAAAATGGAGGGTTTATTTCGTTAATGACATCACGGATTTTGAGTTTTAAGGCTGCAATCGATTCGATTGGCTCCGTATAGACTCTGTCTTTAACATAGCCCCACAAAAAATAATCCAGTGGTGTTAAATCACACGATCTGGCTGGCCACTTAACAGCTGAATTTCGCGAAATTATGCGCTCGGGAAATTTGGTTTGCAAAAAATTGATCGTTTCATTGGCTGTGTGACATGTGGCACCGTCCTGTTGAAACCACATTTCAGTGATATCCATGTCATCAATTTAGTGGTTAACATCTCGCGATAATTTCCCGACGCGAATTTTATTTTGCGAATTTTATTACGACGCGGTAATATTAAGACACGTTCATATCACGACAAGTTCATATTACGACACGGTCATATTACGACGCGGTAATATTAAGACACGTTCATATCACGACAAGTTCATATTACGACACGGTCATATTACGACGCGGTCATATTACGACGCGGTAATATTAAGACACGTTCATATCACAAGTTCATATTACGACACGGTCATATTAAGTCATCGTCATATTACGACGCGGTATTATTAAGACACGTTCATATCACGACAAGTTCATATTACGACACGGTCCTGATATTGGTTGAATCAGCGTAATAATATTTTATCTAGCTAACCATATAGGGGTTTTTAAGATTAGGTTTAAAGCGAGTTTAACTTTGACAGGTTCCGTTGACAGCATCGGCGTCGTATGTCATTTATCAAGCGTTAACTAAAGCAAGGTGTACGGACGATCCTAAGAGGTAAATAGTGCTACAAGCATATCTGATCTTTAGATTTAATGTAATTTTTTGATCGCGTTGGCTTCATTTAAAGACGATTTCACTTTAATATTTTTTACTTGTTTAAATGTCGTTTAAAATTTCCCGCCTTAGAAATGTCAGTCGCTTTTTTGTATTGTCTATGTTTTTTATATGCTCTGTATCATTACGAGCTACAGATATTTTTTACTGTGTTAAATAAATTTCAAATTAATTAGACATAGTAACATTTGTTACTAAAGAATCACACAAACTAAACATAATATTGAATAGAAGAAAAATAACTAATAAATTGGAAAGAAAAAAGAAGGATTAAAGCATAATTTAAGAGTGTGTGTGTTGTGGTTGTAACTGGCCTTGACTCAGTATTATGCTATGGAGCAGACGTGTCCCACAGCGCTGGTGAGTGCCTCAGGTGCACGAAAAGAAAAATAATGTAAAATTAATATATATAATATTTAATAGAAAAACTAGTAATAGTAATAATTAGTGTAGGTAAAGAAGTCTTCGAGGATTTGTGAATTTATTAAATAATTTCTTAAATAAAGTCGTCTCCATTTTGAAATTTTAATTTTGTTTCTTTTGTCATTATTCATCATTATTTAAAAATTCAAATTTCAGGTTCGTGTTAGTAGAGGAGTTGGAATGGGGGGGGCGAGCTAATTCCGGACCTCAGCTCAGAGCCTTAGCCGATGATGAAGTGGTATACACAGCACAGGTAAACAAAAATTAAATGTTTTAATATTTTAATGAACTTAATAATTGCTAACAGATGTCGCTGTGTCAAGATAGATGGCGCTGCAAAAAAGTATTTCTTGGAAATTAAAATATCTTCTTAATTCGACTTGGGATTCTTCAAAAGAGTACCAATGCTAAAAAGTCTAACTCGAGCCCTCTGGCATTCCTATAAAAAAAGCATTAATATTCACTTTAATAAAAATGGCACACAAAACCAATATAGAAACGAAAAATACTATATACAACTTGACAGGCAATATATTATACTAAAAATACTATATGTCGCAGATTCAACGCGATTAGTAATTATGAAATTGGTGTCACTACTGTCGTCCGACATTATTACTTCCACGCACGTCCAGCGCAGGCGCCGATCGGAAAGCAACTAGTACTTCACGACCGATTCTACGCACTACTGATAAATTGACTTTGACAATTGACACACAGACATTTTATAACCTGTAAGATATCTATGAAATTGCGTTGTGTTACCATTCTAATAAAACAAATGACATCGTGTTCTTTTATAACAATCTCTGACATATGTATTGCCTGACAGATTGACAACACACTTGCTAGCCTCTAACGCTACCTGGCTTTATTGGACGTGTTTGCTAAGAGAACTTGTACGTCGTTCTCTTTTCTTGTGATTGTTTTTTGTTTTCTCGTTGAATTTATCTCATCTAGAAACTGAAAGCGTTAAATTTCAGGCGAATTGGAAAACCTTGGGCAGATTTGTCCTACAAGAAAAAGGCTTTTCGGTACCCATGCAGATACCAAGGCATAGAGCCTGCATAGCGAGGATCCAACGGGGTCTCAGCATGACGAGGGGGGCTATAACAGGTAACACTATCACCCAAATTTTATACGGTCACGTGACTTGTTTAGGATGACGTAACATGCTTGTAACTATGTATGTATGTGCATCGCTATCACTAACATCAAGTGAGCCTCCTGCCCGTTTGCCCCATGTTATATAAGTAACAATTCTTAAAAAGCTGGCAACGCACTCGCGAGCTCTCTGGCATTGAGTGTCCATGGGTATCACTTAACATTAGATGAGCTGTCAGCTGTTACGTAAAAAGAAACGTAATACTTAAAATAAGTCATAAATATCGTTTCAGGTACAACCGGATTTCCGCTAGTAAGCAGTATGACGTCACACGATACCATAGAGAAAACCCCGGTACAGACTGCATACAGCGATCCCACACATTGCAGGTAAAGACAATTAATAATTTTAATGAAATATATATATTTATATATACTCTTAGGACATTATTAAGAGAAATTAATATATTAAAAAGTTTATTCATAAAGATATATATGTAATATGTTATAAATAAAACAGCGCTACAACCTTTTTAGGTCTAGGCCTCAATTCTGTATCTGTTTCAAAATTTTGTCAATCTAATAGGCAAGTAGTTAATCAGCCTGTGCCTGTCACACGCCGTCGAATTTATACCTTCGTACCTACTGGCAAGAACTTCGTCTAAGGATATATCTGATGATATATAGCAAATTTCTAAGTAAACTCTAGGATTTCTTTAAAAGCAAAGTCTTCTTTCAGACGAGTATCAAATGCTCTGGCGAAAGGATTGGGTCGGTCTAAAGGCCATTCGGATAGAGACATTCGATTCTTACAAAGGAGATCTGGTTCCAGAGATGTAAGTCTTAATCATTTATAAATAGTGTTTATTACTCTGTGAACAGAAACCTAAATTGAATTTGAAATATTGTTGGTACACCAAAGAGATTTTATGACTATTGTATTTCAATACTGGCTGATAAGACAACTTGAATGTAAAAGTAAAAACTTTTAAACGCAAAACGTTCTTTTGTAAATTCAAATTCGGAGTTCTTTATTTAAATTTGGAATACTGTGAGTAAATCACCAAAGAGGTTGATCACGAAAATTGTATTTCAATACTGGCTGAGCAGAACAGAAAAAAGTAACACGCTAAATATCACTTCTATTATTTCTTTAATTAAAATAAATTATATTTTTAATAATTCAATTAAATAGTAATGAATGCCGTGAATTGGCGGATCCATGCGAATTCAATACAAACAGTCCCCTAGGGAGATGTGTCCTATATTGCGAGCTACTGCAGAAGAACTTGGATCTGGTCTGGTGCCTTCTTAAGTTTTCATAACATAAATTTATGTATGTTATTTTCCATAACATAAATTTATGTATGTATGTATGTTTGAGAGCATTAATAAAATATGCGATCAACCATGACGAAATTGGGAATTCCCGATTCTATCACATTAGCCTCATTATGCAGTCAAGATACCTTTTTTTAAATAGGCCCAGTCGGAAGGTGAAACCAGTGCTTCCTTGGGAACGGAGGCTTTTGCGGCGCAAATGGCTCGATTCAAGAGAGTATCCTTACGGAAGTTGCGCGCTTGGAGATCCTGAGTGTGGCAGGTGAGGACATTTTTGTTAAACAGGAGTATTTTGTAGCTCCACCCGATGGCTTTGGCATCATCCCACCACTGGGAGCCTCTACCAGGGCTCCGTCTGTTACTTGAGGTCACTTGGACATGGTTAGGGTTGTTAAGTTCTTACGTCACACGCTCTCATATCTAGTTATCTAGTGCCGCTTGCACAGTTTACTATACGTATACAGGCCCTCTTGACATGGCTGGCAATTCTAGGAAGTAATATCTTGGTAAATTAACATAAAACTTTCAGGTCTTTCGCCGACTTGGTACGAGTCTGGCGCATCACCGTGCATCCCTATCATCGGACCTCGGATCTCTTTGGGACTTTTTCAGGATAGATAAAGAAAGACGACGCTCCACACAAACATATGAACCCATCGAATCCAGGTCTCCTGTAAAACTAGCCAGAGACCTATTACAAGTTGTCCAAGAAACCGTTTTCAGCAAGAAATTTGAGGAGAAACGGTGCCCATTAGTCAGGGAAGAGTCCGATTTAAGTTCTGATGAAGAAGAAGGAACGGACAGGGTAGCAAATTTAATAGATTTTTTCTTCACAATCGTCAAAAGCCAAAAGGATGATAGAAAAGGCAGTTGCTTCAAAACAGAAGCGAGTAAAGAAGAGATATATATACCAGCTAAAGTTAACACAGAGTTGGAACAAAAGATGGAAACTTTGATTGAATTCCTTGCGTCTACAGGTGTTGAGGAAAACAATGATAAAAAAATCACACTTATGGAGTTCCTATTCGGACCAGACGATAAATGGGAGAAGCCCAAAATCGAAATCAACATGAAAGGGATGAGCTTATCCGAATCGGATATAAACGTTAAAAATCTTTCATATATAGATGAAACACCAGTTGAAGAAAACGAAACATTGGTAGAAATGCTTCTAAAATACATGGAACACTATGGCAAAGAGAAATCATTAACCCCATCTTTATCGGAGAAATCCAAATCAGATATGACGATATCGAAATACGAATTTAGTGATATGAGTAAGACCAAATCGGATTCAACCCTACTCACCCAAGACACGGTGATAGAAAGAGACAGATCAAGAAGAATATCCGAAACAGTAGTTGATATGAGTAATATAAAATCTGATTTGGAAGATATTTTCGAAGAGGCCATCCTCCGGGTTTGCGAACTCCAAATGATGGAAGACGATACTATGAGTGAACAAGAAGATGTAGACAACTACAACGCTTACACAAAACCACCACAGTACAGTTTACCGTACAGCATAGAACTATCAGACATCTTGGAAGAAGACGAAACGTCAGCATTGGATAGAATATCGCTACAGGCGAAAGAATGCGCTGAGGAACTTATGAAATTCATTGAAGATAAACTCCAAAAACACTTCGAAGACAGTTCTGGCCCGTCGACTGAAGAGTTCAGTCGTGAATTCGAGCTAAGTCCGAGCCAGAAGTCGCAGAGTCTGGTCGATCTGAGGCACATACCGGATCTACCGCCAAGTTTGATAATAAAGCCGAAAGTGATTCGAGTCGATAAATCGACGTCCACGAGCGAGGATTCGATTGATAGAAAGACCGATTCGTCATCTATAACTGAAGACAAAAGCGAACGAACCGAAAGGGTTTTAGATAAATTGGAGTCGTTACATAGATTCTTTTCTAGATCTCGCTTGGAAATAATTGACGAAAGTCTAGAAGATGATAGAAAAAGCCCAAAGGGCAGGAAACTTCATGCAAGTCTAGACGATGTGGAAGACTTGGCTGAAGATAATGGTAGGAAAAGTCCCAAAGGGAAGAAATTTCAAGCCAGTCTAGACGATGTGGAAGACTTGACGGAAGATAATGATGAGAAATGTCCAAAGGAGAAGAGAGTACAAGCCAGTCAAGACGAAGTGGAAGACTTGGCAGAAGATAACGTTTGAATTGCTGATGTAGATTAAATTTAAGCATATCCTGTACAAAATATATAAATTTCTACCACAGCGTGCCAAGAATTGACTTGAATTTAGCGCCAACGACTCCCAAATGTTAAAAATAATGTTTTTGACATACTTGAAAATAAATATATCACTGTTTAATTAAATACCCCTCCTGGGGTATCAATAAACATCGTGCTGTGCAAAAATGTCTAAAAATATATTTAGAAATAGCAAAGATATATCAAAATATACAATATTTACTGTAAATAAATGATATTTATATTATTGGGTCATTTAAATATTAAATAGACTTTAGCGCCATCTACCTTTAGAAAGATGAACTTGCAAATTTTCATTTTTTGTCGAGCCATAAATATTTATGTTGTAATTAAATTTTTTACATGTAACGGTTTCAGTAATAGTGAAAGGTATATTTAAAAATAATTAATGTTAGTTGTATTTATAGATATCATAAATTTTATACTAATAAGATACTATTTTGACTTATTTGTTTGACAGATTTAAGTACTTTCTATATAAATACGAATCGTAATTGCAATGATTGCGTAGAAACAATACGACTAGTATGATATTAAAACGAAAAAAAATAGTAGAATTTTGAACTCAGTTAATATGCGCGCCATCTGTGGATTTAATTGTAAACCTTGCTAGAGAAAATTTTTACAAATACCGGCAACGCAGTCGCGAGCCCTCTGGCATTGAGAGTGTCCATGGGTGGCGGTATCACTTAACATCAGGTGAGCCTCCTGCCCGTTTGCCCCCTATTCTATAAAAAAATTCACAATAAATAAGTCAAAAAAGTATTGTTTTTCAGAGCAAATCTCGTTAATTGGACCAATCATTGTTCACTTTACGGTAAAACATATTAGAAATCAATCAGATAGTTACATAAACCTTTATAAATCAAACATTTAGGATATGTACAGATTGTAAATAGCGCCATGTCTTGATGACATATATTCCATACTTACAAAAAATAGACACAGAAATCTTCATATACAATTTTATATGTTCATATATTTTGTCACAGTATATTAATTTTAATAGGTTAAATAAATACTAACTACATTGTATCTGCGTTGATCACAATAATAGTTGATAGCGCCATCTCTTGGTCAGAAAAAAAACAAAACTAACTTTTCTTAGAAAATAAATCTTCATATATATTTATATTTTCATGTTTTTAAGTAATAGTATATGTATAATATAATTTATTTGCTGATATAGATGTAACAACAACCAAATTAATGGATTTATACATAATTTTTCATTAAAACAGCGCCATCTCTTGACCAGTTATGGAACTATTTTCCATAGTGTTTATTGCCATAAATATTTATTATATTTATACTTGTTGCAAGATTTTCCAAAGTGTCTATCATTTCATGAAAATGTATTAAACATATATTTCTAGACCAAATTCTCTAAAAATCATGCATAAACCTAATTTCAATTTCTATACCTAATTAATATTCTAACTGACAGCCTAAATTTGTTACATTTCTATGTGTCTATGTTTGCATTCCAAATATATTTTATAAAATAAACATTTGATAAAGCATCTTGTTTTTTTTATTTAACGACACGACGGAAGTTGTTCTGCGTGATATTTTTAGCAATTACGATATTAAACAACCAGATACTTAGTTGCAGTATAAATAAATAAGCTAAATACCGACGAAGAGCGGTGTTGGCCTAGTGGCTTCAGCGTGCGACTCTCATACCTGAGGTCGTAGGTTCGATCCCAGGCTGTGCATCAATGGACTTTCTTTCTATGTGCGAATTTAATATTTGCTCGAACGGTGAAGGAAAACATCGTGAGGAAACCGACATGTCTTACACGCAAAAAGTCGACGACGTGTGTCAGTCACTGGAGGCTGATCACTTGCCTATTAGAGGCCAAGAGCTAAGGAGGTTATTTTGCCACTGATTTTTTTTAAATACCGACTGCAGCGCCATCTGCCGGGCTAATTTGTGATAAACCATGGCACCACACAAACCCATACAAAAAATTCATTTAAATCGGTTCAGATTAAGAGTACCCTTACATGCGTACGTACAGTAGAATTATATACATAACTAGCGGACCCGACAGACGTTGTCCTGTCTACACGTCTTTAATTTGAAAATTTCAAACTTTTTTTAATAAGCTAAAACATTCTGGACCATTTTGATGAAAATTATTATTCAAATGTTATGACAATATCTAACGATCCAGCACATGGTCTACAATAACACAAAGATAACAAAACTTTTTTTTAATTTGATCGCAGCGCTAACTGTCTGGACAGACTAAAATTAAAATTCGAATATTATTTAAAAATTGGACACTGGTAGCGCCGTCTGTCACATCCAATGTAAAACATTCCAAAATCAACAACTACTAATGAATTAAAAATTTAATTAAAAAAACATTGTCCAGCGGACAAAATTGTGAATCTAAATCATTCCCAGATCACCACACACACAAAAAATTTCGTCAAAATCGGTCCAGTCGTTTGAGAGAAGTTCAGTGACATACATACTCACAGAAGAATTACATTATACACAATGATTGCAATGTAATAATATTTCAATATAAAGTTATAATAGAAATCATAAATTTACTACCATAACAAAAGTCAGGATGACTTATGGTGGTTAAGTATTCTTAAATTTACACATTTTTCGCACAGTTTTCTTATGTTCTTCTTTCATAAGAACTTTCTCCTGACAATAACAAATTCAACAAAAAAATAATTAGCGAAATCGGTAGGGTTGTTCACGCGCGTCGTGACCATGGAAAATAGGGATTAATTTTTATATATACAGATAATTTTATTTCCGTCAAATAAGACAAGACTATAATGCAACCACTGGGCCAAATTAAAAATCAAATCATCAGAAATATGTTTCAACGATATTCTTTACTTACTTTATTTGTTGGAGCCCATGAACATTAGCTTCACCATCACGTGAATCCAGACTATTACACTTAATACCACGTACCCAGTGAGAAGATTCAAAAAGACAGACCCATTTGAATCAGTGTAAGTGTGAAGTAAGTGAAATCAAATGAAATACGTTTATTTGGAACATAAGATCATCATGGTATCACATATTCCACGTCATTAAATTCGAGGATGTCGGCATCCCCACTCATCGGCAAAGAAGACAGAGGGTGTTGGCCGAGAGAAAAAGCCGGCTTAAAAAACTCTCGGTACTCTTTTTAAAAAAAAAGCAAATCATCAAACAATTCTACAATATTTAAAACAAATATAGCAAAAATATAATAAGATAGTATCTTTCTCTTAATAGGCACTAAGTAGTGTTATTGGACACTTCTAAATAATGGCACTGATCTTCAGTGGCGCAGCTACCTTGGGTGCTATGCTATTGCATAGAATTTTTTAATCAACTTATTCAATTATTAGTAATTATAAATTATAAAAATATAAAAACGTGGATCGCATCGTATTTCAATCAAACCAGTGAGCTTCCGCCCTACCCTTCAGGCGTTTGAACACCCTGCGCCGGCGCAAGTCGAGTTCCGAGTCTCACAGGAGACGCCCTTGTTAGTTGTGGGAAGCGCCCATTTCGGCCGAGCTACGCTAGCCGAAACAGTCCGAAGCTGAGCTGTAAGAAATGACGAAAAAAACCGCTGCAATATTCTGAAGGAAATAAAACTTTATTATTAAAGAAAGAAAGAAAGAACTTTATTAGACACAATACACAGGAATGTTTCGAAGTAGAGTGCACTGGCCCCCACACTAGGATTCCCTGTGTTGTGGGCAGCCAGTCTCTTCCTTTTCACATCTAAACAGTATTGCTTAATTAATTCTACATAACACATTTATATCTATACTATTTTTGTACAATAAGAATGTTTTCTGTGTCAGTATAGGACAGCTTAACAAGATATTGTTTGAGTTTTTTAGTAAAAGTATGTAATGTGATTTTTGTAATGTTAGTGATAATTTTGTTTTTAATGAAGTGGTTAAAGATGAATGGGCCTCGGAAGGAGAAAAAGCGTTGAGCGAAAAAAGTGCGATTTTTAGGTTGCTTATATATAGGTTTGCGTTTGGTTTGATTTGGTGTTGTGGGTGTTTGTTTCCAAAAAAGTCTGCATATATTATTATAACTGATCAATTCAAGCATAAAATTGACTTTTTATGGATTAAGTTCATTTACAATGAATGTGTAGTTCCACAGAAATTTAGCACGCTAATTAATTAGCAATTTCTCATGGTTCAAATTTGTAATATGTAAGGTGTAGCTAATTTATTGCGTTACGCACTGTCGCTATGCAAAATGAGTGGGTAACTATGCATACCCCTACATGTCTATTCAATTCATCTATATCTTATATCCAGTAGTAATACAATTATAATATATTATTAAATATGTATTACCAACACAAATTTGCAGTATTAACAATATTCGAAATGGTAATTATTAAAAATTGATAAAAAGGTTAATAGAAACCAGTGTAAATCGTTTGGTCCCCGTGTACTTTTAATGCTGGTATTTCCGCGATACTTACTAAAGTAATATCTATTAATTTCTTGACGTAGTAAACGTGAAACTTCTTTAGGCGCATAAGGGGCCGTTCATAAAATACGTTCGCATACAAGGGGGGGGGGGGAGGGGTCTGGCTGAGTGTGACAAGATGTGACAAGGGGGGAAGGGGGGGGTATAGGGCAGCGTGACGTACGCCGTTTATTATTTTTTGACATGAGCGCTAGCTCTGTGGCGCGACTCTAGCGGCGTTGCGATCCGTCACAACGGGTTTCTTTGTTTTTCCAATACTTGAGAGAGTAACGTTTCCACGTACCCTGCGCTCTCGATTCAGTAACAAATGAAAATACTATTTCTCATGTATTTATTGTTATTTTATTCCTTCATTCGTCATTTAGCAGTGAACTAAATAATAAAAGTTTGTATACTATCATTTAGAATTTATCATACTCAGCGGGGGGGGGGGGGGGAATCGTCACGAAGATGTGCAGCGTTTTTACCGAAGAAAAGGAAGAGCGATTGAGACCGATTGAGAGAAGTGGAAAGGGCCTTATAGAAATACTATTTTTATATTTTTTAATTTCGTTAAAAAAATTTATGAAACATTACTTATAGAATGCGAAATAATTTATTAAAAGCTCAAATGTCGAATTGTAAATTAAATTTGTATTAATTTTCGACACTTAATATTTTAATGACAATTCAATTTTTAAAATTCCCTAACATTCCTTTTTCCTACCTTTAAGTGTCGGAAATCTAAAGTTTTAGATTTGTATAAATACGAACAAGAATTAAAAATTAGTTGCCAAGGAAGTTTCACTTCTGACATGTGTGACTTTCTACGCACGCACATTCTCACATTCTCAGTCTGTTGCCATGACAACTCAGCTCTGGCTGTTTTGGTGAGCACTGAATGGGCGAAGTACCAAGTAAATAATCCGGAGGCCTACTATGATCTCTTATTGCGAGCCTATTGACAATCTACACCTGAACTGCATCGCTTATTCAAACTCAAACTCAAAAATATCTTTATTCATATTATAGGTAAACATGTACACTTATGAACGTCAAGAAAAACAAATTAAATTAACTGTAAATTTACATTTACAACCAGTTCGCAAGTCAAGGGCGTAGAGCGGGTAAGAAGAACTGGCGAGAAACTTTCCGCCACTCTTTTCAATCGCCAAGTTTTTAATACAAATTGTTTGAACTGGAGCAAATCAATCGCAAGGATTAGGATCATTTAAGTATTCGTCACATTGATAAAAGGCTTTATTAATTAATTTACTTTTAACAAAGGCTTTGAATTTATTTACTGATAGTTCTATAATTTCGCTTGGGAGTTTGTTGTGAAAACGAATACAATTTCCATATAAGGAGTGGTTCGTACCATGACATCGAGACAGTTTATTTGACGTATAGAAGTCATACAGCGCTACGTCTTTTCGTTTACTAAAGACGTTAATGAATAAAATATCTCTCAGTTACATAGTTAAAATAAAACGCCTGACAAAATTTAGCAATAACGCCATGTACTTAAATAAGCGTCTCTGTTTAGCATTGATCAGTGTTTTCGTATCGCCTGCGCGTGCGAGACACGTCCAGATAATAAATAAAATTAGTTTTTTCGGTAAGTGTATTATAAATAAAAAAAATAAAAATAATATAATTCAGACCATTTTATATCCATATACTATTAGTATAACTAAAATACATCAGTGGCGCTACAACCTCTTTAGGTCTTGGCCTCAGATTTCTGAATCTGTTTCATGATCATTTTTAAATCTAATAGGCAAGGTGATCAGCCTTCAGTGCCTGACACATACCGTCGACTTTTTGGGTCTAAGTCATGTCGGTTTCCTCACGATGTTTTACTTAAGCGTTCGAGCAAATGTTAAATGCGCACATAGAAAGAAAGTCCATTGGTGCACAGCCGGGGATCGAACCTACGACCTCAGGTATGAGAGTCGCACGCTAAAGCGACTAAGCCAACACTGCTTTCTAACGTTCTAAAATTCCAACACACAAATATAATATAGTATTCACAATTATATCCTAAATGAATAATTTTTTTATGCCTCCTAATTAGCTACTTGCCTTTGCCTTATAACTTACTAGTGCGTACTGCTAAATAAGCTGTAAAGGGCTGTATAGATCTATATTAAATGAACAATGTATTCAAGGTATTTAATTGGTTAAGGGTTAATGCTGTATTGGTTAAAATCGCTTCGAAAATTAGCCATTATTAGTCGTAAAAAGTAAATGACAAAAAAAGTTATTGTCGGTTATCCATAAGAGATAGACATATACCATCACGGACTTTTCTGTAGACCTTTTCAATGTGTACAATACTTAGTACATTATTTTGATAAAACTCGTAGGGTTCAGCCTGCATTTGCAATGTAAGCGGAAGTAATGTAATTATTTACGACATCATTAGAAACCTCAAAAATAACAGTACTTCTCCACTGTTTAATGGATGTTATACATATAAACCTTCCTCTTGAATCATCTCTATCTATTAAAAAAATCCGTTGCGTAGTTTCAAAGATTTAAGCATACAAAGGGACATAGGCACAGAGAAAGCGACTTTGTTTTATACTATGTAGTGATGTAATCTATTTTTTTATATGTATGTTTTTCCGGATTTTTCTCTTGGCCTACCCTCTGTTTTCTTTGCTGATGAGTAAGGATGCCTACAGATTCAAATTTAATGACACGGAATAAGTGATACCAGCCTTATGTTCCATAACAAACTTTTTTTTTCCTAAATAGAAAAAGATTATTTTCTTTTCAGATTCAACGAAATGCTGATTCACCTGACAATATTGTTGTCACTATTGGCTTGTAGCAAATCTCTAAGTGAAGGTAATCTTCTTTAATTTTACTCACACAGATTTAAATTTAGTTTGTTATTCAGTACAACGCTCAAAGCGCCAGGCTTCAGAAGACAGTATGAGCTATTACACTTCAATAAACTGACTTGGTATAACAAGGATCTCATTTTGATGTGAAACATCTATAGCCGCACGTAAAACCGATTTCGACGCATGCCGTGGCGACGCATCGCCACGCTATATGATGGTATATACATACAATCTATATGCAGTAGTAAATTTTTGTATTTAATGAAAATAAATGTTTATTCAATAAACAGTCATCGTTATCTGGAAAACAAAATCGTAAAATTTTATTTTATCATTATGACATATTTAGTTCCTATCACAATCTGTTCTTTTCTGCATATTACTTCACAAAATAATTTCGATTTTTCACATCTGCCAGGCGTCCCGTGACGGCTCACATTTTTTTTTACATTAGAAGAATGGCGTTGTGAGGCTTAGTTTTTTCCTTGCATATTTATCAACATCATATCTTCAAGAAAAGAGCGAACCAATTCTTAAAAGGCCGGCAACGCACTCGCGACAACTCTGGCATTGAGAGTGTCCATTGGCGGCGGTATCACTTAACATCAGTTTGCCCCCTTTTCTATAAAATATATATAACGAAATCTACAGATAATTTTATAAAATCTTCTATCTAATATATCCGACAATATATGTAAACATAAGTTTTGCAAAAAATAGGAATTAAAAAAGTACTATTTAAAAAGATAAGACAAATACACAGTAAAATAAAATTACCAAGAATTTTGGTACTCAAAGCAGAGAAAAAAAACTCATCTACAAAACAGCGATTTCGGTTCGAGAAAGGCACCCAATAATGCTTTCTCTAAAACCGAACATATGTTAGAATGTTCTGAGAAGAACTGTGGGTAAACGTTTTCGTCCAGATATAATAATATGTTATATATGAAAGCAGTACATCACCAACAGTAAATCACCTTAATTTTTCAAATTTAAATTAAAAAATCATTTATTCATGTAGGTAACATAATGTACACTTATGAACGTCAAAAAAAGATATATACATTAAATGCTTCTAATTTTACAATTACTGCTAGTTCTCAAATCAAGGGAACGGAAGAGAAGAACTGGCAATAAACTCTCCGCCACTCTTTTTAATCGCCAAGTTTTTTTCTTTTACACGATGTTTGTAAGGAGCTGCAACCATTACACCATGTTTATGACATCTTGAGTAATAAAGAATAATAAATTAAATTAAAAACAAAGATTTTTCCTCTATCAGCAGGAGGCATGGTGAAATAGGAGCACGCACTTACACACTCGTGAGAACAACACGCAAATACGTAGTATAAACAACTAATATCACCGCATACACGAATTCAAGTACGACCAGTCACCACAAGTAGCACCCGTTCACGAGTATGACGCATGGCCAGCCATCGGCCCCCTCGCCATATTTTAGGGAGAGAGACAACCCGACGCATGGACGCCGCCACAATTTTATTTGAGCATGACGATCCTTGAAATGTGGACTTGGCTACACAAGAAAATAGTAATAATACTAATTATACTAAAATAATTTGATACCACATGAATCACGGTTTGTTCCCACTTTACATTTAAAAAAAGTCGTAGATGTCGACGATCGCCCCATTGTCTGAAAATGCGGCCGAGAGAAATAGCCGCGTTACCTATTTACTCTGAAGCAATTCATATCCAAGCACTATGATCGTTTAAGGTTGTTTTATTAACTGTTTACAGGAGACAGCTGCACCAAAACCGATGGATCTCCTGGAGTATGCAAGGCCATAAATGACTGCCCATTCGCAGAACATGACTTTCAAAGACATCTTACACCAATGGTAAGGAAGTTATAGAAATTTTAATTTGTGTATTTTTAAGAATTGATTTTCTATGATATTAATTTTAAATTTCTATTATAGTTACTTCCAATTTCCTACATAGTAATAACTTACCTATAATGCTAACATTTTCTCGCTGTAATAATAATAATTTATTTATTGCAAGAATATGGTACAAAATGTTAAGGTGGTACAATCGTAAGTCGTTCGCATATTCTGCCCACACAGTGGCGCGCAAATTTATCTTAATTTACATTTTACATTATTAGTTACTTTATTAAATTTGTATAAATTACAATGTCTCACACAAATAATCATTTATTATTATCATTACATTATTTCCAAAAGTAATGCACTAAGTCGCTTTTTAAAAACTACAGTCGGAAGGTCTTTTAATTCTTTCGGTAATCTATTGTAAACTTTAATTGGTGTGTGTAATAAGTATCGCGATACTTATTAGTGTACTTATACTTGTCACCGGTACTATCTACCAGGCGGCAACTTAATCTTTAGTACCTGCACTTGAATCTCATGGCGCAAGAGTCTCTACTCCAAAGTTACCTGTTATTTTCTGCCTGCTCTGCGTCTGCCCCATCTTTTTTACTTTTCCGTGGGGTTTTCCTCAAAATAGGCTTCAGTTTATTTTCATCAGCCCAAAAGCGAGCATTCTCTTGTAGTCTGAGAACAGGAAAAAGCTGATGCTCGCTGATGGCCAAATCTGGAGACTGTGGATGCGGCAGCAATTCATGAAATTTTGCCATTGATTTGTGACATGGTAATTTTAGTCGCATATCCAAAACATGATCCAGGATATGTCCAACATTTTCCTTTGATATAATTAGGCCTCAGCATGGACGGCAATAACAGCCAAGCCTGACCCTTCCACGTATAAATATTCAAAACCACTTCTCAACAGACGTGCTACTGTCAACTTGTCCAGCTCCTAGGCCTGCTGCTCAAAGAGTTGAGAATCTAATAATTTTGATTTTTTCAGAAATGCGGAAACAGTGATTCTGATCCAGTCATAATATGCTGTGGGGAATCATTTGCTGATACCACACCTAAAGTTAGAGGGAGGTTTAGGAGGTGAGTAAAGATTTCGTACCAATTCAAGAGTTGGACCACACATACACGTCAATTATATTAGAACATAAGCAAGGGTAAAAATTGAATAAGCAACCACAAAATCAAATAAATAATAATTACGACTAATAGAAACTTCACCCCCAAACCCTGTTCTGGAATATGGGTTTAAGAAAACTGTAAATTTTATTATATGGCGATTATCAAATATTTTTTTTTTATAGAACAGGGGGCAAACGGGCAGGAGGCTCATCTGATGTTAAGTGATACCGCCGCCAATAGACAACCTCAATGGGCTCGCGAGTGCGTTTAAGTGTTTAGATTTCGCCTATATTCTCCGGAATTATAATAATAATAATAATCTTTATTTCTTCTCTCACATATACATACAAGGTTACAATGATTAAAACTAAGATGATAACATTTGAAAGTGTATGTGAGAGACTGGTCTCTGTAACAGGAGACCTGAGTGACAGATAGCCAGCCTCTCCAGTCTCCGGACCGGGACACGTATAATAGGTCATTGTATATACATTGCATATATACAATAGAAGAAAAAAAGTAAACGCTAAAAGAAAAACACTGCAAACAGAGATGTAAAATTAAATTAGGTGTGTGAGTGCGCATGCGCTTGTGTGTGTCTCTATGTGTATGTGTGTGCGTGTGTGTGTGTATGTGTGGGTGATTTGGTGTAATACTTATTAAATTATGTACTAGTTGTTGCTGTTTTCCATACATGGGGAAAGATACCCAATGACCAAAACTTATTATAAACAATTATTCTTAACGGCAGTGAGAGAACATCGATCGATTTTGCGGAGTGTGACGGAAGATCGAAGATGTTCAGGCCATTTTTGACACTTCATTGTGGCTTCTAGAAGCCTGAATATCATCATATATCATATTGATATGGCCACTATAATTTTATAGGTTAGCTAATTACGGAATAACTTAAGACTGCGGATCTTAAAATGATTTTTGTTTACCTGGGGAAATGCATTGCGCATGCGCGGCGCGACTGCTTGGTGCGGAAGGGTTATATGGAACTCGCTATTGTGCATACCCACTAAAACCCCAAGGCGCCACCAACAATCGCCTTATGCGGGATGCGGTAACATCAGAGTCTTATCCGCTTCCCGACATGCGATGCGGCGGTTGCGTCCGCCTCTTCACGCATGTTGGTTTGTGAGGATGCTTGGCACAGCAAGCATCTTTCACAGACCGGGCCAAACGCATTTACAAATAGCTAGGGGAGATCGGGTCCAGTACTGTTTTAAAATGGAATCAACCAACTTTGGATATGGATCTCATCTTTTTTTTTATTGATAAAAAAGCTTGCCAACGCTTGGCACACTGTTACGTCGCTAAAAAAAGAAAATCACTAAATACAATTTTAAAAGTGACGAGCACTTATAGGCAAACATGACTTACACGAAGAGATCCAACATTAAACAAAACAAAACAACTATTTGACAAAACAAAAAAAAAACTCGTAAAAAAAAAACTTAAGAAACTAAACAAAAATCTTCAATTATTGTTCGCTTGTAGCAACTCCAACTAATCCTTTAAGATCCAGGACATTGATCTTTTCCACCTCAAAAAGAGAGATGTCAAGAAGTATTGCGAGAAGCGGGAAGACTCTGATTTTTTTAAGTAGTAGTTTTAAATTCTAAGTATTATTTGTTGCTTTTAAATGTCAAATTTCAGCTTTTTCATTTTATTTATTTATTTATTTACACTTCGATGCAAAGAAACAAAAATAAAACAATACATAAAAATTACAAGGGATGCAACGGGCGGCCTTATCGCTAACAAGCGATCTCTTCCAGGCAACCTTTTAAGTCCTCTCATTTGAACTAAAGAACACAATCTAGGTTTAATCGCTTATTATGTAAACAGTACAGATAATACAACTGTCAACAAACTAATTATATGGGTACATATCATTATTTTATTCTTCTGTGTTTTTTTAATGTATATTTGTCTATTAATGCACTTGCTTGCTTTCTATTTTTTATACATAAATTGTTTATCTATGTAATCTGTTTTGGCTTTCTGTATCGTCTTAGTGTTTTAATAATATAATATGTATAAGTATAAGCTGTTAGATTACTTATAATTAAATAAATAAATAAGATGTAACCGTGGACATTGATACCTGGTGTTTTTTATACAGAAATTCAACTACAATGGAGCGACCCAAAGAGTTTCCGTTGAAATGCAACGTTGCAATGTTGAAAGCAGAGAGAAGTGGACGGAGAGCGCATAGAAGTAAGTTTCTAGTGTTAGACTTGTGTAAGGGTGCGTCCATATTACGTGTGGTTATTTTTTATATTCTGTACCTCCCCCCCCCCTGGTGAGATGTCGTGAGATTTTATTCAACCCCCCTGCCCCATCGCCCAATAAGCCCCCGTAAGTAGTCAGAGACACTTGTGTTGGGGTTGACTCGCTACTTCCCTTATTTATAAAACTTCTAATAATTCAAAAAAGAATAGCTATGAACTTATTTTATGCATGCGTGTTTGTGTGTGTATGTGCGCATGTGTGTGTTAGTGTGTGAGTGAGTGTGTGCTGTGTGTGTTTGTGAGATTTTTCAAAATGTGGGTTTCTTACGTAAACGCGCTGGAATGTTACTGTGAGAATAATAAAAAATGCTTCGTGCTTTTATTTACGACTATATTGCTGAGAGTTTAATTATAAGTGAAATAAAAAAAGACAATAGAATACTTGAATCGTAACCACTGTGATCAAAAAAAGAATATCTACTCTAATTCAGTCCATGGAGTATCATGCGCAGTCTCAAGAGAGATAATTGAAACCAACATATCCATAGGATTTTCAGTAAAATCATCTGCGTAAATGTGTGTGTGAGAGTGTTTAGGTATGGAGTTAACGGGAAGATGCAGAGATTGCCTTAAGGCATCAACCGTTTTCCCTTTTTTTTTTATCAGAAAAAAAATTGCGTGATATTTGACTCGACCCCCTCCCCCCCCATTTTTATTCAAAAATTTGTTTTTATTAAAAATAATAACATACTAACTTTATTCACTTTTTTCTGTTAAGTATACCTATTGTATCTGCTTTAATAGTATAAGTAACAGCGACGGATAAACCATGTCAAGTTTTCGTTCGCTGTGAAATGTACCTAAACCTAAGTTTTTAAATTAAATAAAAATCTTTAAAAAACATTAAATTACACAGCTTTCTATAAAATTTACATGTTTCTATGAATCAAACATACCGACTGATTCATTTGATTTTTTTTAATGTAGCCGTAATTATGATAAAAAGTGGATTTTGGATTTTTTCAAATCCGACATTGTTCTACGATCATGACGATCAGTTCAGGGTGAAGTAGTTAAATTTAACCTCAATTTCAGAATGCCTTGAATACCAAGAGAAATATGGGGGCTCTTGTAGATCAACTCCGGGTATTATGAGGCCAATCATAGGAGGAGAAGACGCTTATCTGGGGGAGTTTCCGCATATGGTGAGTTACTATTCCAAGCCTACGATATGAGTAGTTAAAAATCAGTGGAGTTAAAACTCTTGTTGTGTCAGATACCTGATGCGTAGATTTTTGGGTGTTTGTGATGTTTTTCTTCTGCGTATGGGCGACTGTTAACGCACGTAGGAAATCCATCCAGGCACAAAGCCGGGGTTCAAACTAGTAACTCAAAGATGAGAACTGCACGCTCAAGCAAGGTCAACTGTCCGGGTCACACAGTAGAAAAATGGCGCTATAATCTCTGAAATAAGGGAGCTGCACTGTCCCTCCAACATAAAGGGCGGATAATCGATCAGTTTAACGTGACTATTTGTCCCCAAGGCCCCAGTGGCTTTGGTTTTTTTTAATGGATTCCAGCTCTTGGATTAAAGGACCAGCTCGGGCTGATTTCTTCTTATAGTGCCATCTCCTTGCGATTGGCGATTATAATGGCTATTTTAATTTTGGATGCCGCGCTTCTAAGCAATTTTTTCGGACTGTTTTGGCAAGCGTAACTTGGGCGGGATGGGCTTTTCTCGCGATTATCAATCGCCTGAAAGGCAGGATGAAAGCTCACTAGTGTCATCGAAGTGACGACCTCGCCGTCCACGTTGAAGGCGGTTTTTTAACCCAATCTGACTAGTCATCGCAGGTATTTGTACTATTGTAGGAGGGTAAAACTTGCTGAGTTTTTTGCCCGATCTTCTCAGGATCACCTGGTAGTTTTTTTTATAGAACAGGGGGCAAACGGGCAGGAGGCTCACATGATGTTAAGTGATACCGCCGCCCATGCACACTCTCGACGCTAGAGGGCATGTTTCTCGAGGCTAGTTTTGTGAACGGATGGTGTAGTCTTGCTCGTTTGCGAAGTTTTGACAAACGTTTTTGATATTCATAAGCATGCCCTAAGACGCATCTAAATTGAATAAACGAGTTATGATCTTGATTAATTTTTGATTTTGATTTTGTAGATGTCGCTACAATTCTAAAGATTTTAATTCTTAATTAAAAAAAAATAATATCTTAATTCTTCGCTTTCAAATGGCGTCTATTACATGATGAACCTGGGGTGGATATGAAGATCCTCTTGACCTATTATCGAATTAGTCGGAGCGATTTGTCAGCCCCTGACTGATGTTGTCGTAGACTTAAACATACATAGTAACTAATAAGAACGTGGTGTATTTTTTTAATTTTCAGGCTCTCCTGGGCCTTGGTCACCATGGTGATAAATTAAATTGGGTTTGTGGAGGTGTCATAATCAGCGAACGATATGTGCTCACAGCAGCGCACTGCACGTACAGCCCAACTTTGTAAGTAGAGCTTTTTGCTGTTTTTTTTTATAGAACAGGGGGCAAACGGGCAGGAGGCTCACCTGATGTTAAGTGATACCGCCGCCCATGGACACTCTCAATGCCAGAGGGCTCGCGAGCGCGTTGCCGGCATTTTAATAATTGGTACGCTCTTTATTAACGAATCGGATTTTGTATATTTCCAGCGGAATACGAACACCAGCTGCTCGGCAATAGATGGCGTTGATAACAATTATCATAATTTCAAATTACAAGAATTCTTATGAAACAAGCAATTTAATGAATCAATTTCAAGTTTTAATAATTTACTTTAACATAGTTGGCATTAACGTAGAGTCCAAGAGAAGAGAGTACAAATTTTTAAAAGGCCTACAATACACTACGCCCTTTTTTCTACGAAGACGGGTCGACTGCAATGTTTCTAGATTTTTCCACTAGTTAGAGAACTTTTCAGCAGGCTGAAATATGATTTCTGACCGTTTCAGAAAAGTGTCAATTACATATTAGAAATCATTATTTACAGAATTTACTCCTAGTTTTTAGGAGGCTGACACATCTAGGAATTTGTAACATCTTTTCTGATGACGGTCATAAGCGTACTTGGTTACCTATATGAGTAAAGTTATTTTGAGTTTGACTTTGAGGGCAGTCTTCGCAGCCCATGGATACCCTTTTTTAGTTGGAAGTTGGAGTTTAGATGGAGAATACTCTTACCCCCTCTTCCTCCCCCCAACCCTTCCACCCATCTTCCTCCCCCAACCCTTCCCCCTCCCCTCTTCCTCCCCCCAACCCTTCCACCCCTCTTCCTCCCCCCAACCCTTCTCCCTCCCCCTCTTCTTCCCCCCAACTCTTCCCACCCCCGGGAGTAAGAGTCTTGTCTCTCTGTGTGAGTGAATTCTATAAGAAATATTTGAAGGCGTAAAAAATGCTTTCAGTGGACCTGTCAAGAAAATCCGAGTTGGTATATTAAAACGAAGTGATTCCGTGGATTCGTCTAAAGAATTCAATGTGATGCCGATCCAGCACCCACAATACCACTCACCGCTGAGATATCATGATATTGCATTACTGCGGACTGACAGAGAGTAAGTATAGTATTACCTCATTCCCGTTTTTTTTTTTTTTCAGACAGTGAATGCAAATACAAAACTATTTAAGTTATCAGGGTGGTATCACTCAAAATGCTTCATAATTACATTATCATTATACAATAGAGAAATAAACTTACTAACGTTACGAATGAAAGATGAATTGGCTGTACAATTGCAGCAATCAAGCAACCTGGACTGATTTAAAGTTGTATTACAAAAAAATCTTAGGCGATTCGCACGCCGTGCGCCCGTTCTTGCATCTGCTAATCGGACACAAGCCGCGCCGGTGCAGATCACGTAGCGTGCGCGTGAACAATGCCACACATATAATTACATGATGTTCATTCTTTAGCGAATGACTGGGCCGGTAAATAAAACTATTTTGGGTTTTGCGAGATTTATATTAAATATATCTATAATAATTTACACGACCGATCCTTGGTGACGCTTAATGCTAATTAATGGCGCATGTCGCCCCACCTTACACTAACTACTAAATAAAAATGCGCCTGACATTAAGTTTGCGCAATGCCGCAACATACTCCCGGCCGTTGAAACTCTTTCAACATTCTTCCTGGACCGGCAACTTGCACAGCCGAACCAACGAACGTTTTATGCAGCCACTACTTGTTTTAATATCTGCCACTCTGGCCACTCCATCTGATCCATTTATGAACCGCTGCACTCGACCTAACTTCCAGCAGAGAGGAGCAGCATTGTCCTCGGCTATCAGGACTAAGTCGCCAATATTTAGATTGGCAGAGTTCTCTTTCCATTTAGTGCGCTGTTGTAATTCCACCACATACTCCTTTTGCCACCGTCTCCAAAAGTGCTGTCTTAATTGCTCAATTCTCTGATATCTTTGTAAGTTCCCAAATTTGCGTTCATCAAGACCTATAGAAGGCACCGAAGTTAAGGGTCTTCCAATAAGAAAGTGTCCTGGGGAAAGGGTAAGAAGATCATCGGGAGAGGATGACAAAGGACACAAGGGACGGCTGTTTAGGATTGCCTCTACCTGTGCAAACAAAGTTAATATTTCCTCAAAAGTAAGATGACAGTTTCGCATAACACGCCGTATATGATGCTTAGCTGATTTTACTCCGCTTTCCCAAATACCACCGAAATGAGGAGTATATGCCGGAATAAAATGAAATATAATGGAATTTTGACTTGCAAAGTCAAACAGAAAATCTTTATTTTGTTTCATAAATGAACCTAATTCTCGCGCTGCAGCTACAAAATTTGTACCGTTGTCAGAAAATATCTCCGTTGGCCTTCCCCGACGAGCAATAAAACGACGAAGTGCCATTATATATGCTTCTTTAGTTAATTCACTAACAGCCTCTAAATGTATACATTTGAAACGCAAACAAACAAAGATACACAAATAACATTTAATTAAGCGGCTTCCTCGTCCTTTGCGATTCAAGATAAGAAACGGACCTGCGTAATCAACTCCTACAGCTAAAAAAGGGTAATCTGGGGTAATCCGCTGTTCTGGGAGATTTCCCATCTTAGGTTGAAGAGTCCGCCCACGCATACGCCTGCATATTACGCACCTATTAACTACCCGTTGAGCAAGACGACGCCCGTTAACTGGCCAGACAACCTCTCTCACAGCTGCAAGTAGTAATAAAGGACCAGCATGCATATGCTTTAAATGCTCTCGCTCAAAATATAATTGAGTAAGGCGGTTGCTGCTATGCAATATGATTGGATGCTTTGTTTCATAAGAGTAATAATTTGACGCATTCAAACGCCCACCAACCCGAATTAGCTTGCCGTCATAAAATGGAGACAAACCTAAAATTTTGCTTTTTCTATTCAACTGCTTACCCTTGGCTAACAATTCATATTCAACTGCAAATGATTGCCTTTGGGCACATTCATATAACATATCCATAGCTTCATTCAATTCAGTCGTTGATAGTGCACCGAGGCGTTTATTTGTTTTGTTCTTTGCATTGAATATGAATCGAAGCACATATGAGGTTGCTCTTTGCAATCGGGTTAGTGAGGAGTACCTATTAAAATCAATAAATGATTCATTAATTACAGCCGCATTAGCCTTAATTTCTGGGATACCATTTAAATCAAAAGATTCTAATATAGGCCATTTAGATTCGTCTTCAAGCAAAAAACTAGGCCCTAACCACCAAATGTTCATATTTAAAATATTCTTAGCTTGAACTCCTCTAGATATAAGATCAGCAGGATTAAGTTCCGATGGCACGTATCGCCATGCTGAAGAAGTAGTTATTTCTTTTATTTCACCAATACGATTGGCTACAAATGTTTTTAATCTACCTATATCCCCCTTTATCCAGCATAAGACAACAGTGGAATCGCACCAATGAACTATCCGCGTGGGTGTAAACCTAATTGACTCTAACACCGATTTTGTGAGTTTTCCGGCAAGTTGCGCCGCACATAATTCTAGTCTTGGGATAGTAGTAGGCTTTAGAGGAGCTACCTTTGATTTACTACATAATAATCGAACAGTGACACGATTGTCGCTGCTTATTGTTTTTACGTAAATACTTGCACCATAAGCAATTTGCGATGCGTCACTAAAAGAGTGCAATTCTATGAATTGAGGCAAATTCCCCAATACTAATCTCGGAATATTTAAATTTTTTAGATACTTTAAATTATCCACAAATTTTATCCATTCATCCTTTATCTTCTGACTTACAGGCTCATCCCAACCAATCTTTTGCTGCCATAGATGTTGCAACATTATCTTAGGAATAATAATAACTGGACTCAATAATCCTAACGGGTCAAATATTTTAAAAGCATTCGACATAATGAATCGTTTCGTGACTGATTGCCCAGCTATGTATATACTTTCTTTTACTGGTATATGAAGAGTGTCAGTAGAAGGAGTCCAACCTAAACCCAAAGTACTGGAGGTTTCACTAAATATTAAATTGTCTTGACTGTTTATTTCAAAATTTGTAAAAATAGACGGAAAATTAGTTTTATATTTTCGCAAATTAAAACATCCTGACTTTAAAGCACATGATACAGCCTTTTGTATATAAATTAATGTTTCTGGATCATCGGCTCCAGTCAACAAATCATCAACAAGAAAATCCCTTTGGATGATGACCTTTATGAGTTCATCCTCTTGCTCTTGGCCTATTTGCCATAAACATCGTGTACTCAGGTAACTTGCACAAGCCGTTCCATATGTCAGGGTATTTAAAGCTAATGTTTGTATAGGCTGATGCTCATTCGGTCTCCAAAGTATCAGCTGAAAATTTCTATCACCTTCTTTAACATTTACTTGCCTATACATTTTTTCTATATCAGCGGTAAGTAAGTATTTATGTTGCCTCGCTCGTAATAAAATAGAAAAAAGACTATCTTGTATGCTAGGCCCTACCTTTAATAGGTCATTTAACGAGTAACCAGTTGTAGTTGCTGCTGAACCGTCAAACACGACGCGCAACTTGGTAGACTCACTATCTGACCTGATCACTGCATGGTGGCATAAATAATAATGTGGACCTTCATCAAATATCTTACCCTGACATAAAACTGACAGATGCCCTAATTCTTTATATTCATCAATAAATTTGGAATAGTCTATCTTTAATTGAGAATCACGCCTAAATCTTTTTTCTAAATTAAAAAATCGTTTCCTTGCTAAACCATAACTATTTCCTAAACAAGTTATAGCCTTTTTAAAAGGTAATTTTACATTGAACCTACCATCACTATCTCTAGCAGTATTTTCTATAAAATGCTGTTCACTTTCCATATCATCGTAACTTTTTCTACATATTGAGTTATAGGGAAAATCCTCTATCTCCCAAAACTTAATCAACAAATCATCTAATTTATTCTGTTGAGATGGTACTAAGCATTGATTGCACTGAATTGCTCTGCTAGACCTTGCTGAATAAATAGGACCACAAATTAACCAACCTAAATGGGAATTTCTTAACTTTGGACCACAGTTACCTAGTGAATACTGCCCATCACTTATTATTTCCCAGAATAAATCTGCACCTATCAAGATGTCTACTGGAGCAGGTTGGTCAAACCTTGGATCAGCCAACTGCATGTTCCTAGGCAATTTAAACGTTATTTCAATTGGGCCTTTAGGTAACTGCCCTGTTAAATCCTTTAAAACATAGCAAGACAACATTGAACTATAATTGCTGTTTAATGAATTTATTTGAATATTACAAGTTTCAGTAACACTACTTGAACAGTTGCCAATGCCGATGACCTTTAGAGTGTCAACTTGATTAGGCTTTAATGACAATCTGTTCTGCAAAGATTTCGTTATAAAAGAAGCTTGACTTCCACAATCTAGAAGCGCGCGAACCTTGATCTTTTGCTGACCAAGTGGATTCGACACCTCAATAAGAGCAGTTGACAACAGCACGTGACATGTATCCTCATTAGCATAATTCACAAAAATATTTGTTTCATCGTTGTCCCTAGACCGAGAGCTTGATGTAGATGGGTTCGACGAGCAATGCAACATACTGTTGTGCTTTTCCATACATCCAGCCACGCGACAAGGTCCCATACGGCAATCATTTACGGAATGACCTTGCCTTAGACAAATCTGACATAGTTTGTATTTCATTACGTCTTGTATTCGCTCATCTAAACCTTTGTCCTTGAAAGTAGGACAATCATATATTTTATGATTCTTATCACAAATTATACATGAAAATTTTGTGTTTAATTGTTTATTTTTATTATTTTTATAACTTAGATACGTTTTTATTCGATTTCCTTGTCCGTGTCCTTGTTTTTGAAATTGATTATTAGCGTTGTAATTATTATTATAGGTAGAACGCACTTGAACATGAGGTTTAGAAACATTGATATCTAACTTGTTATTTCGATTCAAAGATTCCAATATATCAGCACGATCTATTAAAAATTTATAAAATTGTTCTAGATTAGGTACATCACCATCTAAGCTATTGCGAACCTCTTCCCATTTCAATAAAGTATTGTTATCTAATTTCGAAGATAACATAAACACTATTAATGTATCCCATGATTGCGTAGGTTGCCCTAAACTTGCCAAAGCACGCAAATCCTTTGTTACTTGATCTACTAGAAATCGCAAAGAACGCTCAGATTCTCGAGGAAGCTGCTTAATATTAAATATTGAATTTAAGTGATGATTAATAAGAATACGCTTATTATTATAGCGGCTACACAATAAATCCCATGCGCCGACATACTTTTTAGCAGACACCTCGAAGTTAGAAATAACCCTAGCCGCGTCACCTTGTAAATAAGAAGTTAAGTAATGAAATTTATTAATTGCTGGTATACGGTCATTATTATGAATTAAATTTTCAAATGTGTCTTTAAACTCTAGCCAACGGAAATATGCGCCATCAAATTTGGCTATTTGAATTTGAGGGAGTTTCAACCCGAATTCGTGGGGGTGATTAGGATCATCTATGCAACATGACGCGTTGTGACCCGAACTGCACCTTTTTTCGCATTCTAATTTTTTAGAGAATTTTTCGACTAAAGTTTTGGCCTTTGCTATATTCAAAATTATATCTTGCTCAATTTTATCGCGTTCCTCAATTTCAGCCGAAATATTCTCATAATTTAAAACCTCTATCTCACTCTGCAAATCATCAACCTTAATAGACAAAGCTTCAAATTTAGTGAGTTTTAAATCTAACTCTGTTAATTGAACGTTGTCTAGTTCCATTAAACAGGCAATGCTATTTAAATAATTTTTGAATTTTGTAATTTGTCCCTTGGCGGACGTTCTTCTAGCGATTAAATCACGTAAACCTTGTTTATTCATTTCTTCTGTCATTAAATATAACACTTAATGAAAAAACAAAAACAAAACAATATAATTTAAACTTTTCTTTTCTGGTAGTCAGTTAACTAAATATTGATTATCTTTATTTAAATAGCAATGCAATTCCTGCGTAATTCAATTGAAATGGCTCACGTTCCTCGTTCCGGTGGTACTTGCCGCTCAGGGAACCCGGCTGCGCACGCCCAGTTCGCTCCCGGCCGGTGCAGGAGCCGCGGGATAAGTATGTACTTGCAAACGGCGATGATAAATATAAGCCTGGAATATTCGGCAAATACGCTAAATATTGTATGTATAAACAATACGAAACGAGAAAACCTAAAATACGAAACCAACGTTACTTCTCAAAATAATTTAACTGTATATCAATTGAGTGATGTTTTATTGCTTAATATACTTCCATTGATCTATTTTATGAAATAGTGAACATACAATTGAATGATTTATGTATTAATTTAGATAATATTGCGATAAATAGCTAAAAGTTAATTCCTTTGTTCTATTAACAATTGCTTGTAGTTTTTACGGGTAGGTAAAAAAGATGATGCAATTTTGCACTAAATAACAAATTTACTTGCATAAAACGCTGTAAAAACTTGTCTAAAAAACACTTAATTTACACAAATGACGAACGATTTGGAATATTATTTTTTTAGTTATTAGGTTTTTTAGGAATAAGTTAAGGAAGGACACTTATCTTAGCGGACGAACTCGTAACTGCTCGATGTGAAACTTTAGCTGATTCACTGCTCGAATCTTCTTTGTTTTTCTGCTTTCCAATACAGCCCGTGATTTTAGAAATATCCACTGCAAGGCTCCATCCACAGGAATGATTTGATGTGATGTTGAAGATCGTTAGGTCGCCGCGCCGCGCCGTCGTATTTACGTATTAATTGTTATTATTTCGCGGATTCTTCTTTGTTCCCCTCATGGGCCACCATGTTCATTCTTTAGCGAATGACTGGGCCGGTAAATAAAACTATTTTGGGTTTTTCGAGATTTATATTAAATATATCTATAATAATTTACACGACCGATCCTTGGTGACGCTTAATGCTAATTAATGGCGCATGTCGCCCCACCTTACACTAACTACTAAATAAAAATGCGCAATTAAGTTTGCGCAATGCCGCAACACATGAACATAGTAATAAGTAATGTATGTTTGGTACAGCATACGCTACTTGATAGTGTGAATCCTGAGGAAGGTATAAATTTATAATTCATTACGGTTTTATACATTGACTGAATTATAAGTATCGAAGAAGACGCAAAAAAATTGCCAATATCGGCCGCAATTTATCTGCAAGTATATCTCAAATTTCTGCACTAATCTCTTCGGGATTCGCGACTGAGCATTGAAGCCGGAAATACCATCGCTGAGAGACTTTTATTTCTTTAAGTATTGAAATAGATAGACAGGGATTAGAGCAATATTGGCCTAGTGGGTGGAGCATGCGACTCTAACCCAGCATTGGAATTTCTTTCGCGCATTGAAAATTCGATGGAACGACGAAGGAAACGTCAGTAAACTTCAATCAACACGACGGCGTGTGACGGACTCTAATCACCTACTTACCTATTAGATTTATTTATTTATTTATTTACACTTCGTTGCAAAGAAACAAAAATAAAACAATACATAAAAATTACAAGGGATGCAACGGGCGGCCTTATCGCTAACAAGCGATCTCTTCCAGGCAACCTTTTAAGTCCTCTCATTTGAACTAAAGAACACAATCTAGGTTTAATTGCTTATTATGTAAACAGTACAGATAATACAACTGTCAACAAACTAATTATATGGGTACATTACCATTTTATACATTATGCAAACAATACAGAGGACTAAATTGACAGAAATACTTTAGCTCATCAAGAGTACAGGCTTCGTTCTATATTATATATTAAAAAAAAGAAAAAATGTTAAACAATTAAAAAGCTCGCAATTCCCGAAACTGTTTGTAATAATTCTTATCTAAAAAATACAACGATTTAATCGTTAGGCTTCTTTTTCTTGTATTTAATAACATCTGAAGTGATGTTCCCCGCGTTAATTTCAAACTTATGATCTAGGTACTCGCCCACGCTATAAAAGCACAAATTTGATAAATTATGAAACAGATTTTTTTTTAATATAATAGGGGGAAACGGGCAGGAGGCTCACCTGATGTCAAGTTTTTTTTTCTTTTTCAAGAATTCTTTATTTAATGTTCAATACAATTAAAAGTGCTACATGTCCAGTGTACATTAATTCCTGGAATGTAACAAACTTATAACTAAACACGTTTTTTTTAAAAGCCGTATTGCTTTTTTTTTAAAACTTATAAGACAAAACAGATAAAAACTAAAGTTATAATATTTCGAAGTTTAGCATTAATAATGAGGTAAACTGGGACTATGCAATCTTTAGATGAGATTTGCAATTTTGACATATGCCTGATGTTAAGTGATACCGCCGTCCATGGACACTCTCGATGCATGAGGGCTCGCGAGTGCGTTGCCGGCCTTTTAAGAATTTGTACGCTCTTTTCTTGAAGGACCCTAAGTCAAATTGGTGGATAACTGAGGCTCAGACCTCTAAATATGTACCGTCATTGATTTATTTCACTGTTTTGGAACGAAGTTCCTTATCGCGCGTTGTGAAAAGAGGCTAGACGGAAAAAAATCTTACAAAAAGTTGTCACGGCACTTTTTGCTATAGTTGTTGTAATTCACCGGTTCTCGACCGATCACCGAAGTTAAGCAACGCCGGGCGAGGTCAGTACTTGGATGGGTGACCGCCTGGGAACACCTCGTAATGTAGTCTTTTTTTTCTTTTCCTAGGGATAAGAAATAAAAACAACAAAATATAATACTACCATCGCTGCAGTTTTTTCAAGACATTTAAATAAAATAGAATCCAAAACATATGTTTCCTACTTCAATTACCACAAGCCAATTATTACTAATACCTAGTAATGATTAACTTTAAATAGCATTATATTTGTTAATAATAAAAAATAAAAAAAATTTATTAAATTTTTTTTTATTTTTTTTTGTATTCCTTCACTAACTAATCGAAAGGAACTTCGTTCCATCCGCGTGTCCGTTGATCAAGTTTTTATTTTTTCAGCATAGGATTTAACGGGCACATCATGCCAGCGTGCCTTCATGATGGCGACGAGGCACTTGAAAAGCATGCCATCGTCACCGGTTGGGGAACTACGGTTTTTAGAGAAAAACATTTACCGGATGTTCTCCAAAAGGTATTTTGATTGGGTCTGTCATAGCAAATCAATTCCAAAGGTTCGGATCATTTAAATAATATTCGTCTTTATAAAAAGCTTGGTAAAAACTAATACAATTTCCATACCTTATATGGAAGTGGTTTATCTTTTTTTAGGGGAGGAGGCTCACCTGATGTTTAATGATACCGCCGCCCATGGACACTCAATGCCAGAGGGCTCGCGAGTGCGTTGCGGGCCTTTTAAGAATTGGTACGCTCTTTTCTTGAATTACCCTAAGTAGAATTGGCTCGCAAATACTTCAGTGGGCAGCTGGTACCACAAAGTGGTGGTGCGCGGCAAAAACTGCCTTGAACAACGCCCAATTGTGGGGCTGGGGCTGGGGTGGAATGTCGTATTCTGCCTCGACGTCGGATGATGTAACTCAGCTCCAGGTATTAATCCGAACAACTCCTCTGAACACTCTTCATGGTAACAAACGCCTAAGGACCCAGGCGCATGGAAAGAGATTGGTCCTCGACGATTCGAAACACTCTTCGTTGAATACGGTCAAGTGGAAGGAGCTGGTACTCGGGAGCACCTGCCCAGAGGAGAGCACAGTATTCCATATGGGGCTGAATTTTCTTTATACAAGTGGTGGCCCGGAGTGAAGTACCGTCTCGCCTTGCTAAGCACACCAAGCTTTTTGAAGGCTAATATAGGCCTTTCCCTCCAAGTGACCGCAAACCTGAACGTCGTTCGATATGTTAACACCAACAATTCCAATGCTGGCAGTGGCTTTCAGAAGAGTGTCTTTGGAAAGAGGAGCTACGACAAAGATTGATTTCTTAAGCCAAAAACGTGCAAACTTGTGTCTTCTTGGGGTTAATGCAGAAGCACAAGTACGCAGCACAATTCAATCAAACTCATTTATTCAATTTAGATGCGTCTTAGGGCATGCTTATGAATGTCAAAAACGTTTACAAAGTTCGCGAAAGAGCAAAACTGTGCCATCCGTTCGCAAAAATACCAGGAGGTTGTTCTGAAAAGATCGGGTAAGAAACTCAGCAAATTGGGGGGATACCATCCGGCCCGCTCGACTTATGAATGTCCAGGGAATAGTGCTTTGCGGACAGCACAGTGCCGGAATGTGATTTCCGGCATAGAAGAATCACACCGCGAAATGGTCGGTGCTGGTCATGAAAAGTCGAGTTGGACTCGAAGAGACTGAAGGCTTTCTCATTCATAGGCGGCTGCGGCGGCGTGGTAGTCGGTTTTGAAAATTCGGAAAAACTGGCGTAAGGTAAGACGGAGATCTACGGGTAGGATCAAAGTATGTTCAAGGTGGTGGGATTATCTCAAAGCTAGCATAACCATGACGGTTAAAGGCTGAAGTCGATTGTTGGTGGCACCTTGGGGTTTAAGTGGGTATGCACAATAGCGAGTCCCACATAACCCTTCTGCACCAAGCAGTCGCGCCGCGGATGGGTATGCGCAATGCATTTCCCCAATTAAAAAAAGAAAAAAAAGGCTTCGCCACTTCAAGAGGAACGAGAATAAGACAGGGCAATACTCAAATCTGATTTATTGTTTAATATACTACACCTATTCACACACACATAATAATGTTCTTGTGAGCTGTTGGTGTATAGAACAGCCATGGGAGCCCTGACAGCAGTTAGTTAATGTTCAAATGTAATCTAAATAGTGATTATATTATAATATACTAGTGACCCGCTCCAGCTTCGCACGAGTGCAATGCTGATGAAAAGCAGGTTTTTATTATGTATTGTTATTTCCGTCGCTGGAAAGCTCCGATAATATACGCGTTCGATTGCTGCTAAATAAGCTGTATAGATCTTTATTAAATGAACAATGTATTCAAGGTATTTAATTGGTTAAGGATTAATGCTGTATTGGTTAAAATCGCTTCGAAAATTAGCCGTTATTTGTCGTAAAAAGTAAATGACAAAAAAAAGTTATTGTGGGTTATCCATAAGAGATAGACATATACCATCACGGACTTTTCGGTAGACCTTTTCAATGTTTACAATAATTAGTACATTATTTTGATAAAACTCGTAGGGTTCAGCCTGCGTTTGCAATGTAAGCGGAAAAAATTTAATTATTTACGACATCACATTAGAAACCTCAAAAATAACAGTACTTCTCCACTGTTTAATGGATGTTATTATACATATAAACCTTCCTCTTGAATCACTCTATCTATTAAAAAAACCGCATCAAAATCCGTTGCGTAGTTTCAAAGATTTAAGCATACAAAGGGACATAGGGACAGAGAAAGCGACTTTGTTTTATACTATGTAGTGATATTACATGTGCACTTTTTACTTTTTGTTTTTTTTTAATGTATCCTCTATCAGTTTAGTTCATTATTTTTTTTTGTTTCTGTTAAGTATGTCTTTTCCTTCTCATTGTATTTGTTTTATGTATTTTTGCACTTCTTGCCTACCTTACGTGATTTAATACGTGCTTTTTTTTTCCTGTACTCACTGTGGTTGCCTGGAAGAAATCGCTCGGAAGCGATAAGGCCGCCAGTTGCTTTTCATTAAATATATATAATTAATATCATTCATGGTTCATTCGAATTTTGCAAGCCGTCAATACGTGAGTCTGCATATGTTTACAACCAAATAAACTCTAAACTCCGATTTCATCATAGAGTTCCACTTTTCAGTTTTCGTTCACATACAAACAGACACAGCACACACACACATGCACACATACACACATGGCGCTTGTGTGCTCAAACTTACATTGAAAATGTGCTCGAAGATCATGTTTGGCCCGCAGCATATGGATGGGACCAGATTTTGTTTTAATGCAAGATAATGCCAGGCCGCATACTGCAGCCATCACGTCAGATTACTTACGACAGCAGGAAATCCGTGTAATGGAGTGGCCTTCCATGAGCCCTGACCTAAATCCAATTGAACACATTTGGGACTTGCTTGACAGGCGCATCCGGTAGCGTCCGATTGCACCTCAAACACTGCAGCAGCTCACTGAAGCGTTGATTGAAGAATGGGAGCGAATTCCACAAGAAGATATTCGGAGGATCATACGAAGCATGCCGCGTCGTTGTCAAGCCGTGATTAGGGCTCATGGAGGCCACACACGTTACTGAAAGTCACTAAAGACGAATATTCAAACGATATAAGAATATTTCTTTGATGGACCTTTTTTATCACCAATTAGTTTTTCGTCTACAATGCATATTTTAATTTTTTTTTAATAAAAAAAACACAAATTGAATTTTTTTATTAATTGTAGTAATTAACAAATTAACAAGGTAAAAAATAGCGTACAAGTTAATTTAAATCTAATTTTAGTTTAAGCAATAGAAAGGAGAAAAATCTTGTTCCGCTAATTGTCTTGAGCAGTATATAATATATATATGTATAATTTTTTTATGTAATGCAACGAAGTGTTAATAAATATATTTTCAGGCAACAGTCGAAAGATTTGAAAGTACTGAATGTGATTATTTGAAGTACCGCCTAATGCCAAATGGATTTGACCCAAAAACACAGCTGTGTTATGGAGATCGAGTTTCCAACAAGGATACTTGCGAGGTAAGGCTTTTTCTTATGTTACAGGAGGCTTAATTGATGTTTAATGATACCGCCGCCCATGGACACTCGCACTGCGAGAAGGCTCGCACGCCGCCGGCATTTTAGGAATTGGTACGCTATTTTCTTGAAGGACCCTAAGTCGAATTGGTTCGGAAATACATCAGTGGGCAGCTGGTTCCACATAGTTGTGGTGCTGCCGTAAGAAACGCTCAGTTGTGGAACGACGGACGTCAAGGTGATACGGTGTTTTGTATTCTGCCTTAACGTTGGTGAAACTCAGCTGCAGGTCCGAACAACTCCTCTGAACCCTTTTTTTTTGCAACGGGCGGCCTTATCGCTAACAAGCGATCTCTTCCAGGCAACCTTATAAGTCCTCTCATTTGAACTAAAGAACACAATCTAGGTATTTCCCTTTATCTGTACTGTTTACATAGTAATCGCTTATTATGTAAACAGTACAGATAATACAACTGTCAACAAACTAATTATATGGGTACTTTACCATTTTATACAATATGCAAACAATACAGAGGACTAAATTGACAGAAATACTTTAGCTCATCAAGAGTACAGGCTTCGTTCTATAATATATATATATAAAAATAAAAAAATATTAAACAATTAAAAAGCTCGCAACTCCCGAAACTGTTTGTAATAATTCTTATCTAAAAAATACAACGATTTAATCGTTAGGCTTCTTTTTCTTGTATTTAATAACATCTGAAGTGATGTTCCCCGCGTTAATTTCAAACTTATGATCTAGGTACTCGCCCACGCTATAAAAGCACCTTGCCTTTAAAAACCCAAAGTGCCTTTGCAGTAAGATACAGAGAGATCCCACATCCCTACGCAACGCCAAGGGATCAAGTCACTTGAAGGATTCACTGTGTTAGTTGTTAAACTAAAATTACTTTGAGTATTTAATTGAGGCATTTTAAATGATGACAGAGGCAATGTTGAAATAGAATGTCAGCTGTAAAATGTTGTGTTAATCAAAAGTTTTGTAAGCGTTGACTTGTGTTAGCTATATCGCGGCAGCTTAAAAGGAGTATTACGAATATTCATAGCGCTGAATCACCAGCATTTGAACTGTTTTGTATATGTATTCCATCTTTGGCTATATCTTTAGTAATATATAATGTATGTTAGTTATAGGATTACTAAATAGATAAGTATATAGTTAATATTCTTTATTGGTGCTTTGCGAGAGAAACTGAGCGTTTCATGACCTCAAATTTTAGAGTTTTCCAAATTTATTGACGTTCAGAAGAATACATTTTTAATTTGAAATTACATAATTATTTCAGGGAGACAGTGGTGGACCCTTGCAAGTGAGCCACCAGATCGTCTGCTGTACGCACTGGGTCATTGGGATCACCTCCTGGGGCAAATGGTGCGGTGTAGCTGGCAAACCCAGCATTTACACTCGGCTGGAAAATTACATACCCTGGATCGAGGAAGTTGTTTGGCCTTACCCTTAAACCGACTTACTTATCTCAATCCACTTTTGACCATCTGATATAGACCTGTTAATCCAAATATTGATAAAAGTGTGCCAATAACCAATCGACGGATTGTAATTGCCATCTGTCGATACAAGCTATCCATGGTAGGTCGGATCAGCGTATGTCGATAGACCTTTGTATAAAAATGACAGTTCAACTGAGAGAATATCCTATCTTAAGATTTTAACACCAGTTTTTAAAATAATTAAAAAGCTTTTTGATGTTTAAACATAGACATGGATATTTTAATATAATTTGTTCGGTTTTATTAACTTTATTTGGTTTATATTGATTATCAAATAGAAGTGTAAAGAAAAGATTGCATTCTATCCACCGCCAAACATGGATTGTCTTCGTAGAGTTTGGTTATTTGGTTATCGATCGACTGTCACGGTCTTGATTGAAAACAATCTGAGATTTTGGATTAATTATTGGGTGTTTGACGCATTAATAATATATTATACCTACTGTTATCGACGATTTAAAAATAAAATAAATCAATAGCATGCTTTTTTAGTTCTGGCCCTCAGATCTGTTTCATTTGTCAATAGGCAAGTGATCAGCCTCCTGTGCCTGACACACACCACACTTTTTGTGTCTTATTGTGCGTCCACACTGTGAAAGTATCAAACATAAAACGCGCCTGTGCGTTCATAGTGACTAAGGCTATGTTCACACGGCAAAAATTTGACGCGCGTCTTCAAATCACGCGACATGATGGTATTTTCATACAACTGTTCACATGAGCGCACGTTAACGTGCTTTAGCGACACACAAGTTTAACACAAAAATTAATTAAATCACTCTTTATAACTCAACAGCCAAAGTTATTGTTAATTACATCAGCACGTGTGCCATTATTCTTAGATTACAAGGGTAATAATAAAATGTAAATATAATAATAATATATAAAATATAATTATAATAAGTAGGAAATGTTGGTCTCAGTTACTATTGACGTGACAACGTCTTATAATTCGATGAAGCCGGCTGCACGCACGTAAAAACATAACGCATGCGGCATTACCTCGCTCTGAGGCGTTCCATTTAAAGCTTGAAGTGCAAGCGAGAGCGCGGAACGAGCGACCATGAGGCACGACCGGCCTCCGCGTTCGGCAGAGTTTGTTCCTTTAAAAAATTGGCATAATTGTATTTATGCCTGCAAACAAATGTAACTTAATCAATTCAATTGTGATTTCCATTTACCTCCTTCTCTATATCCATACAAAATATCCATCAAACAAATAAAATTAAAGCTTTCTTTTGAAAAATGCAACCGTTCAGTATTTTCTTATGACTTTGTCACGTTTAGCTATCGTTAGTAAACCGACTTTACAGACAACAGATTTTTTTAAAAACATGTCTTTGCTGAGACATCATCATGATCTAGCCCAGTACTTCCCCCAACAGTTTTTGAGGCGTGCCTCCTTGGCCTTTCTTAAGTTCTTACGAATTATTGGAACGAAGTTCCTTACGGCAGGCTTGGAGGGGATAGGAATTTTGCTGCGCGACCGAACTGAAAAAAAATGTGATAGTAAATCAGTGGAAAAAAGTGCGTGAAATAAAACTGTTAAAAGAGACGCATACACAAGCGAGTAGTGTATAATACCTTTCTCTTTCTCCCTCTTTCTGTTCGTTCTCTCATCCCTTCTCTTTCTATTACCACTCCACCCCGCCAATGCGTAGTATATACTCATGAATTCATGGACAAGCACGTGGCGAATACTCACATTATAGATACGTTTTACTCGTGAGCCACGTTTTGCAATTTGTGTCGATTCTACATTAGGCAACTTCGTTCCTACCTGGTGTCCCACGACACTGCATCATTTTTTATTTATATTCTTATATTTAGGTTTAAGGACATTTATTCTCATAAAAGACATACGTCACTTTCATGAGAATTTGAAAAAAAAAGAAACTTGGTAGAACTTGGATGAACTTTCATTTCCGTAGATTGGGATCACTCAATAGAGTTTTTTATCTTAGTTTAAATAATGCTAGACTTCGCGTTTATATGCGTTGTCCATGTTAAGTTAGTCCATTTTATTTCATAAAATATATTTCGAATGCAACTATAGATAGATAGTAATTGCGTAGATTGTAAGTGCGTTCTCCTATTTCGCCATGCCTCCTGCTGATAGAGGACAAATCTTTTTGAAGTAATACTTCTTTTGGCGCGATGGAGAAAAATGATGAGAGTGAATTTTTACGATTTGCACACCAACACCTAAATTCGACATCGTAAAGTTAGGTCTAGGTGATATGGAAAACGATAACTATGTTCAAGTTGTATATTCTTGTATTTTTATATTTAGAAAACGTGTTTCGTGACAGTACAATTAAACAGTGTGAATAAACAAATATTATTTTGGTGTTTTTAAATCGATTTCATATACGACGGTGATAGTATTTACTAATAATTTGTTTATTTAAATAAAATCTTTTTGATTAATTTTATTATTTATCGTTAATCACTACTACATTTTAGTTTTTTTTTCCATACGACAAAGAAGTATAACAACGCGTGTACATAAGTACACACATTTTTTTTTTAAATAAACAATTTTTGAATTTGAATTTGAATCAGCAAATAAAAAGTTAAATATACTAATACAAAATATATATAAATGAAGATTTATGTGTTCATTTGATTTATTTACTCAAAATAGTTTATAAATGATCAAGAGATGGCGCTGTTAAGGAAAAATAGTCAACGTAGATCCAATGTAGTTAGTATTTTTTCAACCTATAAAGGACATTATGCTATAACATTTCTGCGTCTATTTCATGAATTATTTAAGTATGGAAAAATAGTTTTATAACTGATCAAGAGATGGCGCTGTTAAAAAAAATTGTGAACGCATATCCAACGTAGTATTTATTTATCCTATAATGAGTACGATATACTATAACATAAAAAATATACAAAGATTTCTGCGTCTATTTCACTTATTATTTAAGCATGGAAAAATAGTTTTATGTAACTGATTTTTGATTTAGATTAATGAGTCAGCGCCACGGATGGCATCAGCGTGCGATTCTCATCCCTGAGGTGGTAGAACCCATGTGCACCCATGGACTATCTTTCACATATATTCGCTCGAACGGTGAAGGAAAACATCGTGAGGAAACCGATTTTTTTTGCCTTGACTTACTTGCCTTAGACCCAAAATTGTAGGGTGTGTCAGGCACAGGAGGCTGATCACTTGCCTATTGACAAATGAAACAGATCTGAGGGCCAGAACTAAAAAGCATATAGCACTATTGATATTTTTATTTTTATTACGAAATTGGATACAAAATATTCGATAACAGTATACATAAGTAATGCGTCTAAGGCCAAACAACTTCCTCGATCCAGGGCACGTAATGTTCCACCCGGGTGTAAATGCCCGGTTCGCCAGCTATACCGCACCATTTGCCCCAAGAGGTGATCCCAATGACCCAGTACATACAGCGGACGGTTGGGTGGTTCACTTGCAGGGGTCCACCGCTGTCTCCCTGAAAAAATTATGTTTTTTTCTGAACGTTAATAAATTTAGAGATTTCTAATATGAAGGGCATTAATAATAGACTAACTTAGTGATCCGTCACTCGCAAACTACCTATAAAAATCATAACTAATTTCTTTATTTTGTAATCCTACAGCTATCATTATATATATATATATATATATATATACAGTGTAAACTCTTTATAACGATAAATAAATAAATAATGTTGGAGTGAGCCCAAGTTGGTTGGTTTGCGTTAAAACTCACATATTGAAACACTCTTTATAGCGATACGCCAGTCTCTATTACGAAGAAATGTGTTCATATTTGTAGACAGTAAATATTTATTATCGGTATTATTGTTTATCAACAAGCACTAGATGCCGCTAAGTTGGTAGAAAATTTTTTGTTGTTTAATCGAGAGTGTCCATGGGCGGCGGTATCACTTAACATCAGGTGAGCCTCCTGCCCGTTTGCCCCCTATTATATAAAAAAAAAAAAAAACGATTCCACCACATATCTAGATATGAATAGAATACATAAAATAATACAAAACAAGTACTGGCATAGCAAAAAACGTCAGACAAAATTATCAGACTATATGTGTAAACAATAATTTATATGTATACGCATTTATTATCTAAGACATACATACAATTAAAAATTCTTATTAATTTGGTTTTTTTTTGTTCACTCCATATAACGACAACTGTCTATAACGACAAAAAATGCTCAGTCCCTCGAGTTTCGTTATAAAGGGTTTACACTGTAAATATAACTAAAGATATAGCCAAATGGAATACATACAAAAAGGATCAAGTATTTACGAAAAGGAATAATCTATAAAAACTATTCAATTTAACTAAGTATTACCCAATTCTACTATATTACTAAGTAATTAAACCAAAGTGTTGTGTCAAGGTATGTGTTTATATCAAATCAAATCATTTATTCCAATTAGACCACATAAAATGGCTCTTTTAAAAGTTGTTTTTTATAGAACAGCTCGATACGATTGTCTATTGCCTCAAATAGGTTTTAGGTTCGGCGATTACCTCTTCATCAGCGTAAAATATTGGATACTTTTCAAGCAACTCAATCCCTTGGCATTGTGTACAGAAGTGGGATGTCTGCATCTAATACCGCATTTACTATGAAGAGTTGGAATATCTCTGGTCGAGTTTCATCGGACAAGGTAGAATACAAAATACTATCCGAATCACCTTAACGGCCGTCTGAGCGTTTCTTTAGGCAGTTTTCCGCGCACCACCACAATCTGGAACCAGCTACCTGTCCTTCAAGAAAAGAGCGTGATAATACCAAACGGAAGACCGTCAGTGTCAGTATCTTTGGGTGGCGGTCAGATGAGCCTCCTGCCAGAGTGCCTCCTGTAAAATAAAAAAGCCGTACCTCACAACTGTCCTTGTTGGAAACTCGATCCCCATAACACAGTTGGGTTGTTGAGTTATATCCTTTTGACATAAGGCGAATGTTCTTAAATTTCCTTTCACATTCGCCATTTTCAAATCCTTCCACCGTTGCCTGAAAAGATAATGATTGTTCAGATTTCATTTAAACATTGATATTGCTGATGCTCACAAGAATATATTATAAAGGGTTTTTCAACAAGAACTTTGTTTTCTAAAACAAAATAAAACAAAGAATTTAGAGGAAAATGAATAAAATTTTTATTGTATTACAAAGAGAAAAGTTTGGCAATTATGAATGAAAAATGATATCTGGCAAATGTCCACCACGACCACGCTGACAGATGTTGATTCTTTCATCAAAATTTTTAATCACTTTTTGGCCAAATGGAGGGTCTATTTCGTTAATGACATCACGGATTTTGAGTTTTAAGGCTGCAATCGATTCGATTGGCTCCGTATAGACTCTGTCTTTAACATAGCCCCACAAAAAATAATCCAGTGGTGTTAAATCACACGATCTGGCTGGCCACTTAACAGCTGAATTTCGCGAAATTATGCGCTCGGGAAATTTGGTTTGCAATAAATTGATCGTTTCATTGGCTGTGTGACATGTGGCACCGTCCTGTTGAAACCACATTTCAGTGATATCCATGTCATCAATAATAGGCCAAAATTTAGTGGTTAACATCTCGCGATACCGTGATCCATTGACTGTTACCGCATTTCCAGCCTCATCTTCGAAAAAAACGGCCCAATCACGCCTCCAGACCACATAGCGCACTCAAGCCTTCTCAATAATTGCTTTAGGATTTTCAGAAGCCCAAATGCGACAATTTTGCTTGTTGACGTACCCTGACAAATGAAAATGGGCTTCGTCTGAAAAAATGATTTTTTCAGAAAAACCAGCAGGTTGTTCCTGAATGAACTGAGCGAATCTGCGGCGATTTGAATGGTCGATCAGCTTTAATTCCTGCACCAGTTGAATCTTGTAAAGCTTCAAAGCCAAATCCTTTCGCAAAATTCGCCATGTTGTGCTTTTGGATAACCCCAATTGTTGAGAACGTCGTGAAATTGACAAATTTTGATCTTCTTCAACACTGTGGCTCACGGCGGCGATGTTTTCTGTTGAACGACCCGTGCTAACACGTGTTGGTGTTGGCACATTTTGTACCGAGCCTGTCGACTCAAATTTCGCGACCAAATTCTTAACAGCGGTCTCAAAAGGACGATTATGCTGGCCGAAAATATCACGAATTTTACGAAATGTAACTTTAACAGAACCACCATTTTTATAGTGGATTTGAATTATTTTAATGCGATTTTCGAGCGAAATTGAATTCATTGTAATAATTGCCAAAGCACCTACTACGAATACCGCCAAAAACTAAATGTCAAAACTATCACGTTCTCGGTGTTGCCACAATTGAAAAACAAACTTCTTGTTGAAATACCCTTTATGTGTAAGTAGTTATTTATATCTAAAACAATAAATCAGATTTGAATATTGCTATTTAGACATCGAAATTGATCATTTTCATAATTACAAATTGACCCGCTCAAACGCGCTGACGAATTATTTCCAACTAAGCAAGTCGAGCGAATATGCCCTTACAGGAAGCGAAAATAACTTGGAGTAAAATATCGTCCTTACAAATTTATTTATTTTTTGACAAATAACGTAGCTGTTCACCAACTAGATGACCCGATCAAGTGACTTATCGTCCTCAAAATTGTACACTGTCATAAGATGCTTCCTTGCTTATCACAACTCTAAGTGCTTGATCACGTTGACTCGCGGGCGCGGTGGCGGGCGCGGTGACGAAATATCAAACATATGTAGTGATTCCAAGTGTTCACGTATGAAACGCACGTGCGGTCTAACTAGCGGGCAAGATAGCGACTGGTGCGCGCGGAGCGGTAATTTCAACGAAGATGTTTGTGTGTGTTCATGTGAAACTAGCGGCGGCGCGCGCGTTTCACTCGCGACGTCAGGTAAGTTCAACCAGTTTGAACTTGTCGCTACGTCACACTCGCGCGAACGCCTGGCGGTTAATGTGAACACGAGCTCGCAACGTTTTCCGCGCCCGCACCCGCGCCCGCGCCCGCGCGTACCTACGTGAACAAGCACTAAGACATGACCCGTCAAATGAAGAGAGAGAGGTGTAGATAACTGTGGAAACACCGTCTATTGCCGCATACTTAAAACATGGGAGCATTGCTACAACGCTATTTCCTTTTAACACATATTTTGCGATAGATACTATTTGTCAGGTCACTACCTCATTTCAGTACCTTTTGGAGTACATCCGTGCGATCCATATTTCTAAATACTGTCGTTCCCCAACCGGTAACGATTGCACTGTTGTTGAATAACGCGCCACCATCATGAAGACACGCTGGCACGACGTACTTGTTAAGTTCTATACTGAAATCAATAAAAAAAAACACAAAAAATCAAAATCAAAATTCGTTTATTCAATTTAGATGCGAGTTAAGGCATGCTTATGAATGTCAAAAACGTTTACAAAATTCGCGAAAGAGCAAGACTAAGCCATCCGTTCGCAAGACTACCAGGAGGCCTTGTTCTGAGAAGAACGGGCAAGAAACTCAGCAAGTTGTACCCTCCCTCTACATTAAAATTGTTCAAAGGAAAATTACATAAACCACAACGTCATTATAGTTACATAAGTAAAAAATAAAATAAAAATCTGTTCTGTGATTTACCACACTCACCATGACACACATATTCACAACACTTCCAAGATAACAAAACAAATTATTACAATATAATTAGAACTATTGCCAAGCGTTTTTATCTTTTGTTATAGAACAGGGGGCAAGACAAGACAATTTTTCATCATGTCATAACTTTGTAGTAAAATCAGTGGTGCTTCAACCTTTTTAGGTCCGGGCCTCAGATAACTGTTTCATGATTTGTCAATCTAATAGGCAAGTAGTTGATCAGCCTCCTGTGTCTGTCACATACTGTCGTGTTAGGTTAAATCTTTCTCACGATGTTTTTCTTCACCGAATTAATTTTAAGTGCGCGAAAGAAATTCCACTTCTGGATGAGACAAAGATGCTCTAACCTCTGTCTATCTGCTTCAATACTAAAATCAATTAAAGCTGATATTTGATAATTCCGATTTCAATGTTGATTCTTTAAACAGCGAGATTGAGAACTACTTGAATTGCAGACAGCAAATGTCTGCAATTCGCTGTCGATATTAGCAAATTCGCACCTTCTCGATGCTATAATCTATTTCCATAAAACCAAAAAAAATTATATATTTAAACCTTACTTAGGAATCACACACAATGGCATAAACTGTATGAAAATGCATGCGGTAGTTTTTGAGTTATTCGCATTGACGTTGTGGCACCACCACACTGCCACTGAAGTATTTCCTAGCCAATTTTACTTGGGATCTTTGGAGAAAAGGCCAGCTGCACTCGCGAGCCTTCTGGCATTGAGAGTGTCCATGGTCGATACCTCTAAATATAAGAGACTCCTGCCGGTTTGCCCCCTGTTCTAGAAAAGAAAGTGAGGTGATTTAGGAAATAATATACTTACTCTCTGTCAGTCCGTAGTAATGCTATATCATGATATTTCACCGGTGGGTGGTATTCTGGGTGCTTGGTCGCCACCACGTTGTATTCTTTAGACGAATCCACGGCATCACTTCGTTTTAATATACCAACTCGGATTCTCGTAACAGGACCACTGAAAAAATCATTTATGAAAGTTAGGGCTCATCTGATGCTGTCTATGGAGCCTCAATGCCAGAGCGACAAGACACTTCTTCCTCTTAATTCTTTTACCTGATAGATACGAACTCCAACTGTTTAACAACTTCAAATGGGTATCCATGTGCTACGATGACCTCCCTTTTTGGAGGTCCTGCAGGTACTCAAACTCAAAATTACTGTTTTTTATAAAGAACAGGGGGAGAACGGGGAGGAGGCTCACCTGATGTTAAGTGATACCGCCGCCCATGGGCACTCTCCCTTTATCCATATAGGTAACCAAGTACACTTATGAATGTCATTAGAAAATATTTTAAATTTACATTTACTACCAGTTCGGAAGGGCGTAAAATGGGCAAGAAGACTTGGCAACCTCCCCGCCACTTTTTTAATCAAGTTTTGAGTCAAACATAATCAGTAAGAACGAGTATCCAATTGAACTGAAGCAAATCAATCCCAAAGAATCATTTAAATAATCGTCAAATTTGTAGGTTAGTTTCTGTTTATACTATAAAATAGAGAGGGTAGTGGGTTGGCGGCCTTTCAAGACTTGGTATGCTCTTTCCTTTTAATGTGTATAAACACATGCATTACAATGTAGGTATAAGATGTGGGATTAAAAAAATACCTGAGTCAGGGTTCAAAGCTCTTTACTTTGTTTTTGTTAAACAAATGATACTTTGTTTTATGTATTTTTGTTTTTGAATTTTATATACATATATGTTGGTGTGCATATGAGCGAATGAGTAACTTTGTGCATGTGAGTGAGAGAACGAATGAGTGAGTGATGAATAAAATGCGTACCTACATATAAGGTGTGTTCATAAGCCAGTCCTGTAATCGTGTTTTTAGTTTGTAGATGGTGACCGGGTAGTTACTAAGCGGCCTATTAATTTTAATATACATAAAATCTGCTTGCAAACTGCGTCTGCGTCAGTGCTTACGGTCTGACCTCCGACAACCTCCCTATTTCGTTTCAAAAAACTTTACGGGAGCGCTTTGTGTGTTCTTAAAGCTCGTCAAATATTCAAGCACATTATTGAAATGTTTAAATGATTTCTAAAATCTCATGTTTCGTAAATGCCATTAAGAATTAATGTAATTTGAAGTTATGGTTATTGTTATCAACGCCATCTATTGCCGAGAAGCTGGTGTTTAAACAGCAAAAAGCTCTACTTACTAAAATCTGCTGACCGTACAGTGACCTGCTGTGAGCACATATCGTTCGCTGATTATGACGCCTCCACAAATCCATTCTATTTCATCAGTACCATAGCCCAGGAGAGCCTGGAAATTAAAAACACCACTTTGTTACACACAATTTAACTTTATTTAACAAATTTCTGTACAGTTGCATAAAGTAGAGAATTTTTCGAAAAATAAGGTCATTAAAGAGTTTCACTTTTTAAATGTAACACCAGTACACACACACATTTTTTGAAAGAAAAAATACCCACATGTAGGTAGTGAAAAAAGTATTTTTTTTACATAATAATAAATTTATATATTAATAGTAAAAACTTTGTTTTTGAAGATTTCACTTCTCCCACGTGTGAATTGCAGACATGTTTTTTTAACTGAAATCGCAGGCAATAGTTATCACCATATGTGGAAACTCTCCCTCATACGCATCTTCTCCTCCTGTGACTAGCTGTTCTGGTTTGCGAGAGCACGCGTCAACTCTAATGTTACCAGTCGTAGGTCCAGGGCGGCACGGGTATACATATTTCTCTTGGTATTCAAGGCATTCTGAAATTGAGGTTAAATTTAACTACTTGATACTGATCATCTCTCACGAGTATGTAAGTGCGTGCTCCTATTTCACCATGCCTCCTGCTGATAGAGGACAAATCTTTGTTTTTAATTTATTTTATTATTCTTTATTACTCAAGATGTCATATGGAACATGGTGTAATGGTTGCAGCTCCTTACAAACAATGTGTATAAAAAAAAACTTGGCGATTAAAAAGAGTGGCGGAGAGTTTATTGCCAGTTCTTCTCTTCCGTTCCCTTGATTTGAGAACTGGCAGTAAATGTAAAATTAGAATCATTTTATGTATATTTCTTTTCTTTTTTTGACGTTCATAAGTGTACATTGTTACCTATATGAATAAATGAATTTTTTGTTTTGTTTGTTTGTTTGATTGTCATGATCGTTGAATAATGTCGGATTTGAAAAATATCCAAAAATCCGCTTTTTATCATATTTGTATATCAATGTAGTGTATATGTATATCAATCTGTATACATTGACTAAATATTAGGGCTACATTAAAAAAATATTCATGTGTTTTAAATTTCAAATTAATCAGTCGGTATAGTGACGTATTTGATAGAAACATGTTCATGATTTTTCTAGAAAACTGTGTGATTTAATGTTATGCATTATTCAAAACAAACTCTTTTTTTTTTGTTTGCTTGTATGCCAATTTTCATACTAACAGAATAAGTTATAAAATAGTTATAACAAAAACTAACATCAATATAATATTTTGCCTGCTGCCCTGTTAAGTTTACGATTTGTCAAATCCGTCACTGTTCTACGACTATGGCGTGATTATAATAAATAATAAGTATTTTAATGTGTGTACAAGTAAAACAGCGGCGATACAACATTTTTAGGTCTTGGCCCCAGGTGTCATGATTTGTCAATCTAATAGGCAAGTAGATCAGCCTCCCGTGCCTGTCCCGACCTCACGTTTATCTGTGGCTAGCCAGTTTCTTCACGATGTTTTCCTTCACCGTTTTAGCGAATGTTACGACTGACATCGAATTTTAGCTCAATGTGAATATTCACATGAATATTTGTCGTGAGTATTGGCGATTCGCCTGTGCTCCATCCAATCCACAGTTGCAGTCAAAATGGCGGACGTAGAGGTGGTGGCGACTGACTTGTAATGTAACATCGGTGCGATCAAAATCTTATACAACGCGCTAGTTAGAAGCCACTTGGAGTGCAACGCAATGGTGTGGGCCCCATATGAGACTAAATACAGTCTCATGTTAGAGCGAGTACAAAATAAATTCACTCGCTACCTCTACAAGAGACTGTATGGAGTGTATCCCTTGTATCCGCTTATGTACCCGACCCTGTTTGTTCTGGGTATGGTGGGGTACGACCAGCTACGCCTCAGAAGAGAGTTAGCTGTGACAGTTTATATATTTAAAATACTTACGGGTCGGGTGCATAATCCGGATATAATGGAGAGACTGGGTCTACGGGTACCAAGTAGAAACCTGAGGCTTACGTCTAAGCTTTTGGATGTACCGCGCGCACATTCCAACTTGGTTAGCAAAGCGCCACTCACGCGAGCAATACAGATCATTAACAAAATTTCCATTGAGGTGGACCTATTTGTTTGTACGCTGGCTGAGTTCACAAGAGTTGCTTGCTATATTGTTAGTTATAAGATTTAGGAATTTAAGTTTAATTTTTTAATGTTTGTATGTAGGTTAGTTGGTGTGGGTAATATAATGGAATTCTATCGCATTAGTTGTAACTGTTAAGATAGGAAAATTTACTGGAAATAAATAAATAAAAAATAAATAAACATTCAAAGGGATTCGGCAAATAACCGACAGCCGAGTGGAGCGCGCTCGGAAGCTTTGTGGATTATTTATTGTGAATTGTGAACCCGTTACAGTCGATCGATCTCCTATCTGCAACCCAATAACCAAACCCTACGGAGACAATCCATTTTTGGCAGTGGATAGAATGCAATCTCTTCACTTTTTTCACTCATATTTGATAATCAATATAAACCAAATAAAACCGTAAAAATAATCTATGTATGTGTATGTATATAAACCGTAAAATGTATATGTGAAACATATCAAATAGCTTTTTAATTATATTAAAAACTGGTATAACTTAAAATTTAAAGAAAAACACTTTTTTACGGATTATAGTTATGTATTATTGTATTTAAACTTATAATTATTTAGACATACATTTAACCGACGTTTCGCGTGCTTTACAGCGTGCGTGGCCACGGTGACTGAAGACAAAAGGTGTTAAATGTCAAAAAGTATCACAGCTGTAGAAAATGTTGTATTATCTGTGTTTAATTCCCCGGAGTTGGTATCGACTAAAAGATGAAGGGTTTCTGCAGAAATTACTCACGGTGTCCTCCATTTTCGTGGATTGTTTGTGTTGAGATTTTAATTTGGATATTATTGGATCCCAGGTGTTTGATAATTTTAGGCCGTCCTCTCTATTGAAATTGGCGTGTTTTTTGATTTCAATGGCTATCTTAAGATAGGATATTGACACAGTAGAACTGTCAATATCATACAAAGTTCTATCCACATACACCGATTCGACATACCATGGTTAGCTTGTATCGACAGATGGCTATTACAATCCTTCGATTGGTTATTGGCACACTTTTATCAATATTTTAATGAAGATGTATATCTTAGATGTTAAAAATGTATTGAGATAGGGATTGGTTTTGGGCGTAAGTGATTGGTTTGCAGTCCTATGGATATTCTTAATATGTATTTTAAGCATCAACGATAGCTTACACAAGTCGAACGGCATAAACTTACTATCATACGCTTTCCGTCCTGTTCTCTCTGCTTTGTCGCATTCCAACGAAAACTGTATCTCTTTCGGTTGCTCCGTTGTAGTTGTTTTTCTGAAAATAAAAAACACGTGGTCACAGTGTGTCACAAAATGCCATCAAAAATGTGTAGAATGGCAGATGTGATGGGTTTTACGACGATCCATCATCGTTGCCTATTAGAGGTCATTCGAACCGAATTTTAATCAACGGCGGATCCAGAGGAGGTATGGGTCATGACCCCCCCCCCTGAGCTGGATCCAGGACTTAGGTGGACCACTAATTGAACATAGTACAAATTCTTAAAAGGCCGGCAACGCACTCGCGAGCCCTTTGGCATCGAGAGTGTCCATGGGCGGCGGTATCACTTAACTCCAGGTGAGCATCCTGCCCGTTTTCCCCCTGTTCTATAAAAAAAAACAAATAGTGATTTAATTTCAATATTTTGTCACCATCCAGATTTTATGTAACTACATATCTTCAATATTTAATTTATTTAATATAATATAATAACTTTGTACGATGACAAACGTATTTAAGTTCTTGACTTGACCACGACTATGTGACCCCCTCCTGGCGCCAAAGCTAGATCCGCCCTTAATTGTTATTGTAATATGGGTATAATGACGTGTATTTTTGTATTGCCAGTTCTTCTCTTTTTATGCCCTTGCCAGTTTTGGCAAGATCCGTCAATACTTGTCCAAAGATAAATACACTTTTCTTTGACTCACCTGCCCCGAAACCTTCTCCTAACTTTAGGTGTGGTAACCACAAGTGATTGTCCACAGCATATGACTGGATCAAACTGAGTGTAACCGCATGTCTGAAAAACCACGCTATGCAAATACGATAATATCGAGAAACCAATTTGTTTTAGGATCATTCAAGAAAAGAGCGTACCAATTCTTAAAAGGCCGGCAACGCACTCGCGAGCCGTCTGCCATTGAGAGTGATCATGGGCAGCGGTATCACTTAACATCAGGTGAGCCGTTTGCCCCCTGTTCTATAAAAAAAAGATAAAACGCTTGGCAAAAGTTTTAATTATATTGTAATAATTTGTTTTGTTATCTTGCAAGTGTTGTGAATATGTGTGTCATGGTGAATGTTGTAAATCACAAAACAGATTTTTATTTTATTTTTTACTTATGTAACTATAGACGTTGTGGTTTATGTAATTTTCCTTTGAACAATTTTAATGTAGAGGGAGGGTACAACTTGCTGAGTTTCTTGCCCGTTCTTCTCAAAACATGGCCTCCTGGTAGTTTTGCGAACGGATGGCGTAGTTTTGCTCTTTCGCGAATTTTGTTAACGTTTTTGACGTTCATAAGCATGCAAGACGCATCTAAACTGAATAAACGAATTTGCATTTTGATTAAATAAAATACATATACAGTGTAAACTCTTTATAACGAAACTCGAAGGACTGAGCATTTTTTGTCGTTATAGAGAGTTATCGTTATATGCAGTCAACAAAAAAAAACTAAATTAATAAGAATTTTTAATACAAGAATTGATGACTTAGTTCAAAACGCCTTCCAACGTCACTTTTCTTTTCTCCTTTTTCAATCGCACGTATCACACAAATTTTTTCGTCAACACTAATCGCTTTCCGTTTACTGGCCATGTTAACAGTTTCAAAGTAGGTTTACGACTGATAATACGATAGGTACCCAGTATGCTTGGTCGAAGACCATCACTTCCGAGAAAACAATGCGTCATACTGCACGTGTACGTGTACGCGTGCAAGTTACCTGATAACATAACACAAACAATAATACCAATAATAAATATTTACTTTATGAACACATTTCTTCGTAATAGAGAATGGCGTATCGCTATAAAGAGTGTGTGAGTTTTAACGCAAACCAACCAACTTGGGTTCACTCCAACGTTATAGGGAGTTTATCGTTATATAGGATAACGTTATAAAAGTTTACACTGTATAATAATTAAACACATAATATAAACAATATTTCTATGTACTGTAAACTTCGCGAACATACAAATACATATGTCGATAGTGTCGGAGACACCAATTATTAACTGCAACGTCCTGGATAACGGGTATATGAGCAACAGACTTTAATTACCTTAGAGGTTTTATTACCTAATATTATAAAGAGGAAATAAAAAAATCAGTGGCGCTACAACCTCTTTTAGGTCTTGGCCTCAGATTTGTGATCTGTTTCATGATCATTTTTAAATCTAATAGACGAGTAGGTGATCAGTCTCCAGTGCCTGACACACGCCGTTGACTTGAGTCTAAGACATATCGGTTTCCTCACTATGTTTTCCTTCACCGTTCGAGCAAATGTTAGATAAAAAGAAAGTCAATTGGTACACAGCCGGGGATCGAACCTACGACCTCAGGTGTGAGAGTCGCACGCTGAAGCCACTAGGCCAACACTGCTCTCATAAAGCGGAAACTATATTTATTTTTTTTATTTTATTTTTTATTTATTTACACTTCGTTGCAAAGAAACAAAAATATACCAAAATTACAGGACTGTTTTGATAAATTCTTTCATCATTAGAACTCTACGTTAGCCCTGATGAGAGATAGACTATTTAAAGAAAAACACTTTTTTACGGATTAAAGTTATGTATTTTTGATTTAAACTTATAATTATTTAGACATAATTTTAAATTTTAACCGACGTTTCGCGTGCTTTACAGCGTGCGTGGTCACGGTGACCTGAAACTGTGAAATTATGTCTTAATAATTATAAGTTTAAATACAATAATACATAACTATAATCCGTAAAAAAGTGTTTTTCTTTAAATGTGTAAAAGTTATGTTAATAAAAGACAATACTAGATAGACTATTTTCAAAAAGTCAGAGTTGTATGTATGTCATTACGATGGCACAATCAAAGTGGGTTTACCAATAAGAAAATTAAATTGCGTACGCTGCTGAGGTAACTACAATTTTGTAGAGGACATCAATATCTACAAAAAAGGTGGAGATATGTCTAAAAAAAAATGCATTTAAGATTATATTTCAAGAATAGCTTTAGGCTATCATCGTTTTACGACGGAATTGACAAATGGAACATAGCTAGTTTTAAAACCAATTCGTCTTTAAAAAAAAATATTTTAAACAATTCATTAAAAAATAACTTTAACTTCTTTACCATTGGTTTAAGATGTCTTCTGAAGTCATCTTCTGCGTATGGGCAGTCGTTTATCGCCTTGCAAACTCCAGGAGATCCATCCATTTTGGTGCAGTTGTCTCCTGTAAAAAGAAATGCCGCCAAAAAGTGCGTGCGTACAAAATACACATGTCAAAAGTGAAACTTCTTATTATATCCACTCTGTTTACACACTGTATACGTGCCAATGATAATATAAATAAATAAAAATCTGCCTTTATTGCACAAGACATTTGCGACAGAATTGCCATCTAAAGTTCTAATTTGTAATAAACGAATATTGCGTATGTTTTTATCGATCTCTCTTTCTCACTCTCTCTCAATCTTTCTCACTATAGCTCTCTCCCAGCTCACGCTCCATGGCAGTGTGCGTGATGCGACGTTCGCTCTATCTCACTCTCTCTCGATCTTTCTCACTTGCTTGCTCCCTACTCTCGCTTCATGGCTATTTGATTCATGCTGCGTTCGCCTATTTCACTCACTCTCTTTCAATCCTTCTCGAACGCTCTCTCCGTTTTCTTTTACAAAAATCTTCGTACCATTTCATCCGTAATTTTACACTGATGCACCAAAAGAAGTTTCACTTAAAAAAAAAACTTCGTAATACCAAGTCCGCAACTCAATTGTTCTTTCGGAAAAGTGACATCTATGTTATACCAAGTCGGTTAATTTATTCAAGAGTCTCTCATGCTATCTGCTGTTCGCCCTAAAGACGCTAAGAGTTGATTAACGCTGGAGTAAAAATAAAGAACATTACCTTCATTTAGTGATTTGGTACACGCCAAAAGTGAGAACAATATTGTCAGGTGAATCAGCATTTTGTTGGATCTGAAAAAGAAATAATCTTTGCATTTTCTTACAATAGATATCTGGGCGGATGCCCCTCATCATCAGAATCAGCTATATCCTAAATAAGTTTTAATGTGGGTAGGAACAAAAGAATCACCAAAGTCACAATCGAAAGTTATTTATCCGCCGCTCGATAAAAGTACCTCCCTTACACAAATTCACTAAAATATATTCACAAATAACTAGGGGATCACTTAATCAATCACTTTTAATTAGTTTTGAAACAAAAAGGCACGAGATTACTCGGAACAAAAATGATTCGTCGCAAACGTGGTTCGCTCACCGTTGACATTCGGAAGCAAGTGAAGTTCAACATGGCCGCCAGGGTTGCCAACTCTACGTATTTTTACGTAGATCTACGTATTTTGGGACTTTCCTAAGAACCTACGAACTTCAGTCACAGAATCTACGTATTTTTAATAAAATTGTAAAATTTTGTACAATTTCCAAATTGAATAGACATAATATCTATTACTTTCAAAAACTAGACGGAGGGAAAGTACAGTACGTAAATAAATAAAAATAAAATGTTGTTCGTGGGTCGCTTTCATTGCATTAAAAGCACAAATCCGTATAGAGTATATGCAGTAGATGAAAAAAAAATTTGTCAAACGACTTCAGAAAAAAGGAGAAGGTTCTCAATTTCACTGTTTATATATATATTTATGTATTATTACCTTATTTAAACATACACATAACAAAACTAAAAAAAAACCGGTTACAAAAGTTATTAGGCCTCGGGCGGCCTTATTGCCTTCTCGGCCTTACAAGCGATTTTTTCCAGGCAACCCTAATGTGTAACAAAGAAAAAGAAACACCAACATAGGGTAGAGTACAATAAAATATACATATACATATATATAATACCTGAAAAATACAAAAAAATGTGACATCACAAATTTAACACACTTACACATACACATCAATTACATTAGAACAGCAATATATCGAAGAAAAACTAAAGTAACGTCCACAAAATAAAAACAAAACAAAAGAAAATACTAATAATAACTAATAATATAAGTTATAACAAAAAGATAAAAATAACAGTAATAAACAAATATAATGAAAACTTAAACCACATTAAGAGCCTTCAAAACAAAATTACGGAATGTTGGTAGACTGTTGTAAAACACATCAACATTTTCATCAATGCTTGTAATTAAGTTGTAGGCTACTATACACTGGACCATTTAGACTAGCAGATACGCGAGCCGTAGGTATTTATAGTAGACTTTTATTTCGAGTAACTCTAGGATTACAAAGGAAGGAACCTTTATATATATTTGATTTTGGTACCTCATAACGTTTGATTGGGTTTACCAGTTTTGATGATTCAAATATTATATAGTTATGAGTTATGACTATTTGAAGGCGTAATATAATTTATTAGAAATATAATGATATAATACCTATTTGTGACTATTATATTTGGTTAGATTCGTGGTGAAAACATGTACAATTTTAATTTACCAGAAAGTGATTATAAATATAAAAAAAACACTCGTTTTATTCAGTTTTACCTAGCCTACTCACTTCATTTCACTCATAAAGTACGTAGCTCTACAAACCTTTCCTATAACATTTTTACTAAATCTACGAAATTTTCTAATCTGTAATTATAATTTTTTAATTAATTATGTGAATTACGTAATATTCGAAATCCGAGTTGGTAACACTGACGGCCGCGCTGACTATGGACACAACGCCAGACTAGGGCTGCCAACTATAAAACCTGTTCCCCCGGACCGGAAGTAAAACCGGAATATATTTAATAAGAAAAAAAAACTTAACAACTGTTACAGGATACATATAAAATCAAAAAGTAAAAAGTGCATTCCTACATTCATTGACGGGAAGTGACTTCCATAGCCTGCAGAAATGAGATGGGAGTTCAAGGCTATAGTTTTCGGAAGTGCGTAAGCTATAGTAATGGGCTCCCAGAAATTTGAAATCATTTTTCAGATAGGAAGGAGTTTTAGGGTTGAACAGGATGGAATATGGGAGATGGAGATCATGAGCATCACGTCGCTGTCGAATGGGTAACCAGCCTAGCCGCTAACGGAACGCAGAGAAATGGTCGTACTTTCTTAGACGGAATATAAATCGGATACAGAAGTTTTGAAGACGATCCAGTTTATTTAGCAATTCCTCGCTTAGATCGGAGGAGCAAGAATCGGCGTAGTACAGTAAAGTCAGGAGGAAGATTGTGCCAGTGAGGTTTTAGTAAGGGAAAAAAATTACTGAGACGTAGAAGGACTTATGTATAAACTGTCTCTGTACTGACGACTGTTGTATAAAAATTGTAGCGTAATTACGATAATAAACGTGTAATTCAGTTAAATTTTTTTTAATAAGTAATGTATTTCACAAATAATGCAATATCGTAAAAAAAATGCAATAGTTTTTAAAAATTGACTTGTCGTGAATTATTATAATTAATATTAATTTGATTATGTAATCATATATTTCAATAATTTATGATGTAGTGAAATATTACAAGGATTGACTATAGTATGACTCATATGTAATATCCATGTAAAATTCAATTTAAGACAAATTTGCACGCCATTGTATGTGTATAAGAATATGCGAACATTAGATTGTACCACCAACACATTATTGTATCATATTCTTGCAAATAAATATTATTATTATTGATGTGAAGCATCTATAGCCGCTCGTAAAACCGATTTCTGGCGTGGCGACGCATGCCGTGGCGACGCATCGCCACGCTATATGATGGTATATACATACAATCTATATGCAGTAGTAAATTTTTGTATTTAATGAAAATAAATGTTTATTCAATAAATAGTCATCGTTATCTGGAAAACAAAATCGTAAATTTTTATTTTATCATTATGACATATTTAGTTCCTATCACAATCTGTTCTTTTCTGCATATTACTTCACAAAATAATTTCGATGTTTCACATCTGCCAGGCGTCCCGTGACGGCTCACATTTTTTTATTATTATTATTATTATGAATATTGTACTATACTGCGAGTTGAAAATAAATGTTAGTCAATTATAAATAAAGATTGCATTTCTGGTTATCTACTCGTCGATTAAAGTTAAAGATAATTTAATAACACGTAACATGACCTTTTGATAATACCAGTTTTGTTTTAATTGTATTACAAACGTGAAGCATAAGAAAATGCTAAACGATAAATCTGCTAAATTGAATTTGTGTAAAACTAAAAATGAAAAAGCAATCAAATCCACAAAAAGTATTTTATCGTTAAATTTATTTATTTTTAGTTTTATTTTGATTTTGTGATTATATGTTTAATTACTTTGGTGGATTATTTTTATTCTAATGTAATTAATGCCATATTTGCTTGTATTTTTAGACATTGTTTTCGACCGTATAAATAAATAAATTGACCATTTATAATACAATAAACTTCTTGGCTGGAAACGTTTCACAAGACATTTTCTTTTGCGAAGTAGCGAAGTGTGGAATCGATGCCCGATGGGGGTCTTCCCTGAGAGATAAGACCTCCAACTATTCAAAATTCCAGCATACTCTACCCTCAAAGGCCGACAACGCACCCACTAAAAATCGATAACTGCCATTTTCGGGCGCTGGCTCGTTTGCCCCCTTAATATAATAAAAAAAACTTTATTTGAATTTCCAGAATATTGCATCGTATGAGTTTACATGATAAAGGTATTAGCCCATCTATCGTCACCTTTCTTTAGTATAGATTTTTGAAGTGAAAGTTCTTTACGCACGCTTGATTGGGGAGTAAGCTGGCGAACGCGTAACGACGTAAGTGTTACGAAAAGTGTCATCGGGCAAGGCAAACGGAAGTCGAGTGGAGGATATAAGCAAGAGACAGCAGTGCGCGTGTTATGTAGTCCCCACTATATTATAAATATTTCTATTTAACTAATTACTATTTCTTTTACACATATGTTTACGATATAAGTTAAGATTAATTAGTTTGTTCGACTTAATGTATCCCTCTTAGAATAATAAGACATAGAAACCAAGTCCGCGCGTCAATTTTGAAGCACCTTAATTGGAGCCATAAATGGCTCCAAACGCCGGGCCGCTCCGTAGTGTTCAATGTCAACGCACGGCGAACGTGTCTCGCGAAAAAAAAATTATTATGACGATTTGTGCAGTTAAATTGTGTCACAACACATCTGAAAAACAAAAGAAATGTGATAACATCACTTTTCACAGGTAAGCTTTCAGTATTTCATAGTATCTTGTAGTTAATTAAGTCAAAATAGAACAAAACAGAAAAGTTTTAATTCAATGCACAGTGTTGCCCGATTGTTAAAATATTTTCCCATTTTAACTGACTTCATTGCTCCGACAAATTAATTTTAAAACAGTTGCTACTGTTACTTACTGTTGTTGTTGTTTAATGTAGGTGTTTGTGTGATTTAGCGATATCGTATACCTGAAATTGTATTACTTGAAAGTTGAGAAGTAAACGAACTTTATTTCCACACTTGTTAAAATTACAACTTATAGGAGTATTGCGTGTTGTTGTTCAAAGGATTCCCATCGACCCTGTTATTGCTGACAAGTGGGTGAAAAATATAAGGCTTAGTCGTGGAGAAGTATATTGGAAGCCAACCAAAAATACACGAATATGTTCAAAACATTTTAAGAATGAAGATAAGTACATAACACAGGGTGGATCGTGTAGGTTGCGTCGAAATGCTGTCCCTGTTAAGGTATAATTATCAAAGCATTATTTAGTACTTATTATGTGTATTTTGGGATTTTGTGACACAATGTTGATAAAAATAAATGAAGCAAATGATAATAAAATTACTTTTTTCAGGATTTACATATTTCATGCACAGGCACAGATGATCAATTGGATGAAGAAGATAATGTGGATGAGATTTCACCTGTTCATGGGCTATCGGTGAGTGTAATGGTTAATATAAACAACTTGACTGTCAAATGAGTCACATGTGACTCTTAGGAAAATAAATGTTTTTCCCCACGCCCATTAGCCACGCCAATTTTTGAGTCATAAAATAAAATATAAACAACTATTTTTATGAAATATATTTATTTAATACAGTGCTAGTGTGAATGCTATTTTACCTTACAGAAACGAAAAAGACGTTTGGTAGTTTTTTAGACAGTGAAGTTGTTAATAACTATTTAATTTTAGTAAACTGTCTATGTAGTAAACTTACTTACCTGACTTTTTTTAGGGTTTAAATGCTGCTGAAGACAAAACGGAAGGTGTTCGTGGAGCTTCAAATAGAAATTTAGTTACTGAAAGTTCATCGCAGCCTGTAAGTAATCGTTAATAATTCCAATCAAAAGTGTTGAATTTGGGTATTTAAAATTTAACTGTAGATTTTTAAATTGGTCATTTCCTTGTTGCACCCAGAATTTGTAAATATTGTGGCATGAACTTATAAGAACTTTTATTTTACAGAGTACGTCACGCGGGAATGTGAGGCGCCCATCAGACGACGAATTCGACTATATATTCGACACTCCTCGTAAGGCCCTCCTTCGAAAAAAGTTAAAGAAAAGCACATTACTTAATCTCAAACATAGAAAAGTTATAAAAACTTTAAAACAAAAGACCCGGCGTCTCCAAAAGAGGAATAAATCGCTCAAAGGAATTTTAAGTGAACTACAAAAAAAGAGATTCATTAGTAATGATGTGTCTAATTTATTGTCTGAAAATGTTTTTGCAGCCGATTTATTCAATAACATGGTAAAAAAAATTAAAAAAGATAAAAAGCGTCCTATGCCAAAATACACACCTGAGTTCAGAAAATTCTGTCTTACATTGCACTACCATAGTCCTCGAGCATATACATACGTTCGTAATACTTTTGATACGTGTCTTCCACACCCAAAAACGTTGTATAATTGGTATTGCAGCATCGATGGATCACCGGGTTTTACAAATGAATCCTTTAAACTTTTAAAATCAAAGTCCCAAAGCTCGGACAAAACGTTAATATGTGGACTGATTGCCGATGAAATGGCGATAAGACCTCAAAATATTAAAGGAGGTCTGGGAAATGTAGATGTTGGCACAGGCACAACAAGTGGTATAAAAGCCTCACAGGCTTATGTTTTTATGCTTGTTTGCCTGAATGAGCGTTGGAAAATCCCTTTGGGATATTTCCTAATTCACAGTTTGGAGGGAAAACATAAAAAAAATTTAATAAACATATGTTTAGCTAAATGCCATGATGCTGGAATTAAAGTTGTATCTCTTACCTTTGATGGTCACCCCACCAATATTTCAGCGATGGAATTGTTAGGTTGTCGGGTGAAAGATCCAAAAAATATGAAAACCACCTTTAAGCACCCTTCATCAGATCACGAAGTGGCGGTATTTCTAGATCCATGCCACATGATTAAGCTTATCCGTAATCACTGGGAAGACAAAAGCCAATTCCTCGATGAGCAAAAAAATGTTGTGGATTGGAACTACTTGGTACTTTTAAATGATTTGCAGGATACAGAAGGACTGAACATTGCGAACAAGCTAACACGAAGACATTTAGAATTTAGAAATACAATTATGAAAGTTAAACTGGCCATGCAACTTCTTAGCAGAAGTGTTTCTATCAGTCTAAAATTTTGCCGCGAAACCCTAAAACTGGACAAATTTGAAAAATCTGCGGGCACAGAAAATTTTATTATGCTTTTGAACGACCTATTTGATGTTTTTAATTCAAGAAGATTAACACAATACGGATTTTGTCGGCCATTGTCAAAAGATAATAAAGTAAATATATTCGATCTTCTTGAAAAAGCCAAAAAATATATCTTAAATTTAAGTATAAAAACTACTAGGAAGCGTACGTACCATGAAAATGAGGCTGCTATAAGAATAAAAGTTAAAAGTTTTGAGTCAGTCTTAAGTGTTCAAAGTAATAAAGGTTTTAAAGGAATGTTGATATGCATAGAAAGCCTAAAACACTTGTATAAAACTCTTGTTGAGGATACAAAAGAAATGGTCTATATTTCTACGTACCGTTTGAGCCAAGATCATTTGGAACTGTTCTTCGGCATGATAAGAATGAATGGAGGGCATAATGATAATCCAAATGTCCTTCAGTTCAAAGGTGCATACAGAAAACTATTATGCCACATGGAACTACAAGCAGTGGTAACAGGCAACTGTGTGCCATTAGAAGATATTTCTGTCCTGACTTGTTCTTCTGCAATAAAATGTATCAATCAAACCACTTTTTCTGAACGTTTTGACGATGACGAAGAACAGCCGTACCAAGAATCAGAAAGACACGCACCTGATGTAGACATTGCTTCTCTGATAGCTTCGACTGATGACCCAAACTACAAAAATTATGTCGTAGGCTACATTGCAGGGAATGTTGCGAGATACTTAATGAAAAAAATTAAGTGTAATTTTTGTATCGATAGCATGCTCACAAAAGAAAAATTGTGGTTTCACAAATTGGTCACTCTAAGGGACAACGGCGGTTTAATTTATGTATCAGAAGCTGTTTACTTAATCTGCGGCATAGCCGAAAATTATTTCCGGAAGTATATGGCGGAGACAAATAATTTAGATAAAACATCAGAGACAAAACTTGCTTTGACAATTATGGAAAAACTTGTTGGTAGGTCTGTTTTCCCTGATGCAGAGGAACATGTAAATGAGAAAAATCATGTTAACAATTTGTCAAGGCTCATTATTGAAAGATATTTGCGCATTCGTCTTTTTTACGAGTCGAAAAAAGACAATGTAATGAAAACAGCACTATCAAAGCGGCAATTACTCAGGAAACAAATACAGTTCACAGGTTTCTAAACTGATTATTTTTTTAATAATTATTTTTTTCTTTTTCTTAATATGAAGACTATTCGATTAGAAATAATTGTTGATTTGATTGGTTTACTTTAGTTACACAGTATACAAATTCATAATTGTATACAATAATTAAAATATATATATTTTTACGTGTTGTTGTTTTCTTTAATTCGTTTCTTAAAAATAAACATTCCCGTATTATAACAATATTACACATCCACACTTTACCACACATAGCTATTTATGCATTATTGCCAAAAACAAATGGTTATCAGTGGCCGAATCATTACCCCACTTTCGGGAAAACTGGACCTTCACTGGCAACATTACACAAGTGTATGTGTGCGTGTCGCCGAGCGTAAGCACGTAATCGGCCCGCCTGTGTGAACCGGTTTAGTGCGTCACTTTTGACAGAGCGCTTGTATGAAGACTATCTTTCTATGTCTAATTATTCTAAGGTATCCCTATTCTTAAACGACAAGTTACTATTTCTTTTAAACATCTGTTTACGATAAGTTAAGATTTATTAGTTGTTCCATTTAATGTGTCCCTATTCTAAAACGACAATACCCAACCTTTAAGTATCAAGTTACAATTTATTTTAACCATCTGTTTACGATAAGTTAAGATTAATTAGTTTGTTCCACTAAATGTATCCCTACTCTTAAACGACAATACCCAAACCTTTAAGTATCAAGCCCCGATCCTTTGAAAGACACTTCCATTCTATATTCTCACTCTAACTCTAGTTTTGTAAGCATAATTTTAAATAAAGTTTTTGTTAGTTTAAAAACAAGTTTTGTCACTGCCTCATAACAAATTTGGCGCAGTCGGTAGGATCTACTTGTGTAGCAAGACGAAACAAACGTACAAAGGACTAGCATCGCCTAGTACGGTAGCCTTAGGCTTTTAATAGTTTCGCCGATACTATGCTCTTGTGGTTCGTGTTACTGTGGTAAGTGGCATTTTACTTGTGGCTCATTCTTTTTCCTACTTTTCTATATTTTGTGTTTTATATATTCTATCCTATATTACTATATTTTATATATAATTTAATTACATTATTCATATCTAACTACACACGCATTATACATTTTTAATCATTAACATTTCATTAAAGATCGAAAACATAATGAAGGCATCACCAGTAAATATTACAACACTTATCAATCTAATTCCTTTATTCGACACAAACAATCATGACGAAATATACGGCTAGATTCGGTCCTGTGATACTGTATTTAAATTGTCATCTCCGTCCGAAAGGGAGACTTTGTTAACTTGTGCTCTTAATAATATTAAAGGCATTGCGGCCTCAGAAGTTCGGTGTAAAACGTACGAAACGTGGGATGAACTAAAGAGATTTCTTATTGAAAGATTCGCGAATACTAAGACAATTCAACATTTGAATTTAGAACTTCAATCAATTTTTCAGAGACCCGATGAGTCCTTAACGCAATTTTATCATAGAGTAGATCTTTGTCGTTGCAAAATCTTAGAGAAACTACATTCAGAAATTAGTGATTCGACATTAGACGGACGTGTAGCGACTACCGAGGAAACCGCCTTAAGCATATTTCTCAACAGTCTCTCTACAGACATGGGTAAAATGCTTAGAACAAAGGGTTTTAATACTTTAAGAGAAGCAGGTCGTTTCGCAATGCAGGAAGATCAAATTAGGGCTATGAACAAAGCTAGGCAATCTTTATTTAGGCCAGTTCCAACCCCTAGGCCAGCAATAAGTAGTAGTGCATATCAAAATAATTACCTATGTATTCGAAACCCAAATATTCCATTTAAGCCTCCTAACCCTATATTTTCTCCAAAAACATGTGCTTACTGTAAAAATATTGGGCATTTAATAAACGAATGTCGTAAACGGGCATATAACGAACAAAATAAACAGCGCGCTGCCCCTGCACCAATCCGCCATTTAAACTTAGAAGCGACCAACGAAATGAGCGACTCGTTGGAAATCGCTTCCAGCTCTTACTCAACGAACCCAGCTTATTAGACTATTCAATGCCGCCACAAATTCCAAATTCAAGTCGAGTGTTACAAAGCACTGTGCCTACATCCTTGCATAATAAACCAGCCTATCGGAGGCAATGCAAAGAAGCTGGCACACAGACTGACTTTGAAGCTAGCTTTATACAGACCTACAAACAGGGTAGCCAGTCCCAAACCTTAGGTTGTAATACAAACTCTACCATTTCTTATGAGCCCACTGTATCTTTGAATCCCACTGAATCTACTATATCTAATAAGAACGATGTATCTGCAAAACCCTCTGAATCTAAGCATCTCATCACATCTTCTAACCCCACTGTATCTCAAAATATCGCTGAATCTTATAAATCCACTGTATCTCAAAATATCACTGAATCTTATAAGCCCGCTGTATCTCAAACTACTAAATCGCATTCAAAATACCATTATAAGAAAAATAAACGTAAGTCGAAATCGAACAATAAGAATATTCAATCATTTTCTATTTCCGCTTTAAATGATGTACCTCCTGAAAATCTGTTACATGCTACATTTCACATAGATAATAAACATGTGACTCTTTTAAATAACACCAATGCCGACGCACTCTCTAGGCCCCCAGATCTCAACACAAATACTATTGACTTAACTTGTGACAAAAGTACATATAATGAACGAAAATTAATTCCTATATTAATTCAACGAATACGTTACTCTTAGTGTATCTATTACAGATCTCAACTGTTTTAATACACTACAATAATTTTAGAAATCGTCACGTCTCTAGAAAAACAAATCGATAATATTGTTGAAAGCATTTTATTCAGCAGTTCATCCTTCGGTCTTATCTTTAGTAAGTCTTTACAAAGAATCATTAGCATCAAGTCAGCTAGAACATCAGGTAACCTAGTAGTAACCGTGACTTTTCAAAACATCAATAAAATTCTAAACTCAGCTACAATTACATCATACATTTACATGAACGAAATTATAAATATATATTATATTAAATTTTCCTTAAGTCAAAAATGACATATTTTCCTTATACCATTTAATTTCAATTCCTACTATACATACTCCTTATATTCCACAATCCTACCTGAGCACATGTATCTTGCCATGAGCAAAAACAGTCAACGCTACCTGACGACGAACTCCGTGGACAAGTGTAAAGAACACTCTTCAAACCTTCATGTATGCAGTAAGGTCACAGTCTACAACTCTAACGCACGACCTATCTGTGAAGTCTCCATCTTGCTGACGAATTCTAAAGACATACCTCAAAATTGCGCGGTATCCACATTCTCCGCGTACTTCAACACATTTCATTAATTGAAAAATAACAAATGGATTTTCATACTTTCGAAGAAAATTACATATGCTATAGAATGCAACAGAAAAACCACACATGGCGAAATATTTGGACACGGAATAATTCTGCTACAACCTGAATGCAAATTTTATACACCAATGGTTACACTCATCGCTGAAGACTCGACATCGAAGAACATAAGTCATCCCATTGTTACTGTCGACGTGGAAAATACCTCATCGAAGGGACTCCAGATTGATATAATCCAGAACTCGTACCTATCCAAATCAACGATTTCTTTAGACTCTCCCAATACTATTAAAGACGAGATCAAACATCACTCTAAAATACTAAATCAAGATAAATATATCATTCAAGAACATCCATATAATTTCACTCTAATGAGTTTATTATTTGGCTCAATCCTTCTTATTTCTCTTTACAAGTTTTACCCAAGAAGAAACTCTCACAAACAAGGATGCATTCAAGTATTTAATAATTGTTTCGACCAATCCCGAAGACGACAACAAATTGAAATCCCGATGTCTGCATTCAATACGACGACGACGACGACGGCTTGCATCAGCTCGAACGACGAAGAAGAAAACACCCTACAAAATTCCTCAAAAAGTTCACGCCAACAGGCGCAACCTTTATTTTAAGGGGGGAGGTGTTATGTAGTCCCCACTATATTATAAATATTTCTATTTAACTAATTACTATTTCTTTTACACATATGTTTACGATATAAGTTAAGATTAATTAGTTTGTTCGACTTAATGTATCCCTATTCTTAAACGACAAGTTACTATTTCTTTTAAACATCTGTTTACGATAAGTTAAGATTTATTAGTTGTTCCATTTAATGTGTCCCTATTCTAAAACGACAATACCCAACCTTTAAGTATCAAGTTACAATTTATTTTAACCATCTGTTTACGATAAGTTAAGATTAATTAGTTTGTTCCACTAAATGTATCCCTACTCTTAAACGACAATACCCAAACCTTTAAGTATCAAGCCCCGATCCTTTGAAAGACACTTCCATTCTATATTCTCACTCTAACTCTAGTTTTGTAAGCATAATTTTAAATAAAGTTTTTGTTAGTTTAAAAACAAGTTTTGTCACTGCCTCATAACACGCGCGCACATTTTCTTTCTCTCTTCCTCTCATAGACAAATACGTTCCGTATATCTAAGCACAATAATTAATAATTTTTACAATCAACCACAGTAATTACTGATGTATCCAATAACGAAAATAATGAATAAAAATAAAATATATATGCAAAAATATTAATTTACCAATGAAATCACGAAATAAATTTAAATATTTGTAGAAAATTAATATATGTATATGTACATACATGTATATATTGTACACACACATAAGAAGTTTCACTTCAGTCGTGTGGTCATAAGCACACTCGTTTTTTTATTTATTTTATTTATTAACACTTCGTTGCAATGAAACACAAATAACACAACACATAAAAATTTCAAGGGATGCAACGGGCGGTCTTATCGCTAACAAGCGAACTCTTCCAGGTAACAAATGAATTTTAATAGAATCTCGCTGTAACTTGCGCGTCGCGTTGGCTGTACGAGTCTTTACAGTTCAGCTCGGACTGTTGCTACAGACTCGGATCTTGGTTTGGGACGTAACGAGCTGGATAGATGCTCACTGGAGCGAGCGAAGTATGCAGCCTTCCCCGGTGAATGCTGTTTTCGAGCCTAATCTTTAATTCTTCATTAATCTGTCATTCTTCTTGAGAGTAATCACCCAGGCAGTAGTTGTCGGGTCTGCTTTAAACATTTCGGCTGCAGCAATTCCAGGTGTTAAACCGTTTCTAAGAGACTCGATAGCTTTAGTCACTTTTTCCTCGTTTGATGGTGCAGCACTGGTATCCTGGTTTCTTTCTTTCTCTTTCTCTTATCCATCGCCATCACCGAATAATCATCATTATAATATGTTTGTATACAAAAATAGTCATATGTTTAATAAAATAGAACATACGCACATTGTCAATACTCGGAACAAACGCAGGCTGCAATTTCCCCGTACTAGACTGTCTAAAGTTAGTAATTCTTTTTTGGGAAAAGAGATACTCTTCTTTAATAAAATCCCAGAGGCTCTTTTATCTCTGCCTTTGAGTAAATTTAAGAAATCTAAAGAAAAGCTGTGTAAAAAGGCTTACTATAAAGTTAGTGATTATCTAGTTGATAAAAGGGCCTGTTAAGTGCTGGGCAGGCTACTTCTAATTAATTTGCTTTATTTCTTTTAAATATTGTTTGATGATTTGCTTTTTTAAAAGAGTACCGAGAGTTTTTTACGCCAGCTTTTCTCGGAATACACCCTCTATCTTCTTTGCCGATGAGTAGGGATGCCTACAGCTTCGAATTTAATGACGTGAAATAAGTTATACCTGTAACTTATATTCCGAATTAAACATATTTTATTTTATTTACGAGTTTTATTAACTCCTAACGTCATCCGCATACTGATGGAATTCTTCCACGGTCCACTTCACTAGACCCTCTCTGGTGAACGTCTCTGGCATGGCATGGCTGCCTTGTTTACCTCGCCTGCAGAAACAGGGTCGGTGATAGGACACAGCCTTGAGGGACCTTAATTATTGTTATTACTTTACAATAATTAATCCACAATCTGACCGTGACAGTCAATCGATATGCTATCTGCATCTCACTGCACAACCAAACCCTACGAAGACAATCCATTTTTGGCTACTAAATCGAATGCAATCTCTTCGCTTTTTAGACTCATATTTGATAATCAATATATCTAAACCAAATAAAGTAAATAAAACCGGACAAATCATATAAAAATGTACATATCTATTTTTAAAACATATCTATAAACACTATTTTAATAATTTTAGAAACAATTAATTATTTTTAACTGTTTTAAAAAGCTTTTTAAATATTTTAAAAAATGGTGTAAGTTAAAATCTTAAGATAGGATATTGGCACAGTTCTAAGCCCTTGATTTGAGAACTGGCAGTAAATGTAAAATTAAAAGCATTCAATGTATATTTCTTTTTTGACGTTTATAAGTGTACATTATGTTACATGTGAATGAATGATTTTTTATTTAATTCGATTTATCGGCAGGGCCTGATCAACCCTTAGGCTTATATGGCTGCAGCCTAGGGCTTGACGATAAAGGGGATGCTGATGCGGTGAAATCGCATCTGCGAAGGCAAAGATTCCGCGCCGACTTCAAAAACACAGAGACAAAACACTAATTTAACTGTGAACACTACAAGCAGATGGCAAATTTTAGTATCCAAATTAGATGAACAATCGACGGTACTAAAAATCTGTCAAATACTCGAATAAAATCAAACTTAAGAGACCAAAATATAACTACTATATGCCACTGATTTAGAAAAACCTTTGCAGAGTAATAACTGGATCTTTTTTTATTTTTTTATAATGGAATCTCGCTGTTGGCCTTAAGGGCCTTTATGGCTCAGCACGGGCTGTTTTGGCGAACTTAGCTCAGCCGGAGGCTGTTTTGGCGAGCTTAGCTCAGCCGGATACTGGATCTACAAGCAGATGGCAAATTTTAGTATCCAAATTAGATGAACAATCGACGGTGCTAAAAATCTGTCAAATACTCGAATAAAATCAAACTAAAGAGACCAAAATATAACTACTATATGCCACTGATTTAGAAAAACCTTTGCAGAGTAATGCGTCCATTTGGCATGTTATGAGGCAGTGACAAAAACTTGTTTTAAAACTAACAAAAACTTTTTATTTAAAATTATGCTTACAAAACTAGAGTTCAAGTGGGAATATGGAATGGAAGTGTCTTTCAAAGGATCGGGGCTTGATACTTAAAGGTTTGGGTCTTGTCGTTTAAGAGTAGGGATACATTAAGTGGAACAAACTAATTAATCTTAAATTATATCGTAAACAGATGGTCAACTTATACAGGGTAAAGAAATAGTAACTTGATACTTAAAGGTTTGGGTTTTGTCGTTTAAGAATAGGGATACATTAAGTGGAACAAACTAATTAATCTTAACTTATATCGTAAACAGATGGTTAACTTATACAAGGTAAAAAAATAGTAATTAGGTAAATAGAAATATTAATAATACAGTGGGGACCACACAACAGGCAGTTATTAAAATCTGACACCTATGTCGAGCATAATATTTCTGCAAAGGGTTTGGGTGCAGTTAATAAAAAGTTTCAATGTTTCATGCACGTTCTCGAATGTGAAGATTATATTAAGTTTTTTTTTGACAATAAGTATTACCAACTGCTGCAGCGGTTTATTTTTCAGGCTATTAAATTTGTATAAATAAAAATCCTGATAATTAGCCTAGAGATGTCAGAACTCACGAATATATCTGTCTATCTGTGAAAACTGTACAAAAATCCGTTTCAATGAGTTTATCGCAATTATAAAGACAGAAATTTTATCTTGTATTAAGTGTGCCAATACAATGTCTTCGCCGCGGTGACCTTGCAACTTACGACCTCCTTGGCTTAAGATGAACCAGAGTTTCCGGAATTGGACTCAAATTATTATCTGTATCATTGACCTTGTGTTTTGCACGCAAATTATACTTTAATTAATAAATAGTTTTTCTATACTAATTGAAACTAATAAATAATAATGCATTTTATTTATTTATTGCTAAATACAGCTAACATACTATTAAAAACAAAAATTTTTGATATATCTATTTAATGTATAAATCCGACAGCTTACTGATAAGGACACGGCTAAAATTGTGTACCATAGCTACTTTCACAGCGTTATGTCGTACGGTATTCTACTGTGGGGTGCTGCTGCAGAGGTTCAATCCATATTTGTGTTGCAGAAGCGGGCTGTTCGGGGTATTTGTTGTGTTTCCCCGAGGGAGTCGGTACGGAATAGATTTAAGGAACTAAATATTATGACATTATCCGGTCAATATATTCTTGAAGCCTTGTTGTATGTACAAAAAAACTTAAACGATTTCAAAACAAATGGTGACTTTCACCAGTATAATACGCGTAATAGAACTAATTTGAGTGTGCGACCAACCAGGCTCCAGAAGATAAACCACTCCTTATATGGAAATTGTATTCGTTTTTACAACAAACTCCCAAGCGAAATTAGAGAACTGTCACTAAATAAATTCAAAGCCCTTGTTAAAAGTAAATTAATTAATAAAGCCTTTTATAAATGTGACGAATACTTAAATGACCCTAATCCTTGGGATTGATTTGCTCCAGTTCAAACAATTTGTATTAAAAACTTGGCGATTGAAAAGAGTGGCGGAAAGTTTCTTGCCAGTTCTTCTTACCCGCTCTACGCCCTTGACTTGAAAAGAGTGGCGGAAAGTTTCTTGCCAGTTCTTCTTACCCGCTCTACGCCCTTGACTTGCGAACTGGTTGTAAATGTAAATTTACAGTTAATTTAATTTGTTTTTCTTGACGTTTATAAGTGTACATGTTTACCTATATGAATAAAGATATTTTGATTTGATTTGATTTGATTTATTCTACGATTTAAATATATGTAAATACAATACAATAATTAACCAATCTTTAAAAAAAAAATAGATTAGTAGTGTCATTCTAGGAATACATTGTCTTCACGTATTATTCAACTAATGTATACAAATATTGTAAAAGCTGTTTTAAGACATAATATATACAACTAAAGACAAATTTGTAAGTATACAAGTACCGTGCTGGTCAAAATCCAGATGAAAAAAGCGCTTATGATGATGAGTCTTGTGAAACGTGTCCCATGCCAGATGCAGCATCTCTTTGGGATTCGCGATACCCGTCCACTCATTATCACCAAAAAGTATCTCCTTTAGTCAATCAACACATCATTCAAGGCAGAGGAGGTAGAAGGAGACCTGGCAGACGTACTCTTAGTTACAGAATCCTCGTAGCCATGTTTCAAGATATTATATTTAATTGCTATGTTGGCTATTTAGAACACGAAAACGACTTAAAAACATATGGAGTATACTCTACGATAGCGAAATATGGACTCTAACTAAAAAAGAAAGAAAAAACTTGAAGCTTTTGAGATGTGGTGCTGGAGGAGAATGTTAAAGATAAGCTGGACCGAAAAGAAGACCAATGAAGAGGTGCTGGGTATGGCCGGAGAAAAACGAAATCTGCTGAGTCATCATAATCAATTGAAAACCGAAGGGGGAATATGATTGGACACCTAGTGCGACACGACAACTTCTTTAGGACCATCTTGGAGTTGAAGATAGAAGGCAGGATCACGAGGAAAATCAAGATAGATCAGATTAAGAAGGCTTACATAGATCAGATTAAGAAAAAAGCTGAGGTCGTGTCGTATCAGGAGTTGAATACACTGACGCAGAACTTTTTATTAGATTTTTATAACAATAATACATACAACCCTTAATTTTTACCCCTCTACGATTAACCACTATTTTTATTTACTAATTAAAAACTCATGACGTGAACTCTGAGGTTATAGAGAAAATGTTCCATGCTGGTATGTACTGAAAAAGTAAGCAAAGTAAAATCACATTAAGGAGAAACGAAGTTCGCGGGGGCAGCTAGTAATATAAATATTTTTTTGCAACATCAAGCTAATTACGCGAATTGCGCGCATATTTAAAATACTTACCAGCAGTTGAATAAGCTAACTCTTCATCATAAAATTTAAGAGCTATATATATATATATATATATATATATAGAGATAACTGTACAAGAACCCATGGGCTGTTTTAGAGTAGTTTTCATATCAGACGTGGCCTAGGAACTTCAAGTAAAGGTAGGCACCATGTGGTGGTACACCTTAAATACCAGAACACACGAAGTTTATCGGGTTACAAGGAGAAACTACAACTGTGGACCCAGCTAAAGTATTTCTGAATCGATTCGACTGAGGGTATTCAAAAGAACGAACAATTATTGAAATGCTTGCAACGTACTTGCTGGATTAAGCTTCTGTCAGAGTATATCAGTTTAAAAGGGCATTAATATAAAAGTTGCATCGTTAATTTGACATGCAAATTATGATTAATCACTCTTGAGTCTTTTTTAACATGAGACACTTCTAAAAAGGCATCTAATGTATAAACCACAAAGCATTTTAGCTGTGTCCTATACCAAGGATGAAATCTTTGTCCTCAATTAATGAAAACACAAATAAATTTTCACTACAAATCCTTAGTTTCTAACATCCAGATAACGCGTTCCACCTAAGATAATCTTATGTAGCTTATTCCACTCGTTAATTTATTAATAACTTCAGTCGTTAAAAGTTTTAGGTCAAATCAAATTATTATCAGTATGATTATATAAATAAACTTACCCAAAGAACAAATCAATAAATTAATAACTGAACATGTCTTGCACACGCGCGTGTTATGATTACACTAATCAATGCAAAACAGAGACGATCATTTAAAAATAAGCGAGTGACTTTGCTAATACATTGTGTCAGGCGCTTTTTATTTGAATAATTTTACTTAGTAATATTATATTCATTTACGTATAGTAGCTTATGAATGTTATTTATATGTTGTAACGCGACAGACTCGCGTTGGCGTAAACAATGTCACATTATGGCCGAGACTATAATGCGATGTCCGACCAAGATCGTGGCATCCACTAGACCTGGAGCTCCCTACCATAGCCCAATGGATGAAGTTGGCGTCCAAACGCCACTTCGACAAGGCTAAACACCATCCCAACCTACTGGTGCGTAAAAGCATCAATTATCATCCCTTCCCGACTAAAAAGGCTCGCAGGAGGCCCCGACACATTCTAACGGATCCGTATGATCCAATCACAATAGCTAACAATAAATTAAAAGCCGCCCGCGCGGCCAATACTAAAAATAGCAGTAGCAATAAACAGATTAGGGTTAAAAACCGCCTTCTCCGGGGAAGGCGAGGACCTTTACTTCGCATTTCGCTCACTCCAGTGAGCTTCCGTCCTGCCCTTCAGGCGATTGAGCCCCCGCGACGGCCCAAGCCGAGGTTCAAGTCTCACAGGTGACGCCCTTGCGTGAGTCGCGGGAACCCCACCTTTTCCGGCTGAGCTAAGCTCGCCAAAACAGCCCGTGCTGAGCTGTAAAAGCTTAAGGCCAACAGGAAGATTCCATTCAAAAAAGAAAAATATAGTGCCATTCGCTAGCTAGATGTCTGAGAGTACGATAGCCTTCCGGGTCGTCTGCTCGTGAATCTTTAGTAGCTTTTCTTGACCGATGCCCGGCGTCGTTAAGTTAAGCATTAGCTAGGTGAACACTATCTGTAATGTAATCAATATTGTATCAGACAGAACAATAAATTACTTTCTTATGGACAATTGAGTATAATTCTCAACACGCCCTTACAATGTTTAATATCTGGACATGTCTTGCGTGATACCCGAAAATACTAATCAGTGTAAAATATTTATTGAAGTGAAACTTCTTTATCGGCGTTTGGCGCCATTTTTTTATTCCCTACCACGATTGATTCGAAACCATTTATAACAAAAATATATAATAACGATAACAATGATAATAATAAATAATTCAATTACAATTAAATAAATACTGGAATAATCTTAGGTAAAATAAAATAAATCTATTAAGTATTAGTATTCATATTTATGATAATAAAAGCTTTTTTTACTTTTAAACTTTATTTAACCAATTTCTGTAAAGTTGCTTATAGACTAGTAGATCAGTTTCGAAAAATAACGCACACATTTTTAGTTATTGAATACATTCTTACTCTCAATCTTAAATAGAAAGTTGGTGTGGTGGAAACACAAACTAGACACAGTTTTTCTCTTCACCAGGACGTCAAACAAATTTAAATAATTAAATATGTAATAATTTATTTATTGCAAGAATATGGTACAAAATGTTAAGGTGGTACAATCGTAAGTCGTTCGCATATTCTGCGAACAATGGCGCGCAAATTTATCTTAATACACATTTTACATTATAAGTCAAAGTCAATTCTTATTATATCTGTATCGTACATATACTTTACTAAATTTGTATCAATTACTATATCTCACGCAAATAATCATTTATTGAATAGTACATGTTTTACCAAAAGTAATGCACTAAGTCGCTTTTAAAAGACTCTAGTCGGAAGATCTTTTAATTCTTTCGGTAATTTATTGTAAACTTTAATTGCCATATAAAAGGTGTTTTTCCGAAACAGTTCTAGATTGATTTTTGGCACAGCCAATTTCTATATTATATATATGTACTAAGGCCACTGACATATACACTATTACATTATAACCATTAAACTATTAAAATTGTACGCGAAACGTCACAAACCAATTGAAATATTGACACTCCATAGATAGCTCCTGCGAAAACCTTTTCTTGACGAGAATTCTCGTTCGTATTCCTAATTCTATATTCGAATAAGAATTAAATAAAGATAATATCAGATTGATATAATTATTAATGCATAGTTTATAATTGATTCATATATATTTTTTTTAAAGAACAGGGGGCAAACTGGCAGGAGGCTCACCTGCTGTTAAGTGATACCGCCGCCCATGGACACTCTCAATGCCAGAAGGCTCGCGAGTGCGTTGCCAGACTTTTAAGAATTGGTACACTCTTTTCTTGAAGGACCCAAAGTAGAAATGATTTGGAAATACTTCAGTGGGCAGCTGGTTCTACAAAGAGGTGGTGCGCGGCAAAAACTGCCTTAAATGATTATTTGATTTAAATTTAATATCGTTTCTTATTATATTAGTAAGACGTGCAGCTGGCTGTGAGTTTATTAAATTTGGAATAAGATAGTCTAATAAATCAAATAGGGACGGATATTCAAAAATAAGACGAGTGACTTTGCTAATACATTTTGTCAGGCGCTTTTTATTCATTTACATAGCTTGTCCACGTGTATAATTATTATTGATTATCTGGACTAGTTTTGCATACGCGTGAGGGCCAAAATACTAGTCAATGCAAAGCAGACATGCTAATTTAAAAATTAGGCGAGTGACTTTGCTAATAAATTTTGTCAGGCGCTTTTTATTTGAACAATATTACTTGTTTTTTTTGTGTTTCGCCTGTAAAGTGTATTATAAGTGTTCACTAGTGTCATTTTAGGGTCACCTGTCAAGGCAGGAGTTTTTTTATAAATAAAAATCTCTACGCATCAAACCGTTTGGAAAGTGAATCATTTCGTCGAATACGGGCAAGTGGAAGGAGCTGGTACGGGGGAGCTTCCATCCAGAGGTGAGATCAACACTGTAGTAACATCATCTTCACTCTTACAATAATAGTACTTGTGTAGAAGTTATAACCTAGCCTTTTTTGTAATAATAATGTTCGCTGGTCTAGATCCAGCCAGTGTTCATACCGCTCGTAATAAATAAAATATATTTATTCACTGAATATTTATTAAAGTAAGACAAACTATCACTAATATGAACCTCATCCGTCCTACAAAGTTCTTGCAAAGTTCGTAACACAAGCAGAGGTCTGGCTGTACCGTCTCGCCTGGAGACCACGGAGACACCACATTTTTTTTTTATAGAACAGGGGGCAAACGGGCAGGAGGCTCACCTGATGTTAAGTAATACCGCCGCCCATGGACACTCAATGCCAAGGGCTCGCAAGTGCGTTACCGGCATTTCTATAGAAAGACAAATCAAAACAAACAAGTGTTTGTAGTGTCGTTAAATCGTTATCAGCTTAATCTTAATCACGTTGATCTCATTACGAAAGGCAAATGAGCGAGTTGAGGGGCTTCATACGTGACCAGTTGGGTCATTTAACGATTCCCGACACATCAACTATACTAGGTGGCCTAGATTTGAGTATTAATATATACTCTTAATACTGTATATATCCTACTATTTTATATTCCTCTAATAGAAACTATTTACGTAACTCAGTCAGAATTGTATACCTTCAGATTATAACACATATTACCAGCAATATAAAATGTTGGGATTTTATATTTGCCAAATCTTGAAACAGATACAGCAATCTTTGGCGCATTGAAAGGTTGTAAAAAAATAAATTAAATAAAAAAAAACAATATTTATTCATACCGTCATCAAATACAATAAATTATATTCACAATTAAAATTACTTATAAAAATATAAATTCATTTGACATATAATAACCTCTATAACATATAAAATCCGTCGTCTAGTTCAGCACATAAGAGAAATAACATAACGAGATAAAAATAATTATCAATTAACATTAACAAAATCATCTTTTAACACAAAAGGTATATTCAACTTACAGCGTCAATCATAATTATACAAAACTCTTAATGAATTAATCACTTGTACATAAGTAACAATAATAACTAGATTTATGGCTTATTACTCAATATAATCATGTTTACATTAAATTGGTAATGTTCATTTAATAACTACATAAATGGCTACGCATAGCCACAACCGGTTTAACATGGCTAAGCGTAGCCAAAACTATTTAAAAGTTTAGCTATGACTGGTTAGACTTGGCTAAGTTGAGCCAAACCCATTTACAAGTTTAGCTATGACTGGTTAGACTTGGCTAAGTTGAGCCATAACAGTTTAAACATTAGATATAATATAAATAAATGAAAAATTAATTACAAAAATAATTTCATTTAAATAAAATTAATGAACTTAGAGTCTGAACGACGCACTAATAAAACTCTCGTTGATATAAATGTTCGAATCCGAGTTCAGGTATATCACTTACATGTCATTTAATTTGTTTATCAACATATACCACCGCTTTTGAAAACGAAAACGTATATAATAATATACATATAAAATTTTAGTATAAAAATAACTGTTTCACTAACGATGTTAACATGGCTCGCTATCGCTACCGGAAGTTAGTGAACTTAATTAAAGATATACACACGTTTTCGTTAGGAAAGGGTACAGTGTGTGAATATCTAGACATCTAATCAGTCTTTAATTTCACTTATCTAAACAGATATAACAATATAATTTTAACTATAAGATAAATAGATTTCAATGATTTTCTAAAAATATAGTCAATATCGAGCTAACGAGTATTCTAAAGGGGCTATGTTATGCTGTAATGATGGCTGCGACAAGTGTGATTTCGTCAGCCATTGCCGGTATGTGTAGCCCGTTTAGGATTCTGCATCATGGGCCATACTATTGCAACACATGCCCCGGCCATAGACGGCTCGGCCATCAACTGCATTATAACATTTTTGTGATGGCCGGGAAATCACTTGCAGCAAAACATGGCCCGTTTAGGAGCCCCATAACCAATGCTTTCACTGTTACTTTCAATGGCAGGATATCTGTAATTGGTATAAATCATAAAATATGTGCCGCTAATATTAGACACAGATTATGCGAAGTTGAGATTGGACAGATGTCATGTCAAGTGTCAGTCTATCGTGTCAAATTTTGATTGAACTAAAAAGACAGACTACTGGGGTAGAAAATGACAATAAATTTGACTGATTTATATAGCTGACGTCAACGGAATCTATATTTATAAGTTATTGTGAGTTAATTACAATTAATGTTATGTATTCAAGTTAAATTTATATTAGTATTAGAAATTGTATATTAAGTTGATGTATTAATAAATGCATTTAATTTTTGACGTAAAGTGACGTACTTTGTGCATAATCCAACTTTGACACCAATTGTCAAAATCAGTTGACAGTTAAATTAATAAAGTATATCCAGTCTCGTAAATGCGCGAATAAATCACCAAATCGCCACATAAGAAGTGCCGAAGCGGTGAAGCACCGGCCCAAGCATTCAAAGAAATTGATGGATCGGCATCCCTTAGTAGCACACGGCGCTGTCTGTGAATAATACTTGCTGTGTGAAGTATCATCACAAACTACCCACGGATACGGTTCCCCTGTTACCGCATCCCACTCGGGCGATTGTTAATCACTTCGGGATTTTAGTGATAAACACGCTAGTTCCAGATAACCCTCCTACTAAGCAGACTCTTCACTGAACGGTATAAACAATGCATTTCCCCAAGTGAAAAAAAAAGTAGGATCAGTCAAGTGCGTTATATGTTAGTGGATACAAAACTAATGAACATAAATAAATAATATAGTGTCTACTATCTATGGTAATTATATCGAGAGTATACAAGCTCTATAATCACGAGAATAAAGATATTAATACAAACAATACACAAAATTTATATGTCAGATATTTAATCGTAAAATCAATATAGATTGTAGTCTGTAATCTCTGTAACGAACGTTATATAGATTGCTTAGGCCTCGGTTGCTAACTGAGATCGAAATACGCGTGGATAACACTTCGGACTTCGATATTGAATCTAAAATTGTCTATTCTAATACAACTATTACTTAGGCAGTCTAATGACCACATTGTCTATGTTACTCTACTCATTAATGATATTTAGCACAAAAACAATAGACAAGAGACTCGGCCCGGCAATATTTTTATTTTTATTTCACTCCCAAATTGAATTTTAGATAACTCATTAGATAAATTGAAGAAAGTTTAAAATAGTCTACCTTGGGATTATTTTAATAAGGCTCACAACGTCAAGTCTTTTATATATTATTTTGCTAATATATATTTATACTTATATCATAAATTTATATTGCTCATATTGGAATGCTACATTATCTCTGAGAGTATATTTATTCTACGTTTCCATGACAACAGTCTAGACAACAGTTTAGAAATATATAAAATAGTGTAATTTAATTTTATTCCAAATCATACTATAATGAATCTATGATTTTTTTTCAAGAATTTTTAAATCTAGAACACAAAATTCAAAATAGTTCGTATACGAACATTCCATAGAAACTATAAAACATCCAAGTCAGATTTAGACGTTTTGACAAATAAAATTTTGAGTGACGTTTTATTTGACATATGAATTGTCCGTTTACGCGCGAACTTAGCATGCCAACAAGAGGAAATACAAATGACCTTATGAAAGGTCATCTTGGCGTCGCCTTGAATTTAAATATTACACATTGATAGTGAGTGATACGAAGCGATATAAAAATGTATCGCGCAGGTAAAACGTTTTCTATGTACTTGTTAAATATAGTGAAAGCCCGCGTTAATTCGGTTGTAATGTAACCTTTTTGTCAAAATAATTCTTTATTTGGACACACCCCAATCATTATTAAAGTCGTATAGTTGAGTGTATGTAAACATTTTTTTTTAAATAAATCGGAAAGAAACACGGTCCAGCTTTCGGAGACTAAACTAAATGCCAGATTGGCCTAGCATAAATCTAAGGAGTTTATTGAAATCTAAGTATGCATTAAAATATTCATTGAATATTATTTTTTTGGTTTAAGCCAATGAAAAGACTATAATCGGTCTAGCTAGTGTGATATGTGTACATAATTTTCACTTCTTTAAATTAATGATTTTCTAAACTAATTTTGTATTAAATTTTATGAAGAAGAATGATTTTATCGTGAATTTAAGTGACAAGTGTGTATACCCAAGGAATGAATACCTACGTACGCTGCGAAAACTATGGACAGTAGAGCAACGTGATGCGCCACAATTTAATAGATGACATCAATATCAACAAAAAAGTATCAAATAAATTAAATTACGATAGTATATAGGAGCGTTCAAGAATTACGTGTAACGAATTTGGGGGGGGGATTGGGGTAAAACGTTACGATGCGGGACTTTCCCATACTTTACATCACATAAATGGCAAATTTTAGGTTTAATGCGTCACTGATATATATAAATATATATCAATGTAGACCTATATGCTGCGGGAACTATTAACAATAGAGCAAAGTGATTCTACAGCTAGTCTTTTATTAACATAAGTTTTACACATTTAAAGAAAATACTTTTTTAACGGATTGAAGTTATGTATTATTTGTAAACTTATAATTATTTAAACATAATTTTAAATTTATCCAACGTTTTCTTTAGATTCTACAGCTTTTAAAAACGTCCGTGATATATAACAAAACTTTCTGCATTTAAAAGTCTATAGTCTATACCGGGAAAAACTTACATGCTACGACCGAATGAATGTGGAAACCGCAGAGTAGTTATTCATTCAAGAATAATTCAAATGACGCCACAATTAAGTAATAATTATTTATTGCAAGAATATGTTACAAATATTATGTGTAAAGTCACTCGTAAGTTCTTATATTCTGCGACACAAAATGGCGCGTAAATTTGTCTTTAAAGGAATTTAACATTGTACATTATTAGTCTTATGAATTGGTCAATTCTTATACTATTTGTGTGATACATATCAAACGTTATTAAATTTATATCAACAACAGTGTCCCACGTTAATTTATGATTACGAGAATTAATTATTTTTTATAACCAAATCGATTTTTAAACGTATAGGGGTTTTAAAATGTCAATTGTCAAAATTATAATGAAGGTTAACAACCTAATACAATAACGTTATTTAAATCGGGGGAAAGGTTAATTTAAATTAATTAGTTTTTAGGTACATTTTTAAATAAACATTCTAGAAAATTATATATTATTTTATTTTGGTAACAATGTCTAAGTGAATTAGTCGACTTTTCAAATGAAAAGGCAAAAATCAAATAGTACTATTTCTAGAAACTTTGTAAGTAGTTTCTAGAAATTTTTACTCAAAAGGAATAAATAAATTACCGGCGCTGCATTAGGTCTAGGCTTCAGATTTATGTTTCATGATGTGACTAATAGGCAAGTAGGTGATCAGCCACCAGTGCCTGACACTCGCTTTTTAAGACAAGTTCTCCTTCACTTCTCCTTTCGAGCGAATGTTAAATGCACGTAGAAAGTCCATTGGTGCACAGAGACTCGAACCTTCGACCTCAGGGATGAGAATGAATGAATTATGAGAATCGAAGCCACTAGACCAACACTGCTCTTAAAAAGAAAAGCCGACCAAAAATCTGTGAAGAGACCACGTTTTTTTTATTGAACAGGGAACAAATACTACAGAGGCTCAATTGATGTCAAGTGATACCGCCGCCCATACACACTTAATGCTGGAGGCCTAGAAAATGCGTTGCCGGCCTGTAACCGTTACTTCCAAGGTTGATTATAAAAGCAATTTTTTACCACATACCCGTAGCTGTAGACCCGGACCACGTTATAGAATCGCGTAGTAATATTCAAAAAAATTTCGATTAAATAAAGTTATTTTGTATATTTTTAAAATCTTTATAAATTTCTCACTACAGAAATATATAACTATATCTTTCCGTTATAGGAAAATACTTATATGGGGGACGGAAAGTACGTTATTATTACGTAGTAAAACATTACTCCTCACTTAAAGGCCGGTAACGCACCCACTCAATATGAGTGTACATTGTCTGCGATGACTGTCCTTTATGGGTATTGTGTGGCTCATTTGTCCCCATATTACTAAAAAAACTACTGATAGAATTACTCTTACTATTCCAATATTCATTCATAGGATTCAAATTAACAAAACACCAATATTTCTAGTTAATAAGTTTTTTAAATGTATTGTAAATCCATAGACTATATTTATCTATTAAGGTGTGGCAATCAATCAAACTTTTTGAATAAACATGATAAAATGCAAAGAATTTCAATATGAGACGCTTTTTCTCCTTCAGAGGCTCTTTCTTTAACTTTTAATGTTTACTTTCAACATAATAAATTCACTAACATTCCGTACTATGCTTTAAGATCTTATTTGTGTAATTATAATCTATAAGTGTTATGTAGAAATTATTGTCAATTAGAACAGACACACGGAATCCAAGTAAGTCTAGTACACTTTCTTTTTACCGAATATTTTTATTATATAATTTTTATTAATAAAGGTTAATGACCTTCAGCTTCCGAGAAATTTGTGTACTTACGAAAAATACATTTACCGAACTCATTTGACATAGCGTTGGTTGTTTTTATTTGATAATGGAGAACCAATAAAATCTATGTATTTTTTAAACCAATAAAATCTAAAAAAACAAAGATATTGAGAATGTGTTTAACACAGAATTATTGACACGATTTGGGGTTTTATTTTTAACCTATCCATATCGGTATTATATTTCACAGGAAATAACAGTACAAATTGAAATGATAAAACCGCGCGACACACCACCGAAACCCTGCTCCCAACTACAGCAATCCAAACCTCAAAGATTGAAATCTTTTCATGATTCAAGAATGTGCCATCAACGCTATGGTTTTTGGAGAATATCAAACACGATATGGGAGCCAATGCTGCAAGGATTATTTTAAAGAAATCTTTGGAATAATGATTATGTCCCCTAGTTTCCAAGTATACTTTAAGTCGCAGTGCCAATATATAATTAGAAATATACACACTACAAAATACAATAAATAAAAAATGTTTGGTAATTGGTTTTACAGCTATCCTTTTGTTCGTAAAAGTAATTAGCATTAAGATCATATACATATCTATAGAAGAGAATGTTTTAAACCAATACGAAATTAAATTTAATGATTATTGTAATATTTTATGATTTATACCAATTATTTGCCATTGAAGTATGAAAGCGTAAAAATTCAATAGTTTAATTAGGTAATTAATAAATTTATTTTTTTATTTAAATTTATAATTGTGATGTAGATACATTAATGAAGATAATTTATCAGTTTTTGTGATATAATTTGATGGTGCTAATGACTCATTAAAATTAATAGACCTACAGTTTAATTTTTAACCTCTCAATATTATTATTAATCAACGAAATCTATCTACTTACATATAAAATATCTCATCAAAACCAAAGATCTTTAGTCATAAAAACTATATTCCTGGTCTGACATGACTGTCAAAGCAAGACTCATGCAAGGTTATTCACTCTCCGCTCCGAGTCAAAAGTAATTTAACAATCTTGGCGTCTCTGAATTGGACTTACCATAGCACAATTCACAAAACTTTTACACAAAATCCACGCAACACAATTCACCAATACGGCGTGTGACCAACGACGGAACCACTCCACGAATTACCATAATTTATCCTAGCACACGATATCGCTGGCGTTTTTCTCACTGACGACTTTTCTATCGTGAAATTTTCACCATTCCTATTATCCCAATACTCCTTATCTTTGCAGCGGAAGCACACACAGAAATCTAACTTCCTCGAATGTATGGGTAGCTGCAAACGGAAGCCAAATGTGTCGTAAGTTGATACACCAATCGTGTTCAAAGGCCCAGATTCGACAAACGCACAATATGTGTCCTCATGCGTACTCCACCCGTCGGATGATGCACGGATCAGAACTTCCTTCGCGAAATCCAAGTTCTTCACTTTGACGGTACCATCCACGGCGCCTTCGTTGTGTTTCACAATCACATTCTCCAATGCGACATAGTTCTCTGTTATTCTCCTTCTGAATTCTAAATAATCGGAGGCCGGTTGCGGGAACCTCACATCCCAAGTGTCAACCAGTGAAGGTTTTCTTTCCAATGGTGGACTGGCGACAATCATCAGAGCCCAGTATGGTGGTACATGGGACGGCTCAGTCATGACCTTCACGTGCTCCAACGCGTAACCTCTGTCGTCCGCAAACACTACTCGTTTTTGCTTCTTCTCCGTTGATAACCGTATGCAGCTTCTGGGTGCTGATGATTTTAATGATAATTGCACCGGTTTTAGCACAGAAAGAGAGGGCGCCGAGTAACCTCTAGATGTTAGTTTTGTTGGTCTTCTAACGGGAGCTGAATAGTCTGTTAGAAAACCGGCTGGCGGGCTGCACCCATAAAATATTTGTTCCGACGACAACATGTCGATAGCAGCCATTTTGAAACACGATACGCGTTACGTGTGTCGCTCTAAGCGACGAACTAAACGGTTTGCAATGTGTTGTGTGTTTTTATAGCTGCGCTCGCACATACCACGAGCTTGATACGGGCAAGTAGAGTGACAATAATTTTGGAGAAGTCACGGATTATATCACTGATTTGGCAATGGGGCTATTGTATATATTTAATCAATTTTATCACTTTCCTTATTTGTAAAAATTAAATAAAAATAAATTCTTCTTGTATATGTTGGCTATCTATATATTAACACTTCGTCACATTTAGGCTACATATACACATTTAAAGGCCTTTACGATGGGCGGCCTTATCACTAATCAGCTATGTCGTTCTAAAAATACTTTTTGCTTATAAAGGGAAAGAACAAGAAGTGCTAAACTCGAAAGTCGACAAACATTAAATATCAAATATCAGAATACAATTTAGATTAGCTAAATCCAACAAGAAATTTAAAAAAAAAACATATGTGCAATTCACACGTGGTAGAAGTGAAACCTTTAAAAACGAAGTTTTTATAATTAATCATTAATTTTTTTCACTTTCAAATGTACTAACTTTCATTAAAAACAGTATATTTTAATGATACATTTTAATTTATAGGTTTAATATAAATCTTTACTTTGACAAAAACTAAAACAACGAAAGTTTGAAATTAGATTAAATGAAAAAGCGGCAGTAAAAAGAGGCTGTCTAATACCTCCTATCTCATTTTCTCCCACGTTAAATCTTATGAATTTATGTTTCCGTCTCTTTTTACTGTCGCTTTTTCCATTGCATCCGGTTTGAAATTACGATTATAAAGAAGTTTCTCTATCTATGTCATTTTCTCCCACGTTAAATCTTATGAATATATGTTTCTGTCTCTTTTTACTGTCGCTTTTTCCGTTGCATCCGGTTTGAAATCACATCGATTCTAAAGAAGTTTCACTTCAAAAATTTATCAGTAAAGTCGGTTTACTGACTACAACGTGACACCGTCATAATGAAACACTGATAAAGTGATTGCATACTTTTATTAATAAAATTGTATCATTTTTAATGAGTTATCACTATTTTTTATGGATACAAAGAGGGAGTTAATCCTCGGATAGACCAATCGAGTAGAAGAAAGATAGATGCGGCAATGTACCATGAGCGTAAAGGAAAAGTCATGTCTTTTCATGCTTGTGATGTTCATTTATTTACTAGACTTTATCACGTTAAAACTATAAGTTCTAAATATATACTTTACAGACGAAAATATGGATGTGACAAAATTCATCTACGCTCCACACTATGCCCATGCATTGTGGATTGGACTCTTTTTAATGTCGCTTTTTCGTTGCTCGACTTGCAAACTCTTATTGTTTTAGTCATAATCAAAGTCATACAACTTAAAAATTAAAATTGAAATGAAAAAATTAATGAAAGAAAGGTCTTCAAATACATGTAGATATTAAATACGAGACTAATTTACATATTATAAATATAAAAACTTTTTTAATCATTGTAGTTTTTTTCAAAATAATATTTAACGTAAAATTAAAATTACATTACCTATCTTGAAACTGAAATATGTGAAAATTTCACTACTACCACGTGTGAGGTAAAGGCGTCTTAGTATTACAAATGACAACTAAACAAACACAATTATAAGATATTAAGTACGCGTGAATGTTAACAATCATATAATTATTACGATTCTACCCATGTTTACACAAAAAGCTTTAATTAGCTAATAACCAAAGCTCAGGGGCAACACTAATTAACACATTACTAGATTATTTGTTTACACTAGACGCAGAATTCAAGGGGTGCTACCTATAGCGATAATGATAACCTCTCATCTATTTTAATTAGCTTTAAGATAAATTAATATCTAGCAGGGAACATAAACTGTTTTAGATTGTTTCTAGTTAAAGTATTTAGTGGAACCACGAGTTATTTATATTTGATCTTAATGTATATAAATTGAATCTTTCAATTTAATACCAAAATGTACACATATTTAATGACCCAGAAGTGAATTTCCAGTCTTTGGCAAGCCTTTTTACTATCGCCTGTAAGGACCTTCTTAACTTGGTCTAGCGAGTAGGGGATTGTCCTCGGGATCCTGTGCCTTCTACCTGTTCGGTAGGTATTTATTCTTAACATAGATAGCAATAATAATAAATCTATAAATACAAAACTAAAATACGTACAACGGAGCGTAACAGGACAATGAGTCATGCTTTTTCGTGCACGCGCGCTACGCACATGAATTCATTGATTTAAGAGATGTTGTTACATCAGTAATTATAAAAAATATATTTGTATATATAATATACATAGTATACATGTCACAAGTGAAACTTCTTAGTAAATTTATTATTACTAAGGTAAAAGCCCCAATTGATATCATGTACCAGTATATGATCACTCCATGTATTTGCATATCTATGTCCACACTGTTTACACACTGTATACGTGCTCATGATAATATAAATAAATAAAAAATCTGTATTAATTGTCTAATATATAATTAAAGGAATACATCAACCAATAGCGTGTATTTTTTCTGGGACTCCCTTTCTCTCTCTCTATCAATCGGTCTCAATCCCTCTCCTTCGACAATAACCGTACACATCTTGGCGACGTTCCGTAAAAAAATTACTTCCAAAATTATGACATGAAAAATCCCACTATCACCAAAATCATGGCGACGGTCGTGTTCACGCGGCGAGCACAACGTTGCGCCTAGACGCGGCGTGATCGTTATTGGGACGTATTATTTTATTATTATAAGTTATTAATTCTATTCATAGTTCATTAATTATATACTTTCGCCCGTGTTGTAATTAAATATAGTATTTGTGATTGTGACCCTGAGTTCGTATGTTCGTTTTTTTTATGATATTGGTATATCTCTATCACAGAAAGGTACAATAACGCCGAAACCCAATAATTAATCCATATTGTGTATTAAATACCGTACAGTACAGTCCGTAACAGTCGAAGACAAATTTTGGCGACAGATAGAATGCAATCTCTTCGCTCTTTACAATCATATTTGATAATCAATATAAACTAAATGAAACCGTACAAATAATATTAAAATATACATATCTATGTTTAAAATATGATATAGCTTTTTAATTATTTTTAAAACTGGTATAAGTTAAAATCTTAAGATAGGATATTGACACAGTTGAACAGTTATAATCATACAAAAGTCTATCCACATACACCAATCCGACCTACCTAAAAAAAAACATTTATTTTGGAACATAAGATCATCATGGTATCACTTATCGGTATATTATATATCATGTTTAGCTTGGATCGACAGCTGGCTATTACAATCCGTCGATTGGTTATTGGCACAGTTTTATCAATATTTGAATTAAGATGTCTATCTCAGATGGTTAAAAATTTAACTAATAACGTCATTAATAAAATTTTGATTTTATTTATAATTTAAACAGCAAAATATAGTTTAATGCAGCCATTTTATGAAATTCTGACACAGAAATATCAAGTCACAGTTTATAAGATAAACGAAACTACAGAACATGATTACAGCCCATGGACATCCATTTTAGTTGCCAGCCTATATATGTACTCCTTTTTTTAATTTGGAGTTGCTTATAAACCAGCATATGTCACTAACGACATCGGTCAATGCTGAGAGAAGTGGACCATTGAGGCCCGTACCGTTTAAATACATTTTAGATTATATTTACAGTATTAATTATTTGTTTAAATACGAATTAAAAATCCGTTAATATAGATTTTTGAATAGCGTTATGCTGATTGACAAAAGCGATATTGCTGGCCTAACTTTACTATAACTATATTTTTATATATATAAATCTATATCTTAATATATCTCCTGTCACGATGTTTGTCCGCGATGGACTCCTAAACTACTTAACCAATTTTAAATTAAATTGGCACACCGTGAGCAGTCTGGTCCAACTTAAAAGATAGGAGAGCTTAAATCTTTAATTATAGTCGCATTTTAATTTTATTGCAAATTATTTGTTTAATATTTGATACAATTCTAACAGATGGCGCTGTGTTAAAAGTACCAACGTTTCACATAAGTTCTCCTACCGTTTCCCTTGAATAGTTTACTACTATGTAATATAACAAAAACCTTAGACACAGCAACGCTTGGGCGAATCTACTAGTATATAATATAAATCAAAGTGAAAGTTCCAAAACATAGAACTGGAGTACGGCTGGATTTTTAAATGCCATCACACAATGGGCCATCAAATGATCGTCCATCATCGCCAGCATGAGCGGGAAACTCTCCACACATTCGTGAACGTTCATTTACTGACTGTCTATTATTTTTTATTGACTGTTTATTATGGCGTGTATCGAAATTATATATAAAAGATAATAAATATAAATACATTTATTTGTATAATTATATTATATATAAACATATTATTTATTTATTTATTTAGTACTCCTACAGCTAACATAAATTATACATAATTACATATAAATACACTGAGAATATAGCCAAAGATGGAATACATGATACATTTAACAATAAAAAGATTTATAAAAGGGAACAAAGAAATAATAATTATTTAATACATTTGACTAATTGTGATTTATTTATTTATTTATTCACACTTCGTTGCTAGAAAGAAACACAAATAACACAATACATATAAATTACAAGGGATGCAACGGGCGGCCTTATCGCTCACAAGCGATCTCTTCCAGGCAACAGATGATGCATGAACATTTAAGATGTGTTACACACAACTTAAGTATTACTACTACGTATGTCAGTGTTAAGTGCAAAAAAAAAAGATCGAATTTACCCAAATTTTGTATTTGAAAAATGTATTTTCAATAGCTAAATATTTAGAGACATTGAACAATTCACAAAAACATTTCCAATGCTAAATGTTCGTATTTAGTAACTGTCAAATGTTCTATTTATTAATTATTTATCTTAGGTTTAGATAATTGTAAATATGCATAGCTTATTTTTGGCAAAAACATTAATTGGCAATGGGGCCTGGGGAAGCTGCTTGGCTTTATGCACCTCCACCAAACACTGGCACCCCTTTGGACTCTGAATCATTCAAGCCTTCACTTAGGAGAGATATGTAGTCCCTTATTGGCTGACTGCCAGCCGATACATTAGAGATATTCAAATCGACAATTCGCTGCTCAAATGGTTTTCGGGAGTACTGGCCCAGAGATGTGAGCAGTATCACAAATGAGGTCAATAAATCAAAGTCAAAGTAAACAATAATTTATTCATATAGGTAACACAATGTACACTTATGAACGTCAAAAAATCAGTTGTCTGTAAAGTCGGTTTACTGAAGATAGTTAGATAGAAGATACTGATGGAATGGTTGTATTTTTCAAATCAAAATTTTAATTGTATTTGTTTGATAGATATTTTGTATGGATCTAGAAGCAGGTGAATGGATTGTGCCTCTGTGTCGCTCGTTGCATTTTCAGGCCTTAAATGGAACGCTTCAGAGCGAGGTAACGCCGCATACGTCATGTTTTTTCGTACGTGCAGCCGGCTCCATCGAATTATAAGACGCTGAAACGTTAAAAAACAAATATAACTACATTGAAAGCTTCTAATTTTAGTTCTTAAATCAAGGGCGTAGAACAGAAGAGAACTGGAGCTAAACTCTCCGCCACTCTTTTCCAAACAAATTTCCAAACCACGCATCGGACGCATGATGTTAATTCTTTAGAACGCGTGCTACTCACGCACCGATTGTTTAGGTAGACACAAAATTTTCGTGTAATTAGTTGCGTTATCACACACACACAGGGTTGTCAATGTCAATCAAATTGCAGATTAGGTTTTATTTCCAACACACAAATATACAGTATTATACAAGAGAGATATCGTATAAAAATGATCAAGGATTTTTTAATATTTCATCATAATCCAGATGTTATAAATAACTTTGTAAGTCAAAAGTCAACGCCTGAGATATTAAAAAAGGGTGTGTATACTTAAGTACACGCGTTAGAAGTTATACTTATTTGGGATATAGAAAAAAATAACGAAAATGCGGTAGTGATTAACGATAATTAATAAAATTAATGAAAAAGATTTTATTTCAGTAAATAAATTATTCGTAAATACTATCACCGTCGCATATGAAATTGATTTAAAAACACCAAAATAATATTAATTTATTCACACTGTTTAATTGTAGTTACGAAACACGTGTTCTAAATATAAAAATAATAGAATATACAACTTGAACATAGTTATCGATTTCCATGCCACCTAGACCTAATTTTACGATGTCCTGGAGTCTAATGCACCAGCTCTGGAGTCATCATCAGGCGTTTAATCCATATTTGTGCTGCAGAAGCGAGCTGTCCGTGGTATTTGTTATTTTTCCACGAGGGAGTCGGTACGGAATAAGTTTACGCAACTAATTATCATTACACTGCTATTAAAGACTGCCGCCGCAAATAGCGGGAAGCAGCACAGGTCAGATTCAGCCAAGACGCGGCCATAGAAAACTTTCAATATAATCTAATTTCTTTCAACTTGACAGTTCCTTCAATAGTTCCTCCACCAGTCTGCCGCGAAGGTCCAGAGGCAGGTCGAGGTGAGTTTAAGGAACTAAATATTATGACAATTCGGTCAATATATTCTTGAAGCCTTGTTGTATGTACAAAAAAATGAAACGATTTTAAAACAAATGGTGACTTTCACCAGTATAATACGCGTAATAGAACTAATTTGAGTGTGCGACCAACCAGGCTCCAGAAGATAAACCACTCCTTATATGGAAATTGTATTCGTTTTTACAACAAACTCCCAAGCGAAATTAGAGAACTGTCACTAAATAAATTCAAAGCCCTTGTTAAAAGTAAATTAAATAATAAAGCGTTTTATAAATGTGATGAATACTTAAATGATCCTAATCCTTGGGATTGATTTGCTCCAGTTCAAACAATTTGTATTTAAAACTTAGCGAATAAAAGGAGTGGCGGAAAGTTTCTTGTGAGTTCTCCTTGCACTACGCCCTTGACTTGCGAGCTGGTAGTAAATATAAATTAACAATTAATTTTAATATGAATAAAGATATTTTAAGTTTGACTTGAACTTAAGTCTTAGGAAAGGCTTACATTTGAGACGTTTATTATTATTTTTGCTTGCTTTCCTATTGGCCGCCCCAATAGCATTTCCATGTTCAAGGGAGGAGAGACAGTGCTAACGTATCCACAGACCCAAGTAGTATATAATACCTACAAATATAAAGTATTAGTGACCCGCCCCAGCTTCGCACGGCTGCAATGCTGATGAAAAGCAGGTTTTTATTATGTATTGTTATTTCCGTCGCTGAAAAGCTCCGATAATATACGCGACATATACCATATAGACATATACCATCACGGACTTTTCTGCAGACCTTTTCAATGTGTACAATACTTAGTACATTATTTTGATAAAACTCGTAGGGTTCAGCCTGCGTTTGCAATCTAAGTACACATTAGAAACCTCAAGACTAAAATAAATAAGTACTTCTCCACTATTTAATGGATGTTATTTATTATACATATAAACCTTCCTCTTGAATCACTCTAGTTGATTGAACTCGTTGCGTAGTTTCAAAGATTTAAGCATACAAAGGGACATAGGGACAGAAAAGGCGACTTTGTTTTATACTATGTAGTGATTTACAATATTCTTCACCTAAGTAATAATAATAATAATTAAAAATTAAAAAAAAAATCGTTCCTTCAATACTGTCAAATTAAATCATTTATTGCAATTAGACCACCTAAAATGGCACTTTTAAACGTTATAAAATATAAAGATGATTCTAGTTACCCAAAAGGTAGTTTCGTGTGGAGAAGAATCGGCAAGAAACTCCACACTTAGCCTGTTTCGCAATGTCCGGATTAAGTTCCAAATAGCTATGCAACACATAAATTATTCGAAAGATAAAAGTTTCAAATAAGATACTTCGCATTTCATGACAAATAGCGCTATCTGACAGTCGGAAACGCAAAAATACTGTTTATCCTACCAATAAGTAATAAATAGCTTATTTGGAACTTATCCGGACATTGTGAAACAGACCCTTACATTTTTTAAATATAATTTACAATATTTTTATACATGTTAAATTATATGTACTGGCATGTATCGCTATACTTATTAAGTATCAACTCTGGGGTCACCGGTACCTACCAGGCAACTTAAATCTTTAATTAGAAGTGCCCTTGAACCCCATGGCCCAAGACTACTCCAAAGGGAACCCGTGACCCGTTTATTATTTTTCGTCTGCTCTGTTTGGCTGGGGAAGTGGAATATGTTCACCAACCAGGTGGACCGATCAACTGAAAGACTCATTGTCCTCAAAATTATACACTGATAGAGAGATAGTAACTAGTGGAGACAGATTGTCTGCTCCAGTTGTTACCGTGCTGATCACGATGGTACATGAGCTACTGACGGAGAGAGATGAAATTCGGCTAAGGCCCTGTTATTAAATATTCTTTATTATTAATAAAGGCATCTAATCATAAAGGAGCAACCCTATACTCTCGTCTAGACAGACGGCACGTGGGAATTTCGTGGTGATACGAGAATATCGTATCAATATTATGATCAAGGCCTTTTTAATATTTCATCATAATCCACAAGTATCACTTTGTATATGTAACTACACACAAATACAGTATTGACAATATTCTTAACATAGTAATAATAATTAATAAAGAGAAAATTAAAAACTAATTTAAAAAGTTTGGTATGAATATTTAATTATAACTTTACAATTAAATATTCATTACAAATTATTATTGACGTGACAACGTCTTGTAATTCGATGGAGCCGGCTGCACGCACTCATGCGGCGTTACCTCGCTTTGAGGCGTTAAATTAAAGGTTTGAAGTGCAAGCGAGAGCGCGGAACGAGCGACAAAGATGTACAATCCATCATAAAAAAATGACATAATTGTATTTATGCGTACAAATAAAATAACTTGATCAATTCAATTGTGATTTCCATTTACCCCCTCTATATCCATACAAAATATGTATCAAACAAATAAAATTAAAATTTACTTTTGAAAAGTGCAATCACTTCAGTATTTTCTTTTGACGTCACGTTCAACTATCGCTAATAAACCGAGTTTACAGACAACCGATTTTTCAGAAAATTCGGATAATTTCCGGGAAAACGGTAAAAAAAGCCCTTTTCATTTTCCCATACAAACGTTTTCTAACTAAAGCGTAGAGACTTTGAACTTTATTGCTATCCAATAAAGTTCAAATTAAATTATCATTTCGGTTAATAACCTGTCTATATATTATGTCATTGAGGCACACAATTTAAAATATATGTCACCTTTAGGTTCCCACTGTCCGTTTAGATCATTTTCCAATCAGGTTTGAAGCCCTCTAGCAGACATCCCAGTCGAGGGTTTTACTGGGTCACAGAAGGTTGGCCAAAATTCATGGATACTTAAGATACTTCACCCGAGCTGAACCTGACAAGGGCGGCTATTGTCAGGGAGACGGTTATGTTCAGGTGAATTTTTTGCGTCGACCATTAAATATGAACAAAAAACTTCCAGAATCCAAATCTTTTAGACAGAACGAAGTCTGAACGGTCCGCTAGTTTACAATATTTTTAATAATTGTTAGTATAATAATAACAAGTGTAATAGTTGATTATTTTTAATAAGTGTTAATTTTAGTACCATTAACGCGGGAATCTCCTCGATTTGCGAGGAAATCACCCGCTCTGTGGTGTCTCTGAAGCTAGCAGAGTACTTACTAGCAGAGCACAAAAAATGAGTTCTGGCAGAACACAATAGTTCTATAGTTCCTAATAGTTTCCAGAAAGAGTTCTGGACTTTTAAGTCAAGAAAATATTTTTATTTTAAATCGTAAAATGCTGGGCCAGCTTCCCGATCACAGCCAGGCCTCATTAAAACACCCAATTCAATTGTTATATTTATAATTATTTAAATCTAAAAATAAAAATAACACATATCTCAGCAAAACAGTTCGCAAAGATTTAACACTTCCCTCTAAATAACCGCGAAACTGAACGTCGTTCGATATGTCAACGTCAAGTATTCCGATTTTTTAACATTCATATTTCATTTAAACACTTGACTGTAAACGACAATAGAAAAATATGACACTTTCCCTGTGACAACAGCTGATAAGTAACGCGTGCTTAGATAACATATCTAGTGTTTGTAAGATATTCATGTAAAATTGGGAAAATATCATAAAAATGTGTTTATTAAACAAATAATTCTGTGACTTTTTTTTTTCTTTCTTTCTTTCTAATGAAATGCCATTGGCACAGCCGGGATTCTACGAGCTTAGAAGAGTCACACTGAAGTTCTAGGATAACATTCTCTTCTATATTACTAATATATTTTTAATTATCTTGAATAATAATAAAACCTAACAAGAATAATTTTAGAAAAGCAATTGTCACTCCACAGAGCGAAAAACAAATGTTTAAATCAAGATTATATTGCGTCCTTGACATTGCTTTAAATTTGGAATGTCACGATAACAATTTGCGGCCATTGACCGTCCTCTATCTAATCTATGCTTTTGAATCGATGCCTACAATTGTTATAGTTACAACAATTGTTTTTGTTTTATTACGATAACAATAAATTATTTATTATTATTGTGTTATTGTAGTCACTGTTTTGTGAAACTTTTTGAAGATATACCTATTTTGGCGCGTTAGGGAAAAAATATGAGAGTAGTTTACGATGCGCACACGTCACAAAATCCTGACATTCTGAAGTTAGGTATAGTCAACAAACTTTATTTAACTAGATAATGCGTTATCATAAAACTTTCAATGTATTTAATACCATTTTTCAATTGCTATTGTAGCTTTTTCTACAAACTTAGAATAAAGCGAACGATAAAAATTCTAAAGAGATTTTTATAAATATGTTTTACAACTCAATTCTAACCGAGCTTACTTACAATACAATACAATATAGATACTTAATGCCCCCGACGACTATATAGTCGGGGAATTGTGCAGAAAATATTAATAAAAAAAACAAAACTCAATTCTAACGCGTGTACATAAGTCCACACATTTTTCTATATGATATATTTTAATTACTATTCTTAGTTGTTACTTTCCATAATGTAGTAAATTGAATTAGAAATAGTTTTATTTATAACCTGCTGATCCTATCCCTTATCCCATGTAATTCTCGTTCGATGTAAATAAAATTATTTCTCTTTATTGTTCTGTTCCCTTTGTCAGTGGCTATACGCTCAGCGTAAAGCTAAAAAAAAAAGTCCACACATATTTTTTAGTTCTCTTGTAATAACCTATGTCAATCTATTTGACCATCTGAGATAGACATGTTAATCTGGAGAACTGGCAGTAAATGTAAAATTAGAATCATTTAAAGTATATTTTGACGTTCATAAGTGTACATTATGTTACCTATATGAATAAATGATTTTTTGATTGATTTGATTTGAATCCAAATATTGAAAACGTGTGCCAATAACCAATCGACGGATTGTAATAGCCATCTGTTGATACAAGCTATCCATTGTTGGTCGTATCGGTCTATGTGGATAGACCTTTGTATTAAAATGACAGTTTAACTGTGCCAATATCCAACTTAAGATTTTAACTTTGATATGTTATAAATATATATTTTAATATTATTTTTACGGTATTATTTGCACTCTATCCGTCGCAAATAAATGTATTATCTTCGTAGGGTTTGGTTATTGGGATGCAGATGGGAGATCGATCGACTGTCACGGTCTGATCTCAGATTGTTTTTTATCTGAGATCAGTATTTTGTATTCTGTCTTGCTCGTTGTCCGACATAAATAATTGGCAATGCGCCACCAAATCTTCTTTAGATACTTTGTGAGTACACCAAAATATACGTAAACTAAAAATGGAATTATCATCTTCTTAAACAATCTTGAAACAACCTTGTTTCGCTTATGACGTTCCACATCAAATAAACGAATCTTCAAGGGTGTTTAAGACTCTCTGGCTCTTTCCCATCTACAGAAAACCGACAACAGAGTTGGTGCAATTCAATTCCATGGGCGGCGGTATCCCTTAACATCAGGTGAGCCTCCAGCCCGTTTGCCCCCTCTTCTATAAAAAAAAACAACAAAATCATTTATTCATGTAGGTAACAATGTACACTTATGAACGTAAGAAATATATATGCTTCCAATTTTACATTTACCGCCAGTTCTCAAAACAAGGGCGTAGAACGGAAGAGAAGAACTGGCAATAAACTCTCCGCCACTCTTTTTATTCGGCTTGTGAAGCTGCTAGTATCTTCGAAACCTTATGATTATTATTATTAACTAGATGACACGCTGAATATCGTATCACCTATCACCATATATTTGTAAAGACCTATTAGGTCTTTACAAATATATGTACGCCTTAAAGGCGCGAAACACACAGAAAAGGCATCTTGCCGCTTCAAAACGCGTCAATACAAAATGTACGTAAGCGGCACGTTGTTAATTACACTCAAGCGGCGTGGCACTAGCACGTTTCGTCGCCTGTTCCGCGTCACAATTAATGAGTTCCAGCAAAGCGAGAGCATCTTCGTCATCTGAAGAGGAAGACATGCTATCATGATAAAGTCAGCCTGCGTAATGACTCTTTGTGCCGTCTCTTCGCCACTTTGATATAATTTAAGTCGCATCCGTGCCTTATCTGTTCCATGGCGGCTCTGCGCCTGCGCCGCGCCTTCACCTTACGTCTTTTCTGTATGTTTGGCGCCTAAGAGATCACACCTCACACTTACAGTATGAAATACAAATGTATAACAACCAAGTGATGGATAAATAAAAATTCCCTGCTAAGTACAGTTTTATTTGAAAATTTAACTGTCGTTACTTCACTAATTATTTACTTCTAACACTGTTTAAAACTTCCTTGAATTTCCCCAAATATTTCAGGATCTAATTAGTGTCTTCTCGAATTTAACGAAGACAAACGAACAGCAATTAATCACTATATAGATCAGAAAAATAATTATAAAAATCTGGCAGCGGTGGGATTCGAACCCACGCCTCCGAAGAGACTGGTGCCTTAAACCAGCGCCTTAGACCGCTCGGCCACGCTACCTACACAAAGATGATGATAAATTAAAACTATATTACTCTATCAATAAAAAAAAATCAATACAAATAAGACGATTGGATAAAATAATTTTATTAATGTAAACTTACTTAACATTATTATATTATCTTAACATAACAATCAACAGTATTAACAATTTTCTTAATGTACATAGTAATAATAATCATTGAAAAATTATATAAAGAAAATTAAAACAAATGTTAAAAATTGGCCTCTGTGGCAGTGTATCTCAACGCTGGTAACATTTCCTCGCTGTATTGCGATACCTATTCGTCAGGAAAGCACCAGCTCTGGTTACCAGTCGCCAACTTAACTGTAATTAGCTGTGCCTTTGAAGCCCACAGACCAGGAGTCTCTTACTCCTATAGGAACAGGAATATTTAGGGCCAGGGGGTCACATAGTCGTGGTCAAATAAAACAAACAAACAAAAATATCTTTATTCATATAGGTAACATAATGTACACTTATGAACGTCAAAATATACTTTAAATGATTCTAGTTTTACATTTACTGCCAGTTCTCAAATCAAGGGCGTAGAACGGAAGAGAAGAACTGGCAATAAACTCTCCGCCACTCTTTTTAATCGCCAAGTTTTTTTCAACGTTTGTAAGGAGCTGCAGCCATTACACCATGTTCCATATGAAATCTTGAGTAATTAAAAATAATAAAATAAATTAAAAACAAAGACTTGTCCTCTATCAGCAGGAGGCATGGTGAAATAGGAGCACGCACTTACATACTCGTGAGAACATAATAATAATCTTAATATATATAAATCTCCTGTCACGATGTTTCTCCGCGATGTACTCCTAAAAGTCCTCCTAGTCTATATATATAATTCTTCTGTGAGTGTGTATGTCACTGAACTTCTCTCAAACGACTGGACCGATTTTGATGAAATTTTTTGTGTGTGTTCAAGGGGATCTGGGAATGGTTTAGATTCACAATTTTGTCCGCTGGACAATGTTTTTTTAATTAATTTTTAATTTATTATTTTTGAATGTTTTACATTGGATCCGACAGACGGCGCTACCATCGCAGTGTCAAATTTTAAATAATATTCCAATTTTAATTTTAGTCTGACCCGGTAGTTAGCGCTGCGATCAAATTAAAAAAAAGTTTTGTTATCATTGTGTTATTGTAGACCATGTGCTGGATCAAATATTAAATTAAAAGGTACTGAGTGTTTTGAGAAGAGTGTTGAAGTGTGCCTAAAAAACTATACATTTTGCGAATTTAGTGCAGATCCCAATGATTCCTTCAGATTCGCCTACACCATTCAAACGTTTACAATTTCCAATCCGCTTGGCATATGCTATGACTATAAATAAGTCACAAGGCCAAACAATGACAATTTGTGGCTTAGATTTAGAAAACCCATGTTTTTCTTACGGCCAATTATATGTTGCGTGTTCCAGAGTTAGAAAACCATCGAATTTATTTATTTATACACCTCAGGGTTTAACCAAAAATATTGTACATCCAATGGCATTACGATAAATTAAGTTTTTGTAAATAAAAAAATATATTTTTTAAATTAAATAGTTTTGAGTGTAAGCTTTTTTACCTTTAATTAAAACAAGTTGAAGATTTCATTACACATACTCACACGCTATCGATTAGTCTAATTGTAATAAATTAACATGTAATGACGTTAGATATTGTGATAACATTTGAATAATAATTTTCATCAAAATGGTCCAGAATGTTTTAGCTTATTAAAAAAAGTTTGAAATTTTCAAATTAAAGACGTGTAGACAGGACAACGTCTGTCGGGTCCGCTAGTAATATATAAAGCAATATATGTCCATTCTATGCCCTTGATTTGAGAACTGATAGTAAATGTAAAATTACAAGCATTTAATATTTAGTGCTTTATAACGTTTCATAAGTGTACATTGTGTTACCTAATTTTTTTTTTATAGAAAAGGGGGCAAACGGGCAGAAGGCTCACCTGAAGTGACCGCCGCCCATGGACACTCTCAATGCCAGAGGGCTCGCGAGTGCGTCGCCTGCCTTTTAAGTATTGGTACGCTCTTTTCCAAATGAAGAAATTATTTTGAATTTCAATACTATAATAAAAATCCCTTAATCAACCTTGGCTTCACCATCACACATATCCCAATTCATCACATACAATAAATTGGAAACCAGACGGGACTTACAGTTGGCATACTACGTACTGAAAGTCTTGAGGGGGATAGTGTGCAAGCCGAGTGTACTCCAAGAACTGGGTTTCTTAGTAACTATGGGATATGTGCGACGGCGAAGGCCTAGGTTAATTGCGATACCAAAGGCAAGAACCAGTCTGTTGCACAGATCCCGGTTATCCAGGACGTTGCGCCTACTGAATGCTGTCTCCGACACTATCGACATATTTGTATGTTCGCAGAGAGAATTCACAGTATTATGTATATTATCTTAATATATATAAATCACGATGTTTGTCCGCGATGGACTCCTAAACTATTTAACCGATTTTAAATTAAATTGAGCACACCGTGAGCAGTGTGGTCCAACTTAAGAGATAGGATAGCTTATATCTCAATTTACACCCGCAATATTATTTTATTGCAAATATTTGTTTATTATTTGATACAATTCTAACAGATGGCGCTGTGTGTATATATATATATATATTTAAATATAATATATGTACTTTTTTTTTATGTTTCTCAACATTATCGTATTGGCATGGTCTGTTAGGATAATGTATGTATTTGTTTACAAATCAAAATACTTTAGATTAAAAAAAATTATTAATAAGTAATAAGACTACGCCATCCGTTCGCAAATTACCAGGAGGCCTTGTTCTGAAGAACGGGCAAGAAACTCAGCAAGTTTCAGCCGCCTTCAAACATTATTCACAGGAAAATGTCATAGAACTAAGTATGCCATACATCATTGCAAGACCTGTTCTTGCGGGTGTATTTACCGACCTTCGGTGCCCTGTTGCTTGAACCTTGAAGATTGCCTTTATCAGACAAAACACCCAATTTATTAAGTCAATATGCTGTTATTTTTGTTGAGTTATCACTGCGATAAACTTTGCCCTTGCACAAAACAAGAAAATATTACCTGATAGTTACATAAAAAAACGAGGGTGCTTATGACCACACGACTGAAGTGAAACGTCTTTTGCTCCATCTGTATGTGTGTGTACAATATAAACATGTATGTACATATAGATATATTAATTTTCTACAAATATTTAAATTTTTTTCATGTTTTCATTGGTAACTTAATATTTTTGCATTATTTTCATTATTGGATTCATCAGTAATTACTGTGGTTGACTGTAAAATTATTAATTATTGTGCTTAGATATACGGAACGTATTTGGCTATGAGAGGAAGAGAGAAAGAAAATGTGCGCGCGCACTGCTGTCTCTTACTTATATCCCCCACTCAACTTCCGTTCGCCTTGCCCGATCACACTTTTCGTAACGCTTACGCCACGCGTTCGCCAGCTTACTCCCCAAGTCAAGCGTGCGTAAAGAAGTGTCACTTCTATTATCTTTCAAGATAATTTTTAATGTCAATCGAGCAGGAGTGATGTTAAGTGATACCGCCCATGGCCACTCTCAATGCTAGAAGATCGCAAGTGCTTTGCATTTAAAGAATTAGTATCTCTTTTCTTCAAGTGCCCTATGTCGAATTGTTTTTGTGTATACATCAGTGGTTTCCATATCGTGGTGGTGCGCGGCGTAATTGTGTTAAAGAGCGCTCAGTTGTGAAACGATGGACGTCATAATAAGAGTGGAATTGCGTACAAACCTTCAAACTCTGAAACTCAGCAGCAAGTAATACGAACAACCCAACTCTCCGTGGTAAATGCGGTAGATGCAGATATAAACCACATCTCTATGCAAGGCTAAAGAATTAAGTCGAGATAATCGGAATCTTTGTGGGAACCAGATAGTATATTTACTTGAACATGTGTAGCGAAAGCAATTAATATTATATGAGAGTCAAGAAAACTGTCATTTCCGCATTCATGCTTATCATATGATTGCTGCATGCTGAACAAGCTTTTCTCCCAGTGGTTTTGTGATTATATATATATATATATTGAGCAACGGAATGTTACGTACCACGTGTTGCACCATTCCCGCTACCACCTCGCTAGGTAAAATCCACGCTAAACAAAAGAAAACGCTTCAAGAAAAGAGCGTACAAATTCTTAAAAGGCCGGCAACGCACTCGCGAGCCCTCTAGCATCGAGAGTGTCCATGGGCGGCGGTATCACTTAACATAGTTGAGCCTCCTGCTCGTTTGCCCCCTATTATATTAAAAAAAAAAAAAAAACAGAGTATTGGTAGATGGAAGAAATCATGGCTTGCGACGTTAGGGACGGGTATTGTGACTGCTGAAGAGTTGCTGCATCTGGCACAGGACTGGTGCTCATGAGACGGTCAACCTCCAGGACTGGAGAGGTACTGAGAGAAGGTTATGTAAAATAACTTTTCAGAATACGGTTTAAGATTTCTCACTTGAGAAAACATTCTTTTCTTCTGTGACGGAGAAAGAATTAAAGAGAACGTAGTGACAGAGACACGATTTATCCCGGCAACGCACTCGCGAGTCCTCTGACATTTAGAGTGTACATGGGTGGCGGTATCATACGTCAGGTGAGCTTCCTGCCCGTTTGCCTTTTTGTGCTCTAACGCATATTGGCCGCACCTATCGTCATCGTGTGTTAGGTTTTTTATTTTCGTTACGAAATTTCTTGATTCGGTCGCCGCGCTCAAAGCCCGCGATAAAATCTATGCAATAGCTTAATTAATGTTTTATTTACTCGGTAACAAACACACTAACAGTAATTATTACTGATAATAAGGAAAATCCTTTTCTTTACTATCTTAAGGTTAAATATCGTAACAACATTAATGAAAGTGAAAACATAATGGCGCTTATGATTAATAAACAGTTTAACTAATTCAAACTAAAACTAAAAATAATTTTATTTATATAGATAACTACGTACTTGCTACTTCTAATTAATTTGCTATATTTGTTTTAAATATTGTAGTATTGTTTGATGATTTGCTTTTTTAAAGAGTACCGAGAGTTTTTTACGCCGGCTTTTTCTCTCGGCCTACACCCTCTGTCTTCTTTGCCTATGAGTAGGGATGTCTACAGGTTTAATGACGTGGAATAAGTGATACCTAGATGATCTTATGTTCCATAATAAATGTATTTTATTTTTTATTTTAGTACACTTATGAACGCCAACAGAAGAGGGGTTTAATTGATCCTAAATTTTGATTTACAACCAGTTTTATAATATAAATACATTATCCTTACAGAGTATGTCAATATGATAATGTCGGGAAACATTTAATAAAATATAATGAAATACATAAAAATTAAACACATAATATAAATAATATCGCTACTGTGAACTTACAAATATTTCGATAGTGTCGGAGACAGCATTCAGTAGGCGCAACGTCCTGGATAACGGGGATCTGTGCAACAGACTGGTTCTTGCCTTTGGTATCGCAAATAACCTAGGCCTTCGCCGTCGCACATAGGTATTAAGAAACCCAGTTCTTGTTGTACACTCGGGTTGCACACTACACCCAGAGACTGATTAAGAGTTCTGCTCTAGACTATTCGTCAGGTGACAAACGTGTTACGGTCGTAAAAAGTAGTAAGTATATACTTCCCCACTATACCCTTATAGTACCCTTATAGTACCCTTATAGTACCCTTATAGTACCCTTATAGTACCCTTATAGTACCCTTATAGTATCCTTATAGTACCCTTATAGTACCCATATAGTACCCTTATAGTACCCTTATAGTACCCTTATAGTACCCTTATAGTACCTTATAGTACCTTATAGTACCCTTCCCCACTATCACACACAAATACACACGCACTCACATACACACACCCTTACAAACTTCCATACAACTTCATTTCTACTAACTTCTAACTAGTTGACTACGTTTTGTTTTTCTTTCCTCATTAAAGCGTTAAATTTGTTTCCCTACCCATTTTATGTATTTACTTTTTGTTACTATTCTATCTGACTTGCTATGGAATGGAAGCCTGGTTATCCATATCATAGGTTCTTACCTAGTTTGGAAACCAGTCTCTCAATACCGTCACAACTGTATTATTAATTATTATTGTAAATGTTATATAGGAGAAAAATAAAAATAAATAAGATTTAACTTAGTTAATCGTATGCTATAACATGATTCCTAGTGAAATATTGGAACTGCCTTTCAACAGATTCAAAACACATATTAAAAAAACCTTATTGTGTAAAGGTTGTACCACACAGTTAATGACTTACCTAGAAGTTAAAAACGCTTGGCAATAGTTCTAATTATATTGTTATAATTTGTTTTGTTATCTTGGAAGTGTTGTGAATATGTATGTAATGGTGAATGTGGTAAATCACGGAACAGATTTTTATTTAATTTTTTACTTATTTCCTTTGAACTTATTTATATAACAAGGTCAACACTTCTCTCTCCATATATCCCCTAACAAAAAATGAGTGCAAGAAGACGGTTTCACTGTGGCTATTGGACTTAAACCAGTTTTAGTTTATAATTATTTACAGTATACTTGTGTAAGATTATTACGTCAATAATTCAGTAGACACACATACACAGACACACACATACACAAACTCACACACATACACATACCCCATGTGGTTTCCTTATAATATATACATTCCTTATGTATAAACTATTGTAGAAGAATGTATATATTTCTTATTTTGTTAACGTACCTACTGTAACCATAATTGTCTATTCTTTATTACTCATTATCATTTGTCGATCCGAAGTGGTGGAGGCCTGATGACCTGTTACACAGGTGTACAACCTTTAGCAGGCATCAGTCTCACATAAACAATACAATTACTCCAAAGAAGATTGACGATATGTATATAACATTACTGTAACATATCATGTGTGAAGTTTTGTAAGTTTTTGTGAGAAATAAATAAATAATATTATTATAATTATTGTATGTAGAGGGAGGATAAAACTTGCCGAGTTTCTTGCCCGTTCTTCTCAGAATTAGGCCTCCTGGTAGATTTGCGAACGGATGGCGTAGTTTTGCTCTTTTGCGAATATTGTAAACCTTTTTTGACATTCATAAGCATGCCCTAAGTCGCATCTAAATTGAATAAATAAATTTTGATTTGATTATGAAAATTTTAACATGGTTCTTGTTGATATATGTTTTCAAATCGATAAGCAAGCGAAACTAATGCTGTCTTTTAATTTTCACAACTTGAAACTATTTTTTAATACAGTTGCTCAAAAAGTGGCATATTCCAGGGACGTATACCGTTCGGGATATAAGCTATTACACAATTACAATTTGCTTTTTCCGCATTCGTTTAAATATCAGATTTTATGATTGGATTCAATGAGTTAAGTTTGGTTTCATTTCAATAAAAATAGTCTACTGGAAAGCTGTATGGGCGAAGTTCCCTTTGCCTACCCAGAATGGGTGAAAAAAAAAAGAAGCTTTGCTCATATCCTTTGACGGTTGGCGCCAAACATTCCAAATGTTCTTGCGAGTTGAGTTGTAGCACAAAATGAGTAATTTCGACAATATTTTATTTGAATTAATACCACCCAAACTCAGTATAATTGCACAAAATGCTTCGGAGAACATTTTACCGGAAACATAAAAGTCGCTACATATCTACGTGCAACGAATTTATTGCGTGGAGAGAAGAGAAAAAAAATCAAATAGTTTTATTAAATGGCTTAATTTTTTCGCAACTGTATTAAAAATAGTTGTTCAGTACACGTGCGGAACCGTCATTGCAACTTGTCCCGACTGTTTGACAACATTCGTCGGAACTCGTTGCAATGACAGGCTTTCCGCACTTGTAATGAAATATACTATTTTAGTTGACCTTACACAAAGGCAAAGCACCGAAGAAAATCATGACCGGTGACTGCAACTAGATCCATGTCGTATTTGGCCACTTCTATTAGCTTAGCTGTACAACAACTTAGCTGCTGTGGCTATTAACCATGTGATGTTGCTTCGACCTAAAACTATTTTGAAAAAAAAAATCCATAGCCTGCAAATTCAGGGGTCTAGGCTCTGAATATGATATTGTCCCATTCGGTGTCGAGACTCTTGGGCCGTGGGGTCCTAGCGCGTTAAGGCTTTTTAGGGAATTATCAAAAAGGTTAGTCGACATCACAGGAGAACGAGAGCTGGCAGCTACCTCGGACAAAGAATTAGTCTAGCTATTCAAAGGGGGAACGCTGCCAGTATCTTCGGAACATTGCCTAAAGGGACTCCTTTTAATATTTTAATTATTAAATTTTAAGGTTAGTTATTAGGTATTTATGTATAATGTTTTGAAATTTATTTCAATAAGTTTTAGTTTTTTGTAAATTGTTTACACTTCAGTTCTATGAAGAAGACCTGAGGAATCATACAAGAAAGTTTTTTTTTGTAAGTACCTAATTAAATAAATAAATAAATAAATATAGCCTTTATTAACAATCCTTTAAGTTACATTTTATCCTACTTCTACTCTATACACTACTTATGCTTATTAACGAAATTAAATTAAGGTAAATGTAAATATTATCATATTATTTCCCATTAGACACCGGTTTCTTGATTGTCTTGCTTTTCAGCATAGGCCTCCCCAAGTGTTCTCCACAAAGATCTATCTCTTGCTTTCCTCATCCATGTGGCTCCTGCCACCTTTTGAATATCATCTTCCCATCTACGATGCTGTCTACCTTTACTTCTCGTTTTATGTCTAGGGCACCATTCCATAACTTCTTTGGTCCATTTTTCCGTATTGCTTCTTATCAAATGCCCGGCCCATTTCCATTTTAGTTGTTTGATTCGGTATTTTATGTCTATAATTTTAGTTTGTTTTCTTATTGTTGTTAATCGAACTTTGTCTTTTAGTTTTAAGTTAAGTATACTTCTTTCCATTTGATGTTGACAAGTTTCTAATGTTTGAATATTTTTGTTTGTGCAGCTCCATGTCTGACATCCTAAAAGTACCTAATTACTATTAGCTTATACAAAAGGCCTTTTTATTTCTTTAGAGTTAAGCCCAACGTGCCCGTATTAGTTCACATGGACACGATTTCATTGCGCCCGCTCCCCCCAGAGATCGTTGCGCCCAAGGCTGCAGTCTAATTAGCCTTAGGTTTATTCAGCCACTCACTACACCCCTCAAGACTTAAGTACGTACTCTCCGCCACTCTTAAATCGTCATCCTTTGAGTAATACAAATTGTTTGAATAAGCATTACCCTGAACCGCATACCCGTTCTCCCTATAATGATATTATAAATAAATAATAATATTATCGTAATAGGTGTAATAATATAGAAAAACAACTTACTTTCACGATAAGAGAATTAAGTCAAAACAAAATAATAAGATAACGATGGCGTGATGTTGTACACGAAAAATTGTCGTTAATCTCAGTTTTATTTTTAGATTTTTCCCTTATGTATAAAATCATACAGAAATTTCCTTTCGTGGTATAATATTCGCTTTTCTGATATGAAAACAACAGTTTTTGAAAAAATATCAATACAAAATCGCGTTTTTTCGTGTCAATTCTTGTATTTATTTCCATCACACAAATATACAGTAATTTCAATGTTTTTACGATGCACGCACACCGACACCTAAATTCGACATCGTAAAGTTAGGTCTAGGTATGGAAATCGATAACTATGATCAAGTTGTATATTCAAGTGTTTTTATATTTAGAACACGTGTTTCGTAACAGTACAATTAAACAGTGTGAATAAATAAATATTATTTTGGTGTTTTTAAATCAATTTCATATACGACGGTGATAGGATTTTCTAATAATATATTTATTAATTAATTTTAATATTTATCGTTAATCACTACTGCATTTTATTTTTTTCCATACGCCAAAGAAGTATAACTTCTAACGCGTATACATAAGTACACACACTCTTTTTTTATATAAAACGACGATATCTGTGTTCTACCAAATATTACTCTCCTGAATTATATCGCAGTAACCATAAGAGTTTTATTTGAGACTAGTGACCCGACCCAGCTTCGCACGGGTGCAATGCTGATAAAAAGCAGGTTTTTATTATGTATTGTTATTTCCGTCGCTGGATAACTCCGATAATACCTCTACGCGTTCGATCGCTGCTAAATAAGCTGTAATGGGCTGTATAGATCTATATTAAATGAACAATGTATTCAAGGTATTTAATTGGTTAACGATTAATGCTGTATTGGTTAAAATCGCTTCGAAAATTAGCCATTATTTGTCGTAAAAAGTAAATGACAAAAAAAAGTTATTGTGGGTTATCCATAAGAGATAGACTTATACCATCGCGGAATTTTCTGTAGACCTTTTCAATGTGTACAATACTTAGTACATTATTTTGATAAAACTCGTAGGGTTCAGCCTGCGTTTGCAATGTAAGCGGAAAAAATGTAATTATTTACGACATCACATTAGAAACCTCAAAAATAACAGTACTTCTCCACTATTTAATGGATGTTATTATACATATAAACCTTCCTCTTGAATCACTCTATCTATTAAAAAAAACCGCATCAAAATCCGTTGCGTAGTGTCAAAGATTTAAGCATACAAAGGGACATAGGGACAGAGAAAGCGACTGTTTTATACTATGTAGTGATAGTGATGATTATAATTCTACCAAATAATCATAGAAGCTAATGCAACAGTTTATTTATTTATTAAAACTTCGTTGGAAAAAATAAAAGGAACACAAATAACACAATACATAAAAGTTACAAGGGATGCAACGGGCGCTCTTATCGCTAATAAGCGATCTCTTCCAGGCAACCCTAGTAAGAAAAGAGAAAATATATAAAAATGATGAGCAAAGAAGTGCATAACTAGAAGTTATATATATATATATATATATATATATATATATATATATATATAAAGGGTATTTCAACAAGAACTTTGTTTCCTAAAACAAAATAAAACAAAGAATTTAGAGGAAAATGAATGAAATTTTTATTGTATTACAAAGAGAAAAGTTTGGCAATTATGAATGAAAAATGATATCTGGCAAATGTCCACCACGACCACGCTGACAGATGTTGATTCTTTCATCAAAATTTTTAATCACTTTTTGGCAAAATGGAGGGTTTATTTCGTTAATGACATCACGGATTTTGAGTTTTAAGGCTGCAATCGATTCGATTGGCTCCGTATAGACTCTGTCTTTAACATAGCCCCACAAAAAATAATCCAGTGGTGTTAAATCACACGATCTGGCTGGCCACTTAACAGCTGAATTTCGCGAAATTATTTATATATATATGTTAATTTATAGAACCTTAATCTAGAGAAAAACAAAAAAAATCATATTAATAAACTAACTACAAACTAAAAAGCTAATCTTAAGGATTCATGAATAGATAATAGCGATGTAATACAAGAGAAGAGGAGATACAAGAATTACACAGGTCACGATTGATCAGGATAGGATAATGGTAGGAAATGTTTATATAGAAGAGTTTTAAGATGATAGGGAGGAAGCCAATCGTATGGACTCACTAATGAGTTTGAGGGAAAGATTCCAGTGATTGATAATGCTAACAAAAGTCAGAGTAAAAAATCTACATTAAATGCTTCTAATTTTACATTTCAAGACGTATATGTCAGTTAAAAAAAATCAGTGGTGCTACAACATCTTTAGCTCTTGGCCACAGATTTCTAAATCTGTTTCATGATCATTTTTTTAAATTTAATAGGCAAGTAGGTGATCAGCCTCCAGTGCCTGACGGTTTCCTCACTGTCTTCCTTTACCGATCGATCAAATGTTAAATGCGGACATAGAAAGAAACTCCATTGGTGCACAACCCGGGATTGAACCTACGACCTCAGGTATGAGAGTCGCACGCTGAAGCCACTAGGCCAACACTTCTCTTCGTATATATCAGTTATATGACTAAATTTTATCCTATAAAAACAAGTGAAACTCAAAAACAACTGCGCAGAATCAATTGCAGCACCAATATCTAGCCTGATTGAGAAATTATGAGGTATTAAGCTTCTGAGGTGTACGATTCACAGTTTCTTGTACGAAGCCGGGGAGTGTAGCTAGTGATACCGTCGCCAGTGATGTAATCAAATACTCTGCGGTTAGTTATTGTGATAGCATTGCGAAACGCGAATCTTTTAATACAAATAAATCAAACTCAAACTCTAAACAAAATATATTTATATATATACATATTGGTAAACAAGTGAACATCAAAAAATTAATTAATTTTTTGATGTTCACTTGTTTTATATAATTAGTTTGCAAGTGAAGGGCGTAGAGCGGGCAAGAGAAACTGGCAAGAAACTTTCCGCCACTCTTTTCAATCGCCAAGTTTTTAATACAAATTGTTTGAACTGGAGCAAATCAATCCCAAGGATAAGGATCATTTAAGTATTCGTCACATTTATAAAAAGCTTTATTAATTCATTTACTTTTAACAATTGCTTTGAATTTATTTAGTGATAATTCTCTGATTTCGCTTGGGAATTTGTTGTGAAAACGAATACAATTTCCATATAAGGAGTGGTTTAGAAAATTAGGACAAACACATTTCAAAATTAACAAACCTATAAAAATATAAAAAGCGGTGTCGTCATTACAAGAGCCTACGGCCTCTGTAGGTTTGAAATTCAATTTGGCTAGTGTAATTTCTAATAGTCTCATATTTTTGGTCCACTTATCTTACCTTGAGATGAAGAGGTGATACGGGTTATATTAACATAATTAATTTGAAAACAGATTAATTAGCGACAATCAGCCGACAACACGCTGTTATTACATGCAATACATGTTTTGTATGCGTTTAATTGTTCACGCTATGAGAACTTGGAGAAGCTGTTCGTGGCTGGTGCACCGAGGGCAAAACATCACGTGGCCGTTCACCAACCAGATGGACCGATCAAGTGAAAGACTCATCGTCTTCAAAGCTATACAGTGTCATCAGGAAAGCGCTGGACAGAAACTGATGGAAGCAGATAGTCCGCTCTACATGCTTCGTTGCTGACCACGACGCTCAGACATGAGCTGCCGAATAAAGAGAGAGAATTGTTCACTTGTCTCTGCACTTATGCTAAAAACTTTTGGACGTTACACCAGTGCCGGTTTATGGCAGCGCGGGGCATGTAGCGAACTATGTCAAGGGGTCCTTCTCAACTTAAGGGTATAATCATAGGCGGATTTGCCCTAAGGCCCGGGCCTAGGGCGGCCAGATGCGAAGGGTGGCTAATCGTCCCATTTTTTTAAATATTTGTAAAAATTATGTGTACAATTTTGTCTGAACGAAATGTTTTGCCCTTCGTAGTTCCCAAAGATATCTATATCATTGTATCTTGCCTATAGGTGTTGAGAAATACTGCACATGGGGCCTAGAGCGGCAAGGTCTGCAAATCCACCTCTAGGTAAAACAAAACCGTTGCAAATTTTTTTTTGGATTTTATATCGGAAAATATAGAGCTAGTACTTTTAATAAGACATATAGATATAATATAGATCATGATTTGCTTAAATAAAGCAAATCATGATCTATATTTAACAAAGTGAGATGATTAAGAAAACATTCTAAAAACAATCTGACCGCTTGAAAGGTAGATGAGTTAGATCCAAGTCTAAATATATGGATTAAAATCAAAGATTATTATTATTTATTTATTTATTTTCTATTTTACGTCACTTAATACTAATACAACAGCAAACTAAGCTAACACATACAAACATAACAAGTTAAAACTTAAAACCTAAACCATTTTATAATGAATGTGGTAAATCATATAAAAAAAATAAAATTTTTTTACTTAACATGTAACTTAAATGACGTTGTGTTTTCGACATTTTCCTTTGAATTATTGTTATGTAAAGGGAGGGTAAAACTTGCTGAGTTTCTTGCCCGTTCTTCTCAGAACAAGGCCTCCTGGTAGTTTTGCGAACGGATGGCGTAGTCTTGCTCTTTCGCGAATTTTGTAAACGTTTTTGACATTCATAAGGGCATGCTTATATAAGACGCATCTAAATTGAATAAATGAATTTTGATTTGATTTGATAACTAAGTAATTATAAATAATGCAATTCTTGTATATTCAGCCAGTGGGCAACTAAATACATCTGTCTCACACGCAATAATATTTAGGGTGTGCAAGACACGTGTAAATTGTGCTTCTCTGAGCAGGTTTGTACGCGCCCGAGGCACTGGAAGTTTTGAAGCAATTGAGATTACTTACCACGCAACGATACGAACATTATGGTAAAAAGGGGGGGTCCCGAGGGGTCCGTAGCATTTGCTACTCTTGGTGCTTTATTCTGGCAGCTTGCACTGCCATAGACGTGATCTATTTAGACAAGTAGGTAACCAGCCTTCTGTCCCTGACACGGATGGACCTCACGCTTATCTTCAGTTATCACTATCGTCCTAAAAGATGACAGCTGAAGCAACGCCTGGACAAATTGTTAAATGGCGCAGGAGTGGGTTAAAAATAGTAAAATGCGATTTCCCACTCAAACCAGGTCGGTCTGTTTGCTATGGGACGGGGACAGGTAACGGCTAGGTCTTTTCGACACATCCGGTCCAAAAGCCACTACGCCTACACTGCTTTATTAATAAAAAAATAATTTCGTATACGATTGTTCTCTTCAGGTACGGGCAAATGTGTCACACATAAGTCTTACACACACATTTATAAATGAATGACGGTCCATGTCTCCTTATAACTGGAGAATGGCTGGACCGACTTGCAGAATTATTACTATTCATGGCTCTAGGTGGTTACTCCCCAGTACTAGCTCCTTCGGCTTGACCGTATTCAAAGAGAGTGATTCAAATCGTCTATGACCAGTCACATGCGGCTTGATCCCCGTGTTGCGCAGAGATGTGGGGTCTCTTAGCGTCGTCTACCGGATATACCGTGGAGAGTGTTCATAGGAGTTGGGACTAATAACTGCTAAGTTTTTTATCTGCATTTATTATTGTCAAGGCAAAATACAAAATACCAGCCGTTTCACCTCGACATCCGCCGTTCCACAACTGAGCGTCTTTTGATGTTTGTACCGCGCACCACCACTATGTGGAACCAGCTGCCCACTGATGTGTTTCCGAACCAATTTGACTTAGGGTCCTTCAAGAGATGGTTTTGATGTTTGTACCAATTCTCTCAAGGCTGGCTGTGGCTCCATAGGCGGCGGTATCACTTAACATAAGGTGTGAAAAACGGTTTGATCCTCGTGCTAGATCGTAAAGGCTGGCATTTCCCCTCACTATATTGTGATAGTTATTCGTTAAGGAAAACACCAGCTTTGGGGTCAACGGTACTATATCAAGCGCCCTACTGTGTGTACTGTGCACTTCAATTCCACAGCCCAAGAGTTTCTAAGGGAACAAATAAAGATGAAGGAAAGGCTTCATATATTTTCCGCCTGCTATATCAGACTAGGGTAAAAAATCGTCTCACCAGGAAAGGCGAGGACTTTTAGTTGTACTTCGCTCAATCCAGTGAGCTTCCGTCCTGCCCTTCAGGCGATTGACCGCCCCGCGACGGCCCAAGCCGAGGTTCCAGTCTCACGGGACGCGAGTTGCGCGAGTCGCGGGAACCCCACCCTTTCAGGCTGAGCTAAGCTCGCATAAACAGCCCGTGCTGAGCTGTTAAGGCCCTTAAGGCCAACAGCGAGATTCCATAAAAACTATAAAAAAATCCGCCTGCTCTGTGCTTGTTGGGTGAGGTTTCAGGGCTAGCATGTCCACACAAGTAGCATACCAAACCCCGTCCAATCCTCCAAAGGATTAATGACATCCTCATAAACATCCTTGTCGCTATCGGCATTGTTGTTGGCTAGCCATGCATAGCCATGCCTATTGGTGGTTCAAATATTGACAGATATCGGTGTGTTGTCTTTTATCTTAATTATAAGAAATAATGAGCTGTCGCCTTGCTACCAATAAATAAATCGTGTTTATTATTAAATTACAGACCAAATAGATCAAGGCATATTCAATCTTAATTCAAGTCAACTAAGTCAATTGTTGCTTAACAATATTCTGATTGGTTCAAACGTGACATTGACATGTGATCGTCTAGACTCTAGAATTTGTTCATGGTTTACTTTATAGGTTTTGTGATAAGCATTAAAATTCAGAGGTCTTGGGTTCATTCCCACTGGTACCGTTCTATTAAATGCCAATTAAAACATATATAACTGAATTTATATTAATATAATAATTTAAGAAAGAGGAAACGTCGATTAATATGTTTTAAACATTTTAAAAGTATTGCTTAAAACGTTTTATTTTATCATTTTAATTGAAGAATTAGTAAAACTTTTAATCTGTGCGAAATATTTACCTAGCACGTTATCGCTGACGATTTACATTATTAAGTCAATAAACCTACATTTTTATCATTAAAAAATGAACCCAACCTTTTTATCACACCATAAATAATTATTAATTAAATGTATTTATAATGTTATTTAGTACAATGACCATTGATCACTGTTATCATAAGTTCCCAAATTAATGTATATATGACTAAAATTATAAAGTTGTGTTTTGTGTTGAACACATTATGTATTTAGAATTGACCAAAGAGTTTTGATGATACAAATCAAATAGCTGAAACTGTTCAAGAATGTGTAGTAAAATTACGGTGGACAAAAATCATATGAGTTAACTATTATCTCTGGACCTTAGTTATATATAGGCGATAAAATTATAATTAAAAGTTGATCTATACAGGTATAAGTTGATAGTGAGTGATGTCTTCTTTATGTAAAATAATTATATATATATAGAATTAAATTATATTTTATATTTGGAGTTACAAAATAAATTATAGTACAGGTAACAAATTTGACAATTGATTATATGCTGTCAATGCTTACTGTCAACATGGGTGTCATCTAGTCAACTAATATGTCAGCCATCAAACTCAAAATGACAAAGTAATTATCTGAAAATTGAAATTGATGAAATCAACAAAATCCTATATGCACAAAATGGCCGATTCTTCGAGAAAGGAGTGCCGTGAGTTTTACTGAGTGACCATCGGCTTATCATCATTGAACATCTGTGAAAGTTTTGGTGTTTTACTGGTTCGTAACTTTGTATTGTGATAGTATAAGGTGGATTTAGATTTGTCTACGCCAGGATTACATAGCACTATGGATTCCACAAGGGATACCCAGGAGGTGATTCGTCATCGTTTGGCCTATATCGCGAGGCCGCCGCCGCGTAGGCCCGAAGGTTGCATGTTCACCTGGCGTGGCCAATATCCGTACGCGCGATTGTTCCGTGGAAATCGCGATTCCGTCGCGTCGCGTTCTCGTGTTTCTAAGTATGTCGATTGGGTTGCAGCGGCGGGGTTGGCGTTCGCGTCTCGCCGTGTTACGCCGCTGCACGAGCCCTGGGGCTTTGCCCTTCCGCGTCAAGCCGCGCACGCGTTAGGAGCCCTAGCTCCAGTTAGAAAAGTCGGAGTAACCTAGGTAAGCTTTTCATGAGTTTTAGGTGAGTGGCTCGATGCGATCAATACCCGCCATCTTGGGAAAGTAATAATTATAGAATTTGAGTAAGTATTTCGTTAGTGGGTTCAATTAATTACTAATTAAATTGTATTTTATTTATCTGGTGTTTACATTACACTACATTTCGGTGTAGGGGTCATTGACCTGGGTACAGAGACTTCAAATTATAGTAGCTTTGTCTATATCTACATTTCATCTTTCTCAAATGAACTGCATTAATAACTGATAGTTATGCTAGAAACCATTTATACTGTATATAGATGAAACTACTAATAGTTAAAGATATTATGTATTCCATCTGGCTACATTTTTAACCTAAAATTATCTTATTATTTAGAGCTGTGAGTTATCAATAAAAATAACTAATAATTTAAAAAAAATATTGTTAGTTAACACTAAATTTATTGTGATTGACTTAAATTGTGTCTATAATTTTAAATGTTTGTTATTAAAATACACAATGTTAAATCTTAAAAACTAAATTCTTTAGATCTTCTAAAAAACTTGTAGAAAATCTGTTAAATAATAAGATCATATACAATAAAAAATGTGAGTTACATCACATTTTTCTATATTAAAAGGTGTGCATTTGCAAGAGGTACTATTATGACTATGTGTGTTGTATTATTTGTGTTTGTTGTCATCACTCAATAATCATTAATAAGTGTTTAAGAATTTTTTTTAATGTATTATAATCGCACATAACTACTTAGCGGTATTGGTCTAGTTAATAGAGATATTTTAAGAACACTTAAATACATTTTTAATTTAGATACATTTTTCTAAATTTACAGTTAGTTACTAATAAACAATACACAATTTAAGACAAAACAAATAATTGCAGAATGTCGTCCCGACGTAACGGATCGGTGTCCCGCGCTGCGGAAGCCGCTTCTAAGAACAGACTGCATATGGACAGGAATCCACAGCATGCCAAGATCACTGGTAAAATACGTTTGGTATCAATTTGTATTACATTTAAAGTTAAAGCAATAATTTATACATTCCAAGAAGTATTTATCATTATATCCATAGTTCTATTTTTTATGGAACTTGATCATTTGACATACAGTTAGTATTTAATGATTAAATTCACAGACTTAACCCTTTTCTCAATTATTAATAAATTGGAACAGATCCATCAAATCCTGCTGGTCGCCGCAAGGAGATTGACAATGTCATGAAGAGAGCCAGGCAGGCCTCACCTGGCAGTTGGGATAGAAAGCTGTTGCAGGTGGAGGAGAAGGATCCAAACAGGTGATTTATTATTTTAACATTAAAAACCTTGCTGTCAGTCTTATGTTATTTATTTATTAAAATTCACCACATATATAATGCTCTATCTACAATATATATTACAAGTTTTCTTTTCTATTTCATACAAATAAGCTAAACATGACTGTTACGAAAAAAAACACATACGCTTCAGATTTGACGAATAACTTAAGCATAAAATTACTAGTAAAATAGCGGATTAGGTCTGAGATAGGCACTTAACAATTAATTTCTTAAAATTGCTTACCCCACTTCCAATACTAAGTTTACAATTTCAATACTCGCTAGCCCATCTGGCATCGAGTGTCTGTGGGCAGCTGTATCACTTAACCACTACTCCTTTTGAATTATACTTGATTATTACGGAAACAATGCTTTTCAGGAGCTGGATATATTAGGTGGTAAGCTTGGTTTTAAAGAAATCATTGTTAGGTGTCTATCTGGAATGTAATCTGATGTTTTGATGGTAATTTTTTTCTGCATGTATAGCATTTAATTTAGTGAGCTGAACTTGGGTTTATCCAGTCAAAGAAGTTTTCTTTCCTATGTTGAAAAATAAAAATGAATAGTAGCACTATAGCCTTTATAGGTCTCAAGGCCTCAGATTACTGTATCTGTTTCATGATGTCAATGTAACAGGCAAGTAGGTGATCACCTGTGCCTGACAATGTTGACTGTTTGGCTATAAAGCCGTTTGAAGGTTCCCTTACAAGGAAAACCTTCACCGTTTCAGCAAATGTTAAGACAGAAACATTTGCACAAAAAAATTAAATTGAGACCAATGAGTTTGAACCGTTTAACTAAAGAGTTTGAATCTGAAGAGTTGCATGCTGAAAATATTCTGGTGTTTTACTTGACAGTTTCAAGTTTCATAAAGTTATTACTACTATTGCCATTTAATAAATAAATAAAAAAATATTTTGGCATAATTCACAAGAAAACTGGCATGTTATGGGTCTAGAAGGGTATTGGAGGTTATGATCCGTTTCGGTTTCTAACACAAGTGTTATTAAGTTCCTATTGCTTTGTAGATGGCGGCACACTGGATACAAGCAGCTGTATCTGGATGGAGGTGGTTCACCCAGATCTCCAAGACGTTCTAGGTAATTATTTTTCAACAATAGTATTTCTGAGGGGAGTCTGATTGTCTTATTTGTTGGTTACGTCAACATTAATTGTACTTTTTTAAACATACTATTGTCTATGCTTGGAAACGAAAGGGATTTTGGAGAATTCTTACAAAAAATTTATGTATTTATTTTAAAAAAAAAAAAAACAGCTTACAAAAGTTTAAAAGGCAACGGGCGACCTTATCGCTTACAATTGATTTCTTGCAGGCAACCCTAATGTGAAACAAAGAAAAAGAAACCGGGTGGAGTACAATAAATGCAAAATAATTAAAAAAAAACAAAAACTCAAAATAGCACGTTACTATAGTTAATATGAAATAAAGTAAAATCTAAAAAAAACTTTTTTGAATATATTGAATTAGTATTTAGTAAAGCAAAACTATTATTTCTTTTCTTTGCTTGGGGGGGGGGGGGGGATAGATAGCAGTATATAGTAGCTAAGCTTTAGGAATTCATCAAAATTATGTTCCAAGCATAGACAATGTGTGGGTAAAATGTGGAAAAAGAAAATCAAAAGTCAAAGTCAAAAATTATATAAGTAAAACAATGTACACTTATGAACGTCAAAAACAAAAATAAACATTAAATGCTTCTGTAGAATGTAGAACGGAAGAGAAGAACTGGCAATAAACTCTCCGCCACTCTTTTTAATCGACAATTTTTGTTTTGTTTCACAACGTTTGCAAGGAGCTACAACTATTAAACAATATTCCACATGATATCTTAAGTAATTAATAATAATAAAATAAATAAAAACAAACTTGAATAGTCTCAAAACCTATTAAAGTTAATTATTATTCTAATGTATTTTTTAAATTACAGATCACCGGTCGGTCGTCGATCACGTTCACCCGTAACCCGACGGTCAAGGTCACCGGTACGTCGCTCGCCTATTCGTAGATCACGGTCGCCCGTACGCCGGTCGCCGCGGAAATCGCGCTCACGGTCAATAAGGCGAAGCCCCAGGCGATCACCACGTAGAAGTCCTGTCAGGTGAGTTTTTAGTGACTTTGACGTTGCGGCCTATTGTACCACCGTCAGAGCAAGTCCAGATCCCAGATATAATAACGGCTTTTCATTTCAGTTATTCACATTAAATGGTTATATGAGTTTAAGATATTCCTTGTTCCTAAATCAATAATTGAAGCAGTCTTATAGTTTTAATTAGTGTGATTCTGTGTACGTAGGTGCTACCTAAATGTTTATCACACATTACGTCCGTCCCAAGATGCCTTTACATAACAGTTAATACAAATCTCTTGTTATAAGCTGACTCAATTTATGAGTAATTGATAAGCATTGTTTGGTAGATTTTGTATATTTGGATTTTTGTAAAGCGTTTGATCAAGTAGGTAATGGCATTGATTCCCAAAAGTTGGTCGCAGTTGGATGTGGTTTTGTTCAACTTAATTTGTTGTTCTAGTTATCTGTTGAATCATAAACAATGTGTTAAATACAGACAATATATCTCGAATCCATATGCAACAAGTTGTGGTGTTAGCCAGGGTTCAAATCTAGTACCCTTGCTATTATTGTTTATGATTAAAAATGTTAATTTTGTAGAAATTTTGTTTTCCATATTGTCTTAAAACTTATTTTTTTTTGTTTCAGACGCAGCAGCCCAGTGCGAAGTCCCCGTCGGCGGAGCCCCGTCCCAGCCAGGCCTAAGCGGGCTAGGCCTCCACCTCCGCCCAGGAATAGGCCGCCCAGCCCACCTGACCCTAGAAAGGTATTGACTGTATGTATGCCTTGAGACAAAAATTTTGAAAAAATTATTTTACTAGCATCATATGTACTCATGAGGATTTATACTGATTTGCATATGTTTGTCCTCTAATTTTGTAGATACTAAAATTCTATAAAAAATTAATCCAAGATCATTCCAATGAAGGAACAGGGTAACTTTCATCAAAATCGGTTTAGTGGTTTTTGAGATGATTGAAGATTCAGCGTCAACTTGATGGCTTTCTACGGTCGGCTTCACAAGACACTTTATTTGCGTTCCGAATACGGGTTGACTGAAATGTTTCTTGATTTTCTTACAAGTTATAGTTATCAGCAAGCTGAAATGTGATCTGCCGTTTCATGAGAGGCTCTATCACATATTAGAAAATTGTAATTTGCATAATGTTTACCATCGTTTTCAGGAAGCTGAAACATGTCATCAGTTAAATTTAGAACTATTTTAGTTCAGTAAAATTTTCAGGAATCCCGTTTTCAGGCGTTTTCAGGATTGGCTGTACCCATTGATGATGGAATATTCTAAATCAAATTTCTAGTTGTACCACACCTAGGCTTGAATGACACACACGAAACATGATTTATTAAATAAAAATTGAATAGAACAACGAGGTCTTCAATCCAATCCCCAAGCTCTTAACAATAGGAAGATACTCCTCCCTCAAAGGCCTGCAACGCACACACTTAATTGGGTTTCCATGGGCTGCTATAGCTACCCTTTTTAGGTGTCCCGCTTGTTTGCCCTATACTACAAAATCATCCACATATATATACCCTTGTATAATATAAGTTAAATTATGTTGACATATTTTAAGTCGGTTATTTAATTAACAGTCCTCTTCGGGGTCATCAGCCAGCAGTTGTTCAGACGAATCCTGTTCTGTTTGTTCGGCTAAGAACAAGAAGACCGCTCCACCCAAGCCACCACCAGGTGTAAAGCCTCCGTGAGTATGGTTTTAATATAGATGATTAATTGTGATCATTTGATATCAGGTAATAGGAATATAGGTTCAAAATCTTGAGAATTTTCCAGTCGGTCTGCAAAAATCTGCCACAGTTCAGATACATCTCTTTCGAATACTTGACTTCAATTGGATTTAATCTAGAGGATATGTCGGGTAGCACCAATTGCGAAATTCCATCCGTATCACCTCGACGTCCGCCGTTCCACAACTGCGCGATTTTCAAGGCAGTTTTTGCCGCGCACCACCACTTTGTGGAACCAGTTGCCCACTGAAGTATTTCCGAACCAATTCGACTTAGGGTCCTTCAAGAAAAGAGCGTACAAATTCTTAAAAGGCCGGCAACGCACTCGCGAGCCCTCTAGCATCGAGAGTGTCCATGGGCGGCGGTATCACTTAACATCAGGTGAGCCTCCTGCCCGTTTGCCCCCTATTATATAAAAAAAAAAAAAAATTGCTTATCTCATACACAATCCGCTGTTTTTTTTTTTTTTTTTTTATTGTCTAGTATTTATTTTGTAGTATTAATGATGGTTTAGATATTTGTAAATATGTGAGGAACAGGAGTACATTTTCTTCACATATCTGATATCTTTAAACGAGAAATTCTTGTATATTATATGTAATTGGAATCTCAGAATCGGCTCCAACAATTTCCATAAAATTTAGGATAAGGGGGGTTTCGGGGGCCATAAATCGATCTTGCTAGGAATAATTTCTAGAAAATTTCATTTTATTCGTGTTCTATCTCACACTTATGATTTTTTTCTTTAAATTAATAACTTAAAAAAAACCAGTTCAATTTTTTTTTTTATTCTGTCAGTAAGATCGAAAAATATTATTTATATTTTATTAGTATGTAATTTGTAATTAAATATAATTTCCAAAAAATACAATCTATAAAAAAAATACCGAGCAAGGTTCGGTCATCCAGGTACTAGTTATTTAACTGATGTATAAAAAAAGTAAGTGTGGAGTTTCTTGCCCATTCTCCACACAAAACTATCTTTTGGAAGGGGCAACTAGAATCATCTTTATATCTTATTTAACGGTCAAGAGTGCTATTTTAGGTGGTCTAGTTGGAATAAATGTTTTCATTTGATTTTAAGCTTGTTACATATAGGGGGTGTTCAAGTTTTACTGTTACATAGCTAGGTTGTTAGCCACAATATATCTGCATAATGCAGACTTTTAGAGGAATTCCTAGTGACTTCAGTCGGTCTGCGTATATTATTCCAATTAAATACTTTTTTAAAGAGGCATTTGATTGTCATAATTAACTCTATATTAATTAATTATAAAAAAAGATTTTAATTAAATAGTATTTTTGGATTATACAATTAATACTAATATTTTCAGCGTTCTCCCATCACCATCGAAGCGTCCTTCTGGTTCCAGTGGCGCAGTGGTTCTACCAACTCGAGAACTTCTCAAAGCAAGGGAAGCCAGCAAGCGTACTCGAGAGGAAAAGGTGAAATTAAAGTTCTCAAAATAAATATTTGCAACTTTTAGAAGTTATATATCCTTTCAAAGTTAGGTGATATTAAAGGTGTCCTTACAGGGACAGTATTTAGACCACAAGTTTTGACAACAGTTATAAATGCCTATTTTTATATAACTGTGCAAACGTCGTGTAAAAGAAAAAACTTGGCGATTAAAAAGTGGCGGAGAGTTTATTGCCAGTTCTTCTCTTCCGTTCAACGCCCTTGATTTTAGTACTGGCAGTAAATGTAAAATTAGAAGTATTTAATGTATATTTAATTTTTTGTCGCTCATAAATGTAGTGTTATGATTTGATTTGTAGTTTTTTATTGTTACAGGCAAGTGGGTGATCCTCCCTCATGATTTTTCGATCACTCTTGCTTACCCGGTGAACACTTTTTTCATATGTTATTTCCTCAAAATTTTAGGTGTTGGAGTGGCAACGCTCCCAGCTGGCAGTACGTCCTACCCCGCCCATACCACCGGCGCAAATAAAAAGGGAAGGCGAGAGACGCCGAGAGAGGCCGGACAGACCTGAACGAGGGGTCTCGCCGGCAGCCATCGCCGCCGCCCTGGCTGACAGCGAGTCTGATTCCGAGAGTGATGCGAGTGCTTCCCCTCCGCCACAGAGGTGGGTTCAGAAACATTGTTGCCTATGCATGGAGACTATTAACTTAAAAGGAGGCATTTTGTGTAACTTAAAAAGGCCGGCAACGCACTCGCGACTCTTTAGGATTGAGAGTGTCCACAGGCGGTATCACTTAACATCAGATGAACCTCGTGCCAGTTTTCCCTCGGTTCTATAAGTATAAACTCTTAAAAGGCCGACAACGCACTCGTGACTCTTAAACATTGAGAGTGTCCACAGGCGGTTTCACTTAACATCAGATGAACCTCGTGCCCGTTTCCCTCTCCTCTCTCAATTCTTAAAAGGCCGGCTACGCACTAGCAGCCTTCTAGCATTGACAGTGTCCATAGGCGGTTTGCCTACTTTTTTATGTTAAAAAAAAACATTTATTTTTTAATAGGCTTACTCTCTCCGAGCGTTTCGGCAAGATGGCGCAATGGTCGGCTGCGAGATCAGCTCGAGTGGAAAATATGAATATGAGGATAACGAGACGCGAAGCAGGCCTCGATGTCCACATCGATCCGGCCCCGAGGGACGCCAGACCCAGGTCTTTGAGTCCCGGGGAAAGACCCGATGATGATCTACCGTAAGTATAGAAACTTATAAGAGTAGTGTGGGTTAAAACGGGAGACAAGGATACAAAGGCCTATGTTGGGTCTAGAACGGATGGGAGAGAGTCCAGCTGCCTGCTAAAGAAAAGAGCGTACCAATACTTAAAAGGCCGGAAACGCACTCGCGAGCCCTCTGGCATTGAGTGTCCATTGGCGGCGGTATCACTTAACATCAGGTGAGCCTCCTGCCCATTTGCCCCCTGTTCTATAAAAAGTGAAGAAAAGAGATATACTTTTCCTTTATGCCAGAAGATATGTCTCTATATATATAATTCTAGTGTCACAATGTTAGTTACCATACTCCTCCGAAACGGCTCGACTGATTTTTATGAAATTTATATGAATACTAGCTGACCCGGCAAACGTTGTTTTGCCATGTATGTTATTTCTAGGAAAGTTGCCATCTTGCAACCCTATTGCGGATCTGTGGATAGATTAAAAAAAAAATCGAGATGTAAAAATAGGAGTTGATCGTATAAGAGTGAAAATTGAGAGAAATATGAGTTTTTTTTATTGTCGTCACAAAATAAAAAAAAAAAATTTGCCAAAAAATTAAAGTTAATAAACAAATAAATATAGGGGTTGGTCGTAGAGAAGTGACAAATGCAGGGTCATATGATTTTTTTTATTCTAAGTCATAACAAAATAAAAAAAAAATTAAAAATATTTAATTAACAAATAAATAAATAAGGGTTGATCGTAGAGGGGTAAAAATTTAGGGTTGCATGTATTTTTGTATAGTGTATTTAAAAAAAATTAAAACGAAAAATTTTGTCTAAAAAATAAATAAAAAAATTTAGGGGTGGATCACCCTTACCATTTTGGGGGATGAAAAATAAATGTTGTCCGATTCTCAGACCTACCCAATATGCACACAAAATTTTATGAGAATAGGTCAAGCCGTTTCGGAGGAGTTTAACCACAAATACCGCGACACGAGAATTTTATATATAATTCTAGTGTCACAATGTTAGTTACCATACTCCTCCGAAACGGCTCGACTGATTCTTATGAAATTTATATGAATATTTAGTAGATCTGAGAACGGGATACTATCTTTCAAACTCCCTCAAATTATGCCCTAAGACGCATCCAAACTGATTAAACGAATTTTGATTGATTGATTGGTTATCGACAAAAAAAGATGGCGCGTAACGGAAAAATGTGACGGTTAATTTTTTTTCCAACGCCGATAAAGAAGTTTCACTTGACAATCTAATTAAATTGTTATCATTGCAGTGGTTTGGAACCAGCTCCCATAGGGAGTTACCCAGAAGAGTTGCTGGCTGTGGCACCTGGTGGTCTACCTTCGTGGGATGATGTCAGGGTCAGATACGACTACTACAAGAGGCGAGGATATCTTAGGGGTGAGATACAGATAAAGAAATTTTCTAAGATATACTAAAATAGATGTTAATACTTATAATCCATTGGGACTAAATAGTTATTTAGATAATATTTATTTTCTTGATTTCCTTTTAAGGATTTAATTAGATTTATTATTATAATATTAATTTTAATTAATTAACAATTGGTTTACACTGAAGTTGAAATTTTTATGATTCAACAACAGGATTAAAAGTGAAATATTAATAAAAAAGTACAGGGAAGCTGATGTCGTCTTGTTGTTATATATATATATATATATATATATGTATATGTTACAGTCACAGTGATTAAATAGATATTATACATAATGACTGGTCATTATAAATAATGGCTAGATAATATACATAATATCCAAATTAATTACTTTGGCTGTAACATATATATATATATATTTTTTTTATTTAACACTTCTTTGCAATACTTATAATAGTAATAAAAAAAACACAAATAACACAATATACAAAAACTACAAGGATGCAACGGGCGGCCTTATCGCTAATAAGGGATCTCTTCCAGGCAACCCAAGTAAGAAAAAATGATGAGTGCAAGAAGTGAAAGAAAATATATATTACGCCCTATAATATAATCAACTAGTGCAGTAACTAATACTAGAAATCATTTCAGGTCTATCCCTCGGTGATTATGTGAAGTGGGAGGAATGGTGGTACAAATACCAGGAGTGGTTGAAGCGCGAAAGGGCATATGAGCGGTGGGCTGATGGGGAAGCCATGCCGGTGAGAAAAGTTAACATTTATTGTTTTACAATAGAAAATTGCAATTTCATTATTTGTTTTACAGCAGAAAAATACAATTCATTTTTTTTTTGTTTTACAACAGAAAAATGCAATTTTTTTTGTTTTACAACAGAAAAATGCAATTTAATTTTTTTTGTTTTATAACAGAAAAATGCTTTTTTTTTGTTTTACAACAGAATGCAAGCAATTAAACATTTTTAATTTAGTAATCATTTGTTTAATTCTAGGTGCGTCGCGACCGGCGTCGTCGCGGAGGCCGGCACCGGCGAAGCTGAGGGCGCGCCGCCCCCGCGGCGGTCCTGTGCGTGGACTTGGCCGCGGGGGCCGCACTCCGCTAAGGGTGCGACCGCTTCCACCGGACCGACCTGCAGGTATACAAACAGCTTGCACACCAGTTGTCTTCAAATTTATATGTATTTTATCTTGTACAGTATATACACTTATATACTAAATATATAAGAGGGACCTAAAGCCTTACAATACATACATAGGAAATATTTAAAAAAGTATGTCTGTATCTAGAGACTAAAGGATGGAGCCCTCCAAGGATCAAACTTGGCATCACCTCGAATTTACCAATTAATAGTCTATACTAAACTATATAGTCTATGGTATACTATATATACCTGAACAGTATATATAGTATAGACTATTAATTGCTGATTAATGGGCCAAAGACAAAAGAGTTTTATTTATTCATATAGACAGAGATGCATACACACAAAAGAGTAAAATAGTAAGCAAAGTGGGAAAGAGTCTTCATTAATTATTGTGGTGATGTCAATAGCTTTGAGACAATCTCACCTTGAACCTCTGATCCTAGGAAGACAACATCTGTTACCTGACAACTCTTGGTGCATTATATACTTATTTATATATTCACTAGGGGGCCGTTCATAAAATACGTTCGCATACAAGATGTGACAAGGGGGGAGGGGGGGTATAGGGCAGCGTGACGTTCGCCGTTTATTATTTTTTGACATGAGCGCTAGCTCTGTGGCGCGACTCTAGCGATGCAGAATGGTTAGATGACGATGAAGTGGACGGTAGTTTTGAAGATGAAGAAGAAGATGGTGCAATACCGATTGTAGATATTTCGGCCCATTTAGAAAATCCTTGGACTTCTGAATAATAGAAATATTATTTATTATTTATATGTTCGTTTAACGAACTATCTATCTTTCATAATATGAAAGATATTTATTAATTTATTTAAATTTTATTATAATAACTAAATAAATGTTTTTAATTTTCAGAATTTGTCTACTATCATTTAGAATTTATCATACTCAGCAGGGGGGGGGTCTTAGTTTTTGTGACGAAATATTTCTAATAATAACAATGGGGGGGGGGGAGGGGGTCAAAAAAAGCTGATTTCAGTGTGACATATTTTATGAACGGCCCCTAGGTATGTGTTAGGGTTGTTAACTTTCTCATATATTTAGTTATCAAGTACAGCTTAATACACTACATATACTATGCACATACTTCTGACATTTAAAACATAAATTAAAACACATTTCAAACTGTGTATTGAATAAAAATATTTAATCCTCTTTTAGTGCCCTTCTTTGTCAAAGGCCTCATTCAAAGCCATTCCTCTCTGCCATGTACCACCTGTGGTCTATCCACCAGTTTAGTAGTTTTTTGCTCCACATCTCTGTTCCTCTTGCCATGTGCCCCGCCCATTTCCACTTTATTTGTTGTTATTGTAACATCTGGTACCTTCGTTATTTTTCTTAACGCTGTATTCTTTCTCTCTCTTCTTTTTTCCCTTATCATATATTGCTCCATCGCTGTTTGACATTATAATTAAATATTTAAATTTGTTACAGATGCACTTGGCGTGGTGAAAAATGTGAAATTGTGTTAGTGTATAGTGAAGGGTCAAGTGTATAGTGCAAGGATAGTGTACAAACGGTTAACGGTGGTAATAAGACAATTGTGATTGTGATTATGGTGATAGTCGTAGAGTCAAGTTGATTTTAGATAGTATCATTAAATTAATGATTTTCATTAAAATCATTGAATTAATTGCCAATTTTTTTTATTCATTAATCATTTATTAAGTCTGAAAATCTTTTTAATGTCTAAAATCAACTTCTAGAGAGAAATTATTTATTTGTAACTACTTAAATCGAACATTAACTAATTGATTCATAATAACTAAAGCCGATAGGTTTGGTAAATTCTTAGGATTAGAACAAATGGTAGAATTTATTGAACAAATATATTCGTAAAATATATTTCTGTAAATTCTATAAATGCTTCCATGGCTTAGTGGTTAACGCATGTGGCGTTGATTTGATTCCAAGCAAAAAAAATATATGCCAGGTTAAGCACACAAATATAAAAACGAAATGCTATTTCTGTTTTGGAAAATATATTGAAATGAATTTTGAAATATTAAATGAGGTACAATACTCAAAAATATGATTACATGAAGAAAAATGGTTTAACTTTAGTCTAAATACAAGCCCGCTTCCATTCATCAGTATAAAGAAAATTGTTTGCAATTTATCTCCCTCCCCCCCTCCCTGTCATCAATAGTAAGCAAAACTCTCAAAAATAATAGTAAATAAATATAAATTTATTTTATTAATCCTCGAAATTCCAAATTATATTTGTTGCATTAACTAGCTTAATTAGTCTTTCAGTTAACAGCCTAGTCTTTAACTAAATAGCTCCGTTTAAATAGATATATATATACACCTTTTTCTAAATTATTTTTGTTTCTTTTAACTATGAAATATAAATTAATTATGATCAAACCATTTTTTTAACGTATAGTTAAAATATTCTTCAAACAGATTGGTTATCTCAACTGAACTAGTCAAAAATCAGTGGTCTATTTAACTTTTGAGTGAATTTGTTCTCGGTACTCTTATAAATTATTTTAAATACTCATTGAAATAGTTCTAATACAATTTTTGTATTGCCATTTCAGTATTGAGGGTAGAATCGATTGACCAAATGCTTGTACTTGGTAGCTTAGTTCAAAAATATTTTTGTGTAAATTTATATAAAAAACTTGTATAGGAAAATCGCGCTATTTCATAGGTAATATATCTGTGGTCATAGATCTTTTTTTTTTTTTAATTTTATGACCTGGTAACCAAGTCATAATTGGACTTTGTATCCGGCTAATAAATAAATTTAAAAAAAAAAAAACTTATTTGGAAAATATTCTTGTCATAGATCAGACAATGATAAGACAACAGATTATAAAATGCTAATTTTAAGTACATTCTATAGTTTTTGATGACTCGACTATATTATATTTGTGACCCTTGGAAATTGGTAGTGAAGACTACTCATAGTTAGCATTAAGCAATTCTATGGATCTTATTGTTTGTATTTTGAATTGGAAAAAATTACTAGTTTTAAGTTTAAAAGTACATGTTCGATGTTAGAATAATCATGTATGTACGTTGTACAATAAAGTATTTATAACTTTTGGTTTTTTACTTCAGTAGCCATTTTTTTGGAAATAATATTCCATTAAGGGTATAAAATCGCTTTATCAATCTTAATTTTATACTTGGAAAATTGGAATGATAATGGGTCTAAAAATAGTAGACTTAAGTCTCCAACTAATATTTATATTGAATTCTGTGTCTATACATACATAATATATATTCTGTGACATACATAATACTTAACAATTATTTAGATTATATACACATATTAAAATAGCGTGGAGCACTGGCACAAATGAATAATAGTCTAAACACTACACGGTCAGCTGCTGCGAACTAGGCATGTCGATTCATTTTAAAAAATATCGATCTCCGATTCGATTCAAATCGGACATACTAGAATCGATTCTTGTTTAAATCGAGCATTAAAAGATCGATTTTCGATTAATCGAGCCAATTTCAGACATGACTAATTGCCTGATAAAGATACAGGACATTATTGATGACCATTTACTGCAAATACAAGTAATTGGATAGAAGTATTATTAAATTAATAAACATAATATTACGCCTATATTCCTTCGAAAGAATAGGTAGAGGTGGGAATCGAACCCAGGATCTTTTGCTCAGCAGTAGTGCTTGCGACCACTAAACTAATGTGGCAGTTTAAATTTCTAGTCTCGCCTAAGTACTTGTAAGTCGGTTAATAAATTAATTAAATTTTAAGTTTATAAAACTTTATTAAAGTTAAATACAAATTTAACAAGAAATTATATTTCCCAGTTCATAAATATTTACTCTATGACGCGTTCAAATTATTGACCAAGTACTACCAGTTGCTTTTGCGTCCGACAACAGCAAAAAATTAAAAAAACTAAATACCGCAGCCAATTGAGGAAGATTATCGCTAGTTCTTTGAATGGATCGGTCCGATTCGGGAGGTTTATGAATCGATTCATTGAATCGACGTAGGGTTCAAAATCGATTATATTACTCTAAATAATCGATTTTTCGATTAATCGATTTTAAATCGACATGCCTACTGCGAACTATGTGCGCCGCCATATTGGCCTTAGCTGCTATGACGGGCGCCTTTCACTTTATCCCTACTCCGCGGCCGACCGTCACGCGACATGCGCCACACAGACCAAGAAGTTTAAGACGATGTAATAAAAGTTTCACTATAATAATATTAGAAGAACCAATTCGACTTAAGGTGCTTCAAGAAAAGAGCGTACTAAAAAAGGCCGGCAACGCACTCGCGAGTTCTCTGGCATTGAGTGTCCATGGGCGGCGGTATCACTTAACATCAGGTAAGCCTCCTGCCCGTTTGCCCCCTGTTCTATAAAAAAGAAGGGCAGATTTTTTTCCGCCACCGTTGCATATTAGGAGTCGTCTTGCTGCACTCATTGAGTGAACCTGGAATGGAATTAAAAATAATTTGCTCCAGCTATTTAATAAATCTTAGCATTGGAATTAAGCCTAGCCCGAGGTTCCGTCATTTCTTGTGTGTTGGTCGCGATTCCGAACAGGCGGTAGAGTTGACTATTAAAAGTGATCATGTGTTTCAACTGAATAAATGATATTTGATTTGGGATATCATACGTTAAAGGTGTTTTAGCCAGATGAGGTCCAACCTACAACATATACTTAGTCTGGCCATAAATACTGATACAATTAAAAATAAACAAAATATTACATTTGAATTTGGAATCTGTTATTTCTATATGATTGCTCATAGAGTTTTCTCATTTTGGCGCCAAATGCCAATACCTTGTATAATATTTTGCGACATTAAAATGGAGTGGAGGGATGAAGCGAAACCGAATCGCTGTGATTGCATTACACAAAGTAGGTACGGAGCCAAATGCAATTGAAAAAAACTCTCCATACGCTTTGTATTAGTAAAATAAATGAGTACCGGGCTATTAATAGGTACAATGAGACCTCCTCTGTTTGTGACAGAAAAAGATCTGGCCTTCCACGTAGTGTTCGTACGAAAAAGGTGGTCAAAGCAGTAAGGGAAAGAATTCGAAGAAATCCTGTCCGAAAGCAAAAGATTTTATCTCGGGAGACGAAGATAGCACCTAGAACCATGTCGCGTATTTTAAAAGATGACTTAAGACTTATAGCCTATAAGAGACGTTCTGGTCAATTCTTAGCTGATAATTTAAAAAAGGATAGGGCGATAAAATCGAAAAAATTGCAGAAACGGCACGCAAAGAGTGGTCACAGAAAATTTTTGTTTACGGATGAGAATTTTTTAACAATCGAGCAACGCTTTAAAAAACAAATTGACCGTATTTGTGCTCAAAGCTGTAAGGAAGCTTCCCAATAAGTCGACAGAGTGCAACGTGGACCCTATCCGACTTCAGTGATGGTTTAGTGGGGTATTAGCTATGAAGGAGTGCCTGAGCCATACTTTTGTGAAAAAGGTATCAAAACTTTGGTTGATGGTTTGATGGTAAAAATGTTTTATTGTATATTATGTGACTGGCCTTAGTATGTATATAAGTTAATTATCTAAATATTTTCGACGTCCTGGTGGACAGAAAAACTGTGTCTAGTTTGTGTTTCCACCACACCACCTTCTTCTATTTAAGTATGTATACAATAAATAAATAATAAAACTTCGGCACAAGGGTATCAATATACCATTCTTGAGAAGGTAGTGGAGCCCCTTAATAACACCATTGTTAATTACAAAGAATGGTCCTTCCAACAAGACTCGGCACCGGGTCATAAAGCTCGGTCTACGCAGTCTTGGTTGGAAATGAACGTTTCGGACTTCATCAGAGCTGAAGACGTACGTAAGAGTACGGCTTGCTCTAAACGGCATGATAATTTGGAGGCCCTAAAACAATCCGTACGATTGGCAGTGAAGAGCTTTCCCATGGAAAGAGTGCGTGCTTCTATTGATTTGGCCTCAACGTTTTAAGGACTGTATCGCATCCAATGGAGACCACTTCGAATAAGCTTTTTATAATCTAAATTGCTTTTTAATTGTGTATTAAACTAACACACTGTAAAAGTAATAAATGTTATTTGCAATAGAAAAAAAAAGTATTTGTGGCAAGAGTAGGTAATGGTTGGACAGATAAATAATGAAAGAAGAACAAAGGCCGTGGAAATGAAAGCTTAAGAAGTATGCCTCAACATTACATGTTAGCATATTTCCCTTCGGAAAAAATGGCGTGATATTATAAATAAATAAGATTTTACCCTATTTATCTGAATCGATGGTATGATAAAATCATTTATTTCAGACCAGTTAATAAGTCTATATGTTGTTAGTATAGTAAAAATTAACTATGTAAGGAAAATTATTAAAAATATTTAACTAACTAATACTAGAAATCATTTCAGGTCTATCCCTCGGTGATTATGTGAAGTGGGAGGAATGGTGGTACAAATACCAGGAGTGGTTGAAGCGCGAAAGGGCATATGAGCGGTGGGCTGATGGGGAAGCCATGCCGGTGAGAAAAGTTAACATTTATTGTTTTACAACAGAAAAATACAATTTAATTTTTTTTGTTTTATAACAGAAAAATGCTTTTTTTTTGTTTTACAACAGAAAAATGCAATTTAATTTTTTTTGTTTTATTACAGAAAAATGCTTTTTTTTTGTTTTACAACAGAAAAATGCAATTTTTTTTTGTTTAACAACAGAAAAATGCTTTTTTATTGTTTTACAACAGAATGCAATGAAGCATTTTTAATTTAATAATCATTTGTAATTCTAGGTGCGTCGCGACCGGCGTCGTCGCGGAGGCCGGCACCGGCGAAGCTGAGGGCGCGCCGCCCCCGCGGCGGTCCTGTGCGTGGACTTGGCCGCGGGGGCCGCACTCCGCTAAGGGTGCGACCGCTTCCACCGGACCGACCTGCAGGTATACAAACAGCTTGCACACCAGTTGTCTTCAAATTTATATGTATTAAATCTTGTACAGTATATACACTTATATACTAAATATATAAGAGGGACCTAAAGCCTAACAATACATACATAGTGAATATTTAAAAAAGTATGTCTGTATCTAGAGACTAAAGGATGGAGCCCTCCAAGGATCAAACTTGGCATCACCTCGAAATTACTGTTCAAGTATATATAGTATAGACTATTAATTGCTGATTAATGGGCCAAAGACAAAAGAGTTTTATTTATTCATATAGACAGAGATGCATTCACACAAAAAAGTGAAATAGTAAGCAAAGTGGCAGAGTCTTCATTAATTATTGTGGTGATGTCAATAGCTTTGAGACAATCCCACCACCTTGTACCTCTGATCCTAGGAAGACAACATCTGTTACCTGACAACTCTTGGTGCATTATATACTTATTTATATATTCACTAGGGGGCCGTTCGTAAAATACGTTCGCATACAAGGGGGGGGAGGGGTCTGGCCAAGATGTGACAAGGGGGGAGGGGGGTATAGGGCAGCGTGACGTTCGCCGTTTATTATTTTTTGACATGAGCGCTAGTTCTGTGGCGCGACTCTAGCGATGCAGAATGGTTAGATGACGATGAAGTGGACGGTAGTTTTGAAGATGAAGAAGAAGATGGTGCAATACCGATTGTAGATATTTCGGCCCATTTAGAAAATCCTTGGACTTCTAAATAATAGAAATATTATTTATTATTTATATGTTCGTTTAACGAACTATCTATCTTTCATAATATGAAAGATATTTATTAATTTATTTAAATTTTATTATAATAACTAAATAAATGTTTTTAATTTTCAGAATTTGTCTACTATCATTTAGAATTTATCATACTCAGCAGGGGGGGGGTCTTAGTTTTTGTGACGAAATATTTCTAATAATAACAATGGGGGGGGGAGGGGGTCAAAAAAAGCTGATTTCAGTGTGACATATTTTATGAACGGCCCCTAGGTATGTGTTAGGGTTGTTAACTTTCTCATATATTTAGATATCAAGTACAGCTTAATACACTACATATACTATGCACATACTTCTGACATTTAAAACATAAATTGAAACACATTTCAAACTGTGTATTGAATAGAAATATTTAATCCTCTTTTAGTGCCCTTCTTTGTCAAAGGCCTCATTCAAAGCCATTCCTCTCTGCCATGTACCACCTGTGGTCTATCCACCAGTTTAGTAGTTTTTTGCTCCACATCTCTGTTCCTCTTGCCATGTGCCCCGCCCATTTCCACTTTAGTTTATTTATTGTATTTATTTATTTATTTATTAACACTTTGTTTCATTACATAAAAGGAAAATATTAAACATAATTTAATGAAAGCAACTGGCGGCCTTATCGCTTTAGAGCGATTTCTTCCAGACAACCACTGTGAGTTAAAAATAAACTAAACTGATATAGGATACATAAAAAAAACAAAAAGTAAACAGTGCACATGAATCATGATAATCTATCAAGATCAGTCTCACGTCAGTTAGTAGTTAGTACGCAAGTTAGGGATATGACGTGGACAGGTAATGTTTGTTAGAAATTTAAAGGAAGATAGAGAAGGAGCTAAGCGAAAAGTGACGGGAAGTGAATTCCATAGCCTAAATGCTGAAACCTTAAAGGAATCGCCAAGAAAGGAGGAGTTATGAGATGGGTTTTCCAGGATATAGTTTTCGGAAGAGCGTAAGCTATAGTTATGTGAACCCAAAAATTTGAAATCATTTTTGAGATAGGAAGGAGTTAGGATTTATTTATTGTTATTGTAACATCTGGTACCTTCGTTATTTTTCTTAACGCTGTATTCTTTCTCTCTCTTCTTTTTTCCCTTATCATATATTGTTCCATCGCTCTTTGACATTATAATTAAATATTTAAATTTGTTACAGATGCACTTGGCGTGGTGAAAAATGTGAAATTGTGTTAGTCTATAGTGAAGTGTCAAGTGTATAGTGCAAGGATAGTGTACAAACGGTTAACGGTGGTAATAAGACAATTGTGACTATGGTGATAGTCGTAGAGTCAAGTTGATTTTAGATAGTATCATTAAATTACTGATTTTCATTAGAATCATTGAATTAATTGCCAATTTTTTTTATTCATTAATCATTTATTAAGTCTGAAAATCTTTTATGTCTAAAATCAACTTCTAGAGAGAAATTATTTATTTGTAACTACTTAAATCGAACATTAACTAATTGATTCATAATAACTAAACATTTATTTAGATAACTAAAGCCGATAGGTTTGGTAAATTCTTAGGATTAGAACAAATGGTAGAATTTATTGAACAAATATATTCGTAAAATATATTTCTGTAAATTCTATAAATGCTTCCATGGCTTAGTGGTTAACGCATGTGGCGTTGATTTGATTCCAAGCAAAAAATATATATGCCAGGTTAAGCACACAAATATAAAAACGAAATCCATTTTTTTTTTTTTACATAATAGGGGGCAAACGGGCAGGAGGCTCACCTGATGTTAAGTGATACTGCCGACCATGGACACTCTCGATGCTAGAGGGCTCGCGAGTGCGTTGCCGAAATTTCTGTTTTGGAAAATATATTGAAATGAATTTTGAAATATTAAATGATTTCTACTATATAAATGAGGTACAATACTCAAAAATATTATTACATGAAGAAAAATGATTCAACTTTAGTCTAAATACAAGCCCGCTTCCATTAATTAGTATAAAAAAATGTATTTGTTTGACAACAATGCATTATTTATTGCAATTTATCTCCCTCCCCCCCTCCCTGTCATCAATAGTAAGCAAAACTCTCAAAAATAATAGTAAATAAACATAAATTTATTTTAGGAATCCTCGAAATTCCAAATTATATATGTTGCATTAACTAGCTTAATTAGTCTTTCAGTTAACAGCCTAGCCTTTAACTAAATAGCTCCGTTTAAATAGCTATATAGGTATATATATTTACACCTTTTTCTAAATTTTTTTTTTTTTTAACTATGAAATATAAATTAATTATGATCAAACCATTTTTTTAACGTATAGTTAAAATATTCTTCAAACAGATTGGTTATCTCAACTGAACTAGTCAAAAATCAGTGGTCTATTTAACTTTTGAGTGAATTTGTTCTCGGTACTCTTATAAATTATTTTAAATACTCATTGAAATAGTTCTAATACAATCTTTGTATTGCCATTTCAGTATTGAGGGTAGAATCGATTGACCAAATGCTTGTACTTGGTAGCTTAGTTCAAAAATATTTTTGTGTAAATTTATATAAAAAACTTGTATAGGAAAATCGCGCTATTTCATAGGTAATATATTATCTGTGGTCATAGATCTTTTTTTTTTTAATTTTATGACCTGGTAACCTTTAAGTCATAATTGGACTTTGTATCCGGCTAATAAATAAATTAAAAAAAAAATAATAACTTATTTGGAAAATGTTCTTGTCATAGATCAGACAATGATAAGACCACAGATTATAAAATGCTATTTTTAAGTACATTCTATAGTTTTTGATGACTCGACTATATTATATTTGTGACCCTTGGAAATTGGTAGTGAAGACTACTCATAGTTAGCATTAAGCAATTCTATGGATCTTATTGTTTGTATTTTGAATTGGAAAAAATTACTAGTTTTAAGTTTAAAAGTACATGTTCGATGTTAGAATAATCATGTATGTACGTTGTACAATAAAGTATTTATAACTTTTGGTTTTTTACTTCAGTAGCCATTTTTTTGGAAATAATATTCCATTAAGGGTATAAAATCGCTTTATCAATCTTAATTTTATACTTGGAAAATTGGAATGATAATGGGTCTAAAAATAGTAGACTTAAGTCTCCAACTAATATTTATATTGAATTCTGTGTCTATACATACATAATATATATTCTGTGACATACATAATACTTAACAATTATTTAGATTATATACACATATTAAAATAGCGTGGAGCACTGGCACAAATGAATAATAGTCTAAACACTACACGGTCAGCTGCTGCGAACTAGGCATGTCGATTCATTTTAAAAAATATCGATCTCCGATTCGATTCAAATCGGACATACTAGAATCGATTCTTGTTTAAATCGAGCATTAAAAGATCGATTTTCGATTAATCGAGCCAATTTCAGACATGACTAATTGCCTGATAAAGATACAGGACATTATTGATGACCATTTACTGCAAATACAAGTAATTGGATAGAAGTATTATTAAATTAATAAACATAATATTACGCCTATATTCCTTCGAAAGAATAGGTAGAGGTGGGAATCGAACCCAGGATCTTTTGCTCAGCAGTAGTGCTTGCGACCACTAAACTAATGTGGCAGTTTAAATTTCTAGTCTCGCCTAAGTACTTGTAAGTCGGTTAATAAATTAATTAAATTTTAAGTTTATAAAACTTTATTAAAGTTAAATACAAATTTAACAAGAAATTATATTTCCCAGTTCATAAATATTTACTCTATGACGCGTTCAAATTATTGACCAAGTACTACCAGTTGCTTTTGCGTCCGACAACAGCAAAAAATTAAAAAAACTAAATACCGCAGCCAATTGAGGAAGATTATCGCTAGTTCTTTGAATGGATCGGTCCGATTCGGGAGGTTTATGAATCGATTCATTGAATCGACGTAGGGTTCAAAATCGATTATATTACTCTAAATAATCGATTTTTCGATTAATCGATTTTAAATCGACATGCCTACTGCGAACTATGTGCGCCGCCATATTGGCCTTAGCTGCTATGACGGGCGCCTTTCACTTTATCCCTACTCCGCGGCCGACCGTCACGCGACATGCGCCACACAGACCAAGAAGTTTAAGACGATGTAATAAAAGTTTCACTATAATAATATTAGAAGAACCAATTCGACTTAAGGTGCTTCAAGAAAAGAGCGTACTAAAAAAGGCCGGCAACGCACTCGCGAGTTCTCTGGCATTGAGTGTCCATGGGCGGCGGTATCACTTAACATCAGGTAAGCCTCCTGCCCGTTTGCCCCCTGTTCTATAAAAAAGAAGGGCAGATTTTTTTCCGCCACCGTTGCATATTAGGAGTCGTCTTGCTGCACTCATTGAGTGAACCTGGAATGGAATTAAAAATAATTTGCTCCAGCTATTTAATAAATCTTAGCATTGGAATTAAGCCTAGCCCGAGGTTCCGTCATTTCTTGTGTGTTGGTCGCGATTCCGAACAGGCGGTAGAGTTGACTATTAAAAGTGATCATGTGTTTCAACTGAATAAATGATATTTGATTTGGGATATCATACGTTAAAGGTGTTTTAGCCAGATGAGGTCCAACCTACAACATATACTTAGTCTGGCCATAAATACTGATACAATTAAAAATAAACAAAATATTACATTTGAATTTGGAATCTGTTATTTCTATATGATTGCTCATAGAGTTTTCTCATTTTGGCGCCAAATGCCAATACCTTGTATAATATTTTGCGACATTAAAATGGAGTGGAGGGATGAAGCGAAACCGAATCGCTGTGATTGCATTACACAAAGTAGGTACGGAGCCAAATGCAATTGAAAAAAACTCTCCATACGCTTTGTATTAGTAAAATAAATGAGTACCGGGCTATTAATAGGTACAATGAGACCTCCTCTGTTTGTGACAGAAAAAGATCTGGCCTTCCACGTAGTGTTCGTACGAAAAAGGTGGTCAAAGCAGTAAGGGAAAGAATTCGAAGAAATCCTGTCCGAAAGCAAAAGATTTTATCTCGGGAGACGAAGATAGCACCTAGAACCATGTCGCGTATTTTAAAAGATGACTTAAGACTTATAGCCTATAAGAGACGTTCTGGTCAATTCTTAGCTGATAATTTAAAAAAGGATAGGGCGATAAAATCGAAAAAATTGCAGAAACGGCACGCAAAGAGTGGTCACAGAAAATTTTTGTTTACGGATGAGAATTTTTTAACAATCGAGCAACGCTTTAAAAAACAAATTGACCGTATTTGTGCTCAAAGCTGTAAGGAAGCTTCCCAATAAGTCGACAGAGTGCAACGTGGACCCTATCCGACTTCAGTGATGGTTTAGTGGGGTATTAGCTATGAAGGAGTGCCTGAGCCATACTTTTGTGAAAAAGGTATCAAAACTTTGGTTGATGGTTTGATGGTAAAAATGTTTTATTGTATATTATGTGACTGGCCTTAGTATGTATATAAGTTAATTATCTAAATATTTTCGACGTACTGGTGGACAGAAAAACTGTGTCTAGTTTGTGTTTCCACCACACCAACTTCTTCTATTTAAGATTATGTATACAATAAATAAATAATAATAATAAAACTTCGGCACAAGGGTATCAATATACTATTCTTGAGAAGGTAGTGAAGCCCCTTAATAACACCATTGTTAATAACAAAGAATGGTCCTTCCAGCAAGACTCGGCACCGGGTCATAAAGCTCGGTCTACGCAGTCTTGGTTGGAAATGAACGTTTCGGACTTCATCAGAGCTGAAGACTGGCCGTCGTCAAGTCCCGATGTTAATCCGCTAAATTATGATTTATGGTCAGTTTTAGAGAGTACTGCTTGCTCTAAACGGCATGATAATTTGGAGTCCCTAAAACAATCCGTACGATTGGCAGTGAAGAATTTTCCCATGAAAGAGTGCGTGCTTCTTTTGATAACTGGCCTCAACGTTTTAAGGACTGTATCGCATCCAATGGAGACCACTTCGAATAAGTCTTTTTAATTGTGTATTAAACTAACACACTGTAAAAGTAATAAATGTTATTTGCAATAGAAAAAAAAAGTATTTGTGGCAAGACTAGGTAATGGTTGGACAGATAAATAATGAAAGAAGAATAAAGGCCGTGGAAATGAAAGCTTAAGAAGTATGCCTTAACATGTAATATGTTAGCATATTTCCCTTCGGAAAAAATGGCGTGATATTATAAATAAATAAGATTTTACCCTATTTATCTGAATCGATGGTATGATAAAATCATTTATTTCAGACCAATTAATAAGTCTATATGTTGTTAGTATAGTAAAACTTAACTATGTAAGGAAAATTATTAAAATAAATTAATTTAATTAAAAAATTAATTTATTAGACTACTTTGATTTGAGACACCCGGCACATGGGCATGTATATGAACCCAGTGTCTCAAAACAGCACATTCGGGCTTATTAGCTATAACCATCAGGATATTGTTGCACGAACCCCACGCATCAGTGAGGCTGTCCGTTTGATTAAAGAAAGACATTTATTCATACGCACACAACGATAAAACGAAATATCACTGCAATTTGGTGTAATTACGTATTCTATCACGATACCTTATGATGAAACTGTTAAGACCTCAATTATGGAGTAAGCCGACCTAAAAGGATTGACGACCAGTCATTATTTGTCTTTTTTATTGATAAAAGATTGCCAAACGTCAGCTCACTGATACATCGGTAAAAGAACCGCGATATACAACTTTAAGGTTCTGTTTCAGAATGTATGGATAAAGTACCAAATAGCTATCCAACCCATGAATTATTCGAAAGATAAAAGTTCCGAATAAGAAACTTCGCGTTTCATGACGAACAGCGCCATCTGACAGTCGTGTAACGCAACAAACACTACTCCTAACAATAAGCCTAATACCTAATAATAATAATTCATAATACAATTATATTTATCAAATAAATAAAATAATTACAGCAGGTAAGGTAAGCAAGAAGTGCAAAATACATAATAAATAAACTTATTTACACAAAACTAATACAGGAACAAAAAATGATACATTAAAAAAAGTGCACATGATCGACAATTCTAGACCAGTCTCACGTCAGTTGGTACGAAATTTAGGAATGTTTGTGCAAGAGAGATTTAAAGGCAGATAGAGTGATTGATAGATAGATGATGTGAGTGAAGTTATCATTTTCATTTATCTGGACATTGGTGAGGTTTGACCAAAACGCGTTCTGCGAAAAGCAGTATCTTGTTAGCTTTGCAGTCCAACCTTATTGTTAAATATTATCTTAAATAGAAACGAGTTAATATTTTTTTAATTTAATAATAACGTATTATCAAATCAAATCAAAATATCTTTATACAGTTTTTTAGGTAAACAGGTACACTTATGAATGTCAAAAAAAATTAAATTAAATGTAAATTTACATTTACTACCAGTTCGCAAGTCAAGGGCGTAGAGCGGGCAAGCTTAATCTGCGCTAGTCTTACCACAGATTATGTCATCATCGTGGAGCAGAAGGAAAGAAAAAAAAGAAACTTGACTATACATAATAAAAACATAAATAAATAGGAAGTGGATTCCACCACAGGATTTCCAGACGTGTCTGGTCTCTTTCATTAGAAGAATAGGCAAGTATCAGCCTTTTGTGTCAGACACACACTGTTGCCTTTTTGGGTCTAAGGCGAGCCGGTTTCCCTACGAAGTTTCTCTCCACCGTTCGAGTGAATATTAAATACGCATATAGAAAGGAAGTACATGGGTGCACAGCTGGGGTTCGAACTTACGACCTTAGGGAAGAGAGTCACACGCTGAAGGCACTGGGCCAACTTCGGACTACGTGGGTGACTGAATCGTTTACGCTGAAACAAACTGTACATGGGACTGTTTGTCGCGCTACGAACAACAAAGAGATGGCCCGTAGATTTAGCTTTGTATCTTTTACGTGTTAATTATTGTCTTAATATACAATTAGGGACACAAAAGGCCTGGACACGTCCCTTTAAACATATCTATTTCCTCGCAATGTAAGTGTCAATGACGCTAAAACGCGACTTTTTTTGATTTTCAAACACAATTTATCATTAGAAAAACCTCTTTTTCTAGACTCTAACAATTAGGAACTATTAAGTGAGCTTGAACTCTGTTTACATACAACTAAAACGCAGAACATAAATAGCATCCACAATCATCTTGGCAGCAGTAAATATGTCAAATCTGAATTTTTATTATGGCAGTAAATTAGCACAAAATGGCGGGCAACTTGTCAGCTGTCATGTGCAATGCAGCGCGGTAAAACGCCGAAAAACTGCGAATATTGTGAACAAGAACGGAATTTATACTAAATGTTGTGTCAGCTAAGGATTTATTGTGGAAAACAAGCTTTTAATTTTATTTAATATTAGTTTTTGGACAGTTTATTCGTGAATCTTGTTTATGAATCACTCATCTGTAGACTGTGAATTAAAAAAGAGTGTGTGTACTTATGTACACGCGTTAGAAGAATTTCTTTGGCGTATGGGAAAACTAAAATGCATGTCGTATATTAAATTGTTTTAAAAACACCAAAATAATATTAATTTAATCACACTGTTTAATTGTACTGTTACGAAACACGTGCTAAATATAAAAATACTAGAATATACAATTTGAACATAGTTATCGATTTTCATGCCACCTAGACCTAACTTAACGATGTCGAATTTAGGTGTTGGTGTGCGCGCGCATCGTAAAAATTCACTCTCATAATTTTTCTCCATCGCGCCAAAAGAAGTATAATTTTAAAAACAATGGATACAGCTTAAGAGGAGTAATAAGAATATCCATAGCACTGAATCACCTGCAACATCAGCACTCACCATCACATAAGCCGCATTAGGTATTACTTAGGTAAATTGAATAATTTTAATTAATCCTTTGGTAAATATTTGAACCTTTTTGTATGTATTCCATCTTTGGTTATGTCTTTAGTTATATATAATTTATTTTAGTTGTAGGATTAGTAAATAAATTAGTAACGGGGTAGCAACCCAAACAAATCGGTCGGCAACGCACCCGCTTTAAGGGAGGAGTACGCTCGAATATTGAATAGTTGGAGGTTGTATCTCTTAGGGAAGACCCCCCACTAGTTCGCTAGTTCGCAAAAGAAAACGCCTTGTGAAACAGACTGTGGAATATTTCCAGCCATCAAGGTGATGTTGGTGAAATTTAAAATTCATATGGCTCGGTGCTGAATCACGCTAAACAATTCTTCAATCACCGTAGTACACTTTATAGAAAACACAAAGAGACGTAATGTTTCTGCGCAGACAGAGACAAGCCGATCAGTAAGACATCGTAAAGAAACCTTTATACTATAGATGGTTTGTTGTCTATGAAATAAAAAATTTCAAAGAAAAGCAATCTGATCTCAACGAAGAGCGGTTCACTTCGAATCGTCGAGCGGCTTGATACTTTGGCGTTGCGTAGAGATGTGGGGTCACTCTGCATCTACTACCGCATTTACCATGGAGAATGTTCGGATTAATACCTGATGCTAAGTTTCATCATCGGACGTCGAGGCAGAATACGAAATTCCAGCCGTATCACCTCGACGTCCGCCGTTCCACAACAGCGCGTTTTTCAAGGCAGCTTTTGCCGCGCACCACCACTTTTTGGAGCCAGCTGCCCACTGAAGTATTTCCGAACCAATTCGACTTAGGGTCCTTCAAGAAAAGAGCGTACAAATTCTTAAATGGCCGGCAACGCACTCGCGAGCCCTCTAGCATCGAGAGTCCATGGGCGGCGGTATCATAAATGATGTCAAAACATCACGTGAGCCTCCTGCCCGTTTGCCCCCTGTTCTATAAAAAATCTATTAAAAAAAGAAATAATAAGGATGCATTGAGGATTCTTATTATTACTTAATAAGTCTCTCCTGTATAATGCCGCTGAAACTGTTGTTATCAGGAATAGCACTTGCTGGAATATGAAAGAGTTAGCCAAGTGGATTCAGCGTGCGGCTCCCAACCCTGCGATCGTTGGTTCGATCCCCGGCCGTGCACCCGAACAGTAAAGGAAATATGCTTTAGAACCAAAAAGTTCATGGCGTGTGTCAGGCACAGGCTGTCTATTAACAAATCCGATACAGAAATATGAGTAGTATAAACGTGATTTATTTTTTGTTTTAATAAGTAAAAGTATCATTATTTGGAATGTATGTAATTACATAATCATTTTCGAACCCGGAACCAGTTTTCATCAAGCATGCATCCCTCTCTATGTGTGCACGTGTGCGTGAGTAAACACAAGACCCTTTGAAAGCTCTGCGCGCGTGTGCGTTAATACAGGTATCGAAATGGGTGACCAGCGTTGAAATTTTCACCCATTCTTTGGGTCATTTGCCTTGGGTGATTTGGGATAATTATTTATATTAAAATGGTTTTTTTGACAGTTTCCGCAATGAGACTCTGAGTTGGTCCGTTGTGCGTAGAGTCTTGGCTAAATTAGCCTCCTTCCTTCCAGAACAACAGACGTCTCCTGTACCCTCCACAGTCTTCACAGAGCAACCTCACTGTTCTGAGGATTTCTGTATATAATGTATTTATTCCTAGAAGGCTATTTTTATTTATTTATTTACACTTTGTTGCAAAGAAATACAAATAACACAATACATAAAAATTACAAGGGATGCAACGGGCGACCTTGTCGCTAACAAGCAATCTCTTCTAGGCAACCCTACAAAGAAAAGAAAACAATAAATAAAAATGATGAGTGGAAGAAGTGCATACAGAATATATATATATATATATATATATATATATATATATATATATATATTCTGTATATATACAATGTATATATAATACTAATGACATTTCTACGCCGACTACCAGTAGGCAGCCAACAAACATGGACGATTAAAAATTCAGATTTTGGGAATCATTTAATTATATGTCTTTACTTAAGTACTAGCAGACTCGGCCAAGCGTTGCTGTGGCTAAGTTTTTTTTTATTTTACATAGTAAACTACGGTAGGAGAACTTAAGTGATACGATATAATCGTAACAAATAATATGCAATCAATTAAAATTGCGCCTATAATTAAAGATCTAAGCTATCTTATCTATTAAGTTAGACCAGACTGCTCACGGTGTGCCAATTTAATTTAAAATTGGTTAAGTAGTTTAGGAGTCCATCGCGGACAAACATCGTGACAGGAGATTTATATATATTATTAAGATAAGATTAATTATTCATCCCAAATAAAGCAGTTATCTACTTATCTTAAAATTAAACTTTTTATATATATATATATATATATACAAAATGTTTTTTATACTGAAATGCGTTTTCATGTATTACAATCTTGCAACCCCGGTCGAAACTAAATGAAATTCCCGATCGGCCATCACATCAGTTCGTGTTCATTCCCCGTTCGTTACGCGTGTTTGTTTACACACAATTCTGTGTTACACTGTGTTTTGTGTTTCTGTGTCATTCCATACAATTGTGATTCATTTCTTCTGTTTGGAAAACGGTGAGCTTTTAATTCAATCGTTTTTATTCTTTCACATCACTCTACCAGAGTATTATAAAATAATTTACATACAGAGAAATGATAAAGCTTTATACAAATAGTTTAACAATTATTTATTTTAATACATAATACGTTTAACGATTTAATGACAATCTGAAATGACTATCAGAGGAATTTAGTAAAATTAATTTAGACACAATGAAAGCTTTGAAAATTAAGCATTTTCACTCAAAACTTTAGACACGATTTAATTGGCATAAACATATTTTTATTAATTCATATTGCCAGTTTAAAATAGAAAGTTTCTCTAAAGTCCAACTGTATCAGAGTCCCGAAAAACATTGAAAAACATCGTCCCAATTGACGTGTAGAGTAAGCCTGCTGGAATCAAGAAATTTATTATGGCAAGACTAAATGACAATTTATAAGAAGCTTCGCGCATTTATTTACGCAATTAACATGTGTAGCGAGAGATGAGCACGTAGAGATGTGGGATCTCTGCATCTTCTTTCCCATTTACAATGGAGAGTATTCGGAGTAATACCAGCAGCTTAGTTTCTTTCACGAGGCACAATACAAAATTCCATCCGTATCAACTCGTCCGTCTTCCACTGCCGCGCACCACCACTATGTGGAAGCAGCTGCCCTCTGAAGTATTTCCGAACCACCAATTTTTTTAAGCCGGCAACAATCGCAAGCCTTCTGGCAATGTGAGTGTCCATGGGCGGTATCAGTTGACAAGTTATCCCGTTTGCCTCCTATCACATAAACAAATATAATGCGAAGTCAGCTAAATTAACTTTCTAAATAACATATACGACTTTGAAAATTCTTTTATAGTTTTTTAAATATCGTCAAACGCGTCTTAAAAAATATTTTGAATAGAGTGGCAAACTGGGCTGATATTCATATCTCTTTACAGTCCTTAATTATCATCCTGTATTTATTTCCAAAATAATTAATTGTTCAGCCGTATGAAAGCATGTCGCTGTTTTTAAATATATAACTATAATTCAATATTTTAAATTGTTTTGCAGTAATTTAGTAATAAAAACAAACAGATTGGTTTGTAAAGTCATGAAAAGTCATTTATAACTATTGTCAAAACTTATGGTCTAAGTACTGTCCCTATAAGGACACCTTGCCTTTAAAAATCTAATCGCGTTCCCTTTGAAAGTCACGTCACTTCAGTGATCTGTAACTTCTGCGAAGGTGATTAAATAGTTTGATAGTCATGGCGTAAGAATAATGTAACAAAATAGTAAACTGTCAAAATATCGAGTTCTTAAAAAAATGGTCATTATTTCTGGGTAACAAAAACTTTATTCATATGTACGGAACGCCCCCATAAATCGATAATATAGAACTGAGGCAAATCAAGTCAAAAATCATTTATTTATAGAAACAAAACAAAAAAGAAATATGCAGTGTGAATATACACAAATAAGATACACAAATACTTGGAGTGATCATATACAGGTACATGAAAATGTATTGGGGCTTTTATTTATTTATTTATTCACACTTTGTTGCTAGAAAGAAATACAAATAACACAATACATAAAAATTACAAGGGATGCAACGGGCGGCCTTATCGCTAACAAGCGATCTCTTCCAGGCAACCCTATTTTACCTTAGTAATAATTAATTGACAATAAGTTTCAAACCATGCAAAGTTTCTTATATATCTTTGAACACTAGCGATGGAAAACATGACAAAACCAGACTCAAACCGAGTGTCAGACTATATTCCTTAAAATTAAACGAATATCACAGAACAGAATCTAAGGCCTTAGCACTCTCTTGACGTAAGTACACATTCGTATAGGTATTGTTAAGTTTAGTGATAAACATGCGGGCGGATTTGAGTTGTTAAATTATCCTTTTATAGATAGATTCTATATAACGTCTCTGATCACGGTCGTAATACAGTTTTCCTGAGAGTTTTCGTACATATGAAAGCTTTAAATCGTTTATTACGAGTGCGGAAAGCCTATCATTGCAAAGAGTTCCGACGAATTGACTAGATTGATAAAAGTTGACAGTCGTAACAAGTTGCAATGACGGTTCCGCACGTGTACTGAACAACTATTTTTAATACAGTTGCGAAGAAATTAAGCAATTTAATAAAATAATAAAAACATGATAAACTCAACTAACTAATCGTTTATTTCTTGAAGAACATAGCAGAGATTTTTTTTTCTTCACCCATTCTGGGTGGGCAAAGGGAACTATGTCCATACAACCAAGTCTTAAGAAGTTTTTTTATTGATATGAAAATGAAATGTAATGAGATGCAATGAAAGAAATCTTATCATTGAATCAAATCATTAAATCTGTTATTGATACAAATTAGTAGCTTCTTTTTAGAATTACTTGCAAGAATCATAAAACTTCTATTTTTTTTTTTAGTAAAAACTTCGTGGTTGTTTTTTCTTTTTAATATTTTGTCAGTTGGGAAAGAGAACGCACGAGTTCGTAAAAGGTAAAGAAAAAGCTGCAATACGTCACTTTTTGAGCAACTGTATTTAAAAAAAAACTTTTTATTTCCAGAACTCAGTCTTCTGTATATTAGATAGTACAAACAAATTTGGTCCCTATGGTAGCCCCTTAATTCTTGAGCTCACCAGTTCTGGTGTCTTTTAAATTAGTTTGGTGATACCTATAAAGTGGCGGATTATATTTGACAAATCCGCGGGCAAACTGACAGAAATGTTTTCATTTTTATGTATTTTGTAGGCTTCAAGTGAACTTTGAAGTGCGAATTTAAATATTTAACAAAACTACAGATATCAATATCGTACACAAACAACACAACATTAAATACTACAGTTTGTATTTAGTAAATTTAATCGCTCTCTCTTTTAAAAACGTCTGTTAATCCAGTCCATTAAATAAATAAAATCAGAACATTTATTCATTTAGGTAACACAATATACTAGACTATCTTAAGTAATTCTTTTTTGGGAAAAGGGATACTCTTCTTAAATAAAATCCCAGAGCTACTTTTCTCTCTGCCATTTAATAAATTTAAGAAATGTATTAAATAAAAGCTGTGTAAAAAGGCTTACTATAAAAGTTGATAAAAGGGCCTGGGACTAGTGCTGGGCAGGTTCCTTCTAATTAACTTGCTATATTTGTTTTAAAATAAGTATTGTTTGGTGATTTGCTTTTTTAAAAGAGTACCGAGATTTTTGTACGCCGGCCTACACCCTCTGTCTTCTTTGCCGATGAGGGATACCTACAGATTCAAATTAAATGGCATTAAATATCGATGATCTTATGTTCCAAAATAAACGTATTTTTTTAATGTACTCTTATGAACGTCAAAAAGAAATACATATTAAATGCTTGCATATTTACATTTACTGCCAGTTCTCATATCAAGGGCTTAGAACGGAAGAGAAGTACGGGCAAATTCCGCCTCTCTTTTCAATCGATTAAACAAGCACCAGCTCTGAGGTCACCAATACCTTAAATCTCTCTCTCTCTCTTATTACGTTTATTTTACGGAGACCGCGCCATCTTTTTTACTTGTCCGATAAACATATTTGTCATTCCCACGATATGTTATCATATAAACTACAAATATATTCATGGAAATCTAAACATAAATTTCAATAAATGACTTGCAAATACTCCTTTTTGAATATCACCGACCCCCTACCTACCAAGTCAAAGTTTCGATCGCCAATTCTTGTTTAACGCCCGAACCCAATAATTAAACCACAATCTCAGATCAATCTAAGATTGTGGATTGTCAGACTGTGAGAGTCGATCGATCTCCTAGCTGCATCCCAATAACCAAACCCTACGAAGAAATTCCATTTTTGGTGACAGATAGAATGCAATCTTTTTACACTTCTATTTGATAATTAATAAAAACCAAATAAAGTAAATAAAACCGTACAAATAATATTAAAATATCCATGTCTATGTTTAAAACATATCAAATAGCTTTTCTTTATTTTACAGACTGGTGTAAGTTAAAATCTTAAGATAGGATATTGGCACAGTTGAACTGTCACACCGATCCGACCTACCATGGATAGCTTGTATCGACAGAAGTCTATTACAATCTGCCGATTGGTTATTTCACACTTTCATCAATATTAAGAAGTCTATCTCAGATGGTCAAAAATTGATTGACATAGGTTATTGGGTTTGGGCGTAAACCAGTCCTATCTCAACTATATATAAGTCATGACTCCAGAAGAAGAGACAAAAATCTTCTAAGACTGCTAGACGAAGAAGCGAGATTTTCATATTTTTTTATTTTTATTTATTTTATCTCTCGTATATATAAAATTTTTGTGTCACGGTGTTAGTAACCGAACTCCTCCGAAACGGCTCGACCGATTTTCGTGATCCTTATCGAGGATACTAACCAGGGGGGAGAATCGAACAACATCTATTTTTCATCCCCCTAAATGTTAAGGGTAGTCCACCCCTAAATATTTTTTTTAAATTTTGGGATAAATTTTTATTTTTTTATCAACAGCATTAAAAAATACATACAACCCTAAATTTTCAACCCTCTACCATCAACCCCTATATTTTATTATAAATGATATACCTGGCAAAACGACGTTTGCCAGGTCAGCTAGTTTATTTATAAAAACACTCCTTCCTCAACAGGTGACCCTAAATTGACACGAGTGAACAATAAGTAATATACTTTAGGCGAAACACAGAAAAACAAACATATGAATTACATAATTAAAAATACAAGAAAAATACTAACTACTATAGGCACTAACAAATAATATAACTTTTGCCAGTTCATTCAACGAACAATAAAATATGTTAAAATTCAAAAAATTCAAAATTCAAAATTTATTTATTCACTAGCGGAACCGACAGACGTTGTCCTGTCTACACGTCTTTAATTTGAAAATTTCAAACTTTTTTTAATAAGCTAAATTAACATTCTGGACCATTTTGATGAAAATTATTATTCAAATGTTATGACAATATCTAACGATCCAGCACATGGTCTACAATAACACAATGATAACAAAACTTTTTTTTAATTTGATCGCAGCGCTAACTGTCGGGATAGACTAAAATTAAAATTCAAATATTAATAAAATTTGACACTGCGATGGTAGCGCCGTCTGTCGCATCTAATGTAAAACATTCCAAAATCAACAACTACTAATAAAATTAAAAAATAATTAAAAAAACATTGTCCAGCGGACAAAATTGTGAATCCATTCCATTCCAGATCCCCTTGAACACACACAAAAAATTTCGTCAAAATTGGTCCAGTCGTTTGAAAGGAGTTCAGTCACATACACACGCACAGAAGAAATATATATATTAAGATGTAGGTAACAATGTACACTTATGAACGTCAAAAAAATGAAATATTAAATGAATTTAATTTTACATTTACTGCCAGTTCTCAAATCAAGGGCGTAGAACGGAAGAGAAGAACTGGCAATAAACTCTCCGCCACTCTTTTTAATCGCCAAGTTTTTTTTTTACACAATGCTTGTTGTTAAACCTATGTATGTTGTTACATTAATACACCGAATAATATATAATATGAAAACAGCTCCAGTAAATAAACTCAATGAATGTCTAGACAGGAAATGTAATCGAATTGAGTCTAGCATAAAGATATATTTTATATTTCCAGCTATTTTCTTCCCTTAATGGTATGGAGCTTAGGGTTCACAGGTGCTAATAAAAAACTTCGTTCTCTCCAGACCTGGTTTCCTCAACAAATATCGGAATATAGTATTGTCTTTTATTAACATAACTTTTACACATTTAAAGAAAAACACTTTTTTACGAATTATAGTTATGTATTATTGTATTTAAACTTATAATTATTTAGACATAATTTTAAATTTAAACCGACGTTTACCGACCCTACATCTTTTAGTCGATACCAAATCCGGGGAAATAAATACAGATAACACAACATTTTCTACAGCTGTAATACTTTTTGACATTTAACACCTTTGTCTTCAGTCACCGTGACCACGCACGCTGTAAAGCACGCGAAACGTCGGTTTAAATTTAAAATTATGTCTAAATAATTATAAGTTTAAATACAATAATACATAACTATAATCCGTAAAAAAGTGTTTTTCTTTAAATATCGGAATACTTTACCAGCATTTAAAGGTGCAAGCCTTTTAAATATGTCATAATTTTCTGTGTTAAGAATATCTGTATGTGTTGGTAAAACATTGAAAGCTTAAACAATGGATACAAAGTAATAGCCGGAATCCAAAATATTTTATGGCGAATTTTTATTTTAATATTATTTGTACGATTTTAGGTCCTTTATTTGGTTTATTATTATTATTAAATATGAATGTAAAGAGCTAAGAGATTGCATTCTATCCACCGCAAAAAATAGATTGTCTTCGTAGGGTTATTGGGATGCCGATAGGATCGATCGACTGTCACGGTCTGATGTCAGATTGTTTTAAATCTGAGATTGTGGATATTTATTGAGTTCTTACGTAAGCCGATACTGCTGACAAATACAGAGTAGAAATCTTTGTGCTGCATTTCTTCGAAGTTTTCTTTCAGAAGCTATCGGCTAGCTAGCTTAATAATGATAACAATCATGCATCATCATCGGTGGCGTTGTGTGACGGGTCTGATTCCCTCATATATGGTTTAGTAAAACGATGGCTAGCTCTCACACGTCTATGAACATGCAGTTTCCGGAATCTCACTGCGAGGTTTCTCTCCAGTTTTGTAATTTAATACAAAGAGCGGACCGTATCTTCCTCGTGTCTGGTATCTTCTATCTATATACTATCTATCTCTTTACCATAGTAATTCTGTATTATGGTTTGCTATTTTTATCTCTCGGCCTACACCTGTATTCTTTGCCGATGTGTAGGGATCTCTGCAAAACAAATTTAATGCCGTGAAGTGATACTACATTCCACCCGTATCACCTCGACGTGCGCCGTTCCACTGCGCGATTTTCAAGGCAGTTTTTGCCGCGCACCACCACTTTGTGGAACCAGCTACCCACTGAAGTATTTCCAAACCAATTCGACTTAGGGTCCTTCTAGAAAAGAGCGTACAAATTCTTAAAAGGCCGGCAACGCACTCGCGAGCCCTCTAGCATCGAGAGTGTCCATGGGCGGCGGTATCACTTAACATCAGGTGAGCTTCCTGCCCGTTTGCCCCCTATTATATATAAAAAAAAAACATGAAATCATAATAAACGTATTTTTTACATTGCAAACACTTTTAAAAATTGCTAATAAGCCTCTCAAAGCTCGGCTAATCAGTCCCCGGACTAGAGGCCTTTGTCTTTGGACACTTAATGCACTTGAAGACAGACAGTATTCTGGCACAGTGTATTGCGTCATGAAAAGCTATAGTCGAAACTACGGAATAATACTAAAACTAAACAGGTAAATGTGTCTATAATTACATAATATAAATAATATATATTTTACCAATTGATATTGTAAATTTATTTAAAAATCTTCTTTTTGATCAAATCAATGAATTTGATTTGTGAATTTACATTTACTTCCAGTTCGCAAATCAAGGGCGTAGAACGGAAGAGAAGAACTGGTAATAAACTCTCCGCCAATCTTTTTAATCGCCAAGTTTTTTTAAACAACGTGTGTAAAGAGCTGCAACCATTACACCATGTTCCATATCACATCTTGAATAATCAAGAATAACATGAATTAGAGCAAATCAATCATTTAAATAATAGTCAAATTTATAAAAAGATTATTAATTTACGATAATATTTAGTGATAATTCTCTAATTTCGCTTGGGAGCTGTAAAATCGAATACAATTTCCATATAAGGAGTGGTTTATCTTCTTAGTCGAACGCTTAGATTTGTTCTGTTTCGGGTATTACTGTGTGTCACCATTTGTTTTAAAATCATTTATATTTTAAATATATAATATAATGTCTTAATAACAAATCATAGTTTTGTAACAAGCTATTGCGAAAGCTAAAAAGGAATATTTAGAATCATAGCGCTTAATCACCTGCATCATCAGCAGACCATCTCAGAACTGTTCCATATTAGGTATAACTTAAATTGAATGACTTTATTTATACTTTTTTTAATGTTTGAACATTTGTATGTATTCCATCTTTGGCTATATCTTTAGTTATATAATATATGTTAACGAAATACACAAATGTACTTGAATATGAGACAAATGGAAGAATTTTGAGGCCGTTAGAGTCGTGTTATATAAAATATAATAACTTAATTTATAACGAAATGCTTCTGATTTCGTAAAATGTTTACGCACTATATTAGTCCAATCACGTAAGCAAACTGTTACTAACAGTTAAACATGACAGGAATTCAAATGTTCAGAACGATACAACATTTTTAGGTCTTGGCCTCAAATATCTGTATCTGTTTCATGATTTGTCAATCAAATAGTCAAGTAGGTGATCAGCTGTGCCTGACAATCGAAGACGTTTTTGTCTAAAGCTGTTTTCCTCTCGATGACTACCGATAATGGGGGGGGGGGGGGGTCAAGTAAAGTCTAATTTAATGTTACGTTGGAGAGAGAGAGAAGGGAATCTCAGAAAATATCACGCAAAAAAAAAACACGTCACCTAATTATTAATAGAAAATTCACAAACATATTTAAAAAGATTGGTGCTGTGGCATTGTACCTTAACCGATGAGGGAAATAAATATCGACATATCGGTGCGTCACTAGCGGCTGCAGTGGAACGATAAGCTGCTCAAATAGTGATGCGCATACAATCTGCATAAATTTACTTTGAATAATTGGGGATTGACTTACGAAGCATCTAAGGCTACGTTCACACTGGCATTTAGTCACGGAGGGTTCGAATCCTGTGTCTATTAAGGAATTACTTCATCTCTCTGTCTAAAATATTAGATTCAATATATGGGAGTCCTAGCTAAATGGTGACTCTGAATGTCATCTTAAGACCCAAAAATTGTCATGTCAGTCACAGAAAGCTCTAAAATATCCATCTCATTACATCTTCTTTTTCTTCTTGTAGCCTCTCCACTACTGGAGGTTGGCGGTCAGCTCGTCATACTTCTTTTTATTATGCGCCAAGAGCTTCAGCTGTTCTCTGCTGGCCATTCCCGGCCATTCTCTGAACTAAATACCTATATAGTACCGTGTTTTAAATACAAGAAACGCCATCTAGTTGTTAGTATGAAAACTAACTAACTAACACTTAGAGAAATTCTCAGTTTTATAGTATTAATCAATCGAAATTTTTTCATGGGTTACATAGGTCATTATAGAAGAGATATATTTACATTTCCAGTTTCCAAATCAATAAAACAAATCATCATCATGTTTTATCATCCGACGTCGAGGCAGATTCCAAAATTCCACCCGTATCACCTCGACGATTGTTTTGTAAGACAGTTTTTGCCGCGCACCACCATTTTGTGGAACCAGCCCAATAAAGTATTTCCTTAAAAAATTTATGGGTCTTTCAAGAAAACAGCGTATTAATTTTTAAAGGCCGGCCCTCTGGCAGTGAGTGTCCATGGGCGGCGGCATCACTTAACATAAGTTTCCAGCCCGTTTGCCGCATGTTTTATAAAAAAAAAGTGCGTGCGTACAAAGTAGGTACACATGTCAGAAGTGAAACATCTCTGTAAATTAATTATTACTAAGGTAAAAGCCACATGTATACGTGCTAGTGATAATATAAATAAATGAAAAATCAGATACAAGACGATATGCGAAAGAATTGCCATCTAAAGTTTTAAAATGTAACTAAACGAATACATCAACCAATATATATTTTCTCTCGATCTCTCATTTCTCACTCCCTCTCAATCGGTCTCAATAGCTGTCTCTCTTTTCTTCCACATAAACGCTGCACATCTTCGTGACGCACCGTAAAAATTTTACCGTGCGCCTAAATAAGTTTTACATCAAAAGTAAATTGTAAGGAACTTTACGCCATGCTTATGATAAAGAAACAGCAAGTATGTCAACAATAATTAAGAGTTCACATTACAACTGATTAATTACAATTGTCTTGTACGATAAACATAATTTATGACATTGCTTCGTAACATGGAAATAGTCGTCAAAGTTTATATATATTTCATACAAATATATATTCTAACCAAAATAGTAATAATAATAATAAATATAAAAATTGGATAAATTGTCCCCGTAGTAGACTTAAATGCTGGAATTTTGACAGACATAACACTTATTATGAACAAAAACAAGCAAAGAAAGATATAAAAAACAATAAAAAGAAAATAATAATAATAAAATTTCTTTTCTCTTTCGACTCGTTTCAAATGTGTAATGCGTGTGTGCTCTGGCTGTAATAGGCGCTGGCTAAGCATTATGATGAGGAGGAGAATGTACCACAGCGCTGGTCGTTCTGCCAGATACCACAGCAGATATTTTGCGCCTCAGTCGCAAAGGTCGGAAAGAAAATTTTCTCGCTGTTTGTATACTTATTCGTGGTCACTGGTACTATGGTATATTCTTTTTTGGGATAGTCTTCTTTAATAAAATCCCAGAGGTTCTTTTATCTCTGCCTTTTAATAAATTTAAGAAATGTATTAAAGAAAAGCTGTGTAAAAAGGCTTACTATAAAGTTAGCGATTATCTAGTTGATAAAAGGGCCTGAGACTAGTGGTGGGCAGGCTACTTTTAATTAATTTGATATATTTGTTTTAAATATTGTTTGATGATTTGCTTTTTTAAAAGAGTACCGAGAGTTTTTACGCCGGCTTTTTCTCTCGGCCTACACCCTCTGTCTTCTTGGCCGATGAGTAGGGATGCCTACAGGTTCGAATTGATTGACGTGGAATAAGTGATACCTAGATGATCTTATGTTCCAAAATAAACGTATTTTTATGTACCAGGTGCCAATATAAATCTTTAATTACCTGTATAAAACAAAAATCTCTTGATTCATATATGTAAACAAGCACATTTATGAACGTCAAAAAATTAAATTAATTGTGAATTTACATTGACTGCCAGTTGCCAGGGCGTAGAACGGAAGAGAAGAACTGGCAATACACTTGAACCGCATGGGCCAAAACTACTCCGAATGAATTAAAATCAAAGTTAAAGACAGTTATATTTGGGTTCATTATTTTTTTGATTGACTTTTGGGTCAGGTGTGTAACGGGAATTTATGACGGTTTTACCTGCTCCCTTACCAGCCCATGACAATCATTAATATGACATTTCAAGTATTATGGAACGATTTATAATTCGTAAAGTTTTAATTAAAAAATGTATATGCTATTGTACACACGTGATAATTTAGTTTAGAAGTTATTTTTCGTAAAATGATCTAAAATAAAGTTAAATAGATTAAGTTTAACAAAAGGTTTTTTATTATCATAGATATGAATACAAATAAATAATCTTTCATTAGATTGAGTTTTTACAAAATTTCATTAATAATTGTAATAGAATTATTACAATAATTGGTATCGTTATTATATATTTTTGTTATTAATGGCTTCTAATCTCTTCGAATCAACCGTGGTAGGGACAAGAAAAAAATGGCGCGTAACGGAAAAATGTGGCAGTAAAATTTTTTCCAACGCCAATTTAGAAGTTTTACTTCAAATTTTTTTTGAAAAGCTGATTTTATAGATCTCTTTGACAAATTAAAATTCACTAAAGTAGTTTTGAGCAGTGTTGGCCTAGGGGCTTCAGCGTGCGACTCTCATACCTGAGGTCGTAGGTTCGATCCCCGGCTGTGCACCAATGGAGTTTCTTTCTATGTGCGCATTTAACCTTTGCTCGAACGGTGCAGGAAAACATCGCGAGGAAACCGACATGTCTTAGACCCAAAAAGTCGACGACGTGTGTCAGGCATTGCAGGCTGATCAACTACTTGCCAATTAGATAAAAAAATGATCATGAAACAAATTCAGAAATCTGAGGCCAAGACCTAAAGAGGTTGTAGCGCTGTGATTTAAAGTAGTTTTGAGTCTTGGAGTTCAAGTGCAGGAGCTAATTAAATATTTAAGTCGTCTGATGATGCTGCTCGCTCAACCAACTATCGCAATACAGCGAAATGGCAGTTTAGAAGTTAAAACAATCTGATTGAAACTGGAAACAGATTTTCATACAATTCCTTGTTCTTGGAGATATATATAACATATACATATAAGGTCACGATTTCGTTGCACAACTGTATATCATAATGTGTATGGTCTTACGACTTTTTACACTTTCTTTAAGAACTCGGTATTTAGGCAGTATCATGTTTATATATAAGTAGTAATAACTATAAAACACTTTATATTTATCAAGGGATCCAATTCAATACATGTTACTCCATCATGTGTTCAAAATTGTTACGTAAGCTATTAAACTATTTAATCACCTTCCCAGAAGTTACAGATCACTGCCGTGTTATGCTTTCAAGGGGAATGTGATATTTAAAGACATGGTGTCATTAAAGGGAGAGTATTTAGACCACAAGTCTTGACAACAGTTGTAAATGACTTTAACACTTTCTTTGCAAATAAACGATTATTATTTTATATGTTTATTTATTCCATCTTCAACGACAAGGGACTTGGGACCTCGTAGCCATTCTTGGAGGCTCCGAAGTGGAATGGAATTTTTGTTTCTGCCTCGATAGTTAAAACAATTTTGATCAAAATTTTCAGCTGAGTTTAACTGGACCCAGTAAAGTGTTGCACTTCATTTATTCATAGTGGTTCAGATTATAAGGACAGATTTTGTAATTGACCCCACGCTCTCTCTTTGTGTCTCTTCTGCAAAGTTGCGACTGCTCTGAACTGTTGTTTGGGATCCTTCTTCGTTTCATCACCGTACGAGCCGTATTAACTTCAGATTTTATCCTTGGAAGTCTTCACCGCTTTCATTTGGGAACTTGCGAACTGTGAAATCGACTCCTGGTTGATTTCTTATGGAGATACGGTCCCCAACTGTTTAAAGCATACTCTCCCTCTAAAGGCGATGACTTTCCTTTTTGGACGTATCCTATAAAAAAACACAAATACTTCTTTGATTTTTGGTTTGGGAGGATTTTTCAATCAATATTCTGTGAACGAAAATTTATTTATGAAACGGCGGAGATACCTTTTATTATTGTGCCATGAGAACCGGTACAAGTCTAGGTATTAATGCCAGTTATGGCTTTGTTGACTGCGCAAGAGTTGCATGTTTTAAATGTATTAATCAAGGCAGTGTTTGTATTATTTATTTAAAAGCTTTTATAACTCTCATGCTGGGGTCATTCTGAATCTTCTACCGCATTTACCATTGACATGTTCAGAGGAGTTAAAAGAGAGACAAGAAATATGAAATTCCACCTATAATACGACGTTTATGTCACCTCTATGTGGAACCAGCAGCCCACTGAAGTATTTTTATTATTTTATTTAATAATAATAATAAATATATAATATTTAATAATTTTATAGAGTAGTGTTGGCCTAGTGGCTTCAGTGTGCGACTCTCATACCTGAGGTCGTAGGTTCGATCCCGGGCTGTGCACTAATGGACTTTCTTGATTTGACATTTGCTCGAACGGTGCAGGAAAACATCGTGAGGAAACTGACATGTCTTAAACCCAAAAAGTCGACGTGTGTCAGGCTCTGGAGGCTGATCACCTAGTTGCCAATTAGATAAAAAAATGATCATGAAACAAATTCAGAAATCTGAGGCCAGGACCTAAAAAGGTTGTAGCGCCACTGATTTATTTATTTTATTTAAAGAATCAATGGCACTGTCAATGCCAGAGAGCTCGCGATTGCGTTGCCGGCCTTATCGTTTGCCCTGTCTTCTATAAAAAAAAGCGAAATTTTCGCTGTTTGATTTAAAAAAAATGACTAACATTTGTACTGTTTAGGCACAAGGAATCCATTGATTCAAGCATCCCAGAGTGGAAGATTGCTTTGAAATAGTTTCCATATTGATAATGATTAAATTGTTTGTAAAAATTTAAAAGACGCTCTGAATGTTTGAATACTTCATGTTGATCTCCAAAGAGGTCAGTTTGTCATCAATATTGACAAGCGATATGTTTGTATGTTTGCACATCTCACAGTTAGCACCGGCAACATATTTAATTAACAATTAGCAAGTCGCTTTCTCCTGAAGGTTTTTCGTTACTAAAATTAAAAAAGGGTGTGTGTACTTATGTACAAGCGTCAGAATTTATACTTCTTTTGGCGCGATGGACAAAAACTGATGATAATGAATTTTTACGATGCGCGCGCACACCAACTCCTAAATTCGACATCGTAAAGTTAGGTCTGTCGCATGGAAATCGATAACTATGTTCAAGTTGTATATTCTAGTATTTTTATATTTAGAACAGTGTTTCGTAACAGTACAATTAAACAGCGTGAATAAATAAATATTATTTTGGTGTTTTTAAATCAATTTCATATACGATGGTGATAGTATTTACTAATAATGTATTAGTATATCTATATATATCGAATATTAGTGATAAAACTGATTTGAATAAACCTAAATTTGAATATACATTTTCGTTCAATTCAAACTACGCCCATCTGGAAGTCTGCTGAACCTCCACCTCTTCATTGTTGACATCCCCAGTTCACGATTTGGATAGTTTTTAAAACTGCAAACAATAAAAAGAAATTGAAATGAAACTTCTTTATAGGCGTTGGAAAAAATTACCGTCACATTTTTCGTTACGCGTCACATTTTTACGTTAACCGTCACATTTTTGCGTTACCCGTCACATTTTTACATTACGCACCATCTTTCTTGTCTCTACCACGGTTGATTCAAAGAGATTTAAAGCCATTTATAATGAAAATAAATAATAACGTTAACAATGATAGTAATAATTCTTTTACAATTGATAAATTTCCGTACTAATCTTAGTAGTAATAAGGTAAAATGAAATAATTTTATTATTTGTATTCATATCTATGATAATAAAAGCCTTTTGTTAAACTTTTTTTCATAGAACACGGGAAAAAGGGGAGAAGGATCACATGATGAAGTGATACCGCCGCCCATGGAAACTAGATGCCAGATGGGCGTTGCCGGCCTTTAAAGAATTTGTACGCTCTTTTCTTGAAGGCCCCTAAGTCGAATTGGTTCGGAAATACTTCAGTGGGCAGCCACAAAGTGGCGGTGCGCGGCAAAAACTGCCTTGAACTTGAAACGATCTTATTTAATTTTATTTAACCAATTTCTGTAAAGTTGCAAATACTAGATAATATTTCGGAAAATAAGGTCATAAAGAAGTTTAATGTCTTAAGTTTAAGACACTCATTGTTATTTACTCATTTATTTATTTATTCACACTTCGTTGCTAGAAAGAAACACAAATAACACAATACATAAAAATTACAAAGGATGCAGCGGGCGGCATTATCGCTAACAAGCGATCTCTTCCAGGCAACCCTAGTAAGAAAAGAAAAAAAAAATGATGAGTGCAAGAAGTGCATAACCAGAAGTTATATAAAACATATATACATAAATATATATATATATATATATTGTATTTATAATTTAAATTAGTTACTAAGACAACAGAGAGTCTCTCTGGCAAAGAATTAGTCAGTAAGATAAGTAAATTTAAGAATAATAATAATAAAACTATCAATCTGGTTCACCAAAATATACAAGGCATGAAAAGTAAATTACTAGAAATTGAGTTGTTTTTGAGCAGTGAAAATATTGACATATTGTGTATTTCAGAACACTGGTTAAAGACATGTGAACTTATGTTCAATTTTTGCAATCATCAGATTGGTAGTTCGTTCTGCAGAGGAAATGCAATACGCGGTGGCTCATTAATATTGCTTCATAAAAAATTAAAATTTAAAGAAAGGAAGGACATAGTGAGCCTCTCTGTGGAACGCCTTATTGAAGTATCTTGTGTGGAGCTGGAGCAATTTATCATTGTTAGTTTGTATAGCCCTCCTTCAGCTCAATATGATAGTTTAGAAAAAATATTAGAGCAAGTTCTGTACAAATTGCAAAAATCCAAGAAAAAGTTGGTCGTTAGTGGAGACTTTAATGTAAATTTGCTTGACAACTGTAATTCAAGTAAACGTATGCTTAATCTGTTTAAATCATATAATTTAATTAATAATTTTATTGTACCTACTAGGGTAACAGCCACCACGGCAACATGTATTGACAATATCTATAGTAATATAGTTCCTCTCAACACCTGTATTATCAACAAACTTACATCTGACCACTCTGGTCAATTGTTTGAATTTCAAAATATACTTAAATGTAAAGATCCAAAAAAGACAATATGCACAATTCCTGTAACATATGATCGGTTAGACAAATTTAGAAAAAAAATTATATTTAATACGCCATTTTTGCGTAGTAACCAATGCCCTAATAATTTATATAACACATTCTTTGAATCATTTATTGATGAATTCAAAAATGTGTTCACTCCAAAGACTTTTTTGGTCTCGGAGAAACCTACCTTTTGTGACTGGGCACCTCCGGAACTACACAAAAAAAGGCTAAAATTGTATGAATTGTATGATGAAAAACAGTATAATGACAGTGAAGAATTTAAAACTCATGTTAGGACATTTTCAAAAAAATTTAGGCAAGAGTGTAAAATCGCTAAGGCAAAACACTTAAGTAATAAAATAAACAACAGCTCTGATAAGATAAAGGCTACTTGGAAAATTATAAACGAGGAGACTGGAAGAACCTCCAGAAAGGATTCTGAATATAAGATGAACATAAACGGTAAAGTAATTAGTTCCGACCTCGAAGTAGCCTCTGCATTTGAAGAGTTTTTTACTAATATTCCACTAAATACAACCAGCGTTCTAAATTCTTCGCCATCAGCCGCCCTTTTATTATTGCAACAAAATGTTCCTGTATGCAATCGTGAGTTTATATTTAGCCGCATTAGCTGCAATGATATTATAAAAACATTTAAACAGCTAAAAATAAAAAAAACTAAAGATCTTTGGGGTGTATCTGTTTTCATTGTACAATCGGTAATCGATGCTATCAGTTCAGAGTTGGCTATAATATTTAATGAATGTATAGATTGTGGAGTCTTTCCAGACCAGATGAAGTTTAGTAAAATCACACCGTTATTCAAAACGGGCAGCACTTCTGACCCCACAAATTTTAGACCCATATCTGTGCTGCCTGCATTGAGTAAAATTTTTGAGAAAATAATTCTAGATCAATTACTGATACATTTTAATAATAATAAACTTATGCATAGCCAGCAGTATGGTTTTACAAGAGGTCGCTCTACAGCCGATGCTGGCGTTAAATTAATTTCCGAGATTTTAAATGCTTGGGAAAATTCTCATGATGCCATTGGAGTTTTTTGCGATTTATCAAAGGCTTTTGACTGTGTCCATCACGAAATCCTTATCAAAAAACTTCAACACTATGGCATTGGCGAAAAAGCGCTAAATCTTATGGAATCATACCTGAGCGGTAGAATTCAGAAGGTAAATGTAAATGGAGCTATATCACAGGGATCGTCTGTTACTATGGGCGTACCGCAGGGCTCCATACTTGGTCCCTTCTTATTCCTCGTCTATATAAATGACCTACCATTTCTTGTAAAGGAGCTTCACGAGATAGTACTGTTTGCTGATGACACTTCGCTTTTATTTAAAGTGAAACGACGAAATCCATCACTTGAGAATGTAAACAGTGCCATCTCCAGTGTGGTTCACTGGTTTAGTACAAATAATCTTAAGTTAAACGAGAAGAAGACAAAATGTATTAAATTTGAAACTACAAATGTAAAAAGTAGTCATTCTCAAATAATAATTAAAGACGAGGAAATAGACTTTGTTGATAGTGCGGTGTTCTTGGGAATTACTTTAGATAGTAAACTCCAGTGGGGCCAACACATAGAAGGTCTTTCGAATAGGCTAAGTTCTGCAGCGTTCGCAGTGAAAAAGATACGCGATCTTACGGATGAGAATACAGCAAAGCTCGTTTATTTCAGCTATTTTCATAGTATCATGTCATATGGTGTTATTTTGTGGGGTAATGCCGCTGACATTAATTCGATATTTGTAGTGCAAAAACGGGCTATAAGAGCGATCTGTGGGTTGTCCCCACGGGAGTCAGTCCGAAATAAGTTTAAGGAATTAAATATTTTAACTTTGGCAAGTCAATACATTTATGAGAATATTTTGTATGTGCGGAAAAATATAGATATCTTTAAAAAGAATAGTAGCTTCCATAATTATAGTACTCGTAATAAAGACAAAATTAGCGCACCAACCACGAGGCTGCATAAAACGAGTAATTCTTTCCAAGGCAATTGCATACGTTTTTTCAACAAAATCCCTAGTGAGATACAAATATTGTCAATAAATAAATTTAAATCGTACATTAAAGTAAAACTGCTTGCTAAGGCCTATTATAATATAAATGAATACTTAAACGATCATAGTGCTTGGATATGAATTGCTTCAGTATAAATAGGTAACGCGACAGAATCTCTCGGCTGCATTTTCAGACTATGGGGCGATCGTCGACATCTACGACTTTTTTTTAATGTAAAGTGGGAACAAACCGTGATTCATGTGGTATCAAATTATTTCAGCATAATTAGTATTATTACTATTTTCTTGTGTAGCCAAGTGCACATTTCAAGGATCGTCATGCTCACTCAAATGTCATTGCTTGTGGCGGCGTCCATGCGTCGGGTTGTCTCTCTCCCTAAAATATGGCGAGGGGGCCGATGGCTGGCCATGCGTCATACTCGTGAACGGGTGCTACTTGTGGTGACTGGTCGTACTTGAATTCGTGTATGCGGTGATATTAGTTGTTTATACTACGTATTTGCGTGTTGTTCTCACGAGTGTGTAAGTGCGTGCTCCTATTTCACCATGCCTCCTGCTGATAGAGGACAAATCTTTGTTTTTAATTTGTTTTTTTTATTCTTTATTACTCAATATGTCATATGGAACATGGTGTAGTGGTCGCAGCTCCTTACAAGCATTGTGTAAAAAAAAAAAAACTTGGCGATTAAAAAGAGTGGCGGAGAGTTTATTGCCAGTTCTTCTCTTCCGTTCTACGCCCTTGATTTGAGAACTGGCAGTAAAAGTAAATGTAAATTCACAATTTTTAAATTTTTTGACGTTCATAAGTGTACATTGTTACCTACATGAATAAATAAATTTTGTTTTGTTTTGTTTTGTTTATATATATATATATATATATATTTATGTTAATCTATAGATCCTTAATCTCGAGTAAATAAAAATAAAAAACAATATTAATAACTAACTAAAACTAAAAAGCTAATCTTAAGGATTCATGAATAGCTAATAGCGATGTAATACAAGAGAAGAGGAGATACAAGAATTACACAGGTCACGATTGATCAGGATAGGATAATGGTAGGAAATGTTTATATAAAAGAGTTTTAAAAGACGATCCCTGCAATCCCTAGACAAATTTTTAATCAGTCAAATAGGCAAATCTTGAACAATGCCTATTAAAAGACCGAATTTCTCTATATCGTATAAAAAATAATTTCGTCCATTTATTTGCATTGTTGACTTAGCAAAGTTGCAGGTGTTCCGAGATTCCGAGTATTTCCAATTGTTCTGTGAATTGCACTCATTACACCTGTGTATTTGACGTTGTAAACACATACTTTAAGTGTTACATTCGTAAATGTGTTTTATATATCTAAAGAGGTATTAGAGGTAATAAAATTAAATATGTTTTTATAGAACATAAGACAGACAGACCTGTTGGCATCCCTACTCATCGGCAAAGAAGATAGATTTATATATATATACTAGTGACCCGCCCCAGCTTCGCACGGGTGCAATGCTGATGAAAAGCAGGTTTTTATTATGTATTGTTATTTCCGTCGCTGGAAAGCTTCGATAATATACGCGACATATACCATCACGGACTTTTCTGTAGACCTTTTCAATGTGTACAATACTTAGTACATTATTTTGATAAAACTCGTAGGGTTCAGTTTGCATTTTCAAACTCTGCGTTTGCAATGTAAGCGGAAAAAATGTAATTATTTACGACATCACATTAGAAACCTCAAAAATAACAGTACTTCTCCACTATTTAATGGGTGTTATTATACACATAAACCTTCCTCTTGAATCACTCTATCTATTAAAAAAAATTGCATCAAAATCCGTTGTGTAGTTTCAAAGATTTAAGCATACAAAGGGACATAGGGACAGAGAAAGCGACTTTGTTTTATACTACGTAGTGACATGTATATATATTCTCTCTGTCTGTTTTCTTCTTTTCTTAGTGTCCTATATTTATGTTGCCACATATATCAAAAATACTACACAATATAGTATGTAAATTTTAAGTGTGTATCTATTAAAATAGCAAATCATCAAACAACACTTATTTTAAAACAAATATCGCAAATTAATTAAAAGTAGCCTGTCTAGCACTAGTCCTTTTATAAATTACATAATCGCTAACTTTATAGTAAGCCTTTTTACACAGCTTTTCTTTAATACATTTCTTAAATAACCGAATGTAGCCTATTTAGAGGAAAATAAATCGTACTATAAAAGTGATTTATTTATTTATATTTTATTTTTGTGATATCGAATTGTATGACTGCTACTGTTGTAATCAAATCAAATAATTTATTCGAATTAGACCACCTAAAATGGCACTTTCGCACGTTAACTAAAATATTAAGATAATTCTAGTTGCCCCTCCCAAAAGGTAGTAGTTCGTGTGGAGCAGAACAGGTAAGTAACTCAATTTCAAATAGAATTTACGATATTTGTATACATTTGTTAAATAATAATATTTTTTTTTCCAATATTTGTAATAATTCTTATCAAAAAAATACAATCTTATCTAAAAATATATATCTATATCTATATGTGAAGACAATGTAATCCTAAAATAAAACTACTATACAGGTCAATTATGTATGTATACATGTTCCTCACATATTTACAAATATCGAAATCGTAAAATATTATACATAAAAGAGTATTAATATATCAATAAAACATTGTGTGAGATACACATAAAATAATAAAAATTTATATGTTAGATGTCTATTTGAAAATGTATTAAAATTATTTGGAATTTGATATTTTTTATGTAATAGAAGTAGGCTTGATGATAAGTCATACACAGACACATTGCCAGAAGGCTCGCAAGTGCGTTGCCAGCCTTTCTAGAATTAGTTTGGAAATACTTTACTGGGCAGCTGTTTCGACATAGTTTTGGTGAGAAACGCTCAGTTGTGGAACGACGGTTGTCGAGGTGATATGGATGGAATTCAATTTTACATTGCCTTTCGTTTCCTTGTGATTTTTTCCCAAAAACCCATCATTAACTGAACAATTTCATTATTTTAATATAAGTTACATTTATGCATTATACACGGGAAATACTGATCTACACGAACACGATGTAACAAACACACAAATATTGACACATGAAGATAAGGACGACCTTCAATTCGGTCATAGACAATTTTATCGATAAGTCAACATTCAAAACTTCGACACCCCTGAGTCCTCCTGCCCTAAATTCTTCTCAGCGGCATATGAGAGGTAGCGTCAGCAGCAACACGGCCAACTTCTCGATGCATCATTGTGGGTTATGTGAATTATATGTATGAAACGTCTGTATCACCCCGACGTCCGTCGTTCAACAACCGAGCGTTTTCTAAGGCAGTTTTGCCGCGTTCACTATGTGGGACCAGCTGCCCACTGAAGTATTTCGGAACCTTTTATTTTTTTTATATATGTAACAGCAAACAAACGCAAAAAAGCCTGCGGGACCCCCGAAAAGCGCAGTCATCGCAGCCCATAGACAATCATTTTTAGTGGTATAGCCGGCGTTTGAGGTTGACGCTCAAATTTTCAATAGTTAGAGGTCGAATCTCTCAGGAAAGACCCCCACCGGGAGTCGATCCCACAGGCGATCTTTGAAGGACCCTAAGTCGAATTAGTTCCGAAATGCTTCATTGGGCAGCTGGTAGTGAAATATATGCCACTGAATGATTACCATATAATGAATGTTGTAACACCATTAACCTCGATAGTGGAACCACAAAATGTCTAACATCGCCCTGATTTATCCGATTTGCCCAATATCTCATAAATACATGATTACACGATATTAATACGACATTTTTATTTACCACTGCATACTAATTTCATAAATTCGCTAACAAATTATTTCATTAATACTATCGGAAATGGATGACCATATTTATTTATTTAGAAGATTTACGTGCGACTCTCATACCTGAGGTCGTAGGTTCGATCCCCGGCTGTGCACCAATGGAATTTCTTTTTATGTGCGCATTTAACATCTCGAACGGTGAAGGAAAACATCGTGAGGAAACCGACATGTCTTAGACCCAAAAAGTCGACGACGTGTGTCAGGCACTGGAGGCTGATCACCTACTTGCCTATGAGATTTAAAAATGATCTAGAAACATATTCAGATATCTGAGGCCAAGACCTAGAGGAGGTTGTAGGGCCACTGATTTTTATTAAACGGTTTTATTTAGCTCACCCCGTTTGTTTTATTCTTTTTTCTTGGGTCAAATTTAGTAATTCAAATTTCACCCTCTTCCTGTCAACCGATTAATCTGAAATTTTGTATACACTTTGGATTTTGGTGACAATACAATTATGTTTATTCATTATCATTATAAATTCAAGATGGCCGCCGCTACAAAATGGCGGATAATTTATGTTTTATTAATCCCATCAATATGGGTATCAAATGAAAGGGCTCAACAAGCAGAATGCAATATACGATAAATAACGGGCAAGAAACCTTGCAATAATGAAGCAGTAAATAAATTAAACAGAATGCGAAATAAAAACTAAAAACTAGAGAATAAAAATAGGTAAAAAAACTTTTTAAGTTAAACGGTTTTATGTTAAACATACATTGCAATGTTTAAGATAAATGTACTAAAAACCAAAAAATAATAAAATAGATACAGTCGTAGGAATTATAAACATATGCATAGACTAGACTAAATTAAAACCGTGGGGAATTTCCATGAGCAAGAAAATAGTAAGTAATTTCCTCACCGTCTGCGGGCCAACTGCCTATTTTAACGACGAATTAAACGATTCTTCTATCGCACATTAAGTCGATAATTTGTAGACAATTGACGTGCCCCACGGTTTTATTTTAGTCTAGTCTATGCATATGTTTATAATTCCCACGACTGTATCTATTTTATTATTTTTTGGTTTTTAGTACATTTATCTTAAACATTGCAATGTATGTTTAACATAAAACCGTTTAACTTAAAAAGTTTTTTTACCTATTTTTTTTAAAAGAAGATTTACAGCATCAGTATAACATTGTGGGCCATTTAAAATATTCACATCTAGTTTGTCATGAAAAACCATGTCAAATATTAGCACAATAAAAAGGAAAAACAGAATTTAATTTAGTTATCTATAAAAGGTTACAAAGTACATTTATCATTATCACCAAAGTCGTGGCGAACATTTCAATGACATCTCAAATATCTGCTGGAAAACTAGGTGTTGATTGTTTGCTACCAAGCCCTCAGGCGTTGAGAATGTTCACATTAGATGAGCCTGTTCTTTAAAATCGTAATCGTATCGTTTGAACTGGTTGGAAACAGTCGCGTGCCAAACTTCAATAAAACGCCGTGTTTTGAACGAATTATTCTCACGTTACAAATGACTCACCTCTTCCTTGTTAATATAAATCTGTCATACCTACAATTATTTACGCAAATATCACTTTAGATTTTGTGAAGTTTTTTCTATGTTAGCCGTCATCTTTTCACCCGTTCGCTCCATTTTTATAAAACAATGTCTGCCAATTCTGTTTCAGGACTAAAAATTATCTATAATTTTAGTTTTTCTTTTGCATCTCTTCCGAATACAACTCTAGAACACTCCAAGATTGATGTTATATCTGTGAATTAAGTTCATTATTAGACCAATAAAAATGTTATAAATAGTAAAACAAATGGTTATCATCATGTAATGACAGAAACAATCCACAGCAGTAACCAATTAAGATAAGGATCCGATTCAGAAAGATTTACTACCACTTGTGTATGTAATTAATAGTTGTGGACCCAGAGGGCGGCCCAGCGAACACCTGAGATAGTTTGGTTTATATAGTTATAATCGATTTTATCGCGTTTTTTAATTACTTTTTTTATTCCGTTTCCATTTTATGTTTGAATATTATTTATATGTTCAGTTTAATAAGTGTTTTTAGCCAAGATGATCATTTTTTACTATCTTCTTTGCAAACTTCTTTACTGATTTTATATACTTAATAGGAGGGAAGCGGGCAGGAGGCTCATGTTAAGCCTGATGACGCCTCTCAGTGAGAAGGCTCGCAAGTGTGTTGCCGGCCTTTCGAGAATTTGTAACATGCTGTCTCCTCACCACTATATTTCAGCTTGTGTGGCATTAGGGATATTGGGACCCGTTGTCTTAATTTAGTCAAACCCCACTTGCCTGAAATTGACTTGACATCACTCCTCCCTGCCATTACCGACATGTCAAGACTATTCGGTTTGTTTCCTAGCAATATGGCCAAAGCAGATAGAAGGACCCGTTTGTAAACGATAGTTTAGTGTGATTAGCACATACATCATCAGACGTCGAGGCAGATTGCGAAATTCCACCCGTAACACCTCGACGTCCGTCGTTCCACAACTGAGTGTTTCTTAATGCAGCTTTAGCCGCCACCACTATGTGGAACCAGCTGCCAACTGAAGTATTTCCGAGCCAATTCGACTTAGAGTCCTGCAATGAAGCAACGAACGGATTCTGAACGTTCAGCAACGCACTCGCGCATTCTGGCATCGAGAGTGTCCTAGTATTTGTATGGCTCTTTTTAGGATAAAAGCATCTTCCATATTTATCTTTGTTCAACATCCAATTTTTCCCGCAAGTTCTGTTACGTCATTTGTCCATTATCTGCCTTCCTATCCCCTTCCCAGTAGGTCGTCCTATTGTCTTTCCCAGTACATTATGTCCAGTTGCAAAGATCATCCCCAAAAGTCTACGTGTCAGATTGATCAGCAATTTGCCTATTATTAATAAACAGATTGGTATATCAGAAAGCATCTGTCCGACATAAGAGTTTTGTTGTGGACGCACTAAGACAAAAATATTTTTTAATTCTAAGAAAAGCTCCCAAAAATAAATTAAACAAAATGTGTCAGCATCAGACAAAGGAATATTTAGTTTAAGTTTAATATAAACTGGATCAATACGTCTGTCAGACTGTCGCCAACGAAAACACCGGGAAATATTGAAATATTTATATTTGAATTTTCATTTATCGCCTAAGAGAAACCACCAATGGATGTTCAATGATGTTTTAAATATGTATACTCTTAAAGGAGTCGATGAGTAAGTTGGTAAATAAAAATAAGGCTAAGTTAAATCATACTAAGGCAAAACACGGGGGCTAGTTTTTAATATAATTAAATATTTTAAAGCAAAAATACCTTTAATCATATAAGTAAACAAGTACACTTATGAACGTCAAAAAAATTAAATTAATTGTGAATTTACATTTACTGCCAGTTCTCAAATCAATGTGGTAGAACGGAAGAGAAGAACTGGCAATAAACTCTCCGCCACTCTTTTCAATCGCCAAGTTTTATCTTTTACACAACGTTTGTAAGGAGCTGCAACCATTACACCGTGTTCCATATGACATCTTGAGTAATCAAGAATAATACAATTTAAGAAAGACGGTAAGCCAATGCCAAGACTCGTTGATGGAATTCGAGTAAAAAACGATGGGATTTGTAACTTAATACGATGTTTTGGTTTACGTCAATATTCTTTAAAAGATTAGTTAAGTTTGTCTATTTTTATCAAAGCTTCGGTAACTCGTCTAGTTAACTGTATGGGATTCCAAACTGGAGTGGATTCCGGCTTGGGATTCCAGTCAAAAGTCAAAAATTATTTATTCATATCGCCAAAAAAGAGATTTGAGAACTGGCAGTAGATGCTTCTAATTTTACATTTACGGCCATTTCTCAAATCAAGGGCGTATAATGGAAGAGAACTGGCAATAAACTCACCGCCATTCCTTTTAATCGCCGAATATTTTTTTTGTTTAACACAACGTTTGTCAGCTGCAACCATTACACCACATGACATCTCAAGTGATAAATAATAAAAGTACCACCCGTTATTCAACATTTATCATTTTCTTGCAAGGGCAGCTAATTAAAGTAAAACTATTAAGTATCGGAATACAGCGAGATAATGGGCCAGCGTTGAAAGGACTACCACAGGGATTTACATTAAATAAATAATAAATAAATCAGTGGCACTACAACCTCTTTAGGTCTTGGCCTCAGATTTCTGAATCTGTTTCATGATCATTATTAAATCTAAGAGGCAAGTAGGTGATCAGCCTCCAGTGCCTGACACACGTCGTCGACTTTTTGGGTCTAAGACATGTCGGTTTCCTCACGATGTTTTCCTTCACCGTTCGAGCAAATGCTAAATGCGCACTTAGAAAGAAAGTCCGTTGGTGCACAGCCGGGGATCGAACCTCCGACCTCAGGTATGAGAGTCGCACGCTGAAGCCACTAGGCCAACACTGCTCTGTGTCTACATTAAATACATATTTATTTTCAATTTATGAATCTGGTACTAGTGACCCCATAGCTGGTGCACGCTCAATGAATATCAATACAGAGAGGAAACGCCCGCATTAAAGGGACTGCCACAGGGACCAGACTTTGACAATTAGTTTTGAATTTATACATTTTTAATTATTATTATGTAGTTTAATAATATTTTTTTTAAATACCCTGACTTATAAACATTAAAATGGTAAAAGAATCGTAGTGTTTATAACACCCAAGCAGCTTTCGTAAAAAAATCTTATTGCAGCGTTTGAAAGCGTGAACCCCATTGTAGGGAAAGAGACGAAACTAGTTAATTTTTCGGACAACATTATAATGCAATGTGTGAACTGGTGAAGGGCGGATGGAACCGGTTCCAAATAATCTGATTATTAAATATATTTACAATTACGACCAGTTTGTGCCACCTGCCATATTTTTAAAAAGCCTTTGGGCGTGGCGATAGCTGTTTTATATTTTAACAGCAGTATTGACCTAGTGCGACTTTGTGACAGAGTTTGTGGGTTATCAGTACCAAATCTTTGAGGCTTTAGTCTACATTTAGACATATCGGCAACAGAAGGCTGGTTATTGGTCTATTTTTGGGTCTGAAGACGGTTTCCTCACGATGTTTCCCGTCCTCCACGATACGTATGCAAGATAATGTGGCACTTTAAATGAATTTAGTTGATGACGTCACAAGTTGAAACGCGCTGACGAAGTAATTTCAACCACGCATATATGCCTAGAACTTTAAAATTAGCACTAGGGCCTTCGGGATAGTCTGTGATCAGACTGGTGGAGGATTCTCCCTTTAAGGAAGAACAGTACACCATCCTTCCTCCAAAATATTTATCAAAGATATTGTGCCACTATAAATGAAGACGTCACACGTTAAATCCTTCATTAGGAAGGGCCTCTTCTTCGTACTTCACTGACTCCAGTGACCTTCCGTCCTTAGGCGTACTCTTCAGGCGATTGACTACGCTGCAGCAGCCCAAGCCGAGGTGTGTAGCAGGAGACTTAACCATTGATGCCTTTGGGCTAGTCAGTGGTCAGACTAACCGAGGATACCTTACGGGTGATGGAACAGCACACCAGCCTTCCTCCACTACTCCACTTTTTTTGATTCATACTGTTTTTTTTTTTAATTTAAAACCATTTCTTAGTTATTATTAGGTGTCGGTAAATACTCTATGTGTCGGAAATACATATTTTTCAAATGTGAGTATATAAAATTTATTAAGTGTTAAAATTTATATGTTAGCACTAGTTTTCGAGTGCACCCTAAGTGTACCCCGCTCGCTAAATCTAAAATCAAACAGCGCCCCCTCACGATCCCTCTCCCTACTGACCGCTGTTAAGGAATTCGCACGGGGACACGATACATCTGATCGCATTTATCCGCGCTATCTCTTTGGTGCTAAAATTGCTTCAATTCTAAAGAAATATAAATGTATAAGAGATATTGACGTATAAATAGAAATACTTTATTTGGAGTATTTATAATATTCTTATCCTATATTAAGTCACAGTAGATTGACAACCGCGTATGTCAAACCATTTATTTTTTATTCTAGACTCTAATGTCATTTAACTGATATTGTAATAAAGTAAGGACCTGTCTTGTCTCTTGACATACTAGGCTATCATCACCTATTTAGTGAGCGTATGGCGGTAGCTCTGATTTGCTGGTGTACTTGGAGGGTATTAGAGGTTAGCATCTACTGTGTTTTATGTTATTTTATAATTAATATTGTATACTTTATTTTAGTCTATTTTTAGTATGAGTTTGTATGGTCTGTAAGTGAATAAATAAATAAATAAATCATTCTACAGTCACGATAATAATAATGATTTAAAAAGTTTGGTGCCTGTTTTAGACTTTTATAAAAATACAATATTTATCAGGCACTCATTGTAATAAAACTTAAATAACCTAAGGATTATTATTACTTTCCTCCAACTATGATTTTGCTCCCTTTGGAGTAGAGAATCTTGGGCCGTGGGGTTCAAGTGCACAGGCGATAATCAAAGATTAAGTTAGCGCCTTTAAACGCCTGTTAATACAACAAATATCAAATGGCTTAAGCATGTAAGAGCTAAAACAATCGGTTGTCATAAATTTCAAACTCAAAACACACCTGCTGGTCCTAAAGTTATTAATGAAAGATTCCTTTCTCCAACTTCGATTTTGTTTCCTTAGGTTCAAGTGCACAGGCGGTAATTTAAAATTTAAGTTGGCGCCTGATAGACAGTGCCGGTGACCCCAGAGCTGGTGTCTTTTTCAAAGAATAAGTATCGCAATACAACGAGGAAATGCCAGCATTAAATTCTACCACAGGGACCAAACATTTAAAATTTGTTTTAATTTCCTTTGATAATAATAATAATAAAGCCCATTTAATTTCCAATCATGACAAAAAGATAGCTTATATTTTTACATTGTATACATTATTTTATTTATCTTGCTATATATCCTAGGTAAATGTAGTACCGTCAGTCGGAACCCGTTCGCGGGTAAACGCCTCCAGCTTTTTCCAACTGACTTTGTCCAGCGCTTTCTTTTTCCATTCGCTTCCTGTTACAGCTTCTATTTCTTCTATCTACCTTTTCTTGGGGTGCCCTCTTCTTCATCTTCCCCATGGTCCTTTCCTTTTATTATTTTTCTTATATGGGAAACTGCTGATACAGTTTTGACAATATTTTTAACCTGCGTCATAATAATAATTAATAATTTAAATAGTTTGGAGTAGCTGTAATAGCTCGTAAAGATGTAGAGCGTCCTTTCGGCCACGTGTCAGGGTAAAGTTTACCCTGGCGCTTAACGGGTAATGCCTCGAGCCTACATGTCCCGAAAAGTGCCTTGAAGGATTTATTTAAGTCTCAAATAAGTTTCTAACATTTAAAACAATATCACAGATCACAAGATAAATGCTTCCGCCATTTTGGCGTGCAATTGGCGGCAAAATGCCGAGCTAACGTCATTCTGAATTTATTGACATTTTTATAAAAATTATAAATAGCTCTTACACTGGTTTTGATTTCTATATCTGATCAGTATCTGTAGGGTGTGTTTTGTGCCTGACATGTTATGTCATTACGTTCCGGGGTTCCAGCCTCGGACCTCAGGGATGAGTGTTGCTGAAGCTACTAGGCCATCAAAGTACCTCTAATATTTTAAAGAGATTTCTTATATACATAATCGAAATAAATTATTTATTGCAAAATATGTACAAGCGGTAGACGCCGCTTGTAATATTGAATATAATAAATCAATAGTCTTTGCTTTAAATTACGTTGTATATTTATTCTAGTTTCAAAAGCTGTCAAACCATTTCCTCTGTGAGATTAGGACTTGAGATACGAATAGGAGCATCTAAGTCTCAACTCTGAGTGCAACAGAAATAATATAGCTATTATTCCTGTACGACAAAAATTAATTTTAAACTAACAAGAAATAAACATCGATATTTAAAAAACAACTATTATAATCTATGTATGTCATACGGCCATTGTAATATTGTTTAGATTCTGTGGCATAAAAAATTCATACTCTCTATATTGTCTATTCCATTGTCTGTTATCAATCCTTTTGTAAACGTCACTTTGAAACAATACAGTTTTAAAACAGTATCTCTACATACTAAACTTTTACGCAAAAACAATTGAAAACCACAGAATTGTCGGTTTAAATATATATTATTAGAATTGTACACTTCTCATTTTACTCTGAAATCACTATAAATTAAACACATAATAACTCGTTCATGAAAAGACATTTTACATGAAATTATGGGACGCCATCTAGGCGAAAGAGTTTTGGCGCGTTTTAAAATGAATTGTTACGTGTTTACAAGATCATAGGAAATGATGCGACGCCATCTTTTTGCCGGCGAAAGCTTTTCGGCGGGTTTTTAAAATGTTTGAATATATTCTTAAGATAATTGAAAATTGCAATTTGTTAATTATACATGGCTTGTAAATTCATCTAAAATTCAAATAACATGAATACCTATTGATTAAAGGCAAGATTTTTGGACTAATAATCGTAATTTTTCAGTTAATTTATATAAAACCATAATTAATTTTACTCGTAAACCTTCCAGAGAAATCATACTATCTATTTGTACCAACTGAAACATCCGGTCAGTAGTTTTTGACCTTATATATATTTTTTGAATGCAGCAGTTCTGTGAAAACTGCTACTACACATGTCCCCGCCAAAAGTGCTGTCAAAACTTACGAAAATTGTCAGTTTTGAATATCGAACTCTATCTTGAAATTGTTCTAAAATGTTATCTTCATTCCCAAACCGCAATAGCAAAAAATGGGTCATCTTCCATCTCTTTTACTCTCTATGTTTAGAGAGAGATGTATTCGTATAAAAAGTATCATGATTTTTTGTTTTGAACGGAAATTAATTTTTAATAATGCTTTTCAAATTGCTTGATTTGAGATCAACACAAATCTATCACAGAAATACGACTCGGCTTTGATTCCTAGAGAAACAGTATTCGTTTCGTAATTAAAAGAGATCAGACAATATTTTTTAAACATTCTTTGACTATTAAAATGCCATAAATCGAAATGTTGTATTAAATACATATAATATATATATAACATATACATAACATATACATATATATATATAACATATACACTTCTCCTCATATACATATATGATCACGCTACAGTCAATAGAATATCCACGAATGGAATATAAAATATGTTTCAACTAGGCACACATAAAAATCTACAATTTTCTATTGAATTGATTTAGTTTGGAGTTGAAGTCTTACGAAGACAAATTTAATTATTTATTTCAATTCATTCCCTCCGACATTAACATAGCTCCCGGTGGAGCGCGCCCTACCTTTTATTAAATTTATTAGAACGGGGGCATTGACCTCCCAATGCACCTCCGGCATGTTTCTTAGACCCTGGTACCTCTTTGTTAGAATATAGAATGGATTGGATAGCGCTCGGGGTCTATATTTAACCAGTCGTCAAAAATACGACTCATAACTGCTGTAATGAATCATTTACTTAATAATTTATTAATTTAAGTGAAACTTCTTTATCGACGTATGGGAGAAATTTTGTAAGAAAACGTCACGTTTTTCGGTTACGCGCCATGTTGCTTTTTATCGAAGTTATATAGGTATAGTGACGTAAAGAATATAATGTAATATTATATGATAATAATAACAACAATGTATTAGTTTTGAAGTTTGGTTTGAAATAAGAATAACAATATATTAATTTGAAAGTGATAAAATAAAAAGACTTGTTCAAATTTAAGTGAATTTACAAGAAAGGTGAGAGTGATTATACATTTCGTTTTATAAATTCAACACGTATGAGCATGATTTTAATATTTATTTGAGGTTAACCTCGCTTTTTGATTGTAAGTATCAGTGAATGTATATAAATCTGTTAAAATTAGCAAGATAAATATTACTGAAAAAATTGTTTTTTCTTAAGGCTTAATGCCTTATCTACCCCATTTTCGTGAAGTTGCAAATAGTAGAAAAATGATATGTCGTAAAGAAGTTTCACTTCTTACCTGTGTACTCTGGTACACACACATATTTTTATTTATTAATATTATTTTGTTTTTTTTTAATGATAACTAAGTTTACAGTGGCAGCTAGATAATAATAATTTTATTTCAAAAAAACAGGTTTATTTCAGGAGCCTGACTTCCCAAATACATCATTACAGTAATTAAATAACGAAACAAATTAAATGAATTTTTGACAAGTTAATATAAATTAACCATATTTTTATTAAAGCAAATAATTACGCAATTTTAAGACAAACGAAACCAATTAACTCAAACACCTCTGCTATATTTATGAGAGCCTGGTAATTTTTTATTCGACAATTTATTTTTACAATTAAAAAAACTTTTTTATTAAAGGTAGGCAGAGAGAGAACATAAATCTTACTTGGTATCTCTATCTCTCTACCTTCATCCAATTTCATGATACACCAAGCATGCTCATTATGGGTACAATTATCTTGTCCCTTCATCATCCTTCATCCATCATCATTTCATGGCATTCTTTTCATTCTTTCTCTACACACTAACAAATTTTACTGTAAAAAATTATATTCTATAATTCTCACACGAAAGACGACCCCATTTCTAGTCATGGATTAGTGGATCTGTCGTTAGAGCACCAAAGTTTGGATTCGAATCCGGAAATAAAATAAAAACATTCCCGGCGTGAATCCGCCACCGTCGAAAGCTAAACGAGCGATAAACGCATCGTCATTACTGCCAAGTGATATATGAGGTACAGTGATGAATGAGCATTTAAATTTCTTTAAGCGTTTTGAGGGCTTCTTTAAGTCATGTTATCCTGGTAGCTAGAGTCGTAACGAAAGGTTCAGACGCTAGGTATGACATGTCAAATACATTTTAAATATGATTAGGAATCGTGCCTCAGCGTTAAGTGTGACTCCCGTATGTCAAAATTCAAACTTTGTATTGTATGAGAAAGTACTCAGCGCTAATCATCTTGAGCGTAAACTAGGATTCAGAAACGCGATAAGGGGCTAAGTACGACTTCCGTACGTCAAAATTCATTCATATCAGTCATCCATACATACTAATTCGTCCTATAAGATTCATAAATGAGACTTAGATATGTCAATATTCATATTTGGCATACGGAAGTCGTACTTAGTAGATTCAGAAACGAGACTTAACGCTAAGTCTGACTCCTGTAAGTCATTTGGGACATACAGGCGTTTATTTTTGACACACGGAAGTCATAACTAACTAAAAAGAAACAATCTGTAGCCAATTCAAAAATTCTTTCACCCGTAACATACTAATTTTCAAAATATTTAAAAAAAATAAACATTTTTCCGTGCGAAGTTGGGACAGGCTTTATCATCATCTTCATCGACACACGCCAAACCACAAAACACAACTACGCAATAATAACAATAGATAATAAGCTAATTAGAGAATAAACGACTCGTTTTGAGAAAGCGCCATCTTTCTATCTGCTGCTATGAAAATAATTATATACAATAACCAACCGTATTGCAATGGGTTATAGTACATTTTACAATAAACACATATAGTAGAGTCAGCCTAACGAAGCACACGTGATGCGATCAGAGGTCAGGCATAGACAACCTTTGGCAATTAGTTATAATTGCTTTGACCATGCAGTGACTATGACAGATGTAAGAATTATTTATATTTATTTCTGATGATATCCATTTAGTAACGAGTTATTAGGTGGGCTGAATAGGTTGGCTGTCATAGACAAATTTTTTTGATAGAATTTAATTTGATTATTCAAAATGCATTCGATACAACGGTCATACAATTTTAGAAAAGCTTGTTAAAATTGGTATCCGGAAGCTATATCCAGGATGCTCCTTTTCCTCGGTATATTATATGCACTGGTTTGGCTGTCGCGGGTCAGTATTATAAGAAAAGAGATCCAAGAATCCATCAGACTAAGACTAGCACTTACCATTAAAGATGGTATGGCTTACTCCCAGCCCAGTATTTTTGAAAAATAATAACAATGACGGAATATAGGCCAATACGCGTTAGATCGGAACAGGACGCATACTGCGCCTCACATCGGTCTAGCGTGATCGGTGACGTAGCGCAGGTGCGTTAGAGTGGGACAGAACGCAAACTGCGTATTTACATCATTCTGAAGAGATCAGTGACGTAGAGGTGCAGTAATTGCATAAGTTAATAAAAAATGCTATGCAATATTTTTGTAGGGCATAAATACGTAAGGCATTTGGCGGCACGATTGCCTCGTCGTGAAGCGTTATATCGCTGCTGCATACCCACTAAAAACCCACGGGGCCAGCAGCTATCGCCCTAGGCAGGACATGGCAACAGCGTGGCCTAGTCCGCATACCACCACGAGGTCAACTGTTGAAGTCACAGTCATCTATGGCCATGAAAAACATACCTAGATAGATAGCAGAATTTTAGCAAAGCTAATAAAGAGTCCTGACTTTCTTCAGACATTTAGCACATAATGGTCCCGATAAATTGAAGAAGCTTGTGACTGCTGGAAGGCACGAAACCCCGCCAATCCCCTTCTCGCTGGACTAAGTTAAGGCTTGCTGAAGACAAGGGAATACAGGAAGATATGCAACACCAACTCCTTCAGTAATGAAGCGAGAGGGAGATCATATTATGTGATGTTGCTATACGTATAATATATCTTACAAAGTCATGGTCTTATCAATAAAATAACTACTAGATTGTTTTAAGTTAGTGACAGGTCACACTCGCCTCAACTAATAGAACGCCCCATGGCCCATTTGTTTTGACTTGCAGACCAAATGTTGATAAAACCTGATTAATTCAATCAGATATAATTTCAAAACAGGGCATGTTTATTATGCATTTTTTGTATTGTTTGATTACATTCAAAAATCACTTCGGTATGTCAAATGTCATGACGTCATATTTGTTAGAAAAGTTCGAAATTTTAGCATGGTCAGTGCCAAGTCAAGTGACTTGAAGCAAGGGAATTAGGCATCAAACTAAAAAAATTGATGTTGGGATGGGATTAGGATGATAAAATGACATTAAATACAGCATTAGTAATTTTATACTATTTTTTAAAGTTTGTTTTTCAAACAATACAAGCTTGACAAGAAGTTTGATAAGAAAAATATTGTCACATCATTCATCTGTATTTTACACAATTGTCTTTTTGGAGCCAAATTCGCTTTGTCTATGCCAAGTCAAACAACTTGACAGTTAGCTAATTTGGCGCCAAACGGTAAAGCAGATACAATCGTGTCATTCAGATGAATGATTGAATAACAGATTAGCTTCAAATTCCTAGTTACATTAAGTTATTTTCTTTTAATTTATGTTTCCTATTGATATTTCCTAATTATATTGATATTTTTTTTACCAAGAATAAGGTTTTATATGACTCCAGAGAATACTAAAGACATGTATCAAAAACAATAGAAGTTTGGCAAGAACAGATTCGACTAAATTCGGAATTCGACTGACTTATATCCGTAATAATTAAGAATTTATAACGTTTTAATTAAAATTAACACCTGTTCCAATTGGAAATTTCAAAGAAAAGTATAATTTGGCGCCGATTCTTTTATTTTGTGATATTTTTTAAATATAGACTTATTCTACAATTTGTTTAGACATAATTGACACTACTGTTAAAATTAAACTTATACTAATAAAAGCTTTGTGAAATATTAAATTTGTAAGGAGAGCCCACCAGAAACCTGGCAATATGAAATTAAAGGTATAGCGGGGTTGGATTGGAAAATGGTGGCGAGGATCATAGATATGTGGAAGAATTTTGAAGAGGCCTTCACTCCATCGGATGTCGTGTAATAATGCTAAACTAATGGACCTTATGTAATCCTGATTATAAAGCTTGCCAGCTAGATTACGTAATAAATGGTGAGACCCTAAATCCTAACACGTAAATAAGGTAACAGACGGAGTTCTGCTAGAATCAGAGGTTTACGGTGGTGGGATTGTCTCAAAGCTATCAAGCATCACCGCAATAATTAAGGGCTTGAAGAAGTCTTCGCCACTTTGAGAGGAAGCTAGAATAATTCAAACCAATATTTAAAATCTGTATTATTGTTCAATATCTTACTATACTTACACATATTCACACACACACATAATATTATTCTTGTGAGCTGTTGGTGTTATAGAACAGCTAAGTGAGCCGTGTCAGCAGTTGGTCAGTGGTCAAATGAGACATTTGTTGTAATCGAATAAACGAAATTTATATTCATCATTAATGAAACGTGACTGTCATAGGTGATATAAATATCACATGCGTGAGAATAGTGTTCGGTAAATAAGAATGCGCCACATTCTAATTAATGAAACAACTGCTGTACTGTCATTTTAGACAAAGAGCTGCTGTCTTCATTATTTTTTATTTTATTTAAGGCCAATATATTTTTAAGCAAGTGTTTGCACTATGTAGAACCAGCTGAAGTATTTCCGAACCTTACTTTAAAGAGCTTACCAATTCTTAAAAGGCCGGTAACGTACTCGCGATTCTGTCATTTAGCGTCCATAGGCGCTATCCCTGAACATCAGGTGAGTCTCCTGCCCTTTTCGCACTCTTCTATAAGTACCAACGTTTAAAAGGCCGGCAACGCACCAACGAGCCCTCCGGTAACGAGTGTCCATGTATCACTTAACATTAAATGAGCCTCCTGCCCGTTTGCCTACTGTTCTATAAGTACCAATAATTAAAAAGCCAGTAACGCACTCGCAAGCCCTCTGGCACTCATAGAAAGTCCATTGGTCCATTGGCACAGCCGCAGTTCTATCGAAGAGATGAGAGTCACACGCTGAATGCACTAGATCTTCTTCAGTACAAGGTGGTTTTAGTGCAGCCACTTTCTCCACTCTCCCCTTCTCCGGCAAGTCTCCGCGTCTGTGTATGAGGGTACTTCCCTGCCTACCATCTAAATTAAGCTTCAGACAATTTTGTATTTACGACATCTCTTAGTCTTCATGCTTACACAACTGGTTCGTGTGAGTTCCCACGCTGACACATCACTATTCGTTTGTTCATATATTACCTCGGACGTGCTAATCATGCTGTGAGGCTGATTTTAACAAGATAGGTGTGTTTCATAATACCTTAAGAAGAACAAGTAAAATGGGCGGGACAAAGAGGAACAGAAAACAGCAAGCACTGGTGTCCAAGTAAACGCAAAAGAGAAAGATTATTTAGAAGGATAGAGCAGATTAAGGATATAGCAGCGTGGCAAAGTAGGACAGTATAAACGCAAAATAACTTGACTTGACTATATGATAGCTTGACTTTAGTAATGCTTTCAGTACTGTAGACTTTAAAGTTCTGCTTGGGTTTTTTCGTTCTATAAAAATCTCTCCATCCACTATTGACTGGATTGATAGCTATGTCGTCGCCAGCGTAATAAAATCAATGATACCCACTCTCAGTGGAATAATGTGAGTACTGGTGTTCCGCAAGGTGGCGTACTTTCACCTCTTCTATTTTCTTATTCAGCGGGACTATCGGCTTATAATCACCTTTACGCTGATAACCTCCAAATTTACGTTCTACACTGGATGAACTTCCTCTTGCATTACAGGCGGTGAATGATAATCTTCATACAAACTGGAGTAAAGACTGGTCTTAAAATAATCCTACCAAGAGTCAAGTCAATATCATCGGAAGCCCTTTCTTTATTCCAAGGGGTCAAATGAGCTCAGCACTCCGGCGTTTACCTTGACGGCATGGCATTGACTCTCAATAAGACTGCTAAAAACCTTAGGATCTTCTTCGACGAAACGTTACCCTGGGGTCACCACCTAAAGAAAATACGCCGTAAACTTTACTCCTCTTCTCTGAATCCTGCCTCTTCTCTCTCATATTTCTTATTATTCTTATTACATAAGAAAATAAATTCTAGAAAAATTCTCGCCATACCCCGCTCAATGACTTCGGCTCTCTCTTGCTTCCGTCAATGGCAGCCATTTTAGAGCCAACAGCCATCGCTAGACAAGCAGCCGGATGGGATGCCGTTAATCATTTGGTGGATGGGATGGGCTTTGCTATGGGATCCTACTTACGGACCGTCGCCCGCAGACAAGCACAAAAGCTGGCGCGAGCAAGCTGAGAATAATAAACAGCTCAAATGAGAGTCCTCTTCACTTTAATTTTGGTCAATTTGGAGTAGTTTTGGAGTTCTAGAGGAGGTGCTAAGGAAATATTTAAAGCACCTGGTAAACCGGTGGCCAGTATTAAATGTGTATCACGGGGACCAAAGTTTTTATATTTTTAAAGATATACTTCTTGTAGCGCGTTACGGAAAAATTATGAGAGTAAATTTTTACTGAAGTTAGCTATAGTCAACATTTTAGCTTTTCTTTTGTATCGGCATTTTCTACAAACGAATATATAAGTTCACACACGTCATACGCAAACTCTGAATTGGCTTTTATGTAAATAATTTTAATAATTATTAACATATTATACAGTCTCATGTTAGAGCGAGTACAAAATAAATTCACTCGCTACCTCTACAAGAGACTGTATGGAGTGTATCCCTTGTATCCGCTTATGTACCCGACCCTGTTTGTTCTGGGTAGGGTGGGTTACGACCAGCTACGCCTCAGAAGAGAGGTAGCTGTGTCAGTGTATTTATTTAAGATACTTACGGGTCGGGTGTATAATCCTGATATGATGGAGAGACTGGGTCTACGGGTACCAAGTAGAAACCTGAGGCTTACGTCTAAACTTTTGGATGTACCGTGCGCACAATCCAACTTGGTTCACTCACGCAAGTAATACAGATAATAAACAAAATTTCTATTGAGGTAGACCTATTTGTTTGTACACTGGCTGAGTTCACAAGACTTGCTTGCTATATTGTTAGTTATAAGATTTAGGCATAAGTTTAATTTTTTTTAATGTTTTTTTGATGTAGGATAATTGGTGTGGGAATTATTTTAGAATTCTATCGTATTAGTAGTAACTGTTAAGAGAAAAAAAATGTAGTGGAATAAATAAAAAAAAAAATTGTATTAACGAAATCAGTATTAAAAAAAAGCACGTAAATCGTAAAAAGGAACTTAAAAAAAATCAAAAACAAAATCTAAATTAAACATGATAATTGTAGGATTATTGTTGAGTCCCGAATCCCGGCAGGATGTGAGGCAACGCGATCAATCAAAAGACGACAGCATCACGGAGATTAAGAGATAATCGCCTCATGATTTATGACCTCACTTGTAACTTCGGTACTTGTAATAAAATAAGTGAAATGTTGTTAACTTAATGTTTAAACTGAGTTGTTTTGGAACTTTATATCGTTATATTGCATTTTTTGGGATGTTAAACACTTTTTATTGCTTTTTTTTTGATGTTTTTAATACTTTTTACAGATTTTTTACATTATTCTTACTGTTTTTTTTGGCATTTTTAAATACTTTCTTAGAATTTTAATACATTTTACTGAATTTATTTAATTTATCATATTTCAACTGCGAAATCTTGCATTTTTAAATTTATCGTATTTACAGTCCTTTTAGTTCAATCAGTAATTATGTAGTACCAAAACAGCCTAGTTTAACAAAAATAAATTTAATTGTAAAAACTTAAAGGCCGGCAACGCACTTGCGAGGTATGGTGCGACTTGCTTGACTTGACTCAGTTTCCTGGGTCTATTATGCCAGAAATTAATAAAACGTGTACAGACGTCATGACATCATGAAAACTGCAATTAATTGAGTTGCGGCGCCGCCTTTCGCATTCACAATAGGGTTGCCAACACAACTGTAATAATTATAATTAAGCGTCATTTATTCCTTGAAACTGTCATCCATCCATTCATTCAACAAAACACACTTTTTCTGGGACTTCTTAGGGGGTATAATCCTCCTCCAACTGGTTTGATAAATTAAAACTGGTTGCTGATCTAATTTTACATAATTTTGTTACTAAGCTATTGCATAGATTTTATCGCGGGCTTTGAGCGCGGTGACCGAATCAAGAAATTTCGTAACGAAATAAACCTAACACACGATGACGTTATATAGGTGCGGAAATACGCCTTAGAGCACGAAAGAACGCATACTGCATATTCACATCTCTCTGACGAGATCGATGACGTAGCGTAAGCGCGGCTGGTTCAGCCGGTACGCGTTAGAGTGAGACAGACTATATAAGCGTGTTAGTCAGAGTATGGTATAGTGGTAGATTTAATTAATATCAAGGAAAAAAATATGCATAAATAAAAAATTAATAAATAATTATAATTGCATAAGTTGATAAAAAATGCCATTCAATAGCTATACCGTGGCGGTCTCCGGGTGCAACACGTTTTTTTATTGTTTTTTTTTATTATTACTCTTTAATGTATATATAATATTCTACGGTTTCTATATATGAAAATACTAGCGGAACCGACAGACGTTGTCCTGTCTACACGTCTTTAATTTGAAAATTTCAAACTTTTTTTAATAAGCTAAATTAACATTCTGGACCATTTTGATGAAAATTATTATTCAAATGTTATGACAATATCTAACGATCCAGCACATGGTCTACAATAACACAATGATAACAAAACTTTTTTTTTAATTTGATCGCAGCGCTAACTGTCGGGATAGACTAAAATTAAAATTCGAATATTATTTAAAATTTGACACTGCGATGGTAGCGCCGTCTGTCGCATCTAATGTAAAACATTCCAAAATCAACAACTACTAATAAAATTAAAAAATAATTAAAAAAACATTGTCCAGCGGACAAAATTGTGAATCTAAACCATTCCCAGATCCCCTTGAACACACACAAAAAATTTCGTCAAAATTGCTCCAGTCGTTTGAGAGGAGTTCAGTCACATACACACGCACAGAAGAAATATATATATTAAGATGTGGCGAACATGGAACACTTCTCTTTAATTTCCTTATTCGGTGATTACTGAAAAATCAACAGTATTTATTTTATTTATATAACAGGGGGCAAAACGGGCAGGAGGCTCACCTGATGTTAAGTGATAAAAGTAATAATAGTAAATAATTTAATGTGTACAAAACTAAATTGTCTATGCTTGAAAACGAAATGCATTTTCTAGGATTCCATCACAAAAATTATTACGATTATTATTATTTATGAGAGCTTTGCTTACTTTTGATGTCAACAGGAGGGGGGGGGGGGGATTACGGCACTTAATAGTTGAACGGCCCATATCGCTCGATGATAATATAAAACTGTCATCAACTTTGCTCTATTCTCAATATGTCAGTTACATTGTCAAAGTATATTGTATAAATGGCAACCCTGTTTAGACACGTAATTGTTACCAGACACAAACACTTTAATTAAATATTACTTATTTATGATTCATGATTTATTCATAAGCGAAAACATTTATTGATTTACCATAGCCAAGTTTTAAAAAATATTGTTAAAGGTCTGTTGACAATTACATTGTCTAGATTAGATACTTAATTCAATTTGAAATTATTAAAAAAACTGTTTACTGACAATGGTTGAACGTCATAAGAAAATACTAATGGAGTGGTTGCATTTTTCAAAAGAAAATTTTAATTATATTTGTTTGATACATTTTGTATGAATATAGAGTTGGAATAAATGTAAATCACAATTGAATTGATCAAGTTACATTCATTTGTACTTATAAATATAATTATGTCAATTTTTTAACGAACTAACCCTGCCGAACGCAGCCGATTGTGCACCTTTGTCGCTCGTTCCGCGCTCTCGCTTGCACTTCAGGCCTTAAATGGAACGCCTCAGAGCGAGGTAACGCCGCACGCGTCATGTTTTTTCGTGCGTGCAGCCGGCTCCATCGAAATATAAGACGTTGTCAGGTCAAAACTTCTCTAACATATATCGTTTGTGATTTTACTAGATTCTAGATTTATATTAACTAATTAACAATATTTTTTGTCGATAGGTATACGAATATTATTAAACGTTTGTGTTTTGTTTGTAATGTTTTCACGCAAAAACTAATGGACCGATTTCAAAAAAATTTTTCACCAATAGAAAGCTGCATCTACACTGGCTGACATAGGCTAATTTACATTTTCAAAGAAAGTAAGGAATGTAACCCAAAGTGTGAAAACAATATCAATAAAAAATCTGTCATCGCATGTTAAAAAATTGAACGTATCAATATCTACAATATTTTATGGCCTATTATTGTATGCACTATGCAGGCCTATCCCGAGTCGGAACTCCAAAACATAAAATAATTTTATGTTTATTTACATGAGAAACTTAATATAAATATATATATCATATATACGAGCGCGATACACGTCGCCATTAGCCGTCTCAATTGTGTAAAAAAAACTTGGCGATTAAAAAGAATGGCAGAGAGTTTATTGCCAGTTCTTCTCCCGTTCTACGCCCTTGATTTGAGAACTGGCAGTAAATGTAAAATTAGATCCATTTATTTGTCTTTTTTTTGACGTTTATAAGTGTACATTGTGTTACCTATATTAATAAATTATTTTTGACTTTTTAATTTTAGTCAACTGTGTTCACTCTACATGCATCTTTACTGCCTTTTTGAATTTGTCAAACACACCAATATTGCGAATTATAGATGTTAATTGATTAAATAATTACACACCCTCATACCTAATAGACTTCTTAAAAAAATTTGTACGCGGCTTCGACAAGATAAGCAAACTTATGCAGCCACAAAAGAAAACTACGTCAAATTTTGTGTATAGGAAAGTTCTACAAATATCTTCTCTAATATTATGAAACTTTTGCATTTTGAATGTTTGTATTTATTTCTAATAATTTCATATATTAAGCTAAAAATTCCAAGACTGTTTAAAAAAATTCTATCATTACCAACTTAAAATCAAGAATTTTTAAATTTACTAAATTTAAAAATGATAATACGAATTTAAAAATGTATTAGAAAATGTATTAGATATATATTTGTTGTAAAGTATAATCTGTATATTTATTAGATTATGAATGTAAGTGTATATACATATATCTATATTATATAATATTTGAAAGGAAGTAATAAAAAACTAAGTAAAATAAAACTTAGTATAACAAAAATATATCTATAGGCCGACTTAGTAGTTTCCACAACCAAGAGATGGGTATCGACGCGAGTGGCATTGCTAGTTAGCATATAAAACTATATATCATGTTTTGTTTTAGGCTAGACAAACAAAATAACACGGCACATCAGATGAAAGCTGTCAGGCGTTACCTACGTCAAGCGTGTTCCCTAATTGAAACGTCATCTTAGAAAAAAGTTCAAACGAACTCAAACCTCCTTTTCAATAGCATCTATATAGTCTGTGGATGTGACAATGGCGCGAGGCGTGAATTCAATACGAACAATGCGTTGACGGATGAATAGTTTTTTTTAAAGAGGTTAACACCAAGGAGTTCGCATAGCTAATTAAGTTTTAATGATCTTAAGTCTTGAGCAGCGTGTGAAAATATAAAATCTAATATTCAAATTACTCAATCATAATTACTCGTTCGAGTGTAGATTCTAGATAAATATAATAATAATATTATCTGATTATATTATTTTGTAGACAAGTACTTAGTAGGTACTAGTAAGTAACTTAATAATAATAATCAGTGGCACTGCAACCTCTGTGGGTCTTGGCCTCAGATTTCTGAATCTGTTTGATGATCATTTTTTTTAAATCTAATAGGCAAGTAAGTGATCAGCCTCCAGTGCCTGACACACGCCGTCGACTTTTTGGGTCTAAGACATGTCAGTTTCCTCACGATGTTTTCCTTCACCGTTCAAGCAAATGTTAAATGTGAGGATTTTGCTGCATTTTAGAGGATTCCTACAAAAAAATAGTCTGTGTTGACACGCGTTAGAAGTTATACTTCTTTGGCGTATGGAAAAAAACTAAAATGCAGTAGTGATAACGATAAATATTAAAATAAATCAAAAAGATTTATTTAATTAAATACATTTTTAGTAAATACTATCGCCGTCGTATATGAAATTGATTTAAAAACACCAAAATAATATTCATTCATTCACACTGTTTAATTGTACTGTTACGAAACAAGTGTTCTAAATATAAAAATTACTAGAATATATAAATTGAACATAGTTATCAATTTCCATGCCACGTAAACCTAACTTTACGATGTCAAATTTAGGTGTTGGTGCGTATCGTAAAAATTAACTTCTTCATTTTTCTCCATCGCACCAAAAGAAGTATAACTTCAATTAGTTTGATAATAATAATAATAATAATAATAGCCTTTATTTCCAAAAAAAAATTTAAAATTTAGGGATGATAAAACGTCATTCGGTTAAGTTTTGGTTTGTCCACCGTTGGACATAGGCCTCCTCCTTCCGGTTCCACTCGCGTCTGTCGCGGGCCAGGCGCGGCCAGGTAACCCCGGCGACTGCGATGATGTCTTTACCCTGTTTCTGAGACTTAAGCCTAACATACTCCTTTCGGCTGATCGTTGAAATATTTGAATTTTCTTTATTAATTCAACTGTGATAGGCCATGATTGGCAGCCGTACAACAAGTACAATTAGTTTGATTATGTACTATTATTTTTTGGGGCTTTGCTTACAAGAGGAAGGGGGGATAAATTGGGGGGTAAAACTACCCCTTTTGTGTTCCGCGATTACACCAGCGCCTAGACAATTTTGAAAAATAAAAATCTAGACTTCTGACAATCTTGGCTCTTTCGGACGTTATCAACGGAATATGGAAAAAACTATTTTCATTTTGGTTTCGTCAGTAATTGCTATTTGGATCTCACTTATAATTAACTAAAAATACATATGTAACTAATGTTGGTTTTTTTTTTCGGTTATTGTTTTTTGCGACGTTATTTTGACATCCCATTGTTTTAGAATTACACAGTTAAACAATGGACTCTCAAAATAACAAGTGTATTGTGACAAAAGAGGAATTGTTGAGAAAATATTATATCTACGGGTGGTCAGACAATTGGGTTTACAGTAGCAAGTGAAAAAATCCTTTATATTCGAATGCTTTATTCATCTTAAGCAAATGCTACCTGCTATCAAAACGAGCCAAGCTAAATTCTATGATTCCAAATCGTGTATCAACTACTAAAGCCAATAAACGATTTTTATTTATCAGTCAGTTCTAGGCAGTTTTTGCCGCGCACCACCACTCTGTGGAACCAGCTGCCCACTGAAGTGTTTCCGAACCAATTAGACTTGGGGTCAACAATTCTTAAAAGGCCGGCAACGCACTCGCGAGCCCTCTGGCATTGAGATGTCCATGGGCGGAGGTATCACTTAACATCAGGTGAGCCTCCTGCCCGTTTGCCCCTTGTTTTATAAAAAAAGGCATCTGTTATTTAACACACAAACCCAATAAGTTATCCACAATCTCAGATCAGAACGTGACAGTCGATCGTTCTCTCTGCATCTGCATCCCAATGACCAAATCATACGAAGACAATCCATTTTTGGCAACGGATAGAATGCAATCTTTACTCTCATATTTGATTATCAATATAAACCATACAAGTACATATAATATTAAAATATACATGTTTGCAGTATATCAACTTATTTTAGAAACCGGTGTAAGTTATATTAACACAGTTGAAGTGTCATTTTTATACAAAGGTCTATCTATATACACCGATCCGACCTACGATGGATAGATCAATATTTTAATGAAGATGTCTACCTCAGATGGTCAAAATGAATTGAAATAGGTATTGGGTTTGGGCGTTAAAATCGTCCTCGAAAATGCATTTCGTTATCAAAATGTATGGGTAATATGTGTAACATAGTATATATTTACTGTCGACATAATCAAAAAATAAGAAAATCAAAGACACACCCCCCCATCCCCACTCTCCCGCTTAATCAAATCAAATCAAAATTTATTTATTCAGTTTAGATGCGACTTAAGGCATGCTTATGAATGTCAAAAATGTTTACAAAATTCGCGAAAGAGCAAAACTACGCCATCCGTTCGCATAACTACCAGGAGGTCTTGTTCTGAGAAGAACGGGCAAGAAACTCAGCAAGTTATATCCTCCCTTTACATACAATAATTCAAAAGAAAATGTCATAAACCTTACCCTTACATAATATTTGAACGGCTCTTCTTGTATTACTACAAATTATCAATTATAGTAGACACCTGACTCCTCATCAGTCCATGGATAGCGGAGCTATGCTTGATTCTTATCCTCCTTTTAAACAGTTCTGTTTGAACGAACTGTCTGCCTAGCTGCAGGCACTCGCTTCTAAAATAATTGTCTTTGTATGAAAAGGCGAACGACCGAGTTATTATATCTTTAATTAATTTATGTATATGGGGTCGACAAGGGTCCCTCACTTGACCCCAATCTTTTCATTGATTATTAGGTTATGATTTCCTTGACGCATATACTTTATATTTCAAGACAAAAACAGGAGGCTAATTTGAATTATGTTTTTATAGTGTCTTCATACTCACAAATATTTTCAAAGGCTGTTTCTTGTCTTAAAAAAGGTTTCCTGTTAGGTTGACACACGTTTGTTTGATTAAAGACTAACATCATGTTGCAATAGAAATTAAACCTATGATAGGCCTTTGATAAGGTAGATCAGTCGAATGTAAAAATTCTCGAAGTGAACTACTGCGATTTGAACCTGCGACCCGTTTAAAGTGAGCCGGCAATAACATTAAGCATTAAATATAACAATAATCTTACTGTAACCGCTTTACTAGCCGTGTACAGACAGCAGACAAAGTTATATTTAAAAGTAGTGTTGTTTTTGCTTTCAAACAAAACAAGTGAATATCAGCTCTATACATAATTGATTCTGTGTTTATAGAATAAAACCAATTTAATTCCAACACACAATTTTACAATTTATAACCCACATAGCAATAATAATATTAATTAAAAATTAATAAATAGATAATATTTTTTTTTTTAAGTTTGGTCTCTTTGGCAGTGTACTTTAAACGCATTTCCTCGCTGTATTGTGGCCGTTGAGGGAAGCACCAGCTCTGGGGATACCGGTACTATCTACCAGGCGCCAATTTAAATCATTAATTAGCATCTGCACCTGAACCTCACGGCCCAAGAGTCTACTCCAAAGAGAACAAAATTTGGACCTATAAAATATGTACAAAATGTTAAGATTTTGAGTTGCGCACGCCCTGTTGAGAGAACTTCATCTAAATTGCACACAAACACGTCGTGACCGCGTTAACGTATAGAATTATATACACAATTTTATTAATGTAAAATGCAGCTCCCATCCGAGAGAAGCCCGCCATCTTTTTCCTCCCTTTTTATTTGGCGCTCATCATCCAAAGTTCAGCTACCCTTTCAATCTCTTCAGCCTATCTCTCTTTAAGTCCTCCCTTGTATAATACCTAACAGATAGAAAAATAAGATTTTTTTTATATAGAACAGGGGGCAAACGGGCAGGAGGCTCACCTGATGTCAAGTGATACCGCCGCCCATGGACACTCCCGATGCTGGAGGGCTCGCGAGTGCGTTGCCGGCCTTTTAAGAATTTGTACGCTCTTTTCTTGATCCTGTAGTGCCACAAGGTTACTAACCTATGCCAGTATTGTTCCTTGTCTTTAAGTATCTGCTGTTTTGCTGTCGGTACAGGGAGCAATGTCTGAGCACTCAGGGTTTATCTGCCCGGTAATGGAGCACCACTCGGGAGATATTTTTGTAAATCCGCTTTGCGCGCGCGCACGAATAATTTAAAGGCTTTTGTGTATAAGCTTCTAATATTTACTCGCCTTCATTTGGTTGTCTTCGTTGGACTATTGAACTTAGTAGACCAATGTCGTTATATCTCGATCGATAAACAGAACAGAACAGAGTAACAGATCTGAGATTTGGCTCACGAGGCAAGCAATGATAAATTTAAATTTTAAAGGTATCGTACCGATAAACCGATAGTCGTAACAGCCGATGACGTTGTTATTACGTATGTACGTTTAATATGCTAAGTAAATTCGTAATTTATTTTATTATTCTTTATTACTCGATATGTCATATGGAACATGGTGTAATGGTTGCAGCTCCTTACAAACATTGTGTAAAAAAACTTGGCCATTAAAAAGAGTGGCGGAGAGTTTATTGCCAGTTCTTCTCTTCCGTTCTACGCCCTTGATTTGAGAACTGGCAGTAAATGTAAAATTAGAATCATTTAAAGTATATTTTGACGTTCATAAGTGTACATTATGTTACCTATATGAATAATTGATTTTTTGATTTGATTTAAATTCGTAAGATTTTTGAATCCACTTCAAAATTTACGACCTTAATTACATGGAAAAAATGTATATATTGTTTCAGATGTCGTAGCGGTATGAGGTGGTGGGTGTGTCTGGTGGTCGGGTGCCTGGTGGGCGTGGTGCGCGCCTGTCCCTGGGCCTGCGCATGTAGACCTTCAGCTGCTGACTGCGCGCATCGTGCGCTCACGCATGTACCAAGGCCTTTACCGCCTGATACCCTGAGATTGTAAGTTTTGATACATTATATTAAATACGTAATGAAGATGATCAATTGAGTGATGGAAGAGTGTTTTAGTATCATCTGGCCTTCGTTCCACAACTGAGCGTTTTTAAAGTACTTTTGTGTATATCTTATAAAATCAAACACTTAGTATTGTCTTTTATTAACATAACTTTTACACATTTAAAGAAAACACTTTTTTAACGGATTAAAGTTATGTATTATTGTAAACTCATAATTATTTAAACATAATTTAAATTTAAGCGACGTTTGGCGTGCTTTACAGCGTGCGTGGTCACGGTGACTGAAGACGAAGGTTTTAAATGACAAAAAGTATCACAGCTGTAGAAAATGTTGTATCATCTGTATTTATTTCCCCGGAGTTGGTATTGACTAAAAGATGAAGGGTTTCTGCAGAAATTGCTCACGGTGTCCTCCATTTTCGCGGATTGTTTGTGTTGAGATTTTAATTTGGATATTATTGGATCCCAGGTGTTTGATAATTTTAAGCCGTCCCCTCTATTGAAATTGGCGTGTTTTTTTGATATCAATGTCTTCGCGTACCAATCATGGGAAGAATCTTTTTTCTTTCGCAAATACTTTCGGGTGGTCAAAGCGTATGTAATGATTAGATTAAAATTATGTTTAAATAATTATAAGTTTACAATAATACATAACTTTAATCCGTTAAAAAAGTGTTTTCTTTAAATCAAACAGTGATTAAACAATCCTGAGAAACTTGTCATAATCCAAACAAACAAGTGCTACATTAGGTATCGGATTTATCTGTCTCGTGCTCTTTTAGATAGCCAAGTAGGTGATCAGCTATTTTACTCGACACTGGTCTGAGTTTCCTTACGATGTTTTTCTTCATCGTAAATACACACTGAAAGTCCATATGCACCAGGTTTCCAAGGCACGATTTCAGGGATGAGACTCACGGGTCCAACATTGCTCCTTTGTTTATTCCTGACTATCATAACCGTTTCCGGAAACATTACCTCATACTCATGAAGTTCAGCGTCATCAAGCTCCCATTCCCTGCTTACTCTGGCAGCCAAATTGTTGACTCTTCTCCGTAGTGCGTCCTATTTGTGATGCGTTTGGTAATATCAGTAACAATATTAGTCTAGTGACTTCAGTGTACCACTTCATCCCTGTGGTCACAGCACCCCGGCTGTGCACTAATGGACTTTCCATATTAACATTCGCTCGGACAGTTAAGGACTTACCGGCTTAGACCCAAAACAGTCCATGGTGAGAGTCAGGCACAGGATCACCTACTTGCCTATTAGATTGATCAATCCAACCACCAAATACCAATACCAACCAATATGCCAACCAATTATAATTAAATTATATAATAATAATATGCGTACCAATTCTTAAAAGGCCGGCAACGCACTCGCGAGCCCTCTGGCATTGAGAGTGTCCATGGGCGGCGGTATCACTTAACATCAGGTGAGCCTCCTGCCCGTTTGCCCCCTGTTCTATAAAAAAACTGCCTATTTTAACGACGAATTAAACGATTCTTCTATCGCATATTAAGTCGATAATTTGTAGACAATTGACGTGCCCCACGGTTTTATTTTAGTCTAGTCTATGCATATGTTTATAATTCCCACGACTGTATTTATTTTATTATTTTTTGGTTTTTAGTACATTTATCTTAAACATTGCAATGTATGTTTAACATAAAACCGTTTAACTTAAAAAGTTTTTTTTACCTATTTTTATTTTCTAGTTTTTAGTTTTTATTTCGCATTCTGTTTAATTCATTTAGTGCTTCATTATTGCAAGGTTTCTTGCCCGTTATTTATAGTATATTGTATTCTGCTTGTTGAGCCCTTTCATTTGATACCCATATTGATGGGATTAATAAAACATAAATTATCCGCCATTTTGTAGCGGCGGCCATCTTGAATTAATAATGATAATGAATAAACATAATTGTATTGTCACCAAAATCCAAAGTGTATACAAAATTTCAGATTAATCGGTTGACAGGAAGAGGGTGAAATTTGAATTACTAAATTTGACCCAAGAAAAAAGAATAAAACAAACGGGATGAGCTAAATAAAACCGTTTAATAAAAAGGTTTTAGCGTCACTGATTTTACTAAGAAAAGTTGATAGCAAAAGTTTTTCTGGTAGGTAATTGTATTAAATAACCCGCCATACATAAAATAAATACGTTTCACAAAGAAGAGAAAAAGTAAATAAACAGTAAGAAGGTTGTATTCAATATTGTTTCTATATTGGGTATTACCGCAATGTGAAGCACACTAGTTCACGTGTCGATAACTTTTCATTTTCCTTTATTGCACTTTATTAGAATGGGGTGTGCACAGACTAATACATACAGAGGCTACTTTTATACTACTACACTGCACAGATTAAGCAAAGCTTACGAAAACAACAGACTAACCTAATATAATGTTTATTACGTAATGGTGTTTCGCAAGGGCCACAGTGTGACTCATAACCCTTCCTAATGTATTATTACCGTATTTTATGCAGTATTTTTGAATGATGGTATTTTTTTTTAATGTTACCAAGATGTGCAGCGTTTTATCGAAGAAAAGGGAGAGAGCGAGACCGATTGAGAGAGAGTGAGAAAGGGAGATCGATAAAAATCACGCTATTGGTTGATGTATTCGTTTAGTAGCTACATATCGAACTTTAGATGGCAATTCTATCGCATAATGTCTTGTGTATTAAACGCAGATTTTTAGCACATAAGAACGCATGCACTTTTTTAAAATTGACTTGTTTTATATAATATAAAAGTTAGACATGTGCCTTCACTTTTGTATTACCAAGCTGTACAACGTTTCTCTAAAATTTAATCATTTTAGGCAAGTTTCATAAGAAACCATTTCATTTGACTGTTACTCCGATTACTACTAAACAAGCTTTTAACTTTATTTATTTATTTACACTTCGTTGCAAAGAAACAAAAATAAAACAATACATACAAATTACAAGGGATGCAACGGGCGGCCTTATTGCTAACAAGCGATCTCTTCCAGGCAACCTTTTAAGTCCTCTCATTTGAACTAAAGAACACAATCTAGGTTTAATCGCTTATTATGTAAACAGTACAGATAATACAACAATATGTATTAGTAAAATAATTTTTAAAATCTGTTCAGTAGATCCAGAGATTACATTACAATTAAGCCTACTGATATTTAAAATGTTTAAAATTTCTCATTTTTGAGTATTATAACGCCTTTAGTTTTTGTCAAACTCAAAAATATCTTTATTCATATAGGTAAACATGTACACTTATGAACGTCAAAAAATCAAATTAAATTAATTGGAAATTTACATTTACAACCAGTTCGCAAGTCAAGTAGGAGTAAGAAGAACTGGCAAGAAACTTTCCGCCACTCTTTTCAATCGCCAAGTTTTTAATACAAATTGTTTAAACTGGAGCAAATCTATCCCAAGGATTAGGATCATTTAAGTATTCGTCACATTTATAAAAGGCTTTATTAATTAATTTGCTTTCAACAAGGGCTTTGAATTTATTTAGTGATAGTTCTCTAATTTTCTCTCATATTCTCATCTTAGCATGATTTTGTTGTCCTGATAGACAAAGTCTTTATAAAGAAACGCCTCATTACTCTGTAAGACAATTTGCGGGGGGAAGACCAATTTAGTTCGCGCAAACATATACCTTTACACAAGGGAAGCATGAATGAAATAGTATTATTTTGAACTTATTTTGAATGGTGTCGTCTAGTGTCTTGATCTGGTGCTTGTAAACCTAGGGTTTGATTTATTTCTTTTTACCACCATTAGAATGATAACATCATAAGGAAATCAGTCTACTACATGTATCAGACACTTCTTGCCGATTAATGACATAATCACGAAACAGATGCATAAATTTTAGACCCATACTATATGTTGGCTGGTTTCATTTTGAATATATATTTATATCACTCTCAAAATAATGATTTGGACAATTACGGGCTACTGTCTCTTTAATATACATTTCTTTGTCCTTGGTGCGTCAGACAGTCGTTTGTGCAGAGGTTCCTTCAGCGCAGATGATGAATCATCCACGTAGCCCTAGGATGTCTGAGTTCAAGAACATGGGTTGTAGGGCTGCTTTCTTTTTTAAATATTTATATCAAAGTATGCAATCCTCCCTCAAAATGGACATTTACGAGCAGCTGTCTCCGTAGCCCTGTTCGTCGGCAGCAGTGAATCAGTCACCCACGTAGAGTTATACGTGGCTCTGGCTTCCCCATGAATAGAAGTCATTGGAATAGTGAGGTCGCTTCGCGAAGTCTGCAAGGAATCAGGAAGTGCCCAGGAATCTTTTGAGCTGGCTTTTCTGGAAGGAGCTGACTGGTGTTATTAGCCAGGACCAATTGATACCAAAGTCAGAGTCGGATTCTATGAAGTACCAACCAATACTTGTACAAGATCGGAGGATAGGAAAGGAGAGGAGAGCGGGAGAGAAATGAGAAATCGTCTTCTTACTCTAAATACCAGTTTTTTATGGAAGCGTGTATTGACTTAGGTATAAGTGTGATAAATAAAAACCCGGCAACGCACTTGTGATACTTCTGGCAGTGTGACCAGCCCGTTTGCCCCATGTTTAAAAAAAAAATTTTTTGGGGAACTGTTTATCCCATGGCTTGCATTTGTCACCAGCGTTAAGGTAATGGAGCCTTGTCCGCATCATCAGGTTATAGAACTTGTACGAGCAGAGAAAAAAGTTATTACAAAATTGGTAAATTGATCGTATGAAATCAAATTTTGTTGAGAAAATTCAATTTTCCGAACATTTCCAATATTTCCCTTTGGTAGTCAGCTATGCGATATTAAAGTACACTCAACGTTCGCTGTGAGTTCGTATAGAGTAACAGAAATCAGTTTGAAATTCTGTATTTTTATTAAATGTTTTACGTAAGGGTTAAAGCGGATTTTCGTGATGACTCCCGTTAGACATATATATTTACTACTAACAAAACATTATATGTACTTATTTAATAAATTTATTATATAGCTATGCATAATTGCTGAGTTACTATAAGAAATATTTTTCTTTATTTTTGTTATCGGATTACAAAACACACAGAAACACACAAAATAACAATAATCAAAAAATATAAAAAATAATGAAAGATAACAAATTTTTTTAAAGATCGAGGTACGATTTTAATGTGTAAGTGTGTGTGTTGTGGTTGTAATTGGCACTGGCTCAGCATAATGCTAAGGAGCAGACCACAGCGTCAATCAGATTAGTATATGGGTGAAATAATAATAATACTTAGTAAAAAAAAATATTAGTGAAAGTTGGTAAGTATTGAATCGCGTGAAGTAAAGAAGTGTATTGACCCATAGCGTATTCATAATAGGTTCTGTGGGCTGCAACGAACTCATGCGCCGAAAATTTGCATTGACCATGCATCTGATAAAGTTGTTGCATGGAAAGGAAAGCAATCCCTGAGCCAGTACCTGGGCTAGGCGTCACTATTCGTACCCGAATAGGGCATACATGACAATGTATGGAAATCAATAATGAACTAAGGTTAAGAGAATTTTTTATAGAACAGGGGGCAAACGGGCAGGAGGCTCACCTGATGTTAAGTGATACCGCCGCCCATGGACACTCTCGATGCCAGAGGGTTCGCGAGTGCGTTGCCGGCCTTTTAAGAATTTGGTTTCAATTGTCCATTGATTTGAAGTTTTAGTTGTTATACAGTATTTTTTTGGAAAAGTTTTGATCTGTTTAATGTTGTGTATTTAATATGTAAAAAAAAGAAACTGCATGTACATGGCAGAGAGGATTGGCGGGGTTTGGAAGCCTTTGTCAAAAAAGTGTTTATATGTTAATTACGAATACATAAAGGCTATTATTATTATTTAATATATTGTTTGTATGTTTGTTTATATGTGACGTAATCTGTCATGATAGGTCACATTTTGTTAAAGTATCAGAATCCTGCCCGAAACCACTTGTTAAAAGAATCATTGGCTTAAAAAACGAGCCTACAGGACACCCACAAAGATCAGTCGTTGCAGCCCATGTATACCCATCTTAGTGGATGTGTTACCGGCCTTTGTATATGCTTTTTTAACAATTGAAGGGATCACCAAAGGACTGGATAGATCGCAAAAACAAGTGTCTTGCTAAGTAATTTGTGGTAGACTTGCAGCCATCGAAGTGATAAGTATATTACCAAAATCAATGTTGCCATGATCGCCTTCGTAAGTAGATAAAGGTGTGTCAGTATTTCACAGTACTTAATTGTCTACTACAAGGTGTCAAAGGCTGGGCGGGCGTTTGGGCGGGCGGCTGGCGGCGCGCCAGGCGCAATGCGGATTCGACGTTTACAATTTATCTGTCATACAACCTGCATCGGTTTGTCTTAGAGTGATAATTAACCTGAATCTACCTTTTAATTTAATTATAAAAAGGCAATTGCGAAAATTTCAAAATTATTTATTCATGTAGGTAACATAATGTACACTTATGAACGTCAAAAAAAGAAAAAAAATTACATTAAATATGCAATATCCACTAATAAATGTTAATAATTATTACCCACAACAATATTCTTAATAGTAATAATAACAATTAATATTTGAAACAAATTTAAAAAATTTGGTCCTTATACGTTGAGATAATTCTGGGGTCAACGGTAGTACCTGGCGCTTAAAATCTTTAATTGGCCTGCTATTGAAGACAAAACCAAAATTGGAAGGTAGGCATATCTTCCGCCTGCTCTGTGGCCGCGCCAGCTTTTGTACTTGAGACAGGAGAGACGGGACTAGCAGGCGGTAGTCTTTAAACTATCATAAGTACAAGAGTTTAGCATTGTTTCGGCTAAAATACTACGTTTATTTTCTAACATAAGATAATCAAGGTATCACTTATTCCACGTCATTAAATTTGAACCTTGATGCATTCCTACTAATCGGCAAAGAGACAGGGGGTGTAGGCCGAGAGAAAAAGCCGGCGTACAAACTCTCGGTACTCAAAGGCTGATCCCCATGTTCTTGTTTCACGACCATAAATATTCACTGCAAATATTCCACAGACCACTTCATAAGCCTTCCAGCGACCTATGGAAGCGTAAAAATTGGCATTTAAGTTGTATGGAGTATTTTTTTTTTTAATTGAACAGGGGGCAAACGGGCAGGAGGCTCACCTGATGTTAAGTGATACCGCCGCGCCGCCCATGGACACTCTCAATGCCAAAAGGCTCGCGAGTGTGAGAGTATGCAAAAAAAATATACAAAAAAAATTTTTGTTAAATTTCTTACTTTTAAAATATATCAACATTTCGATTGTTATGCAGTTTCTTGCAAATATTTTAATTTAGATACATTAGAATATCGACGGAATCAGCAAGACTTGCTATTTTAACATGTTATTTTTAATGGACGGATATATATTTGCTATCGTTATTTTTTTCCCTTCTTATGCGAAAAGATACACAAAATTATAATTAATTATCATTAAAAAACGGCGATTGCTGCAGCCAAGATTGATATTCACAGATGCCTTTTAAGTTACTGGAGACGAACGGTGATCTTCCTCATCTGATGTTAAGTGATTCCGCCCAATGACACTTGATGCCAGAGGGCTTGCGAGTGGGTTGCCAGCCTTTTAAAAATCGGTACGCTCTTTTCTTGAAGGACCCTAAGTTGAATTGGCTAGAAATACTTCAGTGGGCAGCTGGTCCCACATCGCGGTGGTGCATGGCAGAAATTTCCTTAAGAATCGCTCAGAATCGCTCAGTCATGGAGCTCATAGCATGGACGTTCGTACGTCAAGATGAATGAATAGTATTTTTTAATACAGTTGCTCAAAAAGTGGCATATTACAGGGACGTATAGCGTTCGGAAAGAGGGCTATTACATACTCGTGTTTTTTATTTACCTTTCCCGCACTAGTGCGTTATCATTCCCAACTGTCAAAACAATGTCTATTAAAAAGAAAAAACCAACCACAAAGGTTTTACTAAAAAAAAATCATAGAAGTTTTTATGATTCACGTAAATATTTTAAAAAGAAGCTACAATTTGTTTCAATGTCAGATTTAATGATTGGATTCAATGAGTTAGGTTTGGTTTCTTTTCGTTTCATATCAATAAAAATTTTCTACTGAAGACTTGGCTGTATGGGCGAAATTCCCTTTGCCTACCCAGAATGGGTGAAGAAAAGAAAAAAAAAATTGCTGATATTCTTTGACGGTTGGCGCCATTTTCCAATTTCAATGTTCTTGCGAGTTGAGTTATTTGTTGCACAAAATGAGTAATTTCGACGATATTTTATTTGAATTAATAACACCCGAACTCAGTATAATTGCATAAAATGCTTCGGAGAACAATTTACCGGAAACATATAAGTCGCTTCATATCTACGTGCAACGAACTTATTCCGTAGAGAGAAGAGAAAAAAAGCAAATAGTTTAATTAAATTTCTTAATTTTTTCGCAACTGTATTAAAAATAGTTGTTCAGTACACGTGCGGAACCGTCATTGCAACTTGTTCCGACTGTCATTCGTCGGAACTCTTTGCAATGACAGGCTTTCCGCACTTGTATTGAAATATACTATTGTATTCTAAAAGGGATTCTTTGATGATCTGTGCCTGTCTCACGCCATCATTTTGGGTTAAAAGCAGGCCTCACGATGTTTTCTTTTACCAACGACACAGAAATTTGACTGGTGCCCAGGAGTTTGTAACTTACGACCTCCATGATGAGAGCTAAGCTGTGAGCACTAGACCAATACAGTATTTCTTAAATAAATACTTTTGCCAGACTAAACCTTGTGAATATTTAATGAAAACTATAAAATTCCACTTGGGGTTCATCAATTTTTGGTGAAATTCACTCGTGTCTCAAGGCAATAGAATACATAATCCTTTGCAACGGCATTTGTGCTATATGGCACTGAATTCCTGCAGTCGTTATACTATTTTTTGTTTCATTTGTAAAATATTTAATTACTGTATTTAATAATAATAAATCGTTTATTTGCAAGGAAAGTGGTACATTCAGGTTATTTAAAAAGTACAATCAGTTATGTATAAATAGTCCTGCTAAGTCATTCATAACTGTTGTCAAAGCTTATGGTCTAAATACTCTCCCTTGAAAGACACCATACCTCTTATTTATTTATTTAATCACCTTTCCCCTTGATAGCATTACAGGGAAGTGATCTTTAAATTTATCTCTTGAACTCTGGCATTAAGTGCCCATGGGTATCACTTAACGTCGGGTGGGCCCCATTGCGCAATTTTATATAAAATAAAAAGGCCGACAACGTACACGCGAGAATTCCTGCATTGAGAGCGGCGTGACCACTTAAAATTAGCTGAGCAGCATTGCCCCATTTTCTATAAATTTCAAAGGCCGACAACGCACTCGCGAGCCCTCTGGCATTTAGAGCGGCGTGACCACTTAAAATTAGATGAGCACCATTCCCCCATTTACTATAAAATTCAAAGGCCGGCAACGCACTCGCGAGCCCTCTGGAATTGAGAGCGGCGTGACCACTTAAAATTAGATGATCACCATTGCCCCATTTACTATAAAATTAAAAGGCCGGCAACGCACATGCGAGAATTCCGGCATTGAGAGCGGCGTGACCACTTAAATCAGCTGCGCACCATTGCCACATTTTTTATAAAATTAAAAAGCCGGCAACGCATACGCAAGATTTCTAACATTGAGAGCGGCGGTATCATTTAACGTCAGGTGATCAGGACAAGAGCCCGGTATCCCTTGTTCTGTAAATTTACAATTTTTAAAAGGCCGGCAACGCACTCCTCTGGCATTAGGTATCCATGGAAAATCACACCAAAGACCAAGGACCAAAGATAATGACATCAAATCTGGCGGAATAAGCGTTCAAAAATTAAATCATAACTCATTCGCAATCCGACACACAATTTGTATCAATTAAGATTACGTCATCCAAGCAACATTTTAATTTACATATTTCAATTATACTTTTCGTCCAAATAGGTATTTCTTTTCTTATACATATCTTGGTGCTTAACTTAATTAAACTTACCCCAGCATGTATATAAGTTACACAATTTCTATAACTAATTTTGTATAGTGCCACATACTTTTCACCAGTATTGCCAGGTAATTAAGTGATAGTTAGGTCTCTGCAGACATTCCATATACATGGGCCTGCAACATATGTCGCAGTAAAGTAGTTAAATCAGAGAGTTAATTGAATCTCTAGACGTTTTCGACGCTGCTTTAGTTAAATCAAATTGCTAGCGAATTGATTGAATATCGATCTTTAATTGTCTAGAAAGTAGTAAAGTTGTACATACATATATACAGATACATTTAATACACACAAATTTAACACCATTCACAGTCCATTGGCTGGCAAGCTGAAAAATATATATCAATCATGCGTATTTCAAATAAGTTTATACTTTATTTAAACAATGTCAAAGCAATTTAATTATTTTAACTAATTTTAATCAAAATAAACTTATTTAATCCTATTGTTATCACGAAACGAATGCTAGCCATAAAGAATCACGACTATTGTTAATCCTAACGCAAAATCAATTTTTTTTATGGAAATAGTTTTAAGTGTATGACAGTTTCATGGAAAAGGCACGCGCGGTTCAAAATAAACATAAATATCATAAGGAAAACATACAACAAACAAAATATGTACATAAACATATTAAATATTCGTATTTTGATTAATTCTGAAAGAAGATAACAATACAATAAAGGACAAATCAAAAAGCAGGAGATTTTAGTGCGATCATATCAAAATCAAGTTTCGCGCGTTTTTACCTTAACAATTTCTTTTTTATTGCGTATTATTGTCAGCCAGTACCAATGTGTAATGTTTGTAACCGAACTCTTTAGTGAAATATTAACATTCCAAATTCAAATTATTTTAATCGCTAGATTAATTGTATAGTGCTGAGCTCTGCGGTTCTCGAATTTCGCCTGAAGCTTTTCTAGAAATGAACTTTTGAATGCAAAATATATTTAGACATATGGTGTGTTGGACTGTTTTGTAGATGTTGATGTCCTGTATAAAATCGTAGTACATCACTTTGTATCATCAATAGTTTCCGCAACGTATACGATTTAGGATTGTAATTTGTATTCACAATAATTCAGTCGCAGAACAATGTTCTATACGAAGCTTTTTTAAAAGTAGATTTTTCAATAAAAAATATTTTTTTTAGACATATGGTGTTGGACTTTATTGTAGATATTGATGTCCTCTATAAAACTATGAAACTATAGACAATGCTCTATTGTCTATAGTTTCGTAGCAATACGATCCGCAGCGTACGCGATTTACGGATATTTATTGGTTACGTTGCCAGAGGGCTCGAAAGTGCATTACCCTCCGAGGCACGCTCTTTGAAGGACCCTAAGTCGAATTAGTTCGGGAATTCTTCAGTGGGCAGCTGGTTCCACATAGCGGTGGCAAAATCTGGTGTCTTCCTAACGCCAGCGTTAGGTACACGGCCACAGGGAATAAATCTAGTTTGAATGAAGCCGTGTGGCAGGTCAAATCAAGTTCAACGGAATGTCTGAATTATTGAAAAATCAATAACAAAAGTTATAATTAGCGGGGCATACCGTACACTCGCGTAGACAAATGCAAATAATAAATTTAGTAAGTAATTAAAAGTATACCTCTACCACTGGTGTGCCCCTCTGCATAGTGCTGCAACCACAGCAGACACGCATTACATACTGAAAACATATCTTAATCATTAAAAAAACTTATCTTTTTTCTTCTTTGATTATTGATATTTTGTGTGTTTTATTAGCAATAAATGTCATGTCTATCTATGTTTACGTCAAAGGCCTTTATTTCAGTTATAGGTAGTTATTTGTTTGTAAATTATATTTTATGTACTTCTTGTACTTTACCCTTTGTAGATGTTACTTTTAAACGTTCCATATTACGGTTGCCTGTAAGAAATCAGTTGTAACCGATAAGGCCGCCCGTTGCCCGCTTATGTAACCCGCTTTTTTATACGTATGATGTTGTATAAGGTGAAGTGTGTATGTTTTAAGCCGCACTAGAGGATACGTAAGGTAAGGTAAGGTAAGGTAGGTGGGCTCAGTTTCCGCAACTAGACTCGAAATTGGTCCGTTTTGCGTAAAGCCCTGGCTACTTAAGCCAGCCCAGCACCTTCCAGAAGCACAGAAGTCTCCTGGGCACTTCACAGGCTTCTCGGAGCGACCTCACTTTTCCGAGGATTTTCGTACGTTGTTTAGCCACAGCCTCGCAATCCAGGACTACGTGGGTGACTGATTCCTCTGCGCTGAAACAGCCTCTGCACATGGGGCTGTCTGTCGCGCCTAGGACAAATAGATGTTTATTAAGGAGACAATGGCCCGTAATTGTCCCTATCATTGTTTTGAGATCGGTTCTGTTTAAGTTTAGAAGTCGCTTAGTCAGCTGTGGGTTCACTGCTGGCAGAGCCATTTTGGACTGCCTGCAGTCTGAACTATGCGACCATCGTTGATTTTGGATTTCGACGGATTTCCGGATAATCCACGTTCGAACTAGCGAGATGGGCAAGGGAAGGAGCGGATACGGGCCATCAGGCGTCATTCCGGAGCCTCTTCTCGCAAGTTCGTCGGCAGCATCATTGCCGAGAGAGCCACGTAGAGGATACGTAGAAACCTAACAACTCTAACACATAAATAGTAAATATATAAATAAGTATATAATGCACCATAGACGGTTAAAATCGACTAGACTAAAAACTAATTAAATTTATTATTGGAAATGAATTTTGTACACGACTGTACCACAAATTTAATCAATGCACAGCGGCTAAATAGTTTCGAGTTTGAGAACTCAAACTAAAGTTTGATGGATGACGTACGATTCTTTAGATACCAGTCGTAATTTCTACGAAACGTTTTTCAGAATTACGTGATGTTTTTTCTGTATAAAGTTTGATATGTTTGACAGCGCTCAAGCGGAGATTGTGACTTGATACGTATTCGAATATGGATGTCTTCAGCTGTCAAATTATTGACATTCGGGAGTTATACTTAGAGCTGTCTCGAATCTCTGAACATATAAGTACAAATCGTAAAAAAAACTTTTTTTTTCATAAATTGTAAATATGTGAGATTTTGATAGTTCAAACAATTACAATACCCTGTGGTATATCCTAAAAACCCAACATTCTCAAGTACTAAATCTCAATAACTCGATTTATCGATAAAATGGGACTTATGGATAAATGGGACATCACTAATGATTGGTCAATCAAATAATTTCTTTGATAGCCGGCTATTTACAATTATTACTTAATCATTAATGGTTGTACAAAGATTATTGCTATAAATAAAACAAAATCTTTTTATGCGCCTGCGCATTTGACGTATTTAAAATGTTCCTGAATTTCTAATAGGCATTGCATAGGTGTTTTAACAAACACATATTTGTCTTCACTGAGCAGTAACAGGAAGTAGTATTTTCCTAGCTTCTTCAGTGTGCGACTCATAACTGAGATCGTTGGTTCGATCCCCGGCTGTGCACCAATGGACTATCAATGTGCGAATATAACATTCGCTCATAATGAAAACGTCGTGAAGAAACCATATACACATAACGTTGACTTGTGTCAGGCATCAGAGGCACGGCTATCCTATCACATTGACAAATCATGAAACAGACATCTGAGGCCCACACCTCAAAATAGCGCCACCGACATAACGATCCAATCTAACTTGGGACTAATATTGAAATATTTATCCACCTTTCAAAAGACATCTCTTTTTTTATAGAACAGGGGGCAAACGGGCAGGAGGCTCACCCGATACCGCCGCCCATGGTTACACTCAATGGCCAAAGGGTCCGCGAGTGCGTTGCCGGCCTTTTAAGAATTGGTGCGCTCTTTTCTTAAAGGATGTAAATGAAAAATTAGAAGCATTTAATTTTAATTTTTTGACGTTCATAAGTGTTAGTTGTTACCTATATATGAATAAATTATTTCGTTTTTTTTTACACACTTAAAATGGAGAGTGTATGTGTCAATATAAAATATGTCTTGTTTTACTGTTAAGACGTTTACAGTAAAACAACAAAATCGTTTCTTTTGCAGTTTTTTTCAGTATTTCTGAATCAATTCAACTTCAGGTCCTTCAAAAGAGCGTACTTCTTTAAAAGCCGGCCGAGTTCAGTACAGGAATATGTGTACGTCATATTATGTATAAATCTGTCAGAAAAACCGGAGTCATAGATAACAAAATGAGCAAAGCTATCGACTCGGGCGCAATCAAACCGAATTATGTAATTTAGTTTGAGTGATGAGGTTATACGATAGACAATATCTATCTTTAATAAATAGATATTATTCGTTTTGTTTTTGTAGATGTAACAAAGTTCCTTATCGCGCGAAAGGGGGCTGGACGAAAAAAAATTAAGACGAAAAGTTGTAACGACACTTTTTTGCTATAGGTGTTCTATTTAATATTTTCGAAAAAGATATCGCCAACGTCCATACCACGTTGAATATACCATACCGGTTCTCGTCCGATCACCGAAGTTAAGCAACGTCGGGCGAGGTCAGTACTTGGATGGGTGACCGCCTGGGAACACCTCGTGATGTTGGCTTTTTTTCTTTATGATAAGTAATAAAAATAATTACTGGAATCACTTAACTAAATTAGTCTTAGTGCAAAATACAGTTACATCATCAACTAAACTACCTTTAAAAAATATTCATTGTAATAAATAAAAATAAAAAATGTTTCACGAAAATGTCATGGAATTCTGCGAATTCAAAACTTAGTGAACTAATCTCACAATGAGAACAGCTTATAAAAGGAGATGAACCAGAAGAGACTGAATGAAAACATCTGAACCACGTTATTTACCTCTTGACGATGAAATATATTGATGATATTAATATATATATTAACATAACTTAATCCAAAGGTACTTCGTTCCATCCGGGTGTCCAATTTTTTTTTGAGGATATACTGTGGTCAGGCGCCAAGGCCTCCCCTTAGAAGCCTTTTGTAGTCTGAGTTTATTTGTTTACATTTATTATATACTCAGATATGTAGATATATTGTTGCTTGGACATATATATCCAAGCAATAATGTTTAATTAACATTGTGACTGACAATTAAAAAAAAACGCTGCACATCTTCGTGACGTTCAGAAAAGGGAGAGAGCTATTGAGACTGATTGAGAGAGAGTGAGATCGAGAAAAAGAATAATAAAGCAGCGAAAAAAGCCAAGCGGGAACTTTTTAATTTTGTATTTTTTTTTATATTAATTAAATGTATAAATAAATTTCATAGTAACTCTTTTAAAACTCTAGCGTACTGCCAGTTACGACTTGACAATTAATTTGAGTTACAAAAATAAATCGTAGCAACCTCAGAGTTTCTGAAGTGGTTTCGTCTGACAAGACGTGGTATATATCGCATCATATGGAAATATAAAATGAAAATCCATATAAACATGTGTGTGTACTTATGTATACGGGTTATATACTTCTTTGGCGTATCAAGATAAAAAAAATTAAATTTTTTCTTTCGCTACGTTTGTAGAAAAGACTCTAACAATAGAAAAAAGTTATTTAATACATTGAAAATTTTATTATAACGCATAACTAGTTAAATAAAACTTTGTTTAATAGCCCAATTAATAATGTACATAGTTAAAGAAACTGACATTTTTTCTTTTTGAAATGTTGACTATGCTAACTTCAGGGTGTCGGTTTTTGTGACCTTGAAAAAATTCTTAAAAGGCCGACAACGGACTCGCGAGCCATCTGGCATTCAGTGTCCATTGGCAGCGGCATCATTGAGCATCAGGTGAGCCTCTTGCCAGTTTGCCTCTGTTTAATAACCCATTCTTAAAATGTCGGCAGCGCACTTGCGAGAACTCTGGCAAGAGCGTCTGATCGCCTACTTGCCTATGAGATTAAAAAAAAAAGGTTGTGGCTACGATAAAAATGACTGTACTTAATTGATTGAATTGAATTTAGATTCTATGGCTTCCAGTCCTCGAAAGACTGTGTATAGACATTGGCCATTGATAAATATAAATTACGACACAGATATTAGAATATGGACTACAGTTTGCCAGCCAGTGGTCTGTGAATAAGATAAGAATGCTTGGTAACATGCTGGTTCTGCTCCAGAGGACGATCATACAGCCTTGACAGAATCAATTGGTTACTGATCTAATTTTATATATATATATATATATGGGCGGGTCCACAGGGAAAAAGAAAGAGAGGTAGACCTGTGGCTAGCTGGGAAGACGAAATAAAAAAAACAGCTGGTCCCAACTGGATCCAAGTAGCCCAATCGAGAGAGGACTGGCTATCTTTGGAGGAGGCCTTCACCCAAAGAGGAGTTCTTACAGAAAAATAATAGTTTAAAAATAGGAAAAACAACTAAATTTAGGATACAAATCTAATTACTAACAAAACTAACACTAGTATGTAATGTAACTTGTTCTGCTGTAAGAATTAAAAGGCTTTTTTATTTTTATTTTATTATTTATATATATATATATATATGTAATATAAATAATAAAATATATATATATATATATATATATATAATTATATTATATCTTTAATCATATATATATCTTATATTCTATGGTTTCGATATTTATAAATATGTGAGGAACATGTATACTAACCATATACAATAACAGACCTGTATAGTAGTTTTATTCTGGGAGTACATTCTTCACATTTTTAACTAATGTATACAAATATTGTAAATTCTATTTTAAAAGAGTAAGTGTGGAGTTTCTTGCCCATTCTTCTCCACACGAAACTACCTTTTGGAAGGGGCAACTACAATCATCTTTATATTTTACTAGCAGACTCGGCCAAGCGTTGCTGTGGCTGAGGTTTTTGTTATATTACAAGTAAGCTATTCAAGGGAAAGGGAAAGGTAGATAGCTTATGTGAAACGTTGGTACTTTTATCACAGCGCCATCTGTTAGAATTGTATCAAATAATAAACAAATAATTTGCAATAAAATAAAATTGCGACTATAATTAACGATGTAAGCTATCCTATCTCTTAAGTTGGACCAGACTGCTCACGGTGTGCCAATTTAATTTAAAATCAGTTAAGTAGTTTAGGAGTCCATTGCGGACAAACGTCGTGACAGGAGATTTATATATATTAAGATTTAACGTTCAAAAGTGACATTTTAGGTCTCATTGGAATAAATGATTTTGATATATGTATAAATATCAGGAGTATATGTGTGCTAACTAAACTATATTAGAGGTAGAAACTAAGGACCTAACTCATAACTAGTAAATATATTAATAAGTATATAATGCACCAAGAGACCCAAGATGCTGTTCTGCTAGGATCAGAGGTTCAGGTGGTGGGATCTCAAAGCTATAAATACTGCAATAATTAAGAAGACTTTGCCACTTTGAGAGGAAGTGAGAATGAGACAGAGTAATAATCAAATCTGATTTATTGTCGTAAAACAGTTTTGAAGTGAATCTTCTTGAGGGTAAAATGTATCCGGAAACGTCACGAAGATGTGCAGCGATATAATAAACGCTGTTGGTTGATGTATTCGTTCAGTAGTCATTAGAACTTTAGATGGAATTTCTTCGTCGTCTTGTGTAGTAAACGCAGTTTTTCAAGTGAAACTTTTTCGAACGCTTGACTTGGGGAGTAAGCTGGCGAACGCGTGACGTACTCGTTACGAAAAGTGTGATCGGCCAAGGCGAACGGAAGTTGAGTGGGGGATATAAGCAAGAGACACCAGTGCACGCACATTTTCTTTCTCTCTTCCTATCATAGCCAAATACGTTCAGTTATCTAAGCACAATAATTAATAATTTTACAATCAACCACAGTAATTACTAATGTATCCAATAATGAAAAGAATGAATAAAAATAAAAGATCTATGCAAAAATATTAATTTACCAATGAAAAAATGAAATAAATTTAAATATTTGTAGAAAATTTATGTATGTATATATACATACATGTATATTGTACACACAGATATATAAATATATATATACATACAGATGGGGCGAAAGAAGTTTCACTTCAGTTGCGTGGTCATTCAGCACACTCGTTTTTTTTAGAGTCAACTTCTTCAAGGATATATAAACTTGGTACTGTCAATATACCGAGTTCGTAAACAAAAGGTTCCGAATCACCCATAAAGCACTAATACATTTTTTCTAAGTAATGAAAACTTTATTCCCATCTACCGAATTTCCTTTTTGATATATCGATAATAATGGAAACCCGATCTCAACACTTGACCAATATTTGTAAATCTGTTAATTACAGCATTGATTGGTTGTCCCGGCATTACCGATAATCGAGTTGATGAGATGGGATTCATTAATTACTTTGATTTTTGTCATAGACATAGCCAAAGCTTTTTTAAAGCTGTATTTATTTATATGTAAACACTAAGAGCAGTGTTGGCCTATTGGCTTCAGCGTGCGACTCTCATACCTGAGGTCGTAGGCTCGATCCCCGGCGCACCAACGGACTTTCTTTCTATGTGCGCATTTAACATTTGCTCGAACGGTGAAGGAAAACATCGTGAGGAAACCGACATGTCTTAGACCCAAAAAGTCGACGACGTATGTCAGGCACTGGAGGCTGATCACCTACTTGCCTATTAGATATGGTCATGACATAACAACAGATTCAGGAATCTGAGGCCAAGACCTAAAGAGGTTGTAGTGCCACTGATTTATAAATTTATATGTAAACTCCTGCCTTTACAGGTGACTCTAAATTGACACGAGTTAACAATAATACACTTAACAGACGAAACACAAAAAAACAAACATATAAAATTACAATACAAGAAATTTACTGACTGTAACTAGCAAATAATATTACTTTTGCCAGCTCACTCAACGGACAGTGAAAAAAGTCCGCTAATTTATGTATTTTGTTAAGTAAATTAACACACCGAAATACATGTGCCCTTTGCAGAGGATTCGTCCTAGCTATGGGCACATAAATTTATGACAGGATGTGTCAAAAAAATATTTTTTTTAAATCATACACATCGCCGCCATGGATTGATTTAATACATTAAAACACAAAAATATGGCTACGCCCTTGCATCTTAATTTTCACTAGTCACTAGAGGAAATGTATACAAAAGCCATAGAAATGTCAATTTTCAAAATACGTGGCAAAATTTGACTTTGATTGATCAAGAAACTGTTAAAATATTAGCAATCATATAAATATTTAAAGTATATTTACAGATCACTGGTTTGACAGTGATTGTCCATAGACTAATGCTAGATGCAAGTGTCGATGGTCTTTTAAGAATCGTTTCTCTTACGGACTCTTTGTCGAAGAGTTCCAGTTCAGGGAGATATAACAGACCACAGCATTAGCTAGACGCAAGTGTCGATGGTTTATTTCTAATTCTATTCTCGGTTATATTTAATACACAAGTTAAAGGCAGAAATAATCTAATATTATTAAAGCCGTATCGTCTTACATTATAATTAGACGTTGTTTTGATCTTCACTTAAATGGAACATTGAACCTTGCAACGTAGTAATTACTGTAACAATATTTATATGAAGGAGTTGAATTCTAAATAATTTTAGTTAAAGAAACATAGATAACATTTTCATACTTCCCGCCAAAATGTTCGACAAGATGGCGTCGCGCATCTGTCACTTTAAAATGCCATGTTTTTTACGTTTTAATTATCCATTATGAACGAACGAATTTAAACTTATGTTCAAATTCAATTCATTTATGTAACAATCAATAAAGAAATAAACATGCTTCTAATTTTACATTTATCGCCTGTTCTCATATTAAAGGCGTAGAATGGACGAGAACTAGCAATAAACTCTCCTCCACTCTTTTTTAATCGACAATTTTTATGTCATACAAATTGTTTAAACTGGAGCAATTCAATCCCAAGGATTAGGACAATTTAAATAATCGCCAAATCTTTAAAAAGCTTTATTGATTAATTTACGCTTAACGAGAGTTTTGAATTGATAATTCTCTAATTTCGCTTGGGAGTTTGTTGTTAAAACAAATACAGTTTCCATATTTGTGGTTTATCTTCTGGAGCCTGGTTGGTCCTACACATAAATTAGTTGTATTTCGAGTATTATACTGTTGAAATCGTTTATATTTTTAGTACATAGAAGGTGTTAAGAATATATTGAATATATAATAGTATAATATTTAATTCCTTAAACTTATTCCGTACGTGACAATATTTGTAATCCAGAATTTTTGGCATGATTAGTATAAAGTGTTTAAAATAAAAACAACAATTTAAAATGCAAAAGTTTCTTCAAGTATTAGAGATTTATTTGAAGAACTTTAGTGTCTCAGTACTTCTCTATACACAACATTTGACGTAGTTTTGTTTTGGTCGCATAATAATTTGAGTTCCGACTCGGGATAGGCCAACATACAATTCAACGGCGGATCCAGGGGGCGTCATGGGGGTCATGACCCCCCCTGAGCTGGTTCCAGGACTTAGATGGACCACTAATTGAACATAATGATTTTATTTCAATATTTTGTCGCCATCCAGATTTTATATAAGGAGTCAAGAAAAGAGAAGTAGCGACAAAGGGTGTTTTTTTAGCGGAAAACGCGCAAACATGTCTTCTTGGGGTTAAATTGGACTAGGTTTAGCCTGCCCCAGTCGGAGACTCCACGTAGTAGAGTTTCTACTTCAGACACAAGTTTTTTCCGGTACTCATTGACATCTGCCCGAGAAATACCTGCCCGGCCAATGTAAAGAGTATCCCCAGTGCTGTCATCCGCATAGCAATGAATGTTGCTAAGTTGCAACATATCATTGATATGCAGAAGAAACAGGGTCGGGGATAAAACACAGCCTTGTGGGACCCCAGCTTTCACGGGTTTTAGGTCGGAACATGCTCCGTCGATGACGACCTTGATGCTCCGATCGGCCAGAAAGCTGGAGATCCAATCGCATAATTTCTCGGGAAGCCCATAGGCTGGAAGCTTCGAGAGCAGTGCTCTGTGCCACACCCGATCGAAGGCTTTCGCTATGTCCAAACTAACCGCTAGAGCCTCCCGCTTGGACTCAATTGCCTCACATACCTTCAATATTTAATTAATTTAATATAATATACTTAAATTAATATGACCTTGATACAATTGCCCATGGGTTTTTTGTGTAGATATAGATACGCTCTATAATCCTGTACAACATTTTTTTGTTCTGTCTTCAATCAGATTTTTATGTAATTTTTTACACCTTAGTTTATAATATTGCATTTCGTATTAAGAATCCCTATTTTTTTTGGTAATATGCCTAATATGCCTATGTCAATCAGTGAAGATTTTTCGAAATCGGTCCAGTAGTTTTCTCTTTTAATCTAATATATGAATTTCTCGTGGCAAGTCACCTGCGCGGCCTATATTAATAGTGGCTAATCTGTATAGATTAGGGTTAAAAACCGCCTTCACCGGGAAGGCGGTTTCACCTTTACTGCGTACTTCGCTCACTCCTGTGAACTTACGTCCAACCCTTCAGCCGATTGACCACCCCGAGACGGCCCAAGCCGAGGTTCGAGTTTCCAGGCCGTGCTACTCAGCTCTAGCTGAGCTGTAAAGACCCTTAAGGCCAACAGGAAGATTCCAAGAAAAAAATCTCGAATTCTTCGAATCCTTCGAAACGGCTCGACCGATTCCTATGAAATGTTTAATGCATATTTAGTAGGTCTAAGAAACAGCTACTATCTATCTTTCAAAGACCTAAGTCATAAGTGGTGCGCACCAAAATTTTATTTTTTAGAAAAAAAATTTATTTTTTTATGATACAGCATACTAAATAAATACAACCCATAATTTTACAATCAATCCCTATATATAATCCGCATCACTCTTAAATATTTATTTACATGCCTCCTGCTGATAGAAGACAAATCTTTGATTTTTACTTTGTCAAATTATTAATTACTTAAGATGTCATGTGGAACATAGTGTAACGGTTGCAGCTTCTTACAAACATAGTCTAAAACTCAAAAATTAGAAAGAGTAGCCGATAGTTTATTGCCAGTTCCTCTCATCCGTTATGCCCTTGATTTGAGAACTGGCAGTCAATGTAAAAATAGAAGTATTTACAGAAATGTATTACCTAATTGAATATTCATTTGCAATGTAAATTTTTGTAAATAAATACGCTGCAAGCAACTGTTCAATTAGTCTTTTTAATAATTTAATTCCAGTAGTATTTTCAAAATAAATGACACGAAGCGACTCTATTTTATTTAATGATACTCATAATGTTACATGCATAATTGTGCCACAGATAAGTTAACAGACCAGCCACCCATGTACGCTCTTGATACATTGCTTTTCTTTTAAGGATCGTTCTTTGATAGTCACATACGGGCCGTTCAAGTGTGACGTAATCAGACTTACCCCCCCCCCCCCTGTTATTTATTCCCCCCCCCAACTTGTAAGCGAAAGTAAGCAAAGCTCTGAAAAATAATAATAACTGTTGACGTAATCACCAAATAAGAAAATCAAAGACACCCCTCCGACACCCCCTATAGTGCTTAGGGAGCGTTCAAGTGAGTCTTATAATGCCCCCCCCATGTAACGCGCCGTAACGTTTTTCTGTACCCAATAGTTAAACGTTTCGTTACGACACAGTGAATCATTGAACCGAATGTATGCCATTCATGTGATGAAAAGTATCGGAAAGCCGAAAATAATATTAACAATAACGCATAATTCATTTCCCGCCCCGCATCGTACCGCACCCTTTACCCCCTCCCCCTCCCAATCCCTTACGAAATACTTGAATTTCGTATTATCCCTCAATGATGAAACTCAGCTACAAATCTGTCATCTATATGTCGACGCTCCATTTCAGTTGAAGGATATATATGGAAGCATCTATACATATATCCTATTATAGAGACACATCTGCACGTTAAATAGTCTATGACACTATCCCGGTGGGCGGTCAATCGCGCCCGCGCAGTAATGTGATATCAGTGATCGCCGGGGGTCCAAACCCCTGCTCATAATGTATGGTACAACATGCGATGTTCTGCAGTATTCATGTACTGGGACGAAATCTTTAACGAATTTATTGGACTTTATTTTTTACTCTAAATAACAGTGGGCAAACGGGCAGGTGACCGATCATAAGTGATACTGCCTATGGATACTCTTAATCCCAGAGGGCTCGCTATGTCGGCCTTTTAAGAATTGGTTCGGAATTACTGCAAATGCTAGAGGGCTGCCGGTTGCGTAGCCGGCCTTCTAAAAATTGATACATTCTTTTCTTGAAGGACCATAAGTCGAATTGGTTCGTAAATGTCTACTGCAAATGCTACAGCACTCGCGATTGCGTTGTCGGCCTTTCTAGAATTTGTACGTTATTTTTCTGAAACACCCAAAATGAAATTGGTTCGAAAGTATCTTCTGCCAATGAAAAATGCTAAAGCACTCGCGAATGCGTTGCCGGCCTCTTAGTAATTGGTGCATAAAGAATGTAAGAAAAGATCTTGAAGGAACCTACGTCAAATTGGTTCGCAAATACATACTGCCAGTGAAAAAAAACATTTGCTATCGTAATAAGGATTACTTAACATAGTTCTTAAATTTTCTGATTTTCCGCGCAATTTTCTTTAATAATAGATATATTCACAGTGCTGTGTGAAACCCCGATCTACTAATGCACTTTCTAAGTGCGCATTGAAGATTCGCCAGTACGAAGGAAAAAATCGTGAGGAAATTGGCTTAAACCCAAAATGGCGACGTGTTTTTGGCACCGCTCATCACCTACAGGCTAGGTCCTAGCCTACGAAGAGTATACAGAATTTTGAGGCCCTGACGTAAATACGCCGCGGTTCAATTAACTCTCTCATTAAACTACTTTACTTACAGATATATAATAAAAAGCACTTGACCCTACTGATTTAGGAAGTAGGCGATTAAGAGGAAATCTCATTGAAACCTATAAAATCCTCACTGGCCACTATAATGTTCCAGGAATTGAGAAGCTATTTATTTTAAGTAAAAATACACATTTGAGGGGTAGTTCTTTAAAACTTAAGACACTCAACATAACACAAATTCCCTAAAGAACTTTCTCCCAAAGCGGGTAGTGGCCGATTTTCTCCAAATCTCACCATCCGCATCCGCATCACCTTATTAAGCTGCTAGTGTGTAAATACATAATAATAATATATAATTAATTGTTACAGGGATCTGCAAGGAAATAACATCAGTCTCATAGTGCAGAGTGATTTTCAGAAGCTGAAAGATTTGAAGACATTGTAAGTATTTCATTTGTATTACTCGATTATAAAAAGGCCACGCAAGGACACGCGCTTTCTTACCATACGTTGCAGGCATTTGAGTGTGCTCTTTCCTTATCAAAGATCTCGTTAGGAAGAAGATAACAGCCAGTGGTATATATAAGCTACGCAAACGCAACTTCTTTGCACGACGATTTTGAAATACGTCGCCGGCCTTTGAGTATGCTCTTTTCTTAAATACTTAAAGGTCTATACAACAAAAAATAACAAAAATTTGTAAAATTTGATCAGCAACCAATTGATTTTGTCAAGGTTATATCATTGTCCTATGGAGCAGGACCTCCCAATCAGTAACTAAATTTTAATGTCAAATAGAAGACCAGAAAACACAGGGAATCCTGTGGCGGGCTGCATTATCTCTTTTATCAGTCCAACTAAGAATACTATATCATAATTGTTAATGTTTCGTTTGTCAACATTTAGTTTTCATCAGTTGATGCCTATTACAGTAGTGTATTTGTGACATTATTTATGTTTTCACAGACAATTACAAGAAAACCAGATACACACAATCGAGAGAGATGCTTTTGTGGAACTGACTGCCTTGGAGACTCTGTAAGTATTTAGAATAAGCTAATTACGAATGTAATATTCAAATAGCATTAAGTTACTATTTGAAGGGGTATTCATTGAATCAACAGACAGTAAACTCTCAAAACTGACAGCTGTCAAACCCCACGTCAGACGTCAGACATTGGCGCGCATTGTTACGAAGTTTTGGCGCTCATCGGAACCGAAGAAATAATAGATTACATTCGTCATTTACGCGCCAATATTTAGTGTAATCTGTCGATTGTAGGCAATTGGCATTAATCAATGGTGGTTTGAATTTGCAGGAAACTTTACAATAATCGGCTGAACCACTTGCCCGAAGGTCTTTTTGTGAGATTGAGGCACCTACAACGTTTGTGAGTAGTTGGTATGGGCTGCCCCCCTCCTCTCATCACCGGTGTGGTAAATGACTGATTGATTTGCAGTTTAAACAAAAATTTATATTTATCTCCAGCACATAAAAATACTCGATTTAATTTGACGCCTGGTACTACCAGTGACCCCAGAGCTGGTGCTTTCCTCGACGAATACCAGCAGCAAAGACAGGGTATTTTAAATTTATTTTAATTTTCTACTTAATATTTCTATGTGTATTATAAATTAATTTAAGTATGGATCGAATATATATCTATTATATATTCCATAGCAACAATATGTATATGATATTATATTGTTTTAGTCTAAAATTGGATTTTCCATGAATTATATGTTTAATTCTGACGTCATAAATATTATATGTAATTTTTTGTTTAAACTGTCAAATCAGCACAATAAATCGTTCAGTCTGTTCATTCTACTCTTGACGAGTTCCCTCAGTCTTTGCGTCTTCTGGTGCTTGAAACTCATTCTGGCTTTAGCAAACCCCTCGCTTCCCGGGCTCTCGATGACATCCATCCGTCAAAAAATGACACATGTCAAAGTTGACACATGTCTATTGCGTTTTATTAATAACTGTACAGTGCCACATACTTGGTCACCGGCTGAAATTGGTACCATCGTCGCCATTTTGAATTGTCAGACTGACAATGTCAGTCTGACAATGTCAGTTGACAGTGTCAGTCATCTGAAATGCATTTATTTGTTCCTTGCATTATTAATTATGACAGAGTTTTAATTATCGAACTGTTCTGATTGCCTGTGTTAAAAGATATTATATTAACAGGTAACAAAACCAATCATAATAGTTGGTTTATTAAGACATTTAACTAAATTTTTAAGTTAGTTAAAACTTCTATAGGCGTGACTAGGGAGTAACTCAGATATTTTTTCTAACAAAAGTAACGCTTACGTCTACGTAGTTTCCGCTATTTAAAAATAACAACGATGGCGCGTTTAATATATTCCGTCAGCGCCATCTAGTGGTGAATTATTTCAAGTTATTTAAGTCAGTTTCTTGGTAGTGTTTTTTATTTAATGGCAACACTAGTATAAAAAACGATGCTTTTACCAGGAAAAGGTCAGGAAAAGTATGTGGCACTGTGATTCGTAATGAAAATTTAATGTGTTTTGTCTCAGGCAGATTATTAACAAAACGTATTCATAAAAATCATTCTTAAGTAATACCCTCCTTTACCGGGCTTTAAGTGGTGTACGGTGTAACCTCGTGCTAATTAAATTATATACCTAATCCAGTGTACATAGTAACATTAATTATAAGTACATAATTCGACTAGAGAGGATAAAATGTAGCTCGTCTGACGTTCTATTAAAATCTAAAAAATACGTCACGCAAATAATGATTTTATTATATTAAAGAAAGAATAAAAAGTTTGGTCAACTATCTATCAGATAAGATATTTTTTATTTTATTTACAGCATATAATTAAGAATAGAAATTTTCTAAAAAACATTCTCCAAATCCGGAAATACGCGCATTAGCTAGTGTTGTAAATTGGGGAGGAGATAATCTGACACCTGTCATACATAATATATAATCACTAGCTGCCCCCGCGAACTTCGTTTTTCCTTATTGCCTAGCCTACCTTTTAGTACATACCAACATGGAACATGTTGCTATGCTACCCCAGAGACTGTTCGGTTTTCCGGAATGATTTTTTTTGCGTTTTCTGTAAATTTTTCTTTATATAAAGAGTTCAAGTCATAACATTTTAACTAATAAAGTAAGAAATAGTATTCATTGTATGTGTTTTGTTTGGTGTATCAAAATAAAAACGTTCGCTCGAGCCGTTTCGGGGGAGTATCGAACATTGTGAACACGAAGTGAACACGTGAACACGAGAATTTAAGATATTAGTAGTATTAATAAACAACTGAAATAAAATATTGTCCGCAACCTTCGCCCGGCGTAAAAGCAATTTTTTTTTCCAGAAATACTAAGATATTAACTACGTTATATATATCTTTAATTAGATTTCTCTTAGATGAGATTATTTCGATTATTAATTGTCTATTTACTGTTAACAGATGTTTCATTAAATTTATTTGTTAGTCTGTGGAAAAGACGCTAGTTTGTTGTCTATGTATGTGTAAGTAATTTGAATACGCAGATGTTTTTGTTAGTACCTTTTGGATTAATTATTAAACAAAAGGGATAACAGTAATTTTCAAGTAAAATAACAAACTCTATGTGTCTTAAAATACTTTATTTTGCAACACATTTTTGATGACTTTCATGGTTAATTTTTATTAGTTTACGTTATTTTAGCCGACGATTCAAATTTAAATAAAAATTCACTGTTTAAATATAATTACGGACGAGACACTAACCGCACATTTCGGCGGGAATTTTGACATTTTGAATCTGACAGTCAATGTTATATTTAACAATTTAAGTGAAACTTCTTTAGAAACGATGTGATTTCAAACCGTTTTAGTTTTTGCCAAGTTAAAGATTTATATTAATTTAAAAATTAACTTATAAACTAAAATTTATCATTAAAATAAACTGTTTTTAATGAAAAGTTTAATATATTTAGATATTGGAAAATGATTAATTTATGTATTATTAATTATAAAAACTTTGTTTTTGAAGGTTTCACTTCTACCATGTGTGAATTGCACTTATGTTTTTTTTTTTAATCTGACAGTCAATGTAAGATTTAATAATTTTTTAAGTCATCAACGAAGGAAATACAAGTACACAGATAAGGAAGAGATTTGAATTGACCCGGTTCGGTTCGTCTTAATCAATGATATTACTAGAGCCCTGTACAATCGTACAGACATTTAACTCAAGTATTCTTTACTACCGGATGATGTACACTCGCGCACAGATTGCATTTGAAACGGATACGAGGGAATTGGACAAAATATTAGAAATTTGCTACCAAGTATTTATTTACCCAAATGGCGATTAATAAATTGGACACAATTATATATATTATGTAAAATAAAATAAAAACTCAGTGGCGTTTATTTCAATACAACAATTTTTTACTTTTTATGTCTTGTATTTGTATGGAATAAAATAGACTCGAACTCAAAATTACTTTATACGTTTAGGTAACTAAGTACACTTTTGAACGTCAGAAAGAACTTCAATTGATTCTAAATTTACATTACAACCAGTTCGCAAGTCAATGGCGTAGAGCGGGCGAAAAGAACTGGCAAGAAACTCTCCGCCACTCTTATTAATCGACAATTTTTGAGTCACACAAATTGTTAGTACTGGAGCGAAGCAATCCTAAAGATAATTATATACTTATATAAAAAAAATTCAGCCGAGTTGGCTGATATTTTTTTAATAATAAAAAAAAGATTTCAGCTGGTACTATTGATGACCCCATACCTGGTGCTTTCCTTGTTCAACTAATCTCCTCCTCCGACTCCTTCTTCATTGTGTAAGGTATGCTATGGAATTCCTTACCAATTGAATGATCAGACAATCTCAGTCTATAAATTTATTTAAAAATCTTCTTTTTGTTCAATTTTCTTCTGCCTTGTAAATTAGCTACTACTTATTTATATTAATTGTGACTCAATTAACTTTTGGCAGTTTTTACATATTTTTTGTTTATATCTATTTTTTATTTAATTTTAGTTATAGTTTTCAAAATTTTTTTAAAGCCAGTTAATCAAACCACATCTGTACACGACTGTCCACGGCTAATACGGTTCAATGGTAACGTGAGGACGCAGCTAGTGTTGGGATCACGATATATTAACGTCGATAACGTGACTCTATGTTTGACGGACGAGATTAACGTCGGTAGCCATTTTTATAACTAATTGAATGGATTGTTAAACGTTGCCAGTTGCTTATAATGAGGATTACAAATATATTTGTATTGGGTCAATAAATAGAACGTAGTAACAAAGATACTAAAGGGAATGCTTATACTCTAACTTTATTCATATAGGTATACTAGCAGACTCGGCCAAGCTGTGGCTAAGGTTTTTTTTATATTACATAGTAGTAAACAATTCAAGGGAAACGGTAGGAGAACTTATGTGAATAGTTGGTACTTTTAACACAGCGCCATCTGTTAGAATTCTATCTAATAATAAATAAATTATTTGCAATAAAATAAAATTGCGACTATAATTAAAGATCTAAGCTATCCTATCTCTTAAGTTGCACCAGACTGCTCATGGTGTGCCAATTTAATTTAAAATCGGTTAAGTAGTTTAGGAGTCCATCGCGATAGAAGATTTTTATATATTAAGATAAGTATACTATAACGTCAGAAAAGAAGTTTTCAGTTGTAAATTAAAATAAAATATCAGTTCACAAGTCAAGGGCGTAAAGCGGGCAAGAAGTACTGGCAAGAAACTCTCCGCCATTCCTTTTAATCGTCAAGTTTTGAGTCATACAAATTTGGAGCAAATCAATCAATTAAATTATTGCCTTTATATAAAAGTTTGTACTGTACTGCCCCTGGCTCAGTATTACGCTGTGGAGCAGACGTGTTCCATAACGCTGGTCATTCTTAAAATATAAAATAAAAATTAAAGTATTTAATTAACTTGCTTATGTTCGAATACGAAGTGTAAGTCTCTGACCACGACTGTTGTATAAAAATTGTAGCGTAATTACGATAATAAACGTGTAACTCAGTTAAAAAAAAATTAATAAGTAATGAATTTCACAAATAATGCAATATCGTAAAAAAAAATGCAATAGTTTTTAAAAATTGACTTGTCGTGAATGATTATAATTAATATTAATTTGATAACGTAATCATATTTTTAATAATTTATGATGAAGTGATAAAATATTACAAGGATTGACTATATTATGAGTCATATGTAATATCTATGTAAAATTCAATTTAAGACAAATTTGCACGCCATTGTATGTGTATAAGAATATGCGAACATTAGATTGTACCACCAACACATTATTGTATCATATTCTTGCAAATAAATATTATTATTATTATTATTATTATATAGTAAAAAAATGTTATTTACGTTGACATGACTGACATTTTCGCGATGTTAGTTTTCGCTGTGAGTACCGATAACGGTGATTGAAGACACCTCCTAATCAGACACCGTGAGACCTAGGCACTGGAGCTGAAGGATTGTCTTCCTATCTTCTTATATCTTCTATCTTCTGTCTCAGTTAAATCATTTGGCAAATGGGTCTTAGAATAGCGACATTGTATATTTTAATCTAGCTAATTCCAGACAAATAAATCCAGGACTTTTTTATAAATTGTGTTTTTTGGAAAATATATTTAAGTACGAATTACATACTAATAAAATGATGAAATATGAACAATATAGAATATATATGCTGCAATAGCTTTAGTGTTGTTGTGTCGTTAAAGCAATTTAAAAAAAATAGTATTATTATTCGCCGATAGATGTCAGGAAGATTCATTTTTCAGTTTAAATTGGCACTATTCAAACACCACCTTTTTGTTATTTTCTATCATTTATTCCTAGCTAGATCGATTTATCGCCCGAAACCCCCCGTATACTAAATTTCATGAAAATCGTTGGAGCCGATCCCGAGATTTCACCCAATAATTAATCCACAACGTCAGATTGAAAACAATCTGAGATCAGACCGTGACAGTCGATCGATCTTCTACCTGCATCCCAATAACCAAACCCTACGAAGACAATCCATTTTTGGCGACGGATAGAATGCAATCTCTTTGCTCTTTACACTCATATTTGATAATCAATATAAACCAAATAAAGTAATAAAACCATACAAATAATATTACAATATACATGTCTATGTTTGAAACATATCAAATAGCTTTTTTAATTATTTTAAAAACTGATGTGAGTTAAAATCTTAAGACAGGATATTGGCACAGTTGAACTGTCATTTTCATACAAAGGTCTATCCACATACACTGATCCGACTTCCCATGGATAGCTTGTATCGACAGATGGCTATTACAATCCGTCGATTGGTTATTGTCACACTTTTATCAATATTTGGATTAAGTTGTCTATCTCAGATGGTCGAAAATGGATTGATATATGAGGTTTGGACGTTTAAATACCACAAGGACCAAACTTATAACAATTTGTTTAATTGTATCAGTTTTTTTGAAGAGAAACTTCTTTAGAATCGTTGTCATTTCAAACAGAAAAAAATCTAAATTAACACTTATCATTTCTTAAATCAGCCTATAACGAAGGTGGAGCCGGAAACTACATCAAAAGAAGTGTGTCATACAAAAACTTAACCTAAATTCTTTGATACGATTTTTACGTTTCAGAATTCAACTGAAACCAAATTAAAATTTTCTAATAATTTTCTTCCCACATCTACTCATTAAACAATATTCAAACAATTACATTATACACAATACCAAAACGGAATACACATTCAAATATAAAACAGTTTCACCTATTTATACAAAAAAATTAACAAAACACAAATTCATACTAAATTCTAAATTATAAGTTCTTAGATTAATTCATCATTATAATAAATATTTAATATAAAGAAAGAATAACAAAGCCATTATTTATAAAAGATACCACAGATTTCTAAATAATTTTTAAACACATTAAATATATATATTTGCTGGTAATTTGTCAGTGCAGTCAATGTTTAAAATTCATCAAACATGTATCAAGTATTTTAAAATTTTCTTAACCTTTATAGAAATATATATTAAAAATTAGGGAAAATAACATCAAAACAAAATTAAAAGTTGGCTTCGTTTGGCAGATACTAGTATATAGTATATTAATATAAATAATCTAAATATGTATATTTAAAGAAATAAGTGGCTCAATTATAAGTCATATCTATTTTCTGATTGTTTTCCTTCAAGGAGGAGGAGGAGGAGGCTTTCAATTGCACAGCTAATAAAAGATTTTACTTGGCACCTGGTAGATGGTACCGGTGACTCCAGAGTTGGTGTTTTCCTTACGCCCGAACCCAATAATTAATCCACAATCTCAGATTGAAAGCAATCTGATCAGTCCATGGCAGTCGATCGATCTCCTATTTGCATCCCAATAACCAAACTCTACGAAGATAATCCATTTTTGGCGACGGATTGAATGCAATCTCTTCGCTGTTTACACTCATATTTCACAATCCATACCAATAATATTAAAATATACATACATCAACTATATGTATAAAAACATATGAAAGTTAAAATATTAGGATTAAGTTGTCTATCTCAGATGGTCAAGAATGGATTGCGATATGTTATTGGGTTTGGGCTTTAAAGAATGCGTGTCGCTAAACAGCGAGAAAAAGCTGCCAGAGTCAAAGGTACACGGCTACAGGAAACAAACATTTTAAATGTGTTTTAATTTTCTATTTATTATTTTTAATACAAAATTAAAACCAATTTAAATAAAGCCTCATTTATTCTATCAATTCTCCATAATTTGTAGTTCTTTTCTAGAAATCAGTGCCGGCTTAGCCACGTAGTAATACAAACAAACAAACAAAATATCTTTATAAACTTATGATCGTCAAAAAAAAATTAATTGTAAATTTACATTTACAACCAGTTCGCAAGTCAAGGGCGTAGAGCGGGTAAGAAGAACTGGCAAGAAACTTTCCGCGACTCAATTGCTAAGTTTTTAACACAAATTGTTTGAAATCAAATCAATCCCAAGGATTAGGATCATTTAAGTATTCGTCAAATTTATAAAAGGCTTTATTAATTAATTTACTTTTAACAAGGGCTTTGAATTTATTTAGTGACAGTTCTCTAATTTCGCTTGGGAGTTTGTTGTAAAAACGAATACAATTTCCATATAAGGAGTGGTTTATCTTCTGGAGCCTGGTTGGTCGCACACTCAAAGTTCTATTACGCGTATTATACTGGTGAAAGTCACCATTTGTATTAAAATCGTTTCATTTTTTTGTACATACAACAAGGCTTCAAGAATATATTGAACGGATAATGTCATAATATTTAGTTCCTTAAATCTATTCCGTACCGACTCCCTCGGGGAAACACAACAAATACCCCGAACAACCCGCTTCTGCAACACAAATATGGATTGAACCTCTTCAGCAGCACGATTTGAATTTTTTAGTTCTAGGCCTCAGATTTCTGCGCCTGTTCCATGATTTGCGAATCTAATAGTTGCTCTCCTGAGCCTGACACACACCGTCGTCTTTGTATCTAAGCGAAGTTTTCCTCACGATGTTTTTCCTTCGTACGAGTGGATTATAATGCTCACAGGAAGTCTATTGATGCACAGCCGGGGATAGTACCTACTCAGGTAACACTGCTGAATCGAAAAGATACATATATATGTATACATATACAGATAAAAAGTAACTAGATACTTTTATATAATTACTAGCTGACCCGGCCAACTTCGTTCTAATAATATCGTGTTAACCTTAAACTTAATTTAGGATTGTATTAATACAATTTTTTGTAAATAAATGTTTCAACAAAAATGGCAGTATTAGACCTCTTTTCTTGAGCGCCAATATAGCGATAACATTTTTTGATGAGGTAACACATGTCTTGGATGCCTCAATCACCTCAAGATCGGAATTTTTTGAACTGACACGAATTTGATATAAAATGCGTACGTGCGTCAACAGTCAAATTAAATTATTGTTATTTGATAACTTATTCGATATTTTATTTCCTATTTTGCTATTTTCGTTGCCCTTTTATGTAAAAAAAAAAGGTTGGCAACGCAATCGCGAGGTTCGAGCATTGAGAGTGTCCATGGGCGGTATCACTTAACATCAGATGAACCTCCTGCCCGTTCTATAAAAAAATATTTGGAACAAAAAAGAGATAACTAACACCAGCCGATTTTAATGTATAAGTGGTGTAACTAACATGACTTAGTTTTATATATTTAGATGTGTTGAATTTACTTTAGTTCTTAATTTACACCCTTGATTAGAGAACTGGCAGTAAATGTACAATTAGAAGCATTTAATGTATTTTTTTTGACGTTCATAAGTGTACATTATGTTACCTATATTAATAAATGATTTTGACTTCATCAAAAACAACATTTCAAAACTCAGTAAAAATCTCAAATAATTTCCTGTTAACCTGTCTATGCTGAAACAGAAAATATTCTTATTTTACAGAAATAGTTTAAACATGAATGTGTTATATAGAAATAATTAAGTTAAATTCAGCTAACATGGGAAAAGGAAAAGGCCAGTGCACTTTAGTTTAACTAAATATTTCTGTATATTGTGCCTAAGTTTTCTTTCTTTCTTTTCTTACCTTTACTTTTGAGATGACGTCTTATTTTTCGATGAAGCCGACTGCACGCACGAAAAAACATGACGTATGCGGCGTTACCTCGCTCTGAGGCGTTCCAATTAAGGCTTGAAGTGCAAGCGACAAAGAGGCACAATCGACAAAAAAATTACAATTGTTAACTGCGTACAAATAAATGTAACTTGATCAATTCAATTGTGATTTCCATTTACCCCCTCTATATCCATACAAAATATGTATCAAACGAATAAAATTAAAATTTTCTTTTGAAAAATGCAACCATTCCATCAGTATTTTCTTATGACGTCACGTTCAACTATCGACAGAAAACCGACTTTACAGACAGGCGATTTTTTGATGTGAAACATCTATAGCCGCACGTAAAACCGATTTCTGGCGTGGTATATACATACAATCTATATGCAGTAGTAAACTTTTGTATTTAATGAAAATAAATGTTTGTTCAATAAATAGTCATCGTTATCTGGAAAACAAAATCGTAATATTTTATTTTATCATTATGACATATTTAGTTCCTATCACAATCTGTTCTTTTCTGCATATTACTTCACAGAATAATTTTGATGTTTCACATCTACCAGGCGTCCCGTGACGGCTCATTTTTAATTTTTATAAAAGTATCATTTTTGTTATCGATAAAGGTACATCACTCACACCAAATTGTTGTCTTGTGCCATCGTTTGGTGACATTGATTTATGCGCTGAGAACTGAGCAGTTTCGACATATGGGGGACTAGCGCCGCTACCGGAACTCAATTGGGTTCTCCTCTCATTGGTATGGTTCAGCTGTCTTAAGTGACACTTGCGATGCACATATTTTCTTGATTACTGGAAATCTTCTACAGTCCGTTTCACAAGGCATTTTCTTTGGCGGGGGTCTTCCCTGAGAGATACGACCTCCAACAATTCAATATTCGATCGTACTCCTTCCTTAAAGGCCGGCAACGCACCTAAAAATGGGTGACTATGGGCTGCGATGGTCGTAGGTTCGATCCTCGGCTGTGCATCAATGGTCTTTCTGTGTGCACATTTAACATTTGGTTGGTGTAGGAAAACATCGTGAGGAAACCGGCTTGTCTATGACCCAAAAGATGGCATGTGTCAGACACAGGATCATGAACAGAGTTTGAAGCGCCACATTTTTTAAGCATAATCAAATATACAGTATTTAGAACTTTTCACGTACATTGTAATAATAAAAAATATTTTTCTTTTCGTAACAAATATATTTTGTGCATTTTTCTGGCAACTGAAGAGTTTGAACACTACAGTTATTTCAATAATGTTATAGTTTCTGTTATATCTATATTATATATTAAACACGCAGTACTCAACTTAAGAAATGTATGCCATTTCTAGCAAACGTTTTCTTTATAAAAAGGAAATTCTTTGACATTTGTTTGAAAATGTCATATAATATTCAAATTGTGAATTGTTTCGGGGAACGTCTAGTTCCCTAAGGAATTTAAAGGTTGCGTGTAGTGGGGAACTCTGCACAAATACTACAGAGGGAAAATAAATTGAATTATTAAGAACAAGAATTTTGTGACTTTAACAATGGTTTTATTTAAATAAATATACATAAAACCCTAGTGAATTATATATCAAAGCCTTCCTCGGGAACCACACTACCAAATACTGAAAAGCGTACAAAAATCCATCCATTATTTTTTGAGTTCTTCGTGCGTTATTAGATTAAATTTCGTAAAATAGCATTTATTGAAGAATCGTCTTCACAGATTACATAGATTTGCACAGAGCATCATAGAACTTTAAAAGTTCTTTTATCTGTGGAATTCTTTTTGCACAAATAGCATACACAAAACTCAATCCCGCTTCCAATAAAACTTCGTTCATATGTAAATGTGCATTGTGTGAATTTCCGCGGGAACTGCATTGACTGGCAAATGCTGGTAAATTGTAAATCTAATCATTTTCAATTCATAGACAAGTCATCAGCCTGACCATAGATTATTGCACCGTAATTTAATTTTACGACCTCAGGGTTCAGTGGAACGATCACGACTCGTAAATTACTGTCATGATTATAAAAAATAACGCATTTATAAGAAAATGCTGAGTCACACAGTAATGTATTCAACGTCACGAAGAAGTGCTTCATATGTTCTTATCTCCTGGTACTTCACTGGCCTCTACATACAGGTGATAAAGGAAATTCCTTTTTAAAAATAGACAACGCACTAAGTAAAAGATGGAACTTGGGAGTTGTAGCATTTGGTTTAAATAAATAAATAAATACACCGTACAATCGATTAAAATACTCTTCATATGTTCTTACCTCCTGGTAGTCCACTGGCCTCTACATATCACTACATTAGTATAAAAACAAAGTCGCTTTCTCTGTCCCTATGTCCCTTTGTGCTTATCTTTGAAACTACGCAACGGATTTTGATGCGGTTTTTTTTAATAGATAGAATGATTCAAGAGGAAGGTTTATATGTATAATAACATCCATTAAATAGTGGAGAAGTACTGTTATTTTTGAGGTTCCTAATGTGATGTCGTAAATAATTACATTTTTCCGCTTACATTGCAAACGCAGGCTGATCCCTACGAGTTTTATCAAAATAATGTACTAAGTATGGTACACATTGAAAAGGTCTACAGAAAAGTCCGTGATGGTATATATCTTATGGATAGATAACCCACAATAACTTTTTTTTGTCATTTCCTTTTTACGACAAATAATGGCTAATTTTCGAAGCGATTTTAACCAATACAGCATGAATTCTTAACCAATTAAATACCTTGAATACATTGTTCATTTAATATAGATCTATATGTACAGCCCATTACAGCTTATTTAGCAGCGTTCGAACGCGTATATTATCGGAACTTTCCAGCGACGGAAATAACAATACATAATAAAAACCTGCTTTTCATCAGCATTGCACCCGTGCGAAGCTGGGGCGGGTCACTAGTAATTTATAAAAGAAATTGTTTTTTAAAATGATAATAAAAAATACTTAAACGCACTATCGATAAATCGATTTAAAAATACTCTTCATATGTTCTTAAATCCTGGTACTTACTTCACTACCCTATACAATAATAAATATAAAAAAGTTAAAACACATTTAACACGCACTAAGTAAATAGGAACTAAATCTTTCAGTAGGCAGATTTCTGTATATTTCGTGACTCAAAAGATTTTCAAAAGGCCATTTTCACACGATATTTTCAGTGACAGTCTGTTAAGAAATACAATAATTTGTAAATAAAATCTTTATATTAAAAACGTAACAAATATGTTGATTTTTCACGGCAGCATACTATATGTATAGTGCGTATGTCAAAGGGTGTGGTGTACTTATAAGTGTCTTGAAGTGAACTGCGACCCCTCAACTACACTATACGACATTTGTTGTAAATTATATCCAAAGCTTAGGATAATAAAGAGCTGAATTATAGAGAATTGGAGGAAAATGATGAAGATAAGTTGGACCAAAAAGAAGACCAATGAACAGGTGCTGGGTATGGTCGGAGAAAAACGAAATCTGCCGAGTACCAAATAATACCAGATAGGGAAGATGATTGGACACCTTGTGCGACACGACAACTTCTTTCGGATCATCTTGCAGGTGAAGATAGAAGGCAGGAGAGGACAAGGAAGACCGGATTGGCTTACATAGACCAGATTAAGGAAAAAGCTGAGGTGGTGACATGCCAGGAGGTCAAGACATTGACGCAAAACCGCACTGAGTGGCGATTATTCCTCAGACAAGAGCCCAGCTCTTAAATTTGAAGAAGAAGAATTATAGAGACGCTGCTTTGGTTTAGTGCTTCAACCTGAGATTCTTGAGGTCGAAAACCCAGCCTGTGCAGCTTCGTAAAAACACATTTAACATTCGCGCGTACTAAGGAACGTTGCCTTACTGCTTATCAGATTGACTATTGACAAATCAGAAATCAGATACTAGATAGATTCACTCGAACAATGAAAAACGCCGTGAGAAAAATTTGGCATAGACCATGACAGAAGAGATACAGAATTCTGTGGTTGTGCCACTTAATAGATCTCTAACGCCTAAACCCAATAACCTATCTCAATCCATTTATGACCATCTGGAATAGATATCTGAATCCAAATATTATAAGTGTGCCAATAACCAATCGACGGATTGTATAGCCATCTGTCGATACAAGCATGGAAGGTCGTAACGGTGTATGTGAAATTTGCATAAAAATTATAGTTCAACTATACCTATCTTAAGATTTTAACTTACACCAGTTTTTAAAATAATTAAAAAGCTATTTGATATGTTTTAAACATAGACATGTATATTTTAATATTATTTGTATGGTTTTATTACTTTATTTGGTTTATATTTATTATCTAATATGAGTGTGAAGAGCGAAGAGATTGCATTCTATCCGTCGCCATGAATGGATTGTCTCGATCAGATCTCAGATTGTTTTTGATCTTAGTTTGTGGCTTAGTTATTTGGTTCGGGCATAAGACTTATTTTAAATTTCGCTTGAAAACATGTCGTATAGTGTACACTTAAAGCTCGCACGCAGCTTTGTGTTCTACGCTCGATAAGCAGCTTCTAAGGCCAATCTGCTTTTGAGTATATCAACGTTGAGAAAGAGGTATTTACTAATATATATTTACTAAGTTTGAACTTGTCGCCTTACGGCTGAACCCAATTATTAATCCACAATCTCAGATTGTTTTCAATCTGAGATTGTGGATTAATAATTGTGGAGTAATAATTGGACCAGACCGTGACAGTCGATTGATGTCCTATTTGCATCCCAATAACCAAACCCTACGAAGACGATCCATTTTTGGCGACGGATAGAATGCAATCTCTTCGCTCTTTACACTCATATTTGATAATCAATATAAACTAAATAAAGTTAATAAATCCATACAAATAATATAAAATATACATGTCTATGTTTAAAACATATCAAATAGCTTTTTGATCATTTTAAAAACTGGCGTCAGTTAATATCTTATATCTCTGAGATATTGGCACAGTTGAACTGTCATTTTTATTCAAAGGTCTATCCACATACACTGATCCGAATTACCATGGATAGCTTGTATCATCAGATGGCTATTACAATCTGTCGATTGGTTTTGGCAATATTTGGATTAATACGTCTATCTCAGATGGTCAAAAATGGATTGAGATAGGTTATTGGGTTTGGACGTTAATGTTATCCTATCTTTTTAGCTACCAACGCAAAATTTTGCTACCTCATAGAGACTGTTAGCTTCCGGAAAAAAAAACTTCCTTAGAGATAAAAAAACAATGGGGCTAAAAGCTCTTTCGATGAGATGATGATGTGTGATATTCTGTATTTGTTTTATGATTTGTCAATGACATGTCGTCGTGGTCTAAAGCAAGCCGGTTTCCTAAATATTTTCCTTCATAGTTGCGAATGTTAAATACGCACATAGACCATTGTGTGCAGCTGTTTGAACCAACGACCTCACGTATGACAGTCGTACTCTGAAGCAACTAGGCCAAAACTGTTACTCAGAGATCAAGTAATAAAAAATATGTACTTGAATTGTTGAAATTCATTTGTATTTATAAAATTTTTAGTTGCAATTACCAGGATTTAAAAAAAAACTTTTTTTTAATTTGTTAATCATTGGAAATTATTATCTGTGTTTTTTTTGACGTCTTGGCTTGTTCTCTTCGAGCCTACATAACTTTAGTGTGACGTTAAAAAAATGCTATTTATTTTATGTATAGCCGTGGTATACGATTGTAAATATTTCTTTTATAAACGCAAGTTTCATTAAATGTCTTTTTTAAAGTTTTAATGTATGTTAAATTATAATAAACCATAGCTCTCGACGTCCAAAATTAAACCTGGTTTTATCGCATATCAACTTTGACATTTGAAGTTTGACATTTGACAGTACTCTTGTGCCTTCAAATTCAAATTGTATCCTAATTTATTGCAATAATAATAAACACAAAGGCGTTTCGTACTGCCAATTGTAAATCAAAGTAACTTTGGCATTAGAAGTTTGACATTTGACAGTTCTCTTGTGACTTGAAACAGGAATCAGAATACAGGTCATGGCATAACCTAAAAGCTGAGACCTCTCTTATGAAATAATACCTTGGTGTAATATAATTATAATACTCCCACATGACATTTCAGAGCCAATTAATTAGGGCAATTTCGCTGAGAGCTCAAACGCCATCTTGTGGAACGCCACAAAATGGCGGGCGCAATTCTATATTTTTACTGACACGTGACTGCCTTGTTAATTGCGCAATAAAGGAAAGATTAATATATGTATGAATATTAATGTTAAATAATTATAAACAAAAAATCACCAAATTAATCATTATTACATCTCGCTGACTGGCTCATTCCTGAAAGTTACTAATGTTATTGAAAAATCAATTTATGAATACAAAATATATAGGCTGTTTGACAATTTTTAAAAACCATTACAGATTAATTATTTATTAATTACATTTATTTCTGGGTTATTTATTTTTTGAGATAAGATTAAGATTTATTATTTTACCCGCAAAAACACTTCTCTAGACAAGATAATGTCACAAACAAGAAAACAAACGCCAAAGTTTGTCATACTTAATTCTTAATTTATACAAATATGTATAATATATTATTCAATCAATAACACTCACCGATGGAATGAAACTCCACAGTATTAGACTATCGACTAATCAGTGACCTTGTGTCACGTGACTTGAATCAATATTTTTGTCAATTGTTTGACAAATAACTGATTAATTACAAGTTATTTTAATAATACTTTTAAAACCACTCTTATTAAACTTTCAAAAACACGTATTTTCCATCCTGTCAAATAAACTCTGTCTGAGTTGACTGACAGCGATGTCAATTGTCATCGATAAAGCTTTGCAGTGACGCATGACTGATCTAATTCGGATGCTAGATTTAATTACGCGACTACTGTACATATCCTTTACAAAAACATTTTTGAACGAATTTGTCGTAATATTCAGACACCGACGCTATTACTAGCAGTTTGGCGCGTTAGGTTTTTTTATTTTATTTTAGATAGCAAAGTTCTTTGAGCAGTCATTAAGTATAGGAAGAATATGGACAGTAGGGTCTCTCCCTCCCTCTTATGGAATAACAATTAACGGGAAAAGATAGTAAGACAGACCAAGAGGGGAGAACTTCACCGATAACAAGGATCTCTATTGCTTATCAATAAATAATTAATAATAAATCAGTGGCGCTACAACCTCTTTACGTCCTGGCCTCAGATTTCTGAATCTGTTTCATGATCATTTTTAAATCAAATAGGCAAGTAGGTGATCAGCCTCCAGTGCCTGGCACACATCTTCAACTCCTTGGGTCTAAGAGATGTCGGTTTCCTCACGATGTTTTCCTTCACCGTTCGAGCAAATGTTAAATACATAGAAAGAAAGTCCATTGGTGCACAGCCCGGGATCGAACCTACGACCTCAGGTATGAGAGTCGCACGCTGAAGCCACTAGGCCAACACTGCTCTGCATTGGATTGCAACATTGCTTATCAAATAGTCGTAAATTTAAACATTCTACAGACAAATTCTAGACTTCTACAAATCATATAGGGCACCTCACCTCCTTGGGCAAGATAACAGTTGCCTCCCAACTTTGATTTTGTTTCCTTGGGAGTTTTGGACTGTGGGCCTCAAATGTAGACACTAAGGGCACCAGCTCTGGGTTCACCAGTACCTAGTGCATTATATCTTTAATTAGCTGTGCATATACCCAAGAGTTCTCCAGAGAATTGGCAAAAATAAAAAATATGTTTTAATTCCAATGTATTTATTATATACATTAAAAGTAATTACAAGTTACTAGGGAGGCAATAGGTGGCTTGTATCAATATTAAAATTACAATTATGTAGAAATATATAATATTAAACTAAATAAAAAATAACCCAAAAATAAAAATAAATCACAAATGATTCCTAAACAATCGAAAAATTACAAATATAAAATAAGCTAAAATGTTTTTATATAATTTAAAATTACACTCAATTCGTAAAGAGAAATAAAATGAGCGTCATTATAGTCCCGTAAGAGGGACCGGAAGTCCTGTAGACTGAGCGCCGGAAGTGCGGCCATCTTACCGGAAACGAGGAACGCTAATGAGTTTTGTTTGAGCTTTTATTGTTTTAGAAGTGGAAAATAATTGATTAAAGTTTATTAATGGTAGAATTACTTTGTAAACATAATCGCTACTCGTGTAATCAGTAAAATATACTAAAACTTATAATATTTATTTATATTATACCCCGTTACATTTGTAGAAAAACAAATACCACTATACATAAAAATTATAAGATACGCAATTGGCGGCCTTGTCGCTAACAAGTGATCTATTCCAGGCAACCCTAGTAAGGAAAACTAAAGAAGAAATATGGGTAAAGTTCAATATAACCAAATATGATAAAAAAGATATATAGAATCAACAACCTTCATAATACATAAACTAGAAATTATTTATTATTTGTTTTTCACTATACAAAATACCTATTTTATTTCTAAAACACATGTATAATTTTCTTAACCTACATAATAATAATGAGAATTGAAAATAGATAAATAGAAAGCAAAAGTAAATTTTAAAGTATGGTCTGTGGTAGACCTTAATGCTGGCATTGCTATATTGCGAATAAGCACAATAATAACATAAATGGAAGTGAAACCGCCAAAATGCTGTTCTAGACAAGATGGCGCCCAGACGTCAACGTGACAATTAACACACAGCTTCACATTCACAGCTTAATGACGTATGCTTATTATTATGGGGTCATGCTGCTAATGTCGAATCTATTTAATTCTGCAGAAGAGAGCTATTCGTGCAATCTATAATTTAAAATGTAGGGAATCTCTGAGAGATACATTTAAGGATATTAATATACTCACCTTTCCCTCGCAATATATTTATGAAAATATTATATATGTATACAAAAATAGTGATAAGTAATACTAGAATAGAACATACGCACAATGTCAATACTCGGAACAAACAAAAAAGGGAAAAGGGATACTCTTCTTTAATAAAATCCCAGAGGCTCTTTTATCTCTGCCTTTTAATAAATTTAAGAAATATAAAGAAAAGCTGTGTTGATAAAAGGGCCTGGGACTAGTGCTGGGCAGGCTACTGCTAATTAATTTGCTATATTTGTTTTAAATATGGTGGATTTGATTAATGATTTGCTTTTATTTAAAAAGAGTACCGAGAGTTTTTTACGCCAACGATACTTCTTTGCCGATGAGTAGGGATGCCTACAGGTTCAAATTTAATGACGTGGAATAAATGATACCTGTCTATCTTATGTTCCAAAATAAACGTATTTTTTTTATTAACACGTAAAACGTTAAGTTTAAATTGTTAATTGTCATTCTTATTACATTGTAAATTATGCCTTCGTGCCTTCTCCATCTACACGACACTGGCGAAGTACCTTGTGTCCAATTGGCACAAATTAAAGCCTTAAAAAAATAAAAAAAAAATAACATGTAAGTTTCGCCAATGAGTCATGTACTTGATGCTAGAATTTTTTTCTAATATATTTAAGGGGTTAGGCGCTGTATGCTGAAATACAAGTTCACACCTAGTTCAGCGTCAGATATACCTGACTAATTTTGTTTTCATAACTATCGCAATGACATATAAGGTTTTCCTGTCAAACAAACTTTAAATAAATCATTATTACACACTATATTTTGATCACAAACAGTCTTTGTGGAAATTAATTCCAAACGGTATTAAACTAAACCGATTATTTATTATAAATAATAAAATTAAAATATAGCACTCAAATATTTACAATATTGTTAACCTGCATAAAAAAAATAATGTTTTAATTTTCTGAAAGAAAAACCTCGCTAGGAAACCGGCATTAGACTAAAAAGTGGACATGTGTCAGACACATCTGATCACCTACTTGGCTATGATATCGACAAATCATGAAACAGATACAGACATCTGAGGTCCAGACTCAAAACGCGCCACTGATTTTTTTTTTTTTTATAAAATATATATTAGACAGTTCCTCATCAACATGTAATTATCTCTGTACTTCTACCATTTGGCTGATTTTCCCACTATTGCACCCTTAGTTTCTCACCTAACAAATAGTTATCAAAGGGCTCTTAAATTTAATCGTGGGTTAAATAAGGCTAAGGATACACTGTGGCTAAACCGTTGCGGGTTTTAACCGCGCTGTTTTTGTGTAAAGCTGGTGTGTAGTGTGACTTTCTGACATTTAAATCAAGAGCATCAATGAAATGGGATGATCAATTTAAAAAAAACATGTAATTGCCTATCTGATACCTAATCGGCTGTTTTTCTATTAACTACCTAAATCAAATCATTTATTCTAATTAGACCACCTGAAATGGCACTTTTGAACGTTAAATAAAATGTAAAGACGATTCTAGTTGCCCCTTCCAAAAGGTTTTGTACGGAGAAGAATGGTCAAGAAACTCCACACTTACTCTTTTAAAATAGGATTTACAATATTTGTATACATTAGCAAGGCTCTATGATTGTCCTATGGAGCAGGACCTTCTAAGCATTCTTATCTTGATTATAATCCTCTAATTTGTAATATTAAAATGTAGATTTAATATGTCAAAAGATATTATTAGATGTTGTAACATTTAACACCGTACAAAACTTTGGCACATTTAAGTTATCATAATTGTCAAGAATTAGAAAACAGTTTGTAACATATACTGTAAATATAGCATTATGTATAACATGTTTTGACGTGACAACGTCTTATAAATTGGTTTGCCGGGTGACACTTCAAGAAACTGCGTTACGCTCCGCTCACGTTATGCGCTCACAATGAGAGCGAGTGAGAGGCACGCGTCCCTTCCACTCGGGCATGGTTAGCCCGCCTAAGAGCGAGAGAGACAGACATAAAAAGTTGTTTGTATAAATTAATGTTTTAAATATAATTCTTTGTATAAATAAATGTTTTAAATTGTTACTATTATTTCATCCTTCTTCCCACTATACGAATGAATATTCACATTAAAATTATTTTAAAACTCAAAGTCGTTGTCACGTAAAACTTTCGCCCGTATACCGACTTTACAGGCAACCAATTTTTTTTCTATACGAAGTTTGACATAGGTATTTAACAAGGCTAAATACAGGTTGACACTGCGCTGTGTGCGATGTCTTTATTAAAATGCTTTAATCAAACTTGAGTTTTACCAACTTTAGTAATTTATTAAGACAACTTACACATATACAATGTGTTGTGTTGTCCTTTTATGGGGCTTCTAAACGGGCCATGTTTTGCTGCAATGATGGCTGCAATACAGTTGCCCGGCAACATTGCGAACAATAGCAGCCACACTATGCAATATTGCAGTAATGTACCGGCCATATAGCCCAACATGTTTTGTATAGCCACTTATGGCCGGTATTGCCCCTATGGGTTGCCGGACGATCGCTAGGCTATCGAATTCAACTGCAATATTGCACAGCCAGTTTTATTGTTGTTTCAATCACTCTCTTTGTTATGGCACAGTGCATCCTTTTCTACGCGAAATGTTGCTCTATTCTGTGTTTTGCGATTTGACAACTACGTAAAAATAATAATAATTATTCTTGAAAAATTTATTATCAAGGCTTATTTCTAGACACAAATTGTCTACAGTTTCACGCCTATTTAAGTATGGTCGAATCTACAATCTCTTCTTTTTCTATTTGTTTTTTAAAACAATAAAAGCTGTTGCGACAAGTGTGATTTCGTCAGCAATTGTTGCCGGTATGTGTAGCCCGTTTAGGAGTCTGCATCATCGGCCATACAATTGCTGTCATATTGCAACACATGGCCCGGCCATAGATTGCTCGGCCATCAGCTGCATAAAAACATTTTTGTGATGGCCGGGCAATTAGTTGCCAATAGTGCAGCCATCAATTGCAGCAAAACATGGCCCGTTTAGAAGCCCCATTACACAATTTTGTTTGGTTTAAGAAAACTGTAAAATTAAATCTTCTTTATTAAATTCAAACTCTATAAATTTACCATTCCAGCTCTCGGATCCGAGTATTCGGCACCCAATGTGCTGTATGGCGACCACTCGGATCCAAAAATGTTTTTTTCATTTCAAGCATTCAATGTGTAAAAATTTGCAATGCGGTATTGCGGTTACACAGTGCGTCCTAAGCTTTAGAACCGCCATTTTGCGCACTCGAAGAAGGCGGCATAAAGACTAATAGCGCTCTCAAAACACAATACTTTGGAGAACTCAAGAGGAATAATTCACACTTTTGTGTGCGACTCCGACATTTGTGTCACCTGCTTCGGGAACCCTCATCGACTATTTGACAAAATGTCCAAACCCTGCACTATTTTTTTTTTTATCCTTTATTGCCTTATACAAAAACACACATAACAAAAAAAAAAAAAAAACAGTTACAAAATATATAACGCAAAGGGCGGCCTTATCGCTTACAAGCGATTTCTTCCAGGCAACCCTAATGAGAAACAAAGTGATTGTAAAACCGATATTTTAAAAACAAATTATATCGGTTTTCTCTTAATGTCTAAAGGAGAATTGCCTTTTAAGAATTGCTTAAAAGGCCGGCAACGCACTCGAGAGCCCTCTGGCATTGAGAGTGTCCATGGGCGGTCACTTAACATCAGGTGAGCCTACTGCCTGTTTGCACCCTGCTCTATAAAAAAAAAAATAGTACTCCGTGTTGCTTAAGATATAAGATATTACTTAAGATGTCATATGAAAGATGGTGTAATGGTTGCAGCTCCTTACAAACGCTGTGTAAAAGAAAAAACTTGGCGACAAAAAAGAGTGGCGTAGAGTTTATTGCTAGTTCTTCTCTTCCGTTCTATGCCCTTGATTTGATAACTGGCAGTCAATATTAAATTAGAAGCATTTCATTTACACCAACATTTCTGTTTTTGATGTTCAGAAGTGTACATAGTGTTACCTATATAAATAAATTATTTTGAATTTAAATTTCTTTAGTATTTTCCGCCATGCTTGGTTTAGAAGCTCGAAAATAAATTAAATAAATAAATATATAACACAAATATACAATATTTATAATTTTTTTAACATAAATAATAATCGAAAAGTTAAACATTAAAATAAATATAAAAAGTTTGGTGCCTGTGGGTGTAAACTTTTACTGGCGAACATAAAAAAATAGAAAAGCCCGGCAAAGCACTCGCGAGCCCTGAGCACTGAGTGTCCATGGACGGTATCCCATAAGCCTCCCGCCGATTAACCTTTGTTTTATCACTACATAGTATAAAACAAAGTCGCTTTCTCTGTCCCTATGTCCCTTTGTATGCTTAAATCTTTGAAACTACGCAACGGATTTTGATGCGGTTTTTTTTAATAGATAGAGTGGGGAAGATGATATTCAAGAGGAAGGTTTATATGTATAAAAAAAATGTGAGCCGTCACGGGACGCCTGGCAGATGTGAAACATCGAAATTATTTTGTGAAGTAATATGCAGAAAAGAACAGATTGTGATAAGAACTAAATATGTCATAATGATAAAATAAAATTTTACGATTTTGTTTTCCAGATAACGATGACTATTTATGGAATAAACATTTATTTTCATTAAATACAAAAATTTACAACTGCATATAGATTGTATGTATATCCCATCATATAGCGTGGCGATGCGTCGCCACGGCATGCGTCGCCACGCCAGAAATCGGTTTTACGTGCGGCTATAGATGTTTCACAAAACATCCATTAAATAGTGGAGAAGTACTGTTATTTTTGAGGTTTCTAATGTGATGTCGTAAATAATTACATTTTTTCCGCTTACATTGCAAACGCAGGCTGAACCCTACTAGTTCTATCAAAATAATGTACTAAGTATTGTACACATTGAAAAGGTCTACAGAAAAGTCCGTGATGGTATATGTCTATCTCTTATGGATAACCCACGATAACTTTTTTTTGTCATTTACTTTTTACGACAAATAATGGCTAATTTTCGAAGCGATTTTAACCAATACAGCATTAATCCTTAACCAATTCAATACCTTGAATACATCGTTCATTTAATATAGATCGATATGGCCCTTTACACCGTATGATTTAAGTGAATATTTTCGAAGATATTACAGATTTAAAAATTGCGGGACGTAGCGTTTGCGGCGGTACCGGCCGGCCGCCCGGTGCGGCAAGAGCGCGCTTATAAAAAGCGCGACTGAGGCCGCGGTTTTCCCCGACCCATTCCGGCTGAGCTAAGCTCGCCAAAACAGCCCGTGCTGAGCTGTAAAGGCCCTTAAGGCCAACAGCGAGATTCCATTCTCAAAAAAAAAAAGAAAAGCGGGTTTCCCTGTAGCACATTGAATTTAGCAGCGATCGGTCGGTTTATCAGCATTACACCCGTGCGAAGCCGGGGCGGGTCGCTAGTATAAAAATATATTAAACTGTGTATTATTAGTATGGCCGAAACGATCGCTTTGCAATCGAAAATTCTGCTTTATTTCTCAACCATATTATTGCTGTCTCGCTATACGATAGATATATTATAAGGGATTTTATTAAAGAAGAGTATGGGATGTTCTATCTTGTAATCACAACCCCTTTTTATCTTTGTTAATTGGTTTATTCATCACAAGTATTTGCGTGTTGTTCTCACGAGTATTTAAGTGCGTGCTCCTATTTCACCATGCCTCCTACTGATAGAGGACAAATCTTTGTTTTTAATTTATTTTTTTATTCTTTATTACTCAAGATGTCATATAGAACATGGTGTAATGGTTGCAGCTCTTTACAAACATTGTGTATAAAAAACTTGGCGATTAAAAAGAGTTTATTGCCAGTTCTTCTCTTCCGTTCTACGCCCTTGTTTTGAGAACTGGCAGTAAATGTAAAATTAGAAGCATTTTATGTGTATTTCTTTTCTTTTTTTGACGTTCATAAGTGTACATTATGTTACCTATATGAATAAATTATTTTTGTTTGTTTGTTTGAAGCAACAGTTATTAAATTATATATATATATATATTCACTCGTCTTAAAAGTCTGTTCTGAGTGACGTCTGTTTTCTTATTTTCTTAGTGTCCCATATTTAAGTTGTCACATATCAAAATCTTATAGATAATAATACACAATGTACTTAATATGTACATTTTAGTGCTTATCTTAGACCAGGGTTTATTTATTTTTATATATGTAATAAGGTTATTATATACCACTCCTTCTCGAAATAAAAACTCAGTTGGGTTTCTGCAATAAAAACAGAAAACAACATTAAAAGTTTTTACTCCAGGTGATTTACTTATTATTCCTTATTAAAATTAATAACCTTTAAACCAATAATTGAAATCTTCAATGTTCGATATTTTTAGGTTAGAATCCCGACCATCGAGTATTCATGTTTTACCATCGATAACCCGAGTCTATCACTCTGTGCGAAACGCGGCAAATTCAAACATAAAGATGATTACGTCTCATATAAATGAGAGTCGTTATTTTCTTTATATATTTTTAATATATTTTTATACATTTTGACATTTATTTCTTTAATATGCCGTAAAAAAGACAAAAACTAATGGATAAGTTTGCATTTTCTGAGAAAATTTACAAAAGTAACATATTTTTTTTTTCACCATCGGAAAGTAGAGAAAGAGATTTCAACGAACAGAAAACACCATTTTTTTCAAAAAAGCTGATATTTTGACGGGTGAATTTTCTATTGAAAATTCGGGTATTTTTCGATATTAATTCAAAATAAGGTGAAAATATAAATATTTTTAATCAATTAAATTACAGCGTATTTGGGACATAAAATTTTCATCAAATTTCGTTGAAAAATAAATATTTTCAAAAAAGATTTAGATCTTTTTACTACCTACAACTTTGCCATTTGACTTTTTTCTATAGGACTTTTAGTTTTGCCGGAAATCGAGAAAAAACGTTTTTTACCCTTCCTCCCTCACCCCCATCCCCTTCCCGACCTCAGATCCCCGTAATTTATTTTTCCTTTCATTTTTATTATATTCCCCTCCTTTTCTAATGGGTTTATCCTACTACTTTTTTTTTGGTTTGAAAAATTATCGACCCTGGCCTATCTACGATACGCTAAAGGGTATCCCTTTTCCCAAAAAAGAATTACTAACTAGATACTCTAATACATTGCAGCCTGCATTTGTTCCCAGTATTAACATTGTGCGTATGTTCTATTCTAGTATACTTATGACTTTTTTATAAGCCACATACTGTAGCTAAACATATTGGAAGATTACAGAACAAAATAGACAGTTATGTTTTTGCGTTAAAACGACTAAGGGAAACTGTTAACTGTCATGCATATATTGCATCTATAATTGGATATGGAATTACAATTTGGGAAAATTCAGTCGAAGTGAATAGGGTATTTAAGGCCCAAAAAAATGTATTAGAACAATTTGTGGAGCAAATTGTATTGATAGTTGCGTGCCTCTATTTAAGAGACTCAAAGTGTTATCTCTTCCATGTATTTATATATTAGAAATGTCCCTGTTCGGACACAGAAATATACATATTTTTAAATCGAATGTAGTAAGTAGTAGACATGGGGAGAAATTGGCTGTGCCAAAAATAAATTTAGAATTGTTTCGGAAAAACGCCTTCTGTATGGCAATTAAAATTTACAATAGATTACCGAAAGAACTTAAAGATCTTTAAAAAGCGACTTAGTGCATTACTTTTAGAAAAAACCTACTACTCAATAAACGATTATTTGTGTGAGACATGGTAATTTATACAAATTTAATAATGTATGATAATTGACTTAATTGATATGAATCTGACTAATAATGTAAAATCTAAACTAAGATAAATTTGCGCGCCACTGTGTGTGGGCAGAATATGCGATGACAATTGTACCTCCTTGACATTTTGTACCATATTCTTGCAATAAATAAATTATTATTATTATTAAAATATTGCCGAGACATACATTCAGACATTTGATGCGTTAAAATGTTTTTTTTTGTATTTTTGGTATATTTGGTATATACCTATTTCATTATAAGTGTAGCCCATGTAGAGACCGCCTAATATAAATATACATGTAGTTGGAACTTAGAATTGAAATTTAACATGAATGTGAAATGAGCTTAATTGTCTTGGAATATTAATACCGCAGTGCCCTAATAGATTTCAGACAAAGAGGAACGCGGCTGTGGAAATGGAGGCGGCCTATAAGCGTCAAATAAAGATTATTGGGGTTTGGTAGATTGGGAAATATATTTTTTTTTTTGCCAAGTCAATTCCACATTTTTTTTTTTTATTTAGGTACAAAAACAGACAACAGATTGATTACATACAAACATTTATTACACACTAAACAACATTTGAAAATCTGATATCCAATTATATCTGTACACAGCATTTTACATTAAATATCAACCAAACAACATACACATATTATTTATTTTTATTTTATTTATTTATTGTATACAAAATCTTAAATAGAAGGAGTTGGTGTTGTGGAAACACAAACTGGACACAGTTTTTCTGTCCACCAGGACGTCGAAAATATTTAGATATTTAACTTATATACATACTAAGGCCAGTGACATAATATACAGTAAAACATTAAACTGAATGATACACACATACTCTCTCTCTAAAAAAACTGAGCGTAAAAACAAACATAGGCAGTGACCATTGTTATTACTTAAAATCAGATGAGCCTTCGATACGACTTTGGCCTATATAAAAAAATATGTGTGTGTACCAGAGTACACAAGTAAGAAGTGAAACTTCTTTACGACATATCATTTTTCTACTATTTGCAACTTCACGAAAATGGGGTAGAGCCTTAAGAAAAACAATTTTTTCAGTCATATTTATTAATACTTGCTAATTTTAACAGATTTATATACATTCACTGATACAATCAAAAAGTGAGGTTAACCTCAAATAAATATTAAAATCATGCTCATACGTGTTGAATTTATAAAACGAAATGTATAATCACTCTCACTTTTCTTGTAAATTCACTTAAATTTGAACAAGTCTTTTTATTTTATCACTTTCAAATTAATATATTGTTATTCTTATTTCAAACCAAACTTCAAAAACTAATATACTGTTATTATTATCATATATTACATTATATTCTTTACGTCACTATACTAAACTTCGATAAAAAAAGCAACATGGCGCGTAACCGAAAATCGTGACGTTTTCTTACAAAATTTCTCCCATACGTCGATAAAGAAGTTTCACTTCAAAAATCTGTCATCTGTAAAGTCAGTTTACTGCCAATAGTTGGACCTGGCAACGTTATAAGAAAATACTGATAGAATGGTTACATTTTTAAAATATATGTTTAATTTTATTTGTTTTTTTTTTTTTTTTTAATTTATATAATGTTATTTACGTAATTTTTTTGTTTAATATATATTTGGTATGGATATAGATAAAGAGGTAAATGGAAATCACAATTGAATTGATCAAGTGACATTTATTTGTACGCATAAATACACTTGCACTTCAAGCTTTATATGGAACGCCTCAGAGGTAACGACGCGCCGCGAGGTAACGCTGCATAAGTCATGTCTTTATTAAATATAGCCTATATGTTATTCTAATGTATGAAGTATATTATTGTAATGTAAATATGTTTCAATAAAATCCATTCAGTAGTATTTACGTGAAAGAGTAACAAACATCCATCCATAGTAACAAACTCGTGTTTATGATATGGGTGATGCCTTCTCCCTGAATTCGTTTTCGGGTTGAACGCCGGCGGTCTTATTAATTATTCAGCTGCAGATATTTGGAACTCAAGCCCTTAGGGTGATATTTAAAAGCTATTACATAGAATATGCTAGAAATATGAAGGATGTTTATTTAAGTTTGATTGCTGAGACTTCATATGGGTCAACTTACGCGTAATTTGTTACTTTCTTATACCAATTCGACTTAGGGTCCTTCAAAAAAAGAGCGTACCAATTATTAAAAGGCCGGCCGCCCTCTGGCATTGAGAGTGTCCATGGGGTATCTACTTAACATCAGGTGAGCCCCCGGCCTCTTTGCCCCTGTTCTATAAAAAAAAAATTAAAAATTTTTTTTACCGATTTTATATATTATTTTTCAAAATGATTTTGCCACGAGTCACGTTGATTCCTAGTGATTCTTAGGATAGTGAGAGAACAGACCGAGTAATGATTATAGTATAATAAATAAATAAATAGTGGTTGTCTGGAAGAAATCGCTCTATAGCGATAAGGCCGCCAGTTGCTTTCATTAAATTATGTTTAATATTTTCCTTTTATGTAATGCAACGAAGTGTTAATAAATAAATAATAAATAAATAAATAAATTTAGCCTTTATTAACAATCTTATAAGTTACATTTTATCTTATTTCTACTTTATTTACTACTTATACTTATTAAAGAAATTAAATTAAGGTAAATGTAAATATTATCATATTATTTCCTATTAGACACCGGTTTCTTGAGACAATAGTATAATATAAAGCATCAAAGAAATAAGTGCGGACGGACAAAGTACACATGTAAAAGTGAAACTTTTTTATAAATTTATAATTACTAAGGTAAAAGGATAATTTAGATAAAAATTTAATTTAATTATTAGATTTACAACATTCAATCCTCAATTTTTGAAGTGAAACTTCTTTAGGCGCATGAGGTTTTACGGATGAAACGTCATGAGATGTGCAGCGTTTTTGTCGAAGAAAGAGAGAGCGATTGAGAGAGAGTGAGAAAAGGCGATTGAGAAAGAATACACGCTATTGGTTGATGCATTCCGTTAGCACATGTTAGAAGACGGAAATTCTGTCGCATAACGGCGGTAAACGCAGATTTTTTATTTATTTATTCATTAGCACGTATACAGTGTGTAAACAGTTTGAATATAGATATACAGATACATGGAGTGATCGTATACTGGTACATGATCATCTATTGGCGCTTTTACCATAGTAATAATTAATTTACAAAGAAGTTGCACTTCTGACATTAGTCAGGAGTGATTTTGGGGAGAAAAATTGAGCCGTCACGGGACGCCTGGCAGATGTGAAGTAATATGCAGAAAAGAACAGATTGTGATAGGAACTAAATATGTCATAATGATAAAATAAAATATTACGATTTTGTTTTCCAGATAACGATGACTATTTATTGAATAAACATTTATTTTCATTTTAATACAAAAATTTACTACTGCTTATAAATTGTATGTATATACCATCATATAGCGTGGCGATGCGTTGCCACGCCAGAAATCGGTTTTACGTGCGGCTATAGATGTTTCACATCAAAAAATTTTTTATCGTTATTTCCTATTTTCTCGTCAAAGATATAGCAAAATCACCCAGACAAAACTTCTAGAGCGTGTTCAGACCTACATATTTATCTCTTTATTTTACATTTTCGTGACAAATTACGACCTCTAGCGCGCCGCAACGTCGGCCCCAGCGCTTTCAAGAAGGCGGACATTGCACAAGGTTATTTTGGTCGACAATTTGAACTTAAGCTTTTCTAGCCACCCCCCACGTAATATCCAAAATTTGGCTTTCTCGGTTCATTTTCTTGTCTAACCCGGTTTTTCCGACGTATTGACTGGATGTGTACTTTGTACGCACACACCTTTATATTATTATTAACATGTATTTAGGATTAAATTCGAAATGTCTAAAAACCTGTACAAATACAATTCAAACCAAATCTTTGTTGTTTAGTTATAAGAACCTTTTTACGAGTCTTTCTTCCAACCTCTGTCCTTCGCAATATATAATAACATTCTATATGTTAAAGCTATCAGACCATCTCCAATAGCCTACAGGGATCCAGATATATAATTAAAACATATTATAAGTTATAATTCCCTGGTATTCCAGAGACCTGAGCCGTAATGACCTGTCAGCGATCAGTCGACGAACGTTCCGTGGACTCACAGCACTAAAGTCGTTACACCTGGGATGGAATCAGATAAAATGCATCGACGACAAGGCGTTGGAACACCTCAAAAGTCTGCAATACCTGTAAGTTTATTATTTCCTAGTACTATTTAATAAGTGTTTTATTATAGAAACCTGAGGCTTACGTCTAAGGGTTGGACCACATGTGGCAGCACGGAATCGCCTTTTTCCGTCGCCCTTTCTCTTTCTGTCGCTTAGAACTGCCATTTGCTAGACTGAGACAGAAAGCATAATGCGATAGCATGCTGTCTCACTCTATCGTACAATGGCGCACGCGGCCGCTCGTCAGCTCAGTGCAGCCTGTTCATTCATGCCGTACAATGTGCCACCTAGGCTGCAGCATGCTGACGCGCGCGATGCCTTTTTTGTCTGCGGATGCGACACCGCGACACGTAGTAGCACAGGTGGAACAAATGCGATTCCGTGCAGCCAGATGTGGTCCAACCCTAAACTTTGAATGTACCGCGCGCACATTCCAACTTGGTTAGCAAAGCGCGCACGCGAGCAGTACAAATAATTTACAAAATTTCTATTGAGGTAGACCTATTTGTTTGTACACTGGCTGAGTTCACAAGAATTGTTAGTTATAAGATTTAGGCATAAGTATAAGTAAATTTTTTAAATATTTTTTATGTACAATAATTAATGTGGGTATTATTTTGGAGTTCTATCGAATAATTAGTAACTGTTAAGGTAGACTAATGTAGTGAAATAAATAAATAAATAAATACATTAATTATTTATTTCTGAATGTATATTTAAAGGTATATTTTATATATCATTGAGATATACTCTTCCATGTTTTGTATGCATTAATAAAGTAACTGGCTTGATCCGGCATAAAGATGAAGGGTCTCTCTGCATCTTCTACCGCATTTAGCATGAAGAGTGTTCAGAGGAGCTGTTCAGAATGCAGTTGATTTTCATCACCAGCCGTCAAGGCAGAATACAAAATATAGTCCGTTTCACCTCGACGTACGTTCCTCAACTAGGCGGTGTCAGGCAGTTTTTGCCGTGCACCACCACTACTCAAATAAGCGGTGTCAGGCAGGGGTGCACCACAACTATGTGGAACCAGCTGCCCACTGAAGTATTTCCGAACCAATTCGACTTAGGGTCCTTCAAGAGCGTACCAATTCTTAAAAGGCCGGCAACGCACTCCCGAGCCCTCTGGCATTGAGTGTCCATGGGCGGCGGTATCACTTAACATCAGATGAGCCTCCTGCCCGTTTGCCCCCTGCTCTATAAAAAAAATAGTTCGATAGTCTAGTTAGTCGTTCAGAGCTTTTTACGCATAATTCATCAAAATCTACTCTAAAGAAACTTACAAAGCTAACTTTAAAAACGTAACTACTATTTCAATTGTGGTTTCATCTGACATTATTATGTCGAAACGATTTTAAATGTTCTCCAAGAACTGAGGTTCTTTGTAGGACCAGAACTAGTCTGTATGTATATATCTATATGTATATAGCAATGTTATTATCTTATCTATTATATATTTTTCGACATTATAGTATTGGTTTAGTATAAGGATATGTATTTCTGGAAAAGTGAGCAGTGTTGGCCTAGTGGCTTCAGCGTGCGACTCTCATATCTGAGGTCGTAGTTTCGATCCCCGGCTGTGCACCAATGGACTTTCTTTCATTATGGGGAAAACATCGTGAGGAAACCGACATGTCTTAGACCCAAAAAGTCGACGGCGTGTGTCAGGCACTGGAGGCTGATCACCTACTTGCCTATTAGATTTTAAAATGATCATGAAACAGATTCAGGAATCTGAGGTCAAGACCTAAAAGACGATGTAGCGCCACTGATTTTTTATTTTTTATTTCTGTAAAATATCTTTATTATAAGTCATAGCAATCAAATATAGTATTTAGTATTGTCTTTCATTAAGGACACCGTGAGCAATTTCTGCAGAAACCCTACATCTTTTAGTCGATACCAACTCCGGGGAAATAAATACAGATAATACAACATTTTCTGCGGCTGTGATACTTTTTGACATTTAACACCTTTGTCTTCAGTCACCGTGACCACGCACGCTGTAAAGCACGCGAAACGTCGGTTTAAATTTAAAATTATGTCTAAATAATTATAAGTTTAAATACAATAATACATAACTATAATCCGTAAAAAAGTGTTTTTCTTCAAATATAGTATTTTTAATTTTCTAAACCTGCAAATTAATAATAAATATAGCTAAAGAAAACTAAACCAAATTTTAAAAGTTTAGTTTTGGCAGTGTACCATTAACACTGGCATTTTCTTCTGGATACTTATTCGTTAAGAAAAGCACCAGCTCTGGGGTCACTAATACTATCTACCAGGCCCCACGGCACAAGAGTCTCTACTCCTTCCTTGGAGGAAGACTAGATTTTCTGCTCGTCCAAGAGAAGTGAGATGGGGCTGACGTGTCTACACAAGTATCATCCCATAAGACCCCATCTTCCAAGGTACGACATCATTAGCCACTGGCGATACCCGTTGTCTGCAAAATGGCTGGAACAAAGAGAACGGCCGTCGTGAAGCGATATTTTATGTATAATAATAATAAGCCTTTATTTTTCCACATCCTATTTACATAAATTAAATAAAATAGATATAAATACAGTTTTAACTAAGATGCGACCAACTTTTTCCACCCTAATTTATTTTGTGCCATCGTCATCAAATTTCTTCCAGCTACCCTCTCGATCCCGTCAGCCCATCTATTGGTCTTTTCTGTACATAAATAAAATTCTGATTTGTATTCCAGGACGTTGAGTAACAACAATCTGACATCACTGTCAGTGGAGGCAGCGCTGGTCGCCCGTCTTCACGCTTTGCGATTGGCTGACAATCCTATTGTTTGTGATTGCCGAGTCGCGCGGCTCAGTGCAGCGGTTCGCGCCGCTGGTGTTATGGGCGTGGGAGCCAGGTAACTTTGGAGACATTTCACATGGCCTTGTCCTGGATTCGTATGGCTGGACATGAAATCTGAATTCTGAATTCTTAAAAGGCCGGCAACGCACTCGAGAGTGACTATGGGCGGCGGTATCACTTAACATCAGGTGAGCCTCCTGCCCGTTTGCCCCCTATATATATAAAATAATATAGTTTCTCTGAGATGAAGCTTTCTATTTGTGATATTTTTTAAAATCGGCCCATTTGATTTTGAGTTTATTCGTTATAAAGATTGAAAATAGTTTTTTTTTTTGGAAGTCATAAATTAAATATATTGCAGATGCCAATCGCCTGCGGCCCTCCGTGGTGCATTCCTCAGCGAAATAGAGCCTCACGAACTTGTCTGTTCTGGTAAGAAACCAAGTATTATTATTTATTACCTTATTCAATAAAGAGCAATCCGAGCAGCTTGATCCCTTGGCGTTGCGTAGAGATGATAAAGGATTTACCATGTTCAGAGGAGTGGGATTTAATACCAGCTGAGCTGAAGGATTTGGGAACTAATTCGTCTTAGGGTCCTTCATATGTAAAATTATCTATGGGCTTAACACTTAACATCAAGTGACTGGTAATTAATATGCACGCCTATTTTATATGACTGATTTTGTGGTGATTTTAAGCTATTGCATAGATTTTATCGCGGGCTTTGAGCGCGGCGACCGTAACAAGAAATTCCGTAACGAAAGTAAACCTAACACACGACGACGTGATATAGGTGCGGCCAATACGCGTTAGAGCGGGACACAACGCATTTTGCGTCTCTTATCGAACTGGCGTGATCGGTGACGTAGCACAGGTGTGTTAGAGTGGGACAGAATGCATACTGCGTATTCACATGCCTCTGACGAGTCAGTGACGTAGCATGAGCGCGGCCGGTTCAGCCGGTACGAGTTAGAGTAAGGCATACTAAATAGGCGTGTTAGTCTGAATCTGGTACAGTGGTTGATTGAATTATTATCAAACAAAAAAAATACTGTATAAATAAAAAAGAATTAATAATTATAATTGCAGTCCCCTAGTGCCACAAGTTATTTTAATAAGAATGTATAATTAAACCATCTGAATGTACCACTTATTTGCAAAATAATTGTTTATTACACCATCAGGTCCAGCGAGTGCCATAACATCGGAATGCTCGTCGGAGGCGCGATGTCCTGCTGCTTGCCGATGCGCTGGTGATGGAACTGTCGACTGTCGGGAGAAGATGCTCACACGACTGCCAGACAATATTCCACACAGAGCTACTGAAATGTAAGTAATGGCTTATTTACTCTTCCAATGAAAATATCGTTTAGAGGTACGTACCTTAGTTACAATGTGCCTGATGGGTACGTCGGAAAGCGACATCCTCCGCCGTTCTTTATGAGCCCACAGCTAGGGCTAACCTGAAAAAGGCACATATGATTAGGTGCATTAGTTAACGAATTACATATGTGAACGGACCATTGTCCGTTGAGTGAGCTGGTATAAGTTATATTATCTGGTAGTTGTAGTTAATTTCTAGTAGTTTTTATTATGTAGGTAATTTAATACGTTTGTTTTTTTTCGTCTGTAAAGTATATTACTTATTGTTCACTCGTGTCAATTTAGGGTCACCTGTTAAGGCAGAAGTGTTTTTATAAATAAAGAAATAAAACTTATGATAAATCTCATGAGAAATGAAATTTTCGACCAGTCAGTTGGTACACACCGTCTTTTGAAATATCTTCAACTAAAATCAATTTTTCGTCGCAGTTATAAAAAAACATCTACTTACTTAACAAACTACAATATATAGTTTTTAATCCACCCAATTATATTTATTTATCTGTTTCTTAACGACACTTTTACATAAGACATTACTTATAATGCTAACTTTGACTATTATTATTATTTTTTCCTAATAAGTATTAGTATCATTACATTTTTATTCTTTTTGCGACTGTGGCGCAAACTAGCTGCTGTGGTCTCTGTCAGAAAGACCAGCTCTCTGGAACCCTCTGCTCCTCAGCATGATGCTGCTGCCAGTTACAACCGTAACACACTTAAAATGTACCTTATACTATATTTTTTTGTTTTGAAGATATACTTCTCTCGATGGAGAAAAATGACGAGAGTGAATTTTTTCAATGCGCGCGCACACCAACACCTAAATTCGACATCGTAAAGTTAGGTCTGGGAGGCATGGAAATCGATAACTATGTTCAAGTTGTATATGTTTCGTAACAGTACAATTATACAGTGTGAATAAATAAATATTATTTTGGTGTTTTTAAATCAATTCCATATACGACGGTGATTGTATTTACTAATAATTTATTGAAATAAAATCTTTTTGAATTATTTTAATATTTATCGTTAATCAATACTGCATTTTAGTTTTTTTTTTCATACGCCAAAGAAGTATAACTTCAAAAGAATAAAAAAATGGAATAATGCTTTCTAACGCGTGTACATAAGTACACACACTCTTTTTTTGTTTTTCTTTATTAATTATTTTATGTGTTTCGTTAGTAATTAATGTTATGTCTATATTTTATAATTATTTCCATAATCCCTGTGAAATAAATATTTCAGTATAAAATTGAATTCATCTTTCAGACGCTTGGAGAACAACGAGCTGACAGAAGTTGCAGCTGGTGCGTTTTCATCAGTAAAGCGAGTTGCCAGGATCGATCTCTCCAACAACAAGATAGCTGACATCGCTGGTGATGCCTTTAATGGACTGGTTCATCTCACTTCGCTGTAAGTTTTTGATAAACATCCGTGGCGCTTTTTAATTCTGGGCCTCAGATTTCTGTATCTGTCTGATGATTGGTCAATCTAATGGTGATCAGTCTGTAAAATGAAATCATATATTTGCGAAGATAAGGCTACAATTAAATAGATTTATTATAAAAATCCGCACAATATTTAAATAGGCATGCAAATGTCATGTCAAAATGTTAAGTTATTTAGAATTATTGTCAAACTTATGATATAGATATTCGCCCACGCTATAAAAGCATTTTTTTTATTTACTCGAATTCGAATAATTAGTGTGTTACATTTTTATGATTATTTTTGTGCTTTATGTGAGAATAGATAGGTTGTTGCTTATACTATACATCAACAATAATGGAACGCCTCAAAGCGAGGTAACACCGCATGAGTCATGTTTTTTGTGGGCGCAGAAGGCTCCATCGAATTATATGACGTTGTCACGTAAAAAATTATTTCGTAAATAATTCGTTTGATAAAGTCTAGCCTTAAATTGTGTTCTGAGAAATTGTTCTTCTTCCAGAGTGCTGTACGGGAATAAAATTAAGGATTTACCATCAGGGATCTTCCATGGCCTGACATCTCTGCAATTGCTGTAAGTTCACTTACATATGTATACCTGGAAGCGGTGGCGTAGCTATCAGGGGTGGCACCTGGTGCGGAAGTTGGTGGTTCCACCCCATCGAAAGTAAAAAAGCATGAAGAAAGCATTAAGAAAAAGCATTAAGAACATGGTTTATTTAGTAAAAGATCGCGAGTATGGGACGGGGAATCCCCCGTTTAATAAAAGCCTGTTTAATTTCCAATCATAGCAATAAAAATAATAATATTAGATATTTTAAATTTTATACTTTATTTTTATTCCGTTATCCTGCATTCCTTATATCCTAGCTACCTTCAGTGCCATTGACCAGAACTCCTTCATGGGTAAAGGCTCCCGGAGCGGGAGCTAAAAAAAAACTATGGCTTTCTTTCTCCATTTCTGCTACCGCTTCTTTTGGGGCGCCTTTTTCTCTTCTTCCCTTTGATCCTTTCAATATAATTGTCTTTAAAGCCTACCTTTTATCTGTGTATCTAACTACCCCGGCCATCGTCACTTGTTTTATAGTAATGTAAAACACTTTTGCGTTTCGGCTTATGTTTTCTCTTTTTATTTTATCTGTCTTACTTTTGCATGGAAATGATCGATCATTCTTATTTTCTGTCAACAGGTTATTGAACTCAAACGAGATATCATGCGTGCGCAAGGATACGTTCAGAGATCTACAAAGTTTGAAATTATTGTAAGTATAAAAACAATCGCTATTTTTGAGGAAAAATAAAAAAAAAGGTTTTATTACTAGCATGGTGAAAGTCATGAATGTCATGAGAGGTTGAGTGAGCAAATTTCTGTGGTCTCTGCTTTCGGGAAAATGCCGTGATAATAAATTATAATAAAATAATGTTTATTTTCAGATCTCTATACGACAATAACATTCGCTCGATTCCAAACGGCAGTTTTGACGCGTTAATCTCTATACAGACACTGTAAGTAGCTTTAATTAATATTTATTTACTTTTTACATAAAAATAATAAGATATTTTGCTGTCAATTACCTATATGTAGCCAAACTTCACATTTTAATATATTTTTTAAAACAGCGCCATCTATGCGATGAATGAAACAACTCGTGGTCATGTGAAACCTTGAATATTAACGTTGTGCATTTTTTATGTTTTGGAATGGTCAGGGAATAATTTTGCACGAATTGCTTTAATTATCCTTTATGGGTGTGTATTTAAATACGCCGCTACATTCATCCATCTTACGATTTTAGGTCACGTGTCCTGACGCGAGTTTAACATTTTTTACCAATTCCGAAAAAGTGTACAACACCGCTAAATAAATTTTCACTTCAAAAAGAAGGATTTTCTGGAGCCTGGTTGGTCAAACAATCTGGCTAATTAATATGATCAAGTATTTACTATACATACTTAAAAAATCATTATAGAATTAAATGTAATCGATAAGAATATTTTTTAGTTAAATTTATATTTATATTAATCAAAACTGTGTAATACTTTCAAGGGGGACCCTTGGCGGAGAACACCCAGAGGGGGATTCCCCACCGCTGGCACTTGTGGTACCCTCCTGGGCTATGTTCTGTTTGTTCTGTAACATTTATATTTACCATAATTGTCTTGAAATAGAAAAGATCCAGTCGTAGTTTCCATTTCGGTTAGAAACGACGCGTATTTATTATTGTAATCGAAAAAGTACAACGCGCTGACGCAGCGCTGCGGTCGCGTTACGATGAATCGTTGACCTAATTGTTATTGTGTAATGAATTAAGGCAAGGTTTTGATTTTATAATTTTAATTATTATAATAAATTTATCATGGCATCTCCAATTGTCAGTGAAATTAAAACCCACTTATTAATAGCTGAATTGAAAAAAGAAAGAGCCCGATGCTCAGACCTGGAAACTATTGTCCATGAACTAAAAGAACGGATAGCTCAGCTCGAGCAAAAAATTGATCAACCGTTAACACAAAAGGATGCGGCAGCCGCTGAATCTATCCAGTATGAGACGGACGAAGAAGAACTGGCTAAAGAAACGGAATGGGTGCGACAAAAAAGCAGAAAGAAAAGGAAACTTAACACCTCCCCTTCCCCCATGAAAGAAGTTACTTGTAGTGAAGTAGCCAAACAAAAGTCCAAAAAGGAACCCCTTCCACCCCCGATTATCGTCGAAAATGTGATTGAATACCAATCATTTTACGACACTTTAATGAAAAAAGAATTAAATAAAGACTCCTTTACAGTAAAAATGCTCAGAAATGGATCGGTGAAGATCAATACCAATAGCGAAGCTACCTATAGATGTATCACAAAACATCTAAAAGAAGAAGAAGCCTCGTGGTTCTCTTACGAAAACAAGCAGAACAGACCAATAAGAGTTATGGCAAAAAATCTGCATGCTTCTTGCAAGCCCGATAGGATAGTTGAAGACCTCATCCTCCAAGGATTTAAAATTTTAGACGCAGCCGTTTAATATAGCTGGAAAAACAAGGAACCGCTGAACATGTTCATTCTCTCTTTCCATCATGAGGAAAACATAAAGAACATTTATCAAATCAAATCGATACTTGGCTGCAAAATTGAGGTACAGCCACTGAAATCACCAAAATTGATTCCTCAATGCAAGAGGTGTCAGGCTTATGGGCACACACAAAAATACTGCTCCAAGGAGCCGAGGTGTGTAAAATGTACTGCAAAGCACCTCACAGTAGACTGTAACAAGCCTCGAGACGCGAAACCGAAGTGCGTTCACTGTGGTGAGTCACATCCAGCTAACTACAGAGGCTGTGTAGTTGCAAAAGAACTGCAAAAAATGAGAAACGTCTTAAAATCAAAATCAAATACAGAACCGGTCAAATCTGTAAAACCAGAAAAATTTGTTTCCAAGACTGTTTCTTTTGCTCAGGTAACTAAAGGCCCAAAGGCTAAATCCTCAACACAACAAAACGAGAAAGCTAACACAGGCATAGATGAAAAGATTAACACTATACTTTCATTATTGACATCTTTTGATGAAAGACTTAAAAAACTAGAAAGCGGCACCATAATAGCAGCTTCTAAACGTCTGAAGCAATGATGTCTTTAAAAATAATGGCATGGAATGCTAATGGGTTTTTAAAACACCAAAGAGAACTTCATATTATTCTTAAACATGAAAACATTGACATCTGCTTGGTATCGGAAACACATTTTACCAGGGAGTCATACATTCAACTTAAAGGATATAAAGCCTACCATGCCCTTCATCCCAGTAATAAATCCAGTGGGGGAAGTACAGTTATAATAAAGGACAGTTTAAAACACCATGAGACATTTAAATATGAAAAAGAGCATATTCAAGCTGTGGCTGTAAGCGTAGCAATGAAGCAGTGTCCATTAACAATTTCATCTATCTACTGCCCACCTAGACATGCACTTAAGTATGATCAGTACAAAAGCCTACTAGAAAGTCTTGGAAATAGATTTGTGTTGGGAGGCGATTTCAATGCAAAACATACCTACTGGGGATCAAGATTAATATCGACTAAAGGAAAAGAACTGTTCAATGCTATGAAAGATTTGAGATGTGATGCAATTTCGACAGGAAAGCCTACCTACTGGCCAACAGACAAGAATAAAATACCAGATCTTATAGATTTCTTCATATTTAGAGAAGTATCACCAAATGTTCTCCAAATAGAGGAAGCCAATGATATGAACTCAGATCACTCACCAATCTTACTCACAATTGGCGAAGACCCTATAAAGCGAAAACTGAATCCATCTCTCGTGAACCCGCATACGGACTGGGACAGCTTCAAAATTTATCTTGAGAATATGATAGACCTAAGAGTACCTTTAAAGACTGAGGAACAATTAGAATTTGAAGTAAATAAATTTACAAAGAACATCCAACAAGCTGCTTGGAGCAATACTCCTAAATTTAAGAAAAAGGTACAAAACAATTACTTTCCAAAAGAGATTATAAATCTCATACAGACAAAACGAGCTCAAAGAAAAAGGTGGCATTCCACAAGATGTCCTGAAGACAAAAAACATCTGAATAATCTTACTAAACAACTAAGGAGAGAGATAAAAATATATAAAGATACCTCAATAAATAAATACCTAAGCCAATTAACATCTGATGGTTCCACCAACTACTCCATCTGGAAAGCGATAAGAAATATCAAAAAACCTACAACACATATTCCTCCCTTACGAGAGCCTAATGGGAATTGGGCTGCAAGTAACATACAAAAAGTTAGGAGGTTTGCTGATCACCTAGAAAATATATTTCAAATCGATGAAGAAGATTCACTTGACTTCGAAGAAACATCGTTAGAAGAGTTAAACATCCGTCTAGTCACACCGAAAGAAGTTATAAGAGAAATTAAATGTTTAACTAAGAAAAAGGCGCCAGGTTTTGATTTAATTACGGGTGAGGTACTACAGCATCTCCCCCGTAAAGCCGTAGTTAAAATGACAACCTTAATTAATGCCTCATTTCGACTTCAACATGTTCCCAGTATGTGGAAAGTTGCGGAAGTTATAATGATTCCCAAGCCAGGAAAACCACCACACGAAGTAACATCTTACCGGCCAATCTCACTGTTACCTGTTATAGCAAAACTATTTGAGAAACTCTTTCTCAAACGTCTTAACCCCATTATTGCCAAAAAGCAGCTCATACCGGATTACCAATTCGGTTTCAGAGAAAAACATTCTACCATAGAGCAGGTTCATAGAATTACAAATAATATTGAAATAGCACTAGAAGAACAAAAAGTCTGCTCCACGGTTTTTCTGGATGTAGCTCAGGCTTTTGACAAAGTGTGGCACCGAGGACTTGTTTACAAATTGAAGAAACTACTGCCTCGTCAATTTTCAAATATCCTCGAGTCATATTTAACACAAAGAATGTTTAGGGTACGACAAGAAGATGATTATTCAGAACTGAAACAAATAAAAGCTGGGGTGCCGCAAGGGAGTGTATTAGGTCCGGTCATGTACCTCTTATACACGTGCGATATCCCTGATCTAGAAGACAACATAATCGCGACCTTTGCCGATGATACTGCTATCATGTCTACGGCAGCTACTGAAAAGGAAGCGGTAGTAAAACTACAAAGAGCTATAAATATTGTTGGCTTGTGGACCAAGAAGTGGCGGATAAGACTAAATCAGTCGAAATCAGTTCACATTAACTTTTCCAACAAGACATCAAATTACCTGCCAGTATACATTGATAACGACAAAGTGCCGTTCGAAAATTCACCTAAGTACCTAGGTATGACGCTGGACACTAAACTCCGATGGAAGGTCCATGTTAAAAAGAAGCGCGAAGAGTTGGATCTCCGTTATACTAAATTGTACTGGTTGCTCGGAAGGCATTCCACTTTATCAGTACAAAACAAATTATTGATATACAAACAAGTCCTGACACCTGTATGGACTTATGGTTGCCAGCTGTGGGGCTGTACCAGTAATAGTAACATCCAAGTGATCCAACGTTTCCAAAACAAAGTGCTCAGGGGAATAGTCAATGCTCCCTGGTACATTCGCAATTACGACCTCCACCGGGACCTTAATGTAGAGGACGTCGCTACAGTAATAAAAAAGACTGCTGGAGCACACGAACATAGGCTCCACCATCACGTGAATGTCGAGGCTATCCAACTCCTTGACACCACGGGCTTAGTGAGAAGACTGAAAAGGACAAAACCATTTGAACTAGTGATTTAGTGATAATGTACGTAAATATCAAGTGCTAAAGAGTGTCTGCAAAATAGAACACAAGAACAGAGTGTCTTCTTCCCTTTAATAGAGACTGTAAGTAGTGTTATTGGACACTCACTTATATAATAATCCTTTTTAGTAAATTAGGTTAGACTTAAATTACTTATTAGTCTTAAGTTAGGCTAGATCGTAATGTTCCATGATGTCTTAGTGAAGACACATGTATATAGAAAAAAAAAAAAAAAAATAGAAAAGATGTCTTGGGAGATACACTGTAGATGGTTAATTAATTATTTATGTATTAATTGAAATAAATCGGTGGTCAACGCGCAAATCTTTTAATGTATAAAAACCATTTCCTTTACAGACATCTGGGACGAAATCCGTTCTCATGTGAATGTAGTCTGCGCTGGTTAGCGACGTACCTTCGGAGGAATCCAATCGAGACCTCGGGGGCCAAATGCGATGCCCCCAAACGACTCGCGCGAAAACGGATCGACGCGCTTCGAGAGGATAACTTTAAATGCAAACGTGAGTGTAACGCAAGAACTTCCCGCCTAACTTGACAGTTGTCACAGTTTGACAATTGACAGGGCGCAACACGCTCATGAATGAAAAAATGGCGGTCAAGTCGCTAGTCACAGACCCGAATAGTAAAATTATTTTATTACATTAAAATACATATAATATAAAATAATACAAAAATAAGTGAGGATTTAGGTCCGAAAATAAAACTTGGGGCATAACATTGTAAAAAAATCATATTAGCGTCGGACACGGGACCTCTGACAGAAGTGATAACTTCAAATCAAATCAAAATCAAAATAGCCTTTATCACTGATAACATCATGACATAACATTACATTATAGTTCTATCTCTCTTGTACTAAATAATTTTCAATATATTACAATGCCTTTCATATTTATTTTAACACAATCAGTTTCATGCACATTTAGCAATTTCATTTTTATTTCAATTATGATAAGATTACATGCACTTTTAATCATTAATAATAATATTTAATTAAATAATATAAATATAAATTAGATTCATTTTAATTTTCGACATCGGTAACTTTATTATCAGTTTGCCTTTTGGCATAGGCCTCCCCTAGGCTTTTCCATCTATCTCTATTTGTGGCTTCTCTTTGCCATGTTGTTCCTTCCTAATATCATCCTCCCATTTTATTTTTTGCCTTCCTTTCTTTCTTTTCCCATCCCGAGGATCCCATTCAGTAACATCTTTTGTCCATTTTCCCTTATTGTTTCTTATCATATGGTGATAACTTAAACTAATCTAAGTCAAACTATTTATCCATGTAATATTCCGAGGATCAATCGAGGTTATATGCTCACTGTCGACATTAAATGTGTAACACAAACTAAACACTGAGTAGAGAGGGGAAAGCGTCTGTCTGAAATTCGACTGGTGCTTCGTAACGCGTTACGTAACTAAGAGGTTTATATTTCCAAGAAGTCTTAACTTAAAAAAAAATGTTGTGTACAATACTTATTCAATAATAAAATTAATAGCGGGCGATGATGCCGCCGAAGTATGCGGCGACGAGCCACCCTGCCCAGTGCTATGCGCATGTGCTCGTGGCGCTTGGGGGCGGGGTTTACGTGTTTCCTGCGCCCGCGCAGCCCTTACAGACATACCTCGGGACTTGCCACTGGACACGCATACATTGTAAGTATCCAGGCGAATAGTATTGCTATATTAAAAATTATTTTTTTAGTATTCACACCTTGAGTCACATCGTAGTTTTATGCAACTAACTTTTTTGAAAATATTATCTAGCTTTTATCAGGGATAACGTAGGCTTCTGATAGATTCTCGTAGATTTCTATCCAAATGTATTAAGCCAAGTGAATTTCCTCTTAAAGAGAGACACAAGTCGTTTCTTTTTTACGGACCGTGACAACCGACGTCAGTTGTAATTAATATAAACAGATCTTTTAACTCTAAACATTTAGAGTACATGAAAGGCGGATACATATTATGACAGTCTTCAAGTCTTCTCTTTCCTCTTTTATCATTGTTTACCTTTAATGTCAATGTCACACTTGTCTTTGATGCACATTCATGTTTTTTGTATGTCGTCTATTCTTGCAAGTGTTTGTGTGTATAAATCGATATTTCCTTTCTTTCAGAATAATGCCAGACAATAATTTAGGTCAAATTAAGTCTGACGGGCTGTTGGGACGACTACCAGACCTCACGAAACTGGACTTCAGAAATAATGGTATCAGATAAAGTCAATCAAATATAATATTTTTATTCAAATTCTTCTCGTTCTCGTTCGTTCGTTCTTTTTAAATTCAAATCAAAGGAGTCGGTACCTCAAATAAGGTTTCATACTTTCATGTACATTGCGCCGACTTTATGGCTTCCAATTTTGACTTATCTGTAGCAATGGCCGCTACAACGCGCTCATTTTGGCGCCAATCGCCATTACATTTTACTTTTAATATTTTTAGACAAATTTATATGATTTTTGTGTGTGACTATAATAATGTGCTATGCAGGCATATCAGTGATAGAGGATAACGCGTTCGACGGTGCCGCAAACATTCAGGAGCTGATGCTGGATGGAAACCTCATCCAGACGCTGACTTCAAGGACTTTTCTTGGTTTACATAGTCTTACTTTGCTGTAAGTTTTTTCTTATTAATATCACTATGGACTGGACAAAATCATTTTAAATTTGTGTTAGTGCGCAGTCCTACAGACTGACAGAGACTACTAGGGTCTGTGGTAATCTCTAGTCTGTCATCCCCTTAGATGACAGATAGAGACTGTCAGTAGTGATATGGGACATTTTTTTTTAATTTTATGGCAAAAGTTATAACTTTATGCCAGTTTCAAGTAAAGGGTATTGAATATTGGAGAATTTATGTTCAAAATCCTATTTAGTACATTTGTACACTATACTATACTTTTTTTAAACAAACGTCTACAGATTATTTGCCGGACTATCTGCTTTTTATGTGACGTCATGAGGGTCCCATATCATTTCGTTATTTTTTACGATTCGACATCAAAAGTACATATATCCTTTAAAGTTTAAAAGTCAGTGGATCTTTATAACCTTTGTAAGTCTGTATCTCTTTTATGAATTGTCAATGTAAGTAGCTGATCACCCCATACCTGACACAAACCATATCTAAGGCAAGTTTTCTTCATGACGTTTTCTTTCACCGTTTGAGCGATTGTTAAATGCAATAGGAAATTGCTCAATGATTATAATTTTAAAATGAATATAACTTGTATTAGAGCAAATTGTATAGCAAATTATATTAAAAAATAAACGCAGTAATAAACGCGTTCTAATTACGCAACTATGTGTATTTAGAACTGTTTCATTTTTTTTTTAGAACTGTTTCGGAAAAACACCTTTTGTATGGCAATTAAAGTTTACAATAAATTACCGAAAGAATTAAACGACCTTCCGACTAGAGTCTTTAAAAAGCGACTTAGTGCATTACTTTTGGAAACAATGTACTATTCAATAAATGATTATTTGTGTGAGACATTGACATACAAATTTAATAAAGTAACTAATAATGTAAAATGTAACGAAAGATAAATTTGCGCGCCATTGTGTGGCAGAATATGCGAACGACTTACGATTGTACCACCTTAACATTTTGTACGATATTCTTGCAATAAATAAATAATAATTATTATTATATTTTGTTATCTGCAGGTCTTTGGGCGACAATAAAATACGATGCATAGCGCCAGGTTCCTTCGACCACCTCACCATGTTATCAACTCTGTATGTATTTGCAATTAATTAAAAAAACTTCACAAAACAAAATTATCTTTTTGAACCAGACGCTGAGTTTTGAAGTGTTAATTTCTCAGAATTTTAAAGCCATTTCTATTATTCCAACTTAGAGAGCGTTCAAGTATTAGTTAACCAATTTTGTGGGAGAGGGGGTGACGGGGGGGTACTTTTACTCTTGTCGTTACGATGCTGGGTGGGGATTGTTAATATTAACTGGGTGGTAACGAACCGTTATATGATTGAGTACACAAAAACGTTACGGCGCGTTAATGGGGGGGCAAGGATCTCCAAAAATTGCGTGACGTAATACTTTAACTCTCTCTTAGATGACACTATTGCCTGCGCATACGCACTCCTAGAAAGGACGTGTATGAACAATGGGATAAATTATGATGACAGGCTTTTAAAGATGGTGTAATTTTTCTAATATTAGCCTCAAACTTAAAATTGTCTTCCAGCACTCTATCAGGCAACCCAATTCAATGCTCATGCCACATGGCATGGCTTTCCGGCTGGCTTCGGTCTCGTCGCCTCACACCCGCGGCCCTCTGTGCCTCACCACCCGCCCTTGCAGGCACTGACTTGACTCACTTGGAAATTGCTGATTTCAAGTGTACAGGTATGTACGCTTCAAAAAAACTAAATTTATACAATTTTAACCAAAGTACTCTTTCGTCCCTTTCTCTCAAATTGTGATTATGCTGTTATGGAAATACATAGCTCTACTTTTACAGGTAAATCATATGAACTTCTATTATATATATATTTTTATAGAAAATAAATGGACAGAAACCTAACCTGATGTAAAGTGATACAATGCCAGAAGGCTCGCTAGTAGGTTGCCGGCCTTTTAAGTTGGTACAGTCTTTTGACGGACCCTAAGTATTCAGATGTTAAATGGACTCATGGACTCACTGCGAGAAGGGTCAGGAGTGGGTTGCCGAACTATTAAGTTCGTTCGCTCTTTTGAGGCTCCCTAATTCTTCAGTCCGCCGATACCGCTGCCCATTGACCGTGACTGCCGTAATACTCGCAAGTGGGTTCCCGGCCTTCTAAATTAGTGTCCTCTTTTGAAGGACAAAGTTTTCAGCGCGATAAATTGACCTCAACCCATAAATGTGATTCCTTTTCAGCCGAAGATGTGGGTTGCTTGCCATCAGACTACTGCCCTGAGGGTTGCACGTGTGCTGGTAGCGTCGTTCGATGCGCAAGAGCAAAACTCACCGCCCTTCCATCTCGTGTTCCGCCCTACACCACTGAACTGTAAGACTTCTTTGACAACTCTTTTCAATTGGAACCAGTGGAACGAAGACTATAATGGTACATGTTATTTGCAGGTATTTGGAATCCAACGAGATTAGCAGCATCTCATCAGAACAGCTCCGACACTTGGTGCACTTGACCAGGCTGGATTTATCCAACAACAAGATATCAGTTCTATCCAACAACACTTTCGAGGGTTTGACCAAGCTGTCCACGCTGATTGTGAGCTACAATCGTCTTAGATGTGTGCAGGTACTCAATACCAACAGGGTTATTATGTAAACTGTAAATGTATACTTGCTAAATTATCTGGAATCGACTTCAAAAACAACGAGTCCAATAGTTTCAACGGTGCTACAAAACTCATAACTCATGAACAATCAATAAACTTAGATGGAATCTGAAATTTATATAGCCAATACCAATCATTCCAAACCTTGGAATCGTCAAATGTGATGATTCCATTAATAATGATGCTGAAAAAAAAGAATTGTCTGGAATCGCGAATATGATTGTAATAATTACAACGTCTATATTAAATTAGCTGGAATCTGAACTTTGTGGTCTTGATTCTTGTAGTGTCGATTCCATTAATTCCAAACCTTGGAATCATCATATGACGATTCCAGTAACAACCATGACGTAACACAACTATTATTGTCTGGAATCGCAAATAAATTCCTAATTCCAATAATAATAATTTCCCAAACTTCCTACACAACCTTTAATAAACAAAACATTCCAGAGGGACGCTCTCAAAGGCCTGACCCAACTCCGAGTGTTGTCTCTTCACGGCAATAATATCTCAATGCTCGCTGATGGTGTATTCCGTGATCTGGAATCCATCTCCCATGTGTATGTATGCCCTGTTTTGTCTCTATCTGTCAAATTGTGTTTATGTAATAAATAGGGACGGCGTAACTTTTATTAAAAAAAAACATCATAGGCGATAAGCCATTTTGGTATTTAGATCCAACATCTTATTACCATTTCTCAAATCAAATGCCTATTGAATAAAAGTCATAAATATCAAATCTAAATAAGTAAATCTGTATCTGCCGACTACGCACACGAGAGCCCTCTGCTAATTTCTATGGGCGGTATCACTTAATACCAGAGGAACACCATGCCCGTTTGCTCTTTATTACATGAAAAAACATGGCTTTAAAAATATCGATGATAATGTGATAACGGTCATAGATAAGTCGAATCTTGTATGTCACAGCGTAAATAATATCTTAGTCTTTCTGTGGAGTTCTTATGTTGAAAAATAATAATTCACACGTAAAAAAACTTGTTTGTTTCCATATATCATAGGTACTGCAGCGACGCCATCTTGTTTAAGCGTTTTGGAGGATTCTTGAATTTACAAAAATAACATTTTCTATGGGTTCATTAATAAGTCATCTCAAATGGTATAATTTAAGTCCCTCAAATAATAAAAGAATGGCGATTAACACGTAAAAATTCTTGACGTTTACATCTGTCATAGAGAATGGGGCGACGCCATCTTGTTTAAGCGTTTTGGCGCGTTTTCTTGAAATATTTAAAATAACATCGTATCTTTTTTGACGTTCATAAGTGTACATTATGTTACCTATGTGAATAAATGATTTATGATTTTGATAAGACCTATAGTCATTAATCAAAATGCCCCTTTTTAGTGCTCTAGGCTCAAACCCACTATACTGTGATTGCTCCCTCCGCTGGTTGGCGGATTGGGTGAAATCAGGAGGAGAGTTTGTGGAAGCGGGAATAGCGAGGTGTGCTGCCCCCTCCAGGATGACTGACAAACTGCTCCTCAGCACTCATCCGACAGCTTTCACGTGCTCCGGTGAGCCACCCGCCGACATAGTATCGAAATGCAACAAGTGCTATCGGAACCCATGTGCGAACGGGGGCAGTTGTTCGCCAAGCCGCGCTGGCGGATTCACGTGCACGTGCGCGCGCGGTTACCATGGCGACACGTGTCAATACCAGATCGACGCGTGCTACGGCTCGCCCTGCGCCCACGGTGTCTGTCAGTTGCTGGAGGAAGGACGGTTTCAGTAAGTTATTTAATTATATCCAGTGGCGTTACAACCCCAAGTACAACTAGACATACATTTTATTATAATTTACATTTGCAGCTGCGCGTGCTCAGCGGGTTACACGGGCGTGCGATGCGAAGCGGACATAGATGACTGCGTGTCACACAGATGTCAGAACAATGCCACGTGCCAGGATCGACTTGAGGGATACGCTTGCAAATGCGCGCCTGGATATATGGGTGAGACTTACTCATATTATTAAAAGTCATTAACATAAACATACTTTTCATTAACAGTAAGCGTGTTTAAATTTAAATATGACATTGTTAAATGTATTTGATATATTTATAGATTTTTTCTGTCGTTAACGTTTGAGTTTTTTTATATATGTATTAAACAGAAATAAATATACATCATTATCATTAAATCAATCAAAATATCTCTTTCTGGCCGTAGTTTTGACTTGCGTTTCCTATGCAATCTAATTCATGAAACTCCAACGCATAAAACTGAATTTCTCCTACACAGATTATTTCATTTATAAGTTACTTAAATGTCTCTCTGTGTATTAAGTTTATTTGTGTCATTAGATTTTGAATCTAATGCATGTATGGTTTTTATCAATATCATTAAAACAATCAAGAGATTATAATGATTTCATTTCTCTTTCATTTAGTAAAATAATAAAAAAAAGACTTTCACTGCGACGAAGAGATGTCTCTTTGTTTTTTCTTTACATTTGAGTTAATAGAATCATAAAATTAGGTGAATTCTGCGAGAAGAAAATCCCATTCTGCACTTCGGAGTTCGCGCCGTGCGCCAACGGAGGCACCTGCGTGGACCACGGCAGCCACTACTCCTGCGCCTGCCCCAAGGGTTACGCCGGCCAGAACTGCACCCTTAACCCTGATGACTGTATCAACCATATGTGCCAGGTATAGATTGTTGCATCTTTTTGCCCAGAGGATCCATATTATCCCCTTCCTCTAGCAGCAGTCTTCAAGTGCCAGCATCAAGTATAGGTAAATCCGTGGACGCGGGCCTACGCATTGGCATATCGCGTCCATTTAATCACTGACCCTAGAAGATCGATGAACTGTATTCGGGGATAATGGCTTTTCCATAGCATCTGCTGCACCTTCGCGAAAGGGGGGCTTTGGTCCGTTTGGGGCATACCACCAGATTTTACCCTTGATGGGAGACGCTACTTGTCACAAACTTTTCTGAGTCATGGTAACTTTAGATATGGAAAAAGACTTTTATTTTCGCCGTAGAATGGAGCGACGTGCGTGGACGGGCTGGACGAGTACCGTTGCGCGTGCGCCAGTGGTTACGCAGGGCGGTACTGTGAGGCTGCGCCCCACGCCGCTCTCGGGACTTCGCCATGCGCGCACCACGATTGCGTGCACGGGGTCTGCTATCTGCGTCCACAGCAACATTTGGTAAGACATATATTTTTATATGTATAAAATAATATCCTCTTTCAAATGTACAATGCGCAGAGATGATGAGAACTTGGAGATACTGATTGTGGTAACAGAAGGCAAAAGATCACGTGACCGTTCACCAACCAGATTGACCGATCAAATACTCATCGTCCTCAAATACAGTCGTAAAAGAAGCGATGGAGAAAAACTAGTGGCCACAGTCCGATCCAGGTGTTTCCTTGCTGACCACGACTTCTGCGACATATATATATGTGTGTGTGTGTGTCGTAGAAGCCAGATATTAATCATCTTCGATATTTGGATTTATTTTAATTAACTCAGTTTGATTTGATTTAATAAAACTAATGACGTGGGTATTACAACATAATTTCTGCTATAAAAATAGTTTAAATAACAACCTTTTGTTTAATAATTGACTATAATTTATTCCCAAATCTAACATTAACAATAAAATTAAAATAAAAATACTATAGGGAATAATAAGGACTTAAAAGAAGCCAAGAACCGCGCTTTTATATTCTTTTAAGCTATTTCATAGATTTTATCGCGGGCTCTGAGCGTGACGACCGAATCAAGAAATTCCGTAACGAAAATAACCTAACACACGATGACGTAATATAGGTGTGACCAATACGCGTTAGAGCGGGACAGAACGCAAACTGCGTCTCACATCAGTCTGGCGTGATCGGTATCGCAGCGCAGGTGCGTTAGAGTGGGACAGAATGCATAATGCGTATTTACGTTTCTCTGACGAAATCGGTGATGTAGCGTAAGCGCGGCCGGTGCGTTAGAGTGAGACAGACTATATAGGCGTGTTAACTCAGAATAACAAATTGAATTAATATTAAAGAAAAAAAAAATACTGCATAGTTGAAAAATAAATAAATAATTATAATTGCATACGTTAATAAAAAATGCTATGCAATAGCTTTACCGCGGGTGCCACACGTTTTTTTTTATCAAAGAAAGAGGCAATTTTAGTTCCTTTTGTTGGCCTCTGAGGTAATAAATAAGAGGATCTATTTAAAATATTTATTCCTATGTAAACTTCGAAATATTATAACTTTAGTTTTTATCTGTTTTTGTCTTATAAGTTTAAAAAAAAGCAATACGGCTTTAAAAAAAAAACGTGTTTAGTTATAAGTTTGTTAGATTCCAGGAATTAATGTACACTGGACATGTAGCACTTTTAATTGTTATTGAACATTAAATAAATAATTTTTGAAATTGAATTGAATTATTCCTATGTTACAGGATGACATAATGATGGATCGACCCCTTTTGACGTCAAATAATGATTACCTTTGCAAATGTGCACCGGGATACTCTGGTAAGTGGCTTCAGGTGGTAGAACCCTGGCTATGCACCAATGGACTTTCTTTAGCACTTAACATTTTCTTTTACGAAGGAAATCGTGCGTTAGACCCAAGTCGAGGGCGTTTGTCAGGCACAGCTGATCTATTCTTGCCTATTAGATTGAGAAATTATGAAATAGATACAGAATTGAGGCCTAAACCTAAAACCATGCTACCAACTGTTTTTTTTCATAGCTGTCGTTATCCCTCCGCCCTTCCTCTAGTCAGAAAAATATTTATGCCAATACAACAATGTGTTTAATAAAAATATAATAATGTATATAAAAATTAGACACATTATACACAATATCGCTACTGTGAATTCACTCTGCGAACATACAAATATGTCGATAGTATCGGAGATAGCATTTAGTAAGCGCAACATCCTGGATAAGGGGGATGCAACAGACTGGTTCTTGCCTTTGATATCGCAAATAACCCAGGCCTTCGCCGTCGCTCATATCCCATAGGTACTAAGAAGCCCAGTTCCTGGAGTACACTCGGGTTACACACTATCCCCCTCAAGACTTTCATTACGTAGCCAACTGTAAGTCCCGTCTGGTTACCAATTTGTTGTACCCCACCATCCCTAATACAATTAATGTTGGGTATGTTAAAATAAGGAAAGCCCTCAAAATCTCTGTAGGAATCCTCGAAAATGCATTTCGTTTTCAAGCATAGACAATATGGCGTAATCACCAAAAAGAAGCAGACCCCCCCCCCCCTTTTAGTGCTTGCGTAATACTTGAACGGACATACATCGTTAAATAATTATCGTTGACAGGTCGCTTGTGCGAATATCTGACATCACTGACTTTTAACCACAACGACTCCCTGGTGGAGCTGGAGCCTCTACGGACCACGCCCAACGCTAACATCACCCTAGGTGAGTTATTACAACAGTTAAATAATTGTGAAAAGTAATGAAAATTCCGAAAAGAATAGAAAATCTACCTGATTTCTTCTCTTAAACTGTGCTTATTTTAATACAAAAATTTAGGGTTAAGCCAGAAAGCTGGTTCTTACTCTGATACTTCAAATATTTCTTGACTGCTGGGACATATTTGACATATTTGCCGTGCACCACCACTTTGTGGAACCAATTCGACTTAGGGTCCTTCAAGAAAAAAGCGTACAGATTCTTAAAAGGCCGGCAACGCACTCGCAAGCCCTCTAGCATCGAGAGTGTCCATGTGTCCATCACTTAACATCAGGTGAGCCTCCTGCCCGTTTGCCCCCTATTATATAAAAAAAAATATACAAAGACAAGACGAGAAAGCTCATCGGCAAATTTAGCATACAACTGTAAATGATAGAAAGAGCGTACCAATTCTTAAAGGCCGGCAACGCACTCGCGAGCTCCCTGGCATTGAGAGTGTCCATGCGCGGTGGTATCACTATTAGGTGAGCCTCCTGCCCCTTTGCCCCGTTCTATAAAAAAAAAATATTTCTAAGTAGTTATTGGAGAGTTATGAAACATGATATATCCTTATTGCAGTGTTCAGCAGCGTGCAGCAGCACGGCGTGTTGGTGTACGTGGGGGCTGGGGAACATCTGGCGGTGGAACTCTTCAACGGAAGGATAAGGGTCAGTTACGACCTTGGGAATCATCCTACATCCACTATGTACAGGTAATACATTATCACTACATAGTATATAACAAAGTCGCTTTCTCTGTCCCTATGTCCCTTTGTATGCTTAAATCTTTGAAACTACGCAACGGATTTTGATGCGGTTTTTTTAATAGATAGAGTGATTCCAGAGGAAGGTTTATATGTATAATAACATCCATTAAATAGTGGACTACTATTATTTTTGAGGTTTCTAATGTGATGTCGTAAATAATTACATTTTTTCCGCTTACATTGCAAACGCAGGCTGAACCCTACGAGTTTTATCAAAATAATGTACTAAGTATTGTACACATTGAAAAGGTCTACAGAAAAGTATGTCTGGTATAAGTCTATCTTTTATGGATAACCCACAATAACTTTTTTTTGACATTTACATTTTACGACAAATAATGGCTAATTTTCGAAGCGATTTTAACCAATACAGCATTAATCCTTAACCAATTAAATACCTTGAATACATTGTTCATTTAATATAGATCTATACAGCCCATTACAGCTTATTTAGCAGCGATCGAACGCGTATATTATCGGAGCTTTGCCGCGACGGAAATATCAATACACAATAAAAACCTGCTTTTCATCAGCATTGCACCCGTGCGAAGCTGGGGCGGGTCACTAGTTAACTATATAAATAGGGCGTACCAATTGCTAAAAGCCAGCAACGAACTTGGAAGCCTTGTGTCCATGGGCGATCCACACTTAACATCAAACTGAGGTCTTTGGGCCAGTCAGTGGTGGTATCCTTCAGGCTTTTCCTGCCTCCGCAAACCTTATATTAAAAGTCCTCTTTTGCTTTCCACTGGGCCATTTAAAGTACTCTTTTCAACCCATCTGAGATCATAAACACGGGCAATGTATATGTGTTGTGTAGCCAAGTGCACATTTCAAGGATCGTCATGCTCACTCAGATGTCATTGCTTGTGGCGGCGTCCATGCGTCGGGTTGTCTCTCTCCCTAAAATATGGCGAGGGGGCCGATGGCTGGCCATGCGTCATATTCCTGAACGGGTGCTACTTGTGGTGACTGGTCGTACTTGAATTCGTGTATGCGGTGATATTAGTTGTTTCTACTACGTATTTGCGTGTTGTTCCCAGACGTATGTAAGTGCGTGCTCCTATTTCACCATGCCTCCTGCTGATAGAGGACAAATCTTTGTTTTTAATTTGTTTTTTTATTCTTTATTACTCAATATGTCATATGGAACATGGTGTAGTGGTTGCAGCTCCTTACAAGCATTGTGTAAAAAAAAACTTGGCGATTAAAAAGAGTGGCGGAGAGTTTATTGCCAGTTCTTCTCTTCCGTTCTAAGCCCTTGATTTGAGAACTGACAGTAAATGTAAAATTAAATTCATTTAATATTTCTTTTTTTTGACGTTCATAAGTGTACATTGTTACCTACATGAATAAATAAATTTTGAATTTGAATTGAATTTGAATTTAAAGAAAATCACTACCTAATTGATATTGCTTTTCTTAATTCTTATTCTAATTCTCCATTTTGAATTTGGCGCCATACAATTAAACCACAGACGTCTAATAATTAAACAGATGCCTCACGTCACTGTCACTAATGTCATTGTAAATGTCAGTTGTCATGTCAAAGAAAATTGAATTCGTTATGTTTTTGATTTTATAAATAAAGTGTAAAGAGCTTATTTCCTGCAAAATAATATCAATACCTGAAATAAAGGCTTGAAATGTTGTTTTTTTGTCTTACAGGTGAGTTATTAATGTGTTTAGTAGCGATTAGTGGAATTACATTGCACTATAAACTTATGTTTTGTTGATAAAATATGATTTTTGTCTTACAGAAAAACGCAATTACGTCTTTATTTACTAAAAACTGAATATTATTATATATATTTTAACTTTGCCTGAGTTCAACCGAATAGAACACTCCATATGGCATACTCTTGTTTATTAGCATCCTTTATTGGCAAAGTAAGTCAGTATTAGTATTATGCCATTTATTCCTTGAGACATTTTACCACTTTTAAAGAAGATTTTTTTTAAAGGGGACTGTTATAGAAACAGTCCCCTCAAAAAAAATCTTCTTAGATGATAGACCATAGGCCTGCCCCAACTGGCTTGATCTCTCTCTATCTTGAGTATTTATCTTCCACTCTTCTCCACCAACTGGCTCCCACTCTCTCCATCTTGAACATTCTCCCAAACCCCACTAACTTCTTTAAGCTAGACAGTCTACCGTGCAAGAGTACTTATATTTCTTTTCTCTGGTCCATTTTCACCTGGTTACCCTCTTCCATTCGCCATTGTTTTACTCAAACTAAAGTAAACTGTATTTGTATGAATCGCAGTTTTGAAATGGTGTCAGACGGCGCCTACCACAAGGCAGAGTTATTGGCTCTGGGGAAGAACTTCACATTACGTGTCGACGACGGACCAGCGAGGTCCATTATCAACGAAGGTAATTTTAATCTCACCTGACAGCTTGACAATAAAAATGGTATATATATGTCTTATGAATGGACTAAAATATAGTATTTGACTCATATCTGCAGCTCAGTTCCGCAAATATTTTTGAGGGAGTTTTTTCGAACCACTCCTCTTTGGAACCAGCTGACCCTTAGGGTCCTTCAAAGAGCGTACAAACTCTTAAAAGCCGGAAACGCACTCGCGAGCCCTCTGGCAATGACTGTTAATGGGCAGTTGGTATTTCCGAACCGATTGAACTTGGGGCACTTCAAAGAGCGTAGAAATTCTGTTAATTGCGAGATTCTGGTTTATGGTTGGCAACTGCCTTTTGCCCGTTTGCCTTTTTACAATAATAATTATATTTAAAGGTAATAACGAATATTTGCGAGTGAATCGCGCTTTGTACCTTGGAGGAGTCCCCGAAGACGTCGCGAGAGAAGCCTTCTCCAAGTGGCATTTAAGGAATATTACCAGCTTCAAAGGTAGGTTCCAGTTGTCTGCTACAATATCGTTTTCAGCTTCTTCTCGACTGTATTCAACGAAGAGCAGTTCGAAACGTCGACAACCAGTGACTTTCCGCGCGGCTTAATGGATCCCAGATCTCTACATCTTCTACCGCATTTACTATGAAGAGTGTTCAGAGAAGTTGTTTGGATGACACCTGCAGCTGAGTTTCATCATCGGACGTCGGGGCAGAATACGAAATTCCGCCCGTATCACCTCGACGTCCGCCGTTCCACAACTGTGCATTTTTCTAGGCAGTTTTTGCCGCGCACCACCACTTTGTGGAACCAGCTGCCCACTGAAGTATCTCCGATTCAATTCTTAGGGTCCTTGAAGAAAAGAGCGTACCAATTCTTAAAAGGCCGGCAACGCACTCGCGAGCCCTTTAGCATCGAGAGTGTCCATGGGTGGCAGTCTCACTTACCATCAGGTGAGCCTCCTGCCCGTTTGCCCCCTATTCTATAAAAAAAAAATTCAGTTTCATCATCGAACGTCGAGATAGAGAAATTCCACCCTTTCCATCTCGAAGCCTGGAGTTCCACAACAGATCGCTTTTTAAGGCACTCTCTGCTACGCACCATCTCTTTGTAGAACTAGCTACCAGTAGAGATGTTTCAGTCTGTTCATTGGTATCTGTTCCATTTTCGGCAAGTACCTCCTTCAAATCTTCCCACTTCTACATTGTCTGCCTCTTTTTCTATTGTACCTTGGGCACCAGTTTATCGTTCCACTTATTAGGAGTCAGAAGATAATGAAACTTCATTTATTAGGATGCCTAAAGGAAGCATGGATGAACCACAAACGCGTGGACTTTGTGAACGCGGCCCGTATGGTGCGCACGGGGGCCGGCTGCGGGGAGGGGCCTGGGGAGAGGGCTGACGGGGCTGGCGCCCCCCCCTTCGTTTCTGCCCTTCAAGAGGACCAGGTGCACAGATCGGTGAGTTTTTGTGTCAATTAGGATTAGGTTCTTAGCGCGAAGACAGATCGGTTTCAATATTTTAGCAGTTCCTAAAGTAGAACTCCTTGCTTTCGTTAACACTCACTCCTACGGTAAAGAACGTCATGAGGAAACCGAGATTAGACCGAAAAATCAATCAGGTCCGGACCCAAAGGGGTCTCATGGAAATGACAAAGAAAGTATTGAAAATGTTCAATAAATTTGGGCAAAAATGACATAACTTTGATACAAACCGAGGGATACAACATAGCTGTAGATATACGATTAAAAAAGTGTCAAATACTTAGTACAACAGATTCAAATTAAACTTAGCTAAAAGAGTTAAAGGCCAGCAACACACTCGCGAGTCCTCTGGGAATTATTATCCATGGGCGGTAGGTATTTCCGGACCAATCCGACTTGGGGTCCTTCAAAGAGCGAACCACTAAACCACATTTGTTTTAAAAACATAAATAACGTATTGAATCAGGACCCTTGCGTGCCCAACCCGTGCGGCAGAGGAGGCCGTTGTGTCCGCGAGGAGCATTCGTCTTCTGACTTCACGTGCCGATGTCGCCCTGGTACTGCCGGAGCTCAGTGCGAGCTGCTAACTTCGCTGGGTAAGTTTTTGCGCATGAGGGTGATTTTTTACGCAACGTCACGAAGGTGTGCAGCGTTTTTGTCGAAAAAGAGAGAGAGCGATTGAGAGAAAGGGAGATCGAGATAAACACGCTATTGGTTGATGTATTCGTTAGTTGTTACATGTTAGAACTTTAGATGTCAATTAACTAATTCTAATAACTAACCTTAAAATTTAATAATTAAAATATTAAAAGGAGTCCCTTTAGGCAATGTTCCGAAGATACTGGCAGCGTCCCCCCTTTGAATAGCGACACTAATTATTTGTACGAGGTAGTTGCCAGCTCTTCGTTCTCCTGTGATGTAAAAAAAACTCAATGACTACTACGTCGACATTTTTTATTTGACGTCATTATATTATACAGTGGCGTTACAACCCTTGAGTCTTGGCTGTATATTAAAGTGATAGGTCATGGAGATTATGAAGGGTGTCGATTTAAAACAATTTATTAATGCTACAAATATGCTTCTAAACGTACGCAGGACAGAACGTGCAGGACGTACCTGCAGATGAAAATTTATTTGAATTTGGAATATTTATGGTAAATGTCAATTACCAAAGAGATTCGTTTAAGTTTTATATCATTGCTGGCTGGAAAGAACTTTTAAATAAATTAAAGGAAAAACGCGCCACTTTTGTTTATTCAAATTTGTATTTAAGATAACATATTGGTGTATCTGTGTGAACGTATTTGTGCGTATATTTAGTCTTAAAGAAATTAACAATTATTACAATTTTTCATTGATTCCCTACCTAACCTCCCTCTATAAATAACTAATGTAAAATTACGTTAATTATTATTGTAAGGAATAATTTTAAAAATGGAATTCGCATTTCGCGCGTTGTCTACGCGTATTCTTGACAGAGCCAGTATTTACATACAATTTTCGTAACCAATTCCTTTGATGTACTAACAATACTCCAAATTCAAATAACTTTAGGTTCATAATCATTATCTGACTCATATTTATTCCGAAACAAACAGAAGAACGTTTCGCGCGTTTTTACCTTTACTTTTTTGGTCTTATCAGTCAGTATTGAAATACAATTATTTTCATAACCAAACTCTTTGGTGATTTACTATAAAAAGCAATGTTCCTAATTCAAATAACTTTAGAATCCAGGGACGTATTCAGTAGATTTTTTGTCCCAGTATAAATTAAAAGTTAGTATAAAACGACACCCTTATGACAATCCCCTGAAATCCCTTTAAACCTATTTTTATGTTTTACTTAACCAAGGGTTGTAACGCCATTGTATTATAAATTAGTATTGCCTATTGAGTTGTTTGGACTAACAGGTGGTGCTCCAGTCATAACACAGAGCAAGTTACCGCCGAGGAAACAAACCATCAGCAATGTGCAGGCTTCACCTGGTAAGATTGTCAATTGTGTAACACATAAAATACAGACATAAAATTAAGACCAATATTTGACGAATGAAATAATTTTCAGCTGCTCCTGCTAAACCAGCAGATAGGGCCTCGGCCGCTTCACCACCTCAGGCGGCTTGTCGAAAGGTAAGTTTTTGATGCAGTAATTTAAAATATATATATATGTTTGACTTAATGGAGAATCATTTATAGGAAGCGACTCGGGAGTTCATAACCGAAGGCTCGTGTCGCAGCCGTCGCGCTGTGCGTGGAGCCCGATGCGTGGGCCCCGGGGGACGTGGGGCTACGTCTGGCGCCTCGGGGGCCTGCCCGCGCTCACAGTGCTGCGCGCCGAGGAAGACTAAGAAGAGAAAGGTATATCAGCAAATTAATTATAAAATAACTCGGAATATAATCAGAATAATCGGAAGTACCTGCCGCTCATGAACATTAAATACCAGAGGGCTCGCGAGTGCGTTGCCGGCCTTTTAAGTATTGGTAAATAAATATTCTTTAAATTTACAGATTCGACTTGTATGCTCTGATGGCACCCGATACACCAAAGACATAGAGATCGTGCGGAAGTGCGCATGCGGGAAGAAATGCAACAGAAGCACGCCGTTCCTGCACTAATTTGACATAACGCCATCATTTTTGACATTAAAATGACACTGCCGTCTTATTTAACCACAGATACTGCCCAAATGTATTAACAACGACCTAATTGGCCTAATTTGCAATTACTAGACTCGGGGCCCTTGATGAGGCCCCGCAAGGCAAGGAAACTGTCAAACTTTGTCGATAACCTCAATTTTTATATCATAGATTAGTTTAGATATAAATACCCCAGTAGTTGTAAGTTATGTACTCAAAGATTTAAAATAGCTTTACTGTTGGCATAATATTATTTGACCTAGAGGCTGATCTGGCATTTGAAAAATAAATACTTCAGAGCCCTAAATATATCTCTACTTAGGCCCTAATCTTTTTTGTATAATATCTTTAAGTACGTTAAGCAGTTGGATTTATTAACAAACCTCGGGGCCCCAGAATCAAGTACGGCCCCGAATACTTTGCCTTGAGGAACAGTTAATAATATATTATTTAAATATGAATACCGTCACGTTTATGAACAAGCTTCGGTGCCCTAAAATCAAGTATTTAATATTTTACTTGATTTCATTGTTTTATGAATATCAAAAACCTCATATTTAATAACAAACTTCGGGGCCCCAAAATCAAATACGGCGGAATTATTTAATAAATATGAAAAATCAGACGTTTATTACATGACTTTATAATATTGAATTTTTATTTACAATCTTTGGGACCTTAACATCAACGGCCCTTCATATTTTGACTTAATTTAATTTTATATATTTTTTAATATCTATTTCCTCACGTTTATTTACAAACTTCGGGGCCAAGTATCAAGTATGGCCCTGGCTAACGATTCTTGCCTGTTTCGAATTAGATAAGAAATTTTGTATAAAATATTTATTAATATTTCGTTGCTAACGCTAATTGTAAATGTGTAGTATAGGTTTTTAGCATTCCGTATTTATTTCTACCTTCGGTAGCCATTCAGTATTAGTTAAATCTACTGAGGACTCGAATCCTTCGTAGATCACTTAAGTAAGCTTTAAGTTGGTCATGTGGTCGCATGCGCTTCTGTAATCTATTATGTAATATTGTCTATGAACTTTATAATTTATTGATGTAATAAAGACGATGTTAGATATTCTGTGTTTCATTATGCCCCTCATTTTACTTACTGTACTAATTTTATTCTGTGCTGTTTGAACTGAAATATTAACCCTCAACACAAAAAGAACGAACAAATTGTAGATCTAAGAGAGCATAAAGATGTGAACGTTTCAAAACGTCTGTGCACAATTGGCGGGAAATACGTGGATGACGCTTCGTGCTTCAATTTTGGAAAATGAATCCTACTAGTGCAAATATTAATTAAACAATTTAGTATCTTAACTTTTAATGTTTTAATTAGTAAAATATCGACTTGTAAAACAACTATTCGATAAATTCGATATAAACAAATTGTCTATTCATTAAATATCTGTCTAGTCGTAAATATAGTCTGTGGAGGCAAAATTGGCGGTAAATGCGTATGTGCTTTGTGCAAAAATTTCGCAACAGCGCAAACTATCAGGTTTATGTGGACTTATTAAACTGTGTAATAAATATCTTTACCATTAATATAATTATCCGAAACGAAACATTCAATGTATGTCAATTTGAAGATACCGCCATTTTAAAAACAACATTACTTAATTGTTAATTCCTGAAGCGCTAAATTCAAACATCTGTAAAAATATTTTAATATTAAATTAATCTCTTGGTAAATGTGATTTTAATAGCGTTCAGAGTGCTCCCCTGTATCTAAAAAGAAATAGGCCAGTAAGGACTGACTTCACCAGATGCAATATGTAGACAGACGTGATCTACATAAAATTAAATAGGCTGTTTATCCACGCGTTTTTATTGTTTTATGAATGAAAATAAGACAAGTATTTTACACTTACAAGGGTTCGCAAATCTTCCACATAAGAATGATTAACACATTATTTATTCACATTTTATTCGCTTTACTATAAATCTGCTGAATTTAGTTTTTTTTTAATCCCGCAAGATCTAGGGGGTTAGAGAATAAAACTCGCAAAAATTGTTTAAAATAAATTTATTATTCAATATAATTTGTACGCTTCGCGCTGATTACATTCTCATAATACAATTCATTAATGAAAAATACATTTACAAGTCTAGTCTACCGGTTCCCTCAACCTACTAACCATAGAGAATTGGAACCGAATATTCGATAATTGGTATTGCCAACATTAATTAGGCGGTTACAGGCCAACTACATTTACAGAGCTGCCAACATAAATAGACTGTCAAACGTCAATATGTCACAGATTAAAAAAATCATATAAACGCGAATTTAAATCTCGAAATTTCTAAGTGTGTAAATAATATTTTAAATTCGCGTTTAATCTGTGTCAATTGTCAAACATCAGTGTTGCCAACTTCGTCGCAATACCATTTATGTTGGAAGATATTTTATATTAGTCCCTTGATAGGGGTACGTTTACGGCCCGTTCACACATGGGAGTCCGTTTTAATGGTACGTTTTTAACGGAAACGTCAAAAATTTCACACATAGGCACCAAACGTTCAACGAATCCGCCATTACTATTCTACAAGGATTTTTTATAGAACAGGGGGCAAACGGGCAGGAGGCTCACCTGATGTTAAGTGATACCGCCGCCCATGGACACCCTCGATGCTAGAGGGCTCGCGATTGCGTTGCCGGCCTTTTAAGAATTTGTACGCTCTTTTCTTGAAGGACCCTAAGTCGAATTGGTACGGAAATCTATCCGTTAAAATTCTACGTATACGTATATTTTTACTGTTCCGTCGTCCAGTATACGATGACAAATCGGAATGTTTTTTTTTTTTACGGAACGATCTTTTTCACTGTAAACAGAATACTATATATTCTTGAAGCCTTGTTGTATGTACAAAAAAACTTAAACGATTTTAATACAAATGGTGACTTCACCAGTATAATACGCGTAATAGAACTAATTTGAGTGTGCGACCAACCAGGCTCCAGAAGATAAACCACTCCTTATATGGAAATTGTATTCGTTTTTACAACAAACTCCCAAGCGAAATTAGAGAACTGTCACTAAATAAATTCAAAGCCCTTGTTAAAAGTAAATTAATTACTAAAACCTTTTATAAATGTGACGAATACTTAAATGACCCTAATCCTTGGGATTGATTTGCTCCGGTTCAAACAATTTGTATTAAAAACTTAGCAATTGAAAGGAGTGGCGGAAAGTTTCTTGCCAGTTCTTCTTACCCGCTCTACGCCCTTGACTTGCGAAATGGTTGTAAATGTAAATTTACAATTAATTTAAGTTTTACGTTCATAAGTGTACTTGTTTACCTAGATGATAATTTGAGTTTGAGTTTGATACTGTGCCATGTGTGAAGTCGCTCATACATTTCGACGAAAAATACGTACACGATAAAACGGACACGTGTGAAACGGCCTTTACTCCTTTTATATAAAAATGTACAATACACGTCCTTCGCAAATTCACTAGCCATTTGTGAATCTTCATATTAAACTAAGTATAATATATTTATTTATTAGAATTAAACACATTTTGAGATTTTTTTTTAAAGAACAGACAGGGGCAAACGGGCAGGAATCTATTGCCATTAAAAAAAAAAAGAAAAAAAAACTTGTTTCCATAATGGCCAGTGAATCACCGCAGGACGAGGTTTTAAATCTTATAGTATTTACACTTATATATAGTCACTAGGAATTACATAATTTGCAAGCTCAATTGTAAAAATGTACATGTTGAGGCCCTTTGACGTGTCAATTGTCAAACACTGAATCTGTCAGTTCGCTGACAGGACAACACTGTCGAATTCTTACTCATTCTTTGTTATTATGAAATAAAGCTTATATTAACTTCATATTAGAATTTTTTAATTTAGTTCTAGGCCTCAAATTTTATGAACATGTGTCAACCTAATAGCCAAGTAGGTGATCCTGTGCCTGACACGCAGTCGACTACTTCTACGGTTATTTACTCAGAAAGACTTCACTTCAGTGTTGCCAGATGGAATGACGACATACACCTAGACTAATTTGATTTCCTCCCAGAAATCCCCTAGGATGCCCTCACCTCACGTGTTTTTATAATCTCCCCTAGAAAACCCAACAAATTCTTATCCTCCTATTCTGGCCCCAACAAGGATGAGAATCCCCTAAACATAGGAGGAAAATCCCTTGATCTGGCAACACTGCTTCACTTAACCATTAAAGCGAATATACAGGCGGGATTAAGCCTTTAAAGGGTCTAAGAACTCACAGATCAGAGACACACGCTGAAAGAACTATAGATTACTTATTAGTAGTAGTAAGATATTTCAATAGCGCGTGTTAATAAGCAGTCAGCGCCATCTCTTGAGGAAATATAAAACTATCAACAGTGCTGCCGTCCTGGTTAAGACACTCGATCTTAAGGCCATTTGAGACTTCATTAAATTCCGAAAACTCGTATAAAAATATTACAATTAAATAACATCTAGAGAAAAATAGTCAACTAATTGAGAAATGCATTATCCATAACGTTTCATAGGATTTTGAATGTTGCCATTTTAAAGAATTTCAGTATCGCAGTACCGAGTAGACGGCTACTAACTAGTCTAGACTAAAATACTTTTAGGGAAGACTTAAAAAATATTCCAGATTTAACTTATTCCAAAATTATTCACAAATTCCACTTTAGTCAAAACTTAAGTTAAATAAATGAACATTATTTTATCTATTTTCGCTTTCCGTATAGTAAAACTTAACTGTATTAAAAAAAATTAATCTAAATGACGTCAGTGCGTCAGATAGAGGTCCGTCTCGAGTCGTCTCACGCGCACCCTTTGGCGATAGTGGTACTCCTTGAGGTAGGCCCGGAGGCGACCTGGAAGTGGCAGCTGTTCTACACCTGGAAAAATCATTCATTCATTGGAATCGTGCAAAGACATTGCGCCGAGAGTTGACTTAACTGTATTCAAATCGTTTAATTTAAATCACTGCCAATTTCAGATTATATAACCTCTGCGAATTAAACTAATATTTTTTTTTGTACTAAACTTAAAAAAAAAGCTAAACTAAACAACAAACAAATTAAAAAATTTATATAAATTTTAAAAATAATAAAACAATTAATAAAATTTTTAAAATACTTCAGATTACTATAACTGCAAATTAAACTAACATTTTTTTCAGTAAACTTAAAAAAAAAGCTAAACTAAATAACAAACAAATTAAAAAATATAGAGAAATTTTAAAAATAATAAAATAATTATTAAAATTTTAAAAATACTTTAGATTACAATCACTAAAAAAGCTAAACTAAATAATAAACAAAATAAAAAATATATATAAATTTTAAAAATAATAAAACAATTATTAAAATTTTAAAAATACTTCAGATTACTATAACTGCAAATTAAACTAACATTTTTTTCAGTACTAAACTTAAAAAAAAAAGGTAAACTAAATAACAAACAAATTAATAAATATAGAGAAATTTTAAAAATAATAAAATAATTATTAAAATTTTAAAAATACTTTAGATTACAATCACTAAAAAAGCTAAAAAATATATATAAATTTTAAAAATAATAAAACAATTATTAAAATAAAAAAAAATACTTACCTAAATTTATTGAACTTATTAACAACAAAAAAAATATCTTTTTGATTTTTTTTTTGTTAATAAGTTTTTTTTTCTATTCTACTAAATTATAAAGAATGCAAATATAAAACAATCACCGTCGTAGTTGGTGTGCGACACGATGACGGCCCTGGCCAGCTGCTGCAGCGAGAAAGGGTTACTCCGGGGAAGCGGAGCCGTCAGCATCGGCTCGAAGAACATCACGCACGCGGGGTCCTGGAATTTTTTTAATTCTTAAATTTAATAATTAAATATTATTAAATGTATGTTGTATGTTTGAATTTGCATAATGGACTAGTGGTGCTACGAGTCTCTGGATCACTAATCTTTATATAGAATTTTTTTATTAGTAACCTCCAAAATTGCTTGACAAATTTTTATGAAATTTTCATACAAGTCTGAGAATGTGTTCAACTATTTTTATTGAACAGGGAGCAAACGGTCAGGAAGCCCATCTAATGTTCAGTGATACCGCCGCCCATGGACACTCAATACGAGGGCTCGCATCTGCGTTGCCGGCCTTAATTGTTGGAAGACTTCGGTTCCCAAGATGAAAGGCGTTGTACCTTGTAGTGCTCGATGAGACCCGTGACGGTGGGCGCGGCGAAGACGGCAGGGTCGTGACAGTCGAAGCTGAAGCGGTGGCGGTAGTGTTCGATGCGCGCGTGAAGAGACCGCCCGTACTTCCGAAAAGACACGGAGAACAGGTGCTCCTCCTGGGCCGAGTCACGAAGCAGGAACGTGCCTATTCAAAGCAATTAGGAAAAAATTACATTTATTGTGAGGCAAGGATTATATGTCCTCAATTAATTCATTTCGGCTCGAAGGACCAAAAAACTTTTCTTCCGTAGTATTCTTACACCTATCATTTTTTAACAGACTCGTATTGAAACTGAATAACGTGCTTGGCAAAAAAAGTTTGCAATCTGTGAAATGTCAAAAAAATGACAGCTGTCAGATCTACGGAATAAAAAAATCAGAGTATACCAATACCAACGCTAGTCTGAAATAAACTTTCTTTTTAGAATAAATACAGTCCTTTGACAGTTGTTATATAGAGCTTAAGCTCTTTAAAGCTATATATGTAAATAAATCAAGTTTATTTGCGAGTGTCTTATCAGTTATCAGTCTCTTTCCCAAACTAATTTTTTCGTAATTAGCTTGGGACTGACAATTTGTCTTTTATAGGTATATATGTTTTAATATTAAATTGTGTATACCATCGAACCGTTATTTGTATAAAACAAAAATATAATAATAAAGTGGCGGTTAAAATTTTAGGTCCAGACCTCAATTCTTTATCTGTTTCATTTGTCAGTCAAGGTCGCCTCTGTGCCTGACACACTCCATCAGTTATGTATCTAAGGAAAGTTTTCCTGCACTTTTTGAGCGAATGTTAATTGCGTATATAGTACATTGGTTCTTTGTGATTTTGTTTTCAAAAATATCCAAAAAACAAACCTTCAGGCTTATTGTCCAAAAGCCGCTCAGCCTCGTAGCGGTCCATCTTGCCCCAGTAGAAAGAACAGGCCGTTATCTCTTGCAAATCGGGAACTAAGCAATGCTTGTAATCCACCTGAAATACAATTAAAAAAAAATAATAAAAAAATTGTGAGGGTATTTAAAAAAATCTAAATATACGGTACCAATTATAAAATTAATAGTTTTTTTTAATTCAATACAATTCCAATAATTTGCAATATGAGAGGGTATTTAAAAAAACATCAAAATAGAGTGTACCAATAATAAAATTAACAGTTTTCTTTAGTTTTTTTCATACAATTTCAATATTACTCTTTGAGGGTATTTAAAAAAAATCAACAAAATATAATGTACCAATAAAACAATTAATAGTTTTCTTTACCTATTTCAATTTAAAACTATTCCAACAATTTACAATTTGTGAGGGTATTTAAAAAAAAACAAATATAGGGAGAGATTAAGTATTAACTAAACTCTTTTTTATTAAGTAAATCTTCAGAAATATATTAAAAGAACGAAAAATGAGGTAATATATAAAATAACAGATGGAAAGATTACCTGCGTGTGAACCTTGGTGGGCTTGGTCAGGGTCTGCTGAAGACCAGGCGCACGAAGCAGCAGCGCACGCAACTCGCCACCGCAGACCACCTGTAACCAATATCTCCTAGTGAAAAACTTCTCCAAGACTGACTCACACAAAAAAAACAGTACCTTCCATTTATTTATGGGTCATAAATGTAAAAAATGCACATGGGCATCCAACAAAAAGCCACAGGGGGCATAGACAAGATTCCTTAAGATTAGTTTTTTTTATAGAACAGGGGGCAAACGGGCAGGAGGCTCACCTGACCGCCGCCCATGGACACTCTCAATGCTAGAAGGCCCGCGAGTGCATGTATTAAGTCGAAAACTAATTTGTATGAAAGCTTATCAACCCGAAATATCATTTTCAGTTTTATGTGCACGAACGTATACGTTTTGTAGTTGCGTACATACGTACACATGTCAGAAGTGAAACTTCTTTGTAAATTAATTATAACTTAGGTAAAAGCCCCAATAGATGATCATGTACCAGTATGTATTTGTGTCTATGTTCACACTGTATACGTGCTGATGATAACATATGTACGTAACGAATACCTGTTCCCTTTTGCAAATATTTTTGTAGTAAAATGTATTATATTATATTGTTATCTAAACCAAATGGCGAAAAAGGAAGTAATCTTATACACATTACACAGACCAAGTCATAGATAGTAGATTTATTTATTTATTTATTCAATTACAGACATGGCTAAACTCACAATAAAAATAGACTATAATATATACAATACAATATTAATTAAAATAACATAATACAGTATATTCTAACCCCTAATACCCTCCAAGTATACCCTCAAATCAGAGTACACTACCGCCATACGCTCACCAAATAGGTGTATAAATCATAGACAAGTGATGTTTATACTCTATAATTGCTGAAGGCGCCAAATTTAAAATTTATAGACTAACATATAATCTTTGGCTATATTTTCAGTGTATTTCTTTGTAATTATATATAATTTATGTTAGCTGTAGGAGCTAAATAAATAAATAAATAAATATAAATACATCAACCAATAGCTAGATTTTTTTCGATCTCCCTTTCTCACTCCCTCTAAATCCGTCTATTGAGACCGAAAAGGGAGAGATATAGGGAGAGACAAAAACGCTGCACATGTTCGTGACGTTTCATTGAAACGAAAAAAAAAAACGCAAACGAAGTTCGCGGATGTGTGTATGTTTGTTTATGATTTGTTGCAAAATTAATGACATAACAGTTAATGAAGTACTCACTTGGAAGCGTCGTATGGAGCCATCCGCACTTTGGGCCAACTCATTGGGTCGACCTTCTTGTGGGACCTCCTCGTTACTGGAACAGCATTCATATAATTAACACGTTGCCATGGTTACAATTCAAGCATTACGTAAGGCTGGGGGGGGTTGATTTTCACAGTCTAGGATGAAAAGGCTAATGCGTCAGGCACGGGTGGCTGACACGTGCGCTTTTTCTATAACACTCAATATAAAAACTATAAACTAAAAAAACACAAATATAAAAACTAAAACCTATAGACCCATGTGTCCGTCACGGGTGGCTGACACGGACACTTTTCTCTAACGAGTGCAGAAAAATTTAAACACAAAAATCCATGTGTCACACACAGGTGGGTGACAAATTGAAACACTTCAAAATCAGGTCAGCCGTTTCTGCGTTTGATAAACACACAAATATCTCCTTATATAGATTAAATACCTTCTCGGAGTGACTGACAACACGTAGACTTCAGCAGTTGGTTCACCATTTTCATTGCTCTCTTCACTCTCTGAAATATAACAACACACTTGAGTATATTGAATCTTCTCTTGTATTAGTTAAAAGGACCTGAATGGTATTTCTTTTTTATAAATCGTGTTTTTTGTAAATTATACTTAAGTACGAATTACATACTAATAAAATGATGAAATATAAATAATATTTTTCGATCATACCGACAGAATAATAAAAAAAAGTTATTAATTTAAAAAAAATCATGAGTGTGATAGACCACGAATAAAATTACATTTTCTAGAAATGATTCCTAGCTAGATCGATTTATGGCCCCCGAAACCCCCCTTATACCAAATTTCATGAAAATCCTTGGAGCCGATTCCGAGATTCCAATTATATATATATATATATATATACAAGAATTGCTCGTTTAAAGATATTAAAGATAAAGGCTTTGAATCTGAATTTAATTATTATACTATATTATAAACTAGTCGATCCTAACGACACTGTCTGTGTTTTACACACAAAAAGAAATCTAATAAACCATTTTAAACTCCACTTGAACACGCAAAAAATTTCATCAAAATCTATACAGCCGTTTAGGAGTTTAATTACAATCAAAGAAGATTCATATATTTATCACAGCCAAATAGCTGCTAAAACTAAAATAACCTGCGGCGCCATCTGCCGGGCGGATTTGTTGTCGCTTACAAAATTCATTCAAATCAGTCCAGCCGTTTCAGAGAACGCCAGTGACATACATACGCAAAGTAAAAATATATATATATGAATATAAACCAGCTGTTATGCCATGTATATTATTTCTAGAAAACATGTTTTTAGTTGAATAAATTAATATATGTATGAGCAGTGTTGGCCTAGTGGCTTCAGCGTGCGACTCTCATACCTGAGGTCGTAGGTTCGATCCCGGGCTGTGCACCAAAGGACTTTCTATATGTGCGCATTTAATATTCGCTCGAACGATGAAGGAAAACATCGTGAGGAAACCGACATGTCTTAGACCCAAAAAGTCGACGACTTGTGTCAGGCACTGGAGGCTGATCACCTACTTGCCTATTAGATGGAAAAATGATCATGAAACAGATTCAGAAATCTGAGGCCAAGACCTAAAGAGGTTGTAGCGCCACCGATTTATTTTTTATGTATGTATTTTATATGCTCTGAAAAATTTAGGGTTGAGATATGAAAAATGACCTATCCACACAAAACTTCACGAAAATCGGTCGAGCCATTTCGGAGGTGTTTATTTACAACCGTGACACGAGAATTTTATATATTAGAATACATTTTTTATCCTACAACTTATCTGCTCATAGATTCACTCTTGGAAAAAAAAAGAAAAAAAAAATAGTTTAAAAAGACTGAAATTATAAATATTAACTCAACTTAAAATAAATAAATTTAAAAACCAATACCTGTATTAATAATATTTATATTAATGGCGTCCAACTCGCGTCTGAGGTCCCTCGCCCCCAAAGTCAGTACTGCAGCCAATCTGGAATTCAATATTCATATTTTATTTTGACATTTGATTTAAACCCTGAGGTCGTAGGCTCAAATACAAGTACACTGTTCTTACATACTTATTATCAAATGAGCCTTGAACAAAAAAAATCCATTGCATATGTCAGTCACCGATGACTGATCAAAGCCTCAGATGTCTTTGTACCGACAATTTATAAAAACATATTGTTTAAGAAACACATAATAATAATGTAAAACACAATGGTGGTCAAATTTGTGTTTAAATGAATATTATTTTTCATAATAATGTTAATAAAACTAATAAGACATAGTATTATCTTTTATTAACATAACTTTTACACATTTAAAGAAAAACACTTTTTTAGTCGATACCAACTCGGGGGAAATAAATACAGATAACACAACATTTTCTACAGCTGTGATACTTTTTGACATTTAACACCCAAAGGGGTGTCAGTCACCGTGACCACGCACGCTGTAAAGCACGCGACACGTCGGTTAAATTTAAAATTATGTCTAAATAATTATAAGTTTAAATACAATAATACATAACTATAATCCGTAAAAAAGTGTTTTTCTTTAAACTAATAAGATACATGAATTGGTCCATTCTTATTGTCATATTATTGTATTATTATTATATTATTTTATTATTATATTATATATATAAATTATTAAAAAACTTAAAACAAAATAAATTTCTGATATTTGTGGCAATATATATATATATATATAGGGGGCAAACGGGCAGAGGGCTCATCTGATGATGTTAAGTGATGCCGCCACAGGGCTCGCTAGTGCGTTGCCGTACCTTTAATTAGCTGAACCCAAGTCAGCCCAAGTCTATTATTTTACTCTCTATTTATTAATTTTTAATTATTATTAAGTTATTATAATTTATTTTTAGTTAAGAATATTATAAATACATTTCGAATATTAAAGTAAAATAATTTTTAAATTTCTAACCTATCATCATTACAGGCATCGCTGACCCTCCTATAGGCCGTGCACACACACGGTGCTCGACGCCAGCGACGACGCCGACACGCACACTGTCGACCACTCCATCTGCGGACACATTTTATTAGAACACCTAATAATGAACACTGTTGCCCATGAACTCTTTTCCTGAAAAGGCAGAGTAAGAGTTGGTACACTTTTCTTAAAAGAAGAAAGAGTTGGTACTCTTTTCTTGGAGAAAGGTATATTTTCCTTTAAAAAAGAAAGAGTTGGTACCCTTTTCTTGGAGAAAGGTACATTTTCCTTTAAAAAGAAAGAGTTGGTACCCTTTTCTTGGAGAAAGGTATATTTTCCTTTAAAAAAGAAAGAGTTGGTACCCTTTTCTTGGAGAAAGGTATATTTTCCTTTAAAAAAGAAAGAGTTGGTACCCTTTTCTTGGAGAAAGGTACATTTCCTTTAAAAAGAAAGAGTTGGTACCCTTTTCTTGGAGAAAGGTATATTTTCCTTTAAAAAGAAAGAGTTGGTACCCTTTTCTTGGAGAAAGGTATATTTTCCTTTAAAAAAGAAAGAGTTGGTACCCTTTTCTTGGAGAAAGGTACATTTCCTTTAAAAAGAAAGAGTTGGTACCCTTTTCTTGGAGAAAGGTATATTTTCCTTTAAAAAGAAAGAGTTGGTACCCTTTTCTTGGAGAAAGGTACATTTTCCTTCAACAAAGAAAGAGTTGGTACCCTTTTCTTGGAGAAAGGTATATTTTCCTTTAAAAAGAAAGACTTGGTACACTTTTCTTGGAGAAAGGTACATTTTCCTTCAACAAAGAAAGAGTTGGTACCCTTTTCTTGGAGAAAGGTACATTTTCCTTTAAAAAGAAAGAGTTGGTACCCTTTTCTTGGAAAAAGGTAAATTTTCCTTTAAAAAAGAAAGACTTGGTACACTTTTCTTGGAGAAAGGTACATTTTCCTTCAACAAAGAAAGAGTTGGTACCCTTTCCTTGGAAAAAGGTATATTTTCCATTAAAAAAGAAAGACTTGGTACCCTTTTCTTGGAGAAAGGTATATTTTCCTTTAAAAAAGAAAGACTTGGTACACTTTTCTTGAAAAAAAAAACTGTTCAATAACTGCCCATCCCAAAATGTCCATTAATCATATATGTATTGATTTGTGTATATATACATATGGTAGTCATATTGCCTTTCTTTCTTAACTTTAACTATAGAAACTACAGACGCACAGACTGAAAGTTTTTATTAACATTGATCATGCATAGACCCACAAAGTATTTCTTTATCCATAACTAGATGTCGCTAGTACAATAATTAACTATTTAGATACATTTTTTTTTTTTAGTGGCTTTAATTTGTGACAACTGGGCACAAAGGTACTTCGCCAGTGTCATGTAGACGGAGAAGGCACGAATTAAGAGTTTAAAAAAAAAAACTATTAATTTAACACAGAGGATTTATTAAGACTTAGACAGGCAACTGCCCGGTTTGAATTGTCAAATGGGACTGACTAATGGCTGAAAGATATTGCTAATGACAGTTGAATAGGAGAATGCAAGCTTGCTAAAATAAAGGTTCACATAAGGTGGTTTCTAAGGTTTTATATATATACTAGCGGACCCGACAGACGTTGTCCTGTCTACACGTCTTTAATTTGAAAATTTCAAACTTTTTTTAATAAGCTAAATTAACATTCTGGACCATTTTGATGAAAATTATTATTCAAATGTTATGACAATATCTAACGATCCAGCACATGGTCTACAATAACACAATGATAACAAAACTTTTTTTTAATTTTATCGCAGCGCTGTTCATAAAATACGTTCGCATACAAGGGGGGGGGAGGGGTCTGGCTGAGTGTGACAAGATGTGACAAGGGGGGAGGGGGGGTATAGGGCAGCGTGACGTTCGCCGTTTATTATTTTTTGACATGAGCGCTAGCTCTGTGGCGCGACTCTAGCGGCGTTGCGATCCGTCACAACGGGTTTCTTTGTTTTTCCAATACTTGAGAGAGTTAGTGGTAACTAATGGTACGGAAGATGCAGAATGGTTAGATGACGATGAAGTGGACGGTAGTTTTGAAGATGAAGAAGAAGATGGTGCAATACCGATTGTAGATATTTCGGCCCATTTAGAAAATCCTTGGACTTCTGAATAATAGAAATATTATTTATTATTAATATGTTCGTTTAACGAACTGTCTATCTTTCATATTATGAATTTATTAATTTATTTAAATTTTATTATAATAACTAAATAAATGTTTTTAATTTTCAGAATTTGTCTACTATCATTTAGAATTTATCATACTCAGCAGGGGGGGGGGGGTGTCTTAGTTTTTGTGACGAAATATTTCTAGGGGGGGTCACAAAAAGTGTGACACAGCGTGACAATGGGGGGGGGGGGGTCAAAAAAGCTGATTTCAGTGTGACGTATATTATGAACGGCCCCTAACTGTCGGGACAGACTAAAATTAAAATTTGAATATTATTTAAAATTTGACACTGCGATGGTAGCGCCGTCTGTCGGATCCAATGTAGAACATTCCAAAATCAACAACTACTAATAAATTAAAAATTAATTAAAAAAACATTGTCCAGCGGACAAAATTGTGAATCTAAACCATTCCCAGATCCCCTCGAACACACACAAAAAATTTCGTCAAAATCGGTCCAGTCGTTTGAGAGAAGTTCAGTGACATACACACTCACAGAAGAATTATATATATAAAGATAACAGCATCAAGGAGATTGATCGGTAAAAATAATAATTATGCACCTAAAAAAAAAAATAGTTGAAATTCCATTGTTAGTTTAAAGACAGCACAGATGATACATATTTAACACTTATTTATCTATTAATATATTGTCAAACAAAGGTAGAGTTAAAATCATGAATCAGTTATACCTGTCAGTCACAGCGCTGACATAACGATGTACGCTACTCGGTGACTCCACGTATCGGCGACGCTCCCAGGCGCCACAGCCACAGCTACACTCACCGCCTGAATAAAATTGATTAAAAAATAATTACTAACTCAAAAAAAAAAGCATATACAGTCAAACCTGGGTAAGTGAGAGTAATAGCCAGGACCAGTCATTTTAAGCTCCCAAAACCTCTATTAGCGAGAAACAGAAACCTCTGTAAGAGAGAGTCGTTTTTCCCTCATGGACATCCGTAAGTGAGACTGCTACTTATCTATACCTCTATAAGCGACAGCCGAGATTCATTTATTTATGTATGTATATTATTTAACAAAACAAAAAAATAATTTATTCATATAGGTAACAATGTACACTTATGAACGTCAAAAAAAGAAATATTAAATTAATTTAATTTTACATTTACTGCCAGTTCTCAAATCAAGGGCGCAGAACGGAAGAGAAGAACTGGCAATAAACTCTCCGCCACTCTTTTTAATCGCCAACGATTTAGCAGGAACAAATGACAAATTTTACATCTGCTATTTTATGACTTATTCTTAACTTTCTTAGCTTTAAATGCGTTGGAGACGGTCCATCAGTACTTCGAATACGCGGCGGTTGTTGATCAAGCAATATTCGACAAAATTTATGAGGTAGAGAAAAAGATTAAAAATACAAAGAACAGAAACCCAAACGAAATTGACGGATTTTTTAGTGTAAATAAGTTCTAAATAAACTAAAATTACATAGTGCATGAATATATGTCTTGTTATTGCTGCGTACCTCTATAAGAGAGAAACGCTACACATGTACCTGCATTAGCGAGAAACTCTGGTTAGTGAAAAACCTCTATAAGCGAGAAGAGAGATTGTGCCCCCTTAAACTCTCGCTTATCCAGGTTTGACTGTATAGTACAAATAACACTGTATGGAGATAATATCTTAAGATCACTGATAGCAACTCCCATACATCATTATAAAGTACATTGGAAAGTGGTAAATTCATATATAAAATTGGTATGCAAATGTCATTATTATAATAATATGATCATAATAACAAGAACAGTTTAGTTATTTATAATTGTTTAACGTACGGTAAACTAAATTAGTGATTCCCAAAGTGGTCTATATCTACCTCTAGGGGTCCTATGACAACCTGCAAGGGGTCTACGTCAGCGAAAAATAATTTGGGGGTCCAGGGGGTCTAGTCAAGACGGCTGAACAGTAGTGTATGTAGAAAGTTTTAATTTACCCAATAAAGACTGTAAAGTGTAACAAAAAAATCAAGTTTGATGACTGGGCCACCAGTGGTATTTATAAGAGTAGGAATAGGCTTTATGAATTATATGCATTAAAAAAATATAATCACAACGCAGTGTTTATAGAATATGTCAGAAATTATTCCAAAACTTTTAGAAAAGTTTGTAAATATACAAAGGCCTTGCATATACGTGAGAAAATAAGGAATTCAAGTAATAAAATCAAAACTACTTGGAATGTCATAAATAGAGAAACAGGAAACCTTAAATCCCGTAATAATTCATTCCTTTTAAAGGTAGATGATAAGATTATTGTTGAAAGCTCGGAGATTGCTGATATTTTTGAAGATTTTTTTACAAAAATACCTATAATTACTACATCTTCTCTTAATTCCTCTCCTAAAGAGGCTATTAGTTTTCTTAAAACTTACGTACCAGAATGCAAATTAAATTTTCAGTTTAAGCACGTTAGCGCTGGTGATGTAGTTAAAACTTTTAAATGCTTAAAATTAAAACATTCTGGAGACTTGTGGGATGTTTCTGTACATGTTATTAAGGACATTATTGATATTATTGCCCAAGATCTTGCGTATATTTTTAACAATTGTATTGATGAAGGAAATTTTCCAGATTTAATGAAGCATAGTAAAATAATACCTTTATTTAAATCTGGATGCAGGACAGATCCCTCGAATTTTAGACCCATCTCAATACTGCCAACTCTAAGTAAGATTTTTGAAAAAATTATACTAGAACAACTAATTAATTTCTTTAATACAAACAATCTTCTACACAACGCACAATACGGTTTTACTAAAGGTCGCTCCACTACCGATGCTGGAATAGCTCTGTTACGACATATATTTGATGCATGGGAGAAAACTCAAGATGTACTGGGAGTTTTCTGTGATTTGTCCAAGGCGTTTGATTGTGTTCATCATGAGACTCTGCTTTGCAAACTTGACCACTACGGTATAAAAAATGTAGCTCTTAACTTAATAACCTCTTACCTAAGTTGTCGAACAACTAAAGTTGATATAAATGGAACTAAATCTTCGGGATCACATATTAAAATGGGAGTCCCGCAAGGATCAATATTGGGACCATTTTTGTTCATTATATATATTAACGATTTGCCTACTTATGCAAAGCTATTATGTGATATTGTATTATTTGCTGATGACACGTCATTGATTTTTAAAGTAAATAGATATAAGACAAATTGTGACGATGTGAACAACGCACTTTCTAAAATATTGTCCTGGTTTTCTGCAAATAATTTACAATTAAATGCCACAAAAACAAAATGCATAAGATTTACTTTACCTAATGTTAAAACTACAACCATGGAGCTTAAACTAAACAATGAAAAACTAAATTTAGTTGATTCTACGGTATTTCTAGGCATTACAATAGACCAAAAACTTCAATGGCGTCAGCATATCACTAAACTTTCAGACAAGCTTAGTTCTGCGACATACGCTATTAGAAAAATTAGGCAACTCACAGACGAGGAAACTGCCCGAATAGTATATTTTAGTTACTTTCACAGCGTTATGTCGTATGGAATTCTTTTATGGGGCAAGGCAGCAGATATTCAATCTATTTTTATCTTGCAAAAACGTGCTATTAGGTCAATCTATTGCTTGAAACCAGGCACTTCACTTAGAAACTTATTCAAGGAAATCAGTATTTTGACGGTACCGTCACAATATATCTACAACTGTATAGTTTTTGTGCGTAGTAATATTAGTTCTCTTTTAAAGAACAGTGACATTCACAATAGGAATACAAGAAATAAGGGAAAACTTTTCCAGCCGTCTTACAGGTTGCAGAAAATAAACACTTCATTTATAGGCCTAAGTGTACGCTGCTATAACATGATTCCTAGTGAAATATTGGAACTGCCTCTCAACAGATTCAAAACACATATTAAAAAAACCTTAATGTGTAAAGGTTACTACACAGTTAATGCTTACCTAGAAGATAAAAACGCTTGGCAATAGGTATAATTATATTGTTATAATTTGCTTTGTTCTCTTGGAAGTGTTGTGAATGTAATGTAATGTAATGGAATGTAATGTAATGTAATGGAATGTAATGTAATGGAATGTAATGTAATGGTGAATGTGGTAAATCACAGAACAGATTTTATTTTATTTTTACTTATGTAACTTAAATGACGTTGTGGTTTATGACATTTTCTTTTGAATTATTGTATGTAAAGGGAGGATAAAACTTGCTGAGTTTCTTGCCCGTTCTTCTCAGAACAAGACCTCCTGGTAGTCTTGCGAACGGATGGCGTAGTTTTGCTCTTTCGCGAATTTTGTAAACGTTTTTGACATTCATAAGCATGCGTTAAGTCGCATCTAAACTGAATAAATAAATTTTGATTTGATTTGATTTGAAAAGTCGAAAACTTAATTTGTATGAAAATGACAGCTGTAGTTGGTACCAACTGTCGACACTCTGATCAACAGGATAGTTGATCTCAACACACTGATTGTACCTATTTACTTACATCATACTATCTTATAATATAAAAACATATACATTATTTATAAAAGTAGCTATGAAGTAACAAATGTATTATATATGTTTATAAAACTGTGTAAGTTGGTATTTGCTTTGTGTTCGCAATGCATTTTGAACATGTAAAAACAAAAAAAACAAAATTCAATTAACAAATGTACAAATTAACATGTGTTAACACTAAGCTTCACTACAGTACCCAACACGGAAAAACATGGCAAGGAGTCTACGACACAAAGAAGTTTGGGGAACTCTGGTATAAATAGTTAAATAAAATACCCAGGCTATACAGGCCTTTTAAAATTACAATACAATTATTTTTGACATACAGAAGTATAAATCTACAGTTACACTTATGTTATCACTACATAGTATAAAACAAAGTCGCTTTCTCTGTCCCTATGTCCGTATGTATGCTTAAATCTTTGAAACTACGCAACGGTTTTTTTAATAGATAGAGTGATTCAAGAGGAAGGTTTATATGTCTAATAACATCCATTAAATAGTGGAGAAGAACTGTTATTTTTGAGGTTTCTAATGTGATGTCGTAAATAATTACATTTTTTCCGCTTACATTGCAAACGCAGGCTGAACCCTACGAGTTTTATCAAAATAATGTACTAAGTATTGTACACATTGAAAAGGTCTACAGAAAAGTCCCTGATGGTATATGTCTATCTCTTATGGATAACCCACAATAACTTTTTTTTGTCATTTACTTTTTACGACAAATAATGGCTAATTTTCGAAGCGATTTAACCAATACAGCATTAATCCTTAACCAATTAAATACCTTGAATACATTGTTCATTTAATATAGATCTATACAGCCCATTACAGCTTATTTAGCAGCGATCGAACGCGTATATTATCGGAGCTTTCCAGCGACGGAAATAACAATACACCATAAAAACCTGCTTTTCATCAGCATTGCACCCGGGCGAAGCTGGGGCGGGTCACTAGTTATAATATAAACTTACTTTTTCTAGACGTTTGTTGTCCCATGTTTCTGTTGGTACTATGTGTAGTTCACCCAGCAAACTACCATCTGAAATTAAAATTTACAGTTCTTAGATTTTTTTCTGCAGTAATTTGCAATCAGCCTAAAGGCTATGAGCGAGCCGGTTTTCTAAAATAGGGTGATGTTTTAGTCGACTCATACACTGTCTAGTGACATGGCTAGTTGGCAAGCAAGTTATTTTCTGTTCGGATGACAGCTCAACCAATCTTTGTATTTAGCTGCCAGTCTCTGAATTTCCTCTTTGATAGTTCTCATTTTTAGGTGTAGTTCTAAAATTCTAATGTCAAAAATTTGTCTCTGGCAAAATGCCTTTTGTATAATATAATAATTCCTTTAAAAGGCCTTGTTTGGTTATTAAACAATACTAGAAGATCGTTTCTATGGCCACTAGTTAACAGGCTAGGCTGTTTATAGAATGGCTGCGACATGTACAATTACAAGAATACTTAGACAACACTTCTTAATTCTGGTTTTGACCGAGCACTTTGGTGTTAACAATTATAAATTTTTTTATAGAACAAATGGGCAGGAGGCTAACTTGATGTTCAGTTATACCGCCGCCCATGGCAGAGGGCTCGCAAGGTCATTGCTGGCCCTTTAAGAATTTGTACGCTCTTTTCTTAAAGAACTCTAAGCGGAATTGGTTCAGAAATACTTTAGGGGGCACTTGGTTCTACAAATCAGTGGTGCACAACAAAAGCTGTCTTGCTGCTCTGTTGTGGAACAACGGACGTAGAGGTGATACGGGTGGAATATTGTATTCTCCTCAACGTCCAGTGATGAAAATCAGCTGCAGGTATTACTTGTATTTGTGATAAAAAACAATACATTTGATTTACAGATGTTTAAATTTCTACTGATTAGACAGGCTCAATTTCATTCAACCTTGAAGACAAAACTAGCTTAGGAGTAACTCATCCTTAGTTTTACGCAATATGTAGAACAATAATTTCTCACATTAAACAATGGTTTGTATTTCATTACAAAAGCAATTACTCAACTGCATTAAAATGGATTAATCTAAGTATCCTATAAGCAATTTAACCATAATAATACGGTTACATAGTATACATTGCTACATAGTAACAGAAATATTGATGGTAACCCAATAGGGTGAGAAGTATTTTGGTTGTTTCAGCTAAGTGGAATCGGTCACCCACATAGTGACGGAATGCGAGGCTGTGGCTAGCCAACATACAAAAATCCTTGGACCAGTGAAGTCTCTCTCTGTGATGCCTGCAAATTGCCCAAGAGACATGTGCTTCTTGAAGAGGCTAAGCTGACTCAGCTTGCCAGGACTTTACACACAACAGACCTAGTGGATCTGAGTGTTGAACCTAAGTCTACCAACCTACTGACTTATTTAAGGTCTTGTGCATGAAAACACAACATTAATAAAATTACAGTTAAACAATAATTACATTGGACTAGAGTTACAAGATGAAAGTGAAAATTTAAGAATGATAAATCTGTTTTAATCATTAGAATTGCAAACACAATGACTCAAATCAGTAAATAATAGCAAAACTATTAAAGTACTCATAAGTGCAAGGCAAACGTAGAGTGAATGATAAAATCATTATGGTATTGCCTCATCATTGTAAGCTTGGCTCTTTATGGAAAACATTACTCTTCTCAAATTGTTAATAAATAAGTAATTTTCTATTTCATGAGGTTCAAAAATTACAGCATTCTAATAAAATTAGTTTATAAGACAATTGAGGAAAGAAAGAAACTTGTAATAGCCCTTGTCGTATAGAGGGTCTATAAAATAATGTTAATAAAGACCAACACATAATTATGACAATTTATTAAGATCATCTATGTTTTTGCTTGGTTGACCGTCGAGTTTATTATGTCTACCTACATTTTTGTTGCTGTTTTTGTTTTGTAAATTTTATATAAGTACCTACATCTGTGCGTTCTAATAATAATTATTAATCTTAGTTTATAATGTTTTCTCAGTAAGCGAATTTTTTGTACATAATTCATATGAGAAATAAAGTTATTCTAACCGTAAGAGTTAAGTTATTCAACCTAGAAAATAATGTATACCGAAAGTAAAATGTTTTGAAAATGTAGAAATTAAATACACGGAGTGGTTAACGATGACACTTTCAGTAAGAAACTTAAAAATTTGCAATATGCTGCAGAAGTTTAGAGTGCTTCTGTGAGATGTTTTGAAGATTTTATAATAATCTTTTAAATTTTTCACGCAGCCCCTAATAACATATATAAATTGTATTCCTGTGTTATCAAATAAAACATCAAAATTTATGTGTACAAAAATAAACAAATAATATTTCTCTACATCCGCCATCTTGAATGGGTTATTTCATAGCATGATCTAATTTTGACTATTAACACATTAATAATTTTAAAAATATTAGACATATTGTGGAGTATAATTTTAAAGATACTTACGTCTGCCAAAATAATATATTTATTGCTTTGTCGTTATCGAAAATATCATTTGAAAAATCTTCGTAGGTCAGCTGTACTAAGCATTTGTCGTTGCAGTAATTAACACAAATATCACTGTATTTATTAACACACATCAAAAAAGTAGTTCAATAATCTTAGAAATACTAAAGAAATATTTACAGAGAAAAATAAAAGTTATTAGAAAAACACATTAACAAAATACGAATAAAACGCAATACCTTTCGTGGTGTGACATTTTGTTAAGCTCTTTAATATTATTTGACGTCTATTATTTCCTTGGCGTTTGGTTTGACAGATACAATTTGAAAGAGTATCAAAAATCCAAATGCTAGTTTTGTCTTATCCAGTGTTGCCGTTCTACCAAATTAAAAGTCCTAGGGACTAATATGAAAAAATCCGCTAGATATTGGTAAATATATTTTTTAAAAATCCGCTAGAAGTCGCTAAACTTTTGCCTCGAAGCAATTTGCAACCCAATCTACAAAATTGTACAATAAAATAAATAAAACCCTAAATATATAACCCTATGACGTTTAAAGAGTGTAAAAAAACAGTAACAACATGGCTAAATCTCAACATTAAATTATCAACAAACTGAAGATCTATTTGTAGAAGTTGAGTAAATGTATATATCTTAGTTTATAATGTTTTCTCAGTAAGCGAATTTTTGTAAATAATTCATATGAGAAATAAAGTTATTCTAACCGTATATTAAAAATCAATACAAATGACAATGTTCAATAACAATTATCTAATCTTACGTAAGTACTAAAAAAAAATAATATATCCTTCAAATTTTAATATAATGTTATGTTTGTGTTAGGTACCTTAAACGTAGGTTATATATACTAAATATTGTTAATCTGACCTATCGTTATCTTTAGTATTATGTGGTGTATAATAAACATTTATAATTATTTAAATAGTGTATAGTTTATGTGATCGCATCATACGGCTGACAAGAGACATGTTACGCTGTATTAACCTGCACTGGCCATGACATACGGGCTACACTCGTCTGAGTTGCACTACAAATCAAATCAAATCAAATCAAAATTTATTTATTCAGTTTAGATGCGACTTAACGCATGCTTATGAATGTCAAAAACGTTTACAAAATTCGCGAAAGAGCAAAACTACGCCATCCGTTCGCAAGACTACCAGGAGGTCTTGTTCTGAGAAGAACGGGCAAGAAACTCAGCAAGTTTTATCCTCCCTTTACATACAATAATTCAAAAGAAAATGTCATAAACCACAACGTCATTTAAGTTACATAAGTAAAAATAAAATAAAATCTGTTCTGTGATTTACCACATTCACCATTACATTACATTCCATTACATTACATTACATTCCATTACATTACATTACATTCACAACACTTCCAAGAGAACAAAGCAAATTATAACAATATAATTATACCTATTGCCAAGCGTTTTTATCTTCTAGGTAAGCATTAACTGTGTAGTAACCTTTACACATTAAGGTTTTTTTAATATGTGTTTTGAATCTGTTGAGAGGCAGTTCCAAAATTTCACTAGGAATCATGTTATAGCAGCGTACACTTAGGCCTATAAATGAAGTGTTTATTTTCTGCAACCTGTAAGACGGCTGGAGAAGTTTTCCCTTATTTCTTGTATTCCTATTGTGAATGTCACTGTTCTTTAAAAGAGAACTAATATTACTACGCACAAAAACTATACAGTTGTAGATATATTGTGACGGTACCGTCAAAATACTGATTTCCTTGAATAAGTTTCTAAGTGAAGTGCCTGGTTTCAAGCAATAGATTGACCTAATAGCACGTTTTTGCAAGATAAAAATAGATTGAATATCTGCTGCCTTGCCCCATAAAAGAATACACTCATGTCTTACACTCAATCAAAAGATGATGGTGCGATCTTATCTACTTACTTATCTACCGTACTTTTGTAGTTTGCTTCTACTTTTTACGATTAGTGTAAACTTTTGTTTAGATTTTGGGTTTTTTTTAATATATTATGTATTGGATTGTTTATTAAGTTACATTAAGTTATATTAAGGTATAAGTACTACTTAGTATGTAAGTTCATTGTTTTTGTTTAGATTAGACCTTTGTTAAGTTACAACATATAGGAATGAGTGTGCATCCCTAACACAGGTTATAGAACTTAAAAGGGATGTACTAAAATGTATAATATAAGACCAGGAACTTAATAAAGGGATTTTTTTTGTTTTTTTTTTGTACTTACCTACCTAATCAATACAATACCTTTCAGGGTTCTTTCAGACGAGCGTCTCTAAAAATCGGGATTGAAACAAAATACCTACTTAATAACGCCCAAATCTCAGTTTGTCCTAACTGCAAGACGCAAGAGTATTGCAGGCTTAAGTATTGTCTTGCTCAAGTCTTGCAGGCTTCAGTCTTGGTATTGGTCTTGCTGCGATAAGGCGGTCTTGGTATTGGTATTGGTCTTGCAAAAATGCAAGAACAAGACCAAGACTGCAAGACCAAGACCGATTTTGGGCAACACTAATTGACGTGTTGCGAACGTGCAAGAATGACGAAATAATCAACTGAATTTGTCTAACTACACAGCTTGTTTATAGGTAGGGAATTCCCGTTTAGTATTATTCTACGTGGGTGTTGCCAGAACATTTGAAAATCAGCTAATAAAAGAAAAGAAATTGTTTAGAAAAAGTTTATGAACGAGACAAATTTTGGGGTTGAGGCTATTTGAAGATATTTTATGCCAGAACGGATGTTTAAGATTATTCAGGTGTAGTGGTGGCCTTAACAACACATTACATATTTTCCATTTTTTTTTTAAAAAAAGTCGCATATGCGACGGCTCAAAATCTGCTAGAAGTCTCTAAATATTTTTTTGTCACTAACTCAATTTTTTTTGCCGCTAACCACTCATGAATTCCGCTAGATCTAGCGACAAAGTCTCTAGAACGGCAACACTGGTCTTATCCTGGTTGCTCTAAGAACCTGATATTTGATAATTAGCAGAAAAACCTCACATAAATGAAGGAATAAATTGACTTTAACTTCTAATGACATCCTAATGTTATAAAAAAATGTTTTTTAAGTTACTAGTTGTTTTCTTCAGAATAATTGATCGCTTTTACTCATTAATATTTAAATAATACTTCATATTTTTTAATAAATAATTGATGTAAAAGTGGTTGTTGGTTTTAATAGGTTCTAGTTTTATTGATATATGTCATTATAACCAACACGTTCTGTCATTAGAATATACCGTATTATATTAAACATCTATGGAATATCAATTTATCATAGACAAGTTAATAAAAGACAAAGTTGTAGAAAATTTAAAAAATATTGTTTATGTCCGATTGACGCCATTTTGTAGGTAGTCGTTTGTTATATTAAAAAATTTAGGAATTTCCTCGTTTCAAATTGAATTGAGTTTATTGATCGAAAAAGTTGTATGTTTTAATTTGAAAATGTCTAAACGGAGGATCGAAGTAATGGATCCTTTTATTAAAAAGAAACGGTGAGTCGCTGCTGCATTTTATAAAATTTGGTGTAATCAGGCATGGTTGCTAAAATTTTATTGTTGTCGAACACTACAGCGTGGTTCAGTATTAATTCTTGAAACCTGTATTTTATTCATTCTAAAGAGTATCAAAACTATGGAGTAGAACAAAGTCATTAAAGTGCACTATTTATTAATTATATTGTGTGTGTCTGTGCCGTAATTTAGTGCGGTTAATTTAATAAATACAAGTATAAAGGTTTTAATTTAGATAAATTAAACGCGCGCTTAATAAATATAAACAATTCTAACATTTTAAGTTTGTTAATTATCTGTTTGTAGCGAGGAAAAAGCAGCGGCTGCTGCTAAATCCGGCGGCAGTGGTGAAGGGTCCTCAGATACCGTGGCCAACCTAGGAACAGCTCTATCTAGCACCTCAAGCGCGGCTGGGATTAATTCATATACTGGTATAGTAAACTTGTGTTGCTTTGCAGTTTTGGTAAACAAAACATGCAATATTTTATTTTGGATATCTCCCTAAAGATAAAATAATTTAAAATTCAGAATAATTAATACAACCTATCAATGATCTTAGTAAGAAATATCTTTATTTACAGGTCTACCACACTCCCCACGCTACCATGAACTGTTGCAAAAACGACTGGGTCTCCCTGTATGGGAGTATAAAAATGATTTCATGCGTCTCCTCAACACACATCAATGTGTTGTGCTTGTTGGAGAAACAGGATCTGGTAAAACAACACAAATTCCTCAGTGGTGTGTGGAATTTGCTTGTGTCACTGCAAGTAAGTCCAAAGGTGTTGCCTGTACTCAGCCAAGAAGAGTAGCAGCCATGTCAGTGGCTCAAAGAGTGGCTGAAGAAATGGATGTAGCATTAGGACAGCAAGTTGGTTACAGTATCCGTTTTGAAGACTGTTCAGGACCGCAGACAGTATTAAAATACATGACAGATGGTATGTTGCTTCGTGAGGCAATGTCGGACCCAATGCTAGATCAATACAGAGTAATTTTACTTGACGAAGCTCACGAAAGAACATTAGCAACAGACATTCTAATGGGTGTGTTGAAAGAGGTTATTAAACAGAGACCAGATTTGAAACTAGTTATTATGTCTGCTACACTAGACGCTGGAAAATTCCAACAATACTTTGATAATGCACCACTTATGAATGTGCCGGGACGAACACATCCTGTAGAAATCTTCTATACACCTCAGCCGGAACGGGACTACTTACAGGCGGCTATACGTACTGTAATACAAATACACTTATGTGAAGAAGTTGCAGGTGATATTCTCCTGTTTTTGACTGGTCAAGAAGAGATTGAGGATGCCTGTAAGAGGATCAAACGGGAGGTTGACAACTTGGGTCCTGATGCAGGTGAACTAAAGTGCATTCCATTATATTCCACTCTGCCCCCAAATCTCCAACAGAGAATTTTTGAGCCGGCACCCCCAAACCGCCCCAACGGTGCTATTGGAAGGAAAGTTGTGGTATCTACAAACATAGCTGAAACCTCTTTAACAATAGATGGTGTAGTGTTTGTGATAGATCCTGGTTTTGCTAAGCAGAAAGTGTATAACCCAAGGGTCCGTGTAGAGTCTTTACTGGTGTCTCCAATCAGTAAAGCTTCTGCCCAGCAGAGGGCAGGACGTGCCGGAAGAACTCGCCCTGGAAAGTGCTTCAGGTTGTACACAGAGACAGCCTACAAAAATGAAATGCAGGACAACACATACCCAGAGATTTTGAGGTGATTTATTGTAGTTTAATAAAAGTGAATAACTTTATTCCACTAACTGCTCTTAAATTTACTATTTGCGATATAAAGAGTATAATTTACATGCTTTCATTAAAATTCTAATTCAATAATTAATTTTTAATTATATATTGCATACTATTTAATTCATAGTAATTATTGTTCCCAGTGTAAGGAAGCTTTTAATGGACATGTTAATAAAAGTAGGGCAGTTATATCTTTAGGAACTTGGTTTACATTTTTGGAACTGGAAATTTTTTTTAAGTGTTTTTAGAACTGGAAATTGTTTTAAAGAGTTTTTAAAACTGGAAAAAAATTTAAAGTGTTTTTAGAACTGGAATTTTTTTTTTAAATAGTTTTTAGAACTAAAATTTCAAAAAGTAAACTCTAAAATCTTTTGGTCTCTCAACTCATTAATGTATTCTTTCTATACACATCTTTACACTTGCTGAAAGAAAATTGTTCTGAAACTCACTTATTGACGAAGTATTCAGGATATAAAATACTGTAGCCAGGCCATAACTTTATTGCTTGTTTTATGCTTAAAAGGAGCATATTGCGAGTACTAATTCCTACTGCCCTCCATTTGCAGATCAAACTTAGGGTCTGTAGTTTTGCAGTTGAAAAAGTTGGGGATTGACGACCTCGTACACTTTGACTTCATGGACCCACCAGCCCCCGAGACGCTTATGAGGGCTTTGGAGCTGCTTAACTATCTGGCTGCTCTGGGTAAGTTATTAATTCTATATACAGTATAAACTCTATATAACGATGCTCAAGGGATTGCATGTCGTAGCAAAGTAGTTCAATTTGAGAGTTAATTGAATCACTAGACAGTTAATTAAAGATTGATAATCAATTAAGTTGCTTGGAGCAGGCCTTCAGCTGTGGTAGCGTTCCTGGAAAATAATTTGGAAATATGTAATTGCCCGGCCATCACAAAAATGTTTTAATGCAGCTGAGGGCCGAGCAATCTGTGGCCGGGCCATGTATTGCAATATGACAGCAATTGTATGGCCCATGATGCAGACTCCTAAACGGGCCACACATACCGGACCTTACTTAAATAGGCGTGAAACTGTGGACAATTTAAGTCTAGAAATAAGCCTTGATAATAAATTATTATTATTATTTTTAAGTTGTCAAATCGCAAAACAGAGAATAGAGCAACATATCGCGTAGAAAAGGATACACTGTGCCATAACAAAGAGAGTGACTGAAACAACAATAAACCTGGCTGTGCAATATTGCAGTTGAATTCGATAGCCTAGCGATCGTCCGGCAACCCATTGGGGCAATACCGGCCATAAGTGGCTATACAAAACATGTTTGGCCATATGGCCGGGACATTACAGTGGACCCCCGGTAATCCGGCCCCTGTCTATTCCGGCACCCACTGTAATCCGACATGGTCTATTATTTATTTTCGCTAGGCCAGATATAGTCGCCAATCCTACCAACGATCCACAAATCAGTGTACCTTCGGAAGTAACAGAGCAAAGCTTTATTCTCGCGTTTCAACAATGTGAAACAAAACAAAAAAAAATTGATGAATATTTGCATGCTTCTTAAATTACATACTCAATGTAGTTGATTCATAGTTTTTGATTATTTTAGTATGTATGTACATTTGTTTGTACAAAATTATTTCCTAACGTAAAGTTATTGCATATTTCTTGTAAGTTTTATAGCATTAATGACGTTAATTTTATAATAAAACGTAAGCTCTCTATTGTGTTGTTTAATTTACTAAATTTGACATATGTACATAATTAAGTATGATTTGTACTTCAGAGTACATTATACAATGTATTTATTATAAAGAATCATCATTGGATCTATAATTTGTTGGATTACAAGGTACTCTTTTGTAAAAAAAATCGGACTATAAGGGGTCTTAGGCAGTACTCTACAATCCGACAAATTCGATAGTTCGACACTGCTCTGCAAATGATTGTCGGAATACCGGGGGTCCACTGTACTGCAATATTGCATAGTGTGGCTGCTATTGTTTGCAATGTTGCCGGGCAACTGTATTGCAGCCATGATTGCAGCAAAACGTGGCCCGTTTAGAAGCCCCATTATTTTTTACATACCTAAAAGTGTGGATAAGTATTTTAAGTTAATTATTTGTTTATACTTTTTTGTTTTGTAGATGATGACGGAAACCTAACAGACTTGGGTGCGGTGATGGCAGAGTTTCCTTTAGACCCGCAGTTGGCGAAGATGTTAATTGCCAGCTGCAACCACAATTGTTCCAATGAGATTTTGTCTATCACAGCCATGTTGTCAGGTAAATATTAATTTTATTCAAATAAGTTTCTATATGTTTAAGGAATTATCTGGTATATATATCTTAATATATATATTTCTTCTGTGCGTGTGTATGTCACTGAACTTCTCTCAAACGACTGGACCAATTTTGACGAAATTTTTTGTGTGTGTTCAAGGGGATCTGGGAATGGTTTAGATTCACAATTTTGTCCGCTGGACAATGTTTTTTTAATTATTTTTTAATTTTATTAGTAGTTGTTGATTTTGGAATGTTTTACATTAGATGCGACAGACGGCGCTACCATCGCAGTGTCAAATTTTAAATAATATTCGAATTTTAATTTTAGTCTGTCCCGACAGTTAGCGCTGCGATTAAATTAAAAAAAAAGTTTTGTTATCATTGTGTTATTGTAGACCATGTGCTGGATCGTTAGATATTGTCATAACATTTGAATAATAATTTTCATCAAAATGGTCCAGAATGTTAATTTAGCTTATTAAAAAAAGTTTGAAATTTTCAAATTAAAGACGTAGACAGGACAACGTCTGTCGGTTCCGCTAGTATATATATATATTCTTGACTCTTTCTATACCTAAAAATATAAACGATTTTAAAACGAATGGTGACTTAGGAGTATAATACTCAAAAAAGAATTAATACGACCAAGCAGGCTCCAGAAGATAAAATAGTAATTATCTCTAAACAAATTAATGAATAACGCTCTTCATAAATTTGACGATTATTTAAACATGATTTTCTCCAATTCAAACTTGTATGACTCAAAACTTGGCGATTAAAAAGAGTGGTAGGGAGTTTCTTGGCAGTTCTTCTTGTCCGATCTACGCCATTGACTTGCAAACTGGTTGTAAAGTAAATTTAGAATCACCAATGCCTAACCAACCCAACGTCACCATCCACTGCTGTGTTGTATAATTCGCAGTAAAGTACTTAAATGAGAGAGTTAATTGAATCTCTAGGCAGTTAATTAAAGATCGATATTCAATTAAGTCGCTGAAGATACGTCAGACAAATGACTGAATGATGAACTTGAGTTTCCTAAACGTTCCTACGCAACAAGACTAACTTAACATAGCCTTTGCATTTACAATAAAACAAAATACGGAATTTCTAAGCTTACAGTTCACGATCACACCGAAATAATCATGGCGGAGTCGAGAACATATTTTCAATTTGACCAAAATTTTTTTTACAACAATGCAATGTTTGCCAAAACAAAAAGTCTAGAAGTCAGCTGTTGTCGTGACCGCCATCTTGTTTTACATTATTAATCAACGCTGTTAAACGTTTTCGACGCTGATTTAAATCAAAATGCTAGCGACTTGGTTGAATATCGATATTTATTTAACTGTCTATTGCCTTCCATTAACATTCAACTAACTCTCTGATTTAACTACTGTACAGCACCATATATACTACTTGTTAACTGCTTCACATTCATAAGACAAACATCAGAGTTCAAGTCATAAGATTTTAATTATTAAACAAAAAATAGGGCTTTTGTATGTTGTCATAAAAAAATAATAACATAAAATTGCCTAAAAAAATATTGGGCTGGACACCCTTTATCGCTTAAGGGTTTGAGAGATAGATATTCTCAAAAATATGTATAAATTTCATAATAATTTGTTGAGCTATTTCGGAGATATAACAATGTTACACAAGAATTTTATAGATATAGGACATATATTTTTTACGTAATATATTACATTTATTACACACACACAAACACAAAAAATAACAATAAAAGAACAAGGTATGTTTTAAGTATGTATGTACATATATGGAGATTTATTTCAGTGCCCCAATGCTTTGTTCGGCCAAACGAGGCGAGGAAAGCCGCAGACGAAGCCAAGATGCGTTTCGCTCACATCGACGGGGACCACCTCACGTTACTCAACGTTTATCATGCGTTTAAACAGAGTGAGTTAATTTAAAGTCTTTGGTTTGTTCGATTTCAAGATGTCCTGTGTTATAATTACTAATTTTTTTTTGAAATCTTAATTATTAAGTTTTGGTAATTAAGTTTTTTTAACTTAAAATTGTTTTTCTTTTTTCTTTTTTTTGCTGTTTTTTTTTAATTTACAGAATGAGCTAATTTAATTTAGTCTTTGGTTTGTTCAATTTCACGTACTGCGTTATAATTAAGTTTTTCCAAATTTACATTTAGTAAATCTTAAGTTTTGGTACTTAATTGTTTTTTTTAAACTGAAACTTGTTTTGAATTTTTCTTTTTTTTTTCTGTTTTTTTTTTTAATTTACAGAATGAGCTAATTTAACTTAGTCTTTGGTTTGTTCAATTTCACGTCCTGCGTTATAATTAAGTTTTTCCATATTTACAATCAGTAAATCTCCTTTTTTTTTTAAGTTTTGGTAATTGATTTTTCTAACTAAAAATTTTTTAGCCTTTTCCTATGCTCAATAAATAATTTAGAATTCTCTCTCTCAAATTAGGTTTTATGCTGTGATAAAATGTTGTTATTAACAAAGAATACAAATTTCAGACATGGAGGACCCCCACTGGTGCTACGACAACTTTATCAACTACAGATCACTCAAGTCTGGAGACAATGTCAGACAGCAGCTAAGCAGAATTATGGACAGGTAAGAAAATATTCTCCATGGCTAATGATCATTCACTTAATTATGATTTTGCTTGATTGGACTTTTTGATTTTATCATTTTTCTCTTATATATTTTTCTAAAGGTATCTAAAAACATATTTATGTAAAGTATATATTCGTCGAATTATTTATTTTATTTATTTATTTATCCTTTATTGCCTTATACAAAAACACACATAACAAAAAAAAATAAAAAAATAAAAAAACAGTTACAAAAGATATATAAATTACTATTCACTAACAGTAAAATCAAACATATTAATTTATGTAATGATTATAGTAATATTGTAAACTACCCTCTAATGTGTATTGTTTTAATTTTATTTAAAGATATGTTTTTAAATTTTTTTACGGTACATTAACATTCGAATTATAATTTAGTATTCATCTAAAGTGAAATAAAAAATAGATTTTTGAAAATGAGGGTTGCAATGCAATCTAAATCTCTTTTAATCAACAAATTTATTTAATTATTTTTTAAGTTTATTCGAATATAATTCAGTGTTTATCTAAACTGAATTAATAATAGTTTTTTTAATGAGGGTAGGAATATTGCAAACAACCGCCAAATATATATTATTTTAGTTTAAAGATTTGTTTCTATTTTTTTAGTAAATATTCGAAATACAATTCAGTATTTGCCACTAGTAAAATCAAAAATAGAATTCTTCAAATAAGGGTTACTAGTGGACTACCCTCAATTAATATTTTTTTAATTTTCAGATTTAACCTGAAGAGGACAAGTACGGAGTTCGCAAGTAAAGATTACTACATTAATATTAGAAAAGCACTCGTCAATGGATTCTTTATGCAGGTTAGTAATTGAAGAAAAACAATTAGTATTGTATTGTATCCAATATTTATACTGGTTGGAATCAGACAGACAAAACTTTTGAAGTGGAACATTTTGTAGGCGCATGAGTGTAATTTGACAAAAACTGTGCATGCTTCGTGACGTTCCGTAGAAACTTTACCCTAAAATACAATAATTACTAACACTAGTCAGATTTTTTCTTGTTTCCATTTAATGACACGTCTTTGTAACGTCGTGACCGCCGTCTTGTTTGACGTTATTAATCAACGCTGGCTTTCAGTCAGACAGATAGCTAAACTTTTTCGACGTTGCTTTATTTAAATCAAAATACTAGCGACTTGATTGAATATCGATTTTTAATTAACTGTCTAGAGATTCAATTAACTACCTTACTGCACTTAATTCTAATGTGACGTTAAATTATGTTTTCAGGTAGCTCACCTGGAGCGAAGTGGCCATTACCTGACAGTGAAGGACAATCAGATTGTCCAGCTCCATCCCTCGACCTGCTTGGACCACAAACCGGACTGGGTTATTTACAATGAATTCGTGTTGACCACGAAGAATTATATACGAACCGTTACGGATATTAAACGTGAGTATTTTAAACATTTTTCTTAGGGCTGGTGGTGGAAAATACGTATGAAGGGAGATGGGACTTGCAATTGGCTTTCTATCTTAGTCTTGCCCTAAATCTACGTAAGCACTAGTGGGATGGGGGGGAGAAGAGATTGGGAGGGGGGTTTGTTGGTGACAACGATAGCTCTAGAATATTCCACCGTCAAAGGGGTATAACTAGTCCTGAAAACGTGTCTCCTGATGTTCTGAAACTATGTTTCAGCTTCCTGAAAATAGGGTTACATCACCCAAAATACAATCTTCTAATTCGTGATTGACCAGAAATCAGGCGATCCGTCTTCGTAAAACATAATTAAAACTTTTATTATACATTTTACAACCAACCAGGTTCCAGAAGATAAACCACTCCTTATACGGAAATTGTATTCGTTTTAAGAACAAACCCCCAAGCGAAATTAGAGAACTGTCACTAAATAAATTCAAAGCCCTTGTTAAAAGTAAATTAATTAATAAAGCCTTTTATAAATGAGACGAATACTTAAATGACCCTAATCCTTGGGATTGATTTGCTCCAGTTCAAACAATTTGTATTAAAAACTTGGCGATTGAAAAGAGTGGCGGAAAGTTTCTTGCCAGTTCTTCTTACCCGCTCTACGCCCTTGACTTGCGAACTGGTTGTAAATGTAAATTTACAATTAATTTAATTTGTTTTTTTTTTTGAAGTTATTTTTTAGTTTGGTTTCTACATATTATTATTTATATTTATTTTTAATATTTTATTTTAGTTATAGTTACATGTTATTATATTGTTTTTGTTAATTATTTATGCACTTGTGCTTTACCAGCTGTGGGTGATTCTTTAAATTGTTCCATATTATGGTTGCCTGGAAGAAATCGCTTGTTAGTAATAAGGCCACCCGTTGCCTTACTTATGTAACCTGCTTATTTTTGAAGTTGCGCGATGGAGAAAAATGATGAGAGTGAATTATTAGTGCGCACCGTGACGCAAAATTAACAGAATGAAGTTAGGTCTAGGTGGCATGGAAATCCATAACTATGTTCTAGTATTTTTAAATTTAGAACGCGTGTTTCGTTACAGTACAATTAAACAGTGTGAATAAATAAATATTATTTTGGTGTTTTTGAATCAATTTCATATACGACGGTGATATTAATAATTTATTTATTTAAATAAAATGTTTTTGATTAATTTTAATATTTGTCGTTAATCACAACTGCATTTTAGTTATTTTTTTCCATGCGCCAAAGAAGTATAACTTCTAACGCGTGTACTTTTTATATTTATAATTATAGTAACGAAGTGTAAATAAATAAATAAATAAAACTTTTATCAAATTAATTTTATTATTTTGTTTTCAGCTGAGTGGCTCCTACGCATTGCCCCACAGTACTACGAACTAAATAACTTCCCAGTGTGCGAAGCGAGACGGCAGCTGGAACTGCTGCAGGAGCGTCTCGACTCCAAGTCCTACCAGGAGGGCTTCTAAATTTACTCGGGGCCCCAATTGGGGCCTTCCAGTAGTGGGTTCCATTAAAAACTAAGTGAATGCGTGACTTTTATATGTGCTAAGTTAGTAAATGTATTGGCACCTCCTGAATACACCAAGATGATGAAGAGAAGGCTTATTGATGCATAGGATCCTTTGCCAGTTGGTAATCATCATTTTTATAAAGATTTAAAAAACTCAAATGTTTAAGAATCCTAAATAATTGAATTTCAAAGGCCGGCGACGCATAGGCACTGCCATGGCTCGCGAGTGCGTTGCCGGTTATATCGCTATTGGAAGGACCCTTCTCATCGAAAAAACTCAAATGTTTAAGAATCCTAAATAATTGAATTTCAAAGGCCGGCGACGCATAGGCCCTGCCATGGCTCGCGAGTGCGTTGCCGGTTAAATCGCTATTCGAAGGACCCTTCTCGGCGAAAAAAACTCAAATGTTTAAGAATCCTAAATAATTGAATTTCAAAGGCTGGCGACGCATAGACACTCCCATGCCTCGCGAGTGCGTTGCCGGTTATATCGCTATTGGAAGGACCCTTCTCGGCGAAAAAACTCAAATGTTTAAGAATCCTAAATAATTGAATTTTAAAAGGCCGGCGACGCATAGGCCCTGCCATGGCTCGCGAGTGCGTTGCCGGTTAAATCGCTATTCGAAGGACCCTTCTCGGCGAAAAAAACTCAAATGTTTAAGAATCCTAAATAATTGAATTTCAAAGGCCGGCGACGCATAGGCACTGCCATGGCACGCGAGTGCGTTAACGGTTATATCGCTATTTGAAGGACCCTTCTCAGAGAAAAAAAACTAAAATCATTAAAATTCTAAAATCCTGGAATTTAAAAGGCCACCGACGCATAGACTCAATGCTATAACTCGCGAGTGCGTTGCCGGTTAAATCGCCTTCAGCGAGCATTTTGGCATTTGTGAATCCATGGGTATAACTGAACATTGAATGAGCCGTCGGCCTCATCACCAACGCCACCAGCTCGGTTGGTGATGATTTCTGGGATTGATGTATCGAATTTGAATCTTGAAGTTTTAGACTAAGTAATCGTTCCCTTTGTAATTAATTTGATAGTTTAATAGATTTTGTTCGCAATATCCGGAAGGGGCTCCATTTGTAGCATTTTTTTTGCTAAATATTGGGCGATGTTACAGAAGTATGCTAATTATACTTTAATACAAGGTTTTGTTTTATTTGTTTTTTAATATCCTTCTCAATAATGATGGATGCTGACAGATCACCCAGGATTAAGTCAAAATTCAAAGAAGAAAGAATAATAAATCCACAATCTGAGATCAGACCGTGACAGTCGATCGATCTCCTATCTGCAACCCAATAACCAAACCCCGGAGACAATTTTTGGCGGTGGATAGAATGCAATCTCTTCGCTCTTTACACTCATATTTGATAATCAATATAAACCAAATAAAGTCAATAAAATATATATAAAATTCTCGTGTCGCGGTGTTTGTGGTTAAACTCCTCCGAAACGGCTTGAACTATTCTCATGAAACGAGCCCGGCATATTTACCGAGCGTTTTGTCACTACGAATTGCCGGTAGAACGACCGGGCCCGGAGTAATGTGAACGAGTTTGTGCCGGTATCTGTCCCCCGCTCGCCCCGCTCGTGCTCCCCTCGCCTCGTAAATCGTCAAAAGTGGTTGCTGTCATTCGAAAATAATTGAAGAACTTTGATTCGTCTCTTCTAAGTTCACCCATTAATGTTTCAAATGTTCCAAGTAAATCTTTCCCGTAAAATACCCAATGTTTTCTTTTATTTTGCCTTCTACTAAGATACCACCACAACACAACAATTTCATCGTCCATTGTGCGCGCAGGTCCAAATTCAACTGACGTAACTCGTAAGTACTTGACTGTCTGAATTTCTTCCGGGATCCGATGTAATGTGAACACTCTGTCCGGTGTCCGGTTTTCGGCAGATCTGCCGGTCCGGCGTAGTGGGAACCTGGCCTTAGATCATACTTTTTTATGATACAGCATTAGTAAATACATACAACCCTGAATTTTCAACCCTATACGATCTACCTTAATTTTATTTGTTAATTAATAACTTATGACTTGAACTCTGAGGTTTATATAGAGAAAACTAGTGACCCGCCTCAGCTTCGCACGGGTGCAATGCTGATGTAAAGCAGGTTATTATTAATGAACAATGTATTCAAGGTATTTATTTGGTTAAGGATTAATGCTGTATTGGTTAAAATCGCTTCGAAAATTAGCCATTATTTGTCGTAAAAAGTAAATGAAAAAAAGTTATTGTGGGTTATCCATAAGAGATAGACTTATACCATCGCGGACTTTTCTGTAGACCTTTTCAATGTGTCCAATACTTAGTACATTATTTTGATAAAACTCGTAGGGTTCAGCCTGCGTTTGCAATGTAAGCGGAAAAAATGTAATTATTTACGACATCACATTAGAAACCTCAAAAATAACAGTACTTCTCCACTATTTAATGGATGTTATTATACATATAAACCTTTAACCGGTTATAGAAAAACCGCATCAAAATCCGTTGCGTAGTTTCAAAGATTTAAGCATACAAAGGGACATAGAATGCGACTTTGTTTTATACTATGTAGTGAAATCACAGGAAAACCGAACAATCTCTGCAAAATGTTCCATGTTGGTATACGTACTAAAAACGTAGGCTGATTAAATCACATCAAGGCGAAACGAAGTTCGCGGGGGCAGCTAGTTAAAATATACATGTCTATGTTTAAAACATATCAAATGGCTTTTTAATTATATTAAAAACTGATGTAAGTTAAAATCTTAGGATATTGGCACAATTGAACCGTGATTTTCATACAAAGCTATCTAAATACACCGATCCGACCTACCTTGGATAGCTTATATCGACAGATGGCTAGTTCAATCTGTCGATTGGTTATAGGCACACTTTTCTCAATGACTGGGTTTTGGCTACTTATCAATATTTGGATTAAGATCCGAGATAGTCAGAAATGGATTGACATTATTGTGTTTGGGCGTTAGGTAACACAATGTACACTTATGGACGTCAAAAAAGAAATATACATTTAATGCTACTAATTCTCCATTTACTGCCAGTTCTCAAATCAAGGGCGTAGAACGGAAGAGAAGAACTGGCAATAAAGTATGCGCCACTCTTTAATTGCCGAGTTTTTTGTACAACGTAGTAGACCACATGATATATAATGCTATATCTACAATATATTTTAAAAGCTATCTTTTCTAATTCATGACTATTATGATATAAGGCCGTTCAAGTATTTCGTATGCACTATAAGGGGGGGGGAAATCTTACAACAAATTATTATGTTTATGTATATTTTTGAGGTGAAACTTTATTGGCGTTTGAATTACGGGTACGCGCCATCTCTTTCTTGTCAACACAACGGTTGATTCGAAGAGATTCGAAGCCATAAATAACAAAAATATATAACGATAATAATGATAGTAATAATTCTATTACAATTAACGAAATAATCTTAGTAGTAAAAAGGTAAAATGAAATAATTGTATCATTTGTATTCATATCTATGATAATAAAGCTTATGGTTAAACTTTATGTAATTTAACATTATTTAACTAAATTCTGTAAAGTTGCGAACAGTAGATCATTTTTTCGAAAAAAAAAGGTTCATAAAGAAGTTTCAATTACATCGTGTGTACAGAACACGCACACATTTTTTGTGCGTTGCTTACTTTTGCTGACTAGAGAGGTAGGGTTAAAAATTGCAGTAAATCTGCTTACGTCATAAGTATGATCTTTTCAAAATTATATATAATTATAGATTTTTTTAATAAAAATATTACCTACACTTCCAATTTTTTTGCCTCTGCTTAAGCTTATTGTATAGTCATTCACGAAATCACATATAACTACAGTATTACCAGCTATCTTTTCTAATTCATGACAATTTTGGTAAAGAATGTTATAAAAAAAAAGTTTTGAAACCCTCCGCGCGGAAGAAGTGAAACCATGTAACGTGGAAATGAAAATAGGAAGGTGTAGAAATTGATTTTTAGTGAACACATTCTGGCTTTAAGACAAACTTTATTTACATTGCTTACAATTCATAATTAGGTTTAGGTTTAAAGACTTTATTTTCTCAAAACAGACAAAAATGCCACTTACATGAGAAACAATACTTCAGGTAAACATAACATTGTAGTTGTTCAATATTTACACATAATCACAAATCGTACATGCAACAAAATGACACCAAAACGTTATTTGGCGCGTTTATTTTACAAAAAAACATAAAAAGACAATTATTTGGTCTATGCGCTTTTCTAAAATAGTATGAAGTGATTACATACTCTTTGGTTCACAATGGAGAGTCGGCAAAGGAAAAAGTATTTACGGCCAGTATAGACGCTAAGCTCTCGCAGTGCGCGCGTGTTGGAACTGTCAAACTAACTGCTACTTTTTGCCGCGCAAAACGTAAGTTTTTTTTCCTTAACCAAACAGGTTCTAATTGTACTGTACATGTAACCTTGATATGCTTAAGTGTACAAACGCTTTGTGAAGCTGCTTCAAGTTGCTTAATAAAAATCTTAGTACTTTTAAAGTTATACGCAATCATTATTAGATATGTATGTGAAAATAACGAAATTTTAAAATTTCATGGTTTTCGGTTCAAAGATTATGAATTATTTGAAGATAAGCGATTAAAAATAAAAATATTAGTTTCTGCGTACAATATTATTTACAAAAGTGCAAGTAGCTCATATTGATGTTACAACAAGCATTATGTGACTATTGATTAAGTAGTAATAATTTCTTAGACGCGTTCTCAGATATAAATAAATGCTAGATAGGCCTTTATGATGTTTTGTAAATATATATTTATTCCATTAATTTATATTTAACTTTTACGATTTTAACATAGATTTATGTATTTTTATTATTGCTATTTTATAGGTATGTTGTGAATTATATGTGTTCTGTGAAAATAACGAACAAGAAACTTTCATATTTCATGGTTTTTATACTGTTATTTAACTTGTACTCGTTCTTGTACTTGTGCACAATTTGTACTTGTACTTGTACTTGTGCACAATTTGTACTCGTAATACTTTTATAAGTGCTGACAAAGCATTCGTACAGTATAAAATGCTGTGATTTTATGCACTTGGCACACAGGTATATAATACAAATTATTGATTTATGAAATTATAGGCTACATGTTAATGAAACCTGTCTTATCGTTTATATTACGTTGTTCAGACAGACATAACATTTATTACAAAGAAAACACACACACATAATATTAATATATCAAAATAAAATATATAATAATAAATAAAAAAATGAAAAAAAAAATTAAAATGAGATATCAAAATAAAAAGAAGAAAATAAAATTTATTTTCTCGTCGGCTCGTTGTGATGTGTACTGTGTGAGTGCTGTGACTGTTATTGGCCCTGGCTAAGCATTATGATGAGGAGCAGAATGTTCCACAGCGCTGGTCATTCTGCCAGAGACCACATCAGCTAGTTTGCGCCTCAGTCGCAAAGGAAAGAAAGAAAAGGAATGTAATAAATACCAAATGTATAAAAATAATAACAATAAAAGTTACTAGTGCACGTAATGCCGTCTTGTGTAAAGGTGTATAGTAAAATTAATAAAAGTGTAAATAAAATAAAATTAATAGTTATATCCGAACTTACATCTATCGAACTTAACTGGTGTATGGAATTTTTAAGGGTTTACAAATCAAAATCAAAATTAGTTTATTAAGTTTAGATGCGACTTAAGGCATGCTTATGAATGTCAAAAACGTTTACAAAATCCGCGAAAGAGCAAAACTACGCCATCCGTTCGCAAAACTACCAGGAGGTCTTGTTCTGAGAAGAACGGGCAAGAAACTATTAAGAAGCAAGTATTACCCTCCCTCTACATTGCAATTGTTCAAAGGAAAATGTCATAAACCACCACGTCATTAAAGTTGCATAAGTAAAAAAAATAAATAAAAATCTGTTCTGTGGTAAATTCTGGAAATAGTATCTTAAGCATTACAAATTCGTGGACTACAATAATAATAGGATAATTTAGGGAAACGAGATAATTAGAGAATTATAGATTTAAAAGCCTTTGACCACATTAAGTGCTCTTTACTCCGATGAAGGATCCGAGTGAAGCGGGGCCGTTAATTTTTTTAAGCATTGCCGTCCCTAGCTTTCGGATCCGAGTATTCGGCACTCGGCTGTATGCCGATCGCTCGGTTGCGAAAAATGTTTTTTTAAATAAATATAATAATATACATTTGTACATATTTACTTAAACAAAATTCGCCATAAAAAGTTTAGATATTAAATGTGTTAAAACTTTTATGAAGAACGTAATTTAAACTCCAAAAAAATCCTTTGACAGGTTTTTTTCAACATAGAAAAATAAAAAGTTGCAATCCAACTTTGTGTATAGTCGCACATAACTCAATTAAAGTTAGCTAAATCCGTAAACAATTTTCTCAAGTACAAAAGTTGTGTTTGTTCATTGTTAATGACGTGTGTATACGCAACATTCGGTTGAATGGTCAATCTGAAAAAGTTGTTTGATAAAAGTGTGCCAATTACCAATCGACGGATTGTAATAGCTATCTGTCGATACAAGCTATCCATGGTAGGTCGGATCGGTGTTAGAGGACAGTCCTTTATATGAAAATGACTTACACCAGTTTTTAAAATAATTAAAAAGTTATTAGATATGTTTTAAACATAGACATGTATATTTAATATTATTTGTACGTTTTTATTGACTTTATTTGGTTTATATTGATTATTATCAAATATGAGTGTAAAGAGGGAAGAGATTGCATTCAACCCGTCGCCAAAGATGTATTGACTTCGTAGGGTTTGGTTATTGGGATGCAGATAGTAGATGGATCGACTGTCACAGTCTGATGTCTGATTGTTTTCAATCTGAGATGGTGGATTAATTATTGGGTTTGGACGTTAAACGCCCTGTCACACCTTATAAAACTTAATATATATTGCTGTGGCTTTATTATACTCGTTTAACTGTGACTGTTATAAAATAAAAATAAACGGTTCAAACGATACAAATATACCGTATCAAATCACTGATAACGCTTTATAAAATTCTCTAAGCTAGTTAACGAAGTTTTTCTGAAGTCTTTCTAAAATTCTTATACCAATATTGAACAAACATAACTTTTAATATTTAAATAGGTATTAGTTTCAGCAGAGCAGTGTTGGCCTAGTGGCTTCAGCGTGCGATATACCTGAGGTCGTAGGTTCGATCCCTCATCATTTACAAATGCTCGAACGATGAAGGAAAACAACGTGAGGAAACCGACATGTCTTAGACCCAAAAAGTCGACGGCGTCTGTCAGCCACTGGAGGCTGATCACCTACTTGCCTATTAGATTTATAACATGATAGTGAAACAGATTCAGAAATCTAAGGCCAAGACCTAAAGAGGTTGTAGCGCCACTGATTTATTTATTTTATTACGAGTTTATTACATCGTTGTACGTCGAGGCAGAATACGATATTCCACCCGTTACACGTTCCACAATTGAATGTTTTAGAAAGTTTTAGTTTATTTATTTATTTCAGAAATACACACATTATCTTTACAACCTATGCCAATACGACAATTTGGAGAAACATTTAATAAAAAAATAAAAGTGTAAGTACGTAAAAATTAGACACATAATTTACACATATGTCGATAGTGTCAGAGACAGCATTCAGTAGACGCAACGCCCTGGATAACGGGGATTTGTGCAACAGACTGGTTCTTGCCTTTGGTATCGCAAATATCCTAGGCCTTCGCCGTCGCACATATCCCATAGATACAAAGAAGCCCAGTTCTTGGAGTACAAATATGTCGATAGTGTCGGAGACAGCATTAGTCCGTTGTGCGTAATATCCTGGCTAACGAAGCCAGCGCAGCTTCATCCAGAAGAGAAGAATGAATGAGGATTTCTGTATGTTAATAACCATAACCACAACAATAATAACCATATAATAATATATCTCTTACAAATTACATAGTATTTTGTAACCATACATATTAACCTACTTTCGAAATGTATATTATGGTTTCATGATATGCTTTTGATTGTCCAGATGTATTATCCAAAATTATATATCTTGTGGTTCAATTAAAATTGTATTTATGATAGTGTCAACCACATGATTTGCGAAGTGACTTCATGGATTAAGTGTATTATTGTGTTTTATTATTAATAATAAAAAAGAGTGTGTGTACTCGCGTAAGAAGTTATACTTCTTTGGCGGCTGGGAAAAAAATAAAATGCAGTAGTGATAAACGATAAATATTAAAATTAATCAAAAAGATGTTATTTAAATAAATAATTTATTTGTAAATACTATCACCGTCGTATATGAAATTGATTTAAAAACACCAAAATAACATTTATTTGTTCACACTGTTTAATTGTACTGTTACGAAACACGTGTTCTAAATTTAAAAATACTAGAACATAGTTATGGATTTCTATGCCACCTAGACCTACCTTCATTCTGTTAATTTTGCGTCACGGTGCGCACATCGTAAAAATTCACTCTCATCATTTTTCTCCATCGCGCCAAAAGAAGTATAACTTCAATAAATTTTCAAGAATATTGTGCAAAAATGTTATGATGGTAAAGTATTCTAACACATAATGGCGTGCATTATGAGTCATATCATTATTGTCAATTCTTATATTTTATCACTACATCATCACATTATTCAAATATATTAATTCGTTATTAAATTATTTATTTATTAACACTTCGTTACATTACAATATAAAAATTTAACATAATTAAATGAAAAGGAGGGCAACTGGCGGCCTTATCACTTTCAAGCGATCTCTTCCAGGCAACCATAAAAAAATATAATAATAAATTATACATAGACATAACATTTATTACTAAAAAAACACGAACATGAAAATAACAATTATAAAAAATATAAAAAAAAGATAAAAAAAAATCTTTTAAAGAACAACACACATACACTAAATGTGTGTTTTGATTATGGCCAACATATTATCAGTATCTGTTCTCATTTTGACATATGACAATTTAGAGCATAAATAAAATAATATTTCAATTGCAAGCTTCCATATACTAAGCAACAATGAGTAGGATTTGAGTTTCGTCTCGACGTCCGGAGATTAAACTCAGCAGCGGATATTCACCCCAACTCTGGGTCAATCCCAATGATAACATATTTTAATTTGGATTCTGAGGTTATATAAACATAGATATGAATTACATTACTCTTATCACAGGCGCCAAGTCACTGGTCAAATTGCGATAGGAATATTTGTTGTTTTATAAAATTTTATAAATTAAACATGAATGTTCGAATTAATTAGAATTTCTCAGACCTCCGATGCAAAGAATGTATTTAAAATAATAAAAAAAATACGTTTATTTCGGAACATAAGATCATCTAGGTATCACTTATTCCACGTCATTAAATTCGAACCTGTAGGCATCCCTACTCATCGGCAAAGAAGACAGAGGGTGTAGGCCGAGAGAAAAAGCCGGCGTAAAAAACTCTCGGTAGGTACTCTTTTAAAAAAGCAAATCATCAAACAATATTTAAACCAAAAATATCAAATTAATTAGAAGTAGCCTGCCCAGCACTAGTCCCAGGCCCTTTTATCAACTAGATAATCACTAACTTTATAGTAAGCCTTTTTACACAGCTTTTCTTTAATACATTTCTTAAATTTAATAAAAGGCAGAGATAAAAGGGCCTCTGGAATTTTATTAAAAAAGGGTATCCCTTTTTCCAAAAAAGGATTTTATTTATTTAGTATTTCGTAATCATCCAGGTAATATAAATTATATATCATAACGAACAATTATACTAAAGATATAGGCAAAGATGGAGTGCATAATATGGAAAAAGGTTTAAATATTTGGAAAAGGTGAAATCAATAAATATTTAATACATTTATCTAAATACCTCTGGGGTGGCTGCTTAGCAAGCGGAAAACAATAAACGACTTAAATACAAGGGTCCCTGCAACTTCGATTTCGTTCTTTGGAGTAGATTCTTAGGCCGTCTTGGTTCAAGTGCACAGTTAAATTCAGATTTAAGTAACCCCAGAGTTGGTGCTTAGTAAATAAGTATCGCAATACAGCGAGTAAATGCTGCCAGTGTTAAACGTACACTGCCACAGGGACCAAAATTTTAATTTTGTTTATTTTTCTTTTTATTCTTAGTATGAAGGTTAATATTTCATTCGAGACCAAAGGAAAGCAATGGTTTAAAAATCAACGGATCGCACGGATCCGAGTGGGTGGCACTGCTAGTATGACGCTCCACTCGGATTCGAGAAAATGTTAAGAAAATTATAAATACTGTATTTAATTGTTATGATTACTAATAAACATGTCAAGATTATTAAAGCTTCGAAAAGAAAGCTATTAGAATAATTTATTTACAAAGCATTATCTTGGTTCAAAGATGGGTCACGATTATCAGTTCGTACTGTCAGTGTGATGAGTGTGTTGAAGCAAGTCATTTGTGTTTTATTAAGAAAGGTAATTACAATCATTTTGATTAATATAAAATTATTATTATTTTATTATAAGTCTAAAAAATCGATATACTGACGATAGTTGAACGTGACGTCATAAGAAAATACTGATGGAATGTTTACATTTTTCAAAAGAAAATTTTAATTTTATTTGTTTGATAGATATTTTGTATGGTTATAGAGAAGGAGGTAAACGGAAATCACAATTGAATTGATCAAGTTACATTTGTTTGTACGCATAAATACAATTATGTCAATTTTTTAACGAACGAACGCTGTCGAACGCAGCCGATTGTGCCTCTTTGTCGCTTACACTTCAAGCCTTAAATGGAACGCCTCAGAGCGAGGTAACGCCGCATGCGTCAAGAGCGAGGTAACACTACATGCGTCATGTTTATTCGTGCGTGCAGCCGGCCCCATCGAATTGTAAGACGTCACGTCAAAAATGAAAGCTGGGATAGTGATAAATAAATAAATAATCATTTATTCATATAGGTAACATAATGTACACTTATGAACGTCAAAATATACTTTAAATGATTCTAATTTTACATTTACTGCCAGTTCTCATATCAAGGGCGTAGAACGGAAGGGAAGAACTGGCAATAAACTCTCCGCCAGTCTTTGATCGCCAAGTTTTGAGCCATACAAGTTTGAACTGGAGTAACGCAGTCAAAATAAATTATCGTATTTATAAAAAGTTTTATCGATTAATTAACGTTTTACGAGACTTTTGAATTTGTTCAGCAATAATTCTCTTGGGAGTTTGTTGTAAAAACGAATACAATTTCCATATAAGGAGTGGTTTTATCTTCTGGAGCCTGGTTGACCGTACTCTTAGTTTAGTTCTGTTTCGAGCATTATACTGCTGAAACCATTTGTTTTAAAATCGTTTACATTTTTTGGCACAAGCCTTCAATAATATTGACCAGATAGTGTCATAATATTTTTTTCCTTAAACTTATTTAAAATACCCCAAAACGCCCACTTCTGCAGCACAAGTATGGATTGAACCTGCTGCAGCACCCTACAGTAGAATATCGTACAACACAACGCTATGAAACACAATTTTTGATTGTCCTTATCAGTAAACTGTCAAATTTCTGTACTGCAGAAATTTTGCAGTTTGCAGAATTCTGAGCAGAGCTCAGCTACGAAAGAGTTTTTATATGTAGGTCCCACGGCAGTTTACTATCTATTATCTAGAAAGACAATTTTGTCATCAACATTCCATTCACTGTCCTTAACTTTCAGATTACCAATATCTTGCTTTATGCCGGTAGTTGTGAATCTAATACGTTTTATTTATTCGCATTGCCTAGGTCTAAAATTAGACCTAAGCAATGAATAAGGGTAAACAAACTAAAATTATAGACATAAAATACCGAATCAAACAACTAAAATGGAAATAGGCCGGGCATTTGATAAGAAGCAATACGGAAAAATGGACCAAAGAAGTTATGGAATGGTGGGCACCATATAACGAGAAGTAAAGGTAGACAGCATCGTAGATGGGAAGATGATATTCAAAAGGTGGCAGGATCCACATGGATGAGGAAAGAAAGAGATAGATCTTTGTGGAGAACACTTGGGGAGGCCTATGCAGCAAGCAAGCAAGACAATCAAGAAACCGGTGTCTAATAGGAAATAATATGATAATATTTACCTTAACTAAACTTCGTTAATAAGTATAAGTAGTATATAAAGTGGAAATGGGATGAAATGTAACTTGTAGGATTGTTAATAAAGGCTATATTTATTTATTTAATAAATAAGGGACGACAATTTTAACATGGATATAATTATTTAGAAATTTATGTAAGTAGGCAACACCGGCTAAAGTTGTCCGATCATACAGTGATATCATATTTCTTTTTAAGTCGCTAGCTTATAATAATGCTAGCCTCATATAAACAGAACTAGCATGTTCCAAGCCAGGACAGTACTAGCTATCTATCCTAGTTCGAAAAACTATTCTCGCGTATCTTGTATCTCTTAAATAAATACACTGACAAAGTAAGCTCTATTCTGAGGCATACCCAGAACAGAGTCGGGTACATAAGCAGATACAAGGGATATACTTCATACTGTCTCTTGGATAGACGAATTTAACAAATGAGTTTTATAACCGGCAACCAGGGATGCTATGAAGCTCCATAACCGATATCCGATTGTGTCGGTTACGGTTTTCGGTACTAGCGACTTTTTTAGTTAATATGTGCAATGTATAAAGCTAAATTTTTTTGCAAAGCTATATATTTATAGCACTTTTATTTTAATAGATAAAACTGGGAAGGTTTGTAATAATTTTGCGTTTATGACCGATTATAATACCAACCTAGACTTTGATAAAACTAAATTATTATATACTACGTGTTTATATTTTACTTCAATTTAATAACCGTAACGGAAACTAACGATTAATCTGAAATAATAACATATCAGTAACCGTAACCGTATCCGAAACCGATATAATTTTATTCCCATATCCAGATCCGAAATATCATATCCATAACATCCACCGGCAACACACTTGCGAGCCTTCTGAAAATTACAAGGCCTCCTGGTAGTTTAGAGGACGGATGGCGTAGTCTTGCTCTCGTAAACAATACTTAAGTATGCCTTAAGACGCATCTTAACTGAATAAACGTATTTTGATTGGATTGAATGTGAGTGGCCATGGGCCAGTGACATAAAAAGCACGAGTTGCTGACAAAGGGATTTCTATATAACAGTCATAGAAATTAATATTCAAATGGCCGAATCTGGTGCGATGCGGTGAAATCCTCATTCCATCAGATAGAAAGTTCAATTGACTTATAACGGTTAGGTGCGAAAATTTTGTTTGGAACAAGTTATAGGTATTAGCGTTTTTTTGAGATATCGTAAAAAATTCAATATCACAAAATAATTAAACCAAAGCAATTAAATTATGTTAAATGAGTATAATTTAACTGAATAAGTTAATCTTACACCTCGTTCGACAGATGCAACAATAAAAGAAATTGACAAATTGAATAAGCATCCTCTATCAGCAGGAGGCATGGTGAAATAGGAGCACGCACTTACATACTCGTGAGAACAACACGCAAATACGTAGTAGAAACTACAAATATCACCGTATACACGAGTTCAAGTACGACCAGTCACCACAAGTAGCACCCGTTCAGGAATATGACGCATGGCCAGTCATTCTTTAAGCTATCGCGAAATATGGTTGAAAAGAATATAAAGAATATCCATGGCGCCAAATAACCTGCATCATGAGCATATCTCACATACACACCTTCTGTACATACGCACACTTTCACACCATCACAGAACACAGACAAGTTAGGTATCTTTATCGTTATCGTAAGTTAAATTGTTATTTTTGTTTTGTTAGTTTCCTATTGAAATTTTTGAACCTTTATGTAATTAAATGTTATTTATTTATTCACATTTCGTTGCAAAGAAACACAAATGACACAATACATAAAAAACCCAAGGGATGCAAGGGGCGGCCTTATCGCTAACAAGCTATCTCTTCCAGGCAACCGTAGGCATTCCATCTCTGGATATATTAGTGTCATTGTTTGTTATTATATCTATTTTTGAAGTGAAACGTCTTTAGGCGCATGAGGGTAATTTTTTTTTATTAGGAATGTCACGAATATGTGCAGCGTTTTTGACGAAGAAATGGGAGAGAGCGATTCAGATCGATTGAGCGAACCGATTGATGGGTTGATGTATTCGTTTAGTATATATATTAGAACTTTAGATGGTAATTCTGTCACATAACGTGAACTCAGATTTGTTATTTACTTATATTATCATTAGCCCGTGCACAGTGTAAAAACAGTGTGAATATAGATATACAAATACGTAGAGTGATCATATACTGAACATAATCATCTATTGGCGCTTTTACCATAGTAATAATTAATTTACAAAGAAGTTTCACTTCTGACTACATAGGATTACGAAACAAAAAATAATTATCTGAATATGACGGTACAATCGCGTAATCCTATCTCTTATACCATTCGTGTCACGGTCGAGTAGTTTAAGGAATGGACAATTGTGAAAGTGCCGTCAGCGCGACAGATCATTGGCCACTCGGCAACAATAAAGACATGGTGCTGGCTTAACCGATTCCAAAGTGAAGTGAATTATTACGTTTCTACAACAGTACCTAGATCAGGAACGTAAGTAAACAACATGTGAAAACGATACAATATTTTATTTATTTTGAAATACTAGCTGCCCCCGCGAACTTCGTTTCTCCTTAATGAGATTTTACTGAGCCTACCTGTTCAGTACATACCGACATGGAACATTTTGCTATGCTATCCCAGAGACTGTTCGGTTTTCCGGAATGAAATCTTTTTAGGTTGTTCTGTGAATTTTTCTCTGTATAAACCTCAGAGTTCACAGCATAAGTTTTTAATAATGAAATAAAAAATAGGGGTTGATTGTAAAGGGTTGAAAAATCAGGGTTATATGTATTTATTAAGGGGTGGATTACCCTTAACATTTAGGAGGACGAAAATCAGATGTTGTCCGATTCTCAAACCTATCCAATATGCACACAAAATTTCATGAGAATCGGGAAAGCCGTTTCGGAGGAGTTTAACAACAAACACCGCGTCACAAGAATTTTATATATAAGATAGTTTACTAGAATATTTAAAGTTAGTAATTCTGTTTGGGAAAAGGGATACTCTTCTTTAATAAAATCCCACTCTTTTATCTCTGCCTTTACTTAAAGGCTTACTATAAAGTTAGCGATTATCTAGTTGATAAAAGCGCCTTGGACACTAGTCCCAAACCAGGGCAGGCTACTTCTAATTTGATGATTGATGAGTTTATTTTATTTTTATTTATTATTTTTTGCGATTGAATATTCTTTTATTACGGGTACTTTGGAGCACGGGGCCCCTAAATCCGCGGGGCCCGTAGCATTTGCTACTCTTGCTGCGTGGCTAATCCGGCACTGATAAAACACCGCACAATCAGCCATATAAAAATGGGCATGCAAATTAGCAACATAATATCGTAATAATAAGAACAGTTAAGTTACCGTAAAAACTTATGGTTTAAATACACAATACACATGTTATAACTGTTTTTATTTGAATTACATAGAAATCATTACCTAAGCAACAAAAATATTTATGTATACATGAACACTAAAATAAATTGTCTAATAATCATTATTTTATTAATATTAAGCTTTCCATATCAACGGGCTGAATCGTATATCAAAAAATGACTGTATTTGTTAAATGTGATTTGTCATACTGTATGTTTAATATTTCAAGTCCATGTCATTTTGTGTCTTCTGACGGAATGAAGGCATCCAAATTCTTCCACTTGTCTCTCATCCTCGCCACCATTTCCTCTCTATTCCTTTTATTACATTCCCAGGTTTCTGATGCTTATGGTTTGTGGACTCTGTTTCCGCACTTATACCTCCAATAGGTCCGTTGTGCGTAAAGTCCTGGCTAAAAAAGCCAGCCTAACTTCTTCCAAAAGCACAAAAGCCTAATGGGCACTTCGCAGGCTTCACGGAGCGACCTCACTGTTCTGAGGATTTCTGCACGTTGTTTAGCCATTGCCTCGCATTCCAGGACTACGTGGGTGACTGATTCCTCTGCCCTGAAACAGCCTCTACAAATGCGGCTGTCTGTCTTGCTTAGGGCAAAAAGATGTTTGTTAAGAAGACAATGGCAGTAGTTGGTATTTCCGGGTACTGCCTCAAAGGCAGAACCCGGAAATATTTTGTCCCGCCCAAGGGACAAACCTAAAAATCATGGGTGACCAAAACTAAAAAAAAAAAAAAAAAAAAAAAACTCTAACCGTTTAAAAGTTAGCTTTCGCAAAACCGTAGCTCATTAACTTATCACCACCTTATCAGCTCCTATTTCCTGTACGAAATTCCCAGTCATTATCTAATGAATGCCTCAGTACTAATGCATCGCGTTATCTACTTTCCTACATTCACTAACCCAACCTATGGCTTTAAATGAAAAATAATAAATATATATTTAAAGTAACCTAACGTACGGGTCTAAACAAATTATAATAAATATACCTAACCTTTAACACCACTACCTATAAATATAATTAGATGTAAGGGTTACATGGTAAAATAAAACATTTTTATTCCAGGTATTATTTTTTATTTATATGTTCATTATATTTTTATACAAATTTACTAGCACCATATCATTATTCACTGAGTCACATGTGAAATTTCTAAGGAAGTCTTCTAATCTCATCCCCCTGAACTTGTAATATAAAATACCAAACAGTACTCTCCACACACCGCTGATAGATAATCTTGAACCGTAACGCTATTGTACCTCCACATGCAAGAATTCCTCCTTAAAAACCCTTCTATTGCCTCAATAGGTTTACGTCCAAATGAATCAAAATATTCACCAACTCTTTCGACGCTTATATGTATAGCCACCCAATGAGACCCCGGCTGTGAATCAGGGTCAAGATTGCATATGATAAATGCTGGCACCTGAGCATAAATTGGCAATCGATTTGAAGGATATACGTTGCTTTGGAGGCTGGGATGTATCATACGAAGACTCATTTGCACTTCTAGTGTGTTCATACTTTAATACGCGTTTACTCCGCTACTCTTTTGCTCTTTAACTGACTACATTTCTAACTATCAATTCATATTTGTACCAATGAATTCATTTAAACCCACATAATATGATCTCAACAGAAGTAATGAGTCTTTTTATTAAACAAGTAATGAGGTAAATAAAAACCATGTCATATTCGTTTAGGTTATATTTTATTATTCTTAATATCATAATTACATAAGTGATTGCTTAACTACTATAATCCACACATACATTTCTGTTCTTATCTATTTCTATAATATTTGAAAACTCTGCGTAAACTACACAGTTAATAGTTTCAGTCAATGCGCTCTCGAATCTTACTTCCATTCTTACACTACCATGGCGAACAAGATTCCAATGCACATTAGAGTTAGCCGACAAGTCAGGTGTTAAATCAAAAGCTAGTAAACAGTATCCATTTGAATATTGCTCCCTCGATATTCCATTACCTTCGTTAAGAAAATGTATACCGGTGCCTGAGTACAGGGTGTGGTATGCGCTCGTAAATACATCGTTTGGAAATGATGGTTGTAACGATTTTGAAGGTATCTGTTGACCATCTATATATAGGCTAAATGAGCAAATACCAAAATTTTCAAAGTTGAAAGGATTTTTAACATAACTACCGTTGAATGCTGTATTATTCACAAAACCTATAATACATCTCTTAGGAACCTGCCCTAAAAATATATTGTCCAGTGTTTTACCCTGCACACCAGACGGTATGGTCAGGACTTTCACTTCACCTCTTGTTATAGGATATTTAGCTGTAGTAGTGGCAAGAACCTTTTGATGGGCTATTAGTATTGATGGATTAATTTTTGCTCTGCGAATTATTAAAGTTGCATCTGTGATACAGACTTTGTACTTATTATCCGCATTCTGTGACATGAGGTTAAATGTTTCTCTCGATCTCACTAATTTTATAGATAATTCGACCCCGTTAATGAGGAATTTATCTTGATTGAATATATCCCCATGTAAATGCCCAATCATTTCAACATCCTTACCATCCTTTGAAAGTTGTTGTCTTTTGTAAAAGCCCTTGTTTGCCTCATTAGTTTCATTCATTTTTCCAGCTGTATCCTCGTACCATAAACCACATGTCAAATGTGATTTTTTGGCGGATGATGAATAATTTAATAGAGTTTCTATGAAAGCACGATATGCATAAGTAATATTTGGGGGTGACACAAGTTTTTGGTTTAGGTAAACATCCAATTGGTTAAATAAAGAATGTAACCAATTATTGACTGGTGCCACTACATTAGCTGCATTAACTACAGAACCGTCTTGATTTTTAATTTGAGCCTTGAGATGGAGTAGTGTATGCGAAAGGTCTATGTAGTCATCTCCAGTACCAGGTACTTGAAATTCGACGGGTCCATCATCACTTAATGAAGAAATTGGTTTATAGTGTATCCAGTGTCCATATTCGATACTTGTTTGTGTGGAAGGAAGAGCAAACAGATCCAATTCAGATTTAACGCACTCACATGAATGATTATGAATAAATGACATTATGATTAGTTTGAAAATATATCCTTGGAATTATTAATATTTTTGTTCCTTGTTTTCTTCAGAGCGCCTTTCACGTTGAGGGGTGAAACTCGAATGAGCTCATTACAATATTTTCGTCTTTTATTAACACCCGATCCAGTCATAAGATTATCAATTTTGGTATCAACTTTGCGTTTAAGGTTAGAACTAGCCTCTTTCAATCGATTTTTAATAGATTCTTTGATAGGACGACTAGCCACAACATCTGACAAAAGCCCAATTCCGCCGTTAAGTGCTTCTTTTCCAATTACCTTAGCACCACTAGTGAGTAAAGGTAGCACACTTCGAAATAACCCCCCAAGAAAACTGCCGATACCATGACCACGTTGATGTAAGGCTCCTTTGTAGATTACATTTATACCAGACCCAGCTTGTTTCGAATAATAATGTTCATAAGGACATATAAATGTATCTTGAGGTGTATACATTTTAAAAAGGAAATATAGTTTATATTTTTTTAAAATGAAGTTTCACACACGATGTTCCGTATTGAAATGGTACCGCATTTCCCGTGGTTGTTCTTATATCTATCTCAATAACATCAAATTCTCTTCTCATTACCGGCAAATAATGTGGTGGTGAAAATATATGCATTTTATTTGAACCATATATGTATTTAGCAGGATCTAAGGGTATAATTCTCAATAGGGGTGTCATTACATCACCAACAATTTGTGGTTCTATAATATCACAATACACAAATAATTGTGATGGTAACCCCAAATGTAGATTAGCAGGGCGTTTACCGATATTATGATTTACTAAATTGGTATCTGGCTCAAATCCAAGTTGAAAGCTCAAATTAGGTGAAAGAGATAATGAAATTATTGATGGATCCTTTACTGTAGCAGAGACAAACTTTGACACGGTGTCCTGGCGAAAACTAACTTTCTCTTTCGAATTTAAAGCTAGAAGAATATTTTGTATATTATCATAGTTGGTGACTGGTATATGGTTCTTATACATCAGTGTGGTCTCTTCGTTATTGATGGTAGTTTTTTACTTATGTACATAATATTTTCATGTTCTTGCACGGAAAACATAGTAGAAGGATATTGAAACTCAACTATACCTACCATCCATTCTCCTTCTAATGTAATGGCTTTAGGTAGTTTTGTAGAAAAATTTGATGTCATATTTCCCGGAAAATATTGTGTAGAACTATTGCTGAGTAAAGTTAAATAAAAACTTTCCTTCATTGCAGGTTTTTAATTATCGATAGTAAGACCCAAGAATTAAACTTGTTAGGATATCCTTTCCATTTAACTAATACTTCCTTTCTAATACCGCTTTTACGTGATCTGATGATTTTATCAATTTTAAATTCGGAAGTGGGGGAAAAAGTTATTTTTTGTAGTTCTTTCTCATAAAAAGTTCCTGTTATTGATTCATTGTCTAAATCGTTTAAAGTGTATACAACCCACGGGGAACGATCTATAATCGAAGTAATGATAAAAATTTCATTACTCCAATTACTTTCATAACCTTTTTGAAATACATGTTTGTATTTTGTAATTCTTACATAGTCACCAACGTTAAACTTAGGTACTTTGTTTAAACTTGAAATATAAGTCTTTTCATCATAATATAAATTCCGCCAAACTTCCATTATGTTTTCCATTTTAACATCACATGGTCTCATCTTGATACTAGAGTGTACACTGTGATTATAAGAACTAACCAAATCTTGTAAAATATCTGTATAGCGATAAGTATTCTTATGTGTAAAATAACGCCACATTTTCATTTTCAATGTTCTCTGAAATCGTTCTACTATACTTGCTTTTATATCTGGATTATTTGTAGTGTAATAATTTATATTTTTACTTTTTAAATAAGTTTTGACATCCTTAGATACAAATTCCGTGCCCTTATCTGATTGAATATGTCTAGGAACAGTTTTAGCTTCATCAAAGATGCTAGTAAAACACGTTTTTATTGTGTATGAATCCTTCTTTTTCATTGCTCTAACATAAGCATACTTACTAAAGGCGTCAATAACACACAAAATATATTTATATCCATCATTATATTGCATGTAAGTTCTTAAATCACTTAAATCAGCTTGCCACAATTCATTAATATTTGATAAAATATATTTATTACGCGGGAATTTTTTTATAACCGGTTTATGTAATGTATATGTTTCTTGAGACTGCAACCATTTCAAAACATCACTTTTTGAGATTTTTCCATTCATTGCCTTTGTTAACTTATTGACACTGCTGTAACCGGCTGGATGTGAAATATCATAATAGATGCGATGTAACTCTAATACGGGGTCCATTTCTCCCAATCACTTTTGTTTCTCAATTTATTGATGTATTTAGATTGAGTTGGCGTTGAAGAAACCTCAGTTTGTGGTTCTTGAATCAATGTTTTATCTATACTTTTAAGGTTAGATATATATTTGATTCTTTTCAGATTACCAATGTATGTTAGTGGGGTATTTATATCATTTAAAAACTTGGCGAATATTTCCCAACCGATTGGATCGGATCTCTTCGAGGGTCTTAAGATGTCATTCACTAAATCTATAATATTACTTCCTGGTATCTCTTGTCCACTAATGACAACGGTTCCATTATTATTCCATTGCAATTGATCTGTTTTATTTAATATTGTATCCATCAATAATTCACCCCTCCTCATATAAGTTTTAGGAATTAATTTTAATATTTCTTTAGGTGGTAACCCATATGCGATGTCTTCACCCGTTGAGGGTTGTTTAACATTTAGCATTTTTTCATTTTCACTAGTAGTTATATTATTGATGTTACGGTTTTCGTTAGTATTATCATTTATTACCTTTTCAGTTATTGTTATTTCTTGAGGTTGACGTTCTTCCTTGGAGTAATGTAAGTATCTTTGTAAAATTTGTAGATAAAGCGCCCATTTTTCGCGATCATCCAATTTGCTTGATATAATTTTTTCCATTTCTAAATCCAATCTACTTTGCGGTGTTGCTTTATTTTCATTCTGATGTTTCAGTTTATCAATAAAGTCTTGCTCAACGAGAAGCATTTTTTTTGTGTTCATTGTGATTTATTAAAACAACTTACAAGGGTGCTTAGAATTGTACCCAAAATTATTGGAAGAAAGGACCCTCCTTTTTGTATTAATATATTTTTCCTGTATTCAAAACTTTTACCTTTACTGATCAGATTACGTAAGATATTTTTAATTTTTTTTAATTTGGTTTTTGTATTCTCTTTTAAAGGTACTTTTCCTTGTAAAACATTGTGAATACATTCACAAATACAGTTAATTTCTTGATTATTACAAGACTTCAATAATATCCTACGATGTTTGGGCTTTAATTTATGTAAAGCTGATAACAATTCCTTATGCGTTGTTATTCGTTGATACATGGTTCATTACTGACTTAGAGTGGCTGATTACAAAGATATTTATACCTTCTCATAGGAACATATATTGTACAAAAATTACGGGATTCAAATATTTTAGATTTTATGCGGCGAGCATCATCAGTGTTTTGTTTCAAATCAATCATTAAATAACCATGAGCTTCTTTAGTAGCATCGGTATATGAATCTTCGATAAACTTCGTGTCTTCCGGGGAAACTTGTCTAGCTAGAAATCGTATTTGTGTTTTGTCACGGGGATTTTTAAAATAAATAATATAACTTGAATTAAGTGAAATGTCGCGCTGTCCTCTTCTTTGATGAAATAAGTTTTGGGTTATGTAAAAAACACTCAAATTTCTATGATGACTGCCTTTTGTAAATATATCAACAACTCGCCCATCAGATTCCCTCATTAAGTCATCTATTATAATCAAATGTGGATTTTTACCATCAAACATATGATATTCCGGTAGTCCTTGGTGGTAATTTACACCGGGTATATTATATAGCGGTTGCATTTCATCATAACACCATGTAATTTCCAAAAAAATCTCATTACATATACTATTTTTATGTTTAATGAAATTTGCAACAAAGTTAGATTTTCCACACCCACTCGGTCCTGCTACGATGGCAGCAAAGGGATGAATAAAATGAATCATTATTTTTTGACTTCTGTCTTCATCAGGGAAAGGAGTAAAACTAAGTTGATATTTTAAAAATGGTTGATATTTATATGGTGTATACAGAAAAATGTAAGTGTAATATCACAATATTAATGTATACGCATATACATAATACATAAAAAAAAAAATTTATTGATTATGAATTTATTAATGATTAACTTAATTACATACAAAAAAATGTGTAATGACCTATAGGTAACTTATCGATTTTGTTTGGTAAAATATACCACTTGTATCCATGCCTATCAGTAAAGTGTGCGTAAGAAATACAAAGGGCACTCTAAAACCCTATGCAATCTTAATGGACAATGCATTCTTTAAAACATTTTTGAAATAGATAAGAACAGAAATGTGTAGTAGTTAAGCAATCACGTCATGTAATTGTTAGGAACAATAAAATATATATATGCAAATATGACACGGTTTTTATTTAGCTGCATTACTTTTTGAAGTATTTTATAGAATATGTTTTGTGAATAATACAGCATTCAACGGTAGTTATGTTAAAAATCCTTTCAACTTTGAAAATTTTGGTATTTGCTCATTTAGCCTATATATAGATGGTCAACAGATACCTTCAAAATCGTTACAACCATCATTTCCAAACGATGTATTTACGAGCGCATACCACACCCTGTACTCAGGCACCGGTATACATTTTCTTAACGAAGGTAATGGAATATCGAGGGAGCAATATTCAAATGGATACTGTTTACTAGCTTTTGATTTAACACCTGACTTGTCGGCTAACTCTAATGTGCATTGGAATCTTGTTCGCCATGGTAGTGTAAGAATGGAAGTAAGATTCGAGAGCGCATTGACTGAAACTATTAACTGTGTAGTTTACGCAGAGTTTTCAAATATTATAGAAATAGATAAGAACAGAAATGTATGTGTGGATTATAGTAGTTAAGCAATCACTTATGTAATTATGATATTAAGAATAATAAAATATAACCTAAACGAATATGACATGGTTTTTATTTACCTCATTACTTGTTTAATAAAAAGACTCATTACTTCTGTTGAGATCATATTATGTGGGTTTAAATGAATTCATTGGTACAAATATGAATTGATAGTTAGAAATGTAGTCAGTTAAAGAGCAAAAGAGTAGCGGAGTAAACGCGTATTAAAGTATGAACACACTAGAAGTGCAAATGAGTCTTCGTATGATACATCCCAGCCTCCAAAGCAACGTATATCCTTCAAATCGATTGCCAATTTATGCGCAGGTGCCAGCATTTATAATATGCAATCTTGACCCTGATTCACAGCCGGGGTCTCATTGGGTGGCTGTACATATAAGCGTCGAAAGAGTTGGTGAATATTTTGATTCATTTGGACGTAAACCTATTGAGGCAATAGAAGGGTTTTTAAGGAGGAATGCTTGCATGTGGAGGTACAATAGCGTTACGGTTCAAGATTATCTATCAGCGGTGTGTGGAGAGTACTGTTTGGTATATTTATATTACAAGTTCAGGGGGATGAGATTAGAAGACTTCCTTAGAAATTTCACATGTGACTCAGTGAATAATGATATGGTGCTAGTAAATTTGTATAGAAATATAATGAACATATAAATAAAAAATAATACCTGGAATAAAAATGTTTTATTTTACCATGTAACCCTTACATCTAATTATATTTATAGGTAGTGGTGTTAAAGGTTAGGTATATTTATTATAATTTGTTTAGAATCGTACGTTAGGTTACTTTAAATATATATTTATTATTTTTCACTTAAAGCCATAGGTTGGGTTAGTGAATGTAGGAAAGTAGATAACGCGATGCATTAGTACTGAGGCATTCATTAGATAATGACTGGGAATTTCGTGCAGGAAATAGGAGCTGATAAGGTGGTGATAAGTTAATGAGCTACGGTTTTGCGAAAGCTAACTTTTAAACGGTTAGAGATATCAGTTCCGCTGTGAGTGCTTTCGGCTCCACACGCCCTGTTTAGTGGGAATAGAGTACAAACTTTTTTTTTTTTTTTTTAGTTTTGGTCAGCCATGATTTTTAGGTTTGTCCCTTGGGCGGGACAAAATATTTCCGGGTTCTGCCTTTGAGGCAGTACCCGGAAATACCAACTACTAATGGCCCTATCATTGTTTTGAGATTGGTTCTGTTGAAGATTAGAAGTTGCTTTGCGGGTTAACTGCTGGCAGAGCCATTTTGGACTGTCTGCAGTCTGCAATCCGCTACCATCGTTGATGGGTTTCCGCAGATCTTTGGCGAACCCAGGTTAGCAGCGTGTACCTCAGCCGAAGAAGCGGATACGGGATCCACTGTGTCCCTTAATCCAGTGTAGGGTAACTCTGTTTGTCAGGATTATTGCCTCCAGTGCATTGTGACACTCCAGTATCAATTTACTGATTGTCTGTATTACACTTTTTAACTTATGTTTAATTAGCCGAAGAATATAACAGTCAATCTCTTATAACATCGAAGGGACTACTCATATTTGGTCAGAAAACAGTAACAGTCGATGACGTTGTTATTAAGAACTTAATCATATCAAATCAAATCAAATATCATTTATTCATATAGGTAACATAATGTACACTTATGAACGTCAAAAAAAGAAAAGAAATATATATAAAATGATTCTAATTTTACATTTACTGCCAGTTCTGAAATCAAGGGCGTAGAACGAAAGAGAAGAACTGGCAATAAACTCTCCGCCACTCTTTTTAATCGCCAAGTTTTTTTTACACAATGTTTGTAAGGAGCTGCAACCAGTACACCATGTTTCATATGACATCTTGAGTAATAAAGAATAATAAAATAAATTAAAATCAAAGATTTGTCCTCTATCAGCAGAAGGCATGGTGAAATAGGAGCACGCACTTACATACTCGTGAGAACAACACGCAATTATCGCGAGATGTTAACCACTAAATTTTGGCCTATTATTGATGACATGGATATCACTGAAATGTGGTTGCAACTGGACGGTGCCACATGTCACACAGCCAATGAAACGATCAATTTATTGCAAACCAAATTTCCCGAGCGCATAATTTCGCGAAATTCAGCTGTTAAGTGGCCAGCCAGATCGTGTGATTTAACACCACTGGATTATTTTTTGTGGGGCTATGTTAAAGACAGAGTCTATACGGAGCCAATCGAATCGATTGCAGCCTTAAAACTCAAAATCCGTGATGTCATTAACGAAATAAACCCTCCATTTTGCCAAAAAGTGATTAAAAATTTTGATGAAAGAATCAACATCTGTCAGCGTGGTCGTGGTGGACATTTGCCAGATATCATTTTTCATTCATAATTGCCAAACTTTTCTCTTTCTAAGTCAATAAAAATTTTATTCATTTTCCTCTAAATTCTTTGTTTTATTTTGTTTTAGAAAACAAAGTTCTTGTTGAAATACCCTTTAGAAACAACTAATATCGCCGCATACACGAATACAAGTACGACCTAATACAATAGAATTCAGCCGGGACATATAATACAAATATACGGTCAATACAACCGAACTTTGCTTAGAACATACCGGTTCAAAATAATAAAGTATCATAAAGTAATACATTCAAATGGTTTTGAACGTATTATTAAAGAAATAATTATTGTTTGTTGATGATATCAACAAATTTCGCGCCATGAATGCAAAGCTTTTCTTTGACTCGCTAAAAGCATAATAAACCATCTTAAAGTCCATCCTGTTCTAAAACTCCTACCTCGAAAAGATTTCAGATTTTTGAGAGCCCATAAAAACCTATATAATAAATGAAATGGAAAAATTAACATTTACCCACTATCAAAATATGAATGTAAAAAAACGGTTACTACTTGGCTGAAAACGTTGAGTTATGATGAAATAGAAGATTTATTAACTGTTACTCTGTAACACACCCAATCACCCACACATACACATAGAGACACACACAAACGCATCACACACACCAAATTAAATTTTACAACTCCGTTTGCAATGTTTTTCTTTTAGCGTTTACTATCTTCTACTGTATATTATGACAATGACCTGATTGTACGTGTTCCGGTCCGGTGGTGGAGAGGCTGGCTATCTGTCACTCAAGTCTCCCGTTACAGAGACCAGTCTCTCACATACACTTTAAAATGTTGTCATCTTAGTTTAATCATTATAAACTTGTATGTATATGTGAGAGAAGAAATAAAGATTATTATTTCCTTCCTTGTAATCCCATCTTATTATATCTATATTACTCGATTTTATATATGTATAAAAAGGAAGATATAGCCGTAGTTGGTTAATAATCCCTGGTTATAGTTATCTTTTAAGGTAATTTTCTACTAACTGTGTGAGCTACGAACGTTAGACCCGGCCTTAGTTGAATGTAGGATCAATGATTCTAAATTATGTTTTATTGTTGCAGTACAAAATGAGGTCACTGTTGGTAATATGCGCACTCGCACTCATGTGTGGCGTGTTCGCTAAGAGCAAAAAGGATGACAACAAGGTTAGTAGAGTTCAATATAATTTATTATTTATACTCGCCTCTAAGAAAAGAAATCTTTCTTTGCTAAAACGGTGCTAATGCATATTTGGTCTTAAGTTAAAACGGTGCAAATTAATATTTGTCTTTAATTAAAACGGTGCAAATTAATATTTGTCTTTAAATAAAACGGTGCAAATGAATATTTGGTCTTAAGTTACAACGGTGCAAATTAATATTTGTCTTTAATTAAAACGGTGCAAATGAATATTTGTCTTTAATTAAAACGGTGCAAATGAATAATTGTCTTAAGTTAAAACGGTGCAAATTAATATTTGTCTTAAGTTAAAACGGTGCAAATTAATATGTCTTTAATTAAAACAGTGCAAATGAATATTTGTCTTAAGTTAAAACGGTGCAAATGAATAATTGTCTTAAGTTAAAACGGTGCAAATGAATATTTATCTTAAGTTAAAACGGTGCAAATGAATAATTGTCTTAAGTTAAAACGGTGCAAATTAATATTTGTCTTTAATTAAAACAGTGCAAATTAATATTTTCTATTTAGTTAAAACGGTGCAATAGGATATTTTGTTTTTAGTTAAAAGCCGGCACCGCACTCACGAGCCCTTTCGCATTGAGAGAGTCTATGGCCGGCGGCATCACTTAGCAGGTGCGCCGCCTGCCCTTTATGTTCTATAGAAAAAGTAATCTTCTTGCATCCATGGTTATAAAAATAAATGTGATAATGTTTTGTAAATGACCAAAAAGCTTTTTGTACATGACTTATCAGAAGAAAAAAAGTAAATAGATCCAGTATAAGGTGGGAGAATCTGTTAGTACAGTACTTAGTGTGTTCCTCAAAACCTTGCTGTCATCTCAGATCAAAATACCGCCTGTTCGGTTGCTCGTTTTTCTTAACATTCTTACAATAGGGCTCTGGTATATTGAGGAACCTTATCAATTCAAAATATCATTAACATCACCTTGATGGCTGGAAGACCACAGTACTTTCTACACAGTACAGTACAGTTATTTGTATTATCAGTATTTATTTTAGAACTAGCGAACTGGGGAATCGACTCCCGGTGACTTCCCTGAGACAAACTCAAAATATCTTTATTCATATAGGTAAACAAGTACACTTATGAACGTCAAGAAAAACAAATTAAATTAACTGTAAATTTACATTTACTACCCGTTCGCAAGTCAAGGGCGTAGAGCGGGTAAGAAGAACTGGCAAGAATCTTCCCGCCACTCTTTTCAATCGCCAAGTTTTTAATATAAAATGTTTGAACTGGAGCAAATCAATCCCAATCATTAACCTCAACCACAAAGTGTACTCCTCCGTCAAAAGCAGACAACGCACCCACTAAAAATGGGTGTCCATGAGGCTGAGATGGCGGTTTTTTTGGGCATCCTGTTTGTAGAAACAAATCGACCTATCACTGTACTTAGTAGTCCATTTTGTACACGTATCAAGATCGATATAATAAATTGTGAATAATATAAATCTAAATATATACTACAATGAGAATTTTTGCCTTTATGGATACCGGATATAGGCAATAAAGGCGTCGTATGCAGATACTGACCGAGGTTACGTGTTCGGGCTAGTACGTGTTTAATCGTAAGAAATCTATGACTGGTATATGATTCATGATTATTTCTGTAAATGGGCTATAAATACTGTTGTATAAAAAAATATTGCGTAAAAAATACACATGTCAGTAGTGAAACTTCTTTGTAAATTAATTATTACTAAGGCAAAAGCCCAATAGTTGATCACGTACCAGTATATGATCACTCCATGTATTCGTATATCTATATTCACACTGTATGGTTGCGCATATAGAACTTTGGCATAAGCCTAACTTCTAAAACTTACTCCTGAACAAACTTATAATTGAATACTCCATATGCTAAAAAAATTGGTTGCCTGTAAAGTCGGTATACGGGCGAAAGTTTTACGTGACAACGACTTTGAGTGGTAAAATAATTTTAATGTGAATATTCATTCGTATAGTAGGAAGAAGGATGAAATAATAGTAACAATTTAAAACATTATGTCTGTCTCTCTCGCTCTTAGGCGGGCTAACCATGCCCGAGTGGAAGGGACGCGTGCCTCTCACTCGCTCTCATTGTGAGCGCATAACGTGAGCGGAGCGTAACGCAGTTTCTTGAAGTGTCACCCGGCAAACCAATTTATAAGACGTTGTCACGTCAAAAATCTATACTTTATTAAAAAAATATGAACGCAACCTGGCAGTACAATTCATTTAAGACGTTTGATATTCGTTATTGACATATCGAAGGAGCGAACGCGTTACGATATCGTTTTAAACGATAGACAGTAAATCTCGTGCTAGCCTAGCAGTTACGCAGTACGCGCAGGTGGGAATGAGGTCATTACGTTTAATATGATTTATTGTTTAATTTCGCCCTTTGCGTGTTTGTGTATTAGCAGGTTCTAGCTTATGTTGAGGTCAAATACCCGTGTATAATGAATGTAATTTTAAATAAAACTAATAGAACGAATTCGACTTAGGGTCCTTCAAGAAAAGAGCGTACCAATTCTTAAAAGGCCGGCAACGCACAAGCCCTCAGGCATTGAGAGTGTCTATGGGCGGCGGTATCACTTAACATCAGGTGAGCCTCCTGCCCGTTTGCCCCCTGTTCTATAAAAAAAACTAGTTGAAACATGTATCTTACTATATTATCTTTACATAATTCTATTATATAGATTTGAATTTGAACGTTTTTTGTATGCGTTCGGGTGGCGCCCTGGATGGTTTAGATTCACAAATCCGCCCGGCAGATGGCGTTTTTAGCATGTTCTAGCTTATGTTGAGGTCAAATACCCGTGTATAATAAGGCCTGGATAATGTAGATTTTTAAATTATAGTTTAGCTGTCACTTTTTGTGCTCATCATTTACGCCCGAACCCAGTAATTAATCCACAATCTCACATAGACAGCAATCTGAGTTAGTGGATTGTCAGACCATGACAATCGATCGATATCCTATCTGCATCCCAATATCCAAAACCTACGAAGACAATCAATTTTTGGCGACGGATAGAATGCAATCTCTTCGCTCTTTACGCTCATTTGATAATCAAATAGACACTTGATAATCAATATAAACTAAATATAATAAATAAAATTGTACAAATAATATTAAAATATACATGTCTATATTTAAAACACATCAAATAGCTTTTAAAAACTTTTTTTGGTTTTATTAAAAACTTAAGATAGAATATTGGCACAGTTGTTATTTTCATACAAAGGTCCATCCATACACCGATCCGACCTACCATGGATAGCTTGTATCGCCAGATGGCCAGTACTAACCCACGATTGGTTATAGGCACACTTATATCAGTATTTGGATTAAGATTCCTATTTCCAAATGGTCATAAACATATGGAGATAGGTTGAGTTTGGGCGGTAGTGGTCCCGTTAACAATAAAACTGATGAGAAATCCTTGTTGAACATTTTCATTTCCATGTAGACATTTCGGCGACTTTTATCAACCATATTTAAGTTATATATATGTAATAAGGTTATTATATACCACTCCTTCTCGAAATAAAAACTCAGTTGGGTTTCTGCAATAAAAACAGATTCAATTATTAATTTTCTGTTTACAAGATAAAATTACAAAAGACAGTTAGAAATAGTCTTACCTGCAATAAAAACAGAAATCTTCAATGTTCGATATTTTTAGGTTTGAATCCCGACCATCGAGTATTCATGTTTTAGCATCGATAACCCGAGTCTATCACTCTGTGCGAAACGCGGCAAATTCGATCATAAAGATGATTACGTCTCATATAAATGAGAGTCGTTATTTTCTTTATATATATATATATATATATATATATATATATATATATATATATTATTAACTATTATTATCTAGTCTCAAAGTAAATATGTACTAGATTTAGATTAGTGAAGTTACAACGGCTGTATTATGTAGGTACGACGTTTCACTATTTACTACGGCGAGAACTTCTATTATAAAATCAGGTTGATTAATTATTAAAAACACAATCATATAAAAATACTTAGTTATAGATATATAGATGTCATATCAATTATCATTGTGTCGTAATAATAAGAATTATGATTGTCTAAACACTGCGAGCGTGAAAACGAGCCCACGGGACGCCCAAAAAGTCGGTCATCGCACACACATTTGGAGATGCGTTTCCGGCCTTTAACTGTCCTCTTATAATTAACTGTTTAACAGAAACTGTTCCCATGTTTCCAGGTGAAGATTGCGGTTTACTACGAGTCATTATGCCCAGATAGTAAGGCCTTTATCACAACTCAGTTGGCACCAATTTGGAGGGAGATGCGCGGATCTGTCAAGGTTAAGCTGGTGCCCTATGGAAAGAGTACTGTAAGTATTTAAAAACATTCATTCCATAGAAAGATGGATTTGAGGATGTACTTTTGAATTGTATCCAAGTATGAGTGTTAAATGTTATTTTAAATAAAACTAATAGAACGAATTCGACTTAGGGTACTTCAAGAAAAGAGCGTACCAATTTTTAAAAGGCCGGCAACTCACTCACTCCCTCTAGCATTGAGAGTGTCCATGGGCGGCCGTATCACTTAACATCAGGTGAGCCTCCTGCAGGTTTGCCCCCTGTTATATAAAAAAAAACTAGTTCAAACATATGTATACTACTATATTATCTTTACATAATTCTATTATATAGACTTGAATCACGTTTTTTGTATGCGTTCGGGTGGCGCCCTGGATGGTTTCGATTCACAAATCCGCCCAGCAGATGGCGCTGCAGTCGGTATCTAGGTTATTTATCTATACAGCAACTAAACAGCTTGTTTTTCATGTACTAGTCTCGGATAGCTTAAGTTGACGCGTAACCAAACGATCTGGGTTCGATTCCCAGTCTGCACCATCCGGTATTTTATTATTTCACCATTGCCATGTTAAAGTACATATAGTTTTACATTATTAATGGCGCTAACTTTCGGTCAGACATAGTTTTCGACGCTGCTTTATTTAAATCAAAATGCTAGCGACTTGATTGAATATCGATCTTTAATTAACTGTCTAGAGATTCAATTAACTCTCTGATTTAACTACTTTACTGCGAAAGATATATAATCAAACAGACGTATTAATACAGAATTTATGATTTTGTAACTATAAAACTTATGCTTTGTTCAGTTGACCATGTCTGTCAGACATTTTTGGAGCCATGCTAATGTTCTCATTGCTTGCCTAGCCAAATTATTTCTGACCATCTAGAAGCACGCTGTGTTTCCACTCCTTCATTGCGATACCGAGGCACTGAACGAGTTGGTTCCCCAATTTAAAAAAGGAAAGGAGTGGAACTTCTTCTCTCCTATCCCTAGATATTTTAGTATGGGTTCATTTAAGCGGATAAATATGCACCTTCTGGACAGGCTCCCCAATAGTTCAGTTCTGTATGAAAAGTACATTTTCAGCACGACAAACCAAATGGAAAATGGCTGTTCAACTGTCACCATGGAGAGGACGAATGCTATGGAAATAAGGTAAGTTATATGGACACACTTTTGGGCCAGTCCATTCTGACTTATGGTAAAAGAAACAAGGATGAAAAAAATTGGATGATGATGTTAAATAAAATGGGGTGGGAAAGGTCCTCTTCCAGGCCGCATTTTTAAGTTTAGGCCAGCCCATTAGTCAGAAGGGAATGGCCAAAAGAACGATGGATGAATTTGAAGCTGGCAAACAATTGGAAGACAACGGCAAATACAAAATTCAAAATTTATTTATTTATGTAGGTAACAATGTACACTTATGAACGTCAAAAAAAAGAAATATTAAATGAATTTAATTTTACATTTACTGCCAGTTCTCAAATCAAGGGCGTAGAACGGAAGAGAAGAACTCGCAATAAACTCTCCGCCACTCTTTTTAATCGCCAAGTTTTTTTTTACACAATGCTTGTAAGGAGCTGCAACCATTACACCATGTTCCATATGACATATTGAGTAACCTCAAAAAAGTATAACCTCAAAAATTGCTGCTTTTTTAGATAGTTCATCCAAAAAGGCAGTATTTTCTCTTACTCAGTATTAGTAATAGTGTCAAAGAAAAAGGAGGATTTCTCACGGACAGAGACCGCATCTTAGAGTAGTAAAATTGTAAACGTATACTTTTGTATGTCGTATTGATACTTGTAATATTCAGACTATGTAGCCTCCAATAACTATCCCTAGGTTACATGATTTGATATTGAATTTTGTTGATTTCAGCTGCAAGCATGTATTCTTAAAGACAAGAAACTGCAGGATACAGACAAAATGGAGATGGTTATTTGTCTGATGGGCCAGACTAACCCGGACAAATCTTTAGATACTGTAAGTAAACCCTATTTCCGATAAATAACTTTACTTTCCTTAAGTATTCGTAGTTTTGAGGTTTTCTATATAATTTGTACTTAGATTCAAATTCAAAATTGATTCACTTATAAACGTCAAAAATGAAATATACATTGAATACTCCTAATTTTACATTCACAACCAGTTCTCTCAGACGAGAAGAATTGGCAATAAACTCTCCGCCACTCTTTCTGCAGTTATATACAGGGCGTCCCACGGCGATGCCACACGGAGGGAAAGTACCTTAAATATTAATGATAGGATATTTTACTGAAAGAAGACATCGTTTAATTTTTAATAATAAGTAGAACTGCATTCACAGATTTTTTTAAAAATCGCCTACCTCAACCGGGAATCGAACCCGCCAAATGTGACAGTGAAATCACATGTATTTTATAATAGCGTTTGAAAGGGCTACTCATAAGCATTATTTTTCCTTAATAACCTAGCATATTAAATGAAACTAAAAAAAAAAAATTATCAAATGCTCAAAATGTGATCCGTATTGTATATCTCTCCCTGTCGATTTACTTATTTTTGCATGGTGGATGTTTGAAATAATACGTCTTAGTTTATTTTGTAACTCCTGCACACTGTTGTACCGGTTCCTGTAAACTAAATCTTTCACATAACCCCATAAAAAAAATCAAGTGGGGTTAGATCTGGGGATCTCGGTGGCCATCTAATTTGTCCAAAAGTGCCGATCCAGGAAGGGAAATGTTCATTAAGAAACGCGGCTGTTCTCCTACTGTTATGAGTATTTCTAGACATCGTTCCTTCGTAAAAATGTATGTAAATATGAGTAGCCCTTTCAAACGCCATTATAAAATACATGTGATTTCACTGTCACATTTGGCGGGTTCGATTCCCGTTTGAGGTAGGCGATTTTTAAAAAATCTGTGAATGCAGTTCTACTTATTATTAAAAATTAAATGATGTCTTCTTTCAGTCAAATATCCTATCATTAATATTTGAGGTACTTTCCCTCCGTGTGGCATCGCCGTGGGACGCCCTGTATATGCCCTGCAAAGTCATTTATAACATTTATCAAAACTTATGGTCTTAATACTGTCCCTGTAAGCATACCTTTAAAATCGTCGAATTTTTAGTGTCTGCAACAAGTCAAACGCGAAGGAGAATCAGACAAACTGAAGAAGTGTGCGGCGGGAGAACAAGGCGACAATCTGCTGGCGGCAAATGGAGACAAGACAGATGTCGTTCAGCGCCCTCTTTCGTTCGTGCCCACAGTTATTATCAACGAAGTGAGTAACAACTCGGTGTTTATAATTTTACTGATTTAATGAAGATAATAAATATTTATTTCAGTTTTCATAGCTAAATCTGCAGTGTTTAGAATTTCCAATAGGCCCTTATGAATGCTTTTTTTGAAGTGAATCTTTATCGGCGTTGGAAAAAATTTACCGTCTCATTTCCGTTACGAGCCATTTTTTTTTTTTTTTTTTTTTTTTGTTCCACGGTTGATTCGAAGAGATTCGAAGCCATTAATAACAAAGTTATATATAAACGATAACAATGATAGTAGTAATTCTATTACTATAAATAAATTCTGTAATAATCTTAGTAAGTCTTGAAAAAACCTTTTGTTAAACTATTTAACCAATTTCTGTAAAGTTGCATGTAGTAGATCATTTTTAGAAAAATAAGGTCATAAGCGTACCAATTCTTAAAAGGCCGGCAACGCACTCGAGCCCTCTGGCATTGAGTGTCCTTGTCAGTGCTGACCTTGGATAAGTAGTGTTTATTCTGTTATATTCCCGAAGAATTCGCCTGAACTCCTGGAATGGTGACAGACGAAATTCGAAAAATTCTGCTGTTTAACTCAGAATTTTTATGTTGAACTTCTGAGTTCTGTGACTCTCTTGCTGGATGTCATCAAACGCCATCATTCCTTAGAGGACAAAAAAATCAGCGGCTCTGGAACCTTTTTAGATATGGGCCTCAGATTTTTGTATCTGTTTAATGATCATTTATGTGTCAATCTAATAGTCACACACATCATATACACATCTCGACTTTTTGTGTGTAAAGCCGGTGTACACGATGTTTTTCTTAACGGTTCGAGCGAATGTTAAATTCGCACATAGACCGACCTTAGAGTCTAATTATAGTCTAATTTTAGTCGCAGCTATAAAATTAATCTATTTACTCAACAAAAATCTCACGGAATCTAGTTTTTAATCAGCCCAAAAAAATCTAATTCTTATTTGTAACCTTTAATTTTAAATTAGTTACTTTACACCACATTATACAAGACTTCATTACTGATATTACTTACTTTTACTAATATTATTATTTTCTACTAAGTGTTAATATATTATATTGCGACTGAGGCGCAAACTAGCTGATGAGGAACATTCTGCTCCTCAGCATAATGTTGAGCCATATCCTATCTATCTATCATTACATACTTGAGACGAACCGAATGGGAATCCGAATTTTTTTTTTATATATCTCTCATTATATCTTTTTTTTTCTCTTTGATTATTGTTATTTTGTGTGTTTATGTGTGTGTATTTGATGCTACTAGGCCAATACTGATTTTGACATTTGACTTTATAAAAGCTGTTAGCTTAAAAAAAATATCCGAGTCTATGACATTGTCAATAAAAAAATTATCATTGATATTCTTGTTTTTGTTGTAATGTCTGTGGTTGGGTTTCTTTATTAGCCCTACATTATAAAAAAATAATCTTCATTCACAGAAATTCGACCAGGCTCTCCAAGATAAGGCGATAAAAGACCTCAAATCCGTCGTCTGTCGGGTCGCCATTAACAAGCCCGCGTCATGTTGAGACATTTGTCAAAAATAAAATGACGTAATAAAAAAAACGTTTGTAACTAATTTTTAAGTATTTTCTAATTATTGTACAATACAAGATTTTTCTAATAAAGTACTTACAATAGTTTATTTCTCTTTTATTTGTCTTTAAACGTGCTAACTGATTTGAAGGCAGCTTTCGCCACCTCTTTGTGGAACCAGCTGCCCACTGAAGTATTTCCTAACCAATTCGACTGAGGGTCCTTTGAAAAATTCTTAAAATGCCGGCACTCGCGAGCCCTCTGTCTTTGAATTACCATGGTCGGCGGTATCACTTAACATCAGAGGAGCCCCTGTTCTTTAAAAACAACCGAAAAAATATTAGCTTTTTAATACCTACCAATCTAACGTCTATACGTAGAGACAAGAGACTAATGTCTAGTCACAGGTAGGAAAACCCCACGTCTTCATTACTGATATACTGTCACACTACATTTGCAGCTTGTGTGGCATCATACTGTGTAAGAGAAAATCCTTTTTGGTTGAACTATCTAAAATAGCAGCAATCTTTGAGGTTATACTTCTTTTGGCGCAATAGCGAAAAGAGTTAATTTTAACGATGCGTGCGTACACCGTTACAAAAACCGACATCCTGAACTTGGCTATAGTCAACATTTTAGTTTTGTGATATTTAAATAGTTATTTTAAAGTGAAATTTTTATTACATCTTCTCAAACTTTTAGGTCTGTGTGGCGCATGTCGCGTGACGGTCGGCCGCGGAGTAGGGATAAAGTTAAAGGCGCTCGTCGTAGCAGCCAAGGCCAATATGGCGGCGCAAATAGTTCGCAGCAGCTGACCGTGTAGTGTATAGACTACTATTCATTTGTGCCAGTGCTCCACGCTATTTTAATATGTGTAGGGGAAGGTGGGGCAGCTACATAAATCATAAAACAGCCCTGAAAAGTATGCATTTTCGACTTGTCAACCTATTCACGCCATGTACGGATATAATGTATGTTAGCTGTGGGATTACGAAATAAATAAATAGACAGTGTTGCCACTTCTAAAGGTTCTAGAAACAATAAAACACATCTTCATACTTAAGACTTATATCGCAAAATATTTACAATATTAAATATAGTGTAATACATATTTTTAATAAATTATACATGTATTGCTACAAATATCAACAATTAGATACACGCAAATAAAAAAATTGAGCCATTTCCTTTCAAACAATGACAAAGACATGAAACGTCTACTGCTGTCAGCTATGTGACAGATTCGAAACTAAATTGCACAGAACAACATAACCTAATGATTTTAAAGAAGGTTTTATATCACTTTTTGTGGAATTGTGTTTACTCTAATGAAGGGAAACAGTTCTGTTCTTTACTTATATCTGTTAAATCACAATTTTGTAGGAATTAAGAAATCCTCTTTATCAAAGTTCAGGTTGGATAGCTTTTATCTCATACGGGAAGCGCACAAAGACACGCTAATAGTTTTTTGACGTGATAACGCCGGCTTCATGCACGAAACAACATGACTCGTCACGTTCCGCCGGGCGTGCGAGCGAGAGCGCGGAAAATGGATAGAGAGGTACGAACGGCCTAAGCATTTCTATTCGAGTAAAACAGACTCTATGTATTAAGAAAAAAAAAATAATATTACGAGTGCAAATATATGTTAATTTATCGAAAATATTATTTTTCAAAGTCTTTTTTAAAATGATAATTTAGTGATAATAATTCAGTTCAATTCATAAATTTTACATCATTCAAAATTATCGTTCGTATGCAATAATTTTTTTATATAAATATAAATTAATTTTAAAATTTTATACAATACTAGCAATAAAAGTACTGTGCGCCAAAAAAGGCGCCAAAGATGGCCCAGCCATAGATCAGAATATGTCTATGACCTAGAATAGACACGACGCGTGCCCCAGAAAAAAATACTTGGTGACATAATTGACTAAGCAATGTTTTTTTTTTAATTTTGACTGTCTGTATACGTCATTCTTAAACTGACGTTTATTATCGATAGTCACAAATGTACATATCTGTGGTAAAACTTATTACTGTATCTTTACTAAGAGTTTTAAATTTTTAAAAAAATCTGACTTGGACGCGTGATTGAATCATTTTCAGGTGTAGGCTTTTGTTTTCGTCTCTGGTAGGTAAAAACTGTTAATAATCTGACATAAACACCCATATAAAATCTATACAAAGTTTTATAACTTATAAAAGAATTTCAAAATACTTTAAAATTGTATCCAAATATGAGTGTAAAATGTAATTTTAAATAAAACTAATAGAACGAATTCGACTTAGGGTCCTTCAAGAAAAGAGCGTACCAATTTTTAAAAGGCCGGCAACTCACTCACTCCCTCTAGCATTGAGAGTGTCCATGGGAGGCCGTATCACTTAACATCAGGTGAGCCTCCTGCAGGTTTGCCCCCCGTTATATAAAAAAAAACTAGTTCAAACATATGTATACTACTATATTATCTTTACATAGTTCTATTATATAGACTTGAATCACGTTTTTTGTATGCTTTCGGGTGTCGCCCTGGATGGTTTAGATTCACAAATCCGCCCGGCAGACGGCGCTGCAGTCGGTATCTAGGTTATTTATCTATACAGCAACTAAACAGCTGGTTTTTCATGTACTTGTCTCGGATAGCTTAAGTTATCGCGTAACCAAACGATCTGGGTTCGATTCCCAGTCTGCGCCATCCGGTATTTCATTATTTCACCATTGCCATGTTAAAGTACATATAGTTTTACATTATTAATGACGCTTACTTTCGGCCAGACATAGTTATCGACGCTGCTTTATTTTAATCACAATGCTTGCGACTTGATTGAATATCGATATTTTATTAACTGTCTAGAGATTCAGTTAACTCTCTCATTTAACTACTTTACTGCGACAGATATATAATCAAACAGACGTATTAATACAGAATTTATGATTTTGTAACTATATAACTAGTGCTTTGTTCATGTCTGTCAGACATTTTTGGAGCCATGCTAATGTTCTCATTGCTTGCCTAGCCAAATTATTTCTGACCATCTAGAAGCACGCTGTGTTTCCACTCCTTCATTGCGATACCGAGGCACTGAACGATTTGGTTCCCCAATTTAAAAAAGGAAAGGAGTGGAACTTCTCTCCTATCCCTAGATATTTTAGTATGGGTTCATTTAAGCGGATAAATATGCACCTTCTGGACAGGCTCCCCAATAGTTCAGTTCTGTATGAAAAGTATATTTTCAGCACGACAAACCAAATGGAAAATGGCTGTTCAACTGTCACCATGGAGAGGACGAATGCTATGGAAATAAGGTAAGTTATATGGACACACTTTTGGGCCAGTCCATTCTGACTTATGGTAAAAGAAACAAGGATGAAAAAAATTGGATGATGATGTTAAATAAAATGGGGTGGGAAAGGTCCTCTTCCAGGCCGCATTTTTAAGTTTAGGCCAGCCCATTAGTCAGAAGGGAATGGCCAAAAGAACGATGGATGAATTTGAAGCTGGCAAACAATTGGAAGACAACGGCAAATACAAAATTCAAAATTTATTTATTCATGTAGGTAACAATGTACACTTATGAACGTCAAAAAAAAGAAATATTAAATGAATTTAATTTTACATTTACTGCCAGTTCTCAAATCAAGGGCGTAGAACGGAAGAGAAGAACTCGCAATAAACTCTCCGCCACTCTTTTTAATCGCCAAGTTTTTTTTTACACAATGCTTGTAAGGAGCTGCAACCATTACACCATGTTCCATATGACATATTGAGTAACCTCAAAAAAGTATAACCTCAAAAATTGCTGCTTTTTTAGATAGTTCATCCAAAAAGGCAGTATTTTCTCTTACTCAGTATTAGTAATAGTGTCAAAGAAAAAGGAGGATTTCTCACGGACAGAGACCGCATCTTAGAGTAGTAAAATTGTAAACGTATACTTTTGTATGTCGTATTGATACTTGTAATATTCAGACTATGTAGCCTCCAATAACTATCCCTAGGTTACATGATTTGATATTGAATTTTGTTGATTTCAGCTGCAAGCATGTATTCTTAAAGACAAGAAACTGCAGGATACAGACAAAATGGAGATGGTTATTTGTCTGATGGGCCAGACTAACCCGGACAAATCTTTAGATACTGTAAGTAAATTCTATTTCCGACAAATAACTTTACTTTCCTTAAGTATTCGTAGTTTTGAGGTTTTCTATTTATATAATTTGTACTTAGATTCAAATTCAAAATTGATTCACTTATAAACGTCAAAAAAGAAATATACATTGAATACTCCTAATTTTACATTCACAACCAGTTCTCTCAGACGAGAAGAATTGGCAATAAACACTCTGCCACTCTTTCTGCAGTTATATACAGGGCGTCCCACGGCGATGCCACACGGAGGGAAAGTACCTTAAATATTAATGATAGGATATTTTACTGAAAGAAGACATCGTTTAATTTTTAATAATAAGTAGAACTGCATTCACAGATTTTTTAATAATCGCCTACCTCAACCGGGAATCGAACCCGCCAAATGTGACAGTGAAATCACATGTATTTTATAATAGCGTTTGAAAGGGCTACTCATAAGCATTATTTTTCCTTAATAACCTAGCATATTAAATGAAACTAAAAAAAACAATTATCAAATGCTCAAAATGTGATCCGTATTGTATATCTCTCCCTGTCGATTTACTTATTTTTGCATGGTGGATGTTTGAAATAATACGTCTAAGTTCATTTTGTAACTCCTGCACACTGTTGTACCGGTTCCTGTAAACTAAATCTTTCACATAACCCCATAAAAAAAATCAAGTGGGGTTAGATCTGGGGATCTCGGTGGCCATCTAATTTGTCCAAAAGTGCCGATCCAGGAAGGAAAATGTTCATTAAGAAACGCGGCTGTTCTCCTACTGTTATGAGTATTTCTAGACATCGTTCCTTCGTAAAAATGTATGTAAATATGAGTAGCCCTTTCAAACGCTATTATAAAATACATGTGATTTCACTGTCACATTTGGCGGGTTCGATTCCCGGTTGAGGTAGGCGATTTTTAAAAAATCTGTGAATGCAGTTCTACTTATTATTAAAAATTAAACGATGTCTTCTTTCAGTCAAATATCCTATCATTAATATTTAAGGTACTTTCCCTCCGTGTGGCATCGCCGTGGGACGCCCTGTATATGCCCTGCAAAGTCATTTATAACATTTATCAAAACTTATGGTCCTAATACTGTCCCTATAAGCACACCTTTAAAATCGTCAAATTTTTAGTGTCTGCAACAAGTCAAACGCGAAGGAGAATCAGACAAACTGAAGAAGTGTGCGGCGGGAGAACAAGGCGACAATCTGCTGGCGGCAAATGGAGACAAGACAGATGTCGTTCAGCGCCCTCTTTCGTTCGTGCCCACAGTTATTATCAACGAAGTGAGTAACAACTCGGTGTTTATAATTTTACTGATTTAATGAAGATAATAAATGTTTATTTCAGTTTTCATAGCTATATCTGCAGTGTTTAGAATTTCAAATAGGCCCTTATGAATGCTTTTTTTGAAGTGAATCTTTATCGGCGTTGGAAAAAATTTACATCTGATTTCCGTTACGCGTCACATTTTTCGGTTACGCGCCATTATTTCTTGTCCCTACCACGGTTGATTCGATGAAATTCGAAGCCATTAATAACAAAAATATATAATAACGATAATAATGATAGATTTTTTTGAAGTGAAACTTCTTTAGGCGCATGAGGGTAAAATTTTTACAAATGTAACGGGAGTGTCGAAAAAGAGAGAGAGTAAGACAGGGCGAACGTAGCATGAAGCAACTAGCGATGGAGTGAGAGTAGGGAGCAAGCAAGTGAGAAAGATCGGGAGAAAAAGTGAGATAGAGCGGTTGGAGAGAGCTATAGTGAGAAAGATTAAACGAGAGAGAGAATAAGAGATATTGAGAAATAATACATGCTATATTGGTTTGTGTACTCGTTTACTAGTTAATTATTGAAGTGAAAATTCTTTAGGCGCATGAGGGTAAATATTTTCGGATGAAACGTCACGAAGGTGTGCGTTTTTGTCGAAAAAGAGAGAGAGAGCAACTGAGACCGTATGAGAGAGAGTGAGAAAGGGAGATCGAGAAAGAAACACACTATTGGTTGATGTATTTGTTTAGTAGATAGCAATTTTGTCGCATAACGTCTCTGTAATAAACACAGATTTTCATTTATTTATATTATCATTAGCATTTATATCGTGTGTTAACAGTTTAAATATAGATATACAAATACATGGAGTGATCATATATGTTATTAATAATAATTCAATACAAAGAAGTTTCACTTCTGACATGTATCCTTTGTACGCATGCATTTTTTTTTAATAATGAAATTCTAATAATTTTAGTAAGTCTTGAAAAAACCTTTTGTATTATACCTATTAACCAATTTCTGTAAAGTTGCATATAGATCATTTTGACTTTAAAGCTAAGCTTTAAAAAAAAAAATCTCCGAGTCTATGACATTGTCAATAAAAAATTATAATTGATATTCTTTTTTTGTTGTAATGTCTGTGGTCGTGTTTCTTTGTTATTATCCCTACAACCTGCCCGTTTGCCCCCTGTTCTATAAAAAAAAAACATAATAATAATTTTATTAATCTTCATTCACAGAAATTCGACCAGGCTCTCCAAGATGAAGCGATAAAAGACCTGAAATCCGTCGTCTGTCGGGTCGCCATTAACAAGCCCGCGTTATGCTGAGACATTTGTCAAAAATAAAATGACGTATTAAAAAAACATTTATATTTTGTAACTAATTTTTAAGTATTTTCTAATTATTGTACAATACAAGATTTTTCTAATAAAGTACTTACAATAGTTTATTTCTCTTTTATTTGTCTTTAAACGTGCTAACTGATTTTAAGGCAGCTTTCGCCACCACTTTGTGGAACCAGCTGCCCACTGAAGCATTTCCTAACCAATTCGACTAAGGGTCCTTCGAAAAATTCTTAAAATGCCGGCAACGCACTCGCGAGCCCTCTGTCTTTGAATTACCATGGGCGGCGTTATCACTTAACATCAGAGGAGCCCCTGTTCTATAAAAACAACGGAAAAATATTAACTTTTTAATACCTACCAATCCAACGTCTATACGTAGAGACAAGAGGCTAATGTCTAGTCACAGGTAGGAAAACCCCACGTCTTCATTACTGATGTACTGTCACACCACATTTGCAGCTTGTGTGGCATCATACTGTGTAAGAAAAAATCCTTTTTGGTTGAACTATCTAAAATAACACCAATTTTTGAGGTTATACTTCTTTTGGCGCAATAGCGAAAAGAGTAAATTTTAACGATGCGCGCGTACACCGTTACAAAAACCGACATCCTGAACTTGGCTATAGTCAACATTTTAGTTTTGTGATATTTAAATAGGTAGTTATTTTAAAGTGAAATTTTTATTACATCTTCTCAAACTTTTTGGTCTGTGTGGCGCATGTCGCGTGACGGTCGGCCGCGGAGTAGGGATAAAGTGAAAGGCGCTCGTATAGCAGCCAAGGCCAATATGGCGGCGCAAATAGTTCGCAGCGGCTGACCGTGTTGTGTATAGACTATTATTCATTTGTGCCAGTGCTCCACGCTATTTTAATATGTGTATCAGAATAATTGTTAAGTATTATGTACCTATGTCGTACTCTCTAAGACACAGAATTTAATAAAAATATTAGTTAGAGACAGTCTACTTTTATAAGTCCCATTATCATTCCAATTTTCCAAGTACAAATTTAAGATTGATAAAGCGATTTTATACCCTTAATGGAATATTATTCCAAAAATTTTTAGTTAAATGTCTAGTGTGAAAAAAAGTTTCACTTTTACCGTGGTTTCATAAAACCACACAACATTTTTTGTTTATGTATTTCATCTGCGGATATATCTAGATAGATATAGATAGATGTTAGCTGTGGGATTACAAAATAAATAAATAGACAGTGTTGCCACTTCTAAATAGGTTCCAGAAAAAATAAAACACAGGTTCATACTTAAGACTTATATCGCAAAATATTTACAATATTAAATATAGTGTAATACATATTTTTAATAAATTATACATGTATTGCTACAAATATCAACAATTAGATACACGCAAATAAAAAAATTGAGCCATTTCCTTTCTAACAATGACAAAGACATGAAACGTCTACTGCTGTCAGCTATTTGACAGATTCGAAACTAAATTGCACAGAACAACATAATCTAATTAATTTTAAAGAAGGTTTTATATCAGTTTTTGTGGAATTGTTTACTCTAATGAAGGGAAACAATTCAAGTCTTTACTTATATCTGTTAAATCACAATTTTGTAGGAATTAAGAAATCCTCTTTATCAAAGTTCAGGTTGGATAGCTTTTTATCTCATACGGGAAGCGCACAAAGACACGCTAATGGTTTTTGACGTGATAACCTCGCACGCCCGGCGGAACGTGACTCGTCACGTTCCGCCGGGCGTGCGAGCGAGAGCGCGGAAAATGGATAGAGAGGTACGAACGGCCTAAGCATTTCTATTCGAGTAAAACAGACTCTATGTATTAAAAAAAATTAAATTAACGATTAATATTCGAAAATATTATTTTTCAAAGTCTTTTATAAAATAATAATTTAGTGATAATAATTCAGTTCAATTCATAAATGTATACAATTTTACATCATGCAAAATGATCGTTCGTATGCAATCAATTTTTTTATATAAATATAAATTAATTTTAAAATTTTATACAATTCTACCAATAAAAGTACTGTGCGCCAAAAAAGGCGCCAATGATGGCCCAGCCACAGATCAGAATATGTCTATTACCTAGAATAGACACGACGCGTGTCCCAGAAAAAAAATACTTAGTGACATAATTGACTACCAATGTTTTTTTTTATTTTGACTGTCTGTATACGTCATTCTTAAACTGACGTTTATTATCGATAGTCACAAATGTACATATCTGTGGTAAAACTTATTACTGTAGCTTTACTACGAGTTTTAAATTTAAAAAAAAAATCTGACTTTGACGCGTGATTGAATCATTTTCGGGTGTAGGCTTTTGTTTTCGTCTCTGGTAAAGGTAAAAACTGTTAATAATCTGACATAAACACCCATATATAAAATCTATACAAAGTTTTATAACTTATAAAAGAATTTCAAAAACCCGCCGAAACGCGTCTGCAAGATGGCGTCAAACCTGTGACATTGCTTGTAAACACGCTTCAAGTTTTTTATCACTCGGCGATTTATATTAATTTTAACGGTAATTTCAGTGGAAATTTTACTTGCTTGCTGACTTGAAAACTCCCAAAGAAATGCATTTATAATGACGAAGAATGTCAAATTTTGATAAACAGATATAAAATCGTTCCCGAAGAAAAATATTTGTATTAGACAGAGATATATACTACTATAATCTGTGATCGTTTTGTGTCACGTGACTATAGAAATCAATATTACATTATGGATTAGTTTAATCCATCAAATCAATTATTTATACAGATCTCGATAACAATTTCTTCATTTTGACAAATAGTATTTTAAGACATCTGTCACACACACACTTGACAGTTGACGTTTGATTGACACATTCACACTTTACGTCCAAGCCGACGGGACAAAATCTCTATCAACAGCTTCATCGTGAAACCGCTTCAAGTGCTTGCTATAACAGCTCTTGCTGCCCGTTCTATAAGAGCAGTAGCCACAAGAAAACTCACTCTTACAGTTCTTCATGTGCTTCGCCACGTTCTCTTTCAAATTGCTGAAGAACCCGCACTTGTCACACTCGAAGTCGTTCTTCGCGCCATGGGTCCCCATGTGGTACACCAGGCTCATGTTATGCTTGGCCCGGTAGGAGCACAGAGGACACTTGTACTTCTTCTCTCTGTTTCTTCTTTTTGTGTTCTTGCTCTCTCGCGTGTGCTTCTCTTTGTGCCTGTGCATTAGGAGCCAGCTGGATGTGTGATAGTTGCACATTTCGCACATGTGTATCATGTGTGTGTGTTTGCTCATGTGGAGGGAGTAATCCGCAGCATCCAGGGCTGAGTATTTGCAGACTTCACACTTGAATTTGTTCACTAAAATCTTGTTGATTGCAGCAGTTTTCTCGCATTTCTTTGACTTTTTATGCCTTTTCACCAGCTTTAGAAGTGGAATGTCGTCTTCGTCTGTGGCGTCTGAGACAGATATTGTGTCTATGTGTGGTTCTTGTATTATTACTTCGTCCTCGTCACTCGAGGAGAGGAGACTGATGGGATCATCTTTTCTGGAAGATAGAAAATAATCTCAATTTGAAATGATGACTGCCGCTATTGGAGACTGGCAGCAGCAGCGGGTGCTAGCAGGTGTGCCGACCTTTCAGGGTATGGTTAACGTAACTATTTATTCTTTGACACAGAACGGAACATTGGTTTAATTTCGGTCAAATAATAAGTAGTCAATGAAAAAAAATACAATTTTTTAAAGTTATTTAGCTTAAAAGTTACGAATCATAAAATATAGTTATCAGAAGCAGAGCTTTCTGCGTCCCAAAGTTCATTTCGGGGACACCAGGACTCGTAATTGGAAAATGGGACAGTACCGTTCAAAACGTCTGGCCACAATAGGTATGGTACGCTCTTTAAGGCCCAAATTTGTATTAATATTGTACAAATTCGACTTAGGGTCCTTCAAGAGCGTACCAATTCTTAAAAGGCCGGCTACGCACTCGCGAGCCCACTGGCATTGAGAGTGTCCATGGGCGGCAGAATCTCTTAACATCAGGTGAGCCTCCTGCCCGTTTGCCCCCTGTTCTATAAGGCAAAAAAACCATACCTTTTTGAATATATCATTAACTGACTTAAGATTGGCTGTATCAAATACATTTAACAATATCGCATTTACAATGATCCTTCTTTTGAAGTCAGCATCCTAGATTACTAAGGCAAGATTCTAATCATAACTAAAAACTCACTTTTCTCCCAAATCGATACAATCCGAGCTGGAATCCAGGTCCAGATCGACCTGTTCTATATTCTGGTCACGGTCAAAGTCAGCGTCGTGGTCAAGAGGGAACATGCTGGGATCGATCTCCACTTGAACATTCTCCAGTAGCATGAGGCAGTCTTCGTTGGTTTGGTCTGTTATATTCAAAGAGAGAACGAAATAATTCCCAAAATAAATTTATCAATAGAATAATCAAAATCCACTAAGAGATGGCAGCACACGTTTTACATCTTCTACTAAAACGCGGCAACGACATAACCGCTAAGTTTATGTAAAAGTTTTTTTTTTAATAACAAAATTCAGTCATTAAGTATAAACTATAAGCCGCGCGGCATATAATAATAGTCTATTCAGATTATGGTTAAAAACCGCCTTCAACTGGGAAGTCCCGACTCCCAGGAGTATGAACAGTCAACTGTGAACCATAGTCCATAACATCGTACTTCACATTGGGGATGATCGATGTTATAAAAACATCGTTGTCATAATCGAAAGCCAACATCGATGATTATTTTTAAGTGAAACTTTTGTTACATCGCCTCAAACTTTTGGTCTGTGTGGCGCATGTCGCGTGACGGTCGGCCGCGGAGTAGGGATAAAGTGAAAGGCGCTCGTCATAGCAGCCAAGGCCAATATGGCGGCGCGAATAGTTCGCAGCGGCTGACCGTGTAGTGTATAGACTATTATTCATTTGTGCCAGTGCTCCACGCTATTTTAATATGTGTATATAATCTAAACAATTGTTAAGTATTATGTATGTAGTCTACTTTTATTAGTCCCATTATCATTCCAATTTTCCAAGTATAAAATTAAGATTGATAAAGCGATTTTATACCATTAATGGAATATTTTTCCAAAAAAAATTAGTTAAATGTCTATAATGTGAAACAAAGTTTCACTTTTACCGTGGTTTCATAAAACAAAACAAAATCTTTTTTATTTATTACAAAAATACATACATTATCGTTCGATATTTATCGAAAAGACGAAATCCAAACATCGATGATTTTTGCATTTATGTAATAAATGGTAAGAAATTTATTAAGAAACAGAACAAATTATTACAAATTCCGATATTTTATATCAACTGAATGAAAAGTTATTTTGATAAAGAACGTTTTAATATATTTCTTTGTTGATAAAATAGTGAGGAAGTGTGAGTGAGAAAAAGCGAGCGAGACTACGAAGAACGACCGATGGGAACGACGTGGCCGCAAAGGGTGCGTTAATAGAAGACATAATTTGTTTCGTAAGTTGTATTGGTCGTGCTAGAATTAAAATCGATGTTCGATTCAGTTAACATCGATGTTACGATATTATTCGTATAGCAACATCAATGTCAGAACATCGATTTTTTGATTTGGCCTACCATATCCCAATGGATGAAATTGGCGTCTAGAGGTGAGTCATACTTGAGACAGACCTAGTCTTACAAGTACGAGTACTAAGCGTACCCGCAGACTACAGACTTTTTATCGGCCGATAGTTTAGTCGAGTTGACCTGTTCGTGCGCACACTGTACCAACAAAACAGTTGGGTTGGTCGCGAGTGCGCAGACTAGCCAACAAAATATGGTTTGGCCGATTGAATAATTTACTAGAGTTGGTGAAGAGACCAGTCGAAAAAAAATATTATAATTGCCTTATACATGATACAAATGAGAAAAAAAATGAAGAAGCGGAATTGAGAGTATTAGGTACATCCCATCTACAATGACAGATTATTGTATGGGAAGTTTTCCACAATTCATTCTAAATTACTACACTTCCCGGAAAAGTTTTTCTCCTTTTATCGAATGAGCATAACCAGTTTCAATGAACTCGTTAAATTAATTGGACCTTCAATATCAAAGCAGTCGAGTCGGCCGATGAACCAATCGGCAAGTATGCGGGCGGGGAAGAGCGCCATACTGATCAAGCGGTCGGGCGATAGTTCGCCGATGGTTTAGTTTGAAGGCAGTCGTGAAGCCCATCAAACTTTTTTATCGGCCGATACTGAATCACTGTAATGTGCGCATCTGCATACTTATTCATACTGATTAAGAAGCCGACCAAACTATCGGCCGATAAAAAGTCTGTAGTCTGCGGGGACTCTTAAACAAACTAGATACAGACTAGTTCCACGAGTATGTATTGCACCAAGAGATAGGAATTGTTTTAGTTAATTTTTCAAAATATATGCTTGACAAAGTGCTGAAGACAACACTGGAGCGTTTACTTTTGAGGAAACGAATATAAATAAAGATATTTTTAAAGCAATTTCTTTTGACGTGACAACGTCTTATAAATTGGTTTGCCGGGTGACACTTCAAGAAACTGCGTTACGCTCCGCTCACGTTATGCGCTCACAATGAGAGCGAGTGAGAGGCACGCGTCCCTTCCACTCGGGCATGGTTAGCCCGCCTAAGAGCGAGAGAGACAGACATAATGTTTTAAATTGTTACTATTATTTCATCCTTCTTCCTACTATACGAATGAATATTCACATTAAAATTATTTTACCACTCAAAGTCGTTGTCACGTAAAACTTTCGCCCGTATACCGACTTTACAGGCAACCAATTTTTTTAGAGTTAAGACGTCTGCAAGTTTTTATAGGTAAAAAAATGCGTGCGTCCAAAGTACACATGTCAGAAGTGAAACTTCTTTGTAAATTAATTATTACTAAGGCAAAATCCCCAATAGATGATCATGTACCGGTGTTAATTTTAAATTGTAAACGACCGACACCGTTTAACGGCTGAAAAAGGCGAAACTTGCCGCAGTTTGACAATCTACGGAGTGTTACGGAGGGAGGAAAAATTGATGAATTGGCGCTCCCTAACTGCCCCTATGTACCTCAAATCTGATAAAAGCCAAGAGGCTGATTGCAGGTGAAAAAAAAAGAAAAAAAAGATAGGTAATTTTCATCTAAAATTCTAATATGTAACTACTAAACGAATACATCAACCAATAGCGTGTGTCTCTCGATCTCCCTTTCTCACTCTCTCTCTCCCTTTCCGTCGACAAAAACGCTGCACATAATCGTGACGTTATGTAAAAATTTTACTTAACGCGTAAAGAAGTTTCACTCGAAACTCCAAAACATGTAATTATTTTTCTGCACAAAACTACGTCAAATGTTGTGTATAGGGAAGTTCGAAGACACATAACTTCAACAAATAAATCTCTTCTCTAATATTATAGAAGTTGAGCATTTTGAATATTGGTTTTTAAAATTTCGGGTTTTTCTTTGAAATTAAAAAAAAGTAAAAAAAATCAATCAATACCTCTAGAATAATTTTTAACTAACGTATACAAAAATGAGTTTTAATATACCTTGATTTTTCCCACCAACAGAAATCTCCACATACTTCGGCTCACTCTCCTCTTCTCTTCTGTCCTCCTCTCTTTCTCCTCTTGTCTCTCTCTCTGATATCTCGGACAACGGCCGCGTTTGCTTAATATGATAATTAGTTAAGATTTCTTCAATGTCTTTGTTCGGTGAGAATTCTAAATCTATGCTAAAAATTACAATAAAAAATTAAAAAAAATTAATTTGCTCCAGTCCAAACAATTTGTATATAAAAAAAGTGATAATTCATTTTAAGTAAATTTCATTCCAGGTGTATGATTTGGAAACCCTTTTAAGGAAAAAAATTACTGTGTCAGGGTTCCTAGCTCTTCCATACATATACTTAATTCTAATTTCCTAAAATAACTACACTATTTAACCTTATTTTTTTTAACTGTTATCAACACGCCTGAGTGCATTAGTAAGTGTGAGGTAAGACACAAAACTTGGCGATTAAAAATTGTTTTGACTTGCGAACTGGTAGTGTAATATAAACTTAGAATCAATTTAATATATTTTACATATAGATGTATATAAAAGATTGTTTAGGCTATCGCGGAAGCTGGAAAGAAGTGTTAAGAATATCCATAGCTCTAAATCACCTGCATCATCAGCATCACACTCACCATGACATAAGCCGAATTTTGTATCACTTAGTTATCAAATCAAATCAAATCAAAATATCTTTATTCATTTAGGTAAACATGTACACTTATGAACGTCAAGAAAAACAAATTAAATTAACTGTAAATTTACATTTACAACCAGTTCGCAAGTCAAGGGCGTAGAGCGGGTAAGAAGAACTGGCAAGAAACTTTCCGCCATTCTTTTCAATCGCCAAGTTTTTAATACAAATTGTTTGAACTGGAGCAAATCTATCCCAAGGATTAGGGTCATTTAAGTATTCGTCACATTTATAAAAGGCTTTATTAATTAATTTACTTTTAACGAGGGCTTTGAATTTATTTAGTGACAGTTCTCTAATTTCGCTTGGGAGTTTGTTGTAAAAACGAATACAATTTCCATATAAGGAGTGGTTTATCTTCTGGAGCCTGGTTGGTCGCACACTCAAATTAGTTCTATTACGCGTATTATACTGGTGAAAGTCACCATTTGTTTTGAAATCGTTTAAGTTTTTTTGTACATACAACAAGGCTTCAACAATATATTGACCGGATAAATTGAATCATTCTTATTTATCCTTTCGGATTTTGAACTTCTTTGAAATTAACGCGGGGAACATCACTTCAGATGTTATTAAATACAAGAAAAAGAAGCCTAACGATTAAATCGTTGTATTTTTTAGATAAGAATTATTACAAATATTGGTGTCTAACTTACTCTGCGCTGTCAGTTTTCTAAATGTAAGATTTAATAACTAGTGTTGTTATTCATAATTATTGCTATAATACTGTACTAGCTATAAAATTTGGTTTATTGCAAATATTATTTCTGTTTGTGATTACCTCCTTCCAATTTGATCACATGTCAAAGAGTTATATGTCTTTAAGTTAAGTTATTAAAGTAATTAATTAACTTGCTTATGTACGAATACGAAGTGTAAGTCGCTGACCACGACTGTTGTATAAAAATGGTAGCGTAATTACGATAATAAACGTGTAATTCAGTTAAAAAAATTTTCAATAAGTAATGAATTTCACAAATAATGCAATATTATAAAAAAATGCAATAGTTTTTAAAAATTGACTTGTCGTGAATTATTATAATTAATATTAATTTGATTACGTTATCATATATTTCAATAATTTATGATGTAGTGAAATATTACAAGGATTGACTATAGTATGACTCCTATGTAATATCTATGTAAAATTCAATTTAAGACAAATTTGCACGCCATTGTATGTGTTTAAGAATATGCGAACATTAGATTGTACCACCAACACATTATTGTATCATATTCTTGCAAATAAATATTATTATTTGTATATATATTTCATCTTTGGCTATATCGTTAATATATGTTAGTAAAATTACAAAATAAGTATACCTACTTCTTAACACTTCTAGGTGACTTTGTACAGCTTCCCTCTGGACTACTACATTTCTCGTCACTCTTGTCTATTCTATCTATGTGCCGGGTTTGCTCATCTGTGTTGTCTTCTTTGTTTTTGCTATCATTATCTGTGTCGTCTTTTTTTGTGTTTTTCCCATCTTTATCTGTGATGTCTTTTTCTGTATATATTTTATCTGTATCTGTGTTTTCTTTATCTACATTTATGCTATCTTCATCTGTGCTTTCTTTATTTTTGTCTATGTCCATTTCTTGTGACTTAAGTTCATTTGTGGTTTCGTTATCTGTATTCTGTTTTTCATCCTGGTTTTGTGATTCTTTCTGAAAAGTAAATATCTTTGTAATGAAAAAAATTAGCCGCGTTTTGCACGAATGATGATGTTTTGATGAATGGTGGTGCTGATATATGCCCTTTTCGATTTGAAATTAAAACACCAATATTTTTTGTATAATACGCGATCCACTTGATGTTAAGTGATACTGCCGCCCATAGAAACTTACATTGCCAGAAGGCTCGCAATTTCGTTGTTAGTCTTTTACTAATTGGTAAATGGAGTCGTAGGAATCGCATAACATCCTCCTCGAAGAGAATACTCCACAAAGGCCGGCAAAGCTCACACTAAACTGGGTGTCCATAGGCTGCGATGACTGCCCTTTCTGGGCGTCTCATGGGCTCGTTCGCCCGTCCCCCCATCCTATAAAGAAAACGAACCTTCCACCACGTTTTTGATATACGGGAGGTTCTTGCAATATTCATAAACGCTATCGCAGGCCTAAACCAACTTTACAAACAATTGTATTTAAAGCATTATTCTTGTCAAACTTGATTTCTTCCTGCTTCATTGTGTTAGATAAACTGTTTCACTAATCTGTGAAGCCAGAAAAACTAATAAAGTATTGATTGCACAAATGGTTATATCATCCAAGAATTTTATTAAAAACACGACGATGTAATACTCGTTTACCTAAATGTACGTTCCTGTAATAGATCACAACAACCATAACGATGAAAGAGAAGAAAAAGAAATTAAAACTAGTTTAAATTGTTAACCACATAATCACAAAAAATCGTAAAATATCTCTATTTCACTAACATCATAATATTTTCGCGAATAGTGGTATTTAATTAGTACGTTTTAGACACTCGTCTAAATTATTGTCGTAATGTGAGGTGAGGAGAGAAACAATCATAAAACGTTTTGGTCTAGATACATTACTGTAATATACATTTCGTTGTATTTACACCAAATTCAAAACAGCAATGCTTTAATCGCCAAATGGGAAAATAGCTTGCGTTTGATATATACATATATGTTGCAGCCAACTAGCTTAATTAGCCGTTCAATCAACAGCTTAGCTTTTTAACTATACAGCGCCTAAGTAGCGGCCTGAAAGATATTTAGCCAGTTCATCAAACAGCCGGATCAACAGCAACATCAGAGGCAGATTTAATAACTTTGTACATTTTTAATCATAAGCGATACTTCTAACGCCGTTAATAAATATTAAGAAGGGTAATGGTCCCAAACCGGCTCCTTGGGAAACACCAGAGCAATTTAGCAATGTTGGGAGGAGACTCAGCGCCTCCAACAACTACTGAGTTTGGATACTTAAAGTATATACAAATATGAATAGATTTTGACACATGGGAATCACAGACCCTTTTCTAAATATCACCCAGTCATGCCCTACGAATGTAAACGATTGTATAAACTCACCTGAAATAAACACGGTACAACTTTAGGCTTAAGCCTTCGCTTGCCTCTCACAAACATATATTGTTCCTCTTGAAAATGGCGACTGCACACCATTGCGTCATCTGTGAGCTTTGCTGTACTATTTATTGCATCTACCCACTTTTTACGCAGAGTCCGACTTACTGGTAACCTGAAAGAGGGGTTAAATTTTGAAATTACTAAATTACATTTTTGTCTTTGTATAAAATCTTATTACAAATTTTAATTGATAAAATTGATCATTTATACGAATTCTACAAATATATATAATGATTTTCGCCTATGTCAATAATGCCAATGTCGCTACAATATTTTCTGTCAGACTTCTGTATCTGTTCCATCATCATTTCTAATAGACAAGTAGGTGAAACCTTGAACGCCGTCAATTTTTTGGGACCAAATCATGCCAGCTTTATTACGATGTTTTCCCTTCACTGTACAAGTGTTATATGTGCACATAGACAAAAATACAATTCGTGCACAGCCGGGGATCGACCCTACGACCCCAGGAATGAGTCAGAGAAACACTAATCCAACATTGCTATGATTTCGGATTTAATGTAGACTAAAATTCAAGCGTGCTATTAATTGCAAATTTAATAATTGCTCCTAAAAACCTTAGCTGTAACAGTATCTTTAGATTTCTCTATCATTTTGGTATTTTTTTCAAAAAGTAGAGAGTCCATCGATACTATCCATTTTAGTGTCTCAGGCATACAGTCTCCTTACTGTGTTTTTCTTTACCATACATTATATGATAAACCAATTGGAGTACAGAGTTTCGATAGGCCTTTAGAAACACTATCGAGACAGTGATGCCAACTCCTTCAGAATGATTCCCCTAGTACCATTTAAATACCCATAGATATTGATTAAAAAAGTTTGTCTTGTACACTTGGTTTGGGAGATTATTTCAAATATGAATTAAAAATATATTTGATATTTCAGTTATATTAGTTTAGTTGTTAACACTTGGAGTTTATCTTTAGTTCAGTTTGTTGTTTGGACTAATATAAATCAATTAAAAACAAATTTTCAAAAAAGGGTACTTTCTTGAAAATTTGTTTTTAAAACCCTCTGGGCGTTTGATTCCCAAGTCTAGAAAATTACCAAGTTGGCATCACTGATCAACTTTACAAGCATCAGCAAAAGGACTTGGTAATTAAAGAGTGTTAAAGATTTCCTTGCTCTGTTCTCATGCAGACATGACCTTGATTCGTAAAAAATATAATTATTAAAATTCAATACATACTTAAAGTAGAATAGTTGTTCTTTAACATTAAAACAGCCATCAACACAGCATTCTTCTGTCATTTTCACTTAAGCAATTTACATTACCTAGAAATATATAAATTAATTAACGGAAGGCGACTAGCACTTGGGTATAAACAATATATTTATTTCACGCCTTAATAGTATTTTTAGATCTCTATTTATCTTATGCTGTGATATGATGAAAAGAGAGAAACAGAGTAATTGACTTAGTTTTTACAAGCTGAATTTTTGTACGACTAAAACACATAGCACTAGTAAAATGTTTAGAATCGTTTTCATAAGACCCATAACTCCTTTTCAGGTGGGTTGCATAATTAAATACTTCTATAAAAATGATGGCTAAAAAAACGAATTATATTGTTTATCAATCAGTTATACTCATGAGTGTTGCAGCAGGTTATCTTTCTGGACCATATAGAATTTGAGAATATATAAATACTCTATAGCACATGTATGAACAAAATTCAAACTTTTTAATTAAAAGCTTCGTTTTCTTAAAGGTAGAACCCTCAAAATTCTAGAAATACCCCTGAGCCATTGGCAGATACGAATAATAAAATATGATATATATTGACAAATTTATTGATTAAAAATTATGAATTGTTTAATTTATATGGAAGAAGCAAAATAATGACTTGCCATGGGTTCTTAAATTGTTTCTTATTATTATTATGTCTTCGGACCGTAGTTTCAATTTGACATTCATGTAAATTATAAAAAATTAAATAATACAAATTAAAGTAGTCACATGAAAAAACTCAATATATTGTAAAAGTTGTTAGAAAATTGTTACATTTATTTTATTAAAAAACATTAAAATATTATTCATTAATATATATACCAATTGGAACAGTAGAAAAATTATATATTTAATAAAACTTGAGCTCTAAAACAAAAGACATAAGGACTGTTTTTGCTACTACAATAACATGTACAACGAAGAATAACTTGTTTCACAACCCTATTCTGGTATTGTAATAGCGAGTTTAAATCAAATATTACATCAACCTTATTACATGAGCCATAAGACGTATTTTGGAAAATCATTTTTGTCTTTTGTTTTTGAATCGTCGCAAGCAATTATAAGAATAACACCGTCGCAATAATTACGATCAATTAATTATTATTGATATTTAAAAAAATTTAGTTGTTTATATTTAAGTACCCGGTATAGAAGCTCTTCGGTATTGACGCGCCAAATATTTGTAAACAAACTTTTTTAAAAAGGTTCTAATACACATACACAGAATTAACCATGTTGTTACCATATGGTAACAGTAAGAAATATTTTATGAATGAGAAAGATGATTTCTTGTTGTTATTATCACACTTTTGAATATTTCAATACTGTTTACATTCGTCCAAACATGAAAATATATTTATTTTACACAAGCCACTTTTTCATTTATCTTGACTTGTGACAATTGACTGTAAGGATTCTTTTTTTCTGGAGTTTATCGCCTGTCCATAGAATAAAATAGAGATTGCGGTGACTAGATCATAGGCAACGCATCAACGGCAAGGATCTAGTGAATTAGGATTTCTCAGAATATATCTGTGGTTTTAAGTGTAAACACGAAAACGATATTTTTATTCAAATTGTAATTTCTAAACAAAAATTAAATCTTTATTACATATTGTGATATTAAGAGCTGTTTTAATTAGACATCTTTCTAAAGATCCGATACGAAATGGATGTAAATAAAGACGTGGAGGTGAAAGAACAGAAAAGTTTCAATTTACAAGGGGTAATAATTGATGAAAGTAATGATTCTGGGGAGAATACATCATTAAAACAAGACTTAAAATTGGAGCCTGAACAATATACTTTCGACTCAAATATCTATAAGAAATACTTTTTGCGTGAGACTAAACTGTAAGTACTAATTACAAACAATTACACTAAAAACATCATTCAATTAAAACAAACATGATTATAATAGTTTCAGCATAGCAAAGCGCATAAGAAAAAATTAACTAAAATAATTATTTTAAAAGTAAATCATAGTTGTGGTCCCTACTAAAAATGTTTAATTTTTTTTAGTAAGCCTGATGCATATATTGAAGCAGACAATATAAAAAGCAAAAGGAAAAGAAGTAAAAACAATGCAATAACAAAGAATATTATAGAAGATTTATATATTTGTGATATTTGTGATTTTACAACATCATCAGAAATTGGAATGACTGCACATATAAACAGTCATATTAAAATTACAAATAAATATAAATGTAATATTTGTAAACAAGAGTTCAGTACAAACACATTATTAAAAAATCACAAAGCTAAACATGAAGATGAAACATTTCTATGTAAAAAATGCAAACTTGCATTCTCAAATCACAGAGCATATCTTACTCATTTGACAAATCACATGACAAAGCCACCCTATACATGTTATGAATGTGATTATGAATTTGGAAAACGACTAAGTTTAAAGGCTCACATAAAGAGTCATTTTTCAGACGTTGAAGTTCAATGTCCTGTCTGTAAGAAAAAAATTGAAAAGAGATTTATGAATAACCATATTCAAGTCCAACATTCTGCAACTGAATGTATTGAATGTCATAAACTTGTGTCAAAGAATAATATTGATTACCACATGGCAGTACACACTGGATTAAAACCTGTCCAATGTTTATATTGTGGTAAAGGGTTTATAAACACATCTCAAAGACTAAGACATAGTAGAGTACATACACAATATAGACCATACAAATGCGAAATTTGCGATCAAGCTTTTCCACAAAATATAGAGTTACAAAAACATATTTTTAGCAAGCACTCATCACATCGGTATGAATGTGATACTTGTGGTAAAAGGTACAAACAAAAGAACTCATTGGCTATGCATATCCGCATACACACAAACTACAAACCATTTAAGTGTCCTAAGTGCCCAGAAGTGTTTACAGTGTTACCATCTTTAAAATCTCATTTTTATGCAAGACATATTAAAGAAAACAGATTTCATTGTGAGACATGTGGTAGTAAATTTAAGACGATACAGGGCTTAAGAAGGCATAAATTGGCAAAAGCTCACCAAAGAAATGAATATAAGTTAAGGATAGAGAAATAAATCATCTTTATCAAGAATATCAAGTCATACTAAATGATTTTTATAAGGCACAGATAATTGACAAAAATTTATTTTATGTAGGCAGCTTATAATAGAGTTTTGAATTATGAACTTTAAGAAAGCAAACTTTTCAACCAACCTTCAAGTCTGTTTTATATTGGTATCACCCAATTACTCATGTTAGTTTGCATTTCCAACTAACGACAAATGACAATGTCTGCATTAAAGATAAATGCTTATTATATATTGATTATTATATACTTGTATGCAAATTACATACATTGACTTAGTTCTTTTTGAAATGAAACATCTTTAGAATCGTGATTTCAAACCGAATGCAACAGAAAAAGGGACGGTAAAAAGAGACAAAAACTTAAATTCATAAGATTTAATGTGGGAGAAAATGAGATGTCATTATATTTTTCTGCCAGAAGTAACGCTTACTGTGCAGTTACCGCGTTTTATAGTTCCGTCAGCGCCATCTAAATCCAATCAGCGCATTATATGAACTGATTCAAGTCAATTTCTTAGTAGTACATACTTATTTAGAATAGCATTTACCTACTCGTTTTATTTACTGATTCTTGTAATTATTCTTAGTAAATTAATACTTAAAATGGAAATCCATACTAGTAACGTGACCAAATTAAAATTCCACTAAAGAGGGAAGGTTCACATTTGTTATGCTTACGGCTAGTTCTTTACCAAATATATTAATTAATACCAAATTAATTATCCTAAAAATCTGGTCTATTTTATATAAAAATAGCAAAGTGAATAAAAAATTCAACAGTTTTAAATAAACTATTTTAATTTGCTGTTTTTTTTAAATCCCAAAATATACTTATTGATTTATTACTTTTAAAATAAGTAACTAAATAATACATTTCCTGCGATTGCGACATTCCATAATATTCATTAACAAGGTTATATTGACATATAGTGATGATCTAACCTTTCTTTCTACTTCTTCAATCTGTGTGAGTGCTAATGTGCTTTACATGAATAATAAATATAATTAAATTATGATATGATATTTATTATTTAAGTTAATATTTAATCATTTCAGTGATACATGCCGTCAACGCTAAAGAAATTTTACTTCAATCGCGTGTAAAGGTTAGACGCACACATTTTTTTTTTCCATTTGTAATTTATTTTATATAGCTGGAGTATTAACAAATATAGGTTGCTTAAACATAAATAAGTTTTTCATCTAGATACTATGAACAAAATCATTTTTGAATAAGTTTCAAAAGTGCCACAAGTAGTAAATTAGGTATTTATTATTTTTTTTAGTTTATACAGGGTGTCCCAAAAGTCGACGTCAAGTCGAAATTTTCTCATAGGTAATGCCACACCAGTTATCAGAAAAATTAAAAAAAAATTAAGTCATGTATTTTTGAAGTTATGGAAATTTTCCTTTTATTCCAGAAAATGTACACCATGTGACTGTTTTTTCATTCCTGTTGTTACAAATATTTACTTTTTGCCAATTTTTTTGGTAAACTTGGTACGGTATAAAATGACATTTTCCTACAAGTTGGAGTGATCGGCACTGGGTTTAGGATCATAGGTTACATAAAGCACTATTCGGGATGACGTAAGCGAAAAAAAAATTGGCAAAAAGTAAATATTTGTAACAACAGGAATGAAAAAACTGTCACATGGTGTACATTTTCTGGAATAAAAGGAAAATTTCCATAACTTCAAAAATACATGACTTATTTTTTTTTTTTAACTTTTCTGATAACTGGTGTGGCATTACCTATGAGAAAATTTCGACTTTTAGTCGACTTTTGGGACACCTGTATAAAACTTGAGCAATGTTGTCAATTACCATAAAAAGTGTTCTTCTATCGTTAACTTCATCTTGTCGCAGAATCGAAAAATGGGCTTAATATTAGCCATATTAACGTTATTTTTCGAAGTGAAATGGTCTAGTAAGCAATAAACACTTAGAGATCATTTAAAAATTTAATTAGTATTACGGAATTTATCAATTGACCTTTGTCTAAAATACTGATAAAGACTGATGGCAGAAGCACTCAAAACAGCGTGACAATAATTTGACAACCATAGGCAGCCATTTTGTGTAACAAGTCTATTGTTTAGGTATATACGTATTTTCTTAAGTATTTCAACTTAAGAAAATAATAATAATACTTCGACAGAGTAGCCGTTGGGAACCGCCTTATTTAGGATTTTGGAATGTAATAGTAAGGGAATATGAGTTTTATCATAGACTGCTCAGTTGCTTATAAAAAAACGTGACATTTATTGTCATCTGTCAAAATTGGCGCGATCGCAGAACCGAGCTGTCACCGCGCGGCCGACTGCCGAGGCTATTGCTCTTTGCCTCTTTAGATTAGGAATTTTGGAGGCATCGTTTCCTTTCGAAGTTCAAATTGCATCTTCTAAAAACTAGGAACTTCAAACTTAAGTAGTGAAAAAAGATTTCAGCTGGTTTTTATATCATGTAAAATTGTAATATTATATATATAAGTGCAATGCTATCAAAGTATTCAATATACGGAGGAGGACGATGGCGGGAGATTGATATAGAAACTGGTCGCGTCGCAGGATGGGCAGGCTCCAAATTTGTTTATACAAAACGCGGCAACTTAATAGTCCTTAAACCAAAATCTGTTTTAAGAGGATTGAAAGACCTTGCAAGTGGACACATAAGCACGGTTAAAGATGGTTTTCAGCTATCACAATTAAAGTAAGTTTTTTTATGGCATCGCATCGCATTTTAACATACTTAGGAAGCTTTTGCACAAACAACCAAAAGTTTATTAATATTTATATTATTACTTATTTTAATAATATTTAATTGAGGTGGTTTATTTGTGTACCACCTATAGAATATATGTAATTTTTTTTTTCAGAAAGAAGAACAAACCTAAAAAGTCGCCAAAGCAAATTAAATGCAAATGTTACTATCAACATAATCATGTGTAAGTTACGCCTTATTGTAATCTGAATCTGAAAGTATTCCATTCTTAATTTGCAAATACAACAGATATGATAATTAGTAAACTTATTTTGAATAACTTAGGGTCTGTTTCACAATGTCCGGATAAGTTCGAAATAATTTCTTACTTCTCAAATTTCTGTCTCATGTCATTTATGTATCATGTCTGTGTATTTAATACAAACTGTAAACTCTATATAACACTCAAGGGACTATACAAATTTTTAATGTTTTAAAGAATTGTTAAATGGGAAGAAGTAAAATGTACATTAGAAAAAGCAATAGTTTATTTCAGACTAGTGTTAGTAGTACATAGAACACAATTGCATTATGTTGTATTTTTTTAATCAATATCTCTTGAAGCATCTTCATGAAATGATCGGATTTCTTATAAAGTTTGGTATGTATGATGCTGATAGCCGAGTTTATTACGGGCTAGGACAACAAAGCAACATAATACTTGACACAGCTCCGCAGTTTTTACTAATGTCAGCAACTTAAAAAGTACTTTTTATTATTTGATTGTTGATATTGAGAGTAATGTTTGATAATGATATCTAGACTAGTATTACGGAAGACAAAGCCAAGCCAAGTGATCTGTGATTTTGATGCTTTAACAGTTTAGTTGTTAAAGCAAGAGACGTTTCATGGAGTTTACACTGTATTCACAAATATATAGGATGCCATTATAATATCTTAATTTAAGATTATAGTATATAGTGGCACTATAATATCAAGTTGGTATATGGATTAAAATGTTGTAAGGTATGGACAACATAATAATAATAATAGCCTTTTTATCGGACATGACAGCGTATTCTTTATTTTTCGTAAATTGTTCCCTTTTTCCACTTTTGCTTGTCCGTTTGCCAGGTGGCAAAGGCCTCCTCCAATCTACTCCATTCTGGCCTTTCTAAGGCCACTCTACCCCATGTCGTTTCCGCGACCTGTCTAATGTCGTCGTCGCATCTTTTTTGTGGTCTACCTCTCTTTCTCTTTCCATCTCTTGGGTACCATTGTGTGACTATTTTGCTCCTACATAGGCACATCAAACCTAGCCATTCACAAATAGATAAAAAAATCAACATATTATTGTGGAATTTTTAAAACTTATTATATTTTCAGTTTTGCAGCTGCAAATGATAAAATTCTACAAGCAAATATAGCTAATGCCTCTATTCAGTGCAACATAGTGCCTGTTCATAAAACACTGAATAAATTAAATATAAAAGAGTCTGTGGATAAAGATGTTAAAAGTGTGGAGAGTGTAGAAACTACTATCTCGGATAACATTGCAAGAGCAATAACAATATCAGAAAGTGATGTCGAGACATTCCGTAGCTACATTGTACACAGTACAAAAAATATATTCAATGTGGATCTCTTTATGTATGATGCCAACGATGATTACAAACGAAGTGTATTTTATAAAATTACACCCATTGTTAAAGTTCAAAGGCATCCAATCATAGATAGTCTTGTCAGACAAAAACAATTTAAAATTAAACTAACCTCGGCAGAAATGAGAAATGAAACTAAAACGCTTTCAAAGAATAATTATTGTGAGCCAAAAATTAAAGTTATTGATCATGTGGATAACTCTGACACTGACATTTCTAAAGAAAGAGAAATAGTAAAGCACAAAAAAGTTGTCATTGAACATCAGAGGTTGGATAATGTAAATAAAGAGTTAATTGTTGAAAATAAAGGTAAGAGAAAAGCCGCTGAAGTAATAGATCAAGCGAAAAGATCAAAACTTAATAACAGTGATAGTTTAAAGGAGAACAATGACACCGTTCAGACCGACAAGTTTGGAAAACCGATAAATAAAGTGGTTTTAGTTAAAAAGTGGACTGTCAAGAATAAGAAGTAAGTGGTTTGATTCAATGTTTAGTGATTAGATTGTAAATTACTTTAATTAACTTATCAACCGTTTTTTTGTGTTTTTTCTTTGATTTTGTTTTATTATATTCAATTAGTTATAGTAACGCATGTTTTAAGTTTTTAGTTTTTTTGTTTTTTTTGTTGCTTTTGTTAATTGATTTTTTTTGTACTCTACCCTCTGATGATGTTTCTTTAACGTTGTTTCTCATTAGGGTTGCCTGGAAGAAATCGCTTGTAAGCGATAAGGCCGCCCTTTGCCTTATATCTTTTGTAACTGTTTTTTTTTTATTTTTTATTTTTGTTATGTGTGTTTTTGTATAAGGCAATAAAGGATAAATAAATAAATAAATAAATGAACCGTTGCTTACGGTAAAAACTAGAAGTATATAATCAAACTCAAAATAGCTTCATATAGGAAAAAAGTAAACTTATGATTGGCAACAAAAAATTGATTCTAAATTTACATTTACCAGTTCGCTAATCGGACAAGAAGAACTATCAAGAAACTACCCTCTACGCTTTTTAATTGCTTAGTTTTGAACGATAAATATTGTTTGATCTGAAGTAAATCAATTATTTTAATTTAAATTTGACGATTAAAATAAATGTTTTAATTATTAATTTGTTTGTAAACGTCTATTTTCGCTTGGGAGTTGTTTCCCTATTTGAAGTGGTTTCAAATCAAATCAAATCAAAATATCTTTATTCATATAGGTAAACATGCACACTTATGAACGTCAAAAAAAACAAATTAAATTTATTGTAAATTTACATTTACAACCAGTTCGCAAGTCAAGGGCGTAGAGCGGGTAAGAAGAACTGGCAAGAAACTTTCCGCCACTCAATTGCTAAGTTTTTAATACAAATTGTTTGAACTGGAGCAAATCAATCCCAAGGATTAGGGTCATTTAAGTATTCGTCATTCGTTTCTTCTTGGTTCTGTTATTATTATACTGGTGAAAGTCACCATTTGTTTTAAAATACTTATATTTTTGTATAGGCCTTTGCCAGTGGGCACACAGAATGGGTTATCATAGACAACAAAAATAAAAGCTATAATTTATATATTGATGATTCTGATATAAGGCTAAATAAATAAATCATATTTTTGTATATTAATCTCTCTCCGAGCGGCTTGATCCTTTGGCGTTGCGTAGAGATGTGGGGTCACTCTGCATCTTTACCGCATTTACCATGGAGCGTGTTCAGAGGAGTTGTTCGGATTAATACCTGCAGCTGAGTTTCATCATCGGACGTCGAGGCAGAATACGAAATTCCACCCGTATCACCTCGACGTCCGCCGTTCCACAACTGCGCGATTTTCAAGGCAGTTTTTGCCGCGCACCACCACTTTGTGGAACCAGTTGCCCACTGAAGTATTTCCGAACCAATTCGACTTAGGGTCCTTCAAGAAAAGAGCGTACAAATTCTTCGAAAAAGGCCGGCAACGCACTCGCGAGCCCTCTAGCGTCGAGAGTGTCCATGGGCGGCGGTATCACTTAACATAAAGTGAGCCTGCTGCCCGTTTGCCCCCTATTATATATAAAAAAAATTAAACATTTTCAAAGTCAAATTCAAAAATATTTTTTTCATATATATCACACTTATGAACATCAAAAAAATAAATATACATTAAATGCTTCTTATATTACATTATTGCCAGTTCTCAAATCAATCATAGAACGGAATAGAAGTACTGGCAATAGACTCTCCGCCTACTTCTCTTGGCTAATATGTATTTATTAGTTCCAGAAAACGGCCCACAAATGAGTTCTCATTATTAGAAGACGAGGCAATCGTTGATTGGATAGTTAAAAATAAAAAAGGGAATTTAGTGAATGGTAATAGAATGTGGAAGGAGATGGAACCCCAACACTTAAATGTTACCGGACAATGTGAGTATAATGTATTGATAAAATGTTTGCCACTGGGGACGTTCAAGTGTTACATAAGCACTATAGACAGACAGACAGACATTACATGTATTACAAACAAAACTCACACACAAAATAATAATTTTCAAAGAAAAAAAAAAAAAATATGAGATATCAAAAACAAATAAAAAAAAATCTCAATCTCATGAGTAATGCGTGTGTGCTGTGGCTGTAATTGGCCCTGGCGCAGCATTCGGAGGAGCAGAATGTGCCACAGCGCTGGGCATTCTGCCAGAGACCACAGCATACAGTTTCGCAAAGGAAAAAAAAAAGGAATATAAATTTTTCCTAATAGAAAAAAAAATATATAGCGTCCTTGATTTTCTTGAGTTTACGTCAATAGTAATTATTTTCCTTAATTACCTTGAAATTTGCAATTTCGAAGATTTCTCTTATTATGTACTGTTATTTTTTTACCTTTGCCCACTATTGCTGACAAGGGGGGGTCACAAACTAAAGTTAAAAAAAATATGACTTTTTTACTTAATAAATTGCTTTTTAATCTGTAACTTTGTCTGTTCAGATCGTTCCTGGCATTCCCTTCGCAACCGATACCTGAGACATCTCCTCCCAGCTCTCGGTAGCCTCAGCTTGACTCCTTCACAGATCATTGATCTCCGGGCAGCGGCTGCTACTGGTAAGACATTCCCTTTAAAGATTACCTATTTAACAGGCATACTCATTTTAACCGACTTCAAAAATACTAACAGCCTTATAATGTTGAAAGGATTTGTGACATCGTTCCAAAAATACAATTTTTTTCTCCTCATAATATTAGTATAGTATATAGAATTATAATTTCAGGTGAACTAAAAGCAAATAAAATGAACAAGAATAACTCGATATACAGAACTGAGCCAGTTCGCAGCGCTTGGAATGCCCGGCCCCAAAAGCTGAAACATTCTGATGGTGAGTTGCATAGATTTTATCGCGGGCTTTGAGCGCGGCGATCGAATCGAGAAATTCCGTAACGAAAATAAACCTAACACGATGACGTAATATAGGTGCGGCTAATACGCGTTAGAGCGGGCAGACGCATACTGTGTATTCACTCTGTCGAGTCAGTGACGTAACGCAGGTGCGTTAGAGTGAGACAGACTATATGGGCTTGTTAGTCTGAGTCTGGTATAGTGGTAGATCGAATTTATATCAAAGATAATACTGCAAATAATAATAATTACATAAAAAATGCTATGTTTATATTATAATTATATATATTATAATAATTACTACATAATAATAAGTTTTAATTTATGTAAAGAAAACCACTACCTTATTGATATTGCTTTTCTTAATTCTTATTCTAATTCTCCATTTTGAATTTGGCGCCATACAATTAAACCACAGACGTCTAATAATTAAACAGATGTCTCACGTCACTGTCACTAATGTCATTGTAAATGTCAGTTGTCATGTCAAAGAAAATTGAATATGTTATGTTTTTGATTTTATAAATAAAGTGTAAAGAGCTTATTTCCTGCAAAATAATATCAATACCTGAAATAAAGGCTTTAAATGTTGTTTTTTTGTCTTACAGGTGAGTTATTAATGTGTTTAGTAGCGATTAGTGGAATTACATTGCACTGTAAACTTATAATGTTTTGTTGATAAAATATGATTTTTGTCTTACAGAAAAACGTAATTACGTCTTTATTTACTAAAAACCGAATATTATTTTATTTATTTGATAAATTGTCTTAGCCGAAAGACATAATTTAACCTAATGATCTCTACTCTGAATTTACATTTCATAAGTTTTGCTACTATTTCCACCGAATTAGGGACAAACTTGACCCTTTTGAGGGCAATAAAAATTAAAATTCCATGGTTTTTTTAGGTTTTATCTACAAATAGCTAAATCTGAAATTATTACTCAAGTGACATAATACAAATATAACAAATATTTCAAACAATAAATCGAATTAGGATTAACTACTTTATTTTATTATATGGCTGGTTTTCTTACTAATTCCGGATTTAGTTAAACTTTTAAAATAAATAAAATCTTATTTTTTACTGTTTGTGATAAAAAGGGACGAAATCATCACTCGCCGTTAAACAGATTTTATCAAATGGATTAGATGGTGAAGAGTTAATAAAATAGATACGTTCACTAACAAATGTAATATATGTATGTATATTAAATAAAATCAAAGCCCTTGTTAAAAGTAAATTAATTAATAAAGCCTTTTATAAATGTGACGAATACTTAAATGACCCTAATCCTTGGGATTGATTTGCTCCAGTTCAAACAATTTGTATTAAAAACTTGGCGAAAGAGTGGGGGAAAGTTTCTTGCCAGTTCTTCCTACCCGTTCTTCTTACCCGCTCTACGCCCTTGACTTGCGAACTGGTTGTAAATGTAAATTTACAGTTAATTTAATTTGTTTTTCTTGACGTTCATAAGTGTACATGTTTACCTATATGAATAAAGATATTTTGATTTGATTTGATATAAAATAAAATACGTTTATTTCGGAACATAAGATCATCTAGGTATCACTTATTCCACGTCATTAAATTCGAACCTGTAGGCATGCCTACTCATCGGCAAAGAAGACAGACGGTGTAGGCCGAGAGAAAAAGCCGGCGTAAAAATCTCTCGGTACCCTTTTAAAAAAGCAAATCATCAAACAATACTACAATATTTAAAACAAATATAGCAAATTAATAAGAAGTAGCCTGCCCAGCACTATATATAGACTCAGATGTTTAAACTCGTATGTAATCTCTGACATGTCAATAAATGATAGCTGTCAAAATTCTACGGAATAAAAAATCGCAGTATATTTAAACAGCAGATTAGGTATCAGATCACTTACCAATGATCTCTATCAAACTGATCAACGCAGTACCAGTTATATCCAGCTCCGCATAAGCACTGTTTAATTTTTATTTATAGAACAGGGGACAAACGGGCAGGAGGCTCACCTGATGTTAAGTGATACCGCCGCCCATGGACACTCAATGCCAGAGAGCCCGCGAGTGCGTTGCCGGCCTTGAGAAAAGATTATTATTTTAATCATTAATTTCATCAGTCGATCACAATATTCTGTGTAATCATTTTTTTTTATTCCAGATGAACTCTTTACGCCGCGTCGAAATTCAAATTTAGTATCACCGTCGAGGAGTAAATTGCCAACATATTCAGAAATAACACGAAGATTTGCTGAAAAACATCGTTCGACTCCTAATTCTGAAGAGGATGTCACAAATAATAAAGTAAAACCAAGAGACAATAATCAGACAAACAAACAACCAAGAGTTAGTCTGAAAATCATCAGAGTTGACTCAAATGAGCAAGGTTCACTTAGAGTAGTGAACATTGACGACAAGCAAGACCAAAAAAATGAAGAAAAATCAGTTAGAAAATCACGTGAAAAATCTTCAAGATTTGCGAGTAGCAGAGGAGAGAGCTATGGTGTGGAAAAGAAGAACCGTAGAGGTCGCAAGGGAAATGAAACTGGTACAGATGAAGAAATTAAAAACAATGTTAATAAAAAGTTTGAAAATAATTTGGGAAGTGCCGACAGATCTGGTTTAAATAATAAACATGAAAATCGCAGAAATAAAGATGATTCCGACTCGGAACAAAGAAATGAAAAGAAAGGACAAGAAATCAGATCTTCAAGGAGACTTCGACATGAGAAATCTGGTGTAGAAGATACATTAAGACAAAACAAAAGTAAAACGGAATTAAATCCAGAACAAAAAAATCAAAAGCAAGGTACTAAAACGTTGGAGAATAGTGCTTCAAGAATTAAAAGCCCGGAGAAATCTCTTACTGAAAGAAGCATAGGGCGACGCAAAAATGGTCGATTTATTGCAAGAAAAAGAGATAAGGAAATTTCCAGTGTGGATAAGAAGGATCTTAGACAGCTCAGAAGTAAAAGTGATTCAGACTCTGAACCGGAAAAGAAAAAGAAAGATGACAATGGTCGATCTTCTGCAAGAAATATGGATAAGGAACTTTCCAGTGTGGATAGGAAGAATCTTAGACAGCTCAGAAACAAAAATAATTCAGACTCAGAACCGGAAAAGAAAAAGAAAGATGACAATGGTCGATCTTCTGCAAGAAATATGGATAAGGAAATTTCCAGTGTGGATAGGAAGAATCTTAGACAGCTCGGAAACAAAAATGATTCAGACTCAGAACCGGAAAAGAAAAAGAAAGATGAAAATGGTCGATCTTCTGCAAGAAATATGGATAAGGAAATTTCCAGTGTGGATAGGAAGAATCTTAGACAGCTCAGAAATAAAAATGATTCAAACTCCGAACCAGAAAACAAGAAGAGAGATGACAATGGTCGATCTTCTGCAAGAAATCGGGATAAAGATATTTCCCGTGTGGATAAGAAGAATCCTAGACAGCTCAGAAATAATAATGATTCAGACTCCGAACCAGAAAACAAGAAGAGAGATGACAATCGTCGATCTTCTGCAAGAAATCGGGATAAAGATATTTCCCGTGTGGATAAGAAGAATCCTAGACAGCTCAGAAATAATAATGATTCAGACTCCGAACCAGAAAACAAGAAGAGAGATGACAATGGTCGATCTTCTGCAAGAAATCGGGATAAAGAAATTTCCCGTGTAGATAAGAAGAATCCTAGACAGCTGAGAAATAAAAATGATTCAGACTCAGAACCAGAAAACAAAAAGAAAGATGACAATGGTCGAACTTCAAGAAATAGAGATAAATCTGGTAAAAGTGATGATACATATACTAGAAGTAAGAAGAGAGACAAATCTGACACAGATAATAAAGAGAACGGCGCCGATAACAAGATGTATCTGAGACAGTACAAATATACATCTGGCGCCAAAATGGAAAACGCTAAAACCACACAGAAGCGGGAAAATGGAAATATTAGTAAAAATAGGAAAGACATCCATAGCAAATCTGTTAAAGTTGATAGATCCAAACGGAAGTATGAAGAAATCTTAGATTCAGTGTCTGAAAATGACCGGGAAAAGAAAAATAAAAGGGACAGAAGATCGTCAGGCTCTGATAGTGATTTCGTAAAAACATCAAAAAAAGCGACAAAGAGAAGTCGTAGTGTCGAACAAAGCGACGACAGCGATTTCAGTGTTAACACCTCTCATATGTCAATGACGTCAAAGAGTGACTTTGACAGCTCCAATGACAAAGACAAGAAACGGTTGACAAGACAAAGCCACAGAGTCGAATCGGGCAGCAGAGATATCGTTTTTGAAATTAGTGATAACGATGAAGCGTATGCCAGTAGATCAGACACAGATGTCAAAAATTCTGGAAAAAGAAATTTAAGAAAACTCTTCAACCACAGAGCGCTCTAATTAAAAACGTCCGCCATCTTGAATGTTGACTCTGTGTCTGTTAGCAAAAATGGATGTTAAATGAGGATATATTATTTTTTGAATAAAGCTATTTTTGTGTTTTATTTATTATTTTTTAAAGTCAACATTTAACCCTTAATTGGGCGCGTCTACAAAGTTGCATAAGCGGTCGCGTGGGGTGCTTAGCACCCCAGAATTAGGAAATAAAATAAAATACGAAATACATGCAAAATCAGACTTGTATTAATTAGAACATTTTAACTTACATATTAATCAACTTTTAAACATATTTTTAATATAATCAACTTATTTTTTGAATATGAAAAATATTTTTTACAAATCCTAGTTTTAATCGTTGCAATTTTTACAGACTATATTCATACGGTCATTGCACACATGTTTATGGCATTTAAAACATTCAGTCTTTGTTTTCCTGTCCTTACTTCTTGGACATACATGGCACCTTTTGAATGATTGCGATCGGCCTGCTTCAGAAATAGATTCTTGGTCCTGAATTACATGTTGTCTTTTTAGTCGTTTTTGCAGCGGTCGTGGTAGTGTGGGTATGCTGGCTCTTGATATTTGGTGAGGTTTGACTAAATCAACAGCCAGTAGCTTTAAAAATAGTCTTCGGGATATATTGGAGTCAATTTTTGATTTGTATATTACATAGGAATTGATACCTGTGATATTGAAAATATGAAAAAATATCACCATCGGCCATCTTTTGGTACGTCTTCCTACATTATAAGTGGTGCACGTTTGGTCGTTCGTATCAACTCCCCCTTTCGTTTTATTATAAAAATGAATAATTTCGGGCTTTCTTTTCTCACCCTCAACATTTATCATCGTGATGCATTGTCGATAAAAGCAGAACTGCTTTTCTTGGTTTCGGCACATATGAGCACAAAGTCATATCTTTTTGAAAACCAAATATGCTAGAAGTCGTCTCTCGTTTTTTTTCCGGTAAGAAACACTTTGGTATTTCGGGCTTGTTTTTTCTCAGTGTGCCCACCATGGTAAGGCCGTCCACGTGGCATTTTACTGGAAACCAAAAACAAAAATATCACAACATAACCTTAAAAATGTCAAAGTATTATAATTGAACACTTTTAACATTCATCACTTGCAAAATACAATGTTTTAAAACGGAAATAATAAAATTAACAACTATTTACTTACTCGGAATTTAGACCACACAAACAGTCACCTGGGGTGTCGTGCACCCCAAACACACTCTCCGAGCCCAACCGCCCACAACCGAGAGCCGCTCGCAACTGAATCGTGTACGTTTTACGTGTTTACGAAGCTACCTAGAAGAGCAGCGCGCTGAATTCAAATTTTAAAAAGTTGTGCGCCTGGGTACCCGCTCTGGGGTGTATGACACCCCACGCGACGAATTAAGGGTTAAACAGTTTCTCCGGAATCCGGATCAGTGTTAGGGGTCTAAGCTGCGTTTTTATTATGCAAATATTTGCAGGCCTGTATGACGTCACACTTTTAAGAAGTGATTTGAATTGCAACGTGCATACAAGTTTTTAGTGACATATATAAGATGTAGTTGTAGTGTTTATCATGGGGGCTGTAAACACGTGATGTTTTTTTAACCCCTCCCTTCCCCATGGTGATATGAAGTGAGTGTTTAAGGCTATACAACACCCCCACCAAAAATACGTGTATTTTTTTATACATACAAAGAAACTAAATTTATTTTTATGTACCGTTTTTTTTAATGGACAGCCCATAGGTCTGTAGCTAGCTAGGGGCTGGCTGTTGTAAATACTATTAATATACAGTTGGAATTGCATGCAAGTTGCAAGTTGTTTTCAAGTCATTTGCATAATGTAAACGCCACTTTAGTGCTTTTGAATCCTGAAGTAGGGTGTTCAAATCACACCTTGGCATAATGCCTCTGGCGTAACTACTATGTCCATAAATGACACTGGCTAAGCAAGACATCGTGAGGGAAGTAGTAACTATTAGTGATTTAAGAGTAGCTGAGAGTTTCTTGTCACCCGCTTTACGCCACTGAATTGCGAACTGGTAGTAAATGTAAATAACAAAAATGTTAGTTTTTTATAGCAATGATAACACAATCAATTTTTTAATATTTAATAAATTACAACTATAATCTCCTAACCTAATACAGAGTTAATGGTAAGTATGACATTGACAGTGACGTCCTTATGTTTTTGACATACGAAAGTGACAGCTTAGCTTATAGCACGAGATCCGGCTGCAGGATTAATGCGTTCATCGGTTATTTGCTAAAAACATTTTTTTATGTATATTTCTGGTGAAAAAAAAAATAATTCAATTGTTTTTTATATTTCAAGCTAAATTTAAAAAAAAATTGCAGCCGGATCTTAAACGATTAGAGTATGCACCTTCTAGAACTTCGTGACTATTTTATTTGAAGTCTGTTAAAAGAACGCAGCCAGTAAATGAAATTATCGATGATAGGGAGAAAAAATTGTAGTCATGCATTATCTTAATAATTTATTTAAATGTCTTAATAAAACAATGTATACTTGAATCTGGAAAATACAGTTCTAAGCTTAAATATGATACAACAAACTTATGAACAACTGATAGGATAGGTTTTGTTACTAGTACTATTAATATAATATCTTTTAAGATACCTATCAGAACCATTTGATAATTAAAATTTTCAACATTGCCATTGTTATTAATAATGCAAGGATAAAAAATAAATATATTTTAGTTGCATTTGAGAGCTAACTGACAATGTCAGTCTGACATTTCAAAATGGCGACGGTAGTACCAAGCCAAGAAAAGTGTAAGCACTGTAAAATAGGCTATGGACAGTATGAAAAATTAAGTGTTTGTGTATAAAAGTTACAGAAATAAAGATTCTGTTTAGAGCGAAATGTAAATAATCTTTTAAAATAAAAACGTTAAACCAGAAACGCCTTTAAATGTAATGTATTTGCATAAAATGGTTTTAGAAATACTGTCAAGCCTATAGTATGAAACGTCAATCGACTGTCACAGACTACACATTGTCAAACACATAGCATGTCAAAATCATATTGACGTCATTACTAAGACCGAAATCTGTCACGTTGAGTGTCAGAAGCGCCATTTATTACATCCATAAGTTCGTTGATGTCACCTAATATTGGTTCCCGTCGACCGTTGGTGTAAAGTTCGTATCTTGGCGGTGTTTCTATTGAATTTCGACCGCAAACTATTATGTGAGGGTAGCCCATTCTAAGGAAGAAATTTCCACAAATTATACTTTCATTTTGTTAATATAGGGAAAAAATATATTTTTATGAAGAAGAAATCAGGTAGGTGGCTCATCTGATGATAAATGATATGCCCATGGACACTTTCTCTCGCAACTTACCTCTTTAGAGTTTGCACGCTTTTTTAAGGACTCTTAAGTCGAATTGGAGCATCAGTTATTATGTTACGTCGAGGTGATGGTTCCCGCCCCCTTTTTAATTTGAAACATAATGGCATCAGAAAGTTTATGTATGGTATAATAAACAGCCTCATTCGGGATTTGAACCTGACCTTGGGAGCTGCACGGCATCACCTACGGCAACCCTATAGCATAGAGTGTCCATGGACGGCATCACTAATCATCAGATGAGCTGCCTGCCTGTTTCCAATTACATAAAAGAATACCAGGAAATAATATTTATCATAAGTAATATATACCTGTCCGCCATTAATAGTCGTTTTCCAATGGTCAATGTATGTCTGTCATCCAAAAGCACGTCATCTTTTAAAATCCCATCCAACTTTCTTGCGACACCCTCTATATGATTTAAGCCGTGCTTTGACCACTCTTTTGAGCCCTCCTGTATAAGTTTAATCAAATTGGTCGAAATTAGGAAGATTCATTAAAAAAAGTACTGACGCCAGCTTTTTAGGTATGGGCCTCAGATTTCTGTATCTGTTTCATGATTCGTCAATTTAATGACAGGGTCCTTCAAGAAAAGAGCGTACCAATTCTTAAAAGGCCGGCAACGCACGCGCGAGCCCTCTGGCAATGAGAGTGTCCATGGGCGGCGGTATCACTTAACATAAGGTGAGCCTCCTGCCCGTTTGCCCCCTGATCTATAAAAAAAAACACACGCCGTTGACTTTTGGGTCTAAGACAAGATTTCCTCACGAAATTTTCTTTTACTATTCGAGCGAATGTAATGAAGAAAGTCAATTGGTGCACAGCCATGGTCCCACGACCTCATTGATGAGAGTCGCGCGCTGAAGGGATACCAACAGCAGCGCAAACAAATGTTTATCAGATTAAAAATAATTTCAAAATACTTATAATTCACCTTTACAAAAATAAAAATATCATAATACACATATTTCAATATCAACATCGAAAATATCTGTGGTTTTTTAAAATAAAACATCTGTATCGTATAATATGGCGGCCATTTTAAGTTCTAAATAATAAACTCACCTTAGGGCCAATAACAATCGCGGCGAAGGGCGCTATACACTTTGGCCATCTTATCTGACTGTCGCTCGACAATGCTTCTAAACTAGCAGCTAGTAATCTGTCAAGAAAAATGGCAACTTCTAAAAGCCGAATATTTCTACACAACATTTCATTTATTTAATTCGGTATTTGACACTGGAATGCACAGATTATAGCTGTCAAAAGTCATACCATTCTGTGCTCAGTGTACAGAACATAAAACACTACTTAACATTATGACAGGGTAAGTATCTACAGTGCCACATACTTTTCTTGTCGGCTTCTGAAATTGGTATTACCGTCGCCATTTTGGTGCGTACAATAAATAATTTTACTCTATACAAACATCTAATTAAAATCCAACGAAATGTATTTATTTATATGGACGGGTTTTGATTACTAGGAAACCATATTTATATATTATTATCATATCAGTTGTTCCTAGGTTTGTGCCACATTTATTTAGAACTATATTTTCTAGATACTAGTATACATTGTTTTTTGACGTGACAACGTATAATATTCGATGGTTCCGGCTGCTCGCACAATAAAACATGACTCATGAGGCGTTACCTTGCTCTGAGGCGTTCAAAATATAAATTTTTTTTCGTAAAATTAAAATTTTCTTTTGAAAAATGCAACCATATCATCAGTATTTTCTTACGACGTTGTCACGTTCAACTATCGTCAGTAAACTGGATTAACAGACGACCGATTATTTAATTTTTTATTAAGACATATCAATAAAAAAAAAATCGGTAAAATTAAGTTAGCCTTTATAACTTTTCCCCCTTATTATGGTTAATTTTTATTCAATGGCAACACTAATAATATCCATAACAGCGACGCTTTTACCGATCAAGAAAATTTTCTTGGTCTCAGTATGTGGCACTGTAGGCTATTTGGTAAAATGAAGAAACTACTCTATTAATATAGAGAGTAGTTTGACATTTATTGACATTGACAAATAGCCTACAGTACATATTTAAAAAAAAAGTATCATAATTGCAACATCCCGCCAAAACGCATTTAGACAAGATGGCGTCGCATCGTTAATATACGTACCGAGGTAATAATTGTTAGTAACACAAATATTGAAGTTTGGCTTATGGAATAAAGATTATTCAATAAATTAATGATTATATACATGTTTAAACTATATCACTATTAAATTAAATTAAATCCATCTTTTACAGGAAACTCATTGTAACACTATTTTTTGTGATTTTTTTTTATTAAGCTTGCCAACGCTAAAAAAATTAATAAGTTTACTGATATTTAAGTCGCAATTTCACGATGGAAGAGAAGACTTTACATAGTTATTTACATTTACATTACACACCTGGAGCATTCTTTTCCAGCATACAGAACAGCTGGCTATCATTAAATTTCATTTATATCAAAATTTTAATATTACCTGGTTATACCAATTCCATAGCAAGACATAATCAAAGGTGACGGGTTCGAGTCTGGATGAATACATTTAGCTTGCAAGGGCTCGCTGTATTTTGTACCAAGAATGAATGTGTGACCGACCTGTGAATGTAAATCTGTCAAATTGTGATTTTTGAGTTTATATCCTAATTTGGAGTGTTTAATCGTAGCCTTGACTTAATTAGGCGTTCAATTAACAGCCTGGCCTTTTAACTTAATGGCATCGTTTAACTAGCGGCCTCAAATATACAGTTAATCAAACAGCTAGGCAAGACTGGGGTCGATGGCGTTTCATTACTTGTCTAGACTGTTGACTGTTAATTTAAATTTAAATCCACTTTCTGTCACTCAAACTCGAAACGAAACTCTTGCAAACTGTCAATATGGCGTCGGCAAACCACATCTTTGATGTAGATGAAATACAAAGCAAGAGCGTTGTGACGATAATACCATTAATTTGACTCAGCAATTTTAAAACTAATATTTTTTTATGTCGGATGTTGCATCTCTTTTATTTCTGCCAGATGATCACTCTATCCTACGAATGGCCTAAGCATAAAACAGTTCATTAAATGTTGTATAACAAACGCTACGGCTAAATATCTTTAAGGCCGCTAGTTAAACAGCACTATTTAGTTAGACGGCTATTCTGTTAATTGAACGGCTAATTAAGCTAGTTAGCTGCGACATAACTACTAAATAACTAACCTCAACTGTCTGAACTACATCCGTCTCGCTCGCACACTTCTCGCACTCGCCGCTCCGCTGTACATGCGAGCAGGACGGGCATATGTTTATCGAGTCCTCACCCGCAAGTGCTGGGAGTTGCCATTCGTGGGATAACGATCCCCCCATTTCACCGGTCGGTGCTACCACTGAACAAAATTATATCTATCAGTTATTTCTTAACAAGACTGTCAAAATTCTGTATCAAATTCATTTATTCATTTAGGTAACACAATGGACACTTATGATAGTAAAAAAGAAAACATATTAAATACTTCTATAGTCTACATTGCCAATGGATGATTTTGAACCGAAACTTTAGTTTTTAATTTTTACGGAAGAAACGTCACGAAACCTGCAGCGTTTTTGTCAAAGGAAAGAGAGAGAGCGATTGAGACCAATTGAGAGAGAGTGAGACAGGGAGATCGAGATAAAATACACGCTATTAGTTGATGTTTCCGTTTAGAAGTTACATTTTAAAAAAATTGTTGGAAATTCAGTCGCATAACGTATTCTTATTTTATTTATTTATTTATTAACACTTCGTTGCATTACATAAAAGGAAAAAATTAAACTTAATTTAATGAAAAGCAACTGGCGGCCTTATCGCTTTAGAGCGATTTCTTCCAGACAACCACTGTGAGTAAATTACATAAGGTAGGCCAGAAGTGCAAACATACATATTACAAATACAATAAGAAGGAAAAAACATACTTAACAGAAACAAAAAGAAATAAAAATAAAGTAATTTTTTTTATTTATTTATATTATATACACAGGTATACAATATGTAAATAGTGGGAAATAATGGAGTGATCTGGAGAGTATACTGGTACATGATCATCTATTGTAGCTTTTAACTTAGTAATAATTAATTTACAAAGAAGTTTCACTTCTGACATGTGTACTTTGGACGCACACATTACTCAAGATGCCATGTGGAACATGGTGTAATGGTTGCAGCTCCTAACATTTAAAAGTTGACAAATAAAAAGAATGGCAGAGAGTTAATTGTCAGTTCTTCTCTTCCGTTCTACACCCTTAATTTAAGAACTGTCAATAAATGTAAAATTAGAAGCATTTCATATATATTTCTGAAAATAAAAAATGATTTTACATCATATTTTATCAATGCAAGACCAATGGTGTGATACAAGGACCTATACTTGTATCACTAACTTAACTAAAACAATTAAACTTACATCTATGAACAGGTAGATCCAATAAATCAAATAGTCGTCTGTATACCTCAGTAACTCGACTGTATGTATTATGCGCACATTGTATATTACTATGAAATCCATACAAGTCCATCATATTAAACTCTCTTGCTCTTAGTAATCCATGCTTTGGTCGGAGCTCATCTCTGTATTTATTTGTTATCTTAAAAGAAAGTATGATTGAGATAAAAAAAAATTGTTGAAAATAATTCATTTTCTCAAAGAAATCTCCCTACAAGCCTGTGGATAAATACAGTATACAGTAACTCTTTATAACAAATTTCAAGGGTCCGAAAACTTTTATTCGTTACAGTGAGTTGTCATTATAGTGAAACCAAATTTAACCAAATACAATAATTTATATATGTATAACAAATAGGTGACATGGGTTTAGTAACTGAAACCAACGTTTCCGCAACGTTGACGCAATCACCAAAACAAGAAAATCAAAGTATATGTGTCTGTGGTAGTCTCATTCCCCACAGGGACCAGATGGATTCGGAAGTATTTTGTTAATGTGGCAATTATTATACATTGAAATTGTTAAATTATTACATTATATTTCCATGAAAATTTCCACCATACCTGATACAAAAGAAGTGGTAACTGTTTATGTGAGAGAGGTTCAACGTCTGCCATAAGATCTGCAATAGCTTCTTCATGAGTCTGAAAAGTTTAAAAACAGAGTTGTGAAAAAATAATAATTGTTCTTTACTTCTTCTTTAGCCTTGAATGATGTTGATTGCTAAACAAATTATGGTAACATACTGGTTACAGTATGTTTGTATATAGTATTTTAATTGATTTAACTGTTATATATCCATACCATATAGGTTTAAATAAGAATAATATATTCAATAAAAAATATTCACTTAAAATCATAAGTATTTACTTACAGGTGCCAATAAGTACTTTTTATCATGCCTATCTTTGATTGCAAAGAGTTCTGATCCAACACTGTCTAGTCTTCCTGTTTTTTCCCACAGATTTGCTGAGGTTAGGCACGGTAACGATATTCTTTGTGCCTGCACTCTTTCTAGGCACGAATTTACTAATAGTTCAAGCTTATCTAGAGCCCGCCTGGCTAGTGGCAAAATTGTGAAGAAGCCAGAGGTAGTTGGACGGATAAGACCACATTCTAGAAGAAGCTGAAATTTTTAATACTTTTTAATTCTTATCCTTTCTCAGTTGTCTTGTAGTATATTACTACTTTGGTACATAATATTGCTTTAATTCTTGATAAATGTTAAATAATTTATTTTTTGTACATATACTAAAGATTTTTATTGATTAAGATATTAACTATAATGTTTAGTAGACTAATATAATTTCAGTTTGTAGCCTATGAAACTAGGAATAGTGCCTAACAAAATTGTACGTCTTTTTTCCAATAAATACTTTTATTACAATTAATCGAAATATTTAAATAAAATTCCGACCATGCTTGAGTCATGAAAGGTGCATTTTAATGTGAAATACATTGTAAATAAATTACTTTTTGGCTTTTACAAGTGATTTCTGTATTTTTTATTTTTGCACCCTTTGGTATAGTAATCACTGGTTGAAATATTTGTGATAGATATCTCATGGTTTTATTCTTATTTAGTTGTATGCTCTATAAAGTCTTACTTAAATTGTATACATAAATAAACATTAAACTTTTTATTTTGCCCGGCTATTTACAAAATACAAATAGGTTATGTCAAAGAGTAATATAAGTATAATAAACTGAACAGTTGAAGTTGTCATTAATGACTTCACATATTTGACACAAGACAAATAATAAAATTAAAATCAACGAAATCATAATAATGAAATTTAATAAATAAAATACGTATATTGATTTTAAAAATATTTCTCTATGCTGTGCTAATAATATATTCAACATTTTGTGGTAAAAATGAGCTTCAGTACAAGATGGCGCTAAACCAATAACCAATGTGTACACTATACAAAAAGATGGCATTAGTATGCAATAAAAATATTTTCTTTTACTTTTAAATATTTGTTTTATTTTTACTGAGGAAATATTAGTGATTTCTAAAATATATTGACTAATATGTTGCCTTAGTCGCTTGAGGGTGAGAGTTCCATCCCTCCATCCTCATACTCTAAGTCACTCTAAGAGGAAATGCATCACATACGTAGACCCAGAAGATTATAACACCATTGGTTCTTTTGTCCAATAAGCCTTTATTTTATATAATCCCTTAATGATGTGATGGGTTAAAAAGACCATGGCTTGGAATGCTATAGTGGGAGGAAAAAGGGAGGACGCCCACCAGAAACCTGGGTAGGTAGAATAAATGGCATAGCGGGAGTTTTGTAACCTTACATTTCACATTAGTTAAACTACATGTTAGGAAGAAATTTTAGTCGCAGCTATATAATTAATCTTTTAACTCAACAAAAATCTAAAACTAGGTTTTAATACGCCCAAAAACAATTTATCTAATACTTAACAATTTTTTCTTATTTTTAACATTTAATTTTATTTAATTTTACTTCACACCATATTACACACGACTTCATTACTGATACTGCTAACTTTTACTGATATTATTATTGTTATTTTCTAATAAGTCTTAATAATATATTCTTTTTTTTTGCGACTGATGCGCAAACGATCTGTGATCTCTGGCAGAATTACCAGCGCTGTTGAAAATTCTGCTCCTCAGCATAATGCTGAGCCAGGACCATTTAAAGCCACAGCACACACTTAGGTATTACATACGAATGGGAAAAACAAAAAAAAACAAAAATCATTAAATCTTTTTTTTTATATGTGTGACTATGTCTACACATATATATTTGAGACAATTATTAGAAGCGTAAACAAAATGTAAACAATCATCACACACTTGAAGCCAAAATGATAAAGGGCTCTTGCAGGATTTTTTTACATTAATTGTATTAGTAATTAAATATTCTCGTTCCCGTTAATGTTCAATAACATAACTGTCACATAGATGTACGAACACTTCAATAAGTCAAGTTAGTTTGATTAAGTTTTGATTAGTTAGTTAAAAAAGTGTGTGATTAGAAAGCTAGAACACCTAAAAATATCTCTCTCAGAATAGATAGTCTCTTCGATACGATACCTCCATCCAAGTGTCGTATAAAAGAAACTACAGCGCTGTTATATTTAAAGAATCCTAATAATTTTGTAGATAATAAAATATTGAATCGATTGACAGAGTTGCCATTTAATTCAGATAACCCATTTAAAAAGCTATTAATTAGCACATTAACAGGCAACACTGCCATATTCCATTCAGAATAATGACGCGGCGAAACAAATCATTTAACCCGAGATAAGCGGAATAGAAAGCCAGTGACTCGCGACACGCTCATCGCTTGAATTATAAGGGTCATATCACGTTCTAACGGGAGGCGATTGTATAGCGTGAAAAGAATATCCATAGCGTAAAATAATTTGCATATGTACCCCACATATACCTGACATACATATCTACATTTTTACACCATCACAGCACTGCCAATTTAGGTGTTACACGTATTTTATAATTTTAATATTTTTTTAATCTGTAAATGTTTGAACTTTTTTGTACCTCTCCGAATTTAGTTATATGTTATTTATATTTATGTTAGATACGAAATCAATTTTAATATAGGTATATAAAAACTAACTGTTCGTTTGTCTCGCTAAATCTCGAAAACTGCCAAAAAGCCATAAAAAATTGATAGGCAAATAACGAAGGCATTTTGTCTCGACAGCGATAAACAATTAACAATTAAATTCCTCCCAAAGTAGTTATGGAGAATCAACGGTAAAATAAGGAGGAGAGGTACCGGATACATTGCCGAAAGCGGTAGACATGGCTTTCAAGACTCAGAAGGACATAGAGCGAGGCTCACATAAGGTCACCAATGAGCCTCTAAAGAAATATTATACCTACTCTCACCAACCTTAATAATATGATTTATAACTTTAGGTCCTTCAAGGCAAGAGCGTTTCAATTCTTAAAGGGCCAGCAACCCACTGAGTCTGGCATTGAGAGTGTCCATGGGCCGTGTATCACTTAACATCATGAGCCTTCTGGCCATTTGCCCCCTGTTCTATAAAAAATGCACTTAAATTTAAAGTACCTGTAAAAAGGCTTTTATTATATTTGTTTATATTTCGTTTTAAAAAAGCAACAACTTCTGTGTAATTGTGTTATTTACAGTAATATTCTAAATAAATACACTAAAATATAAAGTTTTTTTTTTAAATTTAATAACATACAATATGAATTACGCTCGCTTATACAACTTGTTTTTCCGGGCTTATCACGTTCACACGTCATTTCCTCCGACCAGTCAGTAATGGCAAAATGTAAAACGGGCAACACCGGATCGTTATTTTAAGGTTATATACCTTTTTGGCGGGAATCGTCGAGTTCCGTTTAGTAGTAAAGTTTATATTTACTTGTATGATCACATTTATATAATATAATCTGTCCTTTTTATTATCTGAGATTTTTTTTAATTTTGTCTACATATTAAGTCCTTGTTTCTATACCCGTTTTCGTGATATTTTTTTTTATTACTGCCCTGTCTGCAATAACTGCAATTTTTTTTAACCTATTTTTCGGTGTCCCCGGAAGCATTTAATAATAAAGAACTTTTTTTTAATAAAAAATTAAGAAAATAAAAGTGCGTGCATTCAAAGTACACATGTCAAAAGTGACACTTCTTTGCAAATTAATTGTAACTAGGGCAATAGATGATCACGTATCAGTATATGATCACTCCATGTATTAGTATATGTATATCTATATTCACACTGTATACATGCCAATGATAATATAAAAATTATGCGACAGAATTTTCATCTATATCTAACATATAACTACTAAACGAATACATCAACCAATAGCGTGTATTTTTTGGGGATCTCCCTTTTTCACTCTCTCTCAATCGGTCTGAAAAGCCCTCTCCCTTTTCTTCGAAAAAAAACGCTGCACATCTTCGTGACGTTATGCTTATACACGTATTTGCATAATTATTGCATAACGTACGTAATAAATGTATATTTTGCAGTCCCTTTGCCATTCAAAATACATGCAAAATATACATTCAGAATATTATACAAACTTATTTAAGAACAACTGTTTACAAATCACTAAAAATAATATTATAAATACTAGCATACTCGGCCAAGCGTTGCTGTGGCTAAGGTTTTTGTTATATTTCATAGTAGTAAACTATTCAAGGGAAACGGTAGAACTTATGTAAAAGGTTGGTAGTTTTAACACAGCGCCATCTGTTAGAATTGTATCAAATAATAAACAAATAATTTGCAATAAAATTACGACTATAATTAAAGATCTAAGCTATCCTATCTCTTAAGTTGGACCAGACTGCACACGGTGTGCAAATTTGATTGATATCGGTTCGGTAGTTTAGGAGTCCATCGCGGACAAACATCGTGACAGGAGATTTATATATATTAAGATGTATAGCCAGCGAATTGTATAACCTCCAAACGCTAAACATACAGATTCTCAACCAATAGCAGCTTAGAAATTTGGAATAATATGTTCTATTAAAATATTTTTTTTAATGACATAATGCGTAACTTAAAAAAAATATCTGTCAGTCAAGATCTATAGAAATTATATTTATATGATCTAGACGCAGACCGCTAAAAGCCTGTATAATTAATTTGAGCGTAGATACTGGATTAGTGTTATTAATCCGTCACTCTAAACTCTAATTCGTCTAACTCGGCCATAATTTATGGCAACACAGGTGTGTGACGTCATATCCAGAATGTATTACCAGCATTAGTTTTGAATTAATATAACCCGACCAGTGTAAATTATGCTACAATAATAATAAAATTGGCTTCTGGCCGAATTTTCCGTAATATTAGTTAATGAAATGAATAACAGTTAATACACAACCATGGATTTACCTCAAATAAACAATATCTGTAAATATATGAGAAATGTCATAGGAAATAATTCTGTGTAACAAATGCATCTAAGTCTTCTTTTTATTAATAGTATTTTTTTGTTAGGGTCCGTTCAAGTAAGCACTATAGGGGGTGCGGGGGGGTTTCTAATTGTAATTTGATTTTCCTTATTTAGTGATTATTTACTTATTTACTATATTACCCACACATAGTCTATGCTTAAAAACGAAATGCATTGTCCAGGATCCGGACAAAAATTAATACGTTTATGTACTGTTAATTTTAAAAGCTTTGCTTACTTTTGCTGACTGAGAAAGGGGGGGGGGGGGGGGGAATTCTTTTTTTTTTTTTTTTTTTTTTTTATATAATAGGGGGCAAACGGGCAGGAGGCTCACCTGATGTTAAGTGATACCGCCGCCCATGGACACTCTCGATGCTAGAGGGCTCGCGAGTGCGTTGCCGGCCTTTTAAGAATTTGTACGCTCTTTTCTTGAAGGACCCTAAGTCGAATTGGTTCGGAAATACTTCAGTGGGCAACTGGTTCCACAAAGTGGTGGTGCGCGGCAAAAACTGCCTTGAAAATCGCGCAGTTGTGGAACGGCGGACGTCGAGGTGATACGGATGGAATTTCGTATTCTGCCTCGACGTCCGATGATGAAACTCAGCTGCAGGTATTAATCCGAACAACTCCTCTGAACACTCTCCATGGTAAATGCGGTAGAAGATGCAGAGTGACCCCACATCTCTACGCAACGCCAAAGGATCAAGCCGCTCGGAGAGAGATTGGTCGTCGACGATTCGAACCGCTCTTCGTTGAACACGGTCAAGTGGAAGGAGTTGGTACTGGGGAGCCCCCGCCCAGAGGTGAGAACAGTACTCCATGTGGGGCCGAATTTGCGCTTTATATAGTTGCAAGCGGTGGCCCGGAGTGAAGTACCGTCTCGCCTTGTTGAGCACACCAAGCTTTTTGGAGGCTAATTTAGCCTTTCCCTCCAAGTGACCGCGAAACTGAACGTCGTTCGATATGTCAACGCCAAGTATTCCAATGCTGGCTGCGGCTTTAAGAAGAGTGTTTTCGAAAAGAGGAGTAGCGACAAAGGGTGTTTTTTTAGCGGAAAACGCGCAAACTTGTGTCTTCTTGGGGTTAAATTGGACTAGATTTAGTCTGCCCCAGTCGGAGACTCCACGTAGTAGAGTTTCTACTTCAGACACAAGTTTGTTCCGGTACTCATCGACATCTGCCCGAGAAATACCTGCCCGGCCAATGTAAAGAGTATCCCCAGTGCTGTCATCCGCATAGCAATGAACGTTGCTAAGTTGCAACATATCATTGATATGCAGAAGAAACAGGGTCGGGGATAAAACACAGCCTTGTGGGACCCCAGCGTTCACGGGTTTAAGGTCGGAACATGCTCCGTCAATGACGACCTTGATGCTCCGATCGGCCAGAAAGCTGGAGATCCAATCGCATAATTTCTCGGGAAGCCCATATGCTGGAAGCTTCGAGAGCAGTGCTCTGTGCCACACCCGATCGAAGGCTTTCGCTATGTCCAAACTAACCGCTAGAGCCTCCCCCTTGGACTCAATTGCCTCCGCCCATCTATGCGTAAGGTATACGAGAAGGTCACCAGCCGAACGACCACGACGAAAGCCGTACTGAGAGTCACTTATCAGCTGGTGGCCCTCCAGATACCTCAAGAGCTGGCCATTAATAATGGATTCCATTATTTTGGAGAACAAGGAGGTTATCGCTATTGGGCGATAGTTGGACGGATCAGAGCGATCGCCTTTTTTAGGGATCGGATGTATCGAAGCGATCTTCCAGCACTCCGGGACAGTGCCAAGCGAGTACAGATACCGGAAAAGGCGCGTTAAGACCGGAGCCAACTCAGGAGCACAAGTACGCAGCACAATTGGAGGAATACCATCCGGCCCGCTCGACTTATGTATGTCCAAGGAAGATAATGCTTTGCGAACAGCACGTTGCCGGAATGTAACTTCCGGCATCGAAGAATCACACCTTGAAATGATCGGTGGTGATCTCCCTCGGTCATCCAAAGTCGAGCTGGATGCGAAGAGACAGCCTAAAAGGTCGGCCTTCTCCTTCGCAGTGTGGGCCAGCGAGTCATCCTCCCTGTGCAATGGTGGTATGGAGGGCTGACAAAAATTCCCTTGGACAGCTTTGGCGAGAGACCAGAAGGCTCGAGTCCCCGAAGGGAGTTGGGCCAATCTCTCGCCAAATCTGGCAATGTGCTCTGACTTTGCCTTAGAGATTTCCCGTTTGAAGGACCTGGAGGCTGAGTTATATGCTTTTTTGAGTTCGCTGGTATTAGCATCACGAGATTTCGCCGCTTCCGCCCATGCCTTAAAGCATTCTCGCTTTCGACGCGAGGCCGCCTTGCAAGAACGTTTAAACCAGGGCTGAGACTTGCCACCGATCGGCACCGCAGAAAATGGAATAAAGAGTTCCATGCCCTGCAGAACCACTTCGGTGACAGAGGCAGCGACGGAATCTGGAGCATCCAACGAAAAAATAGGCCCCCAAGGGTAGGACGCAAAGAAAGACCGCATCCCGTCCCAATCTGCTGACTTATAGTGCCAAATACGGCGACAACCCAAAAAGCGAGGCCGCGAAGGGCGCGTAGATGGCACAGTACTCCGGACCACACAATGATCCGATGAACCCAATGGCGGGTCCACAGAGACTTGATAGTTCTCCGGATGCGAAGTCAGCAGAAGGTCCAACAAAGAGGGTTTATGACCAACCACATCTGGTATTCGCGTAATCGCAGGGACCATTTGTGTCAGGTCGTAGGCTAAAGCAAAGTCGTGAAAGGATCTTCCCGCGTGATCGGTGGTTTCAGAGCCGAGCCAATCGGCATGGTGGGCGTTAAAATCGCCAAGTATCACGATTTCAGCGGTAGGAACCCTTTCGAGCAGGGAATCTGTAACCATTTGGATGTGCTCAATGAGTCGGTCAGTTTCATCATTTCCGCTATGGGACCTATACAGGCACGCATAGAATCGCGGATGGTCATCGCAGTCTACGCGGAGCCAAAGGTTAGATAGGTCCCTTCCTTCAAGCGTCCCAAGGCGACGAGAACAGATATCCTCTCTGACGTACACGCAAACTCCCGCCCGCGGCACAAACGAATGTTCCAATTTGTACCCCGGGTAGGAGAGGTAAGAAGTATCAGCCGGGGAGGATATCTGAGTCTCAGTAAGGAAGAATAAGGCCGGCTTCGCAGTTTCAAGGTAAAAATGAACCGCGTTTAGGTTAGAATTGAGCCCCCTAACATTGGTGAAGTCCACTGTGAGCGTGGAAGGGGTTGCCTTCGGTAAGTTCTTCCGTTTGCCCCGAGGACAATTATTTTTGTAGAGCGCAGAATTGCCCCCCCCAGAATACGAAGGGCAGCCTGTGCGTCCACCACCGGGTGCAGAGTGCCCCGGTGACTGACGCCCAGAGGGGGATTCTCCACCGCGGGCGCGTGTGGTACCCCCCTGGGGTAGATTCTTTTTTTTCTGCACCTTCATATTTTTTTTTTAGGGGGAGGGGGGAAGGGGGATGGGGGGGATGGGCTCCGGGAATCTCTCTCACCGGACGAAACGCGAGTACAATAAGGCGAACCCATTGCATCACTTGACGCCGGTTTTCTGAGAGACAGTGGTACTGCCCCGGTCGTGCCTGCCCATTTGGCTGAAGCCCGAAGGCAACAGTATGGCACTCCCACTAGGAAGGGGTTGACTGATTGCGCTGATGAAATAACCTCTGCCACAGGTTATTTCACCAGTGGGCGATGGGGTCGTCACGTCCCGACGCCACTAAAATCGATAAATCTGCTTACTTTATACATGACTAGTGACCCGCCCCAGCGTCGCACGGGTGCAATGCTGATGAAAAGCAGGTTTTTATTATGTATTGTTATTTCCGACGCTGGAAAGCTCCGATAATATATGCGTTCGATCGCTGCTAAATAAGCTGTAATGGGCTATATAGATCTATATTAAATGAACAATGTATTCAAGGTATTTAAATGGTTAAGGATTAATGCTGTACTGGTTAAAATCGCTTCGAAAATTAGCCATTATTTGTCGTAAAAAGTAAATGACAAAAAAAAGTTATAGTGGGTTATCCATAAGAGATAGACATATACCATCGTGGACTTTTCTGTAGACCTTTTCAATGTGTACAATACTTAGTACATTATTTTGATAAAACTCGTAGGGTTCAGCCTGCTTTTGCGGAAAAAATGTAATTATTTACGTCACATTACAAACCTCAAAAATAACAGTACTTCTCCACTATTTAATGGATGTTATTATACATATAAACCTTCGTCTTGAATCACTCTATCTATTTAAAAAAACCGCATCAAAATCCGTTGCGTAGTTTCAAAGATTTGAGCATACAAAAGGACATAGGCCATAGGGACAGAGAAAGCGACTTTGTCTTATACTATGTAGTGATATATAAATAGACTATTTATTGCTCTTCCGTTCTACGCCCTTGGCCCTTGATTTGAGAAGTAGCAGTAAATGTAAATTCACAATTAATTTAGGTTTTTTGACGTTCTAAGTGTACTTATTGGTTTTATTTTTGTTTTGTTTGTTTTTTGAAACGCGGCGAATATAAGGTTATTTGTCATATATATATAGTAATACAGTACGGAGCAGCAACTCCTTGATTCTCATCATCTGCCAAATTAAAAAAAAATAGACTTATTGATTCCTGATATTATCAGTATTTAATTAAATTGATAATCATATCATTTTCTTCTCTTGTCAAGACCGAATGGAAAACACTTAACTCACTCACACCGCTAGCCCTGCGACTCAAAAAGTATATTGGCCTTTGAAATTAAAATCTTCCAGTGCCGCCTCTCACCTATGCCTGGCCTTTAGCGGCAGCAGGTCTCCACTGTGATCCAGCGGTCTCTAGGCCGACTTAATGTTCTCCAACCACTTGTCCCCTCTAGTCTCCATCGCTCTCCCCCTTTTCTTCGAAATAAACGCTGCACATCTTCGTGACGTTCCGTAAAAGTTTCACTTCAAAAAACTAATTTTTGTATCGCGCTGCCCAGATAAGTAACTATAAAAATAAGTCTTGACTTGTTTAAGCTATCGCGGAATATGATTAAAAGGTGTATTAAGGAGTGATCCTTTCACGCCACACAACACAGCCAAATTAGGTATCATTAAATGTTTGAACCTTTTAGTGGGTAAATGTTCTGAATTCCATCTCTAGCTATATTATAATGTATAACTTTTGCTTGCTGGTAGGATTACGACAACTAATAAAATTTAAATTCAAAAAAATACGCCCGTAATTATTGTAAACAATTAAAAGTTCTCCGTGCACGTTTCCCGCGTTTGTCAAACTTTTTCTAAACGCGTAATGGCCGCGATGGCGGTTTTTCATATTTTTTAATGTCTCACTTTAATGTATGTTTCCATTACACATTTAATATAATCTAACATAATACTAATTAATTAATTGTAATTTTGTACATTTACAATGCTCTTAACCTAGAAATAATAATTAAAAAGTCGGTTTACTGACGAAGGACCTCATCTGCCACCATGGTTGGTGCCACACGGCGGTGTCAATTGACAACCTCTTTGTGATTTTATAAAAGTTATTTTGTATAGGTAATTTAAATGTTTTATTATAGTTTTTTTTGCATTTCTACATCTTAATCCTGTGATAATGTAGAACAGGATGTATGCCTTATAGAATTTCTTCGTTATTTTAATCATATTGACCATTAAACAAATTCTAATTCAAAGTCATTTATTCATATAGGTAACACAATGTACTTATGAACTTCAAAAAAATAACTTACGAGAAATGCTTTTTTTTACATTTACTGCCAGTTAGAGGAGCTGCAACCATTACACCATGTTCTACAGGACATCAAGTAATTAATAAAAAAAAAATTAAAAACATAGATTTGTCCTCTATCAGCAGAAGCATGGTGAAATAGGATCACGCATTAGATTCTCGTGGAAAAACACGCCAATACATAGTCGAAATAAATAACAGCACCGCATACACGAATTCAAGTACGACCAGTCACCACAAGTAGCACCCGATCACTAAACCCCAGAGACATAAACGAGAAAATGATTTAGTATCGATTTCTTTACAGATGTAGATTTAAAACAAAAAAAAAATTGTCTTATGGATCCGAACTGTAATTGATGGAATGTGTATATATTTTAAAAGACTATTTATTTTTTACATTACGTAACCCTTTTGCTTTAAATTTAAGAATCAATTTAAGATTTTCTTGTATTAAATCTAGACTTTGATTCAGAAACTACAAGTTCTTATAATTAAATAAAAATTTCGAATACAATGGAAACGCGTAAGACTCCAAACTTTCATATATTCGCTGTATGTTTGCTAACGCCCGTATAATGGCAACACCGATTTGAATTATTCCCACGTACGTTGGAATGCGCTTTGATTTTTTAATCACAAAAGCGCGGGCAAAATTTATTCCGTCGGTATTTTTGTATTACAATCATTTTGTCTTTGTTAACAAATGTTTAAAAATTGCTCATTCTTTTTCTTTATTAAGTAGGTAATAATATTAACAATAATAATAAAAAAATATAAAAAAGCCTTTTAATTCTTACAGCTTATAAAACAAGAAGTAGGATTAAGTTAGTTTACTTACAAACAATTGTTAGTTTTGTTAGTAATTAAATTTGTATCCTAAATTTAATTGTGTTAGTTTTTCCTTAACCCTACTTTTAAACTATAATTTTTCACTTTGTAAGAACTCCTCTGTAGGTAAAGACCTCCTCCAAAGATAGCCTGTCCACTCTGATTGGGCTACTTGAATCCAGTTGGAACCATCTGTTTTTTGATGTCGTCTTTCCAGCTAGCCACAGGTCTACCTCTTCTTCCCGCACATGTGGTCACCGTTTCTGTCCATCTCTTGTCACGTAGCCACGCCACATGTCCGGCCCATCTCCATCTTTTAACAATAATATGTATGTGAAATAATAGGAATTGGACGGCATAGAGCGTTTATTAAGTTTTTTTTAATTAAAGTAAAAAAAGCATCCAAAATTAATCAAAACATTCAAAGAAACTAGCCTGTTTATAACTAGGGATTCCTGCACGCTGACCCACGATGTACGCAAAAAATTGTTATGCCATTGCTATTAAGCTATTTAATCATCTTCCTAGAAGTTATAGATCACTGCCGCGTAATTCAAGGGGAAGGTGATTAAATTTACAGGGGTGTCTCTAAAGGGAGTGTATTCAGACCACAAGTTTTGACAACAGATATAAATAACTTAACTTAAATGAAAAAAACATTCACACACACTTAAAATTACTAAGGGTTTTCTAAAGTTCGTAAGAAAAAATACAATTTAAATGTGTAGTTTCACGGGCAAATAGACTCCAAAATAATTGAGCTACGTGTTTCGATTTCATTTGTACCGGCTGGCACGGCAAACGTGGTTGTTCCTAATTTTAATAGCTGAAGGTACACGATACACCGACAACACACAAGAATATGTGTGTATATGTGCTAGTACTATTTAAAATGTTATATGACAATGAATCATATTTGGATATTTAAAATACTCCATATGGGCACTACTTTTTCGGTAATTGCGATGTCTAGTACTAAGTTTGGCATTTCAGTAAAGTAGTGTATGAGCTGGGGAGCGAGCAAATTACGATTTTCTGATGTGGGGTTTTTTAAATATAGCTATACGATATGGAATATTATGGATCACGTCTGCCACCAGCACTACGTTGTCAATTGACAGCCCCTTAAAATTAACAAAAAATTAGTATACCCTAACATTTGCTTAAGTTAAAATTTAATTTTTAAAAAATTAAATTTAAGTTTTAGAAACCTTGTCGAAATGAAAAAAAAAACAAAAGGGCAGATGTTTGCCTGCATAGTAAAATAAGAATATATACTGAAGGACTCATAAGCTGCATCAAACTTCAGCTTTGAAATGATTTTTTTAATAAATATGCAAACTTTTTACATTAAATTATAAAAATATGGAGAGACTGGCCCTTAATATAAAAAAAGCAATATTTAAAAATAGAACTGCAGTGAAACAAATGAATATAGCCGGGAAAAGGAAATTTACTCGTATCAGATTTGCGTGTTTTTTTTAATTGATTCTGATTTATATTCTTTTGACAATTGAATTATTGTTACCAGCAGAAATGTTGTGTTAGCTTATTAAGTCATCAACAGTTTCTAAACCATCATATAGATACTTCGTCTGAACAAGCTGCTCAAAGTGTAGCATTGGTGCGGGAGGGCTTGGATCGACGAACGACGAACAACGAACGATTTTAAATTTAAACCAGTCTACGGTTTCTAGAAAATACAGAAGGTTTGTGGAGATTGGTTCTTAGAAACATGGTACAGGCAAAACTCGAGCAACCACCGGTCGTGATGACCAATTCATTGTTACAACTTCCCTGCGAAATCGTTTCCTCACGTCAGTTAACATCAAAACTGAGCTTAATGAAGTGTGTGAAGTAAAAGTTAGTGCACGAACAATAAGAAGAAGGTTAAAGGAAGCGGATATCACCCCTTTTATACCAGCAAATGGTCCAAAGTTGTCTGTAGCTCACAGACAAGCTCGCTTAAGATTTGCGCGGGATCACCTAAATTGGACAGATGAGTAATGGGCCTCTGTATTGTTCACAGACGAGTGTAGGATATGTTTATGGAGCAGATGGTCGCAGAAGAGTCTATCGTCGACGTGGGGAGCGATATGCTCAAAGTTACATTGTGGAGCGTGTTCCTTTTGGAGGCGGTTCGTGCATGGTCTGGGGTGGCATATCGATGAACGGGCGAAGAGCACCTGTATTCATAGACATGGTCCTTCAAAACGGTTATGTTTTCTAGTCAATAAATATGTCAAAACAATAGAAAGGGCCAAACGTCAAAAGACATGAGTCTATACCCATTAATATTCGTTTACTTCTATTTCTGTCCCTTTAATCTTATATAAATATTGATGTATTTAGAATTTTAGCCAGTTTCATTTTTCATAACAATATAATATAATTATAACCTATGTTTTAAAATTCCGCACCAATTTCCTATCCAATAAATCGAATAATGTACTTCCCAACTTTTTTGCATGGCTTACGCACAAACCGTGCAGGCCAAAAAGGGAAAAAAAGAGTATACAATATGAAAGGAGAACACAAATCAAATACATATATCTGTTTAATATACGAAACGTACATTATATTACTGGGCAGTCAGTCAATTTCCTCGCTGGGGTTGTTTGGCTGTCAACAACAAGAAAACAAAATTATTCGGATCACTGAATGAGCTATGGCGATGTCACCGACACGAAAGCATTCTTTTCGAAACGTGACAACATTTTTAAAGCAAATATTTCCTTTGATATAAATCGTCTTTGTATATTAATTATTACCAAGATGTTCATATACCAGTATATAATCATTCTATGTATTTGTATATCTATATTCACACTGATATGTGCTAATAATAATAGAAATTCCTAAATAAAAAAATTCGGTTTATTACATTATAATGCTTCGGTTGCTTACCATCGAGCTTATTATCGTGATTTATCTAAGTAAAAAAAAGTAAGTTTATAAGTTTTTGAAGTTAAACCTCTTTAGGCACATGAGGGAATAATTTTTAGGAAACATCACGAAAATGTGCAGCGTTTTAGTCGACTGAAAGGGAGAGAGCGATTGCGACAGATTGAGAGAGAGTGAGAAAAGAATATCGACAAAAAATACACGCAATTGGTTCATATTCGTTAAGTAGTTACATATTAGAACTTTAGATGAAAATTCTGTCGCATAACGACTTGTGCGGTAAACGTAGATTTTTTATTTATTTATGTTATCATTAGCACGTATACAGTATGTAAACAGTGTCAATATACAGTGCAACCTCGATATAACAAATCGGAAGGGAACAAGAAAATATTCGTAATATCAAGTAATTCGTTGAACTGAGATTTGTTATGTTGAGGTTAGATTGGTCTAAAATTCATTATAAAGAGGTAAAAGACTTTAACACACATTCCTCTACGTCTTTGAACTCGCAAGATTTTAATCTTTTACTGTTTACATTCAAACAACTTTCTTCTGAAAACTTATCTTTAAATTTTAAAATTATAGCCAATACTTGCGGGAATCCCGAACTTATTAGCTATGTCTAATTTTTTCGTCATGGGATTTTGGTGAACATAATTAATGATGTTTCGCTTTTCTGCGACCGATAAGGAACACCTTTTACGTTTCTGAGCCATTTAACTTAAATCTTTAACAATAGTGACGAGCAGAGGTGTTTACATTACTTTCCATCAAAACAACAATGATCACTTTACAAACAAAAGCGTGTCGAAACATGTCGAGACATGAATCACATTATAAGATTAAGAGTTATATTATTGGTGGAAACTTTATATAAGGTTTTGGGTTGGCAAAATTCGTTAATTAGAGGTATGAATACTTTTTCTTGATAGTTGAAAATTCGTTATAAAGAGGTTGTAGCAAAGAATGTTCGCAATGTAAAGGTATATTTTATATTGACTCTTATCGACAATTCAAGGGGATTACGAAGAATTTGTTAAATCGAGGAAGTCGTTATATTGAGGTACGTTATAGTAACGTTGCACTGTACATACACAAATACATGAAGTGGTCACATACTGGTACATGATCTATTAGAGCTTTTATCACAGTAATTACAAAAAGGATTTACAAAAAGTTTTCATTTCTGACATGTGCACTTTGTACGCACGCACTTTTTTTTCTACGTCAATCAGTTGACGTAACGGAAACAGAATACTCGTTAATATTGTCGTAAATTAAATGCCTGTCCCGATAATCGATAAGACTAACCTTCTGAAAAGGACACGTATGATTCGGTGCATTACTTAACGAAATAATAGGTTAACAGACCTCTTTCATTGTCCGTTGAATGAACGGGCAAAATTCTATTATTTGTGAATGCCTATAGTAGTTAGTTAATTTCTTGTATTTTTAATTTGTAATTTTGTTTTTTTCTAATTCATTGGAAGTTTGCTTTTTTTGTTTCGTCTGTAAATTCTATTCATTTATTGGACGTACACTATTGTCAATTTATATTTGTAACTTAATTTTATGACATTATATTTATGTTCTTATTATAAACATCAATATAACATCAGCGTGCCTATTTATATATTGTGCGGATTTTTATAATGTACCACTATGTTAGCAAATAAACGATTTCATTAAATTTCAAAGACTTTGCTCCAACTTTGATTTTGTTCCGTTTGGAGTCGAGACTCTTCGGCCCTGAGGGGGCTAGCTGAGCTAGGACCCAGTTAATTACGGATTAAAGTTGGCGCCTAATAATATCGGTGACCTCTGAGCTGGTGTTTTACTAGCTCAACGAATATTGCAAAACAGCGAGGAATTGCCAGCATTAAAGATAAACTCACACAGGGATTTTTAATTTCTTTTAAATTCTTTTATCATCATTTTTTTCTTATTATTATTACTTTGTAGGTTAAGTATATTGTAAATACTGTATATTTATGTCTTTGAATTAAAGAATGAATGAACACACTCACTACAAAAAATAGAAATACTTGGTATAGCGGAAGTAAGGAAAATGGGGTTCCAATAATATAGTTTTAGATGAATAGTTATATGATAAAAATGTTATTTAAGGTTGTTGGAAATAAATGGGCTTTATTATTATAATTAACAGATAAAAATCTTAAAGTTTGCATTACTAGGTACGCCAGCTTGCGGAGCGCATATTGATAGGTCCTATTGTCTATCAGGTATCATAATAAATATCAGATAAGCCTCCTGCCCGTTCGCCCCCTGTTCTATAAAAAAAATAAGTTAAAATCCTATTAAATAGCCAGTGTTCGCCACATACTAGTTTGTCCTTGGCAAGGCTTAATACTTGACAGTTTTCATTAGATATGAAGCTAGAAGTTATCAATGATTGTCAAAAAGGCTAACAAAATTCCTAGTTTTGACTGTAACCTTATTAAGAAAGCAGTTTTGGCCGCAGGTCGTAAGTAGTGCTGGCCTTCTTATGTGCACATTTACCATTCTATCGGCTTGTCTTAGACCCAAAAAGTCGATGGCATATGTCAGGAAGCTGATGACCTACTTGCTTATTAGATAAACAAACGATTATGAATCAGATAGAGATTGTTCATTTTTATTTATTTTAACTCCTAAGGAACTTGGCTCAAGTCTAGAAATTAAAATGAAGGATTCATTGCGGCTTATAGCCATTGTAAGTAGCAATAATTTTAGTATTGTGCTATACTCTGTAGTAAGGATAAAATAAAACACCAATTCGAATTAAAACAGATATATTCAATAACCATTTCGATAAGATGCGTCCATTCCGAACTATCTATAGCTACAGACTAGATACACAATGGGGCTGCTTTTGGGAAATCTTATATTTAAACATGGTTTTTATTTTGTAATTATGATCATTTTCATTTACTCTATGGTTACATCACGGGGATACGAGTCTTTTCGACCAGTTTCCTCAAAGCAGCTCCATCACAATAATGGCAACACAGTCTAATAACATTGAGCATAGATATATTCAATTTTAGTGACAAAGTTTTGGATTTAATTACCTTTAAAATGAACTTCAATTGTTTACGACTACTTTTATAAAAACGTCACTATAAGAATTTAGTTAAATTTTTAAATATTAATTTAAAATTGTGTTGCCATATGAGATATGTCGTAAAAAATCTATACATTCAATCGCAAACTACATCTAATATAAATATGTATAAAGATAATTTTGATTACGTTTAATTTTACAAATTCGTGGGGTATTTTTGTATCATGTTGGGTTGAAACGAGTGAGCTTGTAGATAAAGAAATTGTATTTTATTTACTGTAGACATTTTGAGTTGAATAATTATACTGTATGTAATTTCAAAATTTTAGACTACAATAAAATACAATTATGAACTCTTGACATTAGTTTTAACTTCACTCGTTCCCCTCCCTCGTCTCCAAATTACTGTCAGAAACTATGTTTTTCAGAAATATTAAAGAGAGAAAAACCTATTTCTATGTAAGTATAAATACACACAGTTTGAAATAACAATCTTATCTATATTTACAGTTAAACTATTCTTACGCAACCTCTCTTTGAGGGTATCTGAAAATTTAGTCTACCTTCGAAATTCGTTGAGCGATCACGTGTTTTTTAAAGCGGTTCTACTGTTTAGGTTAGTAAAGAGGTCGCGTAAGCCTGTTTACAAAAACAACATGTCGACTAGTATAACTAATAGTACAATATTGCATATACTTTCTAAAATACAGGTTTTAACATACAAGAAAAATGAGGAATTTAATGAGTGTGATGATATTGTCACACGAGGCACTCTGATTAATTTTACAGGATCTACTAAACACTGATACTTATCTACATTGAACAAAAATGCACTTGTTCAGATCTAGTAAGAAAATAAACTGTCAAAGCGCGCGGTAATAGACAACTGTCAAAGTGACAGTTGGCCGTAACAGATACAAACAAGTGCGGTTACAGATTGAAATCAATTCTAGTGCATCCCAGCCAATCGGGATTGTTAAAAATACAAAAGTGACTATTCAGTCTATATATTAAGGAAGACGCCGAGCCTCAACTTTCAATATAGTTAAAAATACTTTGTACTACGGTTGGGTACTAGCTCCATTTATTTGTCAATCACAATATTTTCATCTAAATTACACTACGAATGATCTAATTCGTTGGGTTAAGATACCCTGATCATAATTTCAACGGTTCAAAAAGAATTGTACAAAAAATATTGTCTCCATTTCCAAACTAATTTGGTCCATTGTCTACGTCTATAAATCTCTAGCCTTTAAAGAAAGCAAATTTAAAACAAAACATTCTATTAAGGCACAATCTTGTGTCTCCGGGGTACATGATACCTGATATGCCTCCAACGCTACACTACACTACCTCAACGAAAACTAAGCGACCGGTTCCAATCCACATCTCCAAACTAAACTATGCTACGGTATCGAAAAACCCAGCACCCAAAACCAATTCTATTGCTACACTATAATACTGGGATGCACTTTACTATAGGAATACAAAAAATGAAGCATTAATAACAGCTGAGGGTAGATACGAATGTGACAGTTGACCTTGACGCTCACCAAATCTTCATTCTTCGTTCGTCTCTGCCGCCGGCCGGACCTGTTTCATGCAAATCTTCTACCGCCTCCACTGTCATGCAAGTTCTGTCCTTACTAAACTACATGGGGGATCATGGTTTTCCGGTAAAGCGTCTACCTACGTAGTAAAATAGGTACGGAAAAAGCGATAAATGAAAAAACAACTGTGTTTTTTACCATTTATTTCTAATAATCGTCTAAGTGAAGATGAACCATATAGAGGCTTTGATGGAGGCGCGCGGCCAACTACCCTCTAGCGATCCCAAATATTATTCTATACGTAATAAAACTACACAGTTTGTGAATACATTAACATTTACCAGTAAAGCATACTTAGAGCCATGAAGTCCATTCGCATATTAAATTAAACTTTATTAAAGTTCCATAGTCATCAGAACGTTGTTTATCTACCATTCTAGAAATTACAAAAATGTCAAACGTCAAACGAAGACAGTGAATCTGAATATCCATAGATTATTCAAGTAGTATGTATTGCTTGACTACGGAACCCTGTTTCTAAGTCCATGCGTAGGATTTATTTATTAACCATATTTGTCTACAAATGAAACCCATTGCGCCCTCTACCTCAACAGAGTATACATGATGAAATCATATTGCACTTTATTCTAATAGCAGTCTGTGAAACAGCCCATCTATTCTATAATTATTTTTTATTCTACAATAAAATGCCTTTTAAATAAAGAAGGGAATGTTCATACAGCCACTATACTAGGTTATATTTATCTGACAGTGGACTATATCTCAAGAGATTGTTACAGCAACCGCCGACGCAAACTGTTATCTCCCAAAAGTACCCACATCAAGTCAAAGTAAATCTTTAGCAACGTGATCGCTGCAACAGTAAGATATAATCATAAATAATTTAAACTAGCTACAAACTACAGAACTCTGACTACAGACTGATTCAAATATAAGAAATAATATTACATTCTAAATCAATAGTAGACAATATTTAATAATATAGGTATAAATTTCCTTTTTAAGTACCTTATCTCCAGCTATAAAGATGAAACTTATCAGAGAGTGAATGCCAGCGTCGCCGTCTTATAGATTAGGGAGAAATTTAAATTATTCGTTGAAAGCAAACACGACCGCACGCCTCAAGCGGCGAACGCCTACTGAGTACATTAGTACTACTTTCAGGTCAAAATACAAGTACCCGCTACTAAATACATCGACTTATTATACAAAAATATAATAATATGTAGGTGTATAATAACTCATCAATGCCACAGTATATCAAGCAATCCCAAGGTGCCATCACCGGTATGCATGAGCTACTTCTGTACAAATGTTGCCAACTTTCTCCTGCTTAAGTGCATTTAAGTCTGGCAATACCTGTTAGTGAGATGTTGTACGATGTCTTATCATACACTTAGCGTAACCATAATTATTGCTTCAAGTTATACTTATATTATGTATGTAAATTTTCAAAATCACTACACTACTCACTACACTAGCATCTGCCGAAAACACACGGAATTAAGATATTTTTTGTCTGTAACATTATTATACTGATCAAAAACTTGTATATAATCTTAATGAATACTATTTAACATTGGTCCAGAATAACTGGAGTCGCGTAAGCAATGACATCCCTAGATGCCAAAGTGCCCGTGCTCAATGGCACATCACTACTGCAGAAGCTTGACAGATGAGTTTAGGCGAGAAGTTGAGCAAGATAGAGACTGTGGGATTCCGTCCAATTCACCACCAACTAATTAAAATGACTAGAAAAAGGAATGTTTTTGTCATATGGCAACTGAGGCAATCCAACCTTCATTATTGTCATAATCTTAATCTACTCTGTTTTGGCAAAGTAAAATTACTCAATTATTTGCCGCCATTTTGAGCAATGCAATTTTGGCCTGTTTTTGGCAAATCAGATTAACGGAAGACTTGTAGCACAGAACGTATAATCAACTTCGTTAAATTCGCCTCTTAAATGTGCAGAGCATGCATTTTTAAACTTTAGTGTCATCACCATCCGATCCTCTCGGCGTCATTAACCCATACCTTGACCATACGTTTTGTGGCTGTAGGCCTCAAGCGAAGCGCACTAAACAGGTCTACGCTACGTGTCTAGGTAGTGGCGGCGTACGACGTCCAAGGACGCCATCATAACCGCCGTAATAGCACGGTTCACAACCAAGTGCGGCAAATGCCTGTAAGAATTGACAGTGACACTGGAAGATGCATGTTCTCGACTCCATGCCAAAAGACCAGAGAAGGTTAGTCACAAGATAATTTACCATGCTGCGCATCGAGACCCCGCTCCTTCGTAGGGAAGTATGCACTCAAAAATCTACTAACCCAACGTGCATAAGCTAACCACAACACTAAGCGCAGGAAACGCTGAACGAACACTCGCGTCGATCGACGGCCAACAGAGAAACAATTTACTGCAATGAGACCATTTTTGGCCATCCATCGAAACGAAAGTCCGGACATACGCGGCCCAACTGCATTTAGCACTGTGTGTACGACGTGTACCCTCAAAATCTATGGAAATAAAACACACATTTCTAATATTATTCAATGTAATGACACAATCTAAGTGCTTAATTACAGGTTACGTACGAGCATACTAAATAAAACTACTTCTAACATACCTCACACGTCCAGTGTTACCTAACTAATAATACAAGTGTATTAAAAAAATATAAATAAACTATGTTAGGCTGCGAGGTTGCCGCTCAACGGTCCAATATATGACGAGTTGCCAGTACGCGTCATCAAAATGGCAGAATAGCTTCAAATATCAAATTGTAGACTTTCATCATATATTTGACCGTTGGGAAAGAAAATTTCTATAAGTACGTATAAAAAAATTAAGTACAGTTTATTGGGCGAACCGCTGGCGATGACTTTGGCACAACACGCAGCGGGTCACCGCGGAGGGCAACGACGTCACAATAACTTTAATACTGAGAGTTTGGGTGAAATAAAAATATACAAAAGTTAAACCAAAAAAGCAAAAGTACCGTCACACTTTTATGCCGACTACCCACATTCAGCAAATTCGTACAATCCAACAATTGGCGAAATTTGACTTTTTTTTTATTTTTCTAACTCTTTTCAATAACTATGGGCGACATAAAAATGCGAGCGAATAATCTCTGAAAAAATCTAGCCTACTTATAATAAGAATACTGCTAAGGGTATATACGCGTTTATACCAACGATAGCCCCGATTTGCCATATCAGATTGCCGACATTTGCAATAACCCAATTCTAACACTATTAAACACTGAGCTGTCAGTGTCAAAACAGCATCTCATGGATAACCAAACCAGGGCTACGGAAAGTCGACCTATGCAGGAATGTGGTCGACAAAGCTTTCGCATGCATTTGACTCTACTCTCGCCACCTGCCTCTGCCTGGCGTCACCAACTTTAATACCGAGAAATCTGGCAAGATTTACGCTTTACGACAAATATCCATTTTGAACTTTCGAGTCTGTTAAACAAAAAATTGATCATGTTTCCTGAACTTTTAGAAGAATGTGCCGGTTGGGCTGAATATTTGCCGCTAGGGAAAAGCAATTTCAAGGCTAAGTACTAAGTAATCACTGGAAGGACCAAGTCCCGGAGATTCTGACTTAAAAACTAGGAATTGCACGAACACAACCATCAATTCGTCTTTTTAATAATACTTTTCTAATCACAGAATATAAATATTCGAGTATTGCTTTAAGTTTTAGATTCTAACTACCTAAACTACGAAATTAAGTACGCACACGGTACCCTGGAGTCCAAGAAAATAAACTGTCAAATTAAATTAATAAATAAACAAAAGCTGTGCCATTGAATTTTAGGAGGTATAAGGATACATTTTGAGAGAGGCAAGATACCCGGCAAGATCATTTAGAACCACACCTGGTCGCTCGTTCTATGGACTCCAGAGCATCCACAAATTTAAAGAGACACGCTATCATCACAAAAATTAAGCCAACTTTTCTTTCGAACCCTCCACCCGAAAAAAATTACTTACCATTAAAAAATTAAAAATAGGGCAAGGACCACGTAATGTCGGACATGTCGGAGGCAGGCAAAGGCAGGCATTGTCTACGGCTGTTCAAATTATTGTCGTACACAGGTGTTAGTATGCATTCACGTTACTTATCTATGACGCTATTTGACATTTGACCACACACAACAATTTTCTCACTTTGAAAAAAATCTACAAAAATGTGGGTATTTCCAAAATGTACGTACCCTCAAAGTTTTACAATATTTTTAAGTATGGAATCGAGTGTCGTTGCATGTGTGGTCCTATCGAACGCTATTCGGTCCGATTGAATTGTCATTTGTTGTGATTTTTGAGATACTTAGCCTCTTAATAAACTTAATTTTAAGATATGAGTTATAATTGAGATTCATTAAGTACTCAGAGGAACTGGAACAGTTGCCAAAATGTATCGCTTAATCTAAATAATAGGGAAAATTGAGCATTGCTTCTTGAAAATATTTGACAATTTCTCTTATAATACTGAGGCGGTACATTCAAACCGTGCCAATTAAATCACCTCCACATTTGGCAAACCTAATTTACCTAAAATTAATGTCAGCTCTCAAAAATCACGACAGAACAGCGTCGTCTACATCATAAAATGGCGTACAAATGATTGCTTTTTCTGTTAGATATGTATAAGTGGCGAGCGAGCGGCGGACGCCGCGCGACGTCACGGGGACGTCCGGCGCGGGGCGGGACGTTCCCGTTTCTGGTGAATCGTCACTTAGCTTTAGCGGTTCGCGGCCTGTATGCGAATATTAGCAATGCCGTCTCCAATACTGGATCGAAGGTCCTCACATTCGCGGTCTCATTCCGAAATAAAAAAAAAAAACATTTTGGCACAACGCGTGGCAATGGCACGGAATTGAATAATACTGATCGTTCCGCCGCGGCCTCGCGCGACGTCCGCTCGTCCGCTACTTAGCTGCGAGATCCACCATCCTCAAATATCGCCAAACGTGCACTAATACTACGAATACGAAAAAATTCAAGACAAAAAGTTTCAAACTAATAAAATAAAACTGAGATCTTCGCCTTACAAATAAAAATGCGAATCTTTGCGTCGGGTCCCGCGTCGGGCCAATTATTGCTCAAAACCTAACCTACTGAGCCGCGACTCGGCAAGTTTAGTAGGAACCGTTTTTGAAAAAAAAATCGCAGCGCGACCTAAACGAAGGCGGATGGGGTCGCTCGATCGGCCTAGATGTACATGGGCACCCCGTACATCGCGCTCCAGTCGATGCCCTGGAAGGACGACATGTCGACGCCGGCCAGGGAGTACGAGGCGCCGAACTGCGGCAGGGCGGGGGCCGGGGCCGGCGCCGGCGGAGCCACGAGCGCCGTGGCCGCGGTGGCGCCGGAGGGCAGAGCGTACGGAGCGTAGCGGTAGGCGTGGGCGCCCACTGTGGGCACGGCGCCCACGCCGCCCGCGTACACCAGACCGCGCCCGGGCCGGAGGACCAATCTCTTGCCGAGGGCCAGGGGCGTGGCGGCCACCGCTTCCTTCGGCTGCGCGCGCTTACACTCCACCTTCTTGTTCTTAATCGTGTGGAAGTGAATGTCGCAGACGCGCTCGACCGCCTCCTCGGAATGGAAGGTGACGAACCCGAAGCCGCGATGGCGCTTCGTCTGCTGGTCCATGAGCATCACCGCGTCTTCGACGAGCCCGAATTGAGAGAAATAAGCGCGGACCTCCTCCGCGGAAGTGTCTTGCCCGACGCCGCCCACGAATATCTTTTTTGTTTTAGTCGGTTTCGGGGCAGATTTGGGCGTGGCGTGTTTTGGGTCGATGCGTTTCCCGTCCAGAGTGTGCACCGGCACGGCGAGCACTTTGTCTACTGATGAGGCCTCCTGAAATGTGATGAAACCGAAGCCGCGCGAACGCTGCGCGGCCTCCTATTAGTATGACTTCAGAGCGCCCGAGTACCGTTGGTAGTGTTTTTCGACAAATTTCACTATTGAGGGTAGATGTTTTTATAGACTACCCTCAGTATATTGCACAAATTAATTAAAAACACAAACTACCAATGGAACTCGAGCTGAAGTACAGCCATAGAAATCAAAATATCAGTGGCAAAATTAAACCGATATTTATATTTCAAATGACAAAAAATAAACTAAATAGGGCAACACCTAAGACACAACCTACGTATACTTGAGTAATTCAAGGGTTTTGTACAGGAATTACGTTCATGCGTTCTGTTACACTAGATTAGTCTTACTAAAATATTGTCGGGTATCGTTAGTGCTAGAAAATTGTACAGTTAAAATCTATTTGAAATACTCTTAAACCCATACATCACTAGCTCGTTACCGTGACTAAACCTACCGAGCAGTATCGCTACCATCTTGGGAGAGATTTACATTGAATTATCTAGACTAATTACTAAATCTTGTTAATTTCAAACACTCGAAATAGCTATTACTAACAAAATAGTTTGAATCGCGTTGTCCAAATGTAAATAAGTCCACTATTTTCAGGAAAAAACTAGAGAAAATTAGAAAGGAACACTTCGATGTCAATTGTCAATGTCATGTGTTAACCTAAAAATCTACTAAAATGTGATAAAAAATAGTGGACGTATTACAATACCAACTAAAGACGGGGTACTAACGAATTACCGAAGAAAGATATAGTCTATGTCGACGTTAGTGAATCTAGCATGCCAGTGTTAATCCGCATCTGTATAGTCCAACTATCTCTACTGTATCATAAACTAAACTTCCACGTAAATATTTATTTAAAAAAAACAATTCTGTCCTAATTAACACCCGAAGACCTCGGACGTCGAGGCAAAATACGAAATTCCACTCGACGTCCGCCGTTCCACAACTGAGCATTACTTAAGTCAGTTTTTGCCGTCCACATGTGGAACCAGCTGGCCACTGAAGTATTTCCAAACCAATTCGACTTACGCCCGAAACCAATAATTAATTCACAATGTTTTCAATCTGAGATCAGACCGTGACAGGCGATCGATCTGCAACCCAATAATCAAACCCTGAGAAGACAATCCATTTTTGGCGACGGATAGGACGCAATCTCTGCGCTCTTTACGCTCATATTTAATAATATAAAGTAAATAAAACCGTACAAATAATATTAAAATATACATGTCTTTTTTATTATATTTTTTAAAAATTGGTGTAAGTTAAAATCTTAAGATAGGATATTGGCACAGTTGAACTGTCATTTTCATACAAAGTTCTATCCAAATATACCGATCCGACCTACCATGGACAGCTTGTATCGACAGATGGCTATTACAATCCGTCGAAGGTTAATGTCACACTATTATCAATGTTGGATTAATGTCTATCTCAGATGGTCAAAAATGGATTGTGATAAGTTTTTGGGTTTGGGCGTTATGCGTTTGTTGGCATTGAGTGTCCATACCTGCAGGTGGTTTGGTTCGTTCTTTTGGTTTATGAAGTTTAAAAATTCTGTAGAAGTTGGCATCACTGATCATCATCAGATTTAAAAGAGACAGCGTACGTACGACTCTTACAGAAAATCGAAATCAAGTTTGGTTTATGATACAACCACGCACCCTATATCCCCATTCAATATACACTGACCGCGTTTCGGACGACATCTTGATACAACAAACTGTTTTTTTTTTTTAAATATTTAATTTCATTTGTACATTTTGACGAGTGTGCAGTCATTTACGACAGCGTTGTGTATCTAAAAACACCTAAGGTTTTTAATTCTTTGATAAAAATTATTTATTTTAAGACACTATATTTTACGACAAGAACTGCCCAAACGCATAGGTATATTACGAAACTGGGATAAACATCCACCCGAGTTCATCCAAAAGTCTATTCACCCGTATGAGATATCTATTGCAGCATTATTGGCAAGTCACAAACGACTGACAATCATGCCCATTAGAAAAATTATCACAAAACTGACGCAAAAAATCAGACCAATTTTTTTTTATCTCCTGAAAAATCCACTGGTTGCCTGCACCGAACCCACGACCCCAAAGTTGCACTCTAAACTTACACTGATTTTAATCAGTCATCATTGTGGTCCATTCATAACAGTTATATTACAAAAAAAAATGCTATTTATTACTGTCATATATTAATTTAAAAAAAGATTTGATTATTTATTTTTATAATAGTTTTATTTATTTATCATAGAGACACTTGTCACATGTTTGTGGTAAACGTTGATTCTTCAGATTATAAGACCTAGCATAAATAAATTGTTATCATAAATTAAACTTAAACCTTATTAATTATACACTAATATTAATATGAGTTACAATTAAAATTTAAGTTAGATATAATTTGACTTTATTAAAAGCATGTAGCCTTGAGCAGGTCAACTTTGAAGCAACCCATCAAAAGGAGAACCTTCATATTATGTGATATAAAAAAACCATGATTTTGAGAAGCAAATGACAATTAAAACATGCCCTATGGTCAATTTATAATTTTAGCTGTATCAATAGTTCATCACAATATCCTAAGAAAAATGCTTAACAAGACTGTTAAATTACTCAATCGCAGTATTCATATATTTTTACTAAAATGTCAAATAGCTTTCCTGCTCAAAACTAAAAATATCTTTGACATCCACCAAGAAAACTGTCAAAACTTACCTGTGTGACAGGATCTTTCATGATGAGAACATCTGTGACAGCTCCAAACATAGCAAAGTATTCCCTGAGCTTCTCAGAGCTGGTCTGCCAGCTGAGCCCTCCAACAAACAGTTTACTTGGCGACGGCGATGTGGTACCACCAGTGTTTGTAGCAACAGGGGTTGAACGGCCTGATGATGGGGAGTTTTCTGAAGATGGAAGAACACAGTGTCATCTTACAACTTAATGAGATAATTGCTAAGATTTTTATAAAATTATTAAATACAAATATGTTTCCATTAAGCCTTATTATTTGAGAATGATTGTTTAAATAAGAACTTCTTTCAAGGATATGATATGATGTAATGTACTCTTTTACATGATAATTAAATATGATTTACTCATATAGGTAATTAAAGGCCAATACAAATATTATTAACAAAAAGATTAATGCTTCAAAATATATATTTACTGAACTGTCTGATGCTGTCGCAATCAATTTAAAATTAGTGAAATCAAAGCAATGTAACAATATATTTCTTTACATCGAAAAATACACCTTATTGCAAAGAAATAAAAGTATTTGGTAGCAATTCTAAGTAGCAGTAAATTAAACTTGCAATAAAACCTGTGGTAGAGTCTATATTTCAACACAAAAGATCATATTATATTTCAAAGAATGTAGTTTAATACCCAACTCATGTTCAGTATAACAACCTCATAACCATGAGACAACTGTGAACCTGACTCCAGATTAATATTCAGGTACTGTACTCAATGGAAACAAATTAATCCTTATTGGATTATTATGGAAATTAAAAGACTTATGTCATGAAAGCTTATGAGATACTGTTTAAATTTGACTTTGTCCACACGGCCATAAAAATTTTAATAGACATTAACATTTTTCCTATGAAAGTCACAAAATTTATTATTAAATAATAATTTTTGTTTCACTGTATAGAATATGTTATGCAATTTTAATGCAATGTGATAAACATGAATTATTTATTAAAGCACAAATATTACAAGATAAGAATTTATTCTAGACTAAGTCGTAGAAAAATCTATCTAAATGTGATGGGAATATGATACATTTTCAATGTTCTCTAAGGAAGTTAGTACTTTTCACAACATTCTAACCAGGCATAAGGTTAAAGGAATTTATGTCTTGTGATGTTCTGATTAAGTTAGATCTTCAAGGAACAAGTCTACAAAATAGCAGTTTTAATATTTCTCTAACTAACATAACTTTCCCAAATAATTATTACATAGATTTTATTACATGATATCCAACCAGAAAACAGATGAGCAGTAACACAAACATAAAAATTGATTTTAATCTAACAGTCTATGAGTAATTTGAAGTAATCTTTATTATAAAGTATAAATATTATAATTAATTATAAATCCTGTAAAAATTGAAAATTTAAGCTTTTAGCATTGAAATCTACGAAAAATCAAACTTTGTTATCTCTAAATGCCAGTTTGTAGTTTAAAGGACTTTTAACATACACAGTTTTAAGTAAGGAAAACTTACTTATTTGTTGAACAGCAATCTGTTGCTGCTGCTGATGAGCAGCAGCCGTAGCCGCAGCATGGGCAGCAGCCTGTGCGCTCAACACATGAGCTGCCAATTCTCCGTCCACCATCTCCAAGCCTCCAAGCGCACCGCTAGAATACACCATCATTTTATCACTAAATCACAGCAACCACAAATTACACAATATCACGCTTCAATAAGCGCGGCGACAGCGAATAATCCGCGTCAAGACGCTTTCTATTCAAATAAAAACAAATGAAAAACAAGAAAAAAGCTATATTAGAGCGTTCGAAAACCATAAACAATTTAGAAAAAAGAATGTTGTCCCTGTTTGTTGTAAGATTTCTATCATAAAACATATATCTTACATCCAATAAAACATATTCATTTTAATAAATTATTTCTTTGAATTTGTCCATAATCTATTAAAAATTATTTAAATTATCTTTTTTCCGTTAAATCCTTTTGTTTTTAATTGTGAATATTAATGAGAATTGAGAAATGACAATTGTTATTTGACAATAATTAATACCATTAACCATAGACCCTAATAACAAAGATTAATTTCACATCGAAAGGAACATCTAATATCGCAGTAATTTTTGTAAAAATGTAATGATAGTCCTTATTTTATAAGTTATTATTATTTTTATTTTATAAGTTACGTGAAGTTAAGCAAACATTTTTATTAGTTTAATGGTATTCATTTATAGGCAAAATTCGTTAAAATTACTGAGATAATATCTAGTAATGAGTATGTTTAATGGAGAATAATAGTTCTGTCGTTACCTTTTACCCTATAAATACGTACATTGTGTAATGTAGTTGTTTATTTGCAAGATTATATTTCTATTGCAAATATTTAATCACATTAGATGACACACACGCCTCCAATAATTTGCGAGCGTCCCTAGATGCGAATTGTGTAGGCGCGGCTTTAACACCATGACAGTTACTTAAAATATAATGGCGGCAACTTATAGCGGGAAGAAATATTATGTAATAACTAATAATTTAGCAAGCTTTTGTGTGTATGGGTAATTTTAATCACGACATTATGAAATTAATTAATTAATTTTGATAATTTTCACATTGCTTTTAAAATTAAATTCTATGGTTTTAGCATAAAACCTTTCAAGCAGGAAATAAAAAGTTTGGGATATAAATCATATTTCGTAATCCGTATTTTGTGTTCAAAAACAAAAAATACGCAGATCGCACCTGTAGCTCTTTGAATTATAAGATTTTCATAACGAAGAAGCGCTGAAAAATGTGAGCCTAAGCCCTAAGCTGATGTCAGAAAAGTTTTTGACTAATAACACCTACTTAATTACTACGTTTTGGTTGGCACATGGTAACAATAAAGGTTTATACATTTTTATTAAATGAAAAAGAACATTTTGCCCTCTATATCAGGTGTAAATTTCATTCATAATACTTTTTGCACCAAATATTTTTTTCACATGTTTTCTTGAAGGTGTCCAATGTCCAGTTTGTTAACAAAATGAGAATTAGTGTTACTAGCTATTGAATATATCGTACCATTACGGTTGGTTTCCATTTATATTAAATAAACAAACTTTGAAACAATATGCCGACTGTCGCCCGCGCCGAATGGCAAATCGTCCCCGTAGAGCGAAAACTCATTAAGTCGAAAAATGGCCAAATCGAGTTAACAATGCCAATAAAACTATATTTTTTTTCTCTATTTAACTGTCTAACCGTCATTTTTGTAGGTATACTGGTTTTCGAGTTAGAAAGAGTGAGAAGTAACTAAATCTATTCTTTGCTTCTAATAGAATTTAAGATAAATAACTAAATCTTGTTAACAATTTTTTATTTATCAAACAATTACAAATCTTGAAAATAAATTGATTTAATTACTTTTATAATAAAGTTTTTAAACCATAAGTATGCATTTTGGTAGACTAAATGGATTTAGTGAGTTTTCAAATTTAGCAGTTAGCCAAAACGCCTAAAGCGAAAATTCATTAACTCGATATAACGTCTGTCTAATCTTCAATGTTTTGAACTTGAAAAAATATTTCCAAAGTCAGAAATAATCTTATCCGCTTAATTACGTCTTTTATACTAAAAATGAATTCAAATGTTCATGGTAAATAACACTAAAATCTTTTAGTTTCATTATTTTTTAAATTTTGCTGTGCTTCGGTACATTTAGATAGATATCTTTTGCAAGTTGCTCTAAAGCTCCAGTATTTTTTCCAGCCGTTTGTTATTCTTCTCCCAACTTCTTTGCTAAAAGAATCTTTTTGTGCCATTAACTGCCCCAGGTAAATGTATTCATTGGTGTAATTGCTCTGGGTGTTCTCTAGGTTAATAGTGTTCTCAATTCCATTTGTCATAACTCTTGCTTTATCCGGATTTAGTTACCTTCTCGCTTTCTAACTACAGTTAGTTAATAATTTTTTCTAAGTCTCTTGATGTTGTAGAGAATAATCCGTGTATAAATAACCTTAAGTGCGTTAGTGAGACACCATCTACATTGATCTCGAGATTCTCCCAGTTGATACCTTTGAAAATTGATTCCAATACGGCTGAGAATAATTTTGGGGATAGTGGGTTCCTGACGCTTTTCTCTATTCTGAAAGGTTTCATTTTTTTCCAATTAGATTGTAGCTGTACTGTTGCTATAAACATTTTTTATTCGTCTAATATATTTGTGTTAAATTCCTTGCTCAACCAATGCCTCCAAAATCTTTCCATGAAACAAAGAGTCGAATGCCTTATTGTAATCGATAAATGCAATGTAATACGTACGCTGGTATTCGTTGTACTTCTCCAGAACTTGGCGCACTACAAGAATGTGGTCAATGACAGAGTACTCCTTTCGAAAGCCTGCCTGCTCAATGGGTTGCTGGTTGTCTAATGTCTTTCGATGCGTTTGAGAAAGACCGTAGCAAATATTTTATATACATTAGACATTAGACTAATAGGGCGGTAGTTTCCGATTTCATATTTATCTCCCTTATATAGCAGGGTAATGTTTGACTGTGTCAAGTGTCAAAGAAAGGTAAGGTAAATAATAATTACGTACAAACTACAGAAGAACTGTTAGAAGCGTTAAGATACCTCAAGCATACTCCGCGCCACTGCCTATCAGATGCAAAAAAAAAAGATCTTATTAATTTAAGTGCCAAAGGATATTTCCACGAGACTTCACTTGTGGTATCAGTCTTAACCGACGAGTAAAGACAAAATTGATCGACTTTTGGAGCAGGGACTCCAGAGAGGAAGAAGAAGATGAGTTAGTGGAGTAAAAATATTAAAATTTTACTTCTATTTTTGCAAAACGATTGATTTATCTCCATAATTATAATATGTATAGGAAGTATAGAAGATTTTTTAAATAAAAGTAGTTTGATTTCATAGTATTATAAAACAATAAGCCCTTTTAACTCTTAAGTTATTTTTCATTAAGTATATTTTGTATATCCACCAGTTAGTCGTAAATTACCCAAATCAAGTTATTTTTTATAAAAATAAATTCGATCTGAGTGAAAAATAACTAACTCGGGGCGAAAATTAACTAATTCATACTACATCGGATATTCTATAGAGAACATGTAATTAAATGTTTTTTTTTAAGTTTTCTCAGTAATAACTTAATTATCACATTGGGTAGCTAGCATCATTATAACTTAATTTGAATTCCTTTAAAATGAAACTAAAATCATATAAATATGTCATGACATGCTAAAGTTATGGCAATTTATATATTTCAAAACTTTAACCCTCATTATCTCGAAACAGGTTTTTTGGACTTAATGAGTTTTCGCTCTACGGGGACGAAATAGCCGTTTGTAATGTCGAAAGGCGCGATGTTTGAAACCGCTGCGTGCTCCGCGCTCTAAGCATTAGCCCCCCGCACTTCCCTTCAACCCTCTTTCTCTAGTCCTGCAGAGGCGTTAGGAGTTAGGACATTGATTATGCCACGCGAAAACAAATTCCCGCGCAAAATTATTCAGTACGAATTCTCTAGACTAACGTTGAGTATTTAGCAATATTCTAGATGTATTATATCCCAATACTAATTATACAATTTGTTTGTTTGTGAGCGTGTCTGTGTTGTGATAAGGTTGTATTTTCAACTAGGTATTCCGAATGGGAATTTTTGTTTAAAGGAAGGAGTTTTACAAATCGCTGGATTCGTTCGTTCGAATATTATGGGGTATTTTGATTATTTCAAGTATATAACTTTAAATTTTAACGTTCATCAACTGTGCAAGGCGTATTATTATTTAAGTTAAGAAGTGAATAAATCACAGGTCTGATTGTAGTAGATCGATAAATGAATGTCATTTATTGATAATAAAATTATTTATAAAATTAGAACAATTTTCGAGGTATTTTGACAATCATTTTTTAATGAAGTTACTGACAATTTGTGTAAAAATCAAAGTACAATTAATGAGTGGCGATAAAAATTTGTTAGGTCTCAGATTTCTGTTACTGTTTCATGATCATTTGTCAATCTAATAGGCAAGACGATGATCAGCCTCCTGTGCCTGACACACGCTACTTTTTAGCTCTAAGACAAAACGGTTTCTTCACGATATTTCCTTTCACCGTTCGAGCAAATCGTAAACGCACACAGATTGAAAGTCAATTGGTGTACAGGCTAAATTTGTTATCTTTTTAAACTATATATCTGTAGACGAATATCTAAAATAATTTTATTTATAATTTTTTGTTTATTTCCGTGTTGGCCTATCGGGTATCGGCTTTAGTGTGCTATCAATGGACTTTCTGTCCAATTGCTCATACAAACTGACTTGCCATAGACGAAAAAAGGCTACTATGTGAGTTATATACTCGTGTAGATTACTTATTTGCTGTCCAAATATGCACTAATCTGGCAGTTAAAATAAGTGTCATACGAATACAATTAGCAGGTCCTATTATAACAAGTCTTCACTTCGAGACCCTCAATTAATTCACGATTAATTGTCAACTATAATTCCTTAATACTTAATTTTTAGAAAAATTATATTTATATTTCCTATATTTTTATGTATTTTTATTATTATTAATCTAGTAGATATAGGTGTCCAGAGGTCATTTGAAAGGGCCGCGACTGAATTTTTCAGTGTGCAATTACAGTAATGACGGAAAACATCGTGGAAAACCGGCGTAATTGGACAGAAAATCTTCAACGCCAGGCTAGTGAATGAAAAAAATGGATGTAGAAATCTGATGTTCTGACCTGAATTGGAATACAATAATTATAAAATAAATAAAAAAGCCTTTTATTTCCGGATGCCTTTAGCCTTCCTTAGCTCTCTCCAATGAGTTCTTTCATTGGCATCTGTAATCCAGTATGACTCCAAGGTCGAGCTGTCTTCTATCCATCGTGTTTTTGGGCGCTCCAGTTACCTGGTCCCATTCTTTTGGATACCAGAGGATTGCTTTACCAGTTTACATTTCAACTTTGTTTTAATATCCGAGTTTCAGATTTACCAGCATACTTTTTGATCAATACAATTTCAAGGATTCCTAAAATACAATTGTACAACTTGCCAGCCACTGGACTGTGAAATGTGTGTTTTAATTTATACGTATTAAATGTAAGGAGTATCTGTTTAGTATATGTTGCGTATGTGTGCAGTAATAACTAAATATATGAGAGGTGGAAACTAAGAACCTAACATGGGCGGCGGTATCACTTAACATCAGGTGAGCCTCCTGCCCGTTTGCCCCCTATTATATAAAAAAAAAACTCTAACACCTAAATAGTAAATATGTGATGCACCAAGAGACCAAGGAAACAGATGGAGTCCTGCTAGGATTAGAGGTTCAAGGTGGTGGGATTAATTCAAAGCTATCGGACATCACCACGATAATTGAGGGCTTGAAGAAGTCTTCCTCACTGAGAGGAAGTGTTAATAAACATTTTAAGAAAACTTTTTTATCGTAAATGGGTCCTCTATTTCCAGTAAAAAAGAGTTTTCTTAACCGTGATCAATTTTTGCAAAAACCCTTCATCTTTTAATCGATATCAACTCCGGGGAAAAATACAGATAATGTTACTTTTGTATAGCTGTGATACTTTTTGACATTCAACACCCTTTGTCTTGAGTCACCGTGTCCACGCACGCTGTAAAACACGTGAAACTTCGGAAAAATTTAAAATTATGTTAAAAAATTATAAGTTTATAATAATATATAGTTTCAATCCGGTTAAAAAGTGTTTTCTTTAAATATCTTAAATACACATAGAACACCTATTCACACATACATAACATTATTCTAGTGTTGGTTAGTGTATCGCACTGAACAACAATCGTTAGTAGATTTAACGAAATATTTCTTTTTCCTACGGTAATAAAACTTACACATAATTTTCGACCGTAGACACTAGATTCCTAAGCTGGGTTAAGCAATGAATCAGTGTAGCCATCCTCAATTTATCTTATAAGAATCTATTGTAGCAACTAGCAACCCCTCCGTGACAGATGTCCACAGATAAGACATAAATGTAAATGATATATGACTTTATGCCTACCTCAGTGTGTACTACAATATAATAATAATTAGCATTTTATAACATAAAGAATTTCTTTTATCTGTGATTTATTGAAAAAAGCCTGAATGAGAAAGCGTCTTAGTTAATTGCAAACCATTCTCCGTGGACTACAACGCCGCGATATTTTTTTCGCGATCGCTTTTTTTGATATAATGTTTTAGAACTGGACTGGTAGCTCGTTTCACAACGTATGTGTAGTGCAATAAAAGGTTCTCTGGATTGCCAGACGTGAACATTTAAATCTAAAATTGCTATTTAATTAAACAAAAATGTTTTAATTTTTTGAGCGTTTGAATCTTAACCCAGTGTTCTTGTTGTTACAGACAAGGTAGTTCTGTCTATAACCACAATAAATACCTGCAAATTGACCATGTTGAGGGAACTATGTCTTAAGGTAAGATTAAGGATCAGACACAGAAACGAGACTTAGTGCTTAGCTAAGCTGTTCTTCTGTACATCGAAAGAGTAATGTTACCCTAATCGTCTACACTTAGCTAAGTACAACTCCTGACCAATTCAATATTTTTGGAAAAAATAAATGAATCATTTGATCTCGACTCACTGTTACGTGATACCACGCCCATGGACACTTTATGCCTGGACTTGCGAGTGCGTTAACTGCCTATTAAGAATTGGTACTTATAGAGCAGGTGGCAAACTGTCAGGAAACTCCTGATATTGATACCACCGCCCATGGACACTCTCAATGCCAGAAGCAAAGCATTGCCGGCCTCTGAAGAATTGAGACGTTCTCGAAGGACCCTAAGTCGTAAATACTTTAGTCTTCTAATATGTCTACTAAACGAATCTCCATTTTCTTTGACAAAAACGTTGCACATCTTCGTGACGTTTCGTAAAACATTTACCCTCATGCGCCGAAAGAAGTTTTACTTCAAGAAACTAATTCTATTCAGGCAATAACATGTAGTGTCAATGAATTATTAGACAGTGCAATCCCATCTTCCGCTAACAATAGATTTCAAATTAAAAGCAGATCAAATCGATTCGAGCAATCTGTGCCAACACTTTCACTTATTTTTTCCATCAAATATAGCGGTTTTTCTGAACAATAAATGTTTATAGGTCAATATAAAGCTTTTAAATGCTTTGTAGATGTAATGTAATGAAAAAAATGTTGATGCCTGGTAGATAGTACCGATATCCAGAGCTGGTGCTTTCCCTGACGAATGCTAGAGGAAATGCCAGCGTTAAAGGTACACAGGAGATGATGAGATGTTGGCCAAGTGGCTTCAGCGTGCGACTTATATCCGCCGATCCCCGGCTGTGCACGAAAGGACTTTCTATATGTGCGCATTTAATATTCGCTCGAACGGTGAAGGAAAACATCGTGAGGAAACCGACATGTCTTAGACACAAAAAGTCGACTATTTGTGTCAGGTACTGGAGGCTGATTACCTACTTGCCTATTAGATTTAAAAATTATCATGAAACAGATTCAGAAATCTGACGCCAAGATCTAAAGAGGTTGTAGAGCCACTGATTTATTTAAAGGTACACAGAGTAAACTTATTAAATTTGTTTTAATGTTATTTTCCCGTATCACCTCGACGTCCGCCATTCCACAACTGAGCGTTTTTCAAGGCAGTTTTTGCCGCGCACCATCACTTTGTGGAACCAGCTGCCCACTGAAGTACTTCCGTACCAATTCGACTTAGGGTCCATCAAGAAAAGAGCGTAACAATTCTTAAACGGCCGGCAACGCACTCGCGAGCCTGGCATTGAGAGTGTCTATGGGCGGCGGTATCACTTAACATCAGGTGAGCCTCCTGCCCGTTTGCCCTCTGTTCAATCTATTACAAACAATAAAAAAAATGTATTAATTTTTAGTTATTATTATTATTACTATGTAGCTTACGTGTCTTTGAATTAAAGATAATATATTTATTGAGAAAAATTGTTGCTATTTAATTCGATTGCAGTATATTTTTAGCTAAATGCAATATTAAAGCGATAATTACTCTGAAACAAGGATATATTCAGCCGTAGTAAAAAAAATATTTACACTGGTTTATTTATAATTAATAAATAAAATATTCTTATATATTATAAAAAATATGTAAAAATAAAAACCACTCCTTGTCATATCCATTTACGTCAAAAAAGACCATAACTTGTAGAGAAAAGTAATAGATAACGTTAATATAAAGCCTAATGTTGAAATAAGTAGAAGAAGTAAATGCTTTGTTATTCAATCAAATCACAATGTTAAATCAACAATCACTCTGAATATATTTAGCAATGAAATATAATTCAGTTTTACAATTAATAAATAAAATATGCAATAGATAAGGCAAAGAAATGTATAAATAGTTTATTTTGACCACTGTCATATAGTCAAATAGTTTCAAAACCTCTAGTGAAAAGTAATTGATAACGTTATTATAGGTCTGTAACGATCCCATGAGAAATCTAGTGTGTTTTTCTCATTTTATAATAAAGAAAAAGGTAAATAATATATAAATTTATCATTTCGACCTCTGTAATATCTATTTACGTCAAAATATATAAACCTTGCTATATCCTTATATACATATATACTTATATACCGTAACGTACCATAAATTTTGACATTATAATTAACTGTTCTTATTATTATGGCAGGATAATTTATATGACATTTGCATGTCTACTTTATGGCTAATTGTGCGGTTTTTTTTCTAATCCATCTAAAAACCTCTTTTCAAATATACGATTTATTATTAAAAGTAAAATAGCAAAAAACAAACATTTATATTATTGACAATGATATAAAACTTTAAAAATGGAACAGTGATCCTGGATCGAGTTACGGAGAGTTCATCGACCTCGAGGGAAGCTCTTACTTCAATCATAAATTAAATTGTAGGTTACTTTTAATAAAATATAAATATTGTTTGACATTTCATTTATATTAAAACACATTACGAAAGGGGAAAAAATTGAACGAATGAAGATCAATATTTTCGTTTTTTCGTTTAAAAACTATAATTCTACGCCCAGGTTTCTAGTCTGCAGGTAATTTTAATAACTCGTATTGTTAAACGAAACATTATTCGTTTAATATATATTTATTTCAAATATAAATAATATATATTTTAAGCTTTTTCTATGAATAATTATTTGTGGAGAGTAAAACCTCTTTCAGTCTATATAATTGTTTTTGGCTGATTCGAAGTGGGCGTTGGTCTAAAAAAACAGAGCCGAAAATATCCATGGCATCGAGGTCATTACCTCATCTTGACAGATAAAACCCCTAAATAGAGGAATATCCTAACATTTTTGCCAGATCGATAGCTGATTGAGGGTGTTTTCTATTGAGGGGGTGGATGACTGCGCATGCGGGAGAAAGTGGGGCGCGGCGGTCGTCCACGCTGCCTCAAACGGGAAGCGGCATCACCTCAAAAGCACGTGTCTGATATATTGTCCTGTCACAGCAGTACGTACAAACTACTGCTATGTCTGGACATACTACCAAACGCGTTGCAAACTCAACATCAAGAATTGTGTGTGGCAGTGATTGTGTCAAGAAAGATCCCGCGTGAAAAATACAGCTAATCGATAAATACAGATTATACAAATATCGATTGTCGTTCTTTTTACAGTGTTAATGTTTATAATATTGTAGCGTATTCATTCTTGAAATGTAAAATGTGTTAGTATTGACTCGTTGTGTACGCATGCGTACTGCATCCGCCATTTTCTTAGGGTTAAGCCCTCGCGGGGTGAATCTCGTTTTATAATCTTTGGTACCGAATTTGTATAAATTGTGTTTTTATATTATTATATAGTGTGTGTGTAATTTATTTGCATAATTATTATAAATATGTCATATTTAACTGTAATGTATGCATAGATAAAAATTTACACTTTCAGCATTTGTCTAATAATTTTTTATCTGTATGTAATAAATATCAGTTTAAATTATAATACAACTATTTGTACTCTGTGTGTAAATATAATAATTAAATCTGTAGAAAAATTATATAAATAAAATATTCGTTTTCAATTATTGTATGACACATCGCAGACATATGGAAATATATACTTATGCACATAGTATTGTCTTTTATTAACATAACTTTTACACATTTAAAGAAAAACACTTTTTTACGGATTATAGTTATGTATTATTGTATTTAAACTTATAATTATTTAGACATAATTTTAAATTTAAATACAATAAGTTTAAATACAATAATACATAACTATAATCCGTAAAAAAGTGTTTTTCTTTATATACTTATGTATTTATGATATAGAATTTTATTCAATAAATCTATGCCTACCAAAACGGAGTTTTTTTTAATTTACTAATAATATTAATCAATTTAACATGTACCATCTTCATACTTTAAATGATTAACATTATAAATTATACTTTCTTTATTTGATAACACATAATTAACAATATTAATATATAAATAAGGGCACATATGATTCGGTGTATTCATTTAGTTAACGAAATACATAGGTTAACGCGCCTTTTTTATTGTCCGTTGAGTGAGCTGGCAAAAGTTCTATTATTTATGCCTATAGTAGTTAGTTAATTTCTTGTAATTTTCCTAATTAATTTCATATGTTTGTTTTTTTGTTTCGTCTGTTAATTTTATTCACTTATGCTTCACTCTTGTCAATTTAGGGTCAGCTGTTAAGGCAGGAGTGTTTTTATAAATAAATAAATAAATTCAGTAATTACATAAACCAAATTCCGCCGTGCATACTGATTTATTTAGTCTTTTAGATTTCTCGACCTGCTTCCAGCAGGCTGGCCACTTTGAATGGACATCTGCAACGTCGAGGGGTTTGTGTTGCCGTCCTTTGAGGGAATTTTAGAAGGTAATCAGCGTTCGCTTTTTGACCAGACAGGAAACCGCCGTCCATGGATACTTGAACCCCGAGTGGTTCTTATTGTCTACCTTTGGGGAACGTTCATTGAAATACTATATGCTAATACCTCTGGCAGCTGGTTCCACAAAGGGGTGGTGCAGAAAGTGCCTTTAAAAGAAGCAAATCTGTGGAACAAAATTGTCTTGATATTTACGAACATTTATTTAAGAAGCTCAGAATTTTATCTCTGCTTGTTCCTTATTCGTGCACAGAAACATACATATTTAAGTCGAAGTAAGAAGTAGACATGGGCAGAGATGGTCTGTGCCAAAAATCAAATAGACACTGTTTAGGAAAAACACAATTTCAATGGCAATAAGGGTTTACAACAATTTACCAAAAGATTTAAAAATCTTCCGACTAGAGTCCTTAAAAGTCCAATTGGTGTGACTTTTGAAAGAAATTTATTATTAAATAAAGGATTATTTGAGTGAGACACTGTAGTTAATATAAATTTAATAATGTAACATATGATAAGAATTGATCAATTTTTATGATTAATAAAGTAAAATTCCTTTCATGATTAATTTGCGCGCCATTGTGTGGCAGAAAATAAGAACTAACGATTGTACCACCTTACAAACGTTTGTCCCATATTCTTGTAATAAATTAATGATTATTATTATTAACTGTAAGTCGCTTTTTATGTACTGAACAGTTAATTAGCGCTGTCAACCTAAGAAAGATACAAGTATTGATATCGGCCTGAGTGATTCATAAATAAAAAGAGAAATGTGAAAATCAAATACATTATATATATATGATTATTACTAGCGGACCCGATAGACGTTGTCCTGTCTTAACTATGAATATTGGTTTCGAATTGTTATTAATAACTAAAAAAATATATCAGAAATTAAGAGTTTATTATTTTAATACTTATGATTTACTTTATGATTATAGAATGTTAAATTTTCTGGCGCGTATATAATTAGTTTTGTTAGTATCCCGACACGGGAATAGGCCATGGATTTTCAAGTCTAATGCCACAAATAATTAGCGACTGTAGTTACTCTGATCGAAGCATTTCTTTTAAACTACACATATTAATTATTCGTATAACCTCTTTGAGGATATTTGCTGCACACATTCTGTCAATTATATGTCAAACTCCATGAGGTTAAATTAAAAAAGCTTGTGTTGTAAACGCGCTATGCACAGAAAAAAAAATTTGCTATTTTAAATTTTTTAATTTTCCGCGCAATTTTCTTAATTTTGTCTCATAAGAACCTTCTCCTGACAGGAACAAACACAAGAAAAAGAGAATTATTGAAATCGGTATTATATACGGCATTTTATTTTTTTATATATATATAGATAATATATTTACAGAAATATTTCGTTAAATTGCCTAAAGACAAAATATGTCTGTTAAACCGCACAACAAGAGGATAAATGGTATAAAAACGGTTTCTTTTTGTACTTAACACAACAAGGACGATAATTAGAGATTAAAATATGATAAAGAAACGACGTCCACGAGTGAAGATGTCAGCTTAGGACGCCAATCCGCGAATGTAATGTAAATGCTTAAATATGTAGGAATAAAGAAAAATATAATAGCAAATAAATTAACACGCTGTGCACAACAGACGTATCTTGTAACCAAACGATGTTCTTAGTAATATGTCTGTATAAAGCAAGAAAGGGTTGCTTACAATAAATATTTATTGTTTTATATAAATGTCCTTTGCTGTGTCACTCTGTAGAAATGCTGTATAACCATCAAACGGATTGTTATGTGATTCCTGAGAATGGTTTTAATGTATTTCAATATGGTTTTATGTAAAGAAGTTTAAAATAAAAATAAAACTTTATATTATTTATTAGTGACTATTATACTATATGGGGCGCCCGCGCCGACGTTGGGCAGGTGACATCATCGCCATCGCCAGGGTTACATGGCCGCGCCTGGCCCGCGTCAGACGCGAGTGGAACCGGATGGAGGAGGCCTATGTTCAACGGTGGACAAACCAAAACCTAACTAAATGATTATTTCTTAATTTTAAAGTTTTTTTTGGAAATAAATATTATTATTATTATACTATAAATTGTTATTTTTATTATGGCTTTCAAACACTCCTCTGGGCAAGATGCCGGCACATCAATCCCTTTGGTGACCATAAACACGTAAACAAACTTAAATGTTTTATCTTGTTTTTTAAATATACAAACACACATATCCAGCCTAAATCGGGGATATTTTAATTTATTTTTCATAGACAAATAGACAGTGTTTTATATCATAACTATCAACCTATAGACAGAATCTTAGATACTTAGAAATGTATTTTTAGGTTTGATGTAATTTTATTAGTATACCTAATCAAATCTGCTAATAATATTGTAATATTTGCCAGATTAGGTCTATATGATTATTATTAATAATATTATTAGGTATGGCAATACCTCTTAACTCATAGCCTTACTTTATTTTAGTTTAACCTGATGATTGTACTGACACTTTGAATGACCACGACAAAACATATATGAGCATACAACCATCACGCTTAGGAGTTGAGAACAATGAAGCCATTCGAGAATCAAGAAAGAAATTGGTATAAACATTTATCCTTAAACTTAACACAAGGTTTTAATCTAAAGTCTTTCCGCCTTTCGTCAAACAACATAATTGTGCTCTGTTAACATATTTTTTTTTAAATATAATTTTATGGCCTGGTAACGAGACCTAACATATTTATGAATGACAGGCATAAACATTATTTACAAATGTGATCAATGTGGTTTAACTAATCTGTGACACAATCGTACGTATGCAAATCAATATTCGAAATTTTTCATAATTTAATGATTATTTACAATTATATTTTACTCCATAGCGCGCCAATGTCATATTTTATACAAATAAATCTCAATAACACTTTATTTGTAAAAGCGCCCATGGTATTGTTATATCGTTTAATAAATTCTACAAAAGCTTTTCAAGCTAATGAAGTCTATGAACTTTTCAATTGTTAAAGTTATGAGCCAGCACTATTCGATCGTTTTTCTTGTCATTGCTTAGGGTGGGCTTATATGTCAACCACGCTGAAATATGGGATACATAAGAGATAGATAGCGGTATCCGTTTGCCCCCTGTTCTATAAAAAATCTCTGCGGTTTTCAAAAATTGTCTGTGGAAATTGTGATGTCAAAATTGATTTTTTTTTATCGATTTCTAACAAAAGAACTAATGAATGGAATGATCCTAAATTTACGACCAATTCTGAGATTGAACTGCTAAGAAATTATATGCCACTCTTTTATATTAGACTAACGCAATTACATTAAGCAAAATAAAAATGTTTATTATGAAAACATATCACAACGCAGAGACTTAGTATATAGTTTTATAAAAAAAGCGTGTGGCACCAGGAGACTGCCGCGGTAAACCTATTGCAATTAATAATTATTTATTTATTTTTTCCCAGACTCAAAATAACACGCCTTTATAGTCTGTCTCACTCTAAGGCCTACCGGCTGCACCGACCTCGCTTACGCTACGTCACCGATCTCGTCAGAGAGACCTAAATATGCATTCTGTCCCACCCTAACGCACCTGCGCTACGACACCAATCACGCCAGACCGATGTGAGACGCAGTACGCGTTCTGTCCCTGTCTAAATCTTATCGGCCACACTTATATTACGTTATCGTGTGTTAGGCTATTTTCGTTACGGAATTTCTTGATTCAGTCGCCACGTTCAGAGCGCGCGATAAAATCTATGCAATAGCTTAATAACAGAGCAGGTGAAAAATAAGTTTTAATAATAACAAATAATTAACGGGTCAAATATAAGTTTCCTCCACCGTGATTTTGGTCCCTTTAGAGTCTTGGCCGTAGTGTACAGATGCTAATTAAAGACTTAATACGCCCGATAGATAGTATGAAAGACCCGAGAGCTATATATATATTATACTTCTTTTGCTGCGTTAGGAAAAAATGATGAGAGTAAGTTTATGTTACACGGTCACAAAAAACCAACATCCTGAAATTAGCTATATAATGCAATATAATAAAACTCTCAATTTATTAAATACCTTTTTGTTATAGTTAGTATCGTTTCCCTACAAACCTAGAATAATTTTTTTTTTAATTTTTTTTTTTTTCGCCTAAGAACTTATAGACACTAGTTTTTATATGCAATATTTTTTTGTTTTTCTATAAATATAACGAAGCGGAAAAAATAAAAATAAATAATTATGTACAGCGAGAAAATGAAAATAAAGGTACTCTGCCACAGGGACCAAACTATTTAAATTTGTTTCTATTTTTTATTTACTAATTTTATATTATTAGTATAATATACATTAATATAATACAATTTAATAATCATATGTTAAGTAAAATAGTTGAACATAGACTACAGAAATTACAAACTTCCCAGCAAATGTCAATGTTGAGTTACAACGCTACGGATGAACGCGAACAAAAATATTGGAATCGAAAAACGCTGTTACGAATCATTTATAATATTTGTTATACAAATATTTCGTTTGAAGTTCGTCATTGTTTTGTTTACGAATAATAGTTTTATATAGAAATAGATAACTTTTTCTACGTAGTTATATATTGTCCAGCCAATGTTATTAACAATTAAATAAAAACACAAGTGTTAAAATAATTTATTTTATTTATAACTTTTAGACCGATCCTTGGTGCGTCTGCATGACTTCATTTATTCTCCTTATATTAATTAATTTTTATTCACTGGCAATACTTATATCCATAACAGCGACACTTACCGGCCAAAAAAAGTATGTGGCACTTTTAAACTGACATTGTTACGTAATGACGTTGTTAATTTATGCTCTGTGACATATAATGGCAGCTGAGAGTAATGTCATGTGTCTTAAATAGAACGTAGATGTCATGAAAAGTGCTTTAATAACCAAGTGATTCCGTAAAAGAGGGCATGAAGCCCCACCCTTACACTTCATTAGTCTGCCACGCCTGTATCAGATCCGCCATGGGAGACAATTTTCCTCATAATGACTGGATATTCACTAAACGAGCCCAATGGCTGACTCAGTGGATAATTGATTGGTTTATCGAAAAACTTGGATCGGTTACGTTGCAAAAATTTACGATAGTTTGAACATGTTACTACGAAAAGAACGTAGATTTTTCGAAGGCAGACGATCGCGATTGTTGTCGGCCATATAAAGATTTATTAATGGCGTAAAAAGAACGAAGTAGTAAGTGGGTTAGTTATAAGCTGTAAATCGTTCTCAATAAATAAATAAAAAATATTATAATACACTTTGTTCTTATAGGAATATTATAATACACTTTCTTCTTGGTTCCCCCTATCTGCCAGCAGATCAAGCGAGGCAAGTGGACATAGGGTAGGCCAAAGACAAGTCCGAAGACAATATCTCCAAGCTGGTGCATGATTGGAACCCGCAACGCGGGTGCAAAGAGTGCCCAAGCAAACCTGACGTCGTAGTTGGAGAATAGGCAAAGAGAGTCGGAAAGACATGGAGCTAGTCCAAATACGAGGCTTAAAAGCGTTATGGGCGAGTGGGCGCCGTCTGCCCCATCTAGGGGTTATAGGGCATTGAACTTATACCTACAACGTATCGCATCAGTCTTGTTATAATTATAATAATAACGATCTAAACGCATATTCTATCACAAATTACGTGCAAATTTGTCTTGAAATAAAGAATAGTAGTTATACTATGAGTCATATCATTATAATCAAATCTTATATTATTTTATCACAAAAACATCAAATTATTTAAATATATTAAGTATCAAATTAATATTTATTATATTGTTTCCGCAAATAATCATTAATAAATATTTTTTCTTAAAGTCGTACATTAATATAACAAACGTACAATTTATGTTTTCGTAATAAAAATCGTGTTATCGAAAAGTCATTTACGTATAAAATTACAAAAATTGAAATCATCGTTATGGCCACACCTAATGGTGATTTGCCAGCTGTGATTTGGGAAAATCACCGACGTTTTCCGTAAAAAAATGATGATTAATTATTATTTGACAGTACGAAAAAAAGTGGTATTGAAACATGACTTCGACAATTAATACACGTAATATTATGTTTGTTGTTTAATTTTGTCATAAACTATATTAATTTAACGCGTAAAAAATCTTGACATTTACATAACCTATGCCACGCGACGCCATCTTGTCTAGACCATAGTTTTGACGTATTTTTAAAATTATGTAAATTTAATTAAAAAATATATATTTTGTACAGATTTTAAAGTCAATAATTTTCACTTGTTTTAATTTGTTTTTAATCAGGCTATTACAACATTTTATGATTATTTCACAGGCATATAATGTAACGTCAAATACAATAGAATCTGTTTCTCTTTGAAATACAAATATTTGAATCATCGAATTATTTTCTGTGTAATTATATAATTTATTTACAATAAAGAATATGGAGGAACTTTTCCAGCCAGTTTTGTGTGTATTATTTTCTGTATTTTACGTGCATGTAGTAAATTGTTAGCCATCATAATTTTTATATGTGTTGTGTAACAAAGCACTTCATATATAAGTGCTAAAACCATAATGCTAATTATAAATATCTAATTATATTTTCATATTCGTTGTTATTGAAGTTAGATTTTCCAAGAACTCAATAAATATTATATATAGAATATGTTGTTAAGCGCAAAACTGGTAGTCTGCTGAAACAATTCCAGTATATTTTTTATTTTTAAAATTTATTATCGGAATAAGAAAGGTTTTTATGAAGGCAACAATTCCTGAAAAGTAAACTAAAGTATAGCAAAATGTCCCAATTGTACTAAAAAGATAGCATATTATGTAAAATCATATTAAGGTAAAGCGATGCTCGTGGAAAAAATGTTCGATGAAAGTAAATCAATGGATTTGCTTAGCCCGCCTTTTTTTCGCCGTCATCCGCCGCCGTAATTTTGCCAAAAACCAACCACAGATACCTAAGTGTCCTCTAGACTATTATAATAAATAAATGTCAAAAGCAGTCATGAGCATAGATAATAATAGCCAATGAGCAGCGCCCTGCATTTTATGGCTTAGGGATGACAGTAGAATATTAATGACCCTAAAAAGGTAATGGCCTATATATAATACATAGCGTACTATAATCTATAAATAAAACATAGCTGAAGAATTTGTATCATTGGTTAAATATCTGCGGGGTTTATCAAAATAACATTCAAATAATTTTGATTTGTTTTATTCTTGGTCTATTCGGGAGTTATGTAACCTAAAATTAGTTACACATATATCTATATTAGTTAATATTTATTAAGTCAACAATCATCTTATATTTGTAGCCAATAAATGTTAAATCTTTTTTTGCTTGCTTGTAATACTCATTTATTACTTTTAGTTTTTGATACCTTCAAAAATTGTAATTTACTATTTTATGTCAGTTACGCTCATAATATAAACGATTTAAGCCAGTTGACATCCAGCTTCAAACAAAGGTTATTTGAAAATCCCTTCAACAACCGCCAACAGAAAGCTAAAAAATCAAAAATACATTTGTGACTTTCGACCTTTACGACCAAACAATGTATGTCAGGTACAGAAGACTGATCACTTGAAAAATGAAAAGCAGCTGATGCAGAAATCTGTGTCCCATAATGGTTGTGGCGCCACTGAATAATTTTTTACGTCACAGAGAAAACCGCGCGTACTAAAAACCTAATATTTCATATAACCATAGTTGGAGACTTATTTATTTATTTATTAAAGGGCACGGTATCATCTAATGCTATAAAGTATTAGCTACAAGCAATCTTTTCTAATTCATGACAATTATGGTGAACTGATATTATTGATTAAATTATGATATGTTAAACAAATTACTAGCAAAACAGCGGATTAGGTATCAGATATCAATGCTTTTTTTACTCGTTCAGCCTCCTACTGAATCGAGCTCTGGGTAAATGTTTATTCTGTTATATTGGTGAAGAATTTGAATGAAAAGTGCTCTGATCTTAAAGCGGTTTAGAAAATTCTGCTGATTTGAGCCTTGGGAATAAGAGACGAAAATGTTTATGTTCTGAATTTGACCATGTTATCTAGTGGAGGCTTGAATTCAATACGTACATACTATTGAGTTACCATGAATTTAAATTAAAATCCAGATATATTTTACTGAAATTTTATAATATATTACAAGCCCTTGACTGGAATCAAGGCCAAAGGAAACGTATCTCAAAACAGAGCTGGCAACAAAGCATTGCAGAGGCGGAGGCGGTTGCCTTTTGCCCCAGTTGGGTAACATAAAAGTTTAAGTAATTCATATTCAATAGTAGTAAAATAATTTCAGTCAGTAAATATAATAAATTGAACGAAAAAAAATAGCTTTAATTTTACACTCATGTTATTTCTGATAACTATTATTAGAATTATGTCATATATGGCAACCCTGAGTGACCCTGCGTTTTACGACCTCGCAGATGACAGGTCATATTTATCATTTCACCCTAGTCTGCGTTTGATGGCTTGCTTAATGGCGGGAAATTTGACAGTTGGATAATCTTATCTTTTTACGCAGTAACATAATCTTTGATTCTTTTTCTATTAATGACAGCTCGCAAATTTACATTCTATTATTTAGAAATTATTTCCTATAATATACAGACATAGTATTTGAATACAGAATAGAATAAGATTTATTTACAATTACATTTTAATATCTACAAAAGTGTTGTTTGATTCTTGCATATAAAATGTCTACGCTTCTTTCATTAATAAAATAATGTAATTTCATTTTATACGGAAAATTTCATTGAGCTTATTTAATTTAATTTGCGATCGTCATTGCGTTTATTTCCACTATCTTACCAATCACCGAGAAATACGTTCGTCAGCATACCTGAAAAGAAACAAAACTTTAGTAAAGCGTCATCTATATTCTGCGAATTTAAACTTAAGTTGATTATAGTAGTACAAAAGTGTGCAGCCAGATGGCGCTGAAATCAAATTAAAAAACTATTGATTTTTCATCATAACGTTAAAAGTTGTATTTTTAACTGCTAAAAATAGCTACATTGAGAGATTATTTCCGATATATCATCTGTATTTCTTCTACTCTTGGCTCTTAAAAACTTAACAACGAAAAAATTTAAGCAAAATTCCGAGTTTTGTATTCTGGAGTTAAAAATGTAAAATAATTGAGGAATAACATCGCATCATTAGATTGACAAGTATGCAATGTTAAATGATTGATGAATGATAAATGATTTTATTCACATTTTAAGCGTCAAACACCGCAAAATTTTTCAAAAAGGTATCGTAACAGGTGCTGTCGACGCTAACCACGCCATTGATTGGAAACCATAAAGCGATCCGTCAATTTAAATATTTTTCACATCAAGCACACGCGGTGAGCTTGGGTACAGGCCCTGAAAATACTTCATTATTTACTAAAGTATATTTATTTTATTTTTGCTCTCAAACATTACACATGTAAGGACAAGAAGACCAGACCAGATCCATGCATGCATTTTGCCCAGTTAAACTATTTCCAACCATTACTTAGCCTTCAAAGAGGGCACCAATTCTTAGATACGCTCGCGGCATTATCCATGGTTATTTTTAACATAAAATCATATGATAAAAAAAGAAATACCTACTCCACAAAATACTAGGGACGGTTGCAAAACTGCCACTAGATTATTATTCAAATTTCAAAAGTTATATTAAGTATTCAAACTTTGTAATTGAATCGAGATCTAGCCTAGATTGTAAAAATATTTATAGCTAAGCGTGTCTCTGCAAAATACACTTCTTAGGTTGCGAGATTATATGCAAAACTTCTTTTTGTACGGTAGTTTATTTAATGTTTTTATGTTGGTGGCAAACATTTAAGGATATAATTTGCTAGTAGGAATTGAAGTTTGGATCAATATTACAAAATATTCTTATCAAGAGTTTTACGCCCGATCTCAATAATTAATCCACAATCTCAGAATGAATCTGAGAGCAGACCGTGACAGTCGGTCGATCTCCTATCTGTATCCCAATAACCAAACGAAGACAATCCATTTTTGCCGACGGATAGAATGCAATCTCTTCGCTCTTTACACTCATGCTTGATGATCAATATAAACTTAATAAAGTAAATAAAACCGTTGGTTATTGGCACATTCTTATCAATATTTGGATTAAGATGTCTATCTAATATGGTCAAATATGGATTGAGATAGGTTATTGGGTTCGGGCGTAAAACAGGCAACGACGTGATGCCAACTTTACAGAATGTTCCTCCTAGAACCAATCTCAAATTTCCATAAATATCGATTAAAAACCTCTAAAGTTTTCATTAGATACTAGTGACCCGCCCCAGCTTCGCACGGGTGCAATGCTGATGAAAAGCAGGTTTTTATTATGTATTGTTATTTCCGTCGCTGGAAAGCTCCGATAATATACGCGACATATACCATATAGACATATACCATCAAGGACTTTTATGTAGACCTTTTCAATGTGTACAATACTTAGTTCATTATTTTGATAAAACTCGTAGGGTTCAGCCTGCGTTTGCAATGTAAGCGGAAAAAATGTAATTATTTACGACATCACATTAGAAACCTCAAAAATAACAGTACTTCTCCACTATTTAATGGATGTTATTATACATATAAACCTTCCTCTTGAAAACCACTCTATCTATTAAAAAAAACCGCATCAAAATCCGTTGCGTAGTCTCAAAGATTTAAGCATACATAGGGACAGAGAAAGCGACTTTGTTTTTGGTACTATGTAGTGATTTGATAGCCTCGCTTTGGTTTAGTTTTTTAGTTGGGTTCGAGGCTTAATATAAATTGTATAAATGTAGTCAATCAATTTAACATCTTTTCTGTTGATTTTCATAAGTGTATTTCGTAACGATATTAATAATGTTATTTTCAGTTTGAGTTTAAATAGAATCTTTTTTTTATTAATATATAATAGGGCGGTAAACAAGCCTGCGGGGTGCCCAAAAAAGCAGTCTTCGCGGCCCATAGACACCCACTTTAGTGGGTACGTTACCGGCCTTTAAGGGAAGAATATGCTCGAATTATGAATATTTGGAGGGGTTATCTTGCTTTTTAAAGATTATTTAATTATTTTAAATAATGTAAATCCCCCTTTATAAATATATCTTCTAAATCACCCATGGACATCTTAATTTCTAAACTTGAAGAGAAAAACCTGCGTTGGCATCATTGCCCGAGACGAACTCATTGCTACACACTTGTGGGGGATCTCCCCTACCATAAACAAGATGGTTTAGATGCGTCACAGCTTGTAAATCGGCGTATTTAGATCGCACACAGAGTGTACACTGTGCCGCATAATTGTCAACAAATTTATGGTGTGTTTGTTACGTGTAAGTTATTGGTTATCAAGAAGAAATTGTTTTTCGTGCCACGAGGAACATTTCTTCGCGCCACTGCAGAATTTTATTAGGAATATTAGACCAGGATCAAAACAGCGGCTTCTTCCTTCACAATGTACAGTTCCTCCAAACTGAGGCACAGGCACGAACTACTGACTGGCTTTAGGCCAGCGGCTTGTCAGTAACGTTCTAATATCGTTTATTGAGGCAGGAATAGTTAACCTTCAGTGTGTGAGTCTTAACACTGAGATTCGACTCCCGGTACTATGGACTATCTATGTACACATTTAACATTCACGCAATGAATGAACAGAAAGGAACATCGTGAAGAATCTTACATCTTTAAAGTCGACATGTGTCACGCAATGAAGGGTCTACTTGCCTATAATTATCAAAACAGCGGTACCTGCCACAATATACTATTCCTCCAACTTGAGAGAGAACCCTTGACTACGAACTACAGGCTGGTCCAAAACATAGTGGCTGGTCAGACGGATTCTGCGCTATTTTGGATATGACTGATAGCTTAGTATCTTCAAATTCAAAAATCATTTATTCATGTAGCTTACATAATGTACACTTATGAAAAAAAAGAAATATATATTAAATGCTTCTAATTTTACATTTACTGCCAGTTCTCAAATCAAGGGCGAAGAAGAGAAGGACTGGCAATACACTCTCCGCAACTCTTTTTAATCGCTAAGTTTTTTCTTTACACAACGTTTGTAAGGAGCAGCGTGTGACTTTTCTAAGTAAGACTCGCTCGTACAGCAAAGGAGAACTTCGTAAGGAAACCTTAGACCCAAAATGATCACCTTGGCTTGTTAAACATATTATGATTAGCATAAACAGAAATCTGAATGAAATAGAGAGATGAAACAATGGAAAGATTTTTTTTTTTTATAGAACAGGGGGCAAACGGGCAGGAGGCTCACCTGATGTTAAGTGATACCGCCGCCCATGGACACTCAATGTCAGAAGGCTCGCGAGTGCGTTGCCGGCCTTTTAAGAATTGGTACGCTCTTTTCTGAAGGACCCTAAGTCGAATTGGTTCAAAACACCAAAAATCGATATTAGAGATATCGCTGCCTGCCGTGTAACAGCCGGGTAACGCGGAACTGACAATCACGTTATATTTCGTGTTTCCAACTACAGCCTCAAAACTTTTAACGATCGATATTGTCATTATAAAGAGGAAGCAGTGGGACTCGGGGTATTTAAAACATTGCTCAAACACAAAAATATCTTTATTCATATAGGTAAACATGTACACTTATGAACGTTAAAAAAAATACAAATTAAATTAATTGTAAATTTACATTTACAACCAGTTCGCAAGTCAAGGGCGTTGAGCGGGTGAGATTGCTACACCAATGGACTCAAAAATTATCTGTAATCTGTGCCTAAGGTGGCAGCACTTTTCTTTAACAGGCTTCTTAGAGACGATGGCAGCCGGATGATGTCTTTGATCCCTTGGGGGATGGGAGAAAACCTATAATCACACTGATGATAGATTTTCTCTCTCTGCTTTTCTTCTCTCGCGGTGACAGCGAATTATTATTTGTGTTAACAAGGCCCGTGAAACTAAATGTAAATAAATGCTACAACGCTACGCCGTAGCTGCTACGAACAGCATTGTCAAGTATTAAAAGAAATCTTCCGTCTATTAAAATTCAGGGCATTTGTAATAAAAGTGTAATATTAAAAGGTAGTATTGTTATTAAAGAAGCATTGTTCGCCTTAATTTAAATAATTTGTTTTTTTTTTAATTTAGCTACATACTTGTAAGGTTTGGCCCTCAGATTTTTGTATGTTTTTTTATAGAACAGGGGGAAAACTGGCAAGAGGCTCAACTGATGTTAAGTGATACCGCGGCCCATGGTTACTCTTAATGCCAGAGTACATGTGTTTGCATGTGTATTTGTGTACTATTGTGAAACAATCTTAATGCATCAATAGTTTTTTACCGTTTTGTCTATGTTGACTTAATAATAAAAAGTAAATGTCCATGAATTGAATTTAACTAAGAAAATTATCTCTTAGATTACAGTTTAGCTGCGGTAATGTATCTTTCATTATCGTCTCGTTAAAATGCATTTAACTGTCACACTTCCTAAGCAAATAAACAGAACAGATTGACATTTTGCGTAACTTCGTAAGGCGCCATCTGTTGACAGAGCAAGGAAGATAATTACATAATGATATTCTTAATTATTTAATTTTTTTCCACTTTACCAAAACATTCTGGTAATTTTATTGTGAGCTTATTTTATATGTTTGAATTTAATTTAATTTTATTGTGTGCTTGTTTATCTCATGTATATTTTAATTAATTTTATTTTTTTGTAACATTTTTATTTACTTTAATTGCCATACACTTTAGATGGAAGATTTTGTAAAATATGCCGTAGATATAGAACTATGTAATATGTGGTAAACAATCTTTAGACTTATGTATTTAAATAAGCCCGAATATTAAATTTATTTAATACAGTACATCCTTACAGTAGCGTTGGCTCAGTAGTTCTAGCTCTTGCTTCTGGCAACATAATATATAATAATAACGGCAAGATCAAGCCTTGTCGTAATGCATTGAATCAAACAAAAACCAAAAATCTAGATATATAAACGAGAAATTATTTGCCAATAAATAGAACAATGTTATTTTGTGGAACACAATAAAAATAGGGTTCGCATCAGAGCCCTGGTTACGAAATAGGCTGATAAAAACACGCGTGGCGCCTGTCTGTCTATCCATGTATTGATTATACATTAGAGGCATAATTTTATGTATATTATATCTGAGATAAGGAAAGATGAAAACTGTTTGTATTTCCTAACCAATTTTACTAAGGGTCCTTCAAGAAAACTGGGAAGCATTTCTTAAAAGGCTGGATACGTATTTGGGAGCTTTGAGCATTGAGATTGCCCCCTGTTATATAAAAAATCGTTTGGTTTTTCAATTGAAAATACAAGCAACCCAATCCAACAACGGTAATCCATAACTTTTTCTTATGAATCATTATAGATAATGGTGAAAATCGAAATAAATGCTGTGCAGTAGTTTTTGAGTAAGACTAGACTACATGTTTTAGCGAACATCGTTTCGCCTAATATGTAACTTAGCCTACCTTTATAGTAACCAACATATGAAACATTTCACCGGAATAAAAACAAAAATAAATAATAAAAATTATCCTTAGAGCTCATGGAATAAATAAATACTAGAATTGGTCCTGTCGTCTTCAAGTTATGCTTTTGTCATGTTTACGATTCATTTTTATTTATAAAATAAAAGTTAAACCTATCTATCATTACAGCATTTCATAAGAAGCATTTTCGTTTGGCCGTCTTTTACTTGGACTTTGCAAATTCCACTATCACTAGAAAGACTTTTAATTTAAAATATTACATTTACATTTAACAATAAGAAAAAAAAACTCCAGTATCAAAGAATAAAAATGGCGAGACTTAATTTTAAATAGTGGCTGGTCAAGTTAAATAAATTTAAAAATCACGTAATTAAATAAATTGTAAATTGTCAGATCAATATAGAATTTGTAAAATTACCAATTGATATAAATGTTTAAGTGTCAAATCAGATACGATACATATATTCTTGCTATTTTTATATAATCGGTCCTACCACAGATCTAATCAAAATATCCTCTTCACCAATGAGGCTACAAACCGAAAGTTGATTTAGAGTAAACAATAATTTTCAGCTAGTCTTTTCTAAACCAAGATGGCCGCGATGTTTAAGTCGAAACTAGCAACGTAAATGCACCCCACAATTTTAATCACACAACAAATGGCAAGATTTTTGCGAGAAATTCTTCATTTTTCATTCAAAAGCGTGCTTTTAATACTGCACCGTCAATATGGAATGATTACTGCGTATAAAGGTATGTCAGAGGTTACGTATGAGATGTGTTCTGTGCGAATGTACAGCATATTTTTAAAGAGTTTTCACTTGTCCACTGCCAACATTTTGTGAGTGATTATTTATATTCATTTGCCGTAAATCAGAAGTGCCAATGAGAGGGGCAAATATACAGATAAAACGTGGACTTTAAAGACTACTACCATATGGAAAGAACTAAGGGGAAGAAGGAGAAAGGGCGCCGTAAAGATGGTCAGAATATGCAGAAGAGTTAGCGACTGGAGAACGTCATGGAGTCATATTATCGCTTATGTACCCGACGCTGTTTGTTCTGGGTAGGGTGGGTTACGACCAGCTACGCCTCAGAAGAGAGTTAGCTGTGTCAGTGTATATATTTAAAATACTTACGGGTCGGGTGCAATCCGGATATAATGGAGAGACTGGGTCTACGGGTACCAAGTAGAAACCTGAGGCTTACGTCTAAGCTTTAGGATGTACCGCGCGCACATTCCAACTTGGTTAGCAAAGCGCCACGCACGCGAGCAATACAGATCATTAACAAAATTTCCATTGAGGTGGACCTATTTATTTGTACGCTGGTTGAGTTCACAAGAGTTGCTTGCTATATTGTTAGTTATAAGATTTAGGAATTTAAGTTTAATTTTTTAATGTTTGTATGTAGGTGAGTTGGTGTGGGAAATATATTGGAATTCTATCGCATTAGTTGTAACTGTTAGGATAGGAAAATTTACTGGAAATAAATAAATAAATATTTGGAAAAAGCTAGAGGAAGCCTTTACCCTTGAAAAGGTTCCTATGGAACTGAAGAAAGCTAGGATAGCAAGAAAAAAAATGTAAAACAAATTTAGACTATAAAATGCATTTAATTATAAATTAAGATCGTTTGGTAACACATTTAACAATATTTATTTAAAAAATGTAGCTCTAAAATCTAAATACTATAAAAACATATATTTTATTATAATTGATATCCTTATTTTAAAATAATCCATACCCATCCGCTATTCTACTGTACACGGCGACGCTTAACCGAAGTTATCGCATTTCTATTTGTGCTAAAATTCAGATTGCAGTGTTATTGATTTAAGCAATATTTAGCCGTTCCGCATATTGATAATAGGGTTGTCTGCCGCGTTATATTTTCGTATTTTTAATAATTATTTCTTGTCTATTGCCATTCTGTTTGTTCTCTATGAGCTCTCAGTGTTTTAGGAATAATAATACTACATTTCTTAAGTGTATTCGATGATTATAATTACTTTCGAAAAACACATATTCACAAGATATTATATATCTTATATATAAAATTCTCGTGTCGCGGTGTTTGTGGTTAAACTCCTCCGAAACGGCTTACCCGATTCTCATGAAATTTTGTGTGCATATTGGGTAGGTCTGAGAATCGGACAACATTTTCATCCCCCTAAATGTTAAGGGTAATCAATCCCTATGTTTTTTTTTTTTCAATTTTAGATTAAAACATTTTTTTATGATACAGTATTAGGAAATACATATAACCCATTTTCACCCAGCGACAACGACACAAAACGACGTTTGCCAGGTCAGCTAGGTATAATATAACAACTATTTCTGTTAATTAGTCTCATGATCATTATAGTATCAAAATAAAACAAAAAAATTACGGTGTAAAAATATTTTTTTATTAGTTTATTTAATTTTATCATTTAGACTTTTCCCGCGCAATAATTCGGAATTTGACAGGATGTCGGCAGATTCAACCAAAGCGAGTATTAAAAAAAATCACAGTTGTTAATTGTCAAATGAATAAATTGCCGCAGCCCTAACAGATTAAAACTGTAGTTTATTTACTGTATCGGAACAACTTGAACTCTGTATCAGTATATTTCAGGTCAAAAATATTTAAAACATGTATAACTATTGATATATTATGATTGAGCCCCTTATGTTATGTAAAAACCGCAAGCCTCAGAAACCGTTTCATTAATTTTAACATTAATACTTTTAAATGATCTGTGTCCCGAAATGACCCGTAATATAGGACACAACTCCCGAGGGGACTCTTTCTATCATAGAAATCACAAGTCCGCAAAGCACCCGACAATATATAATGTAAATACCTAATTAATAATAAAAAATAATAATCTAGGTCTCTATGAAAATGAAAATTGGTGGTCACCAAGCATTTCATATCATATTTCTATAACTACGTAAAAACTAATTAATATTACACACGGTAGCGTAGTTGTCCTAAATATTAACAGCTGAAGGTGCGTATTACCCCAGCAGCTCACAATAATAATATTATGTAAGTATGTGTGACCGCCATCTTGTTTTACATTATTAATCAACTATCTGTAACTATCTGTCTGACCGAAAGCCACCGTGGCTTTCGGTCAGACAGATAGTTAAACGTTTCGACGTTCGACGCTGCTTAATTTAAAGCAAAATCCTAGCGACTTGATTGAATATCGATCTTTAATTATCTGTCTAGAGATTCCATTAACTCCCTGCTTTAACTTCTTTACGGTGACACATAAGTGTAAGTCAAGTTTAAATACACATTCACATACACATCGACAGTCCACTGTCTGACAAGCTATACATCGGTACTGCAGCTTCGGAGCCTATTTTATTGTGAACAATTAAAACATTATTTCTACGTTCATGGCCTTTATCCGATTGGTAGGCACCAGGGATTTCCACATCCCACGGTTCTCTACTTTCACCATGTTAGCTCGTTATAAGTACTTTTAACTTGTCCTTTGGTCCTGGTACACAAGGCCTACACAACCCGACCTCACCATCCGTGGTTGCCTTATCTACTTGTGAACCACTTTTCAATCATCCTTCACGCTAAACCAAAGCACTCCCTTTTATATCCTTGTCTCGTCCTAACTAAATCCCGTGAAAATATAAGTGTAGATAGGCCGGTCCAGTTTTCACCGGTGCATTGTATATTTTCTCATTTTATTTCGTCAAATGTATTAAGTTTTCAGTGCTTTGTGATATTCCAACAAAGCCTCCATTTATTTGCATAAACTGGGTCAGACTCTAGCTGCTCTTTAGCGTTTGTCTCTATTACAAATCCTATTTAATTCTACGGGTCTGCTTGCTAACACCAAGCTTCTATAATTGTTTATTTGCAACAAAAGTGGTACATTCAAATTGATTATTCAAGACACCACATAATCAGTCATTTAAAATATATATATATAATAAATAAAAAAAAAGTATCTCTTTCTCCTTGAAAACAAAACACGGCAGTGATCTGGAACTGCGACTGCAACAGCCTTTTTTTTTTAAATATACAAGCTATCTACAGTTTAGTCAAAATGTAATAGTTTTAAATTGGTCGGGCCCCTGTTTCCTACATCATCCCTATGACCTAGACAGACAGTCCCCCAAAAATTGATATTTACAAAAACCATATAACATATTTAAATTACAAATCACTGATAAAAATGTGTTACTATACTATGAAATGTTCATTCTAATAAAACAATATATCATCCAAATAGTTAATACCGTTTCCATTAGAAAACGTGGTGTAGGTATCTAGTCTTAAGCATCGCTTTATTAAAACACAAAGGGTGCTTCATCAAAACTTTGCGGTTAACGCAGCAACGGTCCACAGAGGTACCGTTGAAGCGGTCAACTGTCAAAGTGACAACTAGAATTTATACTCTATTACAGTATTGTGACATTTTAAACTCATTTTTTACATATGAATCTAAAAAAAACACGCAATCAAAAGTCGCGGAGGTCAACTGTCAAAGTGACAATACGCTCTTTAAAGGACCCTAAGTCAAATTGATTCTTAAAGACTTCTGTGGGTAGCTGGTTCCACATAGTGAAAGTTAAAAACACTCAGTTGTGCTACGATCAATATGTTCAAACGCGTAACTGTATTTTTAAAGTACTCATTGCTAAAAACAACTCAAATAAGAACGTTAAATTCATTAAAATACCCTTTTAAACTTTTAATTGAAATCCTCTGTCACTTGTTAATAATTTTTCTTTATAAGTTTTTTACTCTCTTTAATGTCGTAACATTCCAGATTAAAGAAAATGAGATTCGTTTTTCGTGAATGTATGTAAATTGTTAGACATTGACACAAAGAAGGCGCTGATCTTATATTAAATATATAATCTGTGCCTGATAAATCTCATAGACACAAGACGTGGCGTACCATACGCACACGTTTCGGTTGGCTGCGCCGTGGTTTAAGCTAAAACTGATCTATAAATTACATATACTAAAATACTTCTTCATTTTTATAATATATATATTTTTCACATATGTATTAAAAATTACATTAAGGGCAAAATTTAGTTTTTACATTTGGCATATCCATCGACCATATAAAATCTTTTACCATAGACATTTCTCGCGCCATTCAATTCCCGCCATGTCAAACTAAGCTAACCACAGAATCCTTTGTTTTTTATGACACGTACGGCTTACATTCCTATCAGCATAAAGACAATACGAACAGAGACAATGAATGTTAGAAAACTGGTTTTCATTTGTTTTTGATACTCTTGTTTATAACATGAATATAATATAAAAGTTTCGTGTTTTGCTTTTTTGTGAATTGTATTAATTATTTAGTACAGTTACTATTTCGTATACCTACTAATGGAACGAATTTAGGTTAGTTTCCCCAAATAACCGCAGAGTTTAGCAGGAAATAATTTTGACAAGTACATTTAGTTCTATTCTGTTTAAAAAAAAATAATCAAAGAGAAAGGAAATGAAAAAATCTTAAGCCACATTGTTTAAATCACAAGAAGTACAAAGTCCATACAAAGAATCTTTAGAATTTGACAATGACAAGGGTTAAGCGTGTTTCTCCCTTATCCTCTATAATCTATGGCCATCGAGAGCGGAACACTTGACTCAAGCGTGCTTAAAACTACTTGAATTTTGAATTTTAAAACGTGCTGTATCTTGTCATCTATGTATCAGCAATTTGTGATTTATGGTAAACTGGCGGGTTGGCGTTTAATATTCCAAAAGCTTATAATTATAATATATATTCTTGGCTCGCTAATTTACTTTACACTATTTTGAAGAAAAAAAAAACATTTTTTTTGTGGTCAATGTTATATATTTCACATTGTATTCATTATTTATTAGCATTAAACAAGGAAATGTTACCCATTACGTCGATGGCGTGTGTCAGGCCCAGGAGCCAGATCGCCTGTATTGACAAATCATGAAACAGATACAGAAATCTGAGGCCCAGGCCTAAAAAGGTAGTAGCGCCAGTGATTTTTAAATTTATTTATATAATCAAACATGTAGCAGCTGTCAATAACTGAAACTGTCGTATTGACTCGTAAATGTTTGACATGTGATCGTTATTGTAAACTCAAACTCAAAATATCTTTATTCATAATATAGATAAACAATTATGAATGTCAAAAATTTTTTAAAGTTACATTTACTATCAGTTCGCAAGTCAAGGGCGTAGAGCGGGCAAGTAGTAGCGTAAATAATAATTACAAAGAAACTTTAAACGTTTGTTGTTTGTTGTTCCATCTATCGCCATGCTTATTGAAGCGAAGAGAGCACCAGCTCCAACTTAAATGTATCACATATTAACAAACTACTTAAGCAGCAGGAAGAACAGCTTTGGCTACATCCCACCCCGCGATCAGATTTTCAATCACTGCACCCTATGGTCATATAGATGTGAAATGGACTTTGGCACAGTCGACTAACTTGATGATCGCAAAACGCCCCAAAATGGCCTGAAGTAACAACGCCATAGTCCGTCCCTGCCCTATCGGAAGCCACATAACTCGAGTGTAACCTCACAAGTGCCGAACAAGTGTCAGGCCTCATCTATTTCCGTGTAATGGGGACATACCTATTTCAACCGACTTATAATGTGAGTAATACGATGGATTATCGTTACATGGAAAAAACATTACATTGTTTTTTTATTGTATAGGCAAGCGAACCTATAGGACATTTAAAAATGGCTATCATCGCCACCCATGGATATCCATCTTTAGTGGATGCGTTGCCAGAGTATTTTTGGTTTATTTTACAATTGGAGTTCGTTTCTTCCAGGGAAGACATGAAAGTTTCTTGTGAAGCAGACCGTGAAAAAGTTCCAGCCATCAAAGATGCTGATGAAATTTTGAATTAATACAGCTCGTAAGGTGTTGAAGGGTTAAATCAAACAACTCTTCAGAACACATTACGAACTGATTTACTAAGAAGAAACTTTAGTAGTACTTATAGCCAAACATTACACATTTAAAACATTATTGTGTAAGAGAGATATCGTTTAACTAAATTTAAAGCGTAAATTCGTGAACCAAAGACAATATGGTTCTAGCTCTATATTGTCTTTCTCTGAATAACATGTTAGGGCATGTGGTTATAGACTTATGACCTACACACGTGGAACTAACGGCCTACACGGCAAGATGTCAAATACATCAAATCAAATTGTCGCACCACTGGTAGTCTGTGCGGCAATCGTCGGGGAATTTTATATTGACAGTAATGCTATGAAAAAATAAAAAGCAGTTTCGTGAATAATTGAAATAAATGACAATGATCGTGGTTTGCATGTGGTTTTTTTTACATTTTTACATTTGTAGTCAACTGTCTGTCAAGTTAACGTGTGGAAACCCAACAATTTTGAAAAAATATGTTAAATAATTTGCACATGTAAGTATCTCAGTTGAACAAGTATCTTTTAAATAAATAAATGACTACGGGATATTTATGTACAATAACTGTAGGCGGCGCTATTAAAATATATGAATACCGTAGTATATTATAATTTAAATATAATTAATATCTAAAAAATAACCTTTTCTACACACAATTATAGGTTCTTATTCATATCAGTTTTTGTAACGTTATTACTACTTTACAAGATAAGTAAATAAATATCATTTATACAAATACGATGTAAGTACAAAAATAAAATAGAGTTTTATTCGCGTATCTGCTAATGGTCCGCAAAATGTCTTAAAAAAATTACTTCAATATATTACTAAAATACATTTTCTTGGCCAGCGGCTAAAATTGGTACCACCGTCGCCATTTTGAAATGTCAGTCTGACATTGTCAGTTATCTCTAATTTATTTATTTTTATTCTTAGTATAATAACAATGGCAAAGTGTTTTTTATCGAACGGTTCTGATTGCTACGTATCTTAAAATGTAATATATTAATAGTACAAGTTACAAAACCTATGATCAGTTGTTCCTAAGGGTGTGTTACATTTATTGAATGAATAATATACATTGTATTATTGAGACATTTCAATAAATTATTAAGATGCATGACTTTAAATTATTCCTCTTATAATGGTTAATTTTTATTTACTGGCAATACTAATCCATTTTTTTTTAAATTGGAGTAAAGTAGCTGAAGACAGAGATAAATGGGCGTCACTGGAGGAGGCCTACACCCAACTTGGGGTTCCAGTAGAAAATACATAGAAATTTACGTACACATACAATGACATGAAAGAGAAATTATACTAACATAGATTAAACTACATGAACTAACACTAAAATAAATTGAAAGAAGTGTAAACTTTAAATACTGGAAATAAAAGGCTTTTTATTTTTTATTTACTAATATCCATGACAGCCAGTGGTATGTGCAGTAAGAATGATTCACTGTTATTAATAGGCCACAGACTGCATTCGTTTGACCATTTTGTTTCATAGACAAGTATTAACAACCTTCTTTCATAAAATATATACTTACATTTTTGGATTTTATATCGGTTCCTCACGATGTTTTCCGTTTGAACGGGTGTTAGATGCACACAGATAGTCCGGGCGTGGATCGAACCTACTTACTGCCTCAGGGATGAATACTGAAGCCTAAACTTTTAAAGTTCATCATAATATATGTTTCAAAAGATTTACATAATTGACTAGGGAGAATTTTCAGCAACTTCAGGGACCTTTTCCCGAGTTTGTTGTGTTTTTATTATTCTTAAATAATTATGTATATAATACAATTAAAACCTCGAGATTGGTGTGCTATATAGCGGGCTTCTGCTGAGGACTACATGGTACTGTACTGTACTGGTCTGGCGCACTTCATTTTCCCAAGCGTATATCATTTCTAGCACATATTTTCATATGTGATTGTCCTCACATGTGTAATGTTTCAGAGCATCAATATAATATAAGGGACTCTCGAAATTTGACATTTGACTTCGTTATAAAGCCGGAGCAATGCTTGTGTACCACAAAGGTATGGTAGCAAAATCGTTCCGCATATCAGATTACATTTGTATGATAACAATGGGTCATCCGATACGTGACACAAGGCTGTGTTTATAAACAGCTAATCCCTAGGTCTAAAGTACAAGTAAAATCTTAATATATATAAATCTCCTGTCACGATGTTTGTCCGCGATGGACTCCTAAACTACCGAAACGATATCAATCAAATTTGCACACCGTGTGCAGTTTGATCTAACTTAAGAGATAGGATAGCTTAGATCTTTAATTATAGTCGTAATTTTATTTTATTGCAAATTATTTGTTTATTATTTGATACAATTCTAACAGATGGCGCTGTGTTAAAAGTACCAACGTTTCACATAAGTTCTCTTACAGTTTCCCTTGAAATGTTTACTATGTAATATAACAAAAACCTTAGACACAGCAACGCTTGGCCGAGTCTGCTAGTATCATTTAAATGATCCTAATCATTGGGATTGATTTACTCCAGTTCAAACAATTTGTATGACTCATTTACTTAGCGATTAAAAAGAGTGGCGGAAAGTTTAACGGTAAATTAAGAATCAATTTAACATCTTTTCTGTTGACGTTCATAAATTTACTTGGTACCTTTATAAATAAAGTTATTTTGGATTTAAGGTTTTTTATCTAAGTTTCAGTGATGTCTTCGATATAAAATTGTTTCTACTACGTATTTGCGTGTTGTTCCCACGAGTATATAAGTGCGTGCTCCTATTTCACCATGCCTCCTGCTGATAGAGGACAAATCTTTGTTCTTAATTTATTTTATTATTCTTTATTACTCAAGATGTTATATTATGGAACATGGTGTAATGGTTGCAGCTCCTTACAAACGTTGTGTAAAAGAAAAAACTTGGCAATTAAAAAGAGTGCCGGAGAGTTTATTGACAGTTCTTCTCTTCCGTTCTACGCCCTTGATTTGAAAACTGGCAGTGAATGTAAAATTAAAGCATTTAATGTATATTTCATTTTTTGACGTTGATAAGTGTATAATATGAATAAATTATTTTGAATTCTGAAACACGGCTACATAATATGATTGATTATGTGTAATTTAAAGTATTAATAGCGAATATATCAAACATATAAATCTTTAGTACAATCCAAATGGCTTTAAAACAAATTTAAGTGAAAACCCATGGCCCCTTGAATCATAAATTTCTCCAAATTATTACGAAAATTCTCCCGAACACTAAATTTGCCATGACTCGAATACCACAGATATTATGCCGCAGACAATAGAGCATTAATTAATTTAATTGTCGCCATGTTATGCACCGGCCTTATGATTGATAGTCAAGGGATTATATTGTTATGTCTTGGGTTCATTTCCTGCAAAAATTGCAAAAATTAATAAACAATGTTGTGTGGTTTCATAAAACCACACAAGTGAAACTTTTCTTCACATTATAGACATTTAACTAAAAGTTTTTAGAATAATATTCCCTTAAGGGTATAAAATCGCTTTATGAATCTTAATTTTATACTTGGAAAATTGGAATGTTAATGGGACTAATAAAAGTAGACTAAGTCTCCAACTAATATTTTTATTGAATTCTGTGTCTTAGAGAGTACGACATACATAATACTTAATAATTATTTAGATTATGTACACATATTAAAATAGCGTGGAGCACTGGCACAAATGAATAATAGTCTATACACTACACGGTCAGCTGCTGCGAACTATGTGCGCCGCCATATTGGCCTCGGCTGCTATGACGAGCGCCTTTCGCTTTATCCCTACTCCGCGGCCGACCGTCACGCGACATGCGCCACATAGACCAAAAAGTTTGAGACGATGTAATAAAAGTTTCACTTTAATAACTATCGTAAAAGTCAGAGTTCAATTTCCAACTAAGGGTATAGAATTGACCCCGATAGACGTGCGCAGTATTGTGCTCATGTGTGGTAGGCACAGACGGCTTACTTGTCTTTTAAGAAACAGATACATGGATAGAGATTCATGTCTAAAAGGTTGTAGCATCAGTTTCATAGAAAGTTCGATAGAAAAGTTTAGAAAATCTACTCATTGAGCTGAAATTAACTAAAACAAATATTTAGTACCTATTGTCTTTTATTAACATAACTTTTACACCTTTAAGAAAAACACTTTTTTAACGTATTGAAGTTATGTATTATTGTATTTAAACTTATAATTATTTAAACATAATTTTAAATTTAACCGACGTTTCGCGTGCTTTACAGCGTGCGTGGTCACGGTGACTGAAGACAAAGGTGTTAAATGTCAAAAAGTATCACAGCTGTAGAAAATGTTGTATTATCTGTATTTATTTCCCCGGAGTTAGTATCGACTAAAAGATGTAGGGTTTCTGCTGAAATTGCTCACGATGTCCTCCATTTTCCGTCGAAACGTCGGATAAATTTAAATTATGTTAAAATAATTATAAGTTTACAATAATATATAACTTCAATCCGTTAAAAAAGTGTTTTTCTTTAAAAACAAATATTTGTTAAATTTGAGTTATAACATAACCTCAACCTAAATCTAGTTTATTTGCAAATAAAATGGTACATTAAGAAGAAAAGAAATCGCACAATCATTCTTATAAAAGTAGCCCAGTAAAGACATATTTTATAACTGTTATCAAAACTTATGGCCTTAATACTCTCCCTATAAAGACACCTTGCCTTTTAATACCTTGCCATTGAAAGCACTACACGGCAGTGATCTATAACTTCTGGGAAGGTGATTAAATAATTTGATCACCACATGGCACGATTAAAAGACCAAATAAAGACCCAAATCCAAGCACATTTCTTTGTGAATACGCAAATTAAAACCCTATTCGACAGACTTAAGATGCATTTTACAAAACATACGTAAAAAAATTATCGATTCATGCAACTTCGCACTACGCACCCCTTTATAATCACTATTGGTAATAATAATAAAGGCATACAATACCGAGGACACTCAGAATCGTTAGTTAACGGTAGTTTATTTAATTCTAACTGCGTGAAATTTGACATTATATATATATAAGTTATTTAGAAACTTGCTGCAAAATTCTGCTATACTTTGTACAGTTTTATCGCCAGCCAAGATTTGATTGACATCGAACAAAATGGACTGACAGAACATTAATATAGATCTTATATTATGGAGACTGTTGCCAACGCGTCATTACTATTTCTAATAATAATAAAAACTGCTGCACAATTTCGATGAATTCAACTGTTTATATTGAAATCAACTCAACTATATACAGGTAAATTAACATTTTGGGGGTTTAAAGATGTGCGACGTGTGTGATATCGTCGATGTGTGCATAGTTCATACGGGAATTCAACTGGAAGAGATAACATTTGGATATGTTTCGAATGTGTTAAGCTAGACTAGACTGAAGCCTAGAGCACTTTAAATACTAATAATTAAACAGACTTATCCATAACTTTCTTGGCTGTTTTTTATTTTACAGGAGGTAGATGAGAAGAAGGCTCAGATGATGCTAAGTGACACCGCCGCCCCAGGACACTACCAGAAGCCTCGCAAGCTCGCTGCCTGCCTTTTAAGAATTGAAGGACCCTAACGCCCAAACCTAATAACCTATCTAAATCCTTTTTAGAAAATCTGATACACATCTTAATCCAAATATTGATAAAAGTGTGCCAATAACAAATCGACGGATTGTAATAGCCATCTGTCGATACAAGTTATCCATGGTCAGTCGGATCTGTGTATGTGGATAGACCTATTTGGTTAGAGCTAATATCCTATCTTTAGATTTAACTTACACCAGTTTTTAAAATGGTATTTGAAATTAAAATTAAAAAGCTATTTGATATGTTTTAAACATAGACTTGTATTTTAATATTATTTGTACAGTTTTATTTACGTTATTTGTATTAAGTATATTAGGGTTGCCTGGAAGAAATCGCTTGTAAGCGATAAGGCCGCCCTTTGCCTTATAACTTTTGTAACTGTTTTTTTTATTATTGTTATGTGTGTTTTTATAAGGCGATAAAGGATAAATAAATAAATATATTGATTATTAAATATGAGTGTAAAGAGCGAAAAGATTGCATTCTATCCGTCGCCAAAAATGGATTGTTTTCTCAGGGTTTGGTTTTTGGGATGCAGACAGGAGATTGATCGACTGTCACGTTCTGATATCAGATTGTTTTCAATCTGAGATTGTGGATTAATTATTGGGTTCGGGCGTAAGTCGATTTGGTTCGGAAATACTTCAGTGGGCAGCTGTTTCCACATGGTGACGGCCAAAATTACCTTAAGTATCGCTTAGTTCTGGAAAGACGGATGTCAAGGTGATACTGATGCTGTACTGCAATATTCCATAACTAAAACAACAGCTCTGGGGTCACCGGTAGCGCTGAGTATTAATCAATTGAATGTATTAAATAATTTTTATTTATTATTTCCTTTATAACTGTTTGAAGGATTTTATTATGTATTCCATATTTGGCCATATCTATAGTATAAATGTTTTCTATTATACAGTGAAATTAATTTAGTTGGGATCTTAATGGACGAAGAATTATGTACCAATTATAGAAGGTATCCATTAATTCAGTTTTCCAATTAAGCAGATTTAAAATTATAGTTATCTCATTTACCGAGCCGTACCGCCTGTACAGGTCGAAATTTTCGTTTTAAGAGTTATGAATTTGATTTGAAATAAAATAAACATAAATACGGTGAAGCTTATGATAAGTAATCAGTGATTGTTTGTACTTGATTGCTAGTTGCTGAAACCTGTTATTCGATTAGAAAACTTTAATCAAAAATATTAGAAAAATCGACGTTTGACATTTCGAAATACTTATGTAAGCTTCTAATGATTCAATTGCCTCACGCTTTGAAATGTTTACTATAGCCTCTTCACAGTCTTCTACATCTGCTGTGTCCAACTAAGAATACGTAACAACGATGTTATCATTGAGCTCACCTTTTGATGTGAAACATCTATAGCCGCACGTAAAAACGATTTCTGGCGTGGCGACGCATGCCGTGGCGACGCATCGCCACGCTATATGATGGTATATACATACAATCTATATGCAGTAGTAAATTTTTGTATTTACTGAAAATAAATGTTTATTCAATAAATAGTCATCATTATCTGGAAAACAAAATCGTAATATTTTATTTAATCATTATGACATATTTAGTTCCTCTCACAATCTGTTCTTTTCTGCATATTACTTCACAAAATAATTTCGATGTTTCACATCTGCCAGGCGTCCCGTGACGACTCACATTTTTTTTTTATAGAACAGGGGGCAAACGGGCAGGAGGCTCACCTGATGTTAAGTGATACCGCCGCCCATGGACATTTAAGAATTTGTAATTTTTTTAAGTTACTGTAAAAATAGGAAATAAATAAATATATTATTTTATTAGATAATATTTCATTATGTAAACGCGGCACAGATATGTGTTCCCCTTTATGCTTAATGCCTCTTCCAAATTCCGTCTTAATTATTATATGTAAAAGGAAATTATGGCAATTCACGAACTGAGCACGCAATTGTGTTACAACTGACTTTTCATCTCCATTTTCATTCTAAGGATTTAGCTTTTGTATCGGAAAGCATTTCCTTCTAACAAAACGCTGTTATGCACAAACGTACAATGCTACGCCATAAATCGCCATTCAGCCATTGTTGGGCGGGCGGGCGGCGCAAATTAAATCTTTTATTCTATAATCTATGGCCGTATTAGATCTACATACAATATGGATTTCAATCTTGCCTGTTACTATATATTTACATAATAATAAAATTATTTTTAACTCCTCCAAATTACGCCTCTGTTTGCAATGTTGTCTATATGTATATATTGTTATAAAATCTTTTGCCACGTTCTACGCTTGTAGAAAAACACTAACAATAGAAAAAACGGTATTTAGGACATTGAAAGTTTTATCATTAAGCGATATCTAGTTAAATAAAGATTATTTAAATATCACAAAAAATATTTCTACATAATTCAATAAATTGACATTGTTTTATTTTAAACTAGTGACCCTCCCCAGCTTCGCACGGGTGCAATGCTGATGAAAAGCAGGTTTTTATTATGTATTGTTATTTCCGTCGCTGGAAAGCTCCGATAATATACGCGTTCGATCGCTGCTAAATAAGCTGTAATGGGCTGTATAGATCTATATTAAATGAATAATGTATTCAAGGTATTTAATTGGTTAAGGATTAATGCTGTATTGGTTAAAATCGCTTCGAAAATTAGCCATTATTTGTCGTGAAAAGTAAATGACAAAAAAAGTTATTGTGGGTTATCCATAAGAGATAGACATATACCATCACGGACTTTTCTGTAGACCTTTTCAATGTGTACGATACTTACGTTTGCAATGTAAGCGGAAAAAATGAAATTATTTACGACATCACATTAGAAACCTCAAAAATAACAGTACTTCTCCACTATTTAATGGATGTTATTATACATATAAACCTTCCTCTTGAATCACTATATCTATTAAAAAACGCATCGAAATCCGTTGCGTAGTTTCAAAGATTTAAGCATACAAAGGGACATAGGGACAGAGAAAGCGACTTTGTTTTATACTATGTAGTGATGTTGACTATGCTAACTTCAGGGTGTCGGTTTTTTTTGTGACGGAACGGACGGTTATGGCAAGTGAAAGTGTAGTATTAATATTATTGAATTTATTGTTTAAATATTTAGCATAATTGTCATGTATTTTATATAACATATAACTTGTAAACATAAACTGTAGATATAGCATTATATGTGAGGTGATAAAAAAATAAACAAACTATGATTTCTCCATGGCACTTTGGTTTATTTTATTCCAAGTAATATACCGTATAATTGTAAAGTAATAAAACTTCGCAGCAGTTTAATAAACATTGATTAAATTCTTTCGCGTTTAATCAGAAGGCGTAAATGTAATTTAGAGGTGACGACAGTTTATTTGAATTAATTATTCCCTTCTACTGAGTATGTTACTCCTACTCTGGAGATTTAATGCCACAAAAGGTGTGACTCTTGTCAATAAATTTTTCACGTACAAGTCAGGGTTATAAAATAAATATAAAAAGGCAAGATTTTTTGTCTGTTATCAGTAATATCTGTTTTTTAATGTCTTAACAATAGTTTCATACATGTAACTAAACATGACAATTAAATATATTATTAAAAATTTTCTTAACCAACATAGTTATAATAAATATAATTCAGCCTTGAACCAATGTTGGTTTTTGGGCCTAATGCTCAAGCGAGTTAATATTGTTATTTATGTAATAGGAGGCAAACGGCCAGGAGTTTGATGTTAAGTGATACCGCCGCCCATGGACACACATTGCCATAAGGCTCGCAATTGCGTCGCCAGCCTTGCAAGACCCTAAGTAGGTAGTGCGAGACAAAACTACCTTAAAACGCTTAGTTCTGGAACGACGGACGTCGAGGTGATACGGATGGCATTTTGTATTCTGACCTCCAATAATGAATAAGAAATAGAAAGAAACCTCTGGAGAACGATGCACGTTGAATCCCACATAACTCCTAATGAAAAAGCAACAATATTTATTGCGATGTAAACATTATCAATTTCACAGTTCGCGTTGCGTAAACTTTATTGGCCTAACTCGTAAAAGTAAGATTGTAGCTATATAGCTATACATTATTCGATAACGAACATTCGTTTTGCACCAGAGCAAAATGAAGTGGCGCTAGAACCCATGTGCGTCAGATTGAACGGCACAGAGTTGCTAATTCTTCTCGTCCGTTCTTTCTCTTTTCGGTACCTCATGCAGGAGCGTCATGGTCCACGAGGACCTGAAGTCGACTATATGTTGGAGCGGCAAAGCGTTGCCAATTCTTCTCGTTGATTTTCTCTCTCTTATCGGTAGCTTATGAAAGAGTGTCGTAGCCGACGAGGATAAATCTGGAGTGGAGTATATGATGGAACGGCAAAGAGCTGCCAATTCTTCTCGTTCATTCTCTATTTTCTCTCTCTTACCGGTAGCTTATGAAAGAGTATCGTAGTAAACGAGTGGAAAGCTGGAGTGGAGTATGAACGGCAAAGAGCTGCCAATTCTTCTCGTTCATTCTCTATTTTCTCTCTCTTACCGGTAGCTTATGAAAGAGTATCGTAGTAAACGAGTGGAAAGCTGGAGTGGAGTATGAACGGCAAAGAGCTGCCAATTCTTCTCGTTCATTCTCTATTTTCTCTCTCTTACCGGTAGCTTATGAAAGAGTATCGTAGTAAACGAGTGGAAAGCTGGAGTGGAGTATGAACGGCAAAGAGCTGCCAATTCTTCTCGTTCATTCTCTATTTTCTCTCTCTTACCGGTAGCTTATGAAAGAGTATCGTAGTAAACGAGTGGAAAGCTGGAGTGGAGTATGAACGGCAAAGAGCTGCCAATTCTTCTCGTTCATTCTCTATTTTCTCTCTCTTACCGGTAGCTTATGAAAGAGTATCGTAGTAAACGAGTGGAAAGCTGGAGTGGAGTATGAACGGCAAAGAGCTGCCAATTCTTCTCGTTCATTCTCTATTTTCTCTCTCTTACCGGTAGCTTATGAAAGAGTATCGTAGTAAACGAGTGGAAAGCTGGAGTGGAGTATGAACGGCAAAGAGCTGCCAATTCTTCTCGTTCATTCTCTCTCTCTTTTCGGTAGCATATAGAGGAGCGTCGTGGCCACCGAGGAAAGGTCTGAAGTCGACTATATGACGGAGCACCAGACAGTTGTCAATTCTTCTCGTTCATTCTCCCTCTCTCTTTTCGGTAGCTAATGGAGGACCATCGTGGTCAGCGAGGAAACATCTGGAGCGGTCTCTATTTGTACCGTTTACAGTTTTGAAGACGATGAGTCACTTGACGGAGGCGGCGTGATCTCCAGCATGATGAATGTCATAAAAGTGGTTGAAGCGAGAGATGCAGAGACCAGTGGCAAGTTCAGATCCGCAGTGCCAACCGTGGAAAAAAGCGTGATATAAATAAAAATAAATTATTATCAAAGGCCATATAAATCAGAATTATTGACAAATAAAATGTCCTTCTAAATCAAAACAGTTAATTAGTACGTGCAGGGAGTCGAACCGGCTAAGTGTTATTTACAAGAGCTGGCTTCGCGCCAGACATATGGCGCTCGGCGTTTACTTGAGAAGATAGTGGTTCTCAAACGATGAAATATTTTAAAATTTAAGGTGGACATTTTAACACATTAAGTGCTTTCTCAGATCGGAGTGGAGCGGAATCATAGTAACGGTGTCACCCACTTGGATCCAAACGAGCGTCCTTTTCATGTTTTTAAACCATTGCCATCCCTAGCTTGGCATCCCTCGTGCCTTGGATCCGAGTATTCGGCACCCTATGTGCTGTATGATCCGAAAAATGATTTTTTTTTAAATAATAATATACATTCATATTAATTATTCGTCATAAAAAGTTTTAGTTTCCGACTATTAATCCTTTGTTAATTTTTCATTCAAGCATTCAATTTGTTAATTTTTGAGACCTTTCGCCGAGATTATTATTTTCTTAAGTCCTACATAATGATGTAATTACAATGCCACGATGCTTGGCGTACCCATCCGTCTTCAATACAAAGAGTCTCCGCGGGATTTGTGTGCTATATGTGTTGTGCTCGTGTTGTCTTAAGATCTTTTCATTTTTACACGTGTATAGGAATTATATATATTCTAGATATCTATAGATTCTACAATGTCATATGTGGTTGATATGATGAGAAAAAAATAATAATTTGAGAAACTTTCATCCCTGGCACAAGACAACCGCTGGCTGCATTCAATGGCTGGCAGCTTCCGAGTTTTTGGGAAGTTAATTGGCATGACTGTAGCATCTCTTACCAATTATTTCCCTTTTTGTGTGAAAATATTAATTGCGCTTATAAAAAACGCCTCTTAAACCAATATCTTGTTATGTTCACATTTTATATTAATATAGTTTTGTAATGTCTCTTAAGAATAGAATAATATCAAATTTACATATTTTTGACATTAAAAATATAAACTCAAAACTAAAACTTTCAATTCGCTAGTGGGCTAGCCGGCCATACTTGAAGGATCCTAAAACTTTAAGTTTAGCCTCACTGTAATTTTATTGCAATTTTCTTTCCTAAGTTTGGAAAGCTCTGTCCGTAGGCTTTAAGTTGCACCGGCAGTGTCGTAAAAACGATCCCAGACGTCACTTGCTACACTGAATTATGCTTTACTAAACTTAACAGCACGTTTTTACTTAAGTGTGGAATTACTGAACCATTTCTTACTTTATTTTAATAAAATTGCTTAAAATATAACAAATTTTTCTTAAAAATCATAAATACATATATATTTTACCTTGTTCCCTTCACTACATTTTTTTTTAATATAATCGCAATAGTTATAACTTTATGCCACTTTCAAGAAAAAGCTAGGGAAACTAAACGCTAGAAAAAATAAAGAAAAAAATTAAAAAAACAAAAGTAAGCTAGTTGAAACATAATATTTACATAAATATTAAATCTTAATATTATTATTGATTATGAAAGAAGATAATACATTATAATGCAATGTAGGATAAAGCAAATAGCAGGAGATTTTAGTCCGAAACGGAACATGTAAATGTGAATTGTAAGGAATTCAGAAAAGAGGTGCGGTCATATTGGGAACAGGAAAAAAAATATGTTCGAGGTCACCAATATCTTCTCCACACTCACAAATTCAACAACACGAAATGCTAAATGATGAGTTATACAAACATGTCCTAAACGCATTCTGCAAATGATAGAAGTGACAATTTTTGAACTTTTATTCACTACAGTTTAGAAATTAAATAGACATTTGTATTGAGTGTGAAAATCATTAATTTGTCAAAAAATCTATATGTCAACGTCAAATTACGACGCCATCTTGTCTAGAGAAGCGTTTTGGCGGCTTCTTGAAATTATTAATAAACATGTCAATATTTAACGGAATTAGAACTTTGTATAAGAATGGAATGACCACAAGCATGATAAGGAATACTTTCTGCCAAAATAAACATTTCAACAATTAAAATCACACAAAAACATAAGATTAAAGTAACTATTACAATAAAAAAAACTAAAATGGAAGTGCGCATACCTAGAGGACAGTCAAAATGGGGCAAGTCATTTATAAATTGGTACATAGGTCACATGAAGAGGAAAAGGGACAGAAGGTGGGTTGATAAAATAAGAGCCGTGGCAGGTGGCACATGGACCCGAACTGCCCAGGTCAGAAATGTACCATACATTTCTGACCTGGGCAGGTGGTTTTAGAAAAAAAATATATTGTTTTTTTTTATGCATTTTAAAACTTTATTATTAATAATATTGATAATTAATGCAAAAATCATTTTAAAAAAAATTCAAATTATAAACAATTAAAAATTGATCAAAATTTTTTGGCTTCCCGTAGGCGTTTGCCCTTAATATTTGCAAAAAAACTCTGGTATCCTTTATTAGATGTAATGGCTATGTATTTCTAATATGGGAGCAGTGTTGGCCTAGTGGCTTCAGCGTGCGAGTCTCAGACCGGAGGTCGTAAGTTCGATCCCCGGCTGTGCACCAATGGACCCAAAAAGTCGACGACGTTTGTCAGGCATTGGAGGCTGATCTTGCCTATTAGATTTAAAAATGATCATGAAACAGATTCAGAAATCTGAGGCCAAGACCCGAAGAGGTTGTTGCGCCACTGATTTATTTATTTTTATTTCTAATATGTATAAGTAGGTAATAATCGGTAACTATGTTTTATATTTATGTTTGTATGTGAATATCATTTTTTGGCTATTGCATTATGTAATTGTTTAGATATTGTATAATAAGTAGCTGTACCAACACTGAAAAATTAAGAAATAAAATAATTCTTTGATACTAAACCTATAGTTATTTCAACCAAATTTAATTTAGTGTCTGTGTCTTGGTCTGTGATGATTATTTTCACTTCATTAATGGACAACCTGTACGAAAAACGTTTACACTTAAATACAGATGTTGCGTCGTTTGATAGCAATTAATAATTAATTTGGCATCCATCACACCGTCAGATGGCGTCTGACAGTTGACAGATGATAGATGCACCACATGCATTAATAGTAGATAATATCGATTAGTGAAAACATTTTTAAACACAAAAATGAAATTTAAATTAAACTCTACAGGGCTTTAGAGAGAAAATCCTTTTGCAGGCAGAATTATTTTAATTGAAATTAATGTAATTTTAGTTTCGGTTAGAAATTGTATGAAGTATTGCGAAATCTTTATATATATAATTCTTCTGTGAGTGTGTATGTCACTGAACTTCTCTCAAACGACTGGACCGATTTTGACGAAATTTTTTGTGTGTGTTCAAGGGGATCTGGGAATGGTTTACATTCACAATTTTGTCCGCTGGACGATGTTTTTTTAATTAATTTTTAATTTATTAGTAGTTGTTGATTTTGGAATGTTTTACATTGGATGCGACAGACGGCGCTACCATCGCAGTGTCAAATTTTAAATAATATTCGAATTTTAATTTTAGTCTATCGCGACAGCGCTGCGATCAAATTAAAAAAAAGTTTTGTTATCATTGTGTTATTGTAGACCATGTGCTGGATCGTTAGATATTGTCATAACATTTGAATAATAATTTTCATCAAAATGGTCCAGAATGTTTTAGCTTATTAAAAAAAGTTTGAAATTTTCAAATTAAAGACGTGTAGACAGGACAACGTCTGTCGGGTCCGCTAGTATTTATATAAGTTCGTAGCGAATTAGATCGTAAACAGGCCGTAAACTAAAACAAAGCATGTCAAATCAAATCAAATCAAACCCAAATTGTTTATTCATTTAGGTAACAAAATGTACACTTATGAATGTCAAAAATGAAATATACATTTAATTATATTTTTACATTTACTGACAGTTCTCAAATCTAGGGCTTAGAACGAAAGAGAAGAACTGGCAATAAATGGCAACGTGTGCCATTCGCACACAATATTGGTTTCAAAATAATGAGACAAAGGTATAAGACGCTCACTGTCACAGTATTAGGCCTTTAATTAAATTATTATTTTTCATATATTTTTTTAAGTTTAATACGGTTAGAATAACTTTATTTCTCATATGAATTATTTACAAAAATTCGCTTACTGAGAAAAAATTATTAACTAAGATTAATAATTATTATTAGAACGCACAGATGTAGGTACTTATGTAAAATTTACAAAACGAAAACAGCAACAAAAATGTAGGTAGACATAATAAACTCGACGGTCAACCAAGCAAAAACATAGATGTTCGTATTGGATTTATTACTAGATGTGGCATTGATGGCATAGTCTGATATAACAGGTTTATATTAATTACTTTTTAATATCAATTATAAACTTAATAAAGAATAAATAATTGAAAGTTTAATTCGAAAAGTTACGTCGAAACGAAAACGCTACATTAAATGAACCCGACGCATAAATTCATACTTTGACACAAATATGACGTCATTATGGTTCGACACTTATAAACAAGATCTAAACGCAGAATATAAGAATGCAACTGCTAGATCGATTCTGCTAAGAATGATTTGTACATAGTATTAAAAGTGTTTTTCTTTGATTGATTTGTATACAAGTCAAGGCTGGCTTTTTTAGTTTTATAAGCAATGCTATTTACTTATACTAAATCTTTGGAGTGACGCCCCGAGAGTATATCCAGATGTGGCACTCCTTTGTCATTATTCGCTTATATTCTGTATGCGGTTGGTTAATATAGATTAAAAATAAAATCCTCTATTATTTATTACCCAGGAACCGTTAAAATATTAGTACTAGCTTTTATAAGCTAAAATATTGAAGAAAGCTACATGATTTGGTAAATTGAATACATATAGGACGTATATATTATGTTTTTGAGTTGTACCCCGGACGCGTACTCTAATATATGATCTAAATTCGTGTCTGATGCTCTCGTCGCACGCGCTTGATTTATATCATAGATCATAGATAGGGCTGGCGTTTTCTTCATTTATTAAAGTTCACCAAAATATATAATGCTACTAGCAAACTCGGCCAAGCGTTGCTGTGGCTAAGGTTTTTGTTATATTACATAGTGGTTTATTCAAGGGAAACTGTAGGAGAACTTATGTGAAAGGTAGATAGCTTTTAACACAGCGCCATCTGTTAGAATTGTATCAAATAAAACAAATATTTGCAATAAAATAATATTGCAGCTATAAATTGAGATGTATTTTTTATTTATTTATTTATTTGATGCACCAACAAAGTAGACACTGATACATGCATAACACAAACACAAACACAAGCCTAGTGCTACCCCAATTATAGGCGCATACAACATTCTCATTTAATGAAGCTTATACACACATTAAAAATAATCAAAATAAGACAAAATAAAGCAAAAACTAAAACATTACAAAAATAATTGAATAAAATTAATCGAATAAAATTTGTTGAATATCCCTGATAAAATCCTAATTACTAATTAGGCTAGCTGCTAACTTTTTGAAAATTGAGGAGGAGTTTGAAAAGATATCTATTTGGGTAAAATAATAATAAAATAAAATGTAAGCTATCCTATCGTTTAAGTTAGATGAAACTGCACGCGGTGTGCAAATGTGATTGATATCGGTTCGGTAGTTTAGGAGTCCATCGCGGTCAAACATCGTGACAGGAGATTTATATATATTAAGAAGATATCTACAGTATTACACGAATTCTGTTCTAAAAATTACGGTTTTATTATATTCTTATACGCTGTGCAACATGTGTGTTAGACAGTGTAATGGGACAGGGTCAGTTACGTTTAGTTAAAGAGAAACTTTTTTAGGCGCATGAGGGTAAATTTTGACGTGACAACGTCTTATAAATTGGTTTGCCGGGTGACACTTCAAGAAACTGCGTTACGCTCCGCTCACGTTATGCGCTCACAATGAGAGCGAGTGAGAGGCACGCGTCCCTTCCATTCGGGCATGGTTAGCCCGCCTAAGAGCGAGAGAGACAGACATAAAAAGTGAAAGGCACGCGTCCCTTCCACTCGAGCACAGTAAGCCCGCCTAAGAGCGAGAGAGACAGAGCGAGAGAAAGAGAGTGAGAGAGATAGGCATACACACCGGTTCATGTCTTGCGCTTCTATTTCGCTTAGGCGCCTGCATACAAGTTTACACGTTGCCAGTTAATTGTAAAACAATTGTGTGTGTGTATAATTCTTTGTATAAATAAATGTTTTAAATTGTTACTATTATTTCATCCTTCTTCCCACTATACGAATGAATATTCACATTAAAATTATTTTACCACTCAAAGTCGTTGTCACGTAAAACTTTCGCCCGTATACCGACTTTACAGGCAACCAATTTTTTTACGGATGAAACGCAATATATAATATTTGCGTCACGAAGATATGCAGCGTTTTTGTCGAAAAAAGGGAGAGAGTGATTAAGACTGATTATGTATTGACGGTTGATGTATTCGTTTAGTTACATATTAAAACTTTAAATGGCAATTCTGTAATAACGTCCTTTTTATTTATTTATATTATTATTAGCAGCATATACAGAGTTAATATAGATATACAAACCCATGGAATGATCATAGGAATAATTAATTTAAAAAGAAGTTTCACTTCTGACTTGGTATTATTCCTTCTTTTTATTATTATTATTATTATGTGTGTTTCCTTAGTCATAAATGTTTATGATAGAGGTAACTGAACATTCAAAAATTTGTCATGAGAGACACCGGCAATCTCCGATCGACACATCGTTTTAATTTTTTTAAATCGCTGATGGTAAGGTGAATTATATACTTATAAATGCAAGAGAATAAATATATGGTTTAATGTATAAACTCACCGAGATCTGTTAGAATAAAAATTTCACTGACCTGAAACAAAAATATTGAATTAAACGAAATCTTCGCTGATATTAATCATTACCATTATGTGGAGCACAAGACCAGATTTTTTTCATTTTCAAGTGTCATTTCTAACGTGTACGCACACATTTTCATGTATTATAACTGAATATTGTAAATAATATATTTATTAACATATCGTGGACGATTGTGCAAACCCTACCACCAATTTAGTAATAAAATATGAAATACTTCAACCGAATTAATTTACGTAATTATCTAAACATCGTATCTTTTAAAATAGATTTTAGTTATGTATACATAACAGTTTATATATATATCTAGGAGTTTAGGCACCTCTCTTTGGAATTCTTTCCGATTGTAACGAATTAAATTTATTCCCCAATCCATACGCCATTTAATTTATATTTGTTTAGTCAAGCCACATTTCAAATATCTAATTAAAATAACCGTGGATACAGAGAATACTTTAATAATTAAATAAATAACTTTCAATACAAATAACGTAATACATAAAAATATAACAAACCTTAAAAATTAATTATTAAAAAATATTTTTAAAAGTAGTTAATAATATTTTTAATAAAAAAAAATATTTTTAATAAAAATATTATTAACATATTTCTAATTAAAATATGGAGTACAGAAAACAAAATACAGTAAAAACAAAATGTCTAACTTACAAACACTACAAAATAAATTAATAAAAGCATTATTTAAATACAATTTTTTAACACAGACTAATAAAATCTTCCAAGAACCAAAATTAATAGTATGTTAAAGATTATAGCACCTGTATCTTTTAATGTATCTTGTAATACGCAACTTTTACGGATAAGCTGTGTTCATAGCAATATTCGACTATGATCGGTTTTAGAAACAGCATCAGCAGCCTTTCTCAAACCAAATTCGCTGTTGTACCAACATTCTTGGTTGGATTGTGTATTTGTCTTATTTTGTTTATGATTTAAATTGTATTTTTTTTTAATTCCTATTTTTAGCAAAACTGATAGAAGATTTTATAAAATTATCAGTAGATTTCGTAATATGTATGATGTTGTAGATTTAATAAATAAATAAGTAAATCTTAATTAAAAAAAATTTAGTAACTCTCTTCATAGTTGCTTATCATTTAAAAAATCTAATATACAACTACACGCAATACTCGTCGAGCGAGTTTGCTTATCTTGCCGAAGCCGCGTACAAATTATTTGATGAAGTCTATTAGGTATGAGAGTGCAATTGTTTAATCAATTACCATCTAAAATTCGCAATATTGGTGTGTTTGACAAATTAAAAAAGGCAGTAAAGATGCATATTATAATGAACACAGTTGACTAAAATTGAGACGGCTAATGGCGACGTCTATCTCGCTCGTATATATACATATTAATATTAAGTTTCTCGTGTAAATATTTTTTTTTGTAATGAGAAATAAATTTCTTTAAACATTAAACAGTACTTTTTCTGGATATTTTCGGTAATGGGTAATCTTGAAGAATTTCACTGTTAAGTGCCGATTAGGTGTTTTGCTGGTAATTTTTTTTTCTATGCCTCACATTAATTGGTAGTATTTATTTTGTAACGTTAACAATTCAATTCAATTCAATTCAAAATTTATTTATTCATGTAGGTAACAATGTACACTTATGAACGTCAAAAAAAGAAATATTAAATGAATTTAGTTTTACATTTACTGCCAGTTCTCAAATCAAGGGCGTAGAACGGAAGAGAAGAACTGGCAATAAACTCTCCGCCACTCTTTTTAATCGCCAAGTTTTTATTACACAATGCTTGTAAGGAGCTGCAACCACTACACCATGTTCCATATGACATATTGAGTAATAAAGAATAAAAAAACAAATTAAAAACAAAGAATTGTCCTCTATCAGCAGGAGGCATGGTGAAATAGGAGCACGCACTTACACACTGGTGAGAACAACACGCAAATACGTAGTATAAACAACTAATATCACCGCAAACACGAATTCAAGTACGACCAGTCACCACAAGTAGCACCCGTTCACGAGTATGACGCATGGCCAGCCATCGGCAAAAATGCCATATAAAAGATAAAATATAAAAGAGCAGGTAACATATACCGTAGATATAGTATGTATATAGTACACTACAATAAATTAAAAAAAATATGTAAATTATACTCCACAAAGGCGCCTTGCGTATCTAGCCTTTATCAAATGAACTTTAAATATATATAATATTGTAAGTAAATATTAATTATATTATTTACAATCGTTAATTAAAGATTTAAGGCGGTAATACCGGTGACCCCAAAGCTGGTTTACGAATAAGTATCACCTTCCAGAAAAGAGCGCTTCAATTCTTAAATGGCCGGCAACATAAGGGCGTGTGAAGGGCTGAGGTGTTTATAGTGGGTGGGGTCTCGCTACCCCTCTGAATAGCAGAAGGATTTCAGTGTAGACCCAGCAGCACAGTCTCCGTGTCAAGCTGGACATTCTGGATGCGAGCCTGCGTAAGTGCATTTTCACCTCATAAAAAATAAAATGGTTCCTGAAGGTTCAACTCCTTGTGATGGAACACACCGGTGATTAGTACCTCTTTATCGTGATGTTTTTGAACTCTGAGCGCAAATTTCCGATGTAAAACACCAATCCAAGAAGCACTCTATGCAATAAGTACTTGCGATAAACCTGGTGAGTATTTTCAAAAGCCTAAAAGCATGATCTCGAAGCTTGAAAGCGTACTTGTATTGTGTACTAGCTTATGCAAGTTAGAAATGACGCTACTTTAAATCAGTTTTTTTTTTGTCTAGAGACGATAACTCAAAAAATATCCAACGTTTTTAAGTAAATCGTTTATTAGGGGCCGTTCAAGTATTTATTGAGTTACTTATTTGGTGATTACGTCAACAGTTATTATTTAGTTTTTTATATACATATATGTATTTACTTTGTTATACATATTACCTATATTGTCTTTGCATTTAATTTTCGAGGATTCCGACAAAAAAATAATACAGTGTAAACTCTTTATAACGAAACTCGAGGGACTGAGGACTTTTTTGTCGTTATAGAGAGTTATGGTTATATGGAGTGAACAAAAAAAACCAAATTAATAAGAATTTTTACCTGTTTGAACTGTTAACATGGCCGTTTACTGGCCATGTTAACAGTTTTAAAGTAGGTTTACGACTGATAATACGATAGGTACCCAATATGCTTGGTCGAAGACCATCACATCCGAGAAAACAATGCGTCATACTGCACGTGTACAAGGCAATTAAGGATAATAAAAGCTAGACCGACCTCGGATGTTTCGGAGCTTCAAAGTCTTTTGTTACCTGATAACATAACATAAACAATAATACCGATAATAAATATTTACTGTCTACAAATATGAATACATTTTTTCGTAATAGAGTATGGCGTATCGCTATAAAGAGTGTATCAATATGTGAGTTTTAACGCAAACCAACCAACTTGGGCTCACTACAACGTTATAGGGAGTTTATCGTTATAAAGAGTCTACACTGTACGTTTATTACTACTTTTTTAGAGAACTTTGGCTTTTGCTGACAAGAGGAGGGGGGATAGTGCAGTAATATCAGCATACGTAAGTATTAATAAAGGTACATTCAGATTAATTATAAACTGCACAAACTGCCGAAAAATAGGCATGCATATGTCATATGATTTCTGAGATAATCTACCAAATACAAACTCGCCAATCATAAAGAGGTCTTATTATGTATCTTAGCATGACTTTGGCACCATACACTAACACAGGCACACACGATCATAGCAACTCTCGGCTGAGAGTTTACAAATACATGCGAATACACACCCATTCACACACTCACACACTCACTCATCCTTAATGTATTAAAAGACATAATTGTACCAGTGTTTTAAACATGTACCAAGTACCACGGACTAATTCTTATCTAATTACCCACAGCATAGTGTCTCCCTAGTGTGGAAACTTTTTCTTTCTTTTTTTTTACATAAGGGGCGGGAGGAAACAAGCCTGCGGGACGCCCAAAAAGGGCAGTCATCGCAGCGCATAGACACCCAGTTTTGAAAGAAAGACAGCATGTGTCAGACATAACTAACCACACACCTATTAGATTGACAAAACATGAAACAGATACTGAAATCTGAGGCCTAGACCAAAAAGGTTGTTGTCATTAATTAATTTATTTTTATCTCCTATGTATTATCCAGATAAATATTATAAAAGGTTACTAAAATCAAATTTTCGTTGGAGTTATAACAATCATCTTATAAATATATAGTTTTTAATACGCCCAAAAATATTTATTTATCTTTTTCTTAACAATCATTCTTATTTTTTATTTTATTTTATTAACTATACACTTTTACACAAGACTTCATTACATACACTGGTAACTTTTACTATTATTATTATTTTCTACTAAGTATTATTATTATAACATTCTTATTATTTTTGTAAAACTGAGCTGAACTCATCATAATGCTGAGCCAGGGACAATTACAACCACAACACACATTTACACATGTAAAACATACCTTGTTCTTTAAAAAAATGTTTATCTCTCTTTTTTTTTTATTTTTGACGTGACAACGTCTTATAAATTGGTTTGCCGGGTGACACTTCAAGAAACTGCGTTACGCTCCGCTCACGTTATGCGCTCACAATGAGAGCGAGTGAGAGGCACGCGTCCCTTCCACTCGGGCATGGTTAGCCCGCCTAAGAGCGAGAGAGACAGACATAATGTTTTTAAATTGTTACTATTATTTCATCCTTCTTCCTACTATACGAATGAATATTCACATTAAAATTATTTTACCACTCAAAGTCGTTGTCACGTAAAACTTTCGCCCGTATACCGACTTTACAGGCAACCAATTTTTTTTTTATTTGTATGTATCGGTGAGTATAGTAGTAAATGTTATGTCTATAAGAAATGATTGAATAGGTTCCTAAAGAAAGAAAAATTCTTTCACCATTAGAATTCTACGTTATCCCTACTGAACTAAGGTGTAATTGACATCTGATCTATAGAGGACATCAATATCTGCCAAATGGCTATCATTAGTCAATAGTTATATTTTTGCATTTAAAAGTCTGTTTCTAAAATAGTATAGAGCTAATGAAAGATAACTATATAAATGTAAAATTTATTTTAATATTACTATGTATATTTAGAATATTGTATGCTAATTACAAGACGAATTATAAAAAAACAATTGATAATTCAAGATCCATATCACACGCTCCAATGGTTTTTACGCTTGACTGCGCAAAACGGATGCGCCCGCTACGGAAATACAAGATGGCGCCGATCTATAGATCATTTATAGATCAATGACGTTTTACTGATCTGCGGAAAGGGATTTATTGCTTGATTTCAAAGAGAACTCGTAAATGTCGGCCTGAATTTCTCTGATGGATTTAGTTAGTGTGTCAATAATATATATGCATTATTGTTTTTTCTTTTCTTTTATTTATTTTTTATATGTAGAAAATGTTATATTATCTGTATTTATTTCCGGAGTTGGTATCGACTAAAAGATGTAGGGTTTCTGCAGAATTTGCTCCCGGTGTCCTCCATTTCCGCGGATGGTTTTTGTTGAGATTTTAATTTGGATATTATTGGATCCCAGGTGTTTGAATTTAGGCCGTTTTAGGTGTTTTTAGTTCACAATAATATATAACTTCAATCCATTAAAAAGTGTTTTTCTTTAAAAGTTTAGACAAACTTATCGATGGCACTAGACCTCGAGGCTCATAACCAGATTGAAGACTGCTCACATATGTACTTAGATGAATAAACAATGTCTGCCCCATCTGCCATCCCGGTTCATTATTATTTAATTTGGGCGTTAAAACACTGCATAATTAGACGCGGAGCATGCCATATTTAGTTTTTTTACACAAAAGAATTTAATATAAATTCCACAGTACAGGCAAAAACATTTATCAAGAAACTATTTAATAAACTTGGAATATTTCGCGTTTTGACAAGATAGTTGGCAAGATGGCTGAACTTCCGGCGGAACAGGAAATTTATCTTGACGACATCCGCGCCTTTCGCTTGTTTTTCACACTGTTTATGTTTTCTCGGGTAATATCGAATGTATAGTTATAATAATGTAGAAATTAACTCAGAGAAACAGATACTAATTAAGTATAAGTTCGCATCTGTTAGATTGTACCGGTGACCCCAGCCAGTGCTTTCCTTAACAAAAAAGTATAGTAATACAGCGAGTAAGTGCTGCCAGCATTAAATGTACACTGCTACAGAGATCACACTTATAAAATTGTTTTAATTTTCTATTTTATCACTACATAGTATAAAACAAAATCGCTTTCTCTGTCCCTATGTCCCTTTGTATGCTTAAATCTTTGAAACTACGCATCGGATTTTGATGCGTCTTTTTTTAATAGATAGAGTGATTCAAGAGGAAGGTTTATATGTATAATAACATCCATTAAATAGTGGAGAAGTACTGTTATTTTTGAGGATTCTAATGTGATGTCGTAAATAATTACATTTTTTCCACTTACATTGCAAACGCAGGCTGAACCCTAAGAGTTTTATCAAAATAATGTACTAAGTATTGTACACATTGAAACGGTCAACAGAAAAGTCCGTGATGGTATATGTCTATCTTTTATGGTTAACCCACAATAACTTTTTTTTGTTATTTACTTTTTACGACAAATAATGGCTAATTTTCGAAGCGATTTTAACCAATACAGCATTAATCCTTAACCAATTAAATACCTTGAATACATTATCCATTTAATATAGATCTATACAGCCCATTACAGCTTATTTAGCAGCGAGCGAACGCGTATATTATCGGAGCTTTCCAGCGACGGAAATAACAATACATAATAAAAACCTGCTTTTCATCAGCATTGCACCCGTGCGAAGCTGGGGCGGGTCACTAGTATAATATATAAGAAAATCGTAAATAATATAATATAAAGATGTTAATGACTCAATATACTCTTATTATTTAATGTTTATTAACGAAGGTTATCCGCAATCCTAGGGTAGAACGAATTTGTGGCTCCACGCCCCCTTAACAGAGACGTTAATTAATACTATCGACTGACATTTTTTTTATAGAACAGGGGGCAAACGGGCAGGAGGCTTACCTGATGTTAAGTGATACCGCCGCCCATGGACACTCTCAATGCCAGAGGGAGTGAGTAAGTTGCCGGCCTTTTAAAAATTGGTACGCTCTTTTCTTTAAGGACCCTAAGTCGAATTGGTTCGGAAATACTTCAGTGGGCAGCTGGTTCCACAAAGTGGTAGTGAGGTCTGGACCTCATATCTTTGAAGGTGATGTCATGATTTGGCAGGCAAGTAGGTGACCAGCCTGCCTGATACACGCTGTCTCGTTGGGTCGAATACAAGCCGATTTCCTCAAGAGATTTTCTTCACCGTTCAAGCGAATGTTTAATGCAGAAAAGTGATTAGCTTCATCATCACTAATCTTACCCTGAGGTCGTAGGTTCGATCCCCGGCTGTGCACCAATGTGGCGTTCTATTTGCCCATTTAACAATCGCTGTTAAGGGCCAATCCCAGCACGAATTGCTGTGTCAGGGTCTCTGGGTGAGTGCGTAATGGAGAGCTGGAACTGAGACGCGCCGGCCCGTTATAACAATTATTTATGTAAAACATTAATGTAATTGATGACTTAACTTGTGATAAATCGTGTAAATTTTTGTCATAATTTTATTCAAACTGTCAAAAATTGTCTGTGTTTGGATTTTTTCTATCGAGCGAAGTTTTTTAAGTTGTGTATCGATCTTTCAAAATGGATACATAAACTACTCAACTCCACCATATATTTTTTCCATTTGCCCTTATTTAAGAAACGATGTACTTTTTTTAAGGATAGGTCCTTAAATGAAAATATCGTGAGGAAACCATATGCGTTAAACCCAAAAAGTCTACTTTTTTATATAGAACAGGGGGAAACGGGCAGGAGCCTCACCTGATGTTAAGTGATACCGCCGCACATGGACACTCTCAATGCCAGAGTTGTTGAGCCTATCAGACTGACAAATCATGAAACGGATACAGAAATATGAGACCCAAAGCTAAAAAGTTTCATTGTTTATTTTTTAAATGAGGCTTAACTTAATTAAAACAATAGTGTGATAATTTTATGCAAGTGATTTTTCATTTTCAACATAAATTCACATTCTTCATACCCATTTTGTTGTGAGTGAATTAAATCCCAATAATGCGTAAGACATGTATCTGGGTCACATCGGAAAAACTTTAATAAGCACGGAAAATCTGCTCCACTTTGAACGAGTAGCTTTAAAATCGACTCTCTGTTAGCTCGTTGTGTTTGTTAACATTTTTTTTATACAACAGGCGGCAGGAGAATCAGCTGATCTTAATTAATACTGTTGCCCTGTTGTTGAAGAGATAGAGATAGGCCTTTTAAGAATCGGTACGGTCTTTTCTTGAAGGACGCTAAGTATCTAATGCTTTGGAAATACTTCAGTGGGCAGCTGATTCCACATAGTGGTGGTGCGCGGCAAAAAATTGCCTGGAAACACGCTCAGTTGTGGAACGGCGGACGTCAAGATGATACGGGTGGAATTTCGTATTTTGCCACGTCCGATGATGAAACTCAGCTGCTGGTATTAGTCCGAACAACTCTGAATACTTCATGGTAAATGCGTTAGAAAATGAAGATTGACCCCAAATCTCTACGCAACGCCAAGGGATCAAGCCGCTCCGAATGTGACTGGTCGTCGACGATTCATTGAATACGGTCAATTAGTGGAAGGAAATGGTTCTGGGGAGATTCCACCCAGAGGTGCACAGCACTCCATGTGGATCCGAATTTGCGCTATTTGAAAACAGACTGTTATTGTGCCGACAGTGTCGTCCTTTTAATCAATGACAACCAAATATGTCGGGCTACGTGTCGAATTTAAAGTGTTCTAACACCTAAATGTAATAATAATTAACCGAGAGGGGAGATGGCGCGAAATTATGTTCTTTCATTTAAGTACAAACGTCATTCATGTGGTATCAACGACAAGCATGTGTCAGTGCACACATAGATAGCCTATCATTTAAAAAATGACAGATGTCAGATGTCATCTATTCAATTGGCTCCATTGCCATTATTATACCCTAATATACAGTAATTAAATATTCTTAATTATTACTAATAACGATTTAAACAAATTAAAAATGTTCGTCTCTGAGGCAGTGTAATACTTCGTTGAGTCAGGAAAGCATCAACTTTGGAGTCACCTACCAAACGATCAAACTTAATTTAAAAATATTTAATGACAATTATAATTATAATATCTGATTGCGCTACTATATAAACAAAATCTGTCAGGTTTATCTGACGCTGAACTAGGTGTGAACCTGTATTTCAGCATACAGCGCCTAACCCCTTAAATATATCAGACAAAAACTCTAGTATCAAGTACATGACTCATTGGCGAAACCTATATGTTATAATTTACAAGTAATTTAATCAGTGTTGGACTCAGTGTCGTAGGTTCGATCCCCGTCTGTCAATCAATCTTGTATATGCGTATTAAACACTTGCTCTTCAAAGGAAGTTTGTTAAGAGTCTTTAGAAAACACAGCGTGTGTCAGGCACAGGAGCCTGATCACCCACTTGCCTGTTAGAACAGATCTTCGTCTAACGAACAATGTGTATGACTCAAATGATTAAAAAGAGAGGCGGAGAGTTTCTTGCCAGTTCTTGCCCGCTCTACGCTTTAAACTTGTGAACTGGTAGTAAATGTAAATTTAAAAAAATCAGTTGACGTTCATAAGTGTACTTGGTTACCGATGTGAATATTTTGAGTTTCAATTTCAAAATATAGAAATCTGATGTCCTGAATTAAAAAAATTGTCCTGTATTGACAATATTGTACACCACTTTTTAACGCCATAAAATTCGAAGAATTTAATTATAGTTGAAACTAAGTTAATTTTAGACTAATTGTTTAGTTATTGACATATATCAAAGGCTATTTTTGACATAGTTTTCGACGATTAGATTTATGTCTCAATAGAGTAATCGTGAGCGAGCATTATATTAAATGTCGCACATATTTCCCACGATAAAGTCGAGAATTGGGCGTGGTTAGGCATTAAGAGCAAATCAATAGAATATGACAATCGCCCACGTCTGAAGGGAGCTCAATCACATCCACACAGACATTTGATTAGACTCCCCGAAAGCCCGGGACGCTCAGAGCCAAATCACGAGTGACGTGTTGATGTTATTTCATGGTTAAAGGAAGATTGCGGACAACGCACTCGCGAGCACTCTGGCATTGAGAGTGTCCATGCGCGGCGGTATCACTTAACATCAGGTGTCCTGCCCGTTTGCCCCCCGTTCTAAAAATAAATAAAAAACACTACATCCAGTGGCGTAGCTACCTCGGGTGGCACCCGGAAGTTGGTCGTGTCAGACCATATAAAATAAAAAGCAATAAGTTTTTTATGAAAAAGGACATGTATGTAGTATGCGTCTCTTACGAATCTCTTGGGGAATCTTACGAATTGATTTGTTTGATGGATATTTTGTATGGATATATGTAGGTCACTGGAAATCACAATTGAATTGCTCTAGTTACATTTATTTTTACCGAGTTTGGCTGCTCGGCGGGCAAGTAGGAGAGTACCATCAGACAGTATGTGAGTCGACTAAAACGTCACCATATTGTAGAGCTAGAAGACCGGCAGTAGCTTTAGGCAGAAGATGAGTAGATGCTTCCAATGGGAAGTCACTTCACATGACACCATCACATAACAAATTCTCTCATAGCCTTAGGGCTGATTGCAAATTCGAAAGAGAACAAAAAAAAATTGTGCCTCTTTGTCGCATGTTCCGCGCTCTCGCTTGCACTTCAAGCCTTAAATGGAACGCCTCAGAGTGATGTAACGCCGCATGCGTTATGTTTTTTCGTGCGTGCAGTCGGCTCCATCGAATTATAAGACGTTGTCACGTCAAAAACACGAGCATGCGACCATCTTTTTCGCTGGCCTATGCTTGGCCAAAAACAATTTATGATTTGAATATTCTATTTGAGTAACAATAAATAATGTGCAATGTCAGACAATCATTTGTGTGTTGTCATCTGTTTTAGTCCATCATGTTTTGGACACGTGCCATTCTCCTTCACATCAGTAATTGCTAACCGGGTTAATACAACGTCCGTAACCACATTTGACGGCTTTTCAGGAATTAGTACGCACTTTGAAGGACGATATGTTGAATTGATTAGGCTCGCGGTTGCATTGTTGGCCTTTGGAAACTTGGTACTGGTCTTGGTATTGGTCTTTGAAGGACCTAGGCAGCTGGTTCCACATAGGGGTGGCCCATAGACCAAGAACCCTAAGAGGAATTGATTTCGAAATACCTACCACCCATAGACACTGAATGGCAGAAGCCTCGCGAATCTGTTGCCGGCATTTGAAGAATTGTCACGCTCTTTGAAGGACTCTAAGTCTAATTGATTTGGAAATACTTACCAACCAAGCTTACTGAATGTCAGAAGGCTCGCAATTGCGTCGACGGACTTTGAAGAATTGATACACTGTTTGAAGGGCCTTATGTTTCGACATAGGGTATTGATTTGGAAATACAGTGGGCAACTGTTTCCACATAGTGATTGCAAAAAGTCCTTTTGAAACTCAGTCATGGAAGTACGGCGCAGTGAAGCTTTTTTTCTTATTATATATATTATATTTTAAGAACTTGCACTTCTTGCCTACCCTATGTAATTTAATACATTTTTTCCTCTACTGACAGTGGTTGCCTGGAAGAAATCACTCGAAAGCGATAAGGCCGCCAGTTGCCCTATCGCTTTCGAGTTTTCTATTCGCTTATTGTAATGTAACGAAGTTAATAAATAAATAAAACTGGAATTTCGTATACGTCGAAACCATGTGAATTTTTTTTTATAGAACAGGGGGCAAACGGGCAGGAGGCTCACCTGATGTTAAGTGATACCGCCGCCCATGGACACTCTCAACGCCAGAGGGCTCGCAAGTACGTTGCCCACCTTTTAAGAATTGGTACGCTCTTTTCTTGAAGGAGCCTAAGTCGAATTGGTATTATTTTAGGATACTACATTCATATCCTCCACATGTTTCAAAATTAATTCACATGTCGTTATATACTCGTTCATGTTTTTCCACGATTGGTTATAACTCCCCTGTGTTCTGTCACAACCAATAAACCCTTAAACTGCTGAGGCAGGCCTGATTAAACGCTGGGGAAAATCGGATTGCTGCCACCTATAGATTAGCTACATATAGCTTCGCAAAAAGAAAATATTTTTTTTTATAGAATAGGCAGTATTTTAGTTTGTGTGTTATCACCGCTTGAGGGAGCTTTCTCTCTTTTTTCGAGATATCTCCGATCCCACTATTCGGTTCTATAATTTATAATTTAACTAAGATTTTTTTGAAGTTATACTTCTTTTGGCGCGATGGAGAAAAATGATGACAATGAATTTTTACGATGCACGCGCACACCAACACCTTAATTCGACATCGTAAGGTTAGGTCTAGGTGGCATGGAAATCGATAACTATGTTCAAGTTGTACATTCTAAAAATTTTATATTTAGAACACGTGTTTCGTAACAGTACAATTAAACAGTGTGAATAAGTCATAAGTCATTACGACGGTGATAGTATTTACTAATAATTTATTTATTTAAATAAAATATTTTTGATTCATTTTAATATTTATCGTTAAACATATTAGTTTTTTTTCATTCGCCAAAGAAGTATAACTTCTAACGCGTGTACATGTACACATACTCTTTTTTGTATAAACATATTTCGTTTAAAATACGCCATCATGCCACTGGAAAGAAACTCTTGTTCGACTTAGAAGTAATGAACAGATAATTAGAAAATGTTACATATCTCCTTAAATTGTATAAATATAATAATTAAATAATATTTAACAAAAAATTACCTGCGTAATCATAATATAAGCAATTTCATGTTTTAAATTTTGAGCATATTTTAAGGTCTCGATTTGGGCACCAACCTTGGATATTCTTTCCAACTAAAAAATAATTATCATATGTTTTTTTACGACGTAGCTATCCACGCATACAGAAAAAAATAAATTGTCTAATTGAGACTACCCAGAAACATTGGAACTTTTGACAGTATCCATATTATACCGATATTAAAAGCACCAATAGGTGTTTCACTTGAACTATAATACAAGTAATAAATAATATATTATTATTTGTCTTTTAGTACTTAGCTCCGATTACTAAGGATTCGGCCGGAATATCGCTTCTATAAAGATCCGAAGCGAGTGCTCCTTGCGTTAAATGGAACGCAAGCCTAACGACACATTCTTTCTTAATTAAAACTGGCAATAGTGTCATAGATTTTCATCAAGGATCTTTACAACTAATGTAGACACATTGAAGAATAAAATTTAAGTAAGAGTATATAGCTTTTATATATAATTAACAAATAATTTGAAGGAAACAGTCAAAATAAATATATATAAGGAAAGGATTATTTTATTATATATATATATATATATATATATATATATATATATATATATTATAATAATATACAATAAAGATTGCTTGCTATGGTAATATTATTATTAAATAACCTAATTTCTCTTAACTTATTGACGAGAGTTCATTAATTCTTTTGCCGCGCAAGAGATGGCGTTAACTTTATTTAAAATTATTATTAATCTGTCAAATTAATATGATATACAGTGATAAATAAGTTTATTACTGAATTGAATTAAATCGAATGAAACTTAATGAATAATGAATTAAACATAGTTTTGTCTCACGCCCGGACATAGACATGTATACTATAATATTATTTGTAAGGTTTTATTTACTTTATTTGGTTTATATTGATAATCAAAAATATGAGCGTAAAGAGCGAAGAGATTGCTTTCTATCCGTTGCCAAGAATGGATTGTCTTCGTAGGATTTGGTTCACAATCTCATGTTTACTATCTGAGATTAATTATTATTGGATTCGGGCGTAAGCCTAGACTTGAATCTATCGCGAAAGCTTTTTAAGGAATATCAAGAATATCGATAGCGCTGGATCCCCTGCATCATGAGCAAACCATACACGCCATCACACAACACAGTCATATTAGGTTTTACTTAGTTAAATGTATAAAATATTTTTGAATTTATAGTTCTTTTGGCGCGTCGTCACGTCACGTGAAGTTAGCTATAGTCAAAATTTTAGGTTTTTCTACACATGTAGAACAAATTTTTTGCAAAGATTATATACAGTATATAACTTCTAACACACTTCTACACACACTTTCTTATCTATTTTTTACTTTCGTTAACGTTTGAACCTTTTCGTACGTATTCCAACTTTATTTATTTATTTACACTTCGTTGCAAAGAAACAAAAATAAAACAATACATAAAAATTACAAGGGATGCAACGGGTGGCCTTATCGCTAACAAGCGTTCTCTTCCAGGCAACCTTTTAAGTCCTCTCATTTGAACTAAAGAACACAATCTAGGTTTAATCGCTTATTATGTAAACAGTACAGATAATACAACTGTCAACAAACTAATTATATGGGTACATTACCATTTAGCTATATCTTTATATATCTCAGCTCTAGGGTTGGGAAAAAAATATATAACAGATTTTATCTCAACCAATAATATCCAATGAATATTTATTCCTTCCCTTCCGTGCCCCACTTTAACCTCTAACCTAAGTTTAATCAATTTGATTAAATCCATTACCAAGATTTACACATACGTACAATTTCTCAACATCTGCCATACTCGGAAATCAATGCCAGTTCCCAAATCAAGAGTGTAAAGCAATAGGCAATAGACATAGCTTACTCTTGATTTGATATACATATATCTTTTATCTATTGTATAGTTTAAAAAATAAATCAGTAGCGCTACAACCTCTTTAGGTCTTGGCCTCAGATTTCTGAATCTGTTTCATGATCATTTTTAAATCTAATAGGCAAGTGGGCGATCAGCCTCCAGTGCCTGACACACGTCGTCGACTTTTTGGGTCTAAGACATGTCCTCACGATGTTTTCCTTCACCGTTCGAGCAAATATTAAATACGCACATAGAAAGGAACTCCATTGGTGCACAGCCGGGGATCGAACCTACGACCTCAGGTTTGAGAGTCGCACACGGAAGCCACTAGGCCAACACTGCTCCAAGTTATAAGCTATGTTTTAATTAAAGCCAGCTAGAAACAAAATGTTATATTTGAACTCGTCCATACAAATAACGAACTTTACTGAATATTGTATAAAATATAATAAATATATAAATATTGCTGTATTGTGTTGGTAACTGGTTTAATTTTAACACATATTGATGACGAAGGAGTTATTACGACAACATATACTGACCTTAGTGTGAAAAAACTATAATTATATTAAAATAATAGATGTAAAAAACCTCCCGAACCGGAAAGTATAGACTATGCCACAGAGTAACTGTTTATAGAGATGTCAAACGCAGTGTTACTTTGGATATATTTATTTATGTAGAAACAAATAAAGTCTATTATTATTGAACGGCGAAGGAAAACATCGTGAGGAAACCGCCTTTCGATGGAGTATGTCAGACACAGGCTTTTTCCTACCCATCGCAGCTCATGGCGCTCATTTAAGTGCGTAGCCAGCCTTCAGGGAGGGATGATGTGGGATCCTTTTAATTGCATTTTTAAGATTTGTATATTTCGTGGTTTTATGAGCTATTGTTTTTTGTTGTTAGTTTTGGGTACAGCCATATTTTCTATTCACACTCCATTGTAGTTTATTTTTTTGTGTGTCCAAACTAAAACTCAAAAACACTTTTATATCGGTAATCAAGTAGACTTATGAACGTCATCAGAAAAGATGTTTAATTTACATTTAAAATACGCAAGTCAAAGGTGTAGAGCGGGCAAGAACAACTAGCAAGAAACACTCCGAATCTTTTTTCAATCGCCAATTGTTTTGAGTCATACAAATTGTTTGGCCTGTAGCAAATCAATCATTTAAATAGTTTTCAAATTTATATACAACTTTAGCGAGAGTTTTACAGTTCAGTGATATTTCTCTGATTTCGCTGTACAGTTTGTTGTAAAAACGAATATAATTTCCATATAAGGAGTAGAAAAAAGTTGTAACAAACATCGAACAATAGTTAACGATTTGTAAACAAAATCAAAATCTGTACGCGAAGTACTTAAGAGTATGACTTTCTCAAATCTGGGATTATTATTATAAACCTGATAAAGTAATTAATTTTTTCGCTTTTTAATAACCTCTGTACATAAGTGCTCTATTCAGGTAATGAACCAGCTCGAGCGTTGACCCCGCTCGAGGACAACCGCTGCATTCGCGTACGTTTACGCTGATTTTGATTTTGTTTACAAATCGTAAGCAATTATTAAAATTGGCCATTATAAACGTGAGAGCTTGTAAGTATGGATGGGTGTTTGTAAGTCTTTCACGTAAAAATTAATGAATGGTTTTAAAATGAAACTTTCCAATAATATAGCTTATATATATGTGTGTCCAAACGTAATAGAATATTTTTTAAAAAGTGCCAAAGATCATACAAAAAGTAGTTAAAAGAAATAAGTGTTTTATCATCCGAGTTACCACCATTTACGAAAGCTATTTAATACCTCCGACGACTCCATCCATAGTCGGGGAATTATCTAGAAAATATTAAAAAAACGTGCCAAACACAACCTCTGAAAGCACCTATAAATATATGACAAGTGATTTCTTAATTTCTAAAAAAAAGATATGATAATATATTTTATTGGAAAATTAAAAAGTTGTTTTCAGTATGTTTATTTACTTATCATATGTGTTTTAACCTTCTCTGGAGTTCATAATTCAAGAAATAAGCCAAATCGAGTTTTAGCGAGACCAAGGAACAGCAATTCATTTTTATAATATATATGTAGTTGTTCCCACGAGAATAAAGGTGCTCAGAATGCTCCTATTTCCCCATGCCTCCTGCTGATATTTTTATATATAATCTCTGACAATCGGAGACAAATCTTTGTTTTTATTGATATTATTATTTATTACTTAAGTTGTCATGTGGAACATGGCGTAATGGATGCAGCTCACTACAAACGTTGTGTAAAACAAAAAAAACTTGGCGATTAAAAAGAGTGGCGGAGAGTGTATTGCCAGTTCTTCTCTTCCGTTCTACGCCCTTGATTTGAGAACTGGCAATGAATGTAAAATTAGAAGCATGTAATGTATTTCTTTTTTTGACGTTCATAAGTGTACATTGTGTTACCTAAATGAATAAAAAATAATTTTGACTTTGACTTTTGTGAATTGTCCAAAATATCAACCATCTGCGAGATATTCTGGCTTGCGCTGCCAAAACCGCTAGAGTTACACACATGTATTGTATGATGGAAATGTTTATCTTAAATAGTCCTACTTAAAAGCCTGCCACAAATCTTATGAGATGATACAACTGTATTTCTCGGAAACGCCATGGATTCAAAACTTCAGTTCGTCATATCAACGGATTGGCGAAGAGACTTAGTTCTGCAGCTTACGCGGTTAAAAAAGGACGCCAACGCACTCGCGAGCCCTCTGGCATTGAGAGTGTCCATGAGCGGCGGTATCATTTAACATCAGGTGAGCCTCCTGCCCGTTTGCCCAGAACAGTTGCCCAGAACTGTTTATAGAACAGGTTCTATAAAAATAAAAAAAAATAAAAAATTCGCTCACTGACTGATATAGCTATTGTTGTTTGTTTTAGTTACTTTCACATCTTAATGACTTATGGTTTATTGTTTAAGCCATTTTAGCCAAAATAGTGAACAATAACTACAATATAAATTAATATTTAAAATGCACATTTGGTAATAAATTGATTGCTAAATGGAAATATATACTTTATCGCTTCTGGTATTAAAATTATTCAAGTATGACTGTCAATCTACATAATTTAGACAAATTTTAGTCCTTCACAGACAAAGTGCTACCAGCTAGTGTAAAACAAATTGTCTAGACATTAAACATTAATAATCTAACTATCAAATATACAGTATGTATTTACAATTTTATTAACAGTAATAATTAAAAGTTATGAAAAGAAAATTAAAAACGAATTTTAAAAAATTGGTTCCTGTGGCAGTGTAAGTACTAATTTACTAAAATATCAGTGGCACCTCTTTGAGGTCAAGGCCTCAGATTTCTGTATCTGTTATATGTTTTGTCTTATAGGCAAGTAGGTGATCAGCCTCCCGTGCCTGAGACACGTTTTGGGTTTAAGAAAAGTTTTTCTCACGAGTTTTCATATCAGAGATTCTTAAAAGATACACGCACATACAAAGTCCATTGGAGGGGATCGAACCTGCGACCTTATAGAAGAAAGCAGATCTCTGACAAGGGGGGGGGGGGTACAAGGCAGTAAGTTGTCAGAAAAAGTAAGCACAGCTGTCAAAGATAAAAGTACGTTCATTTGTAGGAATCCTCGAAATTGCATTTCTTTTTCAAGCATAGACAATGTGTGGCTAAAAAAGTAAATAATTACTGATGACGTCATCACCAAATAAGAAAATCAAAAAAACTCTATATAGTGCCTACGTAATAGTTGAGCCTTAGAAATCTATTTTTACATATAAAAAGGTATATTCGTTAGCGAAATATAAATAAAGGCTATTGAACTGGCCGTGACAGAGAACGTGGAGGCAGCCATTGTTGTTTTGTTCATGTTGACTATCTATATTATACCAACACACAGTTATGGAAAGATATTATCACAAATGTATCCAGTTCTTCATCCGTTCCATCCGTATTCATTAAAAAAACTTTAATCTGTGGCATAACAAGATAAAAAATTTATTCTACGTTCGTAGGAAAACGACACTAACATTAGAATAAATAAGGTTGACTATAGCTAACTTCATGGTGTCGGTTTTTTGTGACGGTGTTCGCGAGTATCGGAAATATTTACTCTCAACAGTGTTCCCTGACGCGCTAAAAGTAGTATAACTTAAAAACACTAAAATGTTGATTATAGCTAATTTCAAGGTGTTGGTTTTTTGTGACGGTGTGTGCGTGCATCGTAAAAATTTACTCTCAACAGTGTTTGTTTAGTAATGGTGGTAGGAAAAGATGATTATAGTCTCTTGCGCAGAAGCTAGCAGCTAGCTCTGCTGCACATCGTATGCTAGCAATACTAAATACCAGTGGCGCTACCTTTTGAGGTCTGGGCCTCAGATTTCTGTATCTTTTTCATGATGTCAATATAATAGGTAAGAAGATAATTATTGTCTACTTAATTGATGTCTTTGCCCGTTCAAGCGAATGTTATATGCGCAAGTTCATTGGTGCACAATAACATGGAACCTACGACCTCAAGGATGAGAGACACAGATGTAGCCAAAGCGTTAATAAAATTAAGACTCACCAATCTTCTATTAATAGTTAAATGGAACTGACCTGAAACAAGAGAAAATATTAATAAACAAAATTGGTAAATAATATATTGTATGTATGATCTGGGTTTATCGACGTATGCTTCTATCTTGGACAGACCGCATACGATACGTGCTGGACAGAATACAGAAGCACAAAGAAGTGCTATGAAGGACAGGTTTTACGTAACTCCAAAAAAAAAAATCGCCTGTCTGTAAAGTCGGTTTACAGAATTTGAATGTTACAACGTCATAAGAAAATACTGATGGAATGAATTTTTCAAAAGAAATTTTTTTATTTAATTTGTCTGATAGATATTTTGTATGGAGAGATGGATAATGAAAATCACAATTGAATTGATCAAGTTATGTTACTTGTTCCGAGTTTGGCTGCTCGGTCTTCTAGTAGGAGAGACAGATGTCAAATGCTGAGGCCGATTGTCCCTCTTTGTCGATCGTTCCACACTCTTCACTTCAAGCATTACATGGTACGCCTCAGAGCGAGGTAACGCCGCATACGTCATGTTTCGTGCGTGCAGCCGGATCCACTCCACGACGTTGTCACGGCAAAAATCCGACCTCCTTCAACTAATATATATATATATATATATGTATAGATGTTTTTTTTAACCATTGCCACCCCTAGCTCTCGGATCCGAGTGGTCGGCATACAACATTGAGTGCCGAATACTCGGATCCGAAAAAAGTTTTTTTTTTAAAGAAATATACATATTTTCAACATATTAGTCAGGACAATAGCCAAGTCATATTAACCGAACCAATAATCGCCATAAAAATTTTGTTTCCGTCTATTACTTTGTATCCCACTTCTATCTTAGGGATGTTAGGGTACAGTAGAAAGAAGACGGGACTTACAATTGGTCTTCTAGTCTTTCTGGGGCTCGTGAGCTAGTGTTTTTCAAGATTTCTTTGTACCTAAGAAATATGTGAGACGGCGAAAGCCAAGGTCGTTTCCGATACTAAGAGACGGAACCGGTCTGTTGCACAGATCCCCATTAAAACCGTCTACTGAATGCTGTCTCCGACTCACGACATCTTCACATGCCAAGTGAATTCACAGTATTTATATTGTGTATCTTTTATTTTTTGTATTTGTGTATTAATTTATTTATACAAAGTAATCATAAAAATAATCAAAACAAATCTATATAGTTTGGTCTCGCTATATTGCGATATGGTACTATCTACCAGACGACAACTTAAAAACTTAAATCATTAATTAGCAGCGCCCATGCACCTCAACCCAAGAGTTGTCTTCGAAGAGAAAAAATCTAACTTATTTTGTGTATCTTCTTATAGTGCCATCTCCTTGCGAAGGTTGGCGATCATTATGGCTATTTTAATTTTGGACACCGCGCTTCTGAACAATATCTTGGTGCTTTTACCAAACCATTGTCTCAAGTATATTATATTATAGTATTGTGTTTTTTTTATAGAACAGGGGGCAAACGGGCAGGAGGCTCACCTGATGTTAAGTGATACCGCCGCCCATGGACACTCTCAATGCCAGAGCGTCGCGAGTGCGTTGCCGGCCTTTTAAGAATTGCTACGCTCTTTTCTTGTATCTCATGTATTTAATATTACATAATTATTATTATTCTTTTTAATATTTTTTTGATTTAGTATGTATATTAGACGTATTGGTTTAATTTAGGATGCCCCAAAGTCAAAAAAGATTTTTCTGGGTATATAAATTATATATCAGAAAATTTCTATATAAAAAATTACAAAAATCGATCAAGACGCTTCATAGGAGTTTATATAAACTATATATAAGATTTTATTGTATTCCATCATTGGGTATATTTGTGATTTTTAATTTTTTTTTTTCAAAAATTCTTTATTCAATGTTCAACAACAATTAAAAGTGCTACATGTCTAGTGTACATAACTTCCTGGAATGTAACAAACTGATAAAGTTAAACACGTTTTTTTTTTAAAGCCGTATAACTAAAATGTAAACAGATAGAGAAAAACTAAAGTTATAATATTTCGAAGTTTAACATTTATAATGAGGTAAACTGGGAACTGCAATCTTTAGATGAGATTTGCATTTTTGACATGTCTAGATTTAACTAAATAATTAAATATAACTAAAAATATAAATAGGGTAGCATCGAGAACATTGGGTATATTTGTGATTTTGTATTAACTTATTTCTGTATTAGGATTACTGAATAAATAAATTGTGAAATTAATTTTAGTATTTTTTACTAATAATTTTAGATGCTGGCAATTCTCATTTCAATGCCAGAGCAGAAACAAATATTGTCTATCGTCGTTTTGATTTTTAATTTTAATCTGTCAATCTCAACAGGATATATTATAAATAGCTGAACATCTGGCGATAATCCAAAATAAACGACACCGCGTATGCTATGAATGATGGATAGTGGAAAGAAATATTATAAATTCATTCATAACCTATTTTTGAGGCCAAATTCATCTGTCACCAACCCAATTCAGGCTCTCGTCTTCTTTTTCGCGAATAGAACAGAATTAACACTACTCCATAGCTTGATTTGGTATTGGGATCAATTTAAAAAAAAAGCATTGCTAAATGCCTAATCCGCTGTTTTGCTAGTAGTTTTGTAGTATTTATGGTTACTGTAATTGTCATGAATTAGAGAAGATCTCTTGGAGTACCTATATACTGTAGATATAGCATTAGATGTTGTTACATCACTACATAGTATAAAACAAAGTCGCTTTCTCTGTCCCTATGTCCCTTTGTATGCTTAAATCTTTGAAACTACGCAACGGATTTTGATGCGGATTTTTTTAATATATAGAGTGATTCAAGAGGAAGGTTTATATGTATAATAACATCCATTAAATAGTGAAGAAGTACTGTTATTTTTGAGGTTTCTAATGTGATGTCGTAAATAATTACATTTATTCCGCTTACATTGCAAACGCAGGCTGAACCTACGAGTTTTATCAAAATAATGTACTAAGTATTGTACACATTGAAAAGGTCTACAGAAAAGTCCGTGATGGTATATGTCGCGTATATTATCGGAGCTTTCCAGCGACGGAAATAACAATACATATTAAAAACCTGCTTTTCATCAGCATTGCACTCGTGCGAAGCTGGGGCGGGTCACTAGTATTTAATAAATAAATCTATACCAATATTATAAAGATAAAAAATTTGTATGAATTGGCTCTAAAATTACAGGACCGATTTTAAAAATTCTTTCACCATTTGATTGCTACTTACTTGCGTATCATTGATTAATTAAGCCTATTTTATGTCTTTAGCATATATACGTAAGTGCATCTTACATACGTAAGTGCGTGCTCCTATTTCACCATGCCTCCTGCTGATAGAGGACAAATCTTTGTTTTTAATTTATTTTATTAATATTTATTACTTAAGATGTCATGGAACATGGTGTAATGGTTGTAGCTCCTTACAAACGTTATGTAAAACAAAAAGAACTTGGCGAAAAAAGAGAGCGAGATATTGCCAGTTCTTCTCTTCCGTTCTACGCCCTTGATTTGAGAATTGGCAGTAAATGTAAAATTGGAAGCATTTAATGTATATTTCTTTTGACGTTCATAAGTGTACATTGTGTTTCCTAAATAAATACTGATGAATAAATGATTTTTGACTTTGACATGACTTGGGTCGTGGGGTTCAAGTGCACAGACGCTAATTAAATATTTAAGTTCGTATCTAACCCCAGAGCTGGTACTTTCGCTCGACGAATATCGTAATACAGAGAGGAAATACCAGCATTGTGTATTATTATTATTTAGGTTAAGAATATTGTTAATCGGGTGTGTGTTGTAAAGTTTTTTGTTTCTGTCACTTCACTAATATTTAAGTACATCATAAGTATATATAAATGAAAAATGTTATTCCTTTCGCCCAAAATGGGTAACGTCTCGTAAAAATCTAGCAGGTATTAAGATCCACCATCTGTTGGGGTAAGTATTAATTCCGCTTCCCTCAGGCTAGTCTGGAATAAAAATAATTCGAGACATCTCAAAACCACTCGGCGAAGTCAAAAAGGCGTATTAATTGGAGCCGGAATAAACAAAATTGAGTCAAAGCGAGGACGTAGTTGACATACTGCGACAATTTTAGAAAGAAAAATGGGTTACAATTTGCCGTCTTAATAAATTATATTTTCGCTAATTATTAACTATCTTCGCCTGGCTACTGTGACTACTGATCAAATCTAATCATTTATTCCAATTAGACCACCTAAAATGTCACGTTTGAACGTTAAAAAAATATAAAGATGATTCTAGATTCTAGGTTCCAAAAGGTAATTTGGTGTGGAGAAGAATGTTAAATAAAAACCTAAACTATTTGAAAACCTAAACCTACACGAATCATTCTAAATATTTGTGAAATTATTTTATTAAACTATAAAGTTGTTTAGTTTAATTCTAGATTTCTTTTGGAGTATAGAATATTAGATTTTCTTTTCTTTTAATTTACATACTTGAGATGTCATGTGGAACATGGTGTAATGGTTGCAGATCCTTGCAAACATTGTGTAAAAAAAATTGCGAATAAAAAGAGTAGCGGAGAGTTTATTGCCAGTTCTTCTTGATATGAGAACTGGCAGTAAATGTAAAATTAGAAGCATTTAATATGTATTTCTTTATTACGTATGTGTTACCCATTTAATAATATGATTTCGACTTTGATAACAATGAAATCTACAGTATTTACAATTTACTTAACCTCCATTGAAAAAATATAACAAATTTAAAAACACTGATCTCTGTAACCTTTAACGCTGGCTTCTCGCTGTATTGCGATACTTATTTGTTAAGGAGACCACTAGCTTTGGGGTCACCGGTTGTACCAGCTGTCAACTTAAATATTTAGCTGTTCACTTGAACCACACGACACAAGAGTCTCTACTCCAAAGGGAAAAAATCGATTTCGAAGAAAGACTTATGTAATTTTGTTATCAGTTTCGTATTGTCTAACATGAAAAATCATTTATTTATTTAGATTTAAACTTATGAACGTCAGAAAAGAAATACATTGAATGCTTCTAATTTTACATTTACTGCCAGTTCTCAAATCAAGGGGTTTCTTTTATATGTGTAACTGTATTATTTATTATTTCGGAACCAATTCGACTAAGGGTCCTTCAATGTCAAAATTCCTAATCTCATCTAAAGATTGCATAGTCCCAGTTTACCTCATTATTAATGCTAAACTTCGAAATATTATAACTTTAGTTTTTATCTGTTTTGTCTTATAAGTTTTAAAAAAAAAGCAATACGGCTTTTAAAAAAACGTGTTTAGTTATAAGTTTGTTACATTCCAGGAATTAATGTACACTGGACATGTAGCACTTTTAATTGTTATTGAACATTAAATAAAGAATTTTTGAAATTTAATTGAATTCTGAAAAGGTCGGCTACGCACTCGCGAGTCCTCTGGCATTGAGAGTGTCCATGGGCGGCGGTATCACTTAATATCAGTTGAGCCTCCTGTCCGTTTGCCCCCTGTTCTATAAAAAAACTCAAACACCAAGCAACAGACGAATTTAAATAAACTGTATCAATTCAATATCCGAAAATATAGATCTAGAGAGTTCATTTAGATGGTTAATAAAAACGTTGTTTACTATTGAATCTTCAGTGTTGACTGAGTGGTAAGATAACCGTGTTTTATACATTTGTTGGGTTATTAAAGAATTTCAGATATAACAATTATTGTTCTTTCCAAAGTGGGTATCTTTACAAAACAAGGGGCAAACGGGCAGAAGACTCATCTGATGTTAAGTGATACCTACGGACAATTGGTATCGCAATGGCTTTTAAGAATTTGTACTCTTTGAAGGACCGTTAGTCGATTTGGTTCGATTACTTTAAACATAAAAACATCCACTTGAGGAACGACAGACGTAATACAGATGGAATTTCGTAGTCTGACTCTATAATGATGACAAACTCAGCTGCATGTATAAATCCGACTAAGTTGAACATTCTCCGTGGTCAATGCAGATGAAGATGAAGACGCCACATCTTTACGCAACACCAAGTGATCAAGATGAGATGGAGAAGAACAACTAAGGTGCAGATGTTACAATAAAAATAAACTTAAGGGATAATGGGCGTCACATGGCAAGAGAAACAGAATAATGGTTCAAGAAAGCGTACTAAACTGGCGGTCAAGGTACAAAATACTGGCACATAGCAGACAGTGCAACAGACACTGTTAAAAAAGATTGAGGTGGCTATTATAAAATGATATAATTGTGATCTCGCACCGTTGAAATTATTTATCCGGAATCCCTTTTACAAATAAATGTATGGTCACTGTACATAATGTAAACAGATTCTCACGCCACACATAACATTCCAATACTTATTAACAGCCCGAGATTTTACTTAATTTTTTTATCAATTCGTCTAATGAATAATAGTTTTACATTGTTAATAATATAAATAATTTATTTGCAAAATAAACACAGTGGTACAATCAGATTGATTTATAAAAATAGGCATGCAAAGTCATTTATAACTGTTGTGAAAGCTTGTGGTCTAAATATTATACCTATAAAGACACCCTGCCTTTAAAAACCTAATCACCTGCCCCTTAAAAGCATTACACGCGATCTATAACTTCTGGGATGATGATTAAATATTAAGACAGCCATCGCGAAACAAATTTTAATGACTAATTCCGCCATTTTTGTATTAGGAATTAAACAGGACACACGTAGTTTGCTGTTTCGCCTTGAGGCCAGGATTAGGTATTTGGACGATAACACGTTATCGTCATTATATTCTATAAAATAGTGCTACTTCTAATTAATTTGCTATATTTGTTTTAAAAGTGTGTTGTTTGATGATTTGCTTTTTTAAAAGAGTACCGAGAGTTTTTTACGCCGGCTTTTTCTCTTATGTCTTCTTTGCCGATGAGTAGGATGCCTACAGGTTCAAATTTACGTGATACCTGTCTATCTTATGTTCTATAATAAACTTATTAATATTTATTTATTTTAGAAACTTAAAATTTTTAGCAAAAACCGAATTCTTCGCCCGCCACTTTTTCTTCTTTATCAAATATTCGTGGACTAATATCGAATGTCGGGCTGTCAGAATCTGACATATCCGTTTACGAATAGTTCGCAAAGCATTATCAAAAACGTTTGGTTACTTAATATGTTTATTTGTGTTATATACAAATGTATCATGTAAGAAAATGCATGAATAACGGAGCGCTCGCGTGGAAATTCTTCACTTTCTATTTTCTTACATCTGCTGTAGGGCTGTCATTGAGAAATTGATTATATATTTAAAACAGGGCGACCTGTCATATTATGTGTGGAGGAAGATTGTTGATTCCTGCAATCTCAACTAACCTCAATACTGATTGGCTAGTGTTTTTATAGAATTTCACTGTTGGCTTTTACAGCACAACCTCCTCTGATACTCGAACCTCGGCTTGAGCCGTAGCTGGGTGGTCAACTTCCCCGGTGTAGGTGTTTTTTTAATTTGATTAGATCTAGTTGTTACCGAGAAGTTGTATTTATTTTGGTTTAACTTAGCGCGTTTCAGTAATCAGTATTTGTGGCCTCAGATTGTAGGTATCGCTACATACGAATTTGTTAATAACATATCATTTGTAATATAATAATCGTGTTTAGCGAAAGTCACTTAACAGATAAAAATATGACAGAGTCTATTAAATTTTTGTGTTTATACTACCGCGAAATTAGAATTTAATTCTATTGGATTTTTCAAATTCTCATATACAGTGTAAACTCTTTATAATGAAACTCGAGGGACTGAGCATTTTTTGTCGTTATAGAGAATTATCGTTATATAGAATGAACAAAAAAAAAACCAAATTAATAAGAATTTTTAATACAAGAACTTTTAATAGTATTTATGTCTTAGATAATAAATGCTTATGCAGTTTCAAAGTAGGTTTACGACTGATAATACGATAGGTACCCAGTATGCTTGGTCGAAGACCATCACTTCACAGAAAACAATGTGTCATACTACACGTGTACAAGGCAATTAAGGATAATAAAAGCTAGACCGACCTCGGATGTTTCGGAGCTTCAGTCTTTTGTTACCTGATAACATAACATAAACAATAATACCGATAATAAATATTTACTGTCTATAAATATGAACACATTTCTTCGTAATAGAGGCGTATCGCTATAAACAGTGTACCAATATGTGAGTTTTAACGCAAACCAACCAACTTGGGCTCACTCCAACGTTATAGGGAATTTATCGTTATAAAGAGTTTACACTGTAATATAAATATATCACATAATATTTTTTGTTTAATTATTAATTTATTTTATTATAAAATACTTTTTCATACTAAATGTATGGTGCATAAATGTATAATAAATAAAAATTATAAGAAGACAACCCTACCCACTTTTTACAAGGCAATTGTGTCAATTTTAATTAATCGGAATTTAATTGTAATCGGTAGAGGAAGTTAGTGTTACCATTTTTCCAATTCACACTTTAAAAATAACACTGGCTTCTTCTAAAAAAATCCTTAGCGCAGTCTTAGTCATTAGTCTTGTCATAGTCTACACAATCCATCTCTATTCTTTTCAGCGTAAGGTCAATTGGACAGAAAGATAGGGAAAGATAGGGATAAGGGAAAAATATAAACACATTGGAGGTGATTAGATTTATTGTATTATCATCTAAAGGTAAATAAATGATAAAAATAATATTCTTCAGTCGTGATTTAATCCTTTGGTTAGACAAATGTAAAAAAAAAACAAAAAATAGTCGTGTTTATAAAATATGTATTAGTTCTTTGTAACTGAATATTAACGGTCAATATCATTAGATTTATGTTTGGCGCCAAAACTAACACGACCACAGATCTGTTAAAATTTAATATATCCTTGACTCGGAGCGTTTCTTAGCAAAATATTATAAAACCTCCGTGAGTACAATCTTCATGGAAGTAATCTGTCACGTGATTGTTGTAAAATTTTTATATTGTTTAAGATTGGATATTTGCTTGTAATGCCAATAGGTAAACAATAATTTATCTAGATGAGATTTGAGAGAACATCCAAATGGTCAGTTGAAAAAGTCTTTTAAAAATTTTCAACTAAAAGCTCTCGGACGTAAAACGCAGATCAAAGGAAATGATTAAGCGTTTTCAATTTCGTGGTTTGTCTAGTGACTGCCATAACATTACACGTGATGTATTACGCACGTAATGCTTGTGAACTAACGGTGTTCTATACTTACATATTAATTTGAGTTACCTCTACTCTAACGCCCGAATGCAATAATTTATGATCTCAGATTGAAACCAATGCAATCTCTTCGCTCTTTACACTCATATTTGATAATCAATATAAACCAAATAAAGTAAATAAAACCGTACAAAAATACTAAAATATACATGTCTGTTTAAAACATATCAAATAGCTTTAAAAATTTATATTAAAAACTGGTGTAAGTGAAATACTTAAGATAGCATATTGGCACAGTTGAACTGTCAACATACATATACACCGATCCGACCTACCTATGATGGATAGGTTCTATCGACAGATGGCCGTCGATTGGTTATTGGCACACATTTATCAATATATGGATTAAGATGTCTGTCTCAGATGGTCAAAAAGCATTGAGATAGGTTATTGGGTTTGGGCGTAAGTTAGAAATAAAATATATAAACCAATGGCAATACAACCTTTTTAGGTGTGGGCCCCAGATTTCTATGTCTGTTTCATGTGTGATGGCGGATGGAATTTTGGATTCTGCCTCGAAAATAATGAAACTCAGCTGCAGGTATTAATCCAAATAACTCCTCTGAACACACTCTGTAGTAAATGTGGAGAACGATGGAGCCCCACATACTCAACGCAACCCCAATCATACCGCTCGTTATCTAAATTCAGTAGTCTACATTAAATGGTATATGATGTTCACATCACTAGTGTATGTTTGGCACCAGTGCTATGATAAATGGCACAAGGTTTAGTTTCAGTTAATGTATTGTTTGTTCGCCTAGCATTTCTTTAATGCTACTTTACTTGTAATTAATATTTAACACTGACATTATATGTTTTGTACATTAGAGAGAGGTTTCACAGTTCTTAAATGTGGTAAAATTTTATGAATCTCTTCAGAAATCCCATCGCATAGCTTTGAAGAGTGAATCTCAGAGAACATATAATTTATATTTTCGTAGTTTTTATTTGATTTCATTTTTAATAATTAAAAAACTGGATGCAGATCATGGAAAGTAACAAAAGGCAAACAGCGCAATGGGCGACCTTTCAAAACTGCTGGCCTGCACTGCCTCCAAGGTTGTGTCAATGAAAAATGGCGTTGAGGGAGGCCTATACCTGGGTTCCTAATAAAATTGTAACTTGTGTTTCGCTAGAACGCTTTAAGGAATCCTATGTGGGCAACGCCTGGTTGTAATAGACCTGTTCTTTGAAACTTGGAGCCCTATTGGTTACTAGAAGGACACCGTTCGAGAAAGAAATTTGCTTTAGATTATCTTTCATATACAAGTCGATTTTTTAAGTATGTCTCCTGAAAAATCCGATTCGTCCGCATACCTAACATTAAGGGCGTGTTCAGAAAAGAGGCAGCGCAAGCAATATGGGAATCATTCCCATATGTCAAAATCCAATAAATTTTTGACATACCGGATTAGGAGTCTCTATTTTGAATCCTACTCTAAGACATGATCTTACAAATGATAGTATATAGTTTAAATTAGATTGGATTTTATAAAAGATTTATTAATATTTTTAATTAGATACAATGATAAACTCTAACATGGATGCACAGACTACTATCAACGTGAAGGCTGGCATATATATGTCAGTCTTATTTTCATAACGTTATAAAAAGTTGGGCGTTAACTTGAATTGGTCAGTTTTCCGTTGATTACTAATTATTACGAAATCTCCGTTCCGTTCTATTAAATTTGTATTATTACGATTATACCAAATTCATAAAAATAATTTCTTATAATTTTTATAGGTTAGGTTTCAGACAGTGTTGATCAGTGTTGGCTTTGATAGAGCCTTCAGCGTGTGCCTCTCATCGAGGTTCGATCCTGTGCACCAATGGGCTTTCTATGTACGCATTTAACAATCGCTCGAACGGTGAATGAAAATATCGTAAGGTAACCAAGAAGTAGAGGACGTGTCAGGTATAGAAGGGTGATTTACCACTTGCCTATAAGATTGTCAAATGATGAAACTGGTACAGAAATCCGAGGTTCAGACATTAAGAAGTTTAAACACCACTTGTAGCTTCATGATCATTTGTTGATGCGAACATGGTCAGAAAGTCTAGTCCAACTATGATAGCGCGAAGCTATGACTATCCATATATTTAGAGGCCGTAATACAAAAATATACAGCAGCGTACTGTCTTGCCTTCCACTTAAAAATCTAACTATTTGTCACGTTAGGTCGTAAAGGTAAGTAGGTATTTATCAAACTTTATACCGTAATGTTCTAAATTTAATTATAATGGATATATTTAGACTAGCATCTACGTCTACCTTTCAAGCTGCCAGATTTTTATTTTTATATAATATAAATCATGATTTGGTCAAATAATTCTAATTGAAAATGTTACTATTTCTATATTTGCCAACATTAAATCCAAAAACATTTATTTGCTTTATTCACCCTAAAAAAAATACCCTAAATTTAAGAAGGGCCCCAATTGGATAGAATTTGCTACAGGACCCGCGGTGGCTTAATCCGGCACTGTATCTAACTTCGCTCGATCCCAAGCTGTGCACCAATAGCTAAGGCCTGAGAGTCACACGCTGAAGACACTAGACCAATCCTGCTCTCTGAACGGATAGATATAAGAAATCCCTTGTTAACTGATAAACAAAATGGCGTTGCAGTTCCTTCTTAAAATTGACGTTTATAAGTTCCCATGTACTTACATGAATTTTTAATTGAAATGTCAATAAATAATTAATCAGACTGTTTTTGGTGTATAAGGTTATTCGATTTATATATTCCACATAGAAAAATATAGATTCAAAACTAAGTCTGACTGTACGTCAAAAATCTATTAGATTTTGACAAACAGTCGCCATAATCGTTCTAATTATGGGCTAAATTGTCTTGTACATAAGTTTCATTAGTAATTAACTATAAATCCTATTTGATAAGTCATTGTTCTTTATTGTGACACAACAATAACAATTTGCTTGCACAATTTGAAATAATTGCATAATTAAACAGATTGTTTACAGTTGAGAATCAAAGAGTAATCAACTGGATTTATCTGAATTTTTCGTGTTCAGAGTTCGTTTGATGATTTGAAAATTAAAATGCAAATACTAGACATTCAATTGAAATTTAAATAATATTCAATAAAAAATACAATAATTAAATTGTCTTCAAGCACACTCCAGGCCCGTCGACATGGATATCTATAAAATCACTAAACAGTTAAATAGTTAAAGTTATTAACTAATAGTACTAGAGAACTTTAATTACTACAGTGTTCTATGGTTGAAATACAACTACTTTTCATATCAGACATAAATTTTTATTAGACACTTGTCAAAAAATATCAAATTTAGTTAAAAATAAAAAAAAAATTAAATCCAGCGTAACATTGCATGTACCAAGATCGCGGCAACAGATGGCGTGAACATTCAATAGCCCAATCATGTCAAATTGTCAGCTGTCAACTTGGCATTCACTCGCTGACAATAATCAAACGTCATGTAATTAATACTTCCCGGTTTTTTTTTTGCAGCTAAGAATATTGATCGGAGTTTTCTAAACTATTACAGTTATAGCTACAAATTACAATCTGTGGTTAATTTAATTTACGCCAAAAATGTGTCCTTATAGTTATGGGACTTCAAACAAATAATATGTATTATAAATATTTTGTACAAGAAGCGAATTAGTATTAAACGTGGTAATCTCGTCAAAGTTTGCAACATTATTTGTATGATGGAGGGTCCGTTATTAGAACCTTTATAATTTCGTGGAACAATGCTACTATACAATAATAACATATAGATATATATATATAGAGGTATTTGTTTAATTTGGTAATTTTCTTTTGTTTATAACAAACTTGACAACTACTAGATTTTGTTATTATTGTTACGACATTAGTAGGCGGAAAAATAGAAGATAATAACGCAGTGTCTTGCTTTTGATAGACTGTAAATAGTTATTGGAGACTTATGTTAAATATCCTTATTGTTAAATATTAACAAGTTAGTCTAGATGTCAAATGTCGTTGTGCAAAGACAATTCTTAAAAAAAAACACTGTTATTTATTTCGGAATAATAAAAAAGCATGCAAGATATTTTTAATGAAATAAAAACGAAATGTTTTGAGTAAAATTAAATGTTTTTAATGATTAATGTGCTTATACATATAGTAAGATGTCAAGTTTAATTATAAACTGTGGAATCTAGAAGCTATAAACGAAACTAGTTCATATTTATTTGGTCTTGATTTGAAATGTTCGTCATTATTGTGATTAATTGTCGTGTAATGATTGATTTTTGTCTAAGAAATTATTCGTATTTTACATTTAAAATAATGCAATCATAAAAATATTAATTTAATTCCATTAATATCAAATACGCATTTAATTTCGAATATCTCAATCATTACATTCATTTAAAAACATACGAGACACTTTGATTGTGGCAACTACAAATTGAATTAATTACAAATAATGATAAAACGTCATACCAATCTGTGGATTATCATTAATTAAAAAAAATATATTTCGCAAGGGTTGTCACAATCGTTAAAATGCGACATTGCAAGGATTGTTGCAAGTTACCAACACAAACATTGTTCTTGCATTACAAGCGGTTTTCAAGAGTCACGACGTACCCCAGATATTGTTTGGAGTAATTGTATTACAAAATGGAGCTCGCCTAAGGTTCTATACATATCCTAAGCTGCCTATCTGTTGCTGCAGACGGCAGGGGCGGCGGCCTGTATATCAACCTGTACCACGGCTAAACCACGACGCGTTATAAGTCATTGTGTTTACAACAAACCTGTCCTTCAAAGGGCTATTTGAATTATAAGATATCTGACATTGAAACGTGCAGCCAAGCGGCTCGTCGAACAGAATCTTGTCACATTCACAGGAATGAGAGAAAAAAAATTAAGCGTTGTATTGACGTTCTGTTAGTCGACTCGCTGTAGCGGCACAATGTCGCGTTGAATATCACACATACACACAGACACTATACACTTAATACACATGCCGGCTCCTCACCTGAGCCTAACTGGCGGTGGGATGTTGAAAGCTGGGTACAATTTCGCGTTAGGATTCTCAAACAGCATTGCGATTGTTTTGTTCACCGCGCGTGCATTGTGCACCCGTCCGCGAGTTGTTGCGGCCGGCCGAACACTACTGACTGGCGGTGTCACCCTCGCCCCGCCGTGACGTCACCAGCTGTTGGTTACAGGCTACCCTTCGCCGTCCTTCTCTTTCCGCGTCGATCAGAGAGAGAGGCATAAAACCGCAGTCCGCTGTGCCGACGTATTCCTTGAGCGATACAGCCCTCGTTCATTTTGTAGGGCTTCGTTGCGCCTAAAGTAATTCATCGCGTCCATTTTAATTGATGTTATTTTCAAATACCTGAGTGTACAACTGTTTCTAGCTTATTTATGAAACTTCAATCAATAACGTTTGGACGATTCTAAGAATTTGAAGTATTTTCATTCAAGTTTTTAAGTATTTCAAGCAAGAGTAGCTTACACCTAGCTTAAACAAAGATGTATATCTAATGTATTCCGTATATTCTGACCACTATAATACAGTAAACTGGACCTTGGCTTAGATGAAAGAAGATACTTCCTCATAATTACGCATAAAACCATGACTTGCAAAGAACTGAATAAAAAATCGTTTCTTGAAAAAACTGAGTACCTTACTTTATACAAAGCATTTATACGTGTTATTTTGATCTAGTTTTTTATTTGAACAATAAAAATCTAGTAAAATGCGATAAGTAAAATGATTCAAAATTTATACAGTGTATATACTCGGTAATATACAAAATAATAATAAGGATTTATATACAATTTCTTTTATGTCATTTACACTGGCCTACAACTATTTTGGTGCCGGGGATCTAGACGTGATTAAGCATGTCTTACATGGTAAATTAAAAATGATATTGATATATCAGCTCCAGTTCCTGAGATATAATAAAAAAATATATTTTTCACAATATATTTATATATATTTTTATGCTATTAAACATTAAGAAAATAGACTTGGGCAATCTCGCATGATTCCCCGAACAGTAGTCGGCCATCTTATTGGTATCTTATCTCTATTGTTTTCATGGTGGAAACATTCCCCTTGTTCTTCCCTTAGGCAGGATATATAAATATAAATCAAATGAAAACTGTTTATGTCACTCCATTTGAATACCTCGCTACAAGTCTAGGCATGTCCTAAGAATTGTTGAGACGGAAATGCTAAGGAACCCAGTGTTTTATATACAGGGTGTCCCAAAAGTCGACGTCAAGTCGAAATTTTCTCATTGTGATCGGCACAGGGTTTACGATCATAGGTTACATAAAGCACTATTCGGGATGACGTAAGAGAAAAAAATTGGCAAAAAGTAAATGTTTGTATCAACAGGAATGAAAAAACTGTCACATGGTGTACATTTTCTGGAATAAAAGGATAATTTCCATAACTTCAAAAATACATGATTTAATTTTTTTTTTAATTTTTCTGATAACTGGTGTGGCATTACCTATGAGAAAATTTCGACTTGACGTCGACTTTTGGGACACCCTGTATATATTATTAATAAAAATCACATCAATTCACTCAAACTGAGCATCGTTCGTGTATTTCTGTGAAATTGTGAGACAGAAAGAGATAGAGCAACGTTTTACATCTCTTTTTAAAATTGCATAATTTGCGACAGCCCTACGTTAACTTAATAATGACAATTTGAAAATCATTAGCATTATTTAAATGAAAGTTATTTTTAATCATTAAAAATTCGTGAAGAACCAATTTTAATATGCATCGCATTTTACTATATTTAATTTAAACAATTACAATATTAAAATGTAGAACATTTTGATTATTAAATATGTTAACACCTGCATACATTTATTACTTTTTATACTAATAGTTCCATAGCCCTTAAAATAAATTCACAATTCATAAACTTATTAACGAAATTGTCGAAACATTCTTAATAGGTACTTTAAGTTTCTATATATGTAATAAGGTACCTACTAATATAATCTAATATAATCTATACCTAAAAATATCCGAAATATTAGGAATTTATTTACAATCATGAAAACAATATTTTATTTATTTATTTTATTTTATATGTCCGAACTCTGCCAAATACTTGCAAATTCAGAATAAAACAGTCATCTTCGGCAATCAATAGATGGCGCAGGCAGCAGATATTTTATTTCCAACACACAAATATTCAGTATTTACAGTATTTAAAAAAAAAAAATGTTTATTGTTTCTCAAATTTTACATTAATACATGAGTATGATGACGCCGTAAGTAGTCAGAGACACTTGTGTTGGGGTTGACTCGCTACTTCTCTTATTTATACAAATTCTCATAGTGTCCCTCATAGAATTGATATGAACTTATTATATGCATGCGTGTTTGTGTGTAAATATTTTCAGCGTACGTTTAAATAATTAAAAATTGACTATAGATAGATAGTAAATTAAAAGAAGTAAAAAAAGTTTGGTCCCTGTGGCAGACCTGCTAATGATGGCATTTCCTCTTCCGCAAATGCACTTGGTTCGAGCTGCTTCTAGAGCTTAAAAGCTTGGTGCGTGGCACATCTCTACAAAAGATGGCAAGCAAATGGATGGGATATCGTTGATCCGGTTGGATGATGATGAGGCTTTGGTATGGGATGCTCTTGCGTGGCTACTTGTGTGGACACGTTAGCACCATCTTTCGTACAAATCTAAAATCTGGGGCGGTCACAGAGCGGGAAATAATTAACGGTTTAAACAAATATCTTTGGAGTAGAGACTTGCCTGGCCTTGTAGTTCAAGTGCACAACTAATTAAAGATTTAAGTTAGATAGTATCGTGACCCCAGAGATGGTGTTTTCCTGGCTAGTAAAATATCACAATACAGCAAGGAAATGCCAGCTTGAAAGGTACTCTGCCATATGGATTAAAATTTTAAAATTTATTTTAACTATCTTTTCAGTAATTATTAACTAATTTATAATCATTTTTAGCCAGCCACTTTATTAAATGTTATATACTATATAACAAATGCTACGGCTGAACATCCTTCAGGCTGTTAGTTAAACGCCTAGGCTGTTAATTGAACGGCTAATTAAGTTGCTGCGACATATACATCTCGCTGGCCACGATTCTTGAAAAGCAATCGTTATATCAAAGTAAATCTTTGTTTAAATAATACGATGACCATCACAGAACTACATATGAGGTTAATTATTTATCACAGTTTTATTGATAATCTGTTAACGGGAATACTAAATTATGAGCACAAATGTGTGGGATATTTCTATCTAATCAAACGTCCACAGAATATAGAATGTTAAGCTTGTCCTTACATAATAATAGTTAATGATGGAAGAAATTTATTGACGCAACGCTGACATGCCTGATGTATGGTCAATATATTCTTGAAGCCTTGTTGTAGTATAATACAAAACAACAAAACAAAATTTATTTATTCATGTAGGTAACAATGTACACTTATGAACGTCAAAAAATTTAAAAATTGTGAATTTACATTTACTGCCAGTTCTCAAATCAAGGGCGTAGAACGGAAGAGAAGAACTGGCAATAAACTCTCCGCCACTCTTTTTAATCGCCAAGTTTTTTTTTTGTACACAATGCTTGTAAGGAGCTGCGACCACTACACCATGTTCCATATGACATATTGAGTAATAAAGAATAAAAAAACAAATTAAAAACAAAGATTTGTCCTCTATCAGCAGGAGGCATGGTGAAATAGGAGCACGCACTTACACACTCGTGAGAACAACACGCAAATACGTAGTATAAACAACTAATATCACCGCATACACGAATTCAAGTACGACCAGTCACCACAAGTAGCACCCGTTCACGAGTATGACGCATGGCCAGCCATCGGCAATACTCGACACACTAATCTAAGGATACAAGCTCCAGAAGATATACCACTTCTTGTATGGAAATTGTATTCGTTTAAGAACAATCAATAAAGCTTTTTATAAATTGGATTATTTAAATGATCCTAATGCTTAGGATTGAATTGCCTTTCAAACAATTTGTATCAAATCTTGGCGATTAAAAAGAGTGGCGTAGAGTTTCTTGCCATCTCTACGTCCTTGACTTGCGAACTGGTTGTACCTAAATGTAAATTAAAAATCAATTTAACATATTTTCCGTTGACGTACAACAGTGTACTAGGATACCATGAATAAAGTTATTTTGAGTATAAGTTCTAGTCATTTGCTTGGATTACGACTGTACCTATGGATTTCTGAAACTGTTTTAAACCCAAAACTGAACGACATAGGGTATAGGCCAGTCATAAATTCCTGCGTCTATTTCATTGATAATTTATTATGAGAACCTGTTTGACCGAGGCTAGACCAGCTTGTCAAAAATCTCGAAACAATAAGAATTTAATGTTGGAGTCTGAAGAAGCCCGGTGTAGTAATAATTTTGTACAAAAGTATTATGGTGGTACAATCTAAACTTCGCATCTCTGCCACACATAATGGCGTGCAAATTTGTCTTGCAGATTTAAAAGGATTGCATTATTTTATCACATCATCACATTACTAGACTATCTATAATTTATTCGTAAAATTTGCAAAAAGAGATTCTCTTCTTTAATAAAATCTCAAAGGTAAAAGAGCCTTTGCATTTTAATAAATTTAAGAAATGTATAAAGATGTGTAAAAAGGCTTACTGTAAAGCCTGCGATTAGCGATTATCTAGTTGATAAAAGAGCTCTGTATTCTTTCACTCAAATAATCATTAACAGAATAATACATTTCCAAAAGTATCTAATATTAAGTTTTTATAAAATCTAGTAGAAACATCTTTGAATGTGTTTGGTACATACATATTACCATACAAAAAGTGTTTGAATTTAATTCAAAATATTTTGGCGTAACCAGTTTCTAGCCCTACATTTGTCAATTCCAGATAGCAAAAAGTATTATTGGCAAGAAAGACAAATAATTTTTACGGTTACAAGATGTCGGTTTCCGCAATGTTTTCACCGTACGAGCAAACCTAGTAACAAATGGTTATAACAATACCTTTTAGATACCGTTACTTATCTCGGAATATTTAGACACGATCACGACTTATAACCGCATTTCATAACCGCGAAATAAATTGTCAATTGATAATAATAATAATAATATTTATTTGCAAGAATATGATACAATAATGTGTTGGTGGTACAATCTAATGTTCGCATATTCTTATACACATACAATGGCGTGCAAATTTCTTAAATTGAATTTTACATAGATATTACATTTGAGTCATAATATAGTCAATCCTTGTAATATTTTATCACTTCATCATAAATTATTGAAATATATGATTACGTTATCAAATTAATATTAATTATAGTAATTCACGACAAGTCAATTATTAAAAACTATTGCATTTTTTTACAATATTACATTATTTGTGAAAATCATTACTTATTAAAAATTTTTTTAACTGAATTAAACGTTTATTATCGTAATTACGCTACAACTGCAAGACAAGATGTGAAACCTTTTTTACAAACGCAAAATTGTACAAAAACCAAATCTTCTAACGAGAAAATTATATTTGAAGTGTGCCAACGTTTTTGGAAACAAACACCGACCTTTTTAGGTCTCGGCCTCAGATATCTGTTTCATGATTATTTGTAAATCTAATTACAAGTAGGTGATCAGCGTCCTGCGTCTGTCACACGCCTGTCAAATTTTTGGGCCTAAATAAGCCGGTTTCCTCACGATGTTTTCCTTCATCGTTCGAGTGAATATTAATCGCGCCCATGGTGTAATGGCTACAGCTCCTTACAAACGTGTAAAGCAAAAAAAAAACAAAACTCGGCGAATAAAAAGAGTGGCGGAGAGTTTAGAGCGGCTATCCTACTTTTATTAAGTATCGTCGTCCCTAGATCTATATTTTAGGATATATTGAATTGAAACAGTTTATGTGAATTCGTCTGTTGTTTGGTGTTTAATTTAATGGGGCTTCTAAACGGGCCACGTTTTGCTGTAATGATGGCTGCCCGGCAACATTGCAAACAATAGCAGCCACACTATGCAATATTGCAGTAATGTCCCGGCCATATGGCCAAACATGTTTTGTATAGCCACTTATGGCCGGTATTGGCCCAATGGGTTGCCGGACGATCGCTAGGCTATCGAATTCAACTGCAATATTGCACAGCCAGGTTTATTGTTGTTTCAGTCACTCTCTTTGTTATGGCACAGTGTATCCTTTTCTACGCGATATGTTGCTCTATTCTGTGTTTTGCGATTTGACAACTACGTAAAAATAATAATAATAATTCTTGAATAATTTATTATCAAGGCTTATTTCTAGACTCAAATTGTCTACAGTTTCACGCCTATTTAAGTAAGAACGAATTCACAATCTCTTCTGTTTCTGTTTGTTTTTTAAAACAATAAAAGCTGTCGTGACAAGTGTAATTTCGTCAGCCATTGTTGCCGGTATGTGTAGCCCGTTTAGGAGTCTGCATCATGGGCCATACAATTGTTGTCATATTGCAACACATGGCCCGGCCATAGATTGCTCGGCCATCAGCTGCATTAAAACATTTTTGCGATGGCCGGGCAATTAATTGCCAATAGTGCAGCCATCAATAGCAGCAAAACATGGCCCGTTTAGAAGCCCCGTAATACAGTTACCCATATAGAAGAAAACCCTTGATTTGAGAACTGGCAGTAAATGTCAAATTTGAAGCACTCAATGTATATTTCTTTTTTGACGTTTATAAGTGTACATGTTACCTACAGGAATAAATGATTTTTGAATTTGTATATGAATTCTAAAAACTGTGCTTATATGAAAAAGTTTTTTACAATATACTTAACATACTATATATTTTTTTAAATAAAAAAAATTATCAATTATGTATATGTTACTCCATAATTTTGTTTTATCTCTCTTAACCCCGATTTGCGTAAATAACACTTGCGTACTTAAAGCGGGACTTGACGGCATCTCTCAACCTTAATAGACAACATATCAAACACAAATCAAAATGTTAGTTAAACTCAAAATATCTTTATTCATGAAGGCAAACAAGTACAATTATGAACGTCAACAGAGATGTAAAATTGATACAAATTTTACATTACAACCAGAGGCGTAGAACGGGCAAGAAACTCGTAGGGATTATCAAGCCCCAGATTGATACCTGGCACTCCATCATAGATATCCCTATTCAAAATCGGTTCAGTAGATTAATAGATTACCCCCTACAAGCTCACGGACACACTTCACCTACCTCTTTATAGGTGTTGGAAGAGATCGCTCGGGCATTAGATTGCAAATAAACATATTGTATCACCAGGAATCGAACCTTATTAAGCGAAATAAGGTTCAATTCGACTTAGGGTCCTTCAAAAAAAGAGCGTACCAATTCTTAAAACTGGCATTGAGTGTCCATGGGCGGCGGTATCACTTAACAACAGGTGAGCCCCCTGCCTGTTTTCCCCGTTCTATAAAAAAAAAATTATAGTTTGTCAGTTCTACAGGTAATAAATATAAATTGAAACACAAAAAGTTATTATCATTTTAATTTCATAGATACAAAATAATCTTAAAAAGTTCTTATGTTAATGAAAAAGAAAAAAAAATGGTTTTATACATGTAAAGAAATTCATAAATTTATTAAATTCTCAATTAAAAATTTGTGGACTTATATATCCACTCCAAATCCAACAAAATCCGGATTAAACCGGTCTGTTTTGGAGTCAATCATCAAAATTTGGTTGTTTGACGCGTCTGGACCTTGTAACCTCTTTCTCCAATTTCCCTGGGCTGGTCGCCCTCATCAAGGTCTTTTTCCTTAGCGACCTTTTCGGTTCGGACGGAGTCAGAAATTCAGCGTCCAGATTCTTTGGCCTCAAATAGGTCCTCGGTAAGGGAGTGAAGAATTTCTCCTCTGGCGATTTCGGCGTGAAGAACTCCTGTGGTGATTCCTCCACTGCTATTTTGGGTCTAGATCGGGAAGGTCGTGGCGTTATGGTCTCCAGATTCGGTTTGGATATCTTCGGCACCGGCACTTTGAATTTTGGCTTCGCCTTTTGCGGGGTCTCCTCCTTTTTGTCAAAGTCCAACAGCTTATTAATTGGCTTCAATCTCTTTGGCACCTCTTCATTTATAACAATTTTGGGAGTCTGAAGTTTTGGCATCACCTTCGTCTCCGGCGTCTTCGGCACTTCCGTTAGCTTCAAGTTGTCAAACTCAACCTCCAGATGTTTCATCTGCGCCCTCCTTGGCTTCGACAAGGTGCACGTCGCAATCATCAGGTTCGATATTTCATTTTTGACATACGCGTCGACGTTCTGACATTTGCCACATAATTTTGCTGTCAACTCGTTAGTCCTCTCAAAGCGGCCCATCGACAGCTCGAAGAACGCAAACTCTATCAAAAAGTCCACCTCCATCGTCCTCAACTCCTCCAAATACCTCGTTTTGACAGCATCGGCGATGTAATCTTCAAACATTGAGTTGTCAATCGATTTCAATTTCGCTTCGGCGAGTTTGAAACTTTCCGTGGCACCCTCGAAGTAGTTCCTGGCGATTTGGGCCTCCTTCGACCGGAAAAACGTGGAGGCTTCCAGGGAAGTCGTGAGGCACGCCAGGATGGAACACGCTGGGAGCGTGCACGCGTAGCACGCGCACTGGACGTGGTCCAAAAACGCTGGCATGCGAAAAGCGGGCACGGAGGTATACGAGCTGGTGGGGCTCCTATCGCCAATCGTTAAACAGTTGAGGGAAACTTCAATATTTTCATATTTGAACGACTTCGGTGGAGTCTTCTTGGCATCCACGCTTTGAGGCTTAATCTCCCGCGTCAAGCCCAGGATATATTTTAGACGGTTGTCGATCTTTATCTGAAAAAAAAAAACTTCAATCTTTTAGGCCTGGGCCTCAGATTTTTGTATCAGTTTTATGATTTAATCTAATAGGCAAGTAGGTGCCTGATACACGTCGTTGATGCTTTCCTCGCGATGTTTTTCTTCACCGCTGGACTCAATGTTAAATGCGCACATGGAAAGAAATCCGCGAATTGAACCTACGACCTCAAAGATGAGAGCGATCCCTACTTAATTGGCTACAGAGCAGTTGGCAGCGGGGAAGTGTAAAAATCCCTTTTTCCTAAAAAATAAAACCCCATATCAGGTGTATATGGGGTGTAATGATAAACAATTCTTTCATTCATGAATTCCTTCAAGGTACCAATAATTAAAGGCTGGCAACGCACTCGCAACTTGTCCATGGGCGGCGTTATCACTTAACATCAGAGTCCTTTGGCATTAAGAGAATATTCACTTAACATCAGATAAGCCTCCTGCCCGTTTGCCCCTTGTTCTATAAGTAACAATAATTAAAAGGCCGGCAACGCACTCGCGAGTCCTCTGGAATTAAGAGTACATTCACTTAACATCAGATAAGCCTCCTGCCCGTTTCCCCTTGTTCTATAAGTAACAATAATTAAAAGGCCGGCAACGCACTCGCGAGTCCTCTGGAATTAAGAGTACATTCACTTAACATCAGATAAGCCTACTGTCCGTTTGCCCCTTGTTCTATAAGTAACAATTATCAAAGGCCGGCAACGTACTCGAGAACCCCCTTTAACAGTACATGTTATCACTTAACACCAGGTTTCAAATCTTTACCTTCGCATCGTCCGGTCGGCATGGGTCACACAGGAGGGCGAAGAGCCTGCCGTGTGCAGCGGAGCCCGAGGGCGTCAGGGCTGCGCCCGCCGCCGTTTTGGCCCTCCGCCACAATTTCAGACGATTGCACACGGACGCACACGTCACGCTGGCCTGCTGTATGTAGAACCTTATTTGGAGCTGGTGACGACGACGCGAAAGCCATGTCGTTTCTGAAATATTAAAAATAAGCGAGTTCTAGTGGCTTTGTTCACTAACAAAGGGGCAAATAACCTTTCGGGGCCCCCAAAAAGGGCAGGGCCTTTGAGGGTGTACACTCGAATTTTGAACAGTTGGAGGTCATATCTCTCAGGAAAGACCGGCACCAAAAACAAGGATCTTTAATTAACTGTCTAGAGATTCAATAAACTCTCTGATTTTACTTTCATCTTTAGTTTTGCTTTTTTAATTTTCTTTATACTGTTTTGGTTTCTATTATCGTTACGGTACTATTTCATTAAACCATTAGAGAGATGGATCGATGTATGATAGAAAAGAAAAGAAGAGACAAAATAAGGAATAACAACAATAAATAAACTAAAGTGGAAATGGGCGGGACTCATGGCAAGAGGTACAGAAAAGTGGAGCAAAAAACGACTTAGCTGGTGACCAAGGCAAACGGAAAAAGTTGGAAAAATTTAAAATTATGTAAAATAATTAAGTTTATAATAATACATCGCTTCAATACATTAAAAAAGTGTTTTCTTAAAATATGTAAAAGTTATGTTACAGACAATTCACATACACATAACATTTCTCTTGTGAGCTGCTGGTATGGGAACCAGACACTTACCAGTGGGCTGTGCGGTCAAATAGTGCCTCTGAATGATGTTCACAGCGGAGAGAAGAGACACATCACTCATTATCACACCCAACTCCATTATTTTGCCAATTGCGAGGTCCACTAAAAATTAAGGGCGCGTGAGGGTACAATTTTTACGGAACGTCACGAAGACGTGCAGCGTTTTTGTCGAAGACAAGGGAGAGAGATTGAGACCGTTTGAGAGTGAGAAGGACAAATTACCGAAAAATGAATTTAAGAAATATTAGTATTCAAATGATGAATTATAAATTAAAATGCCACGTGTTTTGACGTAACAACGTCTTATAAATTGGTTTGCCGGGTGACACTTCAAGAAACTGCGTTACGCTCCGCTCACGTTATGCGCTCACAATGAGAGCGAGTGAGAGGCACGCGTCCCTTCCACTCGGGCATGGTTAGCCCGCCTAAGAGCGAGAGAGACAGACATAATGTTTTAAATTGTTACTATTATTTCATCCTTCTTCCTACTATACGAATGAATATTCACATTAAAATTATTTTACCACTCAAAGTCGTTGTCACGTAAAACTTTCGCCCGTATATCGACTTTACAGGCAACCAATTTTTTTTTATAGAAATAAATAAAATAAAAAAAATGTATTAATCTTTGACACTGTTCATATTTTAATCATAATGAAATTCATTCCTAACATATCTTCCTTTTTCTAACGCCCAAACCCAATAACCTATCGCAATCCATTTTCATCCATCTGAGATCACATCTTAATCCAAATATTGAAAAAGTGTCCCCAAAACCAATAGACGGATTTTAATGTCCATCTTTCGGTATAAGCTATCCATGGTAGGTCAGTGTATGTGGATAGATAGTATGAAAACGTCAAGTGTGCCAATATCCCATCTCAAGATTTTAACTTACAACAGTTTATAAAATAATAAAAAGCTATTTGATATGTTTTAAACATGTATATTTTAATATTATTTGTACAGTTTTATTTAATTTATTTGGTTTATTTTGATTATCAAATATGAGTGTAAAGAGCGAAGAGATTGCATTCTATCCACCGCCAAAAATGGATTGTTTTCTCAGGGTTTGGTTATTGGGATGCAGATAGGAGACCGACCGACTGTCACGGTCTAATCTCAGATTGATAACAATTGTGGATTAATTATTGGATTCGGGAGATGGGACACAATAATATAAGTAAACTTACAATGTACACCAGGAAATGTTTTAATTAGATCCACTACACATTTCTCAGCCTTCCTTAAAAGCTGAGCCGCTATTGATAGCTTTTTACACCTTGCATAGTAGATCTGGAAAGAAAAATTGTCAATTTAAACCACATTTAGAGTGTCCACGTAATGTAGTCCCAGAAGATTGACGTACATATTATATATATATGTTCAAAATCATTTAACATCTCTTTTATCATATATTTAGACGATATTACCACTAATACAGTATTACCATGTAGACATTCGTCAAAATTACCGTCGTAATGTGCGGTTACTGTGTCGTCGGTAATTGTTTCAATGTAAAAACTACTGTAATCTACATTACAATTAGTTATTTTTTTACCTAATTACAATAAATAGTTTCATTTCGTATATATAAAATTAATTATTAATTTCGCGAAATTCAGCTGTTAAGTGGCCAGCCAGATCGTGTGATTTAACACCACTGGATTATTTTTTGTGGGGCTATGTTAAAGACAGAGTCTATACGGAGCCAATCGAATCGATTGCAGCCTTAAAACTCAAAATCCGTGATGTCCTTAACGAAATAAACCCTCCATTTTGCCAAAAAGTGATTAAAAATTTTGATGAAAGAATCAACATCTGTCAGCGTGGTCGTGGTGGACATTTGCCAGATATCATTTTTCATTCATAATTGCCAAACTTTTCTCTTTGTAATACAATAAAAATTTTATTCATTTTCCTCTAAATTCTTTGTTTTATTTTGTTTTAGAAAACAAAGTTCTTGTTGAAACACCCTTTATTTGTATGTGTAATGTACTTGCTATCCTAGTAATATTAATCAGTGACGCTACAACCTCTTTAGGTCTTGGCCTCAGATTTCTGAATCTGTTTCATGATGATTTTTAAATCTAAGAGGCAAGGAGGTGATCAGCCTCCAGTGCCTCCACACCGTCGACTTTTTGGGTCTAAGACATGTCGGTTTCCTCACGATGTTTTCCTTCCGTTCGAGCAAATGTTAAATGCGCACATAGAAAGAAAGTCCATTGGTGCACAGCCAGGTATCGAACCTACGACCTCAGGTATGAGAGTCGCACGCTGAAGCTAGTGGTCAAAACTGCTCATCCTAGTAATACTAGCATTCTTTTACTTTTCCTGAAAGATTTTACTTTTTCAACTTTGGGGCAAGAGATTTGAAGGATTTTTGTTGGGTGGTCAAATTAAATGTGTGTGTTGATAACTGGATATACTTACACCAAGCTCACACAGGAAGACCAATGCTGGGTTCGCGGTCTGTCCGTCCTTGAGTAAGACGGCGCAAACCTTGACAGCGTTCATTGCGATCGCGTTGAATTCGTTTCGCTCGTCTCCAGCATGGAAGAGCAGAACGCCAGCACATCGAACGAACGATACTCTGAAAGCATTTGACCTGCAGTTTCACATTTTCTTTTTAAAGTGAAACTTTTTTTACATCGTCACAAACTTTTTGGTCTGTGCGGAGTAGGGATAAAGTGAAAGACGCACGTCACAGCAGTTAAAGCAGCTTCGAAGCAGCTGACCGTGTAGTGTATAGACTATTATTCATTTGTGCCAGTGCTCCAAGCTATTTTAATATGTGTATATAATCTAAATAATTGTTAAGTATTATGTATGTCGTACTCTCTAAGACACAGAATTCAATATAAATATTAGTTAGAGACTTAGTCTACTTTTATAGGTCCCATTATTATTCCAATTTTCCAAGTAAAAAAATTGGTTGCCTGTAAAGTCGGTATACGGGCGAAAGTTCTACGTGACAACGACTTTGAGTGGTAAAATAATTTTAATGTGAATATTCATTCGTATAGTAGGAAGAAGGATGAAATAATAGTAACAATTTAAAACATTATATCTGTCTCTCTCTCTCTTAGGCGGGCTAACCATGCCCGAGTGGAAGGGACGCGTGCCTCTCACTCGCTCTCATTGTGAGCGCATAACGTGAGCGGAGCGTAACGCAGTTTCTTGAAGTGTCACCCGGCAAACCTACCGGCAAATTTATAAGACGTTGTCACGTCAAAAATTTGATAAAGCGGTTTTATACCCTTAATGGAATATTATTCCAAAAAATTTTAGTTAAATGTCTATAATGTGAAAAAAAGTTTCACTTATCTATGCTTTCTCTTATTTTTATATTCATCTATGCCTTCTCTTATTTTTTTATTTATCTATGATTTCTCTTATTTTTATATTCATCTATGCCTTCTCTTATTTTTTTATTTATCTATGATTTCTCTTATTTTTATATTCATCTATGCCTTCTCTTATTTTTTTATTTATCTATGCTGTCTCTTATTTTTATATTCATCTATGCCTTCTCTTATTTTTTTATTTATCTATGCTGTCCATTATTTTTTTATTCATCTATGCCTTCTCTTATTTTTTTATTTATCTATGATTTCTCTTATTTTTATATTCATCTATGCCTTCTCTTATTTTTTTATTTATCTATGCTGTCCATTATTTTTTTATTCATCTATGCCTTCTCTTATTTTTTTATTTATCTATGATTTCTCTTATTTTTATATTCATCTATGCCTTCTCTTATTTTTTTATTTATCTATGCTGTCTCTTATTTTTATATTCATCTATGCCTTCTCTTATTTTTTTATTTATCTATGCTTTCTCTTATTTTTATATTCATCTATGCCTTCTCTTATTTTTTTATTTATCTATGATTTCTCTTATTTTTATATTCATCTATGCCTTCTCTTATTTTTTTATTTATCTATGCTGTCTCTTATTTTTATATTCATCTATGCCTTCTCTTATTTTTTTATTTATCTATGATTTCTCTTATTTTTATATTCATCTATGCCTTCTCTTATTTTTTTATTTATCTATGCTGTCTCTTATTTTTATATTCATCTATGCCTTCTCTTATTTTTTTATTTATCTATGCTGTCTCTTATTTTTTTATTCATCTATGCCTTCTCTTATTTTTTTATTTATCTATGCTGTCTCTTATTTTTTTATTCATCTATGCCTTCTCTTATTTTTTTATTTATCTATGATTTCTCTTATTTTTATATTCATCTATGCCTTCTCTTATTTTTTTATTTATCTATGCTGTCTCTTATTTTTATATTCATCTATGCCTTCTCTTATTTTTTTATTTATCTATGCTGTCTCTTATTTTTATATTCATCTATGCCTTCTCTTATTTTTTTATTTATCTATGCTGTCTCTTATTTTTTTATTCATCTATGCCTTCTCTTATTTTTTTATTTATCTATGCTGTCTCTTATTTTTTTATTCATCTATGCCTTCTCTTATTTTTTTATTTATCTATGCTGTCTCTTATTTTTTTATTCATCTATGCCTTCTCTTATTTTTTTATTTATCTATGCTTTCTCTTATTTTTTTATTCATCTATGCCTTCTCTTATTTTTTTATTTATCTATGCCTTCTCTTATTTTTATATTCATCTATGCCTTCTCTTATTTTTTTATTTATCTATGCTTTTGCTTTCTTAATTAGGTTAAAATTTATCCGAATTTGTGTATTTAGTATGAGTTTTTTTTTGTTAAGAATTTGTATAATTAACCTGGTATTTTACCTATCTTTTTTTAATTTATTTATATTTACCTGCTATATCAGTTTAATTAGATGAATATATAAAAAATGTCTGCCTTACTTGTCTCCGACGAGATTCGCCAAACGCAGCCCAATGTGCGCCAACTGAAGGGCGTGAGCTGTTCTCTCGAGGTGTAACAATTGAAAGATTGTCATTTCACACAAGTACAGTACGTGGGGTAGCCGGTTCGATGACACTGGAAAATATATTTTTTTTAACACGGCTGTGAACCAACACGGAGATTACATTTACAAAATGAAATTGATGTCTCGAACTCAAAAATCAACATGTACAGATCTACCCACATTTCTATAAAGCCAGAAGGGTTAAATTGTCTCACCATTTTTAATTTCACTTTTGAGGGTAGTCAACAATTCCACGGCTCGTATGGAATCCTTCGAAGCGTTGTATTCGTCCAAGATACTCTTGTAAACTGTGCTTTTACTGGGGTCAAACGTCTGAAATATACATATAATAACAGCATAAGGGGCACTTATAAAGTTACTATTTATAGTATAGAAGAGGCCAACCCATTTATAGAATATAAGGGTGTGCCCCATTTATAAAAAAAAATGTAATTTTTTTACTAAGAAAAGAATGAAAAAAAAAACCTTTTTTAGGTGTGGGCCTCAGATTTCTGTTTCTGATTCATGATTTATCAATCTTATGGGCAAATAGGTGATCAGCCACCTGTGGCTGACACGCCGTCGACCTTGACTCTAAGGCAAGCTTTCCTTCACAGTTCGAGTGTTAAATACTAGGGCCAACACAGCTCTTATTTACCAATATATTAAAAATGAGTTTTGTATAACGCGTTTTCCGTTCACATATATCGCGGAATTTAAAAAAATGTCTTACAAAAAGGAAATGGTTCAAGTTCAAGACTCCCCCCTCCCCACCCCCACCTAACGCTCCATAGCGTTATATCAATAACGCATAATTAAATCCCCGCCCCGCATCGTAACGTTTTACCTTAAACCCCCCCCCCCCCCTTGGGAAAGTATTAAAAAAGGGGCAGACGTATACACTTACATGTTCTGCTTGCTTCCACCCAAATCTGTCGGAGGCATCTTGTAGATCGTGTTCGGACTTCATCATCAATAAAGCGATGTACACCATTTTGTCGTTTAATGGCAATTTCTGAAAATTATATTGCTAATAATAAAATTAAATTTACTTAATACATGAATTTTATCCGTAGATATCCAAAAATACTTAAAGATTTTGATGTTATTTGAACCGTTCTTTGATTTTTTTTTATAGAACAGTGATGTTAAGTGATACCGCCGCCCATGGACACTCGATGCTGGAAGGCTCGCGAGTGCGTTGCCGGCCTTTTAAGAATTTGTACGCTCTTTTCTTGAAGGACCCTAAGTCGACTTACACAATAATTAAGAAAATATATTTAGCAAAAAAATTGTGAAAAAAAATGTATTTTATAAATAAAAAATTCTATGATATTTTTTTTTTATAACAGATACAGTATATACAGATACAGTATGTATACGTCATTAATTTATTTTGGAACCAACGACCAAGCCAACATTGATATTGATACATACATTATACTCCATGTTTTCAATAATTTTTTTGACAATTTCTTTAAAATTCGCTTCCTGTATCGTTCGTACCACATCCGGAGTCTTCAATATAACATCATACAAAATATTTTTCAATATCGTCTTGTCTTCAGCTGAAAATTAAAAAAAAATGCTATTAAGAAAATTCTATTTTTTAAGCTTTTTTTTGTAAAAAAAAACTCACAAAATATCCAATCATATTTGTCCATCATCATATTGTTCAAAGATCTGATAACTCCAGTTATAGGCACAAGGGACGGCCAAAGTTTCACATAAATTGAGAATTCTTGCTTCAATAAATCACTGAAAAAAAAAAATGTGCAATTCACACATGGTAGAAATGAAACCAAAGTTTTTATAATTAATCATATATAAACTAAACACTTTTCACTATTAATATGTATTAACTAATAATATTAAACTTTTCTTTCAAAACAGTATATTTTAATGATAAGTTTTAATTTACAAGTTTAATGTTAATCTTTTATTTGGCAAAAACTTCAAAAGTTTGAAATTCAATAAAATGAAGAAGCAGCAGTAAAAAGAGGCTGTATAATATCCTATCTCATTCTCTCCCATCTTAAATCTTATGAATTTATGTTTCTGTCGCTTTGTCCGTTGCATCCGGTTAGAAATCACAACGATTCTAAAGTAGTTTCACTTCAAAATCACTAATATCAATAACAATCACTCATGATTATGTCAACAGCCAGATCAACTGATGATAGAGATGTGAGATTGTCTCTGCATCTTCTACCGCGTTTACCACAGTGTTCCGAGTTGTTCGGATGAATGCCTGCTGCTGAGTTCCATCAGGTCCCGAGGCAGAATACAAAATATCAAACTCAACTTCAACATAGGGTGCTTCAAATAAAGCGATTTTTAAAAGTCCGGCAACGCAATTGCAATCATTCTGGCACTGTGAATGGGGTATCACTTAACATCGGATGACCTTCCTTTCACTAAGAGCCATGTTGGCCTAGTGCCTTTCGCGGGGGACTATAATACCAAGAGGTCGAAGGTTGGATCCCCGACTGTACTTTGGACCAATGGATGAGGCTGAACACCTCCTTGCCTATTAGATTGACAAATGATCAAGAAACAGATATCAGAAATGTGAGGCCTAGAGCTAAAAAGGTGATAGAGCTATGGGTTTTTTTAATGCTCATAAAGAACTCAAATTCTTATGTCATCATCTGTTCCCTTTATATATTTCAGGTTTAGTCCCATTAATTAACACACTACACTTTACTCATTCACTCACTCACACATTTACACCCACACACTTACTCATGCACTCGGGCGTGATGATAACGGTTCAAAAAAGAAAAATAAAATAGGTTAAATAATGTCATTATTTTAAGTAATTAAGAATTAAGTTTGTTTACGGAAGAGCTGAGAACCCTGACACGGGTATTTTTTACTTAAAAGGGTTTCCAAATCTTACACCTAAGAAAGAAAATGTATGTACTTAAAATAATTAAAGACTTTTTTATTATTATAATAAATGTTAGCAGAGATCACCACCGAGTTGAGTTAAGCATATGGCCACTAATGTGTAAATGATGGCTATATGGAGCAGAAAACTCACCTAAACTTGACCTTCCTCAACATTGGGACTAGATTCTCATATTCACTTATTTCATTACAAGCATCGATAACTGACATTAGTTGTATCCCATCATTATTTTCCACATCACTATTCACCGCTTTACCCTTTATATCAAGCACTAAACTCATATATTTCTCCAAATTTTGTCCGTTATCAAACACCATACTCAAGAAAGCGTCCTTTAATGCATTCACATACAATTTCTTGTCCGCTTCACATATACTTTTATTGTATAATGCTCGACACAAATTCTTATTTTGAGTTTCGAATTCATTTTTAATACAAAAGTCAAATAGCCGTATGGCAAAATCATATTGCTGAGATTTGTAGAATTGTATCGCTGTGTTGTGTGTGTCTGAGACGAGTTTGGCGTAATACTTTTCATGATTTGTACACTTCAAAAGTCTTAATGTTTTTAAAATTTCATATTGCTCATCAATTATTGCATTTAGAAGTTTCTCCTTCGTATTAAAATTAACTATATTTTTCACTAAAAAACTTAAACGTAAGGCATCATGATACCCTGTTTGTATCTTACAGTTTTCACATTTAATAAGTTGTTTGCAATTCTTTACTTTTTCCATCAGAAATAATATTAAATTGAGGCAATTTTCATTTAATTCAAATTTTTTTCTTTGGTAATATTCTATACACAGCCTCAATAATTGATTAAGGTAGGGATATGTCGACAGCATAATAGATTTATATCCCAGTTTTTCGGTTGTCTCACAAGAGACCAGCATATTGCGAAAAACATTCTCTGCATCTCTTGGTCTACTAAAGATATACATAAATGAATTTAAATAGAATGTCTGCAGACAATGGAAAATATCTGGTCTATGCCCAAGGAGGGATAGACATGTCCTAACAATTTCATCTAACGGTGAATCTTTAAAGTCACATTTTGACGATATCTCTGCTATAACATAAACACACTCACTGAATTTAGTATAAATCTCATCTAAGTGTTCATCGTTTAATCCACTTAAGTCATATGATCTAATATTATCGAAAATAATTTGATATGTCTTATTCAAATTACTTAAAGAAACATCCGCAAATATAACATTCAATTTTTTCACAATGAAGGGCATGATATTTGTACAGAAATCACTTTGGTCTATGTATATTTGTATCACTTTTGATAAATCCTCATTTAGTTTTGGAAAAAGTTTGACTATTGGTATCCTCAATGGTTTTAGTTTTTCTATATAATTTATTCTATCAGCTAAAACACTCCAGTATGTTTTGTGGTATTCCTTAAGGAGTATATCCGACTCAAAGGGCATAATTGATAATTTGAGTACCAATTCTGGTGGTATAGAAGACACATTCTGAAACATAACATTGTAATTTAAGTATCAGCTAATAGCCCAACAACTTTTTTTTTTCTCATTAGGTAGCAACCAATAAACATCCAATAAAACTTATAATGATTTGTAATAGATTACTAGTAAATTAAATGTATTATTAAAGCAGTATTTAGCTATATTTGAAAGGTCTATAATTTGAAACAAATTAAAAAATAAAATACAGTTTATTTGATTAACTGTGGCATTGACTTATACATCAAAACCTTCTTAAGGACTTCTATCTAACACATAATTTAATTAAATATTATTTTTTCCTTTAGAACCTATTGAGCTGTGGGATTCAAGTTCACATCACGGGTGACAGGACCCTATTAAACATTAGTTCACCTAAAACAATGTACCAATCACCCCAGAGTGGTGCTTTCCTTGCCAGTTTTAAACTTCACCAGGGACCAAACTTTTTAAATATGTATTAATTTTTTAATTAATGATTATTATTAAATGTACTATGTAGGTTAAGTATCAAATGGTGGTTTCAGGTTTATTACATCCCAACATGGAGAAAGCAATAATTGTTTCTATGTGTAATATTTTAATATATTACCTGTTTGACAATATATTTATGTACATGGTAAATGGCTGCCAGGGTCTTTACTTGTGGTTCACCAGTCACACCTCTTGTATGCCTAACACAATCTATGCACAGTTTTAAAAAATCCTTATTATCTATAGAATGCCTCCATGATGGAACTTTCTCAAGATTTCTGAAAATAGAAACAAAATTAGAGACTGTATGTAACAGTTGCTTCACATTTCTTGACTCGTTCTCGCTATTTCTTCTATTTTATATATAAAAAAAAAGTCATTAAACCAAGGATATTTCCTTACGTTATTAATGTTTATATTCTTAACCATGTTACGAATAATACAAGGGTTTTTTGTATGAATAAATTTCATTATTGTTTTAAACAGGCTTTGATTGTAAGGAATGACTAGCTTATAAATACATACCGGCATAATATGCACAGCACATTAAGAGAAAACGAAGTCTTTTCGTTCGAAGTTAACTTATTCAATACCGTATGGTATTCCTCATGAGCACCAGCCAAATCACAAAAATCTTTATTCGAACCGTGAGCTTTAAGCTTTATCACAAAATCGTTACAAATCTTTTCGGTCATATTATGTCCAGGTCCTCAATAGTTAATACTCAATAAAACTTTCAAAACATAGTAATATGAACTCCGAATACTGATATCCGTTACATTTATGTTTAAATTTCTGTCGTGAAACAATAAACAACTTAAAATGACTTTGGCGTATATGATTCAATCAATGTCATTATTTCTAACAATTTGACAGGTTAGCTAATTGTCAGAGAATAGATGTTTTTTTAAAGGCTTAAAATCATTTTACGAAATACGACATGTAATGGACCATCCATATAATATGTATGGGAATGACATTATTCGTTTGGAGTTAGTGGGTCACGCGGCACGCCTGCTGCAAGAGTTCTGACAAATGTCTACCCGAGCCGAGGCGAGGCGCATCCGAAGATGAGCTTTGACACTGTCGGAACAATTTGCAATGACGGTTCCGCAAGTGTACTGAACAACTATTTTTAATACAGTTGCGAAAAAATTAAGCAATTGAATAAAACTGTTTGCTTTTTTTCTCTTCCCTACACGCAATAAATTCGTTGTACGTAGATATTATGTAGTGACTTTTTACTTTTCCGGTAAAATGTTCTCCGAAGAATTTTGTGCAATTATATTGAGTAAAAAAAAATAAAACATCGTAAAAATTAAACAACAAACAATTCAACTCGCAAGAACATTTTTGGAAAATGTGATATAGAATTTAAGGAGATTATTTATTTTTATATTTAATTATAAGCGATCAAATAAAGAACAACTGTTATTTTCGTTTGCCTAAAACTATCAATATCTTATATATTGACTCTTCTACCTCTTATTACTTGACGACCCTGCTTGCTCAACGGATTTTGTACTTGCTTAAACAACTGACCGCGGCTATTCTCACTCGGACCATACTCGCGCTCAAAAAAATGGAGAAAAAAAAACAGAAGCCCTATTCGGAATTTGAGAGGCAACTGCTCATACAGTTGGTGCAGTCCAATATTGGCATTCTGGAGAACAGGAAGACGGACGCCGTTTCCCAAAAAAAAAAACACGAGGCTTGGGAAGAATTAACAATAGAATTTAATAACTCTAACGTGTCACATACTGTAAGTAATCAACCAACATACACTATCTATATATGTATATCAATATGCTGTATGATAATTACAAAGATCTACATACATACTCAAGTTAGGTACAAGGATAGAATTAGCCAATGCCAAAGCAATGCCAATGTAACCTTTGTAGTAAATTTTGGTTTAATAAAATTTTCATATTTGTCTACGAACTTTTATATTTAAGTATATTTTTTTCTGATTTCAGGTTGTTTCTAAACAATTAAAAAAGATGTGGCAAAATATGAAGGCAAAAGCTAGAGATACCAAAACCCTTGAAGCCCAAAGGAAGATAACAGGAGGAGGACCAGCACCGCCTGAAATGGGTCCAATGGCAGTTTTGCCACATATAATACCGATAATAGATGTACCTATAGACTGTGACACATTAACTACAACAGATTGTAAGATCATTTTCCAAAGATATAATTCCTCATCATTTTCTAACAACTTCTGAACATAGGCCTTCGCCAAAGTATGTGACAGTACTTACGCATTAATTTAATCTTATCCAATAAAACATTCCTACATGTTAACATATTAGACTGTTTACTTTTTAGCTGGTACTGATCATGACAATGATGATGGAAGCTGGAGACCAAAGAGGGCAAGAACGTCCAGTATAGATGCCACATTTAAATATGTAAATCAGCCGGGAACAAGCCACGACTGGACTGATGAAACTGGGTTCACAGAAACCAGTGTTGAGGTCACCACTAAAAGTGAATCAGCAAGCAGAAAAAATCAACCTTCATTTAAGGACCTTAAAAAAAAATTGCTGTGGCTAGAGTTGGACAACAACAAAAAAAAATTTGAGATAGAAATGGAACATTTAAAATTAAAAAATCAGTTAGAAATAGAATTTCTTCAACAAAAATATAAATTATCATTAGAAATTTTACAGTTAAAAAATGAATCGGAAAGTAAAGATTAAAATGGAATTTTGTTTTGATTTTTTTTATTACCGAACTAAATACCAATTTAACTAATTGTGCAATCACAGATTGCCAGAATGCTAGACCGGTAGGAGATATTTCATTGTTTCTGTGTTCTTCAACTTCTGGTGTCTGATTAGCAAGATCACCATTGTCATAAGCATTCCCTCTGCATACCTATATTATGCAATACAGCACAAGCAATAATTATATAACTGGTATTTGTCAATTTTGACCTTAGTCCTAGCTGCAAACATGGAAATTTCCTTTTCCACACTCTGAAAAACCTTTCAAAAATATTCCTAGTTCTTATACAATAATTCATGTCAGCTCTTGTCATTGGATTTAAAAGTTGTGTTAACATGAAGTTAGTTGCTGGATAACCACACCCCGTCACCTACTCTAGGTCACCATTTAGGCCTGGCAGTTTCTAAATATCCTGTTGTACCTTCTGTTGAATTCGTTCTCACCGTACAGCTCGAAAGGATTTTGGGTGTATTCGTTCCGAACAAATAGGTACTTTTGGCATTCGGGGATTCATATCGGCTGCAGTTCCTACCCTTTCAATGTTTTCTATTGAAGGTAGAACTCTCTCTATATTCTCCATTTTGTCACTTTCGATAAAGCCAGGTCCAAGTCACAAAGCCAATTGTTATTTTAAAGAAAGATTAAATATCTGTAAGCGGACACAAACAGAAACAGCAAAAGTGAAAAAGCGGTTGAAAATTTTGAATTGTAAATACAAGTTGTCATAACAATGCGATCCGTTCTACATAACAATATTATTGTCATCCCTTAAATACATTTTCTAAAGGTAACTTGTAAATTTCTAGTTATTGTAATAATAAAATATATATATCACAATATATAAAAGATAGATGTGTACCGTTTTATATGTTTAAATATTTGTTACTGTTACACTTTTTTAAAGATCATCATAAAAAAGGTATTCCATGAAATGAAACATCAATTTATATTTTGTCATTTTTTGTCTGAGCTTGTGCTTAGCTTAATCTCACCGTTAAAATGTCTACTAAAACATAGTTTATTCTTAGTGTACACTAAGCAATGTTTTTCGTAAAGTTTGAGCTAAGTCTAAATGCGGTCTATAGATCTTGCCCTCAGACAATACAGAAAGCCAAAACAAATTACATACATAAACAATATACCTATATATATAACCTATATATATATATATATATAAAAAAAAAAAAAACTAAAGTAAACTGAAATTTAACATTTAAAAACAACAAATAATACTTTAAAACTACTACTTAAACAAAATCAGAGTCTTCGCGCTTCTTCAAGTACCGGGGTACACGGAACAGTTTTGTGTATCTTATCCATTGATATACAAAAAAACCCAAGATGCACACTCAACGTCTAAAAAATGAGCACATTATTTAGAATGTTGCGATCATTTCAAATAGTCTCGCGTCGCTCGCGTCTGGGGTCTGGGTCTATTGTAAAAATATTACGTCAAGAAGGCTAAAAAAGGATGGGATATCGTATTTTCGGTAAGTATCAAACTTTATTGATTAGTTTTTGTTGTTTTTATGACTGATTACAACAAGCAATATGTGATTTTATTTATTTTTTCTAAAAACTTCATTCAACGCACAAAAATCTATACGGCCAACTTCAATGGCTGCTTGTTCAGTGTTTTTTTTTTTAATGGAGCTGCGAACCCACCCCTGACTTTTGCTTATCAGGAACCTTGTTTTGCTGTATTTATTTGTTCATTCATTTTTTTTTACAATACAATACGTATATATATATATATATATTTTAATATATTATGTTTCTTACAGCAGTTTTATACGTTCATATTTACTTAACATTTTACATTTCCTAGTTTAGTGTAGTGTTTCTTTATTTAAATTGTATATTTATTTTCTTAGTTTATTTATATTCACTTTACATACTTTCATCTATTTCAAAAATTTAACATTTTGGTCATTTTGAATTAATTACAGGGTTTAACAATATTCCGGGCGCCGTTGAATATTCCCGTCCGCCCCAGAATCCGCTCGCAGAATTTTTCCAGGGCCGTCCTGTGCCCCGCAAGGATGTCGGGCAGCACATTGCGTGTCATCCGCATCCCCACGGTCTGCTCCAGATCGTGCCTTTGCATGGCGAATATGGGGCACTCCACTAGGAGATGCTGTACCGTTTGTATTGTGTTTTCGTCGCATTCACATGCGGGACTCGTTTTTATTTTGAAACGGTGGAGGTATTCCGCGAAGGCGTCCATGCCCTGTCAAAATTTGGGTCATTATAGGGTTAAACTCTTTGGTTTGGATTTTGTCCGCAGCTTCTGGGTCGGGCAAGAACATCCTAGTTGTCGCCCCGGTTGTTTCTTCGGACTGCCTCTTGACCCATTCCCGCACCGTGCCTGCGCGTATTAATTTTTTAATGTATGATAGCGGGCAGCGGTCGTAGACTGGCCTCCGCTTTGTGTTAGTGGCTTCTTTGGCCAACTGGTCCGCTCTTTCGTTCCCTCTTCTCCCCGCGTGTGCTTTTACCCAGAAAAGTTTGACGCTCTTCTCTGGGTGTTGGGTAAGAAGCTCGCGGATCTCGGTGACCAGGGGGATCGAAAGAGCGTCCCACCGCAACCGCATCCAATGCAGACCTTGAGTCGCTGTATATGAGGACCTCGGTCTCCTTCCACTGCACCGCTATCTGCTCTTTGTAACGCCATCAGTTCTGCCTGATACACGGTGCAGAAATGTGCGAGAGGCAGCTTTTGACTCTTTATTTCTTTTTCTCCCTTCCAAAGGGAGATCGCAGCTACCACCCCTTCTTGCGTCTTACTACCATCCGTATATATTTGAATGCTTTCATTATTTATAGCTAGTTCTTCGTTTGTTAAAATAACATATTCCAGTGCTGTCTTTGCCGGGTGAAGACTTTTATGAAAAGGTGTTTTCGTTTCCACCTCAGCTCCCCCCAAGTACTCGCAGGTCATATGCCCCTTTTTAATTTGGTATAATGTTTTGTTTTCGTGTACCCTCAGATCTAGGGGGAGTAAGCCTGCCAGCACTCTGAGGGAGCTGAGTGGAGCTGTCCTATAAGCCCTACATATCTTAATAGAAAAACTTCTTTGCACTGTGTCCATTTTAATGATTTCCGGGCTGAGGCCCCAGCTGACCCTAGCCGTCCTGGAAACCTGTTTGAAAAGGCCGATGGCTTTATTGCAGGCTGCGTTGACATGCTCACTGAAGGTGATCTTGCGATCTATCGTCAGACCCAAAATCCTCACACTGTCCGAAATGTCTATTTGTGTGCCACCCATGTTGAGTCGTGGCGTGTCGTATTTTAATCTTCTCGTAATGAGCATCGGTTATTACTATTGAACTTTTTTGTGTGTAGTTTTTGACAAATATATTTACGCTAATAAAGTGGAGGTGAGGAGGTAGCCAATTTAACATTTTTTTAATGTTCGTAAATATTTTGATATTGCATACAGATTGAAATACCGGATGATGGCGGTGATACCGAAGTGTGTCCTACGAGTTCAATGTTTAATTTAGAAATTGAAAAGAAATTAAAATCTCCTACCACTTCTCTAAGCACGGGGTCAGTTTTGGATACACCTCGAAAAGTTCGTATAAAAAGCGAACTTCACAAATGCCGCAAAAGGTTAATTAGCTAGGAAAAAGTCATTAACAACTTAAGGAAAAAGAATTCGAGACTTGTTAAAAAGACTATTTCACTAAAGAATGCGTTAAATGTTTTAACGAAAAGGTTTAAATCGTTTTGAACCAAATATTTGAATAAACAATTTTAACAGTTATTATTTGTTTTTTTATGTACCCATAGGCTACCCAAAAACATATTTATGCACAAATAAAAGTATATTTATGTGTTTAAAACACAACTTAACAAACTCCTAAATACTAAATAGTAATGTATAATGAAAAAAAAGTCATGTTCGACTCCACTTACATAGTACGTACACAATACCTTGTCCTACCGACCACGGTCGGTCGTAAAATTTTATTGCTTTAAGTACACTGCGTTGTAATAACAACTTGAAACAATTCGCGTAAGGTTGATTTTGCAATAATATATGCTTTTAAGTTATAGAAAGAGACAGAATAAATTTTCGGGACACTTTCGAGCGTTACTTTTATTCGAGACTGTGCATCTTGGGTTTTTTGTATATCAATGATCTTATCGCATAGGTACGGAGGAGGGATTTTAAAATAAATTAACGATAGCAAACAGGGGCTATCTATCCGCCCATTAAGAATTAAAAAAATAGCAAGTCTTGCTGACTCCGTCCATATTCTACTGTGTCCAAATTAAAATATGTATAAGCAAGAACCTGCATATGCATAACTATCGACACATTGATATTTTTTAAAACAAAGAAATTTGACAAACTTTTTTTGTATATTTTCCACAGCTTTTATTTTACATAATATGGACCCAAATAATACTTGCATACTCTAGCACGCTTCTGACAGCACGTTTTGAAATGACTGGCATGACCACTTGACAAATCCTAACTGCTTATACGAAAACTTTATAACTGTATCAAAACTATTTGAGAAACCAGTAAAGATTGGCGAAGAGTTTATTGTCAGTTCTTCGCGTCCGTTCTACGCCAAGGGCGTAATAAGCTTAATAATTTAAGACATAAAAATGCAGTACTTAAATGTAAATGTAGTTACATTTTATTTCTAGTATTGACATACTGGCCTGCTGTGTGAGCTAAAGTTGAAACTACCAAATACTGCGTACCTCCTTCTGAAAAACTGTATGTTCCGGGTCTTATGTGAGGATTACCTATCATCAATCTGCGAAATAGCAGCAGGACTGCCCCAATCCTCAGTGCCGGGTCCATTTCTTTATACAATTGTTACAGTCGACAGGACGATGTTGTGATTGCAATCTATGCAGATGACGCTACCATCCTTTCCTGTAATAAATATCCAAACGAAGCATCTGGAAAATTACAGAATTGCTGGACAAAATAGGATTAGGCTTAAAATCGTCGAGGATAGTGGCATGCCCATCTAAATCAATTCGTATACGTTCACATTAACAAGAGAAGAGAGCTTACCGTTTTGATGGAAGGAGCTGTTTTGCCAAAACGGACTACAGTGCTTTATACTTTGGCGTCCATCTGGACAAACGTTTAACATTACAAGACCATATAAGAGCCAAGAAAGAGCTTATTACATGAAGTGGCTATTCGGCAGAAAAGCCGCACTCAGTCTGAATAATAAACTTCTCATTTATTAAAGTGTCATAACACCAATATGGTCTTATGGTATACAACTCCCCAGAGTTATTCGCACTAAGATTAGGTGGGTAACATAATAAGACACATATTGAAAATTTAAGTAATTAATTATTGATATTAATAGAAATATAAACTTGGCTTTCGCCTTCGCATCTTCTGTATTAAATTCCAACTACGTGGACGCATCGACGTTTTTGGGAAGTTTTTATAGTGGCTTATCCTTTATGTCCTTAAGACGGTTGCATATAAGTTTTAAGCACCAAGTGAGTGAAGATTGGAACTTATTGAAATTACGATTTCAATAAGTTCCAATCTGTCGTCTGTGGCGGTCTCTCGCTAACTATTATAGTCTTCCTTGTTTGTATTTAGTACGTACTATATAATCTGTGGTGCTAAAAAACCGCCTTTTTCGCCGTGTTTTCTAAAAACCAAAAACTTAAATTAAATATAAAGAAAACGACGTAATGATTCGCTTACCACTAAGTAAGAAAAAGTAAATATCGTCATTACTCAATTAAACTTACCAGTAGTAGAAACCTCTCTACTTAGTATCAGAGTAGCTAGGGTGGTGTTGTGGAATTCAGGTAAATTTAGTTTTCATTAAATAATATAAGTGTAATCTCATATTTCAAAAAACATTAGTTGTAAATTCATCAGATACTAATTATTTGCATATTCAATAAAAAGTTAACCTCTCTTCATAGGTCTAATGAATGGGCCGTCACTTAGAAATTTAATTGTATTATAAATAAGTGGTCTTGTTGCAGAATGTTGGGGAGTTCACTGAAATTCAATTTAATTCTCCTGAAGGCTGTAAGCATCTACTACTTCATATCACTACAGATCTTTGATGTTATATATAAAGCTCAACCAGTTGTTATTGATGAACTCTTTCATATACCACAAGGAATTGCGTTTTGCCAATGGAATTTCTCACATTGGGACCAAAAAATCACAACACTGCCAGGTCTATATCTAGCAACTTCCATATACCCACTATTAGACATAACATGTACTGCATATAATTTAAAATTGATTAATTTGATAGCATCTGGTCTAAATTTAATAATATTTGCATTTTTGCTAAAATTTATTTATGGTAGCAATACAGGTAGTCAAATTAAAGTTATTGTACAGGCGGTCAGTTTGGCTCTACTGCCGCCATTGTATTTCTTTTCGTTTGTTTATTATACTGATACATTATCTTTGCTTGTTTTGTTAATTTTCACAACAATGTCTGTGGTATATAAGAGTTATTGGTTAGTATTTGTGTGTGGTGCCCTATCAGTGGTGATGAGACAGACTAATGTGGTATGGGTTGCCATGGTATTTGGCCATAAAATTCTGGATTTGCTCATTCGTACCTCACGAGTGTTTGGTAATCAGTATTTAAATAGACATGCAATAAGACATAGTATTATAGCTCATAACATCGATTCATCTAGATTAAAGAAATATTATGATATAAAAGATGTACTTATTGCTTTAGGATATCATTTAACAACATGTTGCGCAAGTCTGTTTAAATTTTTAACAGTATCAGATTTTATTATATTGTTCCAACAGCTGTCAGTGCTGCTTGGTTTTGTAGGGTTTGTGTATATGAATGGTTCTATTGTGGTTGGTGATAAAACTGCGCATCAAGCAACATTACACTTGCCACAATTGTTATACTTTTTGCTGTTCTATGGTATATTTGGATTGCCATATGTGCTTGGCAGGTTCTCATCAACCATTCAATTAATTTTTAAAAATAAGTTTAAAGTTATCTTGCTAGCGATTATAATAGCAATAGTAGTACACTATAATACACTTGTGCATCCATACTTATTGGCGGATAACCGACATTACACATTTTACATATGGAATCGTTGGTTTGGTAGATATGATTATGCAAAGTATGCGTCAATACCAGCCTACATTTTCTTACTTTTTAGTTTATATGATAATTTGAAAGACCAAAATTGTATTTCTTTCTTATTACCTTACACAGTTTGTTTGTTTCTGATGCTGGCATTACAGAAATTGGTTGATGTTAGATACTTTTTAGTTCCCTACATAATCATACGTCTAAGATTTGTGAAGTCCTCGTATAAAATAGTTATTTTTGAATTTCTGTGGTATTTGGCGATTAATATGGCAACATTTTATATATTTTTCAATAAAGAAATCATGTGGGCTGATTTTAAAGAATCACAAAGGATAGTTTGGTAGACTCTCTGACATCAACAATATAAGCTAATTTTATTTAATATGTACTATTAATATATGTATTATTATTATGGCATGGATTTCTATTTTTATTGCATAGACAACAGCATCATTAATATATAGTACAAAAAAGTCCAACCTGTCTATCTACTCTGTGATGTATACAGGCAATATATCCAGGCTTATGAGATTTTTTTTATAAGATTTAAAACTGCTATCTCCAGGATGTCTATGATCTGATGATTGATACGAGTACTTCACATTTAACTTCTACAATGGATAACAAAAACATGTTTAAATTTGTTTAGTTTTATTTGAGCTGTATATGTTTAGTTTATAATTGTCTAGTCGTAGGTAACATGCATTTTCTGTATAATTTAATAATGATTATGAATTTTATTAATTAAATAAATGGTAATAATTCTGTTTTCTTTTGTGGAAACGTGTTTTATTTATGTTTTACATAGTTTTTAAGATATCTCTATCATAGATAATTGTGTGTAAATTATTTCGAGTTAAAAAGAAAAATCACTGGCACTATGTGTCTGACACATGCCGTCGACTATTTGGGTCTAAGATAACCCGGTTCGCTCAAGTTTTTCTTCGAATGTTAAATGCGCATGTAATGTCCATTGGGCCATTCCTACAGCCGGGGATCGAACCTACGGAATGAGCGTCGCACGCTAAAGCCACGACGCCAATACTCTAAAGTAAATTTAATTTTTTCAATATTTTTTTATTCAGCCAGTAAATTTATACATATATAATGCACATTGCACAGAACAAACCATTGGTGCACTGTCAAGGTGCAAGCACATGACCGCACTTTTTCGCATTAAAACATCTAAAAAATTTTAGCAATTCAGACTCACCACAATATAGGTATGCGAGAGTATAAATAAATGGTTCAGTCATTTTAAATAAAAAGCCAATGAATAATTATAAACATTTATTATAAATTACAAAAAAATTTGCTACTTAACCTGGTAACATGCATAAAAATGCGGAATAGAATTTAAGTTAAAACTTTAAACTAAATAACTTACTTCGTATCGGGATACACTGTTCAGAGAGGCCAAGTCTCGTATTTGCACGCGTAATTAGTGTGTACATGCGTAGGGACCGAAGTCATTTATGTATTTCCTTACGCAATTAATGGCGATAGTGAAAAACAATACATGACCGGAGTGGTGGGATCCCCAGATGCTGCCATTTAATTATGATATCTTAACACAGCCCATTTTTGGCTTCTATACCTTAGAGAAAAATCAATTTTATATATAAAATGCTTTTTATCTTAAATTAAATTCAAATTTTAATAAAAGTTTTAAAACATTTGACATCTATACAAGTACACGTGCCTATGAGGAATGAAAATTACAATCGAGATCATTGTTAATTTACGCCCGATCCTAATAATTAATCCACAATCTGAGATCAGACCGTGACAGTCGATCGACTAAACCCTACGAAGACAATCCATTTTTGGCGACGGATGGAATGCAATCTCGCTCTTTACACTCATATTTGATAATCAATATAAATCAAATAAATAAAACCGTACAAATATTATTAAAATATATATAAATATGTCTATGTTTAAAATATAACAAATAGCTTTTTAATTATTTTAAAAACTGGTGTAAGTTAAAATCTTTAGATATTAGCATAGTTGAACTGTCATTTTCATACAAAGGTCTATCCAGTATCCAGATACACCGATTCGACCTACCATGGATAGCTTTTTTCATCGACAGATGGAGGATTAACTTATTTCCTGAAAAAAAAATTGTTTTTGTTTATACGAAATTCCCCGTGGCAAGCCAGATGTTCTTTTGTTATATAATCATATATCAAAATCGTTCTACGACTTTATACATAATTTAAGTCAAAAGAATTAATTTTTTTTATTATTTAAAATTAAAAGTATAAATCTAACAATAAATTATCACATATCTAACTCACAAAACGACAAACTATAATATTTGACCAAAGAAATAGCGCGAACCAAGTTGTGACTATAGATTATAATGCGATTCAAATAAAACGATCTAATTAACCGTTGGACCAATTTAATAGATGATATTTGAAATCTGTCAGTTTTGGCTATAGTGAATAGACTTAGTATTTTCTTTTATTAACATAGCTTTTACACATTTAAAGAAAACACTTTTCACCGCATTGTATTATTGTAATTATTTAACATATTTTAAATTTACCCGCGGACGATCCGCGAAAATGGAGGACACCGTGAGCAATTTCTGCAGAAACCCTTCATCTTTTAGTCTATATCAACTCCGGGGAAATAAATACAGATAATACAACTTTTTCTACAGCTGTGATACATTTTTGACATACAACAGCTTTTGTCTTCAGTCACCGTGACCACGCACGCGAAACGGATAAATTTAAAATTATGCAAAATAATTACAAGTTTACAATAATACATAGCTTCAATCCGATAAAAAAAGTTTTTTTGTGTAGTTTTGTATTAGTTATTATGAAAAAGTATTTGTAGTATGTCTGGATTTAACGCCCAGCTTGGGTATGACGCTTATTTAAATGATCCTAATCCTTGGGATTGATGTGCACCAGTTCAAACAATTTGTTTGGTACAAAACTTGGCGATTGAGAGAGGCGGAGAGTTTCTTGCCAGTTCTTCTCACCCGCTCTACGCTCTTGACTTGCGAACTTGTAGTAAATTATCATTTCAAATATATTTCTTTTTTGACCTTCATAAGTGTATATTGTGTTACCTATATTTGACTATAAATACAGTGGACCCCCGGTAATCCGGCCCCTGTCTATTCCGGCACCCACTGTAATCCGACATGGTCTATTATTTATTATCGCTAGGCCAGATATAGTCGCCAATCCTACCAACGATCCACAAATCAGTGTACCTTCGGAAGTAATAGAGCAAAGCTTTATTCTCGCGTTTCAACAATGTGAAACAAAAAAAAATTGATGAATATTTGCATGCTTCTTAAATTACATACTCAATGTAGTTGATTCATAGTTTTTGATTATTTTAGTATGTATGTACATTTTTTTGTACAAAATTATTTCCTAACGTAAAGTTATTGCATATTTCTTGTAAGTTTTAAGGCATTAATGACGTTAATTTTATAATAAAACGTAAGCTCTCTATTGTGTTGTTTAATTTACTAAATTTGACATATGTACATAATTAAGTATGATTTGTATTTCAGAGTACATTATACAATGTATTTATTATAAAGAATCATCATTGGATCTATCATTTGTCGGATTACAAGGTACTCTTTTGTTAAAAAAAATCGGACTATAAGGGGTCTTAGGCAGTACTCTACAATCCGACAAATTCGATAGTTCGACACTGCTCTGCAAAATGATTGTCGGAATACCGGGGGTCCACTGTATTAGCTAAATAGGTACTTCAAACTTCTATTTCATTATACTGATATCTAGTAGCAACTTTTGTGTTTCTAATGAAAATATGTGCCTCGGGTAGAGAAGAAGAGATTCGTAGAAGAACTAAAGTTACTAACAAGCAAGAGAAGAACGGATGGCCTATGGGCAAAAAGGTCGTACTGGAAATTTAGCGGAGAGCTCTATTTCCAGGAGTGGACGTTACCAAGCTGAAAGTAGTTCCTTCATCGCTGTATACCCGAAAGCTTGATCAGCTGTTCTACAGCCCAACTAAAGAACGCCGTTTAACTAGCATCCTAAAAGATGTTCAGTCAGTTGATCAAACAGCTAGGCAAATGACTTGGATCGATGACGTTTCATTACTTGACTAGCCTGTTGACTGTTCCACTCTCCAACGAAACTAAACTAACTAACTAAATGAAATATAACAAGTACAAAGAAAGAGTGTAGTAACAATAATAATGTGAATTTGACTCAGGCAATTTAATTTTAAAAGAATTATCTTTTATTTCTGCCACATGACCACTCTATCTTACGAAGGGTGTGACCATTAGGCAGTTTTTTAAACGTTGTAACAAACGCTATGGCTGAATATCTTTAAGGCCGCTAGTTAAAAGGCTAGGCTGTTAGCAAAGGGCCAGCGGCGGGGCCGGACCACACGGAATGTCACCTTTTCTGGGGTGGCATCCACAAGCTCAATTTTAAGACCCATGTACAACCAAAAAAATAAATATATCGCTAGCATATAAATTTCTTTTTCAGGGATTCCTCCACTAGCTCAGCTCTATCGTAATATACCTATTAAGTATTTACCCGGAACTCCACAAACTAGACGAACCACCTATTATTATTTGAATCGCGTACCCTCAAAATTAAATCCATTTATCTTCTTTCTTCAGCAACGGCGACGTTTCCTCCTTTTCTTTCACGGGACTTATGTCAGGTTTCCCGTTAAAATATTTGACATGTGACGTCGAAACAATGTATGGAACGCCCGCGTTGTCCGAACTGAGAGGGTTGTAGTATTGGCGATAACAAAATGTCGATACTGACAGACCAAGTATTGATCCGACCAGGACATCTAAAATTTAAATAAATCAATCAGTGGTACAAACTTTTTTAGGTCTGGGCCTTAGGATTCTGTATCTGTTTCTCTACAATCTAATCAGCCTTCTGTGCCTAACACAAGGCAAGTTTTCCTCACGATATTATTCTTAACTGTTCGAGCGAATGTTAAATGAAGAACGTCCATTGGTGCATAGCCAGCGTTCTACGACAGGGAAGAGATTCATACTCGGCTAACACTGTGATAACACAATGATTAACTTCTATACTTGACATTTTTAAAATGCCCAACATGAGAAGTCAGCTTTTACGACATCGTGTTACCGATGGCTGATCACCCGAGGGAGCGACCAAGTTTTGCGTAACGCAATTTTTGGAGATTGTTGACCCCCCCCCACCCCGTGTAACGTGCCGTGACGTTTTCTGTACCCAATAGTAAAACATTTTGTTTACCATCCAGTGAATCATTAAACCTAAAACCTGCCATTTATGTGGTGTAATGTACCGGAAAATCTAAAATAATATTAACAATAATGCATAATACAATCCCCGCCCCGCATTGTAACGTTAAACCCCCTCTTGAATTCATTACATGATACTTGAACGCTCCCTGATGCATAAAATATATATCAATGTGTATGTATTATTAACATATAATGGTATATAGTAGCGGTCATCCCTACCTTGCCAATGATGGTGATAATCGCATGTCCGTGATAACGCGATGCAAGCTGCGAGTACCAAAGGAGCTAACGTCACTGAGACTCGAACCCCCGACCCTCTGCCACGGGACAACACTCCCAAACGGCCACAGAGCCATAACGACGCTATACCCAAAGAGCAGAACGACACTGGAAAAAAAAAATTGCAAGAATATGGTACAAAAATGTGTAAAGTCGAAGTCAAAAATAATTTATTCATATACGTAACATAATGTACACTTATGAACGTCAAAAAAAAAAGAAATATACATTAAATGAATCTAATTTTACATTTACTGCCAGTTCTCAAATCGAGGGAGTAGAACGGAAGAGAAGAAGTGGCAAACTCTCCGCCACTCTTTTAAATCGCCAAGTTTTTTTTACACAACGTTTGTAAGGAGCTGCAACCACTACACCATGTTCCATATGACATATTGAGTAATAAAGGATAATAAAATAAATTAAAAACAAAGATTTGTCCTCTATCAGCAGGAGGCTTGGTGAAATAGGAGCACGCACTTACATACTCGTGTAAGGTGGTACAATTGTTAGTTCTCATGACGCACAAATTTATCTTAAAAGGAATGTTATTGGGTATTTTTTTAGGTGAGTGCGTTACCGGCCTTTGAGGGAGCAGGAAAAGTACGCTTTTTTTATAGTTATGACATGAGAGACATACGCGTAGGCTGCTTTTTTTTGTTGTTGATGTTGGTACTAAAATTATTATATTGTCTAGTCGACGCATTATGAACTGAAACTTCGGGTCATAAGCAATATTTATCTGTCTGTCTAGCTCGCAGGTCTTATGGAGAGGTGATTTGGGGAAGAATTTTAGAGGTTCATAATGATAACGATCGATATGCTAAAGTTTAAGTAATAAATATGAATAATTTTTTCTATTAAATGTACGATAAAATGTCTGTTTCGACGTAATCATAGAGAAACTGTATAGATAATAATGTAGTCTTAAAAGGGGCCGATTTCTTCTTCTCTAGGGATATTTTTTAGTCCTTCAAAAATCCTCATCCGTATCTTTCCCATCAGTGTCATCTTCCTGTTGGTTAATTATGATGGTGCTTGATTTCTTAAAATGGTGTAAAAACTAATTGATCTAGTTTTTAGCGTAATAAAACACTCCAATGATGACTTGATTCATACACATCACTGATTTTACGTAAACTCTATAACTACAAACTTGAACAACGGAATTGCCCGTTCGAGTCAATTCGTAACAATTCGTAAACAACCGAACGAGTCAATTGAGTAACTATTGAACATGCGCAATTGTAGCAAGATCCTTAAGAATATTAATATGTTTGGAATTTCATTAAGTAAATCTTAAAAGCTAACAATAGTTTTCCTTATAGAAAAACAATAACCCTTACTCATCACGTCACGATGAAGCATCGACCTCGACGCAATTACCTGCGCACGCGGCGTCTATGTTATCGATACATCGATAACATAAACATTCATATCCTTGTCAGTGAGTTATATTGCCCGACGACTAATTTTTAAAATGCGTCGACTATATAATGGATGAGACTTAATGGGAATAAATTATTATTATTATTATTGTACCTATTTTTGATTCGTGTGTATGAGGTCACGCGAGTGATGGAATTATCATATTTTGAGGGTAGACTTCTGGCTGATTTACAAGCTTTTTTATTATGAAGACGTATATTGTTTTAGTTGCAGAATTATCCAGGTGTAATCTTAATAAATGTAGGAAAATAGATCACATGGATTTTGACAGGTGTACTTACAACTGCTGTGCCCGCTGGGAAATGACTTCCTTCCTTCCATAATGTCAGCTGGATCTCCAGTACATTGAAGATTTGGAGATTCCAAGCCATCGGGGTAGCATCGGTAGAAGAAATCCGGGCGTGGTCGACCTAAAAGGTAATCCTGTTTTATATTCTATACGATAAAAGCTATTTCAAAAGAGTTTGATAGTATATTCTGATCCAAATTAACTTATATAGGTAAACAAATACACACATGAACGCTAGAAAAAAAGTTAATTTAATTGTAAATTTACTACCAGTTCGCAAGTCAAGAGCGTAGAGCGAAACTGGCAAGAAACTGTCCGCCACTGTTTTTAATCGCTAACTTTTGTGCCATACAAATTGTTTGAAAAATAAAAATAAAAATATGTATAATTTCTTATGGCGCGATGGAGAAAAATGATGAGAGTGAATTTTTACGATGCGCGCGCACACCGAACACCTAAATTCGACATCGTAAAGTTAGGTATGGGTGGCATGAAAATCGATAACTATGTTCAAGTTGTATATTCTACTATTTTTATTATTTATTATTATTATATTTAAAACACGTGTTTCGTAACAGTACAATTAAACAGTGTGAATAAATAAATATTATTTTGGTGTCTTTAAATCAATTTATCAATTTATAATAAACTAGTGACCCGCCCCAGCTTCGCACGGGTGCAATGCTGATGAAAAGCAGGTTTTTATTATGTATTGTTATTTTCGTCTCTGGAAAGCTTCGATAATATATGCGTTCGATCGCTGCTAAATGAGCTGTAATGGGCTGTATATATTTATATTAAATGAACAATGTATTCAAGGTATTTAATTGGTTAAGGATTAATGCTGTATTGGTTAAAATCGCTTCGAAAATTAGCAATTATTTGTCGTAAAAAGTAAATGACAAAAGAAGTTATTGTGGGTTATCCATAAGAGATAGACATATACCAATACGGACTTTTCTGTAGACCTTTTCAATGTGTACAATACTTAGTACATTGTTTTGATAAAACTCGTAGGGTTCAGCCTGCGTTTGCAATGTAAGCGGAAAAAATGTAATTATTTACGACATCACATTAGGAACCTCAAAAATAACAGTACTTCTCCACTATTTAATGGATGTTATTATACATATAAACCTTCCTCTTGAATCACTCTATCTATTAAAAAAACCGCATCAAAATCCGTTGCGTAGTTTCAAAGATTTAAGCATACAAAGGGACATAGGGACAGAGAAAGCGACTTTGTTTTATACTATGTAATGAAAGTGAAGAAGGCATTTACTAATAATTTATTTATTTAAATAAAATCATTTTAAAAAAGCAAAGCAATAAATGAAAAAGTTTGTTAAAACGCGAATAATTTCGTTAAACCTTTATTAAGGTCGACTTGGGCTGAATTAACCCGTGTGAAACGGAGGACATTGCTAAACTTACGAAAACAATTTATTACAGAATAAAATCTTTTAAGTATTCCAATAAAATTTCTTTCAGTAATCTAAGTGAAAGAACATGGTGATGATGGTTCACAGAAACTAACCTACAATGAGCTTAACTGTGTCTGTCAGGACGCCTGTGATGCCCAGGGACAGTGACCAAGCCAGAAGAAACTGAAATATTAACCATTATGAGTATGTCACTTTTACAAATAAATTAATATTTGTAGGAACTACATTAAGAATACTGATCCGCATTAAATATCTAATCAATCAAAAAAAAAGGTTTCTTTATTTGTCAAAAAAGGCAAGATGGTGATCAGCCACCTGTGCCTGACACATGCTGTCAATTGTTTGGATCTAAGGCAACTCATTTTCCTGACAATGTTTTCCTTCGTTTGAATATTAATTGCGCACATTGAAAGTCCATAGGTGCACAGCCAGGGATCGAAACTGTGACCTCAGGGATGAGAGTCGCACGTTGAAGCCACTAGGCCAACGCTGCTGTTATAGGTGACCTATTTTCACTTTTACAGGAGTCATACAAATTCTTTAGCCGATATAAACGAAAATTTACTATAGTCACAGAATGCTTGGAGCATCCTACGATAATTTAAATACCCTGAAAGTAACACCAGATACTAACACCTCTTCATTTCTGAGATGCTTACCTCTAAGGCATCGTTACAGTCACTGCAAAAGGCCCAAGCCAATAATGAAAGTATGCATGGCACGGATAATACAATACTCCATAGAGTGCTTGTGGGTACATAGGAGTCGTGACGAGGGAACTTACAGCTGTCATGGAGTTCTGATGGCTGAATTACCCTAGTGAATGGCGGCATTGACTCCATGTAACTGTAATACATATTATTTGTTATTTTCCCCATTGGTATAATGGTTAGCATGAAGCAATTCCAGGTTCTTTTCTTATCTATATCCCATTAGAATAGCCCTGGTAAGTTTTCACTGGTGTCCCTACAGAACTAATTAAGAATAATGTGCATTATGAGGCAATAAAGGGTTAATAGTGCGACAGAATTAATACAATTTTTTATTATATTTTATGTGAAAATATTTGGTATTATTGGCAAAAATCAACTAGAATGTGGTACATATATTTATGTTGTTAACTGTATCACACATTCAAATAAATGTTATATTTGATTTCAACAATAGTTTGTAAATAACCAGTAAGAAAGATTGACAGCAAGTAGACAGTAAGTTTACCCGTCAACTTGGTGCATATTTGATACAATAAATACAGTGTAATATTAAATACACAATCAATCATATGAAGACAAACTTGGGGTTGGGTCTTGGGGGACCTTGATTCAAAAAAGTTGTAATTTAAACAAATTAAATTTTTTTTTCAATATTTTGTGCAATATTAGAAATTTGTAAACGATCCGCCAGAACAGTGTGTTAGTGTTACAGTGCGGATTATTCGTTAAAAAGCTGTTACTTTTTACATGTCTTTTGTTTTCTCGTGAATGTGCGTGATTTTATTTGAATTTTTTTAAACTTGGTGAATTTTGCTTGGTAAACGACCGGATTATGTGGATGACTTTGAGGACGATGGGCCCGGTCAATGTTAGGTATTATATGTATATTTTGGTTTTTTTTATTGAAATAACTGTTTCTGGTACTTGAATTTGGTTGGGGGTGATAAGTATACCCTCCCCCAACCTCAAAATCGAGGTATTGAATTGTTAACCTTAACCACAAACTTGCCTATAATAGTGTTGTTATTTTTTGAATAACACACAACAACCCATAGCTTGGTATTGTACTATGATTTCATTTATCACTTTTGACTTAATAAAGTAACTAAGTAAAACTAAATTTCTTAATAAAAAAACACGATCGCTCGGCCAGCAAGCCAAATTTGTGGGATTAGTATGTACAAGAAACATCAATAAAATAAGTATTATTATAGACGAGATATAAATAATACTTTATTATTTTAAATTTATAATATCTACAATATCGAACAGTAATATCCAGTTTCTTCATTTGAATTCTATTGAAAAATTACTAACGGAACACTACATAATAAAAACTAAGCAAAATAAATACGATTAATTTCAAAACTTATTATTGAAAAACAATAAATACGTGGCTTACCAAAAAGCTGACAAAAAACCTATTCGGAGAACTATTTCCACTAGCAAGTTAACACTGGCGGAACGGATGAGCGGCATTTTACTTGTGTGATTCAGAACCCGGTAAATATCGTATTTAATATTTAATTTTGATACTAAACATGTTGTACTTGCTATTTATTTGCTTGACTTGATTTCGGTCGATTTTGAACTCAATGGAATTGATGACGTTTATGTTGACATCAATTGACAATTAACAAATGTCAACTGACAAATCGTCAAATATTCAATTTATGATTTCGAAATTTATATATTATAAGAACAATAAAAATAATAACTCACCTTAAAATATAATAATAAATGACACTTATAAACTAAAATTGTGTGTAATAAGTGCTCTGTGATAGTATTATATAGGTAGTTTTCCAATTACAGAGCATAATGCGACTCAGTGGCGCACAATGTCGAATTATGCTGAAGCTTAATTGGAACGTGAATTAGTTTTCAAATGCATCAGCAGAGTGCGCTAACTACAGTGTTGGATTTTTTTAAATGATTTTTAAATAAATTATACACTTTTTAATTGAATCATCTTATCCAATTGATAGTGATGACGATGATTTATCGAGTGCTCCGAGTTTCAATAAATCAATTAGTTTATTATCAAGTGATTTATTTATTGGAAATATATATGTTAATGAAACAGATGAGTTATTTGAGCCATTATAATTATATTTTTAGCAGTTTGAAATAACTATGATTATTTCCTAAATCAACGACGAAACGATAGCCTTACTAATTTTTCAACAATAAATAATATTACTAACGATAATTTCGATCAATGCCAACTTAAAGAATAAAACACTAGTGATTTTTCTGTCACTGAGTTGGTATTGATTGCGAGTATCACGTGAGAGCATTACTTTTAAGAGTGCTCAATTGTGCGAAGCGTTGCTGTAGTTGGAACATTCAACGTCGAGCATTCTCAGTCGCTCTAGTGCTGTAATTGGAAAACTACCATAGTTCTTCCTCTTTTCGTGACGAAATTGAAAATTGCCGGTAAAACAAAAAAATACAATTTTCAAGTAAGCCAGGCAGAATTACAATCCTTGGTGACTGAATTTGGAAAATTCGAGCTAGACTATTATTAAGTTAGTGGTTGGTTTAGATAAGTAAAACTCATTTTACATAACTCCTTTTATTTTATAATTAACTTTACCAATATAGAAAATATAACATTGTTACAATCTGTGCGTTATTTGACTTAAACCTATGTGACTTCGAAAAAATAAAAAAAAATAAGTAAAAAATACAACAAAACTAACAACATTAAAAGATATTTTATTAGATTCATATCTCACAACACAGTAATTTTGATTCCTTTATTTATTGTATTTGGAAATATTACAGTAAATAAGTAACTAAATGACTTAAATTCATTTCCGGTTTTGTAATTAAACGAATTTCGAAACCGGAAATGAAAATGTTAGATAATGCTGAGTTCCATAATTCAAAATGTATTTTTATATAACTTTAAGTACATAATATGATAACTTAGCTGCAACCCATACAAAAACTAACATAAATATATTTATAGATTTTTAATTCATATTCAAAAATTAAGAAAATATAATTTACTCTTGTTTTAGAAACGAGTTCCAAAACTAGCTAAGATAAATAATAAATAAATAAAACATACAGTTCCTCTACCTCAATAATGGGCGACATAATTTGACATCTATTTTCATAAACAAAATTCATAGAGCATAGTTCCGAGAGTTTAATCTGTGTATTTATAAGGGTATATTTTCACTTATAAATATCACAATTTTTAGTGTAAAAAAGACTAGTGTAAATATATACTAAATAAAAAAAAAGTAATTGAATAAGCATTATGACAGTTTTAATAATTTTGATTTAAAAAAATATATTATTTGAAATAATAACCAGCATGAAGAAGCTTGCATCATTACGACTAAGTGGCTACAGCATACCTTACAGGCCGGCAACGTACTAGCAAACCTGCTGTTGTAAGGTGTCCACAGGAGACGGAACACTTAACTTTGACAGTTTGCCTCCCGTCTGATAAAAAAAATACATCTATGCCTAAACGCGTTGACAATTGACATTGGCATTTGACAAATCACAATCGAGCTACGACTTTCGTATGTAAGTCTCGACTTGACGTGTTTCCTTACGATGTCTTCTTCGATTTAATGTCCTGTATTGAATAACTCTTATAAAATAAATTAATTCTAAAGATAGAAACCCATCGAATGCGTTTTCACATTTTTGTAGTAATCGAAGTATTCTTGCGGCGACCGCGAATGCTTTTTCACCACGTCATCTAGCTGCATTAGATCACCCCAGTCGGCCTGTGAATATGACAGTTGCTGTTCAATCCTTTGGATGTTTACTCGGTATTTGATAATTAATTTGCTTTATAATTATATTTCAGACATCTTAATGCATTCCCCAAGCAGCGATGCCAACTCCTACAGGATATTCCCCCTAGGCCCAACTTCAGATACCCCTTAAATTTAAAGGAGTTTGTCAAAATACCTTTTTGATATTTCAATTATAGCCTGGAATTAATATGAGTCATTGTTGTCTTCGAGGCTTGATATCAAATGTATAGAATCGGCTTTAGTAAATACCTCCTAAAATCTCCCCAAGACATCTTAGTTCCCCCTAAATTGGGGAGAAAACGCCAAAGTTGGCATCACTGTTCCCAGGAAACGTTCATTAAACGACAGAGGACCAGAGAGAGAAAGATAATAATAAGGATAATTTTGGCACAGATTTTTATGTTGGTTATTTTGTGGAGGAAGGATTGTGAACAGTTCCAACCAACAACCTGAAGGAAGGAAGATCCTTCCTAACAACTGAGCAAGCCTAACCAGTGATTGGTCCGAAGGTCTAAGTGGCTATTTTTGTGGACAGAAATCTTGCTCTTGACTTTAAGGGCCTTGACAGTTCACTTCGGGCTGTTTTGGAGAGTGGCTTGGAAGGAGTGGAAGTCTTCTAGCGACTAGCGCAAACCCCGGCTTGGGCCGTCACGAGGTAGTCAATGACCTGAAGGGCAGGACGGAAGCTCTTAGCTGACTGGTGACTGGAGTGAGCGAAGTACTAATGCTACTTTGGCTAAAACCGAGAAGTTATATATGCTTTGTTGGAAATACTTTGTTAGCGAGTTTTAACGTATGACGTCATCGCAGTGATTTGAAAGCTACAGATCTTTACCAAACCTTATAATATCCTAGACGACGCCAACATCGTTAATTCATAAAGTACAAGGTTCAAGCAGCTGGGACATGTGCACCGAATGGCGAACGATAGAACTTCAAGATCTTTACTGAACTCACAACTTGGTGGCAAGAAAATACCCGGTAGACCGAGACTGCATTGGTGGTAGTTGTCAAGAACCTCAAAATAGGAGTTTGCAATTGTACGTAAGAAGCACTAGATACATTGCGATGGTGAAGTAAACTTGAGGTGGCGGCCATTGATGATGATGATGTCTATTTAATTACTGCAGATAGTTTGTAGAGAATCTTAAATACTTCCTCACTATGTCAAAAATGTACTTACAAAATTTGGAAAATAGTGGCGTTTATCGTCAAACTTCCGCTGGTCGACTACCCTCATGAGGTAAAGGCGTTCCAGCCATGGCCAAATCATGTAGTCCAACATCCCTGGACGGTTCCCACCAAAATAATTTGTACCTAAAAATAATCATTGTTATTTCCAATCAGTATTTACTAAATCATTCAACTCCGCTCTGGACAATAGATGTTTATAAGGTTTATTAACACTTAATCTTAAAAAAGACGTCACAGGATGATTAGCTTGAGACAGACTAGCTGCTCCTCCAATTAAAAGGGAGCTGGGGTCAAAGGTACCACTGCGTTGTACATGTAGCGGGTAGACGGAATTCACGTCATTTCACGGGCATTCGGGCACCTGATGTTAAGTAATTCCGCCGCCATGGACACTCACTTCGCCAGACAGCTCGTGAGTGCGATGCCGGCCTAAAAGAGAAAAAATAACTCACCCCTGGACGCCAATTCCTTTTCGAATATATCCATTGTCTGCAGTATTTGTTCGCTGCCGAATACGAAGTTTGTATCGAAGCACTCCAAACTACCTTTGATTAACTGAAAGATTACATTATATAGATAATTATATCTTGACAACGTATGAAGGAGGGTAGGCCCAAAAAATCGTGAGAATCGTTCTTGGAAGTTTTACTTATTGGTCTAAACTTAAATCCTTGTAAATGTCAGCAAAAACACATACATGGCTTGTTAGTTTTTAAGTGCTATCCTTCCTAAAAATATAGGAGGGTAAAACGTTCGTTACGTAACGCGTTACGCCAATCTGTCTAGCTTCCGTTTCTCTCACCCCGCAGCATTAGTCGTATTTCGGACAGACGCTTTCACCTCTCTCCACTCAAGAGTTTAAGTGTGCGTTAGACATTAACTGTTGATGTATAACATCAAACTATCACCGATTTTAAAAGTGATTATAAAAAGAATGATGGATGACTCAGAAGAGGATCTTTGGAACATTAAATAATTAATGTTTGAACTTAGTTAAACTTATCACTTCTACTTTGAAGTCTATCAGGCAAGCTATTAGACAGATCAGCCTGAAAAGCAAGGCAGTAGGGCAAACTCAAAAGTCCGTATCCTAAAAAGGAACTTTTTTTGCTGAAAAGGGTCCCGCCGGGCCGTCAACAACTCCGGAAATATCTTCATGATGGGCAAGTTGTGATGCTTGAATCGATTGTTTTTTATTGTTGCTTTGATTTGATTGATGAAATTTTAATTTAATATAACACGGTTATACAGGCTGGTCCAACTAGTGACGTCAATATTTTTTTTTAGATTCCTCACACTTGGGGGTGCACAAAAATACTTTATGTTTGTTCCGCGATTTTTGTAGTTTTCTAGTTATATTTTTTTAATGTTTTCTGCCAGCGAGGTTACAATTGATATTTTTTTTGTTGTAGGTATATTTCAGTTTTTTTCACAAAAAAACACATGAGCTTCCTAAAAATTAGTTAAAGCTACTCAAAAGGTTTTAAAGTCACATGTTTAGTTATTAGCTGGATTTTCCCAAACATTCGACTTCAATTTAAACATACAAAATATAGTTTAGGATCATTACTTAAAGAATAAAACGATTTTTTTTACGACCAATTAGAGAGCAAAATCACATTGGGTCGAAGCGCCATCTTGACTTTGGACAATGCGTTCAGGGCTTTGAAATAAAAAAAAAAAATCATAAAAACATAAGATGATCAAGGTATCACTTATTCCACGTCATTAAATTTGAACCTGTAGACATCTAGCAGCGGCATTAGACAGAAGGTATAGGCCGAGGGAATACGGCGACGTAAAAAACTCTCGGTACTCTTTTAAAAAACAAATCATCAAAAAACACTTATTTTAAAACAAATAATTAAATTCTTATTCCTAATTGTTTAATAAAGTTTTTTTCTTTCTCTTCTTTTTCTAGTATTCAGTGGAGCATTATCGCAATAATCTAAAGTGTTATTTATAGCGTTAAATTAAAATCGAAATTAATATCAATTATTCGTGGCCATTGTGCTTGAACATTACCCACATGACGCCCACTCAACCTGCCAATGACAATGACAAATGACGTCATATATAACCTTTTTATTGAATAAAACTTATTACATTTTGAATTGTTTAAGCTTTCAGAAATTTAAAAGAAGTATAAAGATTATCCATAAGCTAGATGAACTGCACTTGACCCTCACACACCCTGTGTGGCTCATGATGCAGATGACTCACACCATTACATATCACAGCAAATTTTATAGATTTTTCAATTTGTAAATATTTTAACCTTTTTGTATATATAGACGCCATCTTTGGCTATATATTTAGTTATATATAATTTATATTAGCTGTTGGATTATGGAATAATTAAACATATTTAATTTAGATTCTGCCCTTGTCAAATAAGCTACTCAATTCAATGTTAAAGTATTTATATGTTAAACGGGGCAAACGGGCAGAAGGCTCATATGATGTTAAGTGATACCGCCGCCCATGCACACTCAATGCCAGAGGGCTCGCGAGTGAGTTGCCGGCCTTTAAAGAATTGGTACGCTCTTTTATTGAGAGACACAAAGTCGAATTCGTTCGGAAATACTTCATTGGCAGCTGCTTCCACAAACCGTTGGTGACGTAAAAATCCTTCTAGCTCAGTTGTGAAATGATTGACGTCGAGGAGAGATGTCTCAAAACTTGGCGATTAAAAAGTGTCGGAGAGTTTCTTACCCACTCTACCCCTTGACTTGCGAACTGGTAAATGTAAATTTAGAATCAATTTAACATCTTTTCTGTTGACGTTTATAAGTGTGGTTTGGATGAGTTTGAAATGGGTGTAATTTCGTATTCTGCAGGTATTAATCTGAACAAGTTTGAATACTCCATTGTAACTGCAGTAGAAGATGCAGAGGAACCCCACATCTCTACACAGCGATAGCCTCTTACAAAGATTGCAAGTAAAGAAAATATTAATCTTACCTCATTAAATCTCTCAATGAGCAATCTGTCCTGTGCCTTCACGAAGGGATCGCTGGAATGCAATGGATTCCGCGGGTATTTCTCGTCCAAATAATCACAGATTACCACACTCTCAAACAGATATTTGTCGCCATGGTCTGTCGGTACTTCCAGTACTGGGATTTTATCTGTAAAAGTTTTAAAATATAATAAAAATCAGTGGCGCTGGATCTACAGAGTGGTGGTGGAACTACTGAAGCTGCAGAAAGCCAGCAAGCAGGAGGGGCATAGGCCAGCGGTTGGAGATTCTTATTTTGGAGGCCAAGATTCTTTTGGGATCGCAAAGCGAGGGAGCCGTTAAAGGATTACGTAAGCAGATTTACTGAAATTTATCCCCCCCTGCCCCTTTGTCAGCAAATCTCTCCCCGCTCACCCAATGCATGTTTTTTTTCCTTTACTCACAGTGGTTGCCTGGAAGAAATCGCTCGAAAGCGATAAGGCCGCCAGTCGCTTTTCATTAACTTATGTTTATTTTTTTATGTAATGCAACGAAGTGTTAATAAAAAAAATCACTACATAGTATAAAACAAAGTCGCTTTCTCTGTCCCTTTGTATGCTTAAATCTTTGAAACTACGCAACGGATTTTGATGCGGTTTTTTTTAATAGATAGAGTGATTCAAGAGGAAGGTTTATATGTATAATAACATCCATTAAATAGTGGAGAAGTACTGTTATATTTGAGGTTTCTAATGTGATGTCGTAAATAATTAAATTTTTTCCGCTTACATTGCAAACGCAGGCTGAACCCTACGAGTTTTACCAAAATAATATACTAAGTATTGTACACATTGAAAAGGTCAACAGAAAAGTCCGTGATGGTATATGTCGCGTATATTATCGGAGCTTTCCAGAGACGGAAATAACAATACATAATAAAAACCTGCTTTTAATCAGCATTGCACCCGTGCGAAACTGGGGCGGGTCACTAGTATATATATAAAACAAGATCGACTGGAGCGATGTAAGTCTCTTCTTTGGTGGATTCTTCTCCGCTCCGAATAGCAGAATAAGTCATAAAATATCGGAAAAGTTATCGAATAACAATTAATTAATTAATTTTACGAATGCATGTGGTGCCATCTGTTGACATAACTACGCATCTTTTACATCGAATTCGTGTCAGTTCAACAAACACCGATCTTGAGGTGAATGCAAAACCAGCCACTGATCTTGATAGAAGACATGTGTTACCTCATCAAAAAGTTTTGTATGTCAGAAACGGCTTTAACGTGTAGTATCGCAATATTGGCGCTAAAGAGAAGAAGCCTAAAACTGTCATTCTTCTTTCGCAAAGGCTATATCTTATATCTTTAAACGAGCAATTCTTGTATATATATATATATATCTGGAATCTCGGAATCGGCTCCAACGATTTTCATGAAATTGAGTATACGAGGGGTTTCGGGGGCGATAAATCGATCTAGATAGCAATCATTTCTATAAAATGTAATTTTATTCGTGTTTTATTTTTTATTATTCTGTCGGTAAGATCTAAAAATATTATTCATATTTCATCATTTTATTAGTATGTAATTCGTACTTAAATATAATTTCCAAAAACACAATTTATAAAAAAAAATACCGAGCATCCAGGTACTAGGATACTATTAGACGATTAGGCGGAAAGAAGCCGGATCAGCTACTATTCATTACATATAATTATATTATATAATTGGGTAGCCATGAGCTATGATGTCTACCCTCTTTGAGCGTCCCGTACGCGCATCTACCCCAAAATCCTATTAAGAAAAACACCCCAACTCACATCTCCTGTTATTCTCCTTGAACCACGCTGGCAGCCTCAACGGATCCAATTTGTACACTTCATATTTCGCCTTCTTCGCCTCCAATACCAGAAGGACCCTGTGACCGTATGGGTTCATATCTACATGGTACAGTCTGAGCTTGTCTGCTGGCAGTGCTGGTGGTGGGAGTGGACCTGGAATTGGTAGATATTTGATAGAGGTCGTGAACAGCAGGGCAGTGTTGATCTTGTGGTTATATGGGCGTCTTTGACGGTGAAAATTTTTAATTAAATCAAAAAAGCCTCAGATTTCTGAATCTGTTTCATGATCATTTTAAATCTATAGGCAAGTAGGTGATCAGCCTCCCACACGCACACGTCGTCGACTTTTTGGGTCTAAGACATGTCGGTTTCCTCACGATCGTTTCTTTCATCGTTCAAGCAAATGTTAAATGCGCACATAGAAAGAAAGTCCATTGGTGCACAGCCCGGCATCGAATCTACGACCTCAGGTATGAGAGTCGCACGCTGAAGCCACTAGGCCAACACTGCTCTATATAACTGGAAACTTATAATATAAATCAATGACACTAAAACCGTTTTAGGTCTAGGCCTCAGATTTCTGAATCTATTTCATAATAATTTGTCAATCAAACAGGCAGGTAGGAGATCAGCCTCCTATGCCTGACACACAGACAGTCTTTCAGGTCTATAGCTAGTTTTTCTTCACCGTTCGAGCGAATGTTAAATGCACACCATGCATCGGGGATGGAATCATCAGAGCAAACAATTCGTTTATTTATTTTATTATTTATTCACACTTTGTTGCAAAGAAACACAAATAACACAATACATAAAAATTGCAAGGGATACAACGGGCGGCCTTATCGCTAACAAGCGATCTCTTCCAGGCAACCCTCGTAAGAAAAGAAAGCAATAAATAAAAATGATGAGTGCAAGAAGTGCATAACGAAGAAGTTATATAAAAAATATATATTTATATTAATCTATCGAACCTTAATCTAGAGAGAGAGAAATTTACTTGGTGAAACTCAATAAAAATGTTGTATGTACTTGGAAAATGATCTTAGACAGTCAGGTCGCTGTAAATCTTTAAATAGGACATTGTATTTATATAAAATTGGGTTAATTATGCAACATATTTTAGATGAGTTTGTAAACATATTTTAGATATATTTAGTATGTAATAGATGATTGATTTTATAGCTACTTCGTTATATCCTACAGTTATTCTATTGCGGGGTCCTGCTGCAGGTACAATCCATATTTGTGCTGCAGAAGCCGGCTGTTTGCGGTATTTATTATATTAAGGGGATAGTAGATAGGGAGGTACGGAAATTTTAATTCAAAATCATTTATTCATGTTGCTAACATAATGTACAGTAATGAACGTCACAAAAAAGAAATTTAACGTATTTAAATGGTGCTAATTTTACATTTACTGACAGTTCTTTAATCAAAGGCGTAGAACGGAAGAGAAGAACTGGCAATAAACTCTAACTCGGAATAAGTTTAAGGAATTAAATATGACATCACCTGGTCAATATATTCTTGAAGCTTTGTATGTACAATATAAACGATTTAAAACAAATGGCGACTTTCAGCAGTATAATACTCGAAACAGATCAAATCTATCCACGACCAACTAGGCTCCAGATATTAAATTAAAATCCTTATATGGAAATTGTATTCGTTTTTACAACAATCAATAAAGCTTTTATACATTTGACGATTATTTAAATGAATAACCATTACACTTTTCACGAGAATTTAAATCGTATCAGGAAATATTCAGTGGATATTTTCCTCTACAGGAGAATTAGTATTCGGATGACAGCCACGCGAATCACCAGCTAAAATCATTAATTCAAACGTAATTAAACTCACAAGATTGATAACGTGTTACGGTAACATAGAAAGATAACACTAGTTCCGCTTTATCTATAAAAAACTTCCCCAACATACTTTTTATTATATTCTTATCACAAAGGCGTAACTGGTTAAAAACTAGCCTCATACATAAAATACCTCGGTACATTTAAATAACATTTTGAATTTTTTTTAAACTTCTTTAGGTGCATGAGGGTAAAATTATTACGGAACGTCACGAAGATATGCAGCGTTTTTGTCGAAGGAAAGAGAGAGAGCTATTAAGACTGATTGAGAGAGAGTGCAAAAGGGAGATCGATAAAAATACACGATGGCAATTCTGTCGCATAACGTCTTGTGCAGTAAACGCAGATTTTTTATTCATTGATATTATCATTAGCACATATAAATTCTAAATTCAAATTCAAATTCTAAATTCAAAATTTATTTATTCATGTAGGTAACAATGTACACTTATGAACGTCAAAAAAAAGAAATATTAAATGAATTTAATTTTACATTCACTGCCAGTTCTCAAATCAAGGGCGTAGAACGGAAGAGAAGAACTGGCAATAAACTCTCCGCCACTCTTTTTAATCGCCAAGTTTTTTTTACACAATGCTTGTAAGGAGCTGCAACCACTACACCATGTTCCATATGACATATTGAGTAATAAAGAATAAAAAAATAAATTAAAAACAAAGATTTGTCCTCTATCAGCAGGAGGCATGGTGAAATAGGAGCACGCACTTACACACTCGTGAGAACAACACGCAAATACGTAGTTAAAACAACTAATATCACCGCATACACGAATTCAAGTACGACCAGTCACCACAAGTAGCACCCGTTCACGAGTATGACGCATGGCCAGCCATCGGCCCCCTCGCCATATTTTAGGGAGACAGACAACCCGACGCATGGACGCCGCCACATATATAAATGTGAATATAGATATGCAAATACATGGAGTGATCATATACTGGCACATGATCATCTATTGGGGCTTTTACTTTAGTAATAATTAATTTACAAAGAAGTTTCACTTCTGACATGCGTACTTTATACGCACGCACTTTTTATATAAGGCGAAAGACACAGGTGGCAAATCGAAATCTAAGTTTAAATTTTCGACTATAAATTGATATCTACTGACGAACTCTTCATTATGCTGTATCTTAATAAGTTAACAATTTTAAGAATCCATAAAAACTGTATTTATCTAGAATTGTTTAATGTTTCAAGAGTCCGAAGAGAGAGTTCTTGTACTACGCGAATTCTTTATTTGTATTGACACTATTCACGCTTGATGATACGGAGGAAACCAGAGACTACTTCCTTCATCTAATTATGAGGCGGAAAAGACGTGATAGTAGAAGAGAAACCAACCTGATTGATTTTCGAGTGTAATTAGTGTTAGTTAAAGGCATTGAAATACGAATCAATGATACTAAATTATTGCAAATGTTTTTGTATGTTACAGGAGTCAAACGGGCCGTAGGCTCATCTGATGTGATACTTATAGAGTTATACTTTTAGAGTTTATTGCCAGTTCTCTTCCGTTCTACGCCCTTGATTTGAGAACTGGCAGTAAATGTAAAATTAGAATCATTTAATGTATATTTCTTTTTTTGACGTTCATAAGTGTACATTATGTTACCTATATGAATAAATGATTTTTGATTTAATTTGATTTGAATGCCGCCCATGGACACTCACACTGCCAGGATTACAAGCGCGCTGCCGGCCTTTTAATAATTGGTATGCGACCTGAACGACCCTAAAACGAATTGGTTCAGAAACACTTCAGTGGGTAGCTGGTTCCACATGAGTCGCCACAGGAGTCAGCAAAATTAACTTAAGAATAACAGTTGGAACGACGGGCGTCGAATTAATACGGATGGTAATTTGTATTCTGTCTTGACGACCGTAACGGAGCTGGAGATATTAGTCCGAACAACACTTCTAAACAATATTTTATTTAGATTATATTGCATTGAATTTTATAGTACGTAATGAGATAATAACTACTGTCAAATACGATTTTTGTCTCGATAGTTTAACCATGGAATTGCAGACCAAAAACTGTATTGACTGTTGTAAATGATCGGTTCTTTTTGTGGTTGTATGTGTTAAATGTAAAATAAAGTGTCATTTTAAAAGAATATCATAAAACGTGATCACATCGATTTGCAATTGCGGTTCCAAAGAATGAATAACGTTTTTTTTTCTTCACTATATTAGCAATATATTCTTTAGGTACCTACATAAGTACCTACTATAGTTAAAAAAATAACAGTTTTGAGTAACTTATTCAAACGTAACGTTAACGCCACAAAAAGCCTACTTGACTTCGTAATACGTATCTACACAATATCTCGACCATGACCTAGTATGTTGATTAATCGATCGACGATTGTGTCAACTTGCACAGACTGCATAACAAACAATGATATCATCATGTACCAGCTGTTTTTAATTATAAAAATAAGATACTAATGAAATATCATTATAACACTTCGCAACAAAAAAAATCACCGTAGAAATTTAATAGATTAAAATTAATAACAATTTTATTAGTATACAATTCGATTGTTAGTACTTACCCGCTGTTTTAAACTGATAATGAGACATTTTTCACTTATTCTCAATGGAAACGTTTAATTAAATGCAATTTTATAGCGAACTACTCGGAAGCACCGGCATAAATGTGGAAATAGGTACGTCACATTTAAATTAGGCAGTATGACATCATGGTAACCTGAATATAATTATACTTTCAATTCAAATTGATATAAATATTGTATTTATTCCCACGTTACTGGAGAACTTTTTTATTTAGACGGGTTATATTTTATAGACCTTCTTTACTCATACCTACCTACGGTATTGCCAGTTGTATTTAACATGAATAAATATACACATACATGTAGTATAATATTAGTTTAATTATACTAAAATATATGTTTTAAATAAATACTTGATTTACAATACATTCGATAAAATTAAAGTAATTTCTTTGTTCGTACTGATTTATTTTTGGAACAAATTCAATGTTTGTTCTGTCACTGTGACATTAGGCATTGACACCTTAATCATTTACTTTTTTTGTGCCTGTAAACAACATTGTTGATTGTACCTTGTGTTGTTGTCGTTTATTAAAGTTTATATTATTACTGTTACAATAACTTTAAATTAGACCTTATGGTATAAGTTTTTAGGCGTCTAGATCACGATAAAGAAATGCATGTAGAAAAACATTTCATAAGATGGTTTGATATGATTTATTGGAATATGTGTTCAAACTTATAAAATGTAAGCAAATACCTTTGTATTATCATCGCTCTTTAAATGTATTAAGTTTATCTTTAAGCTTTTGTTACTCTTATCTTGTAAACATATCGTTATCAGTTGTCAAGATACTGTAGAATTGTATTGGCTAAGTAATACAAAGTATAAGGAATTTTAACAGATTTTATAATTTGTATGAAAACTGTCAAATTTTGGCTGGCACTTCGTTTTGGGTTTGAACTTGCTTGTGATGTTAAGAAAAAATCCTCTGTGAGGGTCACAGTATGCTGGTTAATATCTGATACATATTTTGGTATGCAGAAAAGACAAAGTACATAAACTTTCATTTGAGTAATTGATACATTTGCCATATAACAAGTATATTGCACACTTTATTTCATTATTCTTACTCTCATTTCAGATGGGAGATATTGATGTTTCTGAACCAATAGAAGTTAAATGTGAAATTATTGAAATCTCGGATGAGGAAGATCCACCACAAAAGTATGCAACCTTATGTTTGAACTTAGTTTAATGGAATTTTTAACACATGGTAGCAACACTGCAGTTGCTTGTTTCCCTGGTTTTAGCAAGAATTCTTTTACTATTGTCAGTATGTGTATGATCATGCTATATACTAAATTATCATTGATATCTAAAATGGGATAGTTGTATCATACAGGGTAGAAATCTTATCCAGAGAAGTAAAGCAAGTGATGTTTTTTAATGTGTCAGGGGCTAAAGGTCATTATCTATGAACATAGTTATATGCTTTCTGTTCTAAAATGGCTCTCTATACCTTAAATATTTTATAATCTAAAATATTAACTTATAAAAGTCCCTTAAATTTGTTTGACTTCGCCTAGTGGTGTAATAACCTGTAACAAAAAGGCTGCCCTGATTCCGGCCTCTAGATTTTTTTTACAAAAATATATAGTATATTACAATCTGTTACATTAGAAAATCGCTGTGGTTTGTATTAATGTAACCATAGCAGTCTTGTTTAGGAGCGCGACAAATGCATTTAAAAGTAGTTTTTTAATTTAGAATTTATACGTTCTCTCGCCATATACGTTGTATGCTCTTGATGTACAGAGACGAACTTGCGGTACCGCTCGATCCTATATGTCATACTCCACACTTTTTTATGTTATCTCGAAAAATGTGCTCGACTAGAAGACATTTTTTTACTTTTTCTGTTATTGGCAGTATTTTGCAGTGTTTAAACAGTCCTCTTTCTTCAATTTTATAAGAGTCGAGCACATTTCTCGATACGTGTTTGAGGATTCGCATTTGGAGTTTATATATTTGGTTGAGATACGTCGGATAAGTTCTACCGTATCTACTTACCCCTAATTGATGACAGACTCGCAAATCGCGTTGTAATGTAAAAGTTTGGTTTAAATGGGATACGATTTTTGAGTACATATTGTAATTTGTGCCAAAAACTGTCGTAGCTTATCGCAGACGTATTCTATGTGTTGATTCCAATGCATGTTTTTGTCTTTAATTAATCCCAAGTATTTTTTATAATTAATCCAAGATGACTAAGGGATCTCACCACCAACCATTTAGCAGTGTGATTCCTGCAGGAAATCATATTCCGTATGTGTTGTCCACAAAGCACTATCTTTTTACGACATAACTCCCCCAAGTCTGCTGCATACTTATACTTGCCCTGCATAAACTTAAAAGAAAATTGCTCTGTCCCGTCCATCACCCAATGGGTGTAATCCCTTATTTTCTGTAATGTAAACCATTATTAACGGTCAGCGTCTAAGGTAATTTTGCTATTTCAGAAAAAAAAGAAAACGCACAGTACAAAAGAAGCCTCAGGCCTGTCCGACATGTGGCAAAGTCTTCCTCACAGGATACGAATTAAGAAAACACAATAGAACACATACAGGAGAACGTCCATACATGTGTTCCCTGTGTGGAAAGACATACACACAACCAGGACATTTGAGCATTCATGCGCTATCACATACAGGAGTCAAGAATTTCAATTGTACAGAATGTGGGGCAGCATTTTATAGGAAAGCTGATCTGGACAGACATGAGAAAATCCATACTGGAGTCAAGCCATACCAATGTGAAATTTGTGCAAAGAGCTTCACACAGAAGAATAATATGCTGATGCATTATAAGACACATGTTGGGGACAAACCCCACGAGTGCCTGGTGTGTGGGAAACGGTTTATAACTAAGAGTAAATTGACATTGCACTCGAGGAAACATGATAAAGATAAAAAGAGAAAAAACGATTATTTATAGTTAATAAATTATTTTGGTTTTAATATTGTCTTTGGTTGTTGTGATGTTTTAATAAAACCTTTTTATACAATCTGTAACATTAATCCCGTTAATAACTTTTTCTTTCATAATTTTCAAAATTTGAGCCAGCCAGTAATGTTTTTAAAGAAACGAACATTAGAATTGATAAATACTATATATTTGCACACTGGTATATAATTAACAAGTTTTATGACAATCTCCAATAACTCCCAAAACAAAGAATGCTCCGCCGAATCTTAACACTCCGGACGGGCCCATGCCCTGCTTTGTTATTTTTTTCTCTTAACCAATCAACGTCCGATATTTTCCCGCCTCACTACTCGAGAAAAAACCACCAATCGTGGGTCTTGTCAATAGAACAAAAACGCATTAAATATACATCATTGTATCTATTTTAAGTACTAATAATTTAAGATAATTATAGTACAAATCGTTTATTTATTAAATTATATATAACAAACTTGAATTTATTGTAAAAACCACCGGATATTGTTGAATAAAGTATCACAGACCAATCAGTTCCTGTGATAGGCGCTTGCCTACGAGGGAAATATTGTATTTATTATACAATTATTTTAGAAACTCTAACAGTTGTGTTACGCTGTGATGTGAAAGGAAGGATAATATGTAGGTATAGGCACAGGCGCCCCTTTACCTTCATATTGATTTTGATATTATTCTAAAGATACGTATTATTTTACTACTACTATATTATAAAATAATAAAATTCCATAAATTCTCAAAATAATCGTACATGCTATATAAAGTAGATCGACTATTTATGACAGGTTATGCCTAAATGGACTCAAAACGGGACATAATTTAGCTCAAATAATAAGTAGGCAATAAACAAAACACTTTTTTAAAGTTATTTTTTTAGTAAAAGTTGGGATGAAGCCGACAGCTTTAGTCACAAAATCATGTGATGATTTTTACATTAAGCTTAATAAAACGGGACATATAGGTAAATAATATATAGGTAAATAATAAGTGGCCAATAAAAATAAAAAACACTTCTAAAGTTTTGAGTGTATATAATATATTTGAATATACTTAATATATAAGCCAGGATTATGAGAAATCGTGATCCTTCTTCAAAATCAGTACCAGTGTGGACATTATGATCCCATTTGATACATTTACATAATATTAAGTTTGATTATCTTCAATTGCTGTGATATATAACATTCAATGCTCCTTTGACAAGGACTAGAAATACCGTTCTGGTTTCAGTTCTTCCTACTAATAAATCTAAACTTCTAACTCCACAAAACATTCATTATTAAATTAGTTCAATCGCACAGCGATTGAGGCCCTTTTGTCCGATAAGAAATGGAACGCACGCCATGTGTCATGTGAAGCGCGCGATCAGCGTCGCGCGCATGGATCGTGCGGCACGTCCACACCGCCTGCACATCGCGCTCGTGTGATTGTATCGTCATGTGTGGATGCGGCTTATTAAATCGTCACGAAATCAATTTTAAAAGAAATTTGTTTTAGTTCAACATTTTCGGTAGCTACATTTTGTGATTCGTAACTTCTAAGCCAAAAAGGCATAGGCGTCTGGTCACGTTAAGTATGGATTTACAAGGGTGTTAAATTTCTTGACTCATTTCACCGCAATTTGTTTGTATGAGAATTGTACGACAATTTGCATACATATAAAAATGGCATACGATCGAATCCAATACGAATCTGTTTTGGATACTTCAGTATCCTCTTAGCTGGGGTGGGCTCATCATTTCGTGTCTCAACGAAAAACAAAACTAATAGATGCCCTAAAATCGAAGTGGCCATGGATATAGCGAGAGGCACAGATAAATAGGACGGAAAAGAGGGCGCCAAAGAAAGGTGGATAGAAGAAATGGCAGCAAGCGAATGGAGAAATAAAGCCATTTAGAGATAGAAGATAGAGATATTTAGAAGACGTTGTAGGAGGCTGTGAAGGGGTTTCGATTAATTGTACTGAAGAAAGCTAGTATATTAGGTTAAGAAAAATAAAATGTCTTTAACAAATCTAAACTGTTTTTTCTAGTTTGTAATGGTAAATTAAACGGGATTTTATTATTATTTTTGAAATGTTTAAAATGAAACTTTTTTTATTATGTTTATAGGCTTTTATTTGTGCCAACTGAGAAAACTTAAAATAAATGCCATAGATTTATTTCATCAGTGATCCACTTGTCGTAGTCGCTTATCTGTATATATGTTATGACGTTCTCGGTATTACTTAACATTATTCCGTGTAGGAAATATTTCTCGACTTGTTGACTCTGTAAGTAAATTAAAAAATATATTAACTATGGGTACTGTGATTTTTCATTCGGTAGAATTCTGATATTTCATCAGTGTTGTTAGTAATTAGATTAAAAAAAGGGAAAAATTTGACCCATTTGAGGGAAATAAATAATGAAATTCTCCGTATTTTTTTATGTTCTACCTACAAAAAGCTAAATCTCAATAGAAAAATTAAAAATATTCCAATATCACGAACAATACATCGAATTAACTTTATTTTATTTGAATTACTTTATTTTAGCGGCCATCACTGCCTAATAATTCCATGTTTAGTAAACCTTTAAAAAAAATAATTTACCAGAACGTTGTTTACTGTTTGTTTGCACCGCACTTAATAGAATCCACACACATTCACTAACAAATAACATGTATGTATAGACTCAGAAGTCAGTCTGACGTATCACAAAATGACAGCTGTCAGAATTCTACGTAAATAAAAATCATAGTATATTATACAGAGAGAATTATATGGCTAGTAAATCAAAAAATAACGATTATCAGGAGAATAATTTGAAGAAAGCAATGTAAATTGTACCTAGAAAATACAATACTAGGCTTAAATAAATGGGAGACAAACTTGAAATCCTGATTTGATAGGTTTTGTTGGCTGTACTATTAATTTAATATCTTTTATGATACCTAGTAATCAGAACCATTTGAAAATTAAAACTTTGCCATTGTAAAAATGCAAGGAATAAAAATAAATACATTTAAGTCGGTTTTTTAATGAGATGTAGGTGGTTAAATTATTTATTGTACGCATCAAAAATTGCGACGTGTCGGTAGTACCAATTTCAGCCGCCGGCCAAAAAAAAGTGTGTGGCATAGTTTTTGCTTAGCGAGTCTGACATATACAAATTTATAACGGATACAAATTTATTAGACATTGAACAAATTCTTAAAAGGCTGGCAACACACCTAAGAGCCTTCGATGATCGTCAATGTCGATGGGTGGCGGTATCACTTAGTATCAGATGAGCCTCTTGCCCGTTAGAACAGGTTCTATAGAATAAGTGGACTTCACTTAAGAAAAGAGCGTACAAATTCTTAAAAGGCCGGCAACGCACTCGCGAGCCCTCTAGCATCGAGTGTCCATGGGCGGCGGTATCACTTAACATCAGGTGAGCCTCCTGCCCGTTTGCTCCCTTCAATCAGTAATCAGACAAATCAAACCAACACAGTTCCGAGTAACGTAGAAGTCCTAAAATTTAGTTGCCTGGGGACAACTACTCCTTAAATATCCTCATGATATTTATGGGCGTGTAGCGTTCTGATCGGCAGCCGTTACCTCTCTATTTATCTTTCTGCCATCCTATATGATGTCTGAGATCCTAAAGAGACAATTAGGGTGGAGCTGACATCACCGAAGAGCAAAACTCCCTCTTCAGCTGTATAATGGTCTTACCTGATCTACACAAAATAGTCCACTGGCTGGTTCAGGAATAAAATCATGACGTGGCACCAATGCACACATGGTTCCCTCTATATTGTTACACTGGTTTTGTGGTGGTATAACAGCTGTTATCTGCGGAAAAAGCAACTGTTAAAACTGTTGCGTGATTATTTTTAATAGGCGCTGATCGCCTATTCTAGTTCTGTTACGCTTTCGACTTTTAGGGTCCACGTTTCCAAGTAAATTTGACCATTTTGACTGATACAAGTCTTGAAGATCCAGAAAGTCTCTGGTAGGTACCTCCGTCAAAGAAGCTGTTGGATTTTACAGTATACTTTTGGGCGGAAATTTTTATTCTGACTCATACCCATTATTTTACCAAAATTTTAATTAATAACCCGTGACAGTTAAGTCCACAGATGCAATCGTTCTTTTGTATTAAGAATAAATACATATTTGTCGTTGTATTTATCGCTTGTCCCGATCAAACAAATACACAACAAATCTGTAAAAGGAAAGTCTATTTTTGAAGTTATACTTTTTTTGGCGCGATGCAGAAAAATGATAAGAGTGAATTTTTACGATGCGCGCGCACACCGACACCTAACTTCGACATCGTAAAGTCAGGTATAGGTGGCATGGAATTCGATAACTATGTACAAGTTGTATATTCAAGTATTTTTATATTTAGAACACGTGTTTCGTAACAGTACAATTAAACAGTGTGAACAAATAAATATTATTTTGATGATTTTTAAATCAATTTCATATACGACGGTGCTAGTATTTACTAATTATTTATTGAAATAAAATCTTTTTAATTAATTTTAATATTTATCGTTAAACAATACTGCATATTAGTTTTTTTCCATACGCCAAAGAAGTATAACTTCTAACGCGTGTACGTAAGTACACACACTATTTCTTTAATTTTTTCAGGAAATGATATACATATATAGTGGTAATACCTAATAATAATAGTGGTAAAACGAATAAAGAGTGGTATATATATATACCACTCTGTAAAGAGTGGTCGTAAAGCAGAAGCCGGCTGTTGGGGGTTGTTTTTCTCCGAGGGAGTCGGTACGGAATAACTTTAAGGAACTAAATATTATGACATTATCCGGTCAATATATTCTTGAAGCCTTGTTGTATGTACAAAAATATTTAAAAGATTTTAAAACAAATGGGGACTTTCATCAGTATAATACGCGAAATAGAACTAATTTGAGTGTACGACCAACCAGGCTCCAGAAGATAAACTACTACCTTATATGGAAATTCTTTTTTACAACAAACTCCCAAGTGAAATTAGAGAATTATCACGGAATAAATTCAAAGTTCTTGTTAAACGCAAATTAATAAAGCTTTTTATAAATTTGACTAATACAAATGATTTTAATCCTTGGGATTGATTATTATGACTCAAAACTTAGCAATTAAAAAGAGTGGTAGAGAGTTTCTTGTCAGTTCTTCTTGCCCGCTCTACGCTCTTGACTTGCGAACTGGTAGTTCATGTAAATTTACAATTAATTTAATTTTCTGACGTTAATAAATGTACTTGTTTACCTATAAGAATAAAGATATTTTTGATTTTAAACTTTTTTGCGATCTATTTCAGGAGACTTAGCTAAACAAGTATTACTAACATTTCACAAAATAATTTCTATATCTCCTCATGTTTTTTTAATTATAAAATACATGCAAAAAAAAAACTGAAAATATTTAAAGTAATTAGCGATATGTCGATTTATGTTACAACAAATGCAGCGTATATACGCTGTGGAAATGAATGTTCACGTTGAAAAATGTGGCATATGCTCCCATATCAACATACACCAGAGTCTGCTATTCAGATTGCCAGCGAAGCCTACTTACAGTAATATCATCACGCGTTACAGCGACACAAGTGGTTCCCACTTGCGGTTTTCTTGCAGGTCTACAAACAGGGCGAGAAGAATTCACAGATGTCTCTAGCTTTAGAAGTCCGATGTCGTTTTTTTCTGAAATAAATAAAACAGCTTGCCAGGATTGAGATGTGTATTTAGATTTGAGTGGTCTCAATTTTATATGTGAACTTATATATATTTATGTGAACTTTTATATATATTGGAAAAAATCGCAGTATAGTATATTTGAACTTGTAATCAAATATCTATGTATACAGTACTTAAAGTTTAGATTTTTAAAGAAGATAATTCCAAATTTAAATCAGGAAAATGTGTCGTTATTTGTTTTTCCTACCGTCAAAATGAGTGAAATTAATGAAGAAATTCGATACACTTTAAAATTTTACTACAAAATGGCCTAACTCTACAAAATAAAATTCACAAATCACAAAATCCAAAATGTATCGAACAAAATGGTGCCTACATTGTTTAGCTATATGTAAATAAAGTATTTAAATAAAAGAGTGTGTGTACTTATATATGTACACGTTAAAAGTTATACTTCTTTGGCATATAGAAAAAAAATTAAAACATTTTATTTCAATAAATAAATTATTAGTAGTGGTTATATTAATGATTTAAAAACACCAAAATAATATTTATTCACACTGTTTGATGGTACTGTTACGAAACACGTGTTCTAAATATAAAAATACTAGAATATACAACTTGAACATAGTTATCGATTTCCATGCCACCCATACCTAACTTTACGATGTCGAATTTAGGTGTTAGTGTGCGCGCGCATCGTAAAAATTCACTCTGATGTTTCTCCATCGCGCCAAAAGAAGTATACTTCAAAAATGTTGTGAAGATTGGCCCTGTGGCAGTATACCAGTTGACGCTGACAGCTTTTCCTTGTTATATTGCAATAACTATTCGTTGAGCGACGAAATCATTAGTTCTTGGGTCACCAGTAGGTTTTGCCTACCAGCCGTCAACTTGTTTCTTTAATTCCAAAGAAAACAAATCGAAGTCGAAGAAAGGCTCTTAGATGATATAAATATGAATTGTTTTGTAAATTTTGCTAAATCAATCTAAAAAAATCTTTGAAGATTTTTTTTATAGATCAGTATTTTGTGCCTGCCACAATATGTCACTGTCATTTCGTACGAGTGATTGTAACAATAGACAATGATTTCTCAGAATTGAGAGTCCCTTCAGATACCTTTAAGCCCGGGTCTTACGCCCTAACCCAATAATTAATCCATAATCTCAGTTTGTTTTCAATTTGAGATCAGAACGTAGAGCCGATCGATCTCCTATCTGCATCTCAATAAGCAAAACCTAAGAAGACAATTCATTTTTGGCGTCGGATAGAATGCAATGTCTTCACTCTTTACAATCATATTTGATAATCAATATAAACCAAATATAGTAAATGAAACCGTAAAAATAATATTAAAATATACTGTATGTCTATATTTAAAACATAACAAATAGCTTTTTTATTATTTTAAAATTGGTTTAAGGTAGTTGAACTGACATTTTCATACAAAGGTTTATCCCACATACACGAGTCCGACCTACCATGGACAGCTTGTAACAGATGGCTATTAAAATCCGTCGATTGGTTATTGGCTCACTTTTATCAATATTTGGATTAAGATGTCTATCTCAGATGGTCAAAAATGGATTGATATAGTTTAGTATTGTCTTTTATTAATTGTGTACAAAAAGTGTTTTTCTTTAAATATCTGTTGCACATTTAAAGAAAAACACTTTTTTACAGATTATGTATTATTTATTTCGCCGGAATTTTAGTCGATACCAACTCCGGGGAAATAAATACAGAAAATACAACATTTTCTACAGCTGTGATACTTTTTGACATTTAACACTTTTGTCTTCAGCCACTGTGACCACGCACGCTGTAAAGCACGCGAAAGGTCGGTTAAATTTAAAATTATGTTTAAATAATTATAAGTTTAAATACAATAATACATAACTTCAATCCGTAAAAAAATGTTTTTCTTGAGCTAGTTCATTGGGTATGGGCATTAGTTACTTACCATGATCAAAATTAGGATGTATTTTAAAACTGGCAATGTTCGCTTCTCTGCTGGGATTTCGCTCGAATCGGACGCTCAAATTATCTTCCATATTCGTTGCATGTGTCAAGCAGGTGGCCGTTGTGACGAGCACGTCCGGGTAGAAGTGTATGTATGACACTGGACACAATTTTGTGTCCTCGCTGAAAACAGACATTAAGTGTGTTAATTTATTTATTTAACAACAAAATAAGCTTTACAGAAAACTCCAATGCAGTCAATATATTTACATTACAATACATCCACCATCTCCCCCCATCCATCCCACATCTCTCCGATCAAGAACAACTGTCCGGGAGATGGGGAGATGTATCTATGTACCCATATACCCATGTACCTATGTACCTATGTAGCGGCAAACATCAAGTTGTTTGCCGGTACATATTACATAGTTTCAAATATATACAAAAATACTATTGTTTAAGTGAAGCACATGACATTTTGTTCACTTAATGGACTATTAAAAACGTCAGCTCATGTCTGCCGTTTTCAATAGGTTAATTTTCGGTGAGAGTACCTTCTAACGTAATCAGATATCCTGAGACCTAGACACTGGATTTATGTCGGATTTTTTTCCTTTTTATGGAACAGACAAAATAGGGCAAACGGACATGTTCATCTGATGTTCAGTGACAGAACAGTTTTAGCCAACAATAATTTCCGAGGCTCTAAACAACAGTTTGCCTGTTGCCTTTAATGACTTTAATACTGATGACACTCTTACCTTGAGGAGTATGAAACGTAAAATGAAAAAAATATTTGAGACTGAGCTAAAACAAAGCAGACTAAAATGACCGATTTCTTTAAAAACCAGTGTAGTCTTATAATCCTTACTGTAATCACCTAAGTACGTTTTGTACTCTACGTATTTTTTAATAAATATTGTCATTTCTTTTCTAACAATTCATTTGACAACAAGTTCACATACATAACCTATACCCCTATACTAGATAGATATGTACCTATAATATAACTACACAGCGAATGTATGCTTATAACAAATATCCGATATATCGTCGGCACCTGTACGGTCCCTTCAATGTCGCTATATCAGGTTTTGACTGTAATTTAGATGCGACCAGCCTTTTAAGAATTGGTACTAATTTAGATGCGGTAAAAGGTACAAAGAGACCCTATAGCTTAACGCACATTTGTCCTTGTTTTATTACTGTTCATTTAATCTAGGTAAAAACAACATACGCATAAAGCCAGGCCCTCCAAGGATACTGGCCGGGAAGTACACTTCTCAACGTAGGTCTGACGCGTCTCGGTTCACCTTCAGGGTTGCTCTTCCCGCAGTTCTCTTGAATTCTGTGAAATAATCACGTGACAATTGACTCCAATGCGTCTACAGAAATCGTACAAACCATGATATGATAGTATTGAGTTTTTGGTTGGTAAAAGGCTTTTGATTAGCATTCATGTCTCCAAGATGAGAATGGATCTGCATGATTAGTTATGGAGATGTTTAGAAGTCTCTAATTCAGCAGAATTATTATTAAGACGTAATGTTAATATATGTAATGTCATACAAACCTTACGCTAGTAACTTCCTTTTGGTTAAAACAACACACTTCAAGCGGTGCGCAGTCGTCGTCCACAATTCTGTAAAAGTTTATTTAAATCTAATCAAATCAAAATACGTCTATTCAGTTTAGATGCGTCTTAGGGCATGTTTATGAATGTCAAGAATGTTTACAAAATTCGCGAAAGAGCAAGACTACGCCATCCGTTCGCAAAACTACCAGGAGGTCTTGTTCTGAGAAGAACGGGCAAGAAACTATGCAAGTTTTACCCCCATCTAAATAACATTTTTTTAAAGGATAATGACATAAACCAGTCAGTAAAGTTCTGTTCTGTGATTTACCACATTCACCATCACACACATATTCACAACACTTCAAAGATAACAAAACAAATTTTAAGATTTAACTCGTGAACGGGTGCTACTTGTGGTGACTGGTCGTACTTGAATTTGTGTATGCGGCGGTATTAATTGTTTATACCACGAATTTGCGTGTTGTTCTCACGAGTATGTAAGTGCGTGCTCCTATTTCACCATGCCTCTTGCTGATAGAGGACAAATCTTTGGTTTGTAATTTATTTTATTATTCTTTATTACTCAAGATGTCATATGGAACATGGTGTAATGGTTGCAGCTCCTTACAAACAATGTGTATTAAAAAAAAACTTGGCGATTAAAAAGAGTGGCGGAGAGTTTATTGCCAGTTCTTCTCTTCCGTTCTACGCCCTTGATTTGAGAACTGAATCATTTTATGTATATTTCTTTTCTTTTTTGACGTTCATAAGTGTACATTGTTACCTATATTAATAAATGAATTTTTTGTTTGTTTGTTGTTGTTAATTATAACATAATTATTAGAATTATTGCCAAGCGTTTTCGCCTTCTAGGTAGTCATTAACTGTGTAGTCAGTAAGCTTTACACATTAATGTTTTTTTTAAATATGTGTTTTGAATCTGTTTGAAGGCAGTTCTAATATTTCACTAAGAATTATGTTATAGGCTATAGCAGCGTATATTTAGGCCCACAAATGAAGTATTTATTTTCTGCAACCTGTGAGATGGCTGAAAAAGTTTTCCCTTATCTCTTGTATTTCTATTGTGATTGTCACTGTTCTTTAAAAGAGAACTTATATTACAAAGCACAAAAACGGTACAGTTGTAGATAAAACTGAAAAATAAATAAATAAAAAATATGTGTGTGTATCAGAGTACACAGGTAAGAAGTGAAACTTCTTTACGACATATAATTTTTCTACTATTTGCAACTTCACGAAAATGGGGTAGATAAGGCCTTAAGAAAAAAAATTTTTTCAGTTATATTTATCAATACTTGCTAATTTTAACAGATTTATATACATTCACTGATACTTACAATCAAAAAGTGAGGTTAACCTCAAATAAATATTAAAATCATGCTCATACGTGTTGAATTTATAAAACGAAATGTATAATCACTCTCACTTTTCTTGAAAATTCACTTAAATTTGAACAAGTCTTTTTATTTTATCACTTTCAAATTAATATATTGTTATTCATTTTCAAACCAAACTTTAAAACTAATATATTTTTGTTATTATTATAATATATTACATTATATTCTTTACGTCACAATACTAAACTTCGATAAAAAAGCAACATGGCGCGTAACCGAAAAACGTGACGTTTTCTTACAAAATTCCTCCCATACGTCGATAAAGAAGTTTCACTTCAAAAATAAATAAAAAATATTGGGAAAGTAATATCAAAATATCGATTTCCTTGAACAAATTTCTAAGTGAAGCCTGGTTTCAAGCAATACTTGCCTTATTATTTGCCTAACCTTATTTATTGCTTAAAACCTTGTGCTTTTGCAAATTTTTGTAAGATAAAATAGATTGTAGATCTGCTGCTTTGCCCCATAAAAAAATTGCATACGACATAAGGCTGTGAAAATGTTAAAATATACTATTCTGGCAGTTTCCTCGTCTGTGAATTGCCTAATTTTTCTAATAGCGTATGCCGCAATACTGAGCTTGTCAGAAAGTTTAGTTATATGCTGACGCCATTGAAGTTTTTGGTCTATTGTAATGCCCAGAAATACCGTAGAATCAACTTCATTTAGTTTTTCAATGTTCAATTTAAGCTCTATAGTTGTTGTTATAACATAAGTTTATATTATGCATATTGCTTTTATGGCATTTAATTGTAAATTACATATTTGCAGAAAACCAGGACAATATTTTAGAAAGTTCACATCGTCAAAATTTGTTTTATATCTATTTAAAAATCAAGCACGTGTCATCAGCAAAAAATAGATTATCATATAATGGCTCTGCATAAGAATCATTAATATATATAAGAAATAAAAATGGTCCCATTATTGATTCTTGTGGGACTCCCATTTTAATATGTGACCCCGAAGATTTAGTTCCATTTATATCAACCTTATGAGTTCGACAACTTAGGTAAGAGGTTAAGCTAAGAGCAATATTTTTATACCATAGTGGTAAAGTTTGCAAAGCAGAGTCTTATGGTCAACACAATCAATCGCCTTGGACAAATCACAGAAAAAAAATATTAAACATAAGTTACTAACGGTTGCTAGGAAGCTTTTATCATCATTAGAACGAAGCTTTCAGTCAATATTAATATTACGGTAAAAAGCAGCATCAAAAATGTATTATTTTTGCTTATTTGAAATATTTTTTTTAAGCAGTTTCCACGATTGGTGAAGAGTAATCTCATTAATATCGATCGTTTATAAGAATGGCAATATCACGCCACCATAGGCATGTGTGATGTGACTATGATACGAGGCCATAAACTCAAAAAAAACATGTGACTATATGTCAATGGTGCGTTGAATCGTTTGTTTTGTTACAAATAAATATGTATGGATAAGTAATACATGCTTACAATCGTCGTGTAAGCGAATTAGCCTTAGAGTGCTGAAGGTAACTAGGATGGTCACAGGTGAAACATTCGTAGCACCCCTGCCATACACCCCCATCCGCCGGTTCTATCTTCGAACATTTAAGGTCCTCAATCGATTTTTTATTATCTGTAAATAGAAAATTAATGACTTTTATAACTAAACTTAAATAACAACAAATATGTATTCATCATTATAGCCAAGAAAGAGCTACAAAAGGTGCACTCAGAATAAACTTCTTCATTACAAAACGCTCATAAAGCCAATATGGTCCTATGGGATCCAAGGTGGTTAAGCAAGCCGATCTGATATCGAAATCCTGCAGCGGCTGCAAAACAAAACCCTGCGAAATATGAGCGGTGCGACGTGGTTGACACGAAATACTGATCGCTATAAATGTTTGGAAATACCACTGTCGAGGAAGATATCTACCGAATAATACAAAGACGACTGAGAACTGTAGTTTGATAGTTTACATTTACGGAGGGATAAATAATTAGATGTGCATTCAACTTGGCTTTTGGCTGATTGCTAGGTGCTAGATGGTTTAAAAATGTGTACAAAGTACACATGTCAGAAGTTAAACTTCTTTGTTAATTACTAGCCCCAATAGATAATCATGTACCAGTATGGGGCCACTACATGTATTTGTATTACTTTCCTGTATTTGAATTACTTTTAGGCTCCATAATTAGGCTAAACTTAAGGTGCCTGTTTTTTTTTGTATCGAGTAATTTATATGGTGTTGTGTTTTTAATTCAAATATCATTTATTCATGTAGGTAACATAATTTACACTTATGAACGTCAAAAAAGAAATATACACTCAATGCTTCTAATTTTACATTTACTGCCAGTTCTCAAATTAAGGGCGCAGAACGGAAGAGAAGAACTGGCAATAATATTTGGTCCTTACATATGAAATTGGCGTTTAGTATGGGAGGAACAAAAAGTCGAATATTTTTAAATATAATATATTTAATTAATCAAATTATGAACCATTGTTTTCTATGCACTTTCGCCATCTCATAGATAGTTCATTGATCCCTTTACTAAAAAAAAAACAGTCGGACGGGAATCAATAAAATCTGTGCCCCATCAGAGTTATATTTTTTCCCTTGCAAGAAGTTATCCAAATTTCGAAAAAAATGATTCCACAGCACTAGTGCCACGGCGAAATTCGTACTCATAAATAATGCGATACTTTAAGTTTTCCATTTTGTAAAATGAGTGACGCAAACAGAAAAAAAACAGAAGAAAAAAACATATGAATGGCGGTCGTCGAAGCACAAACACATGAGTAAATAGCTGTACAAATTTGAATTTGTAATTTCTTACCAAAGAGGAGAACATCGTGATTAAATTGGCCAGTACGAAATACGCCAATTTCATATGTAAGGACCTAATATATCACCTATAATCAACCATTAAAATAATAGTGACTGAATTTTTTTTGAAGTGAAACTTCTTTCAGCGCATGAGAATATTTTTTTACGGATGAAACGTAACGAAGATGTGCAGCGTTTTCATCGAAGAAAAGGGAGAGAGCGATTGAGACAGAGGGAGAAAGGGAGATGGAGAAGAATATATACTATTGGTCGATGCATTCGTTTAGTTGTTACATATTAGAACTTTAGTTGACAATTCTGTTAAAAAACGTAAACGCAGATTGTTTGTGTGAATATAGATTTTTTTATAGAACAGGGGGCAAACGGGCAGGAGGTCCAACTGCTGTTAAGTGATACCGCCGCCCATGGACATTCTCGATGCTAGTGGGCTCGCGAGTGCGTTGCCGGCCTTTTAAGAATTTGTACGCTCTTTTCTTGAAGGACCCTAATTCGAATTGGTTCGGAAATACTTCAGTGGGCAGCTGGTTCCACAAGGTGGTGGTGCGCGGCAAAAACTGCCTTGAAAAACGCGCAGTTGTGGAACGGCGGACGTCGAGGTGATACGGGTGAAATTTCGTATTCTGCCTCGACGTCCGATGATGAAACTCAGTTGCAGGTATTAATCCGAACTCCTCTGTCACTGTCACTAGTAATAATTAATTTAAAGAGTAATTTCATTATGACATGTGTACTTCGTACGCTCGTATTTTTTATATAACAAATGGGCTTGATGTTAAGTAAGACCCATATACACTATTAGCCAGTGGAGTCGCGAGTGCATTGCCGGCCTTTATACTCTACGCTCTTTCCTTGAAGGGCCCAGAGTCAAATTTGTATAAAAATACATCAGTGGGCTACTGATTGCTATTCTTCTATTATGTCAGGATAGTGATGATATTCAGCTTCAGATATTAATGCGACCAACTATTATGCAACAGTTAATTAATAATTTAATACATGCACTTACTATTTGAAGACGTAAATACACTGTCCAGACTCGACTCGTCATTTTGTGCCTTTGCAGACCCAGCGATGGCGAGAAGACAAATATATCTGAAACGTACATGAAAGAATTTAAAATGTAGAAAATACAAAATTCTTTCTTATCTTAATCATTTTTTATTTAGATAGTATTTAATTCCTAGCTTTCATAAGCAGAGGATTTTAACATAGACACCCGTACCATCAGCGACTTAAAAAATTATTTATTTATTTATTTATTCTATCACATTATTGTACCTAAACAGTTACTACTAATTTGACAGAACGCCAAAATAATACCCACACTAATTATCCTACATAAAAAAAAAACATTAAAAAATTATTATATATATTCACCAACATCATAAGCACGCCCCACATACACACCATCACGTACATACCTACACTTTTAAACCATTACACAACACAACCAATTTAGGCTGAATTAATTAAATTAAATCACTATTTGTTAATTGTATTAAGTACTTTGTTTGTTCCCTTTTATAAATCTTTTTGTTATAGAATGTATCATGTATTCCATCTGTGGCTATATTCTCAGTGTATTTGTTTGCTATTATATATAATTTATGTTAGCTTTAGGAGTACTTAATAAATAAATAAATACTTATAAGCATATCACTAAACTTTCAGACAAGCTTAGTTCTGCGACATACGCTATTAGAAAAATTAGGCAACTCACAGACGAGCAAACTGCCAGAATAGTATATTTTAGTTACTTTCACAGCGTTATGTCGTATGGAATTCTTTTATAGGGCAAAGCAGCAGATATTCAATCTATTTTTATATTGCAAAAACGTGCTATTAATCTATTGCTTGAAACCAGGCACTTCACTTAGAAACTTATTCAAGGAAATCAGTATTTTGACGGTACCGTCACAATATATCTACAACTGTATCGTTTTTGTGCGTAGTAATATTAGTTCTCTTTTAAAGAACAGTGACATTCACAATAGGAATACAAGAAATAAGGGAAAACTTTTCCAGCCGTCTTACAGGTTGCAGAAAATAAACACTTCATTTATAGGCCTACGTGTACGCTGCTGTAATATGATTCCTAGTGAAATATTGGAACTGCCTCTCAACAGGTTCAAAAAACATATTAAAAAAACCTTAATGTGTAAAGCTTACTACACAGTTAATGACTACCTAGAAGATAAAAACGCTTGGCAATAGGTCTAATTATATTGTTATAATTTGCTTTATTCTCTTGGAAGTGTTGTGAATGTAATGTAATGGTGAATGTGGTAAATCACAGAACAGATTTTATTTTTACTAATGTAACTTAAATGACGTTGTGGTTTATGACATTTTCTTTTGAATTATTGTATGTAAAGGGAGGATAAAACTTGCTGAGTTTCTTGCCCGTTCTTCTCAGAACAAGACCTCCTGGTAGTCTTGCGAACGGATGGCGTAGTTTTGCTCTTTCGCGAATTTTGTAAACGTTTTTGACATTCATAAGCATGCCTTAAGTCGCATCTAAATTGAATAAATACATTTTGATTTGATTTATGTGCTTAAATCTTATAACTAACAAGCAAGCAACTCTTGTGAACTCAGCCAGTGTACAAACAAATAGGTCTACCTCAATTATAGAAATTTTGTTGATTATCTGTATTGCTCGCGTGAGTGGCGCTTTGCTAACCAAGTTGGAATGTGCGCGCGGGACATCCAAAAGTTTAGACGTAAGCCTCAGGTTTCTATTTGGTACCCGTAGAGCCAGTCTCTCCATTATATCCGGATTATAGACTCGACCCGTAAGTATCTTTAATAAATACACTGACACAGCTATCTCTCTTCTGAGGCGTAGCTGGTCGTAACCCACCATACCCAGAACAAACAGGGTCGGGTACATAAGCGGATACAAGGGATACACTCCATACAGTCTCTTGTAGAGGTAGCGAGGTAGTCTCTTGGAGAGAACTTTAGCCGGTTTTACCTTCTTACATAAATTGCTAAATAATCATATACAAAGTAGTGTCCTCTTACAGGATATTAGAATTGTCGCCCCTATTCATTCCCTAGGTCTAAAATCAGCAATATTTTCCAAATCCCTTCTGACACAACCAACCTAGGAGTTCAGGCACCTCTCATGAGAATTCTTCGCGATTTTACGGATTGGAGACAGCTTATCCGGAGCTGGATATAATCGGTAGTGGGCTGATCGGTTTTAGAGAAAGCATTGTTGGTTGCCTTTCTCAAACCTTCTTCAATTTTATTTTATTTTGCGCTTATCTTATATTATATATGTTTTAATTGTATTTTTTAATTTTTGATTTCTATTTTTTGTAATACTTATGTTTATCATTATTGTCATATATATTAGATGGAACTGGAGAAACACCCACCCAGTGGTCAGAATCTGACATTACCCTTATCTACAAAAAATGTGACCCCATTGATATAGGTAACTACAGGCCAATAATCCTGCTACCTACCATCTATAAGCTCTTCTCTTCAATAGTGAATAAGAGAATATACCCTACACTAGAAGCGCATCAACCTGTCGAGCAAGCCGGATTTAGAAAGGGATACTCAACGATCGATCACATACACACATTGGAACTTCTGATTGAGAAATAACGCGAAAAAGAAAGACCACTTTACATTGCGTACATTGATTACAGTAAAGCATTTGATAACATATCACATACAAAGATGATCATATCATTTATAAAGCCTAACAAAGCAAGGGGTAGAAAAAGAATACATTTCTGTAATCAAAAGTATATACAACAACAGCAAGAGTAGAATCAAACTGGAGACATCTGAGCCTTGAAAGGAGGAGTAAGACAGGGTGACCCTCTTTCACCATTGCTGTTCCTAGCAACACTGGAATCAATCATTAGTCAACACAATTGGAAATGTCGGGGTATTAACCTAAGCCACCTAAGGTTTACAGATGACTTGGTTCTCCTATCTGAAACAGGACAAGAAATCCAATATATGTTAAAATCACTGAATGATGCCAGTAAACTCGTAGGTTTAGAAATGAACTTGTCTAAAACAATGCTGATGACTAGCAGTGAAAAGAGAATATTATACGTAGGTAGCACGCCTCTCAAATATACAGACAGCTACATATACCTGGGCAAACAAGTTAGCTTACACCACAATAATAACGATCAAGAAATAGAACGCAGGACACAACTTACCTGGAACAAATACTGGGCAATGAAGGACATATTCAAAAGCAGCATGCCGATCAAAGTTAAAACTAAACTACTAAACTCGTGCCTAATACCGTGCCTTACGTATGCTTGCCAAACATAGAAATTTAACAAATTTAAAGATAAAATAATTGCATGTCAACGAGGTATAGAACGTAGTATGCTAAATATTAGAAAGACACAAAAAAAGGCACACTAAAATTAGAAATATAACCAAGGCAAGAGATGGATTAGAACACGCTCAGTCACTTAAATGGAGGTGGGCCGGACATGTGGCGCGGCTACGTGACAAGAGATGGACGAAAACGGTAACCACTTGGGCGGGTCCACAGGGAAAAAGAAAGAGGTAGACTTGTGGCTAGCTGGGAAGACGAAATAAAAAAAACAGCTGGTCCCAACTGGATTCAAGTAGCCCAATCGAGAGAGGACTGGCTATCTTTGGAGGAGGCCTTTAATTACTAACAAAACTAACACTAGTATGTAAGTAAACTTAATTAATGTAATTTGTTCTGCTGTAAGAATTAAAAGGCTTTTTTATTTTATTTATTTATTTGTTATGTTGTAAACATAGACATGTATATTTTAATATTATTTGTACGGTTTTATTTACTTTATTTGGTTTATATTGATTATCAAATATATGTGTAAAGAGCGAAGAGATAGCATTCTATCCGTCGCCAAAAAATGGATTGTCTTCGTAGGGTTTGGTTATTGGGATGCAGATAGGAGATCGATCGACTGTCAAGGTCTGACATTAGATTGCTTTCAATCTGAGATTGTGGATTAAATATTGGGTTCGGGCGTTAAAATTTACGAATCACAAAATGTAGTTATCCAAATTGTTTACTAATATTTATATTTATCAGAAGAAAAATTTGTTTTAATATAGCCGATGACGATTTCAAATATGAATGAAGCTCTTCGCACCATTTTTGATGTTATTAGTTTTGTATGCTGCTGTTTAAACGGGACAATTCTCCGTCCCACAGTACACTTCAGGGACACCGGGACTCATAATTGAAAAATGGGACAGTCCCGTTCAAAACGACGCCTGGTCACGTTATATAATTGTGGTCGTTTATTATTTTTTTATTTATAATATTTACTGCCGTGCTTTGCTTAGTTCGCGTGGTTATCTTCGATTTTGCGACCTTTGTGATTAATTCAGAGCAGTCGGCGATGCTTCAGCGTGCGAGTCTCATCCTTAAGGCTGTATATTTGATCCCTGCACACCAAACTATCTGTCTATTGCGCATTTAACATTCGAACTTATGAAGGAAAACATCGTGAGGAAACCACTTTTGACTCAAAAAGTGTTTTCCTCGTGTCATGTCAGTCGTGTACGTGTCAGTCGTACTTGCCTACTAGATTAATATATCATTAAACATACAGAAATCTGAGGCCACGACTTAAAATTTTTGTAGCGCCACTGACTTTTAGTAAGTCTTTTTCACACTTTTGGTTATACTAGCGTGCAGAAATTTACCTACTAAATTTAAGAGGGGTGTAGTGTGCAACCCAAGTGTACTTCAAGAACTGGGTTTCTTAGTACCTATGGGATATGTGCGACGGCGAAGGCCTAGGTTATTTGCGATACCAAAGGCAAGAACCAGTCTATTGCACAGATCCCCCTTATCCAGGACGTTGCGCCTACTGTATGCTGTCTCCGATACTATCGACATATTTGTATGTTCGCAGAGTGAATTCACAGTAGCGATATTGTGTAAATTATGTGTTTAATATATGTATGCACTTTATTGTATTTTATTAAATGATTCTCGACATTATCCTATTGGCATAGTTTTGTAAAAAATAAATAAAAAAATAACTGTTTGTAAATATTCATCAGGGATAATTCTGGTGGTGAAAGAATTTCAAATCAGTCCTAAATTAAATCTTTAATTTAATTTTTTGAAGCCTATTTAATGCACACAGATCTTTCGTTTTTATAATATTCGCGTTGATAAATAGTCGTGTTTAATACTTTTTGTTAAATATTAGATTTATAATTTAGTTAAACATATCTCTAGCATCGAGAGTGTCCATGAGCGGCGGTATCACTTAACATCAGGTGAGCCTCCTGCCCGTTTGCCCTCTGTTCTATAAAAACAAAAAAAAAACAATTTGTGACTTACCTAATCATATTCCAGCTTATTGGTTATCTGAAAAATACGTTTAAAATATAAAAAAGATTTTTCATATTCTAATATATATTATGTGATGTTAGATTTTCAGTAAAACAAATTTGGATTTGTAAGCATAGTAGTTTGAAACAAAGAATTCATTCGATGTGGACTTTTTTTAATAATAAAAAGAAACTTAATCGAAAAATTCATTTTGTACATATTTTCGAATATTCCCTCGATATTTCCGATTTGTACAATACAAGAAATCGTCAAAATCGGTAGCTAACCGAAAACTTAACAAAAATATGGTTGCGTTGAAATGGTCTCAATTTTTGCTCACGAAGTATTTAAAAACAATACCTAATTGACGAAGAGAATTAAATTTAAAATAGTATCAGTTAAGAGTTTAGAGATATTTAAAAACTTAATTACATAATTCTAAACAAACGTTTTAGTTCATACGAAACATTGATATGTTTATATTGAACAAGGAAAAATATTAAAATAACTCACCCGTGTGGTCACCAAACAACGACTGACAACGGGGAAACCTGATTTTAAGTAAATTAATCATATAACCATCTGCCCCGGCTTTGTCTGATACACAGTGTCCAGTGACTTTTATTATTTATTTATTATTACAACTAGCAGACTCGGCCAAGCGCTGCTGTGGCTAAGGTTATTGTTATATTACATAGTATAGCATTTTCTACAGCTGTAATACTTTTTGACATTTAACACCTTTGTCTTCAGTCACCGTGACCACGCACACTGTAAAGCACGCGAAACGTCGGTTTAAATTTAAAATTATGTGTAAATAATTATAAGTTTAAATACAATAATACATAACTATAATCCGTAAAAAAGTGTTTTTCTTTAAATGTGTAAAAGTTATGTTAATAAAAGACAATACTATATTACATAGTAGTAAACTATTCAAGGGAAACGGTAGGAGAACTTATGTGAAACGTTGGTACTTTTAACACAGCGCCATCTGTTAGAATTGTATCAAATAATAAACAAATAAGTGCGGGTATAAATTGAGATGTAAGCTATCTTTTGAGTTAGATCAAACTGCACACGGTGTGCAAATTCGATTGATATCGGTACGGTAGTTTAGGAGTATATATATTAAGACACAAATATTATATACAATTTAATTACATATGACAAATTATTTTTTAAACATCTAAACTAATACGTAGATGATTAATAATAATAAAAGCCCTTTATTCGCTGACCATTTAGCTTAAATGCTATTCTTATCAAACTATACAAATATTACTACAGTGTAAACTCTTTATACCGTTACCCTTTATAACGATAAACTCCCTATAACGTTGGAGTGAGCCCAAGTTGGTTGGTTTGCGTTAAAACTCACATATTGAAACACTCGTTATAGCGATACGCCATTCTCTATTACGAAGAAATGTGTTCATATTTGTAGACAGTAAATATTTATTATCGGTATTGTTGTTTATGTTATGTTATCAGGTAACAAAAGACTTTGAAGCTCCGAAACATCCGAGGTCGGTCTAGCTTTTGTTATCCTTAATTGCCTTGTACACGTGCAGTATGACGCATTGTTTTCTCGGAAGTGATGGTCTTCGACCAAGCATACTGGGTACCTATCGTATTATCAAAAATTCTTATTAATTGGTTTTTTTTTGTTCACTCGATATAACGATAACTCTCTATAACGACAAAATGCTCAGTCCATCGAGTTTCGTTATAAAGAGTTTACACTGTATATTCCTAAATCTAATTACATAGCAAAAACAATAATTTAATCTTAACCGCCCTGGTCGACATAGGCCTCCCCCAATTGTTTCCATGTCTCTCTATCCTTGGCAGACCTTCTCCATCCTTTTGGTAGATCGTCCTCCCATCTTTTAATTTGACCTCCTCGTTTTCTTTTCCCGTTCCTCGGATGATGATTAATACAGTATTTTGAAACTGTCGTAGTAGTAAAAATAATTAAAACGAAAATTAAGAAAAAAAGTTAGTCCCCGTGGAGCAAGTATAATAATTAGCTGAGTGTTAATTTCAAATCATCGGATGTTGAGGCATACAGAATACCATCGGTATCACCTCGACGTCCGTCGTTCTACAACTGAGCGTTTCTTAGGGCACTTTCCGCAGCACACAACCGATATATCAAACTTACGGTCCGTACAAAGTCCGGCAACACACTTGCGAGCCTTCTGGCTTGCGTCCACGGGCGGCGGTATCATTTAGCATCAAGTGAACAACTTAACTCCTTTTACATAAAAAAAAATGTGAGCCGTCACGGGACGCCTGGCAGATGTGAAACATCGAAATTATTTTGTGAAGTAATATGCAGAAAAGAACAGATTGTGATAGGAACTAAATATGTCATAATGATAAAATAAAATATTACGATTTTGTTTTCCAGATAACGATGACTATTTATTGAATAAACATTTTCATTAAATACAAAAATTTACAACTGCATATAGATTGTATGTATAGGTATACCATCATATAGCGTGGCGATGCGTCGCCACGGCATGCGTCGCCACGCCAGAAATCGGTTTTACGTGCGGCTATAGATGTTTCACATCAAAAATAACTAAGCATCGTTATTTCTATGAATATACAAAAGATACACATAAAGTTGTTTACAATATAACAGTCTTTTTTCCAAGGAGCTCCTCTTAAGGAAATGTCAAAATGTTCAAAGGCCGGCCACGAAATCGCGAGGTCTCTGGCATTGAGTATATATTGCCCATGGGGGCGTCGGTATCACTTAACATTAAAAAAAAGTAAGCCATATTCACAGACAGACGTTTTAAGCTACGCAAAAAAAATTGAAATGGCAGGGCAGGACATGTTGCCCGGCTAACTGATCAGAGATGGACTAAAAAAGTAACTTTCTGGAAAGGCCCACTAGGCAAAAGAACAAAAGGTAGACCTATTACACGATGGGAAGACGACATTAAAGCGATAGCTGGTCAAAATTGGAGTAAAGTAGCTGAAGACAGAGATAAATGGGCGTCACTGGCCTACACCCAACTTGGGGTTCCAGTAGAAAATACATAGAAATTTACGTACACATACAATGACATGAAAGAGAAATTATACTAACATAGGTTAAACTACATGAACTAACACTAAAATTAATTGAAAGAAGTGTAAACTTTAAATACTGGAAATAAAAGGCTTTTTATTTTATTTTTATTTTATTAAGCCATATTCACAAAAAAATGACGGCGTGTCAGGTACAGAAGGTTGATCACCTACTTGTACTGTTACAGAAATTTGAGGGCTAAACCTAAAAAGGTATCTTTGGAACAAAAATTTCAATAACACATCTTCGGGCCCGATTCAGATTAATGTTGCCATCTTGGAGTGTCTGAGTAATCTTGTAATTGTTTTTTATTTCATTTATTAATTAGATATCATACAGCTAACATATCATATAACACTTAGACAATATAGAAAGCCAAAACAGATCAAACGAACAAAACAAAAAAGATACAGTAAATAAAATACACAAATTATATATGAAAGAAAACTGATATTAAACATTAAACAAAGGAGAATTAAAGCTAATATTTCAAAGAAAAACTCGATTGTTACTGCAAAGTTAAAGTCTTCCCGCCTCCTAATATATATGATTACATCATCCTTGGTGAGGTGGAAAATATCAACATCCTAATAATGAGTCTTATACTAAGCGATATCCTGAGGAAACGAGTTTTAATTGTGCTTTGGTGCAGTCTGATTCCAGTGTTCCACCGCAGGGTTGAGTCACGCAGGACAATACTGGTCTTTAGTAACCGAAAACATTTTTTCACTTCCATGTACAGACAGTGGAAGTTATATATTATATATATTGATTGGTATAGGTTTAACGTAAATATACTGATAAGTATGTTTATGTTTAACTTAGAGATAAACGAAAATGATTCACTATAATTGTATCTACGTATTTAAATCACATATTTGAATTAATATTTTTACGTTAAATTCAAAGTAATTAAACATGTTTTTTTTTTCTGATTTACCAAAAAATTTCTGGTTTGTCGTATATTTAATGTATTTTAATTGCATTTTTAATTTTTAATTTCTATTTAAGATGAAAGAGAGAGATTCACTTTGATTGTATGTATAAATGAAATTTGGAAAATAAATTTATTTGCTTAAGAAAAAATTTACGTTAAATTCAAATTAAAAAAAACATTTTTTTTTCGGGATTACCAAAAAAAATCTGGTAATTTTGTTTTATTTTATTGTGTTATCTTATGATATATATGTTTCAATTGTATTTTTTAATTTTTAATTTCTACTTTAGATAAACGAAATTCACTACGATTGTTTCTATAAATCTAATTTTGAAAACAAAATTTATTTGGTTTAGAAATTACGTTTAATTCAAATTAAAATAACTTTATTTATTTACAAGTATTAACGTCACCAAAAAGGAAGTTAAATTTATTCTAAATTTACATTTACCAGTTCGCTAATCAAGGGCATTTAGTGGACAAAAAGAACTGGCAAGAAACTCTCCGCCACTCTTTTCAATCGCTAAGTTTTAAGTCGTACAAATTGTTTGAACTGTCAATTTATAAAAAAGCTTTATTCATTTTTTATATATTAAGGATTGTTTATTAATATAAAGAGCACAGTCACTAATATTCTGTTTTAATATAAATTGATTTAATACCATATGTAAAAATGAGGTAGTACTTCACTACTAATGTTAATTAATAAATAATTTAGTTCTACACGATACGTCTACAAAATAAATAAATTAAAATAGGTACTCTTTCTATATCCTTCTCTAAATTTCACTAACAAACTATAAATGACACTAAATTAATTAATGTTATTAATACACAACATGCATTCTTACGACCAATCTCGCACGAAGCCGGCATAACCAATCATCTACCAGTTCAGAAACGAATTTGGTCGGTGGTTGTCTGTAAATTCGGTTTCTGGACGATAGTTTAACGTGTAACGTGTCATAACAAAACATTTCATCAATCTAATAATAATATTATTAATTATATAAATTATATATTAATAATATAAATTAATCTATTCTCTCTATCTACTCCACAAAAATCCCACGAAATCTAGTTTTTAATCCGCCCAAATGAGGCCAAGACCTAAAGAGGTTCTAGTGCCACTGATTTATTTATTTTTTAAACAGTGCTCAATAGTGATGTTTTTAATAAATTATTCATCAACTATTGTTACGAGTCCTACCATTTTAAACTACCAAGTAGTTTTAAGATATCATTCCTAGATGTTCATTATTAGATGTACCTAGTGTGTTAATTACTTGAAATTTAACAATTCTGGGGCCAACTCCCCTTACAATAAGAATTTAAAAAAAAATGGCGCCTGATATGAAATATTCGCAATTCCGCAATTCATTTCTAAGTACATACAAAGCCTGTGGCAAAAAGACGGTATTTGCCGGCGGTGAAATAATTATATAAATCAGATAGTTATATACGAATATATATGGGCTTTAATGTGACTAATAAACTCATAAGTAATTAAAAAAAAGAGTGTGTGTACGTACGTAAGTTATACTTCTTTGGCGTATGGAAAAAAAACTAAAATGTGATTAACGATAAATATTTAAATTTATCAAAAATATTTATTTAAATAAATAAATTACATATTAGTAAAAACTATCACCGTCGTATATGAAATTGATTTAAAAACACCAAAATAGTATTTATTTATTCACATTGTTTAATGGTACAGTTACGAAATACGTCTTCTAAATATAAAATATTAGAATATACAACTTGAAGATAGTTATCGATTTCCATGTCACCTAGACCTAAATACGATGTCGAATTTACGCGCGCATCGAAAAATTCACTCTTACCATTTTTATCCATCGCGCCAAAAAAAGTATAACTTCAATAATATTCAATGCCAGTTCTCAAATCAAGGGCGTAGAACGGAAGAGAAGAACTTGCAATAAACTCTCCGCCACTCTTTTTAATCGCTAAGTTTTTTGTTTTACATGACGTTTGTGAGGAGCTGCAATCGTTACACCATGATCCACATGACAAATTGAATTAGTGAATTAGAGTTATTACACTTTAGTCTTAAGTGTTAAACAGTGGTAAGTGGAACTACACAAGAACAAAGTGTTGAGAAAGTTAAGTAGTGTTATTAGAAACTTTATGTTATACATCCTATTTTTAGTTAGTTTTAAATTACATATAAGTCCTTGTGAAGGGACAATTTGTATAAAATAAATTAAATTAATTATTAGTACCTGGATGACCGAGCCTTGCTCGGGATTATTTTTATAAGTTGTGTTTTTTGGAAATAATATATAAGTACGAATTACACACTAATAAAATGATGAAATATAAATAATACTTTTCGATCTTACCAACAATAAAACACGAATAAAATGACATTTTCTAGAAAAAGTAGCTAGCTAGAAATGGTAGCTAGATCGTTTTATCGCCCCCGAAACCTCCCGTATACGAAATTTCATGAAAATCGGTGGAGCCGATTCCGAGATTCCTAAATATACAAGAATTACTCCTTTAAATATATAGTACCTGGATGACCGAGCCTTGCTCGGGATTTTTTTATAAGTTGTGTTTTTTGGAAATTATATTTAAGTACGAATTACATACTAATAAAATGATAAAATATAAATATAATTATCGAAGAAAGATAATTATATTCATATTTAAGTTTTTATTTGACCGACATCTTTAAACGAGCAATTATATGTTTAAGTTGATGACATTTTCCAGAAATGATTCCTAGCCAGATCGATTTATCGCCCCCGAAACCCCCCGTTTACTAAATTTCATGAAAATCGTTGGAGCCGATTCCGAGATTCCAATTATAAATAATCGCATCAAGCGAGCATAAATCGAGCGCATAATTTCCAGCCAGATCGTGTGATTTATCAGCACTGGATTATTTTTTGTGGGGCTATGTTAAAGACAGAGTCTATACGGAGCCAATCGAATCGATTGCAGCCTTAAAACTCAAAATCCGTGATGTCATTAACGAAATAAACCCTCCATTTTGCCAAAAAGTGATTAAAAATTTTGATGAAAGAATCAACATCTGTCAGCGTGTCGTGGTGGACATTTGCCAGATATCATTTTTCATTCATAATTGCCAAACTTTTCTATTTGTAATACAATAAAAATTTCATTCATTTTCCTCTAAATTCTTTGTTTTATTTTGTTTTAGAAAACAAAGTTCTTGTTGAAACACCCTTTATATATACAAGAATTGCTCGTTTAAATATATAAGATATATATATATATATAATTATTATTAAGGTAAAAGCCCCAACAAATGATCCAGTACCAGTATATGATCACTCCATCAAAAAATCAAAATCGAAAGAAGATTTATAATAATGTACGTGTTCCAAATTCAAAATAATTAAAAAGTTAAAGAAAAATTCTGGCAGCCATAGACATTTTTTAATTAATGACAAAAATTAACTTTAACAACTTTATAAATAACTTTATGCCAGTTTCAAGTCAAAAGTTTAATAAAATAATATATTACAAACAAAAACACACTTTTAAGCACACAAAGTAACAATAATCAAAGAAAAAAATTAGAGATATCAACAACAATTTAAAAATCCCATTCGGTTCGTTTCAAATGTGTAATGCTGTGGCAGTAATTGGCGCTGGCTAAGCATTATGCCAACACATTGACATTCTACGTAATTGTTATGTTTTGGTAATTAAAACATTTTAGTAAATAAAAGAATATTCATAGAAGTGATTAAAACGTAAAACCAGTTAAAACTAATTAATTGTTCTCTTGTCACGTCTTGAAACTGACTCAGTCACAACGCGGCCTCAAAGCCGTAAACACACAACAAGAAATTGTATAATTAAATTGCATTTTAGATGCATTCCTCTCTGTTTTAATAATGTTATTACTGTGTGTGTTTGTTTTGTTTATTTGTTATTCCTCCGGACAATACGAAGGTATGTTCAGTAATTTTATAAATTAAGTTAATTACATTTTAATAACTGCAAAAGTGAACCCTGGGGTACTGTGTTCGAATCATGGCTGTGATCAGATGAATGATTAAGTAATACATCGTAAGGAAGAGTATATATAATCCTAAAAATCTAGGTCAGAGCCTACTTGCTAGTAATGGAAAAAAATAGCTGGGAAACGCCCGTATGGCGAGGAAAATTATAAAAACCGACGGCAATCTTATTGACCGGAGACTGTATTGTTTCTTTGTTTGCACCAAAAAATGTGTACTTTGGTTATAATATCGGTTTCCTCACGAAGTATTCCATTTCTATTGTGACTTCCAAACGCAAGTAAGCGGCAGTGTTAGCTCAGTGGCATCAGTGTACGACTCACTTAAGATCGTAGGTTTGATTCCCGGCACCAATCGACTTATTATATGCGCATTAATAGCACGATGAAGGAAAATACCTTGAGGAAATGTCGCCTTAGGTTCAAAAAGTCGATGGCGTGTATCAGATACAGCTGATATACTTACCTATTAGATGAAAATCTTGAAACAGATTCAGAAATCTGAGCCCCAGGCCTAGGTGGATGCGCCATTAGTGTTCTTTTATTGTATAAGTGAAATAAATGTTTTATTCTGATATACTGCCATAGGGACCAAACTGTTTAATTTGTTTTGATTTTCTTATAAATAATTATGCATTATTTTTATTATTACTTTGTAAGTTAAGGACGTGGTAAATACTGTATACTTGATTGATATCAAAAAAAATATCAATTTGTTTAATTTAAAATAATGACCCAGCCAGCCATCTGTTTCTTGAGGAGAGTAAAATTTTTTTATATGTACCTATGAAAGTTAACCTCCAAACCCAATAACCTATATCAATCCATTCCATCTGAGATAGGCATCTTAATCCAAATATTGCTAAAACTGTGCCAATAACCAATCGACGGATTGTAATAGCCATCTGTCGACACAAGCTATCCATGATAGGTCGGTCCGTGTATGTGGATCTTTGTATGAAAATTACAGTTATACTGTGCCAATATCCCATCTTAAGATTTTAACTTACACCAGTTTTTTAAATAATTAAAAGGCTACTTGATATGATTTAAACATAGATATTTTCATGTTGTTTGTAGGGTTTTATTTACTTTATATTGATTATCAAATATGAGTGTAAAGAGATAAGAGATTGCATTCCATCCAACGCCAAAAATGTCTTCGTAGGGTTTGGTTATTGGGTTGCAGGAGATCGATCGACTGTCACGGTTTGATTGAAAACAATCTGAGATAGTGGATAATTTATTGGGTTCGGGCGTTAAATTTCTCGGAGGAATACATTCGTGGTAGAAATTTCTATGAAGCAAGAATGTAATATCCGTTTGAATAACGAAAAGTTCAGACTGGCTTCGTAATGTCTGTTACTTGTTTTGCAGGTGACTTCTGCTACCAGAATGGTGTCCAAGGAGTTTGCACTATTTTGGACAACTGCCAACCAGCTATAGATGACATTAGACGTAGACGTCAGCCACAGGTTAATCTAGCCTCCTTGAAACATTCATCCTTACAGATATTCTCTTATTTTTTTTGGAACTCCTCGTCCAAATGGCTTCATCATTATCTTGATATTTTTTCCCAAGTACGAACTCTTTTTTCCCAAGTAGCCTTTTCCACCGCATTACCCTGTCTCTCCATCTGCAATTGTTCATGCGAGAGTTGTTTCTCATTTCCAGTTTTTGCAATGGATAGTGCGTCAATAACTTTTGTTTTCTTTTCTATTACTCTTCTTTTGAACGAGATGAGGAAAACCTTCTTTAAACATCTGAATTTATTGTCAAGATTTTTCATAAAAATCTCACCATATTATTTATTATTTAATAAGTGAATATTGTTAAAGAAATCCCACTCCAATTGTGTTTCACTTTGCGCTTATGTTTAAGCGGTCATTAGGTTTTAATACGTTTAACTTATTCGAATTGATAAACTATTAGTAATAATAACGATTAAAAATCCTAACTGAAAATATCTTAAGTCGAGCGCCTTGATCCCTTGGCGTTGCCTAGAGTGTTCAGAGGAGTTGTTCGGACTAATACCTGCAGCTGAGTTTCATCAGACATCTAGGTAGAATACAAAATACCAGAATACAATATGCTCGACGTCCGTCGTTCCACTCAGCGTATTTAAGCAGTTTTTGCAGCGCACCACCACTATGTGGAACCAGCTGTCCGCTGTAGTTTAACCGAACGCATTCGACTTAGGGCCCTTCCGGAAAAGGGCGTAGCAATTCTTTAAAGCCGGCAACGTACTTGCGAGTACACTAGCATTGTGATCTCCATAGGCGGCGGTATCACAGGACAGCCTCCTGCTCGTTTGCCTCCTGTTACATAAACAAAATTATATCTCGAGAAATGAGAAATAGCTATGACATTAAAAAAATTGGTTATACAGGAAAACAATTGCTATTATTATTGCTATTTATAATGATCGGCTCCCCCGGGATTTGAACCCAAAGATCTACGGTGCTTATGACTGGGCTATTGAGTACTATACTTGCTGGAAAGTACAGGTTCACTAAGAGAAATCTTTACGAAACAAATCTTCATCTGATGTAATGTCTTGAGGATACATTTTTTAAGACTGCCTTCTATTGAAATATGTGTATTTGTGTCATTTAAGAATGATATTATTATTTTTTAAAAAATCAAAAATCGTTTATTCATGTAGGTAACATAGTGTACACTTATGAACGTCAAAAAAAGAAAAAAAAATTGACTGAATTAATAATATCAATTTGTACATAACAATAATAAATTTGCAAGAATATCCTAAAATAATATAATGTTGGTATCACTACATAGTATAAAACAAAGTCGCTTTCTCTGTCCCTATGTCCCTTTGTATGCTTAAATCTTTGAAACTACGCAACGAATTTTGATGCGGTTTTTTTTAATATATAGAGTGATTCAAGAGGAAGGTTTATATGTATAATAACATCCATTAAATAGTGGAGAAGTACTGTTATTTTTGAGGTTTCTAATGTGATGTCGTAAATAATTACATTTTTTCCGCTTACATTGCAAACGCAGGCTGAACCCTACGAGTTTTATCAAAACAATGTACTAAGTATTGTACACATTGAAAAGGTCTACAGAAAAGTCCGTGATGGTATATGTCGCGTATATTATCGGAGCTTTCCAGCGACGGAAATAACAATACATAATAAAAACCTGCTTTTCATCAGCATTGCACCCGTGCGAAGCTGGAGCGGGTCACTACATATACAATCACTCATATAATTATATTATTTAAATATATTATTACGTTGATTTACTTCAGTGGCTGTTGTTAGAGGGATATTTAAATGTATGTTATATAAAACTCTTTGTTTGAAGTTGGGTGTCAATCAAGTTATAGATATCATTAGGGGTAGTGGGTTGCGATGCTGGAAAAACAAAAAACTAACGACGTAAGAGTTCGTAAATCTAGTGTCACTTATGTTATTGAACATTAACGGAAACGAGAATGTTAAATTACAATTTAAGAGTGTGGGAAAAACTAAAGAGGTCATTTTGGCTTCAAACGTGCGACGATTACATTTGGTTTGGGTCTAATTATTAATTAATATATATGTAACTTAACTAATGTTGGGTTACATAACTCGTTATCAAATTAATATTGATAATAATGTTTTACACAAATAATCTAAAATATTCAAAAAACACTATTAAGTCGATTATAAACTTTAGTAGGAAGATGTTTGATTGGTTTTGGCAAATTCAATTCAATTGAATTCAAAATCATTTATTCATGTAGGTAACTTAATGTACACTTATGAACGTCAAAAAAGAAATATACATTAAATGCCTCTAATTTTACGAACGAAAGAGAAGAACTGGCAATACACTCTGCGCCACTCTTTTTAATCGCCAAGTTTTTTTATACAATGTTTGTAAGGAGCTGCAACCATTACACCATGTTCCATATGACATCTTGAGTAATAAAGAATAATAAAATAAATTAAAAACAAAGATTTGTCCTCTATCAGCAGGAGTCATGGTGAAATAGGAGCACGCACTTACATACTCGTGAGAACAACACGCAAATACGTAGTAGAAACAACTAATATCACCGCATACACGAATTCAAGTACGACCAGTCACCACAAGTAGCACCCGTTCACGAGTATAATTATAAATCTTGCCAAACAATACAATTCTAAAATTTTTGGCGTATATTTACGCCTACCATTAAAGCTACTAATCTATAATCTAAACTACTGTAGTAGTATTACTACTCTGATGCTAACCTTGTCAAATAGCCAATTCATGCAACGTATGAAGGAAGTATCGTTTACTTGACCACAATTGTCGCCATATTTGTCCTCAAGTGAGTCAATGGATTTTTTAATGATAAAGGAAATACCGAGAGCTCACAGTGATCTAATTTCGTTTTACGCAATATATGTCGCGTAAAATTTAATTGAGTCACTAAATATTTGTTGAATAAATCTTTCCTCTGACTTAGATTCTGTTCCCTTTGGGGCATCGACTCTTGGGCCGTGGGTTCAATTGCGCTAATTACAGATTTAAGAGATTAGTAAGAAAAAAAAATGTGTGTATTTATGTAAAAGATAAAAATATTTTCAACGAATTGTAGAAACAACGCCAGGGATAAAATATTATAAAATGTTGACTATAGCTAACTTTAGGGTGTCGGTTTTTTGTGACGGTGTATGCGCGCATTGTAAATTTACTCTGTAATTTCCTGAACGTCAAAAGAAGTATAAGTTCAAAAAACTAAAATGTTGATTATAGCTAACTTAAGGGTGTCGGTTTTTTGTGACGGTGTATGCGCGCATCGTAAAAATTTACTCTCTAAGTTTTCCTAAGTGCCAAAAGAAGTATAACTTCAAAACACTAAAATGTTGACAATAATTGCAGGGTGTCGGTTTTTTGTGACGGTGTGCGCGCATCATAAAAATTTACTCTCTAATTTTTCCCTCAGCGCCAAAATAAGTATAACATCAAAAAACTAAAATGTTGACCATAGCTAAGTTCAGGGTGTCGGTTTTTTGTGACGGTGTGCGCGCGCATCGTAAAAATTTATTCTAATACCTAACGCGCCAAAAGAAGTATAGGTACTATAGTTATATCAAAAAAGAACCAAATGATTGTATTAAATGTTTCGTCGCCTGAGAAAGCGCAATTTAATTTGAGACTTGAAGCTTTTTGCGGCCTCTTCAACAATTATCGTTATATTTCAGACAATTTACATAAAAATGTAATAAATTGTACAGTTAAATCTTCCACGGGTATTTATTAATGTAAACCGTACTCGATTCCGTTAGCCTTCTGTCCAAACAAACGCAGATATGAATATTTAAATTGTATTTTTTATAGTACAGTGGGCAATCGGGCAGGAGGCTAATCTGATGAGATATCCGTGGACTCTCTCAAAGCCAGAAGCTTTTCTATGTCAATTGATTCGGAAATACTTCGTAAGTGCGGCAAAAACAAACTATACACAAATGAAATCAGTTTTACTTAAATGTAAACATAATAAGTATATATGTGATAAAATTGTTTATTAGCTTTTATCATTAAAACATATAAGGATGCATAAAGTATACCTTGAAAGCGGTTTAAGTGGTTGGGTATACATGTACGTAAATAATTATCCTCACTTTTCGAGGGGAATGACCGCTCGCATGATACACGTATCATTTGTGACTAATATAATATAAATATTCTAAATTACTAAATAATGTTCTTTTTCGTATTCTGTATTGAAACAATTCCTAAAATGGAAATTGTATTTGTTTAAACAGCAAACTCCCAAGCGAAATTTGAGAATTATCACTGAATGAATTAAAAACTCTCGCTCGTTCAAAGATATAATTTAAAAAGTGTATTGTTTACCTATATTAATAAAGTTATTTTGAGTTTTGTTGTTCATCAGTAAAACAACACAGTGGGTTGAAATAATTACATTATCTAAAAATATCCGCGTTATTTGACGACATTTTGTTTCATCATCACAATATCCTTGTACAAAAGTTGGCGATTCAAAAGGGCGGCGGCCATTTTGGTTTATACGCTTCTTGTTTTTTTTTATTATTGACGTTCATAAGTGTACATAGTTATTAATATGAATCGATTTTGATCTGTACATTAATACACCACCATTCTTAAACATCATTTTATTGCTAATAAACCGAACAGTCTCCAGCTAATTAGTTTAGCTAACTGTTAAACATTATACAGACGTAAAGATCTGATTATGAACGATCTCGTTCTTAATGATATTCAAAGGATAAATACAAGATATCGATATCACACTGCTGAAGGATCTTCATAACAGGAGGACCTTATCTTGAAAAATAACATCTTTCTTTCTCCAGACCTGAACTTTGCTAGTGACTAGATGCAAAACCCTGAGCTCGTATCGACGGTCCACCCTACTATATCCATCTACGTACGCCATTATTTCTTTCTCGGTAAAGGAAAAAATCTTATTTATTAAAACAATGCATCAATCTGACGTAATTCAAATGCGGTTTTGATTTGCGTCAATTATTTATACAAAACTTCCCCAATTTAAACATAACATTATTGAATCATTCAATATCAATACGCTACACCAAACTAAAACTTAATACTATCTTAAATGGCTAAATTAAGTAGAACGTCATGACACGCTAGCAGAGTAAAAAACCGCCTTCACGAAAGACGAGATCCCTTAAATGCTTCGCTTACTCCAGTGAGCTTCCTGCCTGCGCTTCAGGCGATCACCCCTCGACCAAACCAAGGTCCGAGTCTCGTAGAAGACGCCCATGTGCTAGTCGTGGATAAAACCCATACCAACCGGGCTATACTGGCCAAAACAGCCTGAGCTGAGCTGACAGGGCTCTTCAGAACAACAGCAAGATTCCATTTTTTATAGTGCGTCCGAACAATGTACTCGTGTCAGAGTGAAATTCTTTGTAAATTAATTATTACTCAGAGCCCCAATAGATCATGTACCAGTATTTATTCACACTGTATACGTACTAATGATTATATAAATACAAAATTTATTATATAATATATTGATGTAGCTACTAAACGAATACATTAACCAATAGCGTGTGTTTTTTGTCGATCTCCCTTACAGTCTCTCTCAATTTTTCTCACTATAGCTCTCTCCCACCTCTTGCTCCATGGCATTATACGTGATGGGACGTTCGCTCTATCTCACTATCTCTCTATCTATCTCACTATTAACGTAGAATCTGGTCAGTTCATTCCGAAACCACCAATGATATCTACAATAGCTGATACCATCTACACACAATATTTCCGATAATGTACAAAAGAAATTACGTTTTTAAAAATTCATCTAATTTTATTTCTGACAAATATATGCTCTTAATAAAACACGTTTAAGCTATACATATAAAACTAATTCGCTTTCTCTGTCCCTATGTCCCTTTGTATGCTTAAATCTTTGAAACTACGCAACGGATTTTGATGCGGTTTTTTTAATAGATAGAGTGATCCATTAAATAGTGGAGAAGTACTGTTATTTTTGAGGTTTCTAATGTGATGTCGTAAATAATTACATTTTTTCCGCTTACATTGCAAACGCAGGCTGAACCCTACGAGTTTTATCAAAATAATGTATTATTCAATACCTTGAATACATTGTTCATTTAATATAGATCTGTACAGCCCATTACAGCTTATTTAGCAGCGATCGAACGCGTATATTATCGGAGCTTTCCAGCGACGGAAATAACAATACATAATAAAAACCTGCTTTTCATCAGCATTGCACCCGTGGGGCTAGTGGCACTAGTATTATTATAATTTACATTATTTTATTTTTTTCCGACGTTTCACGTGCTTTACAGCGTGCGTGGTGACGGTGACTGAAGACAAAATGTATGATAAATATATACTCTTCGGAAAGCACTAGGTCATCATAGGGCCTCGCATCAGCTGCCAATCAGGAACATATGCCAATAGTAGGTCTAGATGTTCATGTCTTAACTGTTTAATTGACATAAGGATAAATGTCTCTGGGTAACAGGTATTTCATCACCAACAGCATCCAAATAGAATGGCCTACCCCTAGTTGTTGTTTATGTAACACCGGCTCACCTGACGTTAAATATGCCAGAAGTGCAAGGGCGTTGCTGGCCTTTTAAAGAATTGGTTCGGAAATACTTCAGTGGGCAGCTGTTCCACATAGTTGTGCTGCAGGGTTGCAGGGTGGAGGTGCTAATATAATTCTTGAGCATTTTCACAAATTTTCCATCTACCCGCACAGCTAATGTATACAAAACTAACATATTAAAATAAAGATGAATTTTGTCTGTTTCAGATATGTAGTTTTATAGGCGTGGATACAATAGTGTGTTGTGTAAATAAACGTCAGCCTGTCGCCACAACAACTAGAAGGTAGGAACCCTGTACATTCCAATGGCGGCTAAGAATATTGCTTTTACTATTTGTGTTTTATAAATTTTATTTATTATTTCATTTATTTGATAAATGATTTGATTCTGCCATAGTTCTTCTAATATCTACCATACCATGGTTGGGCTCTTGCTTTTCCAAGTTCAGAGTCAGAATAATGTTTAACAAGTCATATCTTTGCTCCAATGGTATATTTATCGCCAACAACCAATGCTTTTTTAACACGAAATTCTCTTTATACATTTATTAAACAACAAACCTTCCTTCACTTGAAATACTAAATTTATAAGTTTCTTGAAGATATGGACTAAGTAAAATCATATTTTTTTATTTGGTTTAATTTAGATCTAATAAGTAGTCATTAAAAAAATTATGAATCACAAAATATGGATACCCAAAATGATTAGTTAAATTCATATTTATCAGAAGAACAGAATTTGTTTTAATATCGACGATTTCAAATATGAATAAAACTCTCGGAACGATTTTTTTATATTCTGCTGCTTAAATTGTCGCGTGGTTTCTGACAACGGGACAATTTTGCGTCCCACAGTTCATTTCAGGGACAGCGTGACTCGAAATTGGAAAGGACAGTCCCGTTCAAAACGGGACGCCATGTCACGTGACTAATGCCTGTACTTTGTAATTGAGAGCACTACGTTGAACTAGCATACAAAAACTTTGGGTCTATTTTTAATGACACCCACAGTTTTTGTTGACACACATTAGCACTGAGCAACAGTGGCGTAGCAAAGGGGGGGGGGGGTCCGCACCGGGTTTCTTCTTTTGTTGGGTGACACCCATTCGGTCTCTCAACTTTACAAACAATGTAGAAACGATTATAAAAAACGCTAGCATACATTTCTTTTTCAGGGATTCCTCCACTAGCACTAGCTCAGCTGTATGTAGAATTCGGGGATTCCCACAAAAGAGCTTGACGCTATCGTGGGGGATTCCCCGTCCTATAAATTATCCATCTCCTAATGTAAAATATATTGCTTTTTCACTTAATTTTATTTTTTATGCTGTCACATCCTCTAACTTATTTTTTTAATCATTTATTGTTTATTGTTCCATCGATTTTTGTCATATGTAGTGGTGTTCATTAATTATTATTACTATGACATACAAATCGTCTCGCGTTTAACGTGTTCCGTTTAAAATATAGATTACCGATTATTTTTATTGCTGACAATATCTTTTTAAATCATCATTTACAGAGAATTTTTATGTGAAATAAAATGTCATCGGGCGTTATAAAATTCATAAAAATAAGTTATATTAATATAAATATGTGCTTTAATATTAAAATTGAAATAGTATTTGTGTGATGTGAAACATCTATAGCCGCACGTAAAACCGATTTCTGGCGTGGCGACGCATCGTCACGCTATATGATGGTATATACATATAATCTACATGCAGTAGTAAATTTTTGTATTTAATGAAAATAAATGGTTATTCAATAAATAGTCATCGTTATCTGGAAAACAAAATCGTAATATTTTATTTTATCATTATGACATATTTAGTTCCTATCACAATCTGTTCTTTTCTGCATATTATTTCACAAAATAATTTCGATGTTTCACATCTGCCAGGCGTCCCGTGACGGATCACATTTTTTTTTTTTTAAATTTGTTTTTGTCAAATGTTGCAATTCCAATCACTTTCCGAACCATTTTAGTTTGACGAAATTTTTGGTTCTAGAAAACTTAATATTGATATAAAAACATTTATTACAAAATTATACGTTTAAGTATTATAAAATTCATTCTAGAAGAAATTCCTAAATTGTAAAATCGGAAATTATCGAGAAAATCTCAATATATCTCCTACTACCAGCTATTTTGTCATGTATTAAGTAGTTAAGGAAGTCCATATTAATGGTGATATTTATATTTTCCAGGCCTTCGACAACATCTACAGAGTATGTTCCGCTAGAGTACGATTATAAGGAGACAGACGAACCCTCCGAGGGTTCTTGTGAGAATTTGTGGTCTAATATGACTGCCACTAAGACGGGAAAGAAAGCCTGGGACAGTATGTTTTTTATTTATTTATTTATACTTCGTTACCATAATAAACATAATTATAAAAAAAACAAAAGCTAAGTATTTTACGTAAGTTATTAAGCACCGGGCGGCCTTATCGCTAACAAGCGATGTCTTCGTAATATGGAACAATAAAAAAAGAAACACCTATTTTATTGCAATATTATAATAATCAGGTGTACCTATTTGAGATTGAAACGTTTGTCAGACACAGACTGATCACTTTTTAACGAATTGGATGCAATTTACGGCCAAGAGATTGTTATTTAATTGTTATACCATTATTTTTAACCATTTGCAACCATTACACCATGTTCCACATGACATCTTAAGAAATAAATAATAATATAAATTAAAAACAAAGATTTGTCTCAGATTGTCAATAAAACATACGCCATGGGCCTAATTAAAGATTTAAGTTGGTGCCGGGTAGGTGACCACAGCTGATGCTTTCCTTAACGAATCACTATCGCAATACAGCGAGAAAATGCCAGCATTAAATTTTGTTTTCATTATTACTATCGTGAACGGGTGCTACTTGTGGTGACTGGTCGTACTTGAATTCGTGTATGCGGTGATATTAGTTGTTTATACTACGTATTTGCGTGTTGTTCTCACGAGTGTGTAAGTGCGTGCTCCTATTTCACCATGCCTCCTGCTGATAGAGGACAAATCTTTGTTTTTAATTTGTTTTTTTATTCTTTATTACTCAATATGTCATATGGAACATGGTGTAGTGGTCGCAGCTCCTTACAAGCATTGTGTAAAAAAAAAAACTTGGCGATTAAAAAGAGTGGCGGAGAGTTTATTGCCAGTTCTTCTCTTCCGTTCTACGCCCTTGATTTGAGAACTGGCAGTAAATGTAAATTCACAATTTTTAAATTTTTTGACGTTCATAAGTGTACATTGTTACCTACATGAATAAATAAATTTTGTTTTGTTTTGTTTTGTTGTTTATTGCTTAGAAAAATTGTTAATACAGTTAACTGATTTACCAATCACGTGATCGACACGTCACCCCATCATTGATATCTAAAAATCGCTTCTGCCCAGACTAGGGCATTTGTTGAAAGAAGTTTGCCGGTATCTATACTGTATATTTGTGGGTTGGAAATACATCTTCTCCAAAATAATTACTACGGCCCCAGAGTCTACAGCTAAATTCAATTACTGATGACGAAAAGGTAAGTTTTATTAACAGCTATTGTTTTTTCTTTCAGAATGTATAGAATACCAGCAAAAGTTAGTTTACCCCTGCGAACGCGGGGTGGCGCTGACCGGCGAGATGGCAAGAGTCAGCAAATGCAAGCACCATGTGACTGATTTAATCGTGGGAGGTGTGCAGGCTGGAGAAGATGAATTCCCTCATATGGTACATCCTTCATTATATATAAGTAGCATAAAGATTTATTTGGTCACTAACTTAGACATACAAATTAAACTTCAATTTAACTTTATTCATATAGATAACCGATGGGTAGGTTAAGGATTGATAGGTAAAAGATGTAAAACTGATTGTAAATTTACTTTTTCTACCAGTTTGCAAGTCAAGGGCGTACAGCGATTTAGAATAACTGGCAAGAAACTCTCCGACACTATTTTTAATCGGTAATTCTTGAGTCATAATCCATTTCATTTTATTTTCTATCCGTAGTGTCGACTAATACAATAACAGTGTGAGATTTTTTTTTCTTTTCTCCTACAAAATTACGTATTTATATATTCATCGCGGAAGCTTGGCGGATCATGACTTCTTTGATACAAAAAGGCTTCCCAGGAGTTGTGTACATTGCGGGCTACTCAAGTGTGAGGAAGTTGCATCTGGTTTGGCGCCTTTTTAAGTTATCACGACATTTTCACACGTCTATATCGTTTCTATTACATATATTCATAAGAGTCTGGTTTTTGTTATTTTAACAAGTGTTATGATTGAGAAAAATGTACTCAAATCTACTAAAATAAACCCAAACAAATCTATGTAATGCAATCTTGTGCAAAGGTGTATAGTAAAATTAATAAAAATGCAAATAAAATAAATAAATATTTGTAGGTACTTCTAGGCTTCGGCGACTCTCCGGACACGGCTCAGTGGGATTGTGGCGGCACGCTTTTGAGTGAGAGATTTATTCTCACAGCGGGACACTGCACCTACAGTCGTAACAAGTGAGTCTATTCTATTACCATAAAAATAAAGCTTTATTACTAACTTAAAACATTCAGTCTTCATCACAATTTCTTAGAAACACTTCAGAATTCATGGCGTTGTAATTAACTATGTATTGTAAATTGAAACTTTGAGTCAAGTGTACATTTGGTCAAATTTAAATTTATTTATTTACAATGTACACTTATGAACGTCAATAAAAAAATATATATTAAATGTTTTTTTTGTTTCATATATTTATTTCGTAATCTGTAGGATTGTATCTTCTAACATAAATTATATACAACAAAAAACAACTATACTAAACAATAAAAACGCATATTAAAAGTTCTTTAATATCATAAATACATGTTTCCAGCGGTCCAGTAAAATACGCTTTGCTCAGCGTTTTAAGGCGGACAAATCGAATTGACAAGAAAAACTTGTACGGGATTCAACGTGTCATCAAACACCCGAATTATGACCCGCCGAGACGTTACAACGATATCGCCTTGCTTGAGACGGACAGACCGTAAGTTTCATTGCATAATATATAAGATTTAGTTTCAGCCCAACAACCATTTCTTTTTTATAACAGGGGGCAAACGGATAGGCGGATCACCTGATGTTAAATACCCATGGACACTCAAAACTCGCGAGTGCGTCCTTGCGAATTAGTGCTCTCTACTTTTGAAGGACCCTTGAATAATGAGTAGAGTTGTAAAATACTTCAGTTGTCAGCTGGTTCCTTCTTCTTCTCATTCGGTACGCTCTTGCCAGAGCGGTCGTGATCGCTATGTAGTAGAAGGCGCAGATGCGATGCGCTTCACGACGCTTCGCCACTGCTGCCTATTGGAGGTCATCCTGCTGCACTGATTCAGTGTTTCTCCTACGGCGGACTTAATCTGATCAGTCCAGCGTGTAGGTGACCTGCCGCGCGGTCTAGCGCCTTCCACCTTCCCCTGGACGACAAGGCGTTTTAAGGACTGATCGCCACGCCGAGATACGTGACCGAAGAATGTAAGGATGCGAGATTGTACTGTTGAAAATAGACGCTGCTTAACACCGAGTTCTTGAAGTATCGAGACGTTTGTATGAAACTCGGTCCACGATACCCCAAGCATTCTTCTCCAGCACCACATTTCGAGAGCGTCTATTTTCTGCCTTTCCACATCTCGCAAGGTCCACGTTTCGGCTGCGTACAGAAATATGGGGAATATAAGTGTCTTCACAAGCCTGGTCTTCGTGGCTTTTGTTATATTCCTGTTTCTCCATATCTTTTGCATCTTGGTTCCACATGGTGGAAAAAAGCTGTCTGAAAAAGTTCAGCCGCCTACGTTGAGAAAATGTACGAGTGGTGCTTTATGCCACACCCGATCGAAGGCTTTACCTATATCTACACTAACCGCTTGCCCTAGTTCAATAGCCTCTGCCCATCTATGGGGAAGATCTGGTAGCCCTCTAGTTAACTCAAGAGCTGACCGTTTATTATCGTTTCCATTATTTTTAGAATTCCCTTTTTAGGGATCGGTTGTATTGGGTGGCTTTATTGTTTCTTAGGAAATGTTTATTACAAAATCGGCGCTAATCAAATCATTTGTAGTTAACACTCCATCATAGAAAACGGTTATTCAGGTTTTTCAGTTTTTCATTTCATGAAATCGACTTTAAATGCCTGGTTATATAAACAATTTTAATGAAGCTTGAACTATTAAGCCAAAAACCTGATCGATTTGATTATTGATAAATTGGAGATGTGTTGCTCATAGTCGTTAGATGGATTGAAACCTTTTTTAAAAATTAACAAGAAACTTAAAAAATAATAAAATTCGTTTAATTCCGTTTAAACTCTAAATAGAAATTGATATGCCTTCCTTTTAATATTTTTGTTCATATTTTGTACAACGCTTTTTCTGAAGCTTTCCGATCTTATAATTAATAATAATTTAATATTACTATTATTACTATAATATTAAAAATTACAATAAAATGGGTTTTGTTATTATACTCCTCATCTATGTTAGTAATTATTAATTCCGTTTCTTTTGTGTCTGCCGTATGGCCTTTTTCAAGGACGTCCTCTTGAATTTTCCATCTGGATCCGTTCTTTATCTGAGCTTTCTCCATCCATCTCCCCTCACTCATGCTCGCCCTTGCATGTCAGCAATGGTTCGTTATGTTTTTATCGTGAGTTGTTTGTTAACCTTTTCCCAGGATAGCTCTTGGCCAATCCGCTGTCCCGGCCTGTCTAGACATCGGTGCACCTGCTGATTATGAGAAATCTCTTGCAACTGGATGGGGAGCCACCGAGAACAGAGGTGCCTCATCTGATGTACTGCAAAAGGTAATTTAATGTTATCAACTTCTTCGTCTTCTTCTCATTCGGTACGCTCTTGCCAGAGCGGTCGTGATCGCTATGTGGTAGAAGGCGCAGATGTGCTGCGCAGATGATACTTTGCCAGAAGGGTCGCAAGTGTGTTGCCGGCCTTTCAAAAATTAGTACGCCCTTTTTTTGAAGGACCCTAATTCAAACTTTCAGTGTCAGGTAGCGTTTAGAAGCCGTTGAACAAAAAAGTTCCAACCTTAAAGGCCAGCGACACACGCTTAAGCCTTTAAGACGACTGTTAGGCACTTCTTTAAATGTCTGATAGTTTTGTCATCTGGTGCTATTAAATGCGATAAAAGTTACGGGTTGGGACAGACATGATTGCCTTGAGATCAGGTGAGAAACGGATTTATTCTCAGTACAATGTGTTTAATTCGGGCCTATTTTCTAGGTATAGTATAGGTATATTTTCAAGTTTGCTTGTTTGTATATTTGCTTCTACTTAGATTATAATATTTAAACTCCAACTATTGTTGGAATTGCACGAAAAATCATTTTAGGATCTAATTTTTGAGTAAAAAATTATTTAAAAATTAAATTCAGAGCCAATTGAGTTTGATATTCCAAAAGAATTTATTTGCAAGAATATGGTACAAAAATTATATGTATTCGTATATTCAACACGTAACGGCATGTAAAACTATCTTTCTCACTTAAAACGTAAAATTTTATATACTAGATATAATATATGACATTACATTACATTATCAATAATATTTAAATGAATTATTTAGTATTCTATCACTACATCATCATATTATTACCACAATTTTAATGTTTCATTCAAATAATCGTTAATAGAATTAAAAAATTATTATGAACTCTGATTGCGAAATACACAAGTTATTTTTACAATACAATTCCAGATTCATTTTTAGCATTAACAATTCCTCCTCTTTTGACTGACTTAATATTGATTTTTTTGTTAACAAATAAGGACCTTTCTAGAATATAATACAGCGATAAAATTTCAACAAAGGTAGCTCCTATACAGACAAATTGCTATTTGTTGTATTCATTTGTAGTATTATTTGTTGTTTTTAAATGTTAAAATTCAGTTTAATTTAGTTTTTTTTTTGTTGTTTTTTTTTATGTATCTTTATCTATTAATGCACTTGCTGGTTTTCTGTTTTAAATACATCAACTAGCTGCCCGTGCGAACTTCGTTTCTCCTTAATGCCTAGTCTGCCATTTTAGTGTGACTTACTTCAAAGTCTATCAAACTATCAAATTAAAAATAGGGGTTAATTGTGGAGGGTCGAAAATTCAGGTTTATATGTATTTACTAACGCTGTATCGTTAATTTTTTTTTTATTATCCTGGATTACCCTTAACATTTAGGGGGATGAAAAATAGATGTTGTCCGATTCTCAGACATACCATATGTGCACACAAAATTTCATGAGAATCGGTAGAGCCGTTTCGGAGGAGTTTAACCACTATCACCGCGACACGAGAATTTTATATACCTATATATAAGTTTTTATCTATGTAATCTGTTTTGGCTTTCTGTATTGTCTTAGTGTTTTGTATCATAATATGTATAAGTGTAAGCTGTTAGATTACTTATAATTAAATAAATACTTTAAAAGCAAACCAAACAGTGTCGTTTATTGCAGCCACCATAACGCATCGTCGCCGTATCACAAGGAACAATATAAAACTGTGTGATGATTTTAGGTGATCCTGCATAGGTTTTCGACGGACGAGTGTTCAAAGATGTTCGGCCCAGATCGACTCATGCAAAGCGGCTTTGACCCGCGAACCCAAATCTGTTACGGGGACAAAGAAAAGTCGAAAGACACCTGTCAGGTATATAATTTTACTTATATTTATTGTAATTATCTAACATAAATTATATATAACAACAAACAAATACACTGAAAATATAGCCAAAAATGGAATACATAAAACATTTTACTACAAAAAGATTTACAGAAGGGAACAAACGAACAAAAAAGTATCCAATACATTTAACTAATTGTGATTTAATTTATTTTTATAAGCCTAATTTGGTTGTGTTGTGTGATTGTGTAAAAGTGTGGGTATGTACGTGATGGTGTGTATGTGGGGTGATGGTGTATGTGCTCATGATGTAGGTGATATTGTGCTAGGGATATTCGTTATACACTTTTTAACCACATTCCGCGATAGCCTAAACAAGTCAAGGCTTAAATAGTGGTCATTGTATGTCCGAGCTGCGCAATACTAAGAGTTATCGAAACAGGATTTACATTACGTTGATACTAAACAGATGTAGGTTTGTGTCACTTACAAAATACACTTTAAAAACATAGAAAGTAAATATATCATGCCACCGCACCGTCGCACGCGCAGGCGTATTCGAAACAGGCCTTAGGAGGCAAGCTGTTTAAGACTCGCTCAAAAATATATTTTATTGAAACCCTTTAAACTTCTGATTTTAGAATAATGCGTAATTATTTTCTTTTAATGTATAATAATTAAGAGTCAATTTTTAATTATTTAGTGAAAGTAAACGTTAAATAAACGAGGATTTTAAATTAGACAAATTGAATCGCAACCCCATGCTCCTATCAAATATATTATATAGGTAGTTGGTTATAAGTTTATTGCCAGTTCTTCTCTTCCGTCCTACACCCTTGATTTAAGAACTGGTAGTAAATGTAAAATAAGAAGCATTCAATGTATATTTCTCAACGTCAACGTCAACGTCAACAAACGTTCATAAGTGTACATTCTGTTATCTACATGAATAAATGATTTTTGATTTGAATAAATGTTATTTTACAAAACAATTGTAGATTATTATTCTAACTGATAACAGAGACTTCTGTACCTTCTTATTTATTCAGAAAGACAAAAATCTGATGCCAAGACTTGGTTATAGACATTCCTTTGCCTGATTGTAATTTAATTCAGGGAATTAAGTATTAAGGCCAGGAGCCTCGCCTGATATTAAGTGATACCGCCCATTGACACTCACATTGCCAGAAGGCTCGCAAGTTGCCAGCCTTTTAAGACTCAGAACCCTTTTTTCTTGAAGGACCCTAAGTCGAATTATTTCGGACATACTTCAGTAGGCAATCTGGTTCCACATAGTTGTTGTTCACAACAAAAACATTCATAAGAATCGCTCAGTTATGCAAGCGTCGAGGATGCAGTTATTCTGCCTTGACGTCCCGTGATGAAAGACAGCTGCAGGTATTACAACTCCTCTGAACACTTCATGGCAAACGCGGAAGAAGATGCAGAGACCTCACATCTCTCAAATTGTCTCTTCTCTGAGATATCATTGTACAAATATAAGCTAATTTATTAATAATATTATTAAATATAATGATATATATTAAAATCATTAAAGAAAGTATCCATAACTATTTTAACTATCTATTTTGAGAATTTTATGTTTATGTTACTTAGTTACTATTTAGATTTTGTCCGTTGAGTGAGCTGGCTAAAGTTCTATTATTTGTTAGTGCATATAGTAGTTCATTTCGTGTATTTTTAATATGTAATTAATTTCGCATGTTTTGTTTCATCTGTTAATTTTTTTCACTTATTTCCCATGGTTGTTAATTAAGGGTCGCCTGTTAGGGCAGGAGTTATTTTTAAATAAATAAAATAAAGAGAATTTACGATGCGCTAACTTCTTAAGTAATGAATCTTCAATTCAATTGAATACCTTTGACATATGCGTGAATTAAATATACTTAGAAAATTGACCATTGCAGGGTGACAGTGGAGGGCCTCTTCAAATAAAACATCGTCAGATCAGCTGTATGTACACTGTTATTGGGATAACGTCTTTTGGAAGAGCCTGTGGAGTGATAGGCCAGCCAGGGATATATACTAGAGTCGCTGAATATGTACCCTGGATAGAGAGTGTCGTCTGGCCATAGTGTAAAGAAAGTGAGAAGTGTGAAGATGCGATTTTTTTATTAATCATATAAGATTAAAAATTAAGGAGAAACTGAGTAAATAGATGATCAAATATAATAATGAAACCACTAATGCTAGTTTTTATTTGCTGTGAATGCGATTGTTATACAAATTCTCGAGAAATTAGTTTATATTATCAGAAATATTTTATCTTAAATACATACCTTAGGTAAAGTACGACATACAGACGATTGCGAGTTAATTCGTTGTTTTTATATCCACAAATAAGTTAACACATAGGTAGTTCCTAAATATTTCATGAATATAAGGTGAAACCAATCTTTTGAATCATTGTGTTATCAATAAATTATTATTAATAAAAAAACTACATTTATCCCTTATTTTCCACGCTTGTACCAGTTTTTTTTTTTTTGAGAATGGTATCTCGCTGTTGGCCTTAAGGGCCTTTACAGCTCAGCACGGGCTGTTTTGGCGAGCTTAGCTCAGCCGGAAAGTACGCTTGTACCAATCCCTATTTTTTAACAGCGATATAAGTACCATAATATTCTTTATATGGCAATGAAAGGATTGCCAAGTCAACTATGAACAGCTGTTTCGGGTCATAAATCAAAATTATCTGTCTATCTCGCTCGCACTTACAGGTCTGAGAGGTGTAGTGATGTGCGAAAGAATTGTTGAATCGATAACGGAATAGGTACGATAAGCTAAAGTATTAATAGGAATAGGTTTTCACTCTCTGAAAATAAGTTTTTATTTTGTAAGATATAATATTTGTCTCGACGTAATCATAGATAAATAAATATATTATCTGTTGTGGTGACCGCCATCTTTTTTTACATTATTAATCAACACGATGGCTTTCGAGTTTCGGTCACACAGATAGTTAAACGTTTTTGACGCCGTTTTATTTAAATCAAAGTAAAATTTAATTTACTCTCTGATACAACTATTTTACTGTGACATAAATAATAACCCACTCCGAACAAGCATACTTTAATGTCTGAATTTGACCCGTAATGTTTACCCAAAGTATTTCCTAAGACCTGCTCGGTTAAGACTCAATGGTCAAGAAAACAAGTTTAATAACAAAATTTTATTCAACAATACATCCATCCATTTTTACACCGTCTACATCTACACTACATTTGGAATACAAAATTAACTAGACTATTTCTTCTTCTAAAACTATTTTACAAAGAATCCCGAGTATAGTCGGGTAACTGAAAAACCTGTTACAGACTTTAGAAAAATTGTATCAACGGTACTGTTATCAGGGACTATGAAGCAGTTTTTATTTAGTCTTTTTAGGCTTGCTAATTCAGAGCTAAACTAATTAAATGTAAATTAATATATAAAGCTTCATATAAATCTGATGAAGATTTAAATGATTAACTTGTTCGAGTCCAAACAATTTGTATGACTCAAAAGTTGGCGATTAAAAGTGGCAGAAAGTTTCTTGCCAGTTCTTCTGGCAAACTGTTAGTTAATGTGAATTGAGAATCTATTTAACATCTTTTCTGACTTTTAAAAGTGTTACCTATATGAATAAAGTTATTTTGAGTTCGAATTTATAAACTTAATCCACTGCATACTTGCTATTTAATATATGCAGCAAGTTATATCTTTCAGTTACCCAACTAAGCCTTAGTTTAAATGCATGAGCATCGCCTTTAAATAAAAGCCCCAATGTGGAACCCTGAGGCACACCACCCTTATAAGATACAAACAAATTAAAATGTGTACATTTGTCTGTAATTATATCAGAAAAGATCCACATTTTAAAGTGGGAAACACTTGTCTATGGTCATTTTACAAAATTATAAAAGCATTGCTGAAAGCAAAATGAAAAAATGATTTAATTGCAAGACATTATTAATGTGGAGTAATGTTTACATATTGTTACAAACTTGGATTTAAGTTATTTTGATTTTTGTACAATTCAGAGACGTTTGCAAGCAAATACCTTTCTCCTGACTCTTTCATGATTAACAAATAAAAAAAGAAATTAAACGAAGATAATTTCATGTCATTTCAAAGCATGTCTGATTTTTCATTCCGTAGAATTCTGAAATATCATGTGTTTACTACTCATATTTACTTACTCAAGTAAGCTAATACAAAAATAACAAATATATCAATATCACGAACAATATATCGAATTAACATTAATAACTTTATTTTATTGCTTAGCTGGCTATTTATTCCAGGTTTAGTAAATCTTTTAATTATATAAAATGTTACCTTAACTTTTAAGTTTTTTACTGTTTGTGATGAAAAAGGACGTTATTCATTCACTAACATATAAAATGTTTAGACTCAGATGTCCAGACTCGTATTGAATTTGAAAAATGTGCTGACCAAAAAGGTTTGCCATCTCTGACATGTCAAAAAATGTCAGCTGTCAGAATCCTACATAGTGAAAAATCTGAGAATAAGTTTGTAACAATTTGCGTACATTACCAGAAACGTTTAATAATCGGACATTTGTCTTATGTGTCATTGATGAATAGAAGAAAGGAGTGTGGTCCCAGTGGGAGTCCTTGCAAAACATCACTTGGCGACACCAACCAATGCGGGTCTCACGCATCGCTCGTGCAATTTGTAGCCAACTTTGCTCACAGTCACTACTGTGCCGGCTTCTGCACCTTCCACTTCCTGAAATTCATTTAACATCATGTGAATACACAGCCAGAGTGTAACATGTTTGAAACCCATCTGCTTATCAATTAATTTTTATATAAATACTCTTACCATGCAGTGACCATTACTACATATTTAATCAAATCAAAATATCTTTATTCATAAAGGTAAACATGTACACTTATGAACGTCAAGAAAAACAAATTAAATTAACTGTAAATTTACATTTACAACCAGTTCGCAAGTCAAGGGCGTAGAGCGGGTAAGAAGAACTGGCAAGAAACTTTCCGCCACTCTTTTCAATCATTCAATTTAGCATGATAAACCCAGATACTTGATATGTGAACCACAGAAGATACATCATATCACTGACATCTACTTGTCTATATAAAAAATGATCCAAAATAAATAGAGCTAGGCGTCAACGGATTGCCACACATTTACAATACACACAACAAGCAAAGTAAATTAGCTTATTTTCAGTATAATCTTATAAAAAACTAGTTTCTAAGATTAATGGTCCATACGAAAGTCTAGTCTCTTGAGAATAATGGATTTTTAAAATAAAGATAGGAATGTTATGAGGAAAAGTTCCAGCACTGTCTGGGTACTGGTTCTCGAAGAAAATAATGGACTAGTAAATAAAAATGATTATTTATTACCTGTTGGAATAGTGCCTCATGTAAGTTAGGATCAAACTTTTCTTTAAGAGGCGATACAGCTACAAGCCCGTGTCGGGCAAAAACCTGTAAATATACAAAATTGTATATTAAGTCATCAGTCCAAACAAAAGTTCAGTATTGAGCTTTTTGCTTATCAACAATCATATCAATGAGACTGTCAAATTTAAATTTCCTGATTAACGTCACATGTAGATAATTTTACAAGTACTTTTATAAAGACAGAATATTTTTTAGTGCTATATTGTTATAGCTAATATGTATTAGATATTTTATGAATGTGAAATTTCATAAATTAACAGAAAAACAAACAAAATAAATTGTATGATTTTCCTGTACTCTATGTTTATCAAGTTTATCTCAATAACTTTAAAATAAATTACCTGTGACAGTTGTGCTCTCGTTAACTTAACTCCATCTGCCAGCGATCTTAATGCAGCTCCAGCACCAGCCTCAGCACCTTCTGGTACACTCTCTGCTGCCGCTGAGAGCGTGTCTGCCACCTGAAATTTGAAGTATTTTTCTCCATTATTAAATTGAGAACATTGTTTATAAACATTGTTAAAATAAAAGCACTTACATCAAGTAAGTCCTTACAGAAGCTCTGTATCGCAAATGATTTAGCATCTTCCACTTGCTTCATCATTCTACGTCTTACATTCTCGCAGTCGGCAAGTGATCTCTTATATTTATCCTGGAGATTCATACACACAGATCAGATAGGTAATTTAAATATAATTAGTACAACTACTACCCCTACACAGATTCAGGTGTGCATTAAATTTTGATTAGTATATCTAACTAGATAAGTGTTATGCCGCCACAATTAGTAGTTTACTACATAACATCAAACTTGAAAGCTAGAGATCAAACTAAAACAATATCAGAAAAAATGGGAACTAAGTGTTAGTGCCAATTTCTTTTTAAAGGCACAAAAAGATCACCACTGTCTAATATGATATTAAATCGTTTTTTTAGTCTTACTTCAAAGTCCTTAGATTGTTCTTTGAAAGTGTTAAGCTCTGTAGTAAGAGTTTCAATCTGTTTATGGCATTCTTCAATTGTACTTGGCAATTGTTTACTCTGTTTTTCAGGATCTTCTGCAGCTTTTTCTTCTACACTGTAGCAGCGGATAGAACCTCTACAATAAAAACTTGAAAAGATTTTTAAATGGAATGATAAAGTCCCCTGAACTAGGCTGATGCAACAATTATTTCACATCATATAGAAGATAAACTTGTAAGAATCACTTATACACTTTAAAAACTTCTGAAAAATATACAATTTATTGCGATCTTGTAATTTATTTGTCTGTGATTTATATTAAACACAACTAACTTAGCTTTGAGGTTGGAAAAACAGTTGCGCAACTATTACCTGTAGTAATTTGTCCTTAAATTTTTCAGAGTCGAATCTGTTACACATTTTGCTAACCGGCCTATTGAATACACTTTTAAAGAAGCCATAGTTGTTACTTAAATTAATTTGCTAAAGTGGGAATTTAAACACGTAAGGTTATACAGATTTTTTTTTCTTAACTGTCACTCACTCAGTTGTCACTGTCAATGTCTATGCATATTGCATTTAGTATTTACATTTTACATCTTCTCGACAGACCAGGATACCTTAAGTAAAAGGAAATCTATTAAGTATTTAGACTATTTTAAGGAATGTTGTTCTTGATTTATTATTATGAGTTATAAAATATAGAGATTACTATTTTAAACATAATATATATAAAAATTCATATTTAAAATATTAGCAATTTCAAGTTCACTGTCGAGTGTCAACATCAAATAACTCTAGGTCAAGGAAAATGTCACTGGCAAGTGGCACTTCGAAGATGCTTCATAGTAAGAGTCTAGGAATTCGCAAATATTCGCTATTTACAATCATGCGGTAAGTTTCGGAAACATAGCAGAAAAATGAGGGAACTATTAAAACTAGATCGGTTACCGTACGGAGCTCAGTGAGTTTCACTTTTTAGTCGGGTTATTACATCATCGCGGTTAGTGCGTTGGCGCGAAATTTAAATATGGCGAAATTAGCAGTGTTTGATTTTGATCATACGATCGTGGATGAAGATTCAGATGCGATAATAATATCAAAACTGAGAGAAAAACAACCTCCACCGGAATATGATTCCGGGACCCGGGATTGGACACCCTATATGAGCGTTGTAAGTTTTAAAGTCTTTGAGGTTTGACGTCTAGCTAATTCTTAATATTTTACATAGATTAACTTTATAATAAAAAAATAAATTGAATAAAATGTGAGCGTACTTATACAATAAATAAATATTATGAAACAGTTATTCAAAAGAGTAACCCTCTTTATATTAATTTAATTTTGTTTTACATAATATATAACAGGATAATAAAATTCTGCTTCCAGAGTATTTTTTACTAATTTAATTAAAATCATTATACAGTTTTCAGCAGCTTGGTGCTCTATAAATTAATAAAGTAGCTTTTCATATAATATTCACCTCTTTGAGGGAAACGTATGAAAAATTATGGAAAAAAGTGTTGTTGTAACATACCTATTTTACTTGTGAAATAATTACAGTTTTTGTTTATTAATGAATGTTTTTAATTAAAGTTTTTACGTACGTAAACGACATTCTACTTTTTTTGTGTTCTGTTTTACAATCGGCAACACTTAATAACAGAGTCGCGATGTCGACATATTTATTATAAATATGATTTAATTATAAATTATGAATATACGCGCCACTCTGAAGTCTATAGCAAATCTATTTCCACGAAATTAAAAAAAAAGACGTCAGGTTTGGTTTTGCCAAGAAGCGTGGAGTCTCCTAGATGCACAACGAAAAACCCATGGATTACACATCAGAGATGGACTAGAATTTTGCTTATGACTAAGTATAATGATATCATAACTTGATGACTTGCTAAAAGTCTTATTGTTACTGAATATTGTTTCACTGGGAAAACTTCCTTCCTTAGGAAAATTTTCCGGTTGTAAACACAAGCAAATTCGTAACGGTAAAGCTGGATTGAAATATAGGTAACTTAAAAGAAATGAAGCAGTAAAAAATTTTCGAGGCTTTTTGGCAAATTAAGTAGCGTGTCGCAGCCTACTAGTTTAGCCGTTCAATTAACAGCCTAGACGTTTAACTAAACAGCGTCGTTTAACTAGCGGCCTGCAAAATATTCAGCCGAAGCGTTACAACATTTAATAAACTGGCTAATGCTTAGGTCATTTGTAAGAAAGAGAAAGAGGCAGAAATAAAAGAGACGTTTGATATTTCTTTAAAAATTAAATAGCTTGAGTAATATTCACATTATTGTCACTAAACACGTTCTTGGTACTTGTTGTTTTTCATGAAACTTTGGAAAACACCATGAAAGTTGTGGTTTTCCGACGCCATATTGATAGTTCGAAGAGTTTCGTTTCGAGTTGGAGAGTGGCAGAAAGTAAAACTAAATTAAAATTAACAGTCAACAGGCCAAGCAAGTAATCAAACGTCCACCTCGATTCGATGTTTGATCAACTGACTGAACATCTTTTAGGATGCTAGTTAAACGGCTAATTAAGCTAGTTGGTTGCGACATATAAGATAAATCGACGATATATAAGCAACTAACGACGTCACCAAATTTTAATTCGTGTTTGTGTCAGAACGGAGCTTTTGTAGAAGTAATTAAAAATACATAATCATTGATATTTACTGAATTGGCTGTCATTTTTTAAATCTATAAAATGGAGTTATATATTATTGAGAGGTAAGGATGAAGGGTCTTTTGAATTTGAATGAGCCATTTAATCCCTTTATCAACCACTCAACATTAACATAAGCGAAATAATGAAATATTAATTGCTATGAAACGAATGAATGCGAATTGAAACTGTTGAAGAGAGAGCCTGCATCTAGCTATTTACTCGGGGCGTAACTCCCGACAGGAAATCGCCACGCTTATAAAAGTAAGAAGCCTGAGTGAGCAAAATTGTTAAATTACAAAAAAAATAGGTTTATTATGGAACATGGGATACTGGTATCACTTATTCCACGTCATTAAATTTAAATCTGTAGGCATCCTTACTCATCGGCAACTAAGACAGGTGTAGGCCGAGAGAAAAAGCCGGCGTGAAAAACTCTCAGTAGGTACTCTTTTGAAAAGTATTACAGTCTTCTGAAATATCTAAAACGCTTCTTTAGGATTGTTTAGGCGTCTAATAATTAAAATTATAATTATGTTAAACAGAGCCCGTGGAGGGCGTAACACTACTTATAAATAAATATAAAATAGGTTTTTAATTATTTTGAGTACTGATAGACGTAAAGAGCCCGCAAAAACGTCGCTATCATGGATTGCTAGTAAATAAAAAATAATCATCACTATGGGAATAATTTGATGTCATGTGGTTGCATGTTGCAACTTAATAATTTATTTAAATGTCTTAATAAAACTATCTAAAGTAGAAACTAGTAATCTAGAAAATACAATTCTAGGCTTCAATAGATTTGATACACACTGGAAAAACTGATATGATTTTCTTACCTGTTCTATTAATATTATTGTATTATTAGAAAAATAGATTAATATTAATAAATTAAAACCTAGGCTTTTAAGATATCTAATCGGAACTGTTCGTTAATTAAAACGAACTTGCCATAGTGAATAAAAATAAATACATTTAAGTTGTATTTAAATCGGTAGATGGTAAAATTATTTATTGTACGCATCAAAATGGCGACGTTAGTTACAGCTGCCGACCAAGAATAGTGGTATTGGAATTGGCTATTTCACAGTATGTCAAAATTCATTACATAAATGAAAAAAGGCACTAAGCCTTTGACACTTTCATGACTAAATGAGCTAACATTTGCATTGAAAGAAACATTTTGAGACCATTTCTCTATGGTAGAATGCGCGAATACAAAAAGCGCGTTCGCAATGCGGGCTTTTTGTATATTGTACCGATAGATAAAGTAGTGGGGGATTTATCTGATGCTCTAATCGGCAGAGGGTTGATCAAAAACATTTGAAACTTTCAAGACTACGTACTCTAAAATTCTCTCGTAGTTTTACTACTTATAAATTCTTTAAGCGGTTCCATAGACTGGTCTATAAACGTTTTAAACATTCTCTCACATAATATCGTGAGGAAACTTGCCTCAGACGTAAAAAGTCTGTGTTTGTCAGGATTCGGAGGCTGATCACCTACTTGCGTTTAGATTGACAAATTATGAAATAGATAGATACAGAAATCTGAAAATGTGTGTCGCCATTTATAATATCTGTATAGATGTATTTTTTGGATCTTTAAATTATTTCATTTGAAAAGAATTGTTAAAAATACTGAATTTTATCATTTTCTAAGGAAACGTTTCGTAAATAATCTTCGTCATTTCCTTGTTATCTAAAATTAGAAATTTCTCGATAAGATTAATCGGTTTTTGTAATCAATGTATCCACCACGTACTGAAATATATATACTTAGATTGTTAATCAAAGACGCATATGGCGTGTAATAAATACATAATAGATTAGAAGGCACTTTCTATATTTAATAAGAGGCAAACAGGCAAGAGGCTCATCTGACGTTAAGTAAGCCGCCCATGGACACTCACATTGCCAGTTCTCTTCCGTTCTACGCCCTTATTTATTTTCTATACATTTCTGTTTTAGACGTTCATAAGTGTATCTATATGAATAAATGATTTTGAAAATGCCAGAAGGCTCGCAAATATGTTGCCGGCCTTTTAAGACTTGGTACGCTCTTTTCTTGAAGGAATGTCGAATTGGTTCTAAAATATTTCAGTGGGCTGCTGGTTCCACATACTGGTGGTGCAAAAACTGCAATTGAAAACGCTCAGTTGTGGAACGGACGTCGAGGTGATACGGATGGTATTTAGTATTCTGCCTTGACGATGATGAAACTCAGTTGTAGGTCCGAACAACTCAAATCAAATCAAAATATCTTTATTCATTTAGGTAAACATGTACACTTATGAACGTCAAGAAAAACAAATTAAATTAACTGTAAATTTACATTTACAACCAGTTCGCAAGTCAAGGGCGTAGAGCGGGTAAGAAGAACTGGCAAGAAACTTTCCGCCACTCTTTTCAATTGCCAACTCATCTGAACACTCTCCAACTATCAAAAGTTCAATTACACTTAAGATTCTTATTAACTTACTTTGTAGTGCATATTTTGGTCTGGTCAAAATCAGACAGAGACATATACCCGAACCCAATAATGAATCCACAATCTCAGATTGAAAACAATCTGAGATTAGACCGTGACAGTCGATCTGCATCCCAATAACCAAACCCTACGAAGACAATCAATTTTTGGCGTCGGATAAAATGCAATCTCTTCGCTCTTTATACTCATATATGTTAATCAATCTAAACCAAATAAAGTAAATCAAACCGTACAAATAATATTAAAATATACATATCTCTGTTTAAAACATATTAAATAGCTTTTTTATTATTTTAAAAACTGGTGTAACTTAAAATCTTAAGATGAAGGATATTGGCACAGTTGAACTGACATTTTCATACAAAGGTCTATTTACATACACCGATCCGACCTACCATGGATAGCTTGTATCGACAGATGGAAATCCAATGATTGGTTATTGGCACACTTTTATCTATATTTGGATTACGATGTGTATCTCGGATGGTCAAAAATGGATTGAGATGGGTTTATTGGGTTTGGGAGTTAATCATCGACATGTGTCAGGCACAGACGGCTGATCACCTATTCGTTTATAAGAAATGATCACATAATATATTCATAAATTTGTAGTTAAAACCTAAGATATTTCAGCGTCTTTATTGTTTTTTTAATATTTACGTAAAACGCGATTTTTTAAAAATCAGAAACAAAAATGTATGTTTGATGACGTGATTTGGCAACGCTCCCAATGGCCATGGCCTCCGTCATTGCCACTTGGCGTACGATCTACGTTAGTATATTGAAAATAATAAAATATACTAATATTTATTGAGGATTTGTTGTCTAGGAATTACTCAAAATTAAAAAATGTGCGTGCGTACAAAGTATACATGTCAGAAGTTAAACTTCTTTGTTAATTAATTATTACAAATGTAAAAGCCTCAATAACTGATCATGTACCAGTATGTGATCACTCCATGGATTTGTATATAATCTATTTTCACACTTTACCTACGGGCCAAAGATAATATTAAAAAAAATATGTATGTGTGTGTACCAGAGTACACAGGTAAGAAGTGAAACTTCTTTACGACATATCATTTTTCTACTAAGTATGTATTTGAAACTTCATGAAAATGGGGTAGATAAGGCTTAAGCCTTAAGAAAAACAATTTTTTCAGTCATATTAATTAATACTTGCTAATTTTAACAGATGTATATACATTCACTGATACTTACAATCAAAAAATGAGGTTAACCTCAAATAAATATTTAAATCATGCTCATACGTGTTGAATTTATAAAACGAAATGTATAATCACTCTCACCTTTCTTGTAAATTCACTTAAATTTGAACAAGTCTTTTTATTTTATCACTTTCAAATTAATATATTGTTATTCTTATTTCAAACCAAACTTCAAAACTAATATATTGTTGTTATTATTATCATATATTACATTATATTCTTTACGTCACTATACTAAACTTCGTTAAAAAAGCAACATGGCGCGTAACCGAAAAACGTGACGTTTTCTTACAAAATTTCTCCCATACGTCGATAAAGAAGTTTCACTTCAATAAATAAAAAATCTGCGTTTACTGCGCAAGACGTTATGCGACAGAATTTACATCTAAAGTTCTAATATGTAACTACTAAACGAATAGTGTGTACTAGTTTCGATCTCCCTTTCTCATTCTCAATTGCTCTCTCCCTTTTCTTTGACAAAAACGCTGCAGATCTTTGTATCTCTTCCGTAAATAATTTATACTCATGCGCCTAAAGAAGTTTCACTTCATTATACACACATAATATGTGTATGTATTGTATTGTAGGGAGTCTCAAACATAGTAATTGTTTTTTTTTAAGGAGAAGGTGTCTTTATTGTGTGGGGCTAGTATTCAGACCATAAGTTTGACAACCATTAATAAATAACTCAACATATCATTATGACATGATAATTATAATCAAATGTACCGATATTTGCAACTTAACGTTATTTATTTAAACAAAATTAAAGCAATGAATTATCCTCTGAGGGTTTTCTTGAATATATTCTTGATCAGCTCTCCGCGTTATGCTAAAGAATTTCACCAGCGTATAGATTTTGTTACATTAGTCTTTATAAAAATGTCTTAGTCGAAGTTTGAAGTATCGAACTGAGGCAATAAAAATCAAATAAATATATCATTAATTTATGTAACATAGTGTGATTAAAAAAGAGATGAAAGAAAATTAGTTATCAAAGGGCGCCGAACGAGAAAAAATGTCTGCTGCTGAATTCTTAGGATTCTTCGAGAAAGGAGCATACCAATTCTTAAAAAGCTTCGCGAGCCATCTGATATTGATAATCTCCATGGGCAAATCGTTTAAAATCAGCTCCTCTTGCCCGTTTCTTTAAAAACAAGTACGTTTTACAATATAGTTTTCACTAGCTGCAAACATATGACCGAGCTCCGTGACGCAGCGTAATGGCAGCAATTATCACCTGAATCCTGCTTACACTAGAATAGTAAAGACAACGTAGAATAAATGTTTGCAGGTGTTCGAGCACGCGTTCTCCGCTGGCTTCCACCCATCAGAAATCTTGGACAGTATTGCCAGTATGCGTCCGAATCCTGGTATGCCGGAGCTGATCACCACGCTAGCGGAGCAGGGCTGGGACGTCGCAATACTAACCGATGCGAATACAGTCTTCGTGAATCATTGGATAAAGACGAATGAGCTGCAGGTAAAGAAGCTGTGCATCTAGATAGTCTTTGTTTCGTTAGTGGCGCCGCACAACTTCCTCCAGGAGATGTAATCCTGGGTGACGGTAAGACCTGTAAGGGCCTTGATAGGTCTAGGGAGTAGGGGGTCGGCCTCGACGTCTAGTGTCTACTGCAAGCACGATGAGTTCTTCTGGATTTTCTGGATCATTGCCTGTTTCATGTCCAGAACAACTCCGGGTGCGTTGGTAACAAATTGAAAACTTTTGCCCTGCAACCGTTTTAGTAGGTACACGATTTTAGCAATTATTTTTTTAATTGTTATATGGAGATTTGTGTTGTTTTTTTTTTCAACGATTTGAATGGGTTTTGCTGTTGCTAGTTAGATAAAATTCGTTTTTTTATATGCTAATAAAGAGGAGGTTGATAAGGATGCGAAAGGCAGAGCTTAAGTGTTTGGTATAGAACGGATGAATGGCATACGTGGGGGGTGAAGTCTGGTTGGTTAGGCCCTGTCGTACCAGAACCAAAAGACGTACGAGAGAAGGGACAGGTAAGACAGACAAGCATGGTGAACGTCATGAAAGTGGATGAAGCGAGAAACTAGGACAAGTATCTCTTGTCATCTCTGCCTACTCCTTCGGGAAAATAGCGTTTTGCGTGTGTGTGAGTTTAAAGATGGAATACATGGATGGCGAGGATTAGACACCAGAATTTGGCAGAGTCCTTCACTCATGGCATGGAGTTAACGTAATCACGATTTTGTAGCACTCAAATACAGGTCATTTTTATTATTTCAACGATGAAAGAGTTCTGCAAAAAATCTTAGATATAGATTAAAGAATACGTTGTCTGTGGTTCTTTGAACATACAATATTTTTATTAAGGCAATTATGAAGTTCGTACTAACAACGTGTCATGGTGAATTAACTCGTCTGTGACGTCATCGAAACGTGTGATTTTTGTGTTAAAACAATACCAGCTTTGGCGGTAAACTTCAACAATGATAATTACATATTCATATGGACAATAAAATCCCTCGGTCTTAAAACGCGATAACAAAAATATTGTGTATCCACAAGTTTTGCCACATTACATTTATTTGAAATGTATTGTTTGTTTTGTTTCTCATTTCTCAACCATTCAATCACAATGCGTCACATTCGCTTATAGAATAATTATGTGAAAATAAATAAAATGTTAAATGGCACATAGATAGAAAGCCAATTGGTGCATCCGGCTCGACCCCAGGGGTGAAGGTTGCACATTAGTCCAACACCACTCCATCAATATATTCTATGTTGAGTTGAAACCCGGGGGCCAGTTCAGGTCTGGAGGTGATATCAAAAGTTGTAGCACTGCTGGCGTTTTTTTAAATTTGAGAATTTATTTTCAGGACGCGATAACAACAATAGTAACAAATCGTGCTTTCTGGGAAAATGATCGGCTGTTCATAGAGCCATGCATGCGTCAGACATCTTGCCGTCTCTGTCCCTCGAACTTATGTAAATCGATTGCGCTGGCGCAGCTTTGTAAGAACAAGAACTACACGCGTATTGTGTACAGTGGGGATGGGCGGAACGACTTCTGTCCGTCGACGAAGTTGCTTAGTAATGTGAGTATTATCTTTAATTTAAATTATTTACACATACATTTTTACATGTACCCTCTTTAGTTTAAATTAATTTTGCAGTGCTTGTAGTCTTATCGATTTTTTTTAATATTCTGCAATACAAATATGAAGCTAATTTATAGAGGTCTCAGTTTGGTGTATGGAATTCGTCTTTTTGCAACTACCCTCAAAATAATAACTTAGTTGAAGAGTTAAAATATATATGTATTATTGATTTAATTTCTCATAAATCAAGGGCTTCAATTTTAAAGCACTCATAGCGTCGAGTTATTAAAACATCATTGACGCTTTTAATCTATCTCTTAATCAAATTGTTTCTGGTCAAAAACTGGTGCTACAACCCCTCAATTGGGCATCGGAACGCATCAGTTTCCTTGATTGTATTGCTTGGAAACTTGCACCATTATGAGAACATACAATAATTTTGGCGATTATTTTATACCAATTTAGCGACTTTGTATTTTAAAAATGTTAATATTTTGTTCAGGGAACAGTATTCCCGCGAAAAGGATACCCTCTCGACGAGTTAATAAAAAAGACTCTGGCAACACCGGAACCACAGATTAAGGCCAAAGTTGTCCCGTGGATTGACGCTTACACGATTATCAATGAATTGTTTCCGAAATAAGTTTGACTCGAAGTTTTTCAGCCATTCGTTCTAAAGGGTAGTAAGTATGGTCGTTCGTGACGTGCGTAAGACATACTTACCCTAAGAACATTATAATTCCGTTAAAATTTGCAATGTGAGTGTTAGTTTTCTTTTAGTAGCAAAACCGCTTTCGATGATAATTTTATGTTGAAATAAGTTTTTTAAATACAAAACCGCACAAAGCCTAGAAATAATAGTGTGAATTACATCTTAAGGGAAGGGTTAAACTAGAAACATTCTAGGAATATTTTATATCACTTATAGAAGAAGTTTGTCTTAAATAAAAACAGCTTTTTTTATAAATAACACTTTTTTTAGACTCCTATACAAGTATTTGTGTTAAGCTGACGTAATGATGATGGGTCTCTCTGCATTTTAAAGGCCGGCAACGCACCCGCGAGGGCGGCATTGAGTGTCCATGGGCGGTGTCACTTAACATCAGATGAGCCTCCTGTCCGTTTGCCCTTAATAACGGGGATAATGACCACTTTCGAGAAATTTAACGATTTACCATTCCACTGACAGAGGTCTGTTGTTTATGAAAATAGTTGTTTTTAATGAACGCACCTTTAATGTATTAATTGCTTTAATAGAAACTCGAATATATAAATAAACGTCCATCGCACTAAGCTCTAGTGAAATGTTTTAATAAATGTTTGAAAAAAACCTGTGTTTTTATTGAAACCCGCCAAAATTGACACTTCAAAGAATTTGACAGATGTCTTATTTTTAAAGTCTTGAATTATGTTTACACTATGGGGTTCTTTGGTGTAGCTTCACTACATAGTATAAAACAAAGTCGCTTTCTCTGTCCCTATGTCCCTTTGTATGCTTAAATCTTTGAAACTACGCAACGGATTTTGATGCGTTTTTTTTAATAGATAGAATGATTCAAGAGGAAGGTTTATATGTATAATAACATCCATTAAATAGTGGAGAAGTACTATCATTTTTGAGGTTTCTAATGTGATGTCGTAAATAATTACATTTTTTCCGCTTACATTGCAAACGCTGGCTGAATCCTACGAGTTTTATCAAAATAATGTACTAAGTATTGTTCACATTGAAAAGATCCACAGAAAAGTCCGTGATGGTATATGTCGCGTATATTATCGGAGCTTTCCAGCGACGGAAATAACAATACATAATAAAAACCTGCTTTTCATCATTGCACCCGTGCGAAGCTGGGGCGGGTCACTAGTAAATAATAAAATGTTGAGTAAAAAGTGATTTATTTCAATAAATACAATATTTACATGATGCCAATAAAGTTTCGACTTAAATAGTACTCTGTGGTCGTACATAATTGCTAAGCTATTTGACAGTAGGAAATATTCAGTGTCATTGGGACTAGTCAGATTAAAACACTAAAAGCGTAGGAACCTCACTCTTACGTCTGTTTCTTTGATCTATTGGACAGAATGAACTACGTAATCTTTATAAAAAACTCGTTAATTAATAAAAAAAAACACAATTATATTTTTACGTCAGTCACGTGACACCAAACGGTCGAATAGTCGAAGACGTAGCTTGCAAATGTCTTATATCTTCATGGAGTTTAATTAGGACTAGCGATTGAAATATATTAGTGTAATTTAAGAATAATTATTGAAACGACGTTGGTTTACATGTTTACAAGCATGGTACGTCACAGGGACTGGTGTGACGCCATCTTGTTTCGAATTAAACTTACTTGAAAGATGAATTCGAATTTTATAGCCAACATTAGACTTACAAATATTAATTAATTAATATTAAAACTTGTCAGATATCCTTTTAAAGGAACTGTTGAATATAGGACGTGTTGATAATTTATTAGAAATATATAAAACAATATTATCTTTAGTACAAGTTGTTACCTTGGCCAGCGGCCAGCAGATCAAGCGACACAAATGGATAAATATACACCCCGAGGGATCCCAATCATATTCCCAAGCTGGCTTGATTGGTAGCAGCAAGGAAAGCAGAATCTTGGCCCAGGCAGACCGGGCGCCGTAAAGTTGAGATGTAGCAAAGAGCCAGAAAGACTTGGAGCGAGGTGAAATACTGAGCTCAAGACAGCAATAGAGACTCACTGTGGACTATATCTGTCCCCATCTAGGGGTCATAGCTCAAAGAAGAGAGAAATCTTCTCTCTTTTCAAGAAAGTTTAGTTAATAGTAGTCAAGAGTGCCAGAGTGACGTTCGTTCTCAACGACTCCTGATTTTATACTGTCAAAGAGCAACTACAGTGCCACATACTTTTCTTGAAACTACCGTCACCATTTTGGTGCGAACAATAAATTACCATTGACATCTAATAAAATCCAACTGTAATTATTTATATTCCTTGCATAATAATTTTTATAGTTAAATTTTCGAACGGTTACTAAATATGTGGGTACCTTAAAATACATAATATTTTCTAGGTTTGTACCTATTTAAGCCTATATTTTCTAGATACCGGTATGCATTAATTTATTAGTATATTTAAATAAATTATTATGTTAGCCTGGGTTCCAATTTTTCCCCTTATAATGGTAAATTTTTTTTAACTGGCAACATTAATATACTAGCCAAGAGAAGTATGTGCCAATGTCTAGTGAGGAAGTATGGAAAATCAATTATAAATAACTTTTATTCAATATATTGGTTATGAGGTAACTATTTCTACTTTATATTTGGCACTATTATTATTATTTAAGTACAATTTGTTTTATATCTAATATTATGCACAAGATCTCTGCCCCTCCAATGGGGCAATGGACATTCCTGACTGGAACAGCTGCTTTGGTGCCGGTTCATGCATATTGTGACACTACAATTTAAGAGAGGTGTTATTTGTTTTATTAGTAAATTAAGACATGTTATGAAAGGTGTCTAAATACATCATGTAGTTTTTTGTTTGAACAATAGATGGCGTTGTGCATGTGTAAAAACGCGATAGCATTACAACATCTTAGAATTATATATAGTTTAAGGTTTATCAATTAAATGAACTCCGGCTGAGCTACGCTCGCCAAAACAGCCCGTGCTGAGCTGTAAAGGCCCTTAAGGCCAACAGCGAGATTCCATTCTCAAAAAAAAAAAAATCAAATGAAGTTTCACATTGTAATATAGTAAGTGTCCCTCTCTTATAATAAATAGATACAAGTGATTTGTGGTGTGTCATTCCGTGAAAGGATATTTGTACATGGTGCCGAAACCAGGGACCTTTAGATGGGTCATTTGGGGTATGGGATAGATCCCATACATCCTAGAGGATGTACACGGAAAAAGTTAAAATTTTATGGAATGGAGGCTCTCCGGATATTAACACCGCCCTCAAACTCTCTAAACTAGAGGATTCGCAAGTGCGTTGCCGACTTTTTAATAATTGGTACTCGCTTTAAGGACCTTAAGCCGATTTGTTTCGGTAACATTTCAGTGGGCAGCATGAAAGTAAAAACTGCTTTAAGATCGAAATTGAACCATTGGTTAAGACTTAACTGCTATTTAAACTCTTAACCAACAGATGTAAGAATAACCGAAACACAAGAAGTTCAATGAGTGATCTGCTTGAACACATCGCAGAACAGAGTGTCGCACAATCAGGACAACTCCACTTCGGTGAACTTCTGCAGAGGGTCCGCGAACTCCTTCTCCTCTTCTGAGGACTTCTCCTCCTTCTCCTCTTCCTTCTCCCCGTTCATTCCGTTCTCCTTCGTTTCGTCATCATTATTCCCGTCGCCGAAGTCGCTCTCGACGTCCGTCGGACACTTGGAGGGGGAGAGGTTCTGCACGGCCGTTTTCGATACGGTTTTGAAGAGTTCGCCGACGTTCGCCTCGTGCGAGAGTTCCAGGGCCGCTTCCCAGGCCATCAGCGACTGAGTGTGGATGGCCACCTGTCTGTCGGCCAGCTCCAGCAAATGGCTCTTCACTTCCCGCCGTGTCTTCGGGATCCAGTCGGATAGCTCGGAGCGGAGAGCCTCCGAGGCCTGTTCCAGCCTGGAACCAGATTTCGTTCTTTTTAATTGTGAATAATCAAATTCAATACAATAAAACCTATTTATTCTCTGGGGAAATAAACACAGATGATGTATCTTTGTCTACATGACATTCAACACCCAAAGGGGTGTCAGTCACCGTGACCACACACGCTGTGAAGCACGCGAAACGTCAGACAAATTTAAAATTATGTTAAATAATTATAAGTTTATAATAATAATACGTAAATGTAAAAAGATATATTTAAAATTAAATACCTAATATATAGATTGTCATTCTTTTTATTTTAGATTGTCATCTGTCATGTGTCAAAACTGATCTGTGATTTAATTGAGTTTGTTAATCTGTGGAAAGAGGCGGGAGTTTTGACTTGTCGTTTCATTTTTTACTTGATTTTTTTGGGATTTTAACTGGGAATTAGACTAATATAATTGTTTTGAAGAACTTTTTTTAACAAACTAATCTTTGTATACATAATTCTACAGTACGTATATCTCTAAACTCCTCTCAAACAGCTGGATCGATTTGGATGAAACGTATTCAAGAGCATTTGATGATTTAGATAACAATTTTATGTGTTTTCGTTTTTGGAAGATATCTTTTTGCGGCAAACATTCTTCTCGAGGCTATCCTGACGTTAATTGAAAACGTCCGGATATTTTCAATCGCATAGGACTCGCGAGTGCGTTGCCGGCCTTATAATATTTGGTGCGCTCTTTTTAAGACAGTGGGCACCGGGTTCCACATAGTATTGGCAATAAATGCCTTCAAAACTCTCAAGAATGTTTAAAAAGTCATCGAACCCACGACAAAGACAAGCTTTAATATACAAAAACATCAAATTTTTAATAAAATAAAAAATATTATTAACATCCTACCTGTTATGAGTGTCACCTGTCGCATTGTTGCCAGCGACGTATGCAGCTGGAATTAAAAATAATAATTTGGCAACACTACGACAAAAATACAATTTATTGCCAATGGACTTTGTATCCGGCTAATAAATACATTAAAAAAAAAAAAACAATTTATAGTCTGTGGTTACAGCGTCACTGATCTATGGTATCATGGCTGGTTTCACTTTTAAGGCACCACAAACTTATTAGGCGTGGGCCTCAGATTTCTGTATTTGTTTAATGATTAAGTAGATGATCAGCCCTTTGTGCCTGACACACACCATTGACTTTTGGGCCTTTCAAGTATTACGTAAGCACTATAGGGGGAGTGGAGGGTGACGATGACGTAATCACAAAATCACAGTGATTTGGTGATTACGTCATTAGTAAAACTACTTACTTTTGGTGAAAGGGACAGGGGGGGAATTGCCGTAAATCTGCTTAAGTAACCCCCCCCCCCTTTTGGGTCTAAGACAAGTTAGCTCACGATGGTTTCCTTCACCGTTGAAAGACAGACTACTCATAGAGCCTCAAAACACTAACCATGCAACGCATCTCTAGCCTTGATCTTGTCCAGGTGGGCATTGGCATATGCAGCCAACAGGGGCAAAATGGCTTTATACTTGAGCGGGGCTCTCTCTCGGGCTGCAGCGGCGCCGGCGCACCCCCTAGCCACTGCAGCGCAGGCCCGGGAGCTCCGCCCGCCCACTTGACTGGCCCACGCATCGCAGGCACGACGCATACTGGAAGGTATTTAAATAATATTCTATAAATATATGTCAAGGTTTATGTAATAAAAGAACACATCATTTTTTTATAAGAATGGCAACACTACGCAATATCAAAGACATTGTAAATTGTCTATGATGATGAAAAAGAATATCGAGTGAAACGAGAGGGGGCCCCAAAAAAAGGTTAGGAGAAATAGCAGCAAGCGAATGGAGAAAAAGAGTCATGAAGATTGGATTGGAATCGATTGGAAAAGGATATGAGAAGCGATTCCAAGCGGTACTGAAGCAAGCTTTGATTGGGCATAGAGACGATACGCAGATGAAAGGTTCACTTTGAAGACAACTATATGGAAAGAACCAAAAGGAAAGAGAAGAAGGCGCCCTTAAGATGGAAAGAAGAAATAACAGCGTTAGCAGGATGCCAATGGAGAAAGAAAGACATGAAGAATACTCTTATGAACGTCCAAATGTTAGTATATATGAAATGCTTCTAAATTTACAATTACTGCCAGTTCTCAAAACAAAGGCGTAGAACGGAAGAGAAGAACTGGCAATAAACTCTCCGCCATTCTTATTAATCGCCAAGTTTTTTCTTTTACACAATGTTTGTAAAGAGCTGCAACCATTACACCATGTTCCAAGACATTTTAAGTAGTTACTTAATGAATTATAATAAACTAGTGACCCGCCCCAGCTCCGCACGGGTGCAATGCTGATGAAAAGCAGGTTTTTATTATGTATTGTTATTTCCGTCGCTGGAAAGCTCCGATAATATTCGTTCAATCGCTGCTAATGGGCTGTATAGATCTATATTAAACGAACAATGTATTCAAGGTATTTAATTGGTTAAGGATTAATGCTGTATTGGTTAAAATCGCTTCGAAAATTAGCCATCATTTGTCGTAAAAAGTAAATGACAAAAAAAAGTTATTGTGGGTTATCCATAAGAGATAGACATATACCATCACGGACTTTTCTGTAGACCTTTTCAATGTGTACAATACTTAGTACATTATTTTGATAAAACTCGTAGGGTTCAGCCTGCGTTTGCAATGTAAGCGGAATAAATGTAATTATTTACGATATCACATTGGAGACCTCAAAAATAACAGTACTTCTCCACTATTTAATGGATGTTATTATACATATAAACCTTCCTCTTGAATCACTCTATATATTAAAAAAAACCGCATCAAAATTCGTTGCGTAGTTTCAAAGATTTAAGCATACAAAGGGACATAGGAACAGAGAAAGCGACTTTGTTTTATACTATGTAGTGATTAAAGTAAAAACAAAGATTTGTGCTGTGTTCTTCAGCTTTTCCCGTAGACTTCTTGGCCAATGGTACTGATAGAAGTGAGGATATTAGAATAGCATGAAAAGAAATGCACTGCTGTATATGCTCCTGATTTCTTATTGTAAATGGTCAAAGTCAGTGCGTTAGATTTATCTGTTTGACTTCAAAATGTTTCTCATTTAACCATTATTTGCGTGTTGTGTTTTAACAACAAAAAGAATTATCACTGAACGAATTGAAATCGGTAACCGTTAATTAATGAATTAAGCTTTTCATAAATTTGACGATTATTATATTTATGACTCAAAAGTTGGCGATTAAAGGGAGTGGCAGAGATTTTCTTGCCTGTTCTACGCTCTTGACTTGAACTGGTAGTAAATATAAATTTAGAATCTATTTAGCATATTTTGTGTTGACGTTCATAAGTATACTCGGTTGGCCATATTTTTTTTATTGATAAAAATTTTTTTTTCTATCACTTATGGTTCAATTTTAAACTCCCATTTAGTAAAAAAAATACATCTCAGCTCACTTTATTTATTTAAAAAAAGATTCGTATCGTCGCAACCGCCGAGGCTTATCGTTAATATATTAGTAACTGGATGCCCGAGCTTTGCTTGGTTTATTTTTTTTTTATAAGTTGTGTTTTTTGGAAATTATATTTAAGTACGAATTACATAGTAATAAAGATAATTATATTCATATTTAAGTTTTTATTTGACTGACATCTTAAAACGTTCCAATTATATGTCTAAGTTAATAAAACACGAATACAATTACATTTTCTAGAAACGATTCCTAGCTAGATCGATTTATGGCCCCCAAACCCCCCCTATACTAAATTTCATGAAAATCGTTGGAACCGATTCCGAGATTCCAATATACAAGAATTGCTCGTTTAAAGATATAAGATATATCAACGCAAAATGTTTATGAGAAGAAAAGCAAGAATAAAGGCAAACAGAATAAAGGTGATCGTTGAGTTCAGTGCCTCTCTGATCGGCGTGTGCGCACCGCCTTAAAAAATAAAAACGCTGATAGCGATTAATATCTAGCTTCCAATCTGCGTCATTTTCATTGCATCCGTCTATTTGATAATTTCACTTATCTCCTATCTTCTCTCGCCAACTCAAAAACCTGCAGATGAGTTTCATCATCGGATGACGAGGTAAACTACAAAATTCCACTTGTACCATTTCATAAAAAGCCGTCAACATAACTGCGAGGCATATCACGTAACATCAGCCTCCTGCCCGTTCGTCCACAGCTCTATAAAAAAAAGCCGATTTCATAGCCACATTTGGCCGTTTTCCTTCTGACTCACCCTGTATACTCGTTGCTGAGAGAGACAGACCCCTTGTACAGCTTGTTCGTGAGCGTGCACAGCGCTGTCAACTTCACCTGCAACGACTGCATGTAGTCACCTGCCGAGGTGAATTCCGGATCTTTCACTCTGGAAACAAAACACTAATCAATCTCTGTAGTGATGTCCCCGACTAGTCGAGTTTACGCAGCATGCTTATGTGTTCCTTTTTTTTGTATGTTACAGGAGGCAGACAGGTCACCTGATGCTAAGTGACACCGCCGCCTATGGACCCTCGGACTGCTGAAAGGCTCGCAAGCGCGCTGCTGGCCTATTAAGAATTGGTACGCTTTTTTGAAGGACTAAGTCGAGTTGGTTTAGATATACTTCAGTGGGCAGCTGGTTCCTTTCTCTCTCTTCTCATTTGATCGACATCTACTATATGTTTTTTTTTTAATGTTAAAAAGAAAGACGGGCAGGAGGCTCATCTAATGTTAAGTTATACCGCCGCCCATGGACAGTCACACTGCCAGTAGGCTTACCAGCAGGTGAGCCACGAACCAATTTAGATGATCCCTTTTTATTGGAAAGGAGAAAACCAGGATCTAATGATACAGATCGAAGGGAATCATCGAAAATCCAAAAAATGAAATCCTTTGAAACTCGATAAAAAAAATGTTTTAATAGTTTTATAAAATATTTATTGTATGAAAACATCATTCACTAAAATTTCGTTAACAAAAAATCATCAACTACCATAATCCCCTTTAAGAAGCCCTTTAGAAAGGTTCATAGACAGTAGAACTTATATCAACGGACCTCTTTGGTGGAACTTTCTAGTGCGACAAGGATAGAACGACATGCGAGAGAAAGATAACATATAATTTAACTCACCTAGCGCCATTGGTGACTTTCGCCTCGTTGTTCCCATACAGCGCTGTACTAAGCCCCCATAAATTTAATGCGCTGTTTTCACTTTTAAAAACCTGAAATTTAATCGTGATTACAATGTTTAAAAGTGTTTAGACGTCTCTTTCTGTCAAATTGTGTCAACACTGGGATGAAAAGAGAGGACCATACGTTTGCCTACTTATAGGATATTTTAAATGTAATTTTTGTCGTGACAGCGAATAGGGATGAATCATCATCGACCATTTAATCTCATGTTCCCGTTACGCTCATTGTTCGGATACGCCGCATCTATCTCTCTTTCTCGAAGACTTAAGTTTGTAATCATTTTATCTATGTTTAGCTCCTATGGTCCTACTACCTACTACTTCACTATTTCCGTATTCGCCTTTAGTCAATTTTTTGTATTACATATTATATTCTATTACAATATATGTATTATATATTGTATTTAGTATTAAATATATTTATTTAAAGATCCGCCGGTATGTAGAAAAATAAAAGGAAATGAAAGGAAATAAATGTATTGTAAATGTAAAAGAACATAAACGCGGGAAACGTACGCGTCCATAGTACAGTAATAAATTGTCATAGATTATAGAAAGGAAAAAAACCAAACTCCTTGGTGATACAAATTTCATGAAGGTATCATATTTGTTGTTGATTAATGTCAATACTCTATGGTTAAAGTAGATGAATTAGATTTTGACGTTTAAAAATAAAGAATAGAATAGATTTTGACGTTCTCAATTCAAATATTGTAACAGATTAAAAATATATAGAGTGAAAATGAGTCACCTTATCAATATCATCGTCTGGGGTGGTTACAAAAAGTCTGAAGTCGTCGCTGTGTGTTAAAATTGGGTGTTTTGCAATTCTCTCTGGAAACAAATAGTTTATGGACCTAAAATAATGTTATTCTTTAGAATATTGATAATCATAAAAAATATATATTATTAAATGGGGCCCAGTCCAAGTATTATCAAAATTGGTTCAGTATTTTTGGAGGTATCCACGCATTTCAGTTCTCAGTTTTTATATTAACAGTTGTTTTTTCTATTTCTCCCTAAACAGTTTATAAGTTATTAGTTGTCTTTATAGAGCATCATCATCATCCCTAAGGGCATAGGTTCAATCACAGGCCAATACACCAATCGACCTTCTATGTGCGCATTTAACATTCGCTCGAACGATGAAGAAAAACGTGAGTAGACCCAGAATTTGGCGCCTTTTGTCAGGATCAGAAGGCTAATCAACTTCTTGCCTATTAGATTACCAAATTATCATAAAACAGATACAGAGACCTAAGAAGGTCATTAATATTTCTTTTTTTTTAGTTTTCCTGAAAAAGATTTAGATATGAGCAGCGATATAGCCCTGAGCAGTGTTGGCCTAGTGGCTTCAGCGTGCGACTCTCATACCTAAGGTCGTAGGTTCGATTCCCGGCTGTGCACCAATGGACTTTCTTTCTATGTGCGCATTTAACATTCGCTCGAACGGTGAAGGAAAACTTCGTGAGGAAACCGACATATCTTAGACCCAAATAGTCGACGGCGTGGAGGCACTGGAGGCTGATCACCTACTTGCCTATTACATTTAAAAATGATCATGAAACAGATTCAATCTGAGGCCAAGACCTAAAGAGGTTGTAGCGCCACTGATTTTTTTTTATAGCCCGTTGCACCATATTTATTGTTAGCATTATTAAATTCTTGCGCGAAAACTGTTAATAAAATGATATTCTTGGCGTCCCGTAGAGGCGTGTCTCTCTGCATTTTCTACGGCATTTACCATTGAGAGTGTTCAGAGGATTGGTTCGGACCTGCTGCTGAGTTTCATAAGACGTAAAGACAGAATATAAAATACCATCCGTATCACCGCCATCGTTACAGAAATGAGAGTTTTCTAAGGCAGGTTCTGCCGCGCACCACCACTTTGTGGAACCAGCTGGCCACTTAAGTATTTCCAAACCAATTCGACCTTAGGTTCTTCAAAGAGCGTGCTTCTTACCAGCGATGCCGTCTAGCATTGCGAGGATCCATGGGTATCACTTAACAAGAGATGAGCCTCCAGGCAATAGCCTCCTGTTCTTAAAAAAAGGCCGGCAACGCACTCGCGAACCCTCTGACATTAAATGTCAGATGAGCCTGCCTGTTTGCCTCCTATTACATAAAAAGAAGACTAGACCAGATAATATTAATATATTTTCTATTTAAAAACACATAATTGGTTTAAAATTACTTTGCAACATAACGCATCCACAAATAACATAAAATATTTTCCTCAACTCACCCATAAAAGCGTCAAGCGCCAACGCCCGCACCGCGACGAACGACGGCGAATATCTATCGAGCTGCTGTCTCGCTGAATGCAGCGGAGGCAGCGGTGGTATCGCCACTAATGGATGGGCGGCAGACAGGCGTTTGTGAAGAAGCTATAATATACCTAATTATTTCAATCATTGCACTTAAATTTAATTTAATGACTTCATTATTTATGCCTGAATTATAATAATTAAAGCAACTAGGTCCGTATCAACTCTGAGATGAAGTTCATGAGTGTAAAAGCAGATTAACAAATTTCCAAAGTATAGATTATGAAGCTTTGCCGCCCAGCCGTTGTCATGTCTAGAAAAGTTTTCAATACAACAATTATTGTATTGTTCTATCTGTAAAACATCGGATAACTATCTTGATTTCTGAGGAAAGAAATTGGTTCCCAAATTTGTCACTCAAAAATGTACCTGCAGGTAAATACTCCATTGCACTACATATTGCCAAGCCATTACAATAGTTATGAAATATACATTTATTGAAAATAATACATCTAAATAACTACTTTGTATTTAAAATATAAAGGGTATTTCAACAAGAACTTTGTTTTCTAAAACAAAATAAAACAAAGAATTAAGAGGAAAATGAATAAAAATTTTATTGTATTACAAAGAGAAATTTTGGCAATTATGAATGAAAAATGATATCTGACAAATGTCCACCATGACCACGCTGACAGATGTTGATTCTTTCATCAAAATTTTTAATCACTTTTTGGCAAAATGGAGGGTTTATTTCGTTAATGACATCACGGATTTTGAGTTTTAAGGCTGCAATCGATTCGATTGGCTCCGTATAGACTCTGTCTTTAACATAGCCCCACAAAAAATAATCCAGTGGTGTTAAATCACACGATCTGGCTGGCCACTTAACAGCTGAATTTCGCGAAATTATGCGGTCGGGAAATTATCGCGAGATATTAACCACTAAATTTTGGCCTATTATTGATGACATGGATATCACTGAAATGTGGTTTCAACAGGACGGTGCCACATGTCACACAGCCAATGAAACGATCAATTTATTGCAAACCAAATTTCCCGAGCGCATAATTTCGCAAAATTCAGCTGTTAAGTGGCCAGCCAGATCGTGTGATTTAACACCACTGGATTATTTTTTGTGGGGCTATGTTAAAGACAGAGTCTATACGGAGCCAATCGAATCGATTGCAGCCTTAAAACTCAAAATCCGTGATGTCATTAACGAAATAAACCCTCCATTTTGCCAAAAAGTGATTAAAAATTTTGATGAAAGAATCAACATCTGTCAGCGTGGTCGTGGTGGACATTTGCCAGATATCATTTTTCATTCATAATTGCCAAACTTTTCTCTTTGTAATACAATAAAAATTTCATTCATTTTCCTCTAAATTCTTTGTTTTATTTTGTTTTAGAAAACAAAGTTCTTGTTGAAACACCCTTTAAATTTCACACTTGTTCATATAAAAAATTGATTTTAGTTTTAACCTGTAACTAATGCATGTGAATTACCTTAAAATGGTTAAATCTTCGTCTAACGTAGGGCGGTGCAGGCCATCGTGCGCAAACGCATCGTACGCGAAATGTCACAAATGTTTCTAGAGTCGACAGCTGTTTCATGGGTGCATCTACCTAAAAATTTGCTGTGTATGGTAATGTTTAACAGACTTGTAATGGGCATCACCAGCACATGGTTAATATTATGCAGTCTGAGAAAAATATGTAATAAGAATGTTTCTTGTACAAATAAATTTCTTGTAAAGGATGGAGCCTTGTTCTGCCATTTATATTAATTAAGATGCAGACTTCAAATGGGAAGATGTTTTTAAACTCTCCTGCACCTGAGATCCTTTACTGATGTCTGGTTTTTTTACTTTTTAAAAACCAAAAAGGTTAATTTCGAGATATATTTAGTAATTGGTTTAAGTTTTAAACTGTTCACCACCGTAATTTTCTACAAGATATACAATTTATATTTCATGAAATATTTCAATACTATCATAATAACCTTAACAGCAATATCATATCCCGTCTCCATGATGAGGGGAGAACCCTCTCTATCATCTGTAACACTGCCCACTTCTGTATCCGTTGTGTCCACATCATTCAAATCTAAAACTGCTGAACTACTTTCACTTGCCATTTTTCTAGAAATATAACAGAAAAGGAAATTTATAATCTTAGTTCATGCATTTATATACTGGCAGTACCCACAAACATTGTCCTGTACACATATTTTAAATACAAAAAAAAACCATTTCAATAAAAATTGGTCCAAACAGGACTTTAATTACCCACATGTGAGGGAAGAGCATTAGCTTGAATGCTTTTTACAAAATAATTTCAGCTAATGTCTGTACTTGCAAATCCTGTTTATTAAGAAGTAAGTAAGTAAGTATACTCATATTTAACTTTCAAAAAGTTATAATTAAATTACATTGCTTTATTAGTAGTGACATGACATTCTTTAAGCTCAAATTAAATGTGTTTTGGGTAGTAATAATGTACTTCTCATTACATTAATAAGAATAATTTCATGTTATTTCATATTCACAGCAAAACATTTAAAGAAATTTTAGTAAGACCATAGAAATGGTTAAGAAAAACCCTTTTTTTACATATTTAAAATATAAAAAAGACCTTAAAGAAATTGTTAACGTGAAGAACTGGAAAGTAGTTCTTACCTTTTTTATTTTATTAATACGTAAAAGTGTGAAGTTATGTGAAAAGGGGGCGTAGCTATCTAGTTTACATAAGATATCAGCACTGATATGGAATAAATAAAAAGTAGTTCAACCTAATTTCCAATTTCGCGATCGATAATGCAACTACATGCACTAGATTTAATTAAATGTAAATAATATCACATCACCGTATTTTATTTTCGTACTAAATGAAATTTTAATAAGTTTTAATACCAACAAATTTAAATATTATGCCAAAACATTTTACTTTTGGAGAATAAATAACTTAGAATGTAATAACAAGATCGGATAATTTTGATTTATGAAAGTAGTAACTAACAAGTAACAATTCTAGTCAGCTGAACGATAGTGATGTCAGCCGTCAGTTTTGACAACTTTGTCAATATATTTATTGACAATTTTAATGTACAGAGCATAGATAATAATGTGCTAAACGACTCTACAATCTACATATCGTTCCTGTGTAGAGAGTAGAGACTAGCGGGACATAATATTTACAGGGCATAATGCGACTCATGGCCCGTTCACACATGGGAGTCCGTTTTACTTGTACGTTTTTAACGGATACGTCATAAATTTATGCTCTGTTCACACATATGCACCGTATAACGTTCAACGGATCCGTCATTACTGGATCCGATGTGTGAACAGAAAACTCTCGCAGTATACCGCCGTTATTCTACAAGGATGGACGCTGTCGTGTTGTATTGGTACTATCGTCGGAGAAGGAAGATTCGACGTTATTGGCAGCATCCACTTATGGCCCAAAGATCTAGAGAGGGTGCTTACAGTTTACTTATGAGTCAATTACGAGGTGATGAATCGAAATTTTTCAATTACTTTCGTATGTCAATGTCAACTTTTGATGAACTTCTTAAACTATTGGAAAAGGATTTAAAAAAGCAAGATACTCGTTGGAGGAAAAGTATCTGCCCAGAAGAAAAACTAGCGATATTTTTAAGGTACGTACTTTTATTTTTAAAACTCAGACAGATCTAATAACGTAGCATCACTGTGTACAGATTGTACTGGCGATAGTGCACTATCAGTAGGCTGTGGTGTACTAAAATAGCCCTGGGATTGATAGTGACTAGCACCAGATGTTTGTGTATAGGCTGACCAGTCATAAGTTGACTGGCCAACTCTCCTATGTTTAATATTTTTTAATAGGTTTAACACGCCTGACTGGAATTCCAAAGTTTGGTCATCATCAAGCAACGCCAAAGACGGCAAAATACCTCTGAAAAACGATAGATTGCGATCTTCCTGCTCAATTTTCTTTGGTTTTATCTGATAGTCAATGTAGGACATCATTTTGGCATCCATTTCATTAAATTTTCTTTTGGCTGGTTCTCTGCGTTTTGGCGGGGGGGTTGGATTTTGTTAGTCTTTTTGACTGTCATTGTCAAGTTGTGTCATTGTAGTCACACTGTCATCTTCCTTTGTAGGTTCATTCGATCTTGTGGTGTCATCTTCGGTGTGTTCTACAGTTTGTTTAGCAGAGACGCTTTCGTGCGTTTCACCAGCAGCAACTACTTTTTTCAAAAATAGCATCTGATTATGGTATTTGTAGGGCTTCGTGTTTGAGACAGCGGAACCAGACGTCTTGCAATTCTTTTTATCTTTTAGTGTTCTTACCCAGGCATCTCTCATCTGTCTCCACTTTTTCATAACAAGTTTTCCTAAAACAAGTAATAAAATAATTAATTTTATTTTCAGGTATGCAGCATCCGGGTGTTCATTTAAAGATCTTCATTACACCTATCGCGTTGGTGTATCGACTGTTAGCAACATTATCAAAGAAGTTTCAAGATGCATATGGAACAATTTAAGTGAAAAATTTATGCGACTTCCTACATCAGTCGACGAATGGGAACAGATAGCAAGTGGATTTAACAAAAAAGCAAATTTTCCCCACTGTCTCGGAGCTGTCGACGGAAAACATATCCGACTTAAAAAACCACTAAATAGCGGTTCACTGTACATCAATTATAAGGATTTTTTTTTCCATCATATTATTAGCGATCGTAGACTCCGACTATCGCTTTGTATACGTCAGTGTCGGATCTTATGGAAAAGAATGCGATTCATCAATATTCAAGGAGACAACATTTTGGAAAATGATGCTAGACGGCAGTCTACAAATACCAGCACCATGCCCATTAACAAGAGACTCAGAAACGAGAGTTCCTTATGTGGTCATTGGAGACGAAGGTTTCGGATTACACGAAAATTTATTAAGGCCGTTTGGCGGGACGCATCTGGACAAAAATAAGCGAATATTCAACTATCGTTTGACTAGAGCTAGGAGATACGTTGAATGTGCCTTCGGTATCTTAGCTAATAAGTGGAGAATATTCCATCGGCCTCTAGACATCGATAAAACAACAGCTGTATGGACCGTTAAGGCATGTACTGTTCTACACAACTTTATAAGGGACAAGGAGGGCTCAAACAGTGATAATAACGTATCTGAAGAATTTAGTTACGAAAACCTACCCCATGAAGTAAGAACACGAGGTGGTAATACTGCCAATTTAGTTCGAACAGAATTCGTAAACTATTTCATGTCCGAAGCTGGATCAGTTCCATGGCAGGATGAAGCTATTTAGAATGTAATTAAATAATAAAACAGACACTTACCGAACTCTTGTCTTTGTCTTTGTTCCATAACCTCAAAATCCTCCATTAGAATACCGCATATTTCGCGCCAACCTGCAATACTTGCAGTATTGTCTTTGTATTTATCCAGCGTCTTGTCCCAAAGGACTGGCCTATCTTCCACCAAACTAATTAACATTTCCTTGTCTATTAACTTTTCCCACTCCTTGGTTGACATAGTTAATCAGTGATTATAATAACTATTACACACAATGCACGCGCGCGTTCTCTAAGAATGTACAATAGAAAATGCGAGTCAAAACCTGTCGCATCACTCCCCCTCCTACACCCCGCACGTCACGCACACAATACCTATCCGTTAAAATTCTACGTATCCGCATATTTTTACTGTTCCGTCGTCCAGTATTCGATGACAAAACGGAATGTAATTTTTTTACGGAACGATATTTTTTACTGTATACAGAATACTGTGCCATGTGTGAAGTCGCTCATACAACTACATACGCCATCGACGAAAAAAAAACTTACACGATAAAACGGAATAGTAAAACGGAGACGTGAGAACCGGCCGTCAGTGCCGAATTATGCTGAAGCTTAATTAGAACGTGAATTAGTTTTCAAATGCATCAGCAGAGTGCGCCAAGTTCAGTGTTGGATCTTTAAAAATGATTTCTAAATAAATTATACACTTTTTAATTGAATCATCTTATCCAAATGATAGTGATGACGATGATTTATCGAATGCTTCGAGTTTAAATAAATTAATTAGTTTATTATCAAGACATAGGTATATTTATTGGAAATATATTATATGTTAATGAAACAGATGAGTTATTTGAGCCATTATATTTATATGTTTAGCAGTTTGAAATAACTATGATTATTTCCAAAATCTACGACGAAACGAAAGCCTTACAAATTTTTCAACAATAAATAATATTACTAAAGATAATTTCGATCAATGCCAATATAAAGAATAAATCACTAGTGATTTTTTTGTCACTGAGTTGGTATTGATTGCGAGTATCACGCGAGAGCATTACTTTTGAGAGTGCTCAATTGTGCAAAGCGTTGCTGTAGTTAGAAAATTCAACGTCGAACATTGTGCCGCATAATGCGCTCTAGTGCTGTAATTGGAAAACTACCAAGTTTTCTTAATTCATGAAAAATGCCAGGTTGAGTCTCCTTTTCCCTTGAATGACTGTTTTGCTAAATATTTTAAGAAATAATTAAGATATCATGATATGGTATAGACTGTTTCTGCTTGTTCTGAACGCAAATAATTAAAAAAGTACACACATGTCACACTTTTATTGCCCCTAGGACAGGGCAAGATGTAGAATATTCAATTATATGTTAAGGAATTTAATACAAAAACTATCACAACTGTTGTACAACAATTTATTTAGCCTTATTTTATATTACATTAACAATAATAAGGAACACAATATATTCAAGAATATATCACATTTTATTTATATGTATACTACCTTTCTAAAATTAGCGATGTGACTTGTTCTAAAAAATTACAAAATCAGTCACTTGAATTAATTAATATTTACACATTTTTCCAGTTACAAGGCAGGACAGAACTCTGTATGTTTTTGTCAGTTTTCCTGTCCTTTCACTATTCACACTTATTGTTGGGCAAAATTTTTGCGATGGGTTGCAAATTAGTATAAAAGTGAGAAAGTTCACAATTATTGTAAACAATACACAAGATAGTATGTCAAATTCTTAGAGAAAATAGCTATAAAACATATGATAAGTCTCCTATAAAAACTACACATTAAGAAGTACCTGCATCATTCAGGTTTCAGTTGAGCAAAGGGTACGTACATAGTGCTTGCTACCTTTACCTTTTTTTTTTATAGACCAGGGGGCAAACGGCTCACCTGATGTTAAGTGATACCGCCACCCATGGACAATCTCTCATATTTCTACTTCAACATAATAGCGAAATATCACAAAATCTGTTATACGAAAATAATCAATACTATTATCTACAAAGATAATATTTCATGAGTAAAAACCACATGCACATTTTATAAATTTATCTTTTTGTATGTGGTTATTTAGGAAAAAGATACTTTTGTCTGTACGTATTATAATAATAATCTCACTATTAAATCAAGTTCTCTGAAATATGTTAAGTTACAACATAGAATTTATCATTGAAAGCCCAATGAAGGGGAAAGATGAATTTTTTTTAACAAGTAACACACTCATCATACAGTTCTAGAAATCCATCTTATATCATAATTTATATCGAATTATTAGTTATCCTAAATCACTGTAAAGTGTCTTATCATTTATATTATAGAAATCAACATTCCGTAAAGTATGGGAACCGTGCCCCAATACACAATTGCACTTCACACTGAGCCCAAAGTCAACATCACTAAAACACTCTATCCTGGTATCCTGAGTCTTGAGGTGGTGGGTTGGGCTTGGCCTGAGCTCCAGGCACATGATGATGATGTCGGAGATGACCAGGTCGACGTGGTGGCGCCAGATACTCAAACATACTCTGCGTATGTTGGGCCAACATGTTAGCCAAGTCACAAGGCATCGGGTCAGTCCAAAAGAAGTCATGGTTGAGTGCTGTGTCTGCGTCATATCTGAAATTAATAATTAAGAGTACAGTAGAGGTTCTTGGGGTATGGAGTTCAAATGCACTGGCGCTAATTAAAGATTTAAGTTGGTGCCCGGTAGATAGTACCATGACTCCGAGCTCCCAATACAGCTACAAAATGCTACCAGCATTAAAGGTAAAAAAGGTAATTTTACACTGCCACAGGGACCAATGTTTTTTTTAAATGATTATTATTACGAGGATATTTAAGAACATTTGTAAATACTGTATATTTTTGTGTTGGAAATAAATTTTTGTTTCCATAAGACTTAACTTATTGAGATATGTGTATGTATTTGAACTGTAAATATTTAAAATCAATGCAAAAGTGTCCTTATGGTTATAATATATTGTTATAATAAACAAGAACTCTTGACATAAGCCTATTTATGTTAAGGATGTTTAACAACTTCTAAATAATGATTTCCCTAATATGGTGCTTTGATACCATGCGAAGCTGTAATACTGGTGAAGTAAGGCAGTAAAAGCACCTATCATTTCCGTTGCACAATATACTAACTAATCTACCTAACCTAGTGTAAAGAATATTTAATGCGGTGGTAGGAAGATACAATGTTTAATGCACAGTACCTGGGGATGATAAATTATTATACCTCATATTATAATTCATACGACTTATTAATTTAAATTGTATATATGTATTATAATCTCTGGTGGTCCAATCCCGCCAATGTTTAGCATCACAAAATTCATGTAAATGAAAATATTTTGCATAAATGATATGACCATCTTTATGAGAGTATTTCATCATAAAATAAGTTAATTAGGAGTACCTCTTCGCCGGGTCTAGTTGCAGCAGCTTGTCAAGTAAATCACAACCATACGGGTCTTTGACATATGGCTTTAGTCTTTCCTGAAAAATATTCAGTATTAACCTCAAATGTTAGTATAGAAATTTATACACATTAAAAGCCTGATATTCTCTAATAAAAATATAACTTCAATATTAGAACACTTTTATTATTTATTTATTATTGTAACACTGTCTACAGATATACGTACATTTTTGTTCTAAAAAGGGTTAAAGAGTTATAAGTTAACCACACATGACTGCTTCCAGTTCATAGAAAATCTATTCATTCACAGCTGTGTCCACATTCTCAGGGTTCAACGACATTTGCCCAAGTGCAATGTCATAGGATATAAGCTGACAGATTTCTAATTAGTAATACAAAAATTATTATTGATATACATGGCTTACCTTAACCTTCCTCTTTTGTCCCTTTGGCAACTCCATCTTATTGTATAGGTCTAAACTTTCCACTCCTGGCCATACATCTGGGGTACATGACCCACAAAGCTGGGATATTAGTATTAATTGTTGCTGCTCGGTGGGACCCTGAAAAATCAAGTAACTCAACACAGTTCTCTTTGTTCAACATGGTTTTCAAAAAATATTAACATGTATTCAAGAAAACCATTCCTAAACAGTGTTATTTAAAAGAGCCTTTAATTTAAATTTGTTTTTAGATTCAGTAATTATTTCATTATTGTAATGATTGTTAGTTGTTCTTAATTATTTAACAGTTTTAGCAAGTAACATAATGCCAGGCATTGTTTTCTATTGCTTTAACAGATTAGAATTTTGGACTAATTTTTAGTACTTAGTATTTTTAGAAATTAAAAATCTGATATCTGCAAATGCATTATTAAAGAAACACAGCCAGTGCCACTTATATAACATAACTTACCTGCATAATTGGAGACCTGGTCCACATCTCCGCCATAATGCACCCTGCACCCCACATATCTACTGGTGGTCCATAATTACGATCACCTAAAAAAATCTTATTGCTTAAAATTTTGTGAAGGCCCACAGGGTTTGCAGCTAAGCATTAGAAGTTTTCTTAATTCTTTAGAGTGAAGTCTGGGATATCTTACCTAATAACAATTCTGGGGGGCGATACCATAATGTGACCACCCTGTTAGTGTATTTATTGGCTTGTCCTGACTTAGCAACACTAAATGCTCTTGCCAAACCAAAATCAGCAAGTTTCAGTATTCCATTCTTAGTAATAAGTACGTTTGCAGCTTTCATATCTCGATGCAATATTTTATTGCTATGAATGTAATATAACCCATTCAACAACTGCTGCATAACTTTTTTGATCTCACCTAAACTAAATTTCACATTTACATTCGACAATAAACCTGCCAAATCGTGTTCACAGAAATCGAAAACTAAGTAAAATGTTGACCTATATTTATTGTGTAATGTAGCCTTAGTTCTGCATATTTCAATAAGGTTTACGACATTTTCGTGTTTCAGAAGCTGTAATATCTTAATTTCTCGTAGTGCTGTGATGGGAAAACCTTCTTTTTCGTTATCCATTAAGACCTTTTTCATTGCAACAAATTTTTTACTGCTATTTCTAGCTCGCGCTTTGAACACTTCTCCAAAGGTTCCTTGACCGATTTTGGCAACTTTTTCATACTTAGAAGACTCATCACAGAATGGAAAGTCAAATTCTTCAATATATTTCTCTTTTTCTCTCATATTGAGAATAGTTGAACTTGTGCTCAACACGGGAGCAGGCTCCCGTGGAGCGTTAACATTTTGCATTTTGGATGCAATTTTGAAGGCTTTTATAAATATAGATTAACGAAAAAGAATCAATAAAAACTTGGTTCTAATTTATTTTGAATGTCTTTGTCTAAGTAAAACTTTTCATACATTTAAAAATAACACAATTATTAGTGTGAAGAAAGAAGATTTTAAAAAGTTAAAAACAACACGTCCTAATATTGTCGGTTTTCCTATTCTGATAATGACATTTATAGTTGGCAATTGGCATTGACAGTTGGCATAGAATGTAGAAAGGATAATGTTGCCTGTGGTCCGCATTGTCTTGGCAGTAATATAGCACATACATAATAGGCATGATGACAACAAGTAAATTTCATTGAAATAATTTGTGTGTATATTATTACAAAATTCCTAATTCTAAAACTCTGATTCTTTTCATAATTAAAAGCAAGATGAATATAATAATCGATAAAATAAAATCGCTAAATACGGTAATCCGCCATGAAATGTTGAACGCCAATCAGAGCGCATGACGTCACGTTAGAGTTCTTTCTCTTTGTTTACATTTGAATTACTTAAGATAATACACACTCGCTCGCTTTTTTAATTAAATACGCCGTTATTGTTTTGTTATTTAATTTCAATTTCTTTTGTGTAAATTGATTGCGCTAAATTGAGTCATGGAACAAGGATTTACAAAGGCTTCCAGCGCAAATTTACCAAGAATCGACTTGATAATGCTAGGAACGTTTCTGGCATCAAACAAAGACTTCTGTTCAGCAGAATTTAGAAATGTTAAAACTTCCATGTAAGTATTGTGTATTTAACAGTTAATTAATTAAAAAAAATATTTTTATGGTTTAAAACCATAAAAATAATTCGTTGAAAGCATAGCTATTGTACCTATTTCAGTATAACATTCAATATTACAATTTGAGGTTATATTTATGTTAAATATTTCTTTTTGCAATTAAATATTTACCATTGCTTTAATTATTTCAGGTCTGCTAGGGCATCTTATGGTGATGATGCTGTAAGCTATGTTCAGGTCAAACGTGAAGGACATTTGTGCACAATAAAAGCTAAAATCTGCCCAGAATATAAAGTACATGCCAAGTTGTATGGAGTGTCTTTGGTAGTCGACGAACAAGAGGAAACAGTTATGTCAGTAGAATGTCATGATTGTGTGGCTTCTCAAGGAGGCTGCAAACATGCCATGGCATTCTTAATGTGGGTTCATCGCAGAAGTGAAGATCCATCTTGCACATCCATAGAATGCTATTGGAGGAAATCCAAACTTTCTAGAGTTGGGAGTACCCTTAAATACATAACTGCTACGGAATTATCTAAGGGTAGCCCTAGCTTACCATCTGATACAGAAGTATTCGAAAAGTTTGTAGAAGAAGGGAAGAGAAGAAGGTTAACCGACTGTGAATTAATGAAATACCAAAAGGACTATGTTTTTGATAGACTTCTAAGTCTATCAATGGACAATTTAGTGTTGAAATATAAAGAAAACTGTTGTAATAAATTTTTGGATAGTGTGATATTTTCTGATGCTGACATCAACAATGTAGAAGAAGAAACAAGGGAGCAACATAAAAGTAAGCTTTGGTATGAATTAAGGTATGGCAGAGTGACCGCTTCAAGAGCATATGAATTCAGTAGGTGTAAAACCAGTGACGGCACTCTGATGGCAGTAATAATGGGTGGAAAAATTCCAGACACAACAGCGATGTAACGTGGTAGAATTTTGGAGGATGAAGTGAGGAAAACTGTAAGTGCCAACCTGGAAAAGAAAATTAGAAAATGTGGGTTATTCTTATCTAAAAACTATCCCATGCTAGCGGGTTCACCTGATGGGATCTGTGAAAATAGTATAATAGAAATTAAGTGTCCTATGGGTCAAAAAACAGTTAAAGCATATGTAAAGAATGGGAAGCCAACCCAAAAGTTTTATGTGCAAATGCAACTTCAAATGTTACTAACAGGCTACTTCTGTGTAGCTGACTGCAACTACAGTGCCAATAAGAAAGTAGATATAATGGAAATTATGTATGATGAAAAATATGTATCAGATTTTCTTAAGGTAATAGTCCCTTTGTGGAAGGATAATGTATATCCAGTGTTATATAAAAGTGTAATGTTATAAATAAAAACCAGTCTATGTAAAAATGTTTTTATTTGTAGGATAAACCTCTGATGATCTTCACACATTATATACTAATTTACAACACTATATAAATATTCACTTATATCAATGTTTTATGAATCTAACATTATTCTGAAACTGAACTGACATATATTCTTGATCAAGCTGATTGATTTGATCTTACAAGATTTATTGATCAAACAAACATGTATATTTATTTGATCAAAGAATCTTGTAAGTTAATCAATCCACAGGCAATGGTTATAACATCATCTAGCAATTTGAATAAATTAACATTTACACATGCATGCGGCTTTAACATACAGAATTCACGTAGGCGTCTAATCACTCTCTCCACATGAATCCTTAAGCTTGCAATTTGTTTTGTTTCCCTTGCCTCATGTTTTGATAGCTTTGTACCAGTTGCAACACTTGGAGGTCGTACTAAGTTCACTCCCTGTTTTCTTAAATATTGTTGTACATGTTTGAAACCTCTGTCAGCCATCACACGCATACCTGGTTGGAAACACTTTATAAAATCACAAGATTCGACCAACAATGTGTCAGTAATTCTTCCTCCATATCCTGGAGAAATATAATTGATTAGTCCATTAGGAGTACAAGACACAAGATACTTTATCGTATTAGCTTTTTTGTATTCTGACCAGGAGAGAGCCTGGTTCACTGCTTTTGAAGGCTTTTCTATCTCAATTTCTAAGCAGTCTATAATACAAGTTACATTGTAATATTTATGCCTAAAGACCCTAGGCAAATTTTTTCTTATGGAATCTTAAGGAAGCTTCTGCAACGACTTCTCTTCTTTGCTTTTTCGCACTATATTTCCTTTCGTTTGAGTCGGAAGTTCGTTTTCTTCTGTCTGGTTGGCATTCAAATTTTGAGGGAACGCACCCAGGTTTCATGCGAATCTGCGACACTGACCCCATCACATGATACTCCATGTAGTTAGCCATAGAATTTGGTAACTGACAATGAAATAAAATACCTTTTTAATAGCTCATTCATTGAGGATTTGATTACAATAAGTAACAGTGAGTAAGAGAATCATAATCTCCAAAAAGTTTGTATTTCAATGTTTACTTCTTCCCATAAAATTAGCTTATAATGAATTTAGCAACAAAATTCTACAAAATAAAAAAGGCAATACTTACGTCAAAGTGATCTTCACAAAAATAAAGCTGTGTAGTGGGTAATATTCCTTCCAAATCACGTCTTGCAAGTTCAAGCCACTTCTTTCTTAATTTCTTATCGAAAGGAACGAAAATAAATAACTTCTCAGGAGTTTTTTTGGACGTATTAGTACACAGAGGGACGGAACACCACCTATATGCTTTCGAAGTCATGTTTTTAATGTAAAAACTAGTAAAATGTCCAAATTAAATATGAATTAGATAATGTTTACATATACTGAATGTTCCTTGTACTCTAAAGTGACGTAAGCAAGCGACACTATGACACTTTGACGCGTTTTGGTGCAAATTTTAAATTTATGAATCAAAAATTATTTTTTAAGTACTAAACCTAAATTTTCCGCAGAAATATTATGTTTATTATAATTCATATATATTTCCAAATATTATAGAACAGTTTCTCAAAATTTGTCATCATGCCTATTATAAATTATTATAATACCCGTTTGCACCTTGAATTAATACAATTTAATTACCTTCATTTTTTTAAAACTTATGGTCAAAATTGGATAAGTTACCCAATTAAGTTTTACATATTAATTATAAGCAAAAGTTGCATTTTTCTATGCAATTTAGACACCAAATTAGAAATAATTGATATTTATACGTAGATGTGCAGCTAAATACAATTATTAATCTATGATATTATGTTAACTAATCGAGTCTGACAAGAATGCATTGGAAAGCTACAATCTAAAGCATACACATATCTATTTTATACCAGTCAGCAACATTGCATATAATTACTAATAATAATAACAATAATAATAACAATAATAATAACAATAATAATAACAATAATAATATCTATATAATTATGTATAATAAATGTTCAGAGTACAATGCATTTAGATATTAAGACTTTTATTGTAGCCAAATTTTTTTTTAGACTAAATTGTACCTATCTACCTAGCCTAAACCTAAAAAATATGACAGAAATGGTTGTGGTTGTCTGAGAAAATGGCAATTGGTGTAGGAACGATTATTCGACACAATTAATGGAAAAAGTGTGTCCAGAACAAGCAGCAGAAAGCGTTTGATCGTAAAATAAAAATTAATGTAAGATGTAGACGAAAGCTACACTAAGCTCTTACATTCTCAGGGATTATAATATTACTGATTTTTAACAATTTATCATAACATTTCTAACATAAAACAATAATCAGATTAGTTTTTTGTTTCTTTCTGTGTTATTATCTTAATAATGTGAATATTTTTTATTCAATATAATACTTTCGTAAAAAATAAGTTAAAATAATGTATAACATACATACATTGATTGTAAGGCGGAACGAAGTTGTACATAAGATAATCATATTTTTCTTACTAAATTATCTTATTTTACAAGTGCATTGATTTATATAGTCGGAATTTTATTTATATTAATAAAGTAAAGCCTGTCCCAGCTTATCACGGTTGGACCATTTAAATAATTTAATAGCTTGTAATATTTATTTTTTCAAATTGTAAATAAATAATAAATAAGTCCTTTTGTTTTTGAATTCAGTCGCTATAAACAAACAAAAATAATAATTTTCTTTATTTAAGATGTGAATTGGTACAATGCTATAAAAACGTTTTACAGTATTCAAATATATCTTTGATAATCGCTTTGTCTTTTTTCCTAATTATTATAAATATATTTTTATTTTAAGTTTAAACTATTTTAGGAGGTTTTCCTTACTAAACATCAAATTCTTAGTCAGTGTCTTTTTTGTCGTATTTCGTTAAAAGTTTACAACATAATTTTAGTAACTTTACGTTACAGATAGACAGGCTGCAATGGACTGGTCTAGAATGAAAATAGAAAAAAGGGTAGACCAAAACAGCGATCGGACAACGAGATAGAAAGGACGGATGGCGGAGCTTGGATGTTGACGGCAAAATATAATATAGAGTGGAAAATGCTAAAGAAGCCTCATCTTAGAAAAAAAGATTGTATATTTATTTTTGTATGTTGTATTTGCTACAATATTAATGCTTATTACTATCTTTATATATATAAAATTCTCGTGTTACAATGTTAGTTCCCATACTCCTCCGAAACGGCTGGACCGATTCTTATGAAATTTATTAAGCATATTCAGGTCTGGGAATCGGCTACTATCTCTCAGACCTCTAGGGGTGTCAGCCCAATATTTATTTTTTAGACAATTTTTTTGTTTGTTTTTTTTTATGATACGGCATACAGAAATACAAACAACCCTTAATATTCACCCCTCTACAATTAACCCTATTTATTATTCGTTAATTAAATGCTTATGACATGAACCCTGTAGTTCATATAGGGAAAAATTCACAGAACGGCCTAAAAAGTTTTCATTCCGGAAAACCGAACAGTCTCTGGGGTAGGAAAATGTTCCATGTTAGTTACTAATAACAGTGAACTAGACATTATGGAGATACGAAGTTCGTGGGGGCTGCTAGTTTTATATAAAAAAAATTAAAAAAAAAAAAAATTCTATATAACGACACAGAAGGGACTATCCTTTTTATGGCGTTATAGAGAGTTGTCGTTAAATGGACAGAGGAAAAATCTGAATAAGAAAAAGAAAAAGTACATTTCAGACTAGTCTTAGTTGTTATGTACACAAAAAGAAACTTATTTGAACACTATTGCGTATACCACCAGTACTTTTGTTGTGTGTTTTACGTATTTTTTCAAATCTTGTGATATTGAGGCATCAATGATAAAGGAGATAATTTTCCAATAATTTAGCTGCTTCCAGAGCTTTTTTGATGCTGGTGAAGGCTCTGGCTCAAAATGTACACAGCGGCGCAGTTTTTATTAATTTTAGCAACTTATAAGGTACTTTTACTACTCAATTGTTGTCGTTATTTAGAGTGTCTGTGACGCTATGCAGAGTGTATCATTGTATGGTAGACAAGCTAAAACAACCAAAGTCAATTGATTTCGACGATTTTTAGAGAGTTTGTCGTTAAATTAAGTGATGTTACATGGAGTTAACACTGTTCATCCATTTAAATTGTATAACGTTCGTAACGTAAGAAATAAAAAGCTGTATAATAAGAGATCATATAATCAAATTGTTTTTGTTACGTCTTCGCCATTCTTCTTTATATCTTGCATACTTTGAGTGGAAACACCAGCTCTCTCAACGATTACCTTAATGTTGTTTTGAAGTCTGTCTTTATCTATAACGAAAAATATATTAGTTATCGTCTGGGTTCAATTTTCTGTAAACGATTTGTATCGGGTTGTTAGGCACAGAAGGCTGATAGATCTATGAAATAATTATGTTTGATCTGAGTTAATAATATGAAGCGTAAACCAAATGTCACAAACAAACAAAATCATCGCATGAAGCCAAAATGAGTCCTTTAGTTAGCCCATACTCATAAATGATAATTCTTGATTCTTGTCATAAATTATAAGACTTGATTAAATCATTAAGGTCCGTTGTTATCCAGCTTCGCCAGGCTAGGCCGATGGCTGGCCATGCGTCATGGTAAACGAGCGTCGGAGACGCTCCATTTTAGTGAGCCTTTGAGGTAGAATGCTTTTTTTGGATGTCGTATCTCCAACCATCGGGTACCAACTAAAAACCTGAGGCTTTTTTTATTAACTTTTGGAGATACCGCGCTTGCAATTAAGTTAAGAGTTAATGTTAGTTATAAGATTTAGGTGTGTTAATGTTTTTATGTTTTTTATTTAGGATAATCGGTGTGTTCGTTCTATAGAATTAGTAATAACTGTAAATATAAAAATAAAATAATGATGTGAAAACATTACATAACAAAACAAATAAAAAAATTCATTTAAAAAATGCAACCATTCCCCTCAATGCAATCAATATTTTCTTATGACGTTGGCACATTCAACTATCGTCAGTAAACCGACTTCACAGACAGGCGATTTTTTTAACAAAGTTTTCGAAATATACTTGTCGAAATTCCTTTTATATAATTTAATATTTATATTGTTTTTTATTTATTGTATGAGAACAGTTAATGTTTTCATTTGAGTCATACTATACCCATCCTCTTCCTGCTTCCCCCGTCCCCTGCCCCCTTGAAAATTTGCTGGTCTCGACTAATTTCTATTGCATACCTGGTAAACAGTCAGTCGTAGGACACGGGCAGAAAGTCGATATGTCAGGCGTGGTTATCCTTATATTTGCGTACGAATGCTTCAGTACAATGTTCTCGTTGTCGCAGCCACATTTTCCGCAAGGAGTTTTCCGCTTGACGACCTCCTTTGTGGTGTAGACGCCTGAAAAAAAATTTACCATACACAAATCAAACCCTGTTAAGTAAATCCCTTAGTATAAAAGTGAGAAATCTTGCGAACATAGCACCATCAGGTCCCGGTGTATCTAAAATAAATATTATATCATTATTATGTAAGTTTCCCAAAACAAAAATAGTATATGATATAATTAAAATAAACGTTGCCTAGCCATAAACAGTGCCTTCTTCTTGAAAACACTAAAATATGAGGCAGGAGGCTCTCCTGTTGTTAAGTCATAGCGCTCATGGACACTTACTCTGCCAGAAGGTTCGCGAGTGCGTTACTGGCCATTTGAAAGAATTGATATACTCCTATCATGATGGGAGGTTAATATAATATATATGTGGCAGCCAACTAGCTTTATTAGCCGTTCAATTAAAAAATGTTTCTTTTAAAATGAAATTGCTTCAGTTAAATTCACATTATTATTGTCACTACACTCTTACTTTGTACTTGTTGTTTTTCATGAAACTTTGGAAAACACCATAACAGTTTAGAATTAAATTTAAATTTACTGTCAACAGTAATGAAACAGCATCGATCCAAGAAATTTGCCTAGCTGTTTGATCAAGTGGCTGAACATCTTTCAGGCTGGTAGTTAAACGCCAAGGCTGTTAATTGAACGGCTTATTAAGCTAGTTGGTTGGTGGATCTTATTTCAATATCATTTCAGTAGATTACTTTCCCTTCAACTTCACAAACCTGGCTCCACGCTTGGACGTTTATTTTCTAAGTAGAAGGAGTCGTTACGGTAGCAATTTAGTGCATCTATCGCATTTACCGAGGATAGTGTTCAGAGTTGTTCGGACTGAATATCTGAAGCTGAGTTTAATTATCATCGAATACAAAGAATATCCGTATCACCTAGACGTCCTTCGTTCCAAAACTGAGCGTTTTTTTACGGCCGCACAATCATGGAACCAGCTGCCAACTGAAGTATTTCCGAACGAATTCGGTTTAGTTCAGTATCTTACTTTATAAGTAGGGTCCATCAAGAAAAGAATGCATTGAAAGGCCGGCAACGCACTTGCGAGCCTTCTGGTAATGTGAGTGTCCATGGGCGGCTATATATTTTACGAGAGAACGAACGCTTTTTCTATAAAAAAAATCTCTAAACCTCTCCCATCTCTGCTAAACGTCAATGGTATGTCAACACTCCGGTTTCCCGTGAAAACTTCCTTCTTCCGTCCAGAGAGACCGAGAGCTCTTTTCACAGACTTAGTGAAACTTTTTTTCTCTATGCCAGGACTAAAAATGGAGCATAGACACTCATCGACGGGCCCCGATCCCTCTTTAAGTTTCTGGAGCGACTCCTCATCCAATTTTTTTAGTTTTGCATATTCAGACATTTTAGTCCGTGGATACGTCGGCCATTTTAGTTGAATTTATTATCGAGAATTTTTTGTGTAAATATTCCAGCCACGGGTATCATTTTTGTTATATTACAAACGGATTTCATTTAGTCAATATCGCTTTGCATTCACTGAAACAATATATGTATATCAGTGGAACTAATCCAAATATCGATGGATTAGTTTCCCAAATTGGTCGCAAATGCCACATTGGTTTCGGTATATTAAATTATCGTAGTTTGTAACAATTGCAAATTAATGGTTTAATTATAATGTAACATTTTTTAAAATTTAATTTTGTTATTTTAATAAAATATTATTATTTCATGTCTAATATCTATTTATCTAAATTCCTAAATAAGTTTAAAAATATATAATCAATCTAAATATCTATTTAGTTTGATTAGATATTTTTAAACGCAGCCCATTTGCACGATAAAGTTTGGACATCATGGCAAAGGTTGCTCATACCTGCCTTAAATTGATAGAAAAAATTTTTTTTTCATAAGCAGTAAATTTATCGATTTTTAAAATGAGTACAATCTTTAAATGTGTTCAGACAATTATTATAAATTCTCGATTGCCATACAAGAAGTGTTTCAATATAATTACAGATTCTTTTTTGTCAAATTTAAAATATATTTGTTTTTGTGAACAAATAAGGACATTTCTAGAATAATACAGGCGTGAGATAATATCTCATCCACTTTCAGCTTCTTAAACAATGGTACGCCTATCAATACAGTTTGCGAGACAAATTAATACATTAAAAGCAATACCAAACCAATCGATTTTGTGTATAATTGCAGCCACCATAACGCATCGTCCCCGGATCGCTCCACAGTAAACATTTATGTGGTACTTGGAAAATTATTACTAAAAATTGTGTTATTAAACTTACCGTAAGCCTAAATGATTTTTACTAAAATTCATAATACAGTTAATTTTTCATTTACATTGTCAGTGGTTTGACAGATTACAAAATGGATATGAATTACCTAATTATGACATTGAGGATACAGATTATAATTTTTTTATAGAACAGGGGGCAAACGGGCAGGAGGTTCACCTGATATTAAGTGATACTGGCGCCCATGGACACTCTCAATGCCAGAGGGTCGCGAGTACATTGCCGGCCTTTTAGAATTGGTTACAACTCCTCTGAACACTCTCCATGGTAAATGTGGTAGAAGATGATATTAGGATCATAAATCTTAGTCTAAAAAGGCTGTAGTGGTAAAATACTAATCTGTATTAAATTTTTAACTTATTTTAATATTGTATGAAATCATAATAAACTATGTATTTAACTACTTTTAATCTTGCGGTTAATGTCTTTGACGGACTATTAACTGCTTGCGTTAAAAATGCAGTTGAGATTTTAAACGTTTCATATTATTCATATTAAAAATAAATAATAATTCAACATCCAGTTAGTCAGAACATTCGGTTTATGTTATTTTTGAATTGAATAAATGAAATGTACATTGACTTAAAACGTAACAAAAAGAGAAATCTAAAAAGGTTGTATTGCCACTCGTACAATACTTATCTGTGTAAAGATTTAATTTAAATACGTTATACAATTATAATAATCAAGTTAAAAAAATAACAATGAATAAATGTATCACCATCACTTTTACCACCTTCATCACGTTTTATCATTCTCGTTTTCAATGTCCATTAATATTTGTGAACCCTCACGTAAGCCAAGTCACTAGACGTAATTTAATGTTAGTTAAAAGCTCATATTTTAAACCGTTAATGTCAGATGATCATGATGTGCGAAGAACAGCTGGCCCAATGTGTCTACGTAAAGCTAGAAACAGATAGGAGTGGAAACTGGTATTGTCTTTTATTAACATAACTTTTACACATTTAAAGAAAACTCTTTTTTAACGAATTGACGTTATGTTATTTATTATTATTGTTATTTAAACATAATTTTAAATTTATCCGACGTTTCGCGTGCTTTACAGCGTGCGTGGTCACGGTGACTGAAGACAAAGGTGTTAAATGTCAAAAAAGTATTCCTTTTTGAGAATAAACTAAAAATTACTTGCTAATGCTAATGCACAAACCGTGTTAGAGCCAAAAAAAAATTAAAGTTGACGTCGGTTAAATTTAAAATTATGTTTAAATAACAATAGTAATAAATAACATAACTTCAATTCGTTAAAAAAGTGTTTTCTTTAAAGGAGTGGAAACTCTTAGAGGCGGCCTATGTCCAAAGATAAGTTCTGTAACGGCGATTAACCGAACTATTATATCTATTTATACATAACGTGACGTGCCTAAGCAAACTAATACTAATTTTTAAATTTATTTAACAATCATTTTTTTTTGATAATTGTTCTTCACGTAATTAGCTACTACTTATATAAATTATATTACGAGTAATTGTGACACAATTCAGCAATTGGATTAGCTTTTACATTTTTGTTTGTATACATATAATTTTTTTTATTTAGATTTTATTTTATTTTAGTTATAGGTAGTGTTATATATTTTGAGTTTATTTTGTTAATTATTTGTGCACTTCTTATGTGTACTTACCTTGTAGGTGTTTCTTTTTTTATTGATACAAATTAGGGTTGACTGGAAAAATTCGCTTGTAGCAACAAGGCCGCACGTTGTTAAATAGGCATGCAAATAACCTGCTTTTTTAAAAGCATGTTTCTGTATAAGGTGATGAAGTGTAAATAAATAAATAAATAAATCCTTTTTATATTATAATAACGTCAGTTGTTACCTAGTTTCAAATAAGGTATTTCATTTAAACGTCCCCATACAGCATCTGCACCAATACAAATTCCGGTATCTCTTTTATTTCATCTTCCTAAGAAGGCGTCCTCTTTTTTCTTTCCACTGGGGCATACCAAGTGAGGGGCTTTTTCATCCATCTGCCATTACGAACTCGGCATTGTGATTGGCCCATTTCCATTTTAACTAACTTTAAGAGTATTAGACAAAAAACACTTAAATTCTTGCCGGCATACTCTGATACTATGAAAGATATCGCGTTCTTTCGGTTATGCTTTTAACGTTATAAACGATTTCTATAGATTTGACAGACATAGGTATCATATCATCTGAGGGAGCCTAATCACTTTAAATCAGGTGAGCTCCTGCCCGTTTGCCCCTCTGTTATTTTTATACATATATATGGCAACTGCCATTGAGTTTTGGGCATTAAGTTGTGTTCCGATCTGAAAGATAATGGCCGCTGAAAACTCGGAGCCAATATTTGTGATTGATGCAACGAGTATATCAGACTCCTAATAGAAAACCAATGATGTTTATAATTCGCAAAATATTGTGAGGAATAGGCTATTATTCCCATCAATATTTTAAAGGCGATTGTCAATCAAAAATATCGTATAAATTCTTGATAATGGAACATATCTATACTTATACTAATAATATTATTAATGATGAAATCATTACTACATTTATCTCTCAATTCATGTATCTAATTATTATATAATATCATTATTGCAAACTACTGGAGCAATAAAAAAAAATCACCATTAGAAAGCTACAACTACACTGTCTGAAACAGGTTATATTACATTATCAAAATGCAATAATATTAATGCAACAAGAGTGAAAGAATCATCATGAAAAAATGAGTCATCGTGTGCGCTGTGGAAACTTTTGATGATAGAACAAAAAAATGTATCTACAAAGATAATGTTTTACCCATGGGCAATTGTATGTTGGTCTATCCCGAGTCGGAACTCCAAAACATCAAATTGTTTTTCTACTTTAAATGCTGTGTATAGGGAAGTTCTAAGACAGTGTGGAGTGGAGTTCTCAAATAAATCGCTTCTCTAATATTGTAGAAGAAAGTGTTGCATAGTGAATTTTTGTATTTATTTTTAACAATTTATAATAACCCTAAAAATTCCTTGACTCATTAAAAATATTATTTCGTGAACTTCTTATAATCAATACTTCATTTTTAAATTTACTAATGTCGGACATTCTATCACAAAAAAAAATGTGTTAGATTTATTTTCTTTATATCTGTATAATAAGATTTATGAATGCAAGTGTGTATCTAATAATTTGAAAAGTAATTAAAAACTAAGTGAAATTAAACTTTTATGATAAAAAATATATATCTTTAGTCCGACTTTAACTTTCCACTCCCGCGAGAGCTTCAAAATAAGTTACAGATATATTTACATGAGATTATATGGAATGTAACCACTTTACCTAGTTAAGTATGCAATTTTGTATTTTCTATGATAAGATACAAAAAAATTGGTTGCCTATAAAGTCGGTATACGGGCGAAAGTTTTATGTGACAACGACTTTGAGTGGTAAAATAATTTTAATGTGAATATTCATTCGTATAGTGGGAAGAAGGATGAAATAATAGTAACAATTTAAAACATTATGTCTGTCTCTCTCGCTCTTAGGCGGGCTAACCATGCCCGAGTGGAAGGGACGCGTTCCTCTCACTCGCTCTCATTGTGAGCGCATAACGTGAGCGGAGCGTAACGCAGTTTCTTGTAGTGTCACCCGGCAAACCAATTTATAAGACGTTGTTACGTCAAAAGTTAAAGGGATCTTACTATCACATTATATTTTTTAAGGCCCTTAGGTAGCTAGCATAATGAGGAAACGCTGGAGAGAATGAGGCGTGTTAATAATCACACTTGGCGTGGTAAGCGGTCGCAAATGCTTGTGACTCAAGCTCGGTCAAAATTTACTCAAGAAGCTTGTCGCGTGTCTTGCGCACCTTGAATGGGATGGATATATGTAGTTGCACACTGGCTGAATTCACAAGAATTGTTTTTTTTTATAATTAGTTATAAAAAGTATTTACTGTAGAAATAAGGTAATGAATGTCACTATGAATCAAATGCTATAATAGCGTGACGAATGCGCAGTGAAAATTTATAAAAGAGTTTTAGGATTAATAAGAGTAGCTGAGTTCATCATCAGATGCCAGGGCAGAATACAACCATCACAACTGACCGCTATTTGATCACCACAACAACGAAGCAATTCGATTTAGGGTCCAGAAATAAGGGTAATCTATTTTTTAAACACTCCCGAGCCTTCCGGCATCAACATTTAATCAGATAAGCCTCTTGCTCGTTTATTATACAAAAATATTAAGGTGTGTTTAACAGAAGATGTAGACACGTATTTGATCCTCAGGTAGACTTGACCAATCATACAAAACATTTAGATAAACGGATATTGTCGAAGTTCGGTCGTAAGTTTTGCAAGCACTTTTTGAAGAGATATCAAATAGCAGTTAAAAACTAACCAAACAAAATCGTTAAAGTTCATCCTCTTTGTTTGTGAGAGACATTTCTATATAATTTCTTCATTTAATTACCTGATTTTGTTTCTTTGAGAATTTTTAAGATATGGCATAGATTTTATGGCGGGCTTTGGAGAGGCGACCGAATCAAAACATTTCGTAACTAACATTTCGTAACTTCGAAAATAAAAACCTACGATGACGTAATATAGGTATAAATACGCGTACCGAATTCTTCAAGTCTACATCAAATCAAAAATCATTTATTCATATAGGTAACATAATGTACACTTATGAACGTCAAAAAAATTAAATAAATACACATTAAATTATTCTAATTTTACATTTAAGTACTGCCAGTTCTCAAATCAAGGGCGTAGAACGGAAGAGAAGAACTGCCAATAAACTCTCCGCCACTCTTTTTAATCGCCAAGTTTTTTCTTTTTCACAATGTTTGTAAGGAGCTGCAACCATTACACCATGTTCCATATGACATCTTGAGTAATAAATAAGTAGATTTGTCCTATATCTGCAGGAGGCATGGTGAAATAGGAGCACGCACTAACATTCTCGTGAGAACAACATGCAAATACGTAGTAGAAATAACTAATATCACCGCAAACACGAATTCAAGTACGCAGTCACCACAAGTAGCACCCATTCACGAGTATGACGCATGGCCAGCCATCGGCCCCCTGCCATATTTTAGGGAGAGAGACAACCCGATGATGACAATATGATGGGCAAGGTCGAGGGGAAAAGACGCGCTGGCAGAAGGACAAACTCGTGGCTGTTTTTTAAAGAACAGGGGGAAAACATGTAGGCTCACCTGACTTTATGGTATTACTTAACATGTGAGGCTCCGCAATGTCAGAGAATTGACGGGAGTGGCCAGCATAGAACAGCTGATGCACTTGGCGACGAATTAGAATAAGTAGTGGAAAAATAAATAAATAAAAATAAAAAAAGGTATGAACCAATTTTCACTGACGTTCACTTATACTTAAAATTCTTATAAATATCTCCCACGGTCAGCTTTACTGGAAATTTTCTTTTGACCGACTGTTTACCAGGTAATGAAGTAGCGAGATTGATCAAGAGGCTTGGTCTGCAGATTGTCAACAGGGAAATGGATGGGGAAAGCATGAATTGTAAACTTCAACTGGTCTACAGCAAAACTAAAAGGGACTTTTAAGATGTATTAATAAAAACAATCCACAAAAAAAGTTATTAAAACAATTTTCTTAAGGGAGCCAGCTGGCCCTTCCATTTATAGGTAAGAAACGTGTTAGGTTTGAAATCTTCCACAGACCGCATCACAATTAAGGACCTATCCAGTCGCCAAACTCCAAAAAAGTACATTTTTTCTTTCCATTTTTTGTCATTGTTTCTTAAAGTGGATTGAAAAAATATAACGTGAAGTTGAGTATATGTGTCCATTTGGAAAGATCAATACATGATTTAAATAACGTCTCTTAAAAACTTTGAATTCATTTTATGACGAAAATTTTTAAAGAACATGACATTGAAATTTACACGATATATTTTATCGCAGGCCAAGTAATCCATTTCTGAAAAAAATATTGATAAAATTACACTAATTTAATGTTTAATATGTAATTGTTATTACGGGCCGGTGCGCCTCAGTGCTCACCGCAGTCCACCCCGAGACACAGCAATTCGTGATGGGATAGGGCCTTAACTAGTAAACTATGGGTGTCCATGGGTTGTGATGACTGCTCTTTTTGGGCGTCCCGTACACTCCTCCTATAAAAAAAAACTAATAATGACTTATAGTCTACTCAAACCTTAACAAAACTTTATATTCAACAAAACTTTTTTAGGATAAATTTAATACAGAAAACATATAAAAACTTTAGCTTTTGGTGTTTGTTACAGAGATCGTATGTTTTCATTTGATATTTTTATTTTTATACAATAAGTTGGACATTTACGGATCACAAGCTTTATGAGAATACCACGATGCGTTCACTTGTGATTGGACGAAATATGACGTGTCATGACGCATGTAGATGCGTAATGCGTTTTGCGTGTGCAATTTACAACTCCCTTACGCCCAAACCCAATAACCTATCTCAATCCAGTTTTGACCATCTGAGATACAATCAATTGTTGTCAAACTTATAGGCCAAATATTCACCCAAGCTATAAAAACACCTTGACTTTAAAAACCGAATCACCTTCCCCTTGAAAACATTACATGGCTGCGATCTATAACATCTAGGAAGGTGATTAAATATTCTTATAGCCATGGCGTAATAATTTTTGGAATATAGCGCGGTGCAACATGCAGGCACCCGCAGCCGTGTTGGGTCCCTCGGTATATACAAGCAAGTTTCTTTATATGTTTTAAACAATTTTGGATGCTTCTTTACAGTCATTACTGCTTGAAAGATATACAAATTTGGTACTGTCAGAATACGGAGTTCGTAAAAAATTGGTCTATAGCTTGTAAGAGGTCCAACGCCCATGGTAGCCCTAATATATTTTTTCTGAGCAATAAAAACTTTACTCACAGCTACCGAATTTCCCCATAAAAGGATACCATAGCGCAAAACTGAGGCAACATAGCCGTATAAGCAATAATTGCTGCGTGTTTGGAAGCCATATTGCGAGTTCGACTCAAAGCAAAAACAAATTTATTAGATAGACGTCTTAATCCAAATAGTGATAATAACCAATAGACGGATTGAAACAGTTATCTGTCGATTAAAGCTAAGATATCCATGGTAGATCGGATGGGTGTATATCTGGATAGTGGACACATCCACCCAACAATACTTTCTCTAAAGCCGATCAGCCCACTTCCGATCTTTCATGCACCCAACACGTGATTCGCCGCCATGTTCTTGCTTTCACATACAACACAATGTGGTGCTTCGTCATATGTGCCTGAACTCCTAGGTTGGTTTTGGCAGAAGGGATTTGGAAAAAATTACCGATGACCTAGGGTATGACGATATGATATAGGGGACTACAATTTTAATATCCTGTAAGAGGACACTGCTCTGTATTTGATTATTTAGTACTTTATGCAAAAAGGTATAGTAAAAAAATATTATGTGTATTTAGGAAAAATTAATTTATTTATCTATAAAAGATTATCTCTCTTCAGTCCGTAGATCATGTCTAAGCGTGGTCAGCAAGGAAACCTGGGGGACTGTTCCACCGGTTTCTGTCCAGGTCCTCCTTAATAGAGTGTAGTTTTAAGGAAGATGAGTCTTTCACTTGATCATTTGGTTGGTCAAACGGCCACTTTTGCCTTCTATGTTACCAATTTATTCTGAATATCTTACTGTCAAAACACGGACCTCTAGGAACAGCTATTAAAAAAGCCCGTTTTTGTTAGTTAGTAAAAAGTTTACGGATGAAATGTCACGAAGATGTGCAGCGATAAGGGAGCCGAGCTTTTTGCCGAAGATAAGGGAGAGAGCGATTGAGATCAATTAAGTGAGAAAGGGAGATCCAGAAAAAATACACGCTTTTGGTTGCTGTATTCGTTTAGTAGTTACATATTAGAACTTTATATTATCATTAGCGCGTCTTCAGTGTGTAAACTGTGTAAATATAGATATACAAATGCATGGAGTGATCATATACACGATCATCTATTGTGGCTTTTACCTTAAATAAATAAATAAATAAATATAGCCTTTATTAACAATCCTTTAAGTAACATTTTATCCTACTTCTACTCTATACACTATTATATACTTATGCTTATTAACGAAATTAAATTAAGGTAAATGTAAATATTATCATATTATTTCCCATTAGACACCGGTTTCTTGATTGTCTTGCTTTTCAGCATAGGCCTCCCCAAGCGTTCTCCACAAAGATCTATCTCTTGCTTTCCTCATCCATGTGGCTCCTGCCACCTTTTTAATATCATCTTCCCATCTACGATGCTGTCTACCTTTACTTCTCGTTTTATGTCTAGGGCACCATTCCATAACTTCTTTGGTCCATTTTTCCGTATTGCTTCTTATCAAAGGTAAGGTATAAATAGGTAAAAGCCTCTTATAATTAATTTTCAAAGAAGTTTTAAGTTTCTGACATGTGTTCTTTGTACGCACGCACTTTTTAAATTCAAGATAACAAAATTGAAATAATTGAAATAAATGAACATTGCGATTAATAAATCCACTAATTCTTTTATTTTAACAATTACCCTTTTCTACCTTGAACCCCTCAATGAAAGGAGAAGGAATTCTTATATTTAATGTCATATCATGCATGGTGTAATGTGACTTACAAATGTGACGTAGGTTTACTTATATGTTATAAATAATGAAAATGTCTAAGCTTTCTAAAGGGCGGGATCAGATTAAAAATAAAGAATCACTACAACGTTTTTAGGTCTAGGCCTCAGATTTCTGTATCTGTTTCATGACCATTTGTTAATCTAATAGGCAAGTAGGTGATCAGCTTTTTGTGCTTGACTCACGCCCTCGACATTTTAGATATAAGGCAGTATTTCCCTAACATTATTGCGCCATGCCTTTCTAAAATTCTTAAAACATACATAATTTAAAAATAAAATAAACCTGAATTGTACACTTAAGAAACTATTACTCACTCTCTTGTTAATAGGTTTATAATAGTAGGTTTATAATAATAATAAACTGAAATTCAAATACCAAATACATAATTAATTTTTTTTTAATTCAACTTAACAATCACATTGCCTTCCTGTGGTTGGCTAACGTTGGTCTAAGGCCTATTTCTTCGATGTTTTTATTACACACGCGTACATAGAAAGTCAATTAGTGAACCTAGGACCTCAGAGATGACACGGTGAAGAGTGTCTTCTAAACAACACTACTTTCGGTAGTTGGCATTAGTGTAAGCTTTAGAAATATACGTAAGATGACGCCATGACGAAGACGCCATCTTAAATAGTTTCCTCCTAAAAGGCTGGGCATATAATAACAATATACTCCCATACTGACCCAAAATACTATATTAATAATAGTGCATTTAATTAAGTATTATATATATTTTACGCACAATGTGCGAAGCGTAGAACAGCGGGAGATGAGTGGAAATAAATGCATGGAGCTGTTCGCACTAGTTTTTTTTACAGTCAATTTATAAATTAACATAACTGTAAAATCATTGATGCTGTTAACTAAATAGATTACTTTTGATAGGCGTTCATGAACTTTTCGCCTATTTTCGCCGAGTTATTTTATATGAAGACATAAAGCTAAACAAAAATAACTCATTTCATGGGCCACAATTAGACTCAGACAACACTGCACACTTGGTAAAATAGTAGGCTCTTTTTCTGATGACCCTAAGTGGTATTAGTTTGGAAATACTTCAGTGGGCAGCTGGTTCCACATAGTGGTGGTGCGCGGCAAAAATTACCTTATAAATGCTCAGTTGTGAAACGACGGACGTCGTAATGATATTTATATTCTTTGCCTTGACGTCCCATAGTGAAATTCAGCTACAGATAATAGACCGAACTACTCCTCTGAACAATCTCCATGGTAAATATGTGTAGCATCAAGAGTGTCCATGGGCGGCGGTATCACTTAGCATCAGGTGAGCCTCCTGCCCGTTTGCCCCCTGTTCTTTAAAAAAAAACATTTAAAACAATGGAAAAATGTAATGAAAACTAATATGATTATTAACTAACGTAATAAACTACTTTTAGAAAAAAATATCTTTCTATTAATAATTATTTCAGTGAAATATTATTATTAACATTAATTTCATTTTTAATAATGTGATGATTTGATTGATAATGTAATATATAACTACTACATAAAATTCTACCTTTTGATTATGTTAATCAAAATTGAAGTATGTATATAATATTGTGCCACTATAATAGTTTCTTACCATATTCTTGCAAATAATATTTCTATACCTAACAAATAAATACCGTTAGTAGGAAGTCTCCACACCTTTCCCAATCCGCCCGCCCGCCCAGCGCGCTATATAAGCGGCTAGGATCAAAGATTGTTGCATTACCAGCGTGACACGCGGTGAGTACTTTACATTTACGATTTTTTATGTGTTATTTATGCGTTACACAACTGAGCGTTTTTTAAGGCAGTTTTTGCCACCAGTATGTGAACCCGTAGCCGACTGAAGTATTTCCAAGTCAACTTAGGCTTTTTCAAGAAAAGAGCATACCAATTCTGGGCCGGCAACGCACTCGCGATCCCTCAGGCATTGGGTGGTGCCACTTAACAGGTTGCACGTTCCACACCTGTTAAATGTAAAAAAAATGTAAATACAACTTAAAACTAATATTCCCGGGAAGTAATTAAAAATAACAAAAAGAAAATGCGTGATGCGTAGCCTTTTACTATATATCGTTTCATAGGCGAGTCTGTAATCTTTTCAAAAGATCGAAGTTTTTGACACAAGGAAGTCTTACTAAGTGCTAAGGCTAATGAACGATTCCTTGGTCATCAGGTGTTTTCAATAATTGTGGTATTTGTTTTACACTATAATCAATAGAATATAAGCGAAATAATGAATTGTGTAAAGAATGAATGCAATGTAACAGGCTAAGAGAGTGCCTATACTCTCGGGGCATAACTAAAGTGACCATTTGTTTATTTATTTATTCACACTTCGTTGCAAAGAAACACAAATAACACAATAAGTACATAAAAATTATCCATCCCTTATGCAACGGGCGGCCTTCTCGCTAACAAGCGATCTCTTGCACGTAACCCTAATACCCACTTACGTATTTATTCTTTGACTCAAACGGGACAATTGTTATTGAAAAAAAAACAAGTTATTTATTTAAAAAAGGTAGTTTAAGTTAGGAATCACAAAATAAAGGTACCCAAAGTTATATTTATGAAAAGAACAAATTTGTTTAAATATAACTGGTGACGAATTCAAATAAGAATGAAACTCTAAACGTTCTCTTGTATACTTCAATCATATAGTTCATTTTTGGGGATATTGGGACTCGTAATTGGAAAAAGGGACAGTTCCGTTTAAAACGGGACGACTGGTCACGTTAGGCATAACTGCCATGATTTAGCTAATTGCTATTAGAGGAATGACTGTAATATAACTGTTGAAGAAAGTGCCTAAAGTAATATTATGTTGGCACGCGGATTTAGAAAATTTGTTTTTAATTTGTGTACACATGTGCCCAGAATGAACTGACCAGGTTCAACGTTAATCGTGTAGTCTATACAAAGACAATTTTAATTTGATTTTATTGTATTGCGTGTATTTCCAAAAATTCCAAACAGAGTAAAGTCTTTTTTGAAAGAAGTCTTCGGCCCAAATAAAAGAACATTTTAGTATATACAAGGAGTCTTTTAGACTACAAAATTTGAAGAAAGAGTTTCGACAGATGTGGAAGCTTGACTAGTTTATTTTAGTTTTTTTGAGCTGACCGCTGACTTAAACCTTTCCCTCGCAATATATTTATGAAAATATTATGTATGTATACAAAAATAGTGATACTATGAATGGAATAGAATATATAAATTCTAAATATGAATAGAACATACGCACATTGTACTCGGTACAAATGCAGGTTGCAATTTCCCCGTACTAGACTATATAAAGTTCGTAATTCTTTTTTTGGAAAAGGGATACTCTTCTTTAATAAAATCTGAGGCTGTTTTATCTCTGCCTTTTAATAAATTAATAAAGAAAACCTATATAAGGCTTACTCTAAAGTTAGTGATTATCTAGTTGATAAAAGGGCCTGGTCAGGCTACTTCTAATTGATTTGCTATATTTGTTTTAAATATATTAGTTTTGTTTGATGATTTTTTTAAAGAAGTACCGAGCCGGCTTTTTCTCTCGGCCTACAACCTCTGTCTTCTTTGCCGATGTGTAAGGATGCCTGCAGATTCGAATTTAATGACGTGGAATAAGTGATACCAATCTTATTATTTTGCTGGTTGGGCCGGTGGTGACTTCTAAAACTTTAGCTCCAATTGAAGAAATTTTACTCTTAAAATTGTTTTTATTTTCTAAATTAGACTCACGAAATAGATGTACATATTATATAATGTACAATAATACAAGTAATGTTTACAAAATACTATTTGAAATAAAGCACTCAGGGCGTTTGTCATTTCGCATGACATCTGTCATGTAACAGATGTCAGAATAATAAGAGACTTTACCCTTTTGAATTTTCAGAGAAAATTGTGGACATAATTAATTATGTATTAAATTGCGCCGGAATCTTTGAGATTCCGATATGTTAACTTATATAGTAAAAGTTTCAATGAATATAGCTAAGCTAAAGATAAGTTTTTCTACGTTTTAATGGGAATTGTTAAGTGATTGGTCAAATTTGACCATTCCTTGATCAATAAAAAGTGCAACCCGCCGTTAATTCCTCGCTGTATTGCAATTTGCAATATCTATTCCTTGAGCCAGAAAAGTACCAGCCTTGGGGTTACTGGTACTATCTCCCAGGCTTCAACTTAAATCTTTAACTAACGCCTGTGCACATGAACCCCTTGGCCTAAGAGATTTTACACCAAAATAGTCAATGACAGTAGAAGAAAGCTACACTAACTTGTGATTTGTGGGAATTAAGAAGAGTCTAACGATTTTCTTTTAAATTATTATTATTTTTATAATTAAGAGTATTAACTCTTTGATTAATGGTTACAGTTTGATTTTATGAGACATAAATAACTTTTTTGTCTATACTAGGCGTGTCTTAAGATAATTGCGATTCATCTCGTAATTTTCAGTAAATGTTGTATTTAAAATTTTACTGCAAATTAAAATAAAAAAATAATTACTTTTATGAAATTAATTCCATCTGGAAACAATTAAGTATGCAAAATTGTGTATTCCAGTTGCATCAAAGGCTTTTACTAAAAGCGCAATTAATAAATGTTATATTACGGTGAAAAATGGTGCAACACGTTTTAGAACAAGCTTTGTCTTGTTCACAGAAATAAATAGCAAAGAAACATATGAAATGTGATATTATAACGTTATTTTTAAATTACATTCGAGTCCAACTCACAAGGAATATTATTTTAGAATTGACGTAAAATTATGTTTTCATTTCATTCGCGTTTAAAAAGCGCGTGTGTTGAAATATTATTATTATTTGGCTATGTAATCTGTTTCTGCTATATATTGTTTTGTTCTATAATATGAATGTTTGCTTTAAGATTGTAATTTTCGGTATAACACAAGATAAAATTTGCTCAAAATCTCTTTCTTGTATATATATTTTAGAAATTTCCTTCAATAAAACATACATATTTTGTAAAGTCAACGGAAATAGACATCGTCTTAGTAGACATGTTTTCAAACTATACAAAATTTCATCTGGTACTGTACTGCAGGCACAATTTTGACTTCAGTTAACTCAAACTCAAAATATCTTTATTCATCTAGGTACACAAGTACACTTATGAATATCAAAAAAAAACAAATTAAATTAATTGTACATTTACTACCAGTTCGCAAGTCAAGGGCGTAGAGCGGGTAAGAAGAACTGGGAAGAAACTTTCCGCCACTCTTTTCAATCGCCAAGTTCTTAATACAAATTGTTTTAACTGGAGTAAATCAATCCCAAATGGGCCAGAGCGACAATTCAAATTAAATTAGTGGTTAGGGACAATGATAACGGATCGAAATAACCTTGTTGTTCTTATCTTTATGAATATTTTAATTTATAGATGTCATATAAGTGCCATAATTGGTAATTTACAACGCTACACCAAAACACTTGACTCTGTTTGAAATAAATATTTTTAACAACATAAAATGAGGATTCGAAAGAAAAGTCCATCGCACAGGCAAGAATGACCTCAGAACTGAAAAAAACCTGCCTGCTATTAGTTTTATATCACACAAAGTTTGTTCGAACAGTTATTGTTATCAAACATAATATGTATTATATCACTGAGTATGTTATAATCTCTGTTATCTAAAATATGACAATTTTGGTAAAATAAAATCAATTACGAGGAAAACAGCGGATATATTTTAAAATTTACGGAATAATTTCGTGTTTTTTTACCTTATTTGACTCTGTTTCTAATAGCAGAACTACTAAATAGGTAAATACAACTTTCCAATACAAAATGTTACGTCAAACATTGAATGTTCACTGTCAAAGCGACTGGATTTTGATTTTAAATGTATTATTATCAATAAAGGCAAAGGATCGGTTAAAACGACTACTAAAACCTAAACATAACAATCAAATATACAGTATTTAGAATTTTCTTAACCTAAATAGTAATCATAAATATAATTAAAAATTAAAACAAATTTAACAAAAATTTGGTTCCTATGACAGTGTTTAAAGGGATTGGCATGTTGATTGTCAAAAAGATTTGCGTTCAGAAATTAATCTCATTTAACTATGGAAATTATATCAAGCAACTTAATATTTATTTAATTATTAGAAATCTTACATCTAACATACATATGTAAAACAAAACACTTAGACAATACAGATTGCATAGATAAACAATATTAAGTGAAACACAACACAAGTACATTAATAGACAAAAATACATTTAAAAAATGAAAAAAAACTGAAATGTAACATTTGAAACAATAAATAATATTTCAAATTATTGCTTAAACAAAAAGAAAGTTTTCCGGCCTCTTCAAGTACTTTCTCACAATATGATCTTGGTGTCATAGTTAGATTAAACCTGAAACATTGGCGCATTATGCACGTTATTCAAGCTCGTACGAGGCACATGAAACAATTTTGTGTTCGCATAAGGTGGAGGGATATTTAGAGAAATTAACGACGGCAAATAGGGGTTAGCATAGTCTTGCTGACTTCGTCGACATTCTAGTTAAAACTAAATTATATATATTATTACTTTTTGTAATTTTATTACTTATTCTGCTATTCGGAGCGGAGAAGAATCCACCAAAAAAGAGATTACTAAAATCGGTCCAGCCGATCTTGAGTTATACGTGATGTAATAATAATAATAATAATATTTATTTGCAAGAACATGGTACAATAATGTGTTGGTGGTACAATCTAATGTTCGCATATTCTTATACACATACAATGGCGTGCAAATTTGTCTTAAATTGAATTTTACATAGATATTACAATCATATGAGTCATAATATAGTCAATCCTTGTAATATTTTATCACTACCTCATAAATTATTGAAAAATATGATTACGTTATCAAATTAATATTAATTATAATAATTCACGACAAGTCAATTTTTAAAAACAATTGCATTTTTTTTACGATATTGCATTATTTGTGAAATTCATTACTTATTGAAATTTTTTTTTAACTGAATTACACGTTTATTATCGTAATTACGCTACAATTTTTATACAACAGTCGTGGTCAGCGACTTACACTTCGTATTCGTACATAAGCAAGTTAATTAATTACTTTAATAACTTAACTTAAACACTTATATAACTCTTTGACATGTGATCAAATTGGAAGAAGGTAATCACAAACAGAAATAATATTTGCAATAAACCAAATTTTATAGCTAGTACAGTATTATAACAATAATTATGAATAACAAATAATATAGAATAACACTAGTTATTAAATCTTACATTTAGAAAAATACATTTAGAAAACTGACAGCGCAGAGTAAGTTAGACACCAATATTTGTAATAATTCTTATCTAAAAAATACAACGATTTAATCGTTAGGCTTCTTTTTCTTGTATTTAATAACATCTGAAGTGATGTTCCCCGCGTTAATTTCAAACTTATGATCTAGGTACTCGCCCACGCTATAAAAGCACCTTGCCTTTAAAAACCCAATCACCTTCCCCTTGAAAACATTACATGGCAGCGATCTGTAACTTCTAGGAAGGTGATTAAATATTCTAACAGCCATGGCGTAACAATTTTTAGAATATAGCGTGGTGCAACATGCAGGTACCCGCAGCCGTGTTGGATCCCTCGGTATATGCAAGGAAGTTTTTTTTAATTATATATTCTTAAATTAACACTTTGTTGTATATTTTTATATACAATATGGAGACCAGATAATAAAAATAAATTAATATTCATTAACTTCATTTGATCTGAAACCCGACATTCATTACCCGTTAGGCCGACGAACGCTGTCTCAACTCGTTATAAAAAGTTATAAAAATTAAATTAGGCATCTTGTTTTCTATGTAATTTTTCATCCCAGGTCATTAACAAGAGTGGCCAACTAATTATAGTCGAAACTTCTGTAAGCTAAACAAAACGAACAAATTGGAAACTTCAACACGTCTCAATTGTGTCTAACTCGATAGAACTTATAAACTAGTTGTTAACTTTGTGTCTCATAGTATAAATAACAATACTTCGAACATATCAAATATATCTGTTTAAGGTAACTTGTGGAATATGGTTTCTCCTCTGTCCTACAAGGATCATCCAGGCGTAGGTCGTTATTCAAACAGTGGGGCAGAAAACAGCGAGAATTTTGCCTTAACTGTTTTGTCTTAATAAATCTAATAGAATCTGCATGTCTATACCCAGAAGTATTATTCTTCTTTTGGCGCGTTAGGGAAAAATGATGAAAGTAAACTTTTACGATGCGCATGCACACCGTCACAAAAAACCGACACCCTGAAGTTAGCTATAGTCAAAAGTGTCGTTTTATCTACAAACGTAGTATAAGTGGAAAGATATAAATTTTAAAAAGATTTTTTTTTTGCTACGCCAAGAATGATACCCTCTACGTTTTTTGTTATTTTTTTATTTAACATTCGTTAGAAGTAATGTTCTGCAATGATCAAGAATAATATTACAGTTTAAAAATATAATATATTCTGGTGAAAAATTTATACGATATTAGAAAAAGCAATATCATGTATGATTCATTATTGTTTTGATATATCAGAAAATCTCTCAAAAGATAAAAGTTTTGGACTTTGAAATGTATGGACAAATTTTTTAATTATGTTAAGTATAAACATGCAGTTAATACGATAATTATAGTTGCTCTGTATTCATTCTGGCAGTTATAAAAACAGTGAGCGTGATTCTTATTTTTATATAAGGTCTATTAATTATTTGCTTCTTGAAAAATAATTCTTTTGAAGGGAAACGTTATGTAGCCAGCTTGTTTAGTCGAAACCGTTTGTGTCAGACACAGAAGCCTGATAAAAACTTTATTGTAGTGAATTAAAATTTAATAACTTTTTTAGCGGAGTTGCAAAAAACATTACTGTCACATTTTTCCGTTACGCGCCATTTTTTTCTTGTCGCTACCATGGTTGTTTCGAAAAGATTCGATGCCATTAAAAACAAAAATATAATGACGATAACAATCATAGTAATAATTCTATTAGAAATAATAAAATTTCGTTATTTATTTATTATTATTTCATTTTTCTTATGTTAAACTTTATCCAATTGAATTAGATCATTTTTCGAAGAATAAGTCATGATTAAGTTCCACTTTTTCCGTGTGTACACGCAAAGTTTTTTTCTATTATTAACACCTTTTCATAATTTAAAAAGAGTACGGCTTGCGAAAAAAGTTGGTCACCTTAGTAATATAGATATGTGAGTAATGTGGGTCAATAGGGCGTAGTGACGAGGATGACAATTAGGATATACCAGGCGACCAGACCAAGGACGTACCGCCAAGGGATAGCTCATGTCAAAAGAAGATGAGAGAGAGCGAGAGAGGTGGAAGACAAACTTTTTCACGTAAAAACAAAAAAAACACAATATATTTACAAAATCAATAACATCCCCATAAAACAAGTAAAATTAGTTAAAGACCTTGGAATATTATTAGATGAAAAAATGGGCCTATCAAAACATATCGATAACATAACAGGCAAAGCGTATAAACAGTTAGGGTTTGTCAAGCGGTCATGCAAGACATTTCAAAATATAAATTGCATAAAAACCCTTTATTTTGCATATGTCAGAAGCGTGCTGGAGTACGGAAGTATTATTTGGTCTCCATATTATGTAAAATACAAAAAAGCTGTGGAAAATATACAAAAAAAGTTCTTTGTTTCAAAAAATATAAAAGTTTCGATAGTTATTCAGGTTCTTGCTCATATTTTAATTTAGACTCACTAGAATATCGACGGAGTCAGCAAGATTTGTTCTTTTTACATGCTATTCTTAATGGGCGGATAGATAGTCCCTATTTATTTATTTATTTATTTGCTATCATTAATTTCATTTAAAATTCCTCCTGCGTATGCACGAGATACTCAAAATTGTTCAGTGTGCCTCGTACGAAGTCGAATTACCTGCGTAATTCTCCAATGTTTCGGGTTTTATCGAACTGGTTGTCACCATTGTCAAGACATTGATCTTTTTTACCACGAAAAGAGAGATGTCAAGAAGTACTTGGAGAAGCGGGAAGACTCTGATTTTTTAAAGTAATAGTTTTAAATTCATAGTATTATTTGTTGCTTTTAAATGTCAAATTTCAGTTTTTTAATTTTATTAAATTGTTTTTTTTTAAATGTAAAATTTTCTTTTAAAGCGCTTGCTTGTTTTCTGTTTTTTATACATAATTTGTTAATCTATGTAATCTGTTTTGGCTTTTTGTATTGTATTAGTATTTTGTATAATAATATGTATTAAGTAACCTGTTAGATTACTTATAATTAAATAAATTAAATAAATAAATAAATAAACCTGGCATGAGATTCGTGGCGCTTACCCCTTGGAAAATGGGCCTGACAATATCATCACTACATAGTATAAAACAAAGTCGCTTTCTCTGTCCCTATGTCCCTTTGTATGCTTAAATCTTTGATACTACGCAACGGATTTTGATGCGGTTTTTTAAAATAGATAGAGTGATTCAAGAGAAATGTTAATATGCATAATAACATCCATTAAATAGTGGAGAAGTACTGTTATTTTTGAGGTTTCTAATGTGATGTCGTAAATAATTACATTTTTTCCGCTTACATTGCAAACGCAGGCTGAACCCTAAGAGTTTTATCAAAATAATGTACTCAGTATTGTACACATTGAAAAGGGCTACAGAAAAGTCCGTGATGGTATGTCTATATGGTATATATCGCGTATATTATCGGAGCTTTCCAGCGACGGAAATAACAATACATAATAAAAACCTGCTTTTCATCAGCATTGCACCCGTGCGAAGCTGGGGCGGGTTAGCGGGGTCACTAGTTAATAAAATAAAACAAACTCAAAATACCTTTATTCATAGAGGTAACTTAAGAAAGTAAATAAGAAGAAGATGCAAGTCGACATCCCAGGAGAACGAAGAACTGAAAGCTACTTCGGACAAAGAATTAGTCTAGCTATTCAAAGGGGGAACGCAGTCAGTATCTTCGGAACCTTGCCTAAAGGGACCACTTTTTATAATATATTTTAGTTATATTTTAAGGTTAGTTTATTGTTAAAGTATTAAAAATAACTTTATACAAAAAAAAATTCTGTTACATATCATGTATGTTAGCTGTATGATTACGTAATATTCAAAATGTTTTATATTAATAATACTAATAATTCTAAATTTACATTTACTACCAGTTCGCAAGTCAAAGGCGTAGAGCGGGCAAGAAACTATTTTAAATCGCCAAGTTTTGGAGTGATACAAATTGTTTAAACTGAAGTTTCCAAAAAAAGTTGAGAGGTGTCAAAGGACGATTAATTAATATTTTAATTGATATCATATCACTATCATAGATTTTCTCGACACCAATATTATATTTCATCGTCTATTAAAGTTTTAAGAGACGAGGAATTTAAAAGAGGAAGAAGGATGATGTCGTGACGCAGGGATTAAATAGTAAAATAACCTAAATTGGTACATTAAGTAGCATAATTAATATGCATATTTCACATTTTGCGGTTCAGATCTTTTAATTAAGTCTCATGTGGTTCATCTCCTTGCATAAGCTGTTGTCATTGTGACATTAGTTCACTAAGTTTTAATATCATGACATTTTCCTGAAACATTTTTGATTAAGTATAATTATTATTTTTTAAAGGTGATGATGTAACTGTATTTTGCAAGGAAACTAGGCACAATTATTGTACAGGCATTCTGTAAGACTAATTTAGTTCCAATAATAATTTTCATTTCTTATTCCTACTAAAAGAAAAGAAAAAAGCCAACATCACGAGGTGTTCCCAGGCGGTCACCCATCCAAGTACTGACCTCGCCCGACGTTGTTTAACTTCGGTGATCGGACGAGAACCGGTGTATTCAACGTGGTATGGACGTTGGCGATAGTGACTTTGAAAATATAAAATAAAAAGACTATAGCAAAATTTGTCGTTACAATTTTTTTCTTTCGCAAGCGATACGGAAATTCGTTTCAATAATTTATTTATTGATTAATTTACGTTTAACGTTTTATTACACTGGTATTGTTATTCATTCAGTTTAATCGAATTTAGTTCAAAGTTAGCTTTCTTTGAAATATGTGTAGGGAAAATTTATCGGCATTTAAAGATATAACTATAGACTCGCCTGTTTAGATAGTAAATGTCATGAGACGATTTTTATCTTAAATAATGTTATATACCTTACTACTGATCAATAGAACTAGGAACGAACGGAGGCTGCAATTTCCCCGTACTAGACTATCTAAAGCTCGTAAATTTTTTTTGGGAAAAGGGATACTCTTATGTAAGGCCTCTCCCAACCAGTAACGCAGGAATCAGGATAACGTTTTTAAAGAAGGGAACAATAGAATTAATAAGCACTTTATATTTGCACACTGGTATATAATTCACTATTTTATTGACCAACACTAATCGCTCCCGAAAACAAGAATGCCCCGCCGAATCTTTTAACTGCCGAGTGCCGACCGTGGGTCTTGTCAAAGGAAGTATTATTTACAAAATCACATTAAATGTACATATCATTGTATCTATTTTAAGTAGTCATAATTTAAGATAATAATTATACAAATAATCTGTTTTTAAATGACCTGAATTATAACAATCTTGTATTTATTGTAAATACCACCGGATATTGTTGTACAAAGCAAAAAGTATCATAGTCTGTGATCCGTTACTACGATTGGCTAGCGTCTCCGCAGGAACATTGAGGACAAATGTAAGGCATACAATAGAAGTGTTATTTATATTCTAATTATTAAATGCAATAAGTATATATCAACTACTTCGATATAAACCAACCATAAATAAACATATTAATTAGGGTAAAAGTAGCAACGTATTCATTATACAATTTTAGAAACCCTAATACTTCTTTAATAAAATCCCAGAGGCTCTTTTATTAAATTTAAGAAATTTATTAAAGAAAAGCTGTGTTAAAAGGCTTACTATAAAGTTAGCGATTATCTAGTTGATAAAAGGCCCTGGGACTAGTGCTAGATAAGCTACTTCTAATTAATTTGCTATATTTGTTTTAAATATTGTAGTATTGTTTGATGATTTGCTTTTTTAAAAGAGTACCGAGAGTTTTTTACGCCGGCTTTTTCTCTCGGCCTACACCCTCTGTCTTCTTTGCCGATGAGTAGGGATGCCTACAGGTTTGAATTTAATGACGTGGAATTAGTAAAACGTATTTAATTTTTTATTTTATTTTTATGGCTACAAAGTGAACCGTGGAAGCTATTTTATAATTCATATCAATTTAGCCAAATATTCTTAAAATGTATTTTTATTTGGTTAATAGTTTAACAGTCACAAGTCATATTTTATAAGCTACTAGCTGCCTCTCCGCGAATATTTTGCTATGCTACCCCAGAGACTGTTTGGTTTTCCGAAACGGAAACTTTTTAGGTTTTTCCGTGATTTTTCTCTGTAAACCTCAGATTTCAAATTATAAGTTCTTACCTAACAAATAAAAAATAGGGGTTAATCGTAGAGGGGTGAAATAATGTTTGTATGTATAGCAAAAAAATTGCCTAAAAATTATCACTTATCACTTAGGGGGGTGAAAGATAGATAGTAGCTGATTCTCAGACTTACTGAATATGTTTAAATATTTATAAGAATCGGTGGTGCCGTTTCGGAGGAGTATGGGAACGAAGATTTTGACACGAGAATTTTATTATTATTTTTAATTAAAGAAATTAGATTTTATAGTATAGCTCAATACCATAACTAATAAAATATCTAAGCTATTCACCATTGTAACAGGTGCAGCAAAATTAATCTATTATATTATTAAAAACTATTTAATTATTCTTTTTACACAGATCCGCCATTTTGTCACTCGATCTGTCAAATTTTCCCGCCATGGGTGCGTCACTGCGCGTCTCGATTGTTTTACTTGGACTTTTGCTTATCACCACCTGCTATTCGGCAACGGTGAGTATTTTAAACAATCGCCATGCTTTTAAATTCACACAGTTATACACAGATAAATTTTTCAGATTCCAAATAATTTCGATCCACGACTCACGGATGAAATAATAGCGCCAAAGAAGAGACCGTTCTGCAATGCTTTCACAGGTAATGTATAATTTTAATTATAGTAAATTTAAATCGTATTGTATTGACTTTTTGGCACATTTCTAGTTGAATAATGAATAAGAATATTTACTTAAAGTATTCAATTCAAGTCGTCTCTTGTCTTAAAAGATTTGACTTTTCGTTTCACTTAAATTGCGACGTGACGTTATGGATTTATCTTTACAGAATAATAGATATTATCATACGGAATTGCAATCCGTATCCATTCCAGTACACTGTCTACTATAAACAAATATCACAATTACACGTCTCTCACGTTAAACAGATTAACAAAAACTTGATGAACAATTCGGTGACCATTTTCGGCAACTCCATGGAGACTCTTCGACGACGTTTAGAAACTTGCTGTGTTAATAATTGATGTATTGACATTGTACATTTGCGGATTGGCGACTACTTCAATACAAAGTTGAAGTTGGGGGTTGTTTCCTATATTGTGGGAATTGTGGCCTGTTCATGAATCTTGTCGGGCGCCATCTTAGGTTATCATGTCATTTTCACACGCGTTTATCCCGCGTATAAACCTAGATTGTGTTCTTTAGTTCAAATGAGAGGACTTAAAAGGTTGCCTGGAAGAGATCGCTTGCTAGCGATAAGGCCGCCCGTTGCATCCCTTGTAATTTTTATGTATTGTTTTATTTTTGTTTCTTTGCAACGAAGTGTATATAAATAAATAAAATAAATAAATAAATAAATAAAATATACAGAGACTGATGAAGAGTTCTGACCGATCTAGAATTTTAATCAGGATGCGCCCCTGCCAGGTGTCAGGTGTGTTACGTTCGATTTACAAAGTAGCATATTAGTTTTGACTTAGTTTACTACTGTAAAAAATTTAACATGGTTCACACGATCTATAAAAGTTATCAGCTTTATCTGCAAACGAAACTTAGCTTTTTTTTATCCTTTATTTTGCACGACTTGAAATAATTTTTTAGCTGACCGTACATAAAGGCAAAGCACAAGACATGTGACTCCAGGCTACCTAAGACCTACCTAGACTTAGTAGAAATCCAAATATCCTATATTATATTAATAGCTATGGAAACTTTATCGTTGCGGCTATCAACCATGGACGTAGTTTTACGTACATTTACGCCCAAATCCAATAACCTATCTCAATCCATTTTTGAAATCCAAATCCAAATATAGATAAATGTGTGCCAATAACCAATCGATGGATTGTAATAGCCATCTGTCGATACAAGCTATCCATGGTAGGTCAGTCCGTGTACGTGGATAGACCTTTATATGAAAATGACAGGTCAACTGTGCCAATATCCTATCTTAAGATTTTAACAGTTTTTGAAATAATTAAAAAGCTATTTGATACATTTTCAACATGTATACTTTAAAAAAATTTGTACGGTTTTATTTACATTATACATAGTATTTGGTTTATATTGATTATCAAATAAGAAGTAGTAAAGTAATGAGCGAAGAGATTGCATTCTATCCGTCGCCAAAAACGATCGGTCGATCGACTGTTACAGTCTGATTGAAACCAAGGCTTTATTGTGTAAATTTTATTGTAATTTGCTTCATTAGATTGATGACAATATTTATTTTCAGGATGCGGTCGAAAAAGGTCAATGAACCCTCCCGGTATGCCTCTCCAAGGAATGATGCGATCCAGACAGGTCTATATTCTTGTTTCTAGAGATGTTCTTAGCATTGCTAGTATCCAAGGGTAGCAGTATCACTTAACATCAGATGAGCCTCCAGCCCGTTAGCCACCTGTTCTTAAATAAAGACCGGCAACGCACTCGCGAGCCCTCTGATATTGAGTGTCCATGGGCGGCAGTATCACTTAAGATCAGATGAGCCTCCAGCCAGTTTGCCACCTGTTCTTAAAAACGGCCGGCAACGCACTCGCGAGCCCTCTTACATTGAGTGTCCATGGACGGCAGAATCACTTAAGATCAGATGAGCCTCGAGCCCGATTGCGCTGTTTTTTAAAAAAAGACCGGCAACGCACTCGCGAGCCCTCAGACATTGCATGTCCATGGCAGCAGCATTTAAGCAATCATTTGGAATCCAAAAGAGTGATTGGAAAACCATACAGAAGTTAAAAACTAAAAAGGTTTTAGAGGACAAATAAGAAATAACAACCAATAATCGTCTAACACCATATTATACTATGTTTTTACTAAATCATGTTTAATTTATCTACAGTTTGAAGAAGACAATTACGACACAGATAACTCCTTAGAAGATCTTTCCCGCCAAATTTTATCTGAAGCAAAACTTTGGGAAGCGATACAAGAAGCGAGCGCGCAAATTGCCAGACGGAACCAAAAGGAAGCCTTATTTTAAATGTCAAATGTCAGTGGCACAGACTAACACATTCCTGTCTTTTTCTTCTTTTGTCGATTTATTTTTCAATACATTATTTATTTGACAACCCTTTGTTAGCACGACGTAAATGTTATTAATATAGACAAATTGGTTGCCAATGAAATAATAACCGTGACAATGAAATATATTTAATATTGTTTCCCAGTTTAGAGCAATATATAAAAACTTTTTTTATTCTTATGATTTGACGTATAAAAATTAATTTAATTGAAATGTGCTAAGAAAGATTACATGATATAAGTAAAACCATTATATATCTTCAATTCGAATGTCTGTGTCAAAAAGAAAACAAAATGGCTGACTCCATCGGTAGATTACAGACTGTGCGTCCGTAGCGTTTATGTGTTATTTTCGCGCCAAACGGCGGCAAAGAAAAATAACCTTATATTCTTGTACTTAAACTAGGAGGTGACATTGTATATATTAAAGAAATCTTGCATTCCGACATAATTTATTATCTGTGAATCACGATGTGAGGCAAATAATTTCGTTCATAATCTGTACTGAAAGCAATTTTTCGAAAATTAGGTTGTCTTTATTAATAAAACTTGTACTGTTTACTCTCGTAGTTGTAAGTAATGTTAATATTGTTCAAATCGGAGAGAAATAAAGTCTTCATTGTAACTCATTTTTTTTAATTCCACAACATCATGTACAGAAATAGACATTCCTAATGGCGTACTGTCGTACATGACGTAATACATTCTAATTACCACGATTCTCTAATTACTACTAATAACTACTCTTATACAAGAAGAATACTTTCCGGCTATATCATAGCATAATACTGCAACTAACCCCCTCTTTTGTCAGCAAAAGTAAGCAAAGCTCTGTAGTGCCCAATACAAGAACGGCTCTCAGAACAGGTCGAGAAGATATCGTTTAAGATGCTTAGTGAATATTTTGTTTCTAAGTGGTGAAGGAGCAAAAACTTAATTAACATTAAAATAAGACAACCAATTCTCTAATTTATTTCATTCACAAATTATCTAAATATATTGCTTAATATAATACTTAATTAATTCGCATCTGACCAGCCATAAGATGCGAATAATTACAATTACTGTTGTGGTTGCCATGGTAACGAAAATAACTAACTTATTAAATATATTTATTCATTGTTAAAAATTTGTTCAAGCATTCCAGAACGTTCACGAACGGACGCGATATCGGGCTAATATAACGCAAAAATGTGTGGGTAGGCTTGTGGAAATTTAAACTACCCACATATTTTTGCAATTTTGAATAGTTATTTATTTGATGATCCAACGTAATGAAAGGAATTCTCGTATAGAAATGGCTACTTGAGTACCACAACAGATCAATGTTGGAAATTCGTCAGGTTCAATTTAAGTCTTATTATTCTCGCTCATCTACACCGTCAAAGAGGCCGTAGGGGTCATTGGCGAACCATCTAAAACTGTCGTCTGGAAGGTTTTCTGTGAAGAATGGTTTGTTCTGTCGCTGGCGATCATAATAATGCTGCATCTGTGAAAACAATGTTATTATTTAACAGTAGTATTCGATTTTAGTTTTTGTTCCGATCACTAAATCGGTTTTGACAAAAACCCGTAGGAAGTCCAAACATGTCTAAACTGATCCGAAATCAGACTAGGCGTGCACCTTTACTCCACACTTACCTCACTCCAGTAAGCTTCCGCTGAGTTGTAAAGGCCCTTACTTACCACAGCTTCCACCCCGCGATGCCCAATTAAAATATATATATGAAAAGCAAGATCAATGAAGCCGGCTATTCGGAGTATTTGTTGTGTTTCTCCGAGGGAGTCGGTACGGATTAAGTTTAAGGAACTAAATATTATGACATTATCTGGTCAATATATTCTTGCAGCCTTGTTGTATGCTCAAAAAATTGTAAATTTAACGATTTTAAAACAAATGGTGACTTTCGCCAGTATAATACGCTAAATAGAACTAATTTGAGTGTGCGACCAGCCAGGCTCCAGAAGATAAACCACTCCTTAAACGGAAATTATATTCATTTTTACAACAAGCGAAATTAGAGAATTATAACTAAATAAATTCAAAGCACTCGTTAAAAGTAAATTAATCAATAAAATTAATTACGAATTAATTTTGGTTTTTATAAATTTGACGAATACTTAAATTATTCTAATCCTTAGGATGGATTTACTCCAGTTCAAATAATTTGTATTAAAAACTTAGCGATTAAAAAGAGTGGCGGAAAGTTTTTTGCCAGTTCCCCTTGACTTGCGAACTGGTAGTAAATGTAAACTTAGTTAATTATTTTTTTTTGATGTTCATCAGTGTACTTGTATACTATATGAATAAAGATATTTTGAGTTTGAGTTTTAAAATATTATAGTTTTATACCTTAAAGTTGTCAGGTCGTTTCTTGCGAAGGTAGTTGAAGCAACAGGAGCGGAAGTGACGTGTACCACAGGCGGAAGCGCATTCACTTCCGCACGAGTCGCAGGATATTCCTTGACCCCATACACTTCCTGTAATAAGAGAAAATTTTCGTTTTGGAAAAAAAACTCCAGAAAAATAAAAGACAGGAAAGCAGAGTTTGAAGAAACCCTTCTTTTGTGTTGTTATGTGTATTTTACTCTCATTATGTATGTGTTTATGTATGTATGTGTTATGTGTATACGGGTAATTTGAACTCTTAATTCAAAGACTAATAAACCAAAGTAGGTGTTTTAATGTTAATCATAACAATTACATTTAGTTTATACAATTTTCTTAACCATTTTATAAATTTTTATGATAAAGGTATAAAAAATATTAATAAAATGAATAGTTAAAACAAATTTAAAAAGTTGAGCCTCTGTGTACACTGCATATTTATTTTTAACGCTGGCAGCATTTGCTCGCTGTATTGCGATACTTATTTGCTAAGGAAAGCATCAGCTCTGGAGTCACTGGTACCATCTACCAGGTGCCTTGAACTTAAAAGTCTCTCCAAAGAGAAAAAAAATCAAGTTCGCGTATATTAGTCTTGTTGAATATGAAAGTCTAGGAATCCACAAAAAAATGTTGTAGTGAATTAAAAAAAACTACTGATACTTACCGATCAAAAATAACGACAAAATGGCGGTTATTTTCAACATGTTTGCAGCCGGCACTAGTTCTCGAATGAGGGAAGATCCTTCATCCCCTATTTATATAGAAAATATCCTTTAGGAAGACGCGGGATAAATATTTATCAATCTCTTAACAATTTTCAACTTTGCCACCATTAATATGCATTATTTGCAATGTTATTGATACCTTCGAGCTAGCACGGGATTTGAGAGAAACGATATGATAACGATCAAGTTCTTATCGCAATTTAATAACATGGATAAAGTAATGCCTGTATCTTATATTCCATAGAAAACACATTTTATTTTTATTTTAAACCTTCTCGCCAGTAACTGAGAGCGACATGAGTTTATTTATTGTGATGTTGCCAACTGGTGTACCTATAGACGTATCAGCGCAATCACAAGGGTACAGTGAAAGCAATCATTGAACCTGCACGTTTAAGAATAACTGGAGATAACCCAAATCGCGCACCCTGATCACTTACAAGATAAAACCTATACAAATATGCTCCCTAAGGCCAAATAGACAGATGTAGTGTCACTGTAGTATTATTAGTAAAGTTTACGTTTCAACAATATGTTTAGGCATTAAGTTTATAAGTAAAAAGAGTATTACGTCAGGGTATTTCTGAATCAATACTACTTAGAGAAGAACGGGCTTCATGAAAAGAACGTCCCTGTTATAATTATTAAATGTTCTCACTTCACATAAGTGAGCCTTTAGACCGATTGTAGTCTGTTTTAATAAAAAAATTATGTAAATTCAAGTCAACGTAGTTTCTTAATACCTTTCTTATTATCTATTAAATTTAGCGAACATAAATATCATAGACAAAACAAGTCAGCATATGCATAGTATTTTTAACAACTACCTTTTAACTAACTACTAAAGCTGAATGAGGAGTTTATCAATTCAATAAAGTAATGTAATGGTGAATGTGGTAAGTCACAGAACAGATTTTTAATTTTTTTTTACTTATGTAACTTAAATGACGTTGTGGTTTATGACATTTTCCTTTGAATTATTGTTATGTAGACGGAGGGTAAAACTTGCTGAGTTTCTTGCCCGTTCTTCTCAGAACAAGGCCTCCTGGTAGTCTTGCGAACGGATGCCGCAGTTTTGCTCTTTCGCGAATTTCGTAAACGTTTTTGACATTCATAAGCATGCTCTAAGACGCATCTAAATTGAATAAATACATTTTGATTTTGATTTTGAATATGTATTTCATATGCATTGCCAATAAGCTTAACTAAAAAACATATATACAAATAGAATATTTTTTTTAAATTGAGGGCAGACGACCGCTGCGATAAATAATAAATAATAATAATATGTAGACCGATTGAATCACGATAATTTCAGTTAGGACTACGATGTGGACAGGTAATGCTTACGTAGAGATTTAAAGGAAGATATAGAAGGAGCAAAGCAAATAGGGGCGGGAAATGAATCCATAGCCTCACTGCAGACCTTAAAGGATTCGCCAGAAAGAAAAAAGTTATGTGATGGGATTTCAAAGATAACGCTTTCAGAAGAAATCGTTCTTGAGGTGAGAAGGAGTCTTAGGATTGAAGAGTATAGCTTTAGAAATGGTATTACAAGCTAAGTATCGTCTACGAGAACATTTAGACGTGAAATCTCGTACTAGGTTCACTACAAAAATAACTCGATAACATTACAAATAGATCATAAGCTTTCTATCGAGGCAGGGTTGCTTCAGGCATAATTTAAAGTAAGATTTATATACATATATAGTAGAATCTCAGGTGATGAGAAGGAGACAGAGATTTCAGCTATAATGGCAAAGCGCGCATTAGAAAAGGGAGTCACAGTTCTTTGGCCAGTGATACCATCACCCCTGAAGGCTCTCTTGAAGTCTCTTTACAGGAAAGGCTACGTCGCTACCTACCCTCTCGGCTAGATACGAAACGTGGGACATTTGGTGTGACGAGAATCAAGTAACTACCCGTAAAACTAACTGGTTAAAAGACCCTAAAATGAGCTCCTTTTTTAAGCTGTCTTCGAGAGTCATACGGAATTCTGTAGATAATGCAATTATTTGAAGCAAGAGAATCATCCAGACGTGGTTTGCTGTCTATGACGTGACACTAAGTTATACGATTTATAAGAAATATACAATCTAGCTGAAATTGAAATTTTAATACTTTGTCACGAAAATATTATTCAATAAAAATGTAAATTACGCTCCATCTGTTGAATGATTAAGTAAACAAATTGAAAATCCTTTTCAGATCATTTATTTTTTATTGTTTGACGTCAATAAAATAAAAATATACAAGATTAACTGACACAAATTTTGACACACATACACTTCAATTATATTAAAAAATGTCAAACTAGAGTTATGTATCCAAACATTAATTAAGTTACATATTATACGTAAGTATATATATTTTAGTAAATAAGTAGAAAAAATGAACAAAATAAAAATCTTTTATTCATTTGTACACTTATGAACGCCAGAAAGAAATATTGATGCTTCTAATTTCACATTTAATGCCAGATCTCAAATCAAGGGCTTAGAACGGAAGAGAAGAAATGGCAAAACCCTCTCCGCCACTCTGATACAATACCCCCTAATGTTATGCTAGTCTCTTGTTTTAATAAAGCCAGTTGTTATCCAGCTTCAAACAAAGTGTTTTATTTAAACATCTCTATACAAATCCGCCACAGAACGTAATTCCCGCCATCTCTTTTATTTCATCTTCCGAAGACGGCGTCCTCCTTTTTTCTTTCCACTGGGCCATACCAAGCAACGGGCTTTTTAATGATGTGATCGGCCCATGTCCACTTTAACTAACTTTAAAAGTATAAGACAAAAAAAACTTAAAATTCTTGACCAGGCATACAGTAGATAATACTATCAAAAATACAGCCATACAATAAATAAAGAAATAGATTTGACAGACAGAGTTCTCAACTCTGTGTCTTTGGGAGATGCTTGCATGTGCGACTCTTGTAAGTGGAATAGTGGCCCAAATTCCGTCTTTGCTCCAACCGCCTTTTGTGTATGCGGCATTGATATTTCAATATTAATGCCGCATATTTAATATTATCTAGACTTTAATTTTAGTAAATAAGTAATGTCAATGCTCAATGCCTTGCTGAAAGAGATCTTAATTCTAGGAAGGATAAAGTTACACAGACACAATTAATGTAAAGGTAACATATTGTACACTAAAGAATGTCAAAAAAAAATATTCATTAAATGCTAGATTTTATAGTTACTGCCACTTCTCAAATCAATCGTAGAACGGAAGAAAAGAACTGGCAATAAACTCTCCGCCACACTTTTTAATCGCCAAGTTTTTATTTTACTCAATGAATAATAATATAAATTAAAGTGTAGGAAGATTGTATTTAAATACATATTTTTATCGATGTAATTAAGTTGTCATTTTAACTAGCAGATAAGCGAGCGGTAGATACGTATAGAAGACTTATAGCTCGAGTAACTCTAGGATTACAAACAATTAAAACTTTTACAAGAAGGTAAAGTTAAATATTTTATACAAATAAATTGGATCAATAGAGTCACGTCAAAGACTTGAAATAGTCCAAATAAGCCGCATACGTTTGCAATCCCGAGATACCGATTGCAACGCATTCTAAGGAAACGTTTTTGAACTGTTTTAATAGTATTTATGTGCATTTTGAAATGTGGTGACCAGATTACTTTGGCATTCTTTAAAATACTACGGATAAGTGTTTTGTGGAGAATTACTGTACTCTGAACTTTTGTAGAGGATGAAGAGGACCTAGCATTTATCAGTCTTGTTGGCAACTGTTGTACAAAGCTTTCGAAAGACTTTAATTAGATTATTCAGTTTGGGTTTTGATGTGATTCGGAGAGCTACGTCATATATAATTTATATTTATTTTCTACGCGCAAATAAACAGTATTTATAATATTCTGTCAATATATTTACCTACTACTACCTTTAATGTTGGTATTTCCTCCGCTGTATTGCGAACTTATTCATTGAGCCAGGAATGTATAAACACTGGAGTGCCCCGTTGTACCAGGCACCAATTTAGTTCTGTAATTAGCGACTGCACTTAAATATGGTCCAAAGAACCTGCACTCTCAAAGGGAACAAAGTCGAAGTCATACTGGTGAACGGGTGCTACTTGTGGTGACTGGTCGTACTTGAATTCGTGTATGCGGTGATATTAGTTGTTTATACTACGTATTTGCGTGTTGTTCTCACGAGTGTGTAAGTGCGTGCTCCTATTTCACCATGCCTCCTGCTGATAGAGGACAAATCTTTGTTTTTAATTTGTTTTTTTATTCTTTATTACTCAATATGTCATATGGAACATGGTGTAGTGGTCGCAGCACCTTACAAGCATTGTGTAAAAAAAAAAAACTTGGCGATTAAAAAGAGTGGCGGAGAGTTTATTGCCAGTTCTTCTCTTCCGTTCTACGCCCTTGATTTGAGAACTGGCAGTAAATGTAAATTCACAATTTTTAAATTTTTTGACGTTCATAAGTGTACATTGTTACCTACATGAATAAATAAATTTTGTTTTTTTGTTTGTTTGTTTGTTGAAGTTGGAGGAAAGACGTTTGTTATTCCACCTGGTCTGCTGCTGCACCAGCTTTTGTCCTTTTCTGATGTAGGTGAGTCGAGGCTAACAAATAATAACACCTTTAAAGTCGTTATGAATATTTAATAAGAAAGTTTAAGAATATATTTGTAAAATATACAAGAGAACTCTTGAATCAAAAGTAGAATTGGCAACGGGCAAGAGAATGCTACCGCCTGCGTAAACTTTTAAGAATTGGCACGCTCTTTTCTTGAAGGACCCTAAAACGAAGACTTAAAAGTCGATAGTGGCATCTACCAATAGGTCTGATTGCTGAACCCTTTCCAATGCTTGGAGCAGGCCTTATTATAATTCAAAGGTTGCCCTCGAACCGGCGCTGGCATAACATATTCCAATGGGTAAAAACGCCAAGAGTTGATTGAAATTATGGAACCAGTCTCGACATTGGATATATTTAATAACAGCACGCATACAAACTTTAGGTGCTTTTTGATGTTATGTTTTCGTGACTAATAAACCTGTTGCAATGGGAATAACACCAGTATTTTCCGCATTCGGCCACGAAAATCGCGAACAAGCTAACGAGAGTACCTATCGCTTAATCGCCGATTGTAGCATGACCATTTATTACTGTTCTGTAATAGGTTCCTTTTTGCATGCACTAAAAAGAATTAAATAACAATATTATTAGTGAATTAGTGTTTAGGTATAATGTATCGCAATACAGTGAGAAACTGCTGCCAGCATTTTATTACAGGGGCGAAACATTTTTATTCTATTTATGTATTTTAAATAAAACATATGTAATAGGAGGCCTTTAATAATCACATTACCAGAAGGCTCGCAAGTATTGTCGGCCATTTAATTGATACACCCTTTTGTTGAAGTAGAATATTTCGGAAATATTTCAGTAGGCAGCTGGTTCCACATAGCGGCGGTGCGCGGCAAAATTGCCTAAAAACAACGACGGACATCAAGGTGATTTTGAGGACGGATTTTATTTTGTTTTAGCCTTGACGTCCGAATGTAATCATATTTTTCAATAGGCAACAATGGTACCAAGTAAATAAGGATTATCTGTTACTATTTTCCATTATTGTTTTTTTAATTTTATTTACATGAGACCATGAGGCATGTCCTCTGTGGCAAAGACTTGCCAGGGACTTCCTAAGCACTGGAAATAGCTGGAGGAGGCCATTGTGCCACAAAGGCAAGCTGTATAAGAGGACAGCTGCGACAAAACCTTCCAGAACTTTTTTATATACATATATATTTTTGTAAACCTTCTCTTGTATTAGTTGTAATAAAGGCTTTGAATTTGAAAATAATAAAAATCAAACAGATTTCAAAAGTTTAATTCCTGTGGCAAAAGATCTTTAACGCTGGCAGCATTTCCTCACTGTATTGCGACATTTTGAGCGAGGACAGCACCAGCTTTGGGGTCTCCGGTACCATCTAGGCACCAACTTAAATCATTGATTGGGCACTTGAACCCCACGCTTCAAGAGCGTAGTTCTATGTAGTAAATATAGGCAACAATATTAAAATTGGAGAAAAGACTCTTAAGATTTGAGTCATCTTATAACAAGCATCCCATACCAAAGCCTGTTCCATCCTTCAAGGATCAACGACATCCTATCCCATCGTCTTTAGCGCTTCAAAGAGTTGTATATATCGGAAGATATTCAATTAATTGTATTTGTATATGTTAATAATAATAATAAGCAGTTCACGCGGTTTTTACGTATCTCGTGGCCGCAAAGGTCGTGTCAATGTTAAACATATTTTTAGTTGTTAGTCAAGTTACGGCTTGACGAGAAGCCAGTCGGTTATTTGTGATATTAAAGTGCCATACAAAGTAATATTCATTTGGTTTCTTATATGTTTGTGTTTGTTTAACAGTTCATCGATTGGATTCAATGGAGATAACATATCTTAATATATATAAATCTCCTGTCACGATGTTTGTCCGCGATGGACTCCTAAACTACCGAACCGATATCAATCACATTTGCACACCGTGTGCAGTCTGGTCCAACTTAAGAGATAGGATACTGGATAGCTTAGATCTTTAATTATAGTCGCAATTTTATTTTATTGCAAATTATTTGTTTATTATTTGATACAATTCTAACAGATGGTGCTGTGTTAAAAGTACCAACGTTTCACATAAGTTCTCTTACAGTTTCCCTTGAATAGATTACTATGTAATATAACAAAAACCTTAGCCACAGCAACGCTTGACCGAGTCTGGTAGTATGTTTATAAATTTAAAGTATAAGAGTCTCCAACTTTGAATTTATTCCTTTTGTAATCTTGGGTCGTGGGGTTTAGGTGCACAGGTACTAATTTTAAGGCACCTGGTAGATGCTACCGGTGACCCTAGAGGTGCCTTCCCTTAGGTTATTCCAATTATCGCAATAAAGTGAGGGAATGCATTAGCATTCAAGGGATTGGCCACAAACTCAACTTTTCATATTTCTTTTAATTTTTTATTTATATGTTTCATTATTATTACTATGTAGTTAATTAATGTTGTAAATAAGACACATTTCTAGTATAAAATTATGTCATTAACGCTAATAATATACTTTGTGATGTTTTTTTCAATTTTTAAAAATAACACAATCTCAATTTTAACAATTATAAGTTAAACAATTTTGCAGAGTATGAGTGTTCGGTGTTTTTGTTAAATTTGAAATCTAGACATCTATGATAACCTTAGATAAGGTGTATAGGTGTATAAAGATACACAAAATGGTGCGTAATACAATATTAGTGTTGTTCTGTGTGTGTGCGTCTGTGTCTGCTCAGATTCGGGATTACTATTATAAACGTGAGTATTTCAAAAACCTTAAACATTATTTCCTATGCAAGTCCTGTTTTTGAAGAAATTTTCGTCTAATTTTAGTTTAAACGAAAGATCATTTTGATATGACTTTTAGTTTCTGCTAATGGTAAACTTAACACATATGGGTAGTTCTCCAAAATAACGAATTTTCTGTGGCTCAGCTAAAATATAAAATATTGTTATTTGCATTGAAAACTTTTATTCGGAACTGTATCTTTTTGGTCACTTATAATAGAGATTCGCAATTATTTTCTGCACGAAATTACTGTTCAAACACAAATATTGTCAGAATCCTGGATTGTCCCTCGAAGAAATTCCAGTTCAAACTTTGTCGTGATTTGCTTAATTCTGCATCACGGTTATAATTGAAACCCAAATTGCTATCGTTAATTTCCTTTAAAATCCCTCCTCCGTATGCGACAAGATACTCAAAATTGTTCCGTGTGCCTCGTACGAAGTCGAATTACCTGCGTCATTCGCAAATGTTTCGGGTTATATCGAACTATGACAACCATTATCAGGACATTGATCTTTTCCACCTCGAAAAGAGAGATGTCAAGGCAAACTTTCGTAGAAGTTTACGTCTGCCGCACCTAAGTTAATTTCAACAGTTACTAAAAAAGCAAATATGATAAATTTACGTTGATTTCGAATCATGTTTGTTGTTTTCCTCAGTTTCCTGGTGACACACTCAGTTTCCTGTCGTTTAATTTGTTTTAAATGGATAAAACTATTGAATATTTTGACTGTTTCGCTTAGGATATACTAAAGGACGTTGTACTCTTGTTATTAGAGTGAATTCCGCAACTAGAATTTAATACTTCAGGAGCCGAAATCAGACTCATTTTCGTCCTTACATTGAAGAACTACCCAACTCCAACAACAACATATATTAACCAACTCCAACAACAACATATACAGTACATCAAACTCATAACCTTTTGTCTATTAAGTCGGTTAAAAATTTATTACAAATGGAACGAATGTACCAAAACATTATGTACCACAAATAATGGTTCGGTGAGAGAAAATAAAAATCCTTGAGTTTCCAAATATTCCTAACATGAAAGGCACATAATTGTGCCTAAAAGTTTTACACAGTTGTGTTGCAGAAGTCAATTTTAACACTGTCTTTTTGTAAGATACTTGAACAGTTTATATTTATGTTAGGTGCAAGATGAATTGAGTGACTCATGGATAATCTTTTCCCCAGTTGACAGCCCATGTTCAGTGGACAGTGAAATAGATAACACGACGATAGTCGGAATCTGCAAAGAGCTTGTTTACTGCCAAATGGCTGTGAAGCTCATCACAGTCAATAGGATACCTCCCTATGTAAGTATGTTAATACATAAATAGGAACACGACATTCCACCCGTATTACGACGCTCTACTACTGAGATTTTTTTATGCACCACCACTATGTGGAACCATCTGCCCATCTGTGTTTCTGAACGAATTCGACTTAGGGTCCTTCCATGTGCGGTATCAGGTAGGAGCAGATGAGCCTCCTGCCCGTTTTACCCCTCTTCTATTTTACTTAATCTTGATGAATCTTTCCAGCTTTGTTACAGAAACAATAAGGTCGCGGTGGCGTGTTGTCCAACCAAGGATAGTTTGTTCAAAACTGGAGCCTTCCGACAAATCTTCAAATCGACCACAGACAACTTCATTCGTAATAAGGACATTGTAAGTTCACAAAATTTGAAAATTAAAAAAAAATGGATCGAGGGTAGGAAATTAAGCACTGCATTTATTTATTTTTATTTATTTATTAACACTTCAAAGGAAAAAATAAATAAACATAATTTAATGAAAAGCAACTGGCGGCCTTATCGCTTTCGAGCGATTTCTTCCAGACCACTGTGAGTAAAGGAAAAAAAACATGGATTAAATTACATAAGGTAGGCAAGAATTGCAAACATACAAGATTACAAATACAATAAGAAGGAAAAAACATACTTAACGGAAACAAAAAATAAATAAAAATAAACTAAACTGATATAGGATACATAAAAAAAACAAAAAGTAAAAAGTGCACATGAATCATGATAATCTAATTCAAGATCATTTATTAATTGATTCACTAGAATTCACTTCAATTATTTTACATACACTATCGTTATATTCTCTTCTCTTTTCCGACTTGACTATCCTACAGCGGAAGCTCGATGTTAAATCGCGGTTATGTGAAGATATGTATATATTAGTAATATATGTAACCTATTCAGACGATTCTTGGATTCATCATTAGAATCTCTGTCGAATTATAGAGTAAGGGCACTGATCAAGATGTTTTTACAAGAACATTTCAACAACATTGAAGATTCTATCTTCTTTTGGTGCCACTTTATTGCTAAAGGTTGGCTGTCAACAACATGAGTTGCCGTACATCTTGCGCTTATCTATAAATCTTTCTTCACGACTTCTTCCTTCTACCAGCTCATCATCGTAATCAACCTTATTGCTGCTTACAGACATGTTACTATGATGGCAATCAGCCAATGGTGTGCTGTGGCAATACGAAGCCAAAGGTATACCTTGAGCCCAAAGGATGCCCTCGTCTGCCGAAGCAGAATATATTCTCGAACAGCAGGAAGTACGACAAATTATTTTCAAGTAGGTATTTTAGAAACAGCATTATAGTACACGCTTTTTACTTTATTGAGCGTTCGGAAGTATTTGCGGCCGGCGGGGACGAGGCAAGAATGCTGAAACATTATACTTATACTCTCATCTGATGTTAAGTGAAACGGCCGCCCATGGACACTCAGTTTGCCACGAGGCTCACAGTTGGCAGTTTTTTTAAGAATTGGCACGCTCTTTACCTACGCCCTTCGTGGAATGGTTTCGGAATTTCTTCAGTGGGCAGCAGGTTTCACATAGTGATGGTGCAAGAACTGCCTGAAGAAACTCTCAGTACCTACACGCGTTAGAAGTTATATATATATATATAGTTATTCCTTGGTGTAACAAGTAAAAAATCTTTTCAAACATTATATTCAACGTTTGTAGAAAAATCTACACAAACAATAGAAAAGGGTATTTTATGCATTGAAAGATTTAGTATAACGTATTATCAAATTAAATAAAGTTTATACTATTATATAATATATAATACATGTATAAAAATGAATCCCTATTTCCCTCTTCCCCTCCGGCGCCGCACAGTTTAGACGTGTTTAAAGTGAAAGTGCAGTTTAAATAATATTATTTATTTCCAAAATTTAAATAAATTTGGCATCAAAATTGTGTATCGACACCCGGCTCACACGAAACGCTGGGAGTTTTAGTTTTTCGTTGAGACTCGCAAAAATTGTCTCCGTTAAGTGCTGTGATCCTGGTACCGTGCCTCCATCAGACGACCGTAAGCCCCTCCACCGGTGCGTTAGCCCCTCCCACATTACACTGCTCTGTCCCTCTTTGCGCATACGCAAATCAGCTTACGCAATACTGGAAGGACGCTCGCCAATCAGGGCTGCTACACTTGTTGCTGACATCTCTATCTGTTCCAACGAATTTTGAACCTTAGCTTTGACAACTGAAGTACATAATGAAAAAATCTTCTCCAACACAAGGAAATATTCAGCTGGAACGCGATGCAGGTGATAGCTCAACACAGGAGAGCGACTACGTCAATACTAAATCGCGGCAAAAGCGAAGACCTGCGCGCGACGAGAAGGACGATTTCCTCGTTCTAAAAAACGAAATCAGGGAATGGCTGCGATCTTTCCAACGTGACCAAAATGCCAGGCTCGACAAATTGCAAGACCAACAGAACAGCCGACTGGATGCCATGGAAGGTCGTATTCCGAACTTTCAGCTAAATTAACAACTGCTAATAACACTAGTCAAGACATTGGAAAGTCAGTAGATTTTATTTCCGAAAAGATCTTTGAACTACAAGGAAAAATCGACAGTTTTAAAAAAGATTGGACGGCAATCTCGGCTCAAATTAGTGACCTGGAGGATAAACAGGAAGCCTTAGCTCGAGCTATGAACAAGACATGCATCGAGATTCGTAACGTTCCTAAACAAACCCCATCCCCAACGAAGTCGGAGTTGTTTGGTTTTATAAGGAAACTTTGTTCTGGGCTTAACATAGAGATACACTCAGGTGATATTAGAGATGTTAGCCGATTCACCAGCAGGAAAGACAACATGTGTTGGAACCTCACCGTCGAACTTTCGAATACCCTTATAAAGAACAATATTTTAAGTGCGACACGTAAGTACAGCGTTGGGAATACAGCTAACAAGCTGAATGCCAGCCATTTGGGACTCGGAGGTAATAAAGCTATTTATATATCAATACCTAACACCTAAAGCAAAGCGCATTTATTTTCTTGCAAGGGAGTTTGCGAAGTCAGAACAGTACGAGTACTGCTGGTCTGCTAATGGCAACGTATATCTTAGGAAGAAGAACGGCTTTCCTTACATTCTAATAAAAAATGAAGATCACCTTAACTCGCTAAGTAAAGCATGACTGGTGTTAGCTGTAGTTATATGTTTTTTATTGTTATTGTTTATATTTAATTTCCTTACTTTTTCAAAATTCCATACAAAGATTAACACGTTCTACAAACAAAAAATACACTATACAGAACCACTCCACAGATATGACAGCAAAATAACTGAACCATTAATTATTGGTATGATTATGAATATATCAAATGTATCAAAGTACCACTATGATAGTGATAGGCCATATACCTTATACAATTGTCTACTTTTCCCTATTATATTATTCGACAAATATGACTCAATCGGTAATACAATCCTAAACACATTTAGATACAATTTTATCGTTTTTTATGCCATTTTTTCTATCTATTTGAAAATTCGATAATTTGGGTTTAATTCGCGACATAGATGATACAAATTTCATAACCAACCAATATTTTAATTATCCGGAAGACTGTAAGGTTTTTTTCGAATCCACAGACCTCACCATTGTTACTCAAAACATCCGTAGCATTAATAAAAATTTTGATAGCTTTCTAGTGTTTCTTATGAGGCTTCAATTTAATCCTGATTTAATTGTCCTAACTGAGTGTTGGATTGATGAAAATTTTACAGGTATTCACATAGATGGATATTCATGTACTTTCTCCCACAAATACATTAACAAGTGCGACGGAATCGTAATTTTTCATAAAAATAACATTAACGTTAATATAACTGAACCGGCATTTACTGATGCTAACTGCTTAGTTAGTCATTTAAATAATAAGGCTGTTATCATATCAATTTATAGATCGCCTTCCTTCTATAATGTTGATAATTTTCTCGACTCACTCGAAAACCTCATTTTATCGTACAATGGACACCCTATCTATATAGTTGGGGATCTTAATATCGACATTAAGGAGACGACCGACGATCGAAGAGCTCATAAGGTTCTTGAGTTATTGAACTTCTACGGTCTTATACAAGGACACTTCTTACCAACTCGTGGAGGTAATTGTCTAGATCATGCACTCATTAGATCACATTCACAATCACGCGTGGCTGTCTGCCCTTCCCAAGTGAATGATCACATGTCTGTCATTATAGGAATCGATCAGACTAAACACCTGAATAATAATTTAGTCAAAGCCTCTCTTTTGATAAGTAAAGTTATAGACCACGACCAACTGTATAAAGATCTATCAGGGGTCGATTGGACCTTTCTTTATAACATCGAAAATATAAATGAAACAGTTGGTGCTTTCACAAGTACAATTACAAATGCAGTTAGCACCAACACAAAAATCATTTATAAAAGAAATTCTCAAAGTATCAGAAAGCCATGGATAACACCTGGTTTGCTACGCTGTGTGAGAAGAAGAGATCAGTTGCATATCTTATCAAGAAAACAACCTAACAACGAACCGCTCCAAAAGCAATATACGCAATACCGAAATTTCTGTAATAACATACTTAAAAACCTTAAAAATTTACATGAGGCTAACACCATCCTTAAGAACAAAGACAATAGTAGGAAACTATGGAAATCTATCAAAAATATATGCCACCTTAACCCAACTAAATCAAATTCTAATAAACTTCTTGATCTACAGGAAAACCCTGAAAAATCTCTCGATATTGTAAACAATTACTTTAGTTCGGTAGGTAATAAATTGGCTTCCGATATATTGTCTAAGACAAACCAGACTGAACAAGACCTTTGCTACAAAGTGTCAATTTCCGCTAATTTAAATTCTTTTCTTTTTCTTCCTTGTGACGAGCGTGAAGTCATAAAAATTATTAGTTCTCTTAAGCCAAATTCTGCCCCAGGTGATGATAATATTAGTAATCGAGTGGTCATTCTACTAAAAAACATTATTGCTGCACCAATTTCTTATATCTGCAATCTTAGCATTGAGCAAGGTATCTTCCCTGAATCATGGAAAATAGCTAATATCACACCTATCTACAAATCAGGCAATAAAATAGATATTTCAAACTATCGTCCTATTTCTCTTCTCCCAACCCTCGCTAAAATCGCAGAAAAAATCATTAACGTCAGATTACTGAATTATTTGGAAAAAGAATCTATCCTTGCCGACAATCAATACGGATTCAGACGAAGTAGATCTACAGAAGATGCTACCACAGGACTGGTTGAAACCATAAGCTCCAAATTAGATGAAGGACAAAGATGTATCGGTGTTTTTCTTGATCTTGCCAAAGCTTTTGACACTGTTTCAAGGCCATTACTACTTGAAAAATTAGAAAGACTAGGAATTCGTGGAAATATCCTCCGTTGGTTTCAGTCCTACTTATCCAATAGAAAGCAGAGGGTTCGAGTTGATGGGCATAGCAGTCAACTAGAAAACGTTTCATGCGGTTTGCCACAGGGAAGTGCCCTCAGTCCAACGCTTTTTTTAGTATACATTAACGATTTATGTTCACTTCAGCTCACCAATGCTAAACTCTTCTCTTTTGCTGATGACACAGCTATAGTCTTTTACTCACACTCTTGGGAGCAAGCCTCACGGTTAGCTCATTTAGGTCTTCGCCAAATCTCTCAATGGCTTTTAGATAATCTCCTATCTCTAAATACGTCTAAGACCAAATACATATGTTTTCACATCTCGAAAACCAGCAAACCAAACCCTATCCCCCCTATTAAATTACACTCATGTCTGAACCCTCGCAACAAATGTAACTGTCCTCTCCTGGAACCCACGAAATCAACCAAATACCTGGGATTAATTATAGATTCAAGGCTTTGTTGGAGCCCTCAAATAAACTATCTATGTTCACGAGTTCGCAAACTTATAAATGTTTTCAAACGCCTTAGAAAACCTTCTGACCCACATACAACCAAGATAGTGTATACTGCATTATGCCAGTCGATACTATCTTACTGCATATCGGTATGGGGTGGAGCGGCATTGTCCTCGATGCTGAAAATTGAGCGCACCCAACGTGCCATTCTTAAAATATCCTTCATTAAACCTTTCCGCTACCCAACTTCAAAATTGTACAGCGAAGCAGGGCTCCTAACTGTAAGACAAATTTATTTAATGGCAATATGCAGGCTTTTTTGGAAACAAACACCCCCTACACCAAATCTAACCAAACGCAAACCTTTATATAAGCATCCTAAAAAACGCACTTTTTTCGCTCAACGCTTTTTCTCCTTCCGTGGTCCATTCATCTTTAACCACCTTATTAAAAATAAAATTATTACTAACATTTCAAAAATCACACTTCATACTTTCACTAAAAAACTCAAAAAATATCTTGTTAAGCTGTCATATACTAACACAGAAAACATTCTTATCGTAAAAAAATAGAATAGGTATAAATTTGTTAAGTAAAATTAATTAATTAAGTAACGTTTAGATGTAAAAGGAAGAGACTGGCTGCCCACAACACAGGGAATCCTAGTGTGGGGGCCAGTGCACTCTACTTTATTAAAACATTCCTGTATATTGTGTCTGATAAAGTTCTTTCTTATTCTTATGTTATTTCCTTGGTCACGGCATCACGCCTGAACGGCTAGACCGATTTCGCAAATTCCTTTTTTGTTCTGTTCGAAGGTTCTTATTAAAGAAAAAATTAAGGAAATTGCGCGGAAAATTATAAAATTTAAAATTACTTAACCACCATATAAAATTATTAAACTTTTTAAATGTAACCTTGACATGACATTTGACATAGAATTGACTGAATGCGTGCTGCAAAAATAGTCAAAGAGGATGAAAAAAAAAACTGTTTATATTAGCGCAAGATAAAAAAACTAAGAATGTTCTATACCATAAAGCATTAGAATAAAAAAACACGCTTTTTATGAATTATACCAATCCGAATTCAATATTCATAGTCATAACTATCGGGTCAGCTAGATCAACCTGACAACTTTATATAATAAAACAATTAACTTAATAAAATCAAAAATCTGCTCATTTATGGCGTCTAATGCGGAACAAAGTTCGCCGGGTCAGCTAGTAATATTATATATATAACTGGAAAAGTAAAATGTTCACTAAAGTTAACTTCAGGGTGTCGTCATTTTTCTCTTATGCGCCAAAAGAAGGATAACTTCAAAAGAATATTTGAAGCCGAATCGAGTATCAGAACCACACATTTTCTTGGATAATTCCAGAGTGCTCGCAATACCAGAAGTATTTCAATAAATGTGTGGCCAAGGAAGATGGCAGTGGTTTCACGAGGCAGGATACCTGTGGCAGGCCGACTACAGAAGTTAGGACAATTGGTGGTGAACCGGCGGAACCGCGGGAATTTCCACATATGGTAACATAAATGTTTAAACTTTAAACTTCAACAAAACCTTATTTTAGACTGATATACAAAAAGGCTCGCCTGATGAAATTACTCATTATAACTTTTGCAAAATATTTTATTATTAAAAACACGAGGATATGTTCCTTAATTCTAAGTAAATTATTTTGTGTTCTATGTTAGTAATACTCGTTTACCTAATTTTACTTTCCTGAAACAGATTACAATAACCAGAAAAATACATTTAGTTTAGCTTGTAATTCTACCAAATAACCAGAAAAGTAATGCGACAGATTAAAAACGATTAGAGTGGTATAAATATCTCTAATTCACCAAAGTCAGTATTTCCGCGAAAGGAATGGTGATACATTATTACGATCTAGGCATTCGTAAAAATTACCGTTCTATTATTTCTCTTGAAAAAACTTTAGATTTATTCTCGATATGCTTAGTTGGAAATACTTCGTAAACATGTTTACCTATATGAATAAAGATATTTTTGAGTCTGAGTTTGAGTTAACATCCATAAAAATAGTTTTAGAATAATAATTGAAGCATTGATGTTTCAGGCTGTACTCGGTACTGACAACTCAGACGAGACCATCGAACGAGATATTGTTTGGAATGCTGGCGGTGCACTCGTGAGCGACAAGTTCATCTTAACTGCGGGACACGCCCTTCAGAATACCGAGTAAGCCTCAGATTATGTTATTATACAACACAATGAAAGGTCGACAAAAAAATTGTACCCGAATATCTTTACGAAAAGCTCCTTTGGCGTAGCAATGCCAACAAGAATAAAGTTAGTAGTCGGGAGCTCGCCATTCCCCAGAATTGGACAGCTTCATTTCGTGGGAGTTTTAAATATAGTGCGACTTAGTGTTGGAATAATATCCCTCCTCCGTTGAAAAATCTTCAACTCAATTCAAATTTTCGTCATAAAAAATATTATTATATTATTATTACTTATTTTTATTGTTTTTATTTTATTTTGTTTACGCCATAAAAAATCCCTACTCGCCTTTTACGACACCCACAGGTAGAGATGGGGAAGTGCTATTCATAAGCCGGCACCAAACGGCGAGTTCTTTTTTCTTTGTTTCTCCTTTCTTCTATGGCGAATGATAAAGTGACTTGGTCACACCAAGCGTGGTTTAGCTATCTGCCCTGCCGGTAAAACACTTTGAACTATAACATGTCGTTGAGAGTCACAGTGAATGAATCTAATATTCATACAACTGGCTCTCATATGATGACTGATTCCCTTGGATCTCCATGGCGTAAAAAATAATCTCTTCTAAAACGGGTAAATGCTTTATTACAGCGGCGACCTGATCCGGTACGCACTGTTGGGCACTCTGAACAAGACTGACATTCGTAGCGGAATGCTGTACACAATTGTAAGACTGATTCCTCACAACGATTATGATCCTCAAAAGCAGATTAATGACATCGCCTTAGTAGAGTTGGACAGAAAGTAAGTTTTTCCGTCTTTATTAATTAAATAGGCTGCTTAACTCCTACCCTTTCACCGCCTACAACCTAAAAACCCTAATAAAAGACTGGCTTATGTCACGCCTTATGCAGTGTTAGAGCTGCTTTTGAGACCCACGATGGAAATACACTTTACTCATTCACTCACTCACACATTTACACCCACACACTCGTACACACACTCAGGTGTGATGATAACGGTTCAAAAAATAGGTTAAATAGTGTCATTATTTTAAGTAATTAAGTTTGTTTATGGAAAAGCTGGGAACCCTAACACAAGTATTTTTACTTAAAAGGGTTCCCAAATCTTACTCTATGAAAAGAAAGTGTACTTAAAATGAATAAAGACTTTATATTATTATTATTATATACCAGCTGAATAATATATTATGATAACTAAGACGGTGATTGATTGATTGAAGTATGGAGAAACGGTAGCCGAAGCAATTGTTTTGTAAATCTTCGTTCTTTATTACAATACCTGACGTGGGAATTTATTTGATTCATTTCTTTTTTCAATTTTTCTAATCGCTCTTCAGTTTTACGGTCAACGAGTTTATTTATTTATTTGTAAAAGCTTGCTGACGCTTGATAAGGAAATTTAAATTTAGTTAATAATTGGGGCAATCGACTCAATTAAATATCTTATGATTGAAAATTTCTGTGATTGTCCTTTCACAACATTTCAAAGAGCGCTAGTCTAGTTTTAATTAACTGGTTTCGTATGCTGTGAGCTGTCAACTGTTATTTGTCAAACTTTACGATGAAAATTAATTGAAATTAAAAGTAATATAACAAGCAAGGATACTTCGTTCACATTTTGTATTGAAGACTTGATGGAGTGGTTAATTGAAGTAGGAGAAATAGATTAGAGTTTAATTTGGAGAAATGCAAAGTCATATCATTCTCAAGAGCGCGGTTGATCACTCGGTACAATTATACCATTAGTGATCTAACGATTGCTAGAGTCTCAGAGTATATTCAATACGAGTCTTTGTTTTGCGTACCATGTAGAAAAGTCATGCAAAAAGGCCTATAGAAATCTGGGGTTCGTGTTAAGAATAGCTTGTGGCTTCATTAATATCAGTTGTTTTGTAACGCAATGGTGTGGGCCCCATATGGGGCTAAATACAGTCTCATGTAGAGGGATTACAAACAAGACACTGTATGGAGTGTATCCCTTGATCCGCTTATGTACCCGACCCTGTTTGTTCTGGGTATGGTGGGATACGGACCAGCTACGCCTCAGAAGAGAACTAGCTGTGTCAGTGTATTTATTTAATATACTTACGGGTCCAGTGTATAATCCGGATATAATGGAGAGACTGGGTCTACGGGTACCAAGTAGAAACCTGAGGCTTACGTCTAAACTTTTGGATGTCCCGCGCGCACATTCCAACTCGGTAAGCAAAGCGCCACTCACGCGAGCAATACAGATAATCAACAAAATTTCTATAATTGAGGTAGACCTATTTGTTTGTACACTGGCTGAGTTCACAAGAGTTGCTTGCTTGTTAGTTATAAGATTTAGGCATATACGTATAATTTTTTAATGTTTTTTTTAATGTAGGATAATTAGTGTGGGTATTATTTTGGCGTGCTATCGAATTAGTAGTAACTGTTTAGGTAGAAAAAAAAATTTTGTATTATTCTTGTATGTAATTAATTCCAGAGTCCAATTCTCCGAGTTCATTCGTCCATTATGTTTGCCTACTCCTGGTATGAACTTGTCTATCTCGCCACTCACAGTCGCCGGCTGGGGAGTCACCGAAGATAAAGTCACGTCTGAGGCGCTGTTAAAGGTAAAGGCTGATAAATGACATCTCTATATAAATACTAGCTGACCCGGCAAACGTTGTTTTGCCATGTAAGTATATTATTTGTAGGAAACATTAATTTTTTATGTCGATAAAAATATATTAATTTTCTACTATAAGTGTTCGGGGATGTACTTATAATCGAAAGCGTTATAAATAATAAAATAATGGTAAATGTAGGGTAATAAATTAATAATTATTAATGTAGATAATCTATTTTACTGTATATTGAGTAAGACAGGAAACCGGCTTCCTTCTCATCCCTACTCCGTGATGTTTGCTGGATGAGAGGTGACCCAGGTAGACATCTAGCGGGGATAAATAATCGATTGATCGTTGATCGGTTATCGAGGTGAAGGCGGAAGATCAAATTGAATTGATAAAAAAAAGAAATTATTAAAAATAAAAATCGCGATGGTAAAATAGTGGTTGAATGTAACGGGTTGAAAATTCAGGGTTATATGTATTTACTTATCATAAAAAAAAATAAAAAAAATTTATATCTAAAAAAAAATTAGCATTGGACCACCCTTAACATTGTCCGATTCTCAGACCTACCCAATATGCAGACAAAATTTCATGAGAATCGAAAAAGCCGTTTCGGAGGAGTTTAACCACAACACCGCGACACGAGAATTTTATATATATAAGACTAGCGCACCCGACAGACGTTGTCCTGCCTACACGTCTTTAATTTGAAAATTTCAAAGTTTTTTTAATAAGCTAAAACATTCTGGACCATTTTGATGAAAATTATTATTCAAATGTTATGACAATATCTAACGATCCAGCACATGGTCTACAATAACACAATGATAACAAAACTTTTTTTTAATTTGATCGCAGCGCTAACTGTCGGGACAGACTAAAATTAAAATTCGAATATTATTTAAAATTTGACACTGCGATGGTAGCGCCGTCTGTCGAATCCAATGTAAAACATTCCAAAATCAACAACTACTAATAAATTAAAAATTAATTAAAAAAACATTGTCCAGCGGACAAAATTGTGAATCTAAACAATTCCCAGATCCCCTTGAACACACACAAAAAATTTCGTCAAAATCGGTCCAGTCGTTTGAGAGAAGTTCAGTGACATACACACACACAGAAGAATTATATATAGCAAGATGAATATATTTAATTCGACTGTTCCTGAATACCGGCTGATGGCGCTGTAGTCGGTATGTAGGTTGTTGTCCATACAGCTAAACGGTTGATATGTAAATAAATTTTCTAGGCAGGTTTTCGTCATTAAACTATTGGACACTATTTTTCAACTTCTATATTTAATTCTTTTCAATCCCAAAACCACTCATTTCAAATTCTTAGGTCCTTCTCACTATACGCTACGCTCTTCCAATAGATGTCTATTGGAAATTCCATCCCACAGCTCATCCTTCATAGGCAATTCATTTAGGATTTCCGCCATTAGGCTGTGGAATAAGCTGCCCGACTCTATACGATTGGCTTCCTCCCTATCGTCTTCTAAAACTCTTCTACATAAAGATTTCCTAACCTTATCATATCCTGATCAATCGTGACCTGTGTAATTCTTGTATCTCCTCTTCTTTTGTATTACATCGCTATTAGCTATTCTTGAATCCTTTAGATTAGCTTTTTAGTTTTAGTTAGTTACTAATATTCTGTTTTTTTTTTATTTTCTCGAGATGAAGGTTCTGTAGATGAATATATTTATTTTTATATAACTTCTGGTTATGTACTCATCATATTTATTTATTGCTTTCTTTTCTTACGAGGGTTGCCTGGAAGAGATCGCTTGTTAGCGATAAGGCCGCCCGTTGCCTTGTAATTTTTATGTATTGTGTTATTTGTGTTTCTTTGCAACGAAGTGTAAATAAATAAATAAAAAATACTCCTGAAAACGTCTAGACATATTTTTAAGAAATGTTGTGTGTTTAACAAAATGATTTACATTTTTATATTTTTTTTGTGTGTGAGACGTGTGTACAGGATCACGTCTGTCGAATCCGCTAGTTAAACTATAAATATTAAGAAATAATTTTCCAATTAGAAGTAATAGTTACCTGTCCCTTACTAATACTAATATTGTTTTAAAAATTCAACAAAGAGAAAGGTACAACAGTAAGGCGACATAATATAGGTTATGTTAAAAACTATTCCATATAAAAATAATAACGTCTATAAGAGGCAATAGGGATATAAAAAAAGAGCATAAAATTAATCCAATTGCCTAGAGAGCCAATTTTATTGTAGAAATGGAATATAAATTGATTCTTGATTAGATTTATTTGTGTCTCCTGAATATGGTACAGAATTCAATAATACAGAAGCCAAGAAGATGGACAAAACAGACTGCTATTAGTAACCGTTGTCATCAAATAATTCTACATTCCAGGTACAAGTGACGGAACAGAGCGCGTCTGCCTGTCACAGATACGATAAAAACAGCGGCAGGAAATTCAACAAGTTAACCATGATTTGTGCGAAGGGAGCGCAACTTAAAAATCGAGTTGACTACAAAGACACATGTCAGGTAATTCAATTATAAATTAATTAGCTGAAAACGTCCGGAGATTTGTAAAGGCTTTTTCCAAACATTTTATTAAAAAAAACAGACAGAATTAAGTAGTTACTATTTGAGGCAACCAAAAAACCGTTGCGTTTTGCCTAATTGGCAAGTAAGCCTCCTGTGCCTCACACACATTGCTATATATTAAAAAAAATTCTAAGTCATTACATTAACTTTTTAGTTATTTTATTTTGTATTATTTTAAATGTACAAGAACACTTAACCCATCATATATCTTTTCTTAGCATTTCCCCTACAAGGGTTGCCTGGAAGAGATCGCTTGTTCATTTTGATGTTATTTGCTTTTCAATAAATGTAACGAAGCGTAAATATATAACGTAATGTTTCAGGGTGACAGTGGAAGTCCAGTAACGATCAGATCCCGTGAGGTAAGTTGCACCTACATCGCGATAGGCATTGTGTCCCATGGCCCAGAGTGCGGTTCGGGTGCTCCAGCAGTGTACACGAAGGTGCAACCATTCGTCGATTGGATAATTGATAATGTATGGCCGGAGCTTGCAAGTTTAAGTTAATAAATGTTCAAAGTTAAATTGTTTTTAATAACAGTAATTCCTACATTGTAAAGGTGCGTATAAATTAGGCTCAGCAGGCCGCGAGACAATATTCGACCAGAGTTGACGTTCAAGCCGCGCAAGCCAATATGTAGATGTAAATTTAGTTGGACGTGACAGCCGCGCGCGACAGGCGATCCATCACGAACAGACCGCGGCGGATAGTCAGTCTTGTAAACCTGCAAGTAGGGACAACTTTTAGCTATTCTAGATTTTTCTCTTCTGTAACACGCCAAAAGTGTAGTCATTTTCTTTTTCAAGTCAGGAATAGGTACATCCATTTTCTTAATGATTTCTTGCATCATACCTCAGCGATTTATTGTGGTATCAGGAGGATTTGCTGTTCCATAAAAAATCTTTAGCGCTATACAATTGTATTAGTAAACGGCACTTTTCCATTTTTACGTATTCGCCGCGCGAGCCAAATCACGAAAACTACAGCCGTCCCCACTGCGCGCGAGCGAATGACAGAAGCTCCTTTGGAGGCGGAGCGGTCTCAAAAACCGACAGCGAGCGGATCGCTCCGCGGCAATGTACGATGGTTTGACGCGCTTAATTTATACGCACCTTTACTCATTTATGATATCGAATGTACTTGAGCAGTTTCAGGAAACTTATGTGGAAGTAAAATTATTGTTTAAAGAAGAACTCTGTTCGTGTATTCAAATCCGGCTTTGAACTAATTAAAAAAGATTCAGAAAATAAAAATATCATGGACATTTTGTATTTGCCTGATATTTGTAAGATCAGATTTTAAAGAATTAAAAAGACGTTATAAACCTAATTGCCGTAACAAAACTTTGTCGTGTAGTGCGCATGCGCTGTTCTCGTACCACACACAAGTCCTATAGTTCCAGATAGTTTTAAAAAGAGTTCTATTACTAAATAGATTATTTAATTTTGTGTCTAGACTTAGAAACTCCACTGAAACATTTTTACTTTGGAGGCTAGTGAAATCCCATCTGGTAGGTAAATCAATGAATCAGACTCGGAAATATGTTTCCAAACATAATTCTTTAAAATTATTCTAATATTGATTGCCTGTTTGATAAGGAAAATAAAACAATTTTACAAAACAGTAAGGTTTTTATTTACAAAATATAACTCAACTCAACTCTCTTATACAACGCTACAAAATGTAACTAAGAATGATAGTCGATCTAGACCTCTTGAATCTCTGTTCGGTTCCAATTTCGTGCCAACTAAACTAAAATAATAAAAAGCAATCAATGGCGCTTTCAACCAACTAAGTACAACCATGTTAGGTCTCGGCCTCAGATTACCGTATCTGTTTCAACATCATGGGTCAATCTTATAGGCAAGGAGGTGATCAGTCACCAGTGAGACACGCCTTTGACTTTTTGGGTTTAAAGCAAGTTTTCACGATGTTTCCCTTCACTTCGAGCGAATGTTTGCGCACAAGCCCATTGGTGCACAGCCAGGGTTCGAACCTACGACCAGAGGAATGAGAGTCGCACGCTGAAGCCACTAGGCCAACACTAAACTACAAACACAAAATATTAAAAAAGAATTTGCCTATAATTTGAGAATATTACTTATCATGATAGTCTACACTAACTGTACTTAGAGTCGATCATGATCTTAAATGAATAGATATTATAAACGATTGTAATTTTTTTTTTATTAGAATTGGACAAAATTTGCTAAGTATTTTAATATTTGCCATGGACGCGAGCTCTTCCTGCCGCGATTAGGTGCTTTTGTATACTCAACGGGCAACGGAGACAGCGTCTTAATGAGCGACTCTGAGTATCGACGTTAAACTCCATTTAATTACAGTACTATCTATCTAACTATTGAGCAGTGGATATAATACTAATAACACAGTCACGATTTAGAATATCATGGTTACAAATAAAATTACAATATTTATAATAATATTGCTGTTAGGATGCCCTCAGAGAGCGGATGGGCATGGGCGATTCTCAAAAAAGAAATTGTGCAGTGTGTTATTACAGAATTTTCATGTAATTTCAGAATTTGAATTTAATTAAAATCACCTCGTTCCATGACAGCTCAAACGAATGAACAATTAGTAAGCTTAAACACACAAATCCTATTCTTACGATGTGTTCGAACTTAAATTTAGTTCCAAAATCAGGAACGTCACATCCAATAGCAAAGAAACTGCATTTGGCGTTTTTTTTGAAATGGTTGCAGCTCCTTACAAAGGTTTTGTAAAAAGAAACTTAGCCATTAATAAGAGTGGCGGAGAGTTTATTGCCAGTATTTTTCTTCTGTTTTACTCCCTTGATTTGAGAATTGGCAGTAAATGTAAAATTAGAGGCATTTCATCTATTTTATTTCCTTTTGTGGCGTTCATAAGTGTACATTGTGTTACCTATGAATAAATGATTTTTGACTTTTACAATGAAATTTCCCTCTACCCTGCCCCTAACTCAGTAGAGAAACCCCTAAAAATATAGGAGGAAATCCTCTAATCTGGCAACACTACCACATGGTAGGGCGAGTGCGATTTTTCTAACGCAGCATCGGCGGTCTGCTTCTCTTCCGTCTCCATGTCGTAATATAAATACTCTATATTAGAGAGAGTTACCGCCGCTGATTACACAGGTCCATCAAAACATTTAATATTAGGGTGGGAAATCAGAATTCTTACAATTAAAGTATTCATCAGTCAATCAAAGCAACAATGCTCTTGGAAAACATTAATGGATACAGACATACAGACAAACATAATTTTTTTACTAACGTACGACGTACATTACGTAAACGTACATTTTAAGTGTGTTGTGTTATTAATTGGACCTGGCTCAGCATTTTTCTGTGGAGCCATCATAAAATAGAATTTAAAAAAAACTAGTATCGCAGTTCTTCCTTTGAAAGTTGTGAGACCCATGTCAAGTCTGTCAGCGTCAAGTCAAATTATTTGTTTGCCAAATTAAAAAAAAAATACATCGACTTTAATCGCATGGAAAAATAATGTATCTCATAAGTTATATTAAATTGCAAAATGTGAGGTCAATATATATATTCAGGCATCAAATTTTATTCATATTACAATACCTAGATATTTCACTAAAAAGAGATTTGCCAAGTAAATCTTTACAGGCGTTATAAATATCTCAAAAAGTTTAGACGTCATTTTGAAATTAACAGCCTTGGGGCGGTTCAAGTATTACGCAGGCACTATAGGGGGGGGGAGGGGGTTTTTGATTTTCTTATTTGATGATAACGTCATTATTTACACAAATTAGTCACACATTGAAAATATTGATGCATTTTCTAGGATTTAAAAAAAAAATAATTATTTTTGAGAGCCTTTCTTACTCTTGCAGATAAAACAAAGAGATGGGCGGAGGAATAAATTTCAGTAAATACTTGAACGGCTCCCATCCTATCATCTGATACTAAAATATTCTTAATCTAGACAATTACATTTATCCTTTGACCTAACTCCGACCAGAGTTGACGTTCAAGCCGCGCAAGCCAATATGTAGATGTAAATTTAGTTGGACGTGACAGCCGCGCGCGACAGGCGATCCATCACGAACAGACCGCGGCGGATAGTCAGTCTTGTAAACCTGCAAGTAGGGACAACTTTTAGCTATTCTAGATTTTTCTCTTCTGTAACACGCCAAAAGTGTAGTCATTTTCTTTTTCAAGTCAGGAATAGGTACATCCATTTTCTTAATGATTTCTTGCATCATACCTCAGCGATTTATTGTGGTATCAGGAGGATTTGCTGTTCCATAAAAAATCTTTAGCGCTATACAATTGTATTAGTAAACGGCACTTTTCCATTTTTACGTATTCGCCGCGCGAGCCAAATCACGAAAACTACAGCCGTCCCCACTGCGCGCGAGCGAATGACAGAAGCTCCTTTGGAGGCGGAGCGGTCTCAAAAACCGACAGCGAGCGGATCGCTCCGCGGCAATGTACGATGGTTTGACGCGCTTAATTTATACGCACCTTTACTCTTTTATGATATCGAATGTACTTGAGCAGTTTCAGGAAACTTATGTGGAAGTAAAATTATTGTTTAAAGAAGAACTCTGTTCGTGTATTCAATCCAAAATTTGAACTAATTAAAAAAGATTCAGAAAATAAAAATATCATGGACATTTTGTATTTGCCTGATATTTGTAAGATCAGATTTTAAAGAATTAAAAAGACGTTATAAACCTAATTGCCGTAACAAAACTTTGTCGTGTAGTGCGCATGCGCTGTTCTCGTACCACACACAAGTCCTATAGTTCCAGATAGTTTTAAAAAGAGTTCTATTACTAAATAGATTATTTAATTTTGTGTCTAGACTTAGAAACTCCACTGAAACATTTTTACTTTGGAGGCTAGTGAAATCCCATCTGGTAGGTAAATCAATGAATCGGACTCGGAAATATGTTTCCAAACATAATTCTTTAAAATTATTCTAATATTGATTGCCTGTTTGATAAGGAAAATAAAACAATTTTACAAAACAGTAAGGTTTTTATTTACAAAATATAACTCAACTCAACTCTCTTATACAACGCTACAAAATGTAACTAAGAATGATAGTCGATCTAGACCTCTTGAATCTCTGTTCGGTTCCAATTTCGTGCCAACTAAACTAAAATAATAAAAAGCAATCAATGGCGCTTTCAACCAACTAAGTACAACCATTTTAGGTCTCGGCCTCAGATTACCGTATCTGTTTCAACATCATGGGTCAATCTTATAGGCAAGGAGGTGATCAGTCACCAGTGAGACACGCCTTTGACTTTTTGGGTTTAAAGCAAGTTTTCACGATGTTTCCCTTCACTTCGAGCGAATGTTTGCGCACAAGCCCATTGGTGCACAGCCAGGGTTCGAACCTACGACCAGAGGAATGAGAGTCGCACGCTGTAGCCACTAGGCCAACACTAAACTACAAACACAAAATATCATGATCATGATCTTAAATGAATAGATATTATAAACGATTGTAATTTTTTTTTTTTATTAGAATTGGACAAAATTTTTTAAGTATTTTAATATTTGCCATGGACGCGAGCTCTTCCTGCCGCGATTAGGTGCTTTTGTATACTCAACGGGCAACGGAGACAGCGTCTTAATGAGCGACTCTGAGTATCGACGTAAAACTCCATTTAATTACAGTACTATCTATCTAACTATTGAGCAGTGGATATAATACTAATAACACAGTCACGATTTAGAATATCATGGTTACAAATAAAATTACAATATTTATAATAATATTGCTGTTAGGATGCCCTCAGAGAGCGGATGGGCATGGGCGATTCTCAAAAAAGAAATTGTGCAGTGTGTTATTACAGAATTTTCATGTAATTTCAGAATTTGAATTTAATTAAAATCACCTCGTTCCATGACAGCTCAAACGAATGAACAATTAGTAAGCTTAAACACACAAATCCTATTCTTACGATGTGTTCGAACTTAAATTTAGTTCCAAAATCAGGAACGTCACATCCAATAGCAAAGAAACTGCATTTGGCGTTTTTTTTGAAATGGTTGCAGCTCCTTACAAAGGTTTTGTAAAAATAAACTTAGCCATTAATAAGAGTGGCGGAGAGTTTATTGCCAGTATTTTTCTTCTGTTTTACTCCCTTGATTTGAGAATTGGCAGTAAATGTAAAATTAGAGGCATTTCATCTATTTTATTTCCTTTTGTGGCGTTCATAAGTGTACATTGTGTTACCTATGAATAAATGATTTTTGACTTTTACAATGAAATTTCCCTCTACCCTGCCCCTAACTCAGTAGAGAAACCCCTAAAAATATAGGAGGAAATCCTCTAATCTGGCAACACTACCACATGGTAGGGCGAGTGCGATTTTTCTAACGCAGCATCGGCGGTCTGCTTCTCTTCCGTCTCCATGTCGTAATATAAATACTCTATATTAGAGAGAGTTACCGCCGCTGATTACACAGGTCCATCAAAACATTTAATATTAGGGTGGGAAATCAGAATTCTTACAATTAAAGTATTCATCAGTCAATCAAAGCAACAATGCTCTTGGAAAACATTAATGGATACAGACATACAGACAAACATAATTTTTTTACTAACGTACGACGTACATTACGTAAACGTACATTTTAAGTGTGTTGTGTTATTAATTGGACCTGGCTCAGCATTTTTCTGTGGAGCCATCATAAAATAGAATTTAAAAAAAACTAGTATCGCAGTTCTTCCTTTGAAAGTTGTGAGACCCATGTCAAGTCTGTCAGCGTCAAGTCAAATTATTTGTTTGCCAAATTAAAAAAAAAATACATCGACTTTAATCGCATGGAAAAATAATGTATCTCATAAGTTATATTAAATTGCAAAATGTGAGGTCAATATATATATTCAGGCATCAAATTTTATTCATATTACAATACCTAGATATTTCACTAAAAAGAGATTTGCCAAGTAAATCTTTACAGGCGTTATAAATATCTCAAAAAGTTTAGACGTCATTTTGAAATTAACAGCCTTGGGGCGGTTCAAGTATTACGCAGGCACTATAGGGGGGGGAGGGGGTTTTTGATTTTCTTATTTGATGATAACGTCATTATTTACACAAATTAGTCACACATTGAAAATATTGATGCATTTTCTAGGATTTAAAAAAAAAATAATTATTTTTGAGAGCCTTTCTTACTCTTGCAGATAAAACAAAGAGATGGGCGGAGGAATAAATTTCAGTAAATACTTGAACGGCTCCCATCCTATCATCTGATACTAAAATATTCTTAATCTAGACAATTACATTTATCCTTTGACCTAACTCCGACCAGAGTTGACGTTCAAGCCGCGCAAGCCAATATGTAGATGTAAATTTAGTTGGACGTGACAGCCGCGCGCGACAGGCGATCCATCACGAACAGACCGCGGCGGATAGTCAGTCTTGTAAACCTGCAAGTAGGGACAACTTTTAGCTATTCTAGATTTTTCTCTTCTGTAACACGCCAAAAGTGTAGTCATTTTCTTTTTCAAGTCAGGAATAGGTACATCCATTTTCTTAATGATTTCTTGCATCATACCTCAGCGATTTATTGTGGTATCAGGAGGATTTGCTGTTCCATAAAAAATCTTTAGCGCTATACAATTGTATTAGTAAACGGCACTTTTCCATTTTTACGTATTCGCCGCGCGAGCCAAATCACGAAAACTACAGCCGTCCCCACTGCGCGCGAGCGAATGACAGAAGCTCCTTTGGAGGCGGAGCGGTCTCAAAAACCGACAGCGAGCGGATCGCTCCGCGGCAATGTACGATGGTTTGACGCGCTTAATTTATACGCACCTTTACTCTTTTATGATATCGAATGTACTTGAGCAGTTTCAGGAAACTTATGTGGAAGTAAAATTATTGTTTAAAGAAGAACTCTGTTCGTGTATTCAAATCCGGCTTTGAACTAATTAAAAAAGATTCAGAAAATAAAAATATCATGGACATTTTGTATTTGCCTGATATTTGTAAGATCAGATTTTAAAGAATTAAAAAGACGTTATAAACCTAATTGCCGTAACAAAACTTTGTCGTGTAGTGCGCATGCGCTGTTCTCGTACCACACACAAGTCCTATAGTTCCAGATAGTTTTAAAAAGAGTTCTATTACTAAATAGATTATTTAATTTTGTGTCTAGACTTAGAAACTCCACTGAAACATTTTTACTTTGGAGGCTAGTGAAATCCCATCTGGTAGGTAAATCAATGAATCAGACTCGGAAATATGTTTCCAAACATAATTCTTTAAAATTATTCTAATATTGATTGCCTGTTTGATAAGGAAAATAAAACAATTTTACAAAACAGTAAGGTTTTTATTTACAAAATATAACTCAACTCAACTCTCTTATACAACGCTACAAAATGTAACTAAGAATGATAGTCGATCTAGACCTCTTGAATCTCTGTTCGGTTCCAATTTCGTGCCAACTAAACTAAAATAATAAAAAGCAATCAATGGCGCTTTCAACCAACTAAGTACAACCATGTTAGGTCTCGGCCTCAGATTACCGTATCTGTTTCAACATCATGGGTCAATCTTATAGGCAAGGAGGTGATCAGTCACCAGTGAGACACGCCTTTGACTTTTTGGGTTTAAAGCAAGTTTTCACGATGTTTCCCTTCACTTCGAGCGAATGTTTGCGCACAAGCCCATTGGTGCACAGCCAGGGTTCGAACCTACGACCAGAGGAATGAGAGTCGCACGCTGAAGCCACTAGGCCAACACTAAACTACAAACACAAAATATTAAAAAAGAATTTGCCTATAATTTGAGAATATTACTTATCATGATAGTCTACACTAACTGTACTTAGAGTCGATCATGATCTTAAATGAATAGATATTATAAACGATTGTAATTTTTTTTTTATTAGAATTGGACAAAATTTGCTAAGTATTTTAATATTTGCCATGGACGCGAGCTCTTCCTGCCGCGATTAGGTGCTTTTGTATACTCAACGGGCAACGGAGACAGCGTCTTAATGAGCGACTCTGAGTATCGACGTTAAACTCCATTTAATTACAGTACTATCTATCTAACTATTGAGCAGTGGATATAATACTAATAACACAGTCACGATTTAGAATATCATGGTTACAAATAAAATTACAATATTTATAATAATATTGCTGTTAGGATGCCCTCAGAGAGCGGATGGGCATGGGCGATTCTCAAAAAAGAAATTGTGCAGTGTGTTATTACAGAATTTTCATGTAATTTCAGAATTTGAATTTAATTAAAATCACTTCGTTCCATGACAGCTCAAACGAATGAACAATTAGTAAGCTTAAACACACAAATCCTATTCTTACGATGTGTTCGAACTTAAATTTAGTTCCAAAATCAGGAACGTCACATCCAATAGCAAAGAAACTGCATTTGGCGTTTTTTTTGAAATGGTTGCAGCTCCTTACAAAGGTTTTGTAAAAAGAAACTTAGCCATTAATAAGAGTGGCGGAGAGTTTATTGCCAGTATTTTTCTTCTGTTTTACTCCCTTGATAATTGGCAGTAAATGTAAAATTAGAAGCAGTTCATATATTATATTTCCTTTTGTGGCGTTCATAAGTGTACATTGTGTTACCTATGAATAAATGATTTTTGACTTTTACAATGAAAATTCCGTCTACCCTGCCCCTAACTCAGTAGAGAAACCCCTAAAAATATAGGAGGAAATCCTCTAATCTGGCAACACTACCACATGGTAGGGCGAGTGCGATTTTTCTAACGCAGCATCGGCGGTCTGCTTCTCTTCCGTCTTCATGTCGTAATATAAATACTCTATATTAGAGAGAGTTACCGCCGCTGATTACACAGGTCCATCAAAACATTTAATATTAGGGTGGGAAATCAGAATTCTTACAATTAAAGTATTCATCAGTCCAAAGCAACAATGCTCTTGGAAAACATTAAGAGAGACAGACATACAGACAAACATAATTTTTTTACTAACGAAACGTACATTTTAAGTGTGTTATTAATTGGACCTGGCTCAGCATTTTGTTGTGGAGCCATCATAAAATAGAATTAAAAAAAAACTAGTATCGCAGTTCTTCCTTTGAAAGTTGTGAGACCCATGTCAAGTCTGTCAACGTCAAGTCAAATTATTTGTTTGCCAAATTAAAAAAAAAATACATCGACTTTAATCGCATGGAAAAACAATGTATCTCTTAAGTTATATTAAACTGCAAAATGTCAGGTCAATATATTTATTCAGGCATCTAATTTTATTTATATTACAATAACGCAATATCTAGATAGTTCACTAAAGGGAGATTTGCCAAGTAAATCTTTACAGGCGTTATAAATATCTCAAAAATTTTAGCGTCATTTTGAAATTAACTGCCTTGGAGCCGTTCAAGTATTACGGAGGCAGTACAGAGGGAGGGGGAGGGTTTTTTTTGATGATTACGTCATTATTTACACAAATTAAATTTTTTTAAGTTTAAATATATCTAGAAATCGTTAATTGACGGAATTTACAACGCTTTATTATACTTTCAAGAAATACGAACTTACTTTGAGAGAAAGAACAAGAACGAATGATGCGTTTGGTTAAACAGGCTAAACAACAGCAGGAGTGGAAATTAAAAAGTAATTTTCTATTTGTTGATTGAGATACTTATATAAAACATAATAAATAAATTTAATTTTAATACAACTCCATGAGATGAAAAAAACATCGCGACGGAATCAACTGAGATAGAAGACGAAGAAGTCATAGAAGGAAGAGTAGGTGAAAAAGTGGATAAGGAGAAGAACGAAGGAACAAGGGAAAAAAGGAGAAGATTGAAAAAATAGAGGAATAAAAAAGAATAATATTATTATTGATAATAAAATAATATTATTGATCTACATTGACGTACATTTAGCTCTAAATTTCGGTTCATTTTCAAGCTACCTTCTCTATTTAAAAAAAAATATTAATGTTTATTATTGTAATTGTAATAAGATTATTTAATATAAGTGCGGCAGTGATAGCTATGCAGCTGGCGTATGATTCGGTTGATCACCCAATCTATGCAGCTTTAAGAGTGGTTAGTACTTTGATGGGTGATCTTCTTAAGAATACGATTGGCCTGCATGAACATCATTGTTGTTAGGTATAAGTTAAAGGCTCATTGATCACTACAATGCAGAATTTTAGTGATTAATGAAAATTTGCCTTTCACCGATTGAACTGGCGTGAGTTTTCTCTGTGGTTTCCTCATGTCACTGTGTTCCGCCGAATAATGGGACACAGGGTAGATACGGTACAATAAAGCACATGTCGATCCACAGCCGCAAAATATATATACATACAAATGATTAAATAAATTTTGTTTGTCATTGATAAATAATTAATACCGTAATTAATTTATAAAAAAAAGTTTATTAATATAATATACACATAATATTTCATCTTCAATAATCATCTTATGGATTGCAAGAATTGGTAACTCTTCAACTATGAATTCAATTATATGCAAGTACATGAATAAAGGAACTGACCAAGCAACTTATTCAGTTAGTAATGAAAATAATGAAATCCAAACTTTTCAATCGGGTCGATATATAAGTTCTTCAGAAGCTACTTGGAGAATACTAGGTTACCCAATACATGAAAGAAATCCAACAGTGTTTCATTTAGCAGTTCATTTGGACAATGGTCAAAGAGTTTATTTCAATCCGACAAACATACAAAATTTGGCAATACCTCCTCCGAAAACTACATTGACTGAATTTTTTAATCTATGTTCTAGAGATGATTTTGCTAGAACTTTATTATACTGTGAAGTACCTTCTTATTATACTTAAACTCCGTTATGTTAACGAGTATGTTTTACGTCCCGGCAAACTCAACTTACGAGCGACGAGTCGTCGAATGTGAGATGGAGGAAGACTAATACTCATTTCTCCATGAATCGGACCATTTCTATTGGACAATTTTTCCATTTATTCTTTGTTTTGTTGTTCATCAACATTTATTATTATAAAAATAATAATAATTTATTATGTCAATAAATTTTATTTTAAGTGAATTTGACTCTTCTTTGAAAAATATTGTAAATTTCAGAAAAAAAAAATTAACAAAAAAAGCAAAAACAAAAAGAAGATAAATTTAATTTATTTCCTTTGAAAATTCGCCCAGCAAAGCGGGCGGGGTCGGCTAGTATTTTATACAAATAAATTGGATCAATAGAGTCACGTCAAAGACTTGAAATAGTCCAATCGAGCCGCATACGTTTGCAATCCCGAGATACCGATTGCAACGCATTCTAAGGAAACGTTTTTGAACTGTTTTAATATTATTTATGTGCATTTTGAAACGTGGTGACCAGATTACTTTGGCATTCTTTAAAATACTACGGATAAGTGTTTTGTGGAGAGTTACTGTACTCTGAACTTGTAGAGGATGAAGAGGACCTAGCATTTATCAGTCTTGTTGGCAACTGTTGTACAATGCTTTCGAAAGACTTTAATTAGATTATTCAGTTTTGGTTCTGACGTGATTCGGAGAGCTACGTCATATATAATTTATATTTATTTTCTACGCACAAATAAACAGTATTTACAATATTCTGTCAATATATTAACCTACTACTACCTTTAATGTTGGTATTTCCTCCGCTGTATTGCGAACTTATTCATTGAGCCAGGAATGTATAAACACTGGAGTGCCCCGTAGTACCAGGCACCAACTTAGTTCTGTAATTAGCGACTGCACTTAAATATGGTCCAAAGAACCTGCACTCTCAAAGGGAACAAAGTCGAAGTTGGAGGAAAGACGTTTGTTATTCCACCTGGTCTGCTGCTGCACCAGCTTTTGTTCTTTTCTGATGTAGGTGAGTCGATATAAGATATTTAATAAGAAAGTTTAAGAATATATTTGTAAAATATACAAGAGAACTCTTGAATCAAAAGTAGAATTGGCAACGGGCAAGAGAATGCTACCGCCTGCGTAAACTTTTAAGAATTGGCATGCTCTTTTCTTGAAGGACCCTAAATAGAAGACTTAAATGTCGATAGTGGCATCTACCAATAGGTCTGATTGCTGAACCCTTTCCAATGCTTGGAGCAGGCCTTATTATAATTCAAAGGTTGCCCTCGAACCGGCGCTGGCATAACATATTCCAATGGGTAATAACGCCAAGAGTTGATTGAAATTATGGAACCAGTCTCGACATTGGATATATTTAATAACAGCACGCATACAAACTTTAGGTGCGTTTTGATGTTATGTTTTCGTGATTAATAAACCTGTTGCAATGGGAATAACACCAGCATTTTCCTCATTTGGCCACGAAAATCGCGAACGAGCTAACGAGAGTACCTATCGCTTAATCGCCGATTGTAGCATGACCATTTATTACTGTTCTGTAATAGGTTCCTTTTTGCATGCACTAAAAAGAATTAAATAACAATATTATTAGTGAATTAGTGTTTAGGTATAACGTATCGCAATACAGTGAGGAACTGCTGCCAGCATTTTATTACAGGGGCGAAACATTTTTATTCTATTTATGTATTTTAAATAAAACATATGTAATAGGAGGCCTTTAATAATCACATTACCAGAAGGCTCGCAAGTATTGTCGGTCATTTAAGAATTGATACGCCCTTTCGTTGAAGTAGAATATTTCGGAAATATTTCAGTAGGCAGCTGGTTCCACATAGCGGCGGTGCGCGACAAAATTGCTTAAAAACAACGACGGACATCAAGGTGATTTTGAGGACGGGTTTTTATTTTGTTTTAGCCTTGACGTCCGAATGTAATCATATTTTTCAATAGGCAACAATGGTACCAAGTAAATAAGGATTATCTGTTACTATTTTCCATTATTGTTTTTTTAATTTTATTTACATGAGACCATGAGGCATGTCCTCTGTGGCAAAGACTTGCCAGGGATAGGAAGCACTGGAAACAGCTGGAGGAGGCCTTTGTGCCACAAAGGCAAGCTGAACAAGAGGACAGCTGTGCGACAAAACCTTCAAGAACTTACTATATATATTTTTGTAAACATTCTCTTGTATTAGTTGTAATAAAGGCTTTGAATTTGAAAATAATAAAAATCAAACAGATTTCAAAAGTTTAATTCCTGTGGCAATATATCTTTAACGCTGGCAGCATTTCCTCACTGTATTGCGACATTTTGAGCGAGGACAGCACCAGCTTTGGGGTCTCCGGTACCATCTAGGCACCAACTTAAATCATTGATTGGGCACTTGAACCCCACGCTTCAAGAGCGTAGTTCTATGTAGTAAATATAGGCAACAATATTAAAATTAGAGAAAAGACTTTTGAGATTTGAGTCATCTTATAACAAGTAGCATCCCACACCAAAGCCTGTTCCATCCTTCAAGGATCAACGACATCCTATCCCATCGTCTTTAGCGCTTCAAAGAGTTGTATATATCGGAAGATATTCAATTAATTGTATTTGTATATGTTAATAATAATAATAAGCAGTTCACGCGGTTTTTACGTATCTCGTGGCCGCAAAGGTCGTGTCAATGTTAAACATATTTTTAGTTGTTAGTCAAGTTACGGCTTGACGAGAAGCCAGTCGGTTATTTGTGATATTAAAGTGCCATATTCATTTGGTTTGTTATATGTTTGTGTTTGTTTAACAGTTCATCGATTGGATTCAATGGAGATTACACATCTTAATATATATAAATCTCCTGTCACGATGTTTGTCCGCGATGGACTCCTAAACTACCGAACCGATATCAATCACATTTGCACACCGTGTGCAGTCTGGTCCAACTTAAGAGATAGGATACTGGATAGCTTAGATCTTTAATTATAGTCGCAATTTTATTGCAAATTGTTTATTATTTGATACAATTCTAACAGATGGCGCTGTGTGAAAAGTACCAACGTTTCACATAAGTTCTCTTACAGTTTCCCTTGAATAGATTACTATGTAATATAACAAAAACCTTAGCCACAGCAACGCTTGGACGAGTCTGCTAGTATATTTATACATTTTACGTATAAGAGTTCTCCAACTTTGAATTTGTTCCTTTTGTAGTCTTGGGTCGTGGGGTTTAGGTGCACAGGTACTAATTTTAAGGCACCTGGTAGATGCTACCGGTGACCCTAGAGGTGCCTTCCCTTAGGTTATTCCAATTATCGCAATAAAGCGAGGGAATGCTAGCATTCAAGGGATTGGCCACAAAGACAACTTTTCATGTTTCTTTTAATTTTTTTATCTATACGTTTCATTATTATTACTATATAGTTAATTAATGTTGTAAATAAGACACATTTCTAGTATAATATTATGTCATTAACGCTAATAATATACTTTGTAATGTTTTTTCAATTTTTAAAAATAAGACCATCTCAATTTTAACAATTATTATAAGTTAAACAATTTTGCAGAGTATGAGTGTTCGGTGTTTTTGTTAAATTTGAAATCTAGACATCTATGATAACCTTAGATAAGGTGTATAGGTGTATAAAGGTACACAAAATGGTGCGTAATACAATATTAGTGTTGTTTTGTGTGTGTGCGTCTGTGTCTGCTCAGATTCGGGATTACTATTATAAACGTGAGTATTTCAAAAACCTTAAACATTATTTCCTATGCAAGTCCTGTTTTTGAAGAAATTTTCGTCTAATTTTAGTTTAAACGAAAGATCATTTTGATATGACTTTTAGTTTCTGCTAATGGTATACTTAACACATATGGGTAGTTCTCCAAAATAACGAATTTTCTGTGGCTCAGCTAAAATATAAAATATTGTTATTTGCATTGAAAACTTTTATTTGTTATTACTTACTTTTCCATGCGTCGGGTTGTCTCTCTCCCTAAAATATGGCGAGGGGGCCGATGGCTGGCCATGCGTCATACTCGTGAACGGGTGCTACTTGTGGTGACTGGTCGTACTTGAATTCGTGTATGCGGTGATATTAGTTGTTTATACTACGTATTTGCGTGTTGTTCTCACGAGTGTGTAAATGTGTGCTCCTATTTCACCATGCCTCCTGCTGATAGAGGACAAATCTTTGTTTTTAATTTATTTTTTTTTCTTTATTACTCAATATGTCGGTGCAGTGGTTGCAGCTCCTTACAAGCATTGTGTAAAAAAAACTTGGCGATTAAAAAGAGTGGCGGTGAGTTTATTGCCAGTTCTTCTCTTCCGTTCTACGCCCTTGATTTGAGAACTGGCAGTAAATGTAAAATTAAATTCATTTAATATTTCTTTTTTTTGACGTTCATAAGTGTACATTGTTACCTACATGAATAAGAAAATTTTGAATTTTGAATTTTGGAACTGTATCTATTTGGTCACTTATAATCGAGATTTGCAATTATTTTCTGCACGAAATTTCTGTTCAAACACAAATATTGTCAGAATCCTGGATTGTCCCTCGAATTAATTCCGGTTCAAACTTTGTCGTGATTTGCTTAATTCTGCATCACGGTTATAATTGAAACCCAAATTGCTATCGTTAATTTCCTTTAAAATCCCTCCTCCGTATGCGACAAGATACTCAAAATTGTTCCGTGTGCCTCGTACGAAGTCGAATTACCTGCGTCATTCGCAAATGTTTCGGGTTATATCGAACTATGACAACCATTATCAGGACATTGATCTTTTCCACCTCGAAAAGAGAGATGTCAAGGCAAACTTTCGTAGAAGTTTACGTCTGCCGCACCTAAGTTAATTTCAACAGTTACTAAAAAAGCAAATATGATAAATTTACGTTGATTTCGAATCATGTTTGTTGTTTTCCTCAGTTTCCTGGTGACACACTCAGTTTCCTGTCGTTTAATTTGTTTTAAATGGATAAAACTATTGAATATTTTGACTGTTTCGCTTAGGATATACTAAAGGACGTTGTACTCTTGTTATTAGAGTGAATTCCGCAACTAGAATTTAATACTTCAGGAGCCGAAATCAGACTCATTTTCGTCCTTACATTGAAGAACTACCCAACTCCAACAACAACATATATTAACCAACTCCAACAACAACATATACAGTACATCAAACTCATAACCTTTTGTCTATTAAGTCGGTTAAAAATTTATTACAAATGGAACGAATGTACCAAAACATTATGTACCACAAATAATGGTTCGGTGAGAGAAAATAAAAATCCTTGAGTTTCCAAATATTCCTAACATGAAAGGCACATAATTGTGCCTAAAAGTTTTACACAGTTGTGTTGCAGAAGTCAATTTTAACACTGTCTTTTTGTAAGATACTTGAACAGTTTATATTTATGTTAGGTGCAAGATGAATTGAGTGACTCATGGATAATCTTTTCCCCAGTTGACAGCCCATGTTCAGTGGACAGTGAAATAGATAACACGACGATAGTCGGAATCTGCAAAGAGCTTGTTTACTGCCAAATGGCTGTGAAGCTCATCACAGTCAATAGGATACCTCCCTATGTAAGTATGTTAATACATAAATAGGAACACGACATTCCACCCGTATTACGACGCTCTACTACTGAGATTTTTTTATGCACCACCACTATGTGGAACCATCTGCCCATCTGTGTTTCTGAACGAATTCGACTTAGGGTCCTTCCATGTGCGGTATCAGGTAGGAGCAGATGAGCCTCCTGCCCGTTTTACCCCTCTTCTATTTTACTTAATCTTGATGAATCTTTCCAGCTTTGTTACAGAAACAATAAGGTCGCGGTGGCGTGTTGTCCAACCAAGGATAGTTTGTTCAAAACTGGAGCCTTCCGACAAATCTTCAAATCGACCACAGACAACTTCATTCGTAATAAGGACATTGTAAGTTCACAAAATTTGAAAATTAAAAAAAAATGGATCGAGGGTAGGAAATTAAGCACTGCATTTATTTATTTTTATTTATTTATTAACACTTCAAAGGAAAAAATAAATAAACATAATTTAATGAAAAGCAACTGGCGGCCTTATCGCTTTCGAGCGATTTCTTCCAGACCACTGTGAGTAAAGGAAAAAAAACATGGATTAAATTACATAAGGTAGGCAAGAATTGCAAACATACAAGATTACAAATACAATAAGAAGGAAAAAACATACTTAACGGAAACAAAAAATAAATAAAAATAAACTAAACTGATATAGGATACATAAAAAAAACAAAAAGTAAAAAGTGCACATGAATCATGATAATCTAATTCAAGATCATTTATTAATTGATTCACTAGAATTCACTTCAATTATTTTACATACACTATCGTTATATTCTCTTCTCTTTTCCGACTTGACTATCCTACAGCGGAAGCTCGATGTTAAATCGCGGTTATGTGAAGATATGTATATATTAGTAATATATGTAACCTATTCAGACGATTCTTGGATTCATCATTAGAATCTCTGTCGAATTATAGAGTAAGGGCACTGATCAAGATGTTTTTACAAGAACATTTCAACAACATTGAAGATTCTATCTTCTTTTGGTGCCACTTTATTGCTAAAGGTTGGCTGTCAACAACATGAGTTGCCGTACATCTTGCGCTTATCTATAAATCTTTCTTCACGACTTCTTCCTTCTACCAGCTCATCATCGTAATCAACCTTATTGCTGCTTACAGACATGTTACTATGATGGCAATCAGCCAATGGTGTGCTGTGGCAATACGAAGCCAAAGGTATACCTTGAGCCCAAAGGATGCCCTCGTCTGCCGAAGCAGAATATATTCTCGAACAGCAGGAAGTACGACAAATTATTTTCAAGTAGGTATTTTAGAAACAGCATTATAGTACACGCTTTTTACTTTATTGAGCGTTCGGAAGTATTTGCGGCCGGCGGGGACGAGGCAAGAATGCTGAAACATTATACTTATACTCTCATCTGATGTTAAGTGAAACGGCCGCCCATGGACACTCAGTTTGCCACGAGGCTCACAGTTGGCAGTTTTTTTAAGAATTGGCACGCTCTTTACCTACGCCCTTCGTGGAATGGTTTCGGAATTTCTTCAGTGGGCAGCAGGTTTCACATAGTGATGGTGCAAGAACTGCCTGAAGAAACTCTCAGTACCTACACGCGTTAGAAGTTATATATATATATATAGTTATTCCTTGGTGTAACAAGTAAAAAATCTTTTCAAACATTATATTCAACGTTTGTAGAAAAATCTACACAAACAATAGAAAAGGGTATTTTATGCATTGAAAGATTTAGTATAACGTATTATCAAATTAAATAAAGTTTATACTATTATATAATATATAATACATGTATAAAAATGAATCCCTATTTCCCTCTTCCCCTCCGGCGCCGCACAGTTTAGACGTGTTTAAAGTGAAAGTGCAGTTTAAATAATATTATTTATTTCCAAAATTTAAATAAATTTGGCATCAAAATTGTGTATCGACACCCGGCTCACACGAAACGCTGGGAGTTTTAGTTTTTCGTTGAGACTCGCAAAAATTGTCTCCGTTAAGTGCTGTGATCCTGGTACCGTGCCTCCATCAGACGACCGTAAGCCCCTCCACCGGTGCGTTAGCCCCTCCCACATTACACTGCTCTGTCCCTCTTTGCGCATACGCAAATCAGCTTACGCAATACTGGAAGGACGCTCGCCAATCAGGGCTGCTACACTTGTTGCTGACATCTCTATCTGTTCCAACGAATTTTGAACCTTAGCTTTGACAACTGAAGTACATAATGAAAAAATCTTCTCCAACACAAGGAAATATTCAGCTGGAACGCGATGCAGGTGATAGCTCAACACAGGAGAGCGACTACGTCAATACTAAATCGCGGCAAAAGCGAAGACCTGCGCGCGACGAGAAGGACGATTTCCTCGTTCTAAAAAACGAAATCAGGGAATGGCTGCGATCTTTCCAACGTGACCAAAATGCCAGGCTCGACAAATTGCAAGACCAACAGAACAGCCGACTGGATGCCATGGAAGGTCGTATTCCGAACTTTCAGCTAAATTAACAACTGCTAATAACACTAGTCAAGACATTGGAAAGTCAGTAGATTTTATTTCCGAAAAGATCTTTGAACTACAAGGAAAAATCGACAGTTTTAAAAAAGATTGGACGGCAATCTCGGCTCAAATTAGTGACCTGGAGGATAAACAGGAAGCCTTAGCTCGAGCTATGAACAAGACATGCATCGAGATTCGTAACGTTCCTAAACAAACCCCATCCCCAACGAAGTCGGAGTTGTTTGGTTTTATAAGGAAACTTTGTTCTGGGCTTAACATAGAGATACACTCAGGTGATATTAGAGATGTTAGCCGATTCACCAGCAGGAAAGACAACATGTGTTGGAACCTCACCGTCGAACTTTCGAATACCCTTATAAAGAACAATATTTTAAGTGCGACACGTAAGTACAGCGTTGGGAATACAGCTAACAAGCTGAATGCCAGCCATTTGGGACTCGGAGGTAATAAAGCTATTTATATATCAATACCTAACACCTAAAGCAAAGCGCATTTATTTTCTTGCAAGGGAGTTTGCGAAGTCAGAACAGTACGAGTACTGCTGGTCTGCTAATGGCAACGTATATCTTAGGAAGAAGAACGGCTTTCCTTACATTCTAATAAAAAATGAAGATCACCTTAACTCGCTAAGTAAAGCATGACTGGTGTTAGCTGTAGTTATATGTTTTTTATTGTTATTGTTTATATTTAATTTCCTTACTTTTTCAAAATTCCATACAAAGATTAACACGTTCTACAAACAAAAAATACACTATACAGAACCACTCCACAGATATGACAGCAAAATAACTGAACCATTAATTATTGGTATGATTATGAATATATCAAATGTATCAAAGTACCACTATGATAGTGATAGGCCATATACCTTATACAATTGTCTACTTTTCCCTATTATATTATTCGACAAATATGACTCAATCGGTAATACAATCCTAAACACATTTAGATACAATTTTATCGTTTTTTATGCCATTTTTTCTATCTATTTGAAAATTCGATAATTTGGGTTTAATTCGCGACATAGATGATACAAATTTCATAACCAACCAATATTTTAATTATCCGGAAGACTGTAAGGTTTTTTTCGAATCCACAGACCTCACCATTGTTACTCAAAACATCCGTAGCATTAATAAAAATTTTGATAGCTTTCTAGTGTTTCTTATGAGGCTTCAATTTAATCCTGATTTAATTGTCCTAACTGAGTGTTGGATTGATGAAAATTTTACAGGTATTCACATAGATGGATATTCATGTACTTTCTCCCACAAATACATTAACAAGTGCGACGGAATCGTAATTTTTCATAAAAATAACATTAACGTTAATATAACTGAACCGGCATTTACTGATGCTAACTGCTTAGTTAGTCATTTAAATAATAAGGCTGTTATCATATCAATTTATAGATCGCCTTCCTTCTATAATGTTGATAATTTTCTCGACTCACTCGAAAACCTCATTTTATCGTACAATGGACACCCTATCTATATAGTTGGGGATCTTAATATCGACATTAAGGAGACGACCGACGATCGAAGAGCTCATAAGGTTCTTGAGTTATTGAACTTCTACGGTCTTATACAAGGACACTTCTTACCAACTCGTGGAGGTAATTGTCTAGATCATGCACTCATTAGATCACATTCACAATCACGCGTGGCTGTCTGCCCTTCCCAAGTGAATGATCACATGTCTGTCATTATAGGAATCGATCAGACTAAACACCTGAATAATAATTTAGTCAAAGCCTCTCTTTTGATAAGTAAAGTTATAGACCACGACCAACTGTATAAAGATCTATCAGGGGTCGATTGGACCTTTCTTTATAACATCGAAAATATAAATGAAACAGTTGGTGCTTTCACAAGTACAATTACAAATGCAGTTAGCACCAACACAAAAATCATTTATAAAAGAAATTCTCAAAGTATCAGAAAGCCATGGATAACACCTGGTTTGCTACGCTGTGTGAGAAGAAGAGATCAGTTGCATATCTTATCAAGAAAACAACCTAACAACGAACCGCTCCAAAAGCAATATACGCAATACCGAAATTTCTGTAATAACATACTTAAAAACCTTAAAAATTTACATGAGGCTAACACCATCCTTAAGAACAAAGACAATAGTAGGAAACTATGGAAATCTATCAAAAATATATGCCACCTTAACCCAACTAAATCAAATTCTAATAAACTTCTTGATCTACAGGAAAACCCTGAAAAATCTCTCGATATTGTAAACAATTACTTTAGTTCGGTAGGTAATAAATTGGCTTCCGATATATTGTCTAAGACAAACCAGACTGAACAAGACCTTTGCTACAAAGTGTCAATTTCCGCTAATTTAAATTCTTTTCTTTTTCTTCCTTGTGACGAGCGTGAAGTCATAAAAATTATTAGTTCTCTTAAGCCAAATTCTGCCCCAGGTGATGATAATATTAGTAATCGAGTGGTCATTCTACTAAAAAACATTATTGCTGCACCAATTTCTTATATCTGCAATCTTAGCATTGAGCAAGGTATCTTCCCTGAATCATGGAAAATAGCTAATATCACACCTATCTACAAATCAGGCAATAAAATAGATATTTCAAACTATCGTCCTATTTCTCTTCTCCCAACCCTCGCTAAAATCGCAGAAAAAATCATTAACGTCAGATTACTGAATTATTTGGAAAAAGAATCTATCCTTGCCGACAATCAATACGGATTCAGACGAAGTAGATCTACAGAAGATGCTACCACAGGACTGGTTGAAACCATAAGCTCCAAATTAGATGAAGGACAAAGATGTATCGGTGTTTTTCTTGATCTTGCCAAAGCTTTTGACACTGTTTCAAGGCCATTACTACTTGAAAAATTAGAAAGACTAGGAATTCGTGGAAATATCCTCCGTTGGTTTCAGTCCTACTTATCCAATAGAAAGCAGAGGGTTCGAGTTGATGGGCATAGCAGTCAACTAGAAAACGTTTCATGCGGTTTGCCACAGGGAAGTGCCCTCAGTCCAACGCTTTTTTTAGTATACATTAACGATTTATGTTCACTTCAGCTCACCAATGCTAAACTCTTCTCTTTTGCTGATGACACAGCTATAGTCTTTTACTCACACTCTTGGGAGCAAGCCTCACGGTTAGCTCATTTAGGTCTTCGCCAAATCTCTCAATGGCTTTTAGATAATCTCCTATCTCTAAATACGTCTAAGACCAAATACATATGTTTTCACATCTCGAAAACCAGCAAACCAAACCCTATCCCCCCTATTAAATTACACTCATGTCTGAACCCTCGCAACAAATGTAACTGTCCTCTCCTGGAACCCACGAAATCAACCAAATACCTGGGATTAATTATAGATTCAAGGCTTTGTTGGAGCCCTCAAATAAACTATCTATGTTCACGAGTTCGCAAACTTATAAATGTTTTCAAACGCCTTAGAAAACCTTCTGACCCACATACAACCAAGATAGTGTATACTGCATTATGCCAGTCGATACTATCTTACTGCATATCGGTATGGGGTGGAGCGGCATTGTCCTCGATGCTGAAAATTGAGCGCACCCAACGTGCCATTCTTAAAATATCCTTCATTAAACCTTTCCGCTACCCAACTTCAAAATTGTACAGCGAAGCAGGGCTCCTAACTGTAAGACAAATTTATTTAATGGCAATATGCAGGCTTTTTTGGAAACAAACACCCCCTACACCAAATCTAACCAAACGCAAACCTTTATATAAGCATCCTAAAAAACGCACTTTTTTCGCTCAACGCTTTTTCTCCTTCCGTGGTCCATTCATCTTTAACCACCTTATTAAAAATAAAATTATTACTAACATTTCAAAAATCACACTTCATACTTTCACTAAAAAACTCAAAAAATATCTTGTTAAGCTGTCATATACTAACACAGAAAACATTCTTATCGTAAAAAAATAGAATAGGTATAAATTTGTTAAGTAAAATTAATTAATTAAGTAACGTTTAGATGTAAAAGGAAGAGACTGGCTGCCCACAACACAGGGAATCCTAGTGTGGGGGCCAGTGCACTCTACTTTATTAAAACATTCCTGTATATTGTGTCTGATAAAGTTCTTTCTTATTCTTATGTTATTTCCTTGGTCACGGCATCACGCCTGAACGGCTAGACCGATTTCGCAAATTCCTTTTTTGTTCTGTTCGAAGGTTCTTATTAAAGAAAAAATTAAGGAAATTGCGCGGAAAATTATAAAATTTAAAATTACTTAACCACCATATAAAATTATTAAACTTTTTAAATGTAACCTTGACATGACATTTGACATAGAATTGACTGAATGCGTGCTGCAAAAATAGTCAAAGAGGATGAAAAAAAAAACTGTTTATATTAGCGCAAGATAAAAAAACTAAGAATGTTCTATACCATAAAGCATTAGAATAAAAAAACACGCTTTTTATGAATTATACCAATCCGAATTCAATATTCATAGTCATAACTATCGGGTCAGCTAGATCAACCTGACAACTTTATATAATAAAACAATTAACTTAATAAAATCAAAAATCTGCTCATTTATGGCGTCTAATGCGGAACAAAGTTCGCCGGGTCAGCTAGTAATATTATATATATAACTGGAAAAGTAAAATGTTCACTAAAGTTAACTTCAGGGTGTCGTCATTTTTCTCTTATGCGCCAAAAGAAGGATAACTTCAAAAGAATATTTGAAGCCGAATCGAGTATCAGAACCACACATTTTCTTGGATAATTCCAGAGTGCTCGCAATACCAGAAGTATTTCAATAAATGTGTGGCCAAGGAAGATGGCAGTGGTTTCACGAGGCAGGATACCTGTGGCAGGCCGACTACAGAAGTTAGGACAATTGGTGGTGAACCGGCGGAACCGCGGGAATTTCCACATATGGTAACATAAATGTTTAAACTTTAAACTTCAACAAAACCTTATTTTAGACTGATATACAAAAAGGCTCGCCTGATGAAATTACTCATTATAACTTTTGCAAAATATTTTATTATTAAAAACACGAGGATATGTTCCTTAATTCTAAGTAAATTATTTTGTGTTCTATGTTAGTAATACTCGTTTACCTAATTTTACTTTCCTGAAACAGATTACAATAACCAGAAAAATACATTTAGTTTAGCTTGTAATTCTACCAAATAACCAGAAAAGTAATGCGACAGATTAAAAACGATTAGAGTGGTATAAATATCTCTAATTCACCAAAGTCAGTATTTCCGCGAAAGGAATGGTGATACATTATTACGATCTAGGCATTCGTAAAAATTACCGTTCTATTATTTCTCTTGAAAAAACTTTAGATTTATTCTCGATATGCTTAGTTGGAAATACTTCGTAAACATGTTTACCTATATGAATAAAGATATTTTTGAGTCTGAGTTTGAGTTAACATCCATAAAAATAGTTTTAGAATAATAATTGAAGCATTGATGTTTCAGGCTGTACTCGGTACTGACAACTCAGACGAGACCATCGAACGAGATATTGTTTGGAATGCTGGCGGTGCACTCGTGAGCGACAAGTTCATCTTAACTGCGGGACACGCCCTTCAGAATACCGAGTAAGCCTCAGATTATGTTATTATACAACACAATGAAAGGTCGACAAAAAAATTGTACCCGAATATCTTTACGAAAAGCTCCTTTGGCGTAGCAATGCCAACAAGAATAAAGTTAGTAGTCGGGAGCTCGCCATTCCCCAGAATTGGACAGCTTCATTTCGTGGGAGTTTTAAATATAGTGCGACTTAGTGTTGGAATAATATCCCTCCTCCGTTGAAAAATCTTCAACTCAATTCAAATTTTCGTCATAAAAAATATTATTATATTATTATTACTTATTTTTATTGTTTTTATTTTATTTTGTTTACGCCATAAAAAATCCCTACTCGCCTTTTACGACACCCACAGGTAGAGATGGGGAAGTGCTATTCATAAGCCGGCACCAAACGGCGAGTTCTTTTTTCTTTGTTTCTCCTTTCTTCTATGGCGAATGATAAAGTGACTTGGTCACACCAAGCGTGGTTTAGCTATCTGCCCTGCCGGTAAAACACTTTGAACTATAACATGTCGTTGAGAGTCACAGTGAATGAATCTAATATTCATACAACTGGCTCTCATATGATGACTGATTCCCTTGGATCTCCATGGCGTAAAAAATAATCTCTTCTAAAACGGGTAAATGCTTTATTACAGCGGCGACCTGATCCGGTACGCACTCTTGGGCACTCTGAACAAGACTGACATTCGTAGCGGAATGCTGTACACAATTGTAAGACTGATTCCTCACAACGATTATGATCCTCAAAAGCAGATTAATGACATCGCCTTAGTAGAGTTGGACAGAAGGTAAGATTATGTTTTTCCGTCTTTATTAATTAAATAGGCTGCTTAACATCTACTCTTTCACCTCCTACAACCTAAAAACCCTAATAAAAGACTGGCTTATGTCACGCCTTATGCAGTGTTAGAGCTGCTTTTGAGACCCACGATGGAAATACACTTTACTCATTCACTCACTCACACATTTACACCCACACACTCATGCACACACTCAGGTGTGATGATAACGGTTCAAAAAAATAGGTTAAATAGTGTCATTATTTTAAGTAATTAAGTTTGTTTATGGATAAGCTGGGAACACAGGTATTTTTACTTAAAAGGGTTTCCAAATCTTACTCTATGAAAAGAAAGTGTACTTAAAATGAATAAAGACTTTTTATTGTTATTATTATATATCAGCTGAATAATATATTATGATAACTAAGACGGTGATTGATTGATTGAAGTATGGAGAAACGGTAGCCGAAGCAATTTTTTTGTAAATCTTCGTTCTTTATTACAATACCTGACGTCAAATTCACTCGCTACCTCTACAAGAGACTGTATGGAGTGTATCCTTTGTATCCGCTTGTGTACCCGACGCTGTTTGTTCTGGGTAGGATGGGATACGGACCAGCTACGCCTCAGAAGAGAACTAGCTGTGTCAGTGTATTTATTTAATATACTTACGGGTCGAGTGTATAATCCGGATATAATGGAGAGACTGGGTCTACGGGTACCAAGTAGAAACCTGAGGCTTACGTCTAAACTTTTGGATGTCCCGCGCGCACATTCCAACTCGGTTAGCAAAGCGCCACTCACGCGAGCAATACAGATAATCAACAAAATTTCTATAATTGAGGTAGACCTATTTGTTTGTACACTGGCTGAGTTCACAAGAGTTGCTTGTTATATTGTTAGTTATAAGATTTAGGCATATAAGTATAATCTTTTAATGTTTTTTTTTATGTAGGATAATTAGTGTGGGTATTATTTTGGCGTGCTATCGAATTAGTAGTAACTGTTTAGGTAGAAAAAAAATTTTTCTATTATTCTTGTATGTAATTAATTCCAGAGTCCAATTCTCCGAGTTCATTCGTCCATTATGTTTGCCTACTCCTGGTATGAACTTGTCTATCTCGCCACTCACAGTCGCCGGATGGGGAGTCACCGAAGATAAAGTCACGTCTGAGGCGCTGTTAAAGGTAAATAAATACTAGCTGACCCGGCAAACGCTGTTTTGCCATGTATATTATTTGTAGGAAACATTTTTTTATGTCGATAAAAATAATTTTCTACTATAAGTGTTCGGGGATGTACTTATAATCGAAAGCGTTATAAATCATAAAATAATGCTAAATGTAGGGTAATAAATTAATAATTATTAATGTAGATAATATATTTTACTGTATATTGAGTAAGACAGGAAACCGGCTTCCTTCTCATCCCTACTCCGTGATGTTTGCTGGATGAGAGGTGACCCAGGTAGACATCTAGCGGGGATAAATAATCGATTGATCGTTGATCGGTTATCGAAGTGAAGGCGGAAGATCAAATTGAATTGATAAAAAAAAGAAATTATTAAAAATAAAAATCGCGATGTTAAAATAGGGGTTGAATGTAACGGGTTGAAAATTCAGGGTTATATGTATTTACTTATCATAAAAAAAAAATTATATCTAAAAAAAATTAGCATTGGACCACCCTTAACATTGTCCGATTCTCAGACCTACCCAATATGCAGACAAAATTTCATGAGAATCGAAAAAGCCGTTTCGGAGGAGTTTAACCACAACACCGCGACACGAGAATTTTATATATATAAGACTAGCGCACCCGACAGACGTTGTCCTGCCTACACGTCTTTAATTTGAAAATTTCAAAGTTTTTTTAATAAGCTAAAACATTCTGGACCATTTTGATGAAAATTATTATTCAAATGTTATGACAATATCTAACGATCCAGCACATGGTCTACAATAACACAATGATAACAAAACTTTTTTTTAATTTGATCGCAGCGCTAACTGTCGGGACAGACTAAAATTAAAATTCGAATATTATTTAAAATTTGACACTGCGATGGTAGCGCCGTCTGTCGAATCCAATGTAAAACATTCCAAAATCAACAACTACTAATAAATTAAAAATTAATTAAAAAAACATTGTCCAGCGGACAAAATTGTGAATCTAAACAATTCCCAGATCCCCTTGAACACACACAAAAAATTTCGTCAAAATCGGTCCAGTCGTTTGAGAGAAGTTCAGTGACATACACACACACAGAAGAATTATATATAGCAAGATGAATATATTTAATTCGACTGTTCCTGAATACCGGCTGATGGCGCTGTAGTCGGTATGTAGGTTGTTGTCCATACAGCTAAACGGTTGATATGTAAATAAATTTTCTAGGCAGGTTTTCGTCATTAAACTATTGGACACTATTTTTCAACTTCTATATTTAATTCTTTTCAATCCCAAAACCACTCATTTCAAATTCTTAGGTCCTTCTCACTATACGCTACGCTCTTCCAATAGATGTCTATTGGAAATTCCATCCCACAGCTCATCCTTCATAGGCAATTCATTTAGGATTTCCGCCATTAGGCTGTGGAATAAGCTGCCCGACTCTATACGATTGGCTTCCTCCCTATCGTCTTCTAAAACTCTTCTACATAAAGATTTCCTAACCTTATCATATCCTGATCAATCGTGACCTGTGTAATTCTTGTATCTCCTCTTCTTTTGTATTACATCGCTATTAGCTATTCTTGAATCCTTTAGATTAGCTTTTTAGTTTTAGTTAGTTACTAATATTCTGTTTTTTTTTTATTTTCTCGAGATGAAGGTTCTGTAGATGAATATATTTATTTTTATATAACTTCTGGTTATGTACTCATCATATTTATTTATTGTTTTCTTTTCTTACTAGGGTTGCCTGGAAGAGATCGCTTGTTAGCGATAAGGCCGCCCGTTGCCTTGTAATTTTTATGTATTGTGTTATTTGTGTTTCTTAGCAACGAAGTGTAAATAAATAAATAAAAAATACTCCTGAAAACGTCTAGACATATTTTTAAGAAATGTTGTGTGTTTAACAAAATGATTTACATTTTTATATTTTTTTTGTGTGTGAGACGTGTGTACAGGATCACGTCTGTCGAATCCGCTAGTTAAACTATAAATATTAAGAAATAATTTTCCAATTAGAAGTAATAGTTACCTGTCCCTTACTAATACTAATATTGTTTTAAAAATTCAACAAAGAGAAAGGTACAACAGTAAGGCGACATAATATAGGTTATGTTAAAAACTATTCCATATAAAAATAATAACGTCTATAAGAGGCAATAGGGATATAAAAAAAGAGCATAAAATTAATCCAATTGCCTAGAGAGCCAATTTTATTGTAGAAATGGAATATAAATTGATTCTTGATTAGATTTATTTGTGTCTCCTGAATATGGTACAGAATTCAATAATACAAAAGCCAAGAAGATGGACAAAACAGACTGCAATTAGTAACCGTTGTCATCAAATAATTCTACATTCCAGGTACAAGTGACGCAACAGAGCGCGTCTGCCTGTCACAGATACGATAAAAACAGCGGCAGGAAATTCAACAAGTTAACCATGATTTGTGCGAAGGGAGCGCAACTTAAAAATCGAGTTGACTACAAAGACACATGTCAGGTAATTCAATTATAAATTAATTAGCTGAAAACGTCCGGAGATTTGTAAAGGCTTTTTCCAAACATTTTATTAAAAAAAACAGACAGAATTAAGTAGTTACTATTTGAGGCAACCAAAAAACCGTTGCGTTTTGCCTAATTGGCAAGTAAGCCTCCTGTGCCTCACACACATTGCTATATATTAAAAAAAATTCTAAGTCATTACATTAACTTTTTAGTTATTTTATTTTGTATTATTTTAAATGTACAAGAACACTTAACCCATCATATATCTTTTCTTAGCATTTCCCCTACAAGGGTTGCCTGGAAGAGATCGCTTGTTCATTTTGATGTTATTTGCTTTTCAATAAATGTAACGAAGCGTAAATATATAACGTAATGTTTCAGGGTGACAGTGGAAGTCCAGTAACGATCAGATCCCGTGAGGTAAGTTGCACCTACATCGCGATAGGCGTTGTGTCCCATGGCCCAGAGTGCGGTTCGGGTGCACCAGCAGTGTACACGAAGGTGCAACCATTCGTCGATTGGATAATTGATAATGTATGGCCGGAGCTTGCAAGTTTAAGTTAATAAATGTTCTGAGTTAAAGTGTTTTTAATAACAGTAATTCCTACATTGTTAAGGTGCGTATAAATTAGGCGCAGCAGGCCGCGAGACAATATTCGACCAGAGTTGACGTTCAAGCCGCGCAAGCCAATATGTAGATGTAAATTTAGTTGGACGTGACAGCCGCGCGCGGCAGGCGATCCATCACGAACAGACCGCGACGGATAGTCAGTCTTCTAAACCTGCGAGTAGAGACAACTTTTAGATTGTTCTCTTCTGTAGGACGCCAAAAGTGTAGTCGTTTTCTTTTTCAAGTCAGGAATAGGTACATCCATATGATGATGATATGATGCAAGAAATATTTTCTTAATGATTTCATGCATCATACCTCTGCGATTTATTGTGGTATCAGGAGGATTTGCTGTTCCACAAAAAATCTTTATACAATTGTATTGGTAAACGGCACTTTTCGTTGTCCATTTTTACGTATTCGCCACGCTAGCCAAATCACCAAAACTACAGCCGTCCCCACTGCGCGCGATCAGCGAACGACTGAAGCTCCTTTGGAGTTTGGAGGCGGAGCGGTCTCAAAAACCGACAGCGAGCGGATCGCTCCGCGGCAATGTACGATGGTTTGACGCGCTTAATTTATACGCACCTTTACTCTTTTATGATATCGAATGTACTTGAGCAGTTTCAGGAAACTTATGTGGAAGTAAAATTATTGTTTAAAGAAGAACTCTGTTCGTGTATTCAAATCCGGCTTTGAACTAATTAAAAAAGATTCAGAAAATAAAAATATCATGGACATTTTGTATTTGCCTGATATTAGTAAGATCAGATTTTAAAGAATTAAAAAGACGTTATATACCTAATTGCCGTAACAAAACTTTGTCGTGTAGTGCGCATGCGCTGTTCTCGTAGCACACACAAGTCTTATAGTTCCAGATAGTTTTAAAAAGAGTTCTATTACTAAATAGATTATTTAATTTTGTGTCTAGACTTAGAAACTCCACTGAAACATTTTTACTTTGGAGGCTAGTGAAATCCCATCTGGTAGGTAAATCAATGAATCAGACTCGGAAATATGTTTCCAAACATAATTCTTTAAAATTATTCTAATATTGATTGCCTGTTTGATAAGGAAAATAAAACAATTTTACAAAACAGTAAGGTTTTTATTTACAAAATATAACTCAACTCAACTCTCTTATACAACGCTACAAAATGTAACTAAGAATGATAGTCGATCTAGACCTCTTGAATCTCTGTTCGGTTCCAATTTCGTGCCAACTAAACTAAAATAATAAAAAGCAATCAATGGCGCTTTCAACCAACTAAGTACAACCATTTTAGGTCTCGGCCTCAGATTACCGTATCTGTTTCAACATCATGGGTCAATCTTATAGGCAAGGAGGTGATCAGTCGAAAGTGAAACGGCCGCCCATGGACACTCAGTTTGCCACGAGGCTCACAGTTCCCTTCACTTCGAGCGAATGTTTGCGCACAAGCCCATTGGTGCACAGCCAGGGTTCGAATCTACGACCAGAGGAATGAGCGTCGCACGCTGTAGCCACTAGGCCAACACTAAACTACAAACACAAAATATTAAAAAATTATTTGGCTATAATTTGAGAATATTACTTATCATGATAGGCTACACTAACTGTACTTAGAGTCGATCATGATCTTAAATGAATAGATATAAACGATTTTTATATATAATTTTTTTTTTATTAGAATTGGACAAAATTTGTTAAGTATTTTAATATTTGCCATGGACGCGAGCTCTTCCTGCCGCGATTAGGTAATTTTGTATACTCAACGGGCAAGGGATACAGCGTCTTAATGAGCGACTCTGAGTATCGACGTAAAACTCCATTTAATTACAGTACTATCTATCTAACTATTGAGCAGTGGATATAATACTAATAACACAGTCACGATTTAGAATATCATGGTTACAAATAAAATTACATTATTTATAATAATATTGCTGTTAGGATGCCCTCAGAAAGCGGATGGGCATGGGCGATTCTTAAAAAAGAAATTGTGCAGTGTGTTATTACAGAATTTTCATGTAATTTCAGAATTTGAATTTAATTAAAATCACTTCGTTCCATGACAGCTCAAACGAATGAACAATTTGTCAACAATTATTAAACACACAAATCCTATTCTTACGATGTGTTCGAACTTAAATTTAGTTCCAAAATCAGGAACGTCACATCCAATAGCAAAGAAACTGCATTTGGCGTTTTTTTTGAAATGGTTGCAGCTCCTTACAAAGGTTTTGTAAAAAGAAACTTAGCCATTAATAAGAGTGGCGGAGAGTTTATTGCCAGTATTTTTCTTCTGTTTTACTCCCTTGATTTGAGAATTGGCAGTAAATGTAAAATTAGAGGCATTTCATCTATTTTATTTCCTTTTGTGGCGTTCATAAGTGTACATTGTGTTACCTATGAATAAATGATTTTTGACTTTTACAATGAAATTTCCCTCTACCCTGCCCCTAACTCAGTAGAGAAACCCCTAAAAATATAGGAGGAAATCCTCTAATCTGGCAACACTACCACATGGTAGGGCGAGTGCGATTTTTCTAACGCAGCATCGGCGGTCTGCTTCTCTTCCGTCTTCATGTCGTAATATAAATACTCTATATTAGAGAGAGTTACCGCCGCTGATTACACAGGTCCATCAAAACATTTAATATTAGGGTGGGAAATCAGAATTCTTACAATTAAAGTATTCATCAGTCCAAAGCAACAATGCTCTCGGAAAACATTAAGAGAGACAGACATACAGACAAACATAATTTTTTTACTAACGAAACGTACATTTTAAGTGTGTTATTAATTAGACCTGGCTCAGCATTTTGTTGTGGAGCCATCATAAAATAGAATTAAAAAAAAACTAGTATCGCAGTTCTTCCTTTGAAAGTTGTGAGACCCATGTCAAGTCTGTCAACGTCAAGTCAAATTATTTGTTTGCCAAATTAAAAAAAAAATACATCGACTTTAATCGCATGGAAAAACAATGTATCTCTTAAGTTATATTAAACTGCAAAATGTCAGGTCAATATATTTATTCAGGCATCTAATTTTATTTATATTACAATAACGCAATATCTAGATAGTTCACTAAAGGGAGATTTGCCAAGTAAATCTTTACAGGCGTTATAAATATCTCAAAAATTTTAGCGTCATTTTGAAATTAACAGCCTTGGAGCCGTTCAAGTATTACGGAGGCACTATAGGGGGGGGGGGTTATTTTCTTATTTAATGATTACGTCATTATTTACACAAATTAGTCACACATTGAAAATATTGATGCATTTTCTAGGATTTAAAAGAAAAGAATTATTTTTGAGAGCCTTTCTTGCTCTTGCTGATAAGAGAAAGAGATAGAAGAGAGAGAGATGGGGGGGGGGCAATAAATTTCAGTAAATTCTTGAACGGCTCCCATCCTATCATCTAATACTAAGGGTAAATACTAAAATATTCTTAATCTAGACAATTAAATTTAGTCTTTGACCTAACAAATGGCAGTTGTACGTCTTTTCCAGACAATTTCGCAAGTCAAAGGATGAAAAGAGTTATTTGTAAGTGAATCCTTTCAAAATTGTATTTCTCTCATTATGAATCTATTCGACGGAGGCGAAGGATGGAGACGCGAAGGAGAAAAAGAAAAGACTTAAGATACGTTTATTTACAAGAGCTCCAGCACCTTGATGGTGCCCTGCGAGTTGGCGGCCAGCAGCACGGGCCGGTCCACGGAGCGCCTCCAGCAGACGGCCGAGACGAACTCGCTGGGCTCCTCGTCGCGGCGCTCCTTCTCGAGGAAGCCCCGCACCGCCTCGAACCTGTAGGCCAGCAGCGGCTTGGAGACCCCGTTGTAGTACACGTAGAGCGCGTTGTTCTCGGAGCCGCAGGCGATGTACTTGCCGTCCGTCGCCAGCCCCACGAAGTTCTTCTCGTTGGCGTGGCCCGTGAACGACCTGACGCAGCGCGGCGAGTCCACGCGCCACAGCTTCAGCATCGAGTCGGTGGAGGCGGAGACCAGCGTCTTGGAGTCGAGGAACTGCACGTAGGAGACGGCCTTGCGGTGGTCCCGCAGCACGGCGAGCGGCGAGCGCGGGGCGCGCAGGTCATAGTAGTGGACGCAGTGGTCGGCCGAGCCCACGGCCAGGTGGCACGACGAGTTGGGGTTGAAGCGCACGCAGCACACGTTGAACTTGGCCTCCAGCGTGGCCACGGAGCGCTCGGCGTTCAGCGACCAGAGCTTCACGCGCGCGTCGTCCGAGCCCGAGGCCAGCAGGCGCACGTCGGCGCGGTTGAAGTGCACGGACCAGCAGCGCTTGTCGTGCTCCTGCAGCGCCCTCGTGCGCAGCCCCGTGGCGGCGTCCCACACGGCCACCGTGCCCTCGTAGTCGGAGGAGGCCAGCACGTTCTTGTGGTACGCGTTCCACGACACGCACGAGATCTTGTGCGAGCACTGCATCTCGGCGCACGGGTAGTGCACGTCCACCGCGTCCCGCACCACCGACTCGAACTCGAACACCTGCGGCGCCAGAGCCCCGTCAGTCGCTCTCTCTCTCTCTCTCTCCCTCTCTCTTCCCCCTCCCCCCACCCCCTCCTGCTCTCACCTTTATCCGTTTCGTGACTCCGGCGATCGCGAAGAACTCGTCGTCCTTGTCGAACTCGATGGTCGACACGATGGTCGAGTAGTTGATGGCGTCCGAGCAGTAGGAAAGCGTGGCCAACGGCCTCAGGGCTCTGTAGCGGGTGAACGCGGCCAGGTCCTCGCGGAACGCGTCGAGACCCCCGAACACTTCCGTCCCCATCGCCACGGGGGTCACGGGTTGGACGGGCGGGTCCCCGTCCGGGGCTCTCTGGTCGCCGCCCGGAAACGCGACGTTGATCGAGGCGTCTCCACCCCCGCATTGGCCGACGGCGTGGACCGCCGGCGGGTCCCCGTCCGGGGCCGTTTGATCCATAGCTGGAAATCATACATATATAGAACTTGACAAGAAGAACATCTGACAATGAAATATGTTTCGTGTGGGGACATTGGGAACAGGTGAAGATGATGGATGTTACCTGCTGCACTGGAGACCCTCGTCTCGGGCATCTGCTGGGGCACGTGGTCAGCCTCCGAGGCCCCTCCGGTGGCCGAGGGCACCACGGGCCCCGGGGTCACGGGCGCCGTGGGCCCCTCCGATCCGGACCCCGGGAAGTACAGCTCGTCGGCTCGGTGGGCGAAGTAGCACTGCATGTCGTTTGCAAATTATTAGAATGTTTCGAACAAAAGAAATAATCATTCCAATCCTTTATATTGCACTGAAGTGAGCTCCATTGAATGGAGATCGACGGTCCTCAGGTAGAAGGGGCCACAATGGGCGAAAATAAGCTAGGCCGAAACATTCGCCTAGCGATGAAGGTTTGGAGTCTGTCAACGATGGCTGGTCTCTGTGGGCGGTATAGAGAGCGATGTTATCAGCATAGAGGACTAGTTGCACATTAGGAGCCCTCGGGATATCGCCAGTGTAAAGAAGAGGGGCGCGAGGACCAAGCTTTGATAGACTCTTGGCCTAATGAGAGGGATGACAACGTTCCTTCTACGCGATAGCATATGGAGTCGGACAAGAAATCGTGTATGGGTACAGGTCTTATGGGCACTTGAAGATCGTAGGGAGAAATTGTAAACCAAGCCGTTGTGCCAGACCTTATTGAACGCTTTTGTTCTATCGAAGAAGAGCCCATCTCTGACTTCGGCTTCATCCCCGAAAGATGCACGGACGCTTTGCTTGACTAAGGATTTCTGTGCAAGGAAGATGTCTGCTCGATGGCAGAGGAGGAAATCTCGGACCAAATCTGCCTGAGGTTTGACATGACGAGGATGGCTCGTGTGCCCTATCCCTCACATAGACGAGGAGGGTTCATGTTCGATATTCAGAGATAGCTGGTTGAGAGATATCATCCACATTTTGGAGTGTAGTAACAACTTAAAAATAAAATTAAATAACTTCGCATAACGCGAATATTATGAAAAAGCTATGTCAACGAAACAAGAGCGTCCAATAAATCCCGCGTTATACGAGGAACTGAAATAATGCGCGTAATATGAAAATGCGTTATAATTTAGTTAAAATATTCTAGAATTCACAGAAGAGAAGAACAACGAACCTGTACGAAGTCATCGAAATGCGCGGCCAGCCTCCGCCAGCGCTGCGCGAGCGCATCCGTCCCGGCCCAGCCTCCTCCGCAGACCGACCCGAAACTCTCCTCTTCCTCTTGTGCGTAAGGGGCTTCTGGAAGTTTCCACGTTCCTTAGTTATCTAGCTAGCTTTTACATTACAAGTTACAGAAATACACAATGTACATACAAAATGTGAAAAGCTTTCGCATGTTCAATAGAGCAATCCTGTGGTCGTGTCGTAGAATAGAAGGAAGAAGAAGAAAAGAAGAAAGAAAGAAGAAGAAAAGAAGGAAGTCATTAAACTCACGCTGCGTGTCTGTCTCGCTGATTTCCCTTTTCAGTCGACCCTCTCGCAGCCATTCGGCCAAGGAATGTTCAGTGGGCGAAGGGATACGGGCCTCCGCTCCCGCCTTCAGCTCTCGAAGAACTGTACCCACGTGGTCCAAGTCCTGCGAAACCCGATTCAGTGCGTTCTTTACCCTCATTAATCGCTCAAAAGCTTCACCAGAAACACACGAGTTGCAGCTCCATACAAACATTTAACGGCACTATACAATTTATTTAAGAATCTTCTGTATATATTTATATATATGTATATATTTGCTTAAAAAGGCTGGCAAAAGGAATGGCGGGGTTTTGAGGCCTTTGCCAAATTTCCTGTAAGAAAAGATCGTATAAATTCTTAAAAGGCCGGCAACGCACTCGTGCGCTTTGCTTTGCTTCTCCATGCGCGACGTTAGACTGCTACACTCTGTATACGTGCTAATGATAATATATGTATAACTACTAAAGAATACAACGATCTCTCTTTCTCACTCTCTCTCAATCGGTCTCTCTCTTTTCTTCGACAAAAACGCTGCACATATTCGTGACGTTTCGTAAAAACTTTACAAATAAAAAATAACGTTCCTTTATTTTTATTGTAGGGTTGCCTGGAAGAAATAGTTGTACCTTCCGCACGAGCGTCGCCTCTCTCGACAGCTGCTCCAGCTGATGTGAGCGATGCCTTAACAGCTGAGACAAGAACTCATACAAAAGTCTGTGGTGAGCCGCAGCCGATTCCGCTTCTAGGAGCCTTTTTCTTCTCGTCAGCACATCTAGCATGCCATCGACATCTGACAGACCTGGTAATTAAACGAAAATAGAAGAGCGTATAGCAACCCACTGAAGTGGCGATTACAGATTTTTTAGATTTTGATCTTTGGGGTGTGTGTGTGTGATTTCCTTATTTGTGTCTTCATATAGGTCGTAGGTAGGTTTTATTGTAATGAAACGAGGCTCTTCAAGACACGACTATTTAATATCAGTGTTGGTACAAAACTAATATAATATATTTATCGGCGCATTGCTAGCGGCATCTATTGAGAAATACGTCGGAACGAGATTTGACAACTGTCAGTCTGGCGGAGCGTCGTGTCGATGGTCAGCGCGGCCATTTTGAACGTGACTTGGTTTGGAACGTCAACGGCGAGCGCACCACGTTTGCGACGAATCGCTTTTGTTCCGAGTAATCTTGGGCCTTGTTGTTTCAAAACTAATTAAAAGTGATAGATTAAGTGATTCCCTAATTACTAGTGAATAGATTTTAGTGAATTTCTGTAAGAGAGATACTATGTGCGGTTTTGATTATGACTTCGATGATTCTTTTGTTCCTACCGTTATTACGACTTAATTACGACATGGCTGATTCTGATGATAAAGGGCTTCCGCCTATATATTAAAACATCAATACATTTGTATTAATCATGTAGGCACAGACGTACAGTACTCGATTCCTTTTTTTACACATATATATGTGTGTGGGTAACACATTGTCTATGCTTGGAAACGAAATGCATGTCAGGAATAGTCGATCCTTCAAAAAACTTTGCTTATTTTGCTGATAAAATTTGAAGATGAAGGGGGGGGGGGGGTTATAAATTGCAGTACATATGCTAATGTAATATTTAAAAGTCTTCATACTATTAGAGACTGTAAGTAGTGTAATTATTATTAAATCGTTAAATCAAGTGAGACTTCAATGACTTATTAGTTTTTAGTAGGCTAGATCGTAACGTTCGCAAACGGGCTGACCTGATGTTAAGTGTTACCGCCGCCCATGGACACTCTCAATGCCAGAGGACTATTATTCTGCCTCGACGTCCGATGTCGAAAATCATCTCGCTAGCGGTACGTGCACGTGCACGTGACGTCATGGCTCCACTACGTTTCGCGTGTATAAAACCCCGCCTCGCCGCTGTATCATCACGCATTGTCTTTGGATACGGTACGGAACAAATACGTAAGAACAAAAATTAAAAATACAATATTAATATATTGTATTTGTAAATTTGGTTCAGTGGAATCTCGTTAAGTCAAAAAACATTACCATGCTCTCAAATTATTTCAAGTTTGTAGTCGAACAAAATTTTATCAGTCTGCTGGAACTACTTTGAGAAAGTGTACCATGATGATCTTATGTTCCAAATAAACGTAAAACACTTAATGTTTAGAATTTACCCAAATGCCTTGCTTCAGCTGCGACAAGTGCTCGTAGCCTCTCCGCATCTCCCGGTGAAGGAACAGAGGGCGCGACAGTCGTGGGTTTAGTGCGCAGGCGGCGACGGGCAACCAGTTCATTGAGCAAAAAGTTTGGGAAATAATGATCTCGTCCTGTGAGCTGGGCCCCACATTTTGGACACCTGAAAATGTTACAATAAAGACTTTTACAATTCTCCAAATTGAATCTGTCTCGGAAGCTATTCTCTATTAATACTACGATTTTGCAATTCCGTAGATTTCTGGCATAACCTTGGATGCAAAGCTATTTGGTGTTGCACATTTTTCAAATTCAATGAGTATGTTAGTGAATGAATTACGTCCCTTTTCATCACAAACAGTAAAAATCTCACAAGTTCAGGTAACATTTTATATCTTAAAAGGTTTACTAAACCTGGAACTTATTAGCCAGCCAGCTAAAGAATATAATAAAGTAATTAAACTTTATGTGATATTGAAATATTAGTTATTTTTGTATTATCACATGAGTAAGTAAATATGAGTAAATAAAAAAAAATAAAAAAAATATGTTTATTTTGGAACATAGGATCATAATGGTATCACTTATTCCACTTCATTAAATTCGAGCATGTTGGCATTCCTACTCATCGGCAAAGAAGACAGAAGGTGTTGGCCGAGAGAAAAAGCCGGCGTAAAAAACTCTCACGATAGTAAACACATGAAATTTCAGAATTCTACAGAATCGAAAATAGAATGTAGATTGTTTAGTAAATCACAACTAACTGTTGCAGTCTCCGTCTATGGACTGTGTCTGTTCCACAGCATAATGCTGAGCCACAGTTACAACACGCACACATAACACACTTTAAATTACCCTATTCCTTTTTCTATTTCCATATTATTATTTTGTGAGTTTCTGTGTGTTTTGTTAGTAATAAATTTTATGTGATGTAAAATTGACTTCAATAATGGATACATTTACAAAATGTACTCTCATTCCTATTATATTCCGATAGAATAGATATCTAAAATTTGGTATATTATGCAATGAGCTGTATTTTGTAGCTATATGACACCAGCAGGTATCACAGGCAGGTTAGGTGGTATCAACGATATTCCTATAAGCCACTAATGTTAAACTTTAAATTTGTAGCTAACAACATTTAGAGCCTCCTTATCTTTAATTTACAATTAGCAAACCTGTACCTTTTGTTAATAATAATTGGCTGCCTATGAAGATAGGTTTCTGGGTTAAAATCATGCTTTAGTTACAAAGTCATATTCTGAGTAGCAACTCAGATATATAACAACATTAGACTGAGATCCTTTATCATTGTTATATATGAAATCCGCTATACGTATTAACAAATAATGATTTTATCTTGAAGGGTCCTTCATTTTATGGTTATAATTGGGCTATTATGTGGACATTAACATTGGTATTAGATAACCTACCTCCTGTGCAATTCCACTGACTTTGCAATACAGGCATAACAAAAAGAGTGTCCACAGCGTGTGACATACGCTTCATCAATGAGTTCAAAGCATACTGGGCACAAAAGATCACAATCCTTGTCTTCTAAAGACCCACCGAGGCCACCAAGGGCAGTCACTGATGTACTGGCACCAGAATTGCTTGCACCTCCGGCTGCAGCGCCTGACATTTTTCTGAAATCAATGATTACTTATATTAAAAATCTGATTTTAAACTACAACAAGCAACAGATAATTGTTGTATGGTCTGAAGAAAATTAATTTCTGTACCTATCCCTCTAATCAATTACACGGCTGAGTAGATAATTTCTAAATAGACTGGAAACACTTTTATTTTTAGATATGTAATTATAGCATTGAATTTTAAGAATAGGTAATAAGCAGGAGTATACTTTGAATATCACTAGTAAGTACATTTGAGTCTAATTTTTTATTATCAAACTGGATAACTGGTGTTGTGAAATGTACTTATTTAGATTTTAAGGGAATCGTTTATTATTCGAATGGGGTCTTATCTATTAAGACGTACTTACAATTTTGTATGAAAGTCAGTGTCAATTCATTTTTGCAATAATAGCAAAATGGAATTACTTTAGAACAAAAAACCTAAGTTTAAACTAAATATGAATGAGTGGAACAAGCCACCGCCCTTCTTTACTTAAGCTAAGACAGCGTGTATAATAAAATTGTACAGTCGCGTAAAATGTAAACAACACCGTAGTCTTAAGTTCTTTCACAAAAACTCATCACTGAATTATTTATCGCTTCATTTTTGAAGCCAAAGTACGAAATCCCATTTCATTGCCACTGCGATTTAGTTTTCAGAAAAATTGGCAATTGACATATGTTTTAAAAATTGACATGACGTTTCAATGACATTAATTCATGTAGCAAGAGTTGTGTTATCTTTTATAAATAACTGGTTTTACAACATCAATTCACAATTAATATTCATTGTTATGCAAAATTTCACAATATTACTATTGAAGAAAATTTCTAAATAGCCTCATCGAGAAGTTTAACTTAATACAATGACGATAAAAGAAGTCTTGTGTCGCCACCTATGAAGCATTTATTGAAGCACGTGTGAAAATGCTATGTAGGCGATTTCAGAACAGTTTGACCGTGAGCAAACGCCATTTTGGTATACTGTGGTTACATTATCTTTCGTCAACAATGTAAATGTTCTTGGTGAAATGTTTGCTAGTTTTTGCAAGTGTTGCTAATACAAATGAACTATTGTGGGTAATTGAGGCGAATCTAGGATTATGGAGGAGTCCAACGAGGACCATAATGTCGTTCCTGGTGAGTTTAGTGCTTCAAAATTAAGCTTGAAAATATGTGTGACATAGAGCAAGGTTGAGTAAAGATGTCTTGCCCGGTTTCAGAACTCTACTTTCTGATAGCGAAATTTCTCTCCGGGGGCCCGCTTAAAGAGACTGCAAAGGTAAAAACGATAGATTATTTATTTAATTTTGATAATATTTTGTTAATTACAGTAACATTTGTCTCATTTTTTTTACAGACTTTGTTAAAAGAGTTGCAGAGTGTTGAGGTAAGTGTAAGCTTCTCGTAGTACTAGAACTAAAGCTTTCAGTTGTTTTGATTGTAAACGCACGTGGGTTGCTTGTCAAACTCGCTGAAACTTTCTGAAATAGTTCTAATGCATTTTTTCTCCAAGCAGGTGCTACCACGGCGACTCGACTGGGAAGGCAAGGAGCATCCCCTTTCATATGATGAATTGGTTAGTTTATGTCATATTAACGTAAATTTAGGCTTTATTTACGTTTTTTCAGCGAAATAGCGAAGCGAAATTATTATTTATCGTGAAAATGCTAAAATTACTTAAGTTGTGTTTTATATTAAAACGATCTTTAAAATACGGTGGAAAATCGTGAAAATCGATTTTGTGCCGTTCCAGTTATTATTTTTGTATATTTCGATGTTTTGAAAAAAAATTTCATAATCATCCATCCATTTCTTGTGATCGCGTAATTTCGTTCGCAATTGTCTCTTTTTCTCGTACTGGCAAATCAAGGAACGTGGTTTGCCATCTCGCTCATTTGTACGATAAGGTACTTCTTTGCTGCGATAGGCCCAAAAGTAACGAATACTCCCGAAGCGTCACGAGGTAAAATGACGTTAAAGTTGACTGAATATGGCGCTTTTTTTAAAATCATAATTATTATAAATTTTTGAAAATCTTAGAGAAATATTTATGCTTATGTTTGTTAAATACATACAGTTATAGTAATATATAATATAACAATAACCAGATTATTTAGTATCAACAGTCATATTATTAATAATTTTATAAAATAATGTAATTATAAATATTAATTTATTACTTTATTAATTCTCGACTTATAACTGAGACACCAATGAAGAATTTCCTGGTCATTATTTGCAGAACTCACAATATTCTGAAGTATCATGGCGACGTTTGGCGGCAGTCTGTGAGAGAGCACTATGCTTGGCTCGTGCTGCACCACAGATATCTTTAATAGATGGCACAGAGAAGCATCTGAATGCTCGACTTTCATTACTCAGCGAGTCACTTGTCAGGCCAAAGTTTAAATATGCATCGTTCAAGCAGGACCATAGTTTGGGTAAGAAATGTTATGAACATCTAAACAGACTTTAAAAATGATTTATTTCATCCGAGTTGTTGCAGTTGGTTTCTGTGCTAGATGCAGGTTATCTTCCCTGGATTTTTCCCAGTAGTATAATTAATAATAATAATAATTTAAGCCTTTATTCAGACGAGATGCAATTATTGTACTTAAGCTAGATTAAACATTTTTACTTTCCCTCGACAACATTGTCTGTTCGCCTTTTGTTGGCAAAAGCCTCCTCTAATTGCCACCATAAATTTCTGACTTGGGCAGTTCAAGTCCATGTGCCACCTGCCACTGCTCTTATTTTATCAGTCCACCTTAGGAATGGTCTACCCCCCTTTTCCTCTTCATGTGACCTGTGTACCAATGCATTAATGACTTGCTCCATTCTGGTTCCGGTGTCGTAAACGTAAACACATACAGAACTGTATGTGGAAACTTGAAGTCTGAATGTATAAAGCTCATCAATCTCATCCCAGTGGCGGAATAGAAACATGAAAGTACATTATTAAAAAATAATTGAGAACATATCGGACCCATCATTCACAAAGTGATATTACTTAGGAATAATTAATTTCCAGTACGTCGTCTAATATGCCGAGAACTTGGCGGAGGCCCCAAAGGCCCAGCCAACGGGGCGGGTGTCGCGGCATCTACGGGACACCAGGGGCCGTTCCCGGCAAGGCTTCTCCGGAATCTTCAATTGCAGAGGCGGACTCTGGGGCATCTCTCGGCTGTGTACTGTCTAGTCTTTGATTGTACGGGCAAATATATTATTACTGTGAGTAAAAAATTATCTGTATTTACATATATGAAACACATTAATCCCAATATTAGCTTTAATCAAATTAATTAAGGATTTCATTGAATTGTCTGTAATATAGGTTGTCTAATTCATAAAAAAATTAAAATATTTAAGCTAATATGAGCGAGTTAAATGTTTTGTGTACCTTGCGTCATGAAATAATTTGCAGTGGAAAGGTTTTGAAAAGATTTTAATAACAGATTTCTTCTTTCTTTGAAAAGACATTAGATAATGAATTTGATTTTTGATTTTAATACTAAGACATTGGAGTTCTCAAAATAAATCTCTTCTCTAATATTGTAGAAGAAAGTTTTGGATTTTGATTTTTTGTATTTATTTTTAACTATTTAACCTAGTTAAAAATTCCTTGAATCATCAAAGATATTATTTTATGACCTTCTCGAAATCAATACTTCATTTTAAAATTTACTAATGTATATATATTTATAGTCTATCAAAAAAAATTAGATTTATATTGTTTATATCTGTATAATAAGATTATGAATTCAAGTGTGTATCTAATAATTTGAAAAGTAATTAAAAATTAAGTGAAATAAAACTTTTATGATAACAAAAATACATGTATAGGCCGACTTTAACTTTCCACTCCCACGAGATCAGTATCTATGCAAGTGAATCTGCGGGTCATTGCTAGTTCTTTTAATTCGTTTCTTATAATTGTATGCTAAAGATGATTACATTTTTGGAGCTTAAATGGTTAACAAGCCATGTTACCGCCCATTGACACTACATTGTTAAAAGCCTGGCAAGTGCGTTGCCGGCCTTTTAAGAATTTGTGGTTTCTTGATGGTTGGGGGTGAAATGATTATATTATGTGTGATTGTTAATATTATTTCCTACTTTCCAAAATTTTATGTTTTCCTAAAAATGAGGGTAATGATATAAAAATTGAGTTACGCAACATTTGAAGGCTTCCTTGTCCCGTCATGGTCAAAGACAGTTTGCATTTGCAAGCATTTAACCCAATTTGTAAATAAAAGAATTATTTTCTCGGAACATTCAAATGCATATTCAATATTATTAGGACAATAAAGCGAATAAAGAACGTACATAGCTCTGCAGTTTTTATTAATTTCGTCAAATTAAACAGTATTTTTTATTATTTAATTGCCATCATTATGGGTGGGTGTATCAATGTATGGTATGGTAGACAATGTTACAACTAAAGCCCACGCTATAGGGAGTGTGTCGTTACATGGGGTCTACACTCTACATAGAATTTAGACCTTTGATTTTGACTAAACTGTACCTCAGTAGCTGTATCCTCCCACGAGACGACTACTTCTGTCGACTACAGAGAACATATCCTTCGACATGTGTATTTCAGGGCGCAGACGATCTCTTAGTAAAAGTATGGAGTGCGATAGACGGTCGCTTGTTGGCAACCCTCCGAGGGGCCTTCGCTGAGATCACAGACGTGTGCATATCGAGCGACGGGGCTCTCCTGGCGTGTGGATCGGTGGAGCGGCTGGTCAGAGTCTGGTGCATGGTCACCGGAGCACCGAGGGCTGTTTTGCATGCCCACGCTGGGACTATCACTTCGGTAAGGAGTTGTTTTGTTTAGTTCATATTTTCAAATCATAATTGTGTTTTGATAGGATTTAAAGATTTTTTGAAGAGAAACTTTTATGCGCATGAGAGTAACATTTTTAAGGAACGTCACGAAAATGTGCAGCGTTTTTGTTGAAGGAAAGGGAGAGAGCTATTTTTGGCTTTTCACTTCCATAATTAGATACGGACAACATTTATTCTAACAAAACTTTTTTCTTAAAGAACAAATTCAATGTTTTAGTGTTAATATGATTTGTGGTTGTAATTGGCCCTGGCTCAGGAGCTGCTGAGGAGCAGACGGTTCCACAGAGCTTGTCATTCTGCCAGAGACCAGCATTGCTATACTTATTTCCAGGTGCACTGGGCTCCCCCGGCCCACTCGGACGTGCGATGGCTGGCCTCGACCTCCACGGACGGTTCGGTCGCTTTCTGGACCTGCTCCACGGACGGGCAGTTCCTCTCGCAGCCCGTCCAGTACGTGGAGCGCATGCGGCCCGGCGCCTGCCACATGATCTGCGCCGCCTGGTCGGCCGGCGGGGCGTTCCTCGCGGCGGGCAGTGCGGACCACCACGTGAGGATATACTCCGTGGCCGTCGGCGGACCCAGGAGGGTGTTGGAGACGGCGGTTCATCTGGACGCGGTGGACTCCATCGCCTGGGCGCATTGCGGCCTGAGGTGAGCGCTCGTCCGACTCCGTGGTCATCGCGGGACGGGTGTGAAGTGCTACAGTTGGGACGTGTTCGCAGATTCGTGTCGGGCAGCAAAGACGGCACGGCCGCCTTGTGGACGTTGTACGCGACCCAATGGCGGCACTCGCTCTTGAAGACGTCCGCGGGAGACGATCAGAAGAAATTGAAGGTACCAAGGATTAATAAGAGTGGCGGAGAGTTTATTGCCAGTACTTTTCTTCCGTTCTACGCCCTTGATTTGAGAATTGGCAGTATTTATAAAATTAGAAGCATTCAATTTATATTTAATAAATGATTTTGCTGTGCTTATTCAGACATTATTACTTTATATTTGAACACAGTGCGTGCGCAGGCGCCGATTAGAGAGTGACTCTAGTACTCGATAACCGATTCTACGCACTACTGACACATTGACATTTCACAAGCTGTAAGATGTCTGTGATAGTATGTGGTGTTGCCATTCTAATAAAACAAATGACATGGTGTTCTATTATAACATAATCTGTGACATATATGATACAATACCAAATAAAGTATATTATATCAGGTCCATATATTATATGATATTGGCGTTTCGCATGGGAGGAACAAAAAATAGATGTTTTTTTTAAATTCATATTTAATTTATTAAATTATCTTTTGTCATCTTATCGAATGGGTATCTTTTGCCCCGTCAGTTGTCTTTTTTTCAAAACTAATCTAAAGTTCGTAAAACAATTGTATTCTGTTGGAGAAAGGTATTCCAACAAAATAATTTAAAGATATTGAGACGCATATAATTTTAATTTTCAAGTTTAATATCAATAATATTATTTTTGGTAAAAACTTAAATTAAATTTGAAATTGATGAAGCGATAAAGCCGCAGTGAAGAGAGAGAGAGACACATAAATTCAAAAGATTAAATTGGGAGAAAATGAGATAGGATGTGTAGTCAAAAGGTTCTTTAATTAATGTAAATAAAATTAATAAATTTCAATTTCTTTTATTACTTATTTAAATGAATCACTTATATAAACTATTTACTGTGGCTTTTTCGATTCATCGACTTTCCAATCACAACGATGGCCATTGTTCACTTCAAAGAATATTTTATTGTAAATCTAAACAATTATCGAATCCACATAGATAGACAAAAACTTCATCAAAACCGGTCTAGCCGTTTGCATTGTTTGTGCCATGTGGTGTATTAAGTTATGATTTCAGGTGACTATGGTCTGCTGGGACTGCAGCGATGAATATGTCATGACTGCTGTCTCGGACAACACAGTGCGGGTGAGTTTGGTGTCTGTCGCAGTAAAGTAGTCAAATCAGAGAGTTCATTAAATCTCAAGTCGCTAGCATTTTGATTTAAATAAATCGCATCGAAAACATTTAACTATCTGTCTGGCCGAAAGCCAGCGTTTTGATTAATAATGTAAAACAAGATGGCGCTCACGACAACAGCTGATTACTTTTAGAGTTTTTATTTAAATTGTGGTCTTAGGTGAAGCTGTAAACATGTTGTTGATTCCGCCATGATTGTTACGGTATAATCATGAAGATCAGAGAGCTTACAATTTCCATATTTTGTTTTATTGTAAATGGTTAGGTTAGTCTTGTTGCCTAGGAACGATTAGGAAACTCGTTAAATGTATCGTTCAGTTACTTGCCTGACGGCAGTTTAGCGACTTGATTGAATATCGATATTTAATTTAATACGCACTGTAACGTTTTTCAAGATCCCCCCTTCCCCCTAAATTGCGTTACTTAATACTTGAACGCTCCCTTGGTGGTTTATTGATGCCCCGTGTTTTGTAGGTGTGGTGTTCGCGTACGTGTACGCAAGTGCGTGTGCTGTCGGGTCACCGCGACGAAGCGTACGTGCTGGAGGCCCATCCCTTCCTGCCCGGCATCCTCTTGTCGGCCGGTCACGACGGACAGCTGTTCGTGTGGGATGCGGCCAGTGGAGAGGTGGGTTATGGCGGCCTAAGAACATTACTTAATACTAAATTCAATTAAATGAGATTTATGAGAGCCGGCAGCGCCATCTCTTGACTAATTGAGACGTCACAAAAGGTACATAATCTTGGCAAGTTTTTAAATGGCTATACATTTCCCCGTTCTTTGGATACGCTACAGGTGCTGGCCCAGTTCCACAACGTGATCGAGGGCCAGGGCGAGGGGGCCATCTTCGACGCCAAGTGGGGCGAAGGGAACACCATCGCGGCCTCCGACTCCCACGGTCACGTGCTGCTGCTGGGTTTGGGTCAGGGGCATCGACTGTTGGCCCAGCTGCCTCCCGAGCTTTTCTTCCACACGGACTACCGGCCGCTGGGTGAGATCTTTTATTGATTATATTCTAGACAATTTTAAAATTTCTACTTCTGCGCAGGATTTTCTTCATTTTGTGAGCTCACACCACCTGTGAAAAATTTCAGTCCGAGACGCTCTCAGCGGAGCGCTGGACGAGCAGACAGAGATTCCCCCACACCTGATGCCGCCCCCCTTCCTCGTGGACGTGGAGGGGGCTCCACATCCTCCGGAGTTCCAGCGCCTGGTCCCCGGGAGGGAGAACTTGGCTCTGTCCCAGCTGATCCCTCACGCGGACGCGGCGAGGAGCAGGCTGGACGCCATGATCGAGGCTTTGGCCGCGGATCCGGCCACGCCCCCTGCGCAGGCGCCTCAGGCGGCCGGTAATTGTTTGTCGTACAATTATTTCATACGAGTACTGATCAGGTTTAATCAGATGTTCAATTAATAATAATGGTGAAATGGTGGCAGGCGTATGGAGGGGCGAAGGCGTCCGCCACACGGCAGGGTCGTGGCAGCCCTTGGACGTGCCCCTCAACACGCGCCCCATCTTGCTGCCCCTGCCCCCGGCGCAGAGGCAGTTGCTGGAGAAGGCCAGGTATTGCTCATTTGCTGACCTTCACCATACCTTTCACGCAATTTGCAAGCCCATTCAACCAACGCCTAAACCGGTTTCAGCGTGGAGCTAAATAACCTGGAAATGTCCTGGTACCGCCGGGAAATGAGACGCCGGCCGCTCATGATCTCCATTCCGGGGGCCGACAGTGGGCCTAGAAGGAAGCCGGGCCGAAGGCCCAGGGCTCCGGCGCCCAGAGCCAGGCCGCAGCCTCCGCAGCCCAACACTGTGAGTGGTTCTGTCTAATGTCAAATTGTTATATTTTATGTGGCAACACTTTGTCTCTTGGCGGTAATTGGATTATAAATATTTTTTTAATTTTTCAGGAGGTCCGCGAAGACGCGTGCGAGGAAGAGGCGACGGACAGTTCCAATTCGACCTCGGACTCCTCCGTCAGCCTGTCCTCGCATTCCTCCCGATCGGAAGGTCCCAGGCCGCGGGCCAGGCCCAGGGCTAGACCGAGGGCCAGGATAGCGAGGAACTCTTCGCACTCCAACTCTTACACGTATGACTCCTTCAGTGCTAAGCAATGCCAAACAATAACAATAATAAATTTTTGCTCTTTCATGTAAATAATTTGAAAATACCCTCTGATGCTGATGCAAATAATATTTTCCCCTCACCCGACTTTGGCAAACTTTGGCCCACCGCTGACTTTGTATGGGACCCCATTGTTTCGCCTCTGATTTATATTTCATTTGACATTTTTCAGGGACCTGTCGGATTTGTCCCCCGTCAAAAGTGATAGGTGAGAAATTCTTTTTAAATTATAAAAATCACTATTGATCTATTTTATAATTTAGGCAAGTCTTTGCGTCTCGGAGTCGAATCCAAGGCACCTTGGCTGGGCATCACTTATCACGAAACTTTACTATCACAAATAATTCATTATTTGTGATAGTACAGCATTGCAAGAATTCGTCAAAAGTTTCTAAGCAAGATGGCGTCGCACCAATCCTGTGACGTAACATGCTTGTAAACACGTCCCAAACGCCAAGTTTGCTTGATTTGTGATTGTTTTGTGTCGATACTAAACGAAGACGAGATAAATAAAAATCTATATTTTTTATACTTTGGAATGGCCTGTTGACATGCACTTGATTGATTTCAGTTCGTCCGAATCGTCCCAATATTCGGATTGGGAAGCCGGGACTGCGCTGGCGCCTCCCGCCAGGGCCAGGAGGAAACCAGTTCCCAGCACTAGGTATTTTCAGATACATTGGGCTGATCCTAACGAATCACTCCCCAAAGAATTTTATTTAGATTCTATATTAACACAGGTACAGTCCGAGTACGGTGACGAGCAAACGTTCGGCCCCCGCTACCTCTGCGGCCCCCGTCGCCGCCGCCCCCTCCCCCGCTTCCGCCCCCTCCACCGCCGCCCCCAACGCGGGCGTGGAGTTGCCGGAAGCGTACCGCGTGGGGGAGTGGTTGACGGCCGTGTCGCCCCGCAAAGCCCCCTACCATCCCCAGATGGGGGACAGATGCGTGTACTTCCGATTGGTGAGTCAATACGAAATCGCAACACATGTCCACACACACCGATGTGACTCCAAATGAGTATTCCACGGAGATATGACCAGGGAGTGTCCGTTGCAGGGTCACCAACGGTACTTCGAAGCCGTGGGTGAAAAGGATCTCTATAAGGTGAACGCGAGGGACAAGCCGTGGGAGCGGATGCACATTAACGTGAGTCCTTTATTAATACAATGTGCGCGTGCGCAGGCAACAGTGTGAAAAAACAGAATGATAAGCCAACTGAACCGCGTATTCCAGGACTGCGAAGCTGTGAAGGTGGTGGGAATGAAATACGTGATAAAACCCCCGAGGGTCGTCTGCCTGAAGCTGGCTCGGGAGGTGGAGAAGGGCAGCTTCACCGTCCGATACCACGACATGCCCGACGTCATCGACTTCTTGGTGCTGAGGCACCAGTACGAGGCCGCGGTGGCCAGGAATTGGGGGCAGGGGGACAGGTGAGGCCTTTCGATACCCGTCGAACCCGTCGAGACGATTTTCGGTTTCTTCAGTTCAAATGATTTCAGGTTTCGCTGCATGATTGACGATTCGTGGTGGACGGGGATAGTCCTGGAGCGGATCAGTTCGGTCGGAGGTCTGCCAGGGTCGAACCCACTGCCTCAGACCTCGGCTACCAACGAATGGGCGGCGGCGGCTGCGTGTGAGTCGATACTATCCTTTTTCGTTTGGCCCAATTTGACTTGGGGCAAACATCACCACCATTTATAATTTTAAAAGTAATCAGCTGGAAACCCCTAATTTAACAATAATAAATGAAATATTTTTGGTCCTTCGAAAAATTCGGTCCGGAATATTTGAAACTCAAAATAGAAAACGAAATTTTCAGCCCATTTCCTATCGCTTCGAGTGAGATGGGACAATGGGGAAGTGGAGCGACTCTCACCTTGGGATCTGGAACCCCTCGACCCAGAGAGGTGAGTTCATGTCGTTTGAATTGAATGACGTCATGAAGGTTAAATATAACTTTTGTTAACTGTTCTGTAGACTGCCGGCCGAACCGGGCGGGGCAGTGTCGGTGTTGCCTCATGAGCTGGAAGCGGTGCTGTGTCGCAACGAGACCCACGAATGGCCGCCCGACGCCTGCGAAGCCATCGCCGCTCATATCTCGCAGGTTCGTTGACATTGACCATGCAACGACCATGCAATATTTCCAAAATCGTGGTTATATTTGTATGTGTCACATATTGTATAGTAAATAGTGGACTTTTTTTTTATTCTCTCCAGGTGATGTCCCTGTCGGCGGCGGAACCCTTCGTGGCCCCCGTGGACCTGCAGCTGTACCCCTCTTACGCGTTGGTGGTGCCCTACCCCATCGACTTGGCCACGATCCGAGCCAGGTTCGACAACCAAGTCAGTGCCACTTTAAGTGTAGTTTACACTTTGATCACTAACGCCCGGAACACGTCATTAAAGTTGTGGTTTGCGGTGTACAGTTCTACCGACGCGCGGCGGCGGCGCAGTTCGACGCGCGGTACTTGGCGAGCAACGCTGAACAGTTCAACAAGTCCCATTCGCCCATCGTGAGGCAGGCCAGGCTGGTCACCGATTTGCTCTTGTCCATTATAAGGTATGTTCGTTGGGACTTTCAGGTGAGCATGGTCACGCATGGTCACACGGAATAATAATAAAATTCCTTTTACAGCAACTGGCAGAACATAGACGTCGTGTCCAAGTACCACGAATTGGCCGCTTCCTACCACTCGTCGGATGAGGAACCGCTCCAGCTCCAGGTACCATTATTTCCATCAGCGCGGTTGCTTTTTTATATGCAGCCAATGTGAACCGTGAATGTTGCTTTGCAGAAGAACAGGCGCGAGGAACGCGCCAGGTCTGAAGGGGCGTGGCGGGAGCACTGCCTCGGCCTACTGCGGGAGCTGTCGGCTTCGGCGGATGCCGAGCCTTTCAGGCAGCCTGTCTCGCCCAGCATGGCGCCTGGTAATCTTTGCACTTTTTCCATTTGCATTACTCCCAACTCACACCAACAATGCCCATGCGCATGTGCAGCTAGTTTTGTTCCCTTCGGGCGATGCGCAAATGATAAATATTGATACGAATAGTTTACTTCTAAAAAAGCAATGGCGGCACTGTCAGCCGTCACTGTCATTGTCACAAAAGTTGTAAATTGACAACGTCATTGTCAAATCATTTAATTGATTTGTCATTATCATTAGTGCTAGCGGTTTTTGACGTTGTTTGACTTTTGTGACATAATGACAGTGACGGCTGAGATGTATAATATTATTTAACAATTGAATGTAATATATGCACTCGTAATTAAAGAAGTATCAGAAGGCTCCAGTGCCCATGGGCGGTATTTATTGTTGTTACACAAAAAAAGAAAGGCGACACCCGGTTGTCATTTCGTTCAAAGTGAAGAGCTCTTCCAGACTACGTCTCGGTGATAGCTCGGCCGATGGACTTGGGCAGCGTTCAGCAGAAGCTGGAGAGCAACGGATACGCCAACGCGGAGGAGGTCGCGGCGGACATCCGGCTGGTCTTCACCAATAGCAGACTCTACAACACGAACAAGAGGAGTAGGGTAAGCTCTTGATTCACTTTTTACTAGTCAGCGGTGGTTGGTAGTTGGTACAAATGAGACAGCGTAATCGAGCGCTAGCGCCACGTGCACGTGCACGTCACTGTAGAGAAATAACATATTTAAGATATAATAAGAATACAAAATGTATACGTAAAGAGGTAGAAATACGTCCCGGGCGTAATGCCATACGCGCTTTTTTATATATCTACGTGCACGCACGCAATATGCACGCGTACGCGCGGTACGTACAATTGAATGTTAAATAAAATTTGTAATGCAAATATTATTTGTAAATTCGATGAATCCCTAGTAAAAAGCTTTATCAAATACTTCCACTACTTTCAGATATACTCAATGACGGTCCGTCTGTCCTCTCTATTCGAAGCTCTGTGGACACGGATGCCGGTCGAGACGCGGAGCACGCGCCGCTCCACGAGACATCGACGGGTCAGGCACTCGAGACCGACGAGACGAGCCGTCGGTGAGTTCAAAGAAGTTCTTTTCGCTTTCTCCTCTGGCATCTTGACAAGTCTCAAAGGGAACATTTAACATTCAGAAGAGACGAACGGCTCGGTGAAGGCCAAGTTGCCCTCCTCGTCCTCCGAGTGCGAGACGTTGGCTGTGACGTCACGGCGGGCGACGGACCCGCGACACGACGACTCGTGGGACAGCGACGCCCCGCTCAACGCTCACAGCAAAGGTGGGTGGGCTCCAGGGGTTTGTCGGAATGTGAAGAACGCATATTTATTGTCTGGATTGTTGACAGGAAAAGGAGTCGGGAAGAAGACGAAGAACGGTGCCATCGCCGGCACTTCGAGTCGTGTGCCTCCCAGTGAGTTGTTCAGACCATTAATACAATATTAATTTCAATACTTCAGCTGCCCACTGAAGTCGGAAAGACAGCTGGACCTTCAGAGAGTGTACCAATTCTTAAAAGCCATTTGCCGTCCCTAGTCAATGTCCATGGGTATCATAACGTCAGATGATTCTCCGACCCGTTTGCCATCATTGGATTATATAAAAAAGCGCGTGCGTACGAAGTAATAATGTCAGAAGTGAAACTTCTTTGTAAAAATCCCCAATAGATGATTATCATGTACAAGTATGTGTATATCTATATTCACACTGGTTACAGACTGTATACATAATGATAATATATATAACTACTAAACGAATACATCCATCTCCCTTTTTCACTCTCTCTCTCTCTCAATCGGTCTCAATAGCTATTGAATATAATCGGTCAAAAACGCTGCACATCTTCGTGACGTTTCATCCGTAAAAATTATCCTTATACGCCTAAAGATGTTTCAGTCATCACGTGATTCATAATGGTGCTCCCACATTGTCATACACATTATAACACAAAAAAAAAAAACAAAATGGGGTGTGGCTGTGTCGTGGACACGGCCGTGTGTTGTACCTGTTTATACGTTTTTACGTAACAATTAATGTTACGTAAAACAATATAAACATAATTATAATTAATTAATTGATTTTTTGTTTAAACTTAATAACGTTCCCGGCACTGCTTGACTCGGTCATATGGTGTTTTTTGGTGCCATTAGATTCTTCTTGAGAAGCCCTTTCCAACCGTATGCGATCTTTGTATTTTGATTTGGCTTTTTGACGCGTATAGGCCGACATTGTATATTTTTTATATTATGATTTTAACGTATAACATTCACTGTCTCTATTTTGCACTAAGGTTTTATACACAATTGAAACTTAAACGAACTTCGTAGCTCTTTCAAGTCAAAATTTATACTAAGTGGAAAAGCGGCAGCAAAATCATCTCAAAATGGCGGCGCTTCCCCCTCCCCAACGCGCAATGCGTCGCAGTCCTTACTTGGCGAAATGAATTCTTTGATTCTTTAGCTATTCAATGGTGTAATTGAATTTAGGATGGGGATGATAGATATGAATCTGCAGCATCAAATTGTATCCCCCGATTTTGTTATCATTGGTTTTTTTGACTTGCCTCCCACTATGGAAGCAATTTTAAAGACGTATTCACGTCAAAGTTAGGAACTGTTACGTGTCATAAGCGCTCCTACACTCATAGAAAATGTTTACTTCAATTTTATTACATTTAAATCTGGTATTGGTTTGTGTTTGGTTATATTTCGTTAACTTGTTAATTTTCTGACAAATTAAGTGAGGGCCAGCGGTGAATCTCAAAAAAAAACAAAATGTATTGTTCGTAATAAAATCATTTTTAGGTTATAAATTTAATGAGGGTCATGAGGGTAATCCAAAAAATTTTTAACTCGACTGATCCGCGCATTGTTAATGAGTCGTTTCAGCTTTAGTTGCGTAAAGTTAGATGCAATTTTATAAATGGTATTTCAACAAGAACTTTGTTTTCTAAAACAAAATAAAACAAAGGATTTAGAGGAAAATGAATAAAATTTTTATTGTATTACAAAGAGAAAAGTTTGGCAATTATGAATGAAAAATGATATCTGGCAAATGTCCACCACGACCACGCTGACAGATGTTGATTCTTTCATCAAAATTTTTAATCACTTTTTGGCAAAATGGAGGGTTTATTTCGTTAATGACATCACGGATTTTGAGTTTTAAGGCTGCAATCGATTCGATTGGCTCCGTATAGACTCTGTCTTTAACATAGCCCCACAAAAAATAATCCAGTGGTGTTAAATCACACGATATCATTTTTCATTCATAATTGCCAAACTTTTCTCTTTGTAATACAATAAAAATTTTATTCATTTTCCTCTAAATTCTTTGTTTTATTTTGTTTTAGAAAACAAAGTTCTTGTTGAAACACCCTTTATATAGTGTTTTTGTGCATTTCTTGCGTTACGTCGTCCATTAAGACGAATAGTGAGTGTTTTTGTGCGTGAACTATTATTGTAAGGCAAGGTACAGCATCAGTCTAACCTCTTTTGTTCCCCAACTAACAATTTCTCCACATCCTTACGGCTACCGTCATTTTGTGCCTTTCGCCCTAATGACTTAGTATAAGATTATGCATCGACAGCCACCGAACCGTTCTTTGTGATACATGTATTTAAATACTTTAATTAAATTTCTACAATAATGAATAACTTAACTAAATATGACAATTAAGTCGGCCCGATATCAGGTGCACGACAATTATCTATACGAGTATTATACTTAATGAACTAGATGTCATATGGAACATGGTGAAATGGTTGCAGCTCCTTACAAACGTTGTGTAAAAAAACTTGGCGATTAAAAGAGTGGAGGAGAGTTTATTGCCAGTTCTTCTTTCTTTTTTTGATTTGAGAACTGGCAGTAAATGTAAAATTAGAAGAAGCATTTAATGTAATTAAATTTAATTAAGTTACCTACATGAATAAATGACTTTTTATACAATTATTTATTTACTACTTGAGATTTGACGGTTCGATGTTAGGTATCCGATCAAAAGCCTGTGGTGAACGTTGTCCATCTCCTTTTTTTTATAGAACAGGGGGCAAACCGGCAGGAGGCTCACCTGATGTTAAGTGATACCGCCGCCCATGGACACTCTCACGGCCAGAGGGGTACCGGTATTAGTTATGCGGGGCAAAGGATTTGTTACTAATCATTTTATAATAGGGCTTCTAAACGGGCCATATTTTGCTGCAATTGATGGCTGCACCATTGGCAACTAATTGCCCGGCCATCACAAAAATGTTTTAATGCAGCTGATGGCCGAGCAATCTATGGACGGGCCATGTGTTGCAATATGACAGCAATTGTATGGCCCATGATGCAGACTCCTAAACGGGCTACACATACCGGCAACAATGGCTGACGAAATCACACTTGTCACAACAGCTTTTATTGTTTTAAAAAACAAACAGAAAAAGAAGAGATTGTGGATTCGTTCTTACTTAAATAGGCGTGAAACTGTAGACAATTTGAGTCTAGAAATAAGCCTTGATAATAAATTATTCAAGAATTATTATTTTTACGTAGTTATCAAATCGCAAAACACAGAATAGAGCAACATATCGCGTAGAAAAGGATACACTGTGCCATAACAAAGAGAGTGACTGACATAACAAAGAAGTAACAATAAAACTGGCTGTGCAATATTGCAGTTGAATTCGATAGCCTGGCGATCGTCCGGCAACCCATTTGGGCAATACCGGCCATAAGTGGCTATACAAAACATGTTTGGCTATATGGCCGGGACATTTCTGCAATATTGCATAGTGTGGCTGCTATTGTTTGCAATGTTGCCGGGCAACTGTATTGCAGCAATCATTGCAGCAAAACATGGCCCGTTTAGAAGCCCCATAACGGCAATGTGGGACTTGAGAGCACCATTACGGACAATATACATTGTAACCAAAATTACGCCATTATTCGAATAATTTAAGGGAGATTTTACTGTTTATATTCTCTGTCAATAATATAATAATATTTATCATAGCGTTTGTGGAGACGAATGGCGTCGACCAATCGGAGTCAGAGGAGGAGGTGCCAGCGAGACAGAGCATAGCCGACGGCAGCACTTCCGACTCCAGCGCATATTCCAGGATACAGGTAATTGGCGAACTGTGGATTTGACTTCAAAGGCTGGAAACGCACCTGCTAAGATAGATAGACGTCCATGGATTGTGATCTTAATGGGAATTATTCTTTAAAAAAATCTTGCGTCCCACAATGGTCATGGGGCAAACGCCTTGACATTACATATGTGACATTGGACCATCTTACTAATATTGAAATGAATTTCAGGTGGTTGAAGAGGAGTTGGTGGAAGACGAAGTGGAAGTGACATACGAAGAAGAGGAGAGCAACGCGAGGAGTGAGCGTCGGAGACATCGGAATAGGAATCATTTGCAGGTTAATATTAATATCAAATAATTGGTTTTTATTGAACTTGTACTTCTTTTGGCGCGTTATAGAAATATAATGCTTAAATTTTGCGATGCGTGCGCACACCGTCACAAAAAGCCGACACTCTGAAGTTATAGTCAACATTTATGTTATGTCTATTGTTAGTGTAGTTTTTTCTACAAACGTAGAATACGTAAATGTTTGAAAATATCTTTTAGCTTCTAACGCGTGTACATAAGTACTTACACGTTTTTTATTTCTTCTCTTCGGGATAACATCGGAGCCTTAAATATTAATTTGTCCTCAGAACAACTCCAGGAAACGCAGACGCTCGAAGAGCTCGGAAGATAGCGAAGGGAGCGGACCGAGGGACTCCAGGCCTGGCAAACGGTGAGGCATTTTAAAATAAAGAGTGGCGGGAGTTTCTTGCCAGTTCATCTCGCCCGCTCTACGCCCTTGTAAATGTAACTATAATATTTACGGCATTAAAAGACAAAAACAGCAGGATTCTGGCTGTCTAGGGATTTAAAGTTTGTTTACAAGCATGTTACGTCACAGGGAATGATGCGACGCCATCTTGGATAGAGGATCATAGGACAGCTCCGTTCTTCGTTCGCAATTCCGGATGTTTAATTTTAATAGGGAACTATTTGTATAGGTTCTACATAGTTGAATAGATCGTGATCGTTTAAAATCTTGCAAAAGGCCAAAAAATGTAAAGTCTAAGGCTTCGAATACAATAAAAAAAGATAAGATGCTGTTGTCATGGTAAAACTGGCGAAAGATGTGTAAACTGTACACGATGTAATGTTTCGTCAAAAAAGTCACCGTTAGAGAGTCGCTTTTCCTGTTCAGAACTCGAGAAAGGTTCACGGACGGCTCCTCGTCCAGCAGTTCCTCCGGGTCGAACTCGGGCTGGTGTTCGGGCGGAGCCGCTCGCTACGAGTCCGACCGCTCCTACAAACCTGGAGCTCAGCAGTACAGCAGCGACGACGAAACGCCGCTTCTGTTGTACAGGTACGGCCGACGAGACGAACCCCGTCCGGGGTTGGAACGCCCGAGTATAACGCTACGAAACTCTTTTCAGACAACGGCAAGAGGACGACGTGGAGGCGGGACCTTCGAGAAGACCTCATCATCGGGTGAGCATTGAGCATCCCGTATCCATGAACTATCCCTCATCACCGATATTACAACTAAGTTTTTTCCATATTCTGATCTTCCGCAGAAGGGTGTTTCTCTTCGAAAACGCCGAAGCCCTCGGCGTTACAACGAAGACAGCGAAGAAGACTCCATCGCCGCCATCAGCAAGAGGCTGCCTCATCATCAGGACCACCTGAGGCATCAGAGGCTGTTCGCCCGGAGGAGGCAGAACCATGCCCAGGTGCATTATTGTCCAAAAAGCTAAATTTAGTTTAATCAAATGAAGAATATAAAAGCAAACCCATTCCAGGGCACGGGCGTGGCCGGCGCTAGCGCAGCTCCCCATAACGAGGACCACAATTACTTCAATGGGCACTCCCATCATCACAACAGTAAGTAAATAGTAATGGAAACTTCGAGCCCCGATCGAGCGAGGTTCAGATTCGACTCCCGGAATGTTAATGTTTTATTATATGTATAGTTTCTTTTTAGGGGATTCCCCGGCGGGGTCAGGGGGTTCATCCGGTCCCGGGCCAGTGTCGATCTCCTCCCGGGGACGAGTGCGAAGACTCACCGCCAAGGCGAGAGGGCTGTTACGGGAATAATACAGGCTTCTGATGGGCCTCAGGGGGCTCGCGCCCCTCTTGGTCACCTACAGGGGGCGGGTTAAACGTGTCCTGGCCGACTAGGCTCAGATCTCTCCTCATCTCCGTTCGAAACACACGGCCATCTGATGAAGAAACGTTGGCGAAGGCTGAATTTTTAGTCAATTATGACCGCTTTTAAGGAATAAGTGTTGTGTTATTTTAGTGGACTTAAGAAGTTTGTGAAAGTTTTGACTGTGATCGTCCGATGACTGTAAATACCCACATTTAGTGTTTTTAAGGGATAGACGACTCTAGTGGTAATGTGTTCAAAACTTTGTTAATTGTTAAGTGCCGTCTCACTACCGTTTCGTTTTTTACTGCTTGATAAGTTTCCTTATAAATGGCATTATTTTGATGAATAAAAGACAAATTAGCAATAAATAGTCTTAAGACGTTATCGTTGGATGAACATTCAATGGCGGTTATGAATTGTTTTATAAAAGTGACACTTAAAACAAACATGTGATTAATATAACTGCCTGAACATTTCAAAGTATTTGTCCATTAGTTAGCGTAACACAAAATGGGGCATGTGCCCCACTAATAGTCCTGCCTTGTAATTCCTGTATAATAGACAATAGGTGATAGAAAGGTTTTTATAAAACGATCTGCTCAAACCATAAACTATTTTTATAATCGTTTCCAATACAATAAAAGTTTGACATGTGACATGAAACTGTGAAATATTGTAAGTACTTACGCACAATTTTCTAAGAGTTAATTGGTTTAGACCGCTTAGATTTCTGTACATAGATGAGAAATTTGTAAATTTGGTTTTAAAGATTAAAATGCCAGTATGTTGTTAACATTTAGATGTGAAATTTTCCTATGAAGCAGCGAAAGCCATGGGTGTTCCAGATATCAAGTAGGAGGAAATAATTAAGTGTGAAATATATGATAAAGATAATTAAATCTCAGTATTTCACCACTGCTCTCCGCCTTCTGGTAGCTTGAAAACAGTGAGTAATCATTGAAGAGAAGGGAAATATTGTGTACAAGCCATTCCTTATTTTTTATTTCCTTGGTCATTATTAAAACACTGTTTATGTAATTATAGCCTCAAAAACAGTTGTAACAATATTTTTAAAGGACTTGAGCACTTTTAATCATGAGGAATATCATTTATATTTTCTTACAGCGTTATATGTCTCCAATAGTATACATGCATGTTATGTAAAGTATAATACAAGCTTAACAGGGAATCTTTTTGTATATGAATATATTGTGAATGATTGTGGATAAATGTGTATAAATTGTAAAACATTACCTAAAGTTATGATGCCATTGGCAAACCGAACCAAACACTGACGAAATATAAATATTTTGTAAACATAGTTTTTCTTTTTACCTTTTTAATGCTGATAATTAGAGGGGAAAGTAATAAAATAAACCATGATAATGCAGTATGAAAGGTGATTTAAGAATAACTTAATTCCTAGGGAAAAATGGAATATAAATGAAAGATTATATTGTACAGAATGTATTATTGAAAGTTAATAAACGCCTTATTCCGCTTGTAGTAGATATGACATCTGCTGCGCAGTTGCTATTAAAGTGTAGGCGTTATGCACCAACAAACTTCCGCAGTTAAGATTATGAATTTAATTTTCTATTAGTCTTTAAACTAAACTATTTTATTTTTTAAACTAAAATATTATAATATTATTTATTAATAGCAACTGCGCAATGAATTCTCTCTACAGGGTACAGACAGTAATCAAACTAATTTCGTTGTAGTCTGTGCTGCTGTAAAGTCACATTCATGTTCGATAATATCAAACTGACAGTTGATAATTTCTAATGTTTAAAAGTAAAAACTAAAGACACTACGTTTCAAATTCTCATTTGTGTTTGACCTCCTACTAAGTTTTTTAAGTGGACTGTAATATATTTCATTTTTAGTGGAAAATCAATAAATAGTTGAAGGTACATCCCCATTTATTATCGAAACGCTAGTTACGTTATTCTAGAAAATTCCGCTATCTATAAGTCTACAAAATGACCTGAGTTTACCGTATGATTTAAAATTGTAGTTCTATAGTACAAGTAAATGGACCGCAAGACGATGTTGTGAAATATTAAAAAAATTTGACTAATCATCATAAAAGGTTTTCGAATGTATACAAAATCTAAGACATTATTTCAGCTGTTTTGTATGAGATATACACTGACATACTTGAAATAATATTTCTTAATAAATATATTTCGTATATTCCGTATACATAGTTTGGTACTATAGTCATTATATACTGTAACTTGTATGAATTACATATTTGAATTTAGAGTTTATCAATTACCATGAGTCATAATATAAACGAATTTTGTTTTAGAATTAAGAGTTGAACTTTCTATTATAATGTTGTCTTTGTTTAGACAAAAACATAAAACAATACTTCAGATCAAAATTTTAGCCACCATGTAAGATTTCTGAATGTTCTTGACTTATGTTTCAACATGGTTTAGGGTAGAAAATCTATCACACATTTCGTTCTTCATTTTAGTTTCACACATTCAATAAGGTTAAAACTCTGTAAGACTGATTTCCATGACTTTATAGCTTTTAATTATATTAACTTTAATATTAAGAAGACAAGATATTGAAATTTTAACAAGTATTCTATAATTTAAGTGTGGTTTATCTCCTCATGTTGGGGTTATTCTGTACCTTCTTCCATAAATTTTTCTTATATTATGTATGATAGAACTAGGTACTGTCAGCAGATAAAACATTCTTAGTTTCTTCCCCATGTAATTGTTTTGTCTTTCCATATACTAAACTTAAAAGTTCATCAGCAGTTGACAAATTATCTTATTATAGAGTGTGTGTGGTTGTCAAATATTGGATAAAATGGACCCACTTATCGAGGAAGAGTATATAATGGAACCAGACACAGAATCATCAGGTATAATATTTTAAAATTCTATGATACATACAAATGTACAAAATAGTCCTGGCCAATTCTTTTGTGCTTGTAGCTTGCTGGTAGACTTTTATGTTATCAACAATAGGTTGCACAGTTTAAAATTTAATTTTTCTTTCCTAAAAACAGTTATTTATAAACTGTTTTCTTAAGAAATGGTTATTTCTTATACCTAAAACTATATTTTCCCACTGTAGGCTTACAAGAACAACAATGTTATGATTTATTTTTGTGTATGTAAATCATTTTACAAGTTATATACATACACAACTGTACTTGCACTGTAATATTGTATATTTAGGTAACTGATTTAATCTTAACTGACAAAATTAATGTTATCAATGTTTAAGAAATACCATTAAACTATGGGAACACATCCTTACATTTATGGATAATAATTTTCAGTATTAGATTCAATATGGAGTGCTGGTCCCGTCTTACTTGGTTCCACTCTGCTAGTGGTATACATCGGTTTCAAGTGGTTCCAATGGCAGAAAGCCAACTCGGATATTGACGAAGCCACAAAGAGTGAGTAATATATTTATTTATTAATTAAGTTTACCACTTCATTTATACCACTAAATCTATGACATATTTTACAAAATCTTCCATCTGAAATGTATGCCAATTAAAGTAAACAAAGTAAAGTAAGTGTAGTAAAAAAAAAATACGAAAAATAATGTTATAAAGAAGTGTCACTTCTTTATAACATTATTTTTCGAAAAATGATCTACAATATGCAGATAAAGTTCAACAAAAGGCTTTTATTATCATAGACCCGAGTAATGTAATTATTACAATTATTTAATTTTACCTTATTACTACTAAAATTATTACATAATTTCATTAATTGTTTATTATATATATTTTATTAAATTTTCTTTTACTTTGAATGGTAGCCAATGAAAACAAATATCTTATTAATTCTCATTTACTTACAAAGTACAGTATGTGAGAACTATCACAATATAGAACAAGTGGTTTTTAAATAAAAATAAAAATATTGTCAGTTATTACAATTATCGTAACAGTTAAAATGCACTGTGTATACGATTTTTTAAATAAATAATTTCATTAATTTTTATAGAATTGTTTCTTACTACCATTGTTATCGTTATTATATATTTTTGTTATTAATGCCATCTGTTATGAGGCAGTGACAAAAACTTGTTTTTAAAACTAACAAAAACTTTATTTAAAATAAGTTTTATAAAAACTAGCGTACAAGTGGAAATATGGAATATGTGTTGATGCTTAAAGGATCGGGACTTAATACTTAAATTTTTGGGTTTTGTGGTTTAAGAGTAGGGATACATTAAGTGGAACAAACTAATTAATCTTAAATTATAACTACGTAAACAGATGGTTAACTTATACAAGGTAAAGAAATAGTAATTAGGTAAATAGAAATATTAATAATACAGTAGGGACCAAATAACACCTCCCCCCTTAAAATAAAGGTTGCGCCTGTTGGCGTGAACTTTTTGAGGAATTTTGTTGGGTGTTTTCTTCTTCGTCGTTCGATCTGATGGAAGACGTCGTCGTCGTCGTCTTATTGAATGCAGACATCGGGATTTATATTTGTTGTCGTCTTCGGGATTGGTCGAAACAAATATTTTGTTGCAACAATTGCAAAACTTGTAAAGAGTATAAATAAGAAGGATTGAGCCAAGTAATAAACTCATTAGAGTGAAATTTTATGGATGTTCTTGAATGATATATTTATCTTGATTAAGTATATTAGAGTGATGTTTGATCTCGTCTTAAATTGAGCGAGTCTAAAGAAACATCGTTAATTTCTATAGGTACGAGTTCTGGATTATACAAATCTGGAGTCCCTTCGATGCAGTTATTTTCCACGTCGACAGTAACAATGGGGTGACTTATGTTTTTCGATTTCGAGTCTCTCTGCGATGAGTGTAACCATCGGTGTATAAAATTTGCATGCAGGTTGTAGCAGAATTATTCCGTGTCCAAATATTTCGCCATGTGTGGTTTTTCCGTTGCATATTATGTAATTTTCTCTTTCTCTTCGAAAGTATGAAAATCCATTTGTTATTTATTAATGGATGAAATGTGTTGAAGTGCGCGGAGAATGTGGATACCTCACAGTTTTGAGGTATGTCTTTAGAATTCGTCAGCAAGATGGAGACTTCACAGATAGGTCGTGCGTTTGAGTTGAAAACTATGACCTTACTGCATACATGGAGGTTTGAAGAGGGTTCTTTACTCTTGTCCACGGAGTTCGTCGTCAGGCAGCGTTGACTGTTTTGCTCATGGCAAGATACAAGTGCTCAGGTAGGATAGTGGAATATAAGAAGGATGTATTATATGAATTGGAATGAAATGATATAAGGAAAATATGTCACTTTTGATTAAAGGAAAATTTAATATATATGTATATATTTATAATTTTGTTCATGTAAATGTATGCTGTAATTGTAGCAGAGTTTAGAGTTTTATGAATGTTTTGAATAGTCACGGTTTCTACTAGGTTACCTGATGTTCTAGCTGACTTGATGCTAATAATCACTGCGTTACAAATGAAAAAAAAATTGAGTACCCGCTTTGAAATGTCATGTTTTCTTATAAATACTTATAGTTTATTAAAAATACATACAAAATTTCCATTCATCACGTCTCATTTTTCTTCCATAAGAATGTGCCAAATTTTACTAAAAATTTAAATGCTAAAACATATTTTAAAGAAAATTTGTTAAATCAACCAGATTTTTTCACATTAACCAAGTTTAATTTTATCATTAAGGTTAAGAAAAACAAAAAAAAAACATTATAAAAAGTTTTAACACAAAAGATCGCAAAACTTTAACTTTTTCTTTTGTGCTTTGAATGATCTTCTCGTTTTAAACGCCAGCAGTAATCGCCTAGCATAGTTGTGTCCCAACGCCCTTGAAATCGTTCTTCAAGCTTCTTTACATCCTGGTGGAACCTCTCATGTCGTCAACTAACTTTTTCGTATTTTCGGCCCTGTGGTTCCCTAAAAACCCTTTAATAACTGCTTTCAGCGATAACCAGGCATCAAGTTCCTTGTCAGTAAGCTTTTTCTCAAAATTTGGGTCTTTCATCAATGTGCGTATTTGTGGTCCTACAAATATTCCTTCTTTGAGTTTTGCATCACTTAACTTTGAAAATACTGTTATTAAACCTTCACAAAATTTTTCATCAAACCAAGTTTTATGTGGAGTGGTGGTAAAATGACATTTCACATGAGATTTTTCACAAACAAACTCTGATCTTTCTGATCTGGCCATACTCTTGTAGTATAGTGCTTTTCTGTGGCTCTGCTGTCCCACATACAAAGAAAACAACAGTATTTAGTAAATCCGAGCTAATACTATAACTTTGAGATCAGCGCATACTTTCCAGCCGAAATCTTAGTATTTTATTAAATTTAATATGGCTTTCATATTTTCGTACGTTTCTTTTAAAACAGTTGAATATGCTATTGGTACTGACGCATACTTATTGCCATTGTGCAGCAATACCGCTTTCAGACTTGTTTTTGAACCATCAATAAATAAACGCCAGTCTTGTGTTTCGTAAGGAATGCTTAACTCACTCATCAAAGTTTCTATATCGTTACAGTAACATATGTTGAATAAAATAAAATAAAAATTAATTCAAAAGTTGAATAAAATGAAGCCAGCTCTTTATTACGTTTTCGTTGCACAGTCACGTTTGTGTTAGGAGCCAACAAATTCCACTCTTTTAGCCTAGATCCTAGTAATTCAGCTTGCCTAATTGATAAATTTAAGTCTCTTATCAAATCATTTAATTGATTTTGATTTATCAGACGTGGACGGCTAAGAGAACTTGTTGAAGGTAAAAACTCAGGATCGTCGCTGTCTCCGTCATTATATTCTATAACATTTGACAAATCGGGCTCTTCTGTTTGATTTTTGGAGGGAGGTAAAGGAGGAGGCATCTCTTCACTGTGAGGTACTGGTTTCGACATTGAAGGAACGTCAGGGTACTTGATGTTATGCTTGATTTTCTTTGTAAAACCACGTATGTCAGTCTAGCAAAAGTAGCAATCATTGAAATGATTACTAGGTTCACGCCATAATGCTGGTACGGCAAATGGCATTGACGTCTTGTTTCCATTCAACCAAGATATCAGAGTAGCATAGCACGAAACACAAAAAAACTTTGGTATCCTTGGTTTATCTTGATTAATAGCACGAAAATATAGTAAATATGCACTTCTCACTTTTTTGGAAACATTTTTTGTTTGTGACTTCACAATATACTGTCCGCAAACATAACAAAACTTTTTTGGTGCATTTAAGCAGTTGCGACGACCACTTAGTCCAGTATTCATAATGGATTTCCAAAGAAATATGTACGTTATATGTACAAAGATATATCGACGTTATCGAATAAAAATGACTACTAAACAAAACAAAATAATAAAAAAGTACAACACATCAAAAATGGTAACTATTTCTTTTACGCCTAAAGTGAGGGTAATAGAAAAAATAATTTGGCATGTACCTCGAAAACTAGACGTGATAGATACCACATATGTTTGGAACATTTAATCTGTGACTCATTAGCTATTCATTCCAGCTAACACTTACGTGGGTACCAAAATCGTGTAACGCAGATAATTCTTTGTAAAGACTTACTAAAGATAATGTGGGGTATCGTTTGTGTAGACACATAACAATATGTGAAAGAGAAATAATATAATTAAACATCCATCTCAGACAAGCCTTGGAAAACGACTCCTCATTTTATTCATTTTAAATATAATGTAAATGCTTACAGGGCATTGACTTAACCTAGATAATAAATGCAATGTAAGAACGATTGCGCCATATATGTAGGCATCTACATAGTTCCAAAAAAAAAAACAATAAAGATATGATACAATATTTTAACAATTTACAATAATTATGATTAAATAGTGTTTTAAAAAGGTAAATATTTAAAAATAAAAAATAAGATGTATAAACTTTCTTAGTAACTAACTGATATTTAACGTACTATCATATATCCTATGGTTAAATTCACAACGCAAAACGCACCACTGGACGCACAATTCTGCCACTGCGTGTTTTTGTTAATTCATCTTTGTCATCATTTTGCAACTGACCGAGTTTTTGATTACAGACTAGCCGGTCATTCACCTGTCGTCACTTAAAATATGTGCAGGCTTCAACCTATCTATGGTGACTATTTTTGTTTTGCTTGGCAACTGCAACTTGTAAAATTTTTCATGTTTTTCAAGTATCTTGTATGGGCCTTCATATGGTGGAATTAATACTTTACGGCATCGGTCCTTATAAAAACGTATTTGGCGTTTTCCATATCACTGTGTATGTATGGCTTGTGTTTGGCGTGGTGGTTGTCCTGAAATGGACTTAGTTGTGACATCATTCGTTGTAGATCATGTGTGTACGTTTCTGGAGATGTGATTTGCTTTTTCTGCTCTAAAAACACTCCTGGTAATCGTATATTTGTACCATACAACATTTGTGCGGGGCTAACGTTCTCATCTTTTCTTAAAGCCCCTCTTAATCCCATCAAAACAATTGGTAAATCTGTGGACCAATTTGTTGTATTACCACGTGCCATTAGTGTTGCTTTAAGGGTCCTGTGCCATCTTTCCACTATGCCGTTTGTCTGTGGGTGGTAACTTGTTGTCCTATTTTTCTTAATTCCTAACGCCTTAGTAAGAGAAATAAATAAATCGGACTCGAACTGTCTCCCTTGGTCGGATGTTATTACAGATGGACATCCGTAACGGACAATCCAAGTATTAACTAAAACCTTCGCGACTGTATCTGCGCTTATTTGCGCCATTGGCACAGCTTCTGGCCATCTTGTTGCCCTATCAATCATTGTTATAATATATCGCTTTCCATCAGACTCAGGGAGTGGGCCGACAATATCGATGTGTACGTGATCTGAACGTGACGATTGTTGAAAGGTTTCAATGGGTGCTGAATTGTGTCGATGCACTTTACTCTTTTGACACGATACGCATGTCTTTGCCCACTGTCCGATGTCTCTGTTCATACTTGGCCAAAAGTAATGTTCTGTAATTAATTTTTTTGTTGATCTTATACCTGGATGTGTAACGCCATGCATAATGTCAAAAACCTTTTTTCGGAGTGTATTCAGCACATATGGACGTACTTTTCTAGTTGAAAATTCGCAGACTAACTCCCGTTTGTCATCGATCTTGTTTTTAGTCCATTTTAAGTTTACTTTAGTAAATAACTAGCTGACCCGGCGAACTTTGTTCCGCCTTAATGGCAATAAATAAGCAGTTTGTTTTTTTTTATTGGAAAAAATACAAAAAAATTAAATACCTACATTAATCATTCATTATTATTTCTGTATTTTAGTACATAGGTTGCTCTTCACTTAAGTACCTTGTGATACACGACATTTTTTGTTTTATTATCAGGCGCAAAAACAAACAACGCAGATGGTCTTTCGACCCGTGAACATGCCACGTATAATTGACCATGGGAAAAACATGAATGTTCTAGATTTAAACCACAAACTTTTAAGGATTGGCCTTGTGATTTGTTGATGGTCATGGCCAATGCAAGACGTATCGGAAAATGAGAGTCTATTAGGGTTGACATTATATCAAAGCAGATCAGAAACGTTACATCCGCATCCGTGAAATTGTCAGGCTCCGGTGAAATTTCCAAATAATCATATACAGTTTCTTCAAGTGAATAACCGTCTTTTGAGCAACCAGGCTTCGGAGAATTTACGAGCAGTTCGTCAAGACTAAGCTGCGTTTGGTCAGAAAAACTGTCGGTACTTGTATTACCATCTTCCTTGTCAAGTAGACTGAACATTCGACTTATTCGATTTCTACCTGCCATCCTTAACAAAAAACAGTGTTTTCCTTTACAAAAGTATTCATATTAATTGTCAAATTGGATCTTAGATTTACGCAATTACGCGTTTAAGGATAAATAAAGCTTCTGTTACTAATATAGACAAACATATGAATAGGTACAGGGGCAGATAAACGAATAAACGCTGCGTAAGTATAAGGATTCATAATTAATATTTATATTCTAATGCATTAAAAATGTTTGCTATGTTGATAAGTAAATTTTTTAGTCATTTACGTAATTAAACTCGATAAAACCTGTCCAAAATAGTTTGATATAAGTGTAAAAATAGCTCGTATTAAGTCTTAAGTGAGGTGTAAAGGGGTACATCTTTATTTAAATCTCCAATTTAAAGATAATAATAGCACATTATATTAAAAAAAATATTAGGCGAAAAGGGATACAACTCACATGTAAAACTATCGCTCTGCAAGGCTAGAAAACGCGCCACTCCCTCGGCTATGCGCATTGCGCAGGCGACTGCGGAACATCGCGGGCATGCGCGGGGCCACCACCCGCCCGCACAGTCCCCTTGCACCTCAAACGTTATGACTTGTAGCTATTTTCACATAATTCTTGTGCAATTCACGCGGTATAAGTCGACTTGTATTAGATTGTATTTAATTTTTAGTCGTGAATAAGAATTCAAGTCCATTTAATCTCCGAACTTTTTAATTTTACGGGTGTAAACCGATTTAAATAAACGTTTATATTTAAACACCAAGCATTTTCAAAGGAAGTAAATACATTTATCTCGTTACACACACAAAAAATGTGAAAATGCAAAATACAACTTTATTAAGATCTTATTTCACAAAAAAAAAACGAAGTTTTTGTTGGTAAGAATACATGTTGACATGTTGGGTACATGTCATGATAATTTAATGCCAGTTATACCATTTGGTACAAATCTAACTTCGTTATTTTAAGAGCTAACTTGAATCAGTTTACACCAAAAGACGCAACTTTTTATTCTAAAAATTTTGGTATATATAACTCAATTTGGCCAAAATCAGACTTGTACCCCTTTTCACTAGAGGCACAGAATTGTGCGATGTACTCGAGGTGACGTAATCGTCTTGGGGATACCTTTTTACTTACGACATTTTGCTTGTTTGTGAACGCATGGCATAACGGCTTGTGATCAGTATAGACAATCAATTGTCGCCCTTCTATGTATGGTTGGAAGTGTGTTATTGCCATGTAGACAGCCAGCAACTCACGGTCGTATGTGCTGTAGTTGGACTGTGTCTCGCTCAGTGCTTTGGAGAAAAACGATAAAGGCTTCCATTCGTTATTTTCATATTACTGTAGTACCGCTCCAACACAAGTTTGTGACGCGTCGGTCATGACAGAAAGTGGGGCGCCGCTGGCAGGCGCAGTCAGCATTACTGCATTACTCAAACTTTCCTTGCATTTTTCAAATTCTTCGGAAGTTTCGTCGGTCCATTCTATCTGTGTCTTGTCTCTTTTTCTCGCATTACTTTTCTTAAGGTATCTGTTAAGGCAAGATTGGTATTTTGCTGCCAGAGGTATTGTAGCGTCAGCGTTTATGTCGAACACGCAGTGACGTATCATTTGGTTAGTTAGTCGTTTACCGGTCGCGTCCCGGGCGTGCCCGCCGACCTAATTTAAATAGGGAAATAATTAATATACATTGACTTACTTTTAACTGTGTTTATTTTAATCAGAATATAATATCCCTTAAAGTTTGTTATTTCGATAAACATTTATCATACCTAAAAATCGTCGCAGTTCTTGTATGGTTTTTGGTTTGGGGTACTTTGCTATAGCTTCTACTCGTCCTGGTAGTGGTTTGACGCCGTTAGGTGTAATACAATATCCCAAGAAATCGATCTCTTGTCGCCCAAACTCGCAGTTTTGGCTAGATTGATCGCAATTCCGTGCTCGTTCAGTCGTGTGAATACTTCCTTCAGGTGGTTTGTGTTCATCTTCTGATTTCGACGCAATTAAAATGTCGTCGACAAATGTAAAAATATAGTCCATCCCTGGAGACAGAATGGAATTTAAAAACCTGACAAATGTTTGTCCTGCGTTACGAAGTCCGAATGGCATTCGTGGGAATTCGAAAAGACCAAACGGTGTTATTACAGCTGTCTTTTCAATTTCAAGGACAGGAATTTGATTGTAGGCTCTCTGCAGGTCTATTCTGGAGTAAATAGATGTTCCTGGAAGTATATTCATGAAGTCTAATAATCGCGGAACAGGATATCTGTCTGGAACAGTAATAGCGTTAAGCTTCCGGTAATCGCCACATAGTCTCAAATCTTCGTTTTTCTTTGTAGTCACATGAAGTGGACTCGCCCAAGAACTTTTTGATGGTCTGTAAATTCCAGTCTCTAGCATCATTTCTATCTCTTTTTTAACTCTATGGTATTTGTCCGCCGACAGCGGGCGGCACTTGGAATATCCTGTATATGTCCGTTTGTTATTATTTGATGAGTGACGTCATGCTTTGGCTGTATGAATGCATTCACTGGTTTCGTTAGATTTGGATATAGCGCCAGTATGTCAGCGTATGGTTCTGACAACTTGATGGTTCGTAGAGTTGAAACGCTAGACTGTATGAGCCTTCCTGACGTCAAAAGTCCTGTTGTCCCGTCTATTAATTTCCTGTTGCGTATATCTACTAATATATTGTGGTGCTCTAGGTAATCTGCGCCGAGTAGTGGTTGCGCGTTAATATCCGCGATAATAAATGTCCATGTATATGGTCGCTTCATATTTAAATTCAGCGTCAGCGTTTTGTCACCGTATGTCGTAATTTGGGTTCCATTGGCAGCGTACAATTTGTAAGTACTGTCTTGTATATTATGGACACCTCGCTTGGGAATTACCGAGACATTTGCGCCCGTGTCTACCAAAAAACGATACTCACTTTTTCGGTCGGTAACGCAAAGGCGGTTAGACGGAAGTATAGCGCTGACGACCGCCTCTGTCAACGCTTGCTTTAGTTTTACGATGGCGACTTCCAGCTGCAGGGCTTCTCGCAGTTTCGCGCTCTGTGTCTATAACGTAGATGGAATCTGCATAACCATTTTGGACTATCTGGGGTTATTCTGGTGCGCGATTTCGATCTTGACCTTGAAAAACTGCGTTCGCGGCTACGACGATCGTTGGTCGAATGGACCTGCGACTTTAGCGCTGCAACTTCCAGCGTTAATTTGCTTAACTGGGCCAATAACTCCGTCATGACGATTGGTTGAGCGGTGTTAATCTCATTAACCTCATCGCGGTTGTTTTCCAAAATCTTATCCGCTATCCCGGCCAGGTTATCTAATTTTTGATCCTGACTTACCGTCAAAACTGCGCGCACGTGCGAAGGAAGTCTTGAAGTCCATAAATTATGAAGTGTTTTTTCCGGAACCTTCGTGTTTTCCGCCAACTCGCGCATGCGACGTAATAACTGCGAAGGCTTGATCGCCCAAGCTCATTTCACTCAGCTTTTGAAACTGCCGCTCTTCGGACTCTTCATATACTGACAAAAGCCTTTCCTTCAGCGCTCCATATTTATTAATCGCTGGCGGTGTGATCAAAATATCCGTTATTTGTCTAATGGCATCCTTATTGAGCTTTGAGACGACTAAGCTAAATTTTACATCATCTCCTTGTTTCTGGGGTGCTATGACGGTTTCGAATTGCGCAAACCATACCCTTGGCATTTCGCTCCAAAACTCGGGAATTTTCGAAGAAACACTGATAGTCGCTAAATCGCCGCTACTGGTGCCGGCGCCACCGCAGATGTTATCGCGAGACATTGTTTGGTGACTATAAGCCTCTTGATAGTGAAAGCACTTTTCTACTATATCTTCAATTGACTTAGCGGCGGAGGGAGCTTTTGATATAGGGAAATGGAATGCCTCATAAAAGGACCTTTACGGCTCAGCTTTTCAAGCAGGGATGGCGTCGTCGAAAACTTTCATAGGCCCTTACAGCTCAGCATGGGCCGTTTTGGCGAGCTTAGCTCGGCCGGAAAGGGCGGGGTTCCCGCGACTCGCGCGAGGGCGTCTCCTGTGAGACTCTACGCTCGGCTTGGGCCGTCGCAGGGGGGTCAATCGCCTGAAGGGCAGGACGGAAGCTCACTGGAGTGAGCGAAGTGCGAAGTAAAGGTCCTCGCATCGTTTCTTACCCTAATCTGTTGTTTATGGCTTCTGTTATTGTTATAGTATTGTATATTAATTTGTCGTTAACTATTGTGATTGGAACATCCGGATCCGTAAGTACGTGTCGGGGCCTCCTGCGAGCCTTTTTAGTCGGGAAGGGGTAATCGTAGTAAAGAACTATGACTTCGGTATTTAGAAACTTAACAAAGTTCTATTCAAAATTCAAAATTCAAAAATTCAAAATTTATTTATTCATGTAGGTATGTACACTTATGAACGTCAAAAAAAGAAATATTAAATGAATTTAATTTTACATTTACTGCCAGTTCTCAAATCAAGGGCGTAGAACGGAAGAGAAGAACTGGCAATAAACTCTCCGCCACTCTTTTTAATCGCCAAGTTTTTTTTTACACAATGCTTGTAAGGAGCTGCAACCACTACACCATGTTCCATATGACATATTGAGTAATAAAGAATAAAAAAATAAATTAAAAACAAAGATTTGTCCTCTATCAGCAGGAGGCATGGTGAAATAGGAGCACGCACTTACATACTCGTGAGAACAACACGCAAATACGTAGTATAAACAACTAATATCACCGCATACACGAATTCAAGTACGACCAGTCACCACAAGTAGCACCCGTTCACGAGTATGACGCATGGCCAGCCATCGGCCCCCTCGCCATATTTTAGGGAGAGAGACAACCCGACGCATGGACGCATATTTCTATTGAATACTCTTTGCATATCATTTTTAGTAGTTTAGTATTAAAAACACACATTGTTAGTTAATGCTAAGTTACTTAAAAGATGTATGGTTTTTGAAATACCAGCTCGCTTGCGAACTGCGCTTGACAATTATACTCCGTCATCCTGTCGGGGATCGACTCGTGTGAACTCGTGGTGCGGCACCGTCTGTATTGCTCTCGCTGAAATATAACATGAGACATTTAAGGGACACCAACTACGTGTACTTATATGAAAAAGAAAATTTTTTTGTGTTTGGTCAGTAATAAATGTTATGTCTGACTGTATATGTGAAATCACTTTTATTCCCATAAGTTTTCAAGACTATTGGTTCATAGAAGATAGACCTTCCTCCATCATCACACTTTTTAAAAGTTTTAAAAATGAGACTTACCTCCTGAGCATGCCCCGAGGAGTCATCATATTCGGGTATAAGTACGCCGCGTTTCGTTGCATCTTGGATCTGTAAATACACGAGAGGATCTCTTCGGTGTACTTAGTTCAATAAATATGTATAAAAACGATTCCGTCTTCTCAAGACGTAAACTGAAAGTAAGGCTAGAGTTTTGCATGTAATATCCAGCTCCACCTCAAGAACATATCTCCCGGCGTCAAGCATTGGTAAGAAACTGCAGATCTGTCTAACACAGAAGACAATCTTTTCAAAAGATTCTGATCAAAGAGAATTTGATCACTAGATCAGTCCATGTCAGAAATAACGTCGCATCGAATCATTTTTAAATTCCTTTTAATTCTTTATTTACCTATTTGTAATTATCATACATACCTCTTCAAGCGAAACGGGTATGTTGTCTAACTTTAAAAGATTCGGGAGGTTACGAATCACGGTTGGTCTGTACCTGAAAACGACGAATATTAATTAGTTCAGCAGTCATTTTTGTTTTAAATGTCTCAGGTACCAAACAGGTTTGGAATTAAAGTTCAGAAATTAATTAATTATTCACACCACAACCTTTTTAGGTCTTGGATTTCCTCAGACTCCTGTGCAGTACCAGGACAACATAAGCACATAGCTACTCACTCAGAATGTTTTGCACAGAGGTTCTCTTCGAGCCAGAGGTTGGTCAGATACGGCAGACGTTTAAGATGACGAATTTCTGACAAATCCTGGATCTCGTTTTTTCTTACTGAGAGATCCCGTAAGTGATGGCACCATGCAAAATCGGCTAACGACCGGATCTTATTTAAGCTGAAAAATACCTAATTTTATTTTAACCTCATTTATTACATAATAATAATAGCCTCTTATTTTCGACACTTTCACACGCAAACACACTTCTCCAATTCCCGTCTCTGCCTACACTGTATCAGCTGTTTCCTTGGTCTATCCACTTTCTAAATATTCATCACATTTTGCGATTATCGTACTGTTACAACTCCTCAATGCATACCATTTTGCTAACACATCCCGTCTATACCCAAGTCATCATTTCTTCCCCTGCAACAACAACCTCTCATTTCCCATCAAGTCGGTCGTTCTCCTTACTCCTATCCGAGCATATTATGTATATATATTAGATATTTTTAATTGTTCTATTTCCATTGTGAATTTATAATGGAAATAGCAGTCATACATAGTCAATTGTCATACATAAATTACACAAATATCTCAGCAAATGCGAACTTTTTATAAATAACTGCGACTTAAATTTAAATACAGTAAAACAAAAATTTCAGATTTTGGCTCCAAATATTAAAATAGTTAATAGTAATTCCCTTTACCTTTTAGGTTCTCCAATTTTTGATGAATCTATTTTTGAATATATTAATAATTCTATTAATAAATTTAAAAATTCTGCTGATCGTCTACTTGAAATTAGTCCGCATTATGCACTTTGCATCTTAAAAAACTGTCTTTTTGTCCCAAAATTTACGTATGTGCTCCGTTGCTGCTCCTTTTGGAATCACCCAGATCTTTTGACACAAGTAGACGACGTAATCAAAATTAGTTTAGAATCACTTCTTAATATACAGCTGAACGAGCAATCGTGGACCCAAGCATCATTACCAATCCGTTATGGTGGTTTGGGGATTCGCAAAATTTCCAGTGTCACTTTACCAGCCTTTCTATCTTCTGTCCATAGTTCAGCAAATCTCATAAGTAAAATTTTAAGGGCATCCCCTTCAAACTTTGAGATTGCTGGCTTGGAAGAAGCTAGAAACGCTTTCTTAATTGCATGCCCAGGTCAAAATTTTCCATTTTCTCTAAATTCACAGAGGAGCTGGGACGACATAGACAGTAAAATGACTTATGACAATCTTTTGAGCCGTAGTACAGGTTCAGCACGTGCTAGGCTTTTGGCCGTGGGTACGCATGAGGCCGGCTACTGGCTTCACGCTTACCCTTCGTCAAATACAGGAACTTTTCTTGAACCTGACACGCTCCGAATCGCAACCTGTCTGCGGCTTGGGGTACCGGTCTGCGCTGCTCATACATGTCCCTGTGGCAGTGATGTCGACAATCTAGGACATCACGGACTATCATGTCAAAAAAGTGCTGGCCGCTTCTCGAGACATGCCGCTCTCAACGATATAATACGTCGGTCCCTTGCCACCGTCAACGTGCCAAGTCTACTTGAGCCGACTGGAATTGCTAGAGATGATGGCAAGAGACCGGACGGTATGAGTTTGATTCCATGGAGGATGGGTCGGGTTTTGGTATGGGATGCCACCTGTTCAGACACACTGGCCCCTTCCAATCTTCATGGAACCAACAACAGAGCTGGTGCGGCTTGTGATGCGGCTGAAAAAGCTAAAGCCTGTAAATACAGGGGTCTAGGCTCTGAATATGATTTTGTACCATTCGGTGTCGAGACCCTTGGTCCGTGGGGTCCTAGCGCGTTAAGGCTTTTTAGGGAATTATCAAAAAGGTTAGTCGACATCACAGGAGAACGAAGAGCTGGCAGCTACCTTGGACAAAGAATTAGTCTGGCTATTCAAAGGGGGAACGCTGCCAGTATCTTCGGAACCTTGCCTAAAGGGACTACTTTTAATAATATTTTTTAATAATTAAATTTTAAGGTTAGTTATTAGGTATATTTTGATGTATTATGTTATCAAATCAATGTATTCAATATTAAAAACTACTTTCAATTAAAAAAAAAATTACACAAATATATTTCAATAAGAAACAGTCTCAGACGAAATTAAACTCGAAGGCAGTAATTAACTTGCTCGAATGGACTTATCTCTCAGTATTTTACTCCTTTAAAGCCATGTCTTACTCAGAATACTCTTAAAAGTACAAAAATTCTCATTTCCAAATAGCACAATAGTTGCGGTGAAGAGAATCACAATTTCCGTCAAAATCTTAAATACTTAGTCATGGCCTGTAGAGCCAGGTTATTGAACGTCTGGAGAGTCCATAGAATATCTAGCCTTCCGTCTAGACAGGACTGAAATTTCCGTTCGCTGGTGTTTATTTTGAATGTCTACTAATATTATATAGATGAAATATTTCATTGCTTTTTGGCTTGAAAACGACTGAACTGAAAAATTCTTTCGCAACCCCACTATAACGGACCAATAAAAATATATGTTGCGAAAACTAGAAAATAAAGCAAGGTACTACCGTCCAAGCCAAAGTCAGCATAACTACTGATCGGCTCGAAGGTCTTAGCGCCTGAAGGGATTTGACAGCCCAGCTTGGCACAACAAGCACAAACATCGGAAACGCATTTGCTAGCAATCTGGTATTAAGAGTGTCCATGGGCCGATATCTATTAACATCAGGGGTGAAACCTGTTTCCTGACATTTGTACATACTTCTAAACCGATACTCTCCTTTCATGAATATGAACCCAGTTTGAGAGAAGACTATGAACCAATGGATTTCGAAGGATTTTGTAATAATAATAATAATAATTTTATTCATTGCATGAATATGGTACACAATGGCAAGGTGGTACAATTGTCAGTCGTTCGCATATTCTGCCACACACAGTGGCGCGCAAATTTATCTTAGTTTAGATTTTACATTATTAGTCAGATTCATATCAATTAAGTCAATTATCATACATAATTAAATTTGTATAAATTACCATGTCTCACACAAATAATCGTTTATTGAGTAGTAGGTTTTTTCTAAAAGTAATGCACTAAGTCGCTTTTTAAAGGTTCTTGTCGGAAGATTTTTAAGTTCTTTCGGTAATCTATTGTAAATTTTAATTGCCATACAGAAGGCGTTTTTCCGAAACAATTCTAAATTTATTTTTGGCACAGCCAATTTCTCCCCATGTCTACTACTTACTACATTCGATTTAAAAATATGTATATTTCTGTGTACGAACAGGGACATTTCTAATATATAAATACATGGAAGAGATAACACTTTGAGTCTCTTAAATAGAGGCACGCAACTATCAATGCAATTTATGTGTTGTATGTTATAATATCATATTACTATAGTCTAAAAGACATATATAATGTATTATAATCGAATATTACAATAAAATTAGGTTAACTTATCGACTATAGCACATTTAAAACATTACCTGAGCGTTAGAACTTCCACATTGGGCATCTTCCTCAATAAGCTAACATCTCCAAGCTCTGCTCCCCTGATAAACAAAATATTTTAATTTCAATTTCAAAAGGCTGGCAACATACTTTCTAGCCTTTCGGCAATATAAGTGTCTAAGCCTCCTGTCCGTTTGCAATTGCCTCCTGTGACACAAAATAATAAAATATAAACATTTCCATTTCCCATGAAACCCGGAAGCCCCAAACTATGTATTTAGATAAATCATTAAAATAGATCAAACATGCTAACAAACAAGCAAAAACTTCAGTGGGTCGTTGGTTCCAGAAAGTGGTGGTCTGGGGACTTATTCCTCATTCCCGAGGTCGTAGCTTCGAACTTCAGCTGTGCACCAATAGATTTTCTATATGCGCATTTAACATTCGCTCGTACGAGGAATCATGCCTTAGACACAACACGGTGGCGTGTGTCAGCCAAATGAACAGAAGGCTGACAAATTAAAAGCAGATTCAGAAATGTGCCCAGGTTAATTTTTTTCCTAATTACGTTATATGAATTGACATAGTAAGCTACAATTTAATTTTTTTTTCGTCCTCGTTTCAAACAAATATATATATTTACTAGCGGACCCGACAGACGTTGTCCTGTACACACGTCTTTAATTTCATACTTTTTTTAATGAGCTGAAACAATCTGGACCGCTTTGATGAAAATTATTATTGAAAAGTTATTACTTTGTTAAATAAATAACAGCATCGTAAATGAAAACTTTAACTCATTTTAATGAAAGGTGAAAAAGCTTGCACTCAAAACATTTTATAACATATATATTTATTTATTTTTAATTAACAAAAACTTAATTTAGCGTAATGCCATTGGATGTACAATATTTTTAGTTAGTCCATGAGGAGTATAAACAAACAAACTCGATGGTTTTCCAACTCTGGAACACGCAACGTACAATTGGCCGTGAGAAAAACACGGATTTTCTAAATCTAAGCCACAAAATGTCATCGTTTGACCTTGTGACTTATTAATAGTCATAGCATATGCCAAACGGATCGGAAATTGTAAGCGTTTAAATGGTATAGGTGAATCTGAAGGAATCATTGGGATCCGCGGTAAAAGTACAATTTCACCTTGGAATTTTCCAGATAAAATATTCGCTTCAATAATGTTGCCCATGATTTTTTTTATAACTAATCGCGTGCCATTACACAATCTCGGGGCATTTAAATTACGAAGCAAAATTATAGGTGAGCCAATCTTCAGTCGCAAATTATGTGGTGGCATTCCAGGTAAATCTAAAGAATTCAAAAATTCTACTGGATAGTTGACCACTTCGTCAGGATCAACAACGGTGTCAATTGATTTAAATGTAATTTCATTACCAGGCAATGACTGTTGTATTTTAAAATTGATGGCGTCTACATCTAAATTTTTTGCAGCTAAAATAGCTCGCTCTCGTAGCCATTCATGATTAGTATAGTTATATCTTAAATCTGGAAAGATACTATTTATTAATTCATCTTTGGTAGCCACCATGTTGCAAAAGTTCTCTGGAAATTTAATAAATTGGGTATCTTCATACAGTTGAATTTAACCGTTGCCAATGTCTAACAATTGTTCAGAGAATCCTGACGCTAATGGATCATTTTGTAGTTGAACGCGCATGTTGATAGTAAGGCTCAATTTACTGACACTCCGCCATAGATAAGATTCCTTCAAACATGCGTTTACTTCGTCTGCATATGTCGCACGTGGAATTACTGGCAATGTTTGCCTGAAATCACCAGACAGTAGCAGTAGAGCACCACCGAAAAGCCTAGTATTATCTTTGATATCCTTCAGGGACCTGTCGAGAGCTTCAAGCGAATGCTTGTGGGCCATTGTACATTCATCCCAAATAATAATTTTGCATTTTCTCAAAACTTCAGCCATGCCGGAATGCTTCTTTATGTTACACATTGCTTCGGGATTTGTATGAACATTCAAAGGTAACTTAAGTGCTGAATGCGCAGTCCGTCCACCATCAAGTAACGTCGCTGCAATGCCTGATGAAGCAATGGCCAATGCAATATGATTTTGTGATCGAATGCGCGCAAGTATCAGTGAGATGAGAAAGGTTTTACCAGTGCCACCTGGTGCATCCAAAAAGAAGAATCCACCTTGTTGTGCTGCAATTGATACGTTAATTTGATCATATACATTTCGTTGTTCAGCTGTAAGCAATTGTTCATTATTAGCAACAAAAGTAGCCAACGAAGTCTTATCAAACTGGTGTTCACGTTGAACATCACTGTTGATGATATCTACTGCTGGGCGGTTCGGCGTTGGCATGCCAAAATGGATGAGTGGCATGTTTGAAATAAGAATACAAATATCCTCAATCATAATTAAAGCCTCATTGTATATTTCTGCGGAGAATTGAATATCAGGATTTTGATTAGTAATTCTAATCCGATGCAAAATATCTTCACTCATTGAGTCTTTATATTTGTTCCAGAGAGCAGATGCTTCAGACGGAAAACACGTTGTTAATATTATTGAAAATAATTGACGAATTTGTTGTGGAGAAGAGCTCAGTGCTGCATCTGCAAGTGTGAGATCCCAATGGTTATCATCCTCCAATAAATGTAACTCACGACACGCATCGAAGAAAGTGTCGTATAAAATACCATTGACTTTTCGTAAATATTGGAAGGATGTCGGTCCAAGAACATTAACCAATAACAAACGCAAAAAAAAACATTCGCGTTGCTTAGTATGAACTGTATATAGTCGACCTAAAGTATTTGTCATAAATATGTCGGCGAATCCTGGGACTGGAATCCCTCGTTTTCGTGGTTCCCAATTTTTCGATTGCTTATTCCATGTAAAAAATTTAGGAACATCAGTATACATTAATGTTTTTGCGAATTGACCAACAACATCTTGTCGATTACAAAGATTGAAAAATTCAGTAAGAGTTGTTTTTGGAGCCGTTAATGCTTGTTGTAGTGCAGTCTGTTCTGTAAAATAAACACGCTGTCCGTTTTCAAGATGCACAGCCAAATGTATAACTGCAGGATCCCTTTCATGTATAGGAAACGTAAAAATGCGCCAGACAGCTTCATTGCTACTTATGTATCGACCCATTTGATAACGTGTTATTTCGTCATTGTCATTTACATTTTGAACAGCAAATATAGCTTTATCACTGCCCTTGTAAACGTACTTACAAATGTATTTGATAGATTTCACCGAACTGCACAGTTCAACGTTTATGTGCGCTTTATAGGTTTTGCATAGTAATGGCGAATATGGAACCACCCACCGATTATCAATATCTACTCTTACACCGTTTGACAGTCGCAATTCATACGATTGACCGCCATTATCTACGTATCTGCGCCGGTAAGATAGATATCCGTCAATATTGGTGATAGTATCAGTTTGACATGGTTTTGGAAAACGTTTCGTACATTTTCCATCATTCATGCATGGTGACATCATGTTTAGAGTACCGCATGGACCATGAATCATATTAGTAGTAACAATGTTAAACAGTTCTTGATCAACATTCGGATCTGGAATTTCCGCTGAAATAATTTTGTAAATTTCTTCTGGGCGTACTTTATCCACCAACCAAATCAAAATATGCGCATGAGGTAAACCACGTTTTGCCACTCAACAGAGTAAAGCCAACAACGTGTTTCACCAAAAACCGAGTAATGTGTGATCAAATTCATCAAAGATTTTAATTTTTGTTTAAAGACACGCGCAGTGATATCGTGGCGATGCATCGATGTTTGACCTGACAACAGCAAGTTTTTGATTTCATCCCAATTTGGATTACATGTAAATGTGATAAAAATATCTGGTCGACCGTATGCACGTACGTATGTCATAGCGTCTTGAATATATTCTTGCATATGACGCGGACTACCAATATATGGTGATGGGAGAATATATGTGGTACCGATGTTGTTAATGACGTTTGTTGCATCTACATTACCGATTACTGCATCACGCAAATCAATATACTCTTCAGCTCGAAGTTTTGCTTGATTGAATTTTATATACCTTAATCTTTCACTTTCAATTTTTACATACATATCGACGATGTACTGATGAAATAGCTGTCTACAGCGGAGAATATTATTATCTTCATTAGCACGAATCATTAACCGATATGCGTAGAAATTCATGGCACTAACTTTCTTGGTCAGTTCTTCACCTGTAAATAAATATAATTATGAGATAAACAAAAATTATTTATTCAAAAAAAAAAATTGTAAGATAATCTATAAGTTGTACCTGTAGTTGGATTCCGTTGTTTTATATTTAAATGATATCCGTCTTCGCCTTCCCAAAATATTAACGGATACTGCAAAGCATCGTAAGAACGATGATTGTCTTGATTTATTTGCATCGTATTATCTCTGCGTTGTATGTCTCTACGTTCACATGGGTCACCAGCCATAACAACTGCCACTTCATTAATGGTTGGAACATTATATGTGCCTGCGTGCTCTCCATATGGTACTTTGTCTGCTTTAATAACAATGACATAGTTATCGTTTTGCAGTCTGTTAGAAAGAGTCTTGAACAATTGTACTAATTGGTTATGGTTTTGCAAAAACCTTTCCAAAATGTCCACAATTTCTCGTTCCTCCATCTGTTCTATATGGTTGTAAACGCAGCGTGTATGTGATTGTTGCTCTTCATTCCCCATAAAATAAATTTGTGAAAATTTTGGATCGGCATCAGGCATTGGAAGTAACGAACCAATTTGGTGATATACTTGGCCTTGAATTTTGAATGTGGATTCAAAATGACGGCCATCTTCATTATGAGTAATTTTTGTTGCTGCAAATGATGTCATTTGAAAGCATGAATTTAATTTACGAATTTTCCGTAAAAATAATTTCGATTGAGATGTGATTCCAGCTAAAAGCGTTTTTAAAGGTTCTGGTGGTGGTTTTAGCGGTGGCAGTGATATTTTTCCAGATGCGCTACATAAACCAGCTGATTCACCTTTGTACTTGAAAGTATGACAATGTTGACACTCTTTGTCCATACTACCAATCGTGATCAATGCATGTGATGAATAATCTATTTCAGGATCATATTCAAACGCGAGACGATTAAGTGATGCTCGTGCCAATGCTCGATTATCTTGTACTCGCTGTTGGTAACGTTCTCTATGTGCGTTGGTCGCTCGTTGACGTGCCTCTCGTTGTCTTAATGTATTAGCACGAAGACGATCGCTCGATCTCTTAAATTTACATAATCCATAGAATGTTCTTCTACTGTTCTATTCAATCGATGATCATGAACTAATTGCGCGTGCTGAGTACGTCGACCAATATTTCTTGCTCTTCCACGAAGACGTGGCATTTTTCTACAAAAATAAAATATTGCAAAATAATATACAATGAATATGAGTTACTTATTGATAATGAATTTTTAATTAATTACCTCAAAATATTTATTATGACAAATTTTAGATAAAGAACATGTAATCGCATTTTGTGAGTTTTTTTATTTAATACCTCCAAAAATGAATTAATTGTCAATAAAAATAATTAAAAAAATTCAATCCTCTAACTACACAAATAAACTTGAAGGTTATGTTGGTTGTTAATAAACGCACGTGTAAAATAAAAAAAAGATAATTTATAAAAAATATACTCACTTCGATTCCGCACTAAATTTACAAAATGTATAAGTTATTTATATACACTTCAGAACTCTTCGAAAACTAATTACATTAAATATTTTAATTAGCAACTTCACTTGAATAACACAATTATAACACAAAATAACGAAATACTTTTTCAAATTGATCGTAGCACTGTCGGGATCTGTCGGGACAAACTAAAATTAAAATAGAATAATATTGAATGCGATGATAGCGCCATCCGTCGAATCTGATGTAAAACATTCCAAAATCAAAAACTTCTTACAAATAAAAATTAATTAAAAAAACATCTGAATTCACAAAATTATTTATACACACTTCAAAACTCTTTAAAAAATAATTACATTTAATATTTTAATCAGCACATGAATTGAATAACAATTTTTTTTTCAAATTAATCGTAGCACCATCTGTCAGGACAAACTAAAATTGAAATAGAATAATATTGAATACGATGATAGCGCCGTCCGCCGGATCTAATGTAAAACATTCCAAAATCAACAACTCCTTATAAATAAGAAATTAATTGAAAAAACATTTTCCAGTAGACCAAACTGTAAATCTAAACCATTCTCGAATCTCCACGAACACACACAAAAAATTTCATCAAAATTGGTCCAGTCGTTTAGGAGGAGTTCAGTCACATACACACGCACACAAGAAATATATATATTAAGATAATACATGCTCAAAAAAGCAAAGTCAAAATGTCTTGTATTCACTTTTAAAAGTTTACAATGAAAAGAAATCATTAATCACCACTGTTTTTAATTCCTTTACCATTAGAACCCTACTGCGATGAACGTAGGCTATGTATTTCAATAAAATTCAACAAAGGAAGATAGTTTAACCCAAATTAAAAGACCAATAATTATTCCTAAATGCTAGAGCCATGTATTAGTTTTATAACAAGGAAGATATCAATTTCTCCAAAAAAACTAGCAGGTGGCAACTGCTTCCCCTCGTACTTCTTTTCGCCTCAATGTGATTTTATTTGGTCTATCTTTGTAGTCCATACCAATATATAATACGTAACATAGACTGCTCGCTTTTACGAAAAAAAAACTGAGATAGAAACTATCTCTAATTTTCTCTCCATAAAAAACCTTCCACAAGGAAATTAATTTAAAAAAAATACGCTAAGTATATAGATTTATATATTAATAATGAATGAATGAACAGCTAAAGTAGCAGATGATGAAAATGGGCTGGGTACAGGGCAAGAGAAACAGCGGAGCAAGTGTTAAAGACAGCTGAGTCACGGCAGAGAGTGGCACAGTCAGACACGAATTAATAATAATTATTATTATTCATTTTCTCTCATATGACATTTGAAACGACGGAATTACAGGATTTGGAGGAAATAAAAGGCTTTAATTAATAATGAAACAAATCAAAACAATGTCAAATTACGATAATTTTTATGAAAAATATAATTTTATTAATAACGTAATTGACGCTGGTTTTGATTACCCCGAAATAGTTTTTTATAATTAGCATAATCAGCAACATAACTTTCTAACTCAAAAGCAAGACATTAACTTTTATTTATCTTGTCTATGGTTTTGTTATGTAAATATCTTGCGTGATATTATTTTATGAAACTCGCTTAACATAAATGTTAAATAAAACATTACAAGTTACGTTTATAGAAAAACTGATAACATGAAACGTACAATTATAAGAAATGCAATGGGCGGATCTCTTCCAGGCAAACCTTGTAAGGAAAGAACTAAAAAAGAAATATGATGGGTAAACTCCGAGAAGAGCATTTAGATCAGATACCTGTATATCTTATGTGCCATAATAAACACATTTATTTATTAATAACTCCAAAATGCTACAATATTTTGAGCATATAACTCTAAACCAATGATCCATACAATAAATCTGTAATGTATAGGCCATTGTTTCAATGTGGGAAGTGAGTGGGTAATGACATTGAAATTATACGCAAAAGTTGTACCCACATAAGTATATTATACTATTCTCACATATGGAAATCACAACTAGCACTACATATCAAATCGGGTAAGATATCCTTGGTATATGGTTCAGTAATAAGGAACACAAAAATAACTTACATAAAAGATTTCATGCTACAGTTATGTAACTACTTAAGTTACATATACATATATATTTGAGTTAATCATTAGAAGTGCAAACCAAATGTTAGCAATCATCACACTTTCAAAAAATAAAAAACTTACTTATTCCACGTCATTAAATTCGAGCCTGTTGGCATCCTTACTCATCGGCAAAGAAGACAGAGGGTGTTGGCCGAGGGAAATGCCGGCGTAAAAAACTCTCGATACTCTTTTTAAAAAAAAAACAAAAATCACCTTAAGTAGACAGACAAATGCACTAATAGTTGACATACTATTTAATTAATACAGTTGGAGTTTTAAGAGCATCAGTGTGCTTGATATACTTAATTAACTTAGATATAATTTCTTATCCATCACCTTCTAAGGCCCTATCAAATTTGTACTTAATTCTGTTATAATCATATTTGGTACATCAAGGACTAGTTTCGTCATTTTTTTCTGAGGCAATATATTTGTCCAGGAGTTTAAGGTCCATTTCCAGTTCATTAATTTTTGCCATTTTTGGTAATCCCATTTCATCTGTTGGTGATGCACAGCACACTTCATCAGGATTCCAGGGTAACAGTCCACACTTACGAAACCCGTTTTGAAACATCTCAGGTGATAATGTACTTTAAGTACTTTGTTTAGCAAAGGACAAAAATTAACTTTTCCCAAAATGGGGGAATCAATGTTTTCTAAACGCCAAGACTGTACAGCAGTTTTCCAGGCGCTCTTTAAGTTTCTGAATAGCTACATCCATGGGCTGTAAGAGATTAGTGGCATTAGGAAAGAGAGCAATTAGGATTAGATATGTGATGTGTGCCCATGCATAAAAAGTATGACAGGTTTTTGAATGCCATTGTCATTCAACCATTTATCAAATATATTCTAGATATATTCATAAAATGTCTCCATCGTCATCCAACCATTGTCGGACCGTCCAATACCCCAAGTCACTGGAATAGACAAGCTCAATTCTCTTGGTATTCTTAAATACTTAAAAATAACTTTGGGTGGTAGAACTTGACCTGTAGCATTATCACCTAAAAAAACTGTGAAACATTCTTTTTCGTCCGAGTTAACTTGCTGGAACACCGACTTTTTGCCTTTAGCTGCCAGTACCTTGTTTCCTTTCGGTATCAAAAAAAATGCAGTCTCATCCACATTAAAAATTCGATCAGGTTCAACCAAAATATTTGTGTAATTGTTTTCTTCAAGATGGGTGCTGACTTCTTTAAACCATTTTTTTAACTGTGACATTGTGACTGAAGCTCTGGATGAAGTTAAATTTTGAGGCTGTCTAGGAATAAGCTCTGGGTGCTGTTTTATAAAACTGCTGTACCATCTTTTACCAGGCCCTCCCACCTTAAAGGGAGTTTCTAAATTCAAATCATCAACTTTTTTTTTACACTATCTTGTTAGTTATCTTTGCCTATTGGGAATCCTTGTATCACCATTGCTTTTGCCCACTTTTACACACAAGCAAAGCTTCAGTATCATCTGACGTGTAGCATGTTCTTCCCATTTTTCATTTCATTGGTGTCTTACCCTTTACTTTATTCAGCAGAGTTACCCTAGGTACCCCAATTTTTTTGGCGCAGTTTACGTCGGAACTCCTCATCTACATTCTTGAATAGCGGCTTCCATATCAGCCTTAGAGTAACGAAACATCTGTCTTTTTTTAGCGGCATAATTATCAGTCTAGAACAATAGAACCAATAATTGACATCATTTATCCCAATAATAGACACCATGTCTACCTTTAGTAAAAGTGATCTAAAATTGTTGATATCTCTACAGTAATCTTTTCATTAGGAATAGAGTTCAAAATCGTTCTGAACCTGAAATATAATATCTTGAAACACCAATGGATGACACGCCTGTCATCTATTAGATATTTATTATTTTTGGAACTAATAGTAGACATCATAATTTGTCAGAAAAAATAATAGCAAACACGAGACAATCACGTTTAGCACTATCCCAACTTATCATTGATATGTTGACAAATGAGTAAAAAGTATTTTTTAAATAAATATTGATTCAAAACTCACCTTCAAATTTCGGCGTCCTTAAACTCAAAAATAAGAAATGGCGGAACGCGTGCTCACTCGGTTACCTGATTTACAAGGACTGAAGCCATTTGGCAATTTCGTTTAGAAGCTGTTGGGAGTTTTTGAGAACTATTCAGAGATAGTGCTAGGTGTCCTACGATATTGTAATAAGAGTCATTTTATTAAAATTGTTTTTAATACAACAAATTTTTTTCGAAGGTGTCATCCTTTAGGTCACTGTCTGGCATTAGTGACTTTACCTTAAGCCTTTTTACACCGCTTTTCTATAATACATTTCTTAAATTGAATAAAAGGCAGTGATAAAAGAGCCTCTGGGATTTTATTAAAGAAGGGTATCCCTTTTCCCAAAAAAGAATTACTAACTTTAGACAGTCTAGTACGGGGAAAATGTATTGAGCTTATAACATTTATAAAAAAGTCACATTTACTGGTGTAAACAAATTTAGTCGTTTTGTATTTTTCATGTTTCCTATTTATGTTTGAAAATGGTTTTTTCATGGCCCTTCCAAAACTAGTTGCTTCAAAGGGCATATAAATTGCACAAGTAATTAATATAATTATTGATACATAGTCATTAAAGTCCACAACTCATTGACTGTGTGGTGACCAAATAATACCACTCCTCTTTACCACCGCGTCGATGAATTCACCGCTATGTGTGACGACACGGGCCCGGTGGGAGGAGCCCGTTGCCAGTGTCAGCGCGACCAGCGGACGCCGGACAGTACGTTTAGAACACTCGAACGTGAAACCCGTGCGCGCGAATTACGAATTCTCCCTTTGTTACTTGTGATTAATTTATTCTTGTCTAAACGCTTTCTTTTCTCTTTCTGTGTTCTCAACTCTTTTCGTTTATGAACTTTGTTTCTTCGGTGTAAACTTTAATATACGTACATAAGATCTGAAGAAGTTTCTTTTGTTTCCCTACTGCACTTTAACCAGCATTTAATACTAAGCTTGATGTGTTTACACATCCAACACACAAAATACACACTGCATGTGAAAAGCAAGTATCCGATAACTAACTCCAAGACTATATTGTTACAAGCTAGGGGATTGGATAGATAATACCGTAGATCACTTCAAGGGTTTATTCCTTGATAAATCAATGAGGAATTTATGAACACAAATTAATTGCAGAAATGCACTCATTACACAATATACAGTCAGTAATTACATTCATTACATACACTTCACACAGTACTTTATCACTTATCTGCACTTTATTCGCACATTATCTTACCTCTCTCTCGCATATCATTCAGTCCTTGTTCCACACATAGAAAATTCCTTCATTATAGGCATAACTAGCCCTAAAACGCCTGAAAACGGCTGTACTGAAAACTATACCACTTGAAAATATATTTCAGGCTCCTGAAAACGAGGGTCATCTCCTAAAATGGCCACAATAAATCACATTATACCTTACTAAAACGTTTTTAACTTGTGCAAATGTATTGAAACTGATTTAAGTTAACCTGTCTTTGTAACAATATCAAAAAATCTCAATTTTTGGGAATATATTTAATATTTAACAAGGGGCCGTTCAAGTATTACATAAGCAGATTTACTGCAATTTATTCTCCAAAGCTGTTTAAAGTAAAAGTATATAAACATATTCATTTTTTGTAGGAATCATCAAAAATGCATTTAATGTTTAAGCATACTGACACAATAATTACTGTTCATGTAATCAGCAATTAAGAAAATGAAAGACAACTCCCCACCATCTTTGTATACCTAATATTTTAATGCCCCTCTAGCTATGACTCGCAAACATATTACAATTTGTTGTAATGTTTTATAGCCTATAAGAATTAAATAAAGAGATCTAATTCTAAGTTTTGTCCAATTCATTACAGTGAAATAATTAAGATTTAAATTTAGTTACAAGTTTTTGGAGTTTGGTGAAATATGAAACATATTCTAAAATCTCACAATTAATGTTTGCAAAGCAAATATTGACATAAGTGTCGTCAACCTAAAACAGTGAATTGTGTGGTTTTCAATTTATACAAGCTTCTAACAAGATGCAAATATTTACAAAAAGAAAAAAGTACAAATCTGATTTACATAATAGTTTATATCAGGGTAAAAGGGTTGGATCTTATATTCAATACCTTGAATTTGATTATACTGAGCGTGTAGGAGTCTCGGGGGACCTTGATTCGAAAACCTCCGTGAGATTTGGAGTAATTTTTGCTGCTTAAGTTGTAGTTTAAAATAAATTAAATATTTAAAAACACTTTTTGATGTTTTGTGCAACATTACAAATTTGTAAACAATCCGCCATTTTCACTTTCGAACTTTTCTATTGGTTACTCCATTTAATACTTTTCTATTGGTTCCATTTAATACTTTTCTATTGGTTACTAGAGATTTACTAGAGATGTGACATTTTGCATAAAATTAATCGATTGTTTTTAGTATGAAAAATCCATGATAATAAAGAATTGTTTTTTTTATTCCTACTACAATAAAGCTAATTCTTACTAAAAATCGATGATAATAAAGAATTGATTTTTTATTCCTACAGCTTATAAAGCTAATTTTTACTACAATAAAGTGTTTACTTTATTTTCTAAATGTTATATTCAAAAATCACCCAAAACCCAATCAGAGCACTCCACTATCCACGTGGTCTGGTCTTGACTGTCGGCTTTTGAACGCCTCCGGCGCGAAGGAAGAGCAGCCCCCACCCGCTACGTGCCAAAGGACAGGCATGAAAAATTTGTTATGAGGCAGTGACAAAAACTTGTTTTTAAACTAACAAAAACTTTATTTAAAATTATGCTTACAAAACTAGAGTTCAAATGGGAATATGGAATGGAAGTGTCGATAAATAGTTTAATAGTATTAATATTTTTTTAAATTTTTATAATATTTTCAAAAGGGACATCGGAAACGTCTTTCTCGTTGCTAATGAACGATTTTGCTTTTTTGTCAACCATTTTCAAAAATATTACGCGGACCTCGCGGTCTTCCTCACTGGCGTTACTCTGGCAAATGGCAGCATACTTGTATTCCGTTTTCTTTTTGCCCTCTGCAATAATTTTGACTAGGATAAACACTCCGGGTTTAATATTTTTTACAGATACTTCATGTAACTCTTCCTCGGAATCGCTGTACACTTCGCTGAAGCGCAATTTTCTTTTAACTGTTGTCGCTGCAGCTGATGTTGATGGTTGATTCAACAGTTCAATCTCTTCTTCCTTTTCGGCAACAAAGGCAGAAAGAGGAACCACTTTGTGCCACTGCAATTTCACTCTCATTTACAGCTCTGAAATGGTGATAGCTCTGAATTTTCTGGATTGGAAGGATGTGTAACCAGACGCTGTCAAGAAAAGCTTTTTCATCATCAATGTCAGTTTTAGACGTGTATGAGCAACAATGCCCATATTTTGAAAGTATGTTAACAACTTTCTTACTGTTGCATAAGCTCTTCACTGCCAAACCTAGGGTAATTTGTTTTGAAGTTTTAATTTTGTGACCGAAAGCTGCGTAAATCAGATCTTGCCCGATGGAAAAAATAGAAAGTTCTTTTTTGTTTTTTCTATTTTCACGTGCTTTTTGGGATAGATGAGAAACATCACCACCAATAAAGGATTCCAAAAAACAAGTAAGAAGCTCTGGCACGTAATCGCACTCTCCCAATATCGAATCTTCAGCCGTACAATTTTCAGGCAATTCTCTTCTGGTTGAGTTAAGGATTTCGTCACGAAGTTGTGTTGCAACTGAACGAATGGTTTCTTTTACTGCCATCGTTTTAAATAAATCCTTGTAGGTTAAAAGAGTGGCGGAAAATGGAGCAAGAAACTTTTTCTTTTCAGCGTAAATAATTTTGATCTTTTTCTCAAAAGTTTCCATTATTTTTCTTTCCAAGTGACGGTCTGAGAACGAAGAAATAGTCATGGAATTCGATAATAAATTGCATTGCTGCTCTAGCAATTTTCGATATTCTTTTTTTACAAAATCAAAAAACAAGCATTCATTATTTGTGACCACTCTTTCTTCTAGCATGTCACAAAGAAAATTATACGCAATATTAGAAACCTTTTTTTTCCTTAGGAATTCGCTATTATCATCCTTATAAATGTCTCGTAAATATTGATCCTTGCAACATTTATGGTAAGGAATTTTGGAATCATCAGAGAAAGAACTAAGTTTTTCCAACATTTCTATATGATTTTGCTCCGTGGCCGCGTTTTTCAAACTCTCAATAGTTTTTAATCTGTTGACAGCTAAGCGAACTTCACGACCATGATGCCGTTTACGTTGTTTTTCGCAAATGAAGCAGACTTGTGATGCTGAATCGTCAGGCTCATCTGTGCTAAATAAATTATTGGAATCCTCAAAGCCTTCTTGAACGTTACTAGTTCCTCCCGCTCTGAAAATTTTATAATAATAATATTAGTATAATATAAAATTAAAATATTGGTAAAAAAATAGATTATTTCATATGGTATCCTATATAGTTATAATAATTTTGTCGATGCAATAAAAAATTAATGTTGTTTTCGTAAAATAATAATTTTCTTTGTCTAAAAGTTTAACTAAAGAATTTAATCAAAGACCTTAAAAAAATTACAAATACCTAAGAGACTATGTTAACAGACAATTGACAATTGTTTGATTTTTTTTAAATGAACTAGACAAAAAATCATTTATAATAATAATTTTTCAGAGCTTCTAAAGATGAAGTTTTTAAATAAAATTTTCTTGCTATAATTTGTTTGTTAAAAAAAATCTAAAAATTATCAAATGTCTCTCAATTTCAGTATCATAAATATTTACTATATGAAGTCATATTAGCACTTACTCATCTGTCGATGTACCAGCAACCTCAGTAGACAAGGAATCAACACTACCACGAGATTCAGAGCACTCTCCAAAAGCAGCATGTATTTCGGAGCTATTTCCGCAAACTTCCGATGCATTGTCACGTTCCACTACACTTTGCTCTTGTAAATACTGAACCTCTGGCGGTATTTTAATTGCTGTAAATAATTTATAGCACTGTGCGTGATAAACTTTATTTAATGAAGATTCTATCGACAGTTCGAGATTATCGTACGTTGATCGAGATTTTCGAAGAACCGGTTTGCTCCGACGATATTCTAAAATATTTATACATTTTTTTAATGTTTCTAATATAAATTTAATTGTTTTCTGTAACGTTTTACCACCACAAAATACGCACTTTAAACCAATATCACTCATTGTTAAATGTTTATTCACATTACTAATATTAAATTAACAAAATAAATCGAAACGTTGATAAATATCACGCTACGAAGTCTCTGTGATCAGCTGTCATGGCGTCGTGGCAATAAAATCTAGAGTGGTGACGGAGTGAGAGAGTCAAAGATAGAGAAAAAGTGAGAGAGAAGTAGAAACCCAGAGAGGGAAATATAGGTATCATCCAGCTGCACGCATTAAACTTTATCGACAATTTTTTACTATTTCGGCTTGCGGAAATCGTCAGATTATATATTTTTCAATATTCTTGAATTATTTCATTCAAAATAAAAAAAAAATTAGCTACGCTCGAGAATGTCAAGATGACGTTTTTTTTTACAACTTTGCTGCCCTCCCCTCTCTTTACGTCACTCTCAAATTGTCAGATTAGTGGAATATACACTTTTTAGGATGTAATTAACTCACACTACCTTAATCTGACGCGCTCGAGAATGTCTGATGATCAATTTTTTTTTACTAATCTGATCCTGTATCCTTCACGGGCGGCCTTATATATGGGCCTCATATTTGGTGGAGGTACTTAACCGGGTACAAGGTATCCCCCTGTATATTAATCTACCGCGCTTGAGTAAATCCCGAAATCCCCTCTTGGGCTCCCCTACTATAGGCATTCGTGTCATTTGATACTGACCGGACGGTGTAGTGAAGGCAGTATATTTTCTGCTGTCGGCATTTAATTTCGATTGATAATAAGCTTGTGTTAAATCCAATTGCGAAAAATAAATAGCTCCTTATAGCGAGTCTAATATATCACTTATATTTGGGAGGGGAAATTTATCATGCATTATACAATTATTTAATTTACGAAAATCTATCACTAAACGCCAGCTTTTACCATTATCCTCTGTTTTCTTAGGTACTAATAGCACTGGACTAGACCATTCGCTGTTCGCGGGTTCAATAATATCATTAGCTAGCATTTTCTGAACTTGTTTTTCTATTTCACTACGCTGCGAAAAAGGTAATCTGTATTGTTTAGTATAGACTGGGTTCGAATTCGGTTTTAACTGGATATTTTGTTCGTAAAGATTACATGTACCTAGCTTGTCCCCTGGCAAGAAAAATACGTCAGCATATTTTGCACAAATACCTTGTATACTAATGCTTTCTTCTTTGTTTAAATGTTTTAATTTTATTAATGATAATAATTTTCGAACTCGTTCTCCGTTCAAATTTTGTTTTTCAAACGAACAAATATTGTAATTAGATAAAATATCAATATCAGGTCTAAAATAACTAAGATTAACTTCCGTCTCGCGGGTATTTAAAATTTGTATCAATATTTTTCCTTTCTCTGGTTGACAGATACTTCCAGCAATAAACACACCCTCACATAACTCTCTTGGAAATATAACACACGACTCATTCGAATACGAATTGACTTGAAAAATTTTTTCACACCTTGGTGGTACCGTAATAAATGTATTTTTACCTAACTTTCCTAATCCTAAGGATAGCGTTATTGGCTTGTCGAAGCTATTAAGAGTAAAAGTGTTATTTTCATAATTTAATACACAATTATAATTAGATAAAAAATCTTGCCCTATTAAACCATCTTGAACACACGGTAAATTATTTAAGATGTAAAACTTATGCTTGAATACTGTTCCGCATAAGGTAAACGGAATGTAAACATAGCCTTCGGTGTATGATGTGCCACCAATACCATTTATGGTTATGCGTTCTGGATGTATTGAAATATTCCTATCTCTTATTACATCGTATTTAATAACTGACATCGAGGCGCCCGTATCAACTAACAGTCTATATTTGGTACCTAATATTGTAAATTCTACGAAATTATTATACGCATTGCATGATAAAATAAAGTTAGGATCGAAAAAAATCTAAATTTTGGTTATTTTCTGACGAATAATTACCTTGTACAACGCTTTGGGGTTGGTTTAAAGCATATCCATGCTGTCTTTTACTATTATTGTAATTATCACGATATACTTACATAACGCCCAGAAATACGTCCGCGTCCTCGAGAATTACTTGTGAATCCTATATTATTTTCCCGGTGAAAAGACTTAGCTACTTGATTCGGCATCGGTTTAAATGTGCGATTTTGCGTATACTTGTAATCTACAGCTCGACCTCTGGTATACCCTTTATAAGATGGTTTGTACTTACCTCTGTGCTGACTGGTGAAAATTGTCTCTGATGATGAGCTTGAACCTCGACAGGAAAGTTCTTCATCTTTCGCTGCTCTTATAACGTCTTTTATTTGTGAATAGTTACGGGCTGCTAGAATAGTGCTTACTCGACCATTTCTCAAGCCTTCGGTGAATCGCTGTATCGCTAATTTTTCATTAACAGGTCTTAATATTTTATATGAATTATCGTCACCGTTAGCTTGGGAAATCGTCAATTCAACAAATAAATCCTCAAGTTTCTTACCAAATTCTTCAATACTCTGCGAACCTTGTCTCGATTTTAACATCTCTAGCTGTAGCGCCGTGGCCGATTGCTTAGTCAACAGGTTATTTCTCATGTCGGTAACAAGATCTATGGAAGAATCATATTTAGATGCCAAACGTAACTTGGCATGCTTAGATAAACGAGTTTTAAGGACAAATGAAATTAGTAACTGTTCATGATCCTTTTTCAAACTTTGACTATAAAATTCGATACAATCAATTAACTTCTTTGTAACTTCTTCATCTCCTGTCATAATAGGTAGAAGAGAAGTAGCAGTTTTTATGTCAAATTCAGTCATGATGCTAAAATTTTGTCCACTTTCTAAACAAAATGTTTGGATTTTTTGATAATACGTTTCAATTTCCTCAAATACAGGTAATACGCTATTTATATGGTCCTGTGTTACATATCCTTTCGAAACACTAAACCTTAAATAGTCACGGTATTCAATGTATTCATTATATAAACCTTTTGCCTCTAAGTATTTCTGCTCTAACAACTTTTAGTTCTTTTACTTTTACTCAGTTTCGTTAAATTAATTTTTATACTCTCAATTTGCTTTTTTAACTCTAATATATCATCATCCATTTAAGTTCTTACATAAAATGTATATATTAAGTACAAAGAAAAAAAAATTATAAAGTAAAAAAAAAACAATGTGTATAATGTATAAAGATATAAAATATGTATATGTCTATAATAACTACTACACCTTGCTTACGACACAATTTCACTTTCACTTATAACGCACTTGCACACACATTTTTTTCTCCGTCACTAAACTCAAGGCTAAACGATAGATTCCGGAATTTTCTCCTCTCGCTTTGGTTCACGCCTGGTACTCGAACGTCTGAAGGTGTTCTTGGCCATCTCCTGTCGCATCCAATTTATGTGACAGCGTTTATATAATTTATAAAGCATGAATTTTGCTCCCAAAATGATAATTACGAGGAAAATCGCCAAAATAATATTTGTCACTTTTTGGTTGTAGTGAAGCTGTTCCACATCAGCTGAATTTACGCCACCTGCGGCATTTTGAGCAATCACAATTTCTTGTTTACTTTGCTCCTTTCCCATTCTAAACTGCTGCAACTTGAACCGACTTGAACTTGAAACCGAACCTTAAATGGCAGGGTCGCCATGTCAGGACGGGACTAAATAAGAACGATGTTCACAGTTCGAAGATACATTTAATACTCCCAGCTGTAATACAATGCATGTGAATTTATACTAATATAATTATTAATATGGATATAAGGCAAAGGTACGCCACATTATATTAAAAAATCAACTTGTTAGAAAATAGTGCTACAACCGGGTTCTTTAACATTATGTATTTAAAGAAACGAAATTGGCTTACAATACCACTTAAAAGCTAACTTTACTGCACCAGCAAAATTTCTCAAAAATACTGTTACGACCGTTACGTAACGGTCGTAACGCAATTTGAATCAAGCGTTATTATTATTGTATAACATTTTAGCATAAAATCTAGACACTGACCATTTGTTTGCAAACATAACCTTACTTTCCCAAAGCCGTGAAATTGTTACTGCATTAAGTAAGCTACAAATTAAACTTTTCCCTAATTTTTGTAACGGTCGTAACATGCGATTTCCATGATTAAAAAGAGCTATAAACACAGCAAAACTTACAATTTACAGAAAATACCACGTGCACCTTGTCGTTCATGTATCACTACACAAAATGGCGTGAAGTTAGCTTTGACAACTAACGCCATATTAGCTGTACAGTGTTGCCATTTAAGGTCTAAAATTTCTAATACCAAGTGAACATTTTTCTTAAACACACGAAAAAATAGGTAAAAATATATTTCCTGTTAAAATTTTCGGTCAATTCATATGAATGAATCAATGTATTTTAAATAATTAAGCAACTACAAAGTAAACAAAAAGAGAACTTAAATAAAATTGGCGTGGTAGCGTTTGACATGGAATGACCCATTTGTCAATATAATTTTTAATTGTGTCGGTCATACCTTTCCAAAAATACTCTGATCTTATTTTTCGTGTGTTTTCAACTATACCACGGTGACCAGATAAAGGTTCATTATGAAAAGGTTTTAAAATAGAAGGAATATCTTCGGGATTCTTCACTTCTGGAGGAGTCTTCACTTTGTTTTCACAGATAGTAATCTTACAATTATAAATGTCTGCTAAATAAGATGTCATATGTAGTTGTTCATTGCCTTTTAATTTACAGGTTGTGTCATCTTTTAAGTCAAGTACGAAAAGTGATTTCAAATCGTTATTCTGTAAACAGGTAAGAAGTGACTTAAAATAACTTTCAGAATCCCAAGGGTCGAGAATAGTTAAAGTAGATGTTTTGTTTTTTGTTCGAAATCAATAAGTCAGTTTCGTAGAGTGATTTAGACCTTTTTAAAAGTGGTTCCACTTGAGAACACATTGAAGAACATATCTTCGTTGAAAAGGTTGTTTTTATCGGAAATGTCACAAGAAATAGGAATAAATATGTCTTTATGTCGTTCGTCTAACAGCTTATCTGGTGAAATATGTAGATTTTGAGTTTCGAAACTATAACCTGTAGTTTCTGTAAAGTGTTGATAGGTTAATTGGTAATAGTCGTCTTGAGAATCGATTTCGTTCTTATCAGTACTTTTGTCACAAGTTAAGTCAATAGTATTTGTGTTAAGATCTGGGGGCCTAGAGAGTGCGTCGGCATTGGTATTATTTAAAAGAGTCACAGGTTTATTATTTATGTGGAATATAGCATGAAGCAGATTTTCTGGAGGTACATCATTTAAAGCGGAAATAGAAAAAGATTGAATATTCTTGTTGTTCGATTTCGCCTTACGTTTATTTTTCTTAGAATGGTATTCTGAATTCGATTCAGTAGTAGTTTGAGATACAGCGGGTATACAAGATTCAGCGAATTTATGAGAACCAGTGGATTTATAAGATTCAGCGAGATTTTGAGGACGACCAAAGGTTTGGGCCTGGCTACCCTGTTTGTAGGTCTGTAAAAAGCTAGTTTCAAAATCTGTCTGTTTGCAAGCTTCTTTGCATTGCCTCCGATAGGCTGGTTTATTATGCAAGGATGTAGGCACAGTGCTTTGTAACACTCGACTTGATTTTGATATTTGTGGAAGCATTGAATAGTCTAAAGAGCTGGGTTCATCGAGTGAGAGCTGGAAGCGATTTCCAACGAGTCGCTCATTTCGTTGGTCGCTTCTAAGTTTAAATGGCGGATTGGTGCAGGGGAAACGCGCTGTTTATTTTTTTCGTTGTATGCCCTCTTGCGACATTTGTTTGTTAAGTGCCCAATATTTTTACAATAAGCACATGTTATTGGAGAAAATCTAGGGTTAGGAGGCTTAAATGGAATATTTGGGTTTCGAATAGATTGGTAATTATTCTGATATGCACTACTCCTTATTGCTGGTCTTGTGGTTGGAACTGGCCTAAATAAAGATTGCCTAGCTTTGTTCATCTCGCACGAGACGCAAGACCGAACGCGATGGAGACTCGCTGTGGACACCCTCTGCCCCACCTAGGGGTTATAGGAAATGAAGAAGAAGAAGCTTCGTTCATAACCCTAATTTGATCTTTCTGCATTGCGAAACGACCTACTTCTCTTAAAGTGTTGAAACCTTTTGTACTGAGCATTATACCCATGTCTGTAGAGAGACCGTTGAGGAATATGCTTAAGGCGGTTTCCTCGGTAGTCGCTACACGTCCGTCTAATGTCGAATCACTAATTTCTGAATATAGTTTCTCTAAGATTTTGCAACGATAAAGATCTACTCTATGATACAATTGCGTTAAGGACTCATCGGTCTGGAAAATTGATTGAAGTTCTTAAATCAAATGTTGAATTGTCTTAGTATTCGCGAATCTTTCAATAAGAAATCTCTTCAGTTCATCCCACGTTTCGTAAGTTTTACACCGAACTTCTGAGGCCGCGATGCCTTTAATATTATTAAGAGCACAAGTCTCCCTTTCGAACGGAGATGACAATTTAAACACAGTATCACAGGACCGAATGTAACCGTATATTTCGTCATGATTGTTTGTGTCGAATAAAGGTTGAATATTTGTTTGGATTGATAAGTGTTGTAATATTTACTGGTGATGCCTTCATTATGTTTTCAGTCTTTATTGAAATGATTATGATTAAAAATGTAGAATGCGTGTGTAGTTAGATATGAATTATGTATTTAAATGTAATATAAAATATAGTAATTAATACAGGATAAAATATATGAAACACAAAATATGGAAAAGTAGGAAAAAGTATGAGCCATAAGTAAAATGCCACTTACCACAGTAACACGAACCACAAGAGCATAGTATCGGCGAAAACTATTAAAAGCCTAAGGCTACAGTACTAGGCGATGCTAGTCCTTTGTACGTTTGTTTCGTCTTGCTACACAAGTAGATCCTACCGACTGCGCCAAATTTGTTATGAGGCAGTGACAAAAATTTGTTTTTAAAACTAACAAAACCTTTATTTAAAATAAGTTTTACAAAAACTAGCGTACAAGGGGGAATATGGAATATGTGTTGATGCTTAAAGGATCGGGACTTAATACTTAAAGGTTTGGGTTTTGTGGTTTAAGAGTAGGGATACATTAAGTGGAACAAACTAATTAATCTTAACTTATAACTACGTAAACAGATGGTTAACTTATACAAGGTAAAGAAATAGTAATTAGGTAAATAGAAATATTTATAATACAGTAGGGACCACATAACACATCGAATCTCTTCGACAAGAAAAAGATGGCGCGTAACCGAAAAATGTGACGGTAAATTATTTCCCAACGCCGATAAAGAAGTTTCACTTCAAAAATGAAAAATATAATTAAAACACATATAATATAACTAAGCACAATGAAATAAAATAAAATTACCAAAAATATTTTGGTACTTAAAGCAGAAAAAAATCATCAGCAAAACAGCGAAAGGCACCCAACAATGCTTTGTCTAAAACCGATTAGCCCACTACCGAATATATCCAGCTCCGGATAAGCGGTTTTGGCAGAAGGAATCATTAAAAATTAGTCGCTAGGGAATGAATAAGGGAAATTTTCAATATCTTGTAAGAGGTCACTGCTCTGTATAATGTGGCAATTTAGCAATTTATGTAAGAAGATAACACCGGTAAAAAATATAGTATAGTTAAAAGATTATGAAGACAAATTACTTTTCCCCAATAGAGTTCGGATGCTGGGAAAGATGCAGGCCAAGATTTAGAAGAATATATCTATTGAATGTTTTTTTTAGATCCCGATTTATATCTCGCTCGGATGGAAGCCATACAGCGAACTCGCGAGAAACAACAAAGAGAGTTGGAGGAGGCCTCGCGCAAGAAGAAGGCAGAAGACATCGAGGTGCGGACAGAAGAATTATAAAATCTCTTTAACCATGTTTCTTTCCCCATTTCTTGGCCGTGCAAATCACTTTTTTAACTTAATTTTCAGTACTTGTTAGACATTTTTCTATTATATTTTTCTCTGTGTTTCTCAACATCGCCGTATTTATATAATAATTTTGCTGATTTTTAGAGAAATATATTGTCACTTGTCAGTCACTTTTTTTTAACGTTGTTTCTATAGTTTAAACATCTTTGTTGCCACTTGACTTATAATTTTTACAGAATACAGTGGTACTTCACTATACAAGTGTTTTAATATGAGGAATCCCACACTACACACTATCAGTTTCTTCCACGTACACCCCTCGTCGTTTGCTCGAATGGGAAAAACTGCTTTATTGATACGAATTAACGTTTCGAGGTGAATTGTGAAAATAGGTTTTCGTTTTTAAAGTGCATTAAAGTTTTTTCGACATTTTCAGAAAGAAAAACGAAAACGCGCGGAAAATTTGGCGAAACTAGAAAAGTATGGCTCAAAGGGGGGACAGAAAGTGGGACAACCGAGTGATGGAGGTGAGAAAGTAATTGTTTGGTTGATGTTCTTTTTTTGTTCTCGTTTAACCTGGAATTTGAGCTGGAGACTCGATTTTGTTCAATAAATTTCCTAAATAAGTCTGCAATCATTTTAACATAAGGACTCTTTCGTCTCTTTCCACAAATTTTTGATTACGCTAAGATGAAAAGAGACAGATACTTTCATTAAAACGTTTCGTTTCATTTTTAATATTTGAAAGCTAGCTACAGATTTGACATGTTCAAAACATAATTTAATTACCAAATATATATATATATAGTATATAATGTAAATGATAAACATTTGTCCTCAGAATATCTTCCGTTGTGCGGTGGTTCGTCTTCGTCAAGTTACAAAGCGCCCAAGCGATCCGCTTGCGCTAAAGGCGGTTGCGGGAAATAATAAAATATTATTCAACATTTTTTTGTGTTTTCATTGAATTCATTGATGGTTGATGGTTTTCTACAAAAAAATAAAATCCCCATTGTGTATCTTTGCTTTTATCTTTGAAATGTGTAATCTGTGATTCATCGTCGCTGACAATTGTCATGCCGCTTGAAGCGCGGGAATACTCAAATGTCAATAAATACATGGAAATGGACATATCCCGCCAAAGGACATATCCATAGACATGTAAGAAAACAAAGCAATTATACTGGCGTCCATTTTATTACTAAAATAATTATTATTTAGTTTATATTGTATTTATCTACTTTGTATACATTTGGATGCTAATTATCGGAAAATGTGTAAATAAATGATTTGAAAGTATTGTGTTTTATTCGTCATCGTCATCTAAATTAATATCATTCTAAAGACACTCGCTAAGTAAATCGTGTTAATATAAAATAAACAGTATACATTAAATAGAAAACATAAGTAAACTACATTAATATACAAAATATCAAACAATAGTAGTGTATATATCCGGGTTGAACATCAACCCCAACCTCAGATGTGAAAATTCTAAGGAAGTCTTCTAATCTCATCCCCCTGAACTTGTAATATACATATACCAAACAGTACTCTCCACACACCGCTGATAGATAATCCTGAACCGTAACGCATTATATTGTACCTCCACATGCAAGAAAAACCCTTCTATTGCTTCAATAGGTTTACGTCCAAATGAATCAAAGTATTCACTAACTCTTTCGACGCTTATATGAGAAGGCAACCAATGAGAACCCGGCTGTGAATCAGGGTCAAGATTGCATATGACAAGTGCTGGCACCTGAGCATAAATTGCTCTGGAGGCTGGGATGTATTCTGCGAAGCCTCATTTGCACTTCTAGTGTGTTCATACTTTAATACGCGTTCTCTCCGCTACTGTATTGCTCTTTTACTGACTTCATTTTTAACTATCAATTCATATTTGCACCAATGACTTCATTTAAACCCACATAATATGATCTCAACAGAAGTAATGAGTCTTTATAAAACAAGTAATGAACGTAAATAAATACTATGGCTTCTAACTAAAATATCATTTTCGTTTAGATTATATTTTATTATTCTTAATATTATAATAATAACATACCTAAGTGATTGCTTAACTACAATCCACAAATACATTTATGTCCTTAACTATTTCTATAGTATTTGAAAACTGCACAGTTAAATGTTTGTAAACCATAAACCATGAATAATTTAATAGAGAATAAAAGCACGATATGCATAATTATTATTTGGGGGTGACACAAGTTTTTGGTTTAGGTAAACATCCAATTGGATGGAATGTCTTTATTTAAAAGAATGTAACCAATAGTGACTGGTGCCACTACATTAGCTGCATTAACTACAGAACCGAAAGGTATGTAGTCATCTTCTGTACCAGGTACTTGAAAATTCGATGAGTCCATCATCACTTAATGAAGAAATTGGTTTGTAGTGTATACAGTGTCCATATTCGATACTTGTTTGCGTGGAAGGAAGAGCAAACAGATCCAATTCAGATTTAACGCACTGACATTAATGATTATGAATAAATGCAATTATGATTTGTTTGAAAATATATCCTTGGAAATATTTATATTTTTGCTCATTGTTTCCTTTCACTTTCTTTGATGGGTGAAACTCGAATGAGCTCATTACAATATTTTCGTCTTTTATTAACATCCAATCCAGTCATAAGGTCAATTTATCAATTTTGGTATCAACTTTGCATTTTAGGTTAGGTTACTTTTTTTTTGTTCGCAATAGTTATTATTTTTTTGTATAATATGTGTTGGGCGCTATAAAAGCTTAACAAAACAAAAGTTGTTACACAAAAGGAAGGAGGTACAAGGAAGAAGTGGCAAGAAGTGGAATTTGATACCTTCTTGTTCCTTGCACCTTTACAATTCGTCACAGACGAAACAAAATAAAAGTATATAAAACGATCTAAGACATGAATTGCTATTGGTGAATAATTATACAGAGTAAATGTTTTAAGTATATTTTTCCAACGTCAAATTGGCGTCCAATGTGACGTGGAGTCTCAGTGTAAAAAATGCTTTTACGCTTACGTTAAGTTTATACAATACAAGATTGTTTATAATATGTACTTCTTTGGATTTCTATTACTTCTATTACCGTAATAGGGCTAAGTTACAATTAATCCATTTATATTTACCACATAGTCCTTACTTTTAATATTTGAGGTTAGGTAAGGTTTTTTTTTTAATTTTATGCATCCACGAAATTACGTTCTCGGGCTCTCTCTTCTTCCTCTTTGTACCGCATTACCACGCCACAGTATTTTGGTAATACGGTCCACTTCTCCAAGTCGTCCACCGCCTTCTTGATTATTTCAGACAAGTTTAGGTCTGTCCCAAAGGCCGCCACCAGGTGGCGCCTTTCCTCCGAACAAGCCGCTAGAGTGTGCGCGGCATCATCGCTATCTTCTCGGCAGTGGTGGCACGCATAATAATAATAATAAAATAAAATAAAAAGAAGATTATTAAAAAAAATAAAATAAATAAATAAATATAAAAAAAATACAAAAAAGGATAAAAAGGGAGAGGAAAAAAAATAAATACAAATAGGCTATAGGATTAAGAGATTTCCGTGAGTCCCTGGAAAGCTGGAGAGATCCTTGCCAATGCCTAATAGACAGAGGGATTCGCTGAAATCGCATGTTCACATATGTCTGCGGTGAGCCCGTCTTCTCCGGGTGCCTTTTTGGGGTTGACGTAGCTGGAGACGCTTTCTACGAGTTCTGTATGGGTACACGGTTGTTCATAGTTATTATTATGAATTGTGCTGTTTTCCCTTTCAAATCAAATCAAAATATCTTTATTCATTTAGCTAAACATGTACACTTATGAACGTCAAGAAAAACAAATTAAATTAACTGTAAATTTACATTTACAACCAGTTCGCAAGTCAAGGGCGTAGAGCGGGTAAGAAGAACTGGTAAGAAACTTTCCGCCACTCTTTTCAATCGCCAAGTTTTTAATACAAATTGTTTGAACTGGAGCAAATCAATCCCAAGGATTAGGGTCATTTAAGTATTCGTCACATAAACACATCACATATTAAATACTTAATGTCTAATTATCTTATACATGTTTTAGCTTATTATACTTAGTTTAACAGTTTCCAGTGTGGCAACAGCACGCTGTGTCCGAACGCGACACCGAGCCATCCGTCAAGGTTGTGGGTTGACAGTCCCTGTTCAGTCTGCGGACACCTTGCACGATCTTGTTGCAAAATTCCTCCAGGCATGTCCGCAGGTCACCGCAGGGACACGAACTGTGGGAGCTGGTCTTTCGTTAATGAGATTAAAGTTTTCTCCCCCACCTCGTGCCTCGCGACCCCATACATGGGACAACTAAGTAGACAGTGCAGGGACGTTTGCGGCGTGCTGTTGTAACAGGGACACGACCTTTTGCTAGTTACTTACATAGATTGAATCTATGTAAGTAACTAGCAAAAGGACCGTGACCCGTCATGACATGTACTAAATTCCTTTCTGTTTAATAAAATTATATGCCGATTTTATGTCGGGTAGAAAAGTCTTGGTCACAAGGCCCCGCTCACTCTCACCATACCTCTGCTCCCACTTATTTAGTGTTTCCTTACGTATATTCTTTTTTATATATGATATCGGGCATCTTGTATATGCTGCTTTGGTTTTTAATTTGTTGGCCGCATTTCTGGCGAGGTCGTCAGCTCTTTCATTACCGGCTAAGCCACAATGGGCCTTTATTTCAAACAGCTTTACTTCTCTATTATTTTTCTTTGCCGTTTTAAGTTGGCTTCTTATTTTGATTATAAGAGGGTGCCATGAGTTGCCACCAACAACCGCCTGTAACACCGATCAGAATATATGGCGCAGGTTTTCACATTTGCGGTGTTTATGTCGCGAGTAGCTGCCATCATGCGAGCGCCTCCGCTTGGAAGACTGTGCAATAGGGTGACAGCTTGAATTTACCCGATTTCATTTCGGCCCCGTTTTTCCAACAGGAAAAAGCGGCACCGACATCTTTGTCACTCTTGTTGCTATCTGTGAAAAATTGCATTTGTCCTTCCGAGCTCGTTGCTAATTCGTCCTCATTGGTGATAAGTCCGTAGTTTAGCTGCGGCTCTTCGGCGGGGTGGTCCATTTTGCAGTACTCTGCTTTATTCTCAACCTCTATGTCGTCCGTGAAGCCCTCCCAGTGACCTTTTTTCGCCATGTAAAGGGTGGCTACTTCCTTTATTCGAAGGTCCAGTGGGAGTGCCCCAGAAAGAGCTAGGGCCGCGAGCAAGGACACGGTCCTGTTTGCCTTAACTATTTTTTGGGTGAAGCCTCTTTGAATCATATTAAGCTTTTTGTGGACGCATATTTTTTCTGCTGCCCCGGCCCATGCTGCGGTTGCGTAAGTAATGGTGGGCTCCACCACGGCTGTATATATTGTGGAGACTATATCGGGATGTAGTCCCCACGTTTGTTTGGCCGCCTTTGCCAACTGTTTGTAGAGGTTGGCTGCCTCGATGCAGATGTTTGACGCGTGATCATTGATCGTAAGTTTGCTGTTTATTGTCAGCCCAAGTATTTTTATTTTGTTCGCTAGTGCAATTTCAGTTCCACACATTGTAAGTCTTGGTGTGTCATATTTTATTTTGTTTGTTATTATCATTGCCTGTGTCTTTTTAGGTCCGAATTTTAGTTTATTATTATCGCCCCATTTTTTGGCCAGTTCGAGCGCTTTGGACTTCCTCTCCACTTCCTCTCCACTTTCACCCTCCACTATCACCAGCACATCATCAGCAAATGCTTGGCAATATATATTATTGTCGGACATTTGCTCCAGTATCGGGTCCAGAGCAAAGGGCCGCTTATTGATCCCTGCACGCAACCCTTGGTGGTGACTCTTTCGACTTATTCCCCAGCATATCGTAGCTTTACTTTACGGTTCTGGAGATAGTCGTCGTACACCCTTCACAGGTTGATGGGGCATTAAGCTAGACGTATGCGTATTTTGGGCCACCATGCGTTATCGAAGGCACCCTCTATATCCAACAAGATGATTAGTGTTTTTAGTTTTCCTTTTAAGTTCTTGCGTACTCGGTTCATTAGGGTATAGAGGGCATCCTCAGTGCTTCGTTGTGGGATGAACCCTTACTGCCTTTTGGATAACTTTGGCACGATGTGCCATTTTAGTCTCTCGACCAGCATCTTCTCGTAGATCTTTCCCATCACAGGGAGGAGGCCGATGGGTCTGTAGGATTTTGGGTCTGTATAGTTTGGTTTGCCGGATTTTCTTAAAATCACCACCGTCGCCTCCTTCCCCTGTTTGTTATAAGAGTTAACCATCCCCACAGTCCCCGAGATAGCAACTGCATACGCTCGTGGGCCTGCATTTGTGCATTTTAACCTCCTTTATAAAAAAAAAAGGTTAGGTTAGGTTAGGTTTTTTTTTAAATGCTAGTTGCTAGGGCCTACCTCCCCGGCGACTTACGCCCCGGGGCCGAGGAAGCTAAGCTAAACTTTAGCTTAATTGTCGTTCCGTTTATTTGTAAAGAAAAAATTATATTTTTTGAGGTTGAGGGTCAGTCATGCTATTTGATACAATTACTTCCCTCAACCACTTCCCAGAGTCCGCGTCTTAAAACTAGTGGTTATACATAGCAGAATGATTTTTTGCATATGCATTTTTATGTATAAGAATTATTAAACATAAGCCGTAACTGTAGTATAAAGTATTAACTTAATTATAGAATTTAAACAATAAGATGTGCAAAAGGTTACTATGGTCAACAGCTTACTTAAACAAGGAGAAATATAGCGAGACAGTTAAATATATAAAGGGTATTTCAACAAGAACTTTGTTTTCTAAAACAAAATAAAACAAAGAATTTAGAGGAAAATGAATAAAATTTTTATTGTATTACAAAGAGAAAAGTTTGGCAATTATGAATGAAAAATGATATCTGGCAAATGTCCACCACGACCACGCTGACAGATGTTGATTCTTTCATCAAAATTTTTAATCACTTTTTGGCAAAATGGAGGGTCTATTTCGTTAATGACATCACGGATTTTGAGTTTTAAGGCTGCAATCGATTCGATTGGCTCCGTATAGACTCTGTCTTTAACATAGCCCCACAAAAAATAATCCAGTGGTGTTAAATCACACGATCTGGCTGGCCACTTAACAGCTGAATTTCGCGAAATTATGCGCTCGGGAAATTTTGTTTGCAATAAATTGATCGTTTCATTGGCTGTGTGACATGTGGCACCGTCCTGTTGAAACCACATTTCAGTGATATCCATGTCATCAATAATAGGCCAAAATTTAGTGGTTAACATCTCGCGATACCGTGATCCATTGACTGTTACCGCATTTCCAGCCTCATCTTCGAAAAAAACGGCCCAATCACGCCTCCAGACCACATAGCGCACCACACAGTAACACGTTGAGTATGCAAAGCCTTCTCAATAATTGCTTTAGGATTTTCAGAAGCCCAAATGCGACAATTTTGCTTGTTGACGTACCCTGACAAATGAAAATGAGCTTCGTCTGAAAAAATGATTTTTTCAGAAAAACCAGCACGTTGTTCCTGAATGAACTGAGCGAATCTGCGGCGATTTGAAAGGTTGATCAGCTTTAATTCCTGCACCAGTTGAATCTTGTAAGGCTTCAAAGCCAAATCCTTTCGCAAAATTCGCCATGTTGTGCTTTTGGATAACCCCAATTGTTGAGAACGTCGTGAAATTGACAAATTTTGATCTTCTTCAACACTGTGGCTCACGGCGGCGATGTTTTCTGTTGAACGACCCGGTCGAACACGTGTTGGTGTTGGCACATTTTGTACCGAGACTGTCGACTCAAATTTCGCGACCAAATTCTTAACAGCGGTCTCAGAAGGACGATTGTTAAATGAAACGAGTATTTTATTTAATCACTGTGTTAATTATATTTTAATGTTAACCAGACAATGGCGAAAAAGGAAGTAAGCTTAATTATATTACACAGAGCAAATCATAGATACCAGATATAACATAGACAATAAGTAATGTATTCTATAATAATTGCTGAAGGCACCAAATTTACATTCCATAGACTAACACTCCTACTAAATTTGAGCCTTCTATTAAAGCTTACAAATGAAAACCAAACATTAAATAGCTTAGTTATAAAACTTTATATAAACATACTTGAGCAACACAGTAATATGATAGCTTTACATTTTTGGTTTCTCAATCACACCAAGTTTCTCTCTGAAATATTGAAATTTTACTTTACATAGAGCTTTTGTAAATATATCAGCTAACTGACTATTAGTACTAACATATTTCAAATCTATCAATTTTTGTGCGTATTTTTCTTTTACAAAGTTATACTTAATATCAATATGTTTACATCGTTTATGAAAATCATTATTCTTGATCAAACAAATAGCACTTTGATTATCTATATGAAGATTAATACAACTCTGTTTATATTCGTTAATATCAAGCATTAACTGCCGAACCCAGAGAGCTTCTTTTGTAGCACAGCAGGATGCCATAAACTCTGCCTCAGTGGTAGACAGAGCGACGGTTGATTGTCGTTGAGTGCTCCACGTCACTGCTGCTCCATTTTTCATGAAGATGTAACCAGTGATAGACCTTCTGGTGTCAGGATCATTGGCATAGTCGGCATCAGAGTAACATTCAAGTATGTTACTTTGAGTTGATCTGAAACAGAGTCCAAAATGTTTTGTTTCTTTTAAATACTTAAAAATACGCTTTACCGCATTCCAATGCATCTGATCATAATTATTGAGGAAGCGAGCAACTGTCGACACTGCATACATGATGTCAGGTCTGCTCACTATTGCAGCAAATATGAGAGAACCCACAGCTTCTCTGTAAGGAATGTGTTTGTTGTTGCTATCAGACTCAGTGCTTTTTACCAAAGTAACATGCGGATCAGCAGGAATGCTATTAGTATTGGTATCACACATGTTAAATCTTTTCAGCATCTCTTCAATGTATGTACTTTGATGCACAAATATATAATCATCACATCTTTCTATATGCATTCCTATAAAATGTAATGATTTACAAATCTTTACATCAAATTCTTTCTTTAAGTCATTTATTACTTGAGTAAGAGCAGAGGCATCTGTAGACAGTAATAATCCATCGTCCACATACAGTAATAAATATATTTTAATACCATTGATGCAGCCCACATAAACACATCTGTCAGCATGACTGTTCTTAAAACCATATTTCTTTAAAACATTATCAAATTTAGCATTCCAACACCTAGGTGATTGTTTTAAGCCATACAAAGATTTCTTGAGCTTGCATACAATATCTTTTTGAACAGTAAGGCCCTCTGGCGGCGTCATGTAAATCTGTTCTTTCAACTCACCATATAAAAATGCAGTTTTAATATCAAATTGTATCATTGACATTTTCTGTTCTGCAGCAACAGATAAAAGTAAGCGAATTGAGTCATACCTGACAGTTGGTGCAAATGTCTCAGTATAGTCAATACCGCTTTTCTGTGTGAATCCTTTAGCGCATAGCCTTGCTTTGTACCTTAGTCCTTCAGTTTCATCCTTTATACGAAACACCCATTTACATCCTATAACTCTAGCTTCAGGTGGCTGTTCTACTAACTGCCATGTACCATTATCACTATGTGCTTTCAGCTCTTCTTCAATCGACTTCATCCACAAGTTAGAGTCTTTTGATGACAATGCTTCTGCATATGTTTGTGGTGTGACAGAGAGTGGTACATTACTTGAGCATAGGTATGTCTTAGGTTCTGTGTTCTTATTAATTTTATTTCGAGGACGAAGTGTAATATTAGAACTCTGAGGATACTTCACTGACATCTCCGGTACATACTCAGGGTCATCAGAACCATCGCTGTGATCCACGGGTGTATGAGACGACAAATCTGTGGTGTTATCTTCACGGTTTGAAAAACTTTCAATTACATGATCTGATTCTTTATTTTCTGATTCTGACAATGAGAGAGGAACCACATTTCTTGTTATACTGTTCTCTAGGAAAATTACATTTCTACTTTTTATGATATTTTTTGTTTTGGAATCTAATAATCTATATCCTTTACTATTTTCACAATAACCAACAAAAATAAGTTTCTGTGATTTAGAGTCCCATTTCTTAATTTTCTCTTTAGGTATTTGAGCCATTGCATAACAACCAAATATTTTCATGTGACTTACATCAGGTTTCCTTCCACTCCACATCTCCTCAGGTGTTTTATAATTTAGTGCTCGTGTAGGTGAACGGTTCACTATGTATGCTGCTGTCATTATTGCTTCAGCCCACAAGTTTTTCTGTAAGTTAGCATTGATTAACATACATCTGGCTTTTTCAAGCAGTGTCCTGTTCATACGTTCAGATAAGCCATTTTGTTGAGGCGTGTATGGAATTGATGTTTGATGTTGTATGCCGGATGACTTCAAAAATTCAGTAAAATCATTATTTATATACTCAGTTCCATTATCGGTTCTTAATATTTTAATTTTAGTGTCAAGTTGGTTCTCTCCAAGACATTTGTATTCTTTAAATTTATTAAGACATTCAGACTTTGATTTTAAAATGAAAACAGTCACTTTTCTAGAATAATCATCAGTAAAGGTAAGAAAATACCTTGCATTTCCAAGTGACTTCACTTCCATGGGCCCGCATACGTCGGAGTGAACAAGTTCTAGCAATTTTGTTGCTCGGAAACCTTCACTTTTGAATGGCAAGCTTGTTTGTTTACCTTCTATACAGGAAATACAGGTCACATTACTGCTCAGGGACATTTGCACACCTTCAGCACAGGTGTCCAGCTTCTTCAGGTCAATGTAGTTCAAATGACCCATACGCTGATGCCATAAGTAGAAATCATCATTTTCTGTTGAAGCAGATATGTATGCTGGAATACTATGTGTATTTAGCCTGTACATATTATTTATCATTTTAGCAGCTGCAACTTGCTTGTTTGTTTTATTCAAAATTTTACAACCTTGTTTGTCAAATTGTACTTGACAGCCACTATTTATTATCTGACTGACGGAGAGAAGATTCGTAGCCAACTCAGGAATATAGAGAACATTCTGTACCTTGATAGTTTCCAACTTACCTTGTGTATTGACAACATTAATATTTACCTTTCCACAGGCCTTCACAACTAGCTTCTTGTCATTAGCTACTCTTATTGTGGAAATTGGAGGTGTAATTTCATCGTAAATCAAGTTACGATTCATTGTCATATGCATTGATGCTCCAGAATCAATATACCAATTATTGTCGTTGTTTATTGTTGCAGATAGCACAGCAACATACCCAGAATCTGTGTTCTCCTTAGACTTCTGTTCCTTTTTCTTACTTCGGCAATATTTGCTTATATGCCCATATTGATTGCACACATAGCACCTTGGACCTTTACTTGTTTTGTTTTTATCTTGAGCTTGTTTGACAAACTGATTTCCCTTACTTTTGACATACAATGCACTAGACTCAGGGCTTTTCACTTCTTGCAGAAGCTTAGTCTTCACAGAATCAGCTGTAATTGTCACACCAGAGCTTTCAAGTGCCATGATCATTGGTTGATACATTTCTGGTAAACCGGCAAGTAATAAAGTCCCAAGCCATTCATCATCGACTTCAAAACCAATGTTTCTTAACTTGTGAGCAGTGGTCATGATCTTGTTAACATAATCTTCAATGTTCAGACAATTTTCAAGTGTTGTATTGATCAGATCTCTCAACAGACCAACTCGGCGTGTCAAACCTTTGTCATCGAAAGCTTTGGCTAAATTATTCCAAACTTCTTTAGCTGTTTTGGCTTCTTCTATATGTACATAGTTGATGGGATGTACTAATAAGATAATTTTCGACTTCGCTTTTGTGTTAAGTTTGGGATCAATTGCTTCATTGTCTTTCGCGGTGACACAACTCCATAATTCCTCATGTTCGAGGTAGGTTTGCACTGCAAATCTCCACGTAGAATAGTTTTCTCTTCCAGTCAGCTTTTCAATCAGTGCCATCGTATTATTTGAAGACATTTTTTTGCTGATGAAGAAAATTGAAAAACGCGTGGCAAGTTTTGAGGTTATACTGAACTCAATTTCGTACTTTTCACTTTAACTATTTTGTTTTTAAATAAAATCAGGTGGTCTGGGCCCATAACCTGTTAAATGAAACGAGTATTTTATTTAATCACTGTGTTAATTATATTTTAATGTTAACCAGACAATGGCGAAAAAGGAAGTAAGCTTAATTATATTACACAGAGCAAATCATAGATACCAGATATAACATAGACAATAAGTAATGTATTCTATAATAATTGCTGAAGGCACCAAATTTACATTCCATAGACTAACAACGATTATGCTGGCCGAAAATATCACGAATTTTACGAAATGTAACTTTAACAGAACCACCATTTTTATAGTGGATTTGAATTATTTTAATGCGATTTTCGAGCGAAATTGAAATTGAGAGCGAAATTTGGACATTGCCTAAACGGTGAAAAATTACTGCAGTGCACGCGTTGCATGTCTATGTTCACTCCTGCCTGCCTTTGAGGGGCTGTCGGTACTCCGATTTTCGAAATTAATGTTTCAGGCGATAGCTCTAAGCTTTTCCAATAATCCTGTGCAGGTCTTGTGATTATAAATTGAATGTCATTGTAATTCATAGTTATATTATTTATCTTTAAAATGTCTATATTCATGTCACCACATAAAATAATTCGCTGTTTTTTATTTTTTTATTTATGTAAAAGGGTTTGAAATATATTAAAAAAGCTGTATACGTCAGAATCGGGCGTTCTATAAAAACAAATTATAAGACATTGAATTGAGGGTACTATTATGCCACAACATTCAAATGTTTTTTCTACTGATATGTCGTTGCAACAGCTAAGCGGCAAGATATCCAGAGATTTATCTATGAAGATACATACCCCGCCACGCTTTTTATTTAACCGACTGAATGATGAGGCTAACTTAAAATTCTTCAAAATCATGTTACTTTCATCACCTCTTCTTACAAAAGTTTGTTTTTATTAAGTAGGAATAATAATACAGTTGAACATGGGTGAGGTGGTTGAGGGCCAGTTTTGCTATTTGATACAATATGTTCTTTCCCTCAACCACCTGCGTAGAGTCCGCGTCTTACAAACTAATTATAAAAAAGAAGGAATTATTTAAACATCGAAAAAAGAAAATAAAAGAAAAAACTATAAAAGTAGGTTTACATGTGCAATTTACAAAATATCTTATGTTAAGTTGATGGAAACATAGTTGTATGAGTGAAGATGATGAGATGATGGTATATATATTGATGGGTACAAAAGTGCTTAAATCTAACAAGGTATATTGACATGGCGTATATATTTACATTAATAGCGGGTGTAAAGGTGCTTACAACTAATACAGTTTACATTATAATATAGACAGTTATTGATTTACGTACACAATAGTTACTTACAAAATAGAGGAAAAACAAACATGGAGTATAGAATTATAACATTAAAATAATAACAAATGGTGACATTCTAATGAATGTCAGGTGGGGTGGATGACGATCAAGCAGTGGAGGGTGGGTTGTTGAAATCTTTTAGCGAATCTATGATTTTAGTTACTAGCTTTAGTAATGACTCTATTGTGTGCGGTTTGTTGTCAGATAAGGAGTAGGGATTTCTGCATTTTCTATTTTTCTGTGTGTGTTCGTGTCTGATGTGCGCAAAGCGTGGACATTCCTCGATGAGGTGTTGAAGTGTCTGAGTGGTGTCTGAGTCGCATGGGCATGTGTCATTGTCAGTGATGTGGAAGCGTTTTAGGTGATCTTTGGCGAAGGAATGTCCAGTGAGTAATTGAGTAGTTTGAAAAGTGATGGGGAATTGTTGAGTGAATCGTTTAATGTTGTGTATATTTTGTAAGATGTTTTTTGTGTGTTTGGCGGTTGGTTCATTATTGAATCGCTTCTCCCATGTTGCCATTGTTTCAGATTTGGCCTTTGTCTTAATGTAAGACATGGGGCAATCATTGAAAGTGTATTTGAGGTGTGAGTTTGCAGCCGATTTGGCTGCCAAGTCAGCCTCCTCGTTGCCGATGATGTTAGAATGTCCTTTTACCCATTTGAACCGGATTTGTGTGTCTGTGTTGGCGCTGATGGCTTTGTGTATGTGCGTGACTATTTTGTGCGTAGCGTTAGGTTGGCCAATTGCCTGAAGGGCAGCCATAGAGTCTGAATTAATTGTGTAAGTGTATGTGTTTTTGTTAGTGTCTTTTTGGGAGTGCGTGATGGCCCAGTTGCATGCCCCTTGTATGGCAAGCAGTTCGGCCTAGTATACAATGCAGGTGGGGTGTAGTTTCCTTTTCCATCGGTGTATGGCGGTGTAAGTGTTCGGGGAGTGCGCAATAAACGCGGCTCCCGTCTGTCCATTTTCCTGTTTGCTTCCACCCGTGTATATATTAATGTTGTTTGTATGGTGTTTGTTGAGATTGTTTTTGTGAGTACTGAATTTTAAAAGCGGTCTGGATGCAGGGTGTAAGAGCTCGGTGTAATGTGTAGGCCGTTCGATGGTGATGTCGTCAGGAATGTACCTGCTGACGCCTTTAATGCGCGCCTTCTCAATCTCACACGATTCAAGAACCTTGAGATCAAGCGGCACAAATCCCGCGATTGTGATCGCAGCGTTAGTGGATACATTTCTGAACGCTTTGGTGGTCTTGAAGGCGAAGCCGCGTTGACTTTTATGTAGTAGTTTGCGGTTGTATTTTTTAAGTGCTGCGTGGCCCCAGATGGAGGCCCCGTATGTAATTATAGGTTCGATGACCATTCTGTATATGAGTTGACAAAGAGGGTTTCTTGCCTTCCTTCTGTACTTCTCCACTATAGTCAGCTCTCGTTCCTTTAGGTGCGCAGTCACATGCTTGTTTTGGTTCTTAATGGCCCGGGCAATATCCTCGGTGGTGTTGCAGGTCAGTAGGTTTTTAATCTTAATTAGGGGGTTTTTGTTTGAGGTCTCTTTAACCTCCATCTCTTTACCCAGTTTTTCTTTCAGTTTGGTTCTTTCTTCCTCTGTCCTGCAACCCACCACTACTTTTCCATCTCTTGCTTTCCTTATTTTTTGCACTTGCCAACCTTCCTCCTTCGCGTTGAGCAAGTGCCGGATGTTTCTTACCTTACCTATCCTTATCTCGGTCAGGATACACTCATCTTTCTTTTTTGCCAGATCCTCTATGTCTTTTCTACATTTCTCCAATTTGCTGTTTTCTGTCTCCAGCCTTTCGATTTGCCTGTTTAGTTTTTCATATATTTCTTCCTTGTCTTCGTTTCTTATTTTTGTTGAAACTCTTGTTGGGCCTCCCGCCAACTCCTCCTCGGCTTCTTTTACAATTTGGTACAGCCGCTTCACAGCTGACTGTACCCCTGTTTTTATGTCCGTTTTAATGTTGCGGGACTCCGCCAAGTGCGCCATTGCTTTGAGATAGCAGTTTTTAGCCTCTTTTTCCCTGGCCTGAGTGGGAGCAGGTGACTTACCTCCTCCACCCGCCCCGGCCAGAGGATCTTCTTTAGCTGCCTTAGGGGCCTGGCTGGAGGCCTCCTCCCACTTGTCTATGCTGCGCCTGATGGCAGGTGCCGTTGTTTGGCTTTTAGGTGGAGTGCGTATGCCCAACATTTTGCCTATTAGGATTGTCGATGTGTATTTAAAAATTTAAAGAATTAACCTAAGGTCTACTCCCAATAGGGTAGTAGCCGTGTCAATTTTAATAATATTCTTATTTACAATAATTTGTCTTAAAACTATACTTAATCTAAGATCTACTCCTAATAGGGTAGTAGACAGGTCAATAAATAATTTACAAAAAAAAAAAAAAAAAAAAAACAATAAAATATTTTTAATTATTAATTTTTCTATGAAGTGTTGTCAGATTTTCAAATTAAATTCTTAAAACTTATTCTAATGGCTGGCCCAAAAGGGTGGCAGCCGTCAATTTTTGTATCCTAAGTCTTATTCTAAGGTCTACCCCCAAAAGGGTGGTAGCCTTGTCAGAAAACTTATATCTAAGAGGGGTTTCCAAAAGGAGAACCCCTGTCACTTAACCTAGTGTCGCAGTCGGTTTTTTAACACAAAATTTTTTCCCGACTCTATGTAGAGCCGTCTCCAGGCTGATCATGTTTTTTGAGTCCTTTACTTTGGTATGACTCTTTGTGAAATCGGTTCAGTAGTTCCAGAGATATCCCGATTTTAGTTTTTCCAAGATGGCGGACAAAATAGCCGTCAATTTGTATTTTAGGGTTAATTTCTTTAGTATTGGTCGGAGGATAGGCGGGTTTTCACTATTTTGACCAGCGCCTCGTGCTCGACCCGTTTTGTATCAAACCCGGGTATGTAGAGTCGGCTCTACTTTTTTAACAATTTTCCAGTTCCCAGTCTCCCGGCCTTCCCATAGAAGAAAATCTCGTCCAAATCGGGCGATCCGCTCCGGAGCTACGACCGCTTTAAATTTTTTAAGATGGCGGACAAAATGGCCGCCTAAGTGAAAAACGGCCGCAGTCCCGGCGTCCGTGCTCCGATCCGAACGCGGTTTTCTCCCAGTAGTATCTCTCACTTTTCTCTATTTTTATAGTTTGCTAATGTTTCTGAAAAAGTGGAGGGGATAAGTGTTCTTAGAAATTTTTTTGTTAAAACTTGATTTCCTCGAAGGCCGGAGAGTTTCTGTGGATACAATTAGGTCGCAGGGATATATTTTATAAATTTTTAAAACTAAAGTACGTGTTTTGGGTGAAAAACTCGAGAACGGAGGGAGAGGGGGGAGTTAGGGGGGAGAATTTCAAAATTAAATTTTTTTTTATGTTTATATATAAAATGTAACACGATGAGCAAGGCTTGTATACTTTGTATACAAAACCGCTGTTAAAAATCCCGAAAAGTACACCGTTCCTGAGATACGGGTTTTTTTATATTTCCGATTTTCATAAATTTTGTCTATTTTTCGGGATTTTTTCAAATTTCGAATTTTAAAAATTTTAAAAGTGTCTTTATATGTGTCGAGGTATCCATATACCGGGGTGACGTCAAAATTGCCCTAACTCCTACCGTTCCCGAGTTATTCCCTGTTTTTGTGATGTGGTTCTTCCCGTCGGCTTTTCTCCGCAGCCGCTGACTCGATTTCGACGATTTAAGCGTATACTAAAGTTATTACTAAGATTTTTTTAATATTGTGTGTAGAATCAAATGCATATCAATATGACATTAGTTAATTACTGTAAAAAACTCACATAAAGTGTTTAATCCTTACTTTTCAAGTTAATTCACTGTTGTAAAACCATTGAACCAATAAAATAAGAATTATTTCTATTTACTCCGTTCTTACTGATTGATTCTGAAATAATGCAGTGTAATCCTATCATAATATATTTGGTCGTAAATATTCAACAAAGAATTCATTTTCAATTTCAAGAATGTATTCATAAAACAGTAAATAAAACAATGGAATCTATGAAAATCAGCATGCACTTTTATTATACACTGTGACAGTGTGATCAGCTATATTATGTTATGAAGAAAAACAGTCTTACATGTTTGGGGTCGTTTGTGACCTATAGATTAAAGCTAAAAAAACGCAATCTTAAACCAAAAAAAATAAAAAACAATGATTCAAAAGTTGTAATATAAAAGAATCCAAAAACTGGAATAGACATTATTCGAAAGTTAGCCTAATATGAACATAGAGTATAATATATTTATAAGATATATTATTGAGGATTTTCAAAATAAACCACAAATTGTTTCTCTGAAAATACAAAGTTTTGTTTTATTTAACACGCCTTAACAATATTACAACGATTATCGTTTAACTATGACAATTACACTTTTATCTCACCTGAAAATACAAAGAAACGACATTTAAAGTTCACTAATATCGCCTCCTCAATTATATCCCTTCATTTATCTCTCTACAAGTTTTTATAATAATTATCTTAACAACAAATCATCTGACTATCATCCGTCCTTGAATCCCCGTATCACTCCGACCGCTGTGCCCTCTACCAACTTTCACTGACAACTTATGAACGCGCGAAGCGCGGCAATTTTCAATTAATGAAATGTCATTTCATTACATATTTATTTGTACGTATATACTACTTATTCTAACCAGTCTTTTTAGTTTAACACATCTTATTCAAATCACATCAGTGTAACATCACAAGTTTCTTTTTTCAGCCAGAGGTTGTTTTTCTGTATATGCTTTAAGAAATTGTGGAGAAAAGTTTTGATCTTTGTAGCGCCTTCGAACACGAACTTTCTTAAAATTCGTCTCACTGTACAATGTTTTATAGAAGAAACTCAAAGGATATTGCTTTTAACCGGAAGTTGCTTAATGTCAATCCACTTGACTTGGTTATTATCCTCATCCACATTAAAATCATTGCCCCAAGATTCCTGAAGGGCTTCCAGGTCATAAAAGTTATTATTATTAATATTATTGTGTAAAATTTCTTTTACATGATACGGCTCTCCTGTTTTCTTCGCAGTATGAATTAAAGTAGCATATTGCTGTGGGCAATAAATAGGATCAGATTTTAAGTGTCTTTTAATCTGTTTTTCTATTACACTGTGGACGTTGTCCCCTTCATTTTGAGAATGTCCGCGGATCAAAAATTTATGTGTTATGGAATTAACGTAACGTAAATGCGTAAGCATAGACAGATAGTAAGTATTTGTTTTTTTGTTGCCGAAAGCAATTGTCGCTATAGAATATGACATCCACATCATTATAAGGATCCTTTTTTGAAAGTATCAACTCAATGTTTGCAAGGACACAACTCCCGATCTCACTTGCACCGCGCTTCGCTTCGGTTTCGGGTATCTACTGCCGATAGGCCTGGTCTATTGTATTCATTGTCAGATGAGCACTTTGAGCTGCTAGAGCTTGATGACGATGAGCTGAATATCTTCTACCTTCGTCTTCCTGCCCGTCTAGGTATTACAGGTGGCCGGAATTTTTGTATTTTTCGGATAGAAAAAGTAGGATCCGTATCCGAATCATCTATAAAATCTCTTTCATTACTCTTTTCGGGTGTCACACACTTTTTTGAAGCTACAATAGATGATACCTCGAGAGGTGATGCTGCAACAGCTGATACCGTGATAGTTAATGATGTAACTGGTGATACCACGATTGATGATGGTGATGCATCTAAATTTTTGCTTCATTTTCAACACAAATTTCTATTTTTCTTTGTGAAGCGGTTGACGCAGCCTGGGTTGCCATTGCTTCCAATGCTTTATCAAGCAACAATAGACCCCGACCCTTCATCATCTGCCAAATAACATAAAATATTCAATTTCATTCACTAATACTGCATTATCTCAAAAAATATGTTAAATCTTAAAAATAAATTCTAAAACCAATTTTCAAAAGTATTCTTTTAGTTTAGATAATAAGTAGTAATTCTGAGTATTAAAAAATAATATATCGCTCTATTTCCAGAAATTATAGCAATATTCAGATTTACCATCAATAGTGCATTATTTAACTAATTTTCAGCTTTATCAAACAACACTGTACTATTTTTGAATAATTAAAAAAAATATAACATACCTTCGTCACCAATACAGTATTATTTAGAAATACTATCAAAACAGCAGAAGCAGGAAATTCACCAACACTGCATTAAATCCAAATAATTCGGAGTAATTTTCTACTTCATTCACCAATACGTAACCATTATAAAATAATTCACTGTTACGTAACGTCACTATTTGGTGCTTCCATAAACGAACAAGTCGCAACTGGAATTAGATTCTTATTCGCGGTACGACTAGGCAGTTATTCATTCACCAAAAGAGACTTAGCACGACATCTGTTGGCTGTTTTAACAAATAAAGATATGGCTGTCTTTGTGGTATGTGCGGAAAAAAAATGCCTATTTTACTAAATAAATAAGTCAATTCGAGGATTTGTTTGACTTTATTCAGTATTGTTCTCGGTGTGCGATATACTTATGGGGGAAAGCTCTATTTCGGTCACCAGTTGTCACGCCCCTTTTTTGTTATTCCCTATTATCTCCCTTATTTGTAGGGGTAAAAATCTGGGACTAACCTTATTTAATGCGGCTTAATTAGGCGCATCTAGCGATACCTATTGATATACCTATACGATAAATATATTGGGGTCGTAGATCTGAATCGCGCGGCGCACGCACTTTTTCACTATTTTTGCACTTTTTATTAACTTTTCACTATACAATGTTTATATATTTAGATTAGCGAGACGCGTACAATGATGTAAAGCACTGTTCGATTCGCGACAAAAAACCTATTTTTAGGAATTTATAAGTGCGGAGCGATACGTTTCGTGACCGTTTTGGACGGGGGTCGACTGCGACTGTTAGGCTAGGTTTTTTTTTTTTTTTTTAAATAATGCCCTACTTGGCCTACCCCCCGGACGAGGTCATCTCCGGGCCGTGGAATATCTGATAAAGGTTTGATTTTTCGGGAAGAAATAAAACTACTTCATCTTTATTGTAGGTTGATACAAGATATGCTTATCCTACTTTAAGTTTAGTTAATTTACATCGCATTGCAGCTCCATTTATACACTTGATCTAACTAAAATACTTTTTAAAACAATTTCAAAATTATTTTCGATAAGTAATAGTACATTCATTGTTTGCTATTGTTACATTTTTGTCCATATTTTACAATTTTTCTACATAGTTCTTCCAACAACAATCTATGTTCGTTGCGAGACACAAATTGGGGGAGAGTCTCCTTGGTTAGGGCTAAATTTGCCTCGTTCTCCAATACGTTTCTCGCGGCTCCGAACACCTAACACTCCAACAACAGGTGTAAAGAGGTCTGATCCGTGATCCCGTCACAGGCGCATGTCGGATCAGCGATCAATATTTGTGCGACGGTTTCCGCGTTTGCCGTGAGTTCATCCTCCGTGGTTATCAGCCCAAATTGTAGTCGTGTTTCGTGAGCTGGATGGCCAATCGTGCAATATCTTTCCTTTTGTTCCATTTCAACTCCTTTCAGGTCGTCAGGTACTGCAAGACCTCTCTTTATCTCGTATAGTCTTGCATTCTCCTTTTGCCCTACATATTTTGGCCGCGAACCCTCGCTGGACAGAGTTGAGTCGCTTTTTAATATAGACTTTGTCCGCGGCGGACGCCCAGACGCTGGCCGCGTATAAAATGACCGGCTCCACCACTGCTACGTATATCGTTCTCACTACCTCGGGGCCTAGTCCCCACCCGACCTTTGCTGCTTTTGCGACCTGTTTGTAGATACCGATAGCCTTTTTTGTCACTTGGTTCACATGTTGACTGAACGTGAGTTTGTTGTCGATCGTGACTCCAAGGATTTTTATGAAATCGGCTATCGGGATTGGGGTTCCAGCCATGGTCAATTTCGGTGTGTCATATTTGAGTTTCCTTGTAATGACCATAGCATTCGTTTTGGATGGTGCGAAACGCAACTTATTAAGGGAACCCCAATCTTGCACGATGGCAAGTGCGGCGTTGGCTTGTCTTTCTGTTTCCAGTGCTGTATCGTTAGTGAAGACCAGTACGACGTCGTCCGCGAATGCTTGGCAGTACATTCCTTGGCGAGTCAGTCGAGTCAGCAGTGCGTCAAGAAGAAGATTCCAGAGAGTTGGTCCTCCTATCGATCCCTGGACACAGCCCTTATTGGTGGGTCTCTCCACCGCTGATCCTCCGTACAATAGGCGGTCCTCCGTCGACCTCTGGGGCACAAAGCCAAATTGATTTGGTGAAAGCCTGGGGATCAGCCACCAGTTCAGACGCTTTATAATTACTTTTTCGACTACCTTGCCGAGGACAGGGAGAAGTCCTATAGGGCGATACGATTTTGGGTTGTCGTACTTGTCTTTATTTGGCTTCCTTAAGATGACTACTGTGGCCATCTTCCACTGGGTAGGGAAGTAGCTCAACAGCAGGCATCTATTCATTAGTGCTAGGAACACTGTTGGGTTTGCATGGATGGCGTTTCCACATATATCCGCCGTGAGGCCATCGCCCCCGGGCGCCTTCTTGGGATTGAAGCTAGCAACACTGTCATAAAGTTCCTTCTCTGTAAATATTGGGTCATGCGTCTCATTGTGTGCCAAGATATTTGTTTTAAGGGCTTTTTCTCTAATGACAGCGTGCGCTTCATTTTCTTCATCAATCCTGTCCTCGGGGTAAAAGGTCTCCGCCAGATATTCCGCGGATTCTTGGGGACTGAGAGATTTGCCATTTTTGGAGAGCGGTATGTCGGTATGTCTCTGGGTGGTTTTTCTTATCACTCTGTATATGCCATCCCAGAGACTCTCTATCTTGTTTTTCGCAAAACTCCTTCCAACTCTCCAGCTTTGCTTTCTCCTCTTCCTGTTGGTATTCAAGCTTTGCGGAGAGATATGCATCGACTACTTTGGCTCTTCTTATCGGTGCCGCACAACGGATCCTCCTTTTTCTGCGAGCGAGCTCTTTCTTCAGGTTGCTGAGCGCGTCGGTCCACCAGGGCGGAGCAGCCACAGTGTTTTGTTTTTTGATTTTAGGTATGAGTGTTGTGCATGTATCTGTAATGATTTGCGTGTAGTGTGTGACTGTATCTTCCAAATCTGATGTGGAGTGTATATTGTTTATGTGTTCGACAGTTATGTTACGCTCGGTAAGTAACTGGCTGATTTTCAAACGAAAATTGGTCCAGTTCACTTTACGAGTGTTGTATACCCTAGTTGTGCCGACGATTTTCTTAGTTCTGCTTTTCTCTAAATGTACAGAAAAGGTGATTGCGTTATGATCCGAGCCGGTCACGTCGTGATCTACCCTCCAGTCTTCAATAAGGCCGAGGAGATCGCGCGTGACGGCCGTAATGTCGACACAGCTAGTGTACCTTGTGTTTCCTCTGATAGTGTCAAACGTGGCTACCTCGCCCTGATTCACGACCTCTGCGGTCATGCAGTCCAAGGTCGCCTCCACCTCTTCTCCTCTCTCGTCACTTCGAACCCCCCCCACCAGAGACTCCTTGCGTTTACATCTCCCCCTATGATGATTCTGTTTCGGAGGGTCTCGCCGATGTGCACCAGGTGATTAAGATACGGCCTGATGGGTTTCGGGTCGGGTTCGAAGTAGACAGATACCAGATGTACTGTACCAGTGGTCGTATGCAGGCCGATCACGACGATGTTCGGCGTCGTCAGGTCCGGGTATTGCAGCACATCGATGGCATCATCCAATACTACAATAGCAGCCTTGACGGGGCCCTCTGTGGCGCGCGTGCATTGGTAAACCCTCGTACCTCGGTACTCCTTCATCCGTCTGATTGCTCCAGTATACGGCTCCTGTACTATCAGTACAGAGACTCTCCTTGCCCGCGCTACAATAATCAGCTCGTCGGTGGCAAGTGCCGCTCTCTGTAAGTTCGCCTGGATGCATGTGATGGCGCTATTCTGGCCTGAGGCGCCCTTAGCAGTATGCCACCGGGATTCGAGCGAGCGCGTCTCATCGCCTGCGCACCGGGCAATCTTCGTCAAACGCGTTGTGCGGCTTGCCTTCCCCGTTCGATCTACGGCAATTTATGCAAAACGGGGGCTCTCCAATGGCAAATTTGGGGCAATCTGCTTTGTGATGGAGTTCACCACAGTGGGAGCATGTGTCACCAGTCTCAATGCAATGCTTCCGGCCGTGGCCGTAGCCGAGGCAATGCGAGCACTGCATGAGTGGCGACTGGTCTGCGACGGTCACACGCTGGATGTCAATATGCACTTTCCCATTTTCTGTAAGGATCTTCCACATTGGCGGAGAGACTTGCACTACTATATTACTTGTGTGCTCGTTTCTTGTCCTCCTTCGGTATCTAACCAGAACTCAGATGTCTTCTGGGCTAAGGTTTTTAAACAGATTTTTGTTCTGGTTAGACATCGAATGGACTATGTCCTCATCGGTATTAGTGGATAAAACATTTCGGAGCACTACCAACGGGTCCTTCAATTTGGCCGTCTCGACTGTCAGTGTTGCCGCAGACCTAATGCGATCTTTCACTTTTTGATCCGACGTCAAAAACGCGCTAGGATGCACCGTTCCCGAGATATCCCTCACTTTTCCCCTATTTTCTTCCCGGGCTCCTGACTCCGCCAGTATTGGTCAAATATGCGATATGTCAAAGTGACGGGCTCACCGAGTTCTATCTCGGTGAGCCCGTCACTTGACACACCCGACGGGATCTCCGACCACGTGGCACGTGGCAAAAAAGGGTCCAGGAGCCTCAGTTTTGAGGGGAATCTGGGATTGGTACCTTTTTGTAGAACTCCTCGCGGCGCGTCTGATGATGTATTTTTCAGATGGGGTCGTCGATCTTCTTTTCTTGTAATTTAATTTCAAAGTCTTTTTATTTCTTGATTTTTCGTTTTTCAGTTGTAGTTTTCTTCCCTGGCGATATGTCAGAGATGTAAATATGTCATCTGAATCAGCTTTGCGGCGCTTCTAATGGTATATTTGGTTAGTCCAGGGTCTCCCGGGATCTGGTACCTCGTGCCACGTGGTTATTTTTAATTTTCTTAATATCTTCTTTGTTTGTGGCGACAAATCTGATATAGAGCTTAAAAGATGCGGCTTGACGAGCTCTATTTAGATATGTATAAAAACATATATGTTGTCGATCTTATTTCGACGCCGCACTCACTTTTGTACCAGATTTTTTGTGTTTTTACAGTTTTTAACCAAATTTAACACTTTTTTCACACTATTTCACTTCGAGTTTGGTATCTTCTGCCGCCATTCGTTTATGCTATTCACCGCACTGAGATGCGCACGATGATATAATTTGTTTTTCAATATCGCAAGAAAAACCTATTTTTAGGATTTTTTAAATACGGAGCGATTCTGTTTTAATGCTTCCGCGACGGCTGTTCGACTGGTTAGGTTAGGTTAGGTTTTTTTTTTTTTTTTTTTCTAAGTGCTAGTGGGCCTACCTCCCCGGCGACTCACGCCCCGGGGCCGAGGAAGCTAAGCTTAAATGAATTTATTTAGAACTCTTATTTTATTATTGGTGTTAAAAATATTACAATTGGACATAGGTGAGGTTGAGGGCGAGTTTTGCTATTTGATACATGTTCTTTCCCTCAACCACCTGCGTGGAGTCCGCGTCTTAAAAACTAACTTATCTTACTTTACAAAAGGACATATTGATAGGTTTATAATAATAAGTTTTAAAAATATAGTTACAATGTGGATTACGCTATGAGTATGAATTAACATTATATAAGTGACACTTGTTTTTGGTTTTACAATTTTGTATGAATAATATTACTACAGTGGTGCTTATGACTAATATGTTTTTGTTTAAAATATAATTTATATACAGTGGGCGGTATAAAGGATCTTATAACTAACATGCAATGCAATTTCCATTCTTGTGTTACATACATTTTGATTAAGATAGTTAATAAAAAATATATAAAAATAAGAGAAAATTAAGTAAAATGCAAATATTAAATACAAAGGATGTGACCAAAAAGTGATTATCCGTGACGATTGTAATGGTACCAGGTAAGGCGGATCGCTCACGGTGTAGATGGTGTGTTGTTGAACTCTTTAAGTGAGTCGATGATTTTAGTGACGAGGTTGAGTAACGATTCAATTGTACTTGGCTGGTTGTCGGATAGGGAATAAGGGTCTCTGCTTTTCCTATGTTTCTGTAAGTGAGTGTGTCTAATTTGTGTGAAACGTGGACATTCTTGTATAAGGTGTTCGAGTGTTTGTGTGGTGTTGGGGTCGCAAGGACATGTGTCGTTGTCGGTGATGTGGAAACGTTTGAGGTGGTCTTTAGCAAAAGAATGTCCGGTGAGTAGCTGTGTTGTTTGAAATGTGGTGGGATATTGATGAATGAATTGTCTGATATTGTGAATATTGTGTAAGAGTGATTTGGTGTGTTTAGCGGTGGGCTCATCGTTAAAACGGTTTTCCCAGAGCATCGTCGTTACTTGTTTAGCCTGTCTTTTTATGTACGTCAAAGGGCATTTGGCATAGAAGTATTTTAGGTGTGATGTGGCGGCGGCTTTAGCCGCGAGGTCAGCCTCCTCGTTTCCGATGATGCCGGCATGACCCTTTACCCAGTTGAACTTAATGTTTGTATTGGTGTTGTTGCTGATGATATTGTGTATGTCTGTAACTATATTGTGTGAGTTGTTGGGTTGGCCGATCGCTTGGAGAGCGGCCATTGAGTCAGTGTTAATTGTATATGTGAGTGTACTGTTGTTTGTGTTGCTTTGCGAGTGTGTGGTGGCCCAGCTGCAGGCTCCTCTGATAGCAGCTAATTCTGCTTGAAAAACTGTGCATGTTGGGTGTAGCTTTCGCTTCCACCTGTGAATAATGTTGACTGTGTCGGGGGAATAAGCAATGAACACCGCTCCCGTCTGTCCCGTTTCTTGCTTACTCCCGTCCGTGTATATGTTTATGTTATTGTCTGAGGTATGTTTGCTGATATTGTTTTTGTATGTGGTGTATTTTATGAGGGGCCTGGATGCTGGGTGTAAGAGTTTGCTGAAGTGTGTTGGTTGTTCAACTGGGATGTCGTCTGGTAGGAAGCTGCTGTTTCCTTTAGTTCGCGCGTTCTCTATCTCGCAGGATTCGAGGACTTTGAGGTCTAACGGGACGAATCCAGCGAGAGCGATAGCGGCATTGGTCGATACATTCTTGAATGCTTTAGTAGCCCGGATAGCGAAGCCACGTTGAGTTTTTAGTAAGAGTTTCTTATTGTACCTCTTGCTTGCAGCGTGGCCCCAGATGGAGGCCCCGTATGTAATTATTGGTTCTATTACCATTTTGTAGATTAGTCTAATGTTCTCAGGGTGTGGACCCCAGGTGGGTCGTGTGTAGGTGGTGAGTTTATTAAATAAATGAAGTGCCTTAGTAGTGATGTATGTGACGTGATGCTTGTAAGTGAGTTTGTTGTCTATTATAATGCCGAGGTATTTTATTTTGTGTGTGAATTGAAGCGGAGTGTTATCAAAGAGGATTTTGCAATTTTGCGCCTGGGTAGTAAAAGCAATAGTTTGGGTTTTGTCCGGGCCGAATTTGAGTTTGACCCCCTCGCCCCATACTTAAATAGTGTTAAGTGTGTTGTTGGTTTTTTTTCTAATGCATGAATGTCCATGTCTGATGTGATGAGAATTATGTCGTCTGCGAAGGCTTGTAGATGACATCCATTGGGTAAGGTGGTGTTAAGGAGTGAATTTAGTATAATGTTCCAAAGGATAGGCCCGCAGGCCGATCCTTGGACGCAACCCTTTTGTGTGTGTCGTGTGGTTCGTGTATTGCCAATTTGCAGGGTGACTGTTCTATTGGTGAGATAGTTTTGTATGAGTTTAAAAATGTTGCGTGGGCATTGTACAGCTCGTAATCCACTCAACACCGCAGGCCACCAAGCGTTATCGAAGGCGGCTTTGATGTCGAGGGATACGGCTATGGTGTGTTGTTTGTTATGTTTTGCCGTCTGTATGATGTTAAGTGCCTCCTGCTAGGCGTGTACTGTGCTGGTTTGTTCTGTGAACCCGAACTGACATCGGCTCAGTAGGTTGTGATTATGTGCTTTGTAAGTCAGGCGTTTGGTAAACAGTTTTTCAAGTACCTTCCCAAACAAGGGTATTAGACCGATTGGTCGGAAGGGGCCAAGGCTAGAGTAATCGGGTTTGCCAGGTTTAGGTATTATTTTAACTATTGCCTCCTTCCAAGGTGTTGGGAAGTGTGCTATTTGTAAACATCGATTGAAAAGGTTCGTGATTAGGTCTGGATAGTTGCGAGCAAACACCAGGCAAATGTCGCTGGTGAGGTAATCATTTCCTGGTGCTTTGGTGTGTTTGATTGTGTTAATGGCATTTATTATTTCTGCTGAGGTGAACGGGGGGTCATCGTCTGTATCAGGGAGTGTGTTAGAGCTGCTGCGAGTGTTAATGTGTATTTCGTGTGTGTCCGGTGTGTCCTGAAGGTAGAAGTGGTCGAGAAGGGCCTCGACCGTCTCTTCCTTACTGTTGGTGTACTTGTCCTTAACTTTTAGTGTTCGCGGTTGAATTGTGTTGTTGGTTTTTAGTAACTTGTTTGTGATGGACCAGACATCCTCTGCGCCTTGAGATTCGCAGAAGTGACGAAAGTGTTTTGTAGATGTGTGTCGGATTGTTTGTGTGTAAAGTTGTTTGATGCGTTTGTATTCGTTTAAAAGATGTTCAGGTGGCGTTTGCTTATTAGTAGTGTGTATGTGTATTTTGTGGTGTAACTGAATGCATTGTTTTTTGATATGCTCAAGTTCTTCACTCCACCAAGGTGCTTTGGGTTTAAAGAAGCCCGTCTTTAAGGCAAATGACGCTGCGCATGCCTCGTTTATAATGTCGGTGAGTCGGATGACAAGGGCATCTATTTGTTCCGGTGTGAGTGTGGTGGTGTCCGTGTCGGGGATGTTTTCTTTAATTAAGATGGTGTGTAACGTTTCCTTAAATGTGTGCCAGTTAGCTTTGCTGGTGTTGTATTTGAATGTGCTGTTAGTGTTCGCGTGAACTATGGGGTCGGTTCGGCAGTCAAGAGTATATGTTATTGGGTTGTGTTGGCTAGAGGGGAAAAGGTGCTGTTTCACTTCCCATTTATGTATATTGAGCTGTGTGAGTGTAGTGGATAGCGTGAGGTCGATGATAGAAGACCTCTCCGCCCCGTGAGTTATAGTTTCAAATGTGGGTGTGTTGCCGGTGTTATTTATGCTTAGGTTATTTGAGTTAATTATGTCGATCAAGTCCATGCCCCGTTTGTTACTACGGGAGCTTCCCCATAGTTGGTGCCACGCGTTGAAATCGCCGCCAACTACAATGTTTGAGTTAGAGTGAGATTTAATGAAGGTGTCGAGTGTGTTTAGAGAGTTATTTGCATCAGTTTTCGGTTCGACGTAAACCGATGCGATGTATAGTGTTTTGATTTTGGTAGTAATGGCTATTATGACTATGTTTTCGGTAGAGTATTGTGAAATTAGGTGTGCGTTTATGCTTGCGGTGGTGAATAAAAGGGTGTGTGAGTTCTTATGTAGCGTTGCGAGACCGATCAAGGTTCGCTTGTATAATTCTGATGTTAGTGTTCATGTTCAAATGTAGTTGACTTTGGCCTCAACGCGGACTTGACCTTAGGGCACTGTTCGGAGTCAGCGCGGTGTTGGGTGTTGACGTTGTCTTTGTATTGGGCGTTGTGTTCTGTACAGTTCACGCATTTTGGTGTTTGTTCGTTGCATTCCTTGGTGGAGTGGTTACCTGAGCACTTGGCGCATGTGGGTGACTTAGCGGGGCAGCGACTCCGATAGGTGAGGTGTGTCCGAAGTTCAGACAGTTCTGACACTGTCTGAACGGCGAAAAGTTGGCGCAGTACACCCGCTGCATGTCGATGTTCACTCTGCCGAGGTCGGCAAAGGCTTTCCAGGCTGAGGGTGTAGTGTTAAGGACCGCGTTGTAAAGAGAGGTGTTGCGATTTTTGGCCGTAAATTTTATAGTGAATGTGTGATTGGTTAGTGTCGGGTTCTGATCTTTGATGGTTTGGACTAGGTCGGTTTCAGAAGTGTCTTTTGATATGCCTTTTAAGATGGTCATCGGGCTGATCCGTTTCTCATCTTGAGCTTTAATGGTGTTAGTGCTATTTAGTTGAGTGAGAGTATGTTTCTTGTGGTACTCGTTTTCGAAGGCCATTTTAAGCTTATTGTTAGAAAGTGGCGTGACCTTAAGCGGTGCATACCCGCCCTCGCGGAAGTTAACAGTTTTACGAATTTGTGCAATTAATCTTTCCGTGGTGTCAAACCCCTCGCCGGAAACAACAATAGAGGGGCCGGTGGGTGCTTTAGGGGCCGCCGCGGCGTTGGCGTAAGTTTTGTTCTTGTTGGGGGGGATGGTTGTGTGTTCAGTGAGTGTAGATTTGGGAGTGGATTTTAATTGTTTGGTTAACACACTCATTGCCCTGTTGGACTCCTCGAGGAGCTTGGTGTGTTGGTCTATTTTTTCCATTAAGAGCGTGGTAGTGTTTGTGTTTTCTTTTTGTGATTCATCCACTGCTGCTACAGGGGGTTTAGCGGGGGAGGGGGAGGGAGAGCCGATGTGGGCTATGACTCCGAAGAGTCCGTCGATCGCCTCAGTGATGGCTGCCTTCAGCTCAGTTTTGAGATTCCTGGAGGCAGCGATGGCATCCAAACCCTTTCTCCTGTGCTCTCTCGCCATCAGGATGTGAGTAGGCTCCGTAAGTTGGACGCTACGGGTGAATGCGGGGCTCATGACCTCGGCGAGAGTCCGTCTAGTTGCGGAGTGGAGGCCTGTCGCAGGTGAGGGGGTTTGGGAGCTTGGGGTGTTCGCTCGAGTCGGGATCATCCCCGGGGTAGAAGTGGTTTAGTAATGCTTCGGCAGTCTCCTGCTCGGTGTTTGTGTATGTGTTGTTGATCTTAAGTGTACCCGGTTGTATGTTTATCGATTTATCTTTTAAAAGTTTGTTTGTGATGGACCATGCGTCGTCCTTGCCCTGGGCCTCGCAGAAAGCCCGAAAGCTGTCTGTCGAGGCCCGGCGCATCTCTGACGCATATTGCTCTTTTGTTTCCCTGTACTGTTCGATTAGGTCGGGTGAGGGTGTGTTATGAGATCGTGTTGTGCGATGCAGACTCCGATGTAATTGAATGCATTTTGTTTTGAGGTGCTCCAGGCGGTCATTCCATTTTATGGGAAATGACATTTTACAGGCTTCATTGATAATAAGCGTCGTGCGTTCTACGATTGAGTCGAGTTCTGTAGGTGAGATGTCGAGAAAGTTGGTGTCCAAGATTTGACTATTGACAAATTTAGAGAGAAGATTTTCCTTGAACGAGTACCAGTTCGCGTTTTTTGTGCGGTATAAAAAGGTGCTTTGGTTAAGTGTCGCGGTTGGCGGATTTTGCAGACTAATTTGAAATGTGATTACGTTGTGTTGAGTGGATGGGAATAGGTGAGGCCTGACTTCCCAGTGTCTTATTTTGTTAATGAGAGGTGTGGTGCTAAAAGTTAGGTCGATAATGGAAGAACGAGGGCGGCCGTGTGTGATTGTTTCGAAAGTGGGTGTATTTCCCACATTGCACAGGTGCAAGTTCGAGGAGCTCATGAGGTCGACCAGATCGTGACCCCGTCTATTGCTACGGGGGTAGCGACCTCCGCCCCAGAGTGAATGCCATGCGTTGGAGTCACCGCAGGATACGATAGACGCGTGAGGGTGTTGAGTGATGAAGTGTTCTAGTGTGTTGAGAGTGTCATTGTTGTCTGTATCTGGCTCTATGTATACAGAAGCCACGTATAGTGTGGAGGTATGGGTGGGTATGGAGATGATAACCAGGTTGCCGGTAGAGTGTTGTGTGAGTAGCATAGCATTGATGTGCGGGCGTGTAACTATACAGGCTTTCGTATTTCCTCCCCGATTGGTTTGGAATGTGCGTAGGCCTGGTATGTGCGGTGAGTGTATGCTGTTACCTAGATATGGCTCAGAGATGACTGCTATGTCAGTGTTATTGTTGTCGAAGTGTAATTTGAGTTCGTGAAATGCATTGCGAGACCTATCGAGGTTCGCCTGTAAGATATTAATATGAGCGTGCATGTTTAATTGTAATTGATTTTGGCCTCGACGCGGGCACGCATGGACTTCACCTTGGGGCAGTTTTCGCCGTCAGCGCGATGACCGACATCGGTCTGGGTCTTAAACTGGTGGTTGTGTTCGGTGCAGTTAATGCAGCAAGGCTTCTCTGAGGCCGCCTTGCTGCATTCACCCGTTAAGTGTGTCTTTGCGCACTTAGCGCAGGTGGGGACGGTGGCTGGACAACGGTTTTTAGTGTGCCCAAAACCTTGGCAGTTTCTGCACTGTAGAAACGGTGAGAAATTGTCACAATGGACCCTCTGGTAAGTGATAGCGACCCTTTCGAGCTCCAGGAACTTGCGCCAGGCTGTCGGCGAAGTGTTTAGAACCGCGTTGTACAGGTTTTCGTTCCTGTTGTTGCGTTTGAATTTGATTGAATTTGATTTTTTCCCCTTTAAGAGATGGGTTTTGGTCTTTGATTATATTGATTAGGTCCTCAGGGGGAGTGTTTTTGCTGATACCTTTTATGTGTATCATGGGATCGAGACGGCGCTCCTCTTCCGCATTGAGCGAGCCCGTCTTTTTGAGGTGTGTGAGCGCGTGTTGTCGGTTTTCGTTACTTTCAAATGTGATTTTTAATTTACCCTTTGACAGGGGAGATATTTTTAACGGGGCGTAGCCGCCCTCTAGGAAATTGATCGATTTCCTAACTTTTTCGACTAGTTGTTGGGGGGTTGAGCTGGGTTCCCCGCTGACAACAATAGACGGCCCCGCCTCCTTTTTAGAGGTGGCTGTGATGCTGGCATATGCTTTATTGAGCCCGGAGGGGGCGTTGGTGGTTGTGGTGGCCGGGTTTATGTTATTGTTTTTGTCTATCAATTTGTTATTTTTTTTGGTGTTGAGTTCCAGGAGTGCCGTGTGCTCTTTTAGTTTGTGGAGGAATTCGTCGTGTTGAGGCGCAAAAGTATCCGGGCTCGTTTTGCTAGGAGGACCTTGCGGTTGCTCAGTTATAGTAGGTGTTGGTGTTGGGCAGGATGAGAGACGCGTGAGCCTGGTCTTAATAATTAGTGTGGCATTTTCAATGGAGGCGTGTATGCTATTTTTAATTTCTGTCTTAATGTTTCTTGAGGCCCCGAGCGCCTTGGCTTTGGCAAGCCATTCGCAGGCTTCGTCGATTGGGTTTGAGTGGTCGCTGATGACCAGCTTGGTGGGAGAGCGGGCAAACGACGGGAGAAGCGCTTCTGACTGCGCGCTAACCGCAGCGGGCGAGGGGGTTTGTGGTTTGTTGGTTTTGGGTGGTGAGCGGAACATATTGAGTTTGTTATTAAGATGGAATTTAGTTTACGATTGTATTTATATTATTATTGTTTTAATCCTGTTTAAGAAAATTGGGTTTAATATATTTAAAACTAGTGAAATAAAATTTAATACTCTTCGCGAATTCGGCGACCGACGCTCTGGAAGTATTTATTGTTTTACAATCTATTACCTTAGAGGATTATTTATTAAAAATGGAATTTAGTTGAAAGTTGTAATTGTATCTATATTATAAAAATATTATTGTTTTTTAAGCCTGTTTGAGAAAATTAACTTTTAAGATATTTAAAACTAGTGAAATAAAATTTAATGCTCTTCGCGAATTCGGCGAAACCTCGGCGGCGGACGGATGATAAAGGAGACCCGACCCTAATAAAACGCTCGCTGGCGCACGTGCAAAAACAAAAGGCGACCGACGCTCTGGATGTAAGAAAATTGAGCTTTTAGATATTTAAAACTAGTGAAATAAAATTTAAAATTTAATACTCTTCGCGAATTCGGCGAAAACTCGGCGGCAGACGGATGACAAAGGAGACCCGACCCTAATAAAACGCTCGCTGGCGCACGTGCAAAAACAAAAGGCGACCGACGCTCTGGATGTATTTATTGCTTAATTAATGCTTAGTAATTTAGTTTCCGAGTCTAAAATGATTTTATATTTATAATAGCGGGATTTAATGGGATGCAAAGAACCCAAACAGTGCCTACCGGTGAATTTTAACGCGGAGTATTAATTTCACTGTAACAAGCCGTGGTGTGAGGAGTGAAGTGTTAAATTAAGAATTTAAATTAATTTAAAAAAAAAAAAAGAGTCGCTGAAGGCTAAAATGGATAAAATGAACTGCCGAATGACTTCTATGTATTGCTTTTGAGAAAATGCCTATATTAAATGTATAAAGTGAAATTTAAAAAGATTTTAGTTGATAACTGAAATGAAATAAAATTGGCGCGAGACAAGAAACGTTAAAATAAGGAAATATTCTAAATTTAAACAATTAAAAATGACAAATAACTACAATTGCTAACTATTAGTTGACGGCTGGCCGAGAGGTTGCTGGTAGACGCAGCAGCAGCAGATCCGTGGGTTGAAGACACACACACGTAAACTCACAGAACACGGATTGTAGTAGCAAATCGATCGCAAGAACACAAACTTTCAACTCGTTATACGCGGAGGAATGAGAAAATTCCCGGTAAATAGATGGTTATTCGCGAGAGCGGAAACGACCGTTCGAGATGGCAGCTGAATTGAGACTGGTTAGGTTAGGTTTTTTTTTTTTTTCGATATTATTATTATTTTTTGATTATGTATGGTGCTAGGTTAGGTTAGGTTTTTTTTTCCTATTGTTTTCCTAATAGCCTACCCCCGGACATTGGGCAATTCCGGGCCGTGGGAAATCTGATACTGTGGTTTATTCGTTTCTGTATTTTTTTATTATTCAGAATTATACTTATAACAGTCATACAATTTTTCAAGATACATTATACAATTTTTTAATTTCAATACAATTTAAGAATACTATAAATATTTTTACTATTTCTATTTTTAATTATTCTTCACAATTTCATTTTGACAAAATATCATACAATTTTAATGATTTCTATCATTTACTATGCTCCCTACTCTTCAACGACCACGGTACGGCGGGCTGGAGCTGCGTTTCGTATTTTACGCTTCTTTGTGGCGACGTCTTTTTTCATTAGGTAGAGTGTTTCGGACCACCAGGGAGGGGAAGTTGGTATTTTTCGTTTTTTAATTTTTGGTATGTGTGTGTTGCATGCCTCTGTGATGATGTTTGTGTAGTGTGTGAGTGTATTTTCCAAATCTTGTGTTGAGTGTGTACTGTTTACGTGTTCTATTGAGAGATTGCGTTCAGAAAGCAACTGGCTGATTTTCTCACGAAAATGGGTCCAGTTCGCCTTCCTCACGTTGTATACACTTGTCGTGCTGGCAACGTGTACTTTATGTGTGAACTCTATTTTTATTGTAAATGTGAGAGCGTTGTGATCAGAGCCTGTCACATCATGATCAACTCTCCACTCCTCAGTATGTGCGAGAAGGTCATGAGTGACAGCGGTGATATCAACACGACTGGTATACCTTGTGTTTCCTCTGATAGTGTCGAATATGTATTCTCCGCCCTGGTTCACGACTTCCATGCTCATACTATCAAGACTCGCCTCGACTTCCTCACCTCTGTCGTTGGTGGCTTTGCTGCCCCATCATGGGCTGCTCGCATTTACATCCCCTTCTATTACTACTTTGTCCTGGAGTGTCTTAACCTCTTTTTCTATTTCTTCCAGGACCGGTCTTATCGGTTTCGGTTTGGGTTCGACGTAAAAGGATACCAGGTGCACCACGCCTCTGGCTGTTTTTAGACCGATGGGCACCACATTCTTTGTTGTGACTTCTGGATATTGCAGTACCTCGATGGAATCATCGAACACTACAATTGCCGCCTTATTGGTTCATCCCACCGTGTCTGCATTCTGGTACACATCGGCACCCTTATATTCCTTCATTTTGCCTTTTAATCCGACATATGGTTCTTGAATAGGAGCCACTGCTGTTTGGCGCTTCCGGGCTTCCATTATCAGCTCTTCGGTGGCAATTTTGGCACTCTGTAGGTTTGCTTGTATTACCTTGATTGTTTTTAGTTCCACTATAGCGTTAACAGTATGCCACTCTACTTCTAGCTATGTATACCATACGTTTCCTTATTGGGCACTCCGGGTCGTTTGTATTGTGCGAGGTTTTCGTAGCATGCGCTTTTTTACAGTTTATGCATGTCGGTATAGCCCCTTCCTTATATTTCGGATAGTCGATTTTCAGATGTTCTTCCCCGCAATGGAAGCAAGTCGTACCCTCCTCCGTGCAGTGCTTTCGGCCATGACCGTACCCCAGGCATTTGGGGCATTGCACAAGAGGCGACTGATCGAACACGGCCACACGTTGGAAGTCAATGTGGGCTCTGCCCGCTACTGTCAGCTCCTTCCATACGCACGGAGACACCTGTAGTATTATGTTTTCGTTGTATGGGTTCCTTGCACGTCTCCTGTATTTCACCGTTAACCTTATCTCCTCTTTTAAATCTTTAAAAATATTTTGTTTATAAAAATATATTGAGTATAAAAGAAACATAAGAAAATGTTAAAATTAGAATTTAAATTTTAATAGTGCGAACAAAATATAAAGGTAAATGTAATTGTGATTGGAGGTATAAGTGGATTACTAACAAATTGCCATTGTTTGAGTTTATTAATTTGAATTAATTATTTGAAAGAGCCATAGTGATAGGGAGTGTGTTAATGACGAGTGGGGATTGCGTGTTTTTATGTGGTGTTGTGGTTTTGTGGAGGTGGACCAATGCCTTAGGGCAGGTGCCGCGCGTTGAAGCGATAGTTGTTTACATTTGTTTTGTTATGTTTTGTAATATGTAGTTGTGTGGCTGTGTTGGTGAGATTGATTTGGTGTTTATGTTTGTGTATTTGTATGTAAATGTATTTAAATGTAATTAACTTTCGCCTCCACGCGTGCGCGCATGGCCCTTACCTTCGGGCATTTGTCAGAGTCGGCACGGTGTGAAGTATTTGTGTTGGTTTTGAATTGAGTGTTGTGGTTGTGGCAGTTGGTGCATTTGTGCTCTTCCTCCTTGCACTCCGTTGTGAGATGGTTTGCGGAGCACTTGGCGCAAGTGGGTGTGGTTGCAGGGCAGCGGCTTTTAGTGTGCCCGAAATTTAGGCAGTTTTGACACAGCCTAAATGGTGAAAAGTTGCCGCTGTGGACCTTCTGCATACCAATGTTGACTCTGCCTAGGTCGGCGAACGCTTTCCAGGCAGAGGGTGTGGTGTTGAGTACTGTGTTATAAAGTGTAGAGTTCCTGTTCGTTGTTTTGAATTTGATACTAAATGTGTGATCGGCTAGAGTGGGGTTCTGGTCTTTTATTGTGTTTATTAAATCAGTTTCATTTGTGTTTTTGTTAATTCCTTTGAGGATAATCATCGGGTCCACCCGCTTTTCTTCCTGTGACTTGATTGTGTTTTGTTTTTGTAAATTAGTGAGATAGTGTGTTTTGTGTTCGTCTTTTTCAAAGACGAACTTGACTTTGTTTTTGGATAACGGCGAAACCATGGTAGGGGCGTAACCGCCCTCCCGAAAGTTCACCGCTCGTCTGACTTGTTTGAGTAGGTTTTCGATGCTGTCAATCCCCTCTCCGTGTACAACGGCAGAAGGTCCTGCAGGAGGTTTGGGAGCGGAGGTGACCTTAGCATAAGATTGATATATCTTGTGCGAGTCCGCCGCCGCAGGCTGTGATTCCGCGGGTGTCGGTTGCGGTCTTGCCTTTAGTGCCCTAGTGTGTTCCAGCAGGGCCCTACTGCTCTCCTCAAGCAACCGAGAGTGGGCCTCGAGTTTGTTCAGAAGTTGTAGTTGTGTGGTGTCGTTGGGTGTGTCTGTGTTTTTATTGACGATGTTGTTGTTGGCCAATGGTGTGAGGGGTTTAAGGGTAGGATGGGTGGGGCAGGTGGTGGTGGCGGGTTCAGCGAGTCTGACGACCCCGAAGAGACCCTCGATTGCCTCTGTTATCGCTGTTTTAAGCTCGCCTTTTAAGTTACGAGAGGCGGCTAGTGCGCGTAGGCCAGTTTCCCTATATTCTTTGGCCATTGCCAAGTTGTCAGAAACTGGTGGTGATGGTTTGATCGGTCGGTCGAAGGCGGGGCTCAACATCTCTGCCAGTGTCCGTCTCGCTGGGGTTGTGGTTGTGGATGAGGAGGGAGTGATGTTTGTTTTGCTATTGTAAAAAGTCTTAAAATAGATATGCTTGATAATTTTGAATTGAAGTTTGGGGCTGGTTGTGGTCCAAAAACGGTTTTCTCCAGGTTTGAGGGGATATTTATTGTCCGATTTTCAAGTGAGATGTGTCAATCGATTGCTCTTCGTTTGCCGGTTTTTATTGTGGTACTAAATTTAGTGTAGCACTAAGGCCCGGTGATTGGGGGGCAAAACCCTAGTTTTTGCTCCCTAAAAATTCCAAATTTTGTTCAGAAAATCCAATTTTGGTATCAAACTGTAGCTCTCAGTAAGGACTATCTGGTAATGTAATAAAACGTGATAGCTGTCGCTCAATTTTAAAAGTTATTCACCTTTTTCTGGTATTTCCTTTGTAGTTTCCTCAATTTTGAGTCTTAAGACTCAAATTTTATGTCGAAATGTAGAGCCGCCTCGGCTCTACAAGATGGAACTGCCTTATTTATTGTTTTCACACTGTAACTATTTTTAATTTGCAAAACACACGTTTTTTGATAGTTTTTAGGTTATAAAAAATTTAAAATGAAAAAATTTAAAAATGAAAAAAAAAATTTTTGCACTGTTAGACACAGCTGATTTTTCTGCGTCTATTGATATATTGCTGGGAACTATTTTTAAGTAATTAATTTCGCTTATTTGGTCGCGGAGCGGCACAGATTTCGACCGTTCGGGTCGGCGTTTCGACGCGGACTGGTTAGGTTGGGTTAGGGTTTTTTTTTTTTTTTTTTTTTTATATGCACCTAATAGGCCTACCTTCCCCGGCTACTTTATCGCCGGGGGCGTTGACTAAGCTAACCGTCCGTCCTTTCTGTCATCCATCATCTTAATAAGTTACACCACAGCTTTAGTTTTTATTAGGTTTTTACACAGATATACACAGGGTTACAATTTCAATTTTTACAACTACTCTACTTTTTCTATCTTCAAACTTATCTACATTTCTTATCATTCCTATCCTGAGTCGTGGCCCGCAAGGCGGGCAGCCTTCACTTATCCGTGAGTATCCTTATGATACCCATTAGCAAGTAGAGGCTTGACAGAATTCCTGGATTTAAAGAAAGCTTTTGACACCGTTTCGATCCCCATCCTTGTGCAGAGACTTGAGGCGATAGGTATAAGAGGCACAGCTCTGTGTCTTTTTGACAGCTATCTTCGAGATCGGACTCAACAAGTTAATATAGGAAACCTTTACAGTGAAGAAGAAAATGTTTTATTTGGTGTGCCGCAGGGGAGTGTGCTTGGCCCAACGCTGTTCCTGGTGTACATTAACGAACTATGTAACCTGCTGGGCAGCGGAGGGAAAATATTCTCCTATGTGGACGATACAGCTATTGTCTTCCATGGAGAAACTTGGGAATCCGTACGCCAGAATGCTGAACGAGGTCTTGCCGTTATATTTGACTGGCTAAAGGCTAATTTGTTGACCCTAAATATTCCAAAAACCAACTTCATTTGTTTTTCTCCAAGTCGGAGATCTAAACCGGGTGCTACTTTTGGGCTTGGGATACATGAGTGTGCGGACCACTATACACAGAAGTGCAACTGTCAAATTATTCAGAAAGTTACCTCTACAAGATACTTGGGCATCATTATTGATGAATGTCTATCATGGCACTCACACATTTCTACTATTATATCACGAGTCAGGAAATTGATATGGATTTTCAAGACGCTACGCCATGTGATGTCTCCTGTGATACTGAGTAATGTTTACGTTGCATTAGCTCAATCAGTAATTACGTATTGCATAACAGTATGGGGTGGTGCCACAAAAACTAAACTTCTTGAGCTGGAAAGAGCGCAGCGGTCTCTAATAAAAGTGATGTATTTTAAACCATATCGATATCCCACAGTTAACTTGTACAGATCAAGTGGATTGTTATCGGTAAGGCAATTATATCTTCTAAATGTCACCTTATATCTGCATAAATGTGTTCCTTTTAATTCTGCTAGCCAGGATAGAAGACGGAGTGATAATGTGGCCCGCTCCGTAATGGTCCATTCAAATTTTGCCAGCCGTCAGTACGTGAGTCAGTGTGTATATATTTACAACCAATTGAACTCTAAACTCCGACTTCATCATAGAGTTTTGTATGATTGTAAAAAGGTTGTAGCAGGGTGGCTGAGAACTCTAACATACGAGGAAACTGAGCACATTTTGGTGCGAATTCGCTAGTTTGAGACGGGCCGAATTATGAACTTGACAGCGTGCACACTCGCTCACACACAGCACACACATGCACACATACACACACATACACGCATTCATAGATTAAGTTAATTTAGATTTAGATTTAGTTAAAGTTTGTTTAGTTAAGGGAAGTAGCGAGCCAACCCCAACACAAGTGTCTCTTGACTACTTACGGGGGTTGTCTCATACTCATTTAATGATGTTAAAAATTTGAGAAACAATAAAAAAATTTATTTATTTATTTATTTATTATTTAAGTAGGCGCCGGCCGCCTCGCGGTCCCCGCCCTGGCCTTACTTCCATTGAACTTGGCGGTTCTTTTGATTATTTTTATGCAAAATTCCTCCATTTGCAATCTGTAACAGGCCAGCATGTTGGGCAGTCCTTCAAGACTGACCGTCATGCCTGTCATCTGTTCCAGGTCGCATCTGGAGGAGGCAAAAATGGGGCACTCTGTAAGTAAATGCGGGATGGTTTGTTCCACCCCGCTGTCGCACTCGCATTCAGGTGATTCTTTTAGTTTGAAACGGCACAGGTACTCGGCAAAAGGCCCGTGGCCTGTGAGGATCTGTGCCATTTCAGGGCTAAATCTCGCTTCTCTCAGTTGTTTATAAGCGATTTTTTAGAAAAATCTTTGTTATTCCGCCTGTAGTCCTTTCTCTATATCGTTTGTCCCATTCTTCGATCGTTTTCCGTCTTACTTCTTTCCTTATGAACGATAGCGGGTACTCTACGTGGACTGCTTTGACCTTAGAGGTCTCCGCAGCGGCCCTCGCGAGTTCGTCCGCCCTCTCGTTTCCCTCCGTGCTGACGTGCGCTTTCACCCAGTGGAGTCTTATGTTTTGGCCCTTTTTTCGGCTGGTGGCTGCGGATCTCGACTACTCGGGGGTTCCGAGAGCGTCCGCCCGCGATGGCCTCGAGCGAGGACCTCGAATCGCTGCAGATGTTTACGTCAGTACCCGCCACCGTCGCCTCCCTTACTGCACCGACGAGAGCCGCCAGCTCTGCTTGATACACGGTGCAGTAAGGGGCCATCTTTATCTTCTTCCATTTACGTTCACTACCTCCCTCCCATTTAGTCCAAGCCGCTCCAACTCCCTTCTCTGTCTTGCTCCCGTCCGTGTATATAGCCGCTATGTTGTCGTTTTGTATTTTGCCAGGGTCAGTTGTGATGGCGAAGCTTATCTCTGGTCTTTCCGCAGGATGGGGTTGTTCTATAGCAGGTACGGCACGCTCAATCCGGTCTCCTTCGCGTATGAACGGAGATGACCCCCTTCGGGCCTCAAACATCGCGGCGGCTTCTTCCACCCTGAGGTCGAGGGGCAGTATCCCCGCCAATAGCGTCGCGGAATTTAGCGATGCCGTCCTGTACGTTTTTGATATTTTCTGTCCAAAGGCCCGTTGCACCGTCTCGAGTTTTTTCCTTGTGCATATTTTCTTTACTGTCGGTGCCCAGGCTGCCGACGCGTATGTTACTATCGGCTCTATGACGGCTTGGTATACCTGGAATACCATGTCTCCCGTCATTCCCCATTCCAGCTTCGCCATTCTTGATACTTTTTTATATATGTCTGCCGCTTTTCTGGTGACATTATGCACATGCTTATTGAACGTGAGCCGTCCGTCTATTGTCAATCCCAGTAGTTTTATCTCCTTCTCTATATCTATGTCTTGTCCGTTCATCCGTATTTTAGGGGTATCGTACTTCAACCTTTGCGTCAGGACCATTGCCTCGGTTTTTTGTGGCGCAAAGTTGAGCTTGTTCTCGATACCCCACTTTCTCACGTACTCGAGGGCTACGTTTACTCGATTTTCGATGGAGTGCGTGTTTGTTCCGCTGAACAGCAGCACCACATCGTCTGCGAAAGCCTGTGCATAAGTCCCGTCCTCTTCCAGTTCGACCAGTAGTGGGTCGAGCAGGATGTTCCAGAAGGTGGGGCCGCTAATCGAGCCCTGGTTAGGTTAGGTTAGGTTTTTTTTTTTTTTTTTTAATATGCACCTAATAGGCCTACCTCCCCCGGCTACTTTATCGCCGGGGCCGTTGGCTAAGCTAAACTTCCTTCCTTTCTCGCATCCATCCTCTTAATAATTGACAACACAGTAGTAAATTTTATTAGGTTTTGCTCAGATCATAGTTTCAATTACAACTTAAAAGTATTCTTTTACAATATTTCAACTTATCTAATTTTCTTCTCATTTCTATCCTGAGACGAGGCCCGCAAGGCGGGCGGCCTTTACTTCTCCGTGAGTATCGTCATAATACCCATTAGCAAGTGGGCGCCGGCCGTTTTCATTGATTTTCTTTCTGTAATTTTTAAACTACAGTCCTGCAGCTGCGACCCGTTGCAAGTCAGCGTGTCGGGCAGTCCTCCAAAAATTGATCGCCACGCGTGTAATCTGTTCCAGGTCGCACCTGGAGGAGGCAAGAATGGGGCATTCTCTGACTAGGTGTGTAAAGATGGCCAGGGCAACCTCCGGGTTCGCCGTAATAGCTACGCAGCAGGTGTTCACAGCGAGTCCGTCGGCACCCGGGACCTTCCTCGGTTTGGATCTTCGAGCGACGCTGATGAGCTCCGCCCTTGTTATTGGCACTTCATCAGCGCTTCTACCCCGAGAGCTGCTATTCTTTTCCTCTTTCGCTCTTCTTTTTATTTGGTTGATGTCATCATCGAACTCAAGATTTTTAGGCGGGAAGAATTTCTGTGTCAGCAGCTGCACCGGTTCTTCGAAGTTCCATACACTGCCCTTTTCTGTACGCGTGGATTCCTCCCAGTCTGCGTTTTTTGTTTTGCGGGTCGCTTTGTCGTCTCTGATGTTGTTTGCGCCCTCGGCTTTTTAACAATACGCGTAGCTCAGCCTCGCCGCTTTGTCCCACCCCTGTCGGGTTGGGCAGCTCTGGCTGAAGGCTCCGTGTTCTGCGTCTGTTCCCTTAATTTCTTTGCAGTTTACGCAGCTGGGAGGCTTCCCTTCCCCAAAGATCTGGCAATCGGCCCTCATGTGGGCTCCTCCACAGTGACTGCACACCTCTGTCTCTTTTTTGCAGTGTCTTCGGGTGTGCCCTTACCCCAGACACATCGTGCATTGGACCAAAGGGGATTGCAGGTCCACGTGTATTCTGCCAGCCGATGTCAGAGCTTGCCAGAGTTTAGGCGACTTGCAGGACCACCTGGCTCTCCAGAGGGTTTCTTGCCTTCCTTCTGTACTTTTCCACTATTTTCAGCTCTCGTTCCTCAAGGTGCGCAGTCACGTGTTTATTCTGGTTCTGTAGGGCCCGGGCAATGTCATCGGTGGTGTTGCAGGTCAGTAGGTTTTTAATTTTAATTAGGGGGTTTTTGTTTGAAGTCTCTTTAACCTCCATCTCTTTACCCAGTTTTTCTTTCAGCTTGCTTCTTTCTTCCTCTGTCCTGCAACCCACCACTACTTTTCCATGTCTTGCTTTCCTTATTTTTTGCACTTGCCAACCTTCCTCCTTCGCGTTGAGCAAGTGCCGGATATTCTGCACCGTCTCCTCTGCCGTGTCGGTCGCGTTCTTCGGCGCCACCACGACAGAGTGCAGTGCAGGTTTTTGACCCGGGCCCTCTGTGTTGTATTGGCCCTGACCGAGATTTCCTTTTGTCGCTTCGGCGTACGACTTCATGCTTGCTACCCAGTTGTTTTGCCTTTCCATGTCCTTCTTTTCCTTCTCCTCAAACTCTTTCCTCATCTCGGTCAGGATACATTCATCTTTCTTTTTTGCCAGATCCTCTATGCCTTTTCTACATTCCTCCAACCTACTGTTTTCTGTCTCCAGTCTTTCGATTTGTCTGTTTAGTTTATCATATATTTCTTCCATATCTTTTTCGTTTCTTGTTTTTGTTGAGATTCTTGTTGGGCCACCCGCCAGCTCCTAATCGGCTTCTTTTACAATTTGATACAGCCGCTTCACAGCTGACTGTACCCCTGTTTTTATTTCCGTTTTAATATTTCGGGACTCCGCCAAGTGCGCCATTGCTTTTAGATAGCAGTTTTTTGCCTCTTTTTCCCTGGCTTGAGCGGGAGCAGGAGACTTACTCGCTCCCCCCACCCCTGCCAGAGGTTCTTCTTTTGCTGCCTTAGGGGCCTGGCTGGAGGCCGCCTCCCACTTGTCGATACTGCGTCTGATAGCAGGTGCCGTTGGTTTGCATTTAGGTGGAGTGCGTATGCCCAACATTTTGCCTATTAGGTTTGTCGGTGTATTTAAAATTTAAAGAATTAACCTAAGGTCTACTCCCAATAGGGTAGTAGCCGTGTCGATTTTATAATATTCTTATTTAAAGTAATTTGTCTTAAAAATATACTTAATCTAAGATCTACTCCCAATAGGGTAGTAGACAGGTCAATAAATAAGTTAGACAATACAATAAATATTCTTAATTATTAATTTTTATATATTTTAGAGCCTTCTTATTTTTGCTATGAGAGGATGCCATGAGTTGCCACCAACAACCGCCTGTAACACCGATCTCGAGTCGCAGTATATAGCGCTGGTCTTAACGTTCGCAGTGTTTATTACGCGTACAGCTGCCGTCAGAGCGAGCGCCTCCGCCTGAAAGACCGTACAGTAGGGCGACAGCTTGAACTTACCCGATTTAATTTCGATGCCGTTTTTCCAACAGGAAAAAGCGGCACCGAAATCAACGACATCTTTGTCATTCTTGCTGCCGTCCGTGTAGAATTGTGTAAGTCCCTCCGAGCTAGTCTTTAATTCCTCCTCATTTGTAATGAGTCCGTAGTATAACTGCGGCTCTTCGGCGGGGTGATCCATTTGGCAGTATTCTTCTTTGTTCTCGACCTCTATGTCATCCGTGAGGCCCTCCCAGTGGCCTTTTTTCGCCATGTAAAGGGTGGCGATTTCCTTTATTCGAAGGTCCAGTGGGAGAGCCCCAGAAAGAGCCAGGACCGCGTTCAAGGACACGGTCCTGTTTGCCCTAACGATTTTTTGGGTGAAGCCTCTTTGAATCGTGTTTAGTTTTTTCCGGACGCATATTTTCTCTGCTGCCCCGGCCCATGCTGCTGCTGCGTAGGTAACGGTGGGCTCCACCACGGCTGTGTAGATTGTGGAGACTATATCTGGATGTAGCCCCCACGTTTGTTTGGCCGCCTTTGCCAACTGTTTATATAGGTTGGCTGCCTTGATGCATATGTTTGACACGTGGTCGTTGAAAGTGAGTTTACTGTCCACTGTCAGGCCAAGTATCTTTATTTTATTCGCCAGTGCGATTTCAATCCCGCGCATTGTGAGTCTTGGTGCGTCGTACTTGACCTTGTTTGTTACGATCATCGCTTGAGTCTTTTTTGGTCCGAATTTTAATTTGTTATTTTCGCCCCATTTTTGGGCCAGTTCGAGCGCTTTGTTGCCCTTCCTCTGGACTTCCTCTCCACTATCGCCTTCTACTATTACCAACACATCGTCAGCAAATGCCTGGCAATATAAATTATTGTCAGACATTTGCTCCAGTATCGGGTCCAGTATAACATTCCAGAGCAAAGGGCCGCTTATAGAGCCCTGCACGCAACCCTTTGTGGTGATTTTTTCGACTTCTTCTCCAGCGTAGCGTAGCCTTACCTTACGACACTGGAGATAGTCGTCATAGACCCTTCTCAGGTTGACAGGACATCCTTTTTCGGCTAGGCGCATACGTATTTTAGGCCACCAAGCGTTGTCGAAGGCGCCCTCTATATCTAATGAGATGATCAGCGTTATTAATTTTTCTTTTAGGTTCTTACGTACTCGGTGCATTAGAGTATAAAGGGCGTCCTCGGTGCTCCGTTGCGGCATGAACCCAAACTGCCTTCTAGAGAGCTTTGGCACGAGGCTATTAGGTCTTGTGTAGATGTGTTGTTGCAGGGGCAGTGAGAGTTGTTAGTGATGTGGAATCTGTGTAAATAATCTTTAGCAAAAGAATGGCCGGTAAGGAATTGTGTCATTTGAAAAGATGTTGGGATGGCGAGGAAAAATGCGTGTATGTTGTTGAGTTGCGGAAGAAATTTCTTCGTGAATTCTCCAGTTATTTCTTCGGTGTATCGTGTTTGTGTCTTGTGTTTCGTTTCTTGTTTAATTAAATGTTTGATGTATGAAATGGGGCATGCAATGTGATCGGGTGATTTGTGTAATGATGCTGCTTTGTTGGCAGCTACATCGGCTAGCTCATTGCCTTGTATGCCTGAGTGACCTTTCACCCAGTAAAAGTATATGTTTGCGGGCATTGAAATAAGCAGCTGGAGTGTGTTATGTATATCGGATACAATGGGGTGGGTGTTGATGTGTTGTTTGAGTGCTGCAATAGCAGATTGAGAATCGGTGTGGATGATAGCCTGTGTGATGTTTTTGTTATATAGATAAAGTGTGGCGTATTTAATAGCTGCCAGTTCAGCCTGAAAGACCGAGCTGGTGCTGTGTAATTTAATATGTTTCGTGTGAGTGTGTTTGTGTGTGTCCTCATTGCCATTTGAATATGAGGATGGTGATGGTGAGTAAACAACAAACGCGGCGCCGGTAGAGCCGTCGTCGTGTTTGCTGCCGTCCGTGTATATATGATGATGTAGAGTGTGGTTTATTTCAGCATATGCTTTTGTGGAGAGTGTTGCGATGGGGTTCGATCTGCTGGATGAAGTAGGTCCGAGAAGCGGACAGGGGTCTCAAGCGGTATATCATGCGGAAGTCTGTTGGTGCGTCTATTTATTCGTGTGGATTCAATTTCGGCGGCCTCTAATAGTTTGAGATCGAGAGGTGTGAAGCGGGCTAGGCTACGATTGCTGCGTTTGCAGACACCGTCCTAAAGGCCCGGATGGCTCGTAGGGCGAAGCCTCGTTGCAGACTGATTAGTTTTTTGCTTACTGTTTTCTTGACAGCGATGTGACCCCAAACGCTGGAAGCGTATGTTATAATTGGTTCAATGACCATTGAGTATATTGTGCGTATGTTTTCGGGATGCGGGCCCCATGTGATTCGTGTAAAAACTTGTAACTTTTTGAATATATTAAGCGCCTTTTGAAGGGTGTGATGTAAATGATCATTAAATAATAGTCTGTTGTCAATGACAACTCCGAGATATGTGATATTTTTGCTGAAGGCTAGTGTAGTGTTGTCGAAAAGGATCCTTGTGTGTTCTGACTGTTGTGTGAAAGCTATAAGTTGTGTTTTGGAAGGGCCAAAGTGCAGTTTAACGCTTTGACCCCATAGACGGATGGTTTCTAAGGCTGAGTTGGTATGACTTTGTATAGTGTTAAGGTCCTTTGCGGTGACTACTAAAAGGACGTCATCCGCATAGGCCTGTATGTAACAGCCGGGAGGTAGCTCGATGTTGCTAAGGAGATCGTTAACAATGAGGTTCCACAGAATTGGTCCGCATGCAGAGCCCTGCACGCATCCCTTTTCTGTTGATTGTGTGATTACAGTGTTACCTAGGTGTAAAGTTACGGACCTCTGCGACAGATAGCTGCACAGAGTTTTGTAGAGATTGGATGGGCATTGAGCTTGTTTAAGGCCACTGAGCACCGCCGGCCACCAAGCATTGTCAAACGCCGCTTTGATGTCCAGCGAGACTGCAATGACCTGTTGTTTATTGTTTTTAGCATTCTTAATTGTGTCAAGGGCGCGATGAATCGCTTGCACTGTCCCAGTTTGTTCTGTGAATCCGAATTGTTTGTCACTAAGAAGACCTAGCTTATTAGCTTTGTATGTGATCCTCTTAGTGATGAGTTTTTCAAGTGTTTTACCGAACACAGGGATGAGTCCGATGGGGCGATAAGAGGACAACGATGTGTAATCAGTCCTATTGGGCTTTGGTATTACTTTAACCGTTGCCTCTTTCCACGGGGTGGGAAAATGAGCAGTTTCGACGCAACGGTTAAACAGGTTCAGAAAGAGCTCAGGGTATGATTTAAAAACTACAAGGCAGATGTCGCTGGTTAGGTGGTCCTGACCAGGAGCTTTTTTATGGCTAATTGACTCGATTGCGTGAGTTACTTCTTATAAGGTGAACGGCGGGTCATCCGCTGTGTCCGGAGGGGAGTAGGCTATGTTAGCGAGTATGTGGTGTCGGGTTTCAGTGTTGGGCAAGTCTTTAGGATAAAAATGGTTCAGCAGTGTTTGAGCTGTTTCAGTCTCAGTTTTCGTATAAGTATTGTTTATAAGGAGCGTTCCTGGCTGAATGTTGGGGGTGGATTTTTTAAGTAGGCGGTTGGTGACAGACCAATCGTCTTCTTGGTCTTGAGATTTGCAAAACTCTTTAAAGCTATTTGTGGACGCTTGGCGCATTGCGGTTGTGTACTTTTGTTTTGTGTTGTTATATTCATTTATGAGCTCAGCGGTGGGTGAGTTATGTCCCCTTGAGGAACGACATAGCATGTGGTGGAGTCTGCGGCATTCGTTGCTGAGTTCATCGAGGTGGTCATTCCACCAGGGGGCCTTAAGTTTTTGTGTTCTTTTACGTATGGGTTAGGTTAGGTTAGGTTAGGTTAGGTTAGGTTAGGTTCCCCCCCTCCGCGGACGAATTTACCCGCGGCTCCTAGGCTTGTCGTGCCGGGGGGGCTTAGTACCTGGAACGACTGCAGCAATGCCGTCGTAAAGGGGAAGCAAATAAGGAGGTACAGGCTGGCCTTCACTTCGAAGGCTAGTCTCTGGAGAAGGCATCAGCGCCCAGCGGAAAGATTTCCGTGAGTCCCTAGCAAGCTGGAGAGATCATTTGATGTCAAAGGTGAAACTAAGGGACTTTTACTTATTCGACGCTCCCGACTGGTTTTTCCTTTGAGTGTGCCGGAGGCGGCCGGAGAAGGGGTCTGTTTCATAGCGCTACTGCGTACTTGTCTCTGGGCCTCAGCTGCTCTCGACTCTTTCTTTTCTAAGAAACGTGCTAGATGCGGTGAAGCTTCATGCCACGCGAACATGCGGGGTGCAAACAAAAGTCTCGGGAGAACCAATAATAAATCTGGTGTTGTTGCCTTCTTGGGCCAAAGTGCAGTGGCACGATGGATAGCCGGCGGAACCGGCAATTATTGGATGTTCTGTTTCCTGGGGTGCAAGCTGGCACCTTTTGGCGATATAGTCAGCGTATGTTGTGATGAATGAATGATGATTGTTCTGTGTTCAATTGAAGGAGTGGCCTTATTGGGCAATAAGAGGAAGGAAACCTTGATACAAAAATCCCCTAACGTTCGGCGCTGATGAGCGTGGCGTCGGACACCTAATCCCCTCTTTATGAGGAATTGAGGTCGTTGACGGGCAGGTCAATGCCTAGCGCCAAAAAAAAAAAAAACGCGTCCCCGGTTCTCTCCGGAGTGACGGCGAGGACTCGCTACAGCTTGGGCACTCGGCTGCGGTACATGGGTCTTAAAGAGGGCCACAGGGGAGCGACCCCTGGTCAAAATAAAAGCAAGCATGAGTTCAAATACACGTTTAACTACCCCAGGTGGGTTAAATCCCACCCATGGCGATGCCATGGCTCAGCCCCACCGTACTCTGGGGGGGGGCAAAACTCATGAGGAAGAGAAGGATGAGGAGAGAAGAGTGGTAGGATGTGGTGATGTGAAGGAGAATACTAGGGACGGAGGCGAAATGTCTAACCGGAGTACGCCCGTTCCACTCAAAGAGTGTAGAGTTATGCTGGTGCGAACTCCACTACCCATATCGAGTCCAAATAACAGCACAGGAGACCGTGAAGTTGAGGCCATTACTGCCATAGGGAAAAATATTGGACGACAAGTGATGGAGGCCAGCCTGGAGACGAGCTGTGAGATGCTCAGCGCTGACGCATCGTTTACCTCCATCAACTCGCCACATGTACAAGGGCGACCGGCGCGATTTTTTCGTCGGAAAAGAAGGAAGGAGGAATGTAGCTCTAGCGACGCTGGAACCCCTCACTCGACGAGAAAGTCCCGGGCTGCATTAAATAAACTCCAACGAGTAGAACGGGAGAAGAGGGTTGAAGCGGAACTGCTAGAGGCGACGCCCAGTCCCCCAACAAAAACAGGAAGCACAGCGCCAACCGAACGTCACGCTGACCCAAAGGTGAGGATTGAGGCCAGCCTCGCCGCAGTGGATAAAGTCGCCCGACATTCGAGTAACCTGAAGGGCACTTTTGTCTCAGCGCTAAAACAGGCGGTGACCTCGATCCGTAGAGACGCCGAAGAGCTAGCTGACCGTACAGTCAGCGAGGAAACGAGGGCGCTCCGGAACGAAAATGAGAGACTTCGTGGACAGGTGGAAGCACTTCAAAAAGAAATGGCTGAGTTGAGAACCCTGATCCAAGAGTTCTCCAGGAAACCGGTGCATAAAGAGCCATTACGGACTTCTTCACCATCTTCGCAGCTACCACAACTCTTAGCCGAGCTGGAAGGTCGTTTAATGAGACAAATGGGCGAATGTCTTAGCGCGAGACTCGCAAACCTGGAGCCTAGATTAAATGCGGAACCGAAAATTCGACCACCACTAGCCGCGGATCCGATTCCAATTGAGGACTCTACGACAAAGAGCATAGAAGAACACTCGACAGGGGAGAAGAGAAAATCTAGGAAAGGAAGGAAGATGCGGGCACCTGATGCTAACAAAGCACCCGATGCCGTAAGTGCGCAGATTCCACCAACCCAGAGCAACGCAGAGGCAAACTGCGAGCAAGAGTGGAAAACAGTGCAAAGTAAGCGCAAACAGGCCAAGAACGGGAGTGCAACAAGCAAGAATACCCCAACCGCTGGCATCGTAAAGCCCGCGGCTACGACTCCTCAACGGCCACGAGCGAAGCTGAGAGCCCCGAGATCCACGGCCGTTGTGCTTACAATCACCGAAAAAGAACAGACCTACGCCTCTGTATTGCGGGAGGCAAAGGAAAAAATTAAACTGAGTGATTTGGGCATAGAAGCCGTCAAATTTAAGCGGGCGGCGACGGGAGCGGTGATCCTAGAGCTACCTGGATCCCGCAGTGGAGACAAGGCCGACGCCCTTGCTAGTAAACTGAAAGATATATGTCCTAGCGGGGTGAGCGTGTCGAGGCCGGAGAAGTGTGCCGAGGTACGAGTGGCTGGCCTCGATGACTCTGTAACATCAGACGATATCAAAAAGGCGATAGCGGAGATTGGGGGCTGCAACCGCGAACAAGTAATGGTGAGTGAGGTTCGGCCAGACAGAACTGGATTGTTTGGAGCCTGGGTTCGGTGTCCAATCCTTGCGGCCAAGCAAATCACCGAGGGGCGACTACTCATAGGCTGGGTCGCAGCTAGGGTAACATTACTGGAACGCAGGGAAATTAGGTGCTACCGGTGCCTTCAAAACGGGCACGTAGCCAGCCGGTGCACGTTTGGTGCTGATCGTAGCGATCTCTGCTACCGCTGCGCACAACCAGGCCACCGGGCCGCGACTTGCAAGGGCAAACCCGTGTGCGTCCTTTGCCAGGAAGCGGGTCGAAAGGCAGACCATCGGCTAGGGAGCGCTAAATGTCCGGCCCCTAGCGTCAAAGTTCCAAGAAGAGAGACGCCGCGGCACAACATCGTTCCGACCGGGTCCGCCCCTCCGGACGGGGAACCAATGCACAAAGATGGAAGCGTAAATGCCTAGAACGGTACGGTTCCTCCAGTGTAACCTCAACCACTGTGCCAATGCCCAGGATCTTCTGACACAAAGTATGGCACAGTGGTCCATTAATGTTGCAATAGTGTCTGAACCATATATCTCAGAGCTAAGGACCGCATCTCAAACACCAAATTGGATTATGGATAGGGAAGGCCTAGCAGCCGTTATACTCGACAGTGACCAGATGGCACTGGCAGGACCGCACCTAAAGGGTCGCGGGTGTGTCGCCGTCCGAGTCTCGGAGAACCTGGTAGTAATAAGCGCCTACTATTCTCCTAACAGGACACTCGCCGAGTTCGAGCGGTTTTTAGTCGAGATAGGCTCACTGGTCGATTGGGCCCGACCCCACGAGGTAATTGTCGCCGGTGACTTCAACGCAAAGTCGACTGCGTGGGGGACGCTGGATGACCGTGGACGAGGACAGGCCTTGTTACGATGGGCCGCAATGTACAATTTGACAGTATTAAATAAAGGCTCCGAGCACACGTGCGTACGCAGAGCGGGAGGCTCCATCGTTGATGTCACTTTTGCGAGTTCCTGTCTTGCTCGTCGCGTTGAAAATTGGGAGGTAATGACAAAGGTAGAAACATTGTCGGACCATAGATACATCCAATTCCGTATCCCTCCATTGTCGTTTGTTGGATCGGCTGAGCACAGTCTCATTCCGTCTGAAATCGGCCCTAAATGGTCGCTGAGGTCGTTGGATAGAGTCGTGTTCGAAGAGGCGACAATAGTTAAGTCTTGGTGTTCCAGCCGGACCAATGCTGATATAGAAAGTGAAGTTCGGTGGCATACAAAAGCGTTAGCAGACCTATCAGAGGTGTCGATGAGACGCGTACGAATTTTGAGGCCGAGGGATAAAGTTTACTGGTGGTCTGACGAACTAGCTGGTCTTCGATCAATCTGTGTGAGGTCGCGGAGGACGTTTACGCGGTACAGGCGCCGACCACGAGCACGTCGCAGCCAAGACGAAGAGGAACGGCTATACGCAGACTATCAAGCTGCAAAAAAGAATCTAAGGGTAGCAATAGCAAGGTCCAAAGAAAATGCTTGGAATGAGTTTCTTAATACGTTGCAACAAGACCCCTGGGGCCGCCCCTTTCGACTTGTAATGAGCAAATTGCGACCCCGGGCGCCGCCACTGACGTCCAGCATGCAACCTTCGCTTCTTGACTTGGTGGTAGCCACCCTGTTTCCATGTGGAAATGGGCGAACACCTATCCCAGCGCATCCGTACTCGATTCCAAGCGAAGAGTCAATACGCGTGACGCGTGAAGAATTAGAGGCAGCGTTGGCAAAGGTCGCCGCCAAAAACACAGCTCCAGGCCCTGATGGCCTTCATGGCAAGGTGTGGGCTCTCGCCCTTAAAGACGAAGAAATGGCGTGGAGGTTCAGCAGCTTGTTGACGCGAATCATGCAGAAGGGAGAGTTTCCCTCCGCCTGGAAGACTGGGAAACTAGTGCTGCTAAAGAAGCCCGGAAAAATCGAAACATCCCCTTCTGCTTACCGGCCAATCGTATTGCTGGATGAGGGTGGCAAAATCTTGGAGCGAATCATGGCTAAAAGAATAAATAGACATCTAGAAACCATCGGACCAGATCTGCACAGTGCTCAGTTTGGCTTCCGGCGTTCGCGGTCAACTGTGGACGCAATCGCAGAGGTGCGAGAAGTCAGCGAGGAGACAACGGAGCAGGGTGGAGTTGTACTGGCGGTGTCCCTTGACATCGCCAACGCTTTTAACACCATTCCTCACGAGGCTGTTCTGCGAGGCTTAGTACATCATGGGATACCTTTATATCTCCAGAGGCTAGTAGAATCGTACCTCTGCGATCGAAAAATTGTGTTTCCGGGTAGGGATTCTTGGAGAAGCTACCGAGTCACATGCGGTGTACCTCAAGGGTCCGTTCTGGGGCCCCTGCTGTGGAATATAGGCTACAATTGCATCATTAAAACATCGTTGTCTATAGGTGTTAGGGTCATATGTTACGCCGACGATACCTTGGTTGTGGCATCTGGTAGTTCGTACGTCGAGGCGAGCCGTCGGGTAACAGCTGGGGTAGCTCAAGTCGTAGCGCAGATAAGAAACCTCGGGCTGCGTGTCGCGCTGGAGAAGTCCGAAGCAATCTGTTTTCACGGCCCGGGGCGAGCGCCTCCAGCGGGTGCGCACATCGTCGTTGCAGGAGTGTCCATCGAGGTAGGAAAATCCCTGAAATATCTGGGCCTGGTACTTGATTCCCGGTGGACGTTTAGATCACATTTTGCGGCACTTGCCCCGAAGCTCACCGCCACCGCACTGGCCCTTAGCCGAATTATGCCAAATCTAGGCGGGCCGAGTGAGGGGTGTCGCCGACTCTACTCCGGCGTCGTTAAGTCTCAAGCTCTGTACGGGTGCCCAATATGGGCTGATAAGCTATCCCGCAAGAACAAACAGCTTCTCAGACGATATCAAAAATTAATGATGATCAAGGTTGCGCGAGCGTACCGCACGGTGTCATACGATGCCGTGTGTTTGATCGCAGGTTCCGCGCCCTGGCACCTCGAGGCTACCGCTCTGGCAGACGTCTATTGGCGCAGGGCTGATACGCGTGAAGCAGGGAGAGAACCAGACACTGAGACCATACGCTCCTGGCGCCTGGATGCCTGCCAGCGCGTGATACAAAACTGGAGAACCGAGTTGGAGAGGGCAGAGATGGGTGGATACACAATAAGTGCTATATTGCCCGTCCTAACCAAGTGGCTGGAGAAGAAGCGCGGCCCTTTATCCTTTCGTCTGGTGCAGGTCATATCAGGTCATGGCTGTTTTGGCAAATACCTCCACCGCATCAGACGGGAACCGACCCCTGCGTGCCACCACGGCCGAGAGGATAGCGATGATGCCGCGCACACTCTAGCGGCTTGTCCGGCGTGGGCGGAGGAAAGGCGCCGCCTGGTTGCGGCTTTTGGGACGGACCTGGGCTTGGCTGAAGTTATAAAGAAGGCGGTGGAAGACTCCGAGAAGTGGACCGTTTTATCAAACTACTGTGGAGTGGTTATGCGGTACAAGGAGGAAGCAGAGAGAGCCCGAGAATAAAAAAAAAAATAAAAAAATAAAAATAAAAAAAAAACCAAAAAAAAAATAATAATAAAAAAAAAATATTTATATTAAAAAAAAAAAAATAAAAAAAAAAAAAAAAAAAAAAAAAGGGAATAATTACTAATGTGGTGTGATATTAAATATAAATCATTTATATATTTACCTTATACGGAGAGTCGCGAAAGCGGCAGTCGCTAGACGGGGCGCGGTGAAAAGGCCTAGCTGTTACCCGCCCTCGTCTCATAGCGAACAGTGGGCCCTGGTGGTTTTAGTGGGTATGGGGTCATCGTATTTTACGACCTTGACCCCCACACTCCCCGCGCCACTTAACAACTTGCCCAGGCGCGGGCGCCCGTAATCGGGTTTCCCCAGGTTAAAAAAAAAAAAAAAAAAAAAAAAAAAAAAAAAAAAAAGGTTAGGTTAGGTTAGGTTTCGACAGACGATGGGGGTCACTGAGATACCACCTGATCCAGCTGCTGACTGGACACGGATGCTTTGGCAAATACCTGTGCCGGATAGCTCGCCGAGAGGCAAACCCCCTTTGCCACCACTGCGGGTGTCAGAATGACACGCCGCAGCATACTTTGGAAGAGTGTCCAGCGTGGGATTCCGAAAGGAACGCGCTGATCTCCACAATAAATGTGACCAACGTGACACTTCCAAACTTAGTGTCCGCAATGGTCAAAGATAGACGAGCCTGGGAGGCGGTCGATGCCTTTGCCGAGACTGTCCTACAGGCGAAAGAAGACAACGAGTGAGCCCGGGAAGTTGAACCCACGGCGCCGCCTATGAGGAAAAAACGTACCGGACGTCGCCGCCGCGACTTTTTGCGTCGCTGAACTGCTGTTGCTGCTAACATAGCTATGCCACTTGCTTACATATTTGCTATTTTTGCTTTGCTTACTCGCTATTTGCTTTTATCAGCTATTTCGCTTCGCCTTATAGGGTGATCGTAGATAAGTAAGCTTCGTAGATTAATTAATTAATTTATAATGTAATTAAATTAACGCTTCGCCAAGGAGAATTGCTTGAAATCACTAATGTTTTAAGCTTGCAAATAACTTTGCTTTGTATATAGGGCTTTTAGGAGAGCTGCGCGCTGACTGGCGCCAAGCAGCAAGCGCAAGCTGGGAAGTGGGTCTAGGCCTACTGGCTGTTACCACGACCCGGCTACGTACGCGCTATGGATTGGGCCCTGGTGGTTTTAGTGGGTATGGGGCCATCGCATTTTACGACCTTGACCCCCACACTCCCCGCGCCATTCACACCCTGCCCAGGCGCGGGCGCCCGTAAGCGGGTTTCTCCAGGAAAAAAAAAAAAAGGTTAGGTTAGGTTTTTTTTTTTTTTTTTTTTTTTTTTTCACCTAGTGGGCCTACTTTCCCCGGCTACTTTATCACCGGGGCGACGACTAAGCTAGGCATTCTTCACATCTTGCATTCGTTCGTCTCGAAATAAAAACAAGGGGGTTTTATTTAATCAATAATACAAATAGTTTTTTTTTTTTTTTGGAGGCTGGGGGTTGATGCTATTTGATACATTCTTTCTCCCAGCCTCCAATTCACATGAGTCTGCGTCTTAGAAGACAATATTGGTTCTTAAAATTAGATACATTATTTATTACTTATGGCTAAATTACATATAGTGTAGAAAATTATAAATGAATTGTAGAACTTAAAATTATATTCGGTTATCATGGATAACTTAAATTAAACTTAAAATGTAAAACAAAATTCTTAATATTAAATAGAGAAACTTAGAGTAAAAATAGTTTACATAACATAAATGGTATTCTTAAAATTAAGGTTATAACAAAGACAAAATTGTGAAAATCTATGTGCCATTGAACGCCTTTAGGTTATTTATTATATATTTGATGAATGTATCAAATGATTTTGCCGATGTTGCTTTGCTAACAAGTTCGGCAACATTATATGGGTCGATGTTGACAAAGGAACAGGTTTGTTCGTGTGTGGATCTTTGAAGCTCAAATCTGGGACATTCGCGAATGAGATGGATGAGGTCTTGTAGGGATGTATTGTTGCAGGGGCAGTGAGGGTTGTCAATGATGTGGAATCTGTGTAAGTAATCTTTTGCAAAAGAATGGCCGGTAAGGAATTGTGTCATTTGGAAGGATATAGGGATGGCGAGGAAAAATGCATGTATGCTGTTGAGTTGCGGAAGAAATTTCTTCGTGAACTCTCCAGTTATTTCTTCGGTGTATCGTGTTTGTGTTTTGTGTTTCGTTTCTTGTTTAATTAAATGTTTGATGTGTGAAATGGGGCATGCTATGTGATCGGGTGATTTGTGTAATGATGCTGCTTTGTTGGCAGCTACATCGGCTAGCTCATTACCTTGTATGCCTGAGTGGCCTTTCACCCAGTAGAAGTATATGTTTGCTGGTATAGAATTAAGCAGCTGGAGTGTGTTATGTATATCGGATACGATGGGGTGGGTGTTGGTGTGTTGTTTGAGTGCTGCAATAGCAGACTGAGAATCAGTGTGAATGATAGCCTGTGTGATGTTTTTGTTATATAGATAAAGTGTGGCGTATTTAATAGCAGCCAGTTCGGCCTGGAAGACCGAGCTGGTGCTGTGTAATTTAATGTGTTTCGTGTGGGTGTGTTTGTGTGTATCCTCATCGCTGTTTGAATATGAGGATGGAGATGGTGAGTAGACAACAAACGCGGCGCCGGTAGAGCCGTCGTCGTGTTTGCTGCCGTCCGTGTATATATGATGATGTGGAGTGTGGTTTATATCAGCATATGCTTTTGTGGAGAGTGTTTTGATGGGGGTTCGGTCCGCTGGATGAAGTAGTTCAGAGAAGCAGACAGGGGTCTCAATCGGTATGTCATGCGGAAGTCTGTTGGTGCGTCTGTTTATTCGAGTAGATTCTATTTCGGCGGCCTCTAATAGTTTGAGATCGAGAGGTGTAAAGCGGGCTAGGGCGATTGCTGCGTTTGCAGACACCGTCCTAAAGGCCCGGATGGCTCGTAGGGCGAAGCCTCGTTGCAGACTGATTAATTTTTTGCTTACTGTTTTCTTGACAGCGATGTGACCCCAAACGCTGGAAGCGTATGTTATAATTGGTTCAATGACCATTGAGTATATTGTGCGTATGTTTTCGGGATGCGAGCCCCATGTGATTCGTGTAAAAACTTGTAACTTTTTGAATATATTAAGTGCCTTTTGAAGGGTGTGATGTAAATGATCATTAAATAATAGTCTGTTGTCAATGACAACTCCGAGATATGTGATATTTTTGCTGAAGGCTAGTGTAGTGTTGTCGAAAAGGATCCTTGTGTGTTCTGACTGTTGTGTGAAAGCTATAAGTTGTGTTTTGGAGGGGCCAAAGTGCAGTTTAACGCTTTGACCCCATAGACGGATGGTTTCTAAGGCTGAGTTGGTATGACTTTGTATAGTGTTAAGGTCCTTTGCGGTGACTACTAAAAGGACGTCATCCGCATAGGCCTGTATGTAACAGCCGGGAGGTAGCTCGATGTTGCTAAGGAGATCGTTAACAATGAGGTTCCACAGAATTGGTCCGCATGCAGAGCCCTGCACGCATCCCTTTTCTGTTGATTGTGTGATTACAGTGTTACCTAGGTGTAAAGTTACGGACCTCTGCGACAGATAGCTGCACAGAGTTTTGTAGAGATTGGATGGGCATTGAGCTTGTTTAAGGCCACTGAGCACCGCCGGCCACCAAGCATTGTCAAACGCCGCTTTGATGTCCAGCGAGACTGCAATGACCTGTTGTTTATTGTTTTTAGCATTCTTAATTGTGTCAAGGGCGCGATGAATCGCTTGCACTGTCCCAGTTTGTTCTGTGAATCCGAATTGTTTGTCACTAAGAAGACCTAGCTTATTAGCTTTGTATGTGATCCTCTTAGTGATGAGTTTTTCAAGTGTTTTACCGAACACAGGGATGAGTCCGATGGGGCGATAAGAGGACAACGATGTGTAATCGGCCCTATTGGGCTTAGGTATTACATTAACCGTTGCCTCTTTCCACGGGGTGGGAAAATGAGCAGTTTCAACGCAGCGGTTAAACAGATTCAGAAAGAGTTCAGGGTATGATTTATATACTACAAGGCAGATGTCGCTGGTCAGGTGGTCCTGACCAGGAGCTTTTTTATGACTAATTGACTCGATTGCGTGAGTTACTTCTTGTAAGGTAAACGGTGGGTCATCCGCTGTGTCCGGAGGGGAGTAGGCTGCGTTAGCGAGTATGTGGTGTCGGGTTTCGGTGTTGGGCAAGTCTTTAGGATAAAAATGGTTCAGCAGTGATTGAGCTGTTTCAATCTCAGTTTTCGTGTAGGTATTGTTTATAAGGAGCGTTCCCGGCTGAATGTTGGGGGTGGATTTTTTAAGTAGGCGATTGGTAACAGACCAAACGTCTTCTTGGCCTTGAGATTTGCAGAATTCTTTAAAACTATTTGTGGACGCTAGGCGCATTGCGGTTGTGTACTTTTGTTTCATGTTGTTATATTCATTTATGAGCTCAGTGGTGGGTGAATTGTGTCCCCTTGAGGAACGACATAGCATGTGGTGGAGTCTGCGACATTCGCTGCTGAGTTCCTCGAGGTGATCATTCCACCAGGGGGCCTTAAGTTTTTGTGTTCCTTTACGTATGGGGAATGCCTCTTTGCATGCTTTGTTAATGGTTAGAGTAAGGTTGTTAATAAATGTGTCTATTTCGTGTGAATGTATTTGAGTGATATCTGTGTCTAATATGTTGGAGTTACAGATATGAGTGTGTAGTGATTCTGTAAATGAGTGCCAGTTTGCGTTTTGAGTTTTATAAATGAATGTGCTATGGTTATGAGCTTGATCTATTGTGTTATGTGTGTTGCTGTAGGTGAATGTAATTGGATTGTGCTGCGAATGCGGGAATAAGCCGCGATGCACATTCCAATCGGTGATGTGTTGAGTCATGCGCGTAGGTGTGATGGTGAGGTCTATAATTGAAGTGCGGATTTTGCCGTGAGTTATTGTTTCAAAAGTTGGTGTGTCGGTTTTATTATGTACAAAGAGGTCATGTGTGAGTAGGAGGTCGGCTATTTCGTAGCCGCGTTTATTATAGCGAGCATGGTGACCGCTGCCCCAAAGTGGATGCCAAGCATTGAGATCGCCCGCAATGAGGGTGTGGGCGTTAGGGTTGTGTGTAAGGAAATTGTCTAAAGTTTGTAGTGTTTGAGCGTTGTCTGTATCTGGTTCTATGTATATGGATATAAGAAATAGTGTGTCTGACTGTGTAGTAACTGATATGGTGACGAGGTTGTTGGTAGTATATTGGGTGAGAATGTTTGCGTTTATGTGTTGTGTGGTGATGATACAGGCCTTCGTGGGTCCATCGCTAGTGGATTGGAAAATACGGAGGCCTGAAATGTGTGATATTGTGTCGTTGGTGTTATTGTACGGTTCTGAAATGAAAGCAATGTCTGTGTTGGTTTTGATAAAGTGTAAGTGGAATTCTTGTAGAGCGAGGCGAAATCTGTCTAGATTCGCCTGTGTAATGTTGAGTGAGTACATGAGTTTATTAGTAATTGATTTTAGCCTCAATGCGGGCTTTCATCGCTTTCACTTTGGGGCAACTTTCACCATCGGCGCGGTGGTTGATATTAGTTTGAGTTTTGTAGTGAGCGTTGTGCTCGTTACAATTGACGCATTTGTGTGACTCTGTTGATTTACACTCGGTGGTGTCGTGATTTGCAGAGCATTTGGCGCATGTTGGGGAGGTCGCCGGACATCTGGTTTTGGTTAGGTTAGGTTAGGTTTTTTTTTTTTTTTTTTGCACCTAATAGGCCTACCTCCCCCGGCTACTTTATCGCCGGGGCCGTTGTCTAAGCTACACTTCCCTCTTTTCTCGCATCCATCCTCTTAATAATTGACAACACAGTAGTAAATTTTATTAGGTTTTGCACAGATCAAGTTTACAATTACAACCTTTAAATATTCCTATACAATTTTCTTTCTTATCTAATTTTCTTCTCATTTCTATCCTGAGACGTGGCCCGCGAGGCGGGCAGCCTTTACTTTTCCGTGAGTATCCTCATAATACCCATTAGCAAGTGGGCGCCGGCCGCCTCGCGGTCCCCGCCCCGGCTTTTCTTCCATTGATATTCTTTCTGTAATTACGAGCAAAAAGTCCTCCAGCTGCGATCCGTTACAAGCCAGCATGTCGGGCAGTCCCCCAAGGCTGATCGCCATACCTGTAATCTGTTCCGGGTCGCACCTGGAGGAGGCAAGTATTGGGCATTCTCTGACTAGGTGTGGGATAAGGATGGTCAGGGGAACCTCCGGGTTCGCCGTAATAGCTTCGCAGCAGATATTAGCAGCGAGTCCGTCGGAACCCGGGACCCTCCTCGCGTTGGAACTTCGAGCAGCGCCGATGAGCTCCGCCCTTGTAATTGGCACTTCATCAGCGCTACTCCTCCGCAAGCTACTGATCCTTTCCTCTTTCGCTCTCCTTATTTTTTGAAGGATGTCATCATCCAACTCAAAATTTTTAGGCGAGAAGAATTTTTGTGTCAGTAACTGCACCGATTGTTCGAAGCTCCAAGAAATGCGCTTTCCTATTAACGTAGTTTCCTCCCAGTCTGCGTTTTTTATTTTGCGGGTCGTCTTTTCATCACCAATTTTGTTTGCGCCCTTGGCTTTTTAACAATACGCGTAGCTCAGCCTCGCCGCTTTGTCCCACCCCTGTCGGGTTGGGCAGCTCTGGCTGAAGGCTCCGTGCTCTGCGTCTTCCCTTGATATCTTTGCAGTTAACGCAGCTGGGAGGCTTCCCTTCCCCGAGGATCTGGCAATCGGCCCTCATGTGGGCTCCTCCACAGTGACTGCACACCTCTGTTTCTTTTTTACAGAGTCTGCGGGTATGCCCATACCCCAGGCACATCGTACATTGGACCAGAGGGGATTGGTCCTCTACCCAAACCCTCTGCAGGTCCACGTGTATTCTGCCAGCCGATGTCAGAGCTTGCCAGAGTTTAGGCGTGACCTGCAGGACCACGTGGCTCTCCAGAGGGTTTCTTGCCTTCCTTCTGTACTTTTCGACTATGTTCAGTTCTTGTTCCTCCAGGTGCGCAGTCACGTGTTTGTTCTGGTTCTTTAGGGCCCGGGCAATATCCTCGGTGGTGTTGCAGGTCAGTAAATTTAGGTTAGGTTAGGTTAGGTTAGGTTAGGTTAGGTTTTTTTTTTTTTTTTTTTTTTTAATTGCTAGTGGGCCTACCTCCCCGGCGACTTACGCCCCGGGGCCGAGGAAGCTAAGCTAAGCTTACTCTTAATTGTCGTTTCGTTTATTTGTAAAAGAAAAATATACATTGTGCGTAGGTTTGGTGGTTGAGGGTCAGTTATGCTATTTGATACAATTACTTCCCTCAACCACTTCCCAGAGTCCGCGTCTTAAAACTAGTGGTATAACAAAACATTTTTGCATATGCATTTATATATATGAAAATTAAACATGAAGATAATTATGGAAAAACAAAATTAAAAACTACTAAAACATATTAAGCAAAAGAAGTATAATGAGACGATTGAGTGTATATAGGCAGGCTTAAATAATACGACGCAATATAATATAATGTGAAAGGACAGGGTTAGGGTGATGCTCGGTTCTGCTATTTGATACATGTGCCGAGTTGATGCACCCGCCCAGTTTAAGTCCAGTACAATATACATACTACAATACGCTAATATTAATAAAGGCCTGTAAATGGACAGGGTTGGGTTGCAGACGGCTCTGCTATTTGATACAATAACCGTCTGACAACCGCCCGATATAAGTCCACTAATGTTAAAATGATTTTGATTTTCATAATATATTACAATTTTCTTACTGCTAATGCTTATTCTAGTTATGAATATAGTGATTAAAATGTTAACTTAATTATGGAATTTAAACGATAAAATGTGAAAAGGTTACTATGTATATGAGAATTAAACTTAAAGATAATTATGGAAAACAAGTACCTTAAACATATTAAGCAAAAGAAGTATAATGAGACGATTGAGTGTATATAGGCAGGCTTAAATAATATGATATAATATAATATGATGTGTAAGGACAGGGTTAGGGTGATGCTCGGTTCTGCTATTTGATACATGTGCCGAGGAGATGCACCCGCCCAGTTTAAGTCCAATACAACATACATAAAACAATACGTTAATATTAATAAAGGCCTGTAATTGGACAGGGTTAGGTTGCAGACGGCTCTGCTATTTGATACAATAGCCGTCTGACAACCGCCCGATAAGTCCACAAATGTTGAAATGATTTTGGGTTTCATAATATATTACAATTTTCTACTGCTAATGCTTATTCTAGTTATGCTTATGGTGATAAAATGTTGACTTAATTCTAGAATTTAAACAATAAACGTGAAAAGGTTACTATTGTTACGAAGACGGGTCAACTGCAATGTTTTTAGATTTTTCCACTACTTAGAGAACTTTTCAGCAGGCTGAAATATGATTTATGACCGTTTCGGGAGAGGGTCAATCACATATTAGAAAATCGAAATTTACACAATATTGCCGTAGTTTTCAGGAGGCTGAAACATTTTTTCAGTCGGTTTCAGAACATGTATAGACGAATGGTACACTTTTCAGCAGACCCGTTTTCAGGCGTTTTCAGGCCTGGTTATACCCCTTTGATGAAGGAATATTCTAGAACGAATTTTCTAGGTGTGGGACAAGCACTGTTTGATACGCGAAAGAGAGGAAAGATAAGAAACTTCTCGAAGCTAGACCGAGAACTCTAGAACGCCGTACAATAGGCACGTAGCAGTGTGCGAAAGAGATAGCGAGTACGCGCGTTCTAGAATTGTGCGATCGCTACTCAGTAGCGCTCCCGCCTAGAAAGTTCTCGTAGAAATATCGTTCGAGACTATTCCCAGGGATATATAAGCGAGCCAAAACGCGACCAATCAGTTCAGTTTCGAATGCGATTCCAAGCGATAAACACCGAAGAGAAAAAGTGCGAATAAGTGATACCAGTGATAAAGTACTGAGTAATTTAAGTGATTAGTGACAGTTTTTCATTGTGTGAGTTATTAGTGCTTTTCTGTGCGTAATTTCAAGATATTAGTGTGAACGAATTCCTCGTAGATTTTATTGAAATAAACCCTTGAATAAATCGACGGCATTTTCTATCCGATCCCCTAGCTCGTAACATTTTGGTGTCAGAATTGGGGATAGAAAAATGCCAATTACTCCAAGGGAAAGTCAAGAGGAGTTTGTAGCAGAGTCTCCAGCTGCGGAAGGAGTGCAGACAAGGGCACAAGCAGCACGCGACGCTGCCCGACGTCAAAGTTTCGATGCAAATCGCGTGATGGGTGAAACCAACGATGCCAATATCCTCCTTGCTCTGCGACAAATGATGGAAGAACAGGCACGACGTCAAGAGGAACAGGCACGGCAAATGATGGAAGAACAGGCACGACGTCAAGAGGAACAGGCACGACAAATGATGGAAGAACAGACACGACGTCAAGAAGAACAGGCCCGTCACCAGGAAGAGCAAGTTCGGCGATTGATGGAGGAACAGGCTCGCCGTCAAGAGGAACAGGCTCGCCGTCAAGAGGAACAAGCTCGCCGTCAAGAGGAACAGGCACGCCAAATGGTTGAAGAACAGGCTCAGACACGTCGTATGATGGAGGAACAGGCTCGTCGTATCGGAGAAAAATTAGGAGATCTGAAACAAGAAGTTGATAAAAAAATTGAAAATTTGGAATCTGACGTGGATTGCAAGTTATCGAAACAGGACAAACGGATTCTCGGATTGGAACATGAAATGCAGTGCCTTAAGACCACGGGTGTCGTAACGTCTGTAGCACCATCAGGAAATCTGAAAGTGCCTCCCTTTGATGGTACATCTTCTTGGGGCGCTTACAAAATACAGTTTGAGACTGTAGCAGAGTCAAACGGGTGGAATGACGATCAAGCTGTCACCGCCCTTATTATGGGACTGCGAGATGAAGCCCTCACCATATTAGATACCAAGACAGGTAAAGTGACGTTGAAGCAACTGCTGGATGCCCTGGAATCACGGTACGGAGATGCACATTTAGAGCACGTCTATAGGGCTCAATTAAAGGATAGGATACAGCAATCAAATGAAAGCTTGCAAAAATGGGGACTAGAAATAGAGAAGCTGGTTAGGAAAGCCTACGCGTCCTCACCAGACGTTGCAGACAAGATGCTGGTTCAAGCTTTCGTCGACGGTATTCGTGACCGTGAAATTCGAATGGCTGTGAATCTAGGACACCATAAGGACCTCAAGAATGCTCTTGCCCATGCGTTGGAAGTGGAAACATTTTGCAAGGATTCTCGACCTAACCGCATTAGGGTTGTCACGGAAAAACATAGTTCCCAACGTGGACCCACTTGTTACCTCTGCGGAGAAGTAGGGCATATGAGGTTTTCATGCCCTAAGAGAAATCTCAAAAGTGAAATGAAGACAAGACGTGAGGAGCCCGAAGACGTGGATGTGACTGCCGCTGAACAGCGGCAGGGAAACGAATAGAAGCCAGGACCACGGGGCGGGTGCTGGCCGGTTCTGTAAGGAAGGCCCCAAAAGTTATGATCTCTCAAACTCAGGATGGGAATACCATTGTCATCGACGGAGAAGTTAACGGAACTAGGTGTGAGTTAACCCTTGATACTGGAGCTTCCCGGACAGTTATCAGATACCAACTTCTGAAATCATTTTACAAAAGTCTTTCTGGTGGAAATGTACAGCTCCTTACAGCTACTGGTCAGCACATAACCGTTCGAGGAGAAGGTATTGCTACCTTCAAGATTGGTGGAAGATCATACAGACACAAGGTGGTAATTGCTGACATTGTGGATGACTGTATTATCGGTTTAGACTTCATGAAGCATTACAACTGTAAGATTGATCTGAAGAACGGCACATTCAAGTGTAGAGATGAGGTAGTTTCTCTAAAGGGCAACACGTTGAAAAGTGGGTACGACGTCTATAGAGCTATCACTGCAGATGGTACAGTCAGTAAACAACGCGACATAGTTCAAGCAGTATTGGAGGACTGTAAGGAAACTTTGACGAGAGAAGAAATTGCGAAAGCAAAGAAACTATTGAATACATTTTCAAACATGTTTGCTACACACGATGGAGACTTAGGAAGAACAGGAGTAGTCAAACATCAAATTGAGACTGGAAGCGAATCACCAATACGTTTGCGACCGCGACGAGTACCTGTCGCATATGAAAAGAATATAGACAAGATGATTGCGGAAATGTCAAACCATAATGTCATTGAATCATCTTCTAGCCCTTGGTGTTCTCCAGTAGTTTTAGTCAAGAAAAAGGATAACAGTTTAAGGTTCTGCGTCGACTACCGTCGTCTTAATGATATTACGAAGAAGGACAGTTATCCCTTACCTAGAATAGATGACACCTTGGATACTTTAAGTGGGGCCAAATGGTTTACAACTTTAGACTTGAAAAGTGGCTACTGGCAAGTAGAGATAGACCCAAGTCATAAAGAGAAGACAGCGTTCTCAACTGGAAAAGGACTATGGCAATTTAAAGTTATGCCGTTTGGGCTTTGCAATGCACCTGCCACTTTCGAAAGACTAATGGAGAAAGTACTGTCAGGGCTGATAGGAGAAGCCTGCTTAGTGTACTTGGATGATGTAGTCATCGTTGGGAAAGACTTCGATGATCACATACGGAATCTTCAACGGGTGCTCACCAGACTGCAGGGAGCCAACCTGAAACTTAGTGCTAAGAAATGTTTATTTTTCAAAAGAGAAGTGAGCTACTTGGGTCACATTATATCACAGGACGGTGTTCGAACAGACCCCAATAAGATAGTTGCGGTAAAGGAGTGGCCAGTACCTAAAGATAAAACTGAAGTCCGCGCTTTCTTAGGCTTATGTTCTTACTCCCGACGATTCGTGAAAAATTTCGCGGATATTGCAAAACCACTTCACAGACTCACCGAAGAAAAGAGGCGATTCACATGGGACAAAGAGTGCGAAGATGCGTTCAATGAGCTCAAGAACCGACTATGTGAGACTCCGATACTAGGCTACCCGGATCCAGATGGCGAATTTGTGGTAGATACAGATGCCAGTGGAATTGGCATTGGAGGTGTACTATCACAAGTAAATGCTGAGCACGAGCAAGTAATAGCCTACTTCAGCAAGTCGTTGTCGAAACCAGAACGGAACTACTGTGTCACTCGGAGGGAACTACTGGCTGTTGTGAAGACGCTGCAGCACTTCAGCAAATACTTGTTAGGTCGGAAGTTCCGTCTTAGAACAGATCATGCTGCATTAAAATGGCTACTTCAGTTCAAGAATCCGGAAGGACAAGTGGCTCGATGGATCGAACAACTGCAAGAGTATGACTTTGCTACTGAACATCGCAAGGGCAGAGCCCACGGGAACGCAGATGCATTGTCTCGAAGGCCATGTGAGGACGATTGCAAACATTGTACAAGACACGAAGGTAGAGAGGTTGCCCATATGAGGATACTAAGGACAGACACCATTAGTCCAGATTGGTGTGGGAAATTAATTCAGGAAGAGCAACAACAAGATTCTGACATTAAACCAATTCTGGACTGGATGCAATCTTCAACTATCAAGCCGCGATGGAATGACGTTGCATCTACTAGCACCACGACCAAGAGTTACTGGGCTCAATGGGATAGCTTAGTTCTTCACAATGGAGTATTATGTCGCAAATGGGAAAACACTCGAGGGGATGCATCTCATCTGCAGTTAGTTGTGCCAAGATCCAAGGTTCGCAACATATTGGAAATGTATCATGATGGCTCATCAGGCGGGCACTTAGGAGTGAAAAGGACTCTTCTGAAAATTAAAGAGAGATTTTATTGGATACATTGTCGCGAAGATGTAGAAGACTGGATTCGGAAATGTAAAGCTTGCGCAGCTGTTAAAGGCCCACAGACGAGAACTAGAGCGGGTATGAAGCAATACAATGTCGGAGCACCGTGGGAGAGGATAGCAGTCGACATAGCCGGACCATTTCCGTTAACAGAAAAAGGAAATAAGTACATCATGGTTGTTATGGATTATTTTACAAAGTGGCCCGAAGTATTCGCTATTCCTAATCAAGAGGCAGCTACAGTAGCTGAGATACTTGTAAATGACGTATTCTCTAGATTTGGAGTACCCTTGGAGATGCACAGTGATCAGGGTAGAAATTTTGAGTCTCTACTGTTTCAAGAAGTATGCCGGTTAATGGGAATTCATAAGACGCGGACTACTCCATATCACCCACAGTCAGATGGAATGGTGGAACGTTTTAATCAAACCTTGGAAAGGCATTTGGCAAAATTGGTAGACAGCCAGCAACAAGACTGGGACAAGTATATTCCGTTATTTTTAATGTCATACCGGTCTGCGGTTCATGAAACAACGAACGTTACACCTGCTTTAGCCATGTTTGGGAGACAACTTAGATTACCAGCGGATATTGTAACTGGAAGACCACCTGACACCCCGGAGAGTGTTACAGAATATGCCGCAGAATATGCCGAATATGCATATTGACATCCACTTAATTGAACTGGAAAATAGTAGGATTAGATATGAATTTGACACTGAACTATTACAAAAGGAGATCTTGAAACTTCAGAACATAGCAGATTCCATGGTATGGAAATTCCAGGAGTCTCAAAACATGGTCTCCAAATACTCGGCTGCTATGGAAGATCTTATCAAGATCTCCACAAATGCAGCACAATGCATTGAGTTTGAAAACTCAAGCCAATCTGTACAGGTGTCACCAGTATGTAGGGATAATAATATTATTACAAAGCCAAAGTTAAATGTAATGTACTGTGACCAAATAGGCCATCAAATAAGCCAATTTTTAAATAAGGAACAAAATCTTTTAAACAGCTGTTACCCAAATGCTACTTTTGGATATATTGTGAAGAATATTGTAAAAGAGTCTATAAGTAAAACTAATAATCTAATTATATTTATAGGCAATAGAGGGAATTTAAACAAAAAAGAGCTAATTAACTGCTATGAAAAATTATGCTCACTTCATCCAAAAAATCTGATTATGTTTACATTCCCTTATAGTAAAAACTTCACTCAACAAGAAAATAATGTAAGACATATTTTAAATCAGACAATGCATACATTTGCTATGTATAATAAAAACTTTACACTAATTGATACCAATAGGTACATAAGTTGTAATAATTACTTTTTGACAAAGGATAGATATAATCTACCTACGTATTTGAAAAGACAGATAGCTGATTCGCTATCATATTTATTGTTTATAACAGCCAAGAATTTGGCTCGACAACCTGCTTCTATTGAGCAGGTTTTAGTTAGTAAGACCTTGGAAGATATTCCAAGACATAGTATTTATAATTTAAATTAGTTACTAAGACAACAGAGAGTCTCTCTGGCAAAGAATTAGTCAGTAAGATAAGTAAATTTAAGAATAATAATAATAAAACTATCAATCTGGTTCACCAAAATATACAAGGCATGAAAAGTAAATTACTAGAAATTGAGTTGTTTTTGAGCAGTGAAAATATTGACATATTGTGTATTTCAGAACACTGGTTAAAGACATGTGAACTTATGTTCAATTTTTGCAATCATCAGATTGGTAGTTCGTTCTGCAGAGGAAATGCAATACGCGGTGGCTCATTAATATTGCTTCATAAAAAATTAAAATTTAAAGAAAGGAAGGACATAGTGAGCCTCTCTGTGGAACGCCTTATTGAAGTATCTTGTGTGGAGCTGGAGCAATTTATCATTGTTAGTTTGTATAGCCCTCCTTCAGCTCAATATGATAGTTTAGAAAAAATATTAGAGCAAGTTCTGTACAAATTGCAAAAATCCAAGAAAAAGTTGGTCTTTAGTGGAGACTTTAATGTAAATTTGCTTGACAACTGTAATTCAAGTAAACGTATGCTTAATCTGTTTAAATCATATAATTTAATTAATAATTTTATTGTACCTACTAGGGTAACAGCCACCACGGCAACATGTATTGACAATATCTATAGTAATATAGTTCCTCTCAACACCTGTATTATCAACAAACTTACATCTGACCACTCTGGTCAATTGTTTGAATTTCAAAATATACTTAAATGTAAAGATCCAAAAAAGACAATATGCACAATTCCTGTAACATATGATCGGTTAGACAAATTTAGAAAAAAAATTATATTTAATACGCCATTTTTGCGTAGTAACCAATGCCCTAATAATTTATATAACACATTCTTTGAATCATTTATTGATGAATTCAAAAATGTGTTCACTCCAAAGACTTTTTTGCTCTCGGAGAAACCTACCTTTTGTGACTGGGCACCTCCGGAACTACACAAAAAAAGGCTAAAATTGTATGAATTGTATGATGAAAAACAGTATAATGACAGTGAAGAATTTAAAACTCATGTTAGGACATTTTCAAAAAAATTTAGGCAAGAGTGTAAAATCGCTAAGGCAAAACACTTAAGTAATAAAATAAACAACAGCTCTGATAAGATAAAGGCTACTTGGAAAATTATAAACGAGGAGACTGGAAGAACCTCCAGAAAGGATTCTGAATATAAGATGAACATAAACGGTAAAGTAATTAGTTCCGACCTCGAAGTAGCCTCTGCATTTGAAGAGTTTTTTACTAATATTCCACCAAATACAACCAGCGTTCTAAATTCTTCGCCATCAGCCGCCCTTTTATTATTGCAACAGAATGTTCCTGTATGCAATCGTGAGTTTATATTTAGCCGCATTAGCTGCAATGATATTATAAAAACATTTAAACAGCTAAAAATAAAAAAAACTAAAGATCTTTGGGGTGTATCTGTTTTCATTGTACAATCGGTAATCGATGCTATCAGTTCAGAGTTGGCTATAATATTTAATGAATGTATAGATTGTGGAGTCTTTCCAGACCAGATGAAGTTTAGTAAAATCACACCGTTATTCAAAACGGGCAGCACTTCTGACCCCACAAATTTTAGACCCATATCTGTGCTGCCTGCATTGAGTAAAATTTTTGAGAAAATAATTCTAGATCAATTACTGATACATTTTAACAACCGAACGTCACGCTGACCCAAAGGTGAGGATTGAGGCCAGCCTCGCCGCAGTGGATAAAGTCGCCCGACATTCGAGTAACCTGAAGGGCACTTTTGTCTCAGCGCTAAAACAGGCGGTGACCTCGATCCGTAGAGACGCCGAAGAGCTAGCTGACCGTACAGTCAGCGAGGAAACGAGGTCGCTCCGGAACGAAAATGAGAGACTTCGTGGACAGGTGGAAGCACTTCAAAAAGAAATGGCTGAGTTGAGAACCCTGATCCAAGAGTTCTCCAGGAAACCGGTGCATAAAGAGCCATTACGGACTTCTTCACCATCTTCGCAGCTACCACAACTCTTAGCCGAGCTGGAAGGTCGTTTAATGAGACAATTGGGCGAATGTCTTAGCGCGAGACTCGCAAACCTGGAGCCTAGATTAAATGCGGAACCGAAAATTCGACCACCACTAGCCGCGGATCCGATTCCAATTGAGGACTCTACGACAAAGAGCATAGAAGAACACTCGACAGGGGAGAAGAGAAAATCTAGGAAAGGAAGGAAGATGCGGGCACCTGATGCTAACAAAGCACCCGATGCCGTAAGTGCGCAGATTCCACCAACCCAGAGCAACGCAGAGGCAAACTGCGAGCAAGAGTGGAAAACAGTGCAAAGTAAGCGCAAACAGGCCAAGAACGGGAGTGCAACAAGCAAGAATACCCCAACCGCTGGCATCGTAAAGCCCGCGGCTACGACTCCTCAACGGCCACGAGCGAAGCTGAGAGCCCCGAGATCCACGGCCGTTGTGCTTACAATCACCGAAAAAGAACAGACCTACGCCTCTGTATTGCGGGAGGCAAAGGAAAAAATTAAACTGAGTGATTTGGGCATAGAAGCCGTCAAATTTAAGCGGGCGGCGACGGGAGCGGTGATCCTAGAGCTACCTGGATCCCGCAGTGGAGACAAGGCCGACGCCCTTGCTAGTAAACTGAAAGATATATGTCCTAGCGGGGTGAGCGTGTCGAGGCCGGAGAAGTGTGCCGAGGTACGAGTGGCTGGCCTCGATGACTCTGTAACATCAGACGATATCAAAAAGGCGATAGCGGAGATTGGGGGCTGCAACCGCGAACAAGTAATGGTGAGTGAGGTTCGGCCAGACAGAACTGGATTGTTTGGAGCCTGGGTTCGGTGTCCAATCCTTGCGGCCAAGCAAATCACCGAGGGGCGACTACTCATAGGCTGGGTCGCAGCTAGGGTAACATTACTGGAACGCAGGGAAATTAGGTGCTACCGGTGCCTTCAAAACGGGCACGTAGCCAGCCGGTGCACGTTTGGTGCTGATCGTAGCGATCTCTGCTACCGCTGCGCACAACCAGGCCACCGGGCCGCGACTTGCAAGGGCAAACCCGTGTGCGTCCTTTGCCAGGAAGCGGGTCGAAAGGCAGACCATCGGCTAGGGAGCGCTAAATGTCCGGCCCCTAGCGTCAAAGTTCCAAGAAGAGAGACGCCGCGGCACAACATCGTTCCGACCGGGTCCGCCCCTCCGGACGGGGAACCAATGCACAAAGATGGAAGCGTAAATGCCTAGAACGGTACGGTTCCTCCAGTGTAACCTCAACCACTGTGCCAATGCCCAGGATCTTCTGACACAAAGTATGGCACAGTGGTCCATTAATGTTGCAATAGTGTCTGAACCATATATCTCAGAGCTAAGGACCGCATCTCAAACACCAAATTGGATTATGGATAGGGAAGGCCTAGCAGCCGTTATACTCGACAGTGACCAGATGGCACTGGCAGGACCGCACCTAAAGGGTCGCGGGTGTGTCGCCGTCCGAGTCTCGGAGAACCTGGTAGTAATAAGCGCCTACTATTCTCCTAACAGGACACTCGCCGAGTTCGAGCGGTTTTTAGTCGAGATAGGCTCACTGGTCGATTGGGCCCGACCCCACGAGGTAATTGTCGCCGGTGACTTCAACGCAAAGTCGACTGCGTGGGGGACGCTGGATGACCGTGGACGAGGACAGGCCTTGTTACGATGGGCCGCAATGTACAATTTGACAGTATTAAATAAAGGCTCCGAGCACACGTGCGTACGCAGAGCGGGAGGCTCCATCGTTGATGTCACTTTTGCGAGTTCCTGTCTTGCTCGTCGCGTTGAAAATTGGGAGGTAATGACAAAGGTAGAAACATTGTCGGACCATAGATACATCCAATTCCGTATCCCTCCATTGTCGTTTGTTGGATCGGCTGAGCACAGTCTCATTCCGTCTGAAATCGGCCCTAAATGGTCGCTGAGGTCGTTGGATAGAGTCGTGTTCGAAGAGGCGACAATAGTTAAGTCTTGGTGTTCCAGCCGGACCAATGCTGATATAGAAAGTGAAGTTCGGTGGCATACAAAAGCGTTAGCAGACCTATCAGAGGTGTCGATGAGACGCGTACGAATTTTGAGGCCGAGGGATAAAGTTTACTGGTGGTCTGACGAACTAGCTGGTCTTCGATCAATCTGTGTGAGGTCGCGGAGGACGTTTACGCGGTACAGGCGCCGACCACGAGCACGTCGCAGCCAAGACGAAGAGGAACGGCTATACGCAGACTATCAAGCTGCAAAAAAGAATCTAAGGGTAGCAATAGCAAGGTCCAAAGAAAATGCTTGGAATGAGTTTCTTAATACGTTGCAACAAGACCCCTGGGGCCGCCCCTTTCGACTTGTAATGAGCAAATTGCGACCCCGGGCGCCGCCACTGACGTCCAGCATGCAACCTTCGCTTCTTGACTTGGTGGTAGCCACCCTGTTTCCATGTGGAAATGGGCGAACACCTATCCCAGCGCATCCGTACTCGATTCCAAGCGAAGAGTCAATACGCGTGACGCGTGAAGAATTAGAGGCAGCGTTGGCAAAGGTCGCCGCCAAAAACACAGCTCCAGGCCCTGATGGCCTTCATGGCAAGGTGTGGGCTCTCGCCCTTAAAGACGAAGAAATGGCGTGGAGGTTCAGCAGCTTGTTGACGCGAATCATGCAGAAGGGAGAGTTTCCCTCCGCCTGGAAGACTGGGAAACTAGTGCTGCTAAAGAAGCCCGGAAAAATCGAAACATCCCCTTCTGCTTACCGGCCAATCGTATTGCTGGATGAGGGTGGCAAAATCTTGGAGCGAATCATGGCTAAAAGAATAAATAGACATCTAGAAACCATCGGACCAGATCTGCACAGTGCTCAGTTTGGCTTCCGGCGTTCGCGGTCAACTGTGGACGCAATCGCAGAGGTGCGAGAAGTCAGCGAGGAGACAACGGAGCAGGGTGGAGTTGTACTGGCGGTGTCCCTTGACATCGCCAACGCTTTTAACACCATTCCTCACGAGGCTGTTCTGCGAGGCTTAGTACATCATGGGATACCTTTATATCTCCAGAGGCTAGTAGAATCGTACCTCTGCGATCGAAAAATTGTGTTTCCGGGTAGGGATTCTTGGAGAAGCTACCGAGTCACATGCGGTGTACCTCAAGGGTCCGTTCTGGGGCCCCTGCTGTGGAATATAGGCTACAATTGCATCATTAAAACATCGTTGTCTATAGGTGTTAGGGTCATATGTTACGCCGACGATACCTTGGTTGTGGCATCTGGTAGTTCGTACGTCGAGGCGAGCCGTCGGGTAACAGCTGGGGTAGCTCAAGTCGTAGCGCAGATAAGAAACCTCGGGCTGCGTGTCGCGCTGGAGAAGTCCGAAGCAATCTGTTTTCACGGCCCGGGGCGAGCGCCTCCAGCGGGTGCGCACATCGTCGTTGCAGGAGTGTCCATCGAGGTAGGAAAATCCCTGAAATATCTGGGCCTGGTACTTGATTCCCGGTGGACGTTTAGATCACATTTTGCGGCACTTGCCCCGAAGCTCACCGCCACCGCACTGGCCCTTAGCCGAATTATGCCAAATCTAGGCGGGCCGAGTGAGGGGTGTCGCCGACTCTACTCCGGCGTCGTTAAGTCTCAAGCTCTGTACGGGTGCCCAATATGGGCTGATAAGCTATCCCGCAAGAACAAACAGCTTCTCAGACGATATCAAAAATTAATGATGATCAAGGTTGCGCGAGCGTACCGCACGGTGTCATACGATGCCGTGTGTTTGATCGCAGGTTCCGCGCCCTGGCACCTCGAGGCTACCGCTCTGGCAGACGTCTATTGGCGCAGGGCTGATACGCGTGAAGCAGGGAGAGAACCAGACACTGAGACCATACGCTCCTGGCGCCTGGATGCCTGCCAGCGCGTGATACAAAACTGGAGAACCGAGTTGGAGAGGGCAGAGATGGGTGGATACACAATAAGTGCTATATTGCCCGTCCTAACCAAGTGGCTGGAGAAGAAGCGCGGCCCTTTATCCTTTCGTCTGGTGCAGGTCATATCAGGTCATGGCTGTTTTGGCAAATACCTCCACCGCATCAGACGGGAACCGACCCCTGCGTGCCACCACTGCCGAGAGGATAGCGATGATGCCGCGCACACTCTAGCGGCTTGTCCGGCGTGGGCGGAGGAAAGGCGCCGCCTGGTTGCGGCTTTTGGGACGGACCTGGGCTTGGCTGAAGTTATAAAGAAGGCGGTGGAAGACTCCGAGAAGTGGACCGTTTTATCAAACTACTGTGGAGTGGTTATGCGGTACAAGGAGGAAGCAGAGAGAGCCCGAGAATAAAAAAAAAAATAATAAAAAAAAAAAAACCAAAAAAAAAACAAATAAAAAGTTAAAAAAAATAAATAAAAAAAAAATAATAAAAAAAAAATATTTATATTAAAAAAAAAAAAAAAAAATAAAAAAATAAAAAAAAAAAAAAGGGAATAATTACTAATGTGGTGTGATATTAAATATAAATCATTTATATATTTACCTTATACGGAGAGTCGCGAAAGCGGCAGTCGCTAGACGGGGCGCGGTGAAAAGGCCTAGCTGTTACCCGCCCTCGTCTCATAGCGAACAGTGGGCCCTGGTGGTTTTAGTGGGTATGGGGTCATCGTATTTTACGACCTTGACCCCCACACTCCCCGCGCCACTTAACAACTTGCCCAGGCGCGGGCGCCCGTAATCGGGTTACCCAGGTTAAAAAAAAAAAAAAAAGGTTAGGTTAGGTTAGGTTAGGTTAGGTTAGGTTAGGTTAGGTTAGGTTAGGTTAGGTTGGGCCTGGTACTTGATTCCCGGTGGACGTTTAGATCACATTTTGCGGCACTTGCCCCGAAGCTCACCGCCACCGCACTGGCCCTTAGCCGAATTATGCCAAATCTAGGCGGGCCGAGTGAGGGGTGTCGCCGACTCTACTCCGGCGTCGTTAAGTCTCAAGCTCTGTACGGGTGCCCAATATGGGCTGATAAGCTATCCCGCAAGAACAAACAGCTTCTCAGACGATATCAAAAATTAATGATGATCAAGGTTGCGCGAGCGTACCGCACGGTGTCATACGATGCCGTGTGTTTGATCGCAGGTTCCGCGCCCTGGCACCTCGAGGCTACCGCTCTGGCAGACGTCTATTGGCGCAGGGCTGATACGCGTGAAGCAGGGAGAGAACCAGACACTGAGACCATACGCTCCTGGCGCCTGGATGCCTGCCAGCGCGTGATACAAAACTGGAGAACCGAGTTGGAGAGGGCAGAGATGGGTGGATACACAATAAGTGCTATATTGCCCGTCCTAACCAAGTGGCTGGAGAAGAAGCGCGGCCCTTTATCCTTTCGTCTGGTGCAGGTCATATCAGGTCATGGCTGTTTTGGCAAATACCTTCACCGCATCAGACGGGAACCGACCCCTGCGTGCCACCACTGCCGAGAGGATAGCGATGATGCCGCGCACACTCTAGCGGCTTGTCCGGCGTGGGCGGAGGAAAGGCGCCGCCTGGTTGCGGCTTTTGGGACGGACCTGGGCTTGGCTGAAGTTATAAAGAAGGCGGTGGAAGACTCCGAGAAGTGGACCGTTTTATCAAACTACTGTGGAGTGGTTATGCGGTACAAGGAGGAAGCAGAGAGAGCCCGAGAATAAAAAATAAAAAAAATAAAAAAATAAAAAATTAAAAAAAAACAAAAAAAAAAAACAAATAAAAAGTTAAAAAAAATTAAAAAAAAAAAAAATAATAAAAAAAAAATATTTATATTAAAAAAAAAATAAAAAAAAAATAAATAAAAAAAAAAGGGAATAATTACTAATGTGGTGTGATATTAAATATAAATCATTTATATATTTACCTTATACGGAGAGTCGCGAAAGCGGCAGTCGCTAGACGGGGCGCGGTGAAAAGGCCTAGCTGTTACCCGCCCTCGTCTCATAGCGAACAGTGGGCCCTGGTGGTTTTAGTGGGTATGGGGTCATCGTATTTTACGACCTTGACCCCCACACTCCCCGCGCCACTTAACAACTTGCCCAGGCGCGGGCGCCCGTAATCGGGTTTCCCCAGGTTAAAAAAAAAAAAAAAAAAAAAAAAAAAAAAAAAAAAAAAGGTTAGGTTAGGTTAGGTTAGGTTAGGTTAGGTTAGGTTAGGTTAGGTTAGGTTAGGTTAGGTTAGGTTAGGTTCCCCCCCTCCGCGGACGAATTTACCCGCGGCTCCTAGGCTTGTCGTGCCGGGGGGGCTTAGTACCTGGAACGACTGCAGCAATGCCGTCGTAAAGGGGAAGCAAATAAGGAGGTACAGGCTGGCCTTCACTTCGAAGGCTAGTCTCTGGAGAAGGCATCAGCGCCCAGCGGAAAGATTTCCGTGAGTCCCTAGCAAGCTGGAGAGATCATTTGATGTCAAAGGTGAAACTAAGGGACTTTTACTTATTCGACGCTCCCGACTGGTTTTTCCTTTGAGTGTGCCGGAGGCGGCCGGAGAAGGGGTCTGTTTCATAGCGCTACTGCGTACTTGTCTCTGGGCCTCAGCTGCTCTCGACTCTTTCTTTTCTAAGAAACGTGCTAGATGCGGTGTAGCTTCATGCCACGCGAACATGCGGGGTGCAAACAAAAGTCTCGGGAGAACCAATATTAAATCTGGTGTTGTTGCCTTCTTGGGCCAAAGTGCAGTGGCACGATGGATAGCCGGCGGAACCGGCAATTATTGGATGTTCTGTTTCCTGGGGTGCAAGCTGGCACCTTTTGGCGATATAGTCAGCGTATGTTGTGATGAATGAATGATGATTGTTCTGTGTTCAATTGAAGGAGTGGCCTTATTGGGCAATAAGAGGAAGGAAACCTTGATACAAAAATCCCCTAACGTTCGGCGCTGATGACCGTGGCGTCGGACACCTAATCCCCTCTTTATGAGGAATTGAGGTCGTTGACGGGCAGGTCAATGCCTAGCGCCAAAAAAAACGCGTCCCCGGTTCTCTCCGGAGTGACGGCGAGGACTCGCTACAGCTTGGGCACTCGGCTGCGGTACATGGGTCATAAAGAGGGCCACAGGGGAGCGACCCCTGGTCAAATAAAAGCAAGCATGAGTTCAAATACACGTTTAACTACCCCAGGTGGGTTAAATCCCACCCATGGCGATGCCATGGCTCAGCCCCACCGTACTCTGGGGGGGGGCAAAACTCATGAGGAAGAGAAGGATGAGGAGAGAAGAGTGGTAGGATGTGGTGATGTGAAGGAGAATACTAGGGACGGAGGCGAAATGTCTAACCGGAGTACGCCCGTTCCACTCAAAGAGTGTAGAGTTATGCTGGTGCGAACTCCGCTACCCATATCGAGTCCAAATAACAGCACAGGAGACCGTGAAGTTGAGGCCATTACTGCCATAGGGAAAAATGTTGGACGACAAGTGATGGAGGCCAGCCTGGAGACGAGCTGTGAGATGCTCAGCGCTGACGCATCGTTTACCTCCATCAACTCGCCACATGTACAAGGGCGACCGGCGCGATTTTTTCGTCGGAAAAGAAGGAAGGAGGAATGCAGCTCTAGCGACGCTGGAACCCCTCACTCGACGAGAAAGTCCCGGGCTGCATTAAATAAACTCCAACGAGTAGAACGGGAGAAGAGGGTTGAAGCGGAACTGCTAGAGGCGACGCCCAGTCCCCCAACAAAAACAGGAAGCACAGCGCCAACCGAACGTCACGCTGACCCAAAGGTGAGGATTGAGGCCAGCCTCGCCGCAGTGGATAAAGTCGCCCGACATTCGAGTAACCTGAAGGGCACTTTTGTCTCAGCGCTAAAACAGGCGGTGACCTCGATCCGTAGAGACGCCGAAGAGCTAGCTGACCGTACAGTCAGCGAGGAAACGAGGGCGCTCCGGAACGAAAATGAGAGACTTCGTGGACAGGTGGAAGCACTTCAAAAAGAAATGGCTGAGTTGAGAACCCTGATCCAAGAGTTCTCCAGGAAACCGGTGCATAAAGAGCCATTACGGACTTCTTCACCATCTTCGCAGCTACCACAACTCTTAGCCGAGCTGGAAGGTCGTTTAATGAGACAAATGGGCGAATGTCTTAGCGCGAGACTCGCAAACCTGGAGCCTAGATTAAATGCGGAACCGAAAATTCGACCACCACTAGCCGCGGATCCGATTCCAATTGAGGACTCTACGACAAAGAGCATAGAAGAACACTCGACAGGGGAGAATAGAAAATCTAGGAAAGGAAGGAAGATGCGGGCACCTGATGCTAACAAAGCACCCGATGCCGTAAGTGCGCAGATTCCACCAACCCAGAGCAACCCAGAGGCAAACTGCGAGCAAGAGTGGAAAACAGTGCAAAGTAAGCGTAAACAGGCCAAGAACGGGAGTGCAACAAGCAAGAATACCCCAACCGCTGGCATCGTAAAGCCCGCGGCTACGACTACTCAACGGCCACGAGCGAAGCTGAGAGCCCCGATATCCACGGCCGTTGTGCTTACAATCACCGAAAAAGAACAGACCTACGCCTCTGTATTGCGGGAGGCAAAGGAAAAAATTAAACTAAGTGATTTGGGCATAGAAGCCGTCAAATTTAAGCGGGCGGCGACGGGAGCGGTGATCCTAGAGCTACCTGGATCCCGCAGTGGAGACAAGGCCGACGCCCTTGCTAGTAAACTGAAAGATATCTGTCCTAGCGGGGTGAGCGTGTCGAGGCCGGAGAAGTGTGCCGAGGTACGAGTGGCTGGCCTCGATGACTCTGTAACATCAGACGATATCAAAAAGGCGATAGCGGAGATTGGGGGCTGCAACCGCGAACAAGTAATGGTGAGTGAGGTTCGGCCAGACAGAACTGGATTGTTTGGAGCCTGGGTTCGGTGTCCAATCCTTGCGGCCAAGCAAATCACCGAGGGACGACTACTCATAGGCTGGGTCGCAGCTAGGGTAACAATACTGGAACGCAGGGAAATTAGGTGCTACCGGTGCCTTCAAAACGGGCACGTAGCCAGCCGGTGCACGTTTGGTGCTGATCGTAGCGATCTCTGCTACCGCTGCGCACAACCAGGCCACCGGGCCGCGACTTGCGAGGGCAAACCCGTGTGCGTCCTTTGCCAGGAAGCGGGTCGAAAGGCAGACCATCGGCTAGGGAGCGCTAAATGTCCGGCCCCTAGCGCCAAAGTTCCAAGAAGAGAGACGCCGCGGCACAACATTGTTCCGACCGGGTCCGCCCCTCCGGACGGGGAACCAATGCACAAAGATGGAAGCGTAAATGCCTAGAACGGTACGGTTCCTCCAGTGTAACCTCAACCACTGTGCCAATGCCCAGGATCTTCTGACACAAAGTATGGCACAGTGGTCCATTAATGTTGCAATAGTGTCTGAACCATATATCTCAGAGCTAAGGACCGCATCTCAAACACCAAATTGGATTGTGGATAGGGAAGGCCTAGCAGCCGTTATACTCGACAGTGACCAGATGGCACTGGCAGGACCGCACCTAAAGGGTCGCGGGTGTGTCGCCGTCCGAGTCTCGGAGAACCTGGTAGTAATAAGCGCCTACTATTCTCCTAACAGGACACTCGCCGAGTTCGAGCGGTTTTTAGTCGAGATAGGCTCACTGGTCGATTGGGCCCGACCCCACGAGGTAATTGTCGCCGGTGACTTCAACGCAAAGTCGACTGCGTGGGGGACGCTGGATGACCGTGGACGAGGACAGGCCTTGTTACGATGGGCCGCAATGTACAATTTGACAGTATTAAATGAAGGCTCCGAGCACACGTGCGTACGCAGAGCGGGAGGCTCCATCGTTGATGTCACTTTTGCGAGTTCCTGTCTTGCTCGTCGCGTTGAAAATTGGGAGGTAATGACAAAGGTAGAAACATTGTCGGACCATAGATACATCCAATTCCGTATCCCTCCATTGTCGTTTGTTGGATCGGCTGAGCACAGTCTCATTCCGTCTGAAATCGGCCCTAAATGGTCGCTGAGGTCGTTGGATAGAGTCGTGTTCGAAGAGGCGACAATAGTTAAGTCCTGGTGTTCCAGCCGGACTAATGCTGATATAGAAAGTGAAGTTCGGTGGCATACAAAAGCGTTAGCAGACCTATCAGAGGTGTCAATGAGACGCGTACGAATTTTGAGGCCGAGGGATAAAGTTTACTGGTGGTCTGACGAACTAGCTGGTCTTCGATCAATCTGTGTGAGGTCGCGGAGGACGTTTACGCGGTACAGGCGCCGACCACGAGCACGTCGCAGCCAAGACGAAGAGGAACGGCTATACGCAGACTATCAAGCTGCAAAAAAGAATCTAAGGGTAGCAATAGCAAGGTCCAAAGAAAATGCTTGGAATGAGTTTCTTAATACGTTGCAACAAGACCCCTGGGGCCGCCCCTTTCGACTTGTAATGAGCAAATTGCGACCCCGGGCGCCGCCACTGACGTCCAGCATGCAACCTTCGCTTCTTGACTCGGTGGTAACCACCCTGTTTCCATGTGGAAATGGGCGTACACCTATCCCAGCGCATCCGTACTCGATTCCAAGCGAAGAGTCAATACGCGTGACGCGTGAAGAATTAGAGGCAGCGTTGGCAAAGGTCGCCGCCAAAAACACAGCTCCAGGCCCTGATGGCCTTCATGGCAAGGTGTGGGCTCTCGCCCTTAAAGACGAAGAAATGGCGTGGAGGTTCAGCAGCTTGTTGACGCGAATCATGCAGAAGGGAGAGTTTCCCTCCGCCTGGAAGACTGGGAAACTAGTGCTGCTAAAGAAGCCCGGAAAAATCGAAACATCCCCTTCTGCTTACCGGCCAATCGTATTGCTGGATGAGGGTGGCAAAATCTTGGAGCGAATCATGGCTAAAAGAATAAATAGACATCTAGAAACCATCGGACCAGATCTGCACAGTGCTCAGTTTGGCTTCCGGCGTTCGCGGTCAACTGTGGACGCAATCGCAGAGGTGCGAGAAGTCAGCGAGGAGACAACGGAGCAGGGTGGAGTTGTACTGGCGGTGTCCCTTGACATCGCCAACGCTTTCAACACCATTCCTCACGAGGCTGTTCTGCGAGGCTTAGTACATCATGGGATACCGTTATATCTCCAGAGGCTAGTAGAATCGTACCTCTGCGATCGAAAAATTGTGTTTCCGGGTAGGGATTCTTGGAGAAGCTACCGAGTCACATGCGGTGTACCTCAAGGGTCCGTTCTGGGGCCCCTTCTGTGGAATATAGGCTACAATTGCATCATTAAAACATCGTTGTCTATAGGTGTTAGGGTCATATGTTACGCCGACGATACCTTGGTTGTGGCATCTGGTAGTTCGTACGTCGAGGCGAGCCGTCGGGTAACTGCTGGGGTAGCTCAAGTCGTAGCGCAGATTAGAAACCTCGGGCTGCGTGTTGCGCTGGAGAAGTCCGAAGCAATCTGTTTTCACGGCCCGGGGCGAGCGCCTCCAGCGGGTGCGCACATCGTCGTTGCAGGAGTGTCCATCGAGGTAGGAAAATCCCTGAAATATCTGGGCCTGGTACTTGATTCCCGGTGGACGTTTAGATCACATTTTGCGGCACTTGCCTCGAAGCTCACCGCCACCGCACTGGCCCTTAGCCGAATTATGCCAAATCTAGGCGGGCCGAGTGAGGGGTGTCGCCGACTCTACTCCGGCGTCGTTAAGTCTCAAGCTCTGTACGGGTGCCCAATATGGGCTGATAAGCTATCCCGCAAGAACAAACAGCTTCTCAGACGATATCAAAAATTAATGATGATCAAGGTTGCGCGAGCGTACCGCACGGTGTCATACGATGCCGTGTGTTTGATCGCAGGTTCCGCGCCCTGGCACCTCGAGGCTACCGCTCTGGCAGACGTCTATTGGCGCAGGGCTGATACGCGTGAAGCAGGGAGAGAACCAGACACTGAGACCATACGCTCCTGGCGCCTGGATGCCTGCCAGCGCGTGATACAAAACTGGAGAACCGAGTTGGAGAGGGCAGAGATGGGTGGATACACAATAAGTGCTATATTGCCCGTCCTAACCAAGTGGCTGGAGAAGAAGCGCGGCCCTTTATCCTTTCGTCTGGTGCAGGTCATATCAGGTCATGGCTGTTTTGGCAAATACCTCCACCGCATCAGACGGGAACCGACCCCTGCGTGCCACCACTGCCGAGAGGATAGCGATGATGCCGCGCACACTCTAGCGGCTTGTCCGGCGTGGGCGGAGGAAAGGCGCCGCCTGGTTGCGGCTTTTGGGACGGACCTGGGCTTGGCTGAAGTTATAAAGAAGGCGGTGGAAGACTCCGAGAAGTGGACCGCTTTATCAAACTACTGTGGTGTGGTTATGCGGTACAAGGAGGAAGCAGAGAGAGCCCGAGAATAATAATAAAAAAAAAAATAAAAAAAATAAAAAAAAAACCAAAAAAAAAAAAACAAAAGGAGAAAACGGGAGGAGATGAAAAAAAAACAAAAAAAGAAATAAAAAGTTAATTAAAAAAAAAAAAAAAAAATTAATAAAAAAAAAAAAAAATATATAAAAAAAAAAGGGAATAATTACTAATGTGGTGTGATACTAAATATAAATCATTTATATATTAACCTTATACGGAGAGTCGCGAAAGCGGCAGTCGCTAGACGGGGCGCGGTGAAAAGGCCTAGCTGTTACCCGCCCTCGTCTCATAGCGAACAGTGGGCCCTGGTGGTTTTAGTGGGTATGGGGTCATCGTATTTTACGACCTTGACCCCCACACTCCCCGCGCCACTTAACAACTTGCCCAGGCGCGGGCGCCCGTAATCGGGTTTCCCCAGGTTAAAAAAAAAAAAAAAAAAAGGTTAGGTTAGGTTCCCCCCTTCGCGGACGAATTTACCCGCGGCTCCTAGGCTTGTCGTGCCTGGGGGGCTCAGTACCTGAAACGACTGCAGTAATGCCGTCGTAAAGGGGAAGCAAATAAGGAGGTATAACAGACCAGCCCTCACTTTGAAGGCCGGTCTCTGGAGAGGGCATCAGCGCTCAGCGGATGAGTTTCCCGCTAGTTCCCTTCACTGGTTTATGTTGCAGATTTTCTGGACTCGGAGCTGTGGACCAAGCCCGTAATGCCTGCGACTCTCAACCCGGTGTCGGTAAAGGAAGTCCGACTAACGAAGACGACGCGATAGTCAGACAAGGAGACGGCTGAACAAGCCGAACGCGTCTGGAGCGCGACACGAAGAGATTGATTCAATCAGCGGCTGCGTTGCAGCGTGGTAAGGTGGTGGATACACCATGGCGTTTAGCGGTTGTGGTAGTACCGTGGCGCGGCGGGCCGCGGCGGCGATGTGTCGTCGTCGGTTAGGGGTCTCGACCTCCCGCCGGGCAAACTGTTGCTTGGTGCTATTGTCGTGGACATGTCTCGCGGATAGCACCCTGCCAGTGGGCTTGCCTTAACCAGCCGGTCCGAGTGGAAGGAAAACCACAATAAAAAACCCTGAATGTGCACGCGTTGGGGCGCCATAAGAGGCCTCGCGTGACGCTGCACCCCCGCTCTCCCGCAGGGCAAGCGGGTCGTTCGATCAGTAGAGTCGAGCTACTAGCGGCCAACCCTTGGATAATTCCCCAAGTGGTATTAGGGTTACTCGGGTGCAGGGGCCTCCGCCCGGGTGGACGATCTATATCCCCCATGTACCTAAACCACAATATGGAAAACAATACTCAAACAAACAAAACAATTTTAGAAGTAGAAGGAGAATTAGAGTTAACGGAGGAGAAGAGGAGAAAACAGATGATGGAGGAGAGTATAGAGAAGGGGAGAGAGCTGCGAGTTGTCCTGAATCGAACGCCGATCCCAGTGACACCCGCAGAAATAGAGGATAGCGCAACCGCGCGAATATCTGACTCGGATACCGAGTCGATGGTCAGTGTGTCGTCCACGCCATCGGCGAGCCGAGTTGGGTCACTGGACCGGGAGTCGCCCGGCCGTTTTTGGAGCTGCAGAGCAGCTCCCAAGAGAGGGAGAGAAGAGAATGAGGGTAGTTCCACAGACACCCCCGAGGATAGGAAAAAGAAAGGACGAGGCAGGCCACCCACAACGGGAGAATACGTCGGCCTCGCAGCTGCAGAAGCCTACCTTAAGGCGCAGCGAGAGCAGAAGAAGACTCGCGCTGAGGCTGAGATTCACGACTCAGTCGCCGAGGCTCGCAAGACCCGATCGGAGCTGTCGCTATCGGGTATCGAAGACCGTTCCATCTACGGAGGAGACAATTTGGACACGACGGCCACCGTATTAAAACGGATGGAGGCCAGTCTCGAAGTGGTAACAAAAGTTGCCACAAAATCGAGCAACCTAAAGGGCAGCTTCGTTCATGCCCTGAAACAAGCCGTCCTCGATATCAGAAAGGATGCAGCTGCGCTCGCGCAGCAAACTATTTCAGAGGAGACGCGCGCGCTACGCGAGGACAACGAGCGTCTCCATCGTGAAGTGGAGGAGCTCAAGAAGCGAATGGAGACGCAGATGCCGGGCTTCGAAGAGATGGAGGCCCGGATCTACCGTAATATCGGGGAGCGGCTAAACGCACGCTTCGAAAGCCTGGAGCCAAGGCTCAACCCCGCCCAACGAGTCCGTCCCCCGCTCGCGGCAGACAAAGCCAAGGAAGGAAGAGCCGAAGCAATTGCTTCGACTCCAGTGCCTCGGGCACCGAGTCCGGCCCCAAAGAAAAAGGGCAATAAAAAGAAGAAGAAGGCGAAGACTTCTGACGAATGCAAGGAGAGCCTACCCGTGCCAGAAGTGCCCTCTACCTCCGCTGCCGCGACGCCACCCACAATCCCTGCCGCTAAGAGCCAAGACGGTGAGAGCGCATGGATTAAAGTAGGCAAAGGAGGCAAGAAAGTTAGAGACCTGCCGACCTCGACAAGAGCGCGTCAAGCAAGCGGTGGTCCGAAGACTGGTCCGAAGAAGAAGAAGGCGTCACCGAAGTTAAGAGTGACGCGGTCGGCAGCCGTGAGCATAACGCTTACGAAGGAGGCCGAGCAGCGGGGGCTCACCTACGCCGATATCATGAAAGAGGCGAGGCAGAAGATCGACCTGAACGGCCTAGGTTTAGAGGCGGTCAAGTTCCGGCGTGGAGTTACCGGGGCCGCTATACTACAAATCCCCGGTACTGGGAAGGACGGTGTCGCAAACACACTTGCGGATAAACTAAAGGAGGCACTGCCCGCAGATAGCGTGAAAGTGGCTAGACCACAAAAGGTGACGAGCGTCCGGCTATCCGGATTAGATGACTCAGTCACGGCCGAGGAAATATGTCATGCGGTATCCGCAAAAGGAGAGTGCCCCGCAGACCAAATTCGGGTGAGTGGAGTCCGCCCGGACAGAAGTGGGCTCTCCGCGGCTTGGGTCACGTGCCCGATCACAGCTGCGAAGAAGCTGACCGATGGAAGGCTGCTCGTCGGATGGGTAGCAGCGCGCGTCGCCGTCCAGATGCCCAGAGAGCTACGCTGCTACAGGTGCCTGGAGAAGGGACACGTAGCGAGCCGGTGCACGGCAGCAGACCGTAGCTTGCAGTGCTACAGATGCGGAACAGCCGGCCATAAAGCGGCAGAATGCACGGGAAAGGCCCAGTGCAATATTTGTGTGGCATCCGGTAGGAAGGCCGATCATCGTTTGGGAGGTCTCTCATGCTCGGCCCCCAAAAAGAGGATGACCAAGAGAGTGCCCCCATCGAAGGCACCCAATCCCAACCCGAGCGGGGATAACAGAATGGAGACGGACGGAGCCGTAGCCAACTGATATGATCCTCAATTTCTTACAGGCGAACATCAACCACTGCGCCGCCGCTCAGGATTTGCTAGTGCAGAGTGTGGCACAGTGGTCAATAGACGTAGGCGTCATAAGCGAACCGTACGCGGCACCTGATCGCCCAAACTGGGTCTCGGATCGCTGTGGTCTGGTCTCTCTCATTGTTGCCAACAATGCAGGGTGCCACCTCAGGAACGTTTCGAAAGGAGACGGCTGGGTAGCGGCCAACTTGGGTCAGCAGAGAGTGGTAGCGGTCTATTTCTCTCCAAATAAACCAATAAGTGAATTCGAGTCCTTCCTGGCTAGCATGGAAAGCATTGTGAGACAAGGCGCGCCTGGCGGGGTCTTGGTTGCCGGAGACCTGAACGCGAAGTCTGCGGCGTGGGGTTCCCCGGTTAGAAATTGCCGCGGGGACGTGCTAGTAGAATGGATGGCATCCTGCAACCTAGTCGTTCTGAATAACGGCTCCGAATGGACGTGTTGCAGAGATTCGGGATCTTCAGTGGTGGATGTGACATTTGCTACCCCCGCCCTTGCGTGCCGTGTACAAAATTGGAGAGTGGTGACGGGGGTGGAAACGCTCTCCGACCATCGGTATATCCGTTTCAACGTTCACCCCCCCTCGTCGACGGCGCCTCCCGTCCGGGAGAGAGCACCGCGAGAGATCGGCCCTAGATGGACGCTTAAAGCCCTAAACAGAGAAGACCTGGAGGTAGCAGCTGTGGTGAGCTCCTGGTGTGCTGCCGCCGGAGATCGGAGTGTCGACGAGCAAGTGGCCTCGCTGGAAGGGGCATGGAAGGAGATATCGGATGCCTCGATGCCAAGATCTCAGCGTCCTACTGCTCGAAAGTATGTTTACTGGTGGAGCGCAGACCTGAGCAGACTTCGCAAGGCATGCACTGAAGCGCGAAGACGCCTGCGAAGGTTCAGAAGGAGAAGCGGAGCCGTGCTCGGCGGCGACGAAGAAGCCAGACTTCGCGCAGACTTGCAGCTGTCGAAGAGGACGCTGAAGAAGGAGATCAGCGAGGCCAAGGAGCGGGCTTGGGAAGAATTCCTGTCCATTCTGGACCTCGACCCTTGGGGCCGGCCGTATAAGACGGTCATGGCGAAATTGCGCCCATGGACCCCGCCAATCACCGAGGGAATGGAGCCGTCCTTCCTGGCTAAGGTCGTAGAAACGCTTTTCCCACCGGAATCGGCAACAATGAGATTCTCTGCCACCGAGCGAGACACACAGGAGGAGAACGAAGAGGTGCCGGAGGTCTCGGAGGAGGAGCTGGTTGCCGCTGCGGAACGAGCAGCGCTCAAAAAGACGGCACCAGGCCCGGACGGGTTACACGGAAAGGTTTTGGCTCTCTCCCTCCGCCACGGGCTTCTGGAAAGGTTTCGATCTCTTTTGACTGAATGCTTGAAAAGAGGGTCCTTTCCACAGATATGGAAGGATGGACGCTTGGTCCTCTTAAGGAAAAATGACAAACCGGCCGACTCGCCCTCAGGCTACAGGCCGATAGTACTCTTGAACGAAGCGGGCAAAATTTTCGAGCGCATAATCTCCGTGCGCATAGGACGCCATCTAACATCGGTCGGGCCCGATCTGTCGGACTGTCAATTTGGCTTCCGGTCCAGAAGGTCCACCATAGACGCCATTGCCCGCCTCCGAGAAATCACAGAAACGATGACATCAAACGGTGGCGTTGCGATTGCGGTGTCGCTCGACATCGCCAACGCATTCAACACCATACCCTGGGAGGCAATCGCTTACGGTCTCAGATACCATAGGGTGCCCACTTATTTGAGGAGATTGGTCGCCGAATACCTGCAGAGAAGGTCAATTATATATCCCGGCAGAGATGGCTGGAGGAGACATCAGGTGCGATGCGGCGTGCCACAGGGGTCGGTGTTAGGGCCACTCCTGTGGAACATCGGATATGACAGAGTCTTGAGGGGGGTGCTGATTCGTGGCGTGCAAGTTTTATGCTACGCGGACGACACACTCGTCGTGGCATCCGGCGACTCATTCAGGGAGGCCTCCCTCAGAGCGACGGCAGGTGTCGCGCAGATAGTGGGTCGCATTCGCGACCTGGGCCTGCGAGTAGCCCTCAACAAATCAGAGGCAATTGCCTTCTGCGGCCCCCGGAGATCTCGCCCCCCGGACGCCCAAATAATCGTCGGAGGGGTCCCGATTGATATAGGAGTTCGGTTTAAGTACCTGGGCCTATTGCTTGACCCCAAATGGTCGTTTAAGAACCATTTTATAGAATTGACGCCGAAACTGAAAGCGACAGCCATGGCTCTGAGTCGCATCATGCCCAATATTGGCGGGCCCCGCGAATCGTGCAGAAAGCTATACGCCGGCATCGTCCGAGCGAAAGCCCTATACGGATGCCCAATATGGGCGAATGCCACGGGCCTTAACGCGCAGAACAAGGCGCTCATGAGAAGAACGCAGCGCACGATATCGCTACGTGTGGCAAGGGCATACCGCACCGTTTCATTTGACGCGGTGTGTGTAATAGCAGGAACGTGCCCGTGGTACCACGACGCGGTAGCACTAGCCGATGTATACTGGAGAAGAAACCACTCCCGTGGTCGCGGAGAAGAACCACCCTTCGAGGTAACTAAGGAGTGGCGAACTGAATCGCACGAAGTAGCGATACAAAACTGGAGTTCCGATTTGGCAAATGCCAAAGCGGGCCTGTGGACCCTTGCGGCCATACGGCCCGTCTTCAAAGAGTGGCTCGACAGACGATGGGGATCACTGAGATACCACCTGATCCAGCTGCTGACTGGACACGGTTGCTTTGGCAAATACCTGTGCCGGATAGCTCGCCGAGAGGCAAACCCCCTTTGCCACCACTGCGGGTGTCAGAATGACACGCCGCAGCATACTTTGGAAGAGTGTCCAGCGTGGGATTCCGAAAGGAACGCGCTGATCTCCACAATAAATGTGACCAACGTGACACTTCCAAACTTAGTGTCCGCAATGGTCAAAGATAGACGAGCCTGGGAGGCGGTCGATGCCTTTGCCGAGGCTGTCCTGCAGGCGAAAGAAGACAACGAGCGAGCCCGGGAAGTTGAACCCACGGCGGCGCCTATGAGGAAAAAACGTACCGGACGTAGCCGCCGCGACTTTTTGCGTCGCTGAAATGCTGTTGCTGCTAACATAGCTATGCCGCTTACTTACATATTTGCTATTTTTGCTTTGCTTACTCGCTATTTGCTTTTATCAGCTATTTCGCTTCGCCTTATAGGGTGATCGTAGATAAGTAAGCCTCGTAGATTAATTAATTAATTTATAATGTAATTAAATTAACGCTTCGCCAAGGAGAATTGCTTGAAATCACTAATGTTTTAAGCTTGCAAATAACTTTGCTTTGTATATAGGGCTTTTAGGAGAGCTGCGCGCTGGCATTTTACGACCTTGACCCCCACACTCCCCGCGCCATTCACACCCTGCCCAGGCGCGGGTGCCCGTAAGCGGGTTTCCCCAGGAAAAAAAAAAAAAAAAAAAAAAAAAAAAAGGTTAGGTTAGGTTAGGTTAGGTTAGGTTAGGTTAGGTTAGGTTAGGTTAGGTTAGGTTAGGTTAGGTTAGGTTAGGTTAGGTTAGGTTAGGTTAGGTTAGGTTAGGTTAGGTTAGGTTAGGTTAGGTTAGGTTAGGTTAGGTTAGGTTAGGTTAGGTTAGGTTTTTTTTTTTTTTTTTTTTTTTGTTTGTTCGCAATTGTTATTATTATTTTTTTGATAATGTATGGTGCTATTCAAGCATTTACAAAAGTTATACACAGAAGGGTGGAGATACAAGGAAGAAGTGGCTATTTGATACCTTCCTTTTCCTTGTACCTTTACAATTTTTGTCACATAGACGAAACAAGAGTCAAAGTATACAATACAAATTGGTCTTAGATATGAATTGCTATTAGTGAATAATTATACAGGTTAAGTGTTTATATGTTTAACAATAAATTGGCGTCCAATGTGACGTGGAGTCTCGGTGTTTAAAAGAAAAATGCTATTACGCTTGGTTTAAATTTATACAATACAAAGTTTTTATTAGGTTTCTATTACTTCTGTTACCGTAATAGGGCTAAGTTACATTTGATTAATTAATAATACCATATGGTAAATATTTCAAACAGAGAATATTGTAAAAATATCTGTAATATTAAATTTATACACTGCAAATAATTTCTATTACTTTAATATGATTTTAAACATTGTAACAAGGAGGAGTCATAGCTAAATATATATAAAAAATAAAATAAACAACAGGAGATGTGAATTTTACCGTATTAGGGCTAAGTTACAATTGAATAATTAATAATGCCATATGGTCAATATTTCAAACAGGAAATATTGTTAAAATATCTGTAATATTAAATTTATACACTGCAAATAATTTCTATTACTTTAATAAGATTTTAAACATTGTAACAAGGAGGAGTCATAGCTAAATATATATAAAAAATAAAATAAACAATAGGAGCTGTGAATTTATACAATTCTATAGGCATTTGATTTTAATTGTTGAACTTTTTTAGGCAGTTTACGATATAGGTCATAAGGCTAATGAGTGATTTTAGTTCTGTGGGGTGCGGAATCAATTCTCTTAGGGAGAAGGGATTGATATTTGTCAAATTGTGTGTTGTAAATTTTTGTGTGTGGTTATGTCTTTCAGTTATAAACCTAGGGCACTGTTCGAGCAAGTGTTTCAGTGTCTGTGTTGTGTGGTTGTCGCATGGGCATGTGTCGTTGTCTGTGATTTTGAATCGGCTCAGGTAGCTTTTGGCGAAAGAGTGTCCTGTGAGGAATTGTGTGAGTTGAAAAGAAATGGGTACGGTCGAAAAAAATGATTTTATATCTTCTAAGTTCGGGAATATGTTAACCGTAAAGCGGCCTGTGCTGTCTCCTACGTATCTGTTATTGTTTATGACTTTGGTCGCGCTTTTTATTGTTGTTTTTATGAAGGAAAGGGGACATGCTATGTGGGATGGGGAGCAGTGCAGGTTCGCGGCTTTAGAGGCGGCTGCGTCCGCGGCTTCGTTGCCAGGGATCCCGGAGTGTCCTTTCACCCATTGAAATAGGATCTCGGGGTTTTCGTGTGTGTGCTTTATCTTATGGATTGTTTTGTGTATTTGTGCTACAAGCGGGTGTGTGTTAGACGATTGTTTGAGTGCGGCAAGTGATGACTGTGAGTCGGTATGAATGTGCGAGTGTGTTATTTTATTTTTATGAATGTGTTCTACTGCTTTTAATATTGCAAACAGTTCAGCCTGGAAGACCGAGCTGGTGCTGTGTAGTTTGAATAATTTTGTAAGAGTCGATGAGTGAGCGGAGGGCGGGAAGACAACGAATGCCGCGCCGACAGAGCCGTCGCTTTGTTTGCTGCCGTCCGTGTATATGTGCGTGTGTGATGTAGAGATTTTATTGGTGGTGATGTCTGCAACGTGTGTGTCAATCGGTATCCTATGTGCAGGGTGAAGGAGCTCCTTAAAAGGAACAGGTTTTTCAATCGGGATGTCGGAGGGGATCCTATCGCTAGTTCTGTTGATACGTGTTTGTTCTAGCTCAGCGGTCTCTAGGACCTTGAGGTCTAGCGGGGTGATTTGGGCTAAAGCCGTGGCCGCGCAGGTGGATATTGTGCGAAATCCTCTAATTATTTTTATGGCAAATAGCCTTTGTGTGCTGTTGAGACGTTTTCTTACATATTTCTTTGAGGCGATGTGGCCCCAGATACCCGAGGCGTACGTTATGATGGGTTCGATGACCATTTGGTATATGAGTCTAATGTTGTCGGGGTGCGGACCCCACGTTGGTCTGGTGTACATTATAATCTTATGGAATATTTTTATTGCCTTTGCTAGAATGTAATTGAGGTGTTCGTTGAAATTAATTTTTAAAGACGAATTTAAACTTTTTAAGAGCGCGGAGCGACGTGAAGTCGACCGTTTTACTTGGCGTCTGGACGCGGACTGGTTAGGTTAGGTTAGGTTAGGTTAGGTAAGGTTAGGTTAGGTTAGGTTAGGTTAGGTTAGGTTAGGTTAGGTTAGGTTAGGTTAGGTTAGGTTAGGTTAGGTTAGGTTAGGTTAGGTTAGGTTAGGTTAGGTTAGGTTAGGTTAGGTTAGGTTAGGTTAGGTTAGGTTAGGTTAGGTTAGGTTAGGTTAGGTTAGGTTAGGTTAGGTTAGGTTAGGTTAGGTTAGGTTAGGTTAGGTTAGGTTAGGTTAGGTTAGGTTAGGTTAGGTTAGGTTAGGTTAGGTTAGGTTAGGTTAGGTTAGGTTAGGTTAGGTTAGGTTAGGTTAGGTTAGGTTAGGTTAGGTTAGGTTAGGTTAGGTTAGGTTAGGTTAGGTTAGGTTAGGTTAGGTTAGGTTAGGTTAGGTTAGGTTAGGTTAGGTTAGGTTAGGTTAGGTTAGGTTAGGTTAGGTTAGGTTAGGTTAGGTTAGGTTAGGTTAGGTTAGGTTAGGTTAGGTTAGGTTAGGTTAGGTTAGGTTAGGTTAGGTTAGGTTAGGTTAGGTTAGGTTAGGTTAGGTTAGGTTAGGTTAGGTTAGGTTAGGTTAGGTTAGGTTAGGTTAGGTTAGGTTAGGTTAGGTTAGGTTAGGTTAGGTTAGGTTAGGTTAGGTTAGGTTAGGTTAGGTTAGGTTAGGTTAGGTTAGGTTAGGTTAGGTTAGGTTAGGTTAGGTTAGGTTAGGTTAGGTTAGGTTAGGTTAGGTTAGGTTAGGTTAGGTTAGGTTAGGTTAGGTTAGGTTAGGTTAGGTTAGGTTAGGTTAGGTTAGGTTAGGTTAGGTTAGGTTAGGTTAGGTTAGGTTAGGTTAGGTTAGGTTAGGTTAGGTTAGGTTAGGTTAGGTTAGGTTAGGTTAGGTTAGGTTAGGTTAGGTTAGGTTAGGTTAGGTTAGGTTAGGTTAGGTTAGGTTAGGTTAGGTTAGGTTAGGTTAGGTTAGGTTAGGTTAGGTTAGGTTAGGTTAGGTTAGGTTAGGTTAGGTTAGGTTAGGTTAGGTTAGGTTAGGTTAGGTTAGGTTAGGTTAGGTTAGGTTAGGTTAGGTTAGGTTAGGTTAGGTTAGGTTAGGTTAGGTTAGGTTAGGTTAGGTTAGGTTAGGTTAGGTTAGGTTAGGTTAGGTTAGGTTAGGTTAGGTTAGGTTAGGTTAGGTTAGGTTAGGTTAGGTTAGGTTAGGTTAGGTTAGGTTAGGTTAGGTTAGGTTAGGTTAGGTTAGGTTAGGTTAGGTTAGGTTAGGTTAGGTTAGGTTAGGTTAGGTTAGGTTAGGTTAGGTTAGGTTAGGTTAGGTTAGGTTAGGTTAGGTTAGGTTAGGTTAGGTTAGGTTAGGTTAGGTTAGGTTAGGTTAGGTTAGGTTAGGTTAGGTTAGGTTAGGTTAGGTTAGGTTAGGTTAGGTTAGGTTAGGTTAGGTTAGGTTAGGTTAGGTTAGGTTAGGTTAGGTTAGGTTAGGTTTTTTTTTTTTTTTTTTTTTTTTTTTTTTTTTTTTTTTTTTATTGCTAGTGGGCCTACCTCCCCGGCGACTTACGCCCCGGGGCCGAGGAAGCTAAGCTAAGCTTACTCTTAATTGTCGTTTCGTTTATTTGTAAAAGAAAAATATACATTGTGCGTAGGTTTCGTGGTTGAGGGTCAGTTATGCTATTTGATACAATTACTTCCCTCAACCACTTCCCAGAGTCCGCGTCTTAAAACTAGTGGTATACATTTTTGCATGTGCATTTATATATATGAAAATTAAACATAAAGATAATTATTGAAAAAACAAAATTAAAAACTACTAGAACATATTAAGCAAAAGAAATATAATGAGACGATTATGTGTATATAGGCAGGCTTAAATAATATGACGCAATATAATATAATGTAAAATGACAGGGTTAGGGTGATGCTCGGTTCTGCTATTTGATACATGTGCCGAGTTGATGCACCCGCCCAGTTTAAGTCCAGTACAATATACATACTACAATACGCTAATATTAATAAAGGCCTGTAATTGGACAGGGTTGGGTTGCAGACGGCTCTGCTATTTGATACAATAACCGTCTGACAACCGCCCGATATAAGTCCACTAATGTTAAAATGATTTTGATTTTCATATTATATTACAATTTTCTTACTGCTAATGCTTATTCTAGTTATGAATACAGTGATTAAAATATTGACTTAATTATGGAACTTAAACGATAAAATGTGAAAAGGTTACTATGTATATGAGAATTAAACTTAAAGATAATTATGGGAAACAAGTACCTTAAACAAATTAAGCAAAAGAAGTATAATGAGACGATTGAGTGTATATAGGCAGGCTTAAATAATATGATATGATATAATATGATGTGTAAGGACAGGGTTAGGGTGATGCTCGGTTCTGCTATTTGATACATGTGCCGAGGAGATGCACCCGCCCAGTTTAAGTCCAATACAACATACATAAAACAAAACGTTAATATTAATGAAGGCCTGTAATTGGACAGGGTTGGGTTGCAGACGGCTCTGCTATTTGATACAATAGCCGTCTGACAACCGCCCGATAAGTCCATAAATGTTGAAATGATTTTGGGTTTCATGATATATTACAATTTTCTTACTGCTAATGCTTATTCTAGTTATGCTTATGGTGATAAAATGTTGACTTAATTCTAGAATTTAAACAATAAACGTGAAAAGGTTACTATGTACAACAATTTACTTATAATTTAAGAACATTATTAATGGAACTAAATAAAATAGTTGGTAAAACAGTAAAGGTTATTAGAAATTATGCTTAAAATTATTATAGTATTAACTTAATTATTTAATTTAGATAGTAATGTTATGTAAAACATTAAAGATTAAAAATAAAATATACAATGTGAAAAATTAAAGTAAAATACAAGCCTTGGTGACAGTTGCGTTGATTATTTTGATGGTTATGTGAATAGTTTATCAATTTAGGTGATAAATAAAATTAAAGTAAAGTAAAATAGAGTGAAATATGGTACAAATTTACGGTTAAGTATAAAAGAAACATAAGAAAATGTTAAAATTAGAATTTAAATTTTTATAGTGCGAATAAAGTATAAAGGTAAATGTAATTGTAATAGTAGGTATAGGTGGATTACTAACAAATTGCCATTGTCTGAGTTTATTAATTTAAATTAATTATTTAAAAGAGCCATAAGGATAGGGAATGTGGTATTAATGACGAGTGGGGATTGCGTGTTTTAATGTGGTGTTGTGGTTTTGTGGAGGTGGACCAATGCCTTAGGGCAGGTGCCGCGCGTTGAAGCGATAGTTGTTTACATTTGTTTTGTTATGTTTTGTAATATGTAGTTGTGTGGCTGTGTTGGTAAGATTGATTTGGTGTTTAAGTTTGTGTATTTGTGTGTGAATGTATTTAAATGTAATTAACTTTCGCCTCCACGCGTGCGCGCATGGCCCTTACCTTCGGGCATTTGTCAGAGTCGGCACGGTGTGAAGTGTTTGTGTTGGTTTTGAATTGAGTGTTGTGGTTGTGGCAGTTGGTGCATTTGTGCTCTTCCTCCTTGCACTCCGTTGTGAGATGGTTTGCGGAGCACTTGGCGCAAGTGGGTGTGGTTGCAGGGCAGCGGCTTTTAGTGTGTCCGAAATTTAGGCAGTTTTGACACTGTCTAAATGGTGAAAAGTTGCCGCTGTGGACCTTCTGCATACCAATGTTGACTCTGCCTAGGTCGGCGAACGCTTTCCAGGCGGAGGGTGTGGTGTTGAGTACTGTATTGTAAAGTGTAGAGTTCCTGTTCGTTGTTTTGAATTTGATACTGAATGTGTGATCGGCTAGGGTGGGGTTCTGGTCTTTTATTGTGTTTATTAAATCGGTTTCATTTGTGTTTTTATTAATTCCTTTGAGGATAATCATCGGGTCCAACCGCTTTTCTTCTTGTGACTTGATTGTGTTTTGTTTTTGTAAGTTAGTGAGAAAGTGTGTTTTGTGTTCGTCTTTTTCAAAGACGAACTTGACTTTATTTTTGGATAGCGGCGAAACCTTGGTAGGGGCGTATCCGCCCTCCCGAAAGTTCACCGCTCGTCTGACTTGTTTGAGTAGGTTTTCGATGCTATCGATCCCCTCTCCGTGTACAACGGCAGAAGGTCCTGCAGGAGGTTTGGGAGCGGAGGTGACCTTAGCATAAGATTGATATATCTTGTGCGAGTCCGCCGCCGCAGGCTGTGATTCCGCGGGTGTCGGTTGCGGTCTTGCCTTTAGTGCCCTAGTGTGTTCCTGCAGGGCCTTACTGCTCTCCTCAAGCAACCGAGAGTGGGCCTCGAGTTTGTTCAGAAGTTGTAGTTGTGTGGTGTCGTTGGGTGTGTCTTTGTTTATGTTGACGATATTGTTGTTGGCCAATGGTGTGAGGGGTTTAAGGGTAGGAGGGGTGGGGCAGGTGGTGGTGGCGGGTTCAGCGAGTCTGACGACCCCGAAGAGACCCTCGATTGCCTCTGTTATCGCTGTTTTAATCTCGCCTTTTAAGTTACGAGAGGCGGCTAGTGCGCGTAGGCCAGTTTCCCTATACTCTTTGGCCATTGCCAAGTTGTCAGAAACTGGTGGTAATGGTTTGATCGGTCGGTCGAAGGCGGGGCTCAACATCTCTGCCAGTGTCCGTCTCGCTGGGGTTGTGGTTGTGGGTGAGGAGGGAGTGGGTCCAGTGTTTTTTGTTTTGCGGGGGGAACGGGCTATCATTTTGACGGTGTAGGGTGAGGGGGGGGGGCTAAAGTGCAATTGGAGTATGCAGTTGGATTCACCTCTTCGAGCTGAGTCGTTTGATACCCAACTCGAGGGGGTGGGGATGGGGGGGGGATTTTTTCCGCAGGGGGGGGAAAAATACTATTTTGTGGTGTGGAGGAAGGTTTGCGAGGATTGGGATGGGCTCTATTAAATTGCTCTCGTCGAGCCGGTTCAGATGAGCCTAAGCTCGGTGATATACGACTAAATTATCAAAAATATTAAAAATTGGATTTTATGAGCTGGTAATCCACCTACCCGAGTATTTTTGGACGGGATCGCTTCGCCGCGTTTGCTCCGAAGGTGTTCGTGTGTGGGTTCTTCTTTTAGGTCTTGACACGGAGAATCTTCTGGTGGTGGAACTGGAGCAGTTCCAGAAGGTCACCAGAGAAGTTGGTGACCAGCTCGGCAGGAGTCGAAGGTTATTTGTTGGCGGCGATGCAGTAATGTTGCGCGGAATTCAGGCTATCGCTCGAATGTTATTGTTGATTTTAAATGTGGTTGGTTCCAGGTGGAACCACCGCTGCAAAAATTCCTTGTTTCTTATCTCCCAGAATATTTGTCCGATTTTAATGTGCTTGGTGTCTCCTGAAGCGCCTCGTTGAGGCGCTTGTGGCGGTGTATCGAGAAATGTGAATTTCGAAAGTTCAGGGGTGGTTAGAACCCAAAAACCGTTTTTCCAGTGAATGAGGGGATATTCCTCCTCCGATTTCGATGTGCGATATGTCAATCGGTAGCTGCTTGTCAGGCGGATTTTTTGATATTATAAACGTGGTTGTAAATAGTGGAGCCGCAGACTGGTGGGCGAAACTCCTGTTTCTGGTCTCCAAAAATCGAGGGTTGATTGCAAAAATCCAAATTTGGTATCAATCGATAGCCCTTGAAAAGGACTATCGAATAAGTTATTAAAACACTATTGTTAAAGATCTTGCGTAAAAGTTATTCTAGTTTTACCGGTTTTTGGGTGGTGGTTTCCTCAGTTCTGCACCCTTATCCTCCAAAAGTAGGTCGAAATGTGCGCCTTAACGAGATCTACACAATGAGACACTAAAAACAATTTTTGAAGCACTGTAACTATTTTTAATTTTCCAAAAACTAAGTTTTTAACAGTTTTTTACTCAAAAAAAATATAAAATTAAAACTTTTTAAAATGAAATTTACACTAAAAGATAGAGCGGATTTTTCCGCATCTACTGATATATGAATTGATACTGTCACTGCACTGCAACTATTTTTAATATCGAATTTAAACTTTTTAAGAGCGCGGAGCGACGTGAAGTCGACCGTTTTACTTGGCGTCTGGACGCGGACTGGTTAGGTTAGGTTAGGTTAGGTTAGGTTAGGTTAGGTTAGGTTAGGTTAGGTTAGGTTAGGTTAGGTTAGGTTAGGTTAGGTTAGGTTAGGTTAGGTTAGGTTAGGTTAGGTTAGGTTAGGTTAGGTTAGGTTAGGTTAGGTTAGGTTAGGTTAGGTTAGGTTAGGTTAGGTTAGGTTAGGTTAGGTTAGGTTAGGTTAGGTTAGGTTAGGTTAGGTTAGGTTAGGTTAGGTTAGGTTAGGTTAGGTTAGGTTAGGTTAGGTTAGGTTAGGTTAGGTTAGGTTAGGTTAGGTTAGGTTAGGTTAGGTTAGGTTAGGTTAGGTTAGGTTAGGTTAGGTTAGGTTAGGTTAGGTTAGGTTAGGTTAGGTTAGGTTAGGTTAGGTTAGGTTAGGTTAGGTTAGGTTAGGTTAGGTTAGGTTAGGTTAGGTTAGGTTAGGTTAGGTTAGGTTAGGTTAGGTTAGGTTAGGTTAGGTTAGGTTAGGTTAGGTTAGGTTAGGTTAGGTTAGGTTAGGTTAGGTTAGGTTAGGTTAGGTTAGGTTAGGTTAGGTTAGGTTAGGTTAGGTTAGGTTAGGTTAGGTTAGGTTAGGTTAGGTTAGGTTAGGTTAGGTTAGGTTAGGTTAGGTTAGGTTAGGTTAGGTTAGGTTAGGTTAGGTTAGGTTAGGTTAGGTTAGGTTAGGTTAGGTTAGGTTAGGTTAGGTTAGGTTAGGTTAGGTTAGGTTAGGTTAGGTTAGGTTAGGTTAGGTTAGGTTAGGTTAGGTTAGGTTAGGTTAGGTTAGGTTAGGTTAGGTTAGGTTAGGTTAGGTTAGGTTAGGTTAGGTTAGGTTAGGTTAGGTTAGGTTAGGTTAGGTTAGGTTAGGTTAGGTTAGGTTAGGTTAGGTTAGGTTAGGTTAGGTTAGGTTAGGTTAGGTTAGGTTAGGTTAGGTTAGGTTAGGTTAGGTTAGGTTAGGTTAGGTTAGGTTAGGTTAGGTTAGGTTAGGTTAGGTTAGGTTAGGTTAGGTTAGGTTAGGTTAGGTTAGGTTAGGTTAGGTTAGGTTAGGTTAGGTTAGGTTAGGTTAGGTTAGGTTAGGTTAGGTTAGGTTAGGTTAGGTTAGGTTAGGTTAGGTTAGGTTAGGTTAGGTTAGGTTAGGTTAGGTTAGGTTAGGTTAGGTTAGGTTAGGTTAGGTTAGGTTAGGTTAGGTTAGGTTAGGTTAGGTTAGGTTAGGTTAGGTTAGGTTAGGTTAGGTTAGGTTAGGTTAGGTTAGGTTAGGTTAGGTTAGGTTAGGTTAGGTTAGGTTAGGTTAGGTTAGGTTAGGTTAGGTTAGGTTAGGTTAGGTTAGGTTAGGTTAGGTTAGGTTAGGTTAGGTTAGGTTAGGTTAGGTTAGGTTAGGTTAGGTTAGGTTAGGTTAGGTTAGGTTAGGTTAGGTTAGGTTAGGTTAGGTTAGGTTAGGTTAGGTTAGGTTAGGTTAGGTTAGGTTAGGTTAGGTTAGGTTAGGTTAGGTTAGGTTAGGTTAGGTTAGGTTAGGTTAGGTTAGGTTAGGTTAGGTTAGGTTAGGTTAGGTTAGGTTAGGTTAGGTTAGGTTAGGTTAGGTTAGGTTAGGTTAGGTTAGGTTAGGTTAGGTTAGGTTAGGTTAGGTTAGGTTAGGTTAGGTTAGGTTAGGTTAGGTTAGGTTAGGTTAGGTTAGGTTAGGTTAGGTTAGGTTAGGTTAGGTTAGGTTAGGTTAGGTTAGGTTAGGTTAGGTTAGGTTAGGTTAGGTTAGGTTAGGTTAGGTTAGGTTAGGTTAGGTTAGGTTAGGTTAGGTTAGGTTAGGTTAGGTTAGGTTAGGTTAGGTTAGGTTAGGTTAGGTTAGGTTAGGTTAGGTTAGGTTAGGTTAGGTTAGGTTAGGTTAGGTTAGGTTAGGTTAGGTTAGGTTAGGTTAGGTTAGGTTAGGTTAGGTTAGGTTAGGTTAGGTTAGGTTAGGTTAGGTTAGGTTAGGTTAGGTTAGGTTAGGTTAGGTTAGGTTAGGTTAGGTTAGGTTAGGTTAGGTTAGGTTAGGTTAGGTTAGGTTAGGTTAGGTTAGGTTAGGTTAGGTTAGGTTAGGTTAGGTTAGGTTAGGTTAGGTTAGGTTAGGTTAGGTTAGGTTAGGTTAGGTTAGGTTAGGTTAGGTTAGGTTAGGTTAGGTTAGGTTAGGTTAGGTTAGGTTAGGTTAGGTTAGGTTAGGTTAGGTTAGGTTAGGTTAGGTTAGGTTAGGTTAGGTTAGGTTAGGTTAGGTTAGGTTAGGTTAGGTTAGGTTAGGTTAGGTTAGGTTAGGTTAGGTTAGGTTAGGTTAGGTTAGGTTAGGTTAGGTTAGGTTAGGTTAGGTTAGGTTAGGTTAGGTTAGGTTAGGTTAGGTTAGGTTAGGTTAGGTTAGGTTAGGTTAGGTTAGGTTAGGTTAGGTTAGGTTAGGTTAGGTTAGGTTAGGTTAGGTTAGGTTAGGTTAGGTTAGGTTAGGTTAGGTTAGGTTAGGTTAGGTTAGGTTAGGTTAGGTTAGGTTAGGTTAGGTTAGGTTAGGTTAGGTTAGGTTAGGTTAGGTTAGGTTAGGTTAGGTTAGGTTAGGTTAGGTTAGGTTAGGTTAGGTTAGGTTAGGTTAGGTTAGGTTAGGTTAGGTTAGGTTAGGTTAGGTTAGGTTAGGTTAGGTTAGGTTAGGTTAGGTTAGGTTAGGTTAGGTTAGGTTAGGTTAGGTTAGGTTAGGTTAGGTTAGGTTAGGTTAGGTTAGGTTAGGTTAGGTTAGGTTAGGTTAGGTTAGGTTAGGTTAGGTTAGGTTAGGTTAGGTTAGGTTAGGTTAGGTTAGGTTAGGTTAGGTTAGGTTAGGTTAGGTTAGGTTAGGTTAGGTTAGGTTAGGTTAGGTTAGGTTAGGTTAGGTTAGGTTAGGTTAGGTTAGGTTAGGTTAGGTTAGGTTAGGTTAGGTTAGGTTAGGTTAGGTTAGGTTAGGTTAGGTTAGGTTAGGTTAGGTTAGGTTAGGTTAGGTTAGGTTAGGTTAGGTTAGGTTAGGTTAGGTTAGGTTAGGTTAGGTTAGGTTAGGTTAGGTTAGGTTAGGTTAGGTTAGGTTAGGTTAGGTTAGGTTAGGTTAGGTTAGGTTAGGTTAGGTTAGGTTAGGTTAGGTTAGGTTAGGTTAGGTTAGGTTAGGTTAGGTTAGGTTAGGTTAGGTTAGGTTAGGTTAGGTTAGGTTAGGTTAGGTTAGGTTAGGTTAGGTTAGGTTAGGTTAGGTTAGGTTAGGTTAGGTTAGGTTAGGTTAGGTTAGGTTAGGTTAGGTTAGGTTAGGTTAGGTTAGGTTAGGTTAGGTTAGGTTAGGTTAGGTTAGGTTAGGTTAGGTTAGGTTAGGTTAGGTTAGGTTAGGTTAGGTTAGGTTAGGTTAGGTTAGGTTAGGTTAGGTTAGGTTAGGTTAGGTTAGGTTAGGTTAGGTTAGGTTAGGTTAGGTTAGGTTAGGTTAGGTTAGGTTAGGTTAGGTTAGGTTAGGTTAGGTTAGGTTAGGTTAGGTTAGGTTAGGTTAGGTTAGGTTAGGTTAGGTTAGGTTAGGTTAGGTTAGGTTAGGTTAGGTTAGGTTAGGTTAGGTTAGGTTAGGTTAGGTTAGGTTAGGTTAGGTTAGGTTAGGTTAGGTTAGGTTAGGTTAGGTTAGGTTAGGTTAGGTTAGGTTAGGTTAGGTTAGGTTAGGTTAGGTTAGGTTAGGTTAGGTTAGGTTAGGTTAGGTTAGGTTAGGTTAGGTTAGGTTAGGTTAGGTTAGGTTAGGTTAGGTTAGGTTAGGTTAGGTTAGGTTAGGTTAGGTTAGGTTAGGTTAGGTTAGGTTAGGTTAGGTTAGGTTAGGTTAGGTTAGGTTAGGTTAGGTTAGGTTAGGTTAGGTTAGGTTAGGTTAGGTTAGGTTAGGTTAGGTTAGGTTAGGTTAGGTTAGGTTAGGTTAGGTTAGGTTAGGTTAGGTTAGGTTAGGTTAGGTTAGGTTAGGTTAGGTTAGGTTAGGTTAGGTTAGGTTAGGTTAGGTTAGGTTAGGTTAGGTTAGGTTAGGTTAGGTTAGGTTAGGTTAGGTTAGGTTAGGTTAGGTTAGGTTAGGTTAGGTTAGGTTAGGTTAGGTTAGGTTAGGTTAGGTTAGGTTAGGTTAGGTTAGGTTAGGTTAGGTTAGGTTAGGTTAGGTTAGGTTAGGTTAGGTTAGGTTAGGTTAGGTTAGGTTAGGTTAGGTTAGGTTAGGTTAGGTTAGGTTAGGTTAGGTTAGGTTAGGTTAGGTTAGGTTAGGTTAGGTTAGGTTAGGTTAGGTTAGGTTAGGTTAGGTTAGGTTAGGTTAGGTTAGGTTAGGTTAGGTTAGGTTAGGTTAGGTTAGGTTAGGTTAGGTTAGGTTAGGTTAGGTTAGGTTAGGTTAGGTTAGGTTAGGTTAGGTTAGGTTAGGTTAGGTTAGGTTAGGTTAGGTTAGGTTAGGTTAGGTTAGGTTAGGTTAGGTTAGGTTAGGTTAGGTTAGGTTAGGTTAGGTTAGGTTAGGTTAGGTTAGGTTAGGTTAGGTTAGGTTAGGTTAGGTTAGGTTAGGTTAGGTTAGGTTAGGTTAGGTTAGGTTAGGTTAGGTTAGGTTAGGTTAGGTTAGGTTAGGTTAGGTTAGGTTAGGTTAGGTTAGGTTAGGTTAGGTTAGGTTAGGTTAGGTTAGGTTAGGTTAGGTTAGGTTAGGTTAGGTTAGGTTAGGTTAGGTTAGGTTAGGTTAGGTTAGGTTAGGTTAGGTTAGGTTAGGTTAGGTTAGGTTAGGTTAGGTTAGGTTAGGTTAGGTTAGGTTAGGTTAGGTTAGGTTAGGTTAGGTTAGGTTAGGTTAGGTTAGGTTAGGTTAGGTTAGGTTAGGTTAGGTTAGGTTAGGTTAGGTTAGGTTAGGTTAGGTTAGGTTAGGTTAGGTTAGGTTAGGTTAGGTTAGGTTAGGTTAGGTTAGGTTAGGTTAGGTTAGGTTAGGTTAGGTTAGGTTAGGTTAGGTTAGGTTAGGTTAGGTTAGGTTAGGTTAGGTTAGGTTAGGTTAGGTTAGGTTAGGTTAGGTTAGGTTAGGTTAGGTTAGGTTAGGTTAGGTTAGGTTAGGTTAGGTTAGGTTAGGTTAGGTTAGGTTAGGTTAGGTTAGGTTAGGTTAGGTTAGGTTAGGTTAGGTTAGGTTAGGTTAGGTTAGGTTAGGTTAGGTTAGGTTAGGTTAGGTTAGGTTAGGTTAGGTTAGGTTAGGTTAGGTTAGGTTAGGTTAGGTTAGGTTAGGTTAGGTTAGGTTAGGTTAGGTTAGGTTAGGTTAGGTTAGGTTAGGTTAGGTTAGGTTAGGTTAGGTTAGGTTAGGTTAGGTTAGGTTAGGTTAGGTTAGGTTAGGTTAGGTTAGGTTAGGTTAGGTTAGGTTAGGTTAGGTTAGGTTAGGTTAGGTTAGGTTAGGTTAGGTTAGGTTAGGTTAGGTTAGGTTAGGTTAGGTTAGGTTAGGTTAGGTTAGGTTAGGTTAGGTTAGGTTAGGTTAGGTTAGGTTAGGTTAGGTTAGGTTAGGTTAGGTTAGGTTAGGTTAGGTTAGGTTAGGTTAGGTAGGTTAGGTTACGTTAGGTTAGGTTAGGTTAGGTTAGGTAGGTTAGGTTAGGTTAGGTTAGGTTAGGTTAAGGTTAGGTTAGGTTAGGTTAGGTTAGGTTAGGTTAGGTTAGGTTAGGTTGGTTAGGTTAGGTTAGGTTAGGTTAGGTTAGGTTAGGTTAGGTTAGGTTAGGTTAGGTTAGGTTAGGTTAGGTTAGGTTAGGTTAGGTTAGGTTAGGTTAGGTTAGGTTAGGTTAGGTTAGGTAGGTAGGTTAGGTTAGGTTAGGTTAGGTTAGGTTAGGTTAGGTTAGGTTAGGTTAGGTTAGGTTAGGTTAGGTTAGGTTAGGTTAGGTTAGGTTAGGTTAGGTAGGTTAGGTTAGGTTAGGTTAGGTTAGGTTAGGTTAGGTTAGGTTAGGTTAGGTTAGGTTAGGTTAGGTTAGGTTAGGTTAGGTTAGGTTAGGTTAGGTTAGGTTAGGTGAGGTTAGGTTAGGAGTTAGGTTAGGTTAGGTTAGGTTAGGTTAGGTTAGGTTAGGTTAGGTTAGGTGAGGTTAGGTTAGGTAGGTTAGGTTAGGTTAGGTAGGTGAGGGTAGGGGTAGGTTAGGGGTGGTTAGGGATAGGTGGTGGGGTAGGGTGAGGGTAGGGTTAGGTTGGGGTAGGAGGAGGTGTAGGGGTGGGGAGGTGAGGGTGGGGTAGGGGTAGGGTGGGTGGGGAGGGAGAGGGTGGGGTGGGGTAGGGGTGGTGGGGTGGGGATAGGTATAGGTAGGTTAGGTTAGTTAGGGTTGGGTTGGGGTGGGTAGGGTGAGGGGTGGGTGGGTGGTGTGGGGTGGGGTGGGTGGGGTGGGTGGGGTGGGGTGGGGTGGGGTGGGGAGGTGGGAGGTAGGGGTGGTGTGGTGGTGAGGGGTGGGGTGGGTAGGGGTGGGGTAGGGGAGGGGTGGGGTGGGTGGTGGGGTGGGGTGGGGTGGGGTGGGTGGGGTGGGGTGGGGTGGGGTGGGGTGGGGTGGGGTGGGGAGAGGGTGGGGATGGGGTGGGGTGGGGTGGGAGTGGGGTGGGGTGGGGTGGTGTGGGTGTTAGGTTAGGTTAGGTTAGGTTAGGTTAGGTTAGGTTAGGTTAGGTTAGGTTAGGTTAGGTTAGGTTAGGTTAGGTTAGGTTAGGTTAGGTTAGGTTAGGTTAGGTTAGGTTAGGTTAGGTTAGGTTAGGTTAGGTTAGGTTAGGTTAGGTTAGGTTAGGTTAGGTTAGGTTAGGTTAGGTTAGGTTAGGTTAGGTTAGGTTAGGTTAGGTTAGGTTAGGTTAGGTTAGGTTAGGTTAGGTTAGGTTAGGTTAGGTTAGGTTAGGTTAGGTTAGGTTAGGTTAGGTTAGGTTAGGTTAGGTTAGGTTAGGTTAGGTTAGGTTAGGTTAGGTTAGGTTAGGTTAGGTTAGGTTAGGTTAGGTTAGGTTAGGTTAGGTTAGGTTAGGTTAGGTTAGGTTAGGTTAGGTTAGGTTAGGTTAGGTTAGGTTAGGTTAGGTTAGGTTAGGTTAGGTTAGGTTAGGTTAGGTTAGGTTAGGTTAGGTTAGGTTAGGTTAGGTTAGGTTAGGTTAGGTTAGGTTAGGTTAGGTTAGGTTAGGTTAGGTTAGGTTAGGTTAGGTTAGGTTAGGTTAGGTTAGGTTAGGTTAGGTTAGGTTAGGTTAGGTTAGGTTAGGTTAGGTTAGGTTAGGTTAGGTTAGGTTAGGTTAGGTTAGGTTAGGTTAGGTTAGGTTAGGTTAGGTTAGGTTAGGTTAGGTTAGGTTAGGTTAGGTTAGGTTAGGTTAGGTTAGGTTAGGTTAGGTTAGGTTAGGTTAGGTTAGGTTAGGTTAGGTTAGGTTAGGTTAGGTTAGGTTAGGTTAGGTTAGGTTAGGTTAGGTTAGGTTAGGTTAGGTTAGGTTAGGTTAGGTTAGGTTAGGTTAGGTTAGGTTAGGTTAGGTTAGGTTAGGTTAGGTTAGGTTAGGTTAGGTTAGGTTAGGTTAGGTTAGGTTAGGTTAGGTTAGGTTAGGTTAGGTTAGGTTAGGTTAGGTTAGGTTAGGTTAGGTTAGGTTAGGTTAGGTTAGGTTAGGTTAGGTTAGGTTAGGTTAGGTTAGGTTAGGTTAGGTTAGGTTAGGTTAGGTTAGGTTAGGTTAGGTTAGGTTAGGTTAGGTTAGGTTAGGTTAGGTTAGGTTAGGTTAGGTTAGGTTAGGTTAGGTTAGGTTAGGTTAGGTTAGGTTAGGTTAGGTTAGGTTAGGTTAGGTTAGGTTAGGTTAGGTTAGGTTAGGTTAGGTTAGGTTAGGTTAGGTTAGGTTAGGTTAGGTTAGGTTAGGTTAGGTTAGGTTAGGTTAGGTTAGGTTAGGTTAGGTTAGGTTAGGTTAGGTTAGGTTAGGTTAGGTTAGGTTAGGTTAGGTTAGGTTAGGTTAGGTTAGGTTAGGTTAGGTTAGGTTAGGTTAGGTTAGGTTAGGTTAGGTTAGGTTAGGTTAGGTTAGGTTAGGTTAGGTTAGGTTAGGTTAGGTTAGGTTAGGTTAGGTTAGGTTAGGTTAGGTTAGGTTAGGTTAGGTTAGGTTAGGTTAGGTTAGGTTAGGTTAGGTTAGGTTAGGTTAGGTTAGGTTAGGTTAGGTTAGGTTAGGTTAGGTTAGGTTAGGTTAGGTTAGGTTAGGTTAGGTTAGGTTAGGTTAGGTTAGGTTAGGTTAGGTTAGGTTAGGTTAGGTTAGGTTAGGTTAGGTTAGGTTAGGTTAGGTTAGGTTAGGTTAGGTTAGGTTAGGTTAGGTTAGGTTAGGTTAGGTTAGGTTAGGTTAGGTTAGGTTAGGTTAGGTTAGGTTAGGTTAGGTTAGGTTAGGTTAGGTTAGGTTAGGTTAGGTTAGGTTAGGTTAGGTTAGGTTAGGTTAGGTTAGGTTAGGTTAGGTTAGGTTAGGTTAGGTTAGGTTAGGTTAGGTTAGGTTAGGTTAGGTTAGGTTAGGTTAGGTTAGGTTAGGTTAGGTTAGGTTAGGTTAGGTTAGGTTAGGTTAGGTTAGGTTAGGT